>CM066031.1:239858248-242409931 GCA_033557465.1 Ichthyophis bannanicus | reverse complement strand
AGCAGTGGCTTGGCGGGATTTATTGGAGAGAGGTGGTACCGAGGTCGGTCCATGGCTACCATGATCGCCAACCCCCCTCTCAATGGGCGTCACTGGCTTGCAGTAATGGTTGCTATGTGACGTCACACATATGTCCCTGTGTTGCCCTGGAATCTTCCATCACTGGGAACTATGTGGAGGGAGGGTGGGGGGCATGTCGAGTGTTGCGGGATTGTGGATGTGACATTGGTTCACGGCGTGTGGGAGAAAGGGGTTGAGGGTAGGGTGATGTTTAGGGGGGACGGGTCATGGTATATAAATCCCCCTCTCCTACAAATGTACATAGTCACCCCTGTTTGGATTTGTTGTTCTTAACATATGTTCAAATACACCATGTAATGCTTGGTGTGCCTCATCGCAGCCTAGGACTAGTATGGATGTCAGCATGTGATGTTTGTGCAGACATATATGTTTTCGAGGGGTACACCATGCTAGCGATAACTCCACTGTCTCCACAGTACATTTGGGGGTGACCATGTGTGTAGGTGTCTGATAAGAGGTGTCCTGTGTCAAATGTTACACTGTAGCACCTGTCCCAGAGTCACCCACCACTCACACGTTACCGAATACATGAACCACATATGGTCAACTATATGTCAACAAATGAATGAATATTTGTTGTGGAAGCTCTGGCCACTGTCACATGCAGCACATGGTTGTGGTGTCTAGGGAATGTGTCATTAAACTAGAGGCAACAGGCAAGGGTTCCACATCTGCCACAAAATAGTCGGGTATGAGGGGTTGGACACCTTGATGCATAGGGCCACGCACAGACAGGCAATGTCGAACGATAGTTTTCCCCTGTTTGGACATGGATGTGTGTGCACACTGTTCCAGTACAGCTCACAAGACTGTGCTTGACACGATATGCAACAGGACCACCTTGCCATATGTACCTGTCACACCTCAATCCGCCCCAGCCTTGACTTGCTGGTATGTTTTGGCTCATGATGGTGTAGTTGTGCCGTAGCTTGTATCATAAACAAAGCACACATAAGACTTACTCTTCTGTTAGGGTTTTATTTTCCCCGTCCACTGTGAGGTTTTCTTCTTTTACAACAGAAAGTAATAGCCTAACTGGGCTTATAAACATAAAGTAACTGGATAACACAAATAGCTTTCTTCAGCATAAATACCGTCAAACAAAACAAGAGAACAAAGCCCCTACTTTGTCTGTTTGTCTAGGGAGAGAGAGAGAGAGAGTTTTTAGCCTTTTGCTACCTGCACATAGAATGAAGGTTACACAAACCTTTACCTTAAGGGGTACTCACAGTTCTTTTAGTAGTAAAGAGAACAATTCCATTAATTCAGTATCTTTCTAATGTACCAGAATCGTCAGAATTCCATCAACTCTGGTCCGGAGGAATCTGCATTGCCCACGTCTAATGTGGAATAAATGTAAGGCAGATTTGCCGTCATAGTTTAAAGGAAGTTCCTCTTCCTCTGAATAGCACTGCGTCCCTGGGGAAGGTCACCAAACTCTGTATGCTGTTTTACTAGAACCCTGCCTCCCGCTGGTGCTTCAGTGGATGAGCTTAGGTCCTCTGCTTAGCTTGCTAGCTGAGTAATTGGATACGACTCCCTGCTGGGTCTGCCTCAGCTCTCCCCGCAGTCAGCCCGTACCAAGCGATTGCAAACTGTGGTAAACGGCGTTTCTTCTTGGATCGAAGAGTTCACTGTAATAAGGGATGTCTTCTGCTTCTCTCGGTAGGTGAAACCCCCTTCTTTTAATACATTTATAAAACAGGAGAACACGGTGCATCAGCCTCTGAAGGTCTAGCCTTTGTAAGGGTATTTTTCTGCCTCCAAGACTGTTCTCTCTTAGAAGGCAGATATCCCTTATATGCCCTTCTTTAACACCGCCTGATCTGCTGCTGTAGTTTTCGTTATATTTCACTTGCCTCTCTCTCTAGGAACCGCACACCAGGTCTCCTGGCCTCTTTCCATATTCCGCCTCTCTCCAGGATTGGCTACTCGGCTCCTCTCTTCCAGGATTGCCTGTGAGAACGCCTCTCTCTCCAAGGCTGTTGCTCTCTCATCAAGCTTGCCTCTCTCTCCAAGCTTGCTTTCCCACTCGATAGGTAGCTCGTCTTCTCTCTCCAAGATTGCCTGTCATCTCCAAGATAGGCTGCCCACTCCAATGTAATCTCCCTCACTCCAAGGTAGTCTCGCTCGTCCAAGGTTGCCTCTCACTACAAGCTTGCCGTCGTCCCTACCATGGCATCTCCCAATGAATTGTTTGGTAGTCCGTTTTATTCCATGTTTTTCTTAACTCCACCTTTCTTCAGCTGCGCTCATTAGGTGAAGCAGAGGTCGCACGTGCCTTTACTCCCGGGTTGTGGTCTCTCCAGGCTCTGGCACGTGTGCTTTCGTTGTTCCTCCATGGCAGACTGTCAAGCATTCCTTCATATCATCCTGTCAGCTTGTTCCTTGATGCATTCATACTGCTCAGCACTTCTTTCACGCTGCCGGTAGGTGCCACCCTGTGACAGTACGCATTCATAAACTAGTGCCGCCGCTCTGTGGCTAGGTAGCTGCAGCAACACGGACCGTGCTTTGCAACTACTGTAGTCCGGCCCGCCAACCCTGCCATGGTTCATAGATACACACGGGAACACATGATCATTCCACTGGACCCACACATTGTATGTAGTTTAATGTTTCGCTGTTTTATTGTCCATCACGCATTTTATGTCATATAATGTACCTTTACAAACTCACAATGATAATGTGTGTGATTTGTCATCCCAGCCGCGTGTAATGTGACCACACCATGAACATCAGCGAGTGTCCAATCTCTGAGCGTTTTTCAAAAACAACACAGATACCACATCCCCAAAACAAGGTGAAACATAGAACATAAATGAGCTTCAAATAGTCATTGCACCAGAGACAGGCTTTTGACAAACCTATTACAAACGGATGACAACTCATAGTTTAGGATCTACGTGGTCGCCACGCCTGCCACGTTGGCCCCTCCTCCCCTCGTGGGTCAATGGCCACCTCATGAACCGGTGGTGGTGGTGGTGGGGGTGGGGGTGCAGGTGCAGCCGTCGCCGTAGCACATCAAGTATGCCCTCAAGTGCTGTCACATATCCGTGTGAGTGGCAATGGCTCGTATCTCTCGCACCGTGACTGTACGCAGCTTCCTCACACACCTCGCCTTGTGTTCTGTCTGGCACTGCCATGTGTAATCCTGTCCATAACGCGTATGATGCCTGTGCGATGGGATACAGGGTGGTCAATGACATACCTCTCCACTAAGTACACCGTAGATACAAGAACATGTCATGCACATCCAACACTTATTGAATATGTGATAGGCAGAGTCCAATTTTAAACAATGGATAGAGTTTAACATACATATTTAACACAAGTGTTAGAGGTATTCAAAGTCCAGGCCCCCCCCTAAATGACAAATTTACCAGGACCCTGGATGTGTGGAGGCCAAAACCACAATCTACAGGATCTGGCATTCACAGGCACTACCGAAATAACTACAGACGTCCCAACAACAGGATTGTGCAATGATAACTATCAACCTTTCCATTGTGTAGGGTAGGTTCAGTCGTGCAGCACACACACATAACTGTTATGAGCAGCCTTAGGGAGGGACAGTGTACTGGGTATGGAACACGCCAGCAACAGGGAGATCACAGTCTGGAGGGTTTATCAGCAATTGCTTCATGGCTACAGGGGATAGTTGTTTTGCAAAGTGTGTGGGATGCAATGTGAGGACAGGGACTAAGTGACAGGCTGACGTTCAACACGTGGCCAGTGCTGCTGCACGATAGATGTGAGACCCCCCCCCCCCCCCCTCTGCGGGATGTTGTAAAAACCTTATGTAACACAGAGGGCGGTTTGTTGGAGGATATACATTAGAGCAATGTGATACACAGGGAGGTGTGGGACAAAGCTGCCAGAGTCCCAGAGGGCCACACAACGTTTAGAGTGGAACATAGCAAGGGAAACATTGACGGTGGGCCAAAAAATGATGGGACATACAGCACGCTAGTGGTAACGGAGTACTGTTGCAGGCCAGTGAAAATGCCGGAGTTGGACACGGTCTGCTTTAGTATGTACCGTAGGCATGATAGTGGTGGTGCTTTGGCTGTGGGGGTTTTTGTCAACTCTTTACATCTCACATAGAGCAATTTTCAGGACATATGTGTTGATGTGTGAGAGTTCCAAACAGTGTTTTAAGGCCATACATTGCGCCACCCTATGTGCTATTGCACAGAAGAGATGCGCCATTGGGGGCAGGGTGGTGCGCGACCATGCATCGGACACATGTGTTTTGTCCCCCCCAAATCCCGCGCAGGGGTGATGTGCTTACCCACCTCACCCCGCTCTGAAGTGTCCCCAATGACAGAATGGTTTGCCCTGCACACTCTCCCAATGTTCTGTTATTAACTCTCAAGCAATGAACGGAGATGACATGTAGAGGGAGACTGTCTCCACCTTCCGTTTCTGTTTAGGACACATAAAGACGTATTTAATGATTATGCCTAGGCCTTTTTAGCACACACGCGGTTGTAGCGGATGGATAGGATATCTAATGTCAAAAACCTTGTCTTTCCTAGCACTAGACACAATGCAAAACTATGTTTTGTGTCTGCAAACCTTATGGCCCTCCAGAGGGAACCCTACCTGCAGAGTGAGGGCGTGTTCCCCCCCCCCCCCCCATCCTGCCCTACTGGTGCAAAGCAACATGGCAATTACACTAGTGAAAATTGTCAATTCATCACCACAGCCAATGGGATCTGTGTAAGGTGATGGGCGTGACATGACGTAGGGGTTTGTTTGGCATGCGTTGGTTCCCAACACAATATGTGTTCCTAGTGATTGGGATGTTACAGCGTGTAATGAGTAGGTGCTCATGGTTGTGTTGTGCCTAGGACCCGTAATGGTCTATGGGGGAGTCTGGGAGCACGCATCGAGCTTGTGAATGCAGGCCCATGTCTGCTGTACGGGAGGATGATAGAATATACCTGTATTTGGAGTCCTCAGAGATAGGCCCTGCACATGAGATGTTTGGGGATGTAGTGGTCCTTATCATTGTCTGGTGTGTCTTCTGGGGTTCCAAATACCGATTGCCTGTGTTTGTGGTGTGCACTATTTGGTAAGCAATCCATGGATTGTTGTTATGCTTACATCACCGTGTGTGATTGTTTGATGTTGGTTTTTAGACATGATGCTGGGTGTTTGTTGTATGGACAGGACTATGTAGGGTGTGATGGGGAACATTTGCTGAAACGTATTGGCTGATGATAGGGATTCCAAACTGTTAATGGAGGGATGACTGAGGTTCCCCAGGAAATTGCCTGTTGCAAGGACTGGCAACTGCATTGGGATGCTGGTTGAGGTCAGGAACGGCAAGGCAGTTTGATGCTGGCGACATGAAACAGGAAATGTGATGGTTGCCCTGACACTTTGCGTCCAGAGAACTTTATAGATATGTTTTGGGGGGGGGGGGTGATACATCTACCATACACCTGTTTCCCTGTGAGGTTAATGAGTGGTTTGTTGAGTAGGCCATTAATAAGCACGTGAGCAACTGTTGAGGGACTGTGCGGGACAAACAACTGTGAGATTGCTGGGGTATGTTTCAGGCAGCAGGATAAAATGTTTCTGATGAGACACACACAATATTTTGGAGAGGTCGCGGTCCTGCCAACTAGACATGTGACGATTGTCACAGGGTGGACCGTAAGGCAGCATGAAAGAATGCTGAGTCCTGTATGAATGATCAGGACACAAGTGGACAGGATGGATGAAGGAATGTCTTGGACAGATGTGCCAGGGACAACGAAAGCACACGTGCCCAGAGCCTGGAGGTAGCAACCCCACACCCCCCTGGGTCTGTAAGGCACGGGACTCTGCATTTCACACTGAATGAAGCGCAGCTGAAGAAAGGTGGAGTTCAGAAAATACATGGGAGTTAAAACAGGCAACTCCCAACAGGTCCAGTGGGAGGCTGCCTGGTAGGGAGAGGCAAAGCTTAGTAGTGAGAGGTGCAAGCTCTTGGAGAGAGGATACTACCTTGGAGTGAGAGATTACCTTGGTAAGCTCTGTGAGGAGGCTATCTTGGAGTAGAGTTGAGACTTACCCTTGGTGAAGATTACCTGGAATGTGATGAGATTACCTTGAGTAGAGCTATCTTTGGAAGGTGACAGGCAATCTTGGACCAGGAGAGAGGTATCCGTTCGAGGTGGGAAGCAAGCTGTGGCGAGAGGGGCAAGCTTGGAGAGAGGAAAACAGCCTTGGAGGAGAGAGGAGGGCGTTCGTCACAGGGCAAGCTGGAGATGAGGTAGCCTAGTAAGGCAATCCTGGAAGAGAAAGACTTGTGGAAAGAGGCCAGAGACCTGTGTGGCTCTGAGAGAAGGCAAGTGAAAAGTATTTAAAGACACAGAACTACATCAGCAGATTCAGGGGAAAAGAAAGGGACTCAGATAAGGGATATCTGCCGTCTGAAAAGAGAAGAGTCTTGGTGGCAGGAACAACTACCCTTATTAAAGCCTAGACATTCAGAGGCTGATAGCAATTTATCTCCTGTTTATAAAGGTGTTAAAAGAAGGGGTTTTCACCTCTACCGAGAGAAAGCAGTAGGAAAAAATCCCCTTATTACAGTTCAACTCTGAAGCTCCAAGAAGAATAAACGCCGTTACACAGTTTGCATTTTATCGGGGTAAACAGTCTGAATTCGGGAGAGCTGAGGCGACCCATCAGGGAGTCGGTATCCCAATACTCAGCTATCACTCTAAGCAGTGACCTACGCTAATCCACATGGATCAGCCCAGCGGGGGCAGGGTTCTAGAAAACAGCATGCAGAGTTGGTGGTGACCTTCCCCAGGGAAGCAGGCGCCTATTCAGAGGAAGAGGAACTTCCTAACTAATGAGGCAAATCTGCCATACTTTTATTCCACATTAGAAGTGGGCAATTGCAGATTTCCTCTCGGACCAGAGTTGATGGAATATGAAGATTCTGGTTACATATAGAAGACAGTACAGAATTAATGTACTGTTCTCCATCACTATAAATGAACCTGAGTAACATCCGTAACGGTTAAAAGGTTTTTTGTGTAACCTTAGATGTCTATGTGCAGTGTAGCAAAGGCTACAAACGTCCCTCTCGTCTTAACCCCCCCCCCTAGCCCAAACAGAACAAAGTGATTGCTGTTGTGTTCCTTGGTCTTTTGTTTTGAACGTCATATTGGATGCTGAAGACAGCTATTTTGTGTATATCCAGTTACTTTTATGTTTATAAGGCCAAGTTAGGCTATTACTATTAATGTGCAATGTTGTAAAGACGAAAACCTCAAAGGGATTCGGGGAATAAAACCCTAACAGAGGGAGGAAACAGTCTTATGTGTGCTTTGTATAGACACGCACGGCACAACTACCACCCTCATGAGCCAAACCATACCAGCAGTCACGGCTGGGGCGTGGTGAGGTGTGACACGATGCTGAGTGAGCACACCTCATGCACAGTCCTTCTGGATGTGACTTGGTCATTTGAAACTTGGAAATGGCAGATAAATATTTAAGACTACACTTGTTTATTATATTTTAATAGACATATGTAGGTTTAACATAACTACAGACATTATGTTTTTCAGTGTGTTTTTTGAAAGCGACAAAGTATGTGTCGCTGTAGTGATTGATAATAGATGTTCATTATTGCGACACCTCAGATCTCATTCACATGTTACCCTCTACACTGTTGGCTTCTCATTCCATGGTTGCCTTGTTTGTCTCGGGTTTTAATGTATCTCCTAATGTAAGTGTGGTTGGTAGCTGGTGTATGATGTTGTATGGTTGTCTGTTGAAAGGCAAATGAGGGCATTTGGGTCTCTCACTCAGAACTGACATTGGCATTGCTACCATTCCCCAGTACGTTCTGTAATGTCCTCTGTGATATTGTCAGTGCTGTGGTTTGCAAGGTTGTGTATGGTGATATCTGTATGCAGGTATTGGGGTCAGGATACAGTGTGTATGATATTGCCTCTACATGTGCAGGCGTTGTAGAGGTTCCACCTGTGTATTGTCATGTGCACTCCATTAGTCCTCCTTTGTAACCATGTGCTCATTAATATGCATGTGTCATACTCATTCATTGTATGGTTACATACAACACCCATGTCACGTTAGCCACCTATGATAATGTGGACCATCACAGACTATTGACACATAGACCCTCAATCAGACTGGGTTGTATTTGTTCTCAGCGGATGCGATTTGGTGATGTTTTGGTGGGTTTGCTGACAGGGAACATGTTTATGTGCTTGACTGTGTGCAATTCTGTATATGTTATTTTTTATCCTCCCTGGGAAATAGCACTATGTGTTCACACCAAAACAAACAGATATAATAGGTGTATGCTTAATACACCTCTGGGGACACCTGTGTATATGGGTGACCTTCCGCATTTGATGAGATCGCTGCATATGCTATTTGCCCCTTACCTGGGAAGCCAGAGTGTGGGTAATGTTGGCTTTGTGTGGTACCATCACTGAGGAAGGTTACATTGACTTATATATGGTCTTTGTTTTGGGTGACTATGGGTTATTTGTCATACTGTTGTTTACAAGACATGTGAGTGTCTGCAAAGAGGCATACTGGTGTCAGGCCAATGTCTGCAATCTCGTAATTAACTGATGACCTGCTGCAACGTACACACCATTGCTCCTAGGGTCTGCATCTGTGTGTCTCACCTGACCGTAGGCTGTTGTGATTTTACAACATGCTAACCTCATTTACTATAGGCCAGAACATTTCTTCCACACATGTCCCATATAAATTACCCATACATGTAAACACTGTGTACAGTAACGGATCAACATCCAGCACACAAACCAAAACTACAGATTAGTGCTGCTTGTGTTGTGGTTGTGACAGTCATTTTTTACCCACCGTCAGCATCGCGATGTGTTGATGCACCATAGGCCCTCATCTCTGCCCTCATCATCTCTGGGACAGATGTAGCTGTGTCTACGGACACGCTGGGTTGTTGCGTCTGCTCGATTGCTGCAGCCCCCAGTGGTGAATATGGTGTGTATGGGTTGATCCAGGGACTCCGCACCTGCACTTATGCTGCCCCCTGAGACTGCAGGTTCTGCCTCGAACAGACTCATTGGGATTGGGATTGGGATGTCCACCTGCTCCTCCTCCTCCAAAACATCCTCCCCCTCCTGCTCCTCCACCTCCTCCTCCTCAGCCACCATTGCACTGTAGTCACCTGTATTGTGAACAATCAGAGAGAGAACAGCTATGTTTAAGCAAAACACATATGTGTACATGTGTGCTACAGACACCACAGACATGATGTGTTGGGTTGGCCGCAATTGTGCTGCATACAGTACCCAATACACCATCCCATACGCGTGTTTCCACACCATGTAGTTGTTCCTGCGGCACATGTGTATGCTTTGGCTTAGCAATGATTGCATGTTTGGCCATGTTTCTGGTCATGTTTCCATTCCACATGTTTCACCATCCCCTCCATTTCGGCATCTATGCCAGATATGCAGACACATGCCTGTGGATGCCCACCACCCTCACATCTGCTTTTGCCATACACTGTATGTCTGCCTTGGATAGTGAATATGGCACATATGTGTTCAGACATGTTATGTGCTCATTGCTACATGTGATTGGACAGGGACCCATTGTGCAGCGGACGACAGGTGGCTGCTCCTCTGCCCCACTGAGATGCACATGTTGCACTGTGTTGATACAATGACACACAAACATGACATGATCAATGGCCCCCACACTCATACAGGGGATGGCAATCACAGGTGCGGTGTTGGTGTGGTCACCGTTGTGTGTGGGTTTCATAGTTACAGATGTGTAGGGGATGGTTTCTGAAACAAAGTGTTTATTTTGACCACGGGACCTGTCAAACAAACAGGTTGGAGAAGGCTTTTTCCACAAACATGTGCCACCAGGATAGCAAAATGAGGTTGGAATTTGTCACACATCTGTAGGTGTCCTGTGCAGATGGACAGATCTCTGAGGAATGCTAATAGTTCCCCTGAACCTGTAGGTGACACTTAGTGTACATACCTGCTCGAGGATGTGCCATATCTAGGGCCTCAGGAAGTCCACGCAGGTACATGTGTCCCAAACGTGTTGCCAGCTCTTGTTCAAGGGGCGACAATGTTGGTATAAAGGGGCCCCCCCCACCTGTGCCCATAGCATGCTGTCTCTCTGCAAGCATGTGCTGACGTACCCCTCGTTTGATATCAGAGTACCTTTTTTTAGACCTTCCACATCACGTGGGGGACACCCTGCCTCAGACAGTGCCTCGCGTACATCCTCCCACACTGCCATCCTGGTGGCCACTGTTGTGCGGCTGCTCAAACGCCCAAATAAGACATCATAGTTTTCTATCACATGGACAGTAAAATATGGTTCTCCCTGTCACTGAACCTTACAGCTCTCTTCCTCTGTGTAACAGCCACAGGTATCCTTTTCCTTTTGGCCCTTTGCCTGTACTCTACCTGCTGTGGCCCAACAGATGGTCCTGGCTGTTCCTGCTAGGCTGTGAGGTGTGTGCCCTGGGTGTCTCACCAACAACTTGCTGCCCCACATCCTCCACCCCCCTCACCTGATCCTCTCTGGCGCTGTCCCTCTCCATCTCCCTCTTCAGCACAGGATCCTCGCAAATAAAACAACGCACCTGAACAGAACAGAACACAGACGGAAACAGAGGGGACAAGGGCAGTACAATACAGCACAGAGTCCAGAACACAATAGCACAGGTAACCTTAAAGGCCAAAAGGAAATATTACAACACCCAACAGTAATGGTAACAATTATTCTCTCTGTCTTGTGTGGCCTACTCCTATGGCAAACCGTCCCCTTCGAATTCGCTGTACCTCTCTATCTCCCTCCTTTGCCTGAAGCACGTTCAGCACAGCTTCTTGCCCTATTAGTCCCTGTGACTGTCTATCTGAACCCTCCCTGTGCAGCACTGCCAACACAGGCTCTCTAGCTCTCTCTGTAACTCTCTGTCTGTTTGTGGAACTCCTCTAACAACCCTCAACGTGTGCCACGTGCGCAGCCTTATTTATAGGGTTTTTCCACGCTTTTCTCTTTGCACATGCACAATTGTGCAGGTATGGTGCTCGTGCGCCGTCCTCGTGCACGCTTATGCATGGGCGCCGTCCTCGTGCACGCTTACGCGGACATACGCACATGCGCCCTGCGACACCTATTGACGTGTGACGCATGGGCGTCTGTGTGCGTTTTACGCATGCATGTGGCGATGCGCATGTGCGTGACACCACGCACAGGCAGACACCCATGCGTAGGTTGGCGCATGTGCGCCACGCAAGAGTGACGTATGCGAGCATATGCACATGCGCGTTAGACGGTAGGGCAAAAACACCAACCCTATAAATGCCGTGCCATGCTCTCCACGTTGTGGGTTGTAGGCGAGGAAGAGTAGGAGTGTGTTTTGAGACAGAAAGGAGGTGAATCCAAACAGGTGTATTTGTCAATTCTGTTCTTGTTGTTTGTAGTAGTTATTGTATTTTCCTGTCTGTGTATAGTGTTGTGTGCTTTTTGGTTTGTAGACTGCTTAGTTTGATTTGTCTGTGTGTCTGAGTGTGTTTGTGTAGTTGGGCGGGAGGAGTTAATGGCACATATCTTTCTTCAGTCATGTGTCCTGTGTAGTGGGCAGATGCTGCGTTTGCCGGACAGGGGAGATGGTGTCCATGGAGCTGTGGCACAGGGCATGGGTGTAGTCCCGCAGCAACTCAGTCCTGCAGCTGTGGGGGCTGTCCAAGCTGGTGCTGTTCGTGCACGACGCAGACGGCGTGCCGAGGTGCAGGCTCGGCAGGAACGCCTCTACAGGCCCAGGGCCCAGCTCCAGGACATGCGAGAGGACCAGGTCATCTCCCTTTACCGACTGAGCACAAGGGCTATTAGGGAGCTGTATGAGGATCTCAAACCTGACCTCCAGCCCCTGACAGATCGGTCCCATGCCATACCAGGTTTAGTCAAGCTCCTTGCTGCTTTACATTTCTTTGCCTCTGGCTGTTTCCAGTCATCTGTGGCCGCAGTAGGTGGTATGAGCCACCCCACCTTCTCACGCTGTCTCCACCAGGTACTGCGTGCCATGGTCAGCCGGGTGGGGAATTACATAGCCATGCCCCACACTAGGCAACAATGGAGGACCCTGAACCAGGCCTTTGAGGCATTAGCCGGGATACCACACGTGATGGGAGCTATTGATTGCACACATGTTGCCCTGGTCCCGCCTAGAGACAGGATGGTAGCGTTTCCGCAACCGCAAACACTACCATTCCCTGAATGTTCAGGTTGTATGTGATGCAAATCTGCATATTCTGAATGTGGTCCCTAGGTTTCCAGGGTCCACCCATGACTCCTATATCCTGCATCACTCGGCAGTATTCACACAATTTGAGGATCACCGTTACGGGGACTGTGTATTGCTTGGTGAGTATGTCAGGATCACCTATCGGTTTATGACTTTCTACATGTGTGTATTTGTAGTACCATATGATGCAACATGTTTATATCAGAACATGCAGCTAATATTTGAGATATGTTATATAGAGGACTGCTGTACGTTTCAACTATTGCAGCCGTCTCTAGGTCCATGTACACTACAAACATGAACCATTGAACATGATCATCCTAATAGTATATGATCATAACATGCACATGGTGTACATGTGAAGACACCCCTGTGCTTATGGCCCTGGTGTTGCTGATTTCCCCAAAATGTGTTTTGGAGGCACCAGCAAACATGTCTTGGGGGGGGTGGTGGCCCCTCACATACACCTGTGATACTGTTTAATAGTTGCCTCCTAATTGTATGCCATTTAACACTGATGTTGTTGATAATCCATACAAGTAACCCGTGTCATGTGTGTCTTAGTGTAACCCACACACTCTGTAATGCAGTTGTCACCCTGCAAGCCAAGGATAACATGAGGGGGTGTAGAGCAATATCTTATGGGTGATTTTTAAATGTTCTACAGGCACAACATGTGTGCATATCTCTGTCCACACTTCTTGGCTATGTCACAGCTGGGTGGAAACACAACATAGGTGTTAACGTACCTTTGTGCACTGTAGATGCGCACAAGTTAGTAATCATCTTGTCTGGACATCCTCATATATGTTAACATTATTGATTTGTGACGGCTAAAGCAAGGGCAATACGTGGGTGCATACAAACAGGTTACACAACCAGCTACACAGGAGGCTACTTTGCGTATGTATATGTTTTTGGCCCTCACTCATGAGGGGTACAGTATGCATGTTTGACATCCACAACTTCCTAACAATTTAGACAACATGGTTAAACAGCAAAGGATGGCTATTACAGTGCTTTGCCACCAACACTGCATGTGGGAATGTACTGACACATATGGATATTTGTACCCTACACAACATGATGTGTATAGGTGATATTGCGTACATTGTGCCATAGCTCCCTGGCATACATGTTGGGGGGTGGGGGTGTCGGTCACGTAGATGTCAACATGTTTTACAAGGGTTACAGTTCAGACATACACTTGGATTATGTGATTTGTGGATTGCTGTTGGAGTCTCACAGTGGCGGTGAGGCCGATCTGGACAGTAACTGCATGACAATATGCATGTCACACACACCCACACACACCCACACACACACACAATCTGTGAAGGGATAGATGGACATGTTGTTTTTATTTGTGATGGGTGTACGTGCTCGAGAGGCCCATGTGCTCATTTTAAGTCATTTTTCTGTCACCTTTTGGTTTTTCCTTTCCAAATATACTAGTTGTGGTGTTGTATCGTTCAGTCAGAATGTGTGTGTGCATTGTTTTGTCACGTGTATTCAAGTGGAAGTAATGTTTGAAATGAGCTCCTGCATTCACATGCAACATTTCTTTCTGCAGGTGATGCAGGATATGGGTGTCGCCCCTGGCTGCTGACTCCTGTGCGTCAGCCACGGACAAGTGCAGAGCGGAGGTACAATGAGGCCCATGCCTCCAGTCGCTCAGTCATTGAGCGCACCTTTGGCGTGTTAAAGAGCCGCTTCAGGTGTCTGGATAGGACAGGTGGGGCCTTACAATATAAAGCACACACTGTTGCCGAGATAATCATAGCCTGTTGCATCCTGCACAACATTGCTCTCAGGCACGATATCCCTGCAGAGATTAATGAGGATCTGGAGGAGGATCCAATGTGCCCCCCCTGAGCGTGCCAGTGCTGACACACGGGAGGGCACAGCAGTCAGGAGGAGGGTGATTGCAGACATCTTCTCATGTACGTATTGGTTATCTTCCCACAATAATGTTTTCTACTATGTGCGTAATGGTTAGTGAGTTTGATGTTTTTTTAAAGCTAGAATGTTGATGTCACACTCCATGTGCATTAGAAGCTCATGCCAACATCACATGTAGGCATGAGTGTGACACAATGAATGTGGGCAGGGCTCAGCAGCATTTGTTGGCAGCTGATGTGTGTGTGGTTGTTGTTATTTTTTGGGAAAGTTTAAACAGTCACATTCCCATCTAGTGTCTGCTTCTGGGAGATGCAGCTGTTGTGCACATGCAGGTATTTGGTAAGATGCTATGGTATGAGCACAGTAATCTGCCATATGGTGTGCTTTACACGTTGTGGGTTTGTCTGTGTTTGTGAACATTTGTCCTTTGGGGAGTGTAAATATAACAACAAATAGTGTGGGTTTGGTGGTTGTTCAGCTCCTCTGACATGCCTATGTTTGTGTTCTCCTCATGTGTGTGGCACAAAGTCATACATAGCAGAGTACACATGCTTAGTGCAACTATGTCTGGATGGTAATAACTATGTCTGCGGACTGTAAATGTAAACCCTACAGTGTGTACACATGTACTGGTAAAGAAGTAGACATGACCTGGATCTGTTTAGGGATGATGACCTGCCATTTTGCCCATCACGGGGGTGGGTTTGGAAAATGTTTCCATTGAAGAGTATACCGTCACTGCAGTGATGCATGTCTACACACATGGTGAGATGACACAGGCCAAAACAGCAAGGAGTGGGTAGTGGTAGCCAATCTGGGCCATATATTTGTGGGAGTAGCTTGTGTTATTACAGGTTTTTAATTGCGTACAGAAAATATCTCGCTGATGCTATCACAGCATCTGACATCATGCATGTGCTACAGGCTGTGTATGTGTGTAGGTCAGGGGAAATGAGTCTATATGAGTAGATACATTGCAAACACGAGCAAGTGTCGGTTATGATGGCATAAAAACAAAGAGCTAGGGGACAGGTATGTCTCTGGCTTACACATCTGGGATATGCATGCTTTGACATTGTCATTGACACACAGTGGGATGGCATACAGCCATCATGGTTTACTGACAGACAGACATGTGTGTGTGTGTTGTTGCCTACATGATGGCAATTTGGCAATCTATTTGGGCATGTCATCTGAACATAGGTGTCATTATTACTGCATGTATGAGATGTACGCAGCAGGATATGTATTTGAGCAGTGGATACAGGAGGTCCACCTGCATATTTCCTATGTGTTGTAGCAATTGTCAGTGGGTTAACATACACAATCTGGTCACCATAAAACAGGGACAGGGGTCAATGTTGGCAATATGGTGGGTCACTGGTATTATTACGAGCTTGGCATGAGGTCGACCCATGCTGGTAGCACACACATCTATTTCTGTGTGTGTAAACGGACAGAGAGTTAACACACGAAAGTGAGTGAGATTACGGACAACATAGAGATAGCCTACAACACCTCCATGATGCCTATTACATGTGAGACATCTGTACATTGTGATAGACAGCAGTCACTCAGTGTGTGGATGTTGTGGGGTCTGACAGCTGGGGGCATGAAGGTGCAGTGTCTGATACACAGCTTGACCATGACATATGTTGGCTTCTCTTGTGTCTCCAAATGCACAGGACATACTTTGTACGGATACTGATTTTGAGATGCATTGCCATGTGACTCTACCTCCTGGAAGATGCAGTGATTTTGGGTAGGTCAATCTACATAGACATTGTGTGTGGCTGTGGTCATGTGAATAATATGTCTTCTGAGATTTCTCATATTGGGCAGATGCTTGTAGTTCATATTTTCAAACCTGTGCCTCACTAACCCATCTCTCTCTGTGTTCAATCATATCCCCATGTGCTTGTGTTCAGCATGTCCTCTGGCACTGTCTCCATGCGACATGTACAACATACATGCATGTGTGTGTAGGTTGTGGTTTGGTGTAGGTTACCGCCACTTTCAACGTCCCCAAAAATGTACTATCAGACAACAAACGCTCTCATTACATGTTTCCTGTGTATTTATATCTACAGACATCCACATGTGCACATACAGGCCATGTGTTAGAGATGGGACGCTTAACTTTACATACTGTGTGTGTGGCTGGTTTTATAGGTTGCATGTGTGATGATGGATTGATCAGACATAGTACATTTTCTTCTGCTGTGAGGGGTCTGTGCACCTTCACATAATTGCCAGCAGTCATAACTCATACATAGGGGGTTTGCCCTGTGACCATTATCTGCATGTGTTGTGTGCTGTGCATAGACATGTGGTCTGTTGTTTACAGTAAGCACTGGTGTGCAACTTTGGTGCCTTTCAGATATGAACATGATGGTGACATGTATCAACAGTGGTTTGACCTTGTGATTCTACTCGTTTGATGACATTGTCCCCTTTCATTGTGATGTAAGCTGGCTGTTTCGGGGCTCAAGGGCTTGATGACATACACCTGTTGCAAACACACGGTGGGTTTCACCTTTGTGATTTTGATTTGTGCAGTTGTATCTAACTGGTGATGATCTCATGTGTGCCTCCTGTGTATGTTAGATTTCCTTTATGCTCACATTAACAGATGCATATTGTGTGTAGCTATGAGACACTTGTGTGACATGAGCATGGACATGACCATATCCATGTGCCACCCGTGTCTATGGTTACCATTACTTATGTTGGCCACAACGTTTTTTTTACTATTGATATCAGGTCATGTTTGCCTATGTATCCCTTTATTAAGAATTTAGTATGGTGTGACAGTCTGACATTTGTGTTGATTTTGAAATGTGTCAAACAATAACATACTTATCCTCTCCTGACACAGCACAGAGGACATACCAGACACATCTCTTACAGAGCATCTGTTGTCACCAACAACCACCTGATGGATGACAGAGCACCATGCAACTCTTTACCACAACATTTCCCCAGTGGATGTTTGAGCTATGAGAGTGGATCACATGACTGCGAAGGACAGTATTACTCTTTAACTGCTGATTTCCCCATGACAGAGGTGTCGAACGCAATGTTGATGCTATGGCTGGGTAGTGAGTGATGCTCAATGTAGTGGACACACATATACTTTGAAGGAATGTGCCATATTGCACACTGACACGTGACTATGCATGGCCAGAGTTGATATTAAACTGTTAACGTAACCTGATGAATTGCAGATACTATATTGACTTTGGACACTGATCCGCCCTTGTGCAGCAGCAACTGACATGGACAGTGTAGGTGCTACATTCAGACACAGTTGAGCTTTACAGGACTTTGTCCCAAGGGTGTGTCATAGCACCCACGATATGATGCTGGTTTCCTTACAACACCCATGTTTTTGGCATGTGACTGATGATGGGCCACTCCTCTTGTCAACATCTACCTGCTTTCCACCTGCACATGATACCGCCTTTACCTCCACAATGCTTTCCGAGCACACCGACATCTTGGACCGATGTTGTCATTGACCTAATGGTTTTGAAGGGCATGTGTGTCATCACTGTATCATGTTCCAATGTGACTGTTGCTTGTGCATATGACTGACTGTTTGTGAGACACAGCATGTGGGGCTATGACTTATGTGTGGTTCACTGTAATATGTTTTTACAAAATGTCCTTCCTCACATGCTACATCTTGTGTTTCTTTACTGTGCATACATGACAGTGTGCATATATGTACAGACCTTCCATTTGCCATTTACACGGGCCAGATTATGCCATGTGTTAGGGACACTCACATTGCCACATTATGTTTGTAGTGTGGCAGTGTGTGTGGCCATTCAACTTCTTCACTTGTGCATTCCATGTATCATGCTATATGTGACAACACAGTGTCTAACCTAAATGAAAGGGCAGGGTGACCTCCTTGATGGTGTTCTATGTGCATTGTTCTGCAGGATGTTTATTTCGGATTATTTCTGTGTTCATGTGGCTGTGCTACCTGTTACCATATGCTAATTGTGATGTTTATGATTGGTTTTGGCCACATTCTGACTGGTGTTTTTCGTAGATCAGCCATTATGATGAGAGCTTACTCATTACTTGTATTGCATGTTTAGTGACATGTAAAACATTTGCCAATATAGGTTTGGATGAGTGTCTGACTCCTGTGTGGTCAGATGTGTATGGTTTGAGGGACAGATGAGGTGTGTTGGGTCCGCAGCATGCAGTGTCTACTCTGTACCTGCACTCATATGTTGTTAACACATTTGCGACAAACAACAACAGGTGTGGGCAGGGGGGCTGCTGCCGGGTGCTCAGCATGCACCTGATGCACATTATATCTTGAGCCTTTAATGTGTGGTCAACAAAGTAACCTTACTGTAGGAGGTGGATTTGTGAGCTGCTAAGGGTGTTTCCCACTTTCACAGGGGATACGGTCAGCCTTCATATTATGATGCCACTGTCTACACTGTTTGTGATGTGTTACGAAAATAAATAAATGTATTTGACAGACATTTTCTCCGTCTGATGATTGATCATGGTGACAGACCTGGACTGCAATGTGTGCCTTTGTATCAGTCCTGACTCCTTGTGACCCACAGATTACATTGTTCTCTTGTCAATGTCACTGTATGTAGATGATGTGGTATATTTTGTCACACCTCCTCCGCCCCAGCCTTGACTTCTGGTATGGTTGGGCTTTTTATGAGGGTGGTAGTTGTGCCATGCTTCTGTATATAAACCACGCAGATGCACTTACTTTCTTTTAGGGTTTTATTCCCCGTCCCTTGAGGTTTCTTCTTCTAACAACAGAAATTAACAGCATAATTTGGCTTATAACATAAAGTAACTGGATAACACAAATAGCTTCCTTCAGCATATAACGTCAAACAAAAGTAAATAACAAACAGCCTACGTTGTCTTTTTGGCTGGAGAGAGAGAGAGAGATGTAGCGTTTGCCACTTGAATATGGGAATTAAGGTTACACAAACCTTTACCTTAATGAGTATTCAGGTTCTTTTGTAGTAAGGTAACATTCCATCAATTCTGTATGTGCTAATGCTCCTGATTCTTCATATTCCATCAATTCCTGTCCGTTGGAATCTGCATTACCCCCTTCTAATGTGGAATAAAAGTATGGCAGATTTGCCCCGTCAGTTAGGAAGTTCCTCTTCCTCTGTGTAGCACTGCCTCTCTGGGGAATGTCACAAAACTCTGTATGCTGTCTTCTACAGCCCTGCCCCCGCTGGTATCTCAGTGGATAGCTCAGGTCTCTGTATGGCTTGCTAGCTGAGTAATTGTGACACACTCCCTGCCGGGTCTGCCTCAGCTCTCCAGGCTCAGCTGTGCCCGATTGCAAACTGTGTAACGGTGATTCCCTTGGAGCTAGGCGTTCACCGTAATAAGGGATTTTTTCTGCTTCTCTGGGTAGGTGAAACTCCCTTCTTTTAAGACTTTTATGAACAGGAGAAAAGTTACTATCAGCCTCTGAATATCCAGGCTTTTTAAGGGTATATTTATGGCTCCAAGACTCTTCCCTTTTAGATGGCAAATAGCCCTTGTATCCCTTCTTTTCCCCAGTACCTGCTTTTGCAGCCTTCTTATATTTCACTTGCCTTTTCTCAGAACCACACAGGTCTCTGGACTCTTTCCACAATTCCTCTCTCCAGGATTGCCTACTCGGCTCCTCTCTCCAAAATTGCTTCCTTCTCAAAGGTTCCCCCTCTCTGAATGTTTGGTAGTCCGTTTTATCTATGTGTTTTCTGACTCCACCTTTCCTCAGCTGCGCTCCATTAGGTGAAGCAGAGTCCCGTGCTTTACTCCCTGGGTGTGTCTCTCTGGGCTCTGGGCACGTGTGCTTTTGTTGTCCCTGGCAACCATCAGGCATTCTTCCATTCATCCTGTCACTTTTTCCTTGATCATTCACACTGCCGTGCATTTTCTCATGCTGCCCTAGGTCCACCCTGTGACAATTTTCAACGTAAATGGGGGGTTCCCAGACTTGCCCTATGACACAGGGAGTGCTAATGTGACTTTATCACAGGTTGTTTGGGGGCAAAGCCACTTTCCTATTCCCCATGTTACTTCTAGACTATTTGATCATACTGTCCCTTTTTGGGGTCCTTTACTGGTCATGTACATGGTGCACATGTGCTCACATCCTTGCACAGTGCCAGCTGTGTATGTGGCAGCCATATGGCACATCACTGTGAATGAATGGTTGACATACACACACACCCTTTGGGGTATTTGTGTTACAGTGTGCTCATTTTGCAGTTTGTGGGATTGTGTACAGTAATGTGTTTGAACTCTGTAGTTTGGGGTTTATCTTCCGCTTGTTTGGTTCTTTGGCACACTGGCTTAAATGCACCATTAGGTACCAACAGGTTCCTCACCTCTACACACACCCTTCCCTCTTTGCACTGTACAACAGGGTGCATCCTGTGTGCTTCATCCCCTTAACATATTCGTTGTTACATAGGTCTCTTACTTTATGGTTTAAACATGCCACTGCACGTAGTGATATTGTTTGGCTGTGATTATGGTGGTGTGTGTGGTGCACCTTATTGCATGTTGATCTTTATCACGCCACAATCATCATTAGTCACCTGATCCACAGAGCGTCATGGGATGCCATGGTTTTCCTTTGTTATGGATTTTACATGCTGTATTCACTACAAAACATTCCCTTGTGTTGGTGCAGTTGTCCCCGATGCCACATACGGAGTGGACATAAATATGTACATGGCAGATGTGCATGTGCATTTGCTCATTATGTATTTTGGTGGTTTGCTTGTTCTGACACCCAGCAGGCGTTTGGGGTACTGATATGCAGTGTTTTTGTATGCAGCTTTTGCTAATGTGCTAAATTTGGGGTTTTGGCCTACCGTTTTAGGCATGGCCATTTGTGGTGGGGGTAATCGGTGTGCTCCCTGTCTGCTGTCTTGGATTTGTATGCTTGTCCTGCATTGGTGCGTTTCATTTGTCTGTGTGTCATATCTGTGGTGATATGTGGTATGACCACATAGTACCCTCATCTGAGTTGTGATACATCCTTGTGTCCATCCTCTGTCTGCCAGCTGTGCGCCATCTTACCCAGATGTGCATGCTGCTTCCCCACATCGTGAACTCCATCATATTCATGCATTGCAGCTCACCCTGCTTGCCTCCCCTGTGTGTGCTCAGCCTAGCACCTGTACTCCACAGTCATCCTGATATTTCAGTTATCCTGCCATTGCAGCCACCTCTGCTGGCCACATCTTCCCATCCTCTGTCACACACAGTCATTACAGCATGGCACATTTCCATCACTCTGTGCATGGATCTCGTTGGCCACAACATGTTTGTCCATTTTTATGGCTGTCACATGGACTGAAGCTGATATCTGCATTCCATCAACTTATCTACGTCGTTCTTTTAGTTTAATATTGTCTATGTTCCCTGCTCTGTGCAGTGTTCATGTTACATGTGTGTTTGGCACATACGTCTTTTAACATTCAAATTGTGCAATGTTGCTGTTGTTGCCTAACATTGCTGATTTCACCTATACATCCTTAGGGCATCTTCTGCCACACCTTGGATTCACACAGCTTATGGGGTGCCTACGATAGTGCCTTGGGAGTTGGCAGACTTTAAACATGGCCTCAGGTAGATATTAATGGTTTGCTTTGCTAACGGGATATGTAGAGGATGTTCCATCTGATGCACCGTAATCTGGCCAATAATATATGGCACAAGGGTGTAGTTCTCTTTAGATGGACGCACGGATTTCTGTACACTTTCACACAGACATGGAACATAACTCAGCTAACCTGCTGTCCAGAAAATAGTATACCATGACCCCTGCAACATCATTGACTGTCTTCAACAGTTGTGAGCATACATTACATAGGGGTATGTTGTTTTTCACCATACCTTGTATGTCATGGGCCTATGCTAGTTTTGGGATTTCAATATGCAAAGGGAATAGGGCATTTTCCACGATAATAGTGACTCTGATCCCCTGTTCATATCTGTCCCCGGGGCCTGTTTGCAGCACCTCCTAGCTAAATCAGTAATGGCAGATGCAGGTCTGCCATTGATGATTTAGCAAGGAGGGGGGGAGGGGCTGCAGACAGACCCAGGCGACTGCTTACAATGACATTCACTCGGCACCCCTGTTAATATCAGTCACCAGGGGCTGGATACAGCCCCTCACTACTAAAAACAAGGAAGTCAGACCAGGGTCAGCACACCTACTTACCATTTCCATACATCACAATGCACAGTGCTGCCATCAGAAACAGTGCTGTGACCTTTACCTGCCTCATAGGGCACCCTACATGGCGCCCCATCGGCCACGCTTTCAACAACATTGTACAGTGCCATGGCGGACAATCCATTTACAAATGTGTCATTTGAGGTAACCTCAGGGGCATGTTATGTTACAGTGCTGTGACAGTACATGTGCTTGAATAAGCTATTGCACAGATATACGAGATGTGCCTCCTAATGCAATATTAACCCTACCAGGTACGCACTCAGCAAGCCATGTTCATTTGCCATTGTTGGGGATTGCACCCCTAACCATTGCGATGTGATTCTGTTTCTGGGCTTGCACATCAGCGCACCACCATATGGCTTACCAACATTATTATGCTTCCAAACTATTAGCACACACCCTTATGCCCAGCAGCACAACGCCTTATGCCACACATACTTTGTAAAAGAACACCACAGCCAGTTTCCTTCAGTGTGCACTGTGGGGTATCGAACCCATGCTCCCTGCACCTTTGGGCAGTGTTCTAACCATTGTGCTATGGCTCATCTCTTCTGCTTTCATATCACTGTGCCACTTATACCTCCCGGGATTCACAGGCCTCCAAAAACATTCGCGCGCCGCTTTAGGCCCAGCAGCGCAACGCCTTAGGCCGCCCATACTTGGTGTACCTTCTAAAATAACACCACAGCCAGCTTCCTTCGGTGAGCACTGTGGGGTATTGAACCCATGCTCCCTGCACCTTTGGGCAGTGTTCTAACCATTGTGCTGTGGCTCATCTCTTCTGCTTTCATATCACTGTGCCACTTATACCTTCCGGGATTCACAGGCCTCCAAACACATTCGCGCGCCGCTTTAGGCCCAGCAGCGCAACGCCTTAGGCCGCCCATACTTGGTGTACCTTCTAAAATAGCGCCACAGCCAGCTTCCTTCGGTGAGCACTGTGGGGGATCAAACCCATGCTCCCTGCACCTTTGGGCAGTGTTCTCACCATTGTGCTGTGGCTCATCTCTTCTGCTTTCATATCACTGTGCCACTTATACCTCCCGGGATTCACAGGCCTCCAAACACATTCGCGCGCCGCTTTAGGCCCAGCAGTGCAACGCCTTAGGCCGCCCATACTTGGTGTACCTTCTAAAATAACGCCACAGCCAGCTTCCTTTGCTGAGCACTGGGGGGGGATTGAACCCATGCTCCCTGCACCTTTGGCCAGTGTTTTTACCATTGTGCTGTGGCTCATTTCTTCTGCTTTCATATCAGTGTGCCACTTATACCTCCCGGGATTCACAGGCCTCCAAACACATTCGCGCGCCGCTTTAGGCCCAGCAGCGCAACGCCTTAGGCCGCCCATACTTGGTGTACCTTCTAAAATAACGCCACAGCCAGCTTCCTTTGCTGAGCACTGGGGGGGGGGGGGGGGATTGAACCCATGCTCCCTGCACCTTTGGCCAGTGTTTTTACCATTGTGCTGTGGCTCATTTCTTCTGCTTTCATATCAGTGTGCCACTTATACCTTCCGGGATTCACAGGCCTCCAAAAACAATCGCGCGCCGCTTTAGGCCCAGCAGCGCTCCGCCTTCCGCCACCCATTATTTATCTGCCTCCAAAACTTACGCCTCAGACAGCTATCTTCATTGTGCACTGTGGGGGATTGAAACACTGAACCCTACACCAGTGGTTAGTGGGCTAAACATTGTGCTGTAGCTTTGCTCTCATGATTGCACATCAGCATGCCACTTATTCCTCCCGTGCAGCCACTTCATGTGCTAATGTGCAGGGCGCATATGGGCGGCCCGCACCTTACCGCATATGCAAATCACGCATTTCCTTCTTCAGCGCGAAACGCCCACTCCTTATATGGCACCCGCACTCTACCGCGGCCCGCACTTTACCGGGATCTTAGTAAACATCCCCCCTAGAGACCTAGCAGACCCTGAGTTTTCTCTGCAAGGTATGACCAGAAGTAGATTGCCAAGCTTTTTCTTACAAGGCAGTGGAGGGTAAAGTGACTTGCCCAAGGTCAGCCAGTGGGAATTAAACACTGATCTCTTGGGTACTAGGTTGTTGCTGTAACCATTAGGCTACTCCTCCATTCCTTTATAAAAATAAAAAATAAAATAAAAATATCCAGTACAAATTGCGGTCTTTGTCAAAACAACCTTCTTGTTCTTTGCAGGTTTGTTTGCGCTTTATAATCAGATTTACTATCTCTGAATGAATTCTTCCTAGAATGCAAGAATGAATTTCATTTTATTAACCAGTATCTTTCATAAAGCTTTCTCCTTGTGGCAATATATTTCTGGGACAATATACTTGTCCATTTTTCTCATTATTAAACTCATGTGTATTAGCAGTAGTTGTAAGTAATTAGATAACTCCACATCAGCGATTGATAGACTTGGTATGTCTAATACACTGTGCTGTGCTGTCTCATGCAAATTTGCTATTCTCTTGCATCTGTTAAATGTGAAAGAATCCATGAAAGCTCAACAGAATAATTTACAGATCAATTTTCCTAAATTATTTTTGGCCTCTGCAGGGTATGTATTTGGAAAAAAAAAAAAGCCCTACTGAGCAATACTCAGAAAAGTGCATATTTGGCAAGGAAAGTAAAATATTTCGGATTTCTAAGAAAGAATATTTTACTCGCAAGAGGAAAACTACTAGTGGTAACCTACAATGCTCTCCAGTTCACACACAGACCTGTCCATAAACATCTATTCACCCAAATCCAAACACATTGACTCCTGCCTGATGCAGGTTTAAGCCTTTGGTTAGAGTACTGCTCCCATTAGTTTGAATGGCAGAGATTAACAACATAAGAATATATGGTAAGATATATCATACTGGGTCAGACCAAAGGTCCATCAAGCCCAGTATTCTGTTTCCAATAGTGGCCAATCCAGGTCAGCATTACCTGTGAGGTTCCCATAATGCAGACAGATTCCATCCTGCTTATCCCAGGGGCAGGCAGTGGATTTCCCCAGTCCACTTTCACAGGTACACTACCAAAAAACTGCCTCCAGTTTTGCAACTGATTCCTATAGATTTTGGGGTGCTGAATCCAGGAAAAATAGCCAAAATGTTCCATCACATCACGTTTTCTTGCAAAATTAGATTTCTTACCCATATAAGGAATGTTCACATAATTTCTTTTTAGCCGACTGCAGTTTATTTTCTTGGCCCAAAATAGAGGTTGTAATGGTTAACTAACTAGAAACACTCCCTCATGATATTTTAGAGTGTTTTGTATTCATTTTATACATTAACAGGACAATTGGGAGGCGGGGGGCTAAATCCAGTACTCGCGCTGGCGCATGTTCTTTCCTGTTCGCCTCGCCTCGCCTCGTTAGCTCGCTCAAACACGGTGGTTGCGACATGAACGTTCCTGTCAAATTTCAGTTTCTTGCAAGTTCATTATTACCTTTTGTTTGCTCAGTCGTAATCCAGCTTTATTCCGAAGTGGTTCACTACAGTTGTAGTTTGCAGTGCTGTGTATTTGTGATGGCTCACAGAGCCAGAGGTTGCGTCAACTCTCCGGACAGTTTTTGTTTTATTTGTGGGGAATATACCGTGAAAAAGCGGCAGAGGAACATTTCTGCATTTATTAAAAAAGTATATTTCGCTTATTTCGGTTTGAAGTTAGGCGATCAAGACAAACCGTGGGCTCCTCACAAAGTGTGCAAGACATGTGAGGAAGATCTACGCTTATGGATGAAAGGTAAAAAAACAAGCATTTCGTTTCGGAATACCTATGATGTGGCGTGAACAAAGAGACCACAGCAGTGACTGCTATTTTTGCTCTTGCATTGTGAAGGGATACAACTTAAAAAATAAGAACGTAATAAGTTACCCCAACCTTCCCTCAGCAATTAGGCCTATGCCTCATAGCAACGAAGTACCTGTGCCTGAACCACCAAAATCTTTGGATCATATTTGTGTGGACGGTTCTGATCATGATGAGACTCATCAGATGGCTTTTCCCGATGAGTCCAGTACTTCCGAGTTTGAAACTGAACCAGATCCGAAACCTGAACTTTTCTCTCAAGCTGAATTGAATGATTTAGTCCGGGATTTAGGACTCCCAAAAGATGCTGCCCAACTGCTAGTTTCTCGGTTTAAACAGAAAAATCTATTGTCACCAGGAACAACTTTTTATTGGTACCGCAACCGCGAGACACAATTTTTGAAGTATTTCAGCAAAGAGGAAGATTTGGTATTTTGCAACGATATATACGGAGTGATGGAAAAGTTTAAACTCAAGTATGATCCTGCTGAATGGCGGCTGTTCATTGATTCGTCAAAAGACAGCATAAAAGGTGTTCTTCTTCATAATGGCAACACATTTGCTTCAGTTCCTATTGCTCACTTTGTTATTCTCCAAGAAAAATACGAGAATTTGGCCCTGATTCTTCAGAAGATTCGTTATGATGAGCATAAGTGGATGATTTGTGGAGACTTTAAAATTCTATCCATGCTATTAGGGCAGCAATTCGGTTTCACCAAATATCCCTGCTTCCTTTGCTTGTGGGATAGCCGGGCCCGCGACCTACACTGGGGGAAAAAAGACTGGCCAATTCGGGAGTATTTGAGACCTGGTGAGAAAAACGTTCTTCATGAGAGCTTGGTACCTCGTGATAAAATTCTATTACCACCTCTCCAAATTAAGTTGGGTCTCATTAAGCAATTCATCAAGACCCTTCCAAACGATGGTGAGTGCTTTCGGTACCTTTGCTCAAAGTTCCCCCGACTTTCTGAAGCAAAGCTAAAGGAAGGAGTGTTTGTTGGCCCTGATATAAGGAAATTCATTTCAGATGGAGCATTCGCTGAAACGGTGTCTGAGAAGGAAAAAGAAGCCTGGGATTCCTTCAAGGATGTTGTTCTCAAATTCTTGGGGAACAGGCGGGATGAGAACTATAAGGATATTGTTGCCAGGATGCTCAATGCCTTCAAAGAACAAGGCTGTAACATGAGCCTGAAAGTCCATTTCTTGCACTCCCATGTGAACTACTTTCCCGAAAACTTGGGGGCGTACAGTGAAGAACAAGGTGAAAGGTTTCACCAGGACATCAAGGACGCAGAGAGAAGGTACCAAGGAAGATGGAACACCACTATGATGGCTGATTTCTGCTGGTTGCTGCTGCGGGAAACCCCAGATGAAAAATACGCCAAGCAGCGCACCAAGAGAAGCATTCGGGGGAAGAAGAAACGGGCCCACCAGGAGATTGATTGACCCAAGAATGACTTTAAAATCTAAACTGTGTTGACAAATATCGTGTTTTTACTAAACTTTGAAATAAAATTTGCTAGTTATTACCACAGTGTCGGATCTCATTTATTAGAATTTTATTTTCACACCATCGGGTGTTTGTCTTCATGTATTGCAAGGGTGCGGTTTGCGTTTTCTATTCTTACATACATACCTGTACAACATTTTTTGCACATTTCTTTGCTTTGTTTGTGTCTAACCTCGCTCTTATATGCTCAATGTTTGTGCACATGTATGTGGCTGTTTTAAGTGCAGACAATTTTGCTACCATCACAGTGTGTTTTGTTGACATTACTCTATTCTTATGTGCTGCCTTGTTACAATTTTCTTTATTCTTATTTGAATAACTACTAAACAATTAGTATAAAGAATTCATCCAAGAAACTTTTATCTCGATCGCACTCAATCTGAAACGTTCACCTCAAACTGCTAACCCAATGTAGCAAAAAATCTGTACGTGATGGAGCAAATTGGTTACCAGATTTGGATTCAGCGCACCAAAAAACGTAAAAATCAATCGAAACATTAGAGGCAGTTTAAAAAAAATTTTTTTTAGTGTACCTGTGTAATGGGTAATGGACTTTTTCTCCAGGAACTTATCCAATCCTCTTTTAAACCCAGCTACACTAATAACTTTTACTACATCCTCCGGCAATGCCTTCCAGAGTCTGATTAAGCATTGGGTGAAAAAAATATTTTCTGTTCTTAGTTAACCCATTGTTTAGCCTTTTCAGGTCTAATTTTGAACTTGTCTGCTAAAATCCAGTTGTGGATCAGATTAAAGTAGTGATATCTAAATGCATGAAATACATATGTTAAGGAATTGACAGGAAGCAATGCTACGATGTTATCTACATAAGAATAAGAAGAGGTTGTAGGTTCTTAGTCTTTGAGTAATTTCCTCACGGGGCTTAGAAATATATTATCCATATGGATAACACGCAGCATTCTTTTGCAATCGATTTGTAAGACTAAAAAGACCATGAGTTTCAGGTCATTCACTTACACTGTCCCCAGCCTTTGGAAATCCCCTCAATCAAGGACCTCAATCAGAAAATTACTCAAAACTCATCTATTCACCAATGACAGTAGTACTGCACACACAACTCAATCCCACACACAATAGCCACCTAATATACAAAGAGCTCACTCCATCAGTACCTCAGTTCCCCCAAGCCTGAGTTCATAACCCTTATAAGCAATGTTCAGAGCTGACATAAGATTATATAACTCTTGCAACCAATGTTATTAGTTGACATGTAAATAGTTACAGATCGATATGTAAATAGTTATCTTATTTTTCTGTTAACTCATTAGACTGTTTTATGTAACATGTTGGGTATTTGTAAACCACCCTTGATCTCTGGAAGGGGAGGTATATAAAAGTGTAACAAATAAATAAATAAATTAAACAGAATCAATGACAAAGGGGACTCCTGTGGCACTCCAGAGGTTAGTGACCAGGGTTCTGCCAATTCATCTTTCCAGTATACCCCTTTTAAACTATTTTCAAGAAGCCCTCAAACCAGTATAGCACTTTACCAGTAAGTTCTATTTCACTTAGTGTTTCTAGGCGGTCATGACAATCATAACTGAAAGCTGAGAATAAATCTAGTTCCCTGAGAACAGGGTACCTATGTGGAATGTCCAAAAAAGCACCTATTTTGTGCTTACTTTATAAAGGCCTGCAATACTAAAAAGCAGTGGTGTACCAAGGGAGGGGCAGCAGGTGCCGGCAGGGAGGGGGTGCACCCCGGCCAGCCCCACGGAGGCAGTGCGACAAACTTAAGATTAAGCTGGCTTGCCACATTGCCTTTTGTTCCAGGGGCCAGTCACTCTTCTCTCCTGGCCGAAGCCAAAGTGTTTCATTTAATTGCTTCATTCAAGTCATGAGGGCTTACACTATTTAATTCAAAAAGTCAAATCTGTTCTCATGTGGCTGAAAGAACTTATTTTTCCCTTTTTCTGATACTTATACTGGTTCTATCATAAACCATTGTAAATCTGCAAATGTATGAACAGGTTCTTTGCAATTGAAGACTAAAGGAACTGATTGAGCAGTAGAGCATCGACTCAGATGGTCAGTAAGCCTAGTTTTCATTAGTTCTGTAGTCCCGGCTACATACATCATCTTACATGGGCACATAATTACAGAAACCAAAAGATGTTTGGCAATTAGTAAATGATTTCAAAAAAATATCCCTTCTGACTTACTGGTTAGGTCCATTCTGTTCAAGTTATGGTCTGGTTACAAAAATGACAGTGTTCACAAGGACAGTTGCCTGTTATTTGATTGTGTTCTCCATCTGATGGCCCTTAATTGTCTCTTTAAAAAGTAATTTACTAAAATACTGCGTGTAGTACACAGTAACCATGGCAGAGCCTAGTGGCTGTAGTAGATGCAAAGGATACAGCTGGGGTAGGCTACTATCACCAAGCTAGTTGTGTCACAAGCATGGTAGAAGAAAATGCGTGGCCATACTGCATGCATGCTATGAAGGCACGTTCTACACACACCATGTAAGGAAAAGACACAAACACGTTATTAGGGCAGCAGTGGGCTACAGAATCACTGGGAAACATTCTGGGGAAAGGAGGAGTTCTTCCGAAGGGATGGGCTTCACCTTAACCGGGATGGAACCAGGCTGCTGGCATTAACCTTTAAAAAGTAAACAGAGCAGCTTTTAAACTAGATAATAGGGGAAAGCCGACAGTCACCCAAGAACACATGGTTCGAAACAATGTATCCTTGAAGGATACTACTAAAAGCAGACAGGTTCCAAAAAAGAGTAAAGTAGCCCAAATGCCCTCAAGTATGGAGCAGACAGAGTTTAAAGATTCCAGATTACCCATGTCTTCCAATAGCCAGATTAATATGAATAAAATCAGTCTCTAAAATGCTTGTATGCAAATGCTAGAAGTCTAAAAAATAAGATGGGAGAGTTAGAATATATAGCACTAAATGAGAGGTTAGATATGATTGGAATCTCAGAGACATGGTGGAAGGAGGACAACCAGTAGGACACTGTGATACCTGGGTACAAACTATATTGTAATGATAGAGCTGATCAAATTGGTGGAGGGGTTGCGCTCTATGTTAGAGAGGGCATTGAGTCAGAAACGATTAAAGTTTTGCAGGAAACACAATTTGCTGTAGAATCTCTATGGGTTGAAATTCCATGTAAAAAGGGGAAGGCGATGGCAGTGGGGGTTTACTATCGACCGCCTAGCTAGAATGAACAAATGGATGATGAAATGCTCAAAGAAATCAAGGAAGCTAACAAAAGTTACAGCACAGTAATAATAATGGGTGATTTCAATTACCCCGGTATCGACTGAGTCAGTGTCACAGCAGGACATGATAAGGAGATAAAGTTCCTAGATGAAATAAGGGACTGCTTCTTGGAGCAGCTGATTCATGAACAGACCAGAGGGGAAGTCATATTGGACCTAGTCCTTAGTGGAATACCAGATCTGGTGCAAGAGATAAGGGTGTTGGGGGCCACCTGGCAATAGTGATCATAGAATGATCATGTTTGATTTAAATTAGTGGAGGAGGGATGGTAAGGAAATCCACAGTATTACCTTTTAACTTTTGAAAAGGAGACTATGATAAAATGAGGAAAATAGTTAAGAAAAAATAAAAGGAGCAGTTGCAAAGGTTAAAGACTTACATCAAGCTTGGGTGTTGTTTAAAAATACTATCTTGGAAGCCCAGACCAGCTGTATTACACACTTTAAGAAAAGTGGAAGGAAGTCCAGAAAACTGCCAGCATGATTTAAAGGTGAAGTCAGAGAGGCTGTTGCCAAAAAAGCATCTTTCAGGAAATGGAAAAAAGAGCCAAATGATGAAAACTGGAAACAGCACAAGCATTGGCAAGTTAAATGCAAGGCATTGATAAGGCAGGCAAAGGGAGAATTTGAGAAGAAGCTTGCTGCAGAAGCAAAAACACGTAATAAAGACTTTTTCAAGAACATTCGTAGCAAAAAACCTGTGAGAGAGTCAGTTGGTATATTAGATAATAGATGGGTTAAAGGCGCACTAAGAGGCAACAAGGTGATAGCGGAGAGACTGAATGAATTCTTTGCTTCGGTCTTTACTGAGGAAGATGTAGGGATGTTACCCATGACTGAAGTGGTATTTAAAGGTGCGGAAGAATTGAAGGAAATATTGATAAATCGGGAAGATGCATTACAATTTTTGGTAAACTGAAGAGTAGCACATCACCTGGAATGGATGGTATACTTCCAAGGGTGTTGAAAGAACTGAAATATGAGATTGCAGACCTGCTATTAGTAATCTGTGAACTATCATTAAAATCATCTCTAATACCAGAAGATTGGAGGATCGCCAATGTAACACCAATTTTTAAAAAGGGTTCCCGGGGTGATCCAGGAAACTACAGACCGGTAAGCTTGACGTCAGTACCAGGAAAAAGGGTAGAAACCATCATAAAGAACAAAATTGCTGAACATGTAGATAGTCATGGCTTAATGGGAGGCAGCCAACATTGTTTTAGACAAGGAAGATCTTGTCTTACTAATCTGTTATTTTTTTTTGAAGGTGTGACTAAACAGGTAGATAAAGGTGAATTGGTTGATATAGTGTATTTGGACTTTCAGAAAGCCTTTAAGGTCCCTCATGAAAAACATTTGGCAAAACTAAAGATTCATGGGATAGGAGGCAGTGTACTATTGTGGATCAGGATCTGGTTAAAAGATAGAAAGCAGAGGGTAGGGCTAAATGGCCAATTTTCCCAATGGAAAAAGGAGCCCAGGGATCCATGCTGGGTCCACTGCTTTTTGATATATTCATAAATGACCTGGAAAAGGGAATAACGAGAGGTTATCAAATCTGCAGATGACACAAAACTATTTAAAGTTGTTAAAACCCATGAGGATTGTGGAAAATTTCAAGATGATCTTGATAAATTGGAAGACTGGGCATCAAAATGGCAGATGAAACTTAATGTGGACAAGTGCAAAGTTATGCACCTAGGGAAGAACAACCCAAACTATAGTTACATGATGCAAGGTTCCGCATTAGGAACCACCACCCAGGAAAAAGATTTAGGCGTCATTGTGGATACCATGTTAAAACCCTCTGCCCAGTGTGCAGCGGCGGCCAAGAGAGCAAATAGAATGCTATGTATCATAAGGAAAGGAATGGAAAATAAAACAATGCCTCTGTATCGTTCCATGGTGAGACCGCACCTTGAGTATTGTGTGCAATTCTGGTCACTGTATCTTAAAAAGGATATAGCATTATTAGAAAAGGTTCAGAGAAGAGCCACCAATATGGTAAAGGGGATGGAAGGATACTCCTATGAAGAAAGGCTAAAAAGGTTAGGGCTCTTTAACCTGGAAAAGAGACGGCTGAGGGGAGATATGATAGAAGTCTATAAATTAATGAACGGAGTGTTTACCTTATCAGAATATAGAAAGACTAGGGGACATGCAATAAAGCTACAGGGTAAACTATTCAAGACTAATAACAGAAAAAAAATTTTCACTCAACGTGTAATCAAACTCTGGAATTTGTTTCCAGAGGATGTAGTAAAAGCTGTTAGTGTAGCTGCATTTAAAAAAGGTTTGGACAAGTTCCTGGAGGAAAGGTCCATAAACCATTATTAAAAAGGGACCCAGAATATCACTGCTTGCCCCAATACAAGCATTGTGGAACCTGGAAACAGGATACTTGGCTTGATGGACCTTGGTCTGACCCAGTATGTTCTTATGCAGACAGTAATAAATGTGCCCCAGCCCCACCTACAGGAAAGTAGCAACTAGCCAGTTCAGAATAGAGAGGGATGACTGGGGATAGGTACAACTCAGCATTGAGGCTAAGTACAAGAGGGTGGGGCATACAAATCAGGAAAGCAAACACATGCAGCAGGTCTGTTCTGCACCTCTAACTGTGGGAGATAAAGTGCACATGTAGCATCTGAAGATGTAGGAGGCCTTGTAGGGGATCAGTCAGGGTGTCCGCAGTATCCATCATGTGGGACAGGCATATGACCCCTCATCACCCTGAAATTCCCATGATGCCTCTTCACATAGGCTGCAGGAAACACAATATAAGGCCTCTGGTTTAGGGGATGGGTTACCCCTCGAAGTCACTCTGATACAACTTGGACAGCACTATATTGTGGTGGCTAGAGGCAGGGGGTCTGGAAGCCAAACACAGCACATATACCCAGGGCAGCCTGCACCTTTACCACATGGGCTCATATGGTCAAGAAGCCCCTCATGAACCGCCATATGGAACATCCACCCTGTGGCTACACATCTACAATGGGAGAGGTTGTGTACGGCCCTGTTTCGTACAAAAAATGGACCACAACCTAATTATTATTATTACTAAGTACCTGAAATGATCAGATCCAAAAAGTCAGTACAGGTGCAATCAGAGTCTCTGTTTATTAGATAACTGATGACCAAATACAGGAAAATGGGGGAAGAGAGTTCTATCGGGCACTAGGCACCTCAAGAATGCAACTCTCCCCCTTGAATATGAAAAGCATGTTACATTTATACCTTTCTTTTCTTCCGTTTTTCTGTATACAGTCCCCAGAGCTATTCCTTTGTGTTCTATCCCCCTCCCCCCCCCCTATTTTTTACTCCCCTTAGTTCCTGTTGCAAAATCCCTCCCGGCCCCCCTCCTCCCATACTCACCAACCATGATCCAGCTAATCTGCTTTCTTCAGAGCCTGGCCTAGCATATATGTTAGTAGCTTTGTGGTTTCCTGTGTATGTTTTTCTGTGCACATAGACATTACAGGCCTTTATCTGATATCCCCTTGTAGGTCCAAGTCTAGACTCTCCAGCCCAAACTGGCACCTTGCAAGGCTCATGATATCTCCTTATATGGTTCTTTCCGGTGCTGGATCTCTTCTTGCAAAGGCCTGAATGCTGGCTCACATGTTATAGCAGCGTGGCTGTTGTTCTTTTGTGAGATTCAGGGCAGCCATTAAGTGATTATGAACCAGGAACATTATTAATCCTTAGCACTTAAAAATTAAAAGCAAATCTATAATACGTAACCCCAAATCTATCATACTTAACCTCTACCAGTTAGTACTTAAACCCTACAGTTGCATGGTAGTCCATCCACAGAGGGTACCCATGCTATCCCTTACCGGAAAGAGCTCTGAGAAAACATAAGAACATAAGAACATAAGATATGCCATACTGGGTCAGACCAAGGTCCATCAAGCCCAGTATCCTGTTTCCAACAGTGGTCAATCTAGGTCATACGTACCTAGCAGTTTCCCCAAAAGACACAGGTTCTGCAATGCTTGTATTGGGTCAAGCATTGATATCCTGGGACCCTTCTTAATAATGTTTTATGGACCTTTCCTCCAGGAATTTGTCCAAACCTTTTTAAACCCTGCTACACTAACAGCCTTTACTACATCCTCCGGTAACAAATTACAGAGTTTGATTACATGTTGAGTGAAAAAATATTTTCTTTTATTAGTCTTAAATAGTTTACCCTGTAGCTTCATTGCATGTCCCCTAGTCTTTATATATTCTGATAAGGTAAACAATCAATCTACGTTGAACTCCAACATACCAAACTCTTTGGAATGTCCTTCCTACTTCCCTCCGTCTAGAACCTTCTTATTCAAAGTTCAAAGAATTATTGAAAACCCATTTATTCCAACAAGCTTTCGACATGCCCTCTACCATCCCTTCCTGAGTTTGGTCTTGCTGTGTCTGTTGTATTTTACTGTATGTTTGCACTGTCCTTTTTCCTTCTTTCCTATTTTATTATGGCTTTCTTTTTCCCATAGTTAGGGAGTGCAGTCTTTTTATTATTGTAAACCGCTTATATGTTTCGACCAAAGCGGTATATCAAATTTGGGAATAAAGATAAAGATAAACTCATGATCAGCTCTGTCCTTCCTTTGTCAAAGTGAGGGGCCATCTACTCACAAGAAAATAGAGCTGATCAAATTGGTGGAGGGGTTGCTCTCTATGTTAGAGAGGGCATTGACTCAGAAAGGATTAAAGTTTTGCAGGAAACAAAATCTGCTGTAGAATCTATATGGATTGAAATTCCATGTAAAAGGGGGAAGGCAATGGCAGTGGGGGTGTACTATCGAGCGCCTGGCCAGAATGATAAAATGGATGATGAAATGCTCAAAGAAATCAAGGAAGCTAACAAAAGTTACAGCACAGTAATAATAATGGGTGATTTCAACTACCCCGGTATCGACTGGGTCAGTGTCATGTCAGGACATGCTAGGGAGATAAAGTTCCTAGATGAAATAAATGACTGCTTCTTGGAGCAGCTGGTTCATGAACGGACCAGAGGGGAAGCCATATTAGACCTAATCCTTAATAGAACACCAGATCTAGTGCAAGAGATAAGGTTGTTGGGGCCACTTGGCAATAGTGATCATAGCATGATCGCCTTTGATTTAATTAGTGGAGGAGGGATAATAAGGAAATCCACAGTACTACCTTTTAACTTTCGAAAGGGAGACTATGATATAATGAGGAAAACAGTTAAGAAAAAACTAAAAGGAGCAGTTGCAAAGGTTAAAGATGTACATCAGGCTTGGCTGTTGTTGAAAAACACTATCTTGGAAGCCCAGACCAGCTGTACTCCATGCTTTAAGAAAAGTGAAAGGAAGTCCAAAAAACTGCCAGCATGGTTTAAAGGTGAGGTCAGAGAGGCTGTTGTTGCCAAAAAAGCATCTTTCAGGAAATGGAAAAATGAGCCAAACGACGAAACCTGGAATCAGCACAAGCACTGGCAAGTCAAATGCAAGGCATTGATAAGGCAGGCAAAGGGAGAATTTGAGAAGAAGCTTGCTGCGGAAGCAAAAACGTGAAGTAAAGACCTTTTCAAGTACATTCGTAGCAAAAAAACCTGTGAGAGAGTCAGTTGGTCCATTAGATGATAAAGGGGTTAAAGGAGCACTAAGAGGCGACAAGGCGATAGCGGAGAGACTGAATGAATTCTTTGCTTCAGTCTTTACTGAGGAAGATGTAGGGATGTTACCCATGACTGAAGTGGTATTTAAAGGTGCGGAAGAATTGAAAGAAATATCAATACATCGGGAAGATGTATTACAACTATTAGATAAACTGAAGAGTAGCAAATCACCTGGGCCGGAAGGTATACATCCAAGGGTGTTGAAAGAACTGAAATACGAGATTGCAGACCTGCTATTAGTAATCTGTGAACTATCATTAAAATCATCTCTAATACCGGAAGATTGGAGGATCGCCAATGTAACACCAATTTTTAAAAAGGGTTTCAGGGGTGATCCAGGAAACTACAGACCGGTGAGCCTGACATCAGTACCGGGAAAAATTGTAGAAACCATCATAAAGAATAAAATTACTCAGCATGTAGATAGTCATGACCTAATGGGAGACAGCCAACATGGCTTTAGACAAGGAAGATCTTGTCTTACTAATCTGTTATGTTTTTTTGAAGGAGTGAATAATCAGGTGGACAAAGGTGAGTCGGTTGATATTGTGTATCTGGACTTTCAGAAAGCCTTTGACAAGGTCCCTCATGAGAGACGTTTGGCAAAACTAAAGAGTCATGGGATAGGAGACAGTGTACTATTGTGGATCAGGAACTGGTTAAAAGATAGAAAGCAGAGGGTAGGGCTAAATGGCCAATTTTCCCAATGGAGAAAGGTGAATAGTGGTGTACCCCAGGGATCTGTGCTGGGTCCGCTGCTTTTTGACATATTCATAAATGACCTGGAAAGTGGAATAACAAGTGAGGTTATCAAATTTGCAGATGACACAAAACTATTTAAAGTTGTTAAAACCCAAGAGGATTGTGGAAAATTGCAAGAGGATCTTGATAAATTGGAAGACTGGGCATCAAAATGGCAGATGAAATTTAATGTGGACAAGTGCAAGGTTATGCACCTAGGGAAGAACAACCCAAACTATGGTTACACGATGCAAGGTTCCACATTAGGAACCACCACCCAGGAAAACGATTTAGGCATCATTGTGGATACCATGTTAAAACCCTCGGCCCAGTGTGCAGTAGCGGCCAAAAGAGCAAATAGAATGCTAGGTATGATAAGGAAAGGAATGGAAAATAAAACAAAAGATATTATAATGCCCTGTATCGTTCCATGGTGAGACCGCACCTTGAATATTGTGTGCAATTCTGGTCGCCGTATCTTAAAAAGGATATAGCGATTTTAGAAAAGGTTCAGAGAAGAGACACCAAAATGGTAAAGGGGATGGAAGGATACTCCTATGAAGAAAGGCTAAAAAGGTTAGGGCTCTTTAACCTGGAAAAGAGACGGCTGAGGGGAGATATGATAGAAGTCTATAAATTAATGAACGGAGTGGAACGGGTAAACGTAGATCGATTGTTTACCTTATCAGAATATAGAAAGACTAAGGGACATGCAATGAAGCTACAGGGTAAACTATTTAAGACTAATAAAAGAAAATATTTTTTCACTCAACGTGTAATCAGACTCTGGAATTTGTTACTGGAGGATGTAGTAAAGGCTGTTAGTGTAGCTGGGTTTAAAAAAGGTTTGGAGAAGTTCCTGGAGGAAAGTTCCATAAACCATTATTAAGAAGGGACCCAGGGTATCAATGCTTGAACCAATACAAGCATTGTGGAACCTGTGTCCCTTGGGGAAACTGCTAGGTACATATGACGTAGATTGGCCACTGTTGGAAACAGAATACTGGGCTTGATGGACCTTGGTCTGACCCAGTATGGCATATCTTATGTTCTTATGGTCATGGCAGTTGCATGCCCCTCCCTTAGGTGCATGTAAGCACTGCTACATGGCCTCTCTCCCCCCCCCCCCCATGTATGGGAGGTAGCGGTCAGGCGGTGCCTTTTGATTCCACACCATCATGTTGACAGTATGTGACACACCTAATTTGCATGACTCACTCCCTTCTGCAGTCTGCTGGCTCCAGCTCTGGCTCTATGTCCAGTACTGGCTGAAACACAGAGCACGGTCTCTATCACCCGACACCTCCATAGCACACAGCACCAACAGCCCTCTGACATCTGTCTATTGCACATTCCTGACGTGAACGCTAGAGTCTGTCAGGACTGCCATTGATGTGTCTGTGGATGTTTGCCCACTGTCTCGGGAGGGTCACTCCTGAACTGCAGACCCTGCTTTTGGTTGCTGTGGTGCCTTGCCATGGCAGTTGCACCAAGTAGGCCCTCCTCCCTGACGGCCTAAGCAGGTGTTGAGATATTCTGCTACAATTGCCTCTTTACCTGTTTTTCTTCCATTGTAGTTGCCCTGTTTTTGCCCTTTCTACTCATATTTCCTAACGTTCACTTATGAATCTTGCATTCATGGTGCACTAGCAAGGCAGGTGCAACTACCCCCTGGTCAGAAGTAGGCACTAGTTGTGCCCACTGTAGCAGCGAGTTTGTGTTACTTGTATGTGACTAGCATGGCTGCCCTAGCCATGTACCACATCCCTGACTACTGTCTGCCTTAACCCCATCTAGTCTCCTGCTGCTGAGGTAGCATGGAATTTTTAGTACAGTCACTTGTGAGCTGCACGGCCAATACACACATTAGCCCCATGCTAAACCCCGCACTACCGGCTACCACGCTTTAGTAAACATGCCCCAAAGAAATGCATGCCTCACTATTAGACGGGAATAGTCTCTTTCAAACAATCTTTCCATGAAAATGTGTACTTGACATTTAAATTCCTCCCAGATATTTATAAAAATGATGTAATTTTAGATATTTTCCAACTGGTATAGGTCTCCTAAGATTAATGGAATGATGATTCTCATATTCAAACAGATTATTTGGCTCTACAGGTTTCTTAAAAATAGTAGTACCGAACTGATTGCCATCCATCATAATATATACATCCAAAAATGCCATTTTCTGCATTTTAAATTCCATTGAAAATTGCAAATGATTGTTTAAAAATAATTTAAGCAAATGATACCAAGTCACTATTCACTGAAATCAAGGGGATAATCAAGCTTCTTGATATGCTGCTATGTAGAAATTAACTAATAGTATATCAAAAAATTCCCAGAGCTACAAGCCCTAAAAATTTTATTTTATCAGACTTTTCTAACATTAGTTTCTAGCCCAGGTTCAACTACTTCTGATAGTCTATTTTAATAATTCAGTTATAATGTACTTAACAGGGTGTAGGAGTAGCCTGGTACCCAAATGACCAGGGCTCAATTCCTACTGACACTCCTTGGGCAAGTCACTTTACCCTCCATTGCCTCGGAAGAAAAGGCCTGGCAATCTTCTTCTGATCACACCTTGCCAGCTCGCCAAGAAAACCCAGGTGCTGCTGGTCATTAGGAGTCAGCCTTAACTTGATGGCACATTTAAAAAAAAAAAGATACTGAACTGTTAAAAAAATCTCCTACCAAACCTCATAGTAGTGCTGCCAAGCCCCCAAATAACCAAAAGCTTATGTGGAGCTTACACTAACACAACATCACATTTTGAAACCAAACTATTACTATCTAGGTTCTGTTTCAGGGTATTATAACCACCAATTATTCATTAGCATCAAACTGCTCTGTCCTTGGCGAACAGTGTAGAAAATCTCAATGGGACTATTGCCGGCATTCTCTCCTCTGGGCTTCACTGCAGTGACCATAGAGCTACCATGGCTTTGGAGATAAAAAAAAAGTATAATTTCTACACAAAACCAACTGGGTAATAGATAAAAAGTAGTGAGACTATGATAGGGTCAAGTCTGGCCTCCAAAGTGTGTTCAAAAGTCTGTAGCGCTGCTTCTTGTGGAAAAAATAGTGTATAGCGATTCCAAGTCCATTGTCACCAAAATCATAGATAAATCAACAGCTTGTATCTGTTGTAACTTTACCAGTAACTGAATGATATCTTTAATATGACAATATCAATCCTGCTTTATTTGACTTACATTGGCTTCCTATACAATGGTGTGTTATAAGTATATAATCTGTTTTAAAATGCTATAGAAATCACCATGCTTTATGATCACACAATACACAATTGTATATCAGCAGATTCACTTTAGCTCCCTTTAGGATTGAATGTTCTCTATGACAGCCCTGAAACTTTGGAACTGCAATTTGAAACAGACTTGTTTTCCATTAAGAAAAGACTCAAGGTGCATTTATTTAGGCAGGTGTTTCTGAAATTTACTGAATTTGAATGGAGCCTTCTATGTTTTATACTTTGATTTTTTGATTGAATTTGTATTACTTTTGTGATCTTGTGTATGTCTTTTTATTTTGTTTTATACATTTTATATTGTAAATTTATTATAGGTATATTGTTGTATTATTATCTTTATGTATGTCATGTTGTGATCTGCCTAGGTTAAGTTGTGTGGAATACAAATATTTTTAAATAAATAAATAAATGATTTGGAAAACATTTGAATAGGATATAAAAATAATCCACAAATTGTGATAGCGGCTCAAGTACTGACCCCTGTAGGGAGGCTATAAGCATAATTTTAGACTCTCTATTTATGATTTAGGCATCTGAAAATGGGGATCACAAAGACATCACCATAGACATTTTAGAAAGCCTGAAGATAGATGTTTAGGTGTGATCACATCCAAATTGGCAGTGGAAGTGCCTGGGGGCATGGAAGAAGTAGGTCCATAAAGATACACATGCTCACAAGATATTCAACCAGCACTGCACGTCTGATGTCGCTATCATGGATATCTATAGCTATACCTGCTCAAGGGCACAAACAGGATATGTAAAGATGCCCGTTTCAGCAATGTACCAATGAAGAGGGAAATGCCCATTCATGTCACCAGTACTTTTCACTCCCTCAAAGATACTCGCCAGTATATAAAACATTGCTTTCTCTAGGCACCTGCGTAGCAAAACACGTCCCCATTTGTAAAATGGTAGGTTGGGATGTACAAGGCAAAGTGATCCATGGCCATGTTCTGTGATAAGGCAACATGCGCATCTATGTCCCCTATTCTGTTGACGCACATAAATATGTTCACGTTTTTAAAATGCAGAGACTTTCTACATGTGACTAGCCTGTAACTCTGTGTATCCCCATTTTTTATTTTATGCAGCAGTCACGTGTATCTTTCAAGGTGGAGAAAGGCCAGTTTTACAAAGCTCTTACACAGGAACAGCTTCTTGGCCTCCCCTCCCACTGCATATCAGACATTTTGATTTGGATGTCCCAATTTGCAGCCACACCACTGTTTGGTCACTTTCTGAACGTTCACTACTGTTAAGACAAGTTAAATACGTTCAACTGAAACAAATTGTGGAAAATTTAGGTTTACTACCCTACTTCTTATCGACGTACAAGTACCACAGTTGGCAAAAGGTCTCAGACTAAACACGGCACCCACCTCAGACTTCTGTCTTATTCTCGTAGTGCCTGATAGCATCAATGACCTTTTATAGATTCAATGCCACTGTGTTAATTTTTAGGGTTTGGTCCCAGTGAAAACTGTTATACTTTCAATTCCTTATCGAATTTCCATTTATTTCACAAAACCAGAACCTAGCATGCAAGTCAGCTTTCCTGTCTTTTACCGCTGCTATGCATACAATTATGTTGGGTAACTTGTTTTACTTAGCTTTTCTTTTTGTCTAGGAGCTTCTACCACTTTTTTTTGATGATTTTGACGCTCTCCCTCGGTACCACTGAGGTGTTTCACTGCCGCAGTTTCGTCAGAAGATCACTTCTTAATTCTAGTGTGTTCCATGTTTTCTTGTGCTCATTACTGTATTTAGATGTTGCTCACGTCTTTCTTATTCTTTATAGTTAAATTGCTGTTCAAATGGGGTTCTCCCGATCTTACTTCAGATGCCAGAAGACGGGAGAATAAGACAGAAGTCTGAGGTGGGTGCCGTGTTTAGTCTGAGATCTTTTGCCAACTGTGGTACTTGTACGTCGATAAGAAGTAGGGTAGTAAACCTAAATTTTCCACAATTTGTTTCAGTTGAACGTATTTAACTTGTCTTAACCGTAGTGAACGTTCAGAAAGTGACCAAACAGTGGTGTGGCTGCAAATTGAGACATCCAAATCAAAATGTCTGATATGCAGTGGGAGGGGAGGCCAAGAAGCTGTTCCTGTGGTGCTTGTACGCCAATTTGCAGCCAGACATCCTTTCCAAAATGTGCCTTTACAGGCCTGCCTGGAAGTGATTGCATAGATTTGTGCATTTTGGGGAGCATATAAACAGCAGGGGCCCGATATTCAGCAGATTTATAACCATGGATATTCAATGTCAGGGATATATACATGTATCTACCTGTTAAATAAAAAAAACATATCTGGGTTGTCTGGATTGCCAGACAGATAACTGGGCAGTGGCGATATATTTAAGCACTGTCCAGTTAGCTTCTGTGATGAAAGTTAGGCCAGCCTTTTCTATGCCTGACTTTCACCACATCAATAACTGGGCAGCAATGGGATGTGCAGAGTAGAATACCCTTATGCAAACTGATTAGCATTGGGATGTGCAGAGTGGCACCCATGGATATTCAGTGGCACTATCACCCCCCCCCCCCGTGCATTTTAGCAACTTTATGTCACTTGGGTTGGGTGCAACTATGACATTCTTCAAAGAACAGTGTATAGAATTCCTGCAGCTTTTCATGATGCTCACTGCTTTATTTGGCAGTGGCTCTAATGATTTGGAAGTAGAACTTTCATATGTAGAACAATTTTGTTGTTTTTGCTATTTAGAAGTGACTGTGTCATGGAACATTCAGATTTTGCTGCGTATGCTGAACATTTGACCTAAAGTCTGCAAACTTGAATCTTTATAGTAAAACACCTACACTTTTAGTATAGTCACAATTAATTAACTATCAGTTGAATTACTGGAAATTTTATATGCATTAATTTGAAAAAACAACAACAACAACCACCCTAAACCTTTGGTGCTGTCTGGATGAATTAAAGATGAGCTGACAATTATTGTCATTAGTTGATAGTCCCTTTCATCCATTAAACTAAATTATTAAATTAATAAATTATTGCACTGGGTCTTTTTGGTACTGAAGGAATTCAATATCCTTTGCTTAGGATATTTTGGATTTGTGCTTTCTAAATGCAACATAGACAGTGATGTGCCTTTATAAAAGACGCACCCAAAAGAAGCACCAATTGCGAGCAGACACACATGCACAAATTTACATCTGCTTCAAAAAAAAATGTAACTATATGCATGGACTCTATGCATTTACTCAAGCATATGAATGAACATCACAGCTCTGTCTGCTCTACCCAAACGATACCTCCTGGAATGCCTACATGCAGATCACATAAAAGTAGACACAATGGTTGCCTGTACCTACTTTTTTTTGTCCATATGCAGTCATGTATTTTTATAAAAAGACTTTTTTTCTGCCTGTGAAAGGTTTTTTTAGTTGTGGAGAAAGCTGCATAAAATGGCTTCCATGGGGAATTGACCTAGGGTGTATCTATTTATTTAACTATATGTGGTGACAAGATGGCATGTACTTACATCTGTGACACCTATAGGCATTCCCGGGGGTATAGTTTGGGTAGAGCAGAGGAGATATACATGCTGTGATGGAGTTGGGAACGTGCCATCACGGTTTAAGAGCCAGAAAGAGAACCCACCAGGTAAATCAATGGCTCCAAAGCTCACGCTCAGAGCAAGCAGAGGCAGGAAATTGTAAAGGAACACAAGTAAGTAGGCTTTACCTAAGGACTATTGGGGATCTGAGGGATGGGGCTGTGATCATAGCATGGGTTGAACCCTGAAAGCAGCAGGTAACTTAAATGAGTAACCCAGACAGCTGGAGTTAGGAACCCAAGAGAAAAACAGCTAGATACAAAGTTACTTTGAATGAAGTTGAAACACCTAGCAAAGAGATAGAGGTCATTGAAGGGTAAATGCCTATTGTTTGATTTCCTGCTTTGTGAACTGTGAACATATTTGAATGAGAGACATGCACTTTTCCTTATGAGATGTTGGTAGCAAATGTTGGGTCTGTGGTGCTACAATGGATAAAGCCGTTGGAACTGTAGAAGGAAAGGGATCAATATCCAAAAGCCCTTGCCTGGATAATCAAGGAGGTTATCCAGATAAGAGCACTGTGTGAGATTTATCAGTAGCACAATCTGCATAATACAACTAAATATTTCCACAGATCACCTTGGCACTCTCCAGATAGTTCCAGGTGGTCCATGAAGAGGACTAGGGTAGAGAGAGCCGCTATCTAGATAGTAGCTTCCCTTATCTAGATAGTGGCAGTTCTCAGGTGCTATCCAGATAATTTAAGACAGCAAAAAGGCTGGATAATGGTTAAAAATCACTGTGATCTAGATTGGTGGTTCTCAACCCAGTCTTCTGGGCCCCTAGTCCAGTTGGGTTTTCAGGGTATCCACAATGACTATGCATGAGATAGATCTGCATACAATGGAAGCAATGCATGCAGATCTGTCTCATGCATATTCATTGTGGATATCCTGAAAAAACTGACTGACCTGGGGGTCCCAGAGGACTGGGCTGAGAACCACTGATCTAGATATTGGATAGTGGCCACATAATCTGGCTATTGAACAGCAGCCACTATGTGGAAACTGCCACTGAATATCTAGTGGATAGTGAAATGCTGCAGTTGACCAAATCTTTGAATGCTGACTGGTATACCTTTTGTGCTGAATGCTAAAGACTAGTTGAAGATTGATGGACCTTTAACAGAGAAATGTTAGCAGCCCATCCAGGCAAGGATTCTTTGGGAAAGAGCAATAGCCAGTATGTGGATACGGTGAGGCCCATTTAAAGAATTCTGCAGCTTGCAGCTTCTTTTTTTTAGGGAGGATTCAGTAATGAATTGCCAAACTGGATTTAATTGACAACAAAATTTATTGTACACATAGCTGGTATTGGGTTTAAGGTTCCTGCTTTGAATTTACCTGTTTAGAGGACTTCTTCAGTAGCATCAATAGCAAAAGCCTAAGGCTGCAGCAATCCTATATTCAAAGGGATTCAGTTTAGGACTAGATTCATTATTATGCTACAAATGAGTCTTTTGAGCAGTAGCTGAAGACATTGGTTGTAATACAGTGGTGGCAGAAGCTGGATTGAAGGACTACATTCAGAGATAGACTGAAGCCATGATGAATGTGTAGATCCCTGGTAGTACAGAAGCAAGCAAGTTACTGGAGGTGCAAATTGAAGCAGAAGCTGCTTAGGAAATCTAAAAGCTTGATTGAAAATACATTGATAAGCAGAAGCTCAAAGAGGTAGGGATCCTGAGAATGGGAAATTTGAAAGGGAGACATTTCTTTTGTGGTCTGTTTCTTTTTGTTTGACAGACAAGATGGAGGTCAAGGAGATCCTAGAATGCTGCAGACCACCAATCAGCTGCAGACTCAACAAGAAGCCATGCACAAATGTTTTCAGAAAACTATGGCTCAACAGCAACAGAAACTAACAAGCTTTTGGAGTAGCATGTAAGAGTGAATGGCCATATACACGAGCAAAAGGTTTCTGCCAAGCAAGCAGTGATTACAGACCATGTGGTCCTTTGCATTGATTAAACTGGGAGAAAACGATGATTCCAAAGCCTTTCTAAATGTGTCTGAGAGAGTGGCACAAACTTCTGGATGGCCTGTAATTCAATGGGCTACAATATTAGCTCCTTGTTAACTGGGGAAGTCAAGGTAGCAGGTTGCACCACTAATTATGAAGAATTAAAAGCAGCCATTAAGGATAGACTGGGGTTAATGAAGGATGGGTTTGGGTACCAATTGAACTTTAAAGCAACTGTTGTGGGACCGCCAGACAGACTTCAATCTCTAGCCGAGAGACTGGAAGACCTCATTTGGAGATAATTAGAACCTAATGGGAAAAAAACAGAGATCTGAAGTCATGTTATTTATTTATTTGTTTTTATATACCACGCTTTTTCAGATCAGTGTGATTTACATATAATGTTAACAATGCTGATATTATGCTATTTTTTATTTAATCTGTTTCTTGTACATATTTATTTAGCTGTATTTATATCCTGCTTTTCACCAGGTCAAAGTGGTCAATTGGGGGATACATTTAACACAAGGGGATATGAGACACATATGCTAATACTTACAGGGAACATGGGCAATGGAGGGTTAAGTGGCTTGCCCAAGACCCAAGGAGTACCTATAGGACTAGAAATCCCAGTCCCTCTGGCCTGAGATTGCTGTCCCCAGGTGGGACTTGAACCCCTGGCCCTCTGGCCTGAAGTACCTTGTCCTAACCACTAGACCACTAGACCACTCCTCCCTGACTGGAGTCTTATTGCCCCTGAGTGTCAAATGCACTGCATCCTTAAAATAAATTCCAGTATAGGACACATGTGCAATTAATGTTCCTGTGCTATCTTGCAATTTTGCAGCTGGATTATGAACCCAAGTACAGAGTTTCTTGTCCCTCCTGTCTGTTTGGATAAATACAAAAGAAGCTGACTTGGGGGGGGGGGGCAATTTGAATGCAAATAATCTCCACTGATTGGGGGAAAAGTGCCCCTTTATTATTATAGTTTTTGTATACCTTTCTCCAAAAGGCTTTTTCCACGATAGTCTGACTAGTTGCTGAAAGGGTCCTCTAGAAGGTCCCCATTCAATATCACCCTTTTAACACTTTGGCCATGCATGCAAGCACCGTAAGGACAGTCTTTCTTACAATACCCAAGTTCCTACATTGCTTGCAAACACTTCTATCTTTCCTTGAGAAAATCTTTCTCTATCCTTGAGACATAGGATTTATCTGATCTCTAGAATGTTGCCAGCTTCTATGCCCATTATTATGATCTTCTTTATTATTCAACCACTTACTGATCTTGCTGTCATTATCTTCCTTACTCATTCCAACAACGATTACTGTCCTAGAAGCAATAACCTCCAAATATTGTTCAGTACCTATAACTGCCCCATCTAAGTTCATATCCTCTTGCTTAAGAACTCATTCTCTCACCTCCATTGCCTAGACATATAAATACTGCTCTAAGCTAGCCTGTCCTACTCAAAACTGTTTGATGTTTTAATGTTTTACTGTTAACCGTTCACGTTAATGCCAATTCCATGTTAATTGAATGTAAATTGTTCTATGCAATCTGTTCTATGTAAACCAGTTTTTTGTTAAATTTCATATGACATTCGTATCGCGACTAGCCCAGTGTCAACTAGATGAATTCAAACAGTCCTTTTAATCTTTTTGTTTGAATTCAAATAGCTGACACTGGGCTAGTTGTGATACAAAAGTCCGACAAAAAAATATCTTTTGTAGGTAATAGGTCTTGGTTGGATACCTATTGCAAATTTTTTGACCTATTGGTTTGGTTTTTTAGTGATTTTGTTTTCTGAAATTTCACAAGATAGCAATTTAGGATTAAAATTCAATGTGAACAATTTCTGTGACTAAACTTTTCCTGTGACATTTAGGGGTATGTTTTATAAAGTGCTGCAAGTGGGACTAACACGTGGTTAGCGCTTTTCTACTACAAGAGGGGAAGAATGACTATGGCAAATGCAGGAGGTATGGTCATGACTGGAAAGTAATGCTGAACTAGGTGCATCAGTTATGCATTAGTAGTGAGCGCACGTTAGGTGCAATGTGAAAGCATGTACTACTTGTCCCCACACTTGCATGCCAACACCAATGTGACCCCAGTTAGACAGGAGTATGTCATTGGGGCCATAACACTGTGCTGTGTGGAGGGTTGAGAGCAACTTGCAGATGCCTGCTGATGAGAGAGGACACATCCAGTATCTGCAGTGTGCCATGGAACCAGAGGGGCATAACAGCAAATAGGTTGTTCATGGGATCCCAGAGTTTAGTTGCAGTATAGGGGTGTGCCAGTGCAAATAGAGTCTGTCTGTGACATACAATGTCTGAGAGAGGAGCAAGATCAATTTAATGGGTGGACGCAGCCCACCACACCCCTGCAGAGAGAACAGACAACAACAATACATGCCCCCAGCACCACCAACAGAGCACAGTGAAGGATAGAGAAGACTGACTTTACAGAACATTTTGGGCACACTCTCCCAAATTCTCTAATATACTCAACCTAAATGCTCACATACCTAATCATTATTGTCTTCCTGTCTCAAACCTTCTTGTTACAGATGCTCAACTCTACACCAATTAAAAATACTTCCTAAATCATTAGACATCAAGTATACATATTCAACCTGTAATTAGCCCAATTGTGCATAGTACACCCATTAACTATATTTGTTCCTACACCAGTCTCTCATAGTAATGATACATTTCACCCACACTATATCACAACTTACAGATTAGTAACACCCCTTGTACAATCCCACATGTAGCACATTATTGATTATACTTACACATTGTATATATATTATATGTAAATAGTTGATGATGATATGTATATAGTTGATACTGATAGTCGACATGTATCCTATAGTTTCACTATGTATTATTTACAATGTTACCCAAATATTTGATGCAATTGTTTTATTCTGTTCATTATAAACCATTTTGATTGCTAGAAAAGGCTGTATAGAAAACTTTTAAAGAAATAAATAAAAATACGAGCACCCTGCTGCACAGCTCAGAGGTGTGGGCCAAAGTATGAGGTGACGGGCCATGCAAATCAATGAAGCAAACCCATGGATAGAGACTGTGCTGTGTCATCCGCATGAGCAAGGGTTTCCAATCTAAAGGGAAGCCTACATAGGAAGAGGAGGAAGGGCCTATGAGCATTAACTGAATCACAGACTCCTTGCTGGCTGCCACTACAAGACATAGGTCACCATGGAGCTCGAGAAGGAGGAGAGCAATGTTGTTTCAGTGAGCTCATCCATTGACAATGTGACAGTTTGTGAACCAGTCCTTTAAGCAATTGGGGGCCAGTGTTTCTTCTAAAGGAAAGGAGTGATGCAGACATGCTTCTGTAGTAACAAAACATAGTATAGACCAAGTGTTTTGAATAGTTTGTTGCCTCCTCAATTGAGATCCTCTCAGGCCATGGTATAGGGCAGTGATGGCTAACCTTTTTGAGCCCGAGTGCCCAAACTGCCGCACAAAACCAAAGAATTTCCTCAAAGTGCCAGCACGTCAATTTGCATAAATATTTGCATAATGCTAACATACACTAACTTTTAGTAAACATGTCTCTTAATGAGTGTATGGATAAAGACAGACTAAAAGATTTCTACATTACTATAATCCAGTGCCAACCGCCAGGCACATTAGGAACTACTACAAACACTGCCCATTTAGAACCAATAGCAAACCCGCCGTATCCTAACAGCACTACCAGGAGTCACAAAGCACCATACCATACCTATCAAAAGGCAACACTGCAAATATTAAACCAATACATTTCAGAGAACAACAATACATGACCTACTGGGGAAAGAGAACAAGTGGCAATGTCAAAAAGGAATTACATAAACAGAATACCTCAGCTCAGTTACACAGTTGCAATTGCTCCAGCCACTTTCTTCTGGTTTCTTCATGTTTTCTGCTAACTCTCCATCATCTGCTGTCCATTTGTCCTTTCTTCTCTCTTCTAGTTTTTTTTTCCATTCTCTCTCTCTACATCCGCTTTAACATACTAATCTTTCTCCTTTTGCTCTTTCCTCATTCCTATTTCATCCACTCAAATTTTACCCCTCCATCCTCAATCCCCACTTACTCTCCCAATACCCGGCCAATTGTACATTTTTCTTCCCTCACACACAAAATATTTTTCCCCTCTCCATTTCATTCTCCCAGCCCCATCCCCTTCTAATCTCCCCCAACATCAGCTCCCTTTTAGTTCCAGCCCCACCCAGTATCCGCTCCCTTCTAGTCCCCTCATCAGTCCATTTCCAGTCCTAGCTCCCCCATCCATTTCCAGTCCTATCCGAGTCCCTTCATCAGCTCATTTCCAATACCAGCCTCCCATCAGCCCATTTCTAGTCCTTTCCTAGCCCCACCATCAGCCCATGTTAAATCCTAGCTCCCCTCCACTCAGCCCATTTCTAATCCAAGCCCCCCATGAGCCTACCTCCAGTTCTAGCCCCTCCATGAGTCCATTTCAATCCAAGCCCCCACCACAGCCCATTTCCAATCTTAGCTCCCCCAACACACAATTCTCAGTTCTATCCTAGCCCATCCATCAGCCCAGTTCCTGTCCTAGCTCCCTCCCCTAAGAGCCCATTCCAAGCCCCCCTTCCCATCAGTTATTTGCAGTTCAAGCCCCCTTCCACTCAGCCCATTTCCATTCCAAGTCCCCCTCCCCATTAGCTATTTGCAGTTCAAGCCCCCCACTTCCCCTCAGCCCATTTCCATTCCAAGCCCCGTCCCCATCAGCTATTTGCAGTTCAAGCCCCCCACTTCCCCTCAGCCCATTTCCATGCCAAGCCCCATCCCCAACAGCTATTTGCAGTTCAAGCCCCCTTCCACTCAGCCCATTTCCAGTCCTAGCAACCCCAACCCATTACCAGTCCTAGCCCCCCATAGCCCACTCCCAGTCCTAATCCCACCAGCCCATTTCCAGTCCTAATCCCCCATCACCCAATTTTCAGTTTAAGCCCCCCATAGCCCATTACCAGTCCTAACCTCCCCATCAGCCCACTCCCAGTCCTAATCCCCCATCACCCAATTTTCAGTTTAAGCCCCCCCATAGCCCATTACCAGTCCTAACCCCCCATCAACCCACTTCCAGTCCTAATCCCACCAGCCCATTTCCAGTCCTAATCCCCCATCACCCAATTTTCAGTTTAAGCCCCCCCATAGCCCATTACCAGTCCTAACCCCCCATCAACCCACTTCCAGTCCTAATCCCACCAGCCCATTTCCAGTCCTAATCCCCCATCACCCAATTTTTAGTTTAAGCCCCCCCAGCACCCATCACCACTCCTAACCCCCCCAGCCCAGCGCCCATCACCACTCCTAACCCCCCCAGCCAGCCCAGTGCCCATCACCACTCCTAACCCCCCCAGCCAGCCCAGTGTCCATCACCACTCCTACCCCCCCCAGCCCAGTGCCCATCACCACTCCTAAATCCCCCCAGCCCAGCACTACTCCTAACACCCCCCCCGCCCAGCCCATCACTACTCCTACCCCCCCCCAGCCCAGCCCATCACCACTCCTAACCCCCCCAGCCCAGCCCAGCCCAGCCCAGCCCATCACCACTCCTAACCCCCCCCAGCCAGCCCAGCCCAGCCCAACACATCACCACCCCTACCCCCCCCCCCGCCCCGCCCAGCCCCTCACAACACCACTCCAACCCCCCCCCCCCAGCCCAGGGAAAATTAAAAAAAAAAGAAAACCTGTCTGTTGCCGCTGTCGGGGCCGCCGCGGCAGAATCGAGCGTGCCGCGGGGCCCCCCTGTATCCGGCAGAGCCTGCCCTCCCCGTAGCAGCTCTCTCTTTGGAGCTGCAGTCAGACGCGCCGGCTTGCAGAGCGCGAGGGAAGAGTTTCTCCCTCGCTGCTCTGTTAAACCCGCGGGGGCTGATGGGAAGTTCCCATCAGCCCCCGCGGGCTTAACAGAGTCGCGAAAGGGAAACTCTTCCCTTCGCACTCTGCAAGTCGGCGCGTCTGACTGCAGCTCCAAAGAGAGAGCTGCCAAAGAGAGAGCTGCCAAAGAGAGAGCTGCTACAGGGAGGGCAGGCTCTGCCGGGTACAGGGGGGCCCCGCGGCACGCTCGATTTTGCCGCGGCGGCCCCGACAGCGGCAGCAGACAAGTAAAATTGAAAAAAAAAAAAACAACTAATTGCGGACCTTCCCGCGTGCCAGCTGCAAGGCCTTCGCGTGCCACAGCTGGCACGCGTGCCATAGGTTCGCCATCGCTGGTATAGGGCATTCTGATAGTCTACGTGACTGGTAACAAGAGCACGGATAGAGATACATAAAGCCAGTTTGTCCAGGAGACAACAAGCTGTACAAATTTGCCTCAGGGAAAAAAGGAATACTTCACATCCAGGGTAATATGCTGATCGAAATTCAGATTTGACTATTGGGATTAGATGGCAGAAGAGGTGGGGAAAAGGCACATTTTCCGGAAAAAGCAATGGCATGCGTTTTACTCAGGTTCAGTTTTAATTCAGTCTTAACTAGCCAGGTTACAATTACATCCAATTTAGAGGAGGTTTCAGCAATGGCTACAGAAGAATCTAAGTCCAGGATGGTTAGTGTCTGAATATCATGCATATATATAAAACTGTAAAACCCAGTGGTTACGGTAGCAAAGCCAGAGGGGCTAGGAAGATGTTGAATAAGACGGGACTTTTACTGCAATAAAGCTGACAATTATAAGAGCACATTGCTATGGCACTGCTGAAACTAAAGAACAGACATAACTGCATAAACTACGGCTGGAGGTTAACTCGCAAAAGATAAAGAACTGCATAGTGAATTGAACTATGTCAGTCATAGAAGTTTCTCAGAATCCTCAACCAGCAGCATAATATAAAAAAATAAGCTGCTTTCCTGATTTCAAACAAATTAAATAATTAAGATCCATTTAGAATTTTTATATATCAAAGCTAATTTAGCTTTCAGAAGGATTCCACCTTGCACTCTCCTCAAAGGATTATCCCAGCTAGCTAAAAACATCAGCAGAAGACCCCTAGTCCCTCTTAAAGGAACTTCAGCATAAATACGTGAGCAATCATAGTAGGGATTACACTAGATATAGTAACATAGTAACATAGTAACATAGTAAGTGACGGCAGATAAAGATCAGCATGGTCCATCTAGTCTGCCCAGCAAGATGGCAAGAGTAGGTGCACCTGTCGCTCTGTGCAGGCCACCCCTCCCCATGTTTTTATTTCTGTTTAGGGGTGAACCCACCACTCCATGTAGGACACCCTTATTTGTTCAGATGCTAGATAGTTCAGAAGTTAGATGGTACTGTTTATTTTGCTTTTATCCTGTTGCTGTAAAGGGATCCACTGTGTTTGTCCCATGCCGTTTTGAATTCCATCACCGTGTTTGCCCTCACCACTTCCATCGGGAGGGCATTCCAAGCATCCACCACCCTTTCAGTGAAGAAATATTTCCTGACATTCCCTTTCAATTTACCACCTTGCAGCTTCATGTTATGCCCTCTAGTTTTACAGCTTCCCCGTCTTTGGAAGAGGTTTGTTTGTTCATCATTTCTCTTTAAGTATTTAAAGGTCTGAATCATATCTCCCCTGTCCCTCCTCTCCTCCAAAGTGTACATATTTAGGTCTTCAAGTCTCTTCTCATAAGGCTTCTGACGCAGGCTCCAAATCATTTTGGTCGCCTTTCTCTGAACAGTTTCCAGTCTTTTTACATCTTTTGCAAGATATGGCCTCCAAAACTGAACACAGTATTCCAAGTGAGGCCTCACCAGTGACTTGTACAGTGGCATAAGTACCTCTTCCTTTCTGCTGGTAATCCCTCTTTGAATGCAGCCCAACATCCTCCTGGCTTTTGCCACCGCCTTGTCGCACTGTTTTGCCACCTTGAGATCATCAGAGATAATCACACCAAGGTCTTTCTCCTGAACCGTGCATACCAACCTCTCACCCCCTATTGTGTACTTTTCCCTTGGATTTCTGCTACCCAAGTGCATGACACTGCACTTTTTCACATTAAATCGTAGTTGCCAAGCATTAGACCAGTCTTCCAGCTTTTGTAGATCTTTCCTCATGTTATCCACTCCCTCTGGGGAGTCCACTCTGTTGCAAATTTTTGTGTCATCTGCAAAAAGACAGACTTTTCCATTCAGTCCTTCAGCAATATCACTCACAAATATATTGAACAGTGCCGGGCCCAGGACCGAACCCTGAGGCACCCCGCTAATCACCTTCCTCTCATCCGAGTGAGCTCCATGTACCATCACCCTCTGTTGTCTGTCAGTCAACCAATTTCTAATCCAGTTTACTATCTTGGGACCCATCCCCAAGCTACTGAGTTTATTGACAAGCCTCCTATGAGGAACAGTATCAAAGGCTTTGCTGAAATCCAGATAGATGACATCCATTGCATGCCCCAGATCTAGTTCCTTGGTCACCCAATCAAAGAAATCAATCAGATTTGTTTGGCAAGACCGTCCTTCGGTAAAACCATGTTGCCTGGGATCTTGCAACCTGTTGGTTTTGAGAAAGTTCACTATTCGCTCTTTCAGGAGCGCCTCCATTACTTTTCCTGCCACTGAGGTAAGGCTCACGGGCCTGTAATTTGACACTTCTTTCCTGTCACCACTTTTGTGTAGAGGTACAACATTAGCCATTCTCCAGTCCTGAGGAACCACTCCTGTTTCTAAGGATCTGTTGAAGACATCCTTTAACAGTCCTGCAAGAACCTCTCTGAGCTCTTTCAGTATCCTGGGATGTATCCCATCCGGTCCCATGGCTTTCTCCACTTTCAGTTTAGCAAGTTGTTCTAACACCTCATCTTCTATGAATGGTGTGGTATCTACTTCGGTCCTATTTTTATATTTGGGAGTCACAGCTGGTCCATCTCCAGGATCTTCTTTAGTAAAAACAGAGCAGAAGTATTTGTTTAGCAATTTTGCTTTTTCAGTGTCACTTTCCACGAGTCCTTTCCCAGCACTTCTGAGTCCTGCAATTCCAACTCTGATCTTCTTCCTTTCCTGAATATACCTGAAGAAAGTTTTGTTGCCACCCTTAACATCTTTAGCCATTTTTTCTTCTGCCTTTGATTTTGCTATCCTTATTACTCTTTTAGACTCTTTGAGTTGGATCCTGTATTCATTTCTGTGTTCTTCTGTTTGCAAGCTTTTGAATTTTGAAAAAGCTGTGTTTTTTGCCTTTATTTGCGCAGCCACCTCTTTGGAAAACCAAATAGGTTTCCTTCCCCTCTTGTTTTTATTTATTTTCTTACATATTTATCTGTTGCCCCTTTTATTGCTGCCTTTAGTTTAGTCCATTGCAATTCCACTTCCCTTATCTTCTTCCACCCCGTCATCTCCTCCTTTAAGTACTCGGCCATTTTATTGAAGTCAGTGTTTTTGAAGTTTAGGACTTTGAGCTTGCTATGATTGGCCTGTACCATGGCTTTTATCTCAAACCACACCGTGTGATGGTCGCTGTTGCTCACAGGGGCACTCACGCAGACATTCGACACGTTATCACTGTTGGTAAGCACTACATCCAGCGTTGAGCTTTCCCTGGTTTGTTCCATCACTATTTGTCTAAGTAATGCATCTTGGAGAGCATCCACAATTTTTTTGCTTCTTTCCAGATGTGCAGAAGGAGTAATCCAATCCACATCAGGTAGATTAAAGTCACCTAATATGATCGCTTCCCCCTTTGCTGCTATCTTGGCAATATCTATAATCAATTCGTTATCTCTCTCTTCAATTTGAGTCGGAGGTCTGTAGACTACAGCAATATGGATGACAGTGCCATCTCCTCTTTCCAACGCAATCCAGAGCGCTTCTTCTTTTCCCCATGTTCCCTGCATTTCAGTAGCTTTAATACTGCTTTTGACATACAAGGCTACTCCTCCTCCTTTTCCATTTTCTCTGTCTCTTCTGAAAAGATTATAGCCAGCTATGGCTATATCCCAATCATGCGATTCATTAAACCATGTTTCCGTAACAGCCACGATGTCCAAATCCGTTTCCATCATTAGGGCTTCCAGGTCTGGAATTTTTTTATTTATTTATTTATTTATTTATTTATTTATTGTTCTTTTATACCGCACTCTTTTTCATCAGCGCGGTTTACATTAAACAGAAATACTCATTACAATCAACAAATTGTGATAAGTTTACATATAACAGGAGTAGTCAACTGGGAATTTAACTTTGGGAAACTTTGTACATATTTGTAAATAACATATATACAGGGGATAGGATTTCTTAGTTACATCTTGAGTAAATAAGGTATATACAATTTTACTGTGCATGTTAGAGGGATGGTGATGAGCTTTGGAAATGCAGAATGAAGAGATGGTGTTTTATAGCTTTTCTGAAATTCTTGAGGTCCGTAATAGCTCTTATGTTGTGGGGAAGGTTGTTCCAACATCTGGGTGCATAGTATGCAAAGGCCCTGTCTGATGTTGAATGTTTGCATTTTTGGCTAAGCTTCGAGCATTTGTGCTCATTGCTTTCCAGTATTTACCTGGCTTGTGTGTATTTTGCATTGATTTTATTCTGCCCATTTCTTCCCACTTGTTTTTGATGTGTAGTTTAAGAGTATGGCTGTTTCTGATGTTGTTCTGCTTTTGCAGGGGGTGGCATGCAGATGTTGACCTTCCACATCCGTCACCCCCTTTTCCTAGTTTAAATGCATATCCACATACTGCCTGAATTTTTCACTTAGGTTTCTTTTCCCTGCGACAGAGAGATGTAGTCCATCAGCACAGTATAGTCTCTTGTTGGTCCATCTATTGTCCCAGTTGCCAATAAATCTGAATCCTTCTTGTTTGCACCAGGTCTGGAGCCATGTATTAAAGTTGTTAATGCGATGCAACCTTTTTGTCCCCTTACCAAGAACAGGTAGAACTTCTGAGAATGCAACAGTGTTAACAATGGGCTTGAGTTTCTCTCCCAGAGATTGGAAGTCCTTTTGGGCTGTAGAGGCACTGTTTCTAGCCAGGTCATTTGTGCCCAAGTGGATAATAACATCTGGTTTGGAGTGCTCACTTTTTGCGCTAAGTATTTCAACAACTTGGTTTGTATTCCTGCTGGCTGAAGAGCCTGGTAGGCACATGACTATCTTCTCTCCTTTGAACTGTGTTCCCAAGTTGGTGCCTCTGATGATGGAATCTCCAAGTAGTAATAGTTTTCTGTTTGGTGAGGTTTTCTTCATATTTGGTGCTTTAGCAGGAGATTGGGCATTGTCTGACTCATTTAAGGGCCCTTCAGTTTCCTTGGGTTGGGCATCCTCATTAGCCAAGGCAGAGAAGGCATTTTGCAGGGATATCTCTTGATGTGTAGGATGTCTCTGCATTACAGGTCGCAATCTTCTGGAACCCACTGTGATCCATTTGTTCCTGGGGTGTTTGATTCTTTGTGGGAGCAGTGGTGGACTTTGTTCAGTTTGTATCCTAGAAGAGGTGCGCTTCATTGCAGCCAGTTCCTCCCTCAGTAGAGAAACTTCTTTATGCATGGCTGCTAGATCTTTCCTTAGTATAGTCAGTTCTTCATGCATGGCAGCTGACTTTAGGCATATAGGACAAGCTCTTAGGCTCCAAATGATTCTTCTTTGAATGAAAGCACCACAGTTATTGCACTGAATACACGACATGTTGCTTAAGCAGTCCCAGAAGAGGAAGAATAATAATAAAAGTTGAAGATGTGGGCGTTACCCAAGTTAGGAACGACAGATGGCACGTATGTGACCACTATATAGGCAATGTAGCCCCTGGGGTGGGTGGGGTGAGGGGTAGGGTGGGCGGGAACCTAAGTGTCTCTGGCCAGTAGGCTGTTCCTGAACAGTGGGCACACAGCAAGGGAGTAGGTAAGGGAACCCACCAAGAAGGGCAAATAGATAGATAAATATGTGGAGACAAACAGACAAAAAACTCACAATTTAGCAGCAAATTCACAATTTAGCAGCAAATTCAGATATAGAGGTAGAAGAGAAATATGTAGAATAAAACTTTCAGTACTACAGAAATTAGTCTATAAGTTGATTTTAGGGAGAAACTGGCAGGGGTGGAAAAGACTATTTAGTAGAGTGGAGGCCTATATCACCACTAGATCCCAGTGAGAGAGGAGGGTCAACGTTAGGTGAAATATTTCCTTTTGAAAGGGACAATGTAATGAAACATCCCAAAGAAGGCAGAAACCCAAGAGAAAGTAGAAAGAGAGAGAGCTTCCAAAATAACCCCCGTGCCTCATAAGAGGCACTTCAAAACTCCAATGGCTTTTCCTTATTTGAATTTTTATTTGGTCATCAGCCTAGAGCAGTGGTTATGAACCCAGTCCTCTGGGACCCCCTAGGCCAGCCAGGTCTTCAGGATATCCACCATGAATATGCATGAGATACTGTAGATCTGCATGCACTGCTTCCATTGTATGCAGATCTCAAAAATAAAATAAAATAAAAAACCTTACATCCCCTGGGTGCCAAAAAAATTCAAACAAAAACAAAAACCATTGGGACACACACCAATCAAAAACATCTTTGCATAAATATATATATATATATAACTTTTATTCATTTCAAAATATATATCCATACTTAAACATCTTCATAATTTCAATTCATCCTACATTTCAAAAATGCAGTTCTTTAAAGTTTCAATTATACACTTGGATTTGCTTGCACATTGGAAGATACTTCCTTGTCATTTTCACTGCAACACTTATACACATAGGAGGAGTATCCTAGTTGTTGGGGCAAGTTACCAAGAGCCAGGGGTTTGAATCCCATTAGATAAATCTCCTACCACCTATCCAAAAGGACCCATATGATCACAGAAACTCCCTCATCCAATCATTCACGTCACAAAATCCATTCATTTTCATTGGCTATCCACTCAAAACCCCAAACACCATTCATTCTCACTACGACATACAAACTAACATTCATTCACAACAATTTCCATTCATACTTGATCACCTAATTCAAAACAATTTATACTTTGCAAAAAAACATATCCCAACAGTGTATTCTACTGACAGAATCACCTCTTATTATAACCAATTTATTCATATATATGCAAATGTTCTTCAAAAATTCTATCAGATCCCATTACCCACAGGACAGATAGTTCAGTATGTAAAAGTAAGCAAATTCAAATGTTGCAGTGAAAATGGCAAAGAAGTATCTTCCAATGTGTAAGCAAGTCCCAGTGTATAATTGAAAGTTTAAAGAAATGCATTCTTGAAATTTCAGATGAATTGAAATTATGAAGATTTTAAGTGTGGATATATATTTTTGATATGAATAAAAGCTATATATACAGGGTGGCCCAAAAAAAGTGAAAACATCTCATAAATTAAAAGCTTAAATAGTTTACTTATTTACCTTTTTTAGCTATATAACATCTTTATTTCAACAATTTCCGGTTGCCATTTTTTTTTTAAATTTTTAAATCGTTTACATCTGTATTTTTGAATTTTTAAATAACTTATATGCTACGAGATGTTCTCACTTTTTTGGGCCACCCTGTGTATATATATATATATATATATATATATATATATATAGATAGATAGATAGATAGATAGATAGATAGATCGTATATAAACATATGCAAACATTTTTTTGATTGGTGTGGGTCCCAATTGTTTTTTGTTTTTGTGCAGATCTATCTCATGCATATTCATTGTGGATATCCTGAAAACCTGACTGGCCTGGGGGTCCCAGAGGACTGGGTTGAGAACCACTGGCCTAGAGGTTTAGTGGAGGTGACAAAAGAATGATGAGAGAGAAAACAATCAGGGTCAGTGGATGTAGAATCCAGATGCAGCTAACAAATTGCCCTAGATAACTCACAGAGGGATCAGAAGAAACAGCAAATATGACAGAAATGCTAGAGAGCGGGAGTTTTCAACTGGAGCCAAAGTACTAATTTTGGAGCCATCTTCTAACCAACTACTAGCTAAGTGGAAGGGTCCAGCAGTAATTAGAGAAAAACGTGGCCCCTTAGATCATGAAATACAAGATCCTAATTGTCATGTTCAAGTCTACAATGTGAGTATGTTAAAGCCTTAGAGAGAAAGGGAAGCCTTCTGCTATGGGCAGATGTAGAAGAGGATGAAGATTTTGGCTCTCAAATAGATAATACACATTAACAAACATGAGGAGGTGAAGGTAACTGAGGAGTTATCAGTAGGCCAGAGGAAAGAGGCACAGGAAATGATTCAGGATTTTACAGATGTTTTATCTCCTATCCCAACAGAAATAAAAGGACTAATTTTCCATGCCATCATAACTACACTAGGAAAGGTAATGAGGCAGTAGTTATTTAGGTTATTGGAGGCTGAGGGAAGAGCAGTGATAAAACAGATTGAGGAAATAAAGTTAGGAATTACTGAGGAACCCTAAAACCCGTAAGCTAGCCCCATTGCACTGGTTCTAGCTAGCCCCATTGCATTAGTTCTAAAGTCAGATGGGCCACAAAGATTATGTATTGATTTTAGGCAAGTCAATATATATATCCCAATTTAATGCTAACTCCATACCTCCCATTGATGATTTGATAGAACGGCAATGGGGAGCTTAGCATCTAGCTACTATAGACTTGGATAAAGACTACTGCAAGATTCCTTTAGAACATTCGTCTTAGGAAAAGAGTTGTATCAGTTTACTAGAATGTCTGATGGCCTTTCATGCCATGCATCTGCTTGCATGCCATGTGTCATGCTACATGCCTGTGGCTACTTGCATGTCATTTATCATGCTACATGTCAGCACCTGCTTAATAATTTACTTAGATCATATTGGTATTCTGCAGCAGCCTGTTTGGATGATATGGCTATCTTTTCATCTGACTGGAAAAGTCATATTCCAAAAGTTAGGGCCATTTTGAAATCTCAATTGAAGTGACTAAGGGGCATGTTCAATAAAGTGTAGTAAGTTTTTGCACTTACCACATGCTAAGATCACAGAAAGGTTGAGCACATGCCCAACATGTCCTCCTAGAGTTATCATATTGAAAAGTACCTCACTGAGTTATGACTTCATTTGCAATTAACGCAGATGCACTTAATGCCATCTCTTGAGGTGGGTAAAAGTATGTGAGGTGGCATGAACATACATACTTTTACTGTAGGTGTTGCTGGAGGTGTGGGCTGGGTGGAAGGCAAGTGGAGTCATGAAGTATACACATTGATTTGGGGAGTGGGGTTTCAGTGCCCAGTGACAGATTTAAGTGGGGAGAGATCAGGCCAATCATGGCTCACACAGCTGAAGGTGGTCTTCTCACCCATGAAGTCATTGCTGGGCAGACTGCATGGACTGTGCAGGTCTTTATCTACTGTCATCTATGAAATTACTATGTACAATATGCTAATCTATGTGCATAGCCATGTACCCTATGCATGGACATTTACACCAACTCCTGCATGTTTACTAAAGGTAAATTTGTGTTAAGTAAAGTTAATATGCGTTAAGTGCTGCAATGACCCATAGAAATGAATGGGCAGTAGTAGCACTTAACGTGTGTTAACCTTTAATAAACATGCCTCTAAATATCCATGACCTCAATATAGCTTGCTGGATTTCTGCGAAGAGATGTTAATGTGCTTCATAAAATTGGGCATAAATAGTAGCTGACTTTCCTTCTAAACCTATGTGCCTATTGTAAAATAACCTTTCACACCATCTTTTGCCAGACTGAGACAAAGAAGCAGGTAAGTGAATTCTGTCACAGCCCCTCCTAGTGGCAGCGTGCAGAAAGGAGAGGATGGACACTTATTGTTGGTTGAAGAAGGAAAACCTTTTCTAGACCAGGTGCATCATGGTCTTTGTAGTCCCACTTCATAAAGAAATAGTTCTGAGCCTTGTGCAGGGTTAAACTTAAATGGTTTTTATTCCCTTTGTTGCACAAAGGTTCTCCAGGAAGACAAAAACAGAATGTACCTTACTTCAGGGTTTATGCCAAAATATTTACAAAGTCAGTAACTGTTACAGGCGCTTCACAGTTCTTTGCATTCAAACAGGTTTTCAACACCAAGAGGAAAAACAAACACAAAACTTCTTCTTTCAGCTTAGCAAAAGCAAAAAGCTAAGTTAAAGCATGTCCTGCCGGTTACAATTCTGTGAGAGACTCTAGACTCTTGGAAACACAGAGTGAGCAGTCCATCGGGTGCTCTAACTGCAATGGCTCTGGTTCTATCACCTCTATTTGCATAGGTTCCTGTTCAGCCGTGTTGTCAGCTAGTCCTGCGCTTTCCCTGGATAAGGCAGGTTGTAGTTCAATAGATCTCTCCAATATTCCCCAGCCTCGCTGGTCTTGGTTTGGCAAATAACTGCTATGGCTTTTTACTATGCCTCTCTGTAAAGGTTTCACAAGCCCTTCCCGATTATGTTTCCTATCAGTACGGCTCTCTGGGTTATAAGCTTTTCTAGGAGCTGGCTCACATCTTGGAAAGGAAATATAACTGTACCTTGGATCTTTGAGACATGCTCTGTTGGTATTTGCTCTACCTGGCAGTCTCCTTCTATCACCGTCTTCCCTGAAGACTGGCTCCTGAAGCTTTCTGGAACGGGCTTGTCCTCCCTGGAACTTAGCTCTTCCTTGTAAGTACTCCAAGCTTCTCTGACTTTCAGTATGTGAGGTTCCTTTCTCAGTTCCCCTCTCAGTTCCTCTCTGAACTCGAGATCCTCTCCCAGCTCGTAGTCCTCTCTCAGTTCCTCTCTGAACTCGAGATCCTCTCTCAGTTCCTCTCTCAGCTCGAGGTCCTCTCTGCTTTCTTCCTTCTGAGCACTGTTTATGAAGCCGTTTCTCCACTGAGCTTCCTGGCTCTCTACTCAGGTGTACCTGATTAGCTCCTGCATTCTCAAAACCTGGGTGTGTCAGCTTAGCTTCTGCAACCTCGTGCCTGCTCCCTCTAGCTACACTTTTAGGTAACTGCACCCTCTGTGAGTCAGTTGCTTTATAATACAGTGTTTTTTTCTAAGTCTATAGCTTCAATGGCTTCAGCTTCATCACAGTTCCTAGTTGTGATTTGATATTCCCAAAGTTTATACCTCATCATTCTGAAAAGTCTGGTTCACTGACTAAACTGTTTTAGAAGGAATATCTGTACCGCATACAATGGGATGAGGCAGAGGAACAGGTATTTGGAAGATAATTTTATAAGGGTGGTTTAGTCTAATATGTATCGTCACATGGATTTAAAGTAAAGTACGCAATACTTTATAAAATGCAGAGAGGAAGGAGGTGATAAGATACATGTACCAAATCTTGGTGCAACCACTTACACCAATCCTAGACTTGGTGTTATTCCTGCATCTAGATTTGTGAAACAGATGCAATTTATGATGCTGTATAATTTACATGTGTAAATTCAGGCTCCCTCTATGCTCTGCCCAAACTCTGCCTCTGTATTCACCCACTCTGAAAGTATGTGTTATCGCCCTGATGTGCATACTTAGGGGGTCATTCCAATCTCGAATAACAGGGGCTGGACATTCGACATAGAAGTCCAGCCACCGCTATTCACCTATACCCTCGAGCAAATGGCACAAGATTACGCAACTCAAATATCACAAGCATACCCAACCTAACTCAAAACCCACCTTCCCTTACTTCTCTCATACTGAATGTTAGCCAGTCCTATAATGACTATTGTAAATAATCTCTCTGACTGTTGTTGAATTACATACTTCAGTATGATTAATTTCTCTCAACCAATGTAAATAGTTAATATGTTTTTAATTTTAATTATATGTTAGGTTCCTATGTAACTAATTTTCCACTGTTAATGTTCCATGTCATTTAATTTCAATTTTAATGTTAATGTTAATGTTTTGACATGTTCTCTGTAAACCGCTCCTGATCTCTGGAAGGGGCGGTATAAAAAAATGCACAAATAAAATAAATAAATAAAATAAATACCCGAAGCCGAGGATAGAGTTTCCCACATGTACACAGGAGATATGTGGGGAGCTCTGTACAAGGGCAGGAGGGGGTGGGCTGAGGGAGGAGCTAGGGCAGGCCGGAGGTGTGACCCTAACCCCAGACATACAGGGTCAATTCCAGTCACAGCCCTGTACATCCAGAGTCGGGGAAATAGACGGGAGACTTATTTCACCTTGAAGGTGGAATAAGTCCCCCCAAGTGTGGCAGTCTATGGCAGTGGATCCCCCCACCCCCCCTCTGAAAGTTAAGGAGTGCACATGAGAATTCCTGCAGCCCAAACCTGGCTTCCGCAGACCTGTTTGGGGGTCAGGTAGTGGGGAAAGAAAGCTATGCTGGGTCCGGGGGTGAGCGCGGCTTCTGCATGGCATCCTGGGGCCATGGCAATGGGACACCACAGCACTGGGCTCCAAGCAAGGGCTGTGGCAGGGTTGGACGGTGAGGGACCGGGGCATCTAGGGCAGATTCAGAGCAGGTTCTGCTCATCCAGGCCCTTTGCACCCGATTCTGATCCTGTGGGGAAGTCTAGCCCCCGTGGGATCAGAATCGGGTGCAGGACTGGCCCATCCAGATTTTGGATGGGCTAGACATGCTCCAATGGGGAATTTGACCTCCTATAGAATAGTGCTCCCTTGATCCCATTCCCACACTTAAATCATTGAAAATGGATGGCTTATACACATTGATCTTGTGCAAGTTTACGCAACTCATTATAAAATTACCTTCTTGAAGTGCTAAAACAGAGTCTATATAAAGAGCTTGTGCTGAAGAGAACAGACTTTGAGAAAGAATTTATTTAGCAGACAGATGGCTCAATGACTGGAATACAAGTAGTTTTATCCAATGGAGCGAAGTCTGGAGTTAGCAGCTGAAGAGAAGGGCACAGATAAAAGCCATTTGCCAGAAGAGTGGATTCCCAAAGGGGGGTGTAGGGAGAGAAAAGAGAGGAATGTTAGAGAGGAGCCGCAGAGTGAATGCACTTATAGGTCAGCAGGAGAAGTTTGAACTGGATGCGGAAATGGATAGGGAACCAAGGAAGTGACTTGAGAAGAGGGGTAATATGAGCATGATGAGGCTGGCGGAAGATTAACCGCACAGCAGAGTGTTGAACAGATTGAAGGGGAGAGAGATAATTCAAAGGGAAACCAGCAAGGAGTAGGTTACAGTAGTCAAGACGGGAGGTGATTGAGAGACAAATACCACTGCTTTAGTGAGATTGGTAGCAAGCATTGAGTTTGCGCTGCAACCATGCATGGTGCAAAAGTAAAAACATTCGGACCTGCTGAAGATTGTATATTTTTGTGTCAAATACTAAAGATTGTTTAAGGAATGATGGAAATTTAATACAAAAATTATAACAGCTCTTCTAGGGCATGAACTGGTTTGGAAACAGCTAGAATGTTGCTGATAAGAGCAGAAGCAGCCATATTTGTAGAAGCAGTATGTATGTTTATGTTATGTTTAGGTTTCTTTTTATTTGATATACTGCCCTTAACAAAATAGTAGCAGGGTGGTGTACAGTAAAAAAATAAGTCAGAATACAGATAGAAAAAAAAGGAAAAGGAATGCCATCTTCTGAGAGGAAAGAAAAGAGAAAGTGCAATCACACAAGGTGGGAATAGGAAAAGATCAGCATAGGGTTACAGGGCAGAGAAGATAAGATGGTCGGGGGGGGGGGGGGTCAGCAGGTTGCAGGTCAAAGCCTTTCTGGAATAGGTATGACTTGAGTAGCGTTTTAAACCTGATCCTAGGAGACTTCAACCTCCCATCACTCCAAGACAAACAAGCTGAAACCTTCATCAATGCCATGACAGCAATGAACCTGACACAGATCATACAAGAACCAACACACAAAAAAGGGAACACACTGGACCTCATATTTCTCAACTCCCAAACTGCCTCCTCATATAGAAACCCGGAGGTCTCACCGGTACCATGGTCAGACCACTACATCATCAACATATCCCACACCTACCAACCCATAAATAACAAAGAAAACAAGCAACACACAAGAAGATTTAAAGCATTTATCAAAGAGGACTTCCTAGCAGAAACTCTGCCCAAACTCCAAACAAACACCAACAACATTGATGACCTAATTTACAACTGGAACACCACAATCACATCAGCATCCAGCGCAACAACAAGCAAAACTAACACCAGACCCACCTCCTCAAAAGCCCAATGGTACACCCCCAACCTCCGGAAACTAAAAACCAAACTCAGAAGAATAGAAAGAAAATGGAGAAAAACCAAACATGAAAGGGACAAAATAAACTACGAACTCGACGCATACCACTCAGAAACTGACAAAGCGAAAAAAGCCTACCATTCAAAAATCATAAACACAGCCATAAACAAACCTCGGGAACTCTTTCAGATTGTCAAAAAACTGACAAGAGCGCCTAGTAACTCTGACCAACTGCCAAACATCCCATCAGACCTATTGGCCCGACAATACAAGCAGCTTCAACAACCACAAAATCCACACCAGAACGCCAAGACAACCAAAACAAACCACTGCTTCATCATAAACAGCGACTGGAATACGTTTGATGCAACCACGGAAGAAGAAATATCGTCCACCATCTCCTGCCTAAACACCACCACCTCCCCGCTAGACCCCTGCCCCACTGACTGGATAAAGAAATCCAAAGAAGAACTAAGCGCACCATTAACCCACATCGTCAATGAATCCTTCGCTCAAGGACACATGCCGGACATCCTCAAAACCACAATCATTCGACCAACTTTAAAAAAGCACAACCTTGATCCCCTGGACCCCACCTCCTACAGGCCGATAGCAAGCCTCCCGTTCACCGCCAAAATAATCAAGAAGATAGTCCAACGCCAGCTTCAAGAACATTTAGACATCAACAACATACTGGACCTGCAGCAACATGGTTTCCGTCCTCTACATGGAGTTGAGACCCTCATGACCACACTGATGAACACCCTCATCATAGGAACCCAAGAAAAACACTCCGGATACGCCATGATCTTCCTAGATATATCAGCAGCCTTCGACACCATCTCCCACAACATCCTCATACACAGACTCCAAACAATAGGAATCAAAGATACTGTACTTCAATGGTTCCAGTCCTACCTAACTAACCGACAGCAATTGATCCGCACCAGCACCTCAACCTCACCCCCTTCCAGCAACATCAAGGAGTACCTCAAGGATCCACACTATCAGCCATGCTCTTCAACATTTACCTCCGACCACTCTGCTCAGTCATACATACCCACAACATCAACTTCCACATATATGCTGATGACATAATGCTCTACACCCCGGTAAAAACCTCAACGTTGATGATTGAATCCAACAAATGTCTACCTAAGCTACCTACTCTACTACTCCTGTATATAGTTGTTTACAATTAATAATATAGTTACTCACAATCATGTTGAATGTCAATAATTTAAAAACTGTTGATTTAAAAGTTGATTTGTAAATAATTTAAAAATCTGTTCTATGTAAAACCTGTTCATGTTACACTTGTTATATGTAAACCGCTTTTTATTTAAAAGTTGATTTGTAAATAATTTAAAAATCTGTTCTATGTAAAACCTGTTCTTGTTACACTTGTTGTATGTAAACCGCCTTTGATCTATGGAAGAGGCGGTATATAAGAAAGTTTTAAATAAATAAATAAAATAAAAAACCACAAACCCAACAAATGGGCAACTATCAGCCTGCTTCATTGATGTATCCAACTGGCTGCAAGAAAACAACCTCTCCATTAACATAAAGAAAACTGAAGCTCTTATAGTGACCAAAGACCCAGACTTCAAACCACCTACACACCTCAACATGGGAACTACAAAAATTCAAATACAGCCACAAATAAGATATCTGGGCATTATCATTGACCAGGCCCTAACCCTCAAGCAACAAATCACCAAGACCACCGGAACCATATTCCACAAGGCTAAAACAGTACAACGTCTCTGACCTCTCCTCGAACCTCAAGACTTCAGGACAGTAATGCAAGCTATGACACTCCCACATCTGGACTACTGCAACATAATCTACCATGGACTACCTGCCACACAGACCAACCCCCTCCAAACTGCCTTGAACACCACAGCGAGAATTATTCAGAATGCGAAGAAATGAGACCACATCACCCCAATTCTGAGAGACCTACACATACTTCCCCTCGAAGCAAGAATTAAATACAAAGCGATTCTACTCACCCACAAAACCATCCACCAAACACAGAACACCCAGCTCCACACCCTACTGTCCCGCCCAGCTCACAGCAAAACAACCAGACAGACCTCCAGCAACTCCCTCACCATCCCTCACAAAAGAACCAAATGCACACAACGAACCTGCAACAGAGCCTTTGAACTTTATGCTCCATCCCTCTGGAATTCTCTACCGAACCACCTCAGGAACAATAACGATCTCTTGTCATTCAAAAGCAGCTAAAAACCATCTTATTCCAAGAACATCTCAACACAAAAGCACCCTCCCACAAATAACTACACCAACCCCGCTAAACCACCCTCAAGAACCTATGACCAAAACCTATGTTACCTTGTCCATGTCTACGTCTACCCTCTGTCGAAATCATCAATTTTGCCCTCCTGGTGATGGCCCTATCCCTATAACAGATTAACCCCCCCCCCTTTTTGTTACACCGCTTTGACCCGGTGAAAAGCGGTATATAAATACAGTTAAATAAATAAATAAATAAATAAATAAATAAATAAATCAGTGATGGTTCGAGACGGAGAGCTGGAGGTAAAGAGTTCCAGAAGGAGTGGCTGAGGAAATAAAATGCAGAGTGGCGGGTTATCTCCAGCTGAGCATGTGTGGCAGGGGGTAGGTGAAGGTAATATTAGCTGAATGGAGTGGAGTACCCAGTTAGGAGCGTGCAAATGGATGAGGTTAGAGAGATAGAGGGATACCAGAATGAAGGACCTTATGAACCAAAATGAGGATCTTAAAGTGGATGTGGTAGGGTACTGGAAGCCAGTAAAAGTGGATGAGAAGGGGGGGGGGGGGAGGTGATATGGTCATAGCATTAGGTGTAGACAAGAATCCAGACAATGATGTTTTGACTGAGCTGCAGACGGTGCAGTTGATAATGAAGAAGACCAGCAAGCACTACATTGTAATAATCCAAACGCGACATAACAAGAGAGAACAGGAGAGTGGCTAGATAGGGGATAGAGAGAAAGGGGCACATGGCACGGATATGCCGGAGGGAATAGAAAGAACGATGCACAAGGGTTGTGAGGTTATCCTGAAAAGATAGAGAAGAGTCAAGTATGATGCCCAGATAACAAAGAGAGCAGACTAGGGGAATAGGAGTGTCTGAAATCAGTGAAGCAAGTGAGGGGCATGGGCTATTACCACTGAGTCAGTTGGTGAGTTTTCCCAGGATTCAGAATGAGATAGTGGGCATCCAACAGGTGATTCTAGTGAAACGGGTGTTCAGTGATGAAAGATCAGCGGAAAAGGGATCAGTGTGAAGAAGCAGAATAATATTATCGGCATAATAATATGCTGATATCCTACATTGCTGCACCAGGAGGGAGAGGGAAACCATGAAAATAATGAAGATCAGGGGAGCAAGAACAGAGCTTTGGGAACACTGCAGGGAAGAGGAGTGAATGGAGATGAGGAGGGGTCCAGAGTGACAGAAAAAGAATGGTGGGAAAGAAAAGAATGGAACCAGTGGAGAATTGTGCCCCAAAAGCCAAAGTCGTGGAGTGTGTTGAGCAAGGTATTGTGGTCAACTAGATCAAAAGTGGATCATAGATCAAGAGAGACAGCGAGAGTTAAGTTACCTTTATCATGTAATTCACTGATTTTGCTGAGGAGATAAAAAGAGAATAATGTCAGGAAGATGTAGGGATGTTACCCATGACTGAAGTGGTATTTAAAGGTGCGGAAGAATTGAAGGAAATATCGATACATCGGGAAGATGTATTACAACTATTAGATAAACTGAAGAGTAGCAAATCACCTGGGCCGGATGGTATACATCCAAGGGTGTTGAAAAAACTGAAATATGAGATTGCAGACCTGCTATTAGTAATCTGTGAACTATCATTAAAATCATCTCTAATATCTGAAGATTGGAGGATCGCCAATGTAACACCAATTTTTAAAAAGGGTTCCAGGGGTGATCCGGGAAACTAAAGACCGGTGAGCCTGACGTCAGTACCGGGAAAAATGGTAGAAACCATCATAAAGAATAAAATGACTCAGCATGTAGATAGTCATGACCTAATGGGAGACAGCCAACATGTCTTACTAATCTGTTATGTTTTTTTGAAGGAGTGAATAATCAGGTGGACAAAGGTGAGTCAGTTGATATTGTGTATCTGGACTTTCAGAAAGCCTTTGACAAGGTCCCTCATGAGAGACTTTTGGTAAAACTAAAGAGTCATGGGATAGGAGGCAGTGTACTATTGTGGATCAGGAACTGATTAAAAGATAGAAAGCAGAGGGTAGGGCTAAATGGCCAATTGTCCCAATGGAGAAAGGTGAATAGTGGTGTACCCCAGGGATCTGTGTTGGGTCCGCTGCTTTTTGACATATTCATAAATGACCTGGAAAGTGGAATAACGAGTGAGGTTATCAAATTTTCAGATGACACAAAACTATTTAAAGTTGTTAAAACCCAAGAGGATTGTGGAAAATTGCAAGAGGATCTTGATAAATTGGAAGACTGGGCATCAAAATGGCAGATGAAATTTAATGTGGACAAGTGCAAGGTTATGCACCTAGGGAAGAACAACCCAAACTATGGTTACACGATGCAAGGTTCCACATTAGGAACTGCCACCCAGGAAAAAGATTTAGGTGTCATTGTGGATACCATGTTAAAACCCTCGGCCCAGTGTGCAGCAGCGGCCAAGAGAGCAAATAGAATGCTAGGTATGATAAGGAAAGGAATGGAAAATAAAACAAAAGATATTATAATGCCTCTATATCGTTCCATGGTGAGACCGCACCTTGAATATTGTGTCCAATTCTGGTCGCCGTATCTTAAAAAGGATATAGCGATTTTAGAAAAGGTTCAGAGAAGAGCCACCAAAATGGTAAAGGGGATGGAAGGATACTCCTATGAAGAAAGGCTAAAAAGGTTAGGGCTCTTTAACCTGGAAAAGAGACGGCTGAGGGGAGATATGATAGAAGTCTATAAATTAATGAACGGAGTGGAATGGGTAAACGTAGATCGATTGTTTACCTTATCAGAATATAGAAAGACTAGGGGACATGCAATGAAGCTACAGGGTAAACTATTTAAGACTAATAAAAGAAAATATTTTTTCACTCAACGTGTAAGCAAACTCTGGAATTTGTTACCGGAGGATGTAGTAAAGGCTGTTAGTGTAGCTGGGTTTAAAAAAGGTTTGGACAAGTTCCTGGAGGAAAGGTCCATAAACCATTATTAAGAAGGGACCCAGGATATCAATGCTTGAACCAGTACAAGCATTGTGGAACCTGTGTCCCTTGGGGAAACTGCTAGGTACATATGACCTAGATTGGCCACTGTTGGAAACAGAATACTGGGCTTGATGGACCTTGGTCTGACCCAGTATGGCATATCTTATGTTCTTATATTCTAGTGTGCCTAGGGTGAAAACCAGACTGGTGGGGGTAGAGAGTGAACCTGGAATCAAGGTGTGTGATGAACTGTGCAAAGACTACTTTCTCCAGGATTTTTGATAAAAATCGAAGATTAGAAATGGGCCTATAGTGAGCAAGGGAATATAGGTCAAGGGATGGACAGAAGAGTGCAGACCAGGGATTTTTTCCAAAGAGAAGGGACGATATCAGAGGAAAGGTTACTGTTCAAAATTGCAAAAATGGAAGGCAAGAGGGCAAGTGATGTTTCAGTCAGCCAGGCAGAGGGAATGGGGTTCAGAGCAGCACATGATCTTGTGGGAAGAGGTGAGGGTCTTAAGCAGCTCTGAGGCAGACAGCAGGTGAAAAGTAGATCACGTGTGTGATAAAGATGAAGTGTGGAGAGAGCAGGGCTGGAAGGAAGTGGGGGAAGAGGAAGCGGGCAGTCAAAGAACGATGAGCGGAGAGATATGACTTTATCATGGAAAAACTATGCAAGAACATTGGGAGCAGGTGGGGTTTTGACAAGTGAATGAGAGGAATTGGATTTAGAAAGTTCAGTCCGGACATGATAAAACTGGTGAGGCTGGTTAGAGAAGGAAGAGATGAGGTCAGAGTAGTACAACATCTTTACCAAAGTGAGCTTGGAATGATAATGACGATGAGCTTGTTTGAAGTGTTGAAGGAGAACTGGGGTGCGGTGCTTCCTCCAAGATTTCTCAGCCTGGCAGACATGTGTCTAGAAGAGGTGAAGACCAGAGTGATACCAGGGGTAGTGGCGCTTGGAGGGAAAGCGCTGAGAGTGAAGGGGGGCTATCTGATCTAGTGCTTCGGAAAGGGAAGTGTGCCAGGTGTGGACCTGTTCATCCACAGGGAGAGAAAGGGAAATATTTGGGAAGGAGAGCATTAGAGGGTGGAAATTGTTCCAGCATTTGAGAGGTGATGTGGCATGAGGGAAGTGGAGAGTTGCCAATAGTAGAGAGAATGGAGGTAAGATGAGCCCAAAGTGAAAATAAGATACAACAATGATCAGACCATGGAAGGTCGTGACAACATAGAGGAGAGAGAAGGGGGAGGGCCAGGAGAAGTGAGAATTAGGTCAAGAGTATGGCCAGCTGCATGGGTAGGAAGGAAAATATGTTGAGTAAGGGAGAGGTTGTGCAGAAGGGTAACAAAGGCTTTATCATGAGCCATAGTAGGATGCTCAGAATAGACATTGAAATCCCTTAGGATGTTGAGATGAGGGTAGAGCAACACTGCTTCAGAAAGGGTAATAAAGAGAGAATCCCATAAGTGAGGGTGGAGAGTCGGAGGGGAGTAAAAGAGGAGAAAATGAAGGGGTGGAGATGACTGTAGCCAGAGAAGTAGGACCTCAGGATAGTGAAGGACAGAGGAGAAAACCACAGAGAGGGAGAGTGATGACCGAAAGATAGCTGCAACACCGCCACCGCTGTGTCTCTTGCGGGGCACTGAGAAGGCAGAGTAGTCTGGAGGAAAACAACGATTAAGGATGTGGTCTGCACTGTCCTTAAGCCATGTTTCAACAAGAAAAAAGCAGTCCAAGTGGTGCTGAACAGTGATGTCATGAACAAGGGCAGTTTTTGATCGAATAGATCTGCCATTGAGGAGGGCTAATTGACGCAGGAGGAAAGAACAAACAGCTTGACCAGGCGGAGCAGAAGAACTAAGAGGACATTAAATTAGATTACTTACTGATCATGAGACTGTGTGTGCAGAGGCACCGGTAGGATGGGGAGAACACCAACCCCAAGGCACTGAAATAGTCACCATAGTAGGGTTAGAGGAAAGCAGCACAATTGAGACAATATGGAGGAGCAGAACAATCTAACCGAGGATGGAGCTGGGGATCAAGTCAGAGACAGGAGAAACCCACAAGAAACCAGAAGAGGCATTGGTGCTGGTGGAGTCATCCCAAGGAGCTCGCCCAAGGAGCAGGACAACTTTAAGTAAAGTGTCCCAATCACATATAGCAGCTGGTCATGTAATCGAGCTGGCTGGAATTCAGTGGGGGGGGGGGGGGGGAGGGCGGCAGGAGCACTTTACTGGATGAGCAGTATCTGTGAACAGAGGGAGGGGATTAACATTCAGGTAACAGCAGCAAGCACAAAGCAAAGCTGTCTCTTAAGTGTAAGTTGTTAAATTGTATAGGGATTGTGAGGAAGTACATGAGGGCCTTTCAAGACTGGGAGACTAGGCATCCAAATGGCAGATGAAATTGAATGTGGACAAGTGCAAAAGTAATGCATGGAAGTAAGTATAACTCAACACAATGCTAGGTTCCACATTAGGAATCACTATCCAGGAACAGGATCTAAAAAGGATTTAAAAAATCCTGTAAGTCTTTCAAACTCCACACTTGCATGTTGGCCTGTTCCCTCCCTCCTCTGACATATGTTCACGTCAGAGGAGGGAGGGACCAGACCAGCCATTCAAATGTGAGTCTTTGCAACTCTGCGCTTGATTGACTGTTATGGTCCCTCCCTCCTCTGATGCGAGCATAAGTCAGAGAAGGGAGGGATCAGGCCAACATGCAAGTGTGGAGTTTGAAAGACTTGCAGGATTTTTTAAAATTGGATAATGCTGCTGCCATCGGCACCGCTGCTGCCAAGGCAAAACTAAAAGCATTGGCAGTGGGGCAAGGGCAGGCAGCATAGGTGAGAACCAAGGCTGGCAGCCCCAACTGTGCCCCTATGTCTTTGCACCCTGTGTGGCTGCACTGCTCTCACAGGGCTAGGTACAGTCCTATATGCGATGAATGTGATCTACCTAGATTTCAGCAGGCTTATCAATAAACTGAGCAGCCTGGAGATAGGTCCCAAGGTGGTCAAATGGATCAGAAATTGGTTGACTGACAAACAACAGAAGATGATGGTAAATGGAACTCACTCGGATGAAAGGAAGGTAATTAGTGGCATGCCCCAGGGACCGGTACTGTTCAATGTATTTGTGAGTGATATTGCTGAAGGACTGAATGGAAAAGTCTGACTTTTTGCAGATGACACGAAACTTTGCAACAGAGTGGACACTTCTGAGAGAGTGGACAACATGGGGAAAAATCTAAGAACACGGGAAGAATGGTCTAATGTTTGGCAGTTAAGATTTAATATAAAGAAGTGCAGAGTCATGCACTTGGGATGCAGAAATTGAAAGGAAATGTATGCGATAAGCGGAAAGAGGCTGGTGTGCATGGACCAGGAGAGGGATCTTAGAGTGCTAGTGTCTCAGGATGTCAAGGTGCCAAAACAGTGTGACAAGGCAGTAGCCAAAGCCAGAAGGATGCTGGACTGCATATAGAGAGGAATAACCAGCAGAAAGGAAGAGGTATTAATGTCCCTGTACAAGTCATTGGTGAGGCCTCACTTGGAGTAGTGTGTTCAGTTTTGGAGACCATATCTCATAAAGGATATAAAAAGACTTGAAACGGTTCAGAGGAAGGCGACGGAAATGATTTGGAGCCTATGCCAGAAGACATATGAGAAGAGACTTGAAGACCTAAATATGTAGAGGAGAGGAGGAACAAGGAGATATGATACAGACTTTTAAATACTTAAAAGGTATCAATGAAGAAACAAACCTTTTTCAAAGAAGGAGAAGCTGTAAAACTAGAGGGCATACAATGAAGCTGCAAGGTAGTAAACTTAAAAACAACTTCAGGAAATACTTTTTCATTGAAAGGGTGGTAGATGCTTGGAATGCCCTGCCGATGCAGGTGGTGGGGAAAAATGCAGTGATAGAATTCAAAATGGCATGGGACAAACACAGCGGATCCCTTTATAGCAAGAGGATGAAATCAAAGCAAACTTAAATACTTTTTATACTTCAATAAATAGAAAGGGGCTGACCTGTATGGAGCAGCAGGTACAATCCTAAAGACAGGCATAGAAGGTGGTGACCTGTACAGAAATGCAGTTACAACCATGCTAGCCACCTTACTAGGCAGAATAGATGGACCATACTAGTCTTTATCTGCGATCATGACACTATAGACAATTATGGTCTCTGCAACTCAAAAATGATATAGCAGAATTAGACAAGGTATAGAGAAGGCCAACCAAAATGATAATGAGAATTGAAAAACTCAGGTTAGGAAACAGATGAGCGGAGACTGAATAGAAATGTATAAAATCTTGAGTAGGTAAATGCAAATCAATTGTTTACTCTTTCAAAAAGTACAAAGATTAGGAGTCACTCCATGAAGTTACAAAATAGATCATTTACAATAAATAGGAGAAAATATTTTTTTCACTTCACATATAATTCAACCCTGAAATTTATTGCTGGAGGATGTGGTAAAAGCAGTTAGTGAGGCTGGGTTTAAGAAAGATGAGGACAAGTTCCTGGATGAAAAGTCCTTAAGCTGTTATTAATGTAGACTTGAGAAAGCCACTGCTTATCCCTGGCGACAGTAATCATGGAATCGTTATTTTTTGAAAGCCCGGTCTTTTTTATGTGCATGCCTCATGCATGTCTAGTTGCAGTAAGGAAGGTATTTTTCAGGTAAGACCTGTGCTTTTTTCATCAGGCACATGTAGCATGTGGTTAAAAGAGGAGCTTAGTTGGTTAATCATACTCTGTGGTTGATTACCTCTTGTGCAGATGTGAAAAGAAGGCATGGTTAGCTTCTTACTTTTGTGTTTTTATCTATTATCTGGTAATGGGCTAGGACTGGAAATGGGCTGCTGGGGGGGATAGGACTGGAAATGGGCTGATGGGGGAGTTAGGACTGGATGTGGGCTGATGGGGGATTTAGGACTGGTAATTGGCTGATGGCTGGGGGCTAGAACTGGAAATTGGCTGATGATGGGGGTGCTAGGACTGGAAGTGGGCTGATGGTGGGGGTTAGGACTGATAATGAGCTATGGGGGGATAGGACTGGAAATGGGCTGATGGGGCGTTAGGACTGGATGTGGGCTGATGAGGGAGGGGGCTAGGACTGGAAATGGGCTGATGGGGGTGTTTAGGACTGGTAATGGGCTATGGAGAGCTAGGACTGGAAATGGGCTGATGGGGGTTTAGCACTGGAAATGAGCTAGGACTGGTAATGGGCTGATTGAGGGGCTAGGACTAGAGTGGGCTGATAAGGGGGATAGGATTCGAAATGGGCTGTGACTGGAAATGAGCTAATGGGGGAGGGGAGGAGAGTGCTGCTGGCCCTGGAAGAAAACTAGGGGCTAGGTTTACAAATGAGCTGATGCGGGAGGATGGTAGAATGTGACTGGAAGGGAGCGGATAATATGAGGGTCTGCCAGGGGAAGGAGGGGGCATGAAGGGAGCTGACACGGGGGAAGGAGGGGGCTGGAAAGGAGCTGACACCTGGGATGTACTGAAGGGGGACTGGAAGGGAACTGACACATGGGGATGGGAGTGGTAGGTGGTTGGGTAATGGGGAGGAGGCTGGAAGGGAGCTGACATGCAAATGGCACTGGAAGGGGGATGGACAGAGGGTAGGGTGACTGGAAGGAAGCTGACTGGGGGGGGGTGGCACTGAGAGTAGACGTGAGCTTATATCTGGGATGGTATTTGGACTAGAAGGGGCTGGACAGTGGGGAAAGAGGGGGACTGGAAGGGAATGGGCACCAGTTTCAGTCGTGGGAATGCAAGGCAGTTGACATTGGAGGGTACTGGGAGGGAAAGACTGGAAAGGGGGCTGATACTGGGGAGGGTATTGGAACTGGAAATGGGCTGATGGAAGGAAGTGAAGAAAACAAAAGAAGAGATAAGAAATTGTAGATGGACCATGGCCCATAGACCACAGAAAGAGAGCTAAGAGAAGACAGGAAAACAGAAGCCTCAGATTGGGACCAGCATGATTAGAGAATAAAATGGTCAGACAACAAAGGTAGAAAAAATAATTGTATTTAATTTTAGTGATTGGACTTTGTGCTATTGTTATATTTTACACAGTACTGGGGAACTGCATCTCTTATTTATCTGATGTTGCACTGCTGTGGACTCTGGCTTCTTGGGGTTTCAATTTAAATTTAGTCTACATATTATTATTTTTTCTTTAGATTGTGGTTATTTATTCTGTACTTGGTGAGGGTCGATGTTGTGCGTGTGTGACTGAGGTCAGGTGTTCTGTTAACATGCAGTTTGTACATAAAGATCTATACTGTACTGTAGTAATTTGACTTGTTCAGCTTTTCAAATAGGTGTATGGATGTTCCAAGGCCCACTGTAGTATTTACAGTGATGCTTTTTTTGGATGGGCTCCTTATGTGAGTTTTGGAAGTTTGTGCTGATATGGTATAGTATGGTATGGTATGGTATGGTAGGTTTTCTCTTTGTTGTAGGGTTTTGTATTAGTTCACAACATGCCTGGTACTGGAGAGTAGTGGATGTTGTTGTTGTTGTTGTTAGTGAGATGATCAGAATCAGATTTTTTTTAAAATATTGAGTTCTGTGGGTGAATGTCCTGGTTCTGCTCTGCACCTACTGTGGATGCAAAATATATGTTGAAAAAGAAAAAGCAAGAACCATAACACAGTTTAAAACAATAAAATAAAAATTAGATATAATTAAGTTTTATAAACTGTGCTGTTAGTTTTTGCTGTCTTTTAGTTCATTGGTGTGCAAATGGGACCGTACCTAACCCTGTGCAAGTGGTGTAGCCACACAGGGTGGAAAGGCTTGTGGGGTGCATTTCGGTTGTCTGCTGTCACCCTGCCACCGCTGGCAGGACAATAGCAGGCAGCTGAAATGCGCTCCAAAAGCCTTTTCACAGCACTTTAAGCAGGTCTGGTTCCTCCCTCCTCTGACTCGATGTCAGAGTAGGGAGGGACAGATCTGCTTAAAGTGCCGGTGCCTTTCAGATCGGGCACATGCCCCCCTCCTCCTCCCCATACCTCCGTCCAGCGCTGCCTGCTCTTTCCCTGCTGCTGGCGCCTCCATGAAAAAAACAGAGGGCAGCAACAACAGGGAAAGAGCAGGCAGCGCTGGGAGGAGGTATGGGGGGGGGGGGGGACGTTGAGTGGGAGGTGACAAAGGGTACAGGTAAATGGCGTTCACTCTGAGAAGAAGAAGGTTACCAGTGGTGTACCCCAGGAATCTGTCCTTGGTCCCTTTCTTTTTAACATCTTTGTTAGTGATATTGGGGAAGGGCCCTTCGAGTAAGGTTTGCCTCTTTGTGAATGATACAAAAATCTGCAATAGAGTAGACACCCAGGAAGGTGTAGATAACATTAGGAGGGATCTAGCTAAGCTTGAAGAATGGTCTAGAATTTGGCAGCTGAGATTTAAAGTTAAAAAATGCAAGGTTATGTATTTGGGCTGCAGCAATCCAAGGGAGTGATATAGTATAGGGGGTGAAGCACTTCTGTCCACAAAAGAAGAGCGGGACCTAGGCATCATTGTGTCTGATTATCTTGAAGTAGCTAAGCAGGTAGAAAAGAAAATGACAAAAGCTAGGATTCTTGAGTGCATAGGGAAAGGAATGGCCAGCAGAAGAAAGGTGATAGTGCCTCTGTATAAGTCTTTGGTGCGACCTCATTTGGCGTATTGTGTGCAGTTCTGGAGACCACACCTTCAAAAGGATATAAACAGGTTGGAGTCGGTACAGAGGGTGGCTATTAAAATGGTTAGTGGTCTGCATTATAAAGCATACGAGAACAGACTTAAGGATCTTAATATGTACACCTTAGAGCAGGGGTCACCAACCTGCGGCCCGCAGGCCGCATGGTCCCTTCGTGCGGCCCGCGAGGCTCTACCCCGGTGCGGCCCGCCAAGGAATTTACACGATGGGGAGCGAGGAGGAGCTTACCTTCCTGTTCCCTGCAGGTCTCGTCATCAGTCCAGTGGAGAACGCCGTTTCCCTCGCCGTCCCCTGCTGGGATATTGGGTTTCAGCTGCATTCCAACCCAGATGGCTGCTGGGGGGCAGGGCCACCAGGCCGTCCCGTCCAATCAGCACGGACCCCCAGGGAGATTGACAGCCTTACCCAGTGTCTTGGTTTCAGGGCAACATGGCGTGGAGCGACAGGCAGGAGCTGTTTTGTAAGCAGCTGCATAGGTTGGCTGTGGAAACTCCGATTTTGACTCCCTAAACGGCCTTCGGGGCAGCAGCTGTGAGTAACCTGGTCAGTGCATCGCAAGACTTGCAGCAGGGAGCCGGGCTACGGCTCTGTCCCGGTCAGAGCTCTGGGGAGAAGGAGTTCACTAGCAATGTCTCTTCGTGCGGCCCTGCTTCAGTTAACGTGTGCTAACAAGCAGCCCGGCGGGTGCCAGACGCTTGTGCTGGTTAACAAGGGGGGTGCGGCCCGCGAGGCTCCCGGAAGTCGGCTGTGCGGCCCGCGGCCCTCTGGAGGTTGGTGACCACTGCCTTAGAGGAATGGCGGGATAGAGGTGATATGATTGAGATGTTTAAATACCTCCATGGTACAAATGTACAAGGGGAGAGCCTCTTTCGATTCAAAGCAAATTCTGCTACGAGAGGACATGCGATGAGGGTGAAGGGATGGATTCAGGAGTGATATGTGAAATTATTTCTTTACGGAAAGAGTGGTAGATGTGTAGAATAGTCTCTCAGTGGAGGTGGTAGAGATGAGGGCAGTGTCTGAATTCAAAAAGGCATGGGATAAACACAGAGGATCTCTAAAGGAAAAAAAGAGACTGTTGTAGGGATTGATATGGAAGAGCAGACTAGATAGGTCATGTGGTCTTTTTCTGCCATCATGTTTCTATGTTTTCTATTTGAGCCCCCTTGATATGTACAATATGATGTCGGCCAGTACTTTCCCCGTTTTCTGACTTTTTTTTAAACCTTCATATATATTTTTGTTGATAAGGACTGCTTGCTGATGAGGAGGCATTGCATACAGAAGCATAGAAACATAGAAACATAATGGCAGAAAAAGACCACATGGCCTATCTAGTCTGCCCTTCCATATCAACCACTAAAACAGTCACCTTTTTTCCTTAAGAGATTCTCTGTGTTTGTTCCATGCTTTTTTTAATTTAGATATTGTCCTCATCTCTACCACCTCCAGTGGGAGGCTATGCCACGCATCTAGTACTCTGTCCATATATTTTACTTTTGGTGGATTATACCTGTATTGAAGCCACATGTGCAGCATTTTGAGTTGGTCAGGAAGTTTTTGTATGTGTTTTTTGTCCTCTGTAGATGAGAGATTGTTGAGTCGTTTTAATGCAGTTTCTTACAAAATGGTGTAAGGCTGCTGTGCATATTTGAGGTGTGACAAAAAAGAAACGAGGCTGTCCCATAAATGTTTTATTACAAAATCTACAGAGAAATTACGCATTGTTCCCTTCAAAGCAGTCCCACCCCCAGAGTTAATGCACTTCTGCATTTGCTTCTACCACATACGGAAGCACTTGGTAAAGTCCTCCTCCTTGAGGTCCCTCAGCTCCCTCGTCACAGTGGCCTTGATCTCTTCTACAGAGGCAAAATGAGCTCCTTTGAGCACAGTCTTCAGCCTGGGGAAGAGCCAGAAGTTGCACGGTGCGAGATCTTGGGAATAAGGAGGGTGGTTGAGAGCTGTGATCTGTTTGTTGGCCAAGAACTGCCTCACACTGAGTGCAGTATGTGCGGGTGCATTGTCGTGGTGAAGCAGCCACGACTTGGCTCTCCACAGAGCTTGCCTGCTGCACCAAACCCAGTCATGGAGACAATTGAGGACCTGCTGGTAGAAGTGCTAGTTGATTGTCTGACCTTCAGGCACAAACTCATGATGGATTACTCCCTTCTGGTCGAAGAATGCGATCAGCATGATCTTGATCCTTGATTTGGACATGCGTGCCTTCTTGGGTCTGGGTGACGGTTGAGTCTTCCACTGCAGTCTCTGTCTCTTGCTTTCATGGTCATACTGGAAGATCCAAGTCTCGTCTCCTGTGATGACTCAGCCAACAAACTCTGGATCTTCTCTGATCTTCTCTAGCAAGTCTCGACAAACATTGACCCAGTGCTCCTTCAGGTCATTTGATAAAAGCTTGGGCACCATCTTGGCACACACCTTCCGTATCCCCATCTCCTGCACCAAGATGGTCTGCACTGACTCCCTGTTCAGGCTGAGCTCCTCAGCTATCATCCGCATGTCAATCTGCGATCACTCCATACCAGTTGGTTCACTCTGTCAATGTTCTCAGCCATCTTTGTTGTGGAAGGCAGTCCTGACTTGGGGTCATCGTCCACCTCCTCGTGGCCAGTCTTGAAGCATTTGTGCCACTCAAAGACTCGAGGCCTTGACATTGCATCTTCTCCATAAGCCTTTTGAAGAAGTTGGAGACACTCAGTTGGGCCCTTCTCCAACTTAACCAGAAATTTCAAGTTGATTCTTTGCTCCATATTTCTGCCACTCCAGTTGTATGGCAAAACGATGGAGCAGTGTGCTACAAAAAATCCTGAAAAGAAAAACAGAGTGAGAGAAATGAAAAATATTATAGCAGAATAGTGGCGAGATGTTGCACAACACAGTGACATAAGCGGTTAGCCAACTGGCATTGAGTCATGGGCGTGGCTGCCAAAATCTTGTTTCTTTTTTGTCACACCTTGTGTTTATACACTACTTAAGAACATAAGAATATAAGATATGCCATACTGCGTCAGACCAAGGTCCATCAAGCCCAGTATCCTGTTTACAACAGTGGCCAAGCTAGGTCATAAGTACTTAGCAGTCTCCCCAAAAGACACAGGTTCCTCAGTGCTTGCATTGGGTCAAGCAGTGATATCATGGGTCCCTTCTAATAATGGTTTATGGACCTTTCCTCCAGGAACTTGTCCAAATTTTTTTTAACCCAGCTACACTAACAGCTTTTACTACATCCTCCGGTAACAAATTCCAGAGTTTGATTACACGTTGAGGGAAAAAATAATTTCTCTTATTAGTCTTAAATAGGTTACCCTGTAGCTTTATTACATGTCCCCTATTCTTTTTATATTCTGATGATGTAAACAATCAATCTACATTTTACCCGTTCCACTCTATTCATTAATTTATAGACCTCTATGGCTTTCTTTGTAATTCCTTTTAAAGTATGTTTATCACACTTATATTTTGTATTACTATTGATTATTATTTCTTATTGTATTTTATTGTTTTTATGATCTACTTTTAGGTTCTACTTTTTTAATATATTTTTTTCAAATATATTTTTTTCAAAAGTCTTTTAGGAAACAGTATTTATTATTTGTATGTTTTTCTTTGTGTCAACAAGGAAACAATTTTAACAAGTGTTCTAAGATATATGTCCCAGAACTTACAAGGCTAGGTACATGGCCCAAGAAAATCCTATGGAATAAGTCTAGAGCAAGCGTTAATAGATTCACAAGGCAAAATATCCAGGAGGGGTTTTCCGTTTAGCTCAAGGCCAGATAGAGAAATTAGCTCAAGGCCAGATAGAGAAATTAGGCCAATCAGGAAACAGGAACTAAGATTACCAGAAATGCAAGATACAGCTAAGAATAGGCTAGCTAAAGCCAGTTTATCAAGAGACAGAGTAGCCCTCCTTAGAGACAGGTGCTCTCCAAACAAAGGTCACTGGTGCAAATCTAATTGATGACAAAAAATAACAACACTAGAAAAAATACATGATAATTTTGTTACTACTTTTCCTGTCATTTCAGGTAAAAAAATAAAAGACGTGAAATGTTGTTTATATTTCCCTTGTAATTTGAAATGAATGTATATCCCTATAATGCACATAGAACATCTAACACAGTTTTTTAAGTATAGACCTATGTCCTTTCCAAGAAATGGCCTCCATAATTGAACACAGTATTCTAGGTGAAACCTCCACAAGAACATTATCACCTCCTTTTCTGCTGATTTTAAATGTCTCTATGCATCCCAGCATTCTTTTGGTTCCAGCCACTGCCTTATCACACTGTTTCTCTATCCACACCCCACAATCGTATACTAGCCATTTACTTCATGTAGAACAGGCTTTACATGTAGAAATGCTTTAAAAAATTATCCCCATAAAAAATCAGGTTGACAATGTATTGTGCAACTTGGAGTGGGACAAGTCCTAAAGCAGCATGAGAAGGTGGCTTAATCTACCTTCCTGAAATATGCAGCCCTTTCAAAGGACTTTTCTTTTTTCAAAGGAGCCCCCATCCCTTTTTCCCTATTTTATTCTTCTATTTATGGCATTGCAATTTTCTTTTTCTGTCTTTTTTTATTTTATTGTAAACCAACCTGCTAACCTTCTGTGTTCTAAGAGTAGCCTAGCAAATTAGACGAATAAATGCCCCTGGCTCCCACCCTCCAGGCGAATAGGGAGAGGGGCAAATAACATGGCTGAGCCCGCCCACTGTCCATTGGTGTGGAAGGGGGGAGGGAGAAGACAAGGGAGCTGATGGGAAAATAGAAGAAGGAGTTGGGAGGCAGTGAAGGCGCGCAGATTCACCAGGTCTGCTGTTTTGTCACATGAGGCAGCAGTGGTGTAAGGCAGGAATGATCTGGCCCAGTGCGGTCTTCCCTGGTGGTCAGCAGTGTAGTGTTTTCCAGTGGGGCAGTGCGCCACAGGTTTCTGACGTGCGGCAGTGTTTCTTTTGAGACCTGGTGCAGTCTGATTCCCTTCTTGGTTCCAGCATTTCGGAGCTGTCAGGCAAGCTTTGGGTCATGGCGAGGTGCGTTGTGCAGCAGTGTACTTGTGAAGTGGGGCTGTGGATGGTAGCGTTGCCTGCTGGGGCCATGGTGGAGAGGAGAGTAGGTCTGAGGCAGCGTGGTGCATCAGGGGGCAGAGGAGCAGGCCGTGAACAGTGGAGTTCTAGGAGTTGGAACCGATTAGTGAGGCAGCCAGGGCAGCAGTCTTTGTGGTCGGCTGTTGGAGTCCTAGTGCCCCTGGGGTTTGGGTTTTTTTTCCCTGCTTTTCAATTGGGATTGGGCAGTGCTGGGGGTAGGGGTTTTTTGGAGCAAGGTGTGGGCTTTTTTGTGAGGGGACAGGGTTTCTGGGTTGAAGGGCTGGTTATGGTGAGTTGGGGGGCATGGGGAGGTGCAGGGCAAGGGGGTGCAGCTCATTGAAGGGATGAGATGAGGGGGGGGGGTGTGGGTTTGGGTAGGTGGGATTTAGGTAGGTGCAGGGGACTTGAGGAGTAGCGGGGGAGAGATCGGGGCATATGGGTCCCAGCAAAGCGGGCAGGGACCGGGGCAGAGTTTCTGGGCAATGACAGTACGAGCCATCACAGAGACAGACTAAGGCAGGGGCACAACTGGCAGGGGCAGGGACAAGGGGGGGGGGGCTGCAGCCCAGCTATAGAAAGCACAGTGGTGCACGGGGTGATTCGGGGTGGTCCCAGAGAGGGTCGCGGCTGGACATTGGGATCGGGAGAGACCTGGCAACCAGTGAGGAGGAAAGGCCTGCAGATGGTCAGTTATGTTCCAGTGCGGAAAGCCAGGAGTGGATGGATACCGTGTCAGGGAGTGCAGGTCAGTATTTCCTGCCATATGAGGGATCAGGGTAGATGGTGGGGGTGCGCGGAGGACAGCACAGGCTCATAAGCATGACTGGTTGATTGCCTGGACGTTGCGGACTAAGAAATATTTTAAGAACTAGTGGAGCGTTGTGCGGCTCATGCATTGTGAGAAACGTTTGCGTCACTCGGGTAATGAGTCAGTGGTGCACATGTGGGTTACCTCGGATTCTTGAGATTCTTCCGATTTCTCATCAGAGAAAATATTTTTTCACTCAACGTGTAATCAAACTCTGGAATTCATTACCAGAGAATGTAGTAAAAGCTGTTAGTGTAGCCAGATTTTAAAAAGGTTTGGACAAGTTCCTGGAGGAAAGGTCCATAAACCATTATTAAAGGGGACCCGGGATATCCACTGCTTGTCCTAATACAAGAATTGTGGAACCTGTGTCTTTTAGGGAAACTGCTAGGTACTTGTGACCTAGATTGGCCACTGTTGGAAACAGGATACTGGACTTGATGGACCTTGGTCTGACCCAGTATGGCATATCTTATGGTTTTATGTTCTTATCTAAGGACAGTGAGTCGAAAAATAAGGGTGGTGCTACTGGTTCGGACCATCTGGGGTCTGGTGCCTCAGGGCATGTTGTGTGTGGGACTGGGGACAACTTGCAGTTGGTGGGGAGTGGACACACTATGAGCAGGATTGCTCCATTGGATTGTCATGTATTGCGGAAGCTTTGGACAAAGGTCTTGGGGGGGCGGTATGTGGATATATTTTCGCTGTTCACTCATGATCAGGATATTGGGGATAAGAAGAAGGGGGAGGGGGCTAAGAATGAGGGTAAGAAAGGATGGTCTTGGGTTCTGAAGACTATTAGTAATTGGTTGTTTATTTATTTATTTATTAGCTTTTATATACCGCACTATTTAGTATCAGAGCGGTTTACAAGAAACGTTAATAGTCAAGCAACTTTACATAGAACAGGTATAAAACAGGCATAACAAAACAGGTAACTTTTCATTAACAGGCATGAACAGCAGCTATACATTAACAGGTATGAACAGCGAAACTTGGTAACAGAGGCAGGGAACTATTAACATGCAAAGGCGCCAACGAAAGGGAAAGGGTGTTCCATATATTTTCCTCTATTCTGGGTGGGGCTAAACCGGCCCTTTACTCTTGTATTTTTCAGATGTGATACTGCAGGCTCATAGGACATATGAGAGTTGGGCCTGGCACATCTATTATGGGCAATTTCGGAAGCGCTTTGCGAAGGACAAGTCAGAGGCTTGGGGGTGTTGGGATGTGAACATTTGGCTGGCTGAAATGACTCCGTGTCAATCTCTTTTTTGCGAGATCCGGTGGGGAGGGACTTCCCCGGGCCATCTGTGGGGTTTTCCCTGGGGGGATGGTCACACGCAGCGGGTAGTGGATGGGTTGGGGGGCTGGGGTTGCCGAGTAATTGGGGAAATTTTCCCCTGTTGGGTGGATTTCGAAGTCCTGGGGTGGACAGTGCCTATTTTCAGTTCAATGCAGGATGTTGTGACCGACCATGGTGTTGCTTTAAGTATAGATGCTCGATGTGTGGGAGTGGACACCCAGCCTTTTGATGTTTCACCAGGGGTGGGGCCTGGTTATGGGTGGACAGGCCAGGTCGGTCGGTGGGCCTCCAACAATGGTTCCTGGCCAATGTTCCATTGCCCATTAACTTGGAGGTTTTGGAGTGCTGGTTGCAGGGTTATCTAGATTTGGCTGTAGCCAGCTTATTGCTTGAGGGTTTCCGGGAGGGGTTTGTGATTTCTTTTTCAGGACTGACTTTGGTTCACCAGGCCCGTAATGCCCCATCAGTGAAACAGCTACAGGGAATTTTCACTTCTAAGTTGCATAAGGAGCTGGAACGGGGCAGGATTGTGGGCCCCTTTGAGTATCTGCCTCTTCCTAATCTGGTTGTATCCCCATTGGGTGTGGTGCTGAAGAAGGATCACTCATAACTTGTCCTATCCAGTGGGGCGTGGTGTGAATGATTTTATTGACCTGGTATTGTGTTCAGTGCAGTACGTGTCTTTTGATTCCGCCGTATGCCTTCTTCAGAGTGTCGGGCAGAGGGTGTTGATGGCAAAGGTGGATGTGAAGTCTGCATTTCGATTGCTTCCTATTCTTCCAGTTCTTTCTACTTATTGGGTTTTCATTTGCAAGGGTGCTAATACGTTGACAAGTATATGCCCATGGGGTGTTTGGTGGTTTGTGCCTATTTTGAGGACTTTTCTTCCTTCCTCCACTGGCATTTCGGATGGCAGCACAATCTGACGCGATGGTCCACTATCTGGATGATTCCTCATGGTGGCTGTGGTGGGGTCCCCGGAGTGTGGCCTGTTGTTGGAGGTCTTCCAGCATTTGGCATGGAGCATCGGGGTGCCATTGGTGGAGGAAAAATGGAAGGACCTGCTACCTCTCTCATATTTCTTGGTATCTAGCTTGATTCGGTCCATATGGAATTGTGGTTACCTGCGGAGAAGGTCGCCAAACTGGCGGGTTTGATCCAACAGGCTATACTGGCCTAGGTTGACTATGGGACAGGTGCAGGAACGATTGGGGCATTTCAATTTTGCTTGCTGTTGGGTGATTCCTATGGGTAGGGTATTCATGCAGCGGTTGGTATTCCTGACTAAAGAGCTGCAGAAGAAACACCACTGTATTAGGTTGAGTAGCGGTGTGAGGGAAGACTTGGGTATTTGGTGGGAGTTTTTGCAGGGCTTCAAAGGAGTGAGAGTGTGGCCTTGTCCGGTGGTGTTCAATCATAATCTGGAGTTATATGCGGATGCTGCTGGGGGGATCAGGTTCGGAATATATTTTGGAGGAGAATGGTGTGTGGAAGCTTGGCATGAGGCATGGAAAGAGAGGGGTTAGTGCAGGAACATTGCATTTTTGGAATTATTTCCAGTCTGGGTGGCTTTCCTGCTGTGGGGTGAGTGTCTATATAGTTGGACGGTGCTCTTCCGTTCTGACAATACGGCAGTGGTGATGGCGATTAACTGCAGTCTGCCATTTCCCCTTTGATGGTAGGTTGCTCCATCGGTTGGTGCTGCAGTGCTTACAGCTCATTGTGAGGTTGGGGGCAAAGCATGTGCTGGGTGTGGATAATTCAATTGCAGATGCTTTATCTCCTTTGCAGTGGGCCCGTTTCTGGGCTTTGGCGCCAGCTGCGGATCCTGCCCCTTCTCAGGATCCTGAGGGACAGTTGGGACATCCTTCCTCACGACTTGGAAGATTATTGAGGAAGAATACATAGAAGGCTTACACGGCTGGCTGGAGGCATTTTGTGAATCTCATGCACCCAGAAGACCGGCAGATTACACAGGATGGTATCTTGTGTATTCTGAAGTTGGCAGTGGAGCGTAGGTCACTGCAAACTTTGTCAGTGGCATTGGCGAGGGTGGTTTTTGTGTCAAAGGTGCAGGGATTTCCGGACCCTATGGCATCTTTTATGGTCTGGAAGCTTGTGAAAGGCTTCGCCAGAGCACGGGCAGCCTTAGTGATAAGACCATTGCTGCTGCTCCTTCACCACGAGATGCTGTTGGCCCTTTTTGCAGTCTTGCCTCGGGTATGTTATTCTCCATTCAAAGTGAGGTTGTTCAGCGTGGTTTTTGTCTTTGCTTTCTTTGTGGCGCTTAGAGTGGGAGAGTTGATGGCTGATTCCAAATCCTCGGTGGGGATTCAGGGACTCCTGGCTGACAATGCGGTGCTCAAGACGCAAGAGATACAGCTGTGTATTTGGTGCAGTAAGATGGATCAGCAGGGACGTGGAGCATGGGTCCGGTTGAGGAGCGTTCCAGGTTTGGTCACCTGCCCAGTTTGTTGAGCCTGGTTATTTTGACGGGTGTGGCCTGGGGGGCCCTCTTTTGGTTGTGCCATGAGCAAAGGGATCCACTGACTTGGTTTCAGTTTGCAGCTATTATGAAGCGGGGTCTAGCCTTGGTGGGTTTCCCACCATATGAGGCTGGAACGCATTCATTCTGCATCGGGGCTGCGACGTTCACGGGGGCACAGGGCCTCTCTGTGCCGGCGATTTAGCACATGGGTCATTAGAAATCGAAAGTGTATAAGAGATGTATGTGTTTACTAATGTCTTCCACTGCTGATTCCACATACTATTTTTTCAGTTTTATCTCCTGGTTGGCAGCGACAAGAGTTCCTTGTGTGGATGTGCAGACATTCCTTTGTGTTCTGGGCCGAAAGGAGAGTGGCAGAATCCAAGTGAGGTCTAAATTTGGACTTGCGGCATTGATGGGGGGGGGGGGGCAGAGACATGCAAGGTGCAGTCTCCGCTTGTGGCGGAATTTAGAGATGGCCGCTTCCCCCTGGGTTAACTCCTTCCCCCCTCCCCGACCCTTTGAAAGGGCTGGGAGAAAGACAGGGATGGGAACACTGGGGCTTCCTGCAGCATGGGCATCACTGCCATGTTGGGTCCCAGTTACTTCGAGTCTCCCATAGTTAGAAACATGCCTCATTCTGGCATCACCGCAGGCTGGGGAGTGGAGGGGGGTCAGCGGGAGAGGAGAGTACAGAAATATGGAGTAAGGGGGGCTAGGACGACATTGTGGTGAAGATTGGTTGATGTCAATTGCTTTGATGTTATTGTTAAATAGTTGGATGTTTAATTAAAGCTACGGCCAATATCTGGCCTCGCACCTCTCCAAGGGAGTGTTATTTTAGTGTTAGCAGGGTGTGAGAGTGTGAGGTGGGTGAATGGATGACAAGTGTGAATTCCTATGCTAATAAATACATACATTAATACTGTATTTTAGTCAAATTCTGCAAATATATTTCTAATAGAAGTTTGAGTGAATTGAGCCCTCAGTCTCTTATAGGTTTTAAGATTTCAAGTCTGACTTTTAGAGGCATGTTAACAAAGGGCACTAATAGTTAATGCATGTTTTAGCATGTGCTAATCGCCCACACTAATAGTTGCAGTGCAAAAAAGCAGCCAGCAGAGTAAAAATACCACACTAACTGCTAGGTACATGATGGGGCAGATACTGGGTGGGTGATGGACAGAGAGTGGGTTGGATTGCACATTGTGCTTAGCCTGCTGGTACTTATCACGCGCTGTCAGTATTACAGTTAATGAGAGTGCACTTAAGGCTACCTTAATAGGAGGTGATAAGGGCATCCACATTAACTGTGAATGACTTTGACGGATGGTCAGAAACCCTTTGTGCCTTAACTGTTCAGGACATTCTGGTCACACTCCTGACAGTTAGCACATGGCCTTTGCCTTGCTGTGCATTAGTGTTTACTTTAGTAAACCTGCTTCTTAAGAGTCTTTAGAGGGACCTTTCAGCGGCAGCAGCTAGTGCAGTGGTTCTCAACCTGTGGGTTGCGACCCCACGGGGGTTGTCACAGGATTTAGTGGGGGTCACCTCACTCTGCCGTTAAAAAAAAAATGCACAAGTTGCTGCCGCTGCCGATTCCGTTTCTCAGCAGCGGCAACTCACCGCTTCCCTTCTATTGCAGCCGCGGCTCCCTCCCTGGTTGTTTACCACTTCCTTTGGAGGTGGGACAATTCTGCACAGAGCCCATTTAGAGACAGGAAGGCTCCGCAACAGTTTTACAGGCTCAGCCGCGGTTCCCTAAGAGGCAGAGAGCATCGGGGAGTTTAGCGGTGGCACCCAGGCTATATCTGCTGAATATCCTGCTTAACACCCTTTTGGCAGTTTGCAAGTCTGTAAGCCATCGAAATAGCTTTGAAAATGCCTCCTTTCATTTTTTTCTCTTCTGATCCATTGTGCATGGAAGCACAGTGTCTGTTTTTCTAGCCGAGCAAGGTCAGAACTTCCCTTTATGTGACTAAATGTTTCAGAGTATCACTGATCCGTGAAATGAATAGAAGTTCAATTAATGTTTAAATTAATATGTACTTCTTTTGACACTGCAAAGAAAAATGTACTTATTAGCAGTCAGTCAGCAGCGCTTGTTCAGATAGCAAGCTTGGCTTACAAAGAAAGGTTGCATATTTTTTTATAGATCTATAGCAAAAATAATATCATAACATCTAGATAACAAGCCAGGCAAAACTCCTATGATTCATCTTTAACCTTGTTGCCAGCTGTATTGCCAAGGGCTATTCGGTTGTTATGCTTCTAGAAAACTAAGCTGAATTAGATAGTTTTGTTAAGCAAATTAGATTTCCTCTTCCAAGAAATGAAAGCAATGGAAAGATTGTACAGGGATTCTGTACACCTGTGGTGGAAAGTCCAATCGGGGCTAATAGGGCCAACGAAGGTGAAGTTGAGCGGTGTCAGCTTTGGAGGAAGAACACTTCCAGGCTGTGACATCATTAGCACACCAATCCTTCCCATGGCTCAGCTGCGAGTGCATGGTCATGGCCACATAACCGAAGGGATGCGAGACCAAAAGGAAATACCACTTTGGTTCCCTTTCAGTGTCACTTTGGGTCTTTTTTCATTCCATCGCACCTTGGAGAAGCATAAAACCAAGTCCTAGATTGGAGCATTGGGCACAACAGTACTGGCAAGTAAACATATTGCCTTTTATCAGGTGTGGGTGATCAGCCTTCAGAGTTGGCACAGATATCTTTGTCTTTACTTATGTCTGGGCTTCTATTAGCTTCATTTCGAGAACCCTTCCTCCTCCCCATGGGCTAGCGGATAAGACCTCACAGTATTTGATTGCATCTGTGGTTTCCCATGGTAGCCTATTTATGAAATTGTCTGTCAATTAGTTACCAAGATGGCTCCACTTCTTAGTGCAACTAACTTACCTTTGGGTCAGGTCCAGCTTAGGAAATGAGCCAGTGAGACACTGGCTCAAGGTGCACCACAATAAGGGTGCTGAAAGTCTGCCTCACTGGCTTGCTGCCAGCCTGCCCTCTGCCTCCCCAGCCATGGCTGTTAAACATTAATGCAGCCGTAGGAGTATTTCCTTTGCTCCGTGGCTGTATTAATGCTCAGCACAGCTGCGGGAGCATTTGCGTTTACTCCTGCAATTTTGCTATACTCAAGTCCTCTTTCTTTGTAGTGCACAGGGCACAGTAGAACTGGTATGGATGTACAGTATAGGGTTCTCACAGTCCAACTTGTACTGGTCTTACAAAACAGAAGAACAGAAGAACATACATATGCCATACTGGGTCAGACCAAAGGTTCATCAAACCCAGTATCCTGTTTACATTTATGGCCAATCCAGGACACAAGTACCTGTCAGATTCCCAAAAGGTAGAAAGATTCCATGCTGCTTATCCCGGGAGTACACAGTGGATTCCCCCAGTCCTCTTTAATAATGGTTTATGGATTTTTCCTCCAAGAACTTGTGCAAACCTCTTTCAAACCCAGCATTGAGTGAAAAAATATTTTCTCTGACTAGGCTTAAATGTGCTATGTTGTAGCTCCATTGCATGTCCCCTAGTCTTTCTGCTTTGTGAAGGAGTGAACAACCAATCTACATTTACTCATTCCACTCCACTCATTATTTTATAGACCTCTGTCATATCTCCCTCAGCTGTCTCTTTTCCAAGCTGAACAGCCTTAACTTTTAAGACATTCCTCATAAGGGTATCCCTCTATCCTCTTTATTATTTTGGTCGCTCTTCTCTCTACCTTTTGTAATTCCAGTGACCAGAACTGCACACCATATTCAAGCTGCGGTTGCATCATGGAGTGATACAGAGGCATTATAATATCTTTGGTTTTATTCTCTGTTTCTTCCCTTGTGATTCCTAGCATTCTAATAGCTTCCTTGGCCGCTGCTGTACACTGAGCAGAGAATTTTGATGTTTTATCTATGTCTAGATCCTTTTCCTGGATAATGATTCCTAATGTGGAACCTTGCATCGTGTAGCTGTAGTTTGGGTTGTTCTTTGCTAATTGTATAACTTTGTACTAGTCCACATTAAATGCCATCTGCCATTTGGATGCCCATTCTCTCTGTTTCTCAATGTCATCTTGAAAGTTTTCACAGTCCTCTTGTGATTTAACAACTCTGAATAATTGTGTGTCATCTGCAAATTTGATCACCCCAGTTATTGTTCCCATTTCCAGGCCATTTGTAAATATGTTAAAAAGCAGCTGGCCTAGCATAGATCCCTGGGGTACTGCATTATTCACTTTTCCCCATCAACACAAACTGGCCATTTAGCCCTATTCTCTGTTTTGTATTTGTTAATAAGTTCACAATCCAGAATAGCACACTGCCTCCTATCTCATAACCTTTTAGTTTTCTCAAGAGTCTCTCATGAGGGACCTTATCAAAGACTTTCTGAAAATTCAGATACCCAGTGGGATCATTTTAGAAGAGAGAAATATGAGATGGATGTTCCAAGAAGCTGACCTGGATCTTTGAAAGGCAGGGATGCACAGAATGTGATTTCAGATCCGGGCAGGTCTGCACATTCCTGTGGATGCCACATCTAAGTTTGAATGTCACAGGATAAGCGTGTTTGGGGGCATGTAGGGGTACAGTTAGGATGGAGCAAGCAGCTGCATGTCCAAAGACATATTTTGCATAGTGTTTGGGATGTACTATTTGCGGTATCCAAACATCCTGCTTTACACCAATCACAAATAATAAGGGACTTTTCCGTCCATGCTGACCATGATTGCAGTTCATTCAGCAAGACGGTGAACTGGAGAGAGATTAGTTTGCTTGTCAACCATGTCTACTGAGTACTGTGTTGTATGATTCCCCATGTCTCCACTGTGCCATTCACTCCCTCCAGAAGTATCCTCCATATCCCATCATAAACCCCATCCCTACTCCACACACAATGAGCCACATGGCCCCTCGTCCAGCAGTTGTGCGTCCCCTTGTCCCCCCACACCCCATTGTATAACTGTTCTTACCTGTGTCTTCCCAAGCCATGACAATGTGAGTATGTGTGGGTGTGTGAGTGTTTGTTGGCATAATGGAGCAGGGGTGTGTGAGAGGGCAGTTGTGTGGGTCAGAGTGTCTGTGTGTTTGTCTCAGTCAGTCTAACTTCCTCTTAGTGTGTCCATGTCTGGCTGAGCACAGTGCATTGCATGTTGGTGGAGGTGGCACAAGAGTGTAGGTGGTGGGTCTAAAGGGGTGTAAATGGTGGGTCTAAAAAGGTTTTGGTGATGGGAATTAAAGGTGGTGGGAAGAAATCATAGATGCTGTGATAGGATGGTTTGTGGTGGTCCTGTAGGAGGATGCCCACAGGAAGTGCAGGAGAATAAGGTACCCCTATCATAGGATATACCATGCCTGGATCCATCATCTGGACCTCCTTGATGAACAGTGTCTGACATACTTTAGGTTTGATAAGGCCACAATGCACCAGCTATGTCTGAAGCTGGAGCACCTCCTCTCCTTGAGCACAGAGTGGTCTGCTCATCCCAGTGCACCTGAAGGTAACCACAGCCCTAGAATTCCTGGCTACTGCCAGCTTCCAATCTGTGCTAGTAGCCACAGCAGGAATCAGCCAATCAGCGGTGTCCCAGTGCATATCCCAATTTCTTGAAGTCTTTCTCACCAGGATAGCGGAGTACACAGCCTTCCCCACCACACTGCAGCAGAGGCAGCAGACCATGCTGCAGTTCCAAGAGATTGCATGATTCCCTGCCTTGCTGGATGTAACAGATTGCACACATGTGGCTCTCTGCCCCCCAAGAGGGAGGGAAGCCACACATGGAAACAGGAATGCCTTCCACTCTATGAATGTGCACATGATCTGAAATGTCCGGGGTATAATAACTGATGTCTTTCCACACCTCTCAGGGTCATGCCATGATTCGTACATACTAATGCATTCAGGCATATATGAGTGCTTCAGCAGCGGAGAAATCACCAGAGGCTGGCTCCTTGATATACAGCAACTGCAACCATGCCATAGATGACACGGGATTACCAAAGGAGATCTCCTGCTGTCTCAGCATAATATAGCAAGATCTCAAGGCACAGTGTCATTTGAGTGGAGAGCATGTACAGCTGCTGGGATGAAGCGATAGGCTATGCACAAGGGGAGCTGTGTGTAAATCCCACCCCTAGTCTACCCTTGCATTTTTATTATTTATTATTTAGCAACTTTTTATACCGTGATCTCTACATGTCAAAGCAGTTTACAATAAACTTTAAGAAGGAAAAGGTTACAAGTAACTTCACAATGACAGTCAACTGAATAACTTAATAATAATAGTACCAAATAACAGATAACTGAACTTCAGATAATATTAAGCGGGTATTAGTAGTTAACAAGAGACAGTTTAATATAAAGGTCAATAAACTTATGGAATGAATGTTTGTACATCAGTTTGACAATCAACTCAATACAGGAATGGGGTAGTGAAACATTATCCAAATGAGGTAAGAGATCCCCTGTAACACTCCCTAGCCAGCCAGTGATGGGAGGGAGCCATAGGCCCAAAGAGCTGTGAGCAAGGTTACCATGAAGATATCCCGACACCAACACATGCCAAGCATAAGCAGTTGGCCTAGTTATACCCAATTAGGGTTTTTTAGGACATGTGGCCTGCTGCCGATGAAGCAAGCATGAAAACCCTGTTGTAGGCCATATGTAGATGTGCTACCATATCATTTTCCACTCTGCCAGCTGTAGCTGTTCTCACCATGCAAACAGTGATAGGGTTACCTATGGGTCATGACAGCTGAATGGAGGATGGGATGTGGTACTGCCAAGAGGATGGACATTTGGCACTTATGTCACTCAGTGGGAGGGGGATAGGATGCAATGGCAGGGACTAAAAGACAGTATCTGTAGACAAGCATGACCCAGAATAAGTATGTAGCAGGACCAAGTGCCCAAAAGAGATAGAGCTGTAGCAAGTCAAAAGACTGCTGTGACCAGGAGTAATCACTCTATGTCCAAGCCACCAACATTTCTTGCAGGGGACAGATGATATCCTCTATGGAACTGGCTCATGACCTCCAGGAATGATGTTTGCAAGTTGAATCCCTGATGAAACAAGTAGAGGAATCGAGAGAGGAGATGGTGAGGTTGACAAACATCTGTGACAATGAGAGCTGGTATGCAGCCCTGCAAGTGAAGAAGGTGAGAACATATTAAGAACAGGACAAATCAGAGATCACAACTCCCAAAGTTGCCAAATCATTTACCACAAAGAAGTGAAGGGTAGGGGGTGATTGATGACATCTTTCTGAGGGGTACAGAGGCATTCATCTGCCAACCAGACATGATGTCCTGGGAGATGTACTATCTGTCAAGTGCCAAAATCTGAGATGTTATGGAGAGTTTGCCAAGACTCATCAAACCTACTGACTATAATCCAAGGCTGCACATCCATGTTGGCACAAGTGATTTTGTTAGATATCCCTCTAAATGTATCGAGTGACTTCATGGTTCTGAGGGAGAGGGTGAAGCAGAGAGGTGCATAGATGGTGTTCTCCTCAGTCCTCCCCATGAGGGTAACAGCTAAGGCAGAGAAGCATGCATCCTGGAGATGAATGCATTGATGATGTCACTCAGAGCATTTCAGTTTCCGGGACTTTGTCTGCTGAGCAGAAATGGTGTTCACATATCTAAAAATATATGATGTTTCTTCCACGGCAAACTGGTTAACCTACTGACATGTGGTACTTTCCAATTCCTGGCAATTATACACATAGCCAGAAGTAAATTCCTAGCTAGTATTCTATTTACTTCTGATATAGAACTCGATAAATTACTGCTCAGCCAAAACACTGCCGTATCAATGGGGACATGTACACCTAAAATTGTGTTGAGAGTATCATGAAACATTAACCAAATGGTTCAATTTGTGAGCAATGCCATTATATAAGGTGTTCATGTCTGCACATGTCCATCAACAAACTGGGGATAATACAGCCAATTTAATTTAAATTAAATCAAATTAAACATACCTAATCTTGTCATTGTAGTGACAGTCCTGAGCCTGGGGGTATGCACTAGGGCTCCGTCTGGAATCCTGCAATCAGGGAACCTGAATCTGACCAGCAGATCGCCATGACTTTCCCATTATGGACTGTGACACTTTTTTCACATCCCCAATCCCAGCCAATTTGAGGCATGGAAGACTCAACATGAGCATTGAAATTGGAACCATCTACATGGCAATCAGGGCTCACCCGAGGGTTTCTGCCCCCCTAGGCAGATCCTCCATGCTACCCACCCGAGAATTGCATCACCACCCGGCCCGTCATGCTGCCCCCCCCTTAGCGATCCCTCTGCTGTGTTGGGACTTAAAGTAACCATGCTGGCGCACTCATGGTCTGCGATCCTGCCCCCCTCTGATGCCACTTCCTGTTGGAAGGGGCAGGAGTGGCAGGTCATGAGCCATACCACTCTCCCTCCCCCCAGGTGAGAATATGGATGCATGGTGGGGCAGCGGTTCCAGAATCCTTGTTGTAAAGCCCACCGCGGCACTGAACTGCTACTTCACTGGGGGGAGCAATGCCAACCACCAGGGCCTGCTGCCCTAGGCAACCACCTAGTTCGCCTAGTGGTCGGGCCAGCCCTGATAGCAATGCATAGTATTTTCCAGCAGAGACATCGAGCCAACCTTAGCTTATTTCCTTTTTACTGTGCCTGTGCATTTCTGGGAAGACATTTTAAAAAGCTGTTGTGGACATTCTCAGTCTGAATCACTGCAGAATTTTTCTGACCTCTTGTATTTATGCTAGAGGCATTTTCCCATTTTTATTAACTTCAACTGTCAGAGTAATATTTCTGTGAGCCTCAGTTGGGTTGGCAATTTTTTTTATTTCATTTGTAGTATATTGATCTCCCATATGGCTGATGCTATATTGAATTCTTTCTGGAAATGAACATTCTTTGATAAAATGTTAATGGACCTTCAAGTTTACATTAACTGTGGACAGATGTTGTACTATTGCAATTTTAAACTACACTTTGAAACATAAAGCTCTCTTTTGCATAGGAGGTCTAGTTAGGAAATGGGACCTCCAGGTCAAGATATTCACAGTTCCCTGAATATTTTACAAAAGATTTGCTGAAAACTGAGCAGCCAAGACATCAATTTATGCTGATTTCCTGCCGCATTAAATGCTTGCTTAATTCTGTTGAAAATAGGTATCCAGATGTGCACAAAATCTTGTGCATAGTTTAAATGCCTCGGCATCCAAAACAGGCACCTAGCATTTTGACTATGAATTTGGTTAAGTGTTCCATGTTAGTCTTGATTTTTCAGCATCTAAACCAAACGCATAGTCCAAGCGCCCCATAAATCAGCTGGGCAGGTTATCCACCGCTACAGTGCATAGCCTTGTCCACTGACCCTTAACACTCGATATTCAGTGCCATGGCGATAGCTGAGGTATAGCTGTAAAGAAGTAGTGAATGGACCCCTGTGCGGAGTGTAAGAATCCACACACGCCGGGGGAGTGGGTAGGGGGTAGGGGAAGAGGGTAGAGGCACATCGTAGGGTAGGTAAGGGGGGCATGGGGGGGAAGGGGTGGAGGGAGGGGAAGAGGGGGAAATATTGAAAGGGGAAGGGGGGATAAAATAAATAATATAGGCAAAAGGCATGCCTATGTATTTGTTACTGATGAATAGTTTACTATATATATTATGTATGATACAGTGACAATGTTATTGGATAAGGAGTATGCCTAATAAAAGAAAACTGACATAAAGACATTTTAATCTTTGCTAAATAGCACAAGGCCCATTATTCTCAGTGGGGCTTCTTTGCTAACTATGAGCTTTACTCAAGTTAATGCACATTAACTCATTAATGCACATTGGAAAATGAGGCTTTTGTGCCAGTATTAGATAAGGACAGTTACCATTTTATAGTTATTGGCTCAGAAAGTTTTTCAAATTAATAAAAAAAAAAACGTGATGTGAATATCCAGCGTCACCGCACATACTCCGGAGCCGCCGAGGCTAACTGTGTAGTGGTGATATTGCACCGCCACCCAATTAGGATCCACAACTAAAGCTTAGGGCATTTACATGGTTTACTTGGCTGTAAACCGTGCAAATGTGTTCCGAATATTGGGCTCTAAGTGTCTAGGTGCTCAAAATTGGTTCCTAGATGTCTAAACTATGGGGTATGTTTACTAAAGTTTCTTAACGTGCGCGCCGCACAATTAGTGCATGCTAAGGTACCTTAGCGCACGCTAATGATGCTTTATGGGGCAAAAATGCGCTTTAGTGCACGCTCATGCGCGCAGCGGTGCACACGAGCGCTGAAGGCGGGGAAAGGCTCCCGGAGGGCGGAGGAAGGCTCCCCAGGGGCGGAGAGAAGGGGTCAATGGGTGGAGAGTGGGAGGGGAGAGGCTCCCCCCACACTAGCGAGGTGAAATTCGAGGCCAAAAATAACGCAAGTGAAAACCTCGTGTTAGAGCCGATTTAAAGGGAAGAGAAAACATTTCTGTCAGCAATGTACAGCAAAACCAGGGAAACCAATAAAAAAGTGATAAGTGTGATACATGTGCACAGAACAAAAGTACAAATAAACATTGAAAAGGACCCCAACAAAATTAAAAAAAATCATAATCAAGCTGGGCAATAGTGATAGTAATGGGAAACATCAAAAAACACTCCCAAGAAAGCCCCAAAAAATAAATATGAATTTTGGAAGTGTCTACGCTCCGTCCCCATACAAGGTGAATGATCCCACAGTGAAATAGCACTGATCAGGGTTTCCCTCTCCATTGGACAGGTTACCTATGGCATGCACATGTTCCACAACAGCAGGGCGGGCATTTCAGAATGGGCAACTGGACAGATGCTGGGAAAGGGGATACAGAGGGCTGCAGGCGGCACATGCTGTGGTGCAGCTGGGGCACAGTGCGGACTAGGCAGATGCCTAGGTGGCACTTAGGAATGCTGAAACTGAACAGCAGCCAGACAGCAACTGATGAGGGCCCAAAATGGGCATGAGAGTGTTTATCACAGTGTCACAGGGGATAGTACCCAGCAGGTACCCCCAAGGGCACAGAACATTGGCAGGCGGTGTTGGGGGGAAGCGTGGATGCCTATGCAGGCACCCCTACCCCAGAACACGCACCATAGGCAGCCTCCTACCTGCACACTGGATGGCTTGAGACTGCACACCACCAGCACCACCAGCAGAAGGGCATGTCAGCATGGTGGCAGAGGGGTACTGGTGGTGGAGGGGGGCAGTGGCAGCTGCCCAGAGCCGACAATGGCCTAGCCCTGTGTAGGTGGGTGCCATGCACTATAACAGACAGGCTCTGTCTGACAAACAACCATGGTATCTCCAGGGACTGCACTGTCTCTGTGAGCACAGTGTGGTGCAGTGAACACAGCCAGTGTGTTCAGGAGCAGAAGGTCACAGGTTCAAGTCCCAGCTAGGGCTACTGCCAATCCAGTCCCCATATTTTACCCGCTACTAAACCGTGATAGTAAGGACAAACCTTTATTGCAGAGAACATACGCATGGTTCAAACACCTATATTTTACCCCACCGAGCACAGACACCAGAAACATGTGCATTACCTAGAGCAGAGTCCCCCAAATGCAGTCCTGGAGGGCCACAAATCATTCAGGTTTTATGCTGTCTCCAATATAAGGCCATGTCCGCATGGTGGCGGAGGGGTACTGGTGGTGGAGGGGGCAGTGGCAGCTGCCCAGAGCAGACCATGGCCTAGCCCTGTGTAGGTGGGTGCCATGCACTGCAACAGACAGGCCCTGCCGGACAAACAGTCATGGTATCACCAGGGAATGCACTGTCTCTGTGGCATCACGGTGGTGCAGTGCACACAACCAGTGTGTTTGGAGGCAGAAGGTCACAGGTTCAAGTCCCAACTATGGTGCCTGCCAACCCAGTCCCCATGTTTTACCCACAACTGAAACGTGCTACTACAGACAGAATGTTTATTGCAGATGACGTAAACATGCCCAAAACACCTACATTTTACCCTACAGAGCAAAGACACCATAAGCAGGCGCATTACCTAGAGCAGAGTCTCCCAAATGCAGTCCTGGAGGGCCAAACACCATTCAGGTTCCATGCTGCCTCTGATAAAGATGCCTGTGCTGCATATCTATGCACCACCCCCATGGTATGCAGATGTATCTCATGCATATTCATGAGGGACAGCATGAAAACCCGAACAGTGTTTGGCACACCAGGACTGGAGTTGGGAACCTCTGCCGTAAAGCAGCAGCCAACAGGGGCAGACACACCCACACCCACAGGCTCCATTAGCCAATGCCTCCTGGAGAGGCAGGACATTGGGCCCTGCGTGCATCTCCCAATACTAGCACTTGCATACCTTAGCAATGCCACCCTACACCTGGGAATATGGTACACAGCTATCAAAAGTTTGCTATGATTACTGGCAGATAGCAATTCCTACGTTAAGCACAGTTTGCTGATTGAGCTCCATCATAGCAACCTTTCTGATGTCTGTGGAGTGTGCTTCAGGTCTGGTCTCCACCCTGTGGAGTGTGCTTCAGGTCTGGTCTCCACCCTGGGGAGTGACCCCCAACAGTATTACGTACCATATCCATGCCTGCACTGTGCCCAGCACTGGTGTGGTGGCCAGGGCTGCTAAACTCCTCTAGAGTAGCACAATGCTGGCATAGTTGTGGGAGTGTGTGTCTGTCTATCCAGTGTGTGGTGGCTGCAAACACCCTCCACAGCCCACACTGCCAGCACTGTTGCCAGTATTGGCCTGCCAATGCACATAATGAGGAGCAAGGTACCATGGTATACCCCGGACAGGGTGGCCTGGCCAGGATGCATCTGCACAGGGCATAGGGCACTGGCTGGGACATTATAGTGTCCGGCCACCACCTGCACAGACAGGGTGGCCACAGCATGTCCTGCTGGGAGATCACTCTCACCCTGACTGTGCAGTGACCACAGCATGGCTAGGCACCCCCATAGTGCTAGCTAGTATTTTTCTCATGTGATATTTATAGGTTTCCTTTTGGGGCCCAGTCACTGACTTATCTGCTTGGTGTGTATGCTGACATCCCAGGTCTGGGTGCACGCATTTGCACCAGGAACATGCACTATGGACTAGCTAGCAGACTGTCTGCAGCTGGTATGTGTCTTGATGGAGCGCCTTGCAGGGTGCAGCGGCTGAAGGCTTGCTGCAGGAGAATATCAGATAGTGGTGGGGTGCAGCTTAGCATATCTGGGCCTAATGTCTGTCTGCTATTGCATTATGGATGTGTACAGAGCTGCATTGACTGCCCTGTAGGGTGTCTGTTCCCCAGCAGGATTGGGGTTGATGGTCCCCTCTACTGCCACCATTGCAGGGAGGTAGAATGTGGATCTGTTGGTGGGAGACCCTGTTTACCACCCTCAGCCCTAAAGGAGGAGGGTGGTGGTGCATAATCCTCCTAGGGGCCCATAGGGGCTACACCTGACTGAGACATACAGATATATCCAAGGTGTGTCTGCAGAAACTACCTATCTCACACATTAGCACTGCTGGGGACCTGGTGCTGGGTGTCCCACCTCACCCTCAGGGTGAGTGCAGTACCTGCACAATGTGACGGTGTGTAGCTACTCTGTGCCAGTACCACACACGGTCAGTTCCCCCTACCAGGCTGAGGTGCTGTGGGAGTGCATACCCCATCTTGTGATCATCTGTAGACTGCTGATTTGCATGTGCAGTGCATCATGAGTATGGGTGGGTTAACCCTATCCTGGTGACCACAGCAGACTGTTTGTGTGGTGAATTGCAGTCCTTCTGCAGCCAGCCAGGGGCTTGCTAGCAGCTATAGATCTGTAGCCCACTGATTACTTCACTGCCAGTGGAGCCAGAGGTCATGGGTTCAAACCCACAGTGGGGTTATTTGATAGGGCTGTCCAAAGCATTATTTATTTTTAATGTACTTTAGTGCTGCCAGCAAAAACACCCTCAGCATACTGTACCCATAAGGTGCCTCAGAGGGCGCTTTATAGGGCGCCCTATAGAGCACCTTATGGTTACCATCCATATAAGGTGCACTATACAGTATCCTATGGAGCGACTGATAGGGTGCCCTATAGGGGACATTATAGGGTGCCATGGCGGATAGTGCACTTTATAATGTGCCCTATGGAGTGCCTTATAGGGTGCCTTATGCGGCACCTTAGGTTACAGCACCTGAGGGTGTGTTTGCTGGCAGCAATTAATAAAATACAAATAAAGTGTCGCAGGAAACAATACTTACATGTCCAAGCTGATGCCTCAGCCAGCCTTATGTATTAGGCACCCTGGGGATAGAACTCATGACCCCTGTATCATCAGTCAGTGCCTTAACCATTGTGCTACACTGCTGTTCCTCCTTGCATGTCAGCGCACCTACTGAAGATTTCCATGCGTTTAAATGCACAGTGCTGCCATCAAAAACAGTGCTATGACCTTGCTGTGCCTCATAGTGCACCCTATATGGCGCCCTATACGCCACCCTTTCAGCAACATTGTAGGGTGCCGTGGCGGACAGTGCACTTTAAAATGTGCTCTCTGGGGTACCTTATGGGGTGCCTTATGCAGCACCTTATGTTACTGTGCTTTGAGATTGCGTTTGCTAGCAGCAGTAATTAAAATAAAATTAAAAAGCCTCATAATGCAATATTACACATAAATGGTAGTGCCTCAGCCAGCCTTATTCATTGGGCACAGTGGGGGATGGAACCCATAACCCCTGCACCATCTGTCAGTGTCTTCACCATTGTACTGCAGCCCTGTTCCTCTGTTTGCACATCAGCGCGCCTGCTTATGCTTCCCACACGCGTTACTCGTGCGCAAGAGCGCGCTCGCTAATCCCGTTTTGCTATTTTTGACCGGACCGCCCACTCCTTATATGGCATCCTGCAGACTAACGCGGCGCACATGTTAGGAAACTTTAGTAAACATACCCCTATGTGTTCTAGTGACCCTGTCCCCAGAATGCCCCAAACCCGCATAGAGCTGAATATTTGTCCTATTCTACTTATACTGCCACTGAAAATCCTGAACAGCAGGCACCTAGGCTTTTGGCACAGCACCAAACATCTAGATACAGGGCTGGAGCTACCATTAGGCAATTTAGGAAATTACTTAGAGCACCACCACTCTGGGGGCACTGATTGCCACCACTGCTTCCCCTCTTCGAGACCTGCAGTGGTTACAATGACTCAGAAAATACAGGGCAAAGATTATGTTACATCACTGGCACTGCCCCGCAGTTTCTTCCCTCTGCTCTATCTCTTCTGCCCCACTCCAATGCAGACTTCAAAACCAGAAGTTTTGTCAGAGGGTGGAAGAAGAGACAGCTTATTGAGGGCAGAAACCATGGGGCAGCACTTACCTCAACTCGCCGGCGCTGCCCCTAGGTTTCTGAGCCATTGTTGCCACTGCAAGCTCTGGAATAGGACAGCAGGGGTTGAAATAGGAGTGGGGGACAACAGGATTGAGGGGTCCATGGGCAGGTGCCTCCAATCCTTGCACCAGTCTTGTCTAGGTACCTTTTGAATATCGAGGAATGAGATTTTGTAAAATATGTGAAAGGATACTGGAAAATGGTTGTGTAGATTGTAGCAGGTAAAGTGAAGACAGCTATTTCAGAAAGGAGCATGATCAGAAAGAACAGCATTACTGGGATACTGTACGTTCACGAAGTAGCACTAGTGGTGCACTCACGGTATGTGTGCTAGGTCCCAATGAGTAACATGGGACCTCGGCACATATATCGCACATGCACTGCTAGCAATGTTTAGTAAAGCTACCACTTCCTATTATTGAACTAAGGGCTATGTTTACTAAACGTGAATAACGCGCGTAGTATGACGTTAACGACCGTAAGTGCCGTATAACGCGCGTACCGACGCGCTAACGACCGTTAACGTCATACTACGCGCGTTAACCGTAGATAACGATTGTAAAGCTCCGCGGCGCGTTAAAACAGCGCAGAAGGTGGAGAGTGGGCGGAGAGAAGGGGTCAATGGGCGGAGAGTGGGCGGAGAGAGGCTCCCCTCATACTAACGCGCGGAGTGTCAGAGCTCACTTCCAACGCAAATGAAAACCTGTCGTTAAAGGCATTAAAGGGAAGAGAAACCATTTACGTCAGCAATGTACAGAAAACCGGGGAAACCCACAAAACGTGAGCAGTGTGATACATGTGCACAGAACAAAATATCACATAAAACGTTAAAAATGACCACAAGAAACATGTTAAAAAGCAGAATTCAGCTGGGCAACAGTGATAGCAATGGGCAACAAGGAACAACACTCCCTGGAAAGCACCAAAATAAAGGAAATGATGTGTGGAAGGGTCTACGCTCCGCAGACCCTTGCAAAGAGCATTACATTGTAAAGGAGCTGTCCTGGGTGTGTGGTGTAATGTTTCCCAATGATATCATTGTTGCCCAGCTTGGTTATGGGTGTGTGCCCCTTTTGTGAGGTCATTTCTGCGGTTTATGTACACCTTTGTCTGCATACAAGGTAAATGAGGCCACAGTAAACTTGTTGCAGAGCAGGGTTTCTGACTCGTCAGGCCGGTTTAACTAACTCCAGGGACTGCACTGTCTCTGTGGCCACAGTGTGGTGCAACAGACACAGCCAGTGCCTGTAAGACCAGAGGGTCACAGGTTCAAATCCCAGTTGGGGTTCCTGCCAACCCAGTCCCCATAGTTTTACCCACCACTAAACAGTGATAGTAAAGACACTCCTGTAGTGCAGAGAACATACGCATGGCCTATATTTTACCACACCAAACACAGACACCAGAAACAGGCACATTACCTATAGCAGAGTCCCGCAAATGCAGTCCTGGAGGGCCCCACAACATTCCGGTGTCATGCTGCCTCTAATAAAGATGCCTGTGCTGCATAGCTATGCACCACCCCCATGGTATGCAGATGTAGCTCATGCATATTTATGAGAGACAGCATGAAAACCCGAACAGTGTGTGGAACACCAGGACTGGAGTTGGGGAACTCTGCCGTAAAGCAGCAGCCAACAGGGCCACACACCCACCCACAGGCCCCATTGGCCAATGCCAGCTGGAGAGGCAAGACATTGGGCCCTGCCTGTATCTCCCAATACTAGCAGTTGCATACCTTAGCAATGCCACCCTACACCTGGGTATATGGTACACAGCTATCAAACGTTTCCTCTGATAACTGGCAGATATCAATTCCTACGTTAAGCACATTTTGCTCATTGAGCTCCACCATAACAATCATTCTGATGTCTGCGGTGTGTGCTGCAGGTCTGGTCTCTGACAGTGTTCACCACCCTGGGGAGTGACCCCCCAACAGTCTTGTGTACCATATCCATGCCTGTACTATGCCCAGGACTGGTGTGGTGGGTATGGCTGCTGACCACCTCTATAGTAGCACAATGCTGGCATAGGTGTGGGGGTGGCTGTCTGTCTATCCAGTGTGTGGTGGCTGCAAACACCTTCAACAGCCCACACTGCCAGCACTGTTGCCAGTATTGGGCTGCCAATGTGCATAATGAGGAGCAAGGTACCATGGGTATAGGCCGGACAGGGTGGCCTGGCCAGGGTGCATCTGCACAGGGCATAGGGCAGTGACAGGCACATTGTAGTGCCCGGCCACCAACTACACAGACAGGGTGACCTCAGTATATCCTGCTGAGAGATCACTCTCACCCTGACTGTGCAGTGACCACAGCATGGCTAGGCACTCCCATAGTGCTATCTAGTATTTCTCTCATGTGATACATATGGGTTTCCGTCTGGGGCCCAGTCACTGATGTATCTGCTTGCTGTGTATGCTGACATCCCAGTTCTGGGTGCAGGCATCTCCACTGGGCACTAGCAGACTGTTTGCAGCTGGTAGGTGTTGTGATGGAGTGGCTTGCAGGGTGCAGTGGCTGATGGCTTGCACCAGGGGAATATCAGATAGTGGTGGGGTGCAGCATACCATATCCAGGCCTAATGTCTGTCTGCTATTGTGTTATGGCTGTGTACAGAGCTGCATTGACTGCCCTGTGGGGTGTCTGTTCCCCAGCAGGACTAGGGTTCATGTTCCCCTCTACTGCCACCGTTGCAGCACGGTAGACTGTGGATCTTTTGATAGGAGACCCTGTTTTCCTCCCTCAGCCCTGGGGGAGGGGTGTGGTGGTGGTGCATGGGGGCTGTACCTGACTGAAACAGACAGAGATGTCCAAGGTGTTCCTGCAGAAACTACCTATCTCGCACAGTAACACTGCTTTGGACCTGCACCATAGCCGGTGCTGTGGACCTAGTGCTGGGCGCCTCACTGCACCCTCAGGGTGAGCACAGTACCCGCACAATGTGACGGTGTGTAGCTGCTCTGTGCCAGTACAACACACAGTCGGTACCCCCTACCAGGCCGAGGTGCTGTGGGGGTGCATTCCCCATGGTGTGTATCTGTGGACAGCTGCTTTGCATGTGCAGTGCATCATGGGTGTGACTGGCCCAATCCAACCCTGTGAAACACCAGCACCTGCTCACAGGCTCTGATAAACCATAGGCCATCACACGTACATCTGTTAGCATAATGCATAGGTGCAGGACACCCTACAAAGTCTGTAATATAAGATGCCCACACTGGTAAAAACACACGTACCCACGCACGTAAACAAACACGTACCCACGCACGAATGTACGCGCGTAGCTACGCACGTACCAACGTACGTGGCTAGGCACATTCCGAGGGTCTTTTTCTGACACCAATACTCAGCGTAACGAAAAGCATGCCTCCTCATTCCCTCTGTAATGTACAGGGTGATGCCTGGGACAGCCTTCTGTGTTAGGCACACTGGGGGCTCGAACCCATGCTGCCTGTAACAGCAGTCAGTACCGTAACCATTGTGCTACAGCTCTGTTTCAGTGCTTTGTGTCTGTACGTCTTCTTATGATTAACGCGCAGTAACGTGGCACGGCGCCCGGTAACGCTCGTTAATTTTGCTAACGCGCGGTAGTGGTAACGATGTACCGCCCATGTCCTTATTTGGGGTTTCTTTCACTACCGCGGCTCCTACCGCGAACTGCACTAACGCGATTTAGTAAACAGACCCCTAAGTGTAAAACCTCTTTTTATAACATTTTTGAGGTGGTTTCAAAGACCACAAAGGTAGGTGCAATTGTTTCCCTAATCATTAGTGGAAATTCCTATTCCAAACAAGCAGTTAGCTGACACTTACATCCAGAGGCACCGCTGTTTCAATACGGAAATTTCCAGCCCACATAATAACACGCTGACAAAATCCCCCCTTGAAAGCTGTGCCTATTGCAGGTCTACATGTGTAAATAGCCTTTACATGCACTGGTCATTTACATGCATAAACATTAGGTCTGATATTTAAAAGCACTTATCCAGATACCAGTGTCTGCTTCAGATAAGTGTTGCTGGTGGGCCTATCCATGGATTTTCAGGGCACTCACTGAAATTTATGCTGACAGCTCTAGCCCTATCCATATGCTCATAAGTATATGCACGTATTGGGAAGGCATTCCTAAGGATAGACGTGGAGCAGAGAGTGTGCTCTTACATGCTTGCTTTTTGATTGAAAAACATTTGGGCATTAATTTTAAAGAAAATAGTAGCCACTCAAACAGTAGGAGCAGATTTGTGTACATACTTTCTCTCTGTCTGTTTTCAATGTGAAAATGTTGTCTTTGAAAATCGATGTAAAGTGTGCGGATAAAAAGTATCCATGGACTATACACATACATTGATTGAAAGTTGCATCCTTAAGTGTTAATTTGGAACATCCCCTTATTCTGAATGAAATGATATGGGAACAATCATTAAATACTAGGCAGCTAAGTCATGAGTACAAATGATGCTTTTTCCGACTGTGGAACATAAGGTATCTGTCAGCATATCAGAGGAAAAGGACTGTATACAACTGTCCACACCTTAACTTTAACTCATCTGGGCTATTGTAATATTCTTTATACTGGGTTCCCGAATAATCAGTTATACAGACTTCAACTTGTGCGAAACACAACAGCTTATATTATCAATGAGGCTAAAATCATTGACAATAGTGCTCCAGGGCTCAAGTCACTATATATACCTTATTCTGCAATGTGTTGACTTCAAGATCTTGTTTTCCCTGAATAGAATTGTTCAGAATACTGCTCCTATATATTTTTCTTCATGAATTAGTAATTATGTTCTTGGATGATTTATCTTAGCAAACCCTGTTGCAAATCCTGAATGGGATTTCTTTAGTAACCACACAACCATGAACCTTTTCTTGAAGGGGCTGTTCTCTTTGGAAACCACTGCCATTAAACATGAAAGCTTTGACTTGCTGAGTTCTTGCAAGCAATGTAAGGTTAGATTATTTATATTATATGTTTGACTAATTTGATATTAATTTAGACATGGTTTATGATGATATTGATGTTATAGGTGATTTTGAATCTGTTGTGAATCACCTATCTGGCCTATCTGGGAAAGGCCGTATTAGTAAGCTGAAAAGGCTCTAGTAGACAGCCATGCTTATCACATAGTTTTCACTGTGGGAGATTTCAAAAAGAGTTCCCTAATTAGAACACAGGTCCCTACAAAAAGACAGATACAACCTTAATTTGTCCAACAAAAAAGAGGGATGGTTCTGGCATAGGATTCAAAAAGCCAGCATTAACAAATTGAATTTGATTTGATTACAAATATCTAGCCAGTGCAATTGACAACCAATGGGCCTACACTGGTATATCTTTCACGCTTCATTACTGAGCTTCAGTGTTCTATAGGATTTGAAATCTCTGCAAAACTTTTCCAAGGAGACCAATATAGAGGGTGTTACAATATTAGGCAAACTGAAAACTAGTGCATGCAGTCACCAAATGAATAGCCGACTAATCAAAAAATGTGGCCTGTGTCCTAACAAATTTCATCTTAAAATACAGTAGACCTCCTGAACAATTGCTTTAATCTGAGAATCCAACACTTCAACTATGTTCCTAATTTTTAACCTTCTGATAGTACGTAAAGAGTTGTTTTACTGGAGATCATATGCTTAAACCAGGCATAAACCAGACTCCTCAGGGCACAGAATTTCTGATGTCTGCTGATTTATGACAAGATGGCTAATTTGTAGCCATCCTTCCACTGCATCTAAAGAAAGGTTTAGATTAACAAGAATTTATGCTGGGTATAGCAGAACTAGAAAAGATTTAGAGGGTCTTTTGCTAAAGGGTGCTAACTGGTAGTGCATGTTTTGGCATCCGTTGAAGGTGCTCTGGGACACACGCTACCAGCTAACCTCAGGGCCAAGACAGTGCGGGATGATTCCCATGAACTTGGATCCAAGGTGCAACCCATTTGGATAAATTGCCTCTGTATGTTTCCAGCACTGGTTGGGAGACTAGCTTCGATCCCAGTTCACTCCATAGACTTCGTGGCAGACTGAAAGAATTTTTCATATCAATCATCTGGAGCTCTGAGCAATACTTTAATACCATCAGATGTTTATGCATCTTATTTAATATATCTCAGTGCTAGATCAGATGGACTATCAAATCATAATATCCAATGTCAACAAACAAAGGTTACTTTCACTTGTGCCAGGAAGCACCGAGAATTTAGAACTTTATGATCTCCAATAATATGCAAATTCAAGCAACTTACAGCCCAGGCATTCAGAACCAGATAGTAGGCAGATCTGGCAGCGTTCTACCTAATGAATGCTCTCTAGAACAGCAGACTGTACACACTAGCTTCCAGATAGACCTATTTGTAAGCAGTGAAAAGATGAAGCTACCTCTCCATTGTATTGTTTAGTATGCTCTTCCTGGAATGACTGCCAAGGATATGCCAGTCATAAACTAGTCTTTCCTCTTTGGCACTTATCCCTCAATCTCTCTCATGACAAAGGGGTATGTTTACTAAACCGTGCTAATGTTACCGGCGCTAGGTGCAGCGTTAACGTGAGCAATGCCATATAAGGAAGTGGGCGTACCGGCGTTGAAGTAGCAATGGCCGATTAACGCACGATAGAGGGCACCTTGGCTCGTTAACGCGCAGCAACCTTAATTCCATGCCAGCGCTGTGTTAGAAGCTATAGAGGTGTAGCCCACTGGTTATTACAATGACTACTGAGCTAGAGGTCATGGGTTCAATCCCTCAGAGGTCTTATCTAATAAGGCTGTTTGAGGCAGTCCCTTTTCCTGCCTGTAACACTCAGACACATCTCTACAATCTGTGCTCCCAGCAAAAACACCCTCACCTCAGTGCCGTAACCTAAGGCACCCCATAGGGCACAGTATAAAGTGCCCTGTCCGCAAAGGTACCTTATAATGTGTCCTATAGGCTACGGCACTGAGGTGAGGGTGTTTTTGGCTGGCAACACAGATTGTAGAGATGTGTCTGACTGTTACAGGAATTAAAAGGAAATGCCTCGAAAAGTCTTATTAAAAACCACCACTGCAGGATCAAACTCATGACCTCTGCCTCAGCCATCATTGTATTAACCAGTGGGCTACACCTCTATAGCTTTTATCACAGCACTGGCTGGCTACAGAAAGACTGGCTGGCTACAGACAGACTGTCTGCTGTGGTTACTGGGATAGGGTAAACCCACCAGTACCCATGATGCACTGCACATGCAGAACAGCAGTCTACATCTGATCACAGGATGGAGTATGCATCTCCACAGTACCTCAGCCTGGTAGGGGGAACTGACCGTGTGTGTTACTGGCACAGAGTAGCTACAGACCGTGACATTGTGCGGGTCCTGTGCTCACCCTGAGGGTGAAGTGGGTCGCCCAGCACCAGGTCCCCATCAGTACCAGTGTGTGGTAGGTATTTCTTGCAGACACACCTATGATAATACTGTGTCTATCTGCATTCCCCAGTCGCATCTAGCCCTTGTAGACCATGATGCACCCAAAATAGTGCATATCCAGTATGATTGCCATGGTCATGTGTTGTAAGAGCAGAGGTGTGTCTGGACTTACATGTGGATTATTGTAGTACCATGTATCATACTCTCTGGGTCAAGGTGGTGGACAGGATCTGCCTCCAACAAACCCACACTCTACATCTTTGCAATGGAGGTAGTAGAGGGACATGATGAAGGGTTGTGGGACCAGAAACCCCAGTCCAGTTGGTGAATGGACACCATCAATGGCAGGTGATGCAGAACTGTACTTATCACATAGGGCACTGGCAGAAGGCCTGGCAAAGCTCAGCTGCCCCCTAACACAATCTAACATTCACCAGCAGAGGGTACAGTCAGTCTGCACCCTGCAAGGTGTTCCAACCATACACATGCTAACTGCAGACAGTCTGCTAGCCAGTACATGTTCCCAGAGGAACTATGTCTACCAAAATGTGGGATGTAAACACAAACACCAAGCAGGTATGTCAGTGATTAGAGACGACCCCCCCAAAAAAAAAAAAAAAAAATCAGATACCGATGTAGAAAAGCACTATGTGGGAACCTAGACATACCATGGTCACTGCTCAGTCAGAGTGAGAGTGACCTCCCAGCATGACATGCTGTGGCCACCCTGTCCGTGCAGGTGGTGGTCAGCCACTACAATATCCCAGTCATTGCCCTATGCCCTGTGCAGATGCATCCTTCCCAGACCGCCCTGTCTGGCCCATACCCACAATACCTTGCTCCTCATTATGCACAGGCTAACACTGGAAACTGTGCAAGCATTGTGAGCTCTGTAAGGTGTAGGCAGCCGCAAAACACTGGATAGACATACATACACACACTCCCACACCTATTTCAGCATTGTGCAAAGATAGAGGTGGTTGGCAGCCCTGGCCGCCACACCAGTCCTGGGCACAGTGCAGGCATTGCTAAAGTACTCAATACGGTTAGGGTCACTCTCCGGGGTTGTAAACACTGTCAGAGAACAGAAAAGAGGAAACACACTCCACATATATCAGAAAGGTTGCTATGATGAACCTCTGTTAACAAACTGTGCTTAATTTAGGATTTGTTATCTGAAATTAATCATAGCAACCTTTTGATATATATGGAGCGTGTTTCCATGTTCATGACGGCATTGCTAAGGTATGCAGGTGCTAGTCGTGGTAGCTGCTGCTCCACACAGGGCCCAACAGCCTGACTCTCCATGAGGCTTTGGATAGTGGAGCTTGTGGGTGTGGGTGTTTGTGCCCCTGTTGGCCGATGTTCTAGGGCAGAGGTTCCCAACTCCGATCCTGGGGGCCAAACACCATTCAAGTTTTCAGGCTGTCCCTAATGAATATGCATGAGATACATTTGCATACAATGAGGGCAGTGCATACAAATACATCTCATGCATATCTATTAGGGACAGCATGAAAACCTTGAATGGTGTTTGACCCTCCAGGACTGCAGTTGGGAACCTCTGCTCTAGGGAGTGCACATGTTTATGGTGTATGAGCTCTATAGGGTAAAATATAGGAACACACAAGGAGCAAGAGCGAGCGATGATCACAAGGTGCTTTATTGATATACCCCAACGCGTTTCGGCAAACGCCTTCCTCAGGGGAAAATATAACTTACAAACAAATAAGTAAAACATAATTAAAAAAGAGAATCATAACATTAAAATCTACAGCGTTTATTAAAAGCCCTCCTAGGCTGTCATCTGGCTTTCTAATTTTGCACAGGATACTACGCTGCGAGAATTGAGAGGCTTTCTGCTTTAATCTGACTCCCTCATAAGGTTTTTTGTCAGAATTTGTTCAGATGGGAGTTTCACGTTTTTACAACATCAGAATGAGCGGTTAGTGATATTGCATCAGTTCTTTTCTTTAGGTAATTCTGGTAATGCAAGATTAGTACGGTCTTTAAACTACACCACCCCACCCGTTTAAGACAAGATATGTTTACAAAAACGGTACATTTCAACATTATTAACAATTATAGTACTACATGGTCGGTTCACTTTGTATCAGAATGGTTGCAAAACAACTCGGTATCAGAATGGTAGCAGTATAGACATTCTTTTAATAATTTCTTTAGAATACAAACATCCTTCAAGATGAATTCTTTTTTACTGGCATGATAATATAAGCATCCTTTAAGAATATAATTTTTTCACCATAATTTTTCTTATCATCCTTCACCTATTACAGAGCGTGTTTTAGGATACATACTGTTTCTTTACATGTTTATATATAGATTCTACATCAGTTTATAACTCAATCTCGGGTTTTACTGGTTTTAAAACAGATAGAATGTACCCTGCCTTTTCCATTTACTAGTAGCAACACAATCATTTTTTAATTACAGATTTGTTTGATTGAAGCTACACTTATACGTTCAATATATCTGTGGTTTAGTTTTTAAATTCTTCTTTATTAGCCCAACATCAGCAAGAATAAAGCACGCGATCACTCTACACGTGCAATGGACCTACGGTGCATAACTGTAAGTAGGATACAATGCATATACGGTCCAGGATTGATGATTAATTTAGTCTTTTTGATTAATATCTCCACAATTGAAGGTGACTTCACACTGCCCTGCGTCTATTTAAGTTAACACAATGTCCATTTAGGTTAACACAATGTAACAGTGATATTATATATATGTGTATACTTAATTATCTAAGTGTTGTTTATTACACATTGATTTTATTTCCTAGCTGTTTTTATGATTTGTATATTTTAATGATTTGTATATTTTAATGTTATGATTCTCTTTTTTAATTATGTTTTACTTATTTGTTTGTAAGTTATATTTTCCCCTGAGGAAGGCGTTTTCCGAAATGCGTTGGGGTATATCAATAAAGCACCTTGTGATCTTCGCTTCCTCTTGCTCCTTGTGTGTTCCTGGTTGAATTAGCAAGAGCGGTTCTGCTCTTCTTTGTGTCTGACCGGGTGAAATATAGGGACATGGTCTGCAAGAGCCACAGCTGGGACTTGAACCTGTGACCTTCTTCCCCTGAACACACTGGCTGTGTGTACCGCACCAACTGTTGTCACAGAGGCAGGTCATTTCTCTGGGGATACCATGACTGTTCATCAGACAGACCTTGTCTGTTGCACTGCACGCCACCCACCTAAACAGGGCTTTGCCTTGGTCTGCTGTGGGCAGATGCCACTGCCCCCTCCACCACCATCAGCCCTCCCCCACCATGCTGACGTGCCCTTATGCCGGTGGTGCTAGTGGTGCGCAGTCCCAGGCCATCCAGTGTGCCGGTTAGCAGCTGCCTATGGTGTGGGGTATGGGGTAGGGGTGCCTACATAGACATCCACACTTCTCCCCGGCACCGCCTGCCAATGTTATGTGCCCTTTCGGGTACCTGCTGGGTAATGTCCATTGGGACACTGTGGGACACACACTCATGGACATGTTTGCCCTTGGTCAGTTGCTATCTTGCTGCTTTTCCATTTCTGCCTTCCTATGTGGCACCTAGGCATCTGCCTAGCCCACCCTGTGCCCCAGCTGCCCCACTGCATGTCCCTCCTGCAGCCCCCTGTATCCCATTTGCAGCCTCACCATAGTGCCCTTTCATTCTTGGGCACTATGCTGTTGCTGCACATGTAACACTACTATCACTTTTCTGGGTCTCCCTGCCTTTGCTGTACATTGCTGACTGAAATAGTTTCTCTCTCCTGCAATTGTGCCTCAAACGCGAGGTTTCAATCACGGTAATGTTCTGCCCTACATTTCACAGCGTTAGTGTGCCTGGAGCCTCTCACCGCCTATTGACCCCTTCTCCCCGCCCTCTGGAAAGACTTACTCCACCCTCTGTGTGCCTTAACACCGCTGGAGATATTATCGCGCGAAACGTAATGTTATTGCGCCATAATATTACTTTAACGCGCGATAAAGTTACGTATCACGCGATAACGTTACTTATCGCTGTTTAGTAAACATACCCCAAAGACTTTTCTTGGTCTCTGAATGCATTTATTGGTATTTCAGGATCTTCTCCCTCTCCGTATGATTCACACAAAAATTGCTTGGAACCGACACCTCTATTATTAATGCTGTTCTGTTGTTTTTCTCCTTTACCACTATATCAGGTTTCCACACATCCAGCTACTTATCCATCGGAATGAGAATGTTCCAAGTTATCATGACTTCTTCATGCTCTGTAATTCTCTTAGGATCTTCCAGTACAGTGATGCTATAGTATTTAAAAGGTTTCCAACAGATACAAACTAAACAGCAAATAAATACAAATAAGCTGAAATTCAAACAAGCACAGTTAAGAATCTGTAACAAAAGCTAGCGAAGAGGCTTGCTTTGTAGATCTTCTCGCCAAACTAAGAGAGTCCAAAGGAAATTCAAACACATATGTCCACACAGATATTTGGGATTTTGAAGGTCTTTTTTTTTTCCTTCTGCAGGGACCAAAACTTGTTTTGTGTGCAAGATACCTGTAAGTTAAATCCCTCCTGAAACAAGTGGAGGAACAGAGAAAGAAGGTGGTGAGGCTGAGAAGCATCATAATAACAAGAGAAGTATTGATGAAATGCTACTTAAAGACTTCCAAAAGAAGGGAAGATGATATGGCACAGAAAGAAAATAGCTGGACATGGGTCACCAAAGCCTGCGGAATCAACACTCCAACTCCACCATCTTCCATCCTGAAGAACCCAGTATGCAGCCTTGGAAGTGGAGGGTGGGACTCTGTTCCTCTGGCAGATCCATTTTATCTGTGCCCTTCTCTGCCATTGCCAACTTCAGACTTTGTTCATTCCACCTCACTGCTCCATATGCCTGGAATAAACTACCTAAGTCAGTGCATTGGGCTCCTTCTCTGGCCCTATTCCAATCCAAGCTGAAGAGCCACCTCTTTGAGACTACTTTTGTATCCTGATGCTCCTCATTCTCTTGTCCACTACTTATGTGTATTTTACTACTACTACTAGTACTACTAATCATTTATATAGCACTACAAGGCATACGCGGTGCTGTACAGATACATATAAAAGACACCTAACAAGGCATCTTATAAGGCACCTTACAAGGCACCTTCTAAGTACAAGGCGCCTTACAAGGCACCTAACAGGGCACCTTACAAGGCACCTTACTAGGCGCCTTACAAGGCACCTAACAGGGCACCTTACAAGGCGCCTTACAAGGCGCCTTGTAATGTGTCTTGTAAGGTGCCTTATAAGGCGCCTTGTAACGCGCGTTAGTCTAATGCACATTGTAACGTGCATTAGCTGATATGGCTTGTTGTAACGATACACTGCCCATGCCTTTTTATGGGTATCTTTACCTTTACTGCGGAACCTAACGTGGGTGACATTACCGCAGTTTAGTAAACATACCCCTAAAATCTTTGAAACAGCAATTGTGGAAATTAGGATGTATATGGATGAAGAGCCAAGTGGTAGTGGACAAACAAAACTGGAGGAAATTGGCTGTTATTATGCAGAAATTGTGAGAGCAAAATAGAGGTTTTATTCTGAATCAATTAGGAATTCAACTAACCCTATCATGGAGTTGTTCAATACATTGGATTGATGCTTGCAGAGGGGAAGACAAAGGATTCCCATTGATTGTGATTTTTTGTGAACTGTTGGCTAATTTTTTTGCAGGGAAAGATTTTAGGTTTCTCTGATCATTTGGAGGGAGAGAGCCAGACAAAGGGTTTGGAGAAATGGGTAGGTGATAGAGAGGAGTGAAGGGATATGTGTTAGGGGGTTTACAGTGCCCTTTGGAGGAGTATTTAGATAAGATCATTGGGAGTATTAATCCATCATTTTGCAGCCTCAGTCCATGCCATTCACACTACCTTTAGGCTTTGACAGGAGAAGCTAAATGTGGAATTAGTATGATGGTAAAGAGATCTTTGGAGGAAGGTTGAAAAAATGTGATGCGCTTTGGTGACCCATATTTTGAAGAAGGAGGGTTTGGATCCCTCTTATTGTGCTAGTTATTGACCAATATCTAATTTGCATTTTTTATCAAGAGTGTTAGAGAAAATTGTTTTTGCAGAGTTGAGTTCTTTTGTGGAGGACAATGAGATTTTTGATCAGTCAAGGCCAGTTTTTGACTGGGCCATGGAACGGAGGTTGTCTTAATGGCTGTGCAGGATGAAGTATTGTGTTTTAGGCATGCAGGGATTGAAATGATAATGATATTGCTCGACCTCTCAGCAGCTTTTGATTTGGTGGACTGGGAAATTTTTATTGACTGTTGAGATATGTTGGGTATTCTGTAAAAGCGCTTCAGTAGATCAAATCTTGTTCTTGGGAGATCAGCAGTGGTATGAAGGGGTCATTTTGCATCTGATATGTATTCAATTCCCTGTGGGTTCCATAGGGGTCCTATCTGTCATCTCTTTTGCTTAATCTATACCTGTAGCCTTCAGGAGCAGTTTCTTGTCATTGGGGTTTAGATGTTTTATTTATGCTGATGATATCCAGCTGGTGTTCTCTATAGTTGGAGATAAGAAATTGAAATTTCAGCAGCTGGAGGAAGGACTACAAAAGATAGTAGACTGTTTGTTGTGAAATAATCTTTTATTTAATGCTTGATAAACTGAGGTGCTTTGGAATGGAAGTAGCGATCCAGGAATTATTGGGTCTTCACTGAAGTTGAACTTTAGGAATTAGCCAGTGGTGAGAAAGCTCAGGAATTTAGGGATTATGTTGGACTCTGAATTGAACTTGGAAGCTCAGATTTCTCAAGTTCTGAAAGTGATCTTTTTGAAGTTGATGCTGATAAAGAAATTACATCATTTATTAGATGTGAGTTTGTTTCAAATGGTGGTGCAGTCTTATGTGCTAGCACATTTGGATTACTTTAATAACTTATATTTAGGATTATCTGATAGGCTCTTGGTAAGACTCCAATCTACTCAGAGTAGATTGGCATTTGCATTGGCTGCTAGTGCAAAGATGAGTACAGTATAAGGTGTGTGCAATGACCTTTTAATTGTTGCATGGGTTAGGACCAGATTGTTTGTGGAATAAATTGCATTAGTATAACCCTAGTAGGCTTTTGCGCTCATTGCAGCAGGGATAACATGTCATTCCATCAGTGAAATGAAATCTAAGAAGGTAGAGACTCAGAAGAGGGCTTTCTCAGTTGCTGCTATGTTTCTTTGTAAAAGATTGCTGGTTGGACTAGAACTATTTTAGCTTCAGGAAACATCTGAAGACTTGGTTATTACCAATTTGATTTGAATGGGGGTTTCCCTCACCTATTAACATTAATTTTTGCCTGTTTATCTTGCACCCCTGCTGCCACTCCACCCCAGAACACCCCTGACATGCCCCAATTTATTTATTTTATTTATTTATTTACATTCTCTTATATACCATGTTATTCTGCATCAGTGTGGTTTACATTGAATGAACTGAAATTACATTGAACAGGGCATTATAACTTGGAGATAACTATTTTACAGGGAACATTGGCTATGGAGGGTTAAGTGGCTTGCCCAAGACCACAAGGAGCACCTGTGTGACTAGAAACCCCAGTCCTTCTGGCCCAAGGTTGCTGTCCTATAGTGGGATTTGAACCCCTGACCTTCTGGCCTGAGGTACCTTGCCCCAACCACTAGGCCACTCCTCCTCCTCCTCCAATGCTAGCTGGATAGCATCGGGGCACATAGGGGACATAGATGGGAATATTCAATGACACTACCCATGTATGTGCCATTGAATATCCCCATCTAACGCATTTACATGGTTTCTTCTTGTTGTTAAGTGCCGTCAAGTCGGTGTCAAATCATGGCGATCCTCTGGATAGTTGTCCTAAATGCTGTTCGGTCTTCAGTCAGGCGGCTCATTGTTGACAGACTGGCACTCTTAGCTGCTGTTATTGTATCGATCCATCTCATTGCTGGCCTTCCTCTTTTGCGTTGACCTTCTACCTTGCCAAGCACGATGTCTTTCTTTAATGATCTCTCTCTTCGCATGATGTAAAGTATGAAAGCTGAAGTCTTGTCATCTGAGCCTCTAAAGAAAGCTTAGGTTTGATCTCCTCCAGTACTGACTGTTTTGTTCTTCGAGCAGTCCACGGTATACACAGTACTCGTCGCCAGCATCAATTTTCTTCCTGTCTTTCTTTTTCACTGTCAAACTTTCACATCCATATGATGTTATTGAAAATGCCATGGCTTGAACCAGTCAAATCTTTCTATGGAAAGAGACATCTCTGCTCTTGAGAATCTTGTCAAGGTCTTTCAAAGCCATTCTGCCAAGAGCAATGCATCGTCGGATTTCTTGACTGCTTGTTGCTTCTTTATTGTAAGTTGATCAAAGTAGGTTAAAGTTGTCAACTATTTCAATTTCTTCTCCATCAACGATGAACTTATTCATTTTGCCAGTTGTCAGGATCTTTGTCTTCTTAACATTAAGGTACAGACCCATTTTAAGACTGTATTCCTTGATCCTGAGAAGCAAATGTTTCAAATTGTCTTCACTTTCAGCCAGTAATGTGGTATCATCAGCATAGCGAAGGTTGTTGATGAGTCTTCCATCAATCTTCACACCTCTGTTGTCTTCATACAGTCCTGCTTCTCTGATGATTTGTTCTACATATAAATTAAAGAAATAGGGGGAAAGTATGCAGCCTTGCTGATTTTAAACCAATCTGTTTCTCCTACTTCGGTTCGAACTGTTGCTTCTTGATCAGTGTAAAGGTTGTGCAAAAGAACGATCAGGTGTTCTGGTATACCCATGCTTCTTAATGTGGCCCAGAGTTTCTCATGGTTTACATAGTCAAAAGCATTGTTGTAGTCAGTAAAACACATATAGATATCCTGGGCAGCAGCAACATTCAGCTGTTAACCGATTAGCTTTGATAGCAAAAGTTAGGCCAGCCTTTAGTATGCCTAACTTTCACCACCAAGGGATTATTGCTGCTGACTGGTTATGCCCGGATGACAACCACAGAACGACTCTGGAATGTTCCGATGCTAACTGGTTGGCATCGGGGGTGTAGCAGCAGTACCTGGGGATATTCAGTTGCACTAACCGTGTTAGTTCCGCTGAATATCCCACATAGAAGCATTTACATGGTTTGCAAGTTTGCAAACTGTGTAAATGCCTTTGAATATCAGGTCTGTAATTTTTATTTATTTATTTAATTTATAACATGTATATACTAAGTGGTTTACAGTAAGAAGAAGCTAAATGTATTTATTCATCTAGGTTTATATACTGCACTATTTTGCAGGCAGAACAGTTTACAGAAAACAGAAATCATTACATAACAGAAAGGTATATATTCAATAGGAAGGTTAATTTGAGTAACTTATAACAGAATAGTATTATACATTTAATACGTGGGCTAACTCAGATTCTTTATGGTGGGGGAGATGACGAGGAGGGAGTGAGCTCAATGTAGTGATGAGCAGGTAGTTTCTGGCAGTTCTTTCTGGTTGCTATGGTATGTTTTTGTAATAATGTTGTAATAAGTGGGGCTTTAGTGCCCTGCGGAATCTTGAGAGGTCGGTGTTGGCTCAAATCTGTTCCAAGAGTGTTCCAGAGGGTTGATGCATATAAAGAAAATGCTAAATTACAGGCTGTTTGGCTGCTTTTTACTTTTGTGGTGGGGATCATAAGAGTATTTCACATGTTTTGTCTTCTACTTCTGTTGTCAAGTGTCATGCATATGAGCAATGAGAGACAATCTGCGGATAGGTTGTGTATAATTTTAACTATTGTTAATAGTGCTTTATATTTTATGTGCCGGACTACTAGTAGCCAATGCAATTGCATTATTATTGTAAATGGTGTGATATGTTCTGATCTTGGGGAATCATGTAGGACACAGGTGGCAGTGTTTTGTGCCATCTGTAGTGATTGCAAAGTATATTTCAGGAGGCCTTGGTAGAAAAGGTTGCTTGTTGAAGTGCGGAAAGAACATAAGAACATAAGATATGCCATACTGGGTCAGACCAAGGTCCATCAAGCCCAGTATTCTGTTTCCAACAGTGGCCAATCTAGGTCATATGTACCTAACAGTTTCCCCAAAAGACACAGGTTCCACAATGCTTGTACTGGGTCAAGCATTGATATCTTCGGTCACTTCTTAATAATGGTTTATGGACCTTTCCTCCAGGAACTTGTCCAAACCTTTTTTAAACCCATCTACACTAACAGCCTTTACTACAACCTCCGGTAACAAATTCCAGAGTTTGATTACACGTAAAGATGATGGCCTGGAACACAGTGCAGAAATCTTGTGTGTCAAGGAGGGGACATAGATGGTGAAGGGTTCTGATCTTATTGTATATTGATTTGGTGGTGTTATTGATGTGGGACAGCATGCTTAGATGTTGGGCAAGGGTGATTCCCAGGTAACGGACTTCAGTTTTTACCTCCAGATCTGACGATTTCAATTTCTTCTCCTTCAACGATGAACTATTTGATTTTGCCAGTTGTCATGATCTTTGTCTTCTTTACATTAAGGTGCAGGCCCATTTTGAAACTATGGGGCTTGTTTACAAAGCCGCAATAGCGGTTTACGATCATTATTGGAGCCGCGGCCCCATTGAAATCAATGGGGCTGCGGCACCGATAACGATCGGAAACTGCTACCACGGCTTTGTAAACAAGCCCCTATGTTCTTTGATCGTGAGAAGCAAATGTTTCAGATCATCTTCACTTTCAGCCAGTAATGTGGTATCATCAGCATAGCGAAGGTTGTTGATGAGTCTTCCACCAATCTTCACATCTCTGTTGTCTTCATACAATCCTGCTTCTCTGATGATTTGTTCTGCATATAAATTAAACAGGTAGGAGGAAAGTATGCAGCCTTGTCTTACACCTTTGCTTATTTTAAACCATTCTGTTCGAACTGTTGCTTCTTGATCAATGTACAGATTGTGCAAGAGAAGGATCAGGTGTTCTGGTATACACATGCTTCTTAATGTGGCCCAGAGTTTCTCATGATTTACACAGTCAAAACCCTTGCTATAGTCGATAAAGTACAAATAGATATCCTTTTGGTATTCGTTAGTCTTTTCAAGGATCCATCTCACATCTGCAACGATGTATTTCATTCCTCGCCCTTTCCTGAACCCTGCTTGCATTTCAGGTAGTTCTTGTTCCAGGTATGATTGTAGTCTCTGTTAAATAATCTTCAGTAGAATTTTGCTGGCATATGGGATCAAAGCGATTGTGCGATAATTTCCACAGTCAGTTGGATCACCTTTCTTTCATATTGGTATAAACACAGATCTTTTCCAGTCAGTTGGTCATGATGTTGTCTTCCAAATTTCTTGGCAGAGCCTTGTAAGTACGGTAACAGCTGCATCAGATTGCTGTAATACTTCTATGGGAATGCCATCAATGCCTGGTGCTTTGTTCTTTGATAAGGCTTTGAATGCTGCTTCAACTTCTTCTTTCATCACCAATGGTTCCGGATCATAAGGTACAGATTGAAATCGCTGTTGGTCCACTTGATCTTTATCATATAAAAACTCTGTATATTCTTTCCACCTTTTCTTGTTCTTCTCAGCATCATTTAACATAGAACCTTGAGCATCTTGTAAGATTCCAATTTGAGGCTGGAATTTTTTCTTTAACTCTTGCAGCTTTAGGAAATCCGATCTTGTTCTTCCTCTAATAGTTTCTGCTTCTATTTCCTTGCATGTGCCATTGTAGTACTTTTCCTTGTCCTGTCTTTCTGCACGTTGGAAATCTCTGTTGAGTTCTGCGATTGTCTTTCTTTCTCCTCTGGCTTTAGCTTCTCTGTTTTTCTGGGCAATTTGCAGAGTTTCTTCCCTCATCCATTTTGGCCATTTTTGCTTTTTCACCTTTGTAGAGACTTCTCGCTTTCTTCCAACACAACCTTCTTGATGTCATTCCATAACTCTTCTGGAGCTCTGTCATTTGTATCTAAAGCAGCAAATTGATTTTGCAGGCAGTCTTTAGATTCCAGTGGCATATTCTCAAGGTCATATTTTGCTGCATTCATGAGTGGTTTGCTGTTTTTCAACTTTAGCTTGAGTTTGCATACTAGTAGTTGATGATCTCTATTACAGTCAGCTCCAGGTTTTGTCTTTGTTGATGTTATAGAGCTTTTCCATCATTGACTTCCACAGATGTAAATAATTTGATTTTTGTACAATCCATTGGGTGAAGTCCATGTGTACAGTCGCCATTTGTGTTGATGGAAGAAGGTGTTTGAAATGAATAGATCATTGGTCTTGCAGAATTCTATCAGTCTTTCTCCAGCTTCCAACCACTTTGCTTCTTTGTTGCCAATGTTTGCGTTCCAGTCACCCATGACTATCAGGATATCCTGTTTGCATGTTCTGTCTATTTCAGCTTGAACTTGCTCATAGAACTATTCAATTTCATCCTCTTCTGTAGCTGTAATTTGGGCGTATACTTAAATTATAATTGTGTTGATAGGCATTCCCCGTAGACAAATAGAGATTAGGCATTCACTGACTGCATTGTATTTCATTACAGTTCCTGCAAGTTTCTTCTTTATTATAAATGCAACACCATTTCTTCTTTGTCTTTCACTTCCAGCTTAGTAGACCATATGATCATCTGATGCAAAGTGCCCCATGCCAGTTCATTTCAATTCACTGATACCCAACAGATCAAGTTTTCCGATGACTCATTGCTCTTGGCAGAATGGCTATAAAAGACCTAGACAAGATTCTCAAGAGCAGAGATGTCTCTCTCTATACAAAGATTTGACTTGTTCAAGCCATGGCATTTTCAATAACATCATATGGATGTGAGAGCTGGACGGTGAAAAAGATAGCCAGGAAGAAAATTGATGTCTTTGAATTATGGTGCTGGCGGCAAATACTGCGTATACCAGGTACTGCCCAAAGAACAAACTAGTCAGTACTAAAGGAGATCAAACCTAAGCTTTCTTTAGAAGCTCAGATGACAAGACTTTTACTTTCATACTTTGGATACATCATGCGAAGAAAGAGATCATTAGAGAAAGACATCATGCTTGGCAAGATAGAAGGTCAACGCAAAAGAGGAAGGCCAGCAATGAGATGGATCGATACAATAACAGCAGCTACGGGTACCAGTCTGTTAACAATGAGCTGCCTGACTGAAGACCGAACACAATTTAGGACAATTATCCAGAGTGTCGCCATGAGTCGACACTGACTCGACAACATTTAAAACATCAACAACTGCATTTCTTAGTTTCAAAGTTGGTGGGGAGATGAATGTTAGGTCTCTGATTATATACACTACTTCTGTCTTCTTGTAGTTAACTGAATAAAACATAATACAGGGAAAACACAAAATAATAAAACAGAGTATGCCCCCCAACCATCCGCTCCATCCCTCCCTCTGCTACAAACTAACTGGGGAGCAAAAAGGTCTTCAAATATTTCTGAAAGAGGCCTTTGTCTAATTCCTGCCACACCGCAATGGGAAGCTTATTCTACCACACCAGTGCAGCCACCCTAATGGCATGCCCCCTTCATTTCTGTTACCACAACTCTTAACTATTGGGAACCACTACAAATTCCCCTGCCTGGACCTTAAGACCCAGCTAGTCTGGTACCACTTGAACACTCCCAGCAAATAGCTGGGGGCCCCCTCTCTCAAGATTTTAAAGATCAACACTGCCATTTTAAATAGACAGTGCTCTTGAATTGGTAGCCAATGTAATTGCCTCAGTACATCTGCAATAAATTTTCTCTGACCCCGACTGGATAACATCTATGTGGCCACATTTTGGACCACCTGCAACCTCCTAAACAAATAATAAGGCAATTTCACATAAAGGAGGTTGCCGTAATCCAAAAGCAAAATTACCAGCACCTGTGTTAACATGTGCATTGCTGCCTTGTCCAAAAATGGACGGAGCAGGCACACTAGTCTCAGCTGTCCATAAACCTTACCTACTATTTTGTTAATTTGAGCCTGCATGGACAACTCAGCATCCAGCAATATTCCCAAATCCCATATCTCCTTCTGCCAGCCCAATCTCTAGTTCCAAATAATCAACCAGTCTGTCAATAGCTGTCAGTTCAAGTTCCTGCAAAGAGGGGTAGATGCATGGAGTAGTCTCCCAGTGGAGAAAGTAGAGATGAGGACAGTATATGAATTCAAGAAAGCATGGGACAAACATAGAAGATCTCTAGATCGTAAGCTCTTTGAGCAGGAACTGTCTTCTTTTATCTCTCCCTACACCCCTCCTCGGGAACTCCACTTTTGGGGCAAATTGCTTCTGTCTGTGCCCTTCTCTTCTATTGCTAATTCTAGACTTTGTTCCTTTCACCTTGCTGCTCCTTATGCCTGGAACAAACTTCCTGAATCTGAACGTCAGGTGCCTTCTTTGACCTTTTTCAAATCCAGCTGAAAACTCACCTCTTCGCTGCCGCTTTCAGATTTTGACTCACCCAATGTCCTTTGTGTTTCCTTACCATTCTCCATAGCTGTATCCCATGTCTACAGCTACTATGTTGTTTGTCTCTATCAGATTGAAAGCTCCGATGAGCAAGGACCATCTTTTACATGTGTCTGTGCAGCGCTGCATATGCCTTGTAGTGCTATACAAATGTTCAGTAGTAGTAGCAGTACTTTTGTGTCTGTACAGCGCTGCGTAAGCTTGGTAGCACTTTATAAATGCTTAGTAATAATAATAATAATAATAATAATAAAGGAAAAAAAGGACTATAGCAGTAGATATGGAAGGGCAAACTAGATAGGCCATATGGTCTTTTTCTACTGTTGTTTCCATTTCTATGTTTCTAAATGTTTCATATCATCTTCACTTGCAGCCAATATTGTGGTGTCATCAGCATAGCAAAGGTTGTAAAGGAGTCTTCCACCAATCTTCACTCCTCAGTTGTCTTCATACAGTCCTGCTTCTCTGATGATTTATTCTGCGTATACTGTAAATTAAACAGGTAGGGAGAAAGTATGCAGCCTTGTCGTACACCTTTGCTGGTTTTAAACCATTCTGTTTCTCTTTGTTCTGTTCGAACTGTTGCTTCTTGATCAATATAAAGGTTGTGCAAGAGAACTATCAGGTGTCCCGGTATATCCATGCTTCTTAATGTGGCCCAGAGTTTCTCATGGTTCACACAGTCAAAAGCATTGCTGTAGTCAGTAAAACATATAGAAACATAGAAAAATGGCGACAGAAAAAGACCACATGGCCTATCTAGTCTATCCTTCCATATCAACAACTACAATAGTCCCCTTTTTACCTTTAGAGATCCTCTGTGTTTGTCCCATGCTTTTTTGAATTCACATACTGTCCTCATCTCTACCACCTCCACTGGGAGACTATTCCACGGATCCACCACTCTTTCCGTAAAGAAATATTTCCGCATATCACTCCTGAATCTATCCCCTTTCACTCTCATCCCATGTCTCCTCATAGCAGAACTTGCTTTCAATCGAAAGAGGCTCTCTCCCTGAACATTTATGCTACGGAGATATTTAAACATCTCAATCATATCACCGCTATCCCGCCTTTCCTCTAAGGTGTACATATTAAGATCCTTAAGTCTGTCCTCATATACTTTATAATGAAGGCCACTAACCATTTTAGTAGCCACCCTCTGTACTGACTCCAGCCTGTTTATATCCTTTTGAAGGTGTGGTCTCCAGAATTGCACATTATACTCCAAATGAGGTCGTACCAAAGACTTATACAGAGGCACTATCACCTCCTTTTTTCTGCTGGCCATTCCTCTCCGTATGCACCCAAGCATCCTTCTAGCTTTTGCTGTCACCTTTTCTACCTGTTTAGCTACTTTAAGATCATTAGACACAACCACGCCTAGGTCCCGCTCTTCTTTAGTGGACAAAAGTACTTCACCCCCTATACTATATTTGTCTTTTCAAAATATATAGGTATTCTTTTGCCTTTTCAAGGATCCATCTCACATCTGCGATGATGACTCTTGTTCCTCGCCCTTTCCTGAACCCTGCTTTTACTTCAGGTAGTTCTCTTAACAGGTATGATTGAATTTTGTGCTGCATGATCTTGAGTAGACGCTTGCTGGCATGTGGGATCAGAGTGATTGTGCGATAATTTCCACAGTCATTTGGATCACCTTTCTTCAGTATTGGTATAAACAGAGATATTTTCCAGTCAGTTGGCCATGATGTTGTCTTCCAAATTTCCTGGCAGAATTTTGTAAGTATGGCAACAGCCTCATCTAATTGCTGTAATACTTCAGTGGGAATGCCATCGATACCCAGTGCTTTGTTCTTTGATAATGCTTTCAATGCTGCTTTGACTTCTTCTTTCATTACCAATGGTTTCTGATTATAAAGTATAGGCTGAAACGGCTGTTGGTCCCCTTGAATTTTATGATATAATGACTCAGTATATTCTTTCCACCTTTTCTTGATCTTCTCCAAATCATTCAATATGGATCCCTGAGGATCTTGTAGCATTCTAATTTGAGGCTGGAATTTTCTCTTTAACACTTGTAACTTTAGGAGAGCTGATCTTGTTCTTCTAATAGTTTCTGATTCTATTTCCTTGCATGCACCAATGTAGTACTTCTCCTTGTCTTGTCTTACTACATGTTGGAAATCTCTATTGAATTCTGTGATTTCTTCTCTTTCTCCTCTGGCTTTAGCTTCTCTGTATTGCTGGGCAATTTTCAAAGTTTCTCGGTCATCCATTTTGGCCATTTTGGCTTTTTCACTTTTCGTAGAGACATCACTTTCTTTGAGCACAACCTTCTTTTTTTTTTCTTTATAAGCAAAAGGAGGCCGTATAGTTCTCAAAAGAAGTAGCTGAAAAGGTGAAGAAAAAGAGGGAGGCCTTCATGAAATACAAGAGATCACAGAGAGGGGAAGACAGGCATCTATATTTGGAAAAACTTAGAGAAGCTAGCAAAGTAGTCAGGAAAGCAAAGGTACAAAAAAAAGAATAAATAGCCAATGCAATAAAATGCGGGGGTAAGACATTTTTCAGATATGTTAGTGAGAGGAGGAAGTGCAAATGTGATATTGTCAGACTCAAGGGTGCAGGGGAGGAATTTGTAGAAGCTGAGGAGGATAAAGCAGAATTGATTAACACATATTTCTGTTCTGTGTTCACAGGTGAAGGGCCAGGAGCAGAACCTCAGAAACACCCACAAACAGGAACAGAAGTGACAGGGATCTCAAATGATTTTCATGAGTAACTAGCTAAACTAAAAGTAGACAAAGCCATGGGTCCGGATAGGATACATCCAAGAATGCTGATGGAACCTGGGGACATTCTAGTGGCTCCACTGACTGACCTTTTCATTGCCTCTTTGGAGTCAGGAGTGGTGTCAGAGGACTGGAGAAAGGCACATGTGGTCCCATTACACAGAAGCGGACGTAAGAATGATATTGAGAACTACAGGCTGGTTAGTCTAACCTCTGTGGTTAGTAAATTATTGGAAAGGCTACTAAAAGAGATAATAGTGAGGATTCTGGATTGCAGGATCCAAAGCAGCATGGATTCACCAGAGGTAGGTCTTGTCAGACAAATTTGATTGATTTCTTTAATTGGATCCAAAAGTTTATTCTGCCCCAGGCAGAGGCTGCCACTGCTGCCCCCTATTCCTGCTGCCAACCCCCCCCCCCCAAACCATCTTCTCTTTTTGTGGGGAGTGGCAGCAGCAGCAGCAGCATGACTTCATTTTTAAAGTGGTGGCACATATACATGTCACTGCTATACATAGAGTCGTGTCACTGCTGCTGCCACCCCTCACCCTCGCACGATGAGAAGATGTATTTGGGCTGGGGGGATGGTGGCAGTGGCATGACTCCTTTCTGAAATGGCAGTATGTATGTGTACCGCCTGTCAGATTTGGTTACCCTTGGCAGTCACCAAGTAAACCTATTGGTTGGGACGCCCCTGCACCAAAGTGCCCCTTAATAAAAGGACCCCATATTGTGACTGGGAGTGGGCCACACCCTGCACTTATTTATGGGCTGGTGTCTTGGTGGAGCACACTACATACACCTCAGTGTAATTTATGTGCAGTCTATAACCCATGAAAATGGCATTCTCCCTCTCAGAGGGCTCTTAACGCCTGCTCTGGAGATGGTGTTAAGGTTCTGGATGGCATCCTATCTAACACACGCTAATCTCCTCACACATTAACGGAACACCCGTTGTTTCTGCCCACGAACTGCCCACATAATGCCCTTTCTCCACCCATCATCCGCCTTTCCCGCAGTAATGGTCTAATGGCCGTCAAGTCAGCATTATCAGCATTTTCCTCCATGTTAACTGCTAGTGGGGGTCGATAACACACGCTAATAGCCCTGGTGTGCTATTAATACACTTTAGTAAAGGTACCCCTAAGATTACACAATAGAAAAGGCATTGTTTTTTCTTAATGTGCCTTGCAGTGCTTCATTTTGGCTTAACTTTCCTTATAGATATGTTATAAAATGTTAAATTAAAATGTGAAATATGTATTTTTGATCCTCCATAATTTCTTTCTGGCTTAGGGGCAGGTGCTCCACCAGTGACCTCTACCGCATCTCAAAGAACAGGACTAGTAATCTGTCTTTTTTTAAGTGCCATCAAATCAATGCTGACTCCTGGAGGCCCAGCAGCCCCTGTGTTTTCTGTGCATGGTTTCCAGCTTTTCAGTATTCCTCCGATTTAGCCCTGGGTGTACACACTACACGTGCCCTCCTCCTACAATCCAATGTTGTGATGGTAAGACATATGTTTTCTGTCGTAGTACCCGTATATTTTTGTTCAGCGCGTTACCACGCGCGTTGGGTGATGGTTACGTTTTTGTGACGCATATTACATGGGACGTGCATTGCGTGTACGCGCGTGCGAATGCGGTTAACGTCCCTTAACATCTTGGCGTTTTCCATTTTTGGAAAGGGGTATACCTCGCAGTAGTTTTACACCATGCTGCGTCACAGGGGAACACGTCGATGGCTATTGTCAGGATGGCTTTTGTCGGGTGCAATGCGGGAGAATGCGCGCTCCTGCGCGCGCTACGTTGCTGGCTACAGGACATTGCTAACTACAGGACATTACTGACCACAGGGTGTTGGCTGTGATGGATGTTCCTGGTTGACCAGGTGTGTATCGTTATTGTGATTCCTGTGCCTGCCCCGCACCCTATTTCCCAGCCACCTGTCCCCCATCCTGTGTCTATCATGGCTCAGACTGTGAATGCAGGTAGTGCAGTGATTGCATTGCTGGAGCTAGCTGGGCTGCACTTTCCTGCAGAGGGAGATGATGGTCCTGGGGCTGCAGCACTGGGCATGGGTCCTAACCCGATGCAACTCAGGCCTGCAGCTGTGGGGGGTTCACAGGCGGGTGTGGGGGAACAATGGCGCCGTAGGCGTCCTGAGGGGCAGCCCCGCCTGCAACGCCTCTACAGGCCCAGGGCCATGCTCCAGAACATCAGGGAGGACTAGGTGATCTCCCTCTACTGGCTGGACACAGGGGCTATTAGGGAGCTCTATGAGGATCTACGACCTGACCTCGAGCCCCTGACTGCCCGGTCACATGCTATACCGGGATTGGCCAAGCTCCTTGCTCCCCTACATTTTTTTGCCTCTGGCTGTTTCCAATCCTCAGTGGCCGCAGTGGGTGAGATGAGTAGGCCAACGTTCTCTCGCTGCCTCCACCAGGTACTGCGGGCCATGGTCAGCTGAGTTGGGAATTACATTGCCATTCCCAACAGTAGGCAACATTGGGTGGCCCTGGGACATGCATTCCAGCAGATTGCAGGGATACCACACGTGATGGCCGCAATAGATTGCATACATGTTGCCCTCGTCCCGCCACGCGACAGGTTAGGTTGTGTACCGCAACCACAAACACTTCCATTCCCTCAATGTGCAGGTTGTCTGTGATGCAGGTATGCGTATCCTGAATGTGGTCCCGCGGTTCCCGGGGTCAGCCCATGACTCCTATATCCTGCAGAACTCAGCACTGTTTGGCCTGTTTGAGGCCGGGCAATATGAGGACTATGTCCTGCTGGGTAGATATTCCCCACATCCTATGTGTACCTACCATATGTGTTTCGCGGGGGCACCATTGTCACCTGTGTCCTCTGCATGCATGCATTCCGGACACGCATGGTGTGTCCCCACCATGAATGTGGCTCCTACACCTTTGGAGGTTTGACATATGTCTGCCTGTGTGTTGTGTCCATTTCCCGCACCATGTGCCATGGGATTGTGCATGTGCCATCCGGGGGGGGGGGGAGGGCATTGGAGGCTTGGGGGCACAGGACCATACACATGCTGTACAGTGTGTATGGGGCCTCCTCATTCGCCATGTAGGGGGTGACATGTGTCATGGGCTGTGTGCGAACCTGCTATCACACATGTCTGCTGCATGACTGTTTGCTTTGGCCTGTCTGCACTGACACTCCCACCTGGCCCCCCCAGGATTGTGGTCCACTGACATATCCCCTGTGTGCCATGTATCATGATTTTCGCGACTTGCACAACTGCACATCTTTGTCCCGCCCAGTGTGTTTTTGAACTCCCGGATGCAGACTCTGGTGCACCCCCATCGTGTGCAATGCTGTGCCGTCAAATGTGTGTGACCATGCTTCTCTGCTGTCCATTTGTGCATTGCTACATCATGGGTTCCATAGGTTCATCTTCTCACGTGTGACTTACTTCCATTTCTGTTTGCAGGTGTTGCAGGATATGGGTGTCGTGCCTGGCTGCTGACCCCTGTGAGTCTCCCTCGGACAGGTGCAGAGATGCGGTACAATGAGGCCCATGCCTCCAGCCGCTCAGTCATTGAGCGCAATTTTGGCGTTCTCAAAAGTCGCTTCAGGTGTCTGGATAGGACTGGCGGGGCCTTACAGTACGGGCCCCTGACTGTGGCAAAGATCATACTAGCCTGTTGCATCCTCCACAACATTGCTCTCAGGCACAATGTTCCAGTCGATATTAATGAGGATCTCGGGGTGGATCCTGTGTGCCCTGATGCACCTGGCCATGGTGACACACGTGCGGGGATGGCGGCCAGGCAACATCTGATCGAGGAGCTCTTCTCCTGCAAGTTCTGCTTGTGCTGGGGATGTTTCTCTGGGTTCATCATGTGTGAGCAGGTGTATGGATTGTGCAGCACTACCGTGACATGTCTCGATATGTCTGATGTGTTTTTGCCTCCCCAGGATGAACTTCTGCTTTCCGGGCCCCCAGGGATTGGCTGACCATACTGCCCGATGCTGTGCTGCGTGTGGGGAGTGTGTGTACATCACTGCAACAGGCAGGTGACTCGGGTGAGTTGGCATACAGTGCAGTTTGCATTGCTGTCGTCATGGTTTGACACATATATGTTGATTTCTCTCCACTGCTCCTATGGTGCTGCACATGTCTCTGGCCCACTACTCCATCACCCTTAGCTTCCGTTTGTCACACATGTGGCCATTACCTGTGCACATCTTGGGAGTCTTAATGGAGTTTCTGCTGCACATAATGACAGACTGTGTGGGTACACAGGCACAGGGCATTGTATTGTTTGAGAGCATGTGGATCACTCACTGCCATTGTGGCATTAGCAGGATGCGTAGCACTCATGCATGTACTGTGATGGGGGTCTCCACTTGTCGGTGATTGTCGGGGGTTCTGCCATATGCACCTTCTGGCATGCATACCTTGACTCACAGTGTATGTCTCTGTGTCTGCTTGACCTGTCTACATGACTGATCATTCTGCGCCTCGCTGCCTATGTGTGTTTCAGGGATGTGTATGGCCACCGCTCCAGTGATGTTCCCTCATCCCTCTTTTCCCTTCTGCTTGTGGGCTACTGTACATTGTGGGCATGTGTCATATATCCTTTTCTGACGTGTCTCAGGTTTGCTGGTGGACCGATGTACGTCAACATTTTGTTTCCACACAACACAACGCACCTTGGACATGCTGCACTCACAGCTACCCATGCACACATGGTAATGTCATAAGACATGCCATACTGGGTCAGACCAAGGTCCATCAAGCCCAGTATCCTGTTTCCAACAGTGGCCAATCTAGGTCATACGTACCTAGCAATATCCTCAAAAGACAGGTTCCACAATGCTTGTACTGGGTCAAGCATTGATATCCTGGGTCCCTTTTTAATAGTGGTTTATGGACCTTTCCTCCAGGAACTTGTCCAAACCTTTTTTAAACCCAGCTATACTAACAGCCCTTACTACATCCTCCGGTAACAGATTCCAGAGCTTGATTACACGTTAAGTGAAAAAATATTTTCTCTTATTTGTCTTAAATAGTTTACCCTGTAGCTTCATTACATGTCCCCTAGTCTTTCTATATTCTGATAGCATAAACAATTGATCCACGTTTATCCGTTCCACTCCATTCATTAATTTATATACCTCTATCATATCTCCCCTCAGCCGTCTCTTTTCCAGGTTAAAGAGCCCTAACCTTTTTAGCCTCTCTTCATAGGAGTAGCCTTCCATCCCCTTCACCAATTTGGTGGCTCTTCTCTGTACTTTTTCTAATAACGCTATGTCCTTTTTAAGATACGGTGACCAGAATTGCACACAATATTCAAGGTGCGGTCGTACCATGGAGCGATACAGAGGCATTATAATATCCTTTGTTTTATTCTCCATCCCTCTCCTTATGATACCTAGCATTCTATTTGCTTTCTTGGCCGCCGCTGCACACTGGGCGGAGGGTTTTAACATGTTATCCACGATGACTCCTAAATCCTTTTCCTGGGTGGTGGTTTCTAATGTGGAGCCTTGCATCGTGTAACTATAGTGTGGGTTGTTCTTTCCTAGGTGCATAACTTTGCATTTGTCCACATTAAATTTCATCTGCCATTTGGATGCCCAGTCTTCCAATTTATCCAGATCCTCCTGCAGTTTTCCACAATCCTCTTGGGTTTTAACAACTTTAAACAGTTTTGTGTCATCTGCAAATTTGATAACCTCACTAGTTATTCCCTTTTCCAGGTCATTTATGAATATGTCAAAAAGTAGCGGACCCAGTACAGATCCCTGGGGTACTCCACTATTCACCTTTTTCCATTGGGAATATTGGCCATTTAGCCCTACCCTCTGCTTTCTATCTTTTAACCAGTTCCCAATCCACAATAGTACACTGCCTCCTATCCCATGACTTTTTAGCTTCGCCAAAAGTCTCTGATGGGGGACCTTGTCAAAAGCTTTCTGGAAGTCCAGATACACTATATCAACCGACTCACCTTTGTCTACCTGTTTATGCACACCTTCAAAAAAACATATCAGATTAGTAAGACAAGATCTTCCTTGTCTAAAGCCATGTTGGCTGTCTCCCATTAGGCCATGACTATCTACATGCTGTGTAATTTTGTTCTTTATGATGGTTTCTACCATTCTCCCTGGTACTGACGTCAGGCTCACCGGTCTGTAATTTCCTGGGTCACCCCTGGAACCCTTTTTAAAAATTGGTGTTACGTTGGCGACCCTCCAATCTTCAGGTATTACAGATGATTTTAATGAAAGTTCACAGATTGTCCGCACTCCATTGATGTCTGCAGCCTCTATTGGGGCTCTTTGTGCGCTTGCCTGACACGGACATTCCCAGTCAGGTCACAGCTCTACCTTTCAGGTAGGCCTCAGCTTCCAGACTCTGGGGCATACACCACGTGCTGGCGCTGCATTTGGCCTGTTGCTATCATCATGTCTTTCGTTGTTGTCTGTGTGCGCCACCACTGCTGGACATGCTCTGGACCCCAGTGGTGCCTGTGTGTCATGTGCATTTACATGAACATATTGGGATGGTGTCCTGGTCTTAAGAGACATCTCCTGCCGTGGTCCATGTGCACTGTGCTCAGTGTTGTGGCCATGTCATGTGGTGATATCTATGCATTCTGGGGTGACCCCTTTCTATCTGACTGTCTCCTTTCAGACCTACAGGGACCGTGGGTTGGTGTGCCATTCCCTTTCCTGATATCTACATATTTTCACACAGGACACAGACAACATACATGACACATCTACTACACTGCATCTGGAGATCCCGTCATCCATATGTGCGTGGACACAGCACCCCTGTGAGACTGTCCCTGGATGTTGTTGCCACAGGGATAAGGGCCTCTGCAATTTGGACACAGGCCTTCTTCTCAAACTCATTGCTGGCCTATTTTGAATGTCACTGGGGGGACTGGGCCACCGTTGCTGCCATGGACTGTCTGGGTATTTCGTTTCTTGCAGTAAAGGGGGGGATGAGCTGTACATGCATATGTAGCCCTGATACATAACTGTTGACATGGCATGTTGCCTTGTCACTCTGCATGTGTTCACCATGTTCTTTGGGTGGCTGGGGATGGTGACTGCTGTGCATACGGTGGGTGCGAACACTGTGGGGACATGTCGTGTTGAAGCCCTCCACATCACATATTCCTGTATGTTAGCGACTGCTGATGAGATGCGGCATAGGATTTGGGGTTGCACCAGTGGGGGGTGCTCAGGGTGTGTAGGCTCCACAGGCAGCAACAGGTGGGTGGACTCACAAAATGGATTGGGTGTGTGCTGGCAACGTGGGCAGCGACACAGGCCCCATGTCTTTCTACAGGTCATATGGTGCACCGGGATGCAGGATACATTGGCTGCTTGGGTCTGGTGTCTTCCTTTTGTGGACGGCTGTTTGCACTTTTGTTGTTTTGGATATTTGGGATATTGGTCACCCAGTTTCATTGCCACTCGGGAGGTTGCCAGTTTGGGCAACACCTGGCATTGATCTTTTCCTTCCTTGTTAGATGCTTACTTGCCCATATGCTGTGTGCACCCCCATCACATCTACGCCCACCCTTCCATGGTTGAGCTGTGCATGTCAGTGTGGCCTGTTTGCAGCCTGTGTGCCACATTGTCTTGACTCTTTGTAGTTTCCCTCCTGGGGTGGGGCATGTGACTGGGCTGCCTGTTTATTGGGACCGCTGCTGCCGGTTGGTCTGGGCCACATCACTGAACTGGTTGGTCATGCACCTGCTCCTCTTACAGTCCATTGTCCTTGACCACAGCCCATTCACATGGCTTTCCATTGTCCTGGCCCCTTCCAGCCCTCATGTGTCGCTCCCCTGATATATTGCATGTTGTTTACACTGCATTATATTTCCTGGGGTGGGTGTGGACCTGTTCATATGTGCCTCCCATCCCACCTGTGGACTGTGATGTTGGCTGTGGACCCCTGCTCAACATGTGTACTGCATCTTGGTTAGTCTTTGGGGTGCCCTCACCTGGCACACAGCTGTAGTTTTGTATGGTGACATACTGTGGTCCTGTCTGCATCCATTTCTGTGTGCCTACTGGTGTTATTGTAGTTAATTTTTTTCTGCAGCGCTTTCCATCCTAGTGGTCATGGCTTTTCACTCTCTCTGTTCTCCTGTTTTGATGCCTTTCCTGCACTGGTACCTGTGGTCGCTGTAACAGTCATCTCTTGGCTTTTATGTCCTGGCCGCTCTTATCATCCTCATCACAGTTGCGGACCATCCTTTGGTCCATCTATCTGCATCAGTGTGATGTGACATGTCCTGTATGTTGCTGTGCACTGTCATCCCGTATCCTACACTGCTACCCTTGTCTGCATTGCATCTCTTTGTGCTTGGCAGGCCTGTGCCTGTTCTGCGTGGCAGGCCCACTCCTCTGGCCACCTCCACTGGGGGACACATTTTCTCCTCACCTGCCACACACTGTCTTTCTAGTACTCTAGGGTGCCAACAACCTTTGGTGTGTTGCTGTTGCCAGCACCATGTTTGTCTGCGCTGCTGCCAGACACATGGGATGTCCACAGGGGTGAGGGTCCAGTAACTCCCTACTCTCCCTCCGTCAGTCACCTGTTCATTGTCTTTACTGTGGGTTCTATGTGGTGTTTGTACTACATCTGTCTCTGTTCCACGCAGGTCCTGCAGGTCCTGCAGACACCACTTGCAGTCCCTAGGGCACACTGACCTTGGCCCACATACCCTTTTTGGGGCACCGTGCCATATGGTTCTATGGGCCAGGGTTCCATCTGCACTCTCTTATCCCTGTGTACCTCATATTGCACTTAGCATGGGGCACCCTTCTCGGCACCATACTGGTCACCTTTTTCATTCTTCTTCTTGGGCACACTGTTGGGCTACTGTCTTTTGCTGCTCTATGGCAGTGATGCACAAATTCATTTCTCCCTTCAGGGCCAGGCGCTGTGGGGGTGCCTACCCCCTCCTATGTTCATCTCGGGACTGCTGATGTACATGTGCAGTGCACCATGGATATTGTTGCTTACACCCATATCCTTAACCCCCAGCAGGCACTTTGGGTGGTGACATGGCGCCCTTTCTTTGGCCAGTCAGGGGGTTATTGGTTCTGGTGGTACAGCCATCTGCATATTCTTTCTCCACATATTCATAGTATGTTAGTGTTTGCTTTTGCTTTTGCCAGTGGCTTTCGGTTTATGAAACAGGTCTGTGATGTTATTGGGCCTTTTATATTTGGTAATGATCTTGGCCTTGGTCTTGATTGTGTTTGCCATATGCTCTTGTTTGCTGAGACCTTGGTTTGTTTCATTGACAAGAATTCTTTGTATGTGCATAGTGCAACTGCTGTGGATCTGGTGTGGGGGTTTTGAGCATTTCACGGTTCTGCTCCATGGGCTGGCCACCTCATTATTGGGACTGTGTTATTTGCACTAGCAATATGGGCGACTAGCTACTTCAATGCCTGTGGGGGCCCCTAGGTCATGGGTTTCAGCCCACAGATGGAGTGTTTGGTGGCCCTTTGGGGGGCATCTTGTAGCTTTGCTTTACATTGGTGCTGACAGCAGCACCACCCTCACAGTGCAGAATCCTCATGGTGCCTCATCGGGAACCCTATGGCATGACCTATGGGGCTCTCTGTAACATGCCCTATAGGGTGCCCTAGCAGACAGTGCACATTTACCTTTACCCTCTGGTGTGCCTTGTAGGGTGCTCTATGTGGCACCTTCGGGGTATAGCCCTGTGAGTGTGTGTTTGACAGCAGAACCTGTTAGACGTACAAAACAAGCTGCTTCTGACATCACTGAATTGGTGTAAGGGTAATGTCGCAGACTCATCCAGAGATACCCCTGCCTGGCAGGTACACATTCACTTGATACAGGGCCCAGAGTTGGGCCGACCAAAGCATGGCGTGGTGGGGTTTCCTGCAGGGGTACGATGGCAGGACAATTCGGTTCTTACCTGCCTTGTTTCCAGCACGGTTTGACGTTTTATTTCCTTTATTACATGATTTGTGGATATATTTGACTTTGTACATATCTCAAACACGGTTCTGGATGCAAATTCACACTATTTCCTTCTTGATTAAAAGGGCCCTCCCAATGAGGGGAGGTGGGCATTTTCTCCCACCTCTCAGGTTGGTTATGGCCGACAAAAATGGAGGATATCTATGGTTTTAACAGAGTGCTGACTGGTTATCCAAATCAATGACTATGGTTTGGGGAGGGTAATGTTGCAGGCAGCTTTAGCCCTTAGAGCCACAGGGGGAATTGAACTCACAGACCTTGCACCATCTGACAGTGTCTTAACCATTGTGCTATGGATCAAGCTGCCTTAGGTGACACCTTTTCTAACTTCTTATGGGGCACCCTGTTGGGCTACTGTCTGTTGCTACTATGTGACAGTGACACACAGTCATTTCGCCCTACCGTGCCAGGGGGCTGTGTGGGTACATAACCCTTGTTGTGTTCATCTCTGGACTGCTGATCTGCATGTGCATTGCACCATGGGTATGTTTGCATTGGGACAGATCCTAGCCAACACAGCAGGCCATTTGGGTGGTGTCCTGATCAGGGGCGGCCCAAGGGGGGTGCGGGGCCATGTGCGGAGACTCGGTGCGGGGCCTCATTTGCATAAGTGGCCTTATTTGCATAAATATTTGCATAATGTTACCATACACTAACTTTTAGTAAACATGTCTCTTAATGAGTGTATGGATAAAGAAAGACTAAAAGATTTCTACATTACTATAACCCAGTGCCAACCGCCAGGCACATTAGAAACTACTACAAACGCTGCCCATTTAGAACCCATAGCAAACCTGCCGTATCCTGACAGCATTACCAGGACTCACAAAGCACCATACTCTAACTATCAAAAGGCAACACTGCAAATATTAAACCAATACATTTCAGAGAATACTGGGGAAAGAGAACAAGTGGCAATGTCAAATAGGAATTACATAAACAGAATACCTCAGCTCAGTTACACATGCAGAACATAGACCATCACCAAACAAGGAATCACAATTTAGAAACAGGAAGGCAATAATTAAACTGGGAACCCCAAAAGCCAAACTTGGAATGTACAACAACACTGTAGAAATAAAACTATAAATTAATTTCCTCTTGTACCAAACAAAGCACAGACGTTAATGATGCACATTTCCCAGAGGTTTCATATTCCAGTTAATAAATTTAAAAAAAAGAGATATTTCTACCTTTTGTGCATTTTTTTCAGTTGCAATTGCTCCAGCCACTTTCTTCTGGTTTCTTCATGTTTTCTGCTAACTGTCCATCGTCTGCTGTCCATTTGTTCTTTCTTCTCTCTTCTAGTTTTTTTTCCATTCTCTCTCTACATCTGCTTTAACATACTAATCTTTCTCCTTTTGCTCTTTCCTCATTCCTATTTCATCCACACAAATTTTACCCCTCCATCCTCAATCCCCACTTACTCTCCCAATACCAGGCCAATTGTAGATTTTTCATCCCTCCCACACAAAATATTTTTCCCCTCTCCATTTTACTCTCCCAGCCCCATCCCATTCTAATCCTCCCCCAACATCAGCTCCCTTCTAGTTCCAGTCTCACCCAGCATCCATTCCCTTCTAGTCCCTGCATCAGCCCATTTCCAGTCCTAGCCCACCATCAACCCATTTCCAGTCCTAGCTCCCCCATCCATTTTCAGTCTGAGTCCCTTCATCAGCTCATTTCCAAGCCTAGCCCCCCCCATCAGCCCACTTCTAGTCATTTCCTAGCCCCATCATCAACCCATGTCAAATCATAGCTCCCCTCCACTCAGTCCAATTCCAGTCCAAGCTCCCCCATGAGCCTACTTTCAGTTCTAGCCCCTCCATGAGTCCATTTCAATTCAAGCCCCCACCACAGCCCATTTCCAATCTTAGCTCCCCCAACAGCCCATTTCCAGTCCTATCCTAGCTGCTCCATCAGCCCATTTTCAGTCCTAGCTCCCTTCCCTCACAGCCCATTTCCATTCCAAGCTCCCTCCCCATCAGCTATTTGCAGTTCAAGCCTCCCCTTCCACTTAGCCCATTTCCAGTCATAGCAACCCCCCAACCCATTACCAGTCCTAGCCCCCCATCAACCCACTTCCAGTCCTAACCCCCCATCACCCCATTTTCAGTTTAAGCCCCCCCTATAACCCATTACCAGTCCTAACCCCCCCCATCATCCCACTTCCAGTCTTAACCCCATCAGCCCATTGCCAGTCTTAACCCCATCAGCCCACCTCAAGTCCTAACCCCTCCCCATCAGCCCATTTCCTGTCCTAGCCCCCCCCCATAGCTCATTATCAGTCCTAACCACCCCCCCCAGCCCATTAGCAGTCCTAACCCCCCCACCCCCCCAGCCCATTAGCAGTCCAAACAGCCCCCCCAACCCATTAGCAGTCCAAACAGCCCCCCCAAGCCCATTAGCAGTCCAAACAGCCCCCCCTTTAGAAGTCCAAACAGCCCCCCCCAGCCCATTAGCAGTCCAAACAGCCCCCAAGCCCATTAGCAGTCCAAACAGCCCCCCCCCAAGCCCATTAGCAGTCCAAAAAACAAAAGCTGGCTCTCTGGCTGCTGCCGCGGCAGAGTGCAGTGTCCCGCGGGGCCCCCTCTGCGCCGGCTGAGCCCTCTGCCCGGCTTACAGATTCGCGAAGGGAGAGTGTCTCTCCCTCGCGTCTCTGTTAAGCCCGCAGGGGCTAATGGGAAATTTCCCATCAACCCTCGCGTCTAAAGGGGCTGATGGGAAATTTCCCATTAGCCCCTGCGGGCTTAACAGAGACGCGAGGGAGAGACACTCTCCCTTCGCGAATCTGAAAGCCGGGCAGAGGGCTCAGCCGGCGCAGAGGGGGCCCCGCGGGACACTGCACTCTGCCGCGGCGGCAGCGGCAGCAGCCACAGAGCCAGCTTTTTTTAATGTAATTTTCAGAAAAGCAGAATGTTCTTTGCGCGGGGCCCCCTGAAACGCGTGACCCTGTGCAAAAAAAACATTCTTGCTCAATGGACGGGCCGGCCCTGGTCCTGATGCCCTTCAGTTGCCAGCCAGGGGGTTGTTGGCAGCTATGGGGCTGCAGCCCAGTGATTCCTTCATGGCCTGTGGGGCCAGTGGTCTTCGGTTCAGACCCACAGTGGGCTTCTTTTTTCCTGCTGTCTGCAGCATTGTATATTTTTAATGCACGTTAGTGCTGCCAGCGAAACCCCCTCAGCGTAATATAACCTTACAGTGCCTCATAAGGCGCCCCATGCGGCACCTTATCTGGCGCCCTTTAAGTTGCCTTATATGGTGTTCTATAGGGGACATCTTGGTGTGTCTCAGTGGACAGTGCACTTTATAATGTAGCCTGTGAGGTGCATTATGGGGTGCCATCTGCAGCACCTTCGGTTACACCACTGTGAGGGTGTGTTTGCTGGCAACACTACTGAACATAAAGAAAAACTTGCCTCCTCATTCCCTATGTAATGTACAGGATGGTGCCTGGGCCAGCCTTCTGCATTAGGCACACTGGGGAACCCAGAGGATTTGAACCCATGCTGCTTGTGACAGCGGTCAGTGAGGTAACCATGGTGCTACAGCTCTGTTTCTGTGATTTGTGTCTGTACGCCTTCTTAGGATTAACGCGCGGTAACGCGCCACGGCGCCCTGTCACGCTCGTTAGTTTTTGGAACGCATGTCCTTATTTGGGGTTTCTGTCTCTACCGCGGCTCCTAACGCGAATCACACTAACGCACTTTAGCAAACATACCCCTTTGTGTATTTTTATGTTTGTACCAAGTATGCATGGGTACTGATTTCTTGATTTCTTCCATATATAGTGATTTCATTGTTTAAGAATGGTGTAAGATACCCGTCCTGATATCTCTCACTTCTGTACAAGAGGTTTTTTTGGTGTAATTTATAGAAAGTTTCATTAAAAATACAATTTAAAAAAATAAAGAAGCGCACATGGATATTTTTTTGTTTTGTAGTTTTTTCATGTTTTTTTCTTTTTTCATTTCCTTTTTCTTTCATCTACTTGATTTAAGAAAAATAAAAAACTAAACTAAAAATAGGAACTGAAAACAAACAAAATAAAAAATTAACTGAGCTCAACAGCACTGAGAAAACAAATCCCCACCAATATGCTGAAATAAAATCACTTATCCCATCCATGGAGTTTTTAAAATTGGCATTGACTGATCCAAGACTGGCACTATTGGCACAGAAATGCATCCCTACTTTGTTTCCAGCAAAGGCGTATTCCTAATACACATAACTGTAAATCCACGTTAACTTAAAAGAACACATTTGGGAAAATGTATTGTCTGTTGCCAGGTCCTTTCTTAAAATGTACTTTATGAGGGATGTTTTCTAATAATCTCAACAAATCCCACAATCTCCTCTGTGATCTCCATTACCACCGTTCTTGCAGCTGCCCTCAGATTTATCTTTTTGGTATCTCCATTTCTTCCCACTAGCATGAACATTAAGGCTGCTTTTCTCTAATGGATTCTAGAAAATTTTCAGTGGAGATTATACCGATTATTTTAAACCAGGCTAATGGCTGTCTGCCAGAAATATGGAAGATATTGTGAGAGCTTCATTTTCCCATGGCCCTTTGGAAATAAAGTAATGCAGAGTATACAGTACTTTCTTCAAAACCAGACTTCATTTCTCTGTAAATAAACAAAAAGAAGGGTCATGACCAAACTTTCTCATTATTTGATCTTCTGGAGGGAGAACATATATATGTTTTTGTAATCAATAAACTATTATTTCTTTTTCTTTAAAAGGAGACATCCCTGATTTAGCCCAGTGTTGTTTATATTTAAAACAATTCCCAGACTCTAGTGAGGGGCCCATGCTAATGTTTAGTGTGGTGCACTTACCCCACATTAAACCCCATGCTAACAGTTCATGCGCTTTGGTAAACATACCTCTACATCAATAAAGTGCATTTGATAATAATATATTTGTTTAAAGTATGCAGTTTATATTTCATACAGCCACTTGTACCACATATATCATTTGTGACAGTACTAGGTGCAACAAAAAAACAATAGTTGTTAAAACATGTGCGCTAATATGTGCGCTCAGGTCCCTGTGTGCCTGATCGGAATTGGGATGCACAGAGGTAGACCTGATTATGATCCCATGGGGGCTAGAAGTGCTCTGTGGGATCAAAATTGGGTAGAGGGTTTAAATGTGCAGGCCGGGATCCAATTCTGACCCTTGCCTGGCTAACCCTTGCCTGACCCTTGCCTGGCTAACTCAGTCAGGCTCCTGAATGGAGCCATGGTGCCATGGCACCATGGCTCCATTCAGGAGCCACGATCCCCAGCCGCCGACCACACTTTCCTTTCCCCACAGCCGACTCCCGATCTGGTCTTCTATGGCCAGGGTTGGGCTATGGAGAATCCCCTTATCCCCTCACCTCACTGGCGCTGCTGTCCCCCGTCCAGTCTGCTGACCCCGGATGTACAGGGTCGACTTCAGAATCGGCCCTGTATGTCTGGGGTCATGGACCACCCATGCCCCGCCCTCTCTCCACGTCCAGAATGCCCCCTCCCACGCCCTGACTAAGCCTCCCCATACAAACTCCTTGTTCATACGGGGAGGCTTCTGCCATGGACAGAGGGGGGGCATTATAGAATAGACCTCATAGGATGTACTTTTACTGTATAAGGAGCTAGGTAAAGTCATGTGCCATCAACACACGTAATCATACGCAGATGGGCCTTTACATGAGTATTTTCATCAGGTGTTATTCCAAAAGTACACACGCCAGGCTGATGATGCATGGTAGAGTGCAAATTTACACATATAAGTTATGAAATACTGTAATTCTTTACAAGTCTAGGCATACACATTTACAACAAGTCTGAAGCTGGTGTAAGTGCTTGTGCTTAGGTTTGCCACACATAGTTTCCAACTTACACTCCCAATTTATGAAGAAAAGTACACAGCCTCACTAAACTAATTCACCTTTATGAAATTCCCCTCATTGAGGATAATTTTAGAACAGGGTACCTAGTTAAAAGTTTTTTAAGGTATCTATTTTATAAAAATAAATAGGCGCCTACTTGTCTTTATAAAAGTTTAGCCTCAGTGGCAGAAATTGTGCCTTAAGTTAAGACTGTCATTTCCACCAGCCCTAGAGCTACAGTAAATCCCTGTGTCAAGATTTTGCAAAAACATACTTCAATTATTAGGGGGGGTGAAGGCTTTCAATGAGGCGGCCAGCACTGTTAAAGCAGCTGGCCATTGCTGCTTTAACTTTGCCCTGGATACTCAATGCAGGGGCCCGATTCGAGCCCTGGCATTAAATATCCAGATTGCCCGGATTGCAATCTTTCAATGCGGTCAGCAGCAATATTCAGCCACTGACTGGATTGTAAAACCAGCAAAAGTTAGGCCAGCCATTCAACTGTCTTAAAGTTATCCAGTTAGGGTAACTGGATAGCAGCTGAATGTCATTGCTGCCTGGTTAACCCATGGTGACGCCCTCGCTCCAGCCTCCGGAACGCCCTAATGCTAGCTAGCCTTGCTGGATGTAGTGGCAGCACACAGGGATATTCGTGCTGGTACTGCTGAATATCCTGGTGACCGTAATTAACGCAGTTATCAGGACTGCTAACCATGTTAATTGCGTTGAATATCCCCCTATAGTATTTTATAATCTACATGGGTACTTGTGTGCTCCACCAAATGCCACTCACATGCATCCCCACTGGCAATGTAAATGCCATCACAAAATACACCTATTTTAGTATTTTATTAGAAACATATAAACATGATGGCAGATAAAGACCATATGACCTAACCAGTCTGCCCTTCCATATCAACTACTATAGTGTCTTTTTTCCTTTAGAGATCTTCTATGTTTTCCTATGCTTTCTTGAATTCAGAAACAGTCCTCATCTCTACTAATTCCACTAGGAGATTCTTCCACGCATCTACTACTCTATCCATAAAGAGGTATTTCCACATATTACTCCTGAGCCAATCCCCTTTAATCTTCATCCTATGCCCCCTCACAGCAGAGCTTTCTTTCAATTGAAAGAGGCTCTCCTCCTGTGCATTTATGCCAAAGATGTAGTTAAACATCTCTATCGTATCGCCCCTCTCCTATCTTTCTTCCAAAACATACATATTGAAATCTTTAAATTTGTCCTCATATGCCTTATGATGAAGCCCACTCATCATTTTGGTAGTCGCCCTCTGCACTGACTCCATCCTGTTTATATCCTTTTGAAGGTGTGGTTTCCAGACTTTCAACAATACTCCAAATGAGGACTCACCCAAGACTTATACAGAGGCACTATCACCTCTTTCTTCCTGCTGGCCATTCCTATCACTATGCACCCAAGCATTCTTTAAGGCTTTCACTGTTGCCTTTTCTATCTGTTTATCCGTCTTAAGATCATCAGGAACAATCATGCTCAGGTCCCGCTCTTCTTTCATGGATAGAGGTACTTCACCCCCTATACTATACCACTCCTTTGGGTTTTTGCAGGCCAAATTCAGTCTCCTGCATGCTTTAGCATGAAATCTCAGCTGCCGAATTCTTGACCATTCTTCAAGCTTCACTAGATCCCTCTTCATGTTATCTACTCCTTTCTGGGTGTCTATCCTATTGCAGATTTTGTTATCATCAGCAAAGAGGCAAACCTTACCCAACAGCCCTTCTGCCATATCACTAAAAAAATGTTAAAAAGAATTGGACTGAGGACAGACCTCTGCGGCACACCTCTGATAACATCCTTCTCCTCAGAGAAAGCTCCATTTACCAGTTCCCTTCCTCACCTCCCACTCAACCAATTTCTAATCCTGTTAGTCACTTTAGGGTATGTCGCTAGGGCAAACAATTTGAACGCTGTCAAAGGCCTTACTGAAATCTAAGTACACCACATCTAGGGCTCTCCCTTGGTCCAAATAGTCACCCAGTCAAAGAAATTAATGAGATTTGTCTGACAAGACCTCACTCTAGTAAAACCATGCTGCTTCAGACCCTGCAGTCCTTTGGACTCTGGAAACCTCACTTTCCCTTTTTGTAGCAGTGCTTCCATTTATTTACTCACCACAGAGATCAGACTAACTGACCTGTCGTTCTCACCCTCATCCTTATTTCCGTGTTGTATAAAGGGACCACATGGACATTTTTCCAGTCCTCTGGGACCACTCCTGACTCTAATGAAGTATTAAAAAAGTCAAACAATGGAGCCTCAAGAACTTTCCTAAGTTCCTTCAATACTTTGGATGTATCCCAAGTGACTACTCTGTGAATCGCATTGAGAGGGAGAAAATCTTTCAGTACCAAGAAATGCAGTCAGAGACCACGCAAATGTGGCAGAAAGATACCAAATTATTTCCCATCATGTTGGGTGCTCCAGGCTTAATTAAGAGGAATTTCCAAGCACACCTTGATAAATTACTCATGTATGTAACGTCTTTCGAACTCCGGAGGAAGGCTCTCTTTGGCCCGATGCAAGTACCATAAACCATTATTAAAGGGGATCCAGGAAGTCCACTGCTTGCACCAATACAAGCATTGTGGAACCTTGTCCTTTGGGGAAACTGCTAGGTATTTGTGATCTAGATTGGCCACTATTGAAAATATGGCATATCTTATGTTCTTATGCCAAGCATTATCAGTAAATTTGAGAGACTGAGATCATATTCCATATACCTTGGCTCAGGGGCGGGTCAAGACAATCTGCTGCCTGAGTCGAGAAATGAGCTAGTGCCCCCTCCCCACAGCCAAAATGGAGGGACCTCCTCAGAGCTCTAATCAGGAAACAGGGGGTCCCTTCACTCATAACATCAATCAGGTGATTGCCCCAAGAATAAAGAAAGAAATATATTCCCAGGCTATATAATATATTTTTTAAATTTTGCAATGTTTTTATATGCAGCAAAAATTATAGCAGTTTAATTATGTAGCTTAAAAATCTAATATAGAATATATCAACTCCTGACATTTCACACTTGATCAACATGGTGTTTAATGTAAATATATGTTCAGTAAAAGACAAAGGAAATGCAAGGTGATCACACACCAAGGAACAAATAGAAAAAGTGAGAATCACGGAGTAGTTTATAACATATAGCTTAAACTGTGCTGTGGTTCTTGCTTTTTCCTTTTAAACATTTTATTTATTTAAGTGATTTTATATACCGCTCTATTTTGCAGTCAGAGCGGTTTGCATAAAACATAAAACAATAAAGATAAACATAAACAGTGTACATAGAACAGGTAAGTTAACTTGGAGTAGTTAACAGGAGAAAATTTAACAACTGGGTTCGCTCAGAGGAGAATGGATAGTGTATAGGACATGAGTCTGTGAGTTAGTAGTGAGGCTGGGTTGTTGAATGTAGGTGATCATGTTCTGTACCCAAAGTAACCCCTCTCCGAACGATGGTGCAGAGCAGAACTAGGACATTTCGTACAGAAAATGTACCAAAAATTATTTCTAATTCTGGTGTTATTTGATTAACAGCAATATAAACCCTCACCAGTACTGGGCATATTGTGATATAATACAAAACCTTACAAAAAATTACTCAGACTCTATACAGAAAATCTACCATACCATACACAGCATCAACTTCCAAAACTCATAGAAGGAACATATCTAGAAAAGAGCAACACTAAATATTGCAGTGGGCCCTAAAAGATCCATACTCCTGTTCAAAAATCTGAATAAGCAGGATTATTACAGATCCCTACATAGAAACCCCATGCTAACGGAACACCCGACCTCAGTCAAACATTTAGAGCTCATCAAGTAGGGAATGAATTACCACATACTAAAGCTAGATGTGGTGGTGTGTTGCCAAGTCAATGTTGATTTTTGGCAAACCAGTTCCTGGGTTTTCTTGGCAAGGTACAACTGGAGGTAGATTACCAGGCCTTCTTCTGTGCAGTGAGTTTACCACCCCTGATATTCCAAGATTGTGGCCAATCTAGGTACTAGCCAAGCCCAATGCTGTTTAGCTTCAGAAATCAGACAAGAGCAGGTTTATTCAGGACAGGACACCACCACCACCACCACTACTACTACTTAGGAGGGAGGAGTGGCCTAGTGGTTGGGGCAAATTACCTCAGGCCAGAAGGTTGGGGTTCAAATCCCACTAGAGGACAACAACCTTGAGCCAGAAGGACTGGGGCTTCTAGTCCCACAGGTTCTCCTTGTGGTCTTGGGCAAGCCACTTAACCCTCCATTGCCCATGTTCCCTGTAAATAGTTATCTCCAAGTTATAATGCCCTGTTCAATGTAAACCACCTTGATATCATGAAAAGCAGCATATAAGAAATGTTAAATAAATAAATACAATTTATTAATTGTATAGCCTTACAAGGCATCCACAGCACAGTACAACCCCAGGGAAACAGAAGGAGATGCATTTGTCCTGTATTGTGCAAAATATAAATATAAAACATGCAAATTCCAAAGACTGACATATTCCAATCACTAAATTGAAAATTTGCTGACTGGCCATTTTAATCTTTAAACATGTTGATCTCAGTCTCTGGTTTTTGCTTCTTTCTGTCTTCTCTTAAGACCTTCTGAGGTCTCTGGCTCATCTGCTAGTTCTCTCCCGTCCTGTTATCTTCACTTTCTTACATCACAGCCTTTATCTTTCCTTTTTCACTTTCTTCCATGTATTTTTTTTCTCTCTCTATAAACTCAGATTATATTTCTTCCTCTTACCTTCCAGTCCTCATCCCCACCTTGTTACTGCACCTACCACTTTTCAACCCTTAACATGATCACCTGGAAAAACACGGTATAAAAATGTTAAATAAATAAATAATTAAATGACCTTTTCCTTCCTCGACCTTTTATTCCCCAGTCTTTAACTAACTCTTCTTTCTGTCTTCCTCCCTCAATGTCCAGCATCTCTCCTATCCAATGTCTCTCATCCATCCAGTACCTCACCCTTTTTCTCACCCCAGCATGTGCATTGTTCCCCCTCTCTCCCTATTCCTCCCCGATGTCCAATATATCCCTCTTTTTCTCCCCACACTACATGTAGAGCATTTCATATCTTCCTCTCCTTCTCCTTCCCTCGTGTCTACCATCTCTCCTCTCCCTAATCCCCCCCCCATGTCCACAATGTTTCTTCTCTCTCATTTCCATCTTCTATGTCCAATATCTCTATTTTCTTGCTCTCTTTTTCCCTCCTCCATATCCAGGATTTCTCCTATCTCTGCTCTATGTCCAGAAACTGCCCTCCATCACCCCATTTCTAGAATCTGCCCTTTCTCCCCTGTGTTCATCCCATGCCCAACATATGCTCTCTCTCTCCTATGTCTTCCCTACCTTGAGTCTAGTATCTGCTCTCTACCCCAATTCCATGTCCACCATCTGCCCTATGCCTCCCCCACCTTGCGGCCACCATCTTCTCTCTGCCCCCTCACCCCAAAACCAGCATCTGTCCTCTAACCTCCACCCTCTTCTGGTCAACATTTGTCCTGAACCCCCCACCCTGTGGCCAGCATCTGCCCATTTTCCTCTATCTCCACCTCACATACAGCATCTGTTCTCCATCTCCTATGCCCCCCACCCCAAGTACAGCATCTACTCTCTATCCACATCTCATGTCCACCATCTGTCCTACACTTTCCCCACCTTGTGGCATCTATCTGCCCTCTGCCCCCACACCCTATGGCCACCATCTGTTCTCTGCACCCCCCATGGCCACCATTGCCCTCTGCATCTCCAACAGCCACCATCTGCCCTCTGCCGTTCCCATGCCCACCATTTGTCATCTGTCCTCCATCATCCCATTCTTTCCCCTTGTTCAGCGTCTGGTCTCCATAACCCCACCCCATGAACATCACCTGCCACTGTCCTCTCACCAAATGGCCAGCTTCTGCCCTCTGTCCCCTCCCTCCTTGTCCGGCATCTGCCCCCACCACCATGCTCCTGACGTCCAGAATCACCTATCTCCCTACTGTAATATAAGGAATACAATATTTTTATCTCTGGGTCATCAGGTGCTCCTGAGCCTGCTATGATCGTAGTTCCAAAGAGGGGGGGGGGGGGGGAGAACATACTGCCACAGCCCTGACAGAAAAGAATGACTGGTGCTGCCTGATCTGCATTGTGGACCCCTATCCAGGATCCAGGATCATAGCAGGAGACTCACTATGGGGCCTCATTTGCATAAATATTTGCATATTCAAATTATTTGGTCAGTGCTGTGGTGTGATGAAGTGTAGAGGAAACTCCCCATCCTCCGCAAGGACTTTCCCCAGCCAAGGCCAGAACCAGTGAGGTATTGCTCTGGTAAGAGCTTAAACCCCTGTCCCTGTAAGAGAATAGGCTGGAGACTGCCCGGGGAGGGTGTTGCCAGATCCTGGGGTTTAAACCAGGAAGCAGGAGGCCTAGGAGAGAGAGGAACCTGGGGTTCTGGAGCTTACCTAAAGATTACTGACCTGTAAAAGAGAGCCTGCTGTGGAGGTAGGAAGCATTTTTTAATTTATTATTGTCTGCTCAGCCTTGCTGCTGGAGTTTTACTTGGTTGAAGAGACATTTTAATGGGCTGTGTGCTGCCTGAAGTGAAGAAACTTTGAGGATCCAGTTTTGTTTGTTTTGGAAGTGCTGTCTGTGCTGGAGCAGTGTTCAGCTATTCAGTAGAGTAGCTCTGCTGAGGGCAATTAAGGACAGCTGGAGAAGAAGTCTAGGGTAACAGAGGGTTTAATTCTATGGGAGCCAAGGATGTCCGGACTGTTGTCTGGATGCTTATCCCCAAATAAAGCATATTTTCTTTAAACCTCTTGGCTGTGTCATGCCTCACACTGGTCATATCCACCACATCCATCTTAATCCTGTGGCAGAAGATAAACCACCCACTTCCCAAGGTCTGACCTCTCCACAGTACAGGAAAGAAGAAGAAAGAGGGCTTTTTGGTACATGACTAAAGGGGTTAGCCCTGTTGTATTTAGTGAAGGAACCTCAGTCTAATTAGAAGTTGGACAGGCAGGAGTTTTATTTTCTTTTTCCTACCTCTGGCTGAGTTGGAAAGAATAATTAAAACCAAAACCAAAATTAAAACCAGGCTCTAGTAGAGGGACAGCAGCAACAGCAACAACAGCAAATGCAGCAACAACAGCAGCAGCTGCAGCACACCCCAGTGGAGGGACAGCAACAGCTGCAATGTACCCTACTGGAAGGACAGCAGCAACAACAACAATAACAGCAGCAACTGCTACAGGACATTTTGCAAACCCAAGGGACACAGCTACAGCAAGTACTACAGAAGTCAATGGAAATCCAGCAAGGGTCGCTAGCGCAAATCTCCGAGATACTCTAAGGGCGGCCTAAATTGATGGAGGGCAAGGTCACGGACCACTTCCTAGTAAACTTTGAGTGCACAGCCCATCTGGCTGGGTAGCCAGAGATGATGTGAACCACATATCTGGGAAACCTGCTGACTGGAATCAATCAAGCCACCTTCCAGGAAGCTAACCCTGATGGTCAATGCCCCCTAAAGACCGCCATACTGAAGCAAGCTGAGTATACACCAGAGGCTTACCAGCAGAAAAGGAGCTCTGGAGCCTAAAGAAACCCCCAGGAATTTCTTCTATAGCCTGAAAAAGATTGCCTGGATATGGATACAACTAGAGGAGAAGACCAGAGTGGAGGTGGCCAAGATTGTTCTGTTGGAACAGTTTCTAGAGGGCTTGACCTCCCTCATGAGACAGTGGGTTCACCAGTTCTCTAAATTGATCCTGGAAAAAGCTGTGGAAATAGCAGAAGGATTTTATGAAGCTCAGCTTGCAACTGAGGCATCCAAGGCAAAGGAAACAAGGCCAAACATAGTCCAAGGAGACTGGGGAGGAAAACCTGAGCCTTTGAGGCCTCAACCTCTCAGGAAACAAGTGGAGGAACTCAAAGCAGAGATGGTGAGGCTGAGGAACATTCAAGACAATGAGATGCTTCTTTCAACATCCAAGCTCTCTAGCAGAGGAGAAGATGGGGCGGCTGCAGAAAGATGAAGGTTGGACACAAGTCAACAGAGCCTGCAGAATCACCAATCCAACTTCTCCAGCCCTTGAAGTGAAGAACCATTATGCAGCTCTGGAAGTGGAGGAGGTGAAAGCATCCTTGCAAAGGTGAGAACCAGAGCTCAATCACCCCAAAGTTGCATAATCGGTGACCACAAGGAAGCGAAGGGTAGTGGTGGTTGGTGACTCTCTTCTGAGGGGTACTGAGGCATCCATCTGCCGACCAGACTTGATGTCCAGAGAGGTATGCTGTCTGCCAGCTGCCAAATCCAAGATGTTAAAGAGAGTTTGCCGAGACTCATCAAGCCCACTGACTATTATCCCATGTTGCTAATCCATGTTGGCACAAATGATACTGCAAGGTATCCATCTGAGCATATCAAAAGTGACTTCATGGCTCTGGGACAGAGGGTGAAGCAGATAGGGGCACAGATGGTGTTATCTTCAATCCTTCCTGTTAAGGGTAAAGGCTAAGACAGAGAAGCTCACATCCTGGAGATGAATGCATGGCTGCAGCGTGGATAGTGTCATTGAGAACGTTTTGGGTTACAGAGCAGAAATGGTGTCCATCTGTCCAAGAAAGGTTGACATGTCTTCAGTAGCAGACTGGCTAATCTACTGAAGAGGGCTTTAAACTAGATTCATTGGGGATGGGTGAAGAAAGCCCCCAGGTAAGTGAAACATTAAATACTTTTATGAAAATGGGTAAAAGGGGCAACATATGGAAAGCAGTGTGTATAAATGCCCGTAGCATGAAAAATAAGATCCCAGATGTTAAAGCTTTAATGGGAGAGGCTGAAATGGATTTAGTGCCAGTTACAGAAACATGGTTCACAAAAAATCATGACTGGGATATAACTATACCAGGCTATATTTTATTCAGAAAGGACAGGATAGGGAGAAGGAGTGGCACTGTATATAAAAAAAAATAATATTAAAGCTTTGGAACTACAGAGCTTAAAAGGGAGAGAGGAGGCACTGTGGGTTAAACTAGAAAGAGGGAAAGAGAAATCCATTTGCAATGGTGTGATATACAGACCTCCCTCACAGGAGGAAGAGGTGGACAGAGAGTTAATTGAAGACGTACGCAGCATTGCCAGATAAGGGGAAGTGCTACTGATAGTGGATTTCATTATGCCAGATGTTAATTGGCACATCCCTGCTGTAGTATCATCTAGAAGTCAGGAGATTCTGTGTTCTCTACAAGGAGAACTATTCAGGCAACTGGTAACAGCACCCACACATGAAGGGGCAATACTGGACTTGGTGCTTACCAATGGTGAAAGTGTTTCTGATGTTATAGTGGGAGATCATTTTGCATCCAGTGATCACCAGATGGTGTGGTTTAGTATTAGGACTAAGGCTGTTAAAATCCATTCAAAAGCGAGGGTCTTAGACTTTAGGAAAACTAACTTTTCGAAGATGGGCCAATACCTCAGAGAGTCGTTAGCGGGATAGGAACAGCTGGGGGATGTAGAAAATAGTGGGCAAAACTGAAAGGGGATATTTTAAGGGCAACCAACCTTTTTTGTTAAAATGGTAAATAAAGGTAAAAGGAAAAGGAGACCACTATGGTTTTCGAAAGAAGTAGCTGAAAAGGTGAAGAAAAAGAGGGAGGCCTTCCTGAAATACAAGAGGTCACAGAGAGATAAAGAGAGGCATTTATATTTGGAAAAACTTAGAGAAGCTAGCAAAGTAGTCAGGAAAGTAAAGATTCAAAGAGAGGTGGAAATAGCCAGTGCAATAAAATGGGGGAATAAGACTTTTTTCAGATATGTTAGTGAGAAGAGGAAGGGCAAAAGTGGTATTGTCAGACTCAAGAGTGAAGGGGAGGAATATGTAGAAGCTGATAAGGATAAAGCGGAATTGCTTAACAAATATTTCTGTTCTGTCTTCACAGATGAAGAACCAGGAGCAGGACCTCAGAAAAACCCACAAACAGGAACAGAAATGAGGGGCATCTTGAACAATTTTCAGAAGACTGTGTTTGTGAGAAACTAGCTAAACTTAAAGTAAACTAAGTGATGGGACCAGATGGGATACATTCAAGAATACTGAGGGAACTTGGGGATGTTCTAGCAGCTCCACTGACCAAAGGACTGGAGAGAGGCACATGTGGTCCCTTTACACAAAAGCAGAAGTAAGGATGTGGTTGAAAACTACAGGCCGGTTAGTTTAACTTCGGTGCTGAGTAAATTATTGGAAGTGCTGCTGAAAGAGAAAATAGTGAGGTTTCTGGAGTCCAGCAGATTACAGGATCCGAGGCAGCATGGATTCACCAGAGGTAGGTCTTGTCAGACAAATCTGATTAATTTCTTTGACTGGGTGACTAGGGAGTTGGACTGAGGGAGAGCCCTAGATGTGGTATATTTAGATTTCAGTAAAGCCTTTGACACCGTTCCTCACAGGCAACTTATAAACAAACTGAACACCATAGGGATGGATTCTAAAGTTACTGTTTGATTTAGAAATTGGTTGAGTGGGAGGCGACAAAGGGTACAGGTAAATGGAGCTCACTCTGAAGAGAAGGAGGTTAACAGCTGTGTGCCCCAGGGATCTGTCCTTGATCCGAATCTTTTTAACATCTTTGTTAGTGATATAGCGGAAGGGCTGTCTGGTAAGGTATGCCTCTTTGCGGATGATACCAAAATCTGCAGTAGAGTAGTCACCCAGGAAGGTGTAGATAACACGGGGAGGGATCCAGCTAAGTTTGAAGAATGGTCTAGAATTTGGCAGCTGAGATTTAATGTTAAAAAAATGCAAGATCATGCATATGAGATGCAGCAATCCAAGGGAGCAATATAGCATAGGGTTGGTGTACTTTTGTCCACTAAAGAATAGTGGGACCTAGGCATGATTGTATCTTATTTATTTGTTTATTTGTATCATCATTTGATACATCTCCTAGGCTGAAGGATGAGCTAGTTTACAACAGCATAAAACAGCTGCAGAGAAAGAAAAGAAAGGAACGCCAATAAATACAGGAAAGGTAAAGTAAAGAACAGGAAAGGACAAATACAGAAAGAAAACATAAATAAAGACATGACAGACACTGCAGACAAAAGGCCACAGACAATGCAAATAACTGGACTAGGCAAACAAGCACTTGAGAATGACCAGGAGGAAGTGTCGAAGGCCAATTGATAGAGGTGTGTTTTTAGGGCTACTTTGAATTTAGGAAAAGAAAGTTCTGAGCACAGTGAGAGGGGAAGAGAACTCCAAAGAGAAGGGGCTAGGAAAAAGAAAGCAGCATGATGGGTCCATTCTAGATGGGCTTGGGAGACAGAGGGGAGGGCTAGATGGTGTGTATGGAGAGCATGCATGAGCCAGGGGGGATGATGAAAGCATATAAGGTTGGCCAGATAGCGAGGAGTGGAGGTATGGATTATTTTGTGGGTCATGATAAGAATCTTATTTTATTTATTTATTTACATTTTCTTATATACCGCGTTATTTTCCATCAGTGCGGTTTACATGAACATTTTACATACACATTTCAAATGACTTGATTTGTGTTTACAAATAACAGGAATAGGAACTTGGAAAGAAACAGGGGTAACTATTTACATCTGTACAATGCGAATTGATTGGACATTTGCGTAGATTTGCCTAGCTGGATGGTGAGTGATCAGTGGTGCTGTCATCTGGGTAATGTAAGAGGAAGAGGTAATGTTTCACGGCTTTTCTGAACTGGGTTAGATTGGTGATATCATGGATACTGTGTGGAAGGGTGTTCCAGCATTTAGGTGCGGCGAGCTTAAAAGCCCTGTTCGTTGTGCTTTGGCAACACTTGGTCGTTTCTTTTGGGACTACTAGTTTATTGGCGGTATGAGATCTTCTAGATCTATAGGGGGGGGTTTATCAGTATGAGATCGGATAAGGAAGATGGGGCGAGTCCATTTATGATCTTGAAGGTCATTAGTATGGTCTTGAATGTGATCCTGCCTTTTATAGGAAGCCAGTGTAATTGTTTCAGGATGGGTGTCATGTGTTCCCTCATGGCAGCGCCCTGGAGAACTCGTGCTTCTGAGTTCATTGCTAGCTGTAATGGAAGCAAAGTGGATTGCGGTAGACCATGGAGTATTGCGTTGGCATAGTCGATATGTGGTAAGACCAGAGCTTGATACACTGTCCGGAAGTCATCTGGTTCAAGTAGGGAGCGTAGGTGTCTGAGGGATCGGATTTTATGGTATATGGCTCTTGCTTATATGGGTCTTCATGTCTAGTCGCTGGTCAAGTGTGACTCCCAGGTATCTGATGGAGGGTTTGGTCAGAGGTTCTGCATCTTGGACGTTCAAGTAAGGAGGAGTGATGAAATTTGGGTTCCTTGTGATGAAAAGGACTTCGGTTTTCTTATGTTGTATCCGAAGATTTTGCTTTTGGAGCCAGCTGGATACTACATTGAAACAGTCTGTCAGTGGGGAAAGGTCAGGGTTCTCAGTAGTGAATGGCATATATAGGAGAACATCATCAGCGTACAACAGACAGCTCACCTTGAAGGACCGGATGATCTCGCAGATAGGTTGCATATATATATTAAACATGAGTGCAGAGAGAGATGATCCTTGTGGGACCCCATGACTCTGGTGGAAAGGTTCTGATGTTGTTTCTCCTGATCTTACGTGTTGACATCTATCGGAGAGATACGACTTGCACCATTTAAGTGCAGAGTCACATATCCCCTTCTCCTGGAGGTGGTGTAGGAGGAGATCATGGCAGACTGAGTCGAACGCAGCTGCGATGTCTAAGAAGATGAGCACATATCCCTGGCGTATGTTATCAATTCCTGTTATTATGGTACTGAAGAGGATGGTGAGGAGAGTCTCCACGCCGTGAGCAGCTCTAAAACCGTGCTGACATAAATCAAGTGGGGCAGAAGCATCAATATGTTCTTGGATTTGTGTTTGAACTTCTTTTTCGATGATTTTCGCCAAGAGTGGGATGCTTGATATTGGCCTATATGAGTCTGGCTTCTTAGGGTCAAGCTTACTGTTCTTTAGTAGTGGCCTGATAGAGGTATGCTTGAGGGATTGGGGAAAGGTCCCATTTGTGAAGGTGCAGTCCATTAGCTTGGATAGAAAAGGGCTGACAGTCGATCGTAGCTCTTTTATCCAGAACACCGGGCAAGGGTCGGTTTGTGCAGTGGTTGTGTTGATTCCGGCGATTATATATTCAATTTGTTTTTTAGATGGCTTGGAAAAAATGGACAGTGGTGCTAGTGATCCTGGTTTGATTGGAGTGTTGGGAGCAGTGAACATATTGGTCTGGCACAGCTTCGTTTGTAAGAGGTCAGCGAAGACTTGAGGATGGATCAGGCTAGGTTTCTCAGGTGCTGGCTCTTTTGTTAGGTTCTTTATCAGGGTGAATAGGTCGTGTGGTTTGTTTAGGGACCGCTTTAGTGTGTCTGTGTGGAATCTTTTTATGCTCTCGGATATTGCTTGGCGGTGTTTTTCCAGTTGCACATTGTATGCTTTTAGATCATCCGTGGAGTGGGTTCTGTGCCAGCGTCTTTCCATTTTTCTTAGGCAGGTTAATGATGCTCTAAGTTCAGCGGAGTACCAGGCCGCAGAGGTTCTTTTCTTAGTTGGATTGTTTGATGGTGGTCGCAGAGCAATAGCAGTGAACTTTTCATTCCAGGCAGATACCAACTCATCAGGGTCGATGGATGTCAAGTCGAGGAGTGAGCGAGTTTGGTCGAGGATCTCATCTTTGTCAAAGGCATGGAACTTACGTGGTGCTGCTTTTGTGGTATTGTTGGACTTATCGGCATTGTTCTGGGGTTTGTTTTGAAGTAATATTTGAAAAATGATCAACCTGTGGTTGGACTAGGGGACTGCAGTGTTGGAGAGTATAGTAGTGTTTATTGTGTTGCCTGTATTCTGTGGGGCAAAGACAAGGTCCAGTGTACCATCTTTCACATGGGTGGTCTCGTGGATCAGCTGTGTGTATCCTAATTCCTTGAGGGCATCGAGGAAAGCTGAGGCTTGTGCCTCTGGCAAGGATGGTAAATTGAAGTCTCTTGTAACCCAGCTTGGTGTGTTTGGGTGTTGTGAGTTGGATGCGAGATCAATTGTAGTTGCAAGGGAGTCAGGGTCAGTAGATGGGGCCCTGTATATTAGGTTGATGGAGCAGTGTTTGTTGGTAATTGTGATTGCATCTATGGATGGTGTGTTGGTTGCATGGCTCAGGTGGAAATGGAGGTCAGTTTTGGTGATAGCGAGTGCACCTCCACCTCATTTACCGCTCCTGTGGCATGTGTGTATTGAAAAGTTATTAGGTAGTAGCTGATTGAGGAGGACATTATCATCATCAGAGAGCCATGTTTCGGTTATGAAGAGTATGTCTAGGCGATGGAGGGAAATCATGTCATGTATGACTGGCCATTTCTTTCGTATAGATCGTGCATTTATGAGGGCACATTTTATATTATGCGGGTGAGTGGGTGTTTCTTTTTTAGTTTTCGTGTTGTGTTGCAGTACTATATGTAGTAGGTAGGGTTGACGAGGGTGCGCCTCGCCATCGGATGAGTGGTGGGGTGTGCTTGCCCCCCTCCTCCTGTGGTTTTGAAGGATGGGTATTTGGTTGTGGCTTGTGGAAAATCCTTCGGTATTACCCAGCCAGCAGGCTACAAGGTATAGTGTTACTATGTAAAGGCATGAGAGGGCCATGTTGTGTCGCTGCTATATATTAGTAGGGTCACTACCTTTCTGCGTTAGCTTAATTGTGGGCTAGGGGTTAGGTAATGTAAGTTGATTGCCAAGCTGGCAGTATGGGATGCAGTGATACAGCAATGCAGTGTTAAAGTAGCTGGTGATGTACGGAATATACTAGGAGTAGGGCACTAATATAGGCAATACCAATATAGGCAATACACATCTTGTCTTGAATCTTGAATTCTGTAGTATTCCACAAGGCTAAAACAGTGCAACGCCTCAAACCTCTCCTCGAACCACAAGACTTCAGAACAGTGATGCAAGCCATGACACTCCCCCACCTGGACTACTGCAATATAATCTACCATGGACTCCCAGCCACCCATACAAACCCACTCCGGACTGCCTTAAAAACCACAGCAAGAATTATTCAGACCGCAAAAAGACAAGACCACATCACCCCAATCCTGAGAGAGCTACACATACTCCCTCTAGAAGCACGAATCAAGTAAAAATCCGTACTACTCACCCACAAAGCTCTCTACCAAACTCAAACATCCCAGATCCGCACACTACTAGCCCGACCAACCGACAACAGAAAAAACAGACAAACCACCAACAACTCCCTCACCATCCCCCATAAAAGGATGAAATGCAACCAACGAACCTGCAACAGAGCCTTTGAACTGTATGCACCATCCATCTGGAACTCTCTACCGAATCACATCAGAAACAACAAAGACCCCCTGTCCTTCAGAAAACAACTAAAAACCACACTATTCCAGGAATACCTCGGATCTGAAACTAACCAGCACAAATGAGACTGTAGCTCAAATGTCTATGTCTATGTCTATGTCCCAAACACTTGCTAAAATCATTAATGTCAGCCGCCTGGTGACAGCCCAGACCCTTACAATTGATCCCCCCCCCCCCTCGTTCAATGTTCAATGTTCCACCACTTTGACCCGGTGAAAAGCGGGATATAAATGCAGCTAAATAAATAAATAAATAAATAAAATAGTGAACCATAAGCTAGTGAAAGTGTACCAGAAGAGAGGTGATATGGTCAAACTTGGAGGAGTGCGTGAGGACACATGCTGCCGTGTTATGTAATAACTGAAATCTGTAAAGCTGTGTTTGGGGAAGGCCTGCCAAAACGATATTGCAGTAGTCGATATGTGATACGACTAATGACAACAGGAGAGTAGGGAGGGCTTCAGGGGAATGAAAGGGGCGAACCGAGCGAATCTGAAAAAGATGGAAGAAGCAGCACCGGGAGATAGAAGGAATGTGTTCAGAGAAGGACAGAGTGGAGTCCAGAACAACTCCCAAATACCGAATAGAAGAAACCAGAGGGATAGGAGTAGAGACAATGACAGGGGCTAGTAAGGGTGGGCACCAAAAGAGATCCTAGTGGCTGAGGATTTCAAGGAGTTGAGGTGGAGGTAATTGGCTGTTAGCCAGGAATGAACCTGACCTAGACATGAGTTGAGGGTAGAAATATCTGGAGCAACGGTGTAAGTACAGTGTAGAAGCAAGATATCATCGGCATAATAATACGCTGAGATACCGAATTGCTGGATCAAAAGGCAGAGGGGAGCTAGGAAAACATTAAACAGCAGAGGTGTCAGGACTGACCCATAGGGAATGCCACAAGAGAGCGGAACCTTTGGGGAAACAGACACCTCCGAGTTAACAGAGAAAGTGTGAATGATGAGAAAAGAATGAAACCAATTAAAGAGAGTACCAGTAATATCAAAATCAAACAGGCGGGAAAGAAGAGTCCAATGATCCACAAGATCAAAAGCAGCTGTTAGATCCAAGGAGACTATGATACAGAAATCACCCTGCTCATGAGCAATGTGAATTTCATTTAATAGGGAGAGGAGGCTAGATTTAACACTATGGCCTCCCTGAAAGCCAGACGGCCGAGGGTGGAGATCATTAACAGTAAGAAGGTGAGAAGATAGTTGTGAAAATACCAGATGTTCAAGGACTTTAGACAAAAAAGAAAGATTAGACACCGGGTGCCAGCTGGCAGGAAGAGAAGGGTCCAGGGTGGGTTTCTTAATGAAGGGGCGAACAAGGCCGTGCTTCCAGGAGTCAGGAAAGCAACCAGTAGACAGACTAGCATTAAACATAGACAAAAGGGGAGGCAGAAGACAGAGAGAGCGTTCAAGGAACCAAGTCAAGGGGATGGGTACCAAGAGAGCAGGTGGTTTTTCTAGTGGCCGAGAGGGACGAGAGTAGCTCAGGTGGTGAGATGGGGCTGAAGGCTGACCACAAATGCATGGGGAGGGGAGGGGAGGAGGGGCAGGGTGGGACAGGATGGGGTGGGGGGAGGAGATGGAGTTGGGATGATCTTAAAGTAACTAAACAGGTAGAAAAGGTGACAGCAAAAGCTAGAAGGATGCTTGGGTGCATAGGGAGAGGAAGGGCCAGCAGAAGAAAGGAGGTGATAGTGCCTCTGTAAAAGTCTTTGGTGTGACCTCATTTGGAGTATTGTGTGCAATTCTGGAGACCACACCTTCAAAAGAATGTAAACAGGCTGGAGTCAGTACAGAGGGTGGCTACTAAAATGGTTAGTGGTCTTCATTAAAAAGCATATGAGGACAGACTTAAGGATCTTAGAGGAAAGGCTGGATAGAGGTGATACGATTAAGACATTTAAATACCTCCATGGCATAAATGCACAGGATGTGAGCCTCTTTTGATTGAAAGCAAGCTCTGCTAAAGAGGGACATGGGATGAGGGTGAAAGGGGATAGATTCAGGAGTGATATGCAAAAATATTTCTTCATGGAAAGACTGGTGGATTCGTGGACTAGTCAGGCAGAGATCTGAGTCTGGATTGCCGGAGAGATTTTAGGCGTAGAGAGGTAAGGCCAGTTGCCATAATGTGGGATAAGGGACACTTTCTACAAGTCACATTTGTGCAGCTGGATGGGAGCAATGGTAATAGTTGATGAACATGTCACATTCATATGCCCCTTATGTGTGAGACAGTGAGTGGGAGGAGAATGTGGAAGGCAGTTCAGTTTTGGCCATGGTCAATTTAAAATGGCAGTGAGACATCCAGGCAGCAATGTCAGATAGGCAGGCAGATATATGGACTTGGCGTGTAAGAGAAATATCATGTGTAGATAGATTGATCTGAGAGTCATCAGCATAAAAATGATATTGAAAGCCATGGAAGGTGATGAGAGCACCAAGGGACTGGGTATAGATAGAGAAAAGGAGAGGGCCCAGAACAGACCCTTGGGGTACACCAACTAAAAGAGGGATAGCAGTAGAGGAGGAACGGCCAGATTAGACACGGAAGGAGCGATGGGAGAAATAAGAAGAGAACCAGGAGAGTACAGTGCCCCTAAAACCAAGTGAGGACAATGTATCAAGGAGAAAGTGGTGGTCAATAGTGTCAAAAACAGCAAAAAGGTCAAGAAGAATGAGGACTGAGTAAAGGCCTTTGGATTTAGCCAGGAGTGGAGGACTCTCTAGAATACACCAGGCTACAAATCCCTGCCTGCAATTGCCTAAACCCTGGACTTCAAAAAACCTGGCACCCACATTCTGAGACATTTGTAAACCACACCTGCCTGCAGCGGTACACGTGCAGTATTGGCTGCACTGGACACTCAGTACTGCAGCTGCATAACAGACACACAGCAGCAATAGTAGTCTCATGTGCAAACACCAAACCACATGTGACAGCAAGATGCCCTTCCCTCCACTGTATCTCCTAAGCCAAACATTTGCACACAAAGGTCCACTGGGCTGCAGTGTGGCACTAATCCCTGAGGCAGCACATGTGCAGGGCATGCATTCCCTTGTGACCTGCTTTACACTACAAGATAAGTACTTTTGCACATACATCAAACTCAAATCTCATTCACAACCCATGAAGTCCATCCCAGACCATCCTGCCCTCTTCAGGGGGTCATGCACACTTGCTCCTTCATCAAACAAGATATGCAAGTACTGGGAAATGCTCCAGTGCTCAGGGTCTCCACTATGTCTTCAATTTGTGCTATGTGTGCTGGTATTGGTTGGCCTCTTTATTTCCCAGGATGCACCTTTCAGTCTGAGCACCTATACACAGCCTTTTACCCAATGTAGAATGCAGTGATCCATCACATCAGCTCTGGAATGTGCAGGCACATTGTGTGCTTCATGGACATAACAGCCACCATATGTGCAAATGACCTTTTCACTGACCACCTTGAATGCTGGAAAGAGCACCCATCATCTAGTCCCTAGGCCAAGTTCTGTAATAGATGGCCTCTCCAGGTTTTGGAGCTGATCTATTTTACTACCAGACTACTACTGGCATAGAGTGAAGTATGTCATGCTAAATGCTTTGTGTTCAGTCTAGTTGCAGTATATTGGAGTAACATGTCCCATCTGGCCCTTGTGTCGTGCATCTGTTTACCCAGGGGCTCTTGTGTAGCATCATATGTCATGCTCTAAAGCTTTAGTTGTTTCCAAGGAACCTGAATGCACAGAAGTGGGGGTGCTGATACCAGCCTGCTAAAACCATAGTCACCAGCAGGTTAGAGACAGCCCAAAAGAAGCAGTTCTCCTTTCTTTCAGAGAACTCTAATCTACTAGATACATCATAATCAACCAGCAGATGCTATACAACACTTGAATGTATCAACAGCCTGGTTAGTAACTGGAGTATCATGACAAAAACAATACCTATGTCACTGCAACATAATCCTGAATAGGACTATATGGATATATAGACTTGACATAATCACAACACAGTCACAGTGAAAATGGCCTCAGCATGAACAGCTGTGTGCAGTCAAGCCATGCTCGTGCTGGGCTCATGTTTTGATGACTCAGCCGCTTACCTAACATCTGATTCATGTATATCCTCTGCAAACTGCTCTTTTGTAGACAATACCCAGAATCCTCTGCTCCTCATTTGTATACCCTTTTTTGTTTGAACTTAGGAATGGCTAATGCAATGCCAACAGCACTGGAAACTGGCCCAGAGACAGGCTGCAAGTGCATGTTGGCCCACAGTGGCCTACATCTGTCACATACCAGAAGACTGTGCCCCCCCTACACAACTTTTGGCACTGAGCATTGAACATAGTACCAAGCTCATTTTCCCATATTATGTCATGTCCCTAGGCATTGACATTATGAAAATGCCCAGTGCAGCAAATGCACTCTCCCATGCTTAGTATGCAGTTCCCCCCACCCCATCAAGAGCATGTGGAAGCATGGCAGGTTAGACACAGGGTTAGATGTTGGTATAGTTGCTGGCTACACATACGCCACCATCTACAGCCTCTTTATACTCTAACAAAGTCCTTGTGCCTGACCCACTTGGCACCCATGGAGAGTGGGTAAGGCTGTCATGCAGGTCCTCTGATGTGAAACATGCAGAGACTGGGTAGGCCTCCAGAGCTTCTATGCATCTGAACAGAGCCTCTGTCCAGCAATGCCACCTAGCAGGGGTACTTTCAAAACAGGTATGGACTGTTTTCACCCCCCCCCCCCACTTCCACCCTAATATTCCCCTCTAGGCACTGCCTTCCCACAATTGTGCATACATGTAATGGAGCTCTCCCTGGTAAGATTATGCCTTCCCCAGCTCACTCCAGTGAAACCAGCAGGTGATATGGGAACTGTACAGCAGTGTCATGTTGGGAGGAAAGTATAGGAACATGCTGTGGGGATGGGCCTTGATAGTTTAACTGGGAATGCATTTGAGTGTCACAGCTTTGAGGAAAAGATATGTACAGGCATAGTTAGTCAGCCAGTGACTCCCACAGATTGCAACTGCTTACTGGAAACTATCCTTCTGCCCGTAAATGGTGTCTCACAGTTTGTGGAGTGGCAAAAGAACTGGCCATACAGCATGTTGTATGCACAGCCATAAAGCCTGGGCATCACACACATGCACAGTACATTACTACTGCTCATAGTCCTCTGCACAGCACACCCCCACAAACACATGACCCCACTGTCCAAAAGAGGTGTAAGTTGGCATTCTTACTTTGCCCTTATGTCTCCTTTAATGCTTGGATTTTGCTAACACCTTCACAGAGTGTGCACGTGTTGCTGAGGCCCACTCCGTATGTGGGCACTATTAGTGCACTCTGCCATCCAGAAGGTGCTAGTGCAGCTTCTCAGTGTGGCTGGAGACTGTGAGGACTTGTGCTAGATGAGATGGGGAGGATTGCGGATATGGAAATGCAGGATAAAGTTAACACATTCTTAATACACAGGCTGGTCTTGAACTTATAACCCTTCTCTCTTATGTACAGCGACAATGCATTAGGAGTCACAGAGCAGCCATGTGGGAGTGTGGGTGCATCGCTCCATGTGTGTATATGTGGTCTTTGCCAGGCTGCATGAGGGCATAAGCTGGAGTATGCTTCTGTGTAGCTTTCTGCTGGCTCTGTGCCATACCTGTTTGGCAGAGTATGTTAGGCAGGTGTCGGAGAGGAACATCTTGTTAGGTCTGTATGTAGCACTGTATTGATATGCAGATGGATCAACTGACATTCATGTTTTATATATGGTGTCTGTCCTGGCAAAGGGGTAGGCCAGGACACATGTGCACACACATTCTAGTCCATGGGTGACCTAGCATAGCAGAGTGACAAAGGAACTATTTCCTGATGTGTGCTTGTGGGCCAGTTCTGGAATACTCTCATAGATGGCTGACCGCAATGAATAGTTTAGATCTCTCCCTCCATGTAAGCATGGCACAGCTGCTGCTTCATTGCTGCAGGTGGTCTTAAAGCAGCAGCTGACTTGTGAGTCATCCCGGCATGCCACTCTTGCCCCACTGCATAGCAGGGAACAATTGCAATGCTGCCCTCCTCCCTTAGGTGAGATAGTAGATGCTGGGAGGGTGTGCAACATGGGAAATCTTCCCTTTCATGCTGCGGGGAACCTCGAGGCAGCAGTGGGGAATTGCATAAGGGTGGTCTGCTTAGGATGGCAGGTGCTCTTGGCCTGGCCCTGACAGTACAAACAGCAGTATTGCACCTGTCATGCAGGGACAATGGTATCTTCTGCACCAGCCAGAAGTCACAGTCACTGCCACTTCCACCCCTACATGCTACTAATATGGCTGTGTGGTGGCAGTGGAAGTGGTACAAGTCCTTTGTGACAGCAGCAGCATGTATGTGCATCTCTGCTGTCACAGCAAAGTCTTATGAGACATCACAGATGTACACCCTGGGTGACTGCCTAGTCTGCCTAGCAGACTAATCGGCTCTGCTCAATCACTCACATGACACCAACAACACAGTGCCCTTTATTGAAAAGACACCATGCTGACTGCCAATTGACCACTACTATCACTAATTTCAGGGCTACAGTTTGGTTGCTGCACACTGCTAGCATATGTGGTGTTGAATGGCCGAGAACAACTCTCTCCCTCCAAAATGAACCCTTAACACCAGCTTTGAGCTGCCATTAAGGTTCCCAGTGGCTGTACCTCTAATACCCATTAATAGCACCTGCCATTAAGGGAACACATGCTGTCTCTGCCCACACTCTGTCGAGTTAACACCCCTTCTCTACCCCTTTATACCTTAATGGCTATTAACAGGACACTCCAAAGCTGACCACTGCAGCACTTGTACTCTCCCATGCTGGAGACACATTGGCCCCAATTCAAGAGCACATGGAAGCATGGCAGTTTGGGCATGGGGTTGGATGTTCAAACTGTTGCTGGTGACTCATACACCACCATTCCTGCCTTTTTGTACTCTAACACCATCCTTGTGACTGCCACCACACTTGGTGCCCATGGGGAGCCAGTGAGGCCGTTGTGCAGGCCCTTTAATATAACACATGCAGACACTGAGTAGGCCTGCATAGGTCCTGGCTATGTGAACATAGACTTTGTCCAAAAATCCCACCTATGAAGGACACATTCTAAACATGTATGGTACTGTTCCCTGCACCTCTACCCTCACCCCAACATTCACCTCCAGGCACCGCCTTCCAATATGATGGCAGGTGATGCGAAGACCAACATTGCGGCAGCTGAATGTGTGCATGCACCATTCAGAGGTCAGTGTCCCACTGTCGCATCCAGGCACATAGGTGCATTTGGACTCTCAATTGCGGTAATAGGTAATCTACTGCTGGATGCTTTGGCCAATGATTAGTAGAACGTGTTGAGGAGGAATTCTTAAAGCTAATTAATCTGTGAACCCACTATTTTTTGTTAAATCAGTCAGGGCCTAGTAGCAGCAGTTTAAGTTTAAATATAAAACACAGAGGAGAACTTTCTGGTTACATTTCATACCCAGCAGAGAGCTTGTAGTATAAATTTAATAGTCACTCAGGGCCTAGTAACAGCAAAGTAATTTTAGTTTAAATTTAAAACACAGAAGAGAGCTTTCAGGGTACATTTGGAACCCAGCAGAGAGCTTGTAGTCTAAATTTAATAGTCACTCAGGGCTTGGCATCAGCAAAGTACTTTTAGCTTAAATTTAAAACACAGAAGAGAGCATTCTGGTTAAATTTAGAACCCAGCAGAGGGCTTGTAGTTTAAATTTCATAAGAAGTTAGAGCCTAGCAGCAGCTAAGAGCTATAATTTAAATCAAATCAGAATTTAGCTTACCTCAGCAGCACAAGACAGGGTACTGTGTAGCAGCCCTCTTTTAATAAGTGTTATTTCCCTCCCTCCCCTGGGATAATCATAGCTTTCTAGGTACTTACACATCTTAAAAGACAGGAGGTGCTCTCAGGTGAAGCTCATTACCCAAATCAGTCATACACTAAGGACCTGAGATTAGTTAAGCTTCAGGTGAACAAGGTATATTACACGTATTAGATACAGTTTTATTAGTATAAATATCCATAGCAACCCTTAGTAAGTAAAGAACTTAGATCTAAACACAAACTTAAAACTAAGATGTAGACAGCAGTCCAACAGAGGGATGGGGGCTTTCCATTCTTTTGCATTGAGTGTCACATGTATGATTTTCTCCCAGTTGGTGAGAGGTCTTACGTGTGCACTAGGTGCAAGGAGCTCTTTGCTCTCAGGGAATGAGTCCATTCTCTAGAGGCTAAAGTAGCAGACTTGGAAAGCATAAGACAGACAGAGAGGTACATAGACGAGACCTACGGGGATATAGTCCTGAAGTCCCACCTCCAGTCTGGCAGCATCCCTGTTGCCATGGAGGAGATAGGTCACGTGACAGGAAAGCATCACCCTGGTGTGGCAGGAAGTGATCCTGTAAATAGGACCTGTCCTCCAGGTGATGTAAAACCCTCTCACACCGAGGAAGTTTCTCCAGGGCCATGTGCCCATGAGGGAAGGGTTAGGATAGCTGTTATAGTTGGTGGTTCGATCATTAGGCATGTAGATAGCTGGGTGGCTGGTGGACGTGAGGATCGCCTGGTAACATGCCTGCCTGGTGCGAAGGTAGCGGACCTCATGCGCCACCTAGATAAGGTCTTAGATAGTGCTGGGGAGGAGTCTGCTGTCTTGGTACATGGTACCAATGACATAGGAAAATGTGGTAGGGAGGTTCTGGAGGCTAAATTTAGGCTTTTAGGTAGGAATTTGAAATTCAGAACTTCCAGGGTAGCATTCTCCAAAATGCTTCCTGTTCCACGCGCAGGACCCAAAAGGCAGGCAGAGCTCCGGAGTCTCAATGCGTGGATGAGACAATGCTGCAGAGATGAGGGTTTTGGATTTGTTAGGAACTGGGGAACATTCTGGGGAAAGGAGGGGCTCTTCCGAAGGGATGGGCTTCACCTTAACCAGGATGGAACCAGGCTGCTGGCATTAACCTTTAAAAAGGAGATAGAGCAGCTTTTAAACTAGATATTAGCAGAAAGCCGACAGTGGCCCAAGAGCAGATGGTTCGGAAGAATGTATCTTTGAAGGATACTACCAAAAGCAGAGAGGTTCCACAAAAGAATAAAGTAGCCCAAATGCCCTCAAGTATGGAGCAGACTGAGCTTAAAGATCCCAAATTACCCATGTCTAACAATAGCCAAATTAATATGAGTAAAATACATTCTCTAAAATGCTTGTATGCAAATGCTAGAAGTCTAAAAAATAAGATGGGAGAGTTAGAATATATAGCACTAAATGAAAGGATAGATATGATTGTAAAAGAGGGAAGGCAATGGCAGTGGGGGTGTACTATCGAGCGCCTTGCCAGAATGACCAAATGGATGATGAAATGCTCAAAGAAATCAAGGAAGCTAACAAAAGTTACAGTGTAGTAATAATAATGGGTGATTTCAACTACCCCGGTATCGACTGGGTCAGTGTCACGTCAGGACATGCTAGGGAAATAAAGTTACTAGATGAAATAAATGACTGCTTCTTGGAGCAGCTGGTTCATGAACCGACCAGAGGGGGAAGCCATATTAGACCTAGTCCTTAGTGGAACACCAGATCTAGTGCAAGAGATAAGGTTGTTGGGGCCACTTGGCAATAGTGATCATAGCATGATCGCCTTTGATTTAATTAGTGGAGGAGGGATAGTAAGGAAATCCACAGTACTACCTTTTAACTTTCGAAAGGGCAACTATGATAAAATGAGGAAAGCAGTTAAAAAAAAACTAAAAGGAGCAGTTGCAAAGGTTAAAGACGTACATCAGGCTTGGCTGTTGTTGAAAAATACTATCTTGGAAGCCCAGACCAGCTGTATTCCACGCTTTAAGAAAAGTGGAAGGAAGTCCAAAAAACTGCCAGCATGGTTTAAAGGTGAGGTCAGAGAGGCTGTTGTTGCCAAAAAAGCATCTTTCAGGAAATGGAAAAAAGAGCCAAATGACGAAACCTGGAAACAGCACAAGCACTGGCAAGTCAAATGCAAGGCATTGATAAGGCAGGCAAAGGGAGAATTTGAGAAGAAGCATGCTGTGGAAGCAAAAACGCGAAGTAAAGACCTTTTCAAGTACATTCGTAGCAAAAAACCTGTGAGAGAGTCAGTTGGTCCATTAGATGATAAAGGGGTTAAAGGAGCACTAAGAGGCGACAAGGCGATAGCGGGGAGACTGAATGAATTCTTTGCTTCAGTCTTTACTGAGGAAGATGTAGGGATGTTACCCATGACTGAAGTGGTATTTAAAGGTGCGGAAGAATTGAAGGAAATATCGATACATCGGGAAAATGTATTACAACTATTAGATAAACTGAAGAGTAGCAAATCACCTGGGCCGGATGGTATACATCCAAGGGTGTTGAAAGAACTGAAATACGAGATTGCAGACCTGCTATTAGTAATCTGTGAACTATCATTAGAATCATCTCTAATACCTGAAGATTGGAGGATCGCCAATGTAACACCAATTTTTTAAAAGGGTTCCAGGGGTGATCCGGGAAACTACAGACCGGTGAGCCTGACATCAGTAGGGGGAAAAATGGTAGACACCATCATAAAAAATAAAATTACTCAGCATGTAGATAGTCATGACCTAATGGGAGACAGCCAAGATCTTGTCTTACTAATCTGTTATGTTTTTTTGAAGGAGTGAATAATCAGGTGGACAAAGGTGAGTCGGTTGATATTGTGTATCTGGACTTTCAGAAAGCCTTTGACAAGGCCCCTCATCAGAGACTTTTGGCAAAACTAAAGAGTCATGGGATAGGAGGCAGTGTACTATTGTGGATCAGGAACTGTTTAAAAGATAGAAGGCAGAGGGTAGGGCTAAATGGCCAATTTTCCCAATGGAGAAAGGTGAATAGTGGTATACCCCAGGGATCTGTGCTGGGTCCGCTGCTTTTTGACATATTCCTAAATGACCTGGAAAGTGGAATAACGAGTGAGGTTATCAAATTTGCAGATGACACAAAACTATTTAAAGTTGTTAAAACCCAAGAGGATTGTGGAAAATTGCAAGAGGATCTTGATAAATTGGAAGACTGGGCATCAAAATGGCAGATGAAATTTAAAGTGGACAAGTGCAAGGTTATGCACCTAGGGAAGAAGAACCCAAACTATAGTTACACGATGCAAGGTTCCACATTAGGAACCACCACCCAGGAAAAAGATTTAGGCGTCCTTGTGGACACCATGTTAAAACCCTCGGCCCAGTGTGCAGCAGTGGCCAAGAGAGCAAATAGAATGCTAGGTATGATAAGGAAAGGAATGGAAAATAAAACAAAAGATATTATAATGCCTCTATATCGTTCCATGGTGAGACCGCACCTTGAATATTGTGTGCAATTCTGGTCGCCGTATCTTAAAAAGGATATAGCAATTTTAGAAAAGGTTCAGAGAAGAGCCACCAAAATGGTAAAGGGGATGGAAGGATACTCCTATGAAGAAAGGCTAAAAAGGATGGGGCTCTTTAACCTGGAAAAGAGACGGCTGAGGGGAGATATGATAGAAGTCTATAAATTAATGAACGGAGTGGAACGGGTAAACGTAGATCGATTGTTTACCTTATCAGAATATAGAAAGACTAGGGGACATGCAATAAAGCTACAGGGTAAACTATTTATTTATTTATTTATTTAACAACTATTTCTATACCGCTCTTTCACAAGTATCAAGTGCGGTTTACAATGAACAGTATGTTATATGGTATGGATAGTATCATACCAAGTCATTTTACATAGAACAGATGAACTAGGTACAGATAACAGTATAAAGTTTAAACAGTAAATTATTAAACTATTATAACATATATACATAGTAAATATATACAAATTGTATCATATGTCGCGTGTGGTTGTATACTTTATATAAGCTTCAGGCACGTGGGTATATGTTGTTTGAATTGTAGTAGTTAACCTGCGTCTCTTTGTGTCGTCTGGCCAGTCTCTGTTCCTTGGTTGTAATGCAATGAGAATAAATGGGTTTTCAGTTTTTTTCTAAATTCCTTTATGTCTGATAGTGAGCGAATGTTGTCAGGAAGGTTATTCCAGAGGGTAGGAGCTGAGTGTGAGAATGCTCTCATGTTGGTTTGTTTTTTTGCTTTTGTGTAGTCTTTTGGTACTGCTATAGTGTTAGTGTTTCTACTTCTTTGTGATCTTTTATCTATTTCTATCTTGATGAGTGTATTGAGTATAGTTGGCGCTAAGTTATTTATTAGTTTAAATGTTGTAAGTAATATCTTATATTTTATTCTGCTGTGGATAGGTAGCCAATGGAGTTCGGCTAATGTCAGTGTGATATGTTCAATTGAGCTTATATTCATTATTATCCTTGCTGCAATGTTCTGAGTTAGTTGTAATTTTTTAATATTTTGCTTTGTGATGCCATTAAGGATTAGATTTGCAAAATCAAAGTGTGGGGTGATGATGGCTTGTATTATGGTTATGAAGTCTTGTAAGTGGATTAATGGTCTTAGTTGTTTCAAGGTCTTAAGTTTGTAGTGTATGTTTTTTGTTAGATATTTTATGTGAGAATCCATGTTAAGTTTATTGTCAAGTATCACACCCAGGTATTTTATTTCCTTTTTTATGTTGATCTCATGGTTATCAAGTGTGATGGTGTTTGGGGGTGTGTATGTTTGGTTTTTAGTAATATATAGAACGTCAGTTTTTGAGAAATTAATGTGTAAGTTCTGTTCATTGAGCCATATTGTTAGTTCTTTAAAGCACTCTGTTATCTGTTGTAGTGGAGGGTGTAATCAAACGTGTAATCAAACTCTGGAATTTGTTACCGGAAGATGTAGTAAAGGCTGTTAGTGTAGCTGGGTTTAAAAAAGGTTTGGACAAGTTCCTGGAGGAAAGGTCCATAAACCATTATTAAGAAGGGACCCAGGATATCAATGCTTGAACCAATACAAGCATTGTGGAACCTGTGTCCCTTGGGGAAACTGCTAGGTATTGTGATGCAGCAGACCAGCAGGGCTTAGGAAAAAATGTTTTAAACCTGAAAAAAGACATGCACAAGCTGCATTATTCGCAGGAGCCTGATAGGGGGAGCAAGAGGGACCTCTGGAAGACTGAGGATCCATGCCCTACAGGGTGTAACCTAAAGTCAGCCAGCCTCCAATCCAGGAAGGGAGGAACTCCTTTTAAAGGCAGTCAGGAGGACTGGAGAGGAACACAGACACCTCAGGACTGGAAAGCACAGGCACAGCCGGACTGGAAGACACAGCAGGACTGGAAAGGCAGAAGTAGCGGTAAAGCCAGGAGCAGCAAGGAAGACAGCAGAGAGGTTGCAGAGCCTTCAGAAGCCGGAGGAGCGGCAGGAGCTGCCGGAGTGGCAGAAACTGCAGAAGCTGGAGAAACTGCAGAAGCTACAGACACTGCTGGAGTGCAGGAAAGAGGTACAGGCCAAAGGAACCTGAAAGGCCAGAGAATACAGAAGGGTCCAGGAGATTCAGGTACACGGAAGCTGCATTGTGAATGCTGTAGGCAGAACCCAAGCCATATTGCTGAATCAAGGCAGAATATTACCAGGAGTAGGCCACAAGCCTCGTCCCAGAGGAAGAAGCAGGAGTTACAAGGTAACCCATACTGTATTGAAGATAGCCCACAGAGGGTTAGCGCATAGAAAGGACAAGAAACAGAAGCTCCCTGTACATGTCCCACTTCGCAAGAGAAAAGGTATGAAAAGTTTTTATTGAATAAGAAACTTTTAAGTAGACCTGCTTTGCATGAAGGGCATGGAAGTCCTTGGAAGAAAGAAAGATGTTCACATTGTAAAAATGCTCATGGCCGACGCCCCACGCTAAACTCTAGACACTGGGAGGTCATTCAGCATTTGAGGGAGAAACCTGACTATAGCTTGCCGGGAACTGTTGACTCTAGCTCAGATACATTGCAGGAGGAACCGATGCAAGTGGAAGAGGTAGAGTCCTTGTCAGAAGAAGAAATGGATTGCAGCTATTGTATTACGGGCAGCGTGGAATGCTTGTACAACCAGTGAGCTTTAAAACCGGTGTAAATAGGAATGCTTGTTTTGTAACCTTTTTCTGTGAAGAGAACAGTTTTTCTTTTGACCTGCCTTGGCCACCCCTAACCACCAGGGCGGTGTTGTGACAGTACGTGTGACCTAGATTGGCCACTGTTGGAAACAGAATACTGGACTTGATGGACCTTGGTCTGACCCAGTATAGCATATCTTATGTTCTTATGTTCTTAGGTGTTTATTGTGTGCAAATTTGCCTGATATGTACCTGCCTGTATGTGCATACTCTGTATGGAGCAAAGAGTCCCTTCTATTGCACTCTGCAAATGCAGCATGGAACAAAAGCAACGTGCATGCAGGTAATTCTCAGATACCTGCCAAAGTCACCAACGAAGTGACTGACATGGACATTCACAGAGGCCAATCCTCCACTTGAGACCATTTCCCTATAGGCTGCAGCTGCAACAAGTGGGCTGACAGTGTTACCATGGATATAGCTGTTATGGCAGTTGGTATTAATCAGGCCTCTCACATGTGCAAATGGGTGTGCCCTGAGGACTGGAGACTCAGTCAGAAGTGAAGGTTGCAACACACACACACACATGTATCCCCCCTGCTCACTCCAGTCAAACTAGCAGGCAATTTGGGAGCTGCACAACAATGTTATGTTGGGAGGTAAGTGTAGGGGCATGCTATGAGGATGGGCCTAGATGATACTGTAACTGGGAATGCATTTCAGTGTCACAGCCACATGTTGGTACTACTTACTGAAAACTAACCTTCCGCTTGTGAATGATGTCTCACATAGTTTGTATGGTTGCTGTATAGCTGACCAACAGCATGTTGTATGCACAGCCATAAAGGCTGGGCACCAAATGCATGCACACTGCATTACTGAAGCTCACACCCTTCTGGAAACACAAACACACATACACACACACACATGACACCACTGTCCAAATGTGGTGCAGGTTGGCATACTTACCTGCCCCTTAGGCCTTCTTTGATGTTCCACCATTGTCATCGCCTACTTAATGTGTAGGCATTCTTAGCACACTCTGAAATGCTCAAGCACTGCCAATGGCTGCACATTATGCAGGCACTATTAGTGTGCTCTGCAATGATCGGGCACCTGTCAATGCCTACTCAGTGTGTCAGTTCTGTTAGCATGCTGTGCCATCCAGGCGTACATGGTGTTGCTTCTCAGTGTGGCAGTTGACTGTGTGGACTAATGCTGGAGGAAATGTTGAAGGTTGCACAATCTGATACACACCTGAAAATACCATTCCTGATCCACAGGCCTGTCTTGACCCTTCTCTTATACACTCACTGGCCATGTATTTGGAGCCACAGAGCAGCCGTATGGGTTGATCAATCCAAGGATATATATGTGGTCATTGTCAGGATGCATGAGGGCATGAGTTGTGGTTATGCCTATGTCTGCTTAGTTCTCTACAGGCTCTGTGCCATACTTGTCTGACAAAGTATGTTCAGCAGGTGTGGAAGAGGAATATCCTGTAAGGTCTGTATGATTCACTGCTATGCTGCTAGTTCAACTGACATTCATGTCTTACATATGGGATCTGTCCAGTCAAAAAGGGCAGGCCATGATACATGAACACACATATTCCAAACCATGGGTGTACTAGCAGAATGACCAACATGTCCATGTCCTGGTGTATGCTTGCGGGGCAGTCATGGAGTAATCTTATAAGTTGCAGACCACCATAGCTAATTTGGATTCACATGTGGCTCAGATGGCTGCAACTGATTAAGTACTGACTTATGGAGGGTCACCCGTTTATACGCAGATTATGGTCATCATTTGACAGGTAAGGAGGCAGGATGGTCAATTTTCCTCTGACATGGGCTGTTATCATCTTGCATAGTATTCCTGCCTCAGTGGCATAATTTCTCTCCACATGCATTATGCATTCAATATGCGCAAGTGGGGGGCATCCTGATCCCAGGGCCAACCCATCCACTTGAAAAACTAGCCAGGTGTCAGGGTCCCCTGATCCCTTCCTCCCTGCCATCGTGGCACAGTCACCGCTTCAGTGCTGCAGGTGGCCTTATTGAAGCTGCACACATGCAGCTTGTCACAACATGCTGCCCCTGCCCCCCTCCACCTGGGGGATCTTGGCATGTGTGTGGATACCTTAGACCTCAGAAGGGAGGCATCATCATGTGTTCTTCTATACCTGCTTTTGACATGTTTGCCATTCCACTAACAATCTCGATTTCCCTACCTGCCTCAACTATAGGAACTGAACCCCCATACCATACACTACCCCACACCTATGCGAGGACAACTATAAGTATTATTTTTTTTTTTGTCAGATCGCTCACCATGAAAAGAAACGTTTCTTCTCTCGAAGTGCAGTATAAGGAACAACAATGGATCTATCGTTTGGGGTCTATGGCTCTGGAAGGCATGAATATGGACATTGATTGGTGGAGTTTGCGTTTCTGAGTTCAACAGATGTGGTTATGCCTCTAATTAGAAGTGCCGGTTTTGACGTCATCCTTACATCATTATTTAACCAGAACTGATACATTGCGGGGTTCATTCGCCTGAAGAAGAGCTGTTAAAGCTGGTGAGCAGCTTGAAACACTATTAGTGTCGCGGGAACCCTGTTGGGAATGAACTTGGAGGGGCTCCTTTGGAATGGCAATTAAGGAGAAGTGTGACAGTTGTCCTCCATGATATGGATTCAGCTAAGTAACCTTTTTCCTTGTCCTTTCCGGGTGGAACGGAGGGATTGAAATTGATGACGATGTTGAGAATTCCGTCAAATAATGGCTTGGGGAATCCATTTTTTAACTAAAAACTGTGTTGACAGCAACAAGTGTTGTTTGGTCTGGTTATGACTGGGTATTCGGTCTATTTCAATTGATTAAAAGGAGGGCTCACTTCGAGAGAAGAAACGTTTCTTTTCATGGTGAGCGATCTGACAAAAAAATAAAGTTTATAGTTGTCCTCGCATAGGTGTGGGGTAGTGTATGGTATGGGGGTTCAGTTCCTGTAGTTGAGGCAGGTAGGGAAATCAAGATTTTTTGGAATTTGTGTGGTTGGTTTCCACGGGTCTATAATATTGATACATTGATCCCACTAACAATAGCAACTGCAGCATTGCACCTGACACACAGGGCCAGGACACAGATTTCATAGCCGCTGTGATTGGCACCCCCACCCTCACACAATGTTGCCATGATCTTTCAGATGGTGTTAGGGTTTCCAGCATCGGAAGCTGTAATGTACAGTAACACAAACTGGGTTAAAGGTACACATGCTATCCCTGCCCAATCTCCACTCCATTAACACCCACTCTCCACCTCTTTTTAGCTTAATGCTAGGGGATCTGTTTTCACACGTTAATCTAGCGTTATCGGTGCTTTCTGCAGCGTTAACCACTCACGGGTGCCAATAATACCTGTTAACGACACCTTTGCTCCCTTAATGTTCCTTAGTAAACATACCCCCTAGTGTTCTATTAGCTTTCCTGGTTACTGCTGCACACTGAGCAGAGGATTTCAACATATTATCTACAATGACACCTAGAACCTTTTCCTGGGTGGTGGTTCCTTATGTGGAACCGTGTATTATGCAGCTAACGTGAAACTTTGCATTGTGCAACTTTGCACTTGCTCACATTATATTTCATCTGTTATTTGGATTCCTACTCTCCCAATTTCTCATTGTCCTCTTGCAATTTTTACAATTCCTTAGGTTCCTCATTATGTTGGGCAGTGTGAGAGAGGGGACTGTGGCTCTGCAGAGGATCATGACTCAGAAAGTTTTAAACTTTTGAGGTTTATAAAGGAGGAAAGTAGTGGAGTATTGTTTATGGAGTAGGATTCAGGGACTCATTTTCAGTCAAGGTGGACAGGCTGAATCTAGGTTGCCAAATTCTGGCAACCTGGAGAAAATATTTCAGTCAAATATCTAGTTGCCTCACTTCAGCTGTTAGTTTGTTCAGATGACATGCTCGACCTTTCCTGAGAATTGGTCCCATAGTCTATGAAATTCAACAAGAAAGATTACTGAAGGGTTGGGCAAAGCAACTCCTGACTAATGTTGGAAAATATAATAATAGTGATTTTGACTGGTAGGCTAGAAGCTAACAGTATCAGAGAAGTAATGTGTGATGGGTTTGAAAATATTTTTTTAAAAATGGAAAAGAAAATGTATGAGAACGTACTTCCCTTGTGTGTGCATTAATACGTGTTTAATGGAGCAACTGTTTGAGAAGGTCAGAGACAAAAAAAATAACCACTAGGATACCTATCAACTCATGGTTACTCCAGCTTTTAGTTCTTTCATGGATATCAAATTGAATAAGCACCAGCTGTGAATTCAGTAATAAACACATTGTTGTTTTCTTCTGAGGCTATTAAACTACAAAGTCTCTCTGCTGGAGCCAAAGCGCTAAATGATGCTAGGAGGAAAAAGTGTTTCATTTGCTAAGAAGTTACATGTAGAAGTTTATAGAAAGATTAGTTAACTGCCAATATTGTTGTCAGTACATGTTATTCAAATATATTTACAATATGTTCTGAGATGTCTTATTCATCTGAGCTCTCCATTTGGTTCATGTTTAAAGTCTCATTTCTTTTCCAAGTTCACTTTGTTTTTAGCTATATGCAAATAAAAATGTGACATAAGCAACTAAGCAAAATATTTAGAAATTAGATAGGGATGAGTATTTCTAAATTCTGCATATGCTGAGTTTTTATTTTGTACTCTCGTTTTTTTCTGCAGCCTTTAGCAAACACCCCTGCTTCTTGCTTCCAGCATAACAGTGAAGAGGTTTGTGTGCCCCAATCCTTTTCAGGGCCAGCCTGATCATTAGATAAGAGTCACCTAGGGCAGTGGCACTTGGGGGCGGGGGGGGGGGGGGCAGCAAAAAGTAGCAGTAGTCATAGCAAAACAATATATTCTAACAGCCTCACAAACTCAAAGAGCCATCAGGAAGAGGAAGCCCCCCCACCATGAAGATCCGCCATCTTGACTTCCCCTAGCATGTAGATTCCCACCAGTGGCCTCCTGGAAGAGTCTCCACCCCCCCCCCCACCCCACCCTCCGCCCATCTCTGGCTCTTACCAGTTCCCTAGTATCTAATGGGAGCAGGAACAATCCTCTGTTGCTTATGCTCATGCTGGTCTCAGGGTTCAATAACCCATGACACCTAGTGGTAATCTTGCAGTATAACTACTACTATTTATTATTTGTATAGCACTACATAATGCTGTACATATAGATGTAAGAGACAGTCCCTGCTCATTACAGCTTACAATCTAATCAAGACAAACATCCGTGTTGTCCCACAATCTATCACCTGCAACTATTGACCTTGTACCCGCATTACTTTGCTTTGCTCTCTGTCGATTCTCAGGCTGACCTCTGGTTCTCTTCTTTTTCCTCTGCTCTGGATTGGTGCCCCCCCCCCCCCTTTTTCACATCAAAACTAACCCCAAGCACAACAACCTGTGGTTTCATTCCGGTCTTGTTTTGTCTCGCTGGCAGCTTTGACATTCAGAATGTCAGTGGCATAAGTATCTATCGCCATCCACTACAAACTGGCCCACCAATACTATCACTCTCAAATTTCTCTAGCCAAGAAGAACTATTACTCAATTCTTATCTCCTCCTCTGCTAATTCTTCCCTTTGCTTATACTCTGTTCTTTTGTCCCTTTCTAAGCCCTCTGAAGGTTCCTTCCCTTCTATTGGTCAACTGTCCCCCTCATCACCACTCATTGCTGATTTCTTCAGTTCCAAAGTCGCTACGTTGCGGGATTCCTTTGCAAACTGTCCCCCACCCCTCTCTCCCTCTTTGCCCTTTTCCCCTTCCAGATTCCTCAATTTTACATTTACACCTGCCTCTGTTGGCTTCATATTATCACACACTTGGTCTTCCTTCCTTCAGTCTCCTCTGCTGAACTTCTTAAGGTCCTTGCCTCATCGCACAAGATCACCTCCTCCTCTGACCCGATTCCTTCCTCCTGGATCTCTACACCGTCCTTTGCTCTGCTCCCGATTTTCCTAACCATTATAAATTCCAGTCTTTCCTCTGGTGTTTTTCCTATGGCTTGGAAACATGCCATTGTCTGCCCTCTATTGAAGAATTCCTCACTTGACCCGTCCTCCCATCAAATTATCAACCAGTCTCTACCTTCCTTTCCTCTCGAAACTGCTTAAAAAATTGGTCTTTGCACAGCTCTCCACCTACTTGGATTCCACTCTAGCTTTGCACCCCCATCAATCTGGCTTCCACCTGGGTCACAGCACAGAGACTGTTCTTCTCTCCTTTCTTAGTGAGTTGCACCAATCCCATGATTGCGGTGACATCTTTGGTGGTGGTATCGTTTGATCTATCTACAGCTTTTGATCTTGTCGATCATGACACACTGCTTTTCCATCTACATGATCTCGGGATCAGAGGGACTGTCTTTCAATGGTTTCACTCTTTTCTTATGCATCACTATTTTTCATTCTCCATTAGTACTACCATCTCCTCTTCATCTCCTCTACACTGTGGTGTACCACAAGGCTCTGTGCTTGTACCTCTCCTTTTTAATGTCATTATCTCCCCATTAGCCTTTCTGGTGCAGCAACATGGTATGTCAGCGCATTTCTATGCTGATGATATCATCCTCCTTCACCACACTAGCCTGGTCTCCCCTGATATCTCTCCACTTAACACCTGTCTCTCAGCTGTTTCTAATTGGCTATCAGATAACTGATAGGTGTTAGTTCCCTCCCTACCCACCCTGACTCCCACCCACCCCTAGTGAGCAGTCTTGCTTTATAGGGCACCTCCCCCTTTATCAAATCACAGTGAATTGGACCAGCACATTTTGAATATAATTAAAGAGATTTAACTGCTTTTTCTCTGAAAGGACAGCTGCGAAACCAGCTGGTACTTCGTAGATCTCTCTCTTTTGCTTTAACAGATACCTAAGCTCCACAAACAGAACAATGGCTGGGAAAAATCGTATTGCTAAAGCTGTTGCCCCCGTTACAGCTTCTGCCTCAGTCCAGACAGAGGCCCTATTGCCAGTTGATGAACCAGTTCCATGTGCAGGGTGCCTGCATGCTGAAGCTCTGAGGAAACAAGTGGAGGAACTCAGAGAGGAGGTGGCGAGGCTGAGGAGCATTCAAGACAGTGAGAAGTACATTGATGAGATGCTGCTTGCAGCAACCAGGCTCTCCAGCACAGGAGAAGATGGGTGTCAACAGAATGTCGATGGTTGGACAAAAGTCACCAGAGCCTGCAAAATCACCAATCCAACTTCTCCAGCCCTTGAATTGAAGAACCATTATGCAGCCCTGGAAGTGGAGGAGGTGAAAGCATCCCTGGAAAGGGAAGAACCAGAGTTCAAGTACCCCATAGTTGCAGAATCAGTGACCAAAAGGAAACGAAGGGTAGTGGTGGTTGGAGACTCTCTTCTGAGGGGTACTGAGGCGTCCATCTGCCGACCAGACTTGATGTCCAGAGAGGTATGCTGTCTGCCTGGTGCCAAGATCCAAAATGTTACGGAGAATTTGCCGAGACTCATCAAGCCCACTGACTATTACCCAATGTTGCTAATCCATGTTGGAACAAATGATACTGCCAGGTATACCTCGGAACGTATCAAAAGTGACTTCATGGCTCTGGGACAGAGGGTGAAGCAGGTAGGTGCACAGGTGGTGTTCTCTTCAATCCTCCCTGTTGAGGGTAAAGGCCAAGGCAGAGAGGCTCGCATCCTGGAGATTAATGCATGGCTGCGTGGATGGTGTCTTCGAGAGCGTTTTGGTTTCCTAGACCATGGGATGCTGTTCCAAGGGTTGCAGAGCAGAGATGGCATCCATCTGTCCAAGAAAGGTCAACATATCTTTGGTAGTAGACTGGCTAATCTACTGAAGAGGGCTTTAAACTAGATTCGTTGGGGATGGGTGAAGAAAGCCCCCAGGTAAGTGAAAGCCCCCAGGTAAGTGATACATTAAATACCTTTATGGAAATGGGTAACAGGGGTAACATATGGAAAGCAGTGTGTATTAATGCCCGTAGCATGGGAAATAAGATCTCTGAAGTTGAAGCTTTGGTGGGAGTGGCTGACTTAGATTTAGTGGCAGTTACAGAAACATGGTTCACAGAAAACCATGACTGGGATGTAACTATACCTGGCTATACTTTATTCAGAAAGGACAGGGTAGGAAGAAGGGGAGGAGGAGTAGCACTAAATGTAAAAACTACTATTAAAGCTTTGGAATTACAGAGCTTAAAAGGGAGAGAGAGGAGGCATTGTGGGTTAAACTAGAAAGAGGGAAAGAGAAATCTATTTGCATTGGTGTGATATACAGACCTCCCTCACAAGAGGAAGAGGTGGACAGAGAGTTAATTGAAGACATACGCAGCATTGCTAGGAAAGGGGAAGTGCTACTGATAGGAGATTTCAATATGCCAGATGTTGATTGGCACTTTCCTGCTGCAGTATCATCTAGGAGTAAGGAGATCCTGGATTCTCTACAGGGAGAACTATTCAGGCAATTGGTAACAGACCCCACACGTGAAGGGGCCATACTGGACTTGGTGCTTACCAATGGTGAAAGTGTTTCTGATGTTGTAGTGGGAGATCATTTTGCATCCAGTGATCACCAGATGGTGTGGTTCAGTATTAGGACTAGGGCTGTTAGAATCCATTCCAAGGTGAAGATTTTAGACTTTAGGAAGACTAACTTTGCGAAGATGGGCCAATACCTCAGGGAGTCATTAGTGGGATGGGAACAGCTGGGGGATGTAGAACAACAGTGGGCAAAACTGAAAGGGGGTATTTTAAAGGCAACCAACCTTTTTGTTAAAATGGTAAATAAAGGCAAAAGGAACAGGAGACCGCTATGGTTTTCGAAGGAAGTAGCTGAAAAAGTGAAGAAAAAGAGGGAGGCCTTCATGAAATACAAGAGATCACAGAGAAAGGAAGACAGGCATCTGTATTTGGAAAAACTTAGAGAAGCTAGCAAAGTAGTCAAGAAGGCAAAGATTCAAAAGGAGGAGGAAATAGCCAATGCAATAAAATGGGGAGATAAGACATTTTTCAGATATATTAGTGAGAAGAGGAAGGGCAAAAGTGGTATTGTCAGACTCAAGGGTACAGGGGGGGAATATGTAGAAGCTGATAAGGATAAAGCGGAATTGCTTAACAAATATTTTTGTTCTGTGTTCACAGATGAAGAACCAGGAGCAGGACCTCAGAAAACACCCACAAATAAGAACAGAAGCGAGGGACATCTTGAACAATTTTCAGAAGACTGTGTTCGTGAGAAACTAGCTCAACTTAAAGTAGACAAAGCGATGGGACCGGATGGGATACACCCTAGAATACTGAGGGAACTTGGGGACGTTCTAGCAACTCCACTGACTGACCTTTTCAATGCCTCGTTGGAGTCGGGAGTGGTGCCAAAGGACTGGAGAGAGGCTCATGTGGTGCCTTTACACAAAAGCGGAAGTAAGGATGTGGTTGAAAACTACAGGCCGGTTAGTTTAACTTCAGTGGTGAGTAAATTAATGGAAACGCTGTTGAAAGAGAAAATAGTGAGGTTTCTGGAGTCCAGCGGATTACAGGATCCGAGGCAGCATGGATTCACCAGAGGCAGGTCTTGTCAGACAAATCTGATTGATTTCTTTGACTGGGTGACCAGGGAGTTGGACCGAGGGAGAGCTCTAGATGTGGTGTATTTAGATTTCAGTAAAGCCTTTGACACTGTTCCTCACAGGCGACTTATAAACAAACTGAGCACCCTAGGGATGGACCTAAAGTTACTGCTTGGGTTAGAAATTGGTTGGGTGGGAGGCGACAAAGAGTACAAGTAAATGGAGCTCACTCTGAGGAGAAGGATGTTACCAGTGGTGTGCCCCAGGGATCTGTCCTTGGTCCGATTCTTTTTAACATCTTTGTTAGTGATATAGCGGAAGGGCTGTCGGGTAAGGTTTGCCTCTTTGCGGATGATACCAAAATCTGCAATAAAGTAGACAACCAGGAAGGTGTAGATAACATGAGGAGGGATCTAGCTAAGCTTGAAGAATGGTCTAGAATTTGGCAGCTGGGATTTAATGTTAAAAAATGTAAGGTCATGCATTTGGGCTGCAGCAATCCAAGGGAGCAATACAGCATAGGAGGTGAAGTACTTTTGTCCACTAAAGAAGAGCGGGACCTAGGCGTAGTTGTGTCCGATGATCTTAAAGTAGCTAAACAGGTAGAAAAGGCGACGGCAAAAGCTAGAAGGATGCTTGGGTGCATACGGAGAGGAATGGCTAGCAGAAAAAAGGAGGTGATAATGCCTCTGTATAAGTCTTTGGTGCGACCTCATTTGGAGTATGGTGTGTAATTCTGGAGACCGCACCTTCAAAAGGATGTGAACAGGATGGAGTCGGTGCAGAGGGTTGCTACTAAGATGATTAGTAGTCTTCATTATAAAGCATATGAGGACAGACTTAAGGATCTTAATATGTACACCTTAGAGGAAAGGCGGGATAGAGGTGATATGATTGAGATGTTTAAATACCTCCATGGCATAAATGTTCAGGGAGAGAGCCTCTTTCAATTGAAAGCAAGTTCTGCGACGAGGGGACATGGGATGAGGGTGAAGGGAGATAGATTCAGGAGTGATATGCGGAAATATTTCTTTACGGAAAGAGTAGTGGATCCGTGGAATAGTCTCCCAGTGGAGGTGGTAGAGATGAGGACAGTAACTGAATTAAAAAAAGCATGGGACCAACACAGAGGATCTCTAAAGGTAAAAAGTGGACTGTTGTAGTTGTTGTTATGGAAGGACAGACTAGATGGGCCTTGTGGTCTTTTTCTGTCATCATGTTTCTATGTTTCTATGTTTCTATGTTTCCTTCACCTAAAAGTCACTAAGTCAGCAGCTATTTGGTTTACTTTCCATAGCCTATCCCCACCTCTGGTCCCTTCTCTCCCGAGTTCTCCACTTCCAGTAGTTGACTCTCTGCGGTATCTTGGCATCACCTTGGACTCAGCTCTGTAATTTTAGACCCATCTTTCTTCTCTATCCCGTTGCTGTTTTCTATCTCTTAGGCAAATACGTGCAGTATGCCCTTTTCTCTTACTTCAGTCCATTGCCATTCTGCTCTTTGCCCTTGTCATATCCAAAATTGACTATTGCAATATCATTTACTTGGGTTTATCGCTATATCAGCTTCAGCTTCAACTAATTCAAAATACCGCTGTTCACATTTTGTCCTATTTATCTAGATTTGACCATGTCAACCACTTCTCATACATCACCACTGGCTTCCGTTATGATTCAGACTTCAGTTTAAGCTACTTATTTTGGTTCACCATGCTTTCACTCTGACTTCCCCTGTTACCACTCTGACCTCCTTACTCCCAATGCCCCTCACTATGCCCTCAGAGAGATTCATGCCAACCGCTTGCATATCCCATCTGTCTCACAGGCTCACCTATCATCCACTCATTCCTCTGCCTTTTATATACTTGCCCCACTCTATAGAATTCCATGCCCCTTCACCTCTGACTTGAAGCATCTTACATTACCTTCAAGTTCCACTTAAAGACTCACCTTTTCAACCTGGCTTTTAATTCCTTGCCCTCCTGAATCCCCTTTCTTTACTTTAAGAATTACAGATTTCTCCTCTAGTATAAATGCTTCTATCGCTTTCCTATGATTTATGGAGTTCCTTTCTGTTTTTCCTTTTAATAATTTTTGTTTTTACTGTACACCGCTCTGCTGCTTTTGTGAAGGACGGTTAAGAAAGTTTTAATAAACAAACAAACAAACAAACAATAAACAATCGTAAAACTGGGGACTAGAGCATGGTAAAATACACATAGGCCAATTCAGTTCCTTGCATGCCAGGCCACAGTGCCCTGCCAAAACGTAGACGGGCCAGAGGTAGACCTAATTCCACTGCAGCAGGGCCCAGACATACCTGCTATGGTGGAATGAGGGAGATACATGTCCGGGCACTTCCCATATACCAAGGAGATTGACATACGGGAACCTGTCCATCCCCATGCCAGAACTCCACTGTTGGAGCAAGGGAGCAGTGGCATCCTCGCACCATGCCAATGATCCATCTATATGGCATCTCGGAATGCCATGCCCCAGATCGGCCCTGCAGACCACTGTCTGGGTGGCACCGGAGACCCCTATAGCCAAGATTGTGGCTACAGGTGCTCAGCTAGGCTGATGCCATAAGGTGTGGGGGGCAGCAGCACATGAATGGAGAGGCCCCCAGGACTTATTCTGTCAAGATGGTATAGGCTGGATGTCCTTGGGGGTTCTGGGGAACGTACACAGGTCATTTCTGCAAACCCAGTGTACATCCCAGCAATTTGCCACGCTATTGCTCCCTCCCAACCATGTACAGTGCTCCCTACACAAACCCTTTTACTAAATCTCTACATTACAACTATTACTACTACCACCACTACTGCTGATCATTTGTATAGAGCTACAAGGCATACATAAGCCTATACAGAGACATGTAAGAGATGGCCCCGGCTCATCAGAGCTTACAATCTAGTCAAGACAGACAACACGATAATTGGGGACTAGTTGGAGAATAGGAGACTATGGGCCCAATATTGAGCTAGGCTTATTTTCAAAGGGCTATGCACAGCATCTGTGCATAGCCCTCCCTGCAGACCTTTAACCTGGATATTCAATGCCAGGGTCATATGTGGCCCCGGAATTGAATATTTGGAGATTGCTGCACAAACTAGAAGCTGCATTGGGTAACCAGGCAGAAGCAATACTACTATGTGCCCGATTCTGTCCTAGATGTCCCAGCCCTCTGTGTGCCCAGTCGAAACCGGACGCACAGGGTTAGACGGAATTCTGATCCTGTGGGGTGATCAGAATCGCATCAAGGCATGTACATGAAGGCCAGGACCCTGATTCTGGTCAGCCTGCACTTATAGGCCTAGCCTGGCTAACTCAGTCAAGGCTCCTGAATGGCGCCATGGTGCCATGGCATCCAGCTGTCATGGCACTGCGGCTCCATTCAGGAGCTGCGATCTCCAGCTGCCAAACAGATTTTGCATTCCCCATAGACTGACCACTGATCTGGCCTCTCAAGGCCAGGGTTGGGCTGTGGGGAATCTCCTCTACCCCCTCCTACCTCCTCTGCTGCCTGGGCCTGTCATCCCCCGCCAACTAGGAGTACTTATTCCATCTCAGAGGTGGAATAAGTTCCCTGTTCAGTCTGACAGCCCTGGACATACAGGGCCAACATTGGAATTGGCCCTGTACATCTGGGGCCGTGGACCACCCACTGCCCGCCCTAACTCTACCCCTGCACCACCCCTTTCCCTCCCCCATCTAACTTCCCCGTACAACATATGGTGAAGTTAGTCGGGGTCGAAAGAAGGGCTGAATAGCAGGGATGGACATCCCAATGGGACATCCATCCCTTCTATTTGTGGCTCGGAATGACCCCCTATGTGAAAAGGATACAACAGCAGCCTTGAAGAGGTGAGTTTTAGCCTGGATTTGAAAAGGGCCAGAGATGAAGCCTGATGTACTGACTCAGGAAGCTTGTTCCAGGCATAAGTATCAGCAAGGTAGAAAGATCGAAGTTTGGAGTTGCCAATAGAAGAGAAGGGCACAGATAGAAGAGATATGCCAGAAGAGCAGAGTTCCCGGGCAGGGATGTAGTGAGAGATAAGAGAGGAAAGGTAGTGAGGAGCAGCAGAATGAATTCATTTATAGGCCAGTAGTAGAAGTTTGAACTGGATACGGAAAATTATAGGGAGTCAATGAAGTGATTTGAGAAGGCTTGTATGAGCATATTGAGGCTGACATAAGACTAGCAGCATAGCAGCATTTTGAACAGATTGAAGGAAAGAGAGATGATTCAGACAGAGTCGAGAAAGAAAGAGGTTGCAATAGTCTAGATAGGATGTGACTAAAGAGTGGATAAGTGTCTTAGTAGTGTATTCAGAAAGGAAGGGGCACATTTTGCTGATGTTATAGTGAAAAAAAATGACAGGTTTTAGCTATTGGTTGGATGTGTGTGGAGAAGGAGAGGGAGACGTTTGGCCCTCCAGGACTGGAGTTGGGAACCTCTGCAGTAGAGGGACATGAAGAAGGGCTGTGGGACCAGCAACCCCAGTCCTGCTGGCAAAAGGCTGCTGTCCAGGGTGGTTGTTCCAGATCTGTACATGTTACAAGGGCACTGACAGATGAGCAGTAGACCTGGAAAATCTCAGTGGCCCCTTGCCAAGGTCTGACATTCACCAGCAGAAGGCACAGTCAGACTGTACCTCACAAGGTGTTCCAGCCATGCACATACTAACTGCAGACACTCCACTGGCCAGTCCATGCTGTATATTCACAGATGAACTGTGTGCACCAGAGTTGGGTTATATGGCACAAACACCAGGCAAGTATATCAGCAACTGGGCCCTAGAACAGGGAGCACACAAATATCACTAAAGACAACAACTGTATAGCACTATGTGGGAACATAGCCATGCCATAGTCACTGCTCGGTCAGCGTGAGAATGTCTTTCCAGCATGACCTGCTGTGTCCACCCTGTCCATACAGGTGGTGGTTGGGCACTACAATGTCCAAGCCATTGCCCAACCCCCTATTCAGACATATCCTGCCCAATATGTACTTTCTGGGCCATACCCACAATACCTTGCTCTTCAATATGCACATTTGCAGGCTAATGCTGGAAACAGGATAAGCATTTTGGGCCCAGTGAGGAGTAGGCAGCCACAAAACAATGGATAGACATACCCACTCCTACTGCAGCATTGTGCAAAGATAGGGGTGGTTGGCAACCCTGCCCGCCACACTGGTCCTGATCATAGTACAGGCACTGCTAAGGTGTGCAGGAGTTAGCAGTAGTGCTCTGGTGATAACTGCTGCTCCATGCTGGGGCCAACAGCCTAACTCTCCATGAAACTTTGGACAGTGGAGTCTGTGTGTGTGGGTGTTTGTACCCCTGTTGGCCGATGCTTTAGGGATTGCACATTTTAATGTTGTATCTGCATTGTAGGGTAAAATGTAGGGACTTGCTCTGCAAGATCCACAGCTGGGACCTGAACCTGTGACTCTCTGTTCCAAGACACACTGGCTGTGTGTACTGCACCACAATGTTGCCACAGAAGTACAGCAGTCCCTGGGGCTACCTTTACTTTTCATCAGACAGACCTTTTCTGTTGCACTGCACACCAAGCAGTGGAACAGGGCATGGCCTAGGTCCACTGCAGGCAGGTGCCACTACCCCCTCCAGTACCAACACCCACCCTGCCATGCTGACATGTCCATATGCTGTCGGTGCTGGTAGTGTGCAGTCCCAGGCCATCCAGGAAGGCGGGTGCCTAGGGTGCATAGTCTGGGGTGGGGAAGCATACATGGACATCCACACATCCCCCCCATCACCGCCTACCAATGTTATGTCCCTTCCATATGGGGGAGAGATGGCTGGGGGGTGTCAGGTTGGTGCTCTAGCAACTATTGGCTAGGGTGGACCAGGTAAAAGTAGGTAGATTGTGTTATGCCAGCAGACTATGGACAGGCTAGGGTATGCAATGCGGGTATGCAATGTGTAGCCAGTTTGGACTACTGGCTGTATATATGTTTCAGATGAAGTGTGGTCACACCCTGCACTGCCTTACCAGGGGCTGTAGTAAAGAGTGTTCATTTAGTTGGGTTTACGAACAGTTTGGGATGTATCCTGGGGAAGGTATGTAGACTCTTGTTAGCGTGGTCCCCAGATGTGCACTGCTTGCCCCATTACAGGCATTGTGGCTCCTGTGTGAGGTTTGAGGTACCTGATGGGTATGTGTCCCCTGGATGGGACACTGTGGAACACAGACTACTAGGCATGTTTGACCTTAGTCAGATGCTGTCTTGCTGATTTCCAGTTTCTGTGTTCCTATGTGCCACCTAGGCAACAGCCTAGTCCACCCTGTGCCCCACCTGCCCCCACTGCATGTCCCACCTGCAACCCCCTTTGCCCCATTTGCACCCTCACCATAGTGCCCTTTCATACTTGGGCACTATGCTGTTGCTGCAATTGGAGCACTACTATCACTTTCTTGGGCTCCCTGTCTGTGCTCTAGATTGCTGACACTGAAATGGTCTCTCTCTCCTGCAAATGTGCATTTACCGACAGGTTTTCACTGGCAGTAATGTTCCAGCATTGATGTTCCAGCGTTAGTGTAGCAGGGGCCTCTCCACGCCCACTCCCCGCCTACTGACCCCTTCTATCTGCCTTCTCTTCACCCTCTGGGACAGTTACTGCTGCAGGTAACATTACCGCGCGTTAACGTTACATCAGGTAACATTACCGTGCGTTAACATTACCTATGCTACATTACCACACCTTAGTAAACATACCCCTAAATATATGGATAAACAAGCAGTAGGGGGTAAGCATTTGTTAGCATATATTTAGTTCATTAGCATACTTTAAATTATTTTGTGCATGCCAAATTGATGTAACACACATTGTCGATTAGGATGCATTAAGAAACTTTAACACGTTATTTTTTTATTGAACTGAATCATGCAAAGAACTGAAAGTTCACAAATTGGAAAAAGGCCCAAATGAACTGAAAACGAACTGAAAATATTTGGCCTGCATATATCTCTAATAAGCAGGTAGCACTTCTACAGGACAACTGAATGAACTTGAAATGCATGCTATTTTCCTGGCTTAAACATAAATTTATAGCTAAAAAGCACAAATTAGGGACATGTTACATATTTCTTTGCAAATCGTATGTAAATCAGTGTTTAACTTTGGGTTTCTCTATGCAAAGTTAAAAACAGGGCTAGAGTAATCTGCTTTTTACTCATTTAGAATAGATAATTTGTAATATTCTAGGTGCTGAATGCAGAATAAACTGACAACATGCACCAAGATATTAGCTGTCTGGCTTTTCTTTCTGTTTAGCACATGCAAGCTTTTTTGTTTCAGAAGGGACATGTAGCTGGAGCATACATAGCATTCTGCATCCTGCCAGCTCTTGTAATGCTGCTACCATAGTTACCACTGCAGAAGTCTGGAAAAACAAGCTTACATTTATCTCTATCTCTCCACTTGGAATTGGCCATTTCCTTTACTTTTTTATATTTTTTATGGTTTTATAAGTCTGTACAACAGTAATGCTCTCTTTCACAATTAATAGCTATCTATCTAGAGGACATATGCCAAGGAATATTTGTAAGGTAAGAAAAGAATAAAGACAACCTTAGTTTACTTGGAATGTGCATTCGTTTTGAAATGAATTGCACAATATGATAAAAATGTGTATTTTTTGTTAACTTTCTTTTTTTTGCAAACATAAACAGATGGGCAGGGTCTGAATAAAATTAAAATAATTTGAATCATTGCCATTATTGTCTACAGGGCAAGAAAAACAATGTTTTTCTCCAGCTAGATGCAGTGACATCAGATCATAGAGATACAAGAAAGCAGCATGAGGCATTTACCTTATTGTGGTGCAACATTTTGATTAGCAGGATACGAAACTGATCATTGCCACACTTGTGCAGGATTATCATGGATGATGATGTCATCCTGAAAGCTCGTACAGCCATTTCTCACTCATTTGTTTGTAGGAGTTTAGGGAAACCAGTGGTGTAGAAGTTGAAGATTAAGGGGTAAAATTGTAGAGCAGAAAAAGAAAGAAGCAGAGATAGGCAACAATTCCATTAAAGTGCACAGGAGCCATCCACCTGCATGCTTAATTTATGCCCTGCTGCAAGAATCTCTGGATTTCAGTTGAATGGAGAAAGCAAGCTCAGTGAGACTTCCTGGTGAACATATTTGCAAAGCAGTATGGGAGCTTGCACTCATATGTTTAACCCTGGAATTGCAAAGATTTTTCGCACATACTGTATACCTTTGGGGTCATAAATAACCCCACGATGAATTTTAATTGTTAACCATGAAAAATTTAAACTAAACAGACAAAATATTATTCCGAATTAATTATTTATTATATGAAGGTTAAATGTTTTGAAATGTAATGCTTTATAATAAAATTACATGAAGAAGAGTTGCCATGAAAGCAGTTTTTGCATGCACTTGATGAACACAGTAAAGTACTACAGTCATTTGCATGAGACACAGACAATTTCTGAATGTTCTTTGCAAACATTGCGCTTGCAGGAGGTGCAAACTATGTTGTTTTTCTTGTCTTTTTCTCTGGAACAGCAGTGACACCTTGCCCTTTTCTTTGGGATCCCGACATTGCAAACAGCATCAGTGGCTTCTTCAATGCTGGATTAAGTCTCGCTGCAATTACTCTGAAGCAGCTGCTTTCCTAATTCCAAGAGGAATAGACGACGTCTGTGCTTTGACTTGGACTGCCATTCTGGATTTAGTGACATCCAAACAATGAAGGCATTCAAAGCACTGATGTCTAACATGTTGTATAAGATTGTCACTGGCCAGCGTCTTGTCATTTGTTTTGTGGTATACGTGCACAACATTTGATCTGCCGTATCTATTCCACCTTTACTAGAATTATAGTCCAAGATCATGCGTGGTTTTTTGTCTGGATGTGTATTATCTACTTCTTCTTGATCATGCAAACTGCTCAGAAGAACAACCACTTTTCCTTTCTTCGGGCAATAGGAAACCAGAGTGGCATCATCGTGAAAGGCAAACAGTGAAGTGAATACCTCTCAGCCCTTTGCTGTTACAAATTCTGGAGGTAATTATTTTCTGTTCTTTTGAATTGTCCCCAAAAGTGTCATTTGTTTTTCTAGCAATTTCTGTGACAGGGATAAACTGCAGAAGAAATTGTCAACAGTAACATTTCTGCCAAATCGTGTCTATCCTTCAGTGAGTTGTAGCACAACCCTTTCACCCTGATTCTGTTCCCTGTTTTGTCCGAGTTTCCTTCCTGTATATACTTGAAGATGCAGAACATATGATGTTGCACTGTCACACAACATCCATAGCTTTATGACAAATTTCCCAGGTTTGCTGGGAATATATTGTCTGAATGGAACACGACCACGAAATGTAAACAGTTGCTCATCCAGGAACAAAGGCGTCACTTAGAGTTGCTTCCCAGGTATCAAAAACATGTCTGATTGGAGCAAGCTTATCCATGCCTCGTTGTTCATGTCTGTTGGTTGCATCATCAAATCTGAGAGCACAAGAAATTTGCTGAAAACAGTTACGGGCCATATTTTTGCCAAAAACAGAACGACCATTTTCAAGGTTCCACAAATGAACTATGGATTCATTTCATGACTTGTACACGCCTGAGAGGATCAGAAGTCCAAGAAAACATTGAAATTCTACATCTGTCAAATCTTTCCAGGTGTTGTCATAAATGTGTCTTCCTTGTTTGCTCGTCCACATCATGATTTCATTCAATAAGTTCTTCCTCATGAACAAGTGGAATGCTGCGAGAGGGCCATCAACATTTCGTACAGCATACCTTGTAGGACCTTGTTGTACGGGCATGACATTAGCTCTGGCGTATCTTCCAGCAGCTTACTTTATAGGTTTCCTGTTCCATGATGTGGCATCCTTAGATACATAGGCTTCAATGGCAACATTTGTGCTTATAGTTGATGACCTCTTAGCTCCTCTATGACCACAACTAAGATTCCTCACAGATGATACTGACACAGAGGACTCCTGCCTTCTTCCCCATCCAGCAAAGCCTCGACCTGTAACTTGACTCTTTACTGCAGGTGATGTTACCGGCTGAACATCAGTCTCACATTCACTTGGTGACCAACTGCTGTCGCCATCTGAATCATGACTGTCATCATCAGATTTATCACCCGAACTTGGCTGATATGCTTCTTCGCTTGCTGAATATGCTGCATCATCAGACGACTCACAGCCGTCACTGTCAGCATCTCGCTGCAATATTTCTCTTACTTGGGCAGCTGAATACTTTTGTTTTGCCTCATAAACAATAACCTAAAATAAATAAACAAAGATAAAGTTGAATAAAACACAAAGCAGTTTTACTATAGGTGTACAATAATCGTGATGAACGAGCTGAAAGCCTTTAGATTTCATCGGAAATAATGAGAGAACGTATGATATCAATTACAGAAAATGTGTAATTTTCATAAAATAAGAGTACAAAGACTAAATGATACATAATTAATATAAATACCTTTGTCAAATCAAAAACTGCAAATTGTATCACGATCCAAAATGGACGTAAGCAACTTGGGTCAAAAATGACCCCACTGGTACTCTGTACTGCAATTCATCACTAGCATCACCTAGCAGATGAAAATTATTCCTCTCATGGCACAATATAAAGAGAATATTGACATGTGAAAAGTCATAAAAAGTTTGCATTCTTGAACAACTAGTTTCCGAGATATGCGTTGTGAAACTTGCAATGGGGTCACTTTTGACCCCATCGGTACTCCCAGGGTTAAGCAATAGAGAAAAACAGAAGTGAACTAATAAAGAGAATATATTTGTTCAATTCCATACTGTGAAGAGCGTGAAGGGCTCACAAAGATAGGCATTGTGAGAAGTGAAGGCAAATTTTCAAGAGGAAGTCCAAGCCAGAATGTTTGGAAAACAAAAGCAGGCACATCCAAGTTCAGGCACAATTTCACAAATGTGGGTGTGCCTGATATTGACGTCTATATAGATGTCCCCAGAAGAGTATGCCAGAATAGAGATGTCTAATAACCTAATGGTTAGATTAGTGGCCTATGACCAGGGTAACCAGAGATTAAATTCTGCTTCTGCTCAGTGTGATTCCAGCACCAATGTATTCGGCGTGAAGTGCTCTGTTCACGCCAAATACATTGGTGATGGAATCGTAAATAGTGGAGATTGTTTCTCACTTCAGCTGGATTAAGCTATACATTGGCACTTTGACATTCATCAGTCATAATGGGCTCTTTGTATTATAAGTATGCCATCCAGAGAGAAACCTATATTGCACAACTTTCCCGTGTCTCTGATATTCTTAACCCATGATGACAGCTTTGCCATAACACGGCCGTGTAGGGTTAGGTATTCTTAGTGTACTACAATAAGATATTGGACTTGACACCTTGCTCTGGCTTTGTGCCTATGATTTGGATGTCCACTTGCCTGTTTTCAGATGTCCAAATCAAATTGAAGGCTTTTAAAATGACTCCTAAAGTGTCTGTGTTGGGGTTCTTTCTGTAGGAGGCATTGGCATATCTAAATTTAGAAAATGTGTTCCCATAATAAAGAAAGCCAACACTAAACATTGCAAGACTGAGCACTGAAACATCATACAGGGGGTATTTTTTCACTTTCAGTAGTGGGAAAGAGGAGAAAAGTGCAGGGATTGTGACATTGAGAACCTGGATTCAGAGCCTTTGTAAGAGGCGCAACATGGCATCAAGACAATAAAGTCTCTTCTTTAGTATTAAACTAGGTGCATGTCTTTGTTTTAACCATGAAATGGCATTCTAGAAATGATCCAAGTGCAATCTAAGATCTCCAGGCAAAACATCCAATAAAAATCTGGGGATGTTTACGTTTCGGCCTGATGTTAGCAACTTGGATGTACATGAAATAGATGGCCTAAGGCGGCCACATAGATATCCTTGCTACGCATTCTTGTGGCAGGGTCATCTATTCCTATGCTGTATGCATGTCTATGCAAGATAGTGCGCATCAGTGTGCCAAACCAAAAACAATTGTCCTTGTTTCACAGCAATTTTCATTATCATCATGGAAAACATAGGTGATATCAGAGTGCCTCATCTCTACACCCTCCAGGTGTCTGAATGGCAGAACAAGTGCTTTTATAATGCCTATTCATGTCCTGAGCAGGAATAGACATGGGTGATCCTGTTAGTCTGTGGGAACTTGCTAGCCAGTTCTGAAATTGGGTGTGTAATAGTGGAATGCAGTACCATATGCACAAATGATTCCAATTAGAGTAGGTTGCAAGGGAGTTTGCCTTTAGGAGCCTAGGTACTCTGTCCTCTTCTCAAAGTTTCAGTAACAGCAGGAAATTACAGAAAAAAAGGAAGTCCACTTTGCATGCTGAGGGCATTTGTTCCCTCCCTCAGTGATGTAGACAGTGAATGCACCTGATGCTTATGCAAACAATTCACTAATGAGGTGATGTGGTGGTGTTCGGCATCATTGTCCCAGAAAGTAAAACATCAAGAAGCTAACACAAAGGTTTGAAAATAGTTTATTGAGAAAATATTATCTTGCATTGCTTTACTGATTTGACTATGATCGCTTTGGGAATATGAATGTGCTGCATGTCTGCTATCTTTATATTTTGCACAGTTCAGGAAGAAATACACTTTTTCTTTAGTGTTGCACTGCATGCAGAGAATCTGGCTTTCTGGAGTTTTCAGTTCAATTTTTCTCACACATTTCCATTTCTAATTTATGGTTCCTTATTCAGTATTTGGTAAGGTTCTCCTCATACTTGACTTAGGTGAGGTATTTTGGTATAAAATGTCTCTGTAGGGATCTGTGGCAGTTCTGTTTACTCCATTTTACCAGTAAGAGGTATGTGTTTGTGGTGAAATGTTTGCTATGTTGCCCATGTATGGGCTCCGTGGCCAATTGCAGGGGTGACACTATGGGGGGTTAAGGTAGCAGGCATTAACAGCAGCGATAAGGGGTGTTACTTGCGAAAAAGGCTCTGGGCTGGTAGGAGGTGTTCCGGCGTAAAGGGCGCAATGGGACACTTTACGGACATTAACAGGATATTGGGGGTTAGGGTATTGTCACAAGCACAACGCCATAACCACTAGTCTTCTAGTTGTTGAGGGCGTGGTGGTTGAGAACCTTCTTCTATCAGCTGTAACATTTATGCTTTAAGTAGAAGGATTGTAGTCGTGTTAAACCAAGGGTAAGGCTTATGACAGAAAAAGAATTTATTTTGAACACAATAGAACAGATCAGGTTCCTGGTACCATTTACAAAATTTTAAATTATAGGATTTTTGCTTAAGGTTCAGCAGGTTGGTGGCAAAACAAACAGAACTCAGTATTGGCTTTTAAAGTCCTCTTCACTGCAGAAGCTTAGCCTTTCAACATATAACAAGATGCCACTTTTCTTATTGTCCTTTGTCAATCAGAGCAATAGAAAAACAAACTTTACTTCTTCTATGGCAAAATTATCTTCACTCAGCCATAATTATCTCTAGGCTGCACTTCCAGGTGAAGAACCAAACTTAGGTTATGAAATAAGCATTCACAGTGTCCTCAAGACTCTTATAGCAGGCTTCTCTTATAAACAGGAGCAAAGCACACATTCTTATAGTAGGCTTTTAACTTTCTCTCCGTTGTAGAGTTTCAACACAGCTGACACAGAAACATGAATCACAGCCTTACTTCACTAGCTTATGCTGCAGTAAATTCCTCCTTTCAAAACATACACAGGAATTTACTTTTCTCATTGCTTAGCTCTGAGGTTACTTCAGCAAGAGGAACAGTTCTTTCCAGGCTGAACTTTCTTCAGACACTTTAAGTCTAGAGCTTGGCATAAAGAACAATCCATCAACATATCTTCTTCTGCCCCTAGCTCTGCCCCTGCTTCTCGCAATTGCATAGGTTCTGACTCACCCACTTGATTGGAGTGCCCTGCTGACAACCTCTCTGGTGGCCTGAAAGCTTCTCTCCTTCCTGGCTCCCACCTTTGTTGCAAACGTGATTCAGGGAAATCACCTTTCTCAGCAATGGGTAGCTCAGCCTGTCTCCAGAAATTAGCACCTGCTCTGGCTTCTCCAGCCCATTGCCCTTGCTGCTCTGAAGACTGTCCTCTGCTGCTTCCTCTGCTCCTTCTGCAATCACTCCTCTTCCAGCTCCTGCTCCTACTGCTACTGCTCCTATCTCCATAATTTAACCAAGGTTTATACTCACTGGGATCCAACCCCACCTCTTTCTCTCCCAGGTGTTTGTAATCCCCCTGCCTTCTGACATCAGAATAATCAGTGCATTTATTAGAGTGAGGGCTTTTGTCCTCCTGCTTGCAATCTATCCTTCTTACACTGTCAAGCATTTCCTGGAACTTGTTCCAGCTGGGTTTTTTCTGCCTTTGAACTGTGGCTCTGGCCTTTTGACCCTGCACACCTAACAGAGACCCCTTGATTAAGGTGAATTCCTTATGCTGCTCACCTCCCCCATGCTCAAAATGGTTGACTTTGCCACAGTATCAAGCGTGCACCTTAATGTCCAAAAATGGCTGTCACTTTATTGCTGGATAAGGGAGCCCCAGCAAAAGCTAATGTAAAGGTGATGAATGGAAGGACAGGTGGGAGCTGAAGGGCCTGACAGATCTGTGGGCATCTGGCGGGCCAGCTAGTAAGCACGATGAGCATGTGAGAGGCAGCTATACCTATGCACTGGGGGGGGGGGGGGGTGCCCATTTAAAATGCCGTAATGTCAGTATGTGGCATAGGATGGGGAAGATGTGCCCCCCAGGGGAGTCAGAAGTGGCACAATATGTGCTTTCAAAGGAGGACAGAGCAGGAACGGCAACATGAAGATCAGGCACAGGAGAGGCATGAGTAAAGCGTCCAAATGCAGGAAAGAGTACCTATGTAGGTCATGGTGTAGCAGCTTGCACAAGAAGACATAACTACACATAGCTGCCAGAGGCTTATGGATAGGCTGTAGGAAGGATGATGGTAGAGGAGAGCTTGCATGGACTGAGCACTGATGTACTGGAGGTGCCATCCCCAATGCATGTGTACTGTGTGGGAAAAACATGCGTCAGTGCCACATTCAAGGCCTGATACAAGACATGTGGGTCTCACACCTGTCCCAGCCACTCAACCACCATACAGCAACCAAGACCAACATGCATAGAACAACTGGACGGGAGTCACTCAAGCTGGGCAAAAGGGGCACTTACGGACATGATTTGCAACCTGCAGGTGGCTATCCGAGGGGTAGGATGTGTCTGTATGTAATGCAGAGATGTGTTGGAGCCAAAGCTATACAGTCACAGTTATGATTTCATACCTGCATCATGTTGCACAAGTAGGTTACAGCTGTATGCATGTAATTGCCTATTAATATACCTCTGCATCAGTGCAGTCACATCGAGTTATGTTGTACCGAAAATGTGGCAATGTCTGATGAAGAACATGGACTGTAAGAACCTGCACTCAGTTGAGACAATGGAGGGTTGGGTGATCTGCCCAAGGTTACAGTGTGGTGTGGGTAATTCATGAAGGTTGTGGCATACATAAAACACTACAGTAAAACTTTCCAAATTGTCACAAAAATGAGTGCTAGTGGGCCTTGAACCCTGGGTCCAAGTCTGTGTCATGACCATTACACCACGCCTCCAAGCAGTTGCCAGACATCTGCAGGGCAAATATATTTGACCCCCTGCAATGGGCTGCAGCGAAGCTAATAAAGACATGCTCTCAGAAGGGCATGATCTTGAATAGTCTGTTTACTGACCCAAATTGTGGCCAGAACACATTTTATTTTATTTATTTATTTATTTACATTCTCTTATATACTGTGCTATTCTGCATCAGTGTGGTTTACATTGAACAAACTGAAATTACATTGAACAGGGCATTATAACTTGGAGATAACTATTTTACAGGGAACATGGGCTATGGAGGGTTAAGTGGCTTGCCCAAGACCACAAGGAGCACCTGTGGGACTAGAAACCCCAGTCCTTCCGGCCCAAGGTTGCTGTCCTCTAGTGGGATTTGAACCACCAACCTTCCAGCCTGAAGTACCTTGCCTCAACCACTAGGCCACTCCACATAACAAACTCTAAAGATGTATGTTTGGCAGTCATAGCAGAGCCCAGATTATTACAGGCATGAAAATGAACTGAGTAATACCCAGTCACAAAAAGAACAAGGGGGAATCAAACCCCTGTTTGCTGCATATAGAGACATTGCACTAGCCAATAGACTACACCTCCATACCTCACTAAACAGCAATGGCTGGATTCAAAGAGGCTGCCGGTAACTGTCTAAAATGTCTGCTGTGTGTGCCTAGACAGGGTAGCCCCTCCAGTACCCATGATGCACTGCACATGCAGAACAGCAGTCTGCAGATTTTATTTTTATTTAGCAAAGTTTTATATACCGCCCCTTCCTGAGATCAGGGGTGGTTTACATAGAACATAATAACAAGTTTTACAATGAACAATGTAACTATATACATAAAATATTCCATAACTATATACAGATAACTTTGTATAATATGGTTGCTTAGGTTATTTACCAAATGGAGAATGAACTGATCCATCATCACAGCTCAGTAAGATGCAGTGTGTGATACAAGCATAGAACAGCTACAAACCATGCTACTGAGCATTTATAGAGATCACCCTGAGGGTGAGGATGGGCGCCCAGCACCTGGTCCCCAGAGCTTGCATCGTTTAGAGATAGTTTCTGCTGGCTATGCTGTGGATCCACATCACTGCCAGTATGTGGCAGATATTGTCTACAGTGTATTATGCTAGTCTCCTTGCTTCCTGCTCAATTACAGCAGGCCATAGGTTTTGGTTACATCAGTGTCCTGTATCCTGCCCTTGTTGGACAAGGATTTGCCTAGAACAGCACATGTCGGTGCCCAGTGTTGCAGCAGCTGATTCCATGGCTGCCAAATGCAGTGGGGGATTATAGGTTTCCCTGGGGCTGCTGCTACAGTCCTGCTGGTCCCACCATGACCAAGCAAGGAACAGTTGCTGTCCCAACCATCCAGGACTACTAATCCACCACAGCAAGCACAGTCAGACCACACCTGCAGGCCACCACAGGGCTGTTTCAGCTATGCACATACCAACTTTGGATGGTCAACACACAATGCATGTATACCCTGGCTTGGGCTAACTAGCATTTGGCACAGTGACTAGGCTCCCAGGACAGGGAATACACTCCTATCACTGGAGATAGACTGTATATAGCACTATGTGGAAACATAGCCATGCCATGGTCAGAGCGAAAGTGCCTTCACAGTGTGAACTGCTGTGATCATCCAGGCTATTCACATGGCAGATGGACACTATGAAGTCTCAGCCACTGACCCTACCTCTGATGCAAACACATCCTGGGCAAACCACTCTGTTTAAGGCCATACCCACAATCCTCTGCTCCTCATCATGCACATTTGCAGACTAATGCTGGGAACAGCCTAGGCAATGCGAAGCACAGTGCAGTGCAGAAGGTCACAGAACTCTGGGGAGACATACACACAACACACACACACACACCACTGCACTGTGTAAAAGTGGGATCCTGCCACTTTGTTCTCCATATCAGTTCAAGCACTGTTAATGTGTGCTCATGGTGCAGGCACTAGTAGCATGCTCTAACATTCACACACATTGTTAATGCCCACTCAGTGAGCTGGTGCTATCAACCTGCTTTTCCATCCATCTGTGGATAGTGGAGTCTGTCCATGTGGCCACAGAGCTGCCATGTGGATACACCAGTCCCTGGGGTTGACATGTTACCAATTAGGCAGACCTAGATACATGTTGCGATGCATTTGGCATACAGGACCATGACATGGGTCTTGTCTGTTTCAGGAAGGTGCCGCTGCACCTGCCGCTGGCACCCCACACCATGCTGCCATGCAGCATGCTGTCAGTGGAGGGTGGTGCACAGTACCAACCAGTCCACCATGCGTTTTTGGAAGATGCCTAGGTGCCAGGTCCAGATGGGTGGGGCAGAGGCTCACATTGATGGACACGCCATCCCCCAAAGAACTGCCGATGCCAGAACCCCATCACTGCCTGCTGCTGATATGTCTTGGGGGGAGGCAGGAAGCTGCAGCTGTGGCATTTCCCTGGGCATCTGCATTTTGCAGCTCCCTTTAGCGCTATAGCTGCTAACGCTATCGTCCTCTTCTTCTGGAGATGGCTTCGGTGGCAGTGGTGGGGGGCTGGCTGGGGTCCCTGCCTAGGGTGCTAGGAAATCTTGGCCTGCCCCCTGTGGTGCATCACCTTTCCAAAGCAACAGTATTTATTTGTGCCGCCAATGTCGATGTGGGATTATGACGGACATCACAGATGTGCCACCTAGGCAGGTGCCTGGTCTGCCTTGTGCCCTAGCAACCCCCACTGCATGACTGACATGCTACCTCCTTTGCCCCATTTGCACCATCAACATGGTGCCCTTTCGTATTTGGGCACTATGCTGTTGCTGCTAATGGCCACCTAGGCAGCTGCCTTGTCTGCCTTGTGCCCTAGCAACCCCCACTGCATGACCGACATGCCACATCCTTTGTCCCGTTTGCACCATCAACATGGTGCCCTTTCATATTTGGGCACTATGCTGTTGCTACTAATGGAGCACTACTATCACTATCTTGGGCTCTCCTCTTTGTGTATCAAATTGCAGTTGCTTAAATAGGAGTGGAGGAGTGGCCTAGTGGTTGGGGCAAGGTACTTCAGGCCAGAAGGTTGGGGGTTCAAGTCCCACTAGAGGACAGCAACCTTGGGCCGGAAGGACTGGGGTTTCTAATCCCACAGGTGCTCCTTGTGGTCTTGGGCAAGCCACTTAACCCTCCATAGCCCATGTTCCCTGTAAAATAGTTATCTCCAAGTTACAATGCCCTGTTCAATGTAATTTCAGTTTGTTCAATGTAAACTGCACTGATGCAGAATAGCATGGTATATAAGAGAACGTAAATAAATAGGCTCTCTCACCCTTTCTATGAGGTTTTACTTGGCATTAGGGTTCCCAGCATTAAAGGGCTTTAACACAGCGCGACAGGCGTTAAGGTAACACCCATTGTTAACACCTACTGTCTGCCCCATTAATGCCCACTCTCTGCCTACTGCACCCTTAATGCTGCAGGAGCCTTTAATGCCCATTCATGCAGACTTTTCAGAGTGTTAAGGGTGCAAGGGTGCCGATACAGGCATTAACAGTACACTTGCTCCCTTAATGTCCTTCAGTAAACATACCTCGATGCAGGAGCAGGGCTGTGGAGGCAGAACATGCCTCCAGCTCTGCCCCCTTCCACATCCCTGGTAAAGGGTTACCCCTTACCCTGCCCCCTGCATGTAAGTACCAGCCCTTTTTTTCATACATAAAAAGCACTAGGTTTATTAGAAATGGAAAAAAATGTATAAAATGTATATAAAGCTAAATGTATCTATGGGGTTATTTACTAAGCAGAGCTACCACTTAGCATACACTATCTGAGGCATTATCAGGCCAAGTTAACAGACAGCACATGGTAAATGCAGATAGCACAGGAAATATTTGCATTGCATCCAGATTCCATGCTAACTGCTGGAGTGGGCAGGATTTGGGAAGAGAGTGGATATGTCTTCCCAGCGCAGTTAGAGTGGGCGTACTCATCACACAGTAGATGGCAAAGTTGCAGACAGCAGGGTGCCGATAACACCACCTCAATGGGTGACATTAGCTGCATCTACTGTGCTGCGCGACATGCTCTCTGCATTTTCTAAGTGATATCTAATAGGGAAATACTGAACATGACCTCTACAGATACCGCACGGCTTTTGCAGCTAATGTGACAGTATCAGCGCTAAAATACCATGTTAGGTGCAAAAGCCACACTCTTTAGTAAACATGCCCCTAAGAGCTTTAAGAGTGTTTCTAAGATATAACACTGAATAACTTTTCAGCATCTAAACTTCCTGCAGTTATCTGATTACAGCAATCATTAACTTCCTAACGTTTACAACAGAACACCTTCTTGGAATATGACTTAGGGGTATGTTTACTAAACTCCGTTGCTGTGCGGGTCCCCGTTAGTGTGCTGGTGCCATATAAGGAGTGGGCGGGCCAGGCAGAAAAAAGCAAAAAACCGGACCATACGTGTGTGAGTCGCGCTAATGTGCGGGGCCCACATTAGCGCGTGGGAAGGCTAAGTGGGGCGCTGCTGCAAAAACAAACAACAGAGCTGTAGTACAACGGTGAAGACACCAACCAATGGTGCAGGGGCCAGGGGTTCAAACCCCCATTGCGCTCAACAAAAAAGACCAGCTGAGGCACCAACATTTACGGGCAAAAGTGGTTAGGAGGCATATTAATTTTGGGCCGCAGAAGGCGGCGCACTGTTATTTTTATTACGGCATGAGGCAGCGCACTGTTTAGTGTGGGCGGCAGATGGCGGCGCATTGGTAAGTTTGGGCGGCAGAAGGCGGTGCGCTGATAAATGTGGTCAACAGAAGGCGGCGAGCCGGTGGGCAGAAGGCGGCGCGCTGATGTGTGAGGGGGCAGTCCAATAGTGGGAGGGAGAAGTGGCGCGCTGATGTACAAATAACAGGAACGGAGCCATAGCACAATGGTTAAGACACTGACCACTCGTGCAGGGATCATGGGTTCAATTCCCCACAGTGCCCATTGAAGACAGCTGGCTGAGGCATTATTTTAGGGGCATTTCCATGTTGTGCGGCATAAGGCGGCGCGCTGTTAATTTAGTGCGCCACAAGATGGTGCGCTGATGGCTACAAGGCTGCATGCGGATGCACAAACACAGGAACAGAGCCACAGCACAATGGTTAGGACATTGACCAATGGTGCAGGGGCCAGGGGTTCAACCCCTCAAAGTGCCCAGTGAACAAGGCTGGCTGGGACAGTATGTACCATGGTGAGGAGTGCTGTAGGAGGCCTTCCATTTATATTTTATTTCCCACCACTAGTAAACCCGCTCTCACAGTGTGTTAACATACGGATGCCCGTAAGGCACATGTTACAGTGCACTGTCCGCCAAGGCACCCTAGAATGTCCCCTATAGGGCACCATGTATGTTGCGACACAGGATAATGTATAGTGCACCCTATATGGATGGCAACCATAAGGTGGCCTATAGGGCGCCCTATAAAGCACCCTCAGAGGCACCTAATGGGTATAGTAAGCTGTGTGTGGTTTTGCCGGCATAGACATATGTACAGTAAATAAAAATAAAGCTGTGGACAGCCCTATCAAAGGGCCCCACTGTGGGTTTGAACCCATGACCTCTGGCTGTACAGGGAGTGACGTAACCATTGGGCTACAGCTGACAGCAAGCCCCTGGCTGGCTGCAGAGAGCCTGCACGTCACCCCACAGACAGTCTGCTGTTGTAGACAGGATAGGGTTAGGCCACCCGTACCCATGATGCACTGCACATGCAAATCAGCTGTCCACAGATGCACACAAGATGGGGAATGCACCCCAACAGCTACCCGGCCTGGTAGGGGGAATTGTCCATGTGCACCCACACAGCACCTCGGCCTGGTAGGGGGTCCTGAGCGGGTGGACTACCAGCAAAGAGTAGCTACACACCGTCACATTGTGCGGGTACTGTGCTCACCCTGAGGGTGTGATGTGGCGGCCAGGACCAGGTCCACAACACCAGCCATGGCTGGATGAGGCCATGACAGAGCTCTAAAACAGTACTAACCTGTGAGATAGGAAGGTGCTGCAGAAACATGTTGGATATCTCTGTCTGTCTCAGTTAGTGGAAACCCCCATGGACCTCTAGGTGGTCAAAGTACCCACCACCCCCCTTGAGGGTGGCAAACAGGGCTCCCCCACCAACAGATCCCCATCCATGGCAGCAAAGTGGACCATCAAACCCCAGTCCTGCTGGGGAACAGACACCCTACAGGGCAGTCCAAGCAGCTCCACACACATCCATAACACAATATCAGACAGACTTTAGGCCTGGATATCCAAAGATGCACCCCAGCACTATCTGATATTCACCTGCAGCAAGCCATCAGCCACTGCACCCTGCAAGGCACTCCATCAAGACACATACCAGCTGTGAACAGTCTGCTGGTTAGCCCTGATGGAAATGCATGCACCCAAAACTGGGGTGGCAGCACATACAAGCAGAGAGTTCTGTGAGAAGGCCCCAACAGGAAACCCATATATATCACAAGAGAGAAACACAATACAGCACTATGGGGGTGCCTAGCCATGCTGTCATCACTGCACACTCAGGGTGAGAGTGCTCCCCCAGCAGCACATACAGAGGTCACCCTGTCTGTGTAGGTGGTGGCCTGGCACTACAATGTCACAGCCAGTGCCCTATGCCCTGTGCAGATGCATCCTGGCCAGCCCACCATGTCTGACCTATTCCCATGGTACCTTGCTGCTCATTATGCACATTGGCAGGCCAATACTGGCAGTAGTGCTGGCAGTGTGGGTTGGGGAAGGTGTTTGTAGCCAACACACACTGTATAGACAGACACACACTCCCACACCTATGCCAGCATTGTGCTACTATTGAGGGGGTGATTAGCCTTGGCCACCACACCGGTCCTGGGCACGGCACAGGCATGGATATGGTACGCAGTCCTGTTGGGGGTCACTCCCCAGGGTGGTGAACACGGTCAGAGGCCAGGCCTGGAGCACGCACCACAGACACCAAACAGATTGTTCGGATGGGGTCAACTAGCAGTATGTGCGTAACGTAGGGATATCTATCAGCCTGTACTCTTAGCAAACGTTTCAGAGCTGTGTACCTCAGGTGTAGGGTGACATTGCTAAGGTATGCAGGTGTTGGTATTGGGAGATGCACGCAGGGTCCAATGTTCTGCCTCTACAGGAGACATTGGCCAATGGGGCCTGTGGGTGTGGGTGTGTCTGCCCCTGTTGGCTGCTGCTTTACGGCAGCGCTTCCCCACTCCAGCCCAGTTTTGCATCACACTGTTCGGGTCTTCCTGCTGTCCCTCATGAATATGTATGAGCTACATCTACATGCCGTGGGGGTGGTGCATAGATATACAGCACAGGCATTTGTATGAGTGGCAGCATGGAACCTGACTGGTGTGTGGCCCACCAGGACTGCATTTGGGGGATTCTGCTATAGGTTCTGCCCCTGTTCATGGTGTCTGTGCTCAGTGGGGTAAAAGATAGACGTATTACCATTGCATATGTCCTCGTCACGAAAGGTGTGTCCTTACTGTCACTGTTTATTTGTGGGGAAAATATGTGGGCAGGATTGCTGGTAGCCCCAGCTGGTCTTTGAACCTGTGACCATCTGTTTTTGCATGCATTGTCTGTGTGCACTGCACCACTGTGTAGCCACAGCTTGGCAGAATTCCCTGGATAGTCCATGACTGTGGATCCGGCAAGGCCTGTCTGTTGCTGTGGACTGTGCCAGCCTGCACATGGCTAGGCCTCTGTGTTCTGTCGCTAGCAGCCACTGCCCCCTGCACCACATGTACTCGTCCGCCAACATGCTGGCATGAGCTTCTCCCATAAAAAGCAGGTGACCTGATTGGAATGTGGCAGTACGGGACTGCATTTGGGGTACTTGGCTGTGGGTAATGCCCATTGTTGTGGTGTGTGTGCGTTGTTGGGTAAAATATGGGTGTTTTCCCCATGCTTATGTCCCCTGCAATACAAGGGTGTCTGTGCTATCTGTGTTTAGTGGTGGGTAATATATGGGGAATGGGCTGGCAAGTGCCCCAGCTGGGCTTTGAACCTCTGATCTTCTGGTCCTAGAGGTACTGACTCTGTCCGCTGCACCACACTATGGCCACGTAGACAGTGCAGCCCCTGGAGGTAGTAAGCCTGGCAGGATGGAGTCACAAACCCTGCTCTACGCAAATTTACTGTGGGCATATGCACCCTGTCTGGTGACAAACGTGCACATAAACCCCGGAAATGACCACGGGAAATGGGGGACAAAATATCACCACGCTGGGCAACAGTGATATTAATGGGCAACCATAGCAAACACTCCCAGGAAAGCTCCACAAAAGGAAATGTTTTTTGGAAGAGTCTCAGCTCCGTAAACCCTTCCAAAATTCATTTCTTTTTTCTGGAGCTTTGCTGGGTGTGTTTTCTGTATTTGCCCATCACTATAACTGTTCCCCAGCTGAATTACTATTTTTAATAGTTCTGTTGTGGTCATTTTCTATTTTTATTTGCACTTTTGTGCTGTGCACATGTATCACACTGCTCACGTTTTGCTGGTTTCCCTGGTTTTCCTGTACATTGCTGATGGAAATGGTTTCTCTTCCCTTTAAATGCTTTCTACCGCGAGTGTTTCCCTCGCGGTAGTTTTTACATGCAAATTCGGGCCCGATACTGTGCGGGGAGCCTCTCCCCTCCCACTCTCCACCCATTGACCCCATCCCTCCGCCCCTCCGGAGCCTTCCTCCGCCCTCCTTTAGCCGTTCCACGCCTCTATCGGACATTTGCGGGCCCGCACTTGTACGGGGCCCGTTAGTGTGCCGCGCACCTTTGCGGGGGTGACACGCACGTGTGCGGGGCGTTTATTAGCGTTTATTAGCGTTTCAGTGCCACGTTTCCGTGCGCTATTTTGCGGCGCGCACATTTCCGGTTTTTAGTAAACATCCCCCTTACTTTTCATTCTGTATGGAGCTATAGATCTGTTTTAGTAGATATAATTTATCTCAATCAGCAATAATTTTTGCACTGTTCCTTATATCCTGACTGAAGTACAAAATAGCCTATATGAGCTAGGAAGTGTCTTATTTGTGAATAACTGCAATAATGGTAAATTTAAGGTGCCTATCATACTTTTAATACTTATGTGGATTAGTTGTTCCTTGAGGATTTTACAGCATTCTTCTCTCACACCTTGTTGGTCTGGGGCTTTCCAGAATTCAGAGTTCCTATATTTACATTTGGTGGTATCAGTGCTGTCCAAATAGGTAAGTGGGCTGTAAGCAGTAGCCAGAGGCTATAAAAACCTTCATCAACTTTTGGATTGTGCTTCAGATTTGGGTATTTGGTAAACCGCACACCTCCCAGGGCAATAGGTCTGATCAGCAGACAAATTTCCCTATTTGAGTCACCAAAAGCCATATTTCTTCTTTTTGTTTTCCTGATATGAACATTAGTTTTTTTGTGGTTTATTGCCATATTGTTGTATTGGAGCCAATTTTGCATTTCTCCTAGGCATTCTTCTATTTGGTTGAAATTAGGATTGTTTATATCAAGTTGTGTGTACAGCATGATATCATCTGCGTATAAGTGGTATCTGATGTTATGCTTTTGGAAAATCGTGCAAACTGGCTGGATGTAAACGTTGAAAAGCAGGGAGGAGATAGTTGAGCCCTGAGGTATTCCTTGGGTTTGGGGGAAAGGCTTTGCCTGCTCGTTATTAAAGCGTACCTGTTGCATTCTATTTGTTAGGTAGGACTTGAACCACTTTAACGGTGTTCCTGCTATCCCTATGCTCGCAAGTCTTCGCAAGAGTGTTTGATGTACGATGTCAAATGCTGCTGATATATCAAAGATTATGAGTAAGAACATCTTGCTTTTGTTTTCCAGACCTTTTCCACCTGAATGACAAATGGCCTGGCCAAAAACAATACTCTTGTAGCACAGAGCTCAGAAGTTGTGGGAAGGGCTGTAATCGATGGTAAAGACTGTGGGCCTGAAATTTCCAGAGGCACAGAAGGAGCTGATAACCAGCTAAAGAAACCCATATAGAAAAGTGCGTGAATCATGAGTTATCCACCAGACACATGGGCACAGATGGAAAATGGCTGGATATGGGAAATCCACCACCAGTGACCAAATCTTGGTTTGTTGACGGGAAGCAAGCGCTGATATTCAACATACTGTACCCACGCAAGGCGGAGGTAAATGCAAAATGCATAGATAAGAAGCGCAGGGCACAGAGGGAAGCCCATAATCATTCAGTGATGGAGAGGTGGGCAAGGTCAATATCCCGTCATACCCAAGTAGTGGTGCGATAACTGTGTACTATAGAAAATGTGCCACCAGTGGATAGCCGGGTGTACCAGTGACCCCCAACATAGAGCCCATAACCGATTATGATATTGCATGTGCAAATGCTTACTGTACATGCAGGAGACCCCTCTGGCTGGGTAGATACACAGCAGCAGCATGGTAGAAAGGAGAATAGGCAACTTTAACCCTGCAGAGGCTGAGGTCTTGGCCAGAATGGTCCTCAGATGGGAGGGGTGCTGTTCCCTGGGGGGACACCACAGAGCCAACCTGTCTGACCACTGCCATCTGGAGGCGCATCCAGCTCCGCCTGTGGAGGTGAGTAGCCAATAGGAAGTCGAGCTCCAGGGAGGAGAGAGGGGAGATGGGCAAAACAGTAAGCCAGAAATGAGAACCTGGCACAGGCTTGGCTATGGGAGTGCACATTCAAACAGTGGGGATGCCCCATGGCTGTCGCTGTGGACAGTGGCATGAATTAGGTCACTGACCCTGGCAGATACACAGTTCAAAATGCACTTCTGTGTCAGTCCAGGATGCTTGGGGGCCCCATACTAGAATAGTATGCAGCTGCAGACATCATGCAAGAGTTCTCCCTGCTAGAGGATGTCCTGCAAATACAAGGGTCAGAGGTTTAAGACCACCCAGGGGAATTGCTGTGCAAAAGCAAAACCATAAACAAGGGAATTAAACATGCATAAAAAATGCTACCATTTCCCTGCTCCTTATTTTGAACAGGCCAGTTGTAGGGGGAGTTCCAGCTTTTGAAACTTGCTACGGAAGCAAAAACACTAAATAAAGACTTGTTCAAGTACATTCGTAGCAAAAGGCCTGTGAGAGAGTCAATTGGACCATTAGATGATAGAGGGGTAAAAGGGGCAGTAAGAGGAAACAAGGCTATAGCAGAGAGACTGAATGAATTCTTTGCTTCGGTCTTTACTGAGAAAGATGTAGGGATGTTACCCAAGACTGAAGTGGTATTTAAAGGTGATACTGCAGAGGAATTGAGAGAAATATTGCTACACCGGGAAGATATTACAACTATTTGATAAACTGAATAGTAGCAAATCACCTGGACCGGATGGTATACATCCCAGAGTGTTGAAAGAACTGAAATATGAGATTGCAGACCTGCTATTGGTAATCTGTGAACTTTCATTAAAATCATCTGTAATACCTGAAGATTGGAGGGTCGCCAACGTAACACCAATTTTTAAAAAGGGTTCTAGGGGTGACCCAGGAAATTACAGACCGGTGAGCCTGACGTCAGTACCAGGGAAAATGGTAGAAACCATCATAAAGAACAAAATTACACAGCATGTAGATAGTCATGGCCTAATGGGAGACAGCCAACATGGCTTTAGACAAGGAAGATCTTGTCTTACTAATCTGATATGTTTTTTTTGAAGGTGTACATAAACAGGTAGACAAAGGTGAGTCGGTTGATATAGTGTATCTGGACTTTCAGAAAGCTTTTGACAAAGTCCCCCATCAGAGACTTTTGGCGAAGCTAAAAAGTCATGGGATAGGAGGCAGTGTACTATTGTGGATCGGGAACTGGTTAAAAGATAGAAAGCAGAGGGTAGGGCTAAATGGTCAATATTCCCAATGGAAAAAGGTGAATAGTAGAGTACCCCAGGGATCTGTACTGGGTCCACTGCTTTTTGACATATTCATAAATGACCTGGAAAAGGGAATAACTAGTGAGGTTAGCAAATTTGCAGATGACACAAAACTGTTTAAAGTTGTTAAAACCCAAGAGGATTGTGGAAAACTGCAGGAGGATCTGGATAAATTGGAAGACTGGGCATCCAAATGGCAGATGAAATTTAATGTGGACAAGTGCAAAGTTATGCACCTAGGAAAGAACAACCCACACTATAGTTACACGATGCAAGGCTCCACATTAGAAACCACCACCCAGGAAAAAGATTTAGGAGTCATTGTGGATAACATGTTAAAAACCTCCGCCCAGTGTGCAGCGGCGGCCAAGAAAGCAAATAGAATGCTAGGTATCATAAGGAAAGGGATGGAGAACAAAACAAAGGATATTATAATGCCTTTGTATCGCTCCATGGTACGACCGCACCTTGAATATTGTGTGCAATTCTGGTCACCGTATCTTAAAAAGGACATAGCGTTATTAGAAAACGTACAGAGAAGAGCCACCAAATTGGTGAAGGGGATGGAAGGCTACTCCTATGAAGAGAGGCTAAGAAGGTTAGGGCTCTTTAGCCTGGAGAAGAGACGGCTGAGGGGAGATATGATAGAGGTCTATAAATTAATGAATGGAGTGGAACGGATAAACGTGGATCAATTGTTTACGCTATCAGAGTATAGAAAGACTAGGGGGCATGTAATGAAGCTACAGGGTAAACTATTTAAGACAAATAAGAGAAAATATTTTTTCACTCAACGTGTAATCAAACTCTGGAATCTGTTACCGGAGGATGTAGTAAGGGCTGTTAGTATAGCTGGGTTAAAAAAAGGTTTGGACAAGTTCCTGGAGGAAAGGTCCATAAACCACTATTAAAAAGGGACCCAGGATATCAATGCTTGACCCAGTACAAGCATTGTCGAACCTGTGTCTTTTGGGGATATTGCTAGGTACGTATAACCTAGATTGGCCACTGTTGGAAACAGGATACTGGGCTTGATGGACCTCGGTCTGACCCAGTATGGCATGTCTTATGTTCTTAGGGGTGTCACCACTGCTATTGTACCAACTGTCCTGTGGCCTGGTGCAACTGGCCAGATGCAATGAGCGCATAATGCTGCTGGCTATGAACATGTTTGTTGTAAATGTTTATTATTTGTTGTAAATAATTACCCCGGTTACCCAAGTTATTGTTCCTGTTATATGTAAACAAAAAACAGATAATTGTATCTTGTCTGATGTTTTCTTGTTCTATGTAAACCGCGCTGATTATGAATAGTGCGGTATATAAAAGTTGTTAAATAAATAAAATAAATAAATAAATAAATAAACATGTTAAATTCTTAAACCCAGCAGGAAAATGTGAAAGAAATATTTGAAAAAACAAACAAACTTTGTTGGCTTTTCAAATCCAAACTAGTATCAACAACCAGTTTAGAAGTGTTGCCACTCAGTCCTTTTTGATAATTTTTTAATTACTCACACCCCAAATTGTAATCTTTTCATAGAACACCTAAAAACTTCAACACTGACATAATATTATGTTTTGAACTAGAAAATTATTTTACAGTTCTGCTTTGCAGTACAATGTTTAAACACTTATCTGAAACACGCTTGTTCATGTTCAAGTAACATGCCATGCTGCACATCTCAGAACTTCTTCATACTTTGTCGCCCACTCACCCCCCAGAGGCCATAGGCATGGTTGGATTAGCAGGGTAAGTTCTTTATTAGCTGTGGAGTATAGTAGAGAGGCTTGGCAATGCCCTCTGGGATTTGTAATTCCACAACTTTAGCAAAAAGAAAGTAGTTGTAGTCGGAATGATAAGGATTTAAACAGGATTTATTCCCTTCCCAGGGTTGGATTTTCACACAATGAAATAAGGCAACACAAAAACCATACGTCTGGTATCAAAGTTAAAGAAACATTTGAACAAAGGATATGCTTATCTTCAGCTTTCACAATGGAGGCAAAAATGGTAAAAGAAAACAGTTTCCTTCACAAAACTCTTCCTGTCTGTTTTCTTTATGAATTAGCTCCTACAGCTCTTCAGCATAGAGAAGATATGCTATCAGATAAGGTATATGTACAGTCCATGTAAATATCACCGTTAGACTCCTCACATGGATCACATTGCATCTCTTCTATATCTGGGTAAGTTTCCCGGTGAGTGAAACTTCTGTTCTGACTGCTGAGTTCCTCTCTATAGCTTTCGGAGTTCCCTTCCCCCACCAGCCTAGAGGTGGATGGGTAAATACCGTAATCACTATAGTCTCTCTCAGAGGCAGCACATAATTCTTGGTAAGTACAGGGCTGACTGCTATAGTCTAAGCTTCTTCTATTAGGAAGAATAAGGTTACCTTTCAGCTGTTTCCCTTCAACGTTCCTCCCTCGAGCACAGCTCTGCTCGTGGGAAGGCTTTTCACTCCGTGTCTGTTTGAGCTTTCTCCTTGGCACCAAATTATCTTCAGGATAATGGTTTTCTCCTGCTTGGTACCTTGTGCTGGGTGACTGGTCTTGCCTTAGCCTGGCCTCAGAGCTACTACCTCTGCTTCCTCTGTAGCAAGGTTCTCGGAAGCACTGGTCAGCTGTGCACTGCTCTTCCAAACAGCCCTTCCTGGGTTTCCCAGCACTGCACCTCCCTGGTAGTCTCCTTTGGTCAGCAATTGGTTTTAACCAGCATGGAGATCCTTCTCTCCTGCCTCTCAGGCTTCTCTCCCTGCTTGGAGTTCTCCTGCTATCGGGACTTCTCTCCCTGCCAGCACGTCTCTCTTCAGCAGTTCTCTCTTTTGCAGTTCTCCCTTTAGCCGCTTCTGCACTACTCTCAGGTGAGTGATTTTTAACTGCGTAGCTTGTGATGTTGGCTCCGCCCCTTGTCAGCTGCCCCTCATCCCCTGATGAGCCACAAGCTAGCTTTGAGTCTGGGCGTTCCCCTACACCACGTGCAATAGCTTGTGTATGGTTCCTATGGCAACCTTTGGCCATGTGTATCTCTGAGCTGTCAAAGCTCCGTTTTGTTCAGAATCCCCTATCTCCATGGGCTCTGACCGCTGCACCTCATGACAGATCCACCCAATTAAAACATTACGGGCTGCGAACTTTCAATCGGACAGCACGTAATCTTATCTTGGGATCTGTATCGCTGCTCTACGTAAGCCATACTGGCAGTGGCTGACCTATCCTTCCATGGCTTAAGGAGGTTTAGGTGATACACCTGTTGGCGTCCCTTTTCATTCTCTATTCTATATGAGACAGGGCCCACCCTCTTCACTACCGTGCATGGCCCTTTCCAGTGAGCCTCAAATTTTGGTCCTGGATCTGCCACCTGGACAAGCACTTTATCACCTATCTCCAATTTTCTAGGTTTCGTGCCCCTGTCGTAATACTGCTTTTGTTTCCTCTTACTGGTCTGCAGATTCTCCATCGAGAACTTTGCTGTCCTTTCCAAGCGTTCCCTCAGACATTTTAAGAACTGAGGTACTTCAACCTCTGATGTGTCTGGTTCTACCCACTGCTCGTGTAGAATATCTAATATCCCTCTAGGGGATCTACCAAACATGAGTTCGTATGGGGATGCTTCCAATGAGGTTTGTACGTGTTCTCTACAGGCGTATAATACGAATGGGAGTAGAGTATCCCAGTCTGATATCTCTCCTTTTTTTAAACCCCTCCTAAGCATTTGCTTGATGGTTTGATTCATGCGTTCTACCAAACCATTTGTTTGGGGATGGTATGCTGCAGTTCGTATGTGCTTTATACCGAAGGCCTCCCATACGGTAGCCAAATGCTTGGATAGAAAATTGCTACCCTGATCAGTAAGTACCTCCCTAGGAAACTAGCATTTAGTCCTACCCCTGGTTTTAATGAGAGGCTTTCAGTCCCAAGTTCTTTTGGTTTTCTCAAAAGCGCTTCCATAGCGTCCAACAGTGGTTTCTGTTGCTCCCTCATTATACTGGCACTTTGCTCCTGGATATGGCGAGCTAGTTCAAACTGCTTATCCCACTGTAGTTGCATCCACTGCATGACGTCTCTGGGCTCCATTCCTCCCATCTGTACGCTGTGGAGAAAAGAGAAAAAAAAACCACCAAGTGCGGCAACTTATATTTCCTCTCCCCTTAAACCTTCAGCACAGCAGCGCCCTCTTTCCTGCACAAATCCTCCCACGTTTATGCCCCAGGTAACGTTACCTTAGGCTTCGTGCAGAGGTCAGCTTACAAGAAAGGTTACTGCTTCCTTCACCGACCGGTCTGTCAGTAAACTTGCTTCCAAGGTCTTCAGGTACCGTAGCAGTTACTTTACTAGTGTTCTTTTTATTTCAAGGTAAAAATCCGCAAAACTACGCCAGATGTCGCCCACTCACCCCCCAGAGGCCATAGGCATGGGTGTATTAGCAGGGTAAGTTCTTTAATAGCTGTGGAGTATAGTAGAGAGGCTTGGCAATGCCCTCTGGGATTTGTAGTTCCACAACTTTAGCAAAAGAAAGTAGTTGTAGTCGGAGTGATAAGGATTTAAACAGGATTTATTCCCTTCCCAGGGTTGGATTTTCACACAATGAAATAAGGCAACAGAAAAACCATACGTCTGGTATCAAAGTTAAAGAAACATTTGAACAAAAGATATGCTTATCTTCAGCTTTCACAATGGAGGCAAAAATGGTAAAAGAAAACAGTTTCCTTCACAAAACTCTTCTTGTCTGTTTTCTTTATGAATTAGCTCCTACAGCTCTTCAGCATAGAGAAGATATGCTATCAGATAAGGTATATGTACAGTCCATGTAAATATCACCGTTAGACTCCTCACACGGATCACATTGCATCTCTTCTATATCTGGGTAAGTTAGCTCCGTTTTGTTCAGAATCCCCTATCTCCATGGGCTCTGACCGCTGCACCTCATGACAACTTTCACTCTCAGCGGCTTTCCAAACAACATGGCCATGATGTTTTTAGGCTTATCCCTAGCTCTGACATCACACAATCTCCTCAGATCAATGTATACCAATCAATTTGTTGATTTAGCCCAATACAGTAAGTGTCACAGTTGATAAAGTATAAATCTAAAATTGCTCCCGCAGATTTAGATTGGCTTCATGTTTGTTTATGTCTATTTATTCATTTGATATATCACCCTCCCATAACATAGGGGCAGTTTACAACATTTAAAATCAAAACAAAACAGGAGAAAAGAAAATGTTGGGGGTGGGGGGGGTGGAACCCCCTAGAAAGGAACTTCAAAATTTAAAAGGAAAGAGAGAGAAAAGAGTCATTCACGCAGAAGCAGTCAAAACAACAGAGCTATGGTAGAGAACAGGAGGCAGAGGGAGGAAGACTAGAGGGAAGGAAGTTGAAAGCAGAGGAGAAAAGGTGGGTCTTCAGAAAGGGACAAAACTTAGAATAGGATTCTTCCAACCAAAGTGCAGTAGGAAGGGAGTTCCATAAGGAGAGACCGAGGTAGAAGAAGACTGAGTGCCGGGTGCATTGTAAGCGTGCATTGGATGGAGAGGGTTGTTGGAGCCATTTGACGTGTACAGAGTGGAGACTTCGGGAGGGAGTATGAAAAATGAGGAGGTCTGCTAAGTGCTGAGGTCTATGAGTATAGATGGCTTGATGCACCAGTGTGAGAATCTTGAATTGAATCCGAAAGTCCAGTGGAAGCCAATAAAGCTGACAGAGAATAGAGGTAATGTGATCCTGACGGGAGGCATGTGTGATGAGTTGAGCTGCTGGATTTCATGATCATCCCCACAAAATAAGGAGGGAACATGATCCAACACCCTCCACTTCAAATCAGCAAAGACATGTTGATATTGCAAACAATGTTGGACAATAGACATTGTTTTGGTAGATAATCTTGAACAATGTTCTCATAACCGAGTCTAAATTATATGTTTCGTGCAACTAACATCATTTTATGACATGGGTACCACATATGTGGAGTTGAATGTAGTATAAAACTTGCTACAAAGCACAGGAGTCCTTCCTAGTGGTGTCCATTTGACTCCTGATATTGTCAAAGAAGACATGTCACAATCATTACAGGCATAATGACTGCAGCACTTCTGGGTGTTCAACCAAGTGATAGATTTACTAACCATATCACCTATAGTCCTACTATATTGGTAGACTATAAGAAGACACGGTTGAAAACACATATGCAATTGTAATATGGGCCATAGTCAACGTATAATAGCAGAGACCTTCACTGCCTGAGTTAGACCTATTTAGACCTTTCTTGCAATAGTAATTCCCGCTGGGCATATTAATCTCTTAGATATGCCTTCTTGACCACATGTTTAGGGTAACCACAATATATACGTTTAGAAAACAATAAGACTGCTTGATATTTATATTCTTGCAATGAAGAGCAAATTCGCTGGATTCACAAAAATTGACTAACCGGCAAGCCAACCTTTAATTTATAGGGATGATGACTCTGGAAACACAATAGGTTATTTTGTTCATCTGGTTTTCTTATACAAAATGGTAACCAACCCAGAGCCTAGCTGGGTAACTTCACATCCAAAAAGGATATGGTCCGATGGGACGATAAGCACTTTCAAATCGCAGATTGGAATTACAGGAATTAATTCATCCAACAAATTGCTAAAGATCACTCAGTGAGCCCTTTCCATAGGTAAAAGATATCATCCAAGTATTGCTTCCAAAGTAAGATGTTACCCATTCAATGAGAAAGATAAAGAAACAAATCTTCAAATGCTGCTACATATAAAGTAGCAATCGTGGGGGCCACTGTTACCCCCATAGCAACTCCAAAAATATGATAGTAAAAAACTTCATTATAGCAAAAATAATCATTGCATAAAACCAATTACAACATGTCAATCACATATGTCTTCAGATGTTTAAGTTCCAGTCCAAACATTGAATTACCTCTAATGCCTCCTCCTGATCAATGTTGATATATAACAAATTAATACATCCAAATTTCCCCTTCCAGATTGGACACATTAGATACTATATTTAAAAAATTAGTAGTATCTTTTAAATAAAGATGTTGCCTGTTTAGCTAGAGGATTCAATATTCGATCAGGGGCGTCCATCCCTGCTATTCGCCCCCCTTGCCGTCCCTGATGAAAGCCTCCCTCTACGAACAAGGAGTTTGTATGGGGAGGCTTAGATGGGGTGGGAGGGAGCATCGTGGAGACAGACTGAAAGCGGGCAGTGGGCGGTCTGCGGCCCCGGACATACAGGACCAATTTTGAACTTGGCCTTGTACTTCTGGGGCCGGCAGACTGAACAGGGGACAGCAGGCCCAAACAGCGGAAGTGGGGCGAGGGAGTGCAGGGGGTTCCCCGCAGCCTGACCTTGGCCATGGGAGGCCAGATCAGGGGTTGGACTGTGGGGAAAGAAAGAAGTGGCTGACGGCCAGGGATCGCGGCTCCTGAATAGAGCTGCGGTGCCATGGCAATGGGACATCATGGCACCGCGGCTCCATTCAGGAGCCTGACTGAGTTAGCTGGGCAGGAGCCTGTTTGTGCAGGCTGATCTGAATTGTGCCCTGGCCTGCACGTGCAGGCCCAGACATGAATCCAATCCCGCGGGGCACATCTAGCACCCGCGCGATCAGAATCGGGTCTGCCCTGTGCATTCCGATCCGGTGAACAGGGGCCTGGGCAGTCAACTTGGAATGTGCCTCATTGATGTCTATTTTGTAGAACTATTTATTTATTTTATTTAAAATTTATTTTGATATCGCTTTTCTAAAATTCAAAGTGGTTCACAATTAACAAATGAGTAACAGGGGCCTGTTCAGCACACTGTTTTAAATGAAATGGAACATTAAACAGTACAACATAGCTTAACAGTTTGACATCAACTATTTACAATTATGGTTCCGTTGGTTATATTGGTTAGCCTATGAACAGGTAAAAGGAGTATTTGTATATTGTGTCCTTAGGGTGCAATTTAAGGTGGTTGGGTTTCTGATTGCATATCTGTGCTGTATTCCTTCAGGAAGAGGTATGTCTTTTTTATTTATTTATTTTATTTATTTAATGTCTTTTTTATACCGCGCTCTTTGGAATCAATGTGGTTTATAGTCAACAAAATTTGTACAGTGCAGGCAGGACCTACACTGGACTTACAATGAACATGTATTACAACTTGGGACTAACGACGGTAACTATGTACAGGCTAAACGATCGGTCACAGGTGACCGGGTCAGCTGGCAACTATTTACAGGATGACTAACTATATACAGCTTGATCACCCAGATTGCGGATGTACAGTATTGTTCGGCGACTATATGCGATATTAGGTGGCTATATACACATTGGCATCTGTTACACATTGGTATTGTTTACCGTGTTAAGTCACTATATACACATTCAACATACTGGGTGCATCGTTAGACTAGGGGGTGGGGCTGCCATCGTGTGGTGTGGGTGCGCTAGGGGTGATGTCATGGTTGTTGAGTGTGGCTGGTTGTGATATGTCATTTGTATGTCTTAACCTTCTTTCTGAATTCCAATGTCTTAATTTCTCTTAGTGCTGGTGGAAGGGAGCTCCATAATTTGGGGGCATCCAAATTCTCTTGAAGCTATTGTAACTGTTGGCACTGTAACCGAGAGATGTTTTTCTGCACGTATTATGCCTCCATAGTAGTTAACTCTTCAAACACCAACAGCTGAAAAGTAGTAATCAGGGGATCCGAAAAATTTGAAGGCATCCAATGAGAAGGTTTTGTAACCAAGGAGTCATCCACACTCATTTCAACAGTCGTGCTATACAACTTCAAAATCAACTTACAAAAAAACCTATACAGAGCAATTGGCATGTCAAACGCACAATAGAAAATAGTTGGAACAAAAGATAATACTACATTCAGAGCCTGTTCCAGCTCTCAAGGGATGGTATATGAGCTCAAGTTGACAACTGCTGATTCCTCGATTGAGACCTTGTCTGGAGGCCTCTCCAAGTAGATAGATGATTAGCTTGTCGAGGGCTCTGACCTCTGCTCTGTCCTAGCCCCCTGAACCAACATTGGTCATCCTCCAAAAAATCCCTATCTTTATAAAATTGCCCACTTTCATCACTGGATCTGGACTTTCCAGATGTGTAATCAAAATGCACCCTTCTATGACGTCCCTCTCCAGATTCAGTCATCCAAAGGTATACATGTTTATGAAGATAATCCTCCTGCCACACTTTATTTTTTTTTTCATTTTTAATGCCCTAGTAGTCTCCATAAACTGGGACACATTCCCTCTAAGATGCAGCAACTTCTTATAATAGTCCTCATCCTTGACTACCTGTACATTTTGTCAAAATGCCATTCCATTTCTGTAAAAATTTAGAATATTTAATAATGTGATATCAGGAGTTGAAAGGACACCACCAGGAGGGACTCTTGTGCTCAGTAGCAAGTTTTACACTACATTGAATTCCATAGGCATTGAAAAGCGATGGGCCACATGGGCCCTGGCCCCAACAAAAATTGTGACATGGCAAGCAGTAGGCTGCCCGTGGGGATACCATCCTCCATGAGCAGAAGAAGAAAAGCTCCTTCCTGTCTTCCCACAGGAGATCAGATCCCTGCAGGCAGGCAGGGAAGGTCTTTGCTGTGATCACAGCTTCTCTTCTTCTGCCCATAGGGGATAAGATCCCCGTGGGCAGCCTACTGCCTGCTGGCCGTGATCATTGCAAAGACACTTCCTGTCTGCCTGACTGACAGGAAGGGTCTTTGTAATGACTGTAGACCACAGGCAGCAGTATGCCCACAGGGATTTCATCCCCCGTGGTCAGAGGAAAAGCTATGATTGTGGCAAAGACCCTACTTGTCTGCAAACAGGAAAGGTCTCAACCCAAGAGAGAGGGCTTGGGCAGAGTTAGGGGAGAGCTTAAGGCAGTGCTTGGGCCCTTCCAAAGAAAAGGTCCTTCTGCCACCCCTGTGCAATTCCACATATGTGGTACATATGTTGATATGCCGATGTCATAAATTTATGTTGGTTGCACAAAACTCAGTTACACAGCAGCCACAGGTAAGCCAGCTACAGGGCATTGTACACATCCTCCCAGGAAATACAACAAATGATGACATCTATGGCCTCAACTTGTGAATACCAACAGATATGTTGCTAGCCTAGAATGTGTGGATATGTTGCTGCTCCATGGAGTGTGCATTCATTGTTGCCACTGTGTGTGCCAGTCTGTCAGCTCTGTCCATCTCCTCCAAGCCCTATGTTACACCCATCTGATGGGCCCACTGTCCCTCTCTTCACAGCAAGATAAGCTGAGGGAAGCAGTTAGGCAGCCTCACCAGCCCAGTCATCCATACCCACCACATGCAGGAGCATCCTTGGGGGCAGCAAGCTCCAGGTCCAGATCCAGCCTCAGCCCCAGCACCATCACCACCACCACACCCGAAGCTCCCCCAACAGCCAGCACCTCTGAAAGGGAAGAGGAGGACAACGACACTACAGGGGCTCCAGAGGTGGTGGTGGTGGAAGAAGAAGAGACAGAGGAAGAAGAGGAGGTAGAGGAGGACCTGAATGAGGAGGAGGAGGCCGAGGCAGAGGAGGAGTTGGGGGAGCCGTGTGACATGCATGCGACCAGGGAGATGGTAGATGCCAGAAAGGTGGATGGGGCCACCGATGCAGGCACACATGTCCTGCTAGAGCCAAAGGGGCCAGCCAGATCAACCGTGGCCATCAAGAAGAAAGGCCAGGTTGTCAGCTGAGCCTCCTGCATATAAGCAGACCTCCACGCCCCCTCTGCACCATCGCATGCCATCATAGGTTGTGCTAAATAGGCTTGGAGGCTCTGTTGACACCCACAGTCCCCTGTGCCAGCAGGCCCCAACTACAGCTCCTGCAGACCCTGCCACAGGCACCTCATTGCTCCCTCTCAGGATCTGGTGGCAGTTATTGTTGAAAGTAACTTGAAGTGGTGTACCAGGGCCCTCTGAAGGAGTTAATATGGAGAATGGCTTGAAATGTTGCTCGCAGTCTGAAGCCTAGCAGCCTGGATAGAGAGGTGTTATAAAAGCCAAGGTTGTACTTTGGGATGACATTGTGTGTGAGAACGAGACTGACTGGTTTTTTTAGAATGCTGGAGGAGCTGTGCTAAGAGTTGTATGGGAGAAGAATGATGGGCAAACCAGCTACTCTGCCATATGACCTGCTGTGCTTGCTGTTCCCGACAGTGTGCAGGCAGCAGAGTGGATGACCTGCCTTGGTGGACCCTCTTGCCAGTAAAGAGCTGTGGTCGGTGTTTCTTGCTGAGCTGTGCTAAGAGTTGTATGGGAGAGGGATGACGGGAGTACCAGCTGCTCTGCCGTCTGACCTGCTGTGCTTGCTGTTCACGACGGTGCGCAGGCAGCAGAGTGGATGACCTGCCTTGGTAGACTCTCTTGCCAGTAAAGAGCTGCAGATGCATACGCAGCCATATGTTGTGGCCTGTGGGTCATAACCCTAAGAGACATGGCCAAAGGGGCTTGATATGCCCCTATGGTGCCCTTTAGAACAAAGGCCTGGTGAAGGGAGGCTCTATTGCCAGTGCATCTGGCACACTGACCAGTCCAATGGATAGACATGCGTTTCCCTTGCTGGAAAGTCAGTTTACCCCAGATGGAGCTTCACTTAGCTCCAGAGGATGAACTCCTCCACCGCATCCGCTTATGCCTATGTCATTCGCTATGTTATTGGATATTTCCTTGACCACAGAATTTATTTCTGTATTTCCGGTTCCAAAGCCTGCTTCTATTTTAGAAGGGGCTACTGCCTTAAAAGGAGAGGACGTTCAGGAGAAGATAACCCTGAAGGACTTAAGGAGAGCCATTACAAATGTGGATTCTAAGTTATCCAGCATCGTTGGCTCTCTATGCGAATTTACGCATGGAGCTGCTGAGAAGCTGACTGACTTAGATGCTAAAATGATTGTATCGGATAAATTTGTGCTTTAGTTGAATGCTCAAATGTCATCTTGTGTAACAATGAATGCTAATTTTGTTAAAGATTCTTTGATATTGCATGCTAAACTTTAAACATTGGAGAATGCCTCAAGATCTAGGAACATACGCATGTTGAATTTTTCCTTATACACATTTGTTACCTGCAGAAATTTTGCTTCAAAAATATTTCAAAGAAGTTTTGAAATCATCAAATCCTAATGAAATATTTCAGGCTTACTGTGTGCCCATTAAGGTCAGGGTGACCTCCCCTGGTGGGGATGTTTTTGACTCCTTAGGTTCCACTGTGAGTCAGAATCTCACTGACCTTTTGGAAGACTCAACGGATAATATTTCTAGATGGAACACGTTGATTGTGACTTTTACCACTGAAGCTATTAAAGTACGAATTTTGAAATTGTATTTCCAGAATAAGGAGGTGTTGTTCTGTGGTCAACCCCTAAAGATGTTTCCTGATGTTAGCTGTGCCACTCAGGCCCATAGGAGGTCATTTTTGCAATTGAAAAATAGAGTGTGCACATCTGTGAATTCCTCACTTGTTGCTTCTTTGCCTTGGCTTTGGTCTTGGCAGTTTCTTCTCCACCTCCGCGATCTCTGGGTCCCCCGCGTTCCAGGTAAGCTCACATCTTGATTCATTTATTTACTCTCCGCTTACTACTTTAGTTCCGAATGTCCACTGCATGGCTTCTATTCCTGTTCTCTGGGGGAACCGTTCTATCCTCCACAAGTGCTTTCCTAGGCTTAGTGGATCTCTTTACCGCTGTCATGCTAATCTCCGTTCCTGTACCTCCTCTGTTATTTCTTCTGTTGCCCTCTCCCGGACTCCCCCCGGCCTCTTTCCCTTAAGATGGGCCTGTTGAATTTTCGGTCCTTACGGTCCAAGACTCTTCTCATCTCCGATCTGGTTACCCAGCTAGGCCTTGACATTTTGTTACGCACCGAGACCTGGCTGAAAATGGTGAGGATGCTCTCCTGTCACGCTGTCTTCCACCAGGTTTTACTGCTGTATCTGTTCAACATACAGGTCGAGTGGGTGGTGGTGTTGCTGCTCTTCTCCACTCTTCCGTTTCCTTCACGCAAGTTTTCTCCCCTTTACTATGTTATCCTGAAGCTCTGTTACTCCGTCTCCGTACCTCTTCTCTTCTGTATCTTCTCCTCATTTACTCTCCGCCAGCACTCCGTCCTGATCTTTGGGATTTGCTATTACGGTCTATCTCTAATCTAGCCCTAGCTTTCCTCATCTACTCATTGCTAGGGATTTTAATCTACACCTTGACTCGCCATCTTCTTCTAGGGATCACTCTTTTATTTCACTGCTTCATGATCTCTCCTTTTTTCAACACATTCCTTTCTCCACTCACTCGGCAGGTCATACCCTTGACCTGCTTCTCTCCCCAGTTTCCTCACCTTTTCTCATACAAAGCCTCTGTGCCCTCCCTCTACCCTGGACCGATCATTTTTGCATCACTTTCCAACACTTCTCCCCACCCACTTCAGTATCCCCTTCTTTCAGGTTGCAATCTGTTCAGTGAGGCGTATCTCCAAACTGCAAGTCTTGTCACACAGGGATCCTTACTTATCATTCTCATGTGCATTTGGCCTGCTCCTCTGTTCTTGCCCAAAGTGACTTCTGCCTTCCATGTATACCCAGGATATCAATGCTTGACCCAGTACAAGCATTGTGGAACCTGTGTCTTTTGGGGAAACTGCTAGGTACTTGTGACCTGGATTGGCCACTGTTGGAAACAGGATACTGGGCTTGATGGACCTTGGTCTGACCCAGTATGGCATATCTTATGTTATGTTCTTATGTTCTTCTCCTACCAGCCCCCCTGCTAAGCATTTCTCTCATCATATCACCTCTCTGACTGCTCAGCATTTTCCTCCTGCTGGTGATCTTCTCCCTCCAGACTTCTCTTCCCTTTCCCCCAATTCACAAGCCTCCTGTTGGTCCTCCTCTCTTTCAGCTGCTCTGGATCGTTTAGCTCCCCTTCAATCCCACCCTCCACCTCGTCGCCCATCACAGCCCTGGTTTCATAGTGGTCTTTTTCTTCTCAGAACTCAACTCCGTCATGCTGAACGCCTCTGGCGAAAATCTCCTTCCACTCTTTCCCACTTCAAGGAATGTCATGCCCATTATCGATCCCAACTACATAAGTCTAAGCAATCTTATTTTTCTGCAGCCATTTCTACTGCACCCAATCAGACCCATCACCTCTACACCGTCCTCCAGTACCTCACATCTCTCCACCCTGGTTCTCCTCCCACAGTCCCTGCGTCTTCTCCTTCCCCTGCTCAGTTGGCTACCTATTTCAACAATAAGATTCATGATCTCCGGCTTTCTTTGCCCCATTGTCCCCCCTCCCTATTTCTGATCCCTCTCCTCCTTCCCCTCCTCCTGTCTCTCAGCTATCTCATGTCTGGTCTTCATTCTATCCTATTACTACATCTGAGCTTATTAAGTTCATCTCCTCTTCGAAGAAAACCTTCTCTGCATTGAACCCTATTCCCTCCTCCTGGCTATTTCTTCCCTCTCTAGCCCTTGTTCCTTCTATCCTCACTCTGGTCTTTCCACTGGTGTTTTTCCCCGTATCTGGAAGCACACTCTCATCCGTCCCATTCTAAAGAAACCTTCACTTGATCCCCTGACTGTTGCTCATTACCGTCCATTATCTAACCTTCCTTTTTTTTCTAAAATCCTGGAGAAAGCTGTATTTGCACAACTATCTCACCATTTAGACTCTACTCACTTCCTTCACCCTTGTCAGTCGGGCTTTAGGCCAGGTCACAATGTGGAAACGGTACTTCTCGCTTTTCATAATGAACTTCACGTGGCACGTGATCGTGGTGATTTTTCGGTGGCGGTTTCCTTAGATCTCTCTGCTGCTTTTGATCTGATTGATCACTCTGTTCTCTCACGTTTGCGGGAAGCTGATAAGAACATAAGAACATAAGATATGCCATACTGGGTCAGACCAACGTCCATCAAGCCCAGCATTCTGTTTCCAACAGTGGCCAATCTAGGTCATACGTACCTAGCAGTTTCCCCAAGGGACACAGGTTCCACAATGCTTGTACTGGTTCAAGCATTGATATCCTGGGTCCCTTCTTAATAATGGTTTATGGACCTTTCCTCCAGAAACTTGTCCAAACCTTTTTTAAAACCAGCTACACTAACAGCCTTTACTACATCCTCCGGCAACAAATTCCAGAGCACAGTCTGTAGCACAGTCTATCATTGGTTTCATTTTTATCTCTCCTCCAGGTCCTGTACTGTTTTATCCTTGTCTTCTCCAGCAGTATCGTCTGAGCCCTTTCCTCTCTCCTGTGGTGTACCTCAAGGTTCAGTACTAGCCCCTCTCCTCTTTAATGTCTTTCTTGCCCCCTTAGCACTCTTAGTACAGCAGTTTGGAATCTCCACCTTCTTCTACGCTGATGATCTACTCCTTCTTTTCCACACCTCTCCTGTACGTCCTGATCTTTTCCCTCTCAACTCTTGTCTTTCCGCTGTCGCTGATTGGCTTCTTACCCACTGTTTGCACTTAAACTTAAGACTCTTGCTATCTGGTTTACTTATGGTAGCCCCTCCCCTTCGCTGACACCTTCTCTTTCTGGTTCCCCTATTCCCTTAGTATCTTGCTTTCATTATTTAGGCATTCTTTTTGATTCTGCTCTCACCTTTCGGGACCACATATCACATGTTTCAAAGACTTTTTTTTTCTTTCTACGTCAACTTCGTGCTATTCAACCTTGTCTCATCCCACAAGCCCTCACTATTCTCCTTCTTTCCCTTGTTATGTCTCGTATTGATTTTTGTAATTCTGTGTCGGTCTTCTTATGTCACAGCTACACCATCTCCAAAGAATTCAAAACACAGCTGCACGCCTCATCTCTCACTCTTCACATGGGATCAAATCACTCCTCATCCATCTCCACTGGCTCCCTATTGATTTCCATATCCGGTATTAACTTCTCTCATTGGTTCATCAAGTCCTCTACACTCAATCACCTCAGTACCTGGCAGACCTCATCCAATTTCACATTCCCACCCGTTCACTTCATTCTTTACACATCAACCGCTTGCACCTTCCTTCTCTTTCCCATGCTCACTTGCAGTCTACCTGCTCTTCCGCCTTTTTCTTCATTGGCCCTGCCCTATGGAATTCTCTACCCACTACCCTCAGGCTCGAGCAAAATTATCACACCTTTAAGAAATCCCTGAAGACCCACCTGTTCTCCTCTGCTTTTGACTTCCCCTCCCCTCCCCTCTCGTGTTATACTACTCTCCTTCCCCTCTCTTCTCTGCCCTGTCGTATGATTGTACTGTGTGCTTTTCTATCACATATTGTAACTTCATTTCTGTTTCCGCCAAATTGTCTCTCTGTATATTTTCATATATTGTAAACCGCTCTGATTTTTTTGGAGAAGCGGTACATCAAATAAATAAACATAAACATAAACATTGCCTCCTGCAACATAAGTAGGTGTCTGGCACATTAGAGTGGTGGATATTGGTTTGCACTGTATAGGTCGGGGCCTGTGGCAGCTGCTGGGCCAGTGTTAGGGCATGAGTGTTATCAAATGGTCTGTTGAGGACTCAGACCAAGGTGGTGGCCAGGCCAGCAGTCCCATAGCAGCAAGGCCAAGGGACATCATGTGGTGCAGGTTGGGTAGGTATGGGAATGCAGTATGCTGTAAGCCAGGGTGCAGGTGCAGATGCAGTCTGGTGAAAAGTCAGTCTGCTGATGAGACCTGCACATGTGGGTGGGTGTGTTATCACACACGTACCTGGGTGTGGGTGTAGTTCAACACAGGTGAGAGCATGGACAGTGCCTGTTGGAACCTAGACACAGGCCCAGGTAACATATTTGTGCATTCCTATCTATAAAGTATGGTACCATTGTGAGGCATCCATGAAATGGGTAATTGGATGGGAGCAGGTGCACAGCATTGGGGGGGGGGGGGGCATATGAGTGTTCATGTAGATCACATAGCCTCCTGGTACTGTGGGGCAGTGATCATGGTATGCCTACCTGGACCCTGCTATAGGCAATGGCTGTGTACCCACTGCACAATCAGCATATAGTTTGGGGGGATGCTGTCAGATGGAATCTACTGAGGGTAGGTATCACTGCCTGCACATGGCTGAGGCATAACAGAGATGTCTGACCACAGGATCTGTCCCTGTCTGGGTGACAGGGTTGTGGGAGGACCTAAGTATGGGCCACTGGATGGGGGCTGCAGTATAGTGACAGGCCCCTATATACATGTCAGAAAACAAGGTGCAGTAATGTCGGTGGTGAGACAGAGGCCCAGGGTAGATGGCACCTGCCTGAAGCACTGACAAGCCCCAGAAGTGCCTCCAGGGTTCTGGGGCATCAATATAGTTATTGGTTCTGTAGTACCCTGGCTGGTGTATCATGTTAAATTGTTTTGCCATATGATACAGGATGTTGGGTTGTCATCCCTACTGATGTTACATGCCTGATGTTCCACTGCTATGTAACACCACCTACATTCGCCCTCACCCCTAGCCCCAGCATGTTATCCTCCATACCCTCCCATGCCCCATCCTGACTATCATCTCACTGTTGCTGACTCACCTGTCCATTCCCCCCCTCTCCACACCTATTCGTAGACAGAGACTCAAATGTGTTTTAACGTATCCCAGTGTGGAGACAGGGGGTGGTTTATTGTACCATCAAGGGAAGAACCATATAGTGTTATGATGCCATATCCTCCAGCTGTGTCTGGGATTCTATTCTGTGCATCCAGAAGCACATCAGAGATTTTCCCTCATAGGTGATGTGGCTCATACCTGAAAGTATTGTTGGTGACAGTTATGAGTAAGGGTTATGCCCCCACAGTAGACCTCATGGCATGTTTGAGTATTCACAGGTACCAGGGACAGCAGGGCCCTTTACAATGTCTGCTCACCGTGCTCTGGACACGTGCTGTATACACAGGTGAGCAGACAGTGTCATGTAGCCCTTCCCCCTTGTGTCTTGCTCCTTGATGTGTAGCTGGTTGCTGCCTTGGACATATGCTATGGGAATCTGTAGCAGGCAGAGACTTTGTGGCCAGATACACTCATCCACCCTTTGTAGCTTTCTGCAGGCCACATGCAAAACCTGGAGAGATATGCATTCTGTACAGACCTGCTTTACATACTGGTGATTTATTTATTTAACTAGGTTTATATACTGCTTTTCCAGTGGTCAAAGCAGTGTGCATTCAGGTACTGTATATATATTTTATCCCTTGTCCCCAAAGAGCTCACAATCTATTTTTTTTTGTTCCTGAGGCATTGGAGGATTGAGTGGCTTGTCCAAGACCACAAGAGCACCTGTGGGACTAGAAATCCCAGTACTTCCAGTCCAAGGTTGCTGTCCTCAGTGTGATTTGAACCCCTGGCCCTCCGGCCTAAGGTAACTTGCCCCAGCCACTAGATCACTCCTCCCTGTATGCCACTTCTCCACTGCTTGCAACACACTGTAACTGTACCTCTCACACCTATCTGGTGTGGGGATATGGCTGTGTCCACTTACCAAGCAACTGTGCATCTCTAAGATGTCCTGTGACTGCTGCTTGTCCTAGGCCAGACTGCAGCAGGATGAAGGCATCATGGCAGGAGCCCAGAAAATGGGCACATACATCAGTAATGAGCATGTGGGCATTAACTACCACTTGCATATTCATGAAGTTGTAATTGTGGCAGTTTCAGAATGCCCTCTAGTTGTGACCCAGTGCCCTCAGTACAACATGTGTGCAACCAATGATACCAATGACAGATAAGAAGCCAGCTATATCATAAAATGTCTGCATTGTCTGCTGTCTTTGCTCAGGCATGGTGGGGAAGGTGATGTAGGTTTGTCTTCTTCTCACCAGGGCAGTTGTGAAGGCATCAATACAGTAGCATGTTGCATACTGGGTGATGCCAGTGGTGGTACCTATCACATGCTGGAAGTTTCCTTTGGCCAGGAACCCCAGTGCAGTGGTCACCTTCAAAGCCACTGGCAGCACATGGCTTCGGGATGTGGCTGGCTTCAACTCCCTTCACAGCATCCGCCCAGCTCTGTTATGATGTCACTCTCCAGCCACTCATTCTAATTCCCCTTTTCTCAATAAGCATCCAGGCCAGAATTTTCATTCCGAAATGAAGGATTTATTTAAAATAAAGTGAGGTCACAATCAAAATAAAAATATCATTATGGCACAGACAAAATATAATACAAAGTAGTTGCACTTTCTCCTTGCTAAATCTATATTACAAGTTGTTACACTTGCTCTCCTTTCTCTGTGCTGAAAAGCTATTACTAGCAGTTCCACTCCTTCCTCTCTCCTCATTCTATGGTTAACCCTCCTCCTGTACCATATTCTTTCTGTACCTTGGGGCTAATAGCTGCTGTAAGTGCAGGTCGTAGGTAGTGCAATTTGGAGTTCCTGAGTTAAAGGGATGCCCTCTCCTTGGCTCTTTTACTGTAAATCAATAGCTCACAGATATTCAGTTGCTCTATTCCTTCTCCTCCCCATGGGCATGACTGCTCCTCTTCTACTGAGCTAGGGATGTTCTTGCGGTGATTACAAAGAAACAATGGATACTGTGTGCAAGGCTTAAGTGACCTGTATCACTCTCCAACCTCTCGGCTCCCTCATGAGGCAGCATCAATCCAGTTGGATCCATCTTGATGGTGCGATGACAATACCAGCCTAAGACAGAGTCTGTCCTTTGGTGAGGTCTATATAGTGATTGGATTTTCCCTCCCAGAGAAGTCTTCTAGGATAATGGCACTGGGCAAAGAGTTTACCAGAACAAGTATAGGTTACATTTCAGTAATTTTGTAGGACCACTAGAGGTCTCTGATGCCTAGAGGTGCAGAACTTCATGGGTCTCTACACAACAAAATAAACCATCTCAGAAAACTTCTCAACAAGAAAGTAGAAGAGGCTAGGCAAAAGGTTATACAAAAGATGAGAGAGCCAACTAAAAAAAAAAAAAAGCTGGAAAGAAATGAGCACAAATGTTCACAGTCTAAGCAGCAAAGCTCCAGATTTGCCAGGCCTAATGATACTGTGTAGACAGACTTAGCTATTGTTGCTATTATGGAGAAATGGTTCAATGAGTCCCATGAATGGGACACAGTCATACTGGACGATAATCTCTTTAGAAGGGAGAGATAGCCGGAAAGGTGGAGCAATTGTCCATTACGTGAAAAATAATATTGAAGTGACTGAAATGGAGGGAGAGGGACTGAGGAAAAATGAAGCAATATGAAATTTCCATTCACACAGGTGTTGCCTATAGCAGAACTGTACCAAGCGAGAAATGCACCCTATGTGACTCATGAACCTAATGCCCCCTCCCACCCACAAATGCGTGCAAAACTCACTCTTGATAGGTTTCCTGGAACCTAGTGATGACAACAGTGCCCCTTCTGTACTTATGCTCTGTGCGGCCACACCACTTGCACAGCCCTTGGTATGGCCCTGCTCTGCAGACTTCTTACTTGCAGAGAAACTGCACAAAGATCTGGCCATGGATATCCAAAAGTTGGCAATGAAAGTGGCAATATCAGAAAGAAGTAGAGAGATCATAGATACCTTTCAAGGTGGTCAGCTCAAATGGTGCTGAAACTCATGAGGGAAGCAGCTATGCTAAATCTGGTACACACAAATGGAGACAGGGGGCCCGTTATTCAAAAAGCATTTACATGGTTTACAGACCGTAAACTGTGTAAAAGCCTTAAATCAGAATATTCAACAGCACTTGCACGGTTAGTGTTGTTGATTATCCCCTTCTAACCCTAACGCTACATGCCCTGATGCTAGGCGTTTAGTATCGGGGCGTGTTGGGGACATTCCGGGGTGGAGTGGAAGCAGAGACTGTCACTAACTGGGTAGGTGATATTTCATGTTGCTCAGTTAGCGACCTGTGCCTAAAAGATAGGCGAGAAAAAACCTTGCCTATCTTTCAGGCACAGGAGCTAACCAGGCAGCATGCAATATGGCTGCTGCCTGGTTAGCTACTATGGCTTCCGGCATGTGTGGAAATCCCCAGATATGACCCCAGCATTGAATATCTGGGGTAAAAGGTTAGGGGGAAGGGCTATGTGCCATAGCGGTGCATAGCCTGCCCAACTGAATATTGGGCCCAGTGTATTTAATGTCTGGGTGAATACCCACTTGGGTCACAGTGATCATCATAGGGTAATGGTATGGTCTGAAATAAGAGCTAGAGTGAAGTCTAGACACAAAAAACTCAGTAAAATGGGAAAGTACCTGAGATAGGATCTGGAAGGCTAGGAAGAGATAAGAGAAGCAGAGAGGCAGTGGGCCAAACTGAAGGGTGCTGTGAAAATGGCAACACATCTTTATATAATGAAAGTATATATAAGCAAAAGGAAAAGGAAACTGATATGGTTCTCCAAGAAAGTGGTTAAAAAAATAAAAGCAAAAAAGATAATGGGCACAATTTTCATTTAGGCAGGCTATGCGCTACGTCGGCGCAGTGTCTGCCTGTTGACCCCCTTAACCCGGATTTTCATTTCCGCAGAGACTTGAAGTGAAAATCTGCGTTTGGCTGGATACGCCAGCAGCTGCCAAGGCTAAGCGGGTAGCAGCGATTTTTGATGCTACCCACTTAGCCCCAGCAGCTGAAAGATAGGTGAGGAAAAACCTTGTCTATCTTTAAGGCGCAGAGGGGTAAGAGGGTAGCATCAAAAATCGCTACTACTTGCTTAGCCCTTTCCTCCGCCCCTGCTCAACCCCGGAATTCCCCCAACATGCCCCGATGCTTACCGCATAGCATCTGGGTGCGTTAGGGACTTATCTGGAATTTTCCAAAGGCATTTGCAAGGGTAACTAGGGCAGTTATCCATGTAAATGCCTTCAAAAATGCTGCCCAGTGTTCAGAAAATGCAGAAGATCATAGGAAGAACACCGAAAAGAACACAGGATAAAATTCAAAGAGTCAAAGTAAGAAATCAGCATTGAAAAATTACAGGCAAAAGAAAAAAACGGGTCAAAATGCAAAATGAGGTGACAGGACTTTTTTCAGGTTATGTCAGGGAGAGGAGGAAGTCCAGAGGTGGAATTGTAAGTATGAAAGATGCTGGAGACCACTATATGAAGAATAACACGTAAAAAGTGGAAATGCTAAATAAATAATTTGGTTCTGTGTTTACAGAAGAAAATCCTGGAGAAGGACCACAGACGGCTGAGAAAGTACATATGGGAATGGCATAGATACCATACCAATGACAGAAGAAAATGTTTATGCATAGCTCATTAAAATAAAGTGGACAAAGCTATGTCACTGGGCGAATGAGAAACATCCTTGGATACTGAGGGAGTTCAGAGAAATTCTGCAGGATCCTCTGAAGGATGTGTTTAACAGATCCTTGGAGGCAGGAGAGCTTCCAGAAGATTGAAGGGCATATGTGGTAACAGAGAAGAGGTGGGAAACTACAGGCCAGTAAGCCTTACCCCAATGGCTAAAAAAGTAATAGAGATTTTAATTAAGGAAAGGATAGTTGACTTTCTACAATCTAATAGGTTGCAAGACATGAAACAACATGGTTTAAGCAAAGGCAGATAGCTACAAATAAATCTGACTGATTTCTTTGACTGGCTGACAAGAAAATTAGATCAAGGTTATGTACTGGATATGATCTACTTGGATTTCAACAAAGCCTTTGATACTGTTTCTCATAGAAGGCTCCTAAATAAACAGCAGCTGGAAGTTATGACCCAAGGTGATGAACTGGATTAGAAAAGGGTTGACTGACAGATAACGGGGTGGTGGTAAATTGAATTTACTCAGAGGAAAATAGATGAGTAGTGGAGTGCTTCAAGGATTAGTCCTTGAGATGATTCTATTAAATATTTTTGTGAATGATATTGCCAAAGTGTTAGAAGAAAAAGTTTGCCTTTTGCAGATGACATGAAGATTTTCAACAAAGTAAACATCTTGGATGAAATAGACATAAGAAGGTATTTTAGAAGCACTATTCACGATTTTGACATCTGAAAATGGGCTTTCAGATTACAAGTTACAGAAACATCCCAGGACCCATTTTAGAAACCAGATGTATAGACATTCCCTACATGAGCACATACATGCAGCTTAGGGGTGGGGAGGAGGCATGGCCTGGACAGAACAATGGAGATGCACAATATGGTGCAATTTCAAAATGGTACAAGCATGTCTGACCCAGGTTGTTGAGGCGTCCATACCTGTATCTGCTCCTGACCATGAATAAGGTGAAAACATGTGCTTGTTTCATGGCTGCAACACTTCCAGGGAGCACAGCATAATATGTTTTCATTGCAGTAGTTAATATTTCTTCACTGAGGAAACCTGCACATAAATACATACTCCAAACATATTACTGGACTGCCACCTCACGTTGGAGTATCTGAAATGGCTGGCCAGGGCACGCAAGTGTCATAACATAGTTACTCCTCTTTTGAAATACCCCTACAGGTATGTTCAAGTAGCCAGTTCTGAGGCCTTGCAATATGGGACTGTCCATATTTGTGAAATGGCTTACATTTGTGCATCTATCCAGCCTTGCAGTCTACATGGAACTCGTCTCCATAACTGGTTACTGGGAGGGTCATTTTTCAGGGTGGAGATGGAACAATTTCAGAAGGTTCTTATATGTGCCTCCCTTCACTACCCTGGAGTTTTGGATATTCTGCTCTGGACATCCCAGATTCTTCCTGAATGCTCCTTCTAAAATCCCACTTACTATGAAAATAATGTACACAAATTAGAATGTTTGGCAGTTAAGATTTAATGCAAAGAAATACAGAGTGATACACTGGAGGTCCTGAAATCCCATTGAGCTATATGTGATAATGTCTGAGGAACTCAAGGTGGAAAAACAAAATGGCCAAAAAATGCTAGACTGCATAAAGAAGGGCATAACCAGCAGAAAGGAGGAGTGAGAATTTCCCTGAACAGGCCATTGGTGAGACGTCACTTGGATTACTGTGCTCACTCTTGGAGGCCTTATCTCACGAAGGATCTAAAAAGACAAAGGGGCATGTTTACTAAACTCCGAAATTGTGCGGGGCCCCGTTAGTGTGCCTGTGCCATATAAGGAGTGGGCGGTTCAGGCAGAAAAAAGAAAAAAAAACGGGAGAAAGCGACCGTACTTGTGTGCGTCGCGCAACTGTGCGGGGTCCGTATTAGCGCATGGGAAGGCTAAGTGTCGCGCTGCTGGGCACACAAACAAACAGAGCCATAGTACAACAGTGAAGACACTGAGTAATGGTGCAGGGGCCACGGGTTCGAACCCCCACTGGGCGCAATCAACAAGGCTGGCTCAGGCAGTACCTATTATGGGGAGGATTGTTTTAGGAGGGAGCCTAATTTTGTGCGGCAGAAGACAGCGCGCCGATGTGCAAGCACAGGAACAGAGCCACAGCACAATGGTGAAGACACTGACCAATAGTGCAGGGAGCAGGGGTTCAATCCCCCACAGTGCTCGGGCTCACTGAGGCAGTATTTTAGGGGGCATGGAATGAATGGTCAGCATAAGGCGGTGCGCTGATGGGCATAAGGCAGCGAGCTAATGTTTTAGGAGGCACTGTAATAGTGGCCAGCAGAAGTGGCGCGCTGATGGGCAAACCCAGGAACAGAGCCACAGCACAATGGTTATGACACTGACCAATGGTGCAGGGGCCAGGGGTTCAATCCCCCAAGGTGCCCAATAAAGAAGGCTCACAGAGGCATTATGGGGATGAGTGCTGTAGGGGGCAGGTTAGCTTTTTTATCTCAGTTAACACTACTAGCAAACGCACTCACAAAGCGTGTTAACATAAGGCGGCCCATAAGGCACATGTTAACGTTCACTGTCCGCCAAGGCACCCTAGAATGTCCCCTATAGGGCCCCATATATGTTGCGGTACAGGGTAATGTATAGTGCACCTTATATGGACGGCAACCATAAGGTGCCCTATAGGGCGCCCTATAAAGCACCCTCAGAGGCACCTTATGGGTACAGTACGCTGAGGGTGTTTTTGCTGGCAGCAACATATGTACATGACAGTTAGAAAAAACATTGGACAACCCTCTAAAAGAACCCCACTGTGGGTTTGAACCCATGACCTCTGGCTTTACAAGCAGTGACATAACCATTGGGCTAGAGCTCTATAGCTGCCAGCAAGCCCCTGGCTGGCTGCAGAGAGCCATCACGTTACCACACAGACAGTCGTCTGTGGGAACCAGGATAGGGTTAGGCCACCCGTACCCATGATGCACTGCACATGCAAATCAGCTGTCCACAGATGAACACAAGATGGGGAATGCACCCCAACAGCTCCCCGACCTGGTAGGGGGAAGTGTCCGTGTGCACCCACACAGCATCTCGGCCTGGTAGGGGGTACTGACCGGGTGTTTTACTGGCACAGAGTAGCTACACACCGTCACATTGTGCGGGTACTGTGCTCACCCTGAGGGTGCGATGAGGCGCCCAGGACCAGGTCCACAACACCTGCCATGGCTGAAAGAGGCCATGCCGGAGCTCCAAAGCAGTAGTAATCTGAGAGATAGGTAGGTCTTGTAGAAACAACCTGGATTACTCTGTCTGTGTCAGTCAGTGGAACCCCTTATGGACCCCCTAGGTGGGCTATGTACCACCATTCTCCCCCCCCCCCCCCCGCAGGTGAAAAACAGGGTCCCCTCTCAACAGATCCACATTCTATCACCCTGCAATGGTGGCATTAGAGTGGACCATCAACCCCTGTCCTGCTGGGGAAACAGACACCCTACAGGGCATCCAAAGCAGCCCTATACACATCCATAACACAATATCAGACAGACATTAGGCCAGGATATGCTAAGCTGCACCCCACCACTATCTGATATTCTCCTGCAGCAGGCCTTCAGCCGCTGCACCCTGCAAGGAACTCCATCAAGACACATACCAGCTGAGAACAGTCTGCTAGTTAGTCCTGGTGGAAATGCATGCACCCAGAACTGGGATGGCAGCGCACACAAGCAGATAAGTCAGTGACTGGGCCCCACAAGGAAACCCATACATATCACATGAGAGAAATACTATATAGCACTATGGGGGTGCCTAGCCATGCTGGCGTCACTGCACAATCAGGATGGAGTGTACCCCCAGCAGCACATACAGAGGTCACCCTGTCTGTGTAGGTGGTGTCCGGCCACTACAATGTCTCTGCCAGTGCCCTATGCCCTGTGCAGATGTATCCTGGCCAGCACACCCTGTCTGAGCTATACCCATGGTACCTTGCTGCTCATTATGCACATTGTCAGGCCAATACTGGCAACAGTGCTGGCAGTGTGGACTGTGGAAGGTGTTTGCAGCCAACACACACTGTATAGACAGACACACACTCCCACACGTATGCCAGCATTGTGCCACTATAGAAGGGCTTATCAGCCTTGCCCACCACACCAGTCCTGGGCACGGTACAGGCATGGATATGCTACGCAGTACTGTTGGTGGTCACTCCCCAGGGTGGTAAACACTGTCAGAGACCAGACCTGAAGCACGCACCGCAGACATCAGGCAGATTTTTATGTTGGAGATCAGAGAGCCAAATGTGCTTTAAGTAGGACAGTCTACCTGCCAGTACACATAGCAAACATTTGAGAGCTGTCCACCGCATACCCAGGTGTAGGGTGGCATTGCTAAGGTATGCAGGTGCTAGTATTGGGAGATGCACGCAGGGCCCAATGTCCTGCCTCTCCAGGAGGCATTGGCCAATGGGGCCTGTGGGTGTGGGTATGTTCACCTCTGTTGGATGTTGCTTTACGGCAGAGTTTCCCAACTCCAGTCCTGGTGTGCCTACCAATGTTTGGGTTTCCCTGCTGTCCCTCATGGGTATGCATGAGCTACATCTACATACCATAGGGGTGGTGCATAGATATGCAGCACAGGCATTTGTATTAGCGGCAGCAAGGAGCCTGAATGGTGTGTGGTCCTCCAGGACTGCATTTGGGAGACTCTGCTCTAAGTAATGCCCCTGTTCATGGTGTCTGTGATCGGTGTGCGAAAAGATAGGCGTAATACCAATGCGTATGTCCCCAGCAATCCTGGTTTGTCCGTACTATCATGGTTTAGTTGTGTTAAAAATATGTGGACAGGATTGGCAGTAGTCCCAGCTGGGCTTTGAACCTTTGACCTTCTGTTGTTGCACACACTGTCTGGGTACACTGCACCACTGTGTTGCCACAGATTGACTGGATTCCCTGGGAAGTCCATGACTTTACATCCGACAGGGCCTGTCTGTTGCAGTGGACAGTGCCAGCCTGCACATGGATAGGCCACTGTCTTCGGTGGCTAGCAGCCACTGCCCCCCCCCCCCACCACCTGTCCCCTTACGCCAACATGCTGGCATGTCCTTATCTTGATAAAAGCATATGGCCTGATTGAGTTGTGGCACTCCCGGACTGCATTTGGGGGACTTGGCTGTAGGTAATGCCCATTGTCATGGTGTGTGAGCGGTGTAGGGTAAAATATGGGTGTTTGCACCATGCTTCTGTACTCTGCAATAAAGGGGTGTCTTTACTATCTCTGTTTAGTGGTGGGTAAAATGTGGGGACTGGGCTGGTAGGTGCCACAGCTGGGATTTGAGCCTGTGCCTCTCTGGTCCTATAGGTACTGGCTGTGTCCACTGCACCACACTGTGGCCACAGAGACAGTGCAGTCCCTGGAGATAGGAAACCTGACCAAAAGAGTAGGGATCCCTGCTCTGCACATTTTTACTGTGGGCTCATTCACCGTGTCTGGCGACAAAAGTGCAAATAAAACCTGCAACTGAACGCGAAAAACAGGGGTAAAAATATAACCAAGCTGGCCAACAGTGATATTAATGGGCACACATAAAAAACACACCCAGGAAAGCTCCACACAAAGGAAATGATTTTTGGAAGGGTCTCCGCTCCATAGACCCTTCCAAAATTCATTTCTTTTTTTTGTAGCTTTCCTGGGTGTGTTTTTTAGTTTTGCCCATTGCTAGCACTATTGCCCAGCTGTATTATAATTTTTAAACATTTTTGTTGTGGTCATTTTGGGTTTTATATGCACTTTTGTTCTGTGCACATGTATCACACTGCTCACATTTTGTAGGTTTCCCCGGTTTTGCTGTACATTGCTGACGGAAATGGTTTCTCTTCCCTTTAAATGCCCTCTACCGTGAGTGTTTCACTCGCGCTATTTTTAACTTGTAAATTCGGCCCCGATACTGTGCGGGGAGCCTCTCCCCTCCCCTTCCCCGCCCATTAACCCCGTCTCTCCGCCCCTCGGGTCCCTTCCTCCGCCCTCCGTTAGCCTTTCCACGCCTCTATCGGACATTTGCGGGCCCGTACTTGTGCGGGGCCTGTTAGTGTGTCGCGCACATGCGCGGGGGTTCATCGCACATGTGCGGGGCGCTTAAGAGCACTTAAGTGCTGCTTTTAGTGCATTATTGTGCGGCGCGCAATTGTGCGGTTTTTAGTAAACATGCCCCAAAGTGATGCAGAGGAAAGTGATTAAAATGATACTGGGAATATGCCAGAAGATATATGAAAAGAGACTTGAAGACCGGAATATGTATACCGAAGCGGAAAGGAGGAATAGGGAAGGCATGATGTAGATGCTTAAATATTGTCCAACAAAGAAACGTGGATAGCAATAGCTTAAATATTGGAAAGGTATTAATTAACAAACCTTTTCTAAATAAGGGGTAGCTATAAACTAGAGGACATGAAGTGAAGCTGCAAGGAGGAAAACTTTAAAATAACGTCAAGAAACACTTTTTCATGGAAATGGTGGTGGGTGCCTGGAATGCCTTCCCAGTGAAGGTGGTAGGGATAAAAATAGTGATGGAATTCAAAAAGGCGTGAGATAAACACTGAGGATGTCTACATTGCAAGAGGATGGAATTAAAGAATAGATTATTTCTATCACAACACAACTTAAATGATTGTCACACTTCAAAAAAGGAGTAAAGGGGGTAACCTACATGGAGTACTAGTTAGAGTCCTAACCACCTTAGTGGGCAGACTAGATGGGGCTATGTTAGTCTTTATCGGCCAACATTTACTATGAAGCCGATATTCAAAGCCCATAGCCAGCCAGCTAACAGGAGACAGGCTGGCTATGGATGATCACTACGATAGTCAGCAGCATTATCTGGATAGTGCCCCTAAATTTCTCTACAGACTGCCCCTCTGCTATCAAGTTAGGGAAGGGGTAGTCTGGAGGTGGAGCATGAGTGGTGTTAGCACTAATAGAAAGTTGGCACCCATCCAGCCAACTTAAGCCTCATGAATAGCTGACCTAAATTGCAATCTGGATAAGTGCCAACTGAAAACCCACTAACCAGATAGGTGTCAGTACATATCCAAATATCACTGCTCAGCCCTGATATTCTTTGTCAGCTCCAGTCCAGATACTGCCACTCAATATTCGGCTGATATTTTGGCACCACGGTTCGCCGTCCTGGCATTTGAATATCGGCCTCTGAAACTTTGTTTCTGTTTTGCAAGAAGTCTCTTTTGTAAGTTTCTTGCAGTACCATCTCCCTCTGCCCGTTATTAACGCCTGCTCCCTCACATCTTGCAGCTGGTACCTGCTGTGAAGTGCTATAGATTGCTTTTCATAAAGCACTATTAATGAGTCTAAACAAGCCCAAAGCACTCAAACAAATCCCCATTTATGTTAGATATGTTCTCAGAGCTAACAGCTTCCCACTCAGACTCGTTACAGTTTACTTGCTTCTGTCACTTTTGATGCTAGAGTGATTCAGATTTCATCACTTGCAGAAAAATGAGGCTTGAGGATTTTTTTTTATGGTGTGAACATAAGACATAAGAACATAAGAACATAAGATATGCCATACTGGGTCAGACCAAGGTCCATCAAGCCCAGTATTCTGTTTCCAACAGTGGCCAATCTAGGTCATATGTACCTAGCAGTTTCCCCAAGGGACACAGGTTCCACAATGCTTGTATTGGTTCAAGCATTGATATCCGGGTCCCTTCTTAATAATGGTTTATGGACCTTTCCTCCAGGAACTTGTCCAAACCTTTTTTAAACCCAGCTACACTAACAGCCTTTACTACATCCTCTGGTAACAAATTCCAGAGTTTGATTACATGTTGAGTGAAAAAATATTTTCTTTTATTAGTCTTAAAAAAGTTTACCCTGTAGCTTCATTGCATGTCCCCTAGTCTTTCTATATTCTGATAAGGTAAACAATCGATCTACGTTTACCCGTTCCACTCCGTTCATTAATTTATAGACTTCTATCATATCTCCCCTCACCTGTCTCTTTTCCAGGTTAAAGAGCCCTAAGCTTTTTAGCCTTTCTTCATAGGAGTATCCTTCCATCCCCTTTACCGTTTTGGTGGCTCTTCTGTGAACCTTTTCTAAAATCGCTATATCCTTTTTAAGATACGGCGACCAGAATTGCACACAATATTCAAGGTGCGGTCTCACCATGGAACGATATAGAGGCATTATAATATCTTTTGTTTTATTTTCCCATTCCTTTCCTTATCATACCTAGCATTCTATTTGCTCTCTTGGCCGCTGCTGCACACTGGGCCGAGGGTTTTAACATAGTATCCACAATGACGCCTAAATCTTTTTCCTGGGTGGTAGTTCCTACCATAGACATGGGTAAATTGGGATCTTTAAGCTCTGTCTGCTCCATACTTGAGGTCATTTGGGCTACTTTACTCTTTTGTGGAACCTCTCTGATTTTGGTAGTATCCTTCAAGGATACATTCTTCCGAACCATCCGCTCTTGGTCGACTGTCGGCTTTCCCCTAATATCTAATTTAAAAGCTGCTCTATCTCCTTTTTAAAAGTTAATGCCAGCAGCCTGGTTCCATCCCGGTTAAGGTGAAGCCCATCCCTTCGGAAGATCCCCTCCTTTCCCCAGAATGTTCCCCAGTTCCTAACAAATCCAAAACCCTCATCTCTGCACCATTGTCTCATCCACGCATTGAGACTCCGGAGCTCTGCCTGCCTTTTGGGTCCTGCGCGTGGAACAGGAAGCATTTCGGAGAATGCTACCCTGGAAGTTCTGGTTTTCAACTTCCTACCTAAAAGTCTAAATATTTCCTCCAGAACCTCCCTACCACATTTTCCTATGTCATTGGTACCGACATGTACCAAGACAGCAGACTCCTCCCCAGCACTATCTAAGACCTTATCTAGGTGGCGCATGAGGTCCTCTACCTTTGCACCCGGCAGGCATGTCACCAGGTGATCCTCACGTCCACCAGCCACCCAGCTATCTGCATGCCTAATGATCGAATCACCAACTATAACGGCTGTCCTAACCCTTCCCTCATGGGCACATGGCCCTGGAGAAACTTCCTCGGTGCGAGAGGGTTTTACATCACCTGGAGGACAGGTCCTAATTACAGGTCACTTCCTGTCACACCAGGGTGATGCTCTCCTGTCACGTGACCTCTCTCCTCCATGGCAACAGCGGTGCTGCCAGACTGGAGGTGGCACTTCAGGACTATATCCCTGTAGGTCTCGTCTATGTACCTCTCTGTCTGTCTTATGTTTTCCAAGTCTGCTACTTTAGCCTCTAGAGAATGGACTTGTTCCCTGAGAGCAAAGAGCTCCTTGCACCTAGTGCACACGTAAGACCTCTCACCAACTGGGAGAAAATCATACATGTGACACTCAATGCAAAAGACTGGAAAGCCCCCATCCCGCTGCTGGACTGCTGTCTGCATCTTAGTTTTAAGTTTGTGTCTAGATCTTTAAGTTCTTACTTACTAGGGGTTGCTATGGGTATTTATACCAATAAAACTGTACCTAATACGTTTAATATACCTTGTTCACCTGAAGCTTAATTAATCTCAGGTCCTTAGTGTATGACTGATTTGGGTAATGAGCTTCACCTGAAAGCACCTCCTGTCTTTTAAGATGTGTAAGTACCTATAAAGCTACGATTATCCCAGGGGAGGGAGGGAAATAACACTTATTAAAAGAGGGCTGCTACACAGTACCCTGTCTTGTGCTGCTGAGGTAAGCTAAATTCTGATTTGCTGCTAGGCTCTAACTTCTTATGAAATTTAAACTACAAGCTCTCTGCTGGATTCTAAATTTAACCAGAAAGCTCTATTCTGTGTGTTAAATTTAAACTAAAAGTACTTTGCTGTTACTTGGCCCTGAGTGACTATTAAATTTAAACTGCAAGCTCTCTGCTGGGTATGAAATGTAACCAGAAAGTTCTCTTCTGTGTTTTAAATTCAAACTTTAATTGCTGCTACTAGACCCTAACTGATCCAACAAAAAACAGTGGGTTCACAGATTAAGTAGCTTTAATACAAAGAATTCTTTTTAGAAAATTACCAGAAGTATATACTCACAGTTGCAGATTTCTCACCAGAAGTAACAGTCCCCCTTTCTAGTCCCCCTTTCTAGTCCTTCAAGTCAGTGCAGCTTCTAAATTGAAAGCGCATCCAATACCCAGAGTAGATGAACTAATCAAGCGATTCTGTGAAGAATGCTTTATATGAACCTCAGATCTGACCAAGAGATACTGACAGGTAACCTTGACTCCGGCTGCCAAGGAAAAGACTGCTTTTTCAACATCACAAGGTCTGTTCCAGCTTATAGTATTGCCCTTTGGATTACATGGGGCCCCTGCCATGTTTCAGTGCCTAGTCGACCACCTACTGATACCACACAAGGAGTACGCAGCTGCATATCTTGATGACATCATTATCTACAGCAGAGACTGGACCACCCATATAACGGAAGTACAAACCATGTTGACCAACTTGTGGAAGGCTGGGATGATAGCCAACCCAATAAATGTTTTCTGGGAGGTCAGGATGTTCAATACCTGGGATATTTAATCAGCGATGGGGAGATATGACCTCAACTACCAAAGGTGGATGCCATTGCCCAGGTCCCCACCCCACAATTGAAGAAAGAGGTTCATGCCTTCCTTGAATTGATTGGCTATTATCATTGTTTCATCACTAATTTTGCAGCAGTGGCAGTTAACCAATCTCCTCCAGAAGAGAACTGAATGGATTCAGTGGTCAATGGACCTGGAAATGGCCTTCCAGTGCCTCAAGAAGACCATGTGCTCGGAACCTGTCTTGATTAGACCTGATTTCTCTTTATCATTTATTGTACAAACTGATGCCTCAGAGGTAGGCTTAGGAGCCATTCTGGCCCAGGAAGTCAAGGGTGAAGAATACCCAATAGCATTCATTAGCAGGAAGCTGCTTCCTCTGGAACAGCATTATGTAGTGATTGAGAAAGAAACCTTGGCTGTCAAGTGGTGCTTGAGACTTTCAAATATGATCTGCTCAGCCATCTGTTTATGCTGGTAATGGACCACCAAGCCCTCAAGTGGTTGGCTCTACATAAGGAGTCCAACTGCTGTATTATGCAGTGATTTTTGAGCCTCCAACACTAGCAGTTTTGAGTCCAACATAGGGCTGGTTTGACTCACAGGAACACAGACTTCCTTTCCCATGTGGGGGGTCCCGGGTGCACAACAGGGCATGGCTAAGCTGAGGGAGAGACTGTGTGATGATGTCTATAGAATGTTACCCATCCCTCTCCAAAGGGAGTATCAACAGTCCCTTTTAAGAGAGTTTGCAATCAAGAGTTCAGGACTGGGAAGGTGTGGCTCACAGGGAGAGGTTAAGAACCCAGCAGGCTGCAGGGGGGAGAGTGGCCCGTGGAGACAGAAGTCCTACCAAGGTAAGCCGTGTAAAGGAGTTCTCAGGTAGGAACTTTAAATAGGGCTGGAGTAAGGGCTGGAAGAACCATCTTGTGAAGGTTTAACAAGCTGGGAGAGAAGTGCAGCTGATTGTGTTTTCCCTGAACCGCTGTCTGTCCTGAGTTTTGCTTTGTTGAGGTTTAACAAGCTAGGACCAAATAAAAACTGCTTTTGTTTTCCCTGAACTGCCCTCTGGCCTGTGTTTTAAAGAAAATTCCTTCTCACCACATGCCCCACTACTGCACTCACCAAACCCAACGGCCTTTACTCAGTCCTCATCCTTCTTGAACTTACTGCTGCTTTTGACACTACTGATCGCTACCTCCTCTTCGATACCCTGGATACACTTGCATTTAGGGGCTCTGTTCTGTACTATTTTCTTCTTATCTCTCCCATAACACTTTTAGGGATATGTTTACTAAACTGCGGTAAATGTGAATAACGCGCGTTGTACGACGTTAACGATTGTTAGCGTGCTATAGCGCACGCTGTAGCGCATTAGCGATCGTAAACGCGCTATAGCGCACGCTATCACGCGCTAACGATCGTAATGCTTCGCGGCACGGTAAAACAGCGCAGAAGGTGGAGAGAGGGCGGAGAGAAGGGGTCAATGGGCGGGGAGAGGCTCCCATTACACTAACGTGCTGAATTTCAGAGCTGAATTCCAACGCGAATGAAAACCTACCGGTAAAAGCACTTTAAAGGGAAGAGAAACCATTTAAGTATCAGCAATGTACAGCCTAGGCAGGGAAACCAAAAAAAGGTGACAAGTGTGATACATGTGCACAGAACAAAAGGGCACAGAAACACTGAAAATGACCCCAACAAACTGGAAAAAAACAACAACCAAGCTGGTCAATAGTGGTATCAATGAGAAATATCAACCCCCCCCCCCCGAGTAAGCTCCATTGAACAGATATAAATCGCGGAAGGGTCCATACTCCGTCCCCATACAAGGTGCATGGGCCCACAGTGAAATAGCACTGCTCAGGGATTTCCCCACCATCGGACAGGGTTCCTATGGCGGGCACATATCCCGCAACATCAGGGCGGGCAAGTGGGAACGGGCAACCGGGCAGATGCTGGAAAAGGGGATACAGAAGGCTGCAGGCGGCACATGCTGTGGTGCAGCTGGGCCACAGTGGGGACTAGGGTGATGCCTAGCTGGCCCATAGGAATACTGAAATAGTAGAGCAGTCAGACAGCAACTGCTGAGGGCCCAACATGGGCAAGAGTGTGCTTCCCACAATGTCACAGGGAATAGTACCCAGCAGGTACCCCCAATGGCACAGAACATTGGCATGCAGTGCTGGGGGAAAGTGTGGACAGCTATGCAGGCACACCACCAGCACCACCAGCGGAAGGGCATGTCAGCATGGTGGCTGAGGGATACTGGTGGTGGAGGGGGCAGTGGCAGCTGCCCAGAGCAGACCGTGGCCTATCCCTGTGTAGGTGGGTGTCATGCACTGCAACAGACAGGCCCTGTCTGACCAACAGTCATGGTATCACCAGGGAATGCACCATCTCTGTGAGAACATGGTGGTGCAGTGCACAGAACCAGTGTATTCAGAAGCAGAGGGGCACAGGTTCAAGTCCCAGCTGTGATTTCCGCCAACCCAGTCCTCATACTTTACCCACTACTATAACGTGCTAATACAGACAGAACTGTTCTTGCAAATGACGTAAACATGCCCAGAACACCCACATTTTACCCTACAGAGCACAGACACCATAAACATGCACAGTACCTAGAGCAGAGCCTCCCAAATGCAGTCCTGGAGGGCCAAACACCATCCCGGTTCCATGCTGCCTCTGATAAAGATGCCTGTGCTGCATTTCTATGTGCCACCCCCATGGTATGCAGATGTATCTCATGCATATTCAACAGGGGCAGACACACCCGCACCCACAGGCCCCATTATCCAAAGCCTCCTGGAGAGGCAGGACTTTGGGCTCTGCGTGCATCTCCCAATACTAGCACTTGCATACCTTAGTAATGCCACCCTAAACCTGGAAATATGGTACACAGCTATGAAAAGGTTGCTATGAGTACTGGCAGATAGCAATTCCTAGGTTAAGTACAATTTTCGGAGTGAGCTGCATCATAGCAACCTTTCTGATGTCTGTGGAGTGTGCTACTGGTCTTGTGTCTGACAGTGTTTACCAACCTGTGGAGTGACGCCTACAGTATTGCGTACTGTGATGAAGAAGGCAGTTCAGAGGAAAGGGAATGGCAGAAAAGTGAACCCTGTTCCTTTAAAAATGCTAGCATTCAGGGTTTCCCTAGTAACCAAGAAACTCTGAGTCAGAGTGCAGCCAGCATCAAGCCCCGCCCCCGTCAGCACGTCAGAGCTAGGTGGAATCCTGGCAGCTCCCACGTGTGCTGGGAGAAGGGTGTGGTCCCTAAGAAAGATCAGTTTAAAACTGCTGAGTTTGAGCAGTCAGGGAGGAGAACAGGAACCGGCACAAGCACAGGCACGAGTGCAAGGAAAGGAGTCTCGAGAGGAGCTCCAGAAAGCAGCAGAGGAGCCTTGGGAGGCTCGAGCAGAGCTGGAACTAAGAGCAGAGACGAGCTGTGGGATCTAGGAGCAACAGGTCCAAGGCAGACACAGCTAACAGGGAAATTGCCACGAGGGAGACAAGCGTCTGATGAGAGAAGGCAGCATGGCACTGAGCAGGAAGGAGTGGAACTACTAAGAGGCCCAGAGTTCAGGCAAGTGTATGTTCCAGAGTCCCTGCATAAGAGAAAGTTGAAGGAGTTAGTTCCTACTCGAGGAAGTAACTCAGCTGGCCAGCTAAGCTGTAAAAGTAGAGAGAATAGCTTGTCTGCATTCCCTAATCTAAGTCTCTCTGAAGAAATAGAGCAGAAGAAACTATTGCTAGAAAAATTAAATGAACTATTGCAGAAGCAGAGTAGTAAGCTCTACGACCAGGTACCCTCTGAGAACTTCTGCAATGAATCTGTAGAGGAGATGGAAGTAGAATCTTATGATAATGAGCCTGAAGAAATACAATGCTCATTTTGTAGGGCAAACAAGCCGGAGGTGTGCTAAAGCTTAAGCACATGTGAATGAATGAGCTTTGTGTCTTCTCTCAGGGGATAGTTACAAATCTGAATAAGTTGGAGGGGAGGGTGGAATCTTTGATTAGTCAGGTTTCTAAATGTGAGAATCAATCAGCAATGTCAGACAAGCAGTCTGAAATTTGGGCCTGGAGACATTCCTGGAGACATTTCTGGAGCAGAGCCATCAGCGTAAAGATGGTACTGAAATAATGGAATGAGATCAGGGCACTAAAGGAATGAAGAGACATTTCTGAAGCAGAGCCATCAGCGTAAAGATGATACTGAAATAATGGCATGAGATCAGGGCACCAAAGGAATGAAGAGAGAAGAGGTCCCAGAACAGAGCCCCGAGGAACACTGACTGATAGTGGGACAGCAGTGGAGGAGGAACCACCAGAACATACACTAAAAGTGTGATGGTAGAGATAAAGAGAGCCTTGAAATCCAAGTGAGAACCATAGCATAATGAAAACAATATACCTTTCACTTCTTTCACTTTTATAATTTCTTTCGATTTTATATGTAGCAACAAACTACAAACATATATATGTGTATAGAAGAGGCCATCAGAAGGGTGAACGCATATTGTGAAAAACGTTTTCAAGCATTTCACACCTTAAATTTCAGTCATCAGTATCTTTATATGCAGGATTTGTCTGTGGTATCTTTTTCCTACCTTTTACAGTATATATAAATTGACGCCCCACCTTCTCACACTGTCTCCACCAAGTACTGCATGCCATGATCAGCCGGGTTGGGAATTATATATAAATACACATTTCACTTCAATTTTTAAAGTTCATATTCTTATCACTTATCTGCAGTCTGATGAGTAACCACATGCCCAGTCTCAGTCCTGACATGAATCCATGTTTCAAGCCATCTGGCTCTGCTTCGGGGGAGATTTGTTCAAGTCTTTCTCTGACAACCATATTGAGCATTCTGCTACTCAACAGACAACAGCTGCTAAAGTAGAGGAAATGATGTCAGATATCTACACGCACCTGACAACTAAAACACTCACACTAATGAAAGCTACTCAATTTCATTATTAAGCCCCCATTAGGCATCCTTGAATTCAAATTAAATATCCATCTCTGTTCCTTATAGTTAACTTGATGTTCTCAGTTACCCCCAAATCAATTCTCTTTCACACAATCAATTATTCGCCATTGTAGCTCATCTGAGCTGTGTTTCATTTTGACAAAATGGGAGACCATTGGGCCCATCATCGTTCTTGCATTCAGTGTACTATAGTGTTCTGTAAGACACACTTTCATTGCTCTTTTCATCAGCCAAGTTGTATAATCTTTCATAGTGACACTCAGTTTGTATCCCAGCTTTGGAAAGAAATATACAAACTATTAGACAGTTGTGTATCCTGTTCAACAGTTGTGTATCCTCTTAATTTCCCCTCCCCCAATGAAGACAAACAGGAAAACTGTCAAACACTTACCTAGGAGGAACAGGACCCTAAACAATAACTGAGCTGTAGTCTCTTCCTGTTCTCATCTATCTGCTTCTCTCTGGAAGCTCTGCATGCCTTATTATCCAATAACCTCCACTTCCTTCCCTGATCTTAGCCTGTTCCTGGACTCTGCCTCTGCCTACTGTTTGCATTTAGTTCTATGTCTGGCTGTGCTCTGACGTCTGCTGTTCCTGGACTCTGCAAATGCCTGCTGTTTGGATTTGGTGCTCCCATCAGTTGTTCTCCTTTCTCCTCTTCTGTTCTGCCTTATATCTGGTGCCCCCTCCCCAAAGAACACCTGTGTTTTAAGCTCTGGCTGATCCTTTGTACCAGAAGTCTCAACATGAAATGAAAGGGAACTCTGATAGATGAAGGTGTACTCTCTCAGTCCTGTGTTCCCATGAATAGTCCTGATCATGATGGAAAATTAACAGAATTATGGAAGAGTTCAGCACATTTTCACCAGGATGACCAGACTAAGCGTCTACACTATGCTGAGATTGCTACAGTGTATTCTATATGATCTATGGGCATCATCATCAATTCCATCTTTTAGTGCTGACAAACTTCTGTTTTAGCTGGGATACAATACAGGAATTATGTAATTTTCAGGCTGACCATAAAGAACAGTTAGGTCTATAGTACTGGAAGATTTGAGAATGGCTAATGTAGTTCCAATTTTTAAAAAGGGCTCCAGGGGTGATCCAAGAAACTGCAGACTGGTGAGCCTGATGGCAGTACTCGGCAAAATGGTAGAAACCATTATAAAGAATACAATTACTGAACATCTAGATAGTCATGGTTTAATGGGCGAAAGCTATCATGGACTTATCCAAGGAAAGTATTTTCTTACTAATCTGTTATATTTTTTAGAAGATGGGAATAAACAGGTAGACAAAGGTGAACCAGTTGATATAGGGGGTCATTCTGAACCGTGAATAAGCCAGTTAGACATGCGGGATAGATGTTTTTTTCGCAAATATGTCTAGAAACCATATTGTGAGAACACGCATATCTACACATACACGGCGGTAGCACGGGAATCTCTGAACGTGGGCAGGATGGGGCGGAATGGGGGCATGGCCAGCCACAGAGATATATAAAGTGTATTCAGTAGAGGCCCGTGTACGTATTCAGTGTTAACCATGGATGTCCAAGTTATACCTGCAGAAACGTAGAATAAGGCCAGGACTTAGAAATATTCTGTTCTGATCCCAAATGCATCCCATAGAGATGAATGGCCGTGACACGTCTTTACTGAATTGGTGTGTCTGCTGTCTGCGAGTGCACAAGATGCAGTTGTACAGAATGGAATGCACAGGTGAGGGATGTTTGAAAGGTTAAGGAACAATAAAAAACATCCTTATAGAACTATAAAGCACACTGTTGACATTTGCTGCTTGTGCCAAAGGGGCTATTGGCATCCCTAACTATTCCATTATCTGGAACAATGTGAATGTAGATGCAGGGATGGAATGTGAAGCAGTAAGGAGCAGAATCGTGTTTGTATGAAAAATGCAGATCAGCGGTTAAGTCCTGAGATGCCATTCCATCATGGTCTCACAGCATTTGTGTATGGGTGCAGAGCATGGTTTTTGCAGAGGATGGTATTGTGAGTGCAGGTGAGAGGATGTGTGTGTATGTGTGTGGTCTGAGTGTTGCGCAGGAGGATCAGTTGTGCTCATCCGCTAATCTGGGGGGACATGAATGTCTTGCCAGTACCTGGACTGTAGGGATGATCGCAGCGTCACCAGGTCCCAGTGTGATCGGGGAGGTTAAATCAGTAGAGGTTCACTATAGCACAATGTCACAACATACTCCCATCTCAGAATGAGAGCAGTCAACAGTCAAAACAGCACTAAGACATGCCCAGTGGCACCATCATAGGTCTCTAGAAATAAGCACAATTGTAAAGAGCAAGGATGGTGCTTTTGGTCATTTATTAGTGCTGTTTGCACCGTTGAATAGTCCCATTCTGTGGATCCTTTATCAGTGACAGGGATATGTTCTAACATTTCACTATAGAGACCCTCTTCTGATTTCCTCTGAACCATACTGAGCAATACACAGAGTGTTTTCTGAGATGACCAATGCAAACATAACTAAGGATGTCTTTCACTTCCATGTATGTTGTGATGTGAGGGATGTCATGTCAAACACATCACTTTCTACCTGCTTTTAAACTATCGTAGAATGTGCTGAGCTATCTTTGCAGTGTTCTGGGCATGCAACAGACTGGTATAGATAGTATGCATCACCATTTCTCTATCATCAGTATTCATGTGTGTTTGAATCAGCACAACACTGTCAGTGATTGGAGATGCACGATTTACACGGAGGTGTGGTTGTGTGCAGGTCTATCACGGAGACGGGTGGGTTCATGAACATTAAACCTTCTAGAATATGGTCAGCATGGGGATGTACTAAGCAATGTGCTGCATATAGCCGTGTCACATACTCTATAGTGCTTTGTTCATGTAGTGCCGACAACATGTATGCCACTATTCCGAAACCACATGTGCATCTAATGTGGAATCCCATTTAAATCAGGCACATTTACAATTTGTATGTGCCCGCAGCCAAGACATGCATGTAATGCAATTGGCCCCAGAGTGTATCTGGATTTTCAGAAAGCCTTTGATAAGGTCTCTCACCAGAGACTTTTGGCAAAACTAAAGAGTCATGGGATAGGAGGCAGTGTACTATTGTGGATCAGGAACTGGTTAAAAGATAGAAAGCAGAGGGTAGGGCTAAATGGCCAATTTTCCCAATGGAGAAAGGTGAATAGTGGTGTACCCCAGGGATCTGTGCTGGGTCCGCTGCTTTTTGACATATTCATAAATGACCTGGAAAGTGGAATAACGAGTGAGGTCATTAAATTTGCAGATGACACAAAACTATTTAAAGTTGTTAAAACCCAAGAGGATTGTGGAAAATTGAAAGAGGATCTTGATAAATTGGAAGACTGGGCATCAAAATGGCAGATGAAATTTAATGTGGACAACTGCAAGGTTATGCACCTAGGAAAGAACAACCCAAACTATGATTACACGATGCAAGGTTCCACATTAGGAACCACCACCCAGGAAAAAGATTTAGGCGTCATTATGGATACCATGTTAAAACCCTCGGCCCAGTGTGCAGCGGCGGCCAAGAGAGCAAATAGAATGCTAGGTATGATAAGGAAAGGAATGGAAAATAAAACAAAAGATATTATAATGCCTCTGTATCGTTCCATTGTGAGACCGCACCTTGAATATTGTGTGCAATTCTGGTCGCCGTATCTTAAAAAGGATATAGCGATTTTAGAAAAGGTTCAGAGAAGAGCCACCAAAATGGTAAAGGGGATGGAAGGATACTCCTATGAAGAAAGGCTAAAATGGTTAGGGCTCTTTAACCTGGAAAAGAGATGGCTGAGGGGAGATATGATAGAAGTCTATAAATTAATGAACGGAGTGGAACGGGTAAATGTAGATAACTGTTATGCCTGGCTAGTTTATAAGTACCTTCCTACAGAATTTTGTATCTCAATAAGCAAGCTCCTGCTAACATCTGTGCATACTTGACTAAACACTTGCAACTGTTTAAAAGTGTTCCACAATCAACTCCTCAATCTCCCGCTATAAATCTCCCCCTTCTCTAGCAGTAGTCTTCTCCTCATTGACACAAGCCAAGAATGGCCCTCCCTATCAAGATAATACTAGGCTTATACCTCTTTCTCATAGGTTTGCTCCCAAATATCCTAGCTCTAATCTCTACTCACAATAATATACCCATCTTACATAACAACTGTTCTCACAGACATAATAACATCTCACAACCTTGACATCCTTATGGTCACCGAAACATGGTTGTCTCCCGAAGATAATATAATTCTCAATCAGCTCCTCCCCAATAACTTCGTAGTTTTCACCAGCAACAGACAAAACAGAAGAGGAGGAGGGGTACTTATCCTCTCCAAGACAGAACTCCAATTCAAAATGAATAACTCTACTAGCAACAACCACCTGGAAACAGTCTCTATTTCAAACAATCGCTGTTCCATAAACTTAGTATACAGAGCTCCATCTTCCTCCCCAGACGAATTGTCAGCTATTATAAACCTCGCCTCCAACACACTGAACCCAAATAGACCCAGCTGGATTCTAGGAGACTTTAACTTACCATCTCTACAAGACAACCAATCACTCGCCTTCATAGATGCCCTGGAAATCCTAGGATACAAACAAGTTGTACAACAACCTACGCACATAAAAGGCAATATTCTGGACCTCATATTTGTCCCACAATCAGTGCATAATCAACTTCAGAACATACTGTTATCTATTACAGCAGTCCCTTGGTCAGACCATAAGCTCATTATGTTCCAGCTCCCCACTCAAAACAAACAACATACAAACGACACAGACCTAAACAAATACACAAAAACTACAGCCAGACTCTTCCAACCTTTTAATAGGGAACTTATCCTGGCCGAAACTGATGCACTCTTCAAAGACACCACCCTAAACCTGGAAGAGATTGTCACATGTTGGAACAACAGACTCAACTCCATTGCCTCACGCCCACCTATGAATAAGTCTTCAAGGAAAAAAGCGACAGCCCCATGGTTCACTTCAGAGCTGAAAGAATCTCTAAAATTACTACAAAAGCTTGAGAAGAGATGGAGGAGGTCACAAACCAACAGCAACCAGACTGCATACATGCAACATCTTGACACTCATCACAAGTCCATCTCAGAAAAAATGAAACAATACCACACAGACACCCTGAGACGTGCGTTAAATAAACCTCATGACCTATTTAGCCTAGTCAAGAAACTAGCCAAGGAACCATCACCTGAGCACCAGTGCGAAATCAACCCACAAGAATATGCCACTTACATACAATCTAAGATGTGCCGAACATATAATATCACAATACCCTCGGCACCAATTATTCAAGGGCTCCCAACTCCTTTAATATCATTCACTACTCCCTCCTTGAAGCTAATTGAAGACACTATCTCATCTCTCAATATGTCCACTGCACACACTGATCCTTGCCCAGCCTTCTGGATAAAGGATCTACGCAAAGAGCTCGCTCCAACAATATCCAAGATTATAAGGTTATCATTTGACACAGGATCATTCCCCGCTGCTCTCAAACAGACATCCATCAGACCATTACTGAAAAACCTCAAGCTATATCCACAAAAAACAGACTCATACAGACCCATTGCCAGCATACCCACGCTTGCAAAAATAATTGAAAAAGTAGTTTACAGGCAGTTGCAGGACCACATTGACGCTGAAGCACCTTTGGATACGTGTCAACATGGATTCAGAGAATCTCATGGGGTCGAGACACTTCTCACCACCCTCCTCAATATCTTAAACACTGGTATTGACAACATCCGACAGGGTTTTGTTCTCATCTTTTTGGATATTGCGGCTGCTTTTGACTCGGTTTGTCACGAGCTTCTTCTTATCCGTCTAAAAGAGAAGGGCCTCTGTGGAAACGCACTCAAATGGTGTAACTCATACCTGTCAGACAGATGGCAGCATGTGCGATCAAATGGGGGATTATCAGATCCGTTTCATCAAGGACAAGGAGTCCCGCAAGGATCCTCACTCTCATCATTACTATTTAACATATATATGCAACCTATATGTAACATCATCAGATCTTTTAATGTCAACTGTATGATATATGCCGATGACGTCTTATTATACATGCCATTCTGTATAGATAAGATGGACCTCACCCCTTTAACCAACTGTTTTAATGCCATATCAAAATGGCTACTGACTCAAAATCTCAGAATCCAACATAAAAAAACGGAAGTTCTCTTCATCTCAAGGAACGCAAACTTCATACCACCTACATTCCTGGACGTACAAGACGCCAAGCTTCAAGTAAAACCCCATATTCGATACCTAGGAGTGACTCTTGATCAATATCTGGATTTGAAAACCCACATAGCTAATACAGTAAGAGCAGTATATTTCAAAATCCGCTCCCTCAGACATCTCCGTCAACTGATCGATCCGGCCGATTTCCATACTGTTTACCAAGCTCTAATCATGCCCCACTTTGACTTCTCAAACTCCATATTACAAGGACTTCCTCGATCAACTTTAAACCCTCTTCAACTCGCCTTGAATAGTGCAGCAAGGATTCTCTTTGGGCTACCCAAAAGAGAACATGTAACACCCCTTCTAAAACAACTACATTGGCTTCCTATTCAAGCAAGAATCTCTTTTAAAACTCTGCTCCTAACATTTAAAGCATACAAAGGTCTCGCCCCCACCTCATTAATGGAGATGATTCATCCAGTTGCACCCAACAGATTAAGAAGAACCGCTGAACTAAACATACTAATTGTACCAAAGGAAATTACAAGATACAACTCGACAACAGCAAATCGTGCCTTCAGTTTATGTGCTCCAAAACTTTGGAACATCCTTCCAACACACATTAGGGCCATCTCTGATCTCAGCCAGTTCAAGAAGGCCCTGAAACACTACCTTTTTCTCAAATATTTCCCAGTGAACAAAGAAATACAGATACACCCAAATATCAATAATTACCTTCTGACCACCTAATCTTTCCTCAACTGCACTCTACACTACACTAATCTACACTATGTATATAGTTGTTTTTGTTGCTGTTTCTGTATATAGTTCCTGTATATAGTTCCCCCTGTTATCCAGGTTGACTTCCCTGTTATATGTAATGAACAGATAAATGTAACTTGTCTGAAGTTTCTTGTTCCATGTAAACCGTGCTGATATCGAATAGTGCGGTATATAAAAAATGTTAATAATAATAATAATAATAACTTTATCAGAATATAGAAAGACTAGGGGACATGCAATGAAGCTACAGGGTAAATTATTTAAGACTAATAAAAGAAAATATTTTTTCACTCAACGTGTAATCAAACTCTGGAATTTGTTACCGGAGGATGTAGTAAAGGCTGTTAGTGTAGCTGGGTTTAAAAAAGGTTTGGACAAGTTCCTGGAGGAAAGGTCCATAAACCATTATTAAGAAGGGACCCAGGATATCAATGCTTGACCCAGTACAAGCATTGTGGAACCTGTGTCTCTTGGGGAAACTGCTAGGTACATATGACCTAGATTGGCCACTGTTGGAAACAGGATACTGGGCTTGATGGACCTTGGTCTGACCCAGTATGGCATATCTTATGTTCTTATGAGAGACTCTTGTCGAAATTAAGTCATGGGATTGGAGGCAGTGTAGTATTGTGGATCAGGAACTGGTTAAAAGAGAGAAGGCCTAAATGGCCAATTTTCTCAATGGAGAAGGGTGAATAATGGAGTGCTCCAGGGATCTGTGCTGGGTCCACTTCTTTTTAACATATTCATAAATGAGCTGGAAAGGGAATAATGAGTGAGGAGATCAAATATGGAGATTAGACAAAATTATTCAAAATTGTTAAAACGAAAAAGGATTGTGAAAATTTGCAAGAGGACCTTGATAAATTGGAAGACTGGACGACCAACTGGTAGATGAAATTTAATGTGGACAAGGGCAAAGTTAAGCACCTAGGAAAGAACAATCCAAACTATGGTTACATGATGTAAGGTTCTACATTAGGAACCACCACCCAGGAAAAAGATTTAGGCATCATCGTGGATAATATGTTGATACCCTCTGCTCAGTGTGCAACAGTGGCCAGGAAAGTAAATAAAATGCTAGGAATCATAAGGAAAGGAATAGAGAATAAAATCAACACTATTATATTGCATCTGTATCATTCCATGGTGCAACCGCACCTTGAATATTGTGTGCAATTCTGGTCGCCATATCTTAGAAAGGATATAGCAGAATTAGAAAAGGTACAGAGAAGAGCTACAAATATCGTAAAGTGGATGGAAGGATACCCCTATGAAGAGAGGCTTAAAAGGTTGGGGCTTTTCAACTTGGAAAAGAGACAGCTGAGGGGGGATATGATAGAGGTCTATAAATTAATGAATGGAGTGTAAAGGGTAAATGTAGATCAGTTGTTTAAACCACCAAAAACTAGAATGACTAGAGGGCATGCAATGAAGCTACAGTGTAACCCATTTAAGACCCATTTTAGCCCTCTGCCTCCACCTCCTCACCCCTGCCTTTTCAAATTCTATCATGCTACCATGTGGTATTCCTGTATGTACCTATGTAAATAGTTGATCATTATAAATAGTTTCATATTTTCTACATTTTTTACACTTGTATCCTCGTTACTTGTTCTATGTAAACAGTTGAAATATACTGCCATGTAAAGTTCTATGCAAACTGTCTTGAATTGCAGAAAGACGGTATATAAAAATTGTTAAATAAATAAATAAAAATAATAAGAGAAAATATTTTTCTACTCAACATGTAATCAAACTCTGAAATTCATTACCACAGGATGTAGTAAAATCTGTTAGTGTAGCTGGGTTTAAAAAAGGTTTGGACAAGTTCCTGGAGGAAAGGTCCATACACCATTATTAAAAAAGACCAGGGAAATCCACTGCTTACCCTGGGATGAGTATTGTGGAACCTGTGTCTTTTGGAGAAACTGGTAGGTACTTGTGACCTAGATTGGCCACTTTTGGAAACCAGATACTGGGCTTGATGGCCCTTGGTCTGACCCAGTATGGCATTTCTTATATTATGTTTTTGTTTTCAGGTCCATGAATATAAAAAGTACATTGAGAAAGCAATTCTGGACTTACACTAAAAAAAACCCTGAGGCAACTTGGTCCATTTAGTAGACTGAAAGAGTTTCAAACTTTATGAACTATACTGGCAAACAGCAGGACCTAACCACATTTCACCAAAATTCCATATCTTCCACTAGTGTTACATCCATAAACCTGCCCCATGGTACCTTGATATGATCCGTTGAAAGGAAATTTTGTCAGGTGTGCTTCTTGCTTACTGTAGGAGGACAGATCAATGGTCTTGTAATTAAGTCAAATTCTTAGTACAGGGCCAATAATCTTATACTACAGTATAGTAACTGGATTGGCCCCTAATACCTTAAACATGGTTGCTGGAAATGAAAGACAAAACAAAACCCAGAAGACTATTCAGCTCCATGTTACAAAGCTCACAAGATGTCTCTGTGTTAAACAGAGGTACTCTGTCATTAAACCTGCTCTGTATGACTTGCCTGCATATATTCAGCTCAGATTGTATGTCCAAGGAGGTACTGATAGGTCTTTGATGGTTATTGATAATTTGATCTTTAGGAAATGTACAGAGGAGTGGGTAGCTGTAGCAATGTAACTTGCCTTCCTGAAGTGAAGATACTGGATCTTTCACGTCAACTAGATAGAACTTTAGAAAACACCGAGGATTAACCAGTTGTCATAGTTTATGTGGGTACCAATGACAGAGGAAGGTGCAGGATGGAGGTTTTAGAAGCTAAATTTAGGTTTCTAGGTAGAAAATGAAAATCTAGACACATGAGGATATCATTTGAAAAAATATTCCTAGTTGAGGGACTATGATGATATCTGGAAGATGGATGCATTAGGCAAGAGCTAATGGCTGCTTGTGTTTTTCTGATTCTATAATGGGTGAAAGAAAGGCCAGGACAAAAGTTGAAGCTCTGACTGCACCCACAAAGCTGTTTTAGCTAGCATATTTATTTTTAATATTTCTTTCACTTTTTGCAGTTTTATTTTTCTCAATTTTTTTATTTTTTTATTTCCTCGTGTTTTATTTTTCTGCATTTTGGTGTCCTTCAAACATTGCTGCCCTTAGCATGCTTATCTTGCTTATTGTGTTGCACAGGCCATGGGTGAGAGAGACCTGCTGCACCTTGATGGTGAGGTTTCACTAGACCCGAAGACTAGGTGCTGCCAAGTAGGCCAGATCATGAGGTTAGCCCGGCCACAATGCAGAGAGAGATTGTTAAGTCCTTCAGTGTCAGGGAAGCTGAACTGGCATTGGTTTCAGAGCTGTGTGCAGCCAGATGCATACTGGAAGAGCATCAGCACTCAGTGGATCTAGCTAGGATAGCGAATCTGGGCATTGTTGCAAGGAGTGAGTTGCAAGCAAGGGGAGCTTTGATTCCTTAGCAGAATGACTTGTCATTTAGTCACCCAGAAAACATCACACTAGAGTCAATATGGCTAGCTATTACATTGTTAGAAAAGGTGATGAGTTCAAAAATAGGGACTCTTGAAGCATCTGTGAAGACTGTGCAGGGATCTCTAGTAGTTTTGGAAACCAAGGTGGAGGCTCAATTTCAGAATGTTGTGGCACTAGAGGATTTTCATCACCATGGCCAGAAGTTCAACTTGGCTTGGATGCAGGATAGTGGAGTACACTATAGGAAACTTGAAGCATGTGAAATTAGACTGAGATGATTAAATCTAGGGGTACTTAACTTTCCATATATGTACAATATATCACAGAGAGGTCTATTTATTTATTTATTTAATTAATTTATTGGGTTTATATACCATGCTATTTCACATTCAGTGTGGTTTACATATTTAAACAATATGTTAGAAAGACACTTAGGGATATGTCTATTAAAGTGTGGTAATGGCACAACGAGGCCGTTAGCAGTCGTCATCAGCGCCCGTTAGCAGTTAATGCAGAGAAAAGTACCGATAATGATGGTTTAAGAGCCATTAGGCCATTACTGTGGGAAAAGAGAGCAAGGGGTGGAGAAGGGGCATTAGGTGGCTGGTCTGTGGGTGGAAACAAAGGGCACTCCCTTAACGCATGAGGTGATTCATACATGTTACATGGGATGCTACCAGGAACTTTAAGAGCAGGCATTAAGGGCTTTGTTGCAGGTAGAAAGCCATTTTCACAGGTTACAGACTGCACAAAAATCACACTGAGGTGTATGCAGTGTGCACCATCCAGACCCCAGTCCATAAATGAGTGCTAGGTGTGGCCCACTCCCTGTCACAACATGAAGCCTTTTTAATAAAGGGCACTATGGTGTTGATCCCACGTGGCAAAAGTGGTGCTACGATGGCATGTCAGCAGGGCTGGCCCATCCTCTATGATGGTTAGGTGGCCATCTAGGGTGCTTAACCCTGATTGGTGGCATGACTCTGTTTTGAAAGTGGTGGCCACATACATGCTGCAGCTTTCAGAAAGGAGTCGTGCCACCGCCGCTGCCACCTCAAATCGATCTTCACATTGTGCAGTGGTGGTGTGGGAGGCGGCAATGGCAACACAACTCCATATGGAAAGCTGCCAGTGCTGCCACACCCCTACCCCAAGATAAGAAGATGGAGTCAGGGGTTGATGACGGGAAGTGGGGTGTGGGGTGGCGGTGGAGGTGGAGATGGAGATGGCGGCAGCTTCTGCCTGGGGAGAATAAACCTTTGGCCCAGCCTTGCATGTCAGGTGCAATGCTGCTGTGTAAACTGTCAAGGGTATGATAAGCATATCACTGACAGGAAAAGCAGAGCCCATACTGTGTGTGGTGTTAGCACAGGTACATGTAATGCCACTTACTGAAGTGCCGGTAAGTGAGAACTCTGCGTCCACTGTGCAGATTACACCATGCCCACACTGTGTCCCAACCTGCCCACTTGCAACCTTAACATGAGACATACAGTTTTGAGCTGCACCCATGTGGCACCTATCCCACAACCACAGTCACCTTTATGGCCTGAATGTGCAGGTCATGTGTCATGCCTACATTATCGTTCCCAAAGTGGTAGCCAAGTTTGCTTTGTGCAGCGACAACCCATACATCCTGCGGTAAACCACACTATTAGAACAGTGGAGAGAAGGGATGGATCAGTAGGCCGGCTGGGTAAGTGATATCAGCTTTACTGGAAATGTACATGTGAGGAGCCAAATATGCCAGTCACGCAGGAAGATTAATCAATACAATAACAACCCCTGTCAGAGGAAAAAGGCCCTCACTGTCCTCTCACTTGCTAAATTATGACCAGGGGCTGTATGTGAACCAGTGACCCCTGCATGAGTAAACACTCAGTTATTGGCCACATCAAACAGAGTTGCATGGTAGTGAAATTTACTCAGCATGTTCTGCAAGTTGTGAGATTATTCCAGGATTGGTCCACAATCTCACTCCAGGAAATGGGTACATAGGCAACTCTGCTAGCTCACCCCTGGTTTTGAATGTGTGTGTTATTGTATCATGCTCTTCCCTCTGGCAGAACAGATCCGATATGTATGACATGAATGTCAGTAGAAGCAGCAGCATATCAATGCAGATGTACATACAGACCAGATAAGATGTCCCTCTCTTTCACCTGCTTAACATACCTCGTCAAACAAATATGGTACAGAGCCTGCACAAAACTACCAAGATATAGGCATACCCCAGCTCATGCGGTCATGCATCCTGACAATGACTGCATTTATACACAAGTAGTGATGGACCCACACTCCCACAGGGCTGCTCTATGGTGCCAAACCAATCGCCACTGTGTGTGAGAGGCAAAGTCATGGGTTCCAAACCAGCCTGTGGATCAGGAATTATATTTCCAGGTGTGTTTCCTTTATCCTACATTTACATTGCTAAACCTGTATGTGAAATTCTGGCCATCTCTTCCAGCAGCATCTCTGCCTGGCATCACTCTCATATGCCTTAGTCACAGAGACAGTGAAGCTGCACCGACACTATCCAATTTATTAATTTTATTATTTATTTATTTAACAGGTTTTTGTACCACAATATCCTTAAGTCAAAGCAATTTACATTACAACTTACATTTCTTACAGTGAAACTGTAAGAAATGGCTGTAGGGCATAGTGTGCTAATAGCGTGTGTGTGTGTGTGTGTGTGTGTTGTGAAGTGAACTGGGAGCTGCATCAATGCACTGTATGTGCATGTGATGGCCTGGTGTACTGGCTGCATATACAACATGCTGCACAGTCAGCCATTCTGCAACTCCATATACTCTGTGAGAACTATTTGTAGGCAGAAGATTGGTTTTCAGTGAGCAGTTGCAAAATTGGAGTCACTGGCTGACTAGGTGTGGCAGCACACATGTTTTCCCCAAAGCTGTAAGCTTCAAATGCATTCCCAGTTACACTCATCGCTAAACCCCATCCCTATATCATGCCCATTCACTTATCTCCCAACATGATACTGGTGTACAGCTCCCATATCATCTGCTGGTCTTACTGCAGTGAGCTGGGGAAACACGATCTCACGAGGGACAGCGCCATCAGATGTGTGTGTGGATGTCCATGCTGTTTGTATGATACTGATGTCTTCCTGGTGGCCATGTGTACGTGCAATGGGTGTTGACTAGCATACCACACACAGATGGTTTGCGAGTGGGTAACACAGTCCAGTATTGTACAACATATGCAGGCTGATTGTGATGGATCTAGTTGAATCGCTGTCTATGAAAGAGAAGAGAACCCCGTTTTCAGGGGCTGCCTGTAACCTACTGCAGCTGGTGAATATGTTTTGGGCAGGCTGTGATGGATGGTGTCAGCACCCCCACTCCCCACCCTTTCTGGCTAGTTACAAGACACTGCATTCTGATTCCTTGGGCACTGCTGCCAGAGCCCTACAGCATGAAATAAGGTGCTACACAGGAGTCTTTGGCCAATAAGCGCAGGACACAAGGGCCAGATCAGATGTGTTACTCCAACATGCCGCAGTAGTACTGGCTACCATATACATTAGTTAGCATTACATACCATAATCAATACCTGTAGCATTCTTGCAGTGAAAGATCTGCTCCAGAACCTGGAGAGAACATCCATTGTGGTGCTTGGTTTGGGAAATAGGTGATGTGTGCCAATCCTCAGAGTCAGAGTGGTCGGTGACGAAGGATACTTGCAGATGTGGTGGCGGTTATGTGGAGGACGCACAGAAAGTCTCTGTACATTCAAGAACTAATGTGATGGATCACTGCATTTTCCATAGGGCCAAACATTACAAAGAATTGGATCAACAAGTGAAGAAAAACAAGTGGCAAATGCATAAATACAGTGGGAAATACAGTGTTACTCCAGGAACCCTTTGCCGATCAAGAGTGGACACATGAATGATTGAGGAGAGGTGAACTGAAACTGAAGGATGAGAGATTGATAGTTGTAGCCTAGGACAGCAGCTTACTGATAAGATGGTTTACAGCGAGCCTTGAAAAAACTGGAAAAACAGACATATCGTGTGACTCACCTCACAGCTAGCTATGAAGTTCTGATGGCAGAAAATTTCTATACAGAAAGGCACAATAAAGTAGCATGCCTTATCCACTGGAAACTCTGTAAGCACTACAACATCACTGTGCCTGAAAAGCATTGGGATCATGACCCTAAAAGAATTACAGAGAATCAGTAGGTTATGCACAACTGGGTTACGACCATTCCGACTGATAAAAAGCCGGATGAGAGAAAGTCGGATATAGTAGTAAAGGATAAAATCACCAGAACGACATTAATTATAGAGATGTCAGTTCCAAGTGACTACTTTATAAATCTCGTTAAGAGGGAGAAAATATTCAAGTACCAAGAAATGCAGTCGGAGACCAAGAAAATGTGGCAAAAATAACCGAGTTCCTTCCCATCGTGATTGTGCCACAGGCCTAATTAAGAGGAATTTCCAAGCATACCTTGATAAATTACCCATACACGTAACATCTTACGAAATCCAGAGGGATGCGCTCTTTGACACAATGCAAGTACTATGCTGAGCTTTTGTAGTAAATTTGAGAGACTAAGATCATACTCCACATACCCTGGCTTAGAAGTGAGGTTCATGATTGTCATGGTATGTGCAAAACTCACCCATTTAGAAAAATTGCCTCCAAAAGCAGCATATAGGTGTTCACATTGTGAGATGCATCCTGGGAAGTAAAGAGGCTAACCAATTTATTTATTTTATTATTTATTTATTTAACAGGTTTTTGTACCACAATATCCTTAAGTCAAAGCAATTTACATTACAACTTACATTTCTTACAGTGAAACTAGGAAGAAGTTAAATGGGGGGGGGATATGCAAGCTAATAAAAATGACATTAAAACATTTATTTATTTATTTGACATTTCTTATATACTGCATTGCATGATATCAAGGTGATTTACATTGAACAAACTGAAAGTACATTGAACAGGGCATTATAACTTGGAGATAACTATTTTACAGGGAACATGGGCTATGGAGGGTTAAGTGACTTGCCTAAGACCATAAGGAGCACCTGTGGGACTAGAAACCCCAGTCCTTCTGACCCAAGGTTGCTGTCCTCTAGTGGGATTTGAACCCCTGAACCTAAGTACTTTGCCCCAACTACTAGGCCACTCCAACATAGCTTGAGGAGTTATATACAATGTAGCTGTGAAGCTGCTAATGGAAATAACATGGGAACTACTCGTACCATAGCTGCGGAACTAAATAAGGATGAGATGATGGTCAAAGTTGCATGGTTTGCTAAGTAATGCTACCGAAGTGCTCAGTGAATAAGAATGTTTTTATGTTTTTTCTAAAGTCTTTGCTCTCCGTGGTGGTCCTCATGACTTTCGGGAGGAAGTTCCATAGGCTGGGTGCAGCAAGGGAGAATGCTCTTTTGAATGTGGTTTGCCTGGTCAAAGAGTATTGGCTGGGCGTGTGTTTTGAGTTCCTGGTGGCATTCCTTCTAGGATGATTATTTGAATCTTTGGTTATTAGGTCCTTTAAAACTTCTGCTGTGGAGTTTTGCATGATTTTGAAGATGGCCAGCATGGTTTTGAATTTGGCATGTGAGTGGATTGGGAGCTAGTGTAGTTGGTTAAGTATGGGGGTGTTGTTTTTGTGAACCAGTGATGATGCCATATTCTGTGCTAGTTGGAATGATTGAATTGTTTGTTTTGGGAGGCCATGCAACAAGGTGTTACAGTAGTCAAAAACTGGGGTTACAATGGCCTGGCATACAGTCCAGAAGTCTGGTTGCTTAGTAGTGACTTAAGTTTCCATATGGTCTGTAGTTTGAAGTAGGCATTTCTGGTTGTCTTGCTTATTTGTGAGTGTAGGCTCAAGTTCTGATTGAGTATGAAATCTAGGTATTTTACTGTAATGGTGGTGTGTGGCAGTTCAAATGTTTTGGTGGGATAAATGTGGTGTTTCTTGTGATATGTAATGACTGTTTTTGTGTAATTTATTTTTAGATTGTTGCTGTTGAGCGATACAGTCATTTCCTCCAGGCATTTGGTTATGGGTGAGTAGTTTGGTTTGTCTATGTTGATTGGAGAATAAATCATGATATCATCTGCATATATTTGGTATAGTATATTATAGTTTCTGATGATATTGCAGATCAGCTGAATGTATATTTATTTATTTATTTACAGGTTTTATACACATCTTTATCATTTCAATCAAAACAGTTTACATTGAAACTTAAACTTGGTAATGTACATTAAACAGGGACATTACTAACTTGGATTTTTCTGAGGCAATGGAGGGTTAAGTGACTTGCCCAAAGCCCAAGGCCACAAGGAGTGCTGGTGGGAATTGAATCCTGGTCTCTGGGTTGCTGAGCCAGTGCTTTTAACCATTAGGCTACTCCTCCACTCCGCTTGTATAGATTAAATAGGGTTTCTAGTCCCACAGGTGCTCCTTATGGTCTTGGGCAAGCCACGTAACCCTCCATTGCCCATGTTCCCTGTAAAATAGTTATCTCCAAGTTATAATGCCCTGTTCAATGTAATTTCAGTTTGTCCAGTGTAAACCGCCTTGATATCATGAAAGGTGGTATATAAGAAATGTTAAATAAATAAAATAAATAAATAAAAAACAGTACAGATAGGGATGATCTTTATAGGATGCCATTGTGAGTTGTGAAGGGCCTGGATTTTTTTTTTTGCCACATGTGACCTGTTGACCAGAACACACACATAAAGCACTAATGCTCCCCTCCATTACCCACCAACCTGGTCACTGTAGCCTACTCCTTGCTGGTCTGCCTCAAAATCATCTATGTCCATCACAATGTATGCAACACTGCGCTGCATGGCTAAGCTACCAACAGCGGCAGTATGACAATAACACCCCCACCTGCCACGACACCTCACGGGCCCCAGGAGAGGTCAAGACGCACCTGCTGATCTATACATGGAGTCACAAGGTGGTTGCCCTGTACCTTGACCCGCATAACCCAAGTACTACAAATACTACTACTACTACTGAGCATGTAAACAGTGCTAACACCTGTATGCATCGCCATACCGAAACCTGTAATACACAGTCCCTGCTCATCAGAGCATATGATCCATTCAATCCACTCATATCCCCCAAATGTCATCCCCACACGTCAAGCCAGTTGGCCCTATCTATGGGCCGCTCACCCACTGTTCATGTGGGACCACACACCTGTCACCTTGCAGCACCCAACGCCTAGAACTAACTACCTGTGGCTGCAGGGCAGCCACCCTTAACAACCATCCAAAATCCTGTGTGACAGCTTATCACATCACCTAAGCCTAACAAAATGCCTACATTAATCTCCTCCTCCCGCCCTGCCCACACCATCTGTGTTAGCAGTTGGACTACATTCTAAGCTCAGATGGCCAGGCATTGTGTCAGCAATGTCAGTGCAGTGCTGTGTATGACTGGTAGTGCGATACCAATGCTCAGTAGTAGTAGTAGTACAGATATCTATACAAAAGTGTCATTCGGAAACATCCATTACTCACATGCAAATAGCTCTTCAATCAGCTGGCACCTGAGTGCTGCGCCCTCACATGTGTCACCATGGCCACATACAGGAGGGCACGTTGGATCGTCTTCCAGATCCTCATTAATTTCAACATCGATATCGTGCCTGAGAGCAATGTTGTACAGGATTCAACAGGCAATAATGATCTCTGCCACTGTCACGGGTTGGTATTGTAAGGCCCCGCCAGTCCTATCCAGACACCTGAAGCGACTTTTCAAAACGCCAAAGGTGCGCTCGATGACGGATGTACCTCATCTCTGCACATGTCCGTGGTAGACACACAGGGGTTAGCAACCACGGCCAACACCCATATCCTCCGTCACCTGCAGAAAGAAATGTTGAACGTTAAAACAGTACCTGATTTCCGCACACATGAATGTACATGCAGACCCACAGCACCTACATGTCAGACAGAAACATAAGGGAACACATGATGGGACACAACCACTATGCGCCAGTGTCTGGAGGTGTGAGATACAGAGCACGGGTGAGGTAGACGGAGTGTAAACAACAGTAACCTGAACCACAGCAGACACATGGGCAGACACCAGAGGCCGAAAGGTATTTGTGGCAGGCCTGAACACATCAGAGACGCACATGCAATGCACCCTGGACAAGGGCAGAGATGCACACATGTGCAAGCATGTGATGGTCATACTATTCACCACAAACAGATGATGTGACAGGAACAGTTATCCCACCGTGGCAGGCAGGATGGCATAGACAACACCACACTGTTGATAAACAGGAAGCATACATGTGTGTCGTACCGTGCCAACCTAAACACAGAATGCCAAATGGCGTGAAAAGTCAAATGTCAGTGTGCCACCAACACACAGCACCGCAGCACAGAGGACCTAGTGTCAAAGACCCTCCCCCCCCCCAGCAGCTTGCACACACACAGATGACACACACACACACAACTCGGGACACACGTCAAAGACAGACATGTGTGCGGACGGATAGCAGGGGTATACAATGTGCATGTCAGAGATGACAAATACCCACCCAGCAGGACACAGTCCTTAAATTGTCCTGCCTCAAATTGCCTGAACAGTGCCGAGTGATGCAGGATATAGGAGTCATGGGTGGACCCTGCAAACCACAGGACCACATTCAGAATACGCATACCTGCATCACATACAACCTGAACATTCAGGGAGTGGTAGTGTTTGTGGTTGTGGAACACTGCCTCCCTGTCTCTGGGCGGGACCAGGGCAACATGTGTGCAATCAATAGCTCCCATCACATGTGGTAACCCGGCAAATGCCTCAAAGGCCTGGTTCAGGGTCCCCCACTGTTGCTTAGTGTTGGGAAATGCAATGTAATTCCCAACCCTGCTAATCATGGCATGCAGTACTTGGTGGAGACAGCATGAGAAGGTGGGGTGGCTCATGCCACCCACTGCGGCCACAGATGACTGGAAACAGCCAGAGGCAAAGAAATGTAGGGCACCAAGGAGCTTGACCAAACCCGGTATGGCATGTGACCGAGCAGTCAGGGGCTCGAGGTCAGGTCTAAGATCCTCATAGAGTTCCCTAATAGCCCCTGTGCTCAGGCGGTAGAGGGAGATGACCTGGTCCTCATGCATGCACTGGTCATAGAGTTCCCTAACAGCCCCTGTGCTCAGGCGGTAGAGGGAGATGACCTGGTCCTCACGCATGCACTGGAGCTGGGCCCTGGGCCTGTAGAGGCGAGATTGGAAGGCCTGCAACTCGGCACGCCTCCTGCGCCATGCTAGCACAGCCCCTGCCTGGCCTGACCCAACAGCTGCAGGTTGGTGTTGGAGTGGGCCTGCACCCCCGCCCCTTGCCCCAGCCCCATGGACACCATCTCCCTCATCAGGCAACCGCAAGCCATCCACATCCCCCAGTGTACATGAAGCAACCACAAAGGCCACCATAGCGGACACTATTAACCCTTACCCCCTCACCACCCCACCTGACGCTATCCCTGCCACTCACCTCCAGCACCAAACACTGACCTAGCCACACACCACACCCACCACCCACCAACCATACCACCCACCAACCGTGTCACCTACCTCACCCACCACCCATCAACCGTGTCACCTACCTCCCCTAGCACACACCAACCCAGCCATACACCTCCCCCAGCACTCACCAGGGCTGCCGCTTGCCTCTCCCACCACTCACCAATATTGCCACTCACCTCCCCCACCACACACCAACCTAGCTACCTACCTCCCTCACCGCTCACCAACCCTGACACACTCCACGCCTAACCTGCCTCTGACCCTCCTTTCGCTTCAACACCAATAACGCACGCCTCCAATCTCGCTCGCCAGCACTAACCCCTCAGCATGTACCATGTGTGTGCAATGATTTACGGACTTTCAGACTTCTGCGCATGTGTGCGCGCATTGCGCATGTGCACAAGCGATGCGTAGGGTGCATATGCAGAGCCGTGCGCTGCACATGCGCAAGACGTGTACTGTCAGGCCACCACCACTCACATCTAGCTAAGAGGGGCGTGTTTTTTGGGGAACTTTCTGCTGGGTACTTTTTCAGCTTTTTCAAACTATTTCCCCACAGTGCCTTATGGGAAAAATAGTCTTTGCTTGGCTGTATGTGTGCATCAAACAGAAAGCTGTAGTTGGGCTCCAAGGGGTAAGGCAAATAACAGAAATGTATTTTATACACACAAAGGTCCGTTCATACCACTTACAGGATATTGGCTCAGGGACTCTGTGAAGCAGAGCACTCTCCAAAAACAAACACAAAGCCAAAAATGTCTGTTTAAGGGTTCTCCATAGTGTAGGATACACAGTCTTTAATAGCAAGGATAATTCCCTTTTTAGCCTTGCTGGGTAAAGCACAAAACAAAATCACATTCACTGTCCGTGATAGTATAGCTTCTCTCAGCTTCAAAACCTTCAAGCAAGAAATATAACTCAGGGCACAAGAAAGCTTCGTTATAATTAGCTACTTTCTCACCCCAGTGTCCTTGTTCCAGCAGCAGAAAATTAACAAGCTTATTCCAGTTTCCAGGTTTGCTCTTTAGTCCCTGTGACCTTTCCCTTTACCAACACGAGGGACTCACGGCCACCCAGCCTGTGGACTATGGGTTTCTTTTCCTGGCAAACTCTCTCTCAAGACTGGCTTGTTTTCTCCCTGTTCCTCAGGTTTAAAGCTTGGCACAAAGAACAGTCCATGGGAGTGTCCTCCTCATTCAGCTTCACCTCAGGCTCTCCCAGCTGCATAGGCTCTGACTCCCCATCCTGCTCACAATGCTCAGCTAGCCTCTCGGGGGATCTTGGAGTCTCTCCTGTTCCTGGCTCCAAACCCTTGCAGACGTGCTATATGCCAATTAGCACTCTCCTCTCTTGGAAGCTCATGTCCTCCGCTCTGCTCAGCACCGGTCAAGCTTCCCTTGCTTACAGCTGTGCCTCGGCTCATGGCAGTCTGACTTTCTGCTTCTCCTTCTCTTCCTTTTTTCCTTCCTTCTCTCATACTCTGCCCTAGGTTTATACTTCCAGGGCTCTAACGTCAACCCCTCCCTACACAGGTGATGGCAATCAGCCTGACTTCGGGCACCTGAGTGCTTGGAGCATTCCCTGCCTAAGGGGTTCTGGGCTCTGTATCCGCTCCGCTTCGTTCCACTAGGGGGAGCATGAAATGTGGGCCATGTGGAAGTTTTCTGATTCCTGGAGGTGTTTGTGGCTTTCCTACCCTGCCTCGGTGAAAGGGGGCCCTTTACTAGGGTGAATTCCCTGTCTCTTTGTCCTCCCCCAGACTCCGGATACGCCTCCTTGCCACAGTACGTGTCTGTGCATGTGCAGCACACGGTTCCGCGGCCGTCTCATAGGCACCAGGGGTTAGTGGAACCGTGCGATGCAAATGCGCATGCAGACTACATATTTGCGTTGTGGAGGCATACACAGCTGCGGCATTAGCCCACACCATACTGTTCGGTACGGCTTGCGCATATCCTGGCACAGCACATGTGCAGACATGTACAGATCTTGCACATGTGCGGCGCACGGCTCCGCATGCACACCCTATGCATCACCTGTGTGCATGTGCAGCACGTGCACACACGCACAGACGTCTGAAAGTCCATACATCAACGAGCATGAGATGACAAACAGGTAGTATTCCACCGACATTTGTATACACGATGCGTACCTGGATGTTGCCATTCTGATCCTGATAATGTGGAGGAACAATAAGTACAGTGCAAACAGGAATTATGCGTTCCTTCAAGCTCTAAAGACAAACGTCGGTGTAATACTACCTGTTTGTCATCTCATGTGGTTTAAATGCTTTGCTGTCCTTGTGATCTACCATATGTGGGCAGAACTACTTGCCTGATCAAGAAACATTTAGCGGAACATTCTTCAAGGTTACGGCAACAAATACATTCCGCGCCGATAGTATCTCACTGAATGGAGCATCAACATAACTTTGAGGATCTTTGTTGGACTGTAATAGATCATGTTCTGTTGAATCCCCGTGGAGGTGATCGAGAAAACAAATTGCAATAGAAAGAGCAGCGTTGGATTTTTCAACTTAATACTGTGTCCCCTATGGGATTAAATCGTGAGATTGACTGGCTGAGTCTTTTCTGATGTCATTTTACCTTATTAGGTTTAATATCCTGTCGGTGACCAATTGAAAAAGGGATTCCCCGGTGAGTGGGGAGGGCTCCTTTTATCATTGGTTGGTTCTCCTTTGAAAAGCAGATGAGTCTAGTACATTTTGATTAATGAAAAACCTCAAGCTGCGAGACGGCGTTTTTGGTTCACAGTTCCAGTGGTTTACTATACTAAGAAGAATACACTCGAAACAGGGATTATTCCCGAAACATGCATGTCGTGTGAAGATTAGTACATTTGGCAATGGTGGAAGTTCTGTTTGGTGGATCTGATATATGGACAGATAAGTTATATACTTTTAAGCTCTATTTAAAGGTGGGGAACCTTGAAAAAGAAAAAAAGCAGTTTGCCGACTGGTGGGGGTCGGACTTTCAATTTTGGCCCTCCCACGGCACACTTCGACAAAAATTATATAAGATTGATTGGGGAATTAGGTGGTGAATCTCTTTATTATATTACTATTTATTCACTGCATAGGGTCTGAGTTGCTTTTTGTTTGAATGTAGCAGGATACATACATAGATGTCCCTGTTAGCATTCTTTCTTCCTCTTCCAGAGCAGAAAACTGTTAACATCTAAAGTGAGATGAGGTGAATGGTACTGGATCCTGCAACATCAAATGTTCCAGCCTTCATACCACATGTCACACTGAAGAAAGTGATCAGCCCGTACTTGAAGAATTCCCATGTCCCAATACCCCAGCCTACGTAGAAATCATAGCAACATTCAACACTTTAGAAAAACAAAGAAATTTCAACAAAACAAAACAAAATCTATCACTTTGCCCAACTCTATGCCTATCCAAAACTACATATGAAAATGAAAGTGTAAATGGTGGTTCAACTGATAATCACCTATTCTCACTCCAGCTGAACTATGGTGTGCTGACCAAAAAATGTTATTTTGTTTACGGCCCTTTGACTAAAGGTGTGCACTTACCACCCTATTAGCGGCAAAACTAATGAGAAGTGGCAGTTGACGCATAATTGCAAACTCTAGCACATGGCCTGATCGACATAGGTGCACCTGATGACACCCCTGGAGGTATCATTATGTGCACTCATACTAATTGCCACATTGTCACTGAGCTTGCTGCAGTTACCCCAGTGTTAGCAGCAAAGTGTTCTCCATTCCCACATTATACCTCTAATTCTCCCGCTCTTCGCCCTAGCACAGACGGCCGATTATCATGCAGTTTAGTGGGTGGTATTTGGCAAGCACATGTGTTACTATACTCCCTTGCCAGTTACCACATGCTAAAATGCATGTTAACCAGGTGACAGCCTTAATAAAAGAACCCCTTAGTTTTCTGTGTTGTTTATGAGATTTTTCATTTTATTATTTCTTTTTAAAAAAAAATCTGGGCAATGCTTGCAAGAGTGTGCATTATTGTTTAAATAGTGCACTGCATTGCTCAGTAGTGCAGTGTTCCTCAGTAGTGTGCATATTGATAAATAATGCACATTATGGGAGAACAGTGTTCAATACGGGTGCAGTATTGAGCAATGAAGTGCACTGTTGTGGAAAGTGTGCATTATTGATATGGAAATAGAAACTAAAATTTTGGGGGTTCCCATCTTTTTATGTTAAAATGGCATGGAGCAATATGGGAAATGTTGTTGATTCCCAGGTCATTTCAAACTAATTCACATCTCTAAAAACTGGAACTTTCACACATGCAAACGAACATGCCAGCCACCAGCAAGGTGAGGAAAATTAGTGAGAAAGAGCACACCCAACTGCCAGTTGTCCTGAGGCAATGCAGTCACTGAATAACCAATTTCACCTGCTTGATCAGAAGTCTGGGGACCATTCCTATTGGCTGTGAGCCATCCAGACATTGAACCTTATGCTACCAGTGGTATGCATCATCCCTCCCAGCTGGAAAACAGCAACTATGTGCCAATCTATTAGCTGTCAGCCATGTTTAGGTGGTGTCAGCCATGATAATTCTGTGGCCAATATAATTTCTGGCTGCCATTTAAATTGAAAGCTGTTTAGAGAAGGGTCTTTAAACTAATAGTTCTGTAAGTCACCTAAAGCATTATTTAACTAAGTGGTTCATTTTAGAACTTCTATCTTTGATTTCCACATCTGAAATCAACCATTCAGAAATGGGAATCACAAAACCGTCCCAGGGGCCATTTTAGAATCCTCTGAAGTCACATGTGTCCTACACGATCACATCCATGTTGTAGGGGCACATGTCCTTGAAGGTCCCGAAAAGATATATATGAGCAAGTGATTTTAGAAACAGCCAGCACAACTCTGCATGTGGGTGGCACTCTCCGTGTCTATACCTGCTCCAGGGATTGCATAGGCATTAGAAAACTGCTTGTTCCGATGCCTGAACACCTGTGAAGAGTATGGAAGAAGGCACTAACCTGTTTGTGATAGTTTTCCCATTAGTAAAGAAACATGCAGGTAAATGACAACACTTACTTGTGGTTGACATGCTGCTGCACATATCTGCTTGCAACATAGCAGGCTTGGACTTGTATGCAACATAGGGTAGATGTCATGTCCCAAAATATTGTTACGGGTTCATCTATGTGACTGTGGCCACCATCGTCCATATTGGACACTTCTGCCACTTTCAAATCTTGACTCACTAGATCTCCTTTGTGTTCCCTTACCATCCCCCCTAGATATATCCCATCTCTACAGCTACTGCGTTTTCTGTCTTGACTAGATTGTAAGCTTTCATGAGCATGGACCGTCTTTTACATGTGTCTGTGCAGCACTGCATACGACTTGTGGCACTATACAAATGTTCAGTAGTACTAGCAGTAGTAATGTTTCTAAAATCAGGCCAAAACTTGTAGGTGGCCTATCAACATGCACGAGTCCATCAGTTTTAGTGCTTGCATAAATGTGTATCTTTCAGGAGCATTTACGGAGCAATTTTAGAAGACATGTGCACCTGCTTGCCTTCACTGCCACCACTTGCACCATATTTGGGACATTTGACCTAGAGGTCTCAGATTGCACCGAAATGACCTTTCTAAAATGTACCTTCATGTAGGCTAAAAAAACAAAATGCAAATCATATTCTAACTCAGTCAGTTCAGTATCAGATTTGACATTTTTATTGCAGAAGTGGAAGGACTTGTAATCATGTATTATTTAAGAAAACCTACAGTACACCTCATTTACATGCAAGGCCTATTAGCTGTCAGCCAGAAACACAAAACACAGACTTCAATAAAATGACCGAGTACCTAAAGGAGATGCTGACAGGGTGGAAGGAGATAACGGAAGTGGAATTGCAATGGGCTAAACTAAAGAAGGCAATAAAAGGGGCAACAGATAAATATGTAAGAAAAGTAAACAAAAACAAGAGGAGAAGAAAACCTATTTGGTTTTCCAAAGAAGTGGCTGCTCAAATAAAGGCAAAAAACACAGCTTTCGCAAAATTCAAAAGCTTGCAAACAGAGGAACACAGAAATGACTACAGGATCAAACTCAAAGAGACAAAGAGAGAAATAAGGATAGCAAAATCAAAGGCAGAGGAAAAGATGGCTAAAGATGTGAAGTGTGGCGACAAAACTTTCTTCAGGTATATTGGGGAAAGGAAGAAGATCAGAGGTGGAATTGCAGGACTCAGAAGTGCTGAGAACGCACTCATGGAAACTGACATTGAAAAAGCAAAATTGCTAAACAAATACTTCTGTTCTGTTTTTACCAAGGAAAGTCCTGGAGAAGGACCACCTGTGACTCCGAAATATAAAACTGGGAATGAAGTAACATAGTAACATAGTAAAATAGTAAATGACGGCAGATAAGAACATAAGAACATAAGATATGCCATACTGGGTCAGACCAAGGTCCATCAAGCCCAGTATTCTGTTTCCAACAGTGGCCAATCTAGGTCATATGTACCTAGCAGTTTCCCCAAGGGACACAGGTTCCACAATGCTTGTATTGGTTCAAGCATTGATATCCTGGGTCCCTTCTTAATAATGGTTTATGGACCTTTCCTCCAGGAACTTGTCCAAACCTTTTTTAAACCCAGCTACACTAACACCCTTTACTATATCCTCCGGTAACAAATTCCAGAGTTTGATTACACAGGTACACTAAAAAATTTTTTTTTTAAACTGCCTCTAATGTTTCGATTGATTTTTACGTTGTTTGGTGCGCTGAATCCAAATCTGGTAACCAATTTGCTCCATCACATACAGATTTTTTGCTACATTGGGTTAGCAGTTTGAGGTGAACGTTTCAGATTGAGTGCGATCGAGATAAAAGTTTCTTGGATGAATTCTTTATACTAATTGTTTAGTAGTTATTCAAATAAGAATAAAGAAAATTGTAACAAGGCAGCACATAAGAATAGAGTAATGTCAACAAAACACACTGTGATGGTAGCAAAATTGTCTGCACTTAAAACAGCCACATACATGTGCACAAACACTGAGCATATAAGAGCGAGGTTAGACACAAAGCAAAGCAAAGAAATGTGCAAAAAATGTTGTACAGGTATGTATGTAAGAATAGAAAATGCAAACCGCACCATTGCAATACATGAAGACAAACACCCGATGGTGTGAAAATAAAATTCTAATAAATGAGATCCGACACTGTGGTAATAACTAGCAAATTTTTATTTCAAAGTTTAGTAAAAACACGATATTTGTCAACACAGTTTAGATTTTAAAGTCATTCTTGGGTCAATCAATCTCCTGGTGGGCCCGTTTCTTCTTCCCCCGAATGCTTCTCTTGGTGCGCTGCTTGGCGTATTTTTCATCTGGGGTTTCCCGCAGCAGCAACCAGCAGAAATCAGCCATCATAGTGGTGTTCCATCTTCCTTGGTACCTTCTCTCTGCGTCCTTGATGTCCTGGTGAAACCTTTCACCTTGTTCTTCACTGTACGCCCCCAAGTTTTCGGGAAAGTAGTTCACATGGGAGTGCAAGAAATGGACTTTCAGGCTCATGTTACAGCCTTGTTCTTTGAAGGCATTGAGCATCCTGGCAACAATATCCTTATAGTTCTCATCCCGCCTGTTCCCCAAGAATTTGAGAACAACATCCTTGAAGGAATCCCAGGTTTCTTTTTCCTTCTCAGACATCGTTTCAGCGAATGCTCCATCTGAAATGAGTTTCCTTATATCAGGGCCAACAAACACTCCTTCCTTTAGCTTTGCTTCAGAAAGTCGGGGGAACTTTGAGCAAAGGTACCGAAAGCACTCACCATCTTTTGGAAGGGACTTGATGAATTGCTTAATGAGACCCAACTTAATGTGGAGAGGTGGTAATAGAATTTTATCACGAGGTACCAAGCTCTCATGAAGAACATTTTTCTCACCGGGTCTCAAATACTCCCGAATTGGCCAGTCTTTTTTCCCCCAGTGTAGGTCGCGGGCCCGGCTATCCCACAAGCAAAGGAAGCAGGGATATTTGGTGAAACGGGATTGCTGCCCTAATAGCATGGATAGAATTTTAAAGTCTCCACAAATCATCCACTTATGCTCATCATAACGAATCTTCTGAAGAATCAGGGCCAAATTCTCGTTTTTTTCTTGGAGAATAACAGAGTGAGCAATAGGAACTGAAGCGAATGTGTTGCCATTATGAAGAAGAACACCTTTTATGCTGTGACGAATCAATGAACAGCCGCCATTCAGCAGGATCATACTTGAGTTTAAACTTTTCCATCACTCCGTATATATCGTTGCAAAATACCAACTCTTCCTCTTTGCTGAAATACTTCAAAAATTGTGTCTCGCGGTTGCGGTACCAATAAAAAGTTGTTCCTTGTGACAATAGATTTTTCTGTTTAAGCCGAGAACCTAGCAGTTGGGCAGCATCTTTTGGGAGTCCTAAATCCCGGACTAAATCATTCAATTCAGCTTGAGAGAAAAGTTCAGGTTTCGGATCTGGTTCAGTTTCAAACTCGGAAGTACTGGACTCATCGGGAAAAGCCATCTGATGAGTCTCATCATGATCTGAACCGTCCACACAAATATGATCCAAAGATTTTGGTGGTTCAGGCACAGGTACTTCGTTGCTATGAGGCATAGGCCTAATTGCTGAGGGAAGGTTGGGGTAACTTATTACGTTCTTATTTTTTAAGTTGTATCCCTTCACAATGCAAGAGCAAAAATAGCAGTGACTGCTGTGGTCTCTTTGTTCACGCCACATCATAGGTATTCCGAAACGAAATGCTTGTTTTTTACCTTTCATCCATAAGCGTAGATCTTCCTCACATGTCTTGCACACTTTGTGAGGAGCCCACGGTTTGTCTTGATCGCCTAACTTCAAACCGAAATAGGCGAAATATACTTTTTTAATAAATGCAGAAATGTTCCTCTGCCGCTTTTTCACGGTATATTCCCCACAAATAAAACAAAAACTGTCCGGAGAGTTGACGCAACCTCTGGCTCTGTGAGCCATCACAAATACACAGCACTGCAAACTACAACTGTAGTGAACCACTTCGGAATAAAGCTGGATTACGACTGAGCAAACAAAATGTAATAATGAACTTGCAAGAAACTGAAATTTGACAGGAACGTTCATGTCGCAACCACCGTGTTTGAGCGAGCGAACGAGGCGAGGCGAACAGGAAAGAACATGCGCCAGAGCGAGTACTGGATTTAGCCCCCCGCCTCCCAATTGTCCTGTTAATGTATAAAATGAATACAAAACACTCTAAAATATCATGAGGGAGTGTTTCTAGTTAGTTAACCATTACAACCTCTATTTTGGGCCAAGAAAATAAACTGCAGTCGGCTAAAAAGAAATTATGTGAACATTCCTTATATGGGTAAGAAATCTAATTTTGCAAGAAAACGTGACGTGATGGAACATTTTGGCTATTTTTCCTGGATTCAGCACCCCAAAATCTATAGGAATCAGTTGCAAAACTGGAGGCAGTTTTTTGGTAGTGTACCTGTGTTATACGTTGAGTGAAAAAATATTTTCTTTTATTAGTCTTAAATAGTTTACCCTGTAGCTTCATTGCATGTCCCCTAGTCTTTCTATATTCTGATAAGGTAAACAATCGATCTACGTTTACCCGTTCCACTCCGTTCATTAATTTATAGACTTCTATCATATCTCCCCTCAGCCGTCCCTTTTCCAGGTTAAAGAGCCCTAACCTTTTTAGCCTTTCTTCATAGGAGTATCCTTCCATCCCCTTTACCATTTTGGTGGCTCTTCTTTGAACCTTTTCTAAAATCGCTATATCCTTTTTAAGATACGGCGACCAGAATTGCACACAATATTCAAGGTGCGGTCTCACCATGGAACGATATAGAGGCATTTTTAATATCTTTTGTTTTATTTTCCATTCCTTTCCTTATCATACCTAGCATTCTATTTGCTCTTTTGGCCGCCGCAGCACACTGGGCCGAGGGTTTTAACATGGTATCCACAGTGACGCCTAAATCTTTTTCCTGGGTGGTAGTTCCTAATGTGGAACCTTGCATCGTGTAACCATAGTTTGGGTTGTTCTTCCCTAGGTGCATAACCTTGCACTTGTCCACATTAAATTTCATCAGCCATTTTGATGCCCAGTGTTCCAATTTATCAAGATCCTCTTGCAATTTTCCACAATCCTCTTGGGTTTTAACAACTTTAAATAGTTTTGTGTCATCTGCAAATTTGATAACCTCACTCGTTATTCCACTTTCCAGGTCATTTATGAATATGTCAAAAAGCAGCGGACCCAGCACAGATCCCTGGGGTACACCACTATTTACCTTTCTCCATTGGGAAAATTGGCCATTAAGCCCTACCCTCTGCTTTCTATCTTTTAACCAGTTCCTGATCCACAATAGTACACTGCCTCCTATCCCATGACTCTTTAGTTTTGCCAAAGGTCTCTCATGAGGGACCTTGTCAAAGGCTTTCTGAAAGTCCAGATACACAATATCAACGACTCACCTTTGTCCACCTGATTATTCACTCCTTCAAAAAAACATAACAGATTAGTAAGACAAGATCTCCCTTGTCTAAAGCCATGTTGGCTGTCTCCCATTAGGTCATGACTATCTACATGCTGAGTAATTTTATTCTTTATGATGGTTTCTACCATTTTTCCCGGTACTGATGTCAGGCTCACTGGTCTGTAGTTTCCAGGATCACCCCTGGAACCCTTGTTAAAAATTGGTGTTACATTGGCATTCCTCCAATCTTGAAGTATTAGAGATGATTTTAATGATAGTTCACAGATTAGTAATAGCAGGTCTGCAATCTCATATTTCAGTTGTTTCAACACCCTTGGGATGTATACCATCCAGCCCAGGTGATTTGCTACTCTTCAGTTTATCTAATAGTTGTAATACATCTTCCCGATGTATCGATATTTCCTTCAATTCTTCCGCACGTTTAAATACAACTTCAGTCATGGGTAACTTCACTACATCTTCTTCAGTAAAGACTGAAGCAAAGAATTCATTCAGTCTCTCCGCTATTGCCTTGTTGCCTCTTAGTGCTCCTTTAATCCCTTTATCATCTAATGGACCAACTGACTCTCTCACAGGTTTTTTGCTACGAATGTACTTGAAAAGGTCTTTACTTCGCGTTTTTGCTTCCGCAGCAAGCTTCTCAAATTCTCCCTTTGCCTGCCTTATCAATGCCTTGCATTTGACTTGCCAGTGCTTGTGCTTTTTCCAGGTTTCGTCGTTTGGCTCTTTTTTCCATTTTCTGAAAGATGCTTTTTTGGCAACAACAGCCTCTCTGACCTCACCTTTAAACCATGCTGGCACTTTTTTGGACTTCTTTCCACTTTTCTTAAAGCGTGGAATACAGCTGGTCTGGGCTTCCAAGATAGTATTTTTCAACAACAGCCAAGCCTGATGTACGTCTTTAACCTTTGCAACTGCTCCTTTTAGTTTTTTCTTAACTGTTTTCCTCATTTTATCATAGTCTCCCTTTCGAAAGTTAAAAGGTAGTACTCTGGATTTCCTTACTATCCATCCTCCACTAATTAAATCAAAGGTGGCCCCAACAACCTTATCTCTTGCACTAGATCTGGTGTTCCACTAAGGACTAGGTCTAATATGGCATGGTCCATCTAGATGGCAAGAGTAGGTGCACCTGTCGCTCTGTGCAAGCCACCCCTCCCCATGTCTTTGTTTAGGGGTAAACCCACCACTCCATGTAGGACACCCCTATTTGTTGAGACGTTATATGGTTCAGAAGTTAGATGGTACCATTTATCTTGTTTTTATCCTATTGCTGTAAAGGGATCCACTATGTTTGTCCCATGCCTTTTTGAATTCCGTCACCATGTTTGCCCCCACCACTTCCATCGGGAGGGCATTCCAAGCATCCACCACCCTTTCAGTGAAAAAATATTTCCTGACATTGCCTTTCAATTTACCACCTTGCAGCTTCATGTTATGCTCTCTAGTTTTACAGCTTCCCTGTCTTTGGAAGAGGTTTGTTTGTTCATCATTTCTTTTTAAGTATTTAAAGGTCTGAATCATATCTTCCCTATCCCTCCTCTCCTCCAAAGTGTACATATTTAGGTCTTCAAGTCTCTTCTCATAAGGCTTCTGACGCAGGCTCCAAATCATTTTGGTCGCTTTCCTCTGAATAGTTTCCAGTCTTTTTACATCTTTTGCAAGATACGGTCTCCAAAACTGAACACAGTATTCCAAGTGAGGCCTCACCAGTGACTTATACAGTGGCATAAGTACCTCTTCCTTTCTGCTGGTAATCCCTCTTTGTATGCAGCCCAACATCCTCCTGGCTTTTGCCACCGCCTTGTCGCACTGTTTTGCCACCTTGAGATCATCAGAGATAATCACACCAAGGTCTTTCTCCTGAACCGTGCATACCAACCTCTCGCCCCCTATCGTGTACATTTCCCTTGGATGTCTGCTACCCAAGTGCATGACACTGCACTTTTTCGCATTAAATCGTAGTTGCCAAGCATTAGACCAGTCTTCCAGCTTTTGTAGATCTTTTCTCATGTTAACCACTCCCTCGGGGGAGTCTACTCTGTTACAAATTTTTGTAGATACCACACCATTCACAGAAGATGATGTATTAGAACAACTTGCAAAACTACATGGAGTGGCAGGATCACCCCTGGACAAAGACATGGGGAAGGGGGGGCCTACACGGAGCGGCAGATGTACCTACTCTTGGCATCGTACTGGGCAGACTAGATGGACCATACTGGTCTTTATCTGCCATCATTTACTATGTTACTATGTTACTATATTTCATTTTTAAGAAACAATTTGGAAAGCTTGTGATCCAAAACTTACCATCTGTTATTATTACCTTCTGTGATATCATTACTAATAATTACGTTGACATAAGGAGGATTGCCAATTACTCTTTTTTTATGTGGTGCTTATTAATTTTCATTCAATTATGAATACAGACTAGTCAAATCTATAATGTTAACAGTGGTTTTATGGTATAAATTTCCCAAAATCAATGAGTTAATTTATATTATACTCAGCAATAACATTTTTTGCTTGCAATTAATTTTTCCATAGCTGGCCATATTTTTAATAAGTTTCATGTGCCAAAATGAAAGAGATCAAGTTTTTGATCTGTATAAACCATTCAGGGCTCCAAATTATTTTAGTAAATAATGAAATGGACAGAGAAATTAACAAAGCTTTCCATGTTTTTCCTTCTCACCATGGTTAAAAGAGCCTATGCTGCTCGCGACCTGGGTGCCTTCACCCTTCCTGGAAAATGAACAGAATTAGGATTGAAAGAATCAAAGGGAAAGAAAGTCTGTGTGGGATTTTCATCTTGCAAACTTTGCCCGAATAGTCTACAGTTACACTTGTAGCAGCTTCAAAGTGGCTGCAAATATACGCTCTCAAGGGCATGCTTATTAACATGTGCTACCTGGGTACTGACAGGCAGTGCATGGTATTAACACTACATTACATGTGGTGCAGGGCCCCATGTTAAAAACCCCATGCAACTCGGTAACATGCTTATGAATGGTGACTGGGCAGGACAGGGACGTTTCTGCCTCAGCGCTGCTAGTGTGGGTATTCGATGCCCTGCTATCAATGCCGAGTACAGGTAACACAGGTGCAACTAACGCCACCTCAATGGATGGTGTTAGTTGCTCCTGCAGTTAGCAGAAAGCCTTATACTTGTATTGTAGAATGAACACATGTCATCAGCGTGGGGTTAGTAAAATGCCCCGTAGAGTGTTGCCCCATTTTTTGCTGAACTGCATTTTTCAAAGAGAAACCGTGTATGACCAGCAGGAACCATGGGCTGTTAAAAATGTTTCCCAAGATCTAAGAGCTAGGGAGGAAAGGAGTCATGTGCCCACTTTCATTCCCACCCATTTCTAGTCTTCTGTCCAGTACTTTGCCCAATTATTTTCCCATCCTCAGCATCATCTCGCAGTTACTTGAATGGTCACCACTGGGTTCTACTCTGCCCTGATTGAGCATGTTCAAAATTTGTGCTCCAGATCTTCCTTCCTGTTCACTGCAATGCACCGCCTACTTTGTTTTGTGTCCCGTAGTGGTCCCTGCTGCTGCCTGGCTGACTAGCCCATTGAGGGGTAGCTGATCCCAAAAGTTATTGCACCGATTTTTGCATGAAACACACAATGGGTCCTGTTGACTAAAGTGTGCCACCAGATAGCGCAGGCTTTAGAGCATGGCATTAAAAAGTGGCACAGGCACCAGCACCCAAAATTCCATGCTACCCAGGCTGCATGTGATAAGGAGGGGACTGGGCAGGACAGAAGCAAAATAAAGGCATTGCCGGTGCATCAGAACAAGCACAAGCATTAGTAGCCCATGCTAATCACGATTGCCAGTCTTAGCGCTGATGCACTTCATGAGTTTACATGGCACGGCATCCCGGGCCCATACTAACTGCAGGGGGTTGGACGCACACGCACCCTGAAGTTAGAGTGAGCCCCCCCTCCCCCCTGTGCTAATAATATGGCGTTCTTTTCCTTATTCCTACTCTGTATTTTTTTTTATTGCAAACCACAATGCTTGTATGCAGATACTACGGTATATCAAATAAAGGCAAACATAAACATTTGGCGCAGATATATCTAGTGCAAAGACTGTGCCCAACTAAGATACCATGCCTCTCTTTCATTAGAGTCGTCACACTTTAAGGTTGCTCTTTGAAGCCTGTTGCTAGGCAGTGTCATTCAGGATAGTCAGTGATGCCAGCTGCAAGGAGACCACATCTCTCTTACCAAGACAGAATACGACTTTCTGGAATCCTAAGTGGATTTTCTTTGTGTATGGGGAGGCAGGGTATAAGCCACCAGAGATAGTCTAAAATTGGGTGATGGGTGGGAGGGGATAGAGGCTCCAGCAAATTGCCCTTTTGAAAGAGATTGAAGCACAATGGATTGCGGTTTGAGGAGTATTGAGACTCTAGCGATGGTGCTTTAAAGGGTTGTATACCCTGTGGATTTGAGCTTGAAGAGGATCATGACTGTGAGAGATGGGAAGAGTGGAAGATTTAGATGACCATTTTCAGTCAGAAATCTAGATCTCTAGATTCATCTGAAAATTTTGCTGCCTAGAGTAGGTGCTCGGCCTAGGTTGAATATTCTTACCAATACTCTAGGTGAAATCTCACCAATGACCTTGTAAAGATCAAGTATTTGGCACAGCAATTTTAGAGTTGTCTAAAGGCATGTGAAACAGCATAAGGTCTTATTTTCTCTCTAGGGTTTTTTTGGTGGCAGCTCCGACCTTACGGAATATGTTGCCTGAGGTTTTGCGGAAAAGAAACTGATTTATTAATGTTTAGGAAGGTGTTAAAAACCTTTCTTTTTCCATCTTAGGCGGCAGCAGGGGTAGTGGTAGTGGGAAGCAATTGGCAGTGATTGTGGGAGCAGCAGGATGATTGTAGACCCTGATTGTGTTGAGGGGGGGTTGAGCTGGTTTGTCTGTTGGATCTTTTAAGTTTCTGTTGTAAACCGCCTTGAATGCTGAAGCATGTGATTGTCTAGAAAATATGTTTTAAAATAAATAAATAAAATATTCTGAAGGAACTTAGACACAAGAATATGCCGTCTCTATGATATAGCCCTACCCCTCCACCAGTTTGATCTACCCTATCAATTCTTTAAGCCATCAAAAACTAGAAAGACTAGGGGACATGCAATGAAGCTATAGTCTAATCTGTTTAAGATTAATAAGAGAAAAAAATATGTTTTCACTCAACGCGTAATCAAACTCTGGAATTCGTTATCAGAGGATGTAGTGAAAGCTGCTAGTGTAGCTGGGTTTAAAAAAGATTTGGACAAGTTCCTCGAGGAAAGGTCCATAAACCATTATTGATGAGGACCCGGGAAATCCACTCCTTGCCCCAATACAAGTATTGTGGAACCTGTGTGTCTTTTTGAGAAACTGCCAAGTACTTGTGACCTGGATTGGCCACTGTTGGAAACAGGATACTGGGCTTGATGGACCTTGGTCTGACCCAGTATGGCATATCTTATGTTCTTATGTTCTAGTATCAGTGTCCTATTGGTTATTCTCCTTCCACCAGATTTCTGAGATGCCATTCTATCTGCCTCTTCATTCAATGCCATATATTCTATCTCTTCCATCTTATTTTTAGGCTTCAAACATTTTTATCAGATATTTCAAAGTATGATTTTGTTTATATTTACAACTTACTTAGCAGTTAGCAGGGATAATTTGCAATCTTTCAGCTCTTCCCTTTACTTAAACACACCTAGGCTACCTTTGCCTTTATTGCAGCCTCTCTATCTGGGTGTGCTGAGTTCCCCTGTTTTGATAGTATCCTTCAAAGATATTTAACTCTAAACTATACACTTCTGAGCAACTGTCAGCTTTCCTCTAGGTTCTAGTTTAAAAGCTACTTTATCTCCTTTTTAAATGTTAGTGCCAGCAGTCTGGTTTCACTCTGATTAAGATGGAGCCCATCTTTTTGAAATAGGCCCTCTTCCCCAAAATGCTGCGCAGTTCCTGCACCATCATCTCATCTATGCATTGAAGCTGCAGAGCTCTGCCTGCCTCTTAGGTACTGTGCATGGAATGGGGCGCATTTCTGAGAATGCTTTGGGAAGTTCCAGGCTCATTTTACTCTCCTTCCATTCCCCGTTCCCATTATTTTCTCTCATTACTGAGCCTTGTTCTGTTACTTCCCCCGTGTCTAAGGATGGTTACCAAGGCTAAATGAATCCTTTCTCCAGACCTAGGATCTCACAGCTGTGATAGCACTCAAAACCCTATAAGAACTCCTTCCCTTCTTTAACTACATGTCTCACAAAAGGCTTTGTTGCTGCAGACTCCACTCTTCTCTTGACACATTTACCCATTTCTTTTTGCTCCCTTCTAGACCTCTGCATACTTTCTCCAACAACACACTTTCTACTGTGATACTGGATTATTCTCTGAGCTTGATAGTTTGATTGTAGACGTTTTGTCACCATTTGAGGGAACATCAGCAGTATGGGGTTCCAGATGGTAATGTGCCTAAAAGCTTGCATTTGTACTTATACTGGGATTGGTGGTGACTCAGTACTTTGGTTTGCAGGGATTGACTGGTTGGTTTCCCTGAGGGTTGCTGGAGTGTGGTTGCTGGAGTGTGGTTGCTGTTGCTGTTTAAAAAATGTACCAGATGTGTGTGTGCATGTGTGGGGGTGGATGGGAGGAAGCAAGAACATTCATCTTCCACTTTCGTTTCAGTGCATAAAAGGGAACGATGTTTCAGCATACCGGGGGTGTTGGGGGGGGGGGGTGGAGAGCAACAGCCTCCACCTTTAACTCTGCCTGCAGCGGATAAAAGGAAGCTATCTTTCACAGTTCAGAAAGGGTCCTGGTTAATGTATACCACTGGAATTTAAAGACTGCCTGCAAAATCGATTTGCTGCTTTAGATACAAATGACAGAGCTCCGGAAGAGTTATGGAATGACATCAAGAAGGTTGTGTTGGAAGAAAGCGAAAAGTCTCTACAAAAGGTGAAAAAGCAAAAGCGGCCAAAATGGATGACGGAAGAAACTCTGAAAATTGCCCAGAAACGCAGAGATGCTAAAGCCAGAGGAGAAAGAAAGACAATCACAGAACTCAACAGAGATTTCCAACGTGCAGCAAGACAGGACAAGGAAAAGTACTACAATGACACTTGCAAGGAAATTGAAGCAGAAACTATTAGAGGAAGAACAAGATTGGCTTTCCTAAAGCTACGAGAGTTAAAGAAAAAGTTCCAGCCTCGAATTGGAATGTTACAAGATGCTCAAGGTTCTATGTTGAATGATGCTGAGAAGATCAAGAAAAGGTGGAAGGAATATACAGAGTTTTTATATGATAAAGATCAAGTGGACCAACAGCCGTTTCAACCTGTACCTTATGATCGGGAACCATTGGTGATGAAAGAAGTAGTTGAAGCAGCATTGAAAGCCTTATCAAAGAACAAAGCACCAGGCATTGATAGCATTCCTATAGAAGTATTACAGCAATCTGATGCAGCTGTTACCATACTTACAAGGCTCTTCCAAGAAATATGGAAGACAACATCATGGCCAACTGAGTGGAAAAGATCTGTGTTTATACCAATACTAAAGAAAGATCCTTGAAAAGACTAAAGAATACCAAAAGGATATCTATTTGTGCTTTATCGACTATAACAAGGCTTTTGACTGTGTAAACCATGAGAATCTCTGGGCCACATTAAGACGCATGGGTATACCAGAACACCTGATCATTCTCTTGCGCAGTCTGTACATTGATCAAGAAGCAGCAGTTCGAACGGAACAAGGAGACACAGAATGGTTTAAAATAAGCAAAGGTGCAAGACAAGGCTGCATACTTTCCCCCTACCTGTTTAATTTATATGCAGAACAAATCATCAGTGAAGCAGGATTGTATGAAGACAATAGAGGTGTGAAGACTGGTGGAAGACTCATCAACAACCTTCGCTATGCTGATGATACCACATTACTGGCTGAAAGTGAAGATGATCTGAAACATTTGCTTCTCACAATCAAAGAACATAGTCTCAAAATGGGCCTGCACCTTAATTTAAAGAAGACAAAGATCATGACAACTGGCATAATCAACAGGTTCATCGTTGAAGGAGAAGAAATTGAAAGTGTGAACAGCTTTAACCTACTTGGATCAATTATCAATAAAGAAGCAACAAGCAGTCAAGAAATCAAACGACGCATTGCTCTTGGCAGAATGGCTATGAAAGACCTAGATAAGATTCTTAAGAGCAGAGATGTCTCTCTCCATACAAAGATTTGACTTGTTCAAGCCATGGTATTTTCAATAACATCATATGGATGTGAAAGCTGGACATTGAAAAAGACAGACAGAAAGAAAATTGATGCCTTTGAATTATGGTGCTGGCAGAAAATACTGTGTATACCATGGACTGCCCGAAGAACAAACCAGTTGGTACTAGAGGAAATCAAACCTAAGCTTTCTTTGGAAGCTCAGATGACAAGACTTTGACTTTCATACTTTGGACACATCATGCGAAGAGATCATTAGAGAAAGACATCATGCTTGGCAAGATAGAAGGTCAACGCAAAAGAGGAAGGCCAGCAATGAGATGATCGATACAATAACAGCAGCTACAGGTACCAGTCTGTCAACAATGAGCCGCCTGACTGAAGACCGAACACAATTTAGGATAGCTATTCAGAGGGTCGCCATGAGTCGACTCCGACTCGACGGCACTTAACAACAACAACAACAACAACATCTTTCACAGTTCAGAAAGGGTCCGGGTTAATGACCTGGAAGAAAATCAGCACTAGACGAAGTATGGAAAATTCTCACTCAAATGGCACACAGGACATTACACAAGCCATTCATATGATTTGCTTTCTTCTTTCATCTCCCTCTCTAATTTTCCTTAGCCTGCTCTTCTGTCCCAATTGCTCTCCCTGCTTTTTTCAGCAGTTTCAGCCAGCTATGAGGAGCACAAGAGTAAGCGTGCTCAGCTTAGCATGACGGTGCTATTTTTGAAGCTTCTGCTGCTTATTAGCCATTAACGATAGTAATTGATCTGATGCCTTGGTCCAGATGTTACCGATTTAGCTGAACTACTATTGAAAGTGCTCAAATTCAACCATGCACAGTTGGTTCTAAGACTAAAAATATGTCAGTTTGGAGCTGCAGCAGTTGTGACTGATCAGCAGAAGAGTGCAGGAAAAAGCAGTAGTTATGCAAATTTTGAATTAGAGAAGAGAAATCTTATCTGGAGAGTATAACTTATACAGTATCTGCTTTTTAAAAATGAATGTTGGCTTTCCCTTGAGCTACTGCCACATTGACATGTTTACCTACAATAAGCTAGTGGAAGCAGTCATGTGGGACAGAGTAGGCCCTTTGGTCTTTGCAATCGTATGGAAAATCTCTTAGAATGCATCAGCTCCTGATGGCAGATTGTAAATAACTCAGCACTGGCAGCAACATGATGAGGCAGTAATTATGATTGATCACCAGTCTTTTTAAAAATTAATACTTCCTAATGCACCCATTTGTTTCATGTTTCCCTTTTGCTTTAAGAGGGGCCACAAAGAGAGGAAATACAATTTTATTCCCATCTATTTGCATGAGCACATTAATTTTTAAAACATACCATTCTATAATAAAATTCACTGGTAACATCCTTCTCCTAAGAGTGAGCCCCATTTATCTGTACTCTTTGTCACCTTCCACCCAATCAATTTCTAACCCAAGCAGTAACTTTAGGGTTCATCCCTAGGGTGCTCAGTTTGTTTATAAGTTTATAAGTCGCCTGTGAGGAACAGTGTCAAAGGCTTTACTGAAATCTAAATACACCAGATCTAGGGCTCTCCCTCGGTACAACTCCCTGGTCACCCAGTCAAAGAAATCAATCAGATTTGTCTGACAAGACCTGCCTCTGGTGAATCCATGCTGCCTCAGGTCCTGTAATCCGCTGCACTCCAGAAACCTCACTATTTTCTCTTTCAGCAGCGTTTCCAATAATTTACTCACCACCGAAGTTAAACTAATCGGCCTGTAGTTTTCAACCACATCCTTACTTCCGCTTTTGTGTAAAGGCACCACATGAGCCTCTCTCCAGTCCTTTGGCACCACTCCCGACTTCAATGAGCCATTGAAAAGGTCAGTCAGTGGAGCTGCTAGAATGTCCCCAAGTTCCCTCAGTATTCTAGGGTGTATACCATCCGGTCCCATCACTTTGTCTACTTTAAGTTGAGCTAGTTTCTCATGAACACAGTCTTCTGAAAATTATTCAAGATGTCCCTCACTACTGTTCCTCTTTGTGGGTGTTTTTTGAGGTCCTTCTCCTGGTTCTTCATCTGTGAACACAGAACAGAAATATTTGTTAAGCAATTCCGCTTTATCCTCATCAGCTTTCCGCTTTACCCTCATCAGCTTTATCCTCATCAGCAATTCCACTTTATCCTCATCAGCTTCTACATATTCCTCCCCTTCACCCTTGAGTCTGACAATACCACTTTTTCTCTTCCTCTTCTCACTAACATATCTGAAAAATGTCTTATCCCCCCATTTTATTGCACTGGCTATTTTCTCCTCTTTTTGAATCTTTGCTTTCCTGACTGCTAGCTTCTCTAAGTTTTTCCAAATATAGATGTCTGTCTTTCTCTCTCTGTGATCTCTTGTATTTCATGAAGGCCACCCTCTTTTTCTTCACTTTTTCAGCTACCTCTTTCGAAAGCCATAGCGGTCTCCTTTTCCTTTTACCTTTATTTAACATTTTAACAAAAAAGTTGGTTGCCCTTAAAATATCCCCTTTCAGTTTTGCCCACTGTTTTTCTACATCCCCCAGCTGTTCCCATCCTGCTAACGACTCCCTGAGGTATTGGCCCATCTTGGCAATGTTAATCTTCCTAAAGTCTAAGACCCTCAGCTTTGAATGGATTCTAACAGCCCTAGTCCTAATACTGAACCACACCATCTGGTGATCACTGGATGCAAAATGATCTCCTACTATAACATCAGAAACACTTTCACCACTGGTAAGCACCAAGTCCAGTATGGCCCCTTCACTTGTGGGGTCTGTTACCAATTGCTTGAATAGTTCTCCCTGTAAAGAATCCAGGATCTCTTTACTTCTAGATGATACTGCAGCAGGAATGTGCCAATCAACATCAAGGTAGATCTTAGTACCACCCTTGAGCTTTGTATTTAAGTCAAAGCAGAGTATAGCTTAGCATAGAACATAAAATAAGAGTAGATAGACTTTGAAATAAATTTGTTTCTAGAGAGCTATTTTACTTAAATCAGAACATAGCTTAGCATACAAGTAGAAAATTCTCTGAGTAGAAAGAAAAATAACTTGTTTCTAGTGACCTTTACAAAGACCCCTTCCAATTAGGAGGTAAAATATCTATAAAGGTGTCTTAAATAGGTGTTAAAGGCAAGTGACAGATCAAAGGCACAATTCTAAAGGCCCCTTCTATCAAACCAAAGGTTGTGTGAATCACCCAAGAAATTGGTAAGATTTTACCTTAGAAGCACAGGATAGGACACTGTAGCAGTCAGCTTTTAATAAGTCTTCTTTCTCTCCCTCCCTCTCTCCCTCCCTCCCTCCCTGACTCCCACCCACCCCTGGGATAATCATAGCTTTATAAGTGCTTAAACCTCTTTAAGGTAAGGAGGTGCCAATATTCACTCTCAGGTGCAGCTGTTTATCCTCATCAGGCATTCATTAAGGACCTGAGATTAATTAATCTTGAGGTGAACAAAATCCATTAAATGTATTAGGTTTAATTTTATTAGTATAAGTATCCCCAGCAAATCTAAGTAAATAACTTAAATACCTAAACACAACCTTATCTGTACACTAGGTGCAAGGAGCTCTTTGGTCTCAGGTAATGAGTTCAATCTCTAGAGACTAGAGTAGCAGACTTGGAGGACAAAGACAGAGAGGTACATAGACGAGATCTATAGGGATGTAGTACTGAAGTCCCACCTCCAGTCTGTCAGCATCCCAGTTGCCATGGAGGAAAGAGGTCATGTGACAGGAAAGCATCACCCTGATATAGTAGGAGGTGATCCTGTAGCTAGGACCTGTCTTCCAGGTGATGTAAAACTCTCTGGCACCAAGGAGATTTCTCCAGGGCCATAAGAGAGTCAGTTGGACCATTAGATGACAGAGGAGTAAAAGGGGCACTAAGAGGGGACAATGCCATAGTGGAAAGACTGAATGAATTTTTTTGCTTCAGATTTTACTGAAGAAGTTGAAGGGCTGTTGCCCATGACTGAAATGGTTTTTAAAGATGATGTCGCAGAAGAATTGAAAGAAATATTGATATACCGGGAAGATGTATTACAACTATTTGATAAACTGAAGAGTAGCACATCACCTGAACCAGATGATGCACATCCAAGGGTGTTGAAAGAACTGAAATATGAGATTTCAGACCTACTATTAGTAATCTGTGAACTATCATTAAAATCATATTTAATACCTGAAGATTGGAGGATGGCCAATGTAAAGACAATTTTTAAAAAGGTTTCCAGGGGTGATCTGGGAAACTACGGCCAATGAACCTGATGTTAGTACCGGGAAAAATGGTAGAAACCATTATAATGAACATGTAGATAGTCATGGTTTCAGCCTTTCTTACTAATCTATCATGTTTTTTGAAGGTATGAATAAACAGGTAGACAAAGAGTCAGTTGATATAGTGTATCTGGATTTTCAGAAAGCCTTTGACAAGGTCCCTCATGAGAGACATTTGGCGAAATTAAAAAGTCATGGGATAGGAGGCAGTGTACTATTGTGGATCAGGAACTGTCAAAAGATAGAAAGCAGAGGACAGGGCTAAATGACCAATTTTCTCAATGGAGAGAGGTGAATAGTGGATTACCCCAGGGATCTGTGCTGGATCCTCTGCTTTTTAACATATTCGTAAATGACCTGGAAATGGGAATAATGAGTGAGGTAATCAAATTTGTAGATAACACAAAATTATTCAAAGATGTTAAAACCCAAGAGGATTGTGAAAAATAGCAAGAGGACCTTGATAAATTGGAAGACGGGATGTTCAAATGGCAGATGAAATTTAATATAGACAAGGGCAAAGTTATGCACCTAGGAAAGAACAACTCAATGCAAGGTTCCATATTAGGAACAACCACCCAGGAAAAAGATTTAGGCATCATTGTAGATAACATGTTGAGCGACAAAAAATGGTAAAGGGGATGGCAAGATACCCCTATGAGGAAAAGCTTAAAAGGTTAGCACTCCTCAACTTGGAAAAGAGACGACTGAGGGGAGATATACAGAGGTCTACAAATTAATGAATAGAGTGGAACGTGTAAACATAGACCAGTTGTTTACTCCTTTAAAAAGTAGATAGACTAGGGATATTACAATATAGTCCATTTAGGACAAATAAGAGAATTTATTTTTTAACTCATTGAGTAATCAAACTCTAGAATTCATTATCAGAGGATGTAGTAAACGTTGTTAGTGTAGCTGGTTTTAAAAAATGTTTGGACAAGTTCCTGGTGTCCATAAACCATTATTAAAAAGGACCAGGAAAATCCACTGCTTACCCCGGGATAAACATTGTGGAATCTGTATACCTTTTTGGGAACCTGACAGGTACTTATGACTGGCTTGGCCACTGTTGGAAACAAGATACTGGGATTGATGGACCTTGATCTGACCCAGTATGGCATATCTTATGTTCTTATATCATGTTGAAGACATGCTGGTAGTGTGCAGTGTTTACCATTGTGCTAACAGTGCAATGCTCACCATGCCCACTCCTCAGCCCTAACACAATCATTTATTTTTATTTATTTAAAAATATGTATATTCTGCAGTAAATCATAGGTGGATAATATAAAACATAGAAACATAGAAATATGACGACAGAAAAAGACCACATGGCCTATCTAGTCTGTCCTTCCATATCAACAACTACAATAGTCCCCTTTTTTCCTTTAGAGATCCTCTGTGTTTATCCCATGCCTTTTTTAATTCAGACACTGTCCTCATCTCTACCACCTCCACTGGGAGACTATTCTACACATCTACCACTCTTTCCGTAAAGAAATATTTCCGCATATCACTCCTGAATCTATCCCCTTTCACCCTCATCCCATGTCCCCTTGTAGCAGAATTTGCTTTCAATCGAAAGAGGCTCTCCCCCTGTGCATTTATGCCATGGAGGTATTTAAATATCTCAATCATATCACCTCTATCCTACCTTTCCTCTAAGGTGTACACAATAAGATCCACTGTGTGGTGCTGAATGGTTAAGAGATTTAAATACTTACATGCATAAAACTTATACCAAAAATGGTTACAAACATAACATACTCATGCCTGAGAAACTCCTAAACCTGCTAGCTTACCAATGCTGAGGGAATCCAACACCATCTGCAAATAAATAAATAAATACAAATAATAATAATTTATGCAGATAATTGAAAAAGCTTATTGAATTGAATGTGTTTTCGGGTTTTTTTTTAAAATGCCAAAATATCCAAAATGCAATGCAGTTCTGCAGGCAAAGCATTCCAAATATATGGAACAGCCGTAGAGAAAATCCTGTTACGAAATACCTGAAAATGAATCCACTGAAATGATGGAACATCTAACAACAATGTATCCTGCGAGCGTAAATCATGAGAAGGGAAATAAACTCAGAAGTAGGCCAACAAACTGAGTGGGACTGAATGGTGAAGAGATTTAAATACTCACATGTTGACCTTATATAAGATTTGAAATTTAATTTGTAACCAATATAATTTATATAAATCAATAGAAATATGATCAAACGGTCTATGAACAGTGAGAAGACGTGCGGCAATGTTCTGTACAAAGGAAGCCCAAGAAGCAGACTATTATAATAGTAAAGTGGCGACAAAACCAAAGCTTTAACTACAATACGCAAGTTCTTGGCTGACAAAAATGGTTTAAGTTTGCAAAATAAATGCAGTTTAAAGAAAGCAGCCTTAGGGGTATGTTTACTAAACCGCGCAATTGTGCGTGGCGCACTTGAGCGTGCGCTAAGGTACCTTAGCGCACGCTAATAGTGCATTTTTGTGCCCCGCACAAGTGCGCGGCGCGCTGAAGTGCGATAGAGGCGTGGAAAGACATTCCGAGGGCGGAGGAAGGCTCCCGAGGGGCGGAGGGACGGGGTCAGTGGGTGGAGAGTGGGAGGGGAGAGGCTCCCCGCACAGGAGTGGGGCTGAAAATCAAGCTAAAAAATACCGCAAGTGAAAACCTCGCGTTAGAGCCGATTTAAAGGGAAGAGAAACCATTTCCGTCAGCAATGTACAGCAAAACCGAGGAAATCTGCAAAACGTGAGCAGTGTGATACATGTGCACAGAACAAAATAGCAAATATAAATTGAAAATGACTACAACAAAATTCAAAAAAATTATAATCCAGCTGGGCAACAGTGATATTAATGGGCAACCATAAAAAACACTCTCAGGAAAACTCCAAAAAAAAGAAATGATTTTTGGAAGGGTCTACGGAGCGTAGACCCTTCCAAAGATCATTTCCTTTTTTTTGGAGCTTTTCTGGGAGTGTTTTTTATGGTTGCCCATTAATATCACTGTTGCCCTGCTTGGTTATGTTTTTTCCCCTATTTTCAAGGTCATTATTGGGGTTTATTTGCACTTTTGTCTCCATACAAGGTGAATGAGCCCACAGTAAAAATGTGCAGAGCAGGGTTTCTGACTCTTTCGGCCAGGTTTCCTATCTCCATGGAGTACACTGTCTTTCTGGACACAGTGTGGTGCAGCGGACACAGCCAGTGCCTATAAAGCAAGAGGGTCACAGGTTCAAATCCCAGCTGGGGCTCCTGCCAACCCAGTACCCATATTTTACCCACCACTAAACAGAGATAGTAAAGACACCCCTTTATTGCAGAGAACATAAGCATGTTTCAAACACCTATATTTTACCCTACACCGCACACACACCATAACAATGGGCATTACCTACAGCCGAGTCCCCCAAATGCAGTCCTGGAGTGCCACAACTCAATCAGGTCATATGCTTTTTCCAAGATAAGGATATGTCAGCATGTTGGCGGAAGGTGACAGGTGGTGGAGGGGGCAGTGGCTGCTAGCCACAGCAGACAGTGGCCTAGCCATGTGCAGGCTGGCACCGTCCACTGCAACAGACAGGCCCTGTCGGATGTACAGTCATGGACTCCCCAGGGAATGCAGCCTATCTGTGGCAACATGGTGGTGCAATGCACACAGACAGTGTGTGCAAGAACAGAAGGTCACAGGCTCAAAGCCCAGCTGGGGCTACTGGCAATCCAGTCCACATATTTTTCCCATAACTAAACCGTGATAGTAAGGACAAACCTTTATTGCTGAGAACATACGCATGGTTAATATGCCTATATTTTACCCCACCGAGCACAGACACCATAGACAAGCGCATTACCTAGAGCAGAGTCTCCCAAATGCAGTCCTGGAGGGCCACACACCATTCAGGTTCCATGCTGCCTCTAATAAAGATGCCTGTGCTGCATATCTATGCACCACCCCCATGGTATGCAGATGTAGCTCATGCATATTCATGAGGGACAGCATGAAAACCCGAACAGTGTTTGGCACACCAGGACTGGAGTTGGGAACCTCTGCCGTAAAGCAGCAGCCAACAGGGGCAGACACACCCACACCCACAGGCCCCATTGGCCAATGCCTCCTGGAGAGGCAGGACATTGGGCCCTGCGTGCATCTCCCAATACTAGCACTTGCATACCTTAACAATGCAACCCAACACCTGAGTATACGGTACACAGCTCTCAAACGTTTGCTATGAGTTCTGGCAGATGGAAATTCCTACGTTAAGCACAGTTTGCTGATTGAGCTCCATCATAACAATCATTCTGATGTTTGCGGTGTGTGCTTCAGGTCTGGTCTCTGACAGTGTTTACCACCCTGGGGAGTGACCCCCAACAGTATTGCGTACCATATCCATGCCTGTACTGTGCCCAGGACTGGTGTGGTGGGCAGGGCTGCTGAACCCCTCTATGGTAGCACAATGTTGGCATAGGTGTCGGAGTGTGTGTCTGTCTATACAGTGTGTGGTGGCTGCAAACACCTTCAACAGCCCACACTGCCAGCACTATTGCCAGTATTGGCCTGCCAATGTGCATAATGAGGAGCAAGGTACCATGGGTATAGCCTGGACAGGGTGGCCTGGCCAGGGTGCATCTGCACAGGGCATAGGGCACTGACTGGGACATTTTAGTGCTCGGCCACCACCTACACAGACAGGGTGATCTCAGTATATACTGCTGGGAGATCACTCTCACCCTGACTGTGCAGTGATGACAGCATGGCTAGGTACCCCCATAGTGCTATATAGTATTACCTTCATGTGATATTTATGGATTTCCTTTTGGGGCCCAGTCACTGATTTATCTGCTTGGTGTGTGGCCATCCCAGTTCTGGGTGCATGCGGTTCTACCAGGAACATGCACTATGGACTAACTAGCAGACTGTTTGCAGCTGGTATGTGTCTTGATGGAGTGCTGTGCAGTGGCTGAAGGGTTGCTGCAGGAGAATATCAGATGGGGGTGGGGTGCAGCTTAGCATATACAGGCCTAATGTCTGTCAGCTATTTTGTTATGGTTATGTACAGAGCTGCATTGACTGCCCTGAAAAGTGTCTTTTCCCCAGCAGGACTGGGGTTGGGGTTGATTGTCCCCTCTACTACCACCATTGCAGGGAGGTAGAATGTGGATCTTTTGATGGGAGACCCTGTTTGCCACCCTCAGCCCTGGAGGAGGAGAGTGGTGGTGCATAATCCTCCTAGGGGTCCATGGGGGGGATACACTTGACTGAGACAGACAGATATCCAAGGTGTTTTTGCAGAAACTACCTATCTCACACATTAACACTGCTTTGGACCTACAGCATGGCCTCTTTCAGCAATGGAAGGTGCTGTGGACCTGGTGCTGGGCGCCTCACCGCACCCTCAGGGTGAGCACAGTACCCGCACAATGTGACGGTGTGTAGCTACTCTGTGCCAGTAAAACACACGGTCTGTACCCTCTACCAGGCCGAGGTGCTGTGGGGGTGCACATGGTCACTTCCCCCTACCAGGCCGAGGTGCTGTGGGGGTGCATACCCCATCTTGTGTTTATCTGTGGACAGCTGATTTGAATGTGCAGTGCATCATGGGTACGGGTGGGCTAACCCTATCCTGGTGACCACAGCAGACTGTCTGTGTGGTGATGTGCAGGCTCTCTGCAACTAGCCAGGGACTTGCTAGTAGCTGTAGCCCAATGGTTACTTCAGTGCCTGTGAAGCCAGAGGTCATGGGTTCAAACCCACAGTGGGGTTATTTGATAGGGCTGCCCAAAGCGTTATATTTTTTTAATGTACATTTTTGCTGCCAGCAAAAACACCCTCTGCGTACTGTACCCATAAGGTGCCTCTGAGGTCGCTTTATAGGACACCCTATAGGGCACCTTATGGTTCCCGTCCATATAAGGTGCACTATACATTATCCTGTGATGCAACTTATAGGGTGCCCTATAGGGGACATTTTAGGGTGCCGTGGCAGGCAGTGCACTTTATAATGTGCCCTATGGAGTGCCTTATAGGGTGCCTTCTACGGCATTTTCAATTACGGCACGTGAGGGCGTGTTTGCTGGCAGCAATTAATAAAATAAAAATAAAGTGCTGCAGGAAAGAAAACATACATTGCAAAGCTGATGCCACAGCCAGCCTTACGTATTAGGCACACTGGGGAGCAAACTCATGACCCCTGTATCAGCAGTCAGTGCCTTAACCATTGTGCTCCACTGCTGCTTCTCCTTGCATGTCAGTGCACCTACTTATGCGTTTCATTCCTTAAACTGCATAGTGCTGCCATCAAAAACAGTACTCTGACCTTGTGGTACCTCATACGGCACCCTATAAAGTGCCCTATCAGCAACATTCTAGGGTGCCTTGGCGGACAGTGCACTTTAAAATAAGCCTTATGGGGCGCCTTATGTTAACACGCTTTGAGAGTGCATTTGCTAGTAGTGATAATTAAAATAAAAATAAAATGCCTCCTAAAGCAATCTTCCCCATAATAGGTAACACCTCAGCCAGCCTTGTTCATTGGACACTGTGGGGGATTGAATCCCTGATCCCTGCACCATTGGTCAGTGTCTTAACCATTGTGCTGTGGTTTTATTCCTGTGCTTGCACTTCAGCGCGCCGCCTTATGCCTTTCAATATTAAAATGCCTCCTAAAGCAATAGCGCGCCGCCTTATGCCCATCAGCGCGCCTCCTTATGCCGCCCAATATTAAACTGGCTCCTAAAATAATGCCTCAGCCAGCTGTCTTCATTGGGCACTGCGGGGGATTGAATCCCCTGATCCCTGCACCATTGGTCAGTGCCTTAACCATTGTGCTGTGGCTCTGCTTTTCTCCTTGCACATCAGCGCGCCACTTATGCCTCCCGCACAGCTTTCTCATGCGCTAATGTGCGGGGCGCACATGGGCGCCGCGCACCTTAGCACATATTTAAATCCTGGTTTTTCTTTTTCAGAAAGAAACGTCCACTCATTATATGGCACCCGCACACTAGCACGGCCCGCACATTAGCGGGGTTTTAGTAAACATGCCCCTTAGTGACTTTCTGTACGTGAGCTTGCATGTTCAAATGGGTGGCAAGTATGACTCCAAAATCGTGAACTTGAAAACCCATTGATATCAAACAATCCCCAGTTTATATGATCATAGATACTGAGTAAGGGGGCAGCAAGGACAAAACCAAAATGTCAGTTTTGCTTACATTCAGTGCCAGTCTATTATGTGTCATTCAGGATTTTACAGTCCTTATGCACATAAGAACATAAGATATGCCATACTGGGTCAGACCAAGGTCCATCAAGCCCAGTATCCTGTTTGCACAAGTTAGTATACTCCATAGCATCATCCAGAGAAGAAGCTATAGGAACCACAAATTGAACTTCATCCACATAAATCCTATACATAACATCATGGCCATTAAAGGTCTTAAAAATGGGAGCAATATAGATATTAAACAATATAGCAGACAGAGCAGACCCTTGCAGCACACCAGCTATGACGGATTTCCAAAAAGAACATTTTCCCGCAGAACTAACCTTGAATTGCCAACCGGACAAAAAAGAAGAAAACCAAAAGTGAATGCTGTGATCAAGACCAATCTCACACAATCTAGTCAATAGCAACAAATGATCAATCATGTCAAAAGCCATGGAAATATCAAGCAAAATTAACAGATATGATTTTCCTTGATCAAAATCAATAGGAAAGGTATCCATCAATGACAAAAGCAAAGTTTCAGTACCATGATGGAGACAAAAATCACTGGAATACAGTAAGAACATTCCGGCTATCAATATAGTTCTGAAGTTGTCGCTAAAGAATTTTCTGCATAATCTTAGCCAAAAAAGGCAAGAAGGAAATAGGACGGTAATTCAAAGGATCATCCTTGCATAAAGAAGAACTCTTCAATATTGGGTAAACAGAGGCTCCTTCAAAGTATCTGGAACAAAACCATGTAGCAATGAGCTATTAATAATGGCCACAACGGACCATAGATTATTTCAAAGATTTATATAGCTTAAAAGGACAACTATCCAAAAGACTGAATGCATTATTTAAGGAAGACATGACCTCAAGAACTTGAGCTTCTGTAACTAAGTTAAAGGTACTCCAGACCATCTTATCAGACGTGCCAGAGAGAACACTCAACAGAGTCAAGAGGAGAAAGGTTTTCCCTGATCTTTGCAATTTTGTTTCAGAAAAACATCAAGAAAAGTTGTGGATCAATAGCCTCACAAATAGACCCATTAGGGGCAACCTGTCTAGTTGCTTGAGCACCGAAAACAAATCAGTAGGTTCACCAACTTTAGTATAAATTTGAGTATTATAGTACTGTTTTTTACATTCCATGACGAACCGTTCATAACTCTGCAAATGAGTTAAATAATCTTGCCGAGAACCAGAATCAAAATTGATCCTCCATCTCCTTTCCCATCTCTGAAGTTCTTGTCTTTGTTTAAACTTCACTATGGCTCCATGGAGGCCGAAAACTGGCAGCTTTGACATTTCTCAGTCTAATGTGCAAGATGCAGTTAGCACAGAGATTGGCATGTGCTAACTGTCACGGCCACATGCTAACGGTTATCAAGGGCCACAGTGTGTGGTTCACACATGCCAAAACCTATGCACTTTAGTAACAAGGCCCCAAAGTCTTAACACAATCTTGTGTGGTGATCCCAATAAATAATATTGTAGTAGTCCATCTGTGAAATAATAAATGCCTGGACAATTGTTTGTAAATTATGTTTTGTTAAATATGTCTTATTTGTATTAGTAACCTTAAGTTATAGAAGATTTTCCTAAATCATTTGGGATTCCAAGGACAAGGCTGAATCCAAAGCAACTCCTAATAAAGTTTTTGCCAAAACTATTCACAGCCAATAGTTTTCTGCATTTAATTTTAAACAATGCCTGACATCTAGCTATCAACATACTTAATATGTTATAACCACTGAATACTCCAGCTCGCTGAAATAATCCCACAAATATAAAGTTAGGTCTTTATCTCCAAGATAGAGCATATAATTCAAAATAACAGTGAACCCAAATTGTTTTGTTGGAATCTTTGTATCGAGGGAATAAATGCCACTCATGTAATAAAGTTTCCTATTTATGCATAAAGAAGTTTCCTATTTATGCATAAAGAAGTGTCTCTACTGAGGGAGGAACTGGCTGCAATGAAGCATACCTCTTCTAGGATACAAACTGAACAAAGTCCACCACCGCTCCCACAAAGAATCAAACGCCCCAGGAACAAATGGATCACAGTGGGTTCTGATAGATTGTGACCTGTAACACAGAGACATCCTATACATCAAGAGATATCCCTGCACAATGCCTTCTCTGACTTGGCTATTGAGGATGCCCAATCCAAAGAAACTGAAGGGCCCTTAAATGAGTCAGACAATGCCCAATCCCCTGCTAAAGCACCAAATATGAAGAAAACCTCACCAAACAGAAAACTACTACTACTTGGAGATTCCATCATCAGAGGCACTAACTTAGGAACACAGTTCAAAGGAGAGAAGAGAGTCATGTGCCTACCAGGCTCTTCAGCCAACAGGAATACAAACCAAGTTGTTGAATTACTTAGCGCAAAAAGTGAACACTCCAAACATGATGTTATTATCCACTTAGGCACAAACGACCTGGCTAGAAACAGTGCCTCTACAGCCCGAAAGTACTTCCAATCTCTGGAAGAGAAACTCAAGCACGTTGTTAACACTGTTACGTTCTCAGAAGTTCTACCTGTTCTTGGTAAGGGGACAAAAAGGCTGCATAAGAACATAAGAACATAAGATATGCCATACTGGGTCAGACCAAGGTCCATCAAGCCCAGTATTCTGTTTCCAACAGTGGCCAATCTAGGTCATATGTACCTAGCAGTTTCCCCAAGAGACACAAATTCCAGAATGCTTGTACTGGGTCAAGCATTGATATCTTCGGTCACTTGTTAATAATGGTTTATGGACCTTTCCTCCAGGAACTTGTCCAAACCTTTTTTAAACCCAGCTACACTAACAGCCTTTACTACATCCTCCAGTAACAAATTCCAGAGTTTGATTACATGTTGAGTGAAAAAATATTTTCTTTTATTAGTGTTAAATAGTTTACCCTGTAGCTTCATTGCATGTCCCCTAGTCTTTCTATATTCTGATAACATAAACAATCGATCTACGTTTACCCGTTCCACTCCGTTCATTAATTTATAGACTTCTATCATATCTACCCTCAGCCGTCTCTTTTCCAGGTTAAAGAGCCCTAACCTTTTTAGCCTTTCTTCATAGGAGTATCCTTCCATCTCCTTTACCATTTTGGTGGCTCTTCTCTGAACCTTTTCTAAAATCGCTATATCCTTTTTAAGATACGGCGACCAGAATTGCACACAATATTCAAGGTGCGGTCTCACCATGGAACGATATAGAGGCATTATAATATCTTTTGTTTTATTTTCCATTCCTTTCCTTATCATACCTAGCATTCTATTTGCTCTCTTGGCCGCCGCTGCACACTGAGCCGAGGGTTTTAACATGGTATCCACAATGACGCCTAAATCTTTTTCCTGGGTGGTGGTTCCTAATGTGGAACCTTGCATCGTGTAACCATAGTTTGGGTTGTTCTTCCCTAGGTGCATAACCTTGCACTTGTCCACATTAAATTTCATCTGCCATTTTGATGCCCAGTCTTCCAATTTATCAAGATCCTCTTGCAATTTCTCACAATCCTCTTGGGTTTTAACAACTTTAAATAGTTTTGTGTCATCTGCAAATTTGATAACCTCACTCATTCCACTTTCCAGGTCATTTATGAATATGTCAAAAAGCAGCGGATCCAGCACAGATCCCTGGGGTACACCACTATTCACCTTTCTCCATTGGGAAAATTGGCCATTTAGCCCTACCCTCTGCTTTCTATCTTTTAACCAGTTCCTGATCCACAATAGTACACTGCCTCCTATCCCATGACTCTTTAGTTTTGCCAAAAGTCTCTGATGAGGGACCTTGTCAAAGGCTTTCTGAAAGTCCAGATACACAATATCAACCGACTCACCTTTGTCCACCTGTTTATTCACTCCTTCAAAAAAAACATAACAGATTAGTAAGACAAGATCTTCCATGTCTAAAGCCATGTTGGCTGTCTCCCATTAGGTTGTGACTATCTACATGCTGAGTAATTTTATTCTTTATGATGGTTTCTACCATTTTTCCTGTACTGATGTCAGGCTCACTGGTCTGTAGTTTCCCGGATCACCCCTGGAACCCTTTTTAAAAATTGGTGCTACATTGGCGATCCTCCAATCTTCAGGTATTAGAGATGATTTTAATGATAGTTCACAGATTACTGATAGCAGGTCTGCAATCTCATATTTCAGTTCTTTCAACACCCTTGGATGTATACCATCCGGCCCAGGTGATTTGCTACTCTTCAGTTTATCTAATAGTTGTAATACATCTTCCCGATGTATCGATATTTCCTTCAATTCTTCCGCACCTTTAAATACCACTTCAGTCATGGGTAACATCCCTACATCTTCCTCAGTAAAGACCAAAGCAAAGAATTCATTCAGTCTCTCCACTATCGCCTTGTCGCCTCTTAGTGCTCCTTTAACCCCTTTATCATCTAATGGACCAACTGACTCTCTCACAGGTTTTTTGCTATGAATGTACTTGAAAAGGTCTTTATTTCGCGGTTTTGCTTCTGCAGCAAGCTTCTACTCAAATTCTCTCTTTGCCTGCCTTATCAATGCCTTGCATTTGACTTGCCAGTGCTTGTGCTGTTTCCAGGTTTCGTCATTTGGCTCTTTTTTCCATTTCCTGAAAGATGCTTTTTTGGCAACAACAGCCTCTCTGACCTCACCTTTAAACCATGCTGGCAGTTTTTTGGACTTCCTTCCACTTTTCTTAAAGCATAGAATACAGCTGGTCTGTGCTTCCAAGATAGTATTTTTCAACAACACCCAAGCTTGATGTACGTCTTAAACCTTTGCAACTGCTCCTTTTAGTTTTTTCTTAACTGTTTTCCTCATTTTATTAGTCTCCCTTTCGAAAGTTAAAAGGTAGTACTGTGGATTTCCTTACTATCCCTCCTCCACTAATTAAATCAAAGGCTATCATGCTATGATCACTTTTGCCAAGTGGCCCCAACACCCTTATCTCTTGCACTAGATCTGGTGTTCCACTAAGGACTAGGTCTAATATGGCTTCCCCTCTGGTCGGTTCATGAACCAGCTGCTCCAAGAAGCAGTCATTTATTTCATCTAGGAACTTTATCTCCCTAGCATGTCCTGACGTGACACTGACCCAGTCGATACCGGAGTAATTGAAATCACCCATTAACAGCTTTAATACATGGCTCCAGACCTGGTGCAAACAAGAAGGATTCAGATTTATTGGCAACTGGGACAACAGATGGACCAACAAGAGACTATACTGTGCTGATGGACTACATCTCTCTGTCGCAGGGAAAAGAATCCTAAGTGAAAAATTCAGGCAGTATGTGGATATGCATTTAAACTAGGAAAAGTGTGTGACGGATGTGGAAGGTCAACATCTGCATGCCACCCCCAGCAAAAGCAGAACAACATCAGACACAGCCACACTTTTAAACCACACATCAAAAACATGTGGGAAGAAGTGGGCAGAACAAAATCAATGCAAAATATACACAAGCCAGGAAAATGCTGGAAAGCAATGAGCACAAATGCTCGAAGCTTAGCCAACAAAATTCCAGACCTGGAAGCCCTAATAGTGGAAACGGATCTGGACATTGTGGCCATTACAGAAACATGGTTTAATGAATCACATGATTGGGATATAGCCATAGCTGGCTATAATCTATTCAGAAGAGATAGAGAAAATGGAAAAGGAGGAGGAGTAGCCTTGTATGTCAAAAGCAATATTAAAGCTACTGAAATGCAGGGGACATGGGGAAAAGAAGAAGCGCTCTGGATTGCGTTGGAAAGAGGATATGGCACTGTCATCCATATTGCTGTAGTCTACAGACCTCCGACTCAAATTGAAGAGAGAGATAATGAATTGATTATAGATATTGCCAAGAGAGTAACAAAGGGGAAAGCGATCATATTGGGTGACTTTAATCTACCTGATGTGGATTGGATTACTCCTTCTGCACATCTGGAAAGAAGCAAAAAAATTGTGGATGCTCTCCAAGATGCATTATTTAGACAAATGGTGATGGAACCAACCAGGGAAAGCTCAACGCTGGATGTAGTGCTCATAAACGGTGATAGTGTGTCGAATGTCTGCATGAGTGCCCCTGTGAACAACAACGACCATCACACAGTGTGGTTTTTTTTTTTTTTTTTTTTAAATTTCATCCTCTTTATTAAAGGTAAAATAAAGGCAATACAAAGTAATGAATAATATACATTGAAAAACAATATACATTATGAAATGGCAATAACTAAATTAATCAACTTCTAGCCCACAAACCGGTGTGGTTTGAGATAAAAGCCATGGTACAGGCCAATCATAGCAAGCTCAAAGTCCTAAACTTCAAATACACTGACTTCAATAAAATGGCAGAGTACTTAAAGGAGGAGATGACGGGGTGGAAGGATATAAAGGAAGTGGAATTGCAATGGGCTAAACTAAAGGAGGCAATAAAAGGGGCAACCGATAAATATGTAAGAAAAGTAAATAAAAACAAGAGGAGAAGGAAACCTATTTGGTTTTCCAAAGAGGTGGCTGCTCAAATAAAGGCAAAAAACACAACTTTCGCAAAATTCAAAAGCTTGCAAACAGAAGAACACAGAAATGAATACAGGATCCAACTCAAAGAGTCTAAAAGAGTAATAAGGATAACAAAATCAAAGGCAGAGGAAAAGATGGCTAAAGATGTTAAAGGTGACAACAAAACTTTCTTCAGGTATATTCAGGAAAGGAAGAAGATCAGAGTTGGAATTGCAGGACTCAAAAGTGCTGGGAAAGGACTCGTGGAAAGTGACACAGAAAAAGCGAAATTGCTAAACAAATACTTCTGCTCTGTTTTTACTAAAGAAGATCCTGGAGATGTACCAGCTGTGACTCCCAAATATAATAAGGGGAATGAAGTAGATACCACACCATTCACAGAAGACGAGGTGTTAGAACAACTTGCTAAACTGAAAGTGGACAAAGCCATGGGACCGGATGGGATACATCCCAGGATACTGAAAGAGCTCAGAGACCGTCTTGCAGGACCGTTAAACGATGTCTTCAACAGATCCTTGGAAACAGGAGAGGTTCCTCAGGACTGGAGAATGGCTGATGTTCTACCTCTACACAAAAGTGGTGACAGGGAAGAAGTGTCAAACTACAGGCCCGTGAGCCTTACCTCGGTGGCAGGAAAAGTAATGGAGGCACGCCTGAAAGAGCGAATAGTGAACTTTCTCAAAACCAACAGGATGCAAGATCTGAGGCAACATGGTTTTACCGAAGGACGGTCTTGCCAAACAAATCTGATTGAGTTCTTTGACTGGGTGACCAAGGAACTAGATCAGGGGCATGCGATGGATGTCATCTACCTGGATTTCAGCAAAGCCTTTGATACTGTTCCTCATAGGAGGCTTGTCAACAAACTCAGTAGCTTGGGGATGGGTCCCAAGATGGTAAACTGGATTAGAAATTGGTTGACTGACAGACGACAGAAGGTGATTGTACATGGAGCTCACACGGATGAGAGGAAGGTGATTAGTGGGATGCCCCAGGGCTCAGTCCTGGGCCCGGCACTGTTCAGTGTATTTTTGAGTGATATTGCTGAAGGACTGAATGGAAAAGTCTGTCTTTTTGCAGACGACACAAAAATTTGCAACAGAGTGGACTCCCCCGAGGGAGTGGCTACCATGAGGAAAGATCTACAAAAGCTGGAAGACTGGTCTAATGCTTGGCAACTACGATTTAATGCGAAAAAGTGCAGTGTCATACACTTGGGTAGCAGAAATCTAAGGAAAATGTATGCGATAGAGGGGCGAGAGGTTGGTATGCACGGTTCAGGAGAAAGACCTTGGTGTGATTATCTCTGATGATCTCAAGGTAGCAAAACAGTGCGACAAGGCGGTGGCAAAAGCCAGGAGGATGTTGGGCTGCATACAAAGAGGGATTACCAGCAGAAAGGAAAAGGTACTTATGCCACTGTATAAGTCACTGGTGAGGCCTCACTTGGAATACTGTGTTCAGTTTTGGAGACCGTATCTTGCAAAAGATGTAAAAAGATTGGAAACGGTTCAGAGGAAAGTGACCAAAATGATTTGGAGCCTGTGTCAGAAGCCTTATGAGAAGAGACTTGAAGACCTAAATATGTACACTTTGGAGGAGAGGAGGGACAGGGGAGATATGATTCAGACCTTTAAATACTTAAAGAGAAATGATGAACAAACAAACCTCTTCCAAAGACGGGGAAACTGTAAAACTAGAGGGCATAACATGAAGCTGCAAGGAGGTAAATTGAAGGGCAATGTCAGGAAATATTTTTTCACTGAAAAGGTGGTGGATGCTTGGAATGCCCTCCCGATAGAAGTGGTGGGGGCAAACACGGTGACGGAATTCAAAAAGGCATGGGACAAACACAGTGGATCCCTTTACAGCAATAGGATAAAAGCAAAATAAACAGTACCATCTAACTTCTGAACCATATAAAGTCTCAACAAATATATAACGTCTCAACAAATAGAGGTGTCCTACCTGGAGTGGTGGGTTTACCCCTAAACAAAGACATGGGGAGGGGTGGCCTTCACAGAGCGATGGGTGCACCTTCTCTTGCCATCTTGCTGGGCAGACTAGATGGACCATGCTGGTCTTTATCTGCCGTCATTTACTATGTTACTATGTTACTATAATTGGTGTCATACAAGGTGTCCAGCTATGAAAGACCACCAAATGAACCACAAAAATCACAAAATTTAAAAGAAACGCTGCACTTAGCTTTCAGGTGCAAAAACCCATACCACAAAGGTTTTCAGCAGAAATCCCATCAACAATGGTCCGGTATCAATCCAAAAGTGACACAGACTGTGTTTTGAGCTCCATATATATTTCTCAGAGCTCTGCATCAAGCTTCTTCAAAGATAGGGCTTAATCACAAAGTATGATTCAAAATGTGGCATAGAGAAAAGAGTCTATTGGATGCTCTTAAATGTCGTCGAAAAAAGGCGTCATAGTAAGAACAATGATCTCAAACACGCCAATTGGTTAATCATGCTCAAATAGAAAAGATTACCACAAGCATTCAATAAGATCACTCCTACTCGGTTGAACAAAAAGTCTAAAAATTCAGATAAGACTCCACTAAGTGATCTATAGATTCAATCCAGTGGGGTGATTTGAGTTTAATGAAAAAATCCACTGCTCTTTCTGATGTTGTAAATGGGATTCTCTATCACTCCTCCCCCCCCTCCCCTAGGATTAATCTGGACATAGTCAATGACCCGCCATTTAAATTGTTCAAAGCTATTTTGTTTCTCCAGACAATGGGATACAATAGGTCCTGTATTTTCTTTTTCAGGCATGAACGATGTTCACCAAGACATAAATTGATGGGACGAGTTGTCCTGCCTACATATAATAGCGTCTAAGCGGTGCCGGGGATGTGACGTTGGGATCTCTATATGAGATAAGATAAGATACAACAGGACTCCTGATCAGTGTGAAAAGCAATTATAAAAATCTATTTGGCTTTTTTTGGAGCTTAGTTTTAAGCTAAGATTAAAGAAATTTAGCAATACTTCCTATATAGATCATTTCGCTGAGAAACAGGAAACTGTTGATTGTATCTCTGAGGTCGTTGATGTGATCAGGCGTAGGGTCTCATTAAGACAGCAGTCTGTGAGGCCTAGCCACTGTAATACTGAGACCTCATTAAGAATTTTGGAAATATATTTATTTTTCTATTTTTGAACTTTGGTGATCGGAACTAACAAAGAACGCATAAACTGTTATATTGTGCCTGAAGAAACCGTTCAAGCAGTAAGGGCTTTTGGAAATATTACATATAATAGCGGGCATGGGCAAATCAAAAGATAAAATGACTGGTACTTTGGTAGGCCTCTCTCTCTTTTGCTTAAACAGATACCTAATATCCACCGACTGAACAATGGCTGGGAAAAATCATACACCAAAGCTGTTGCCCCTGTTATAGCTTCTACCTCTGTCCAGACAGAGATCCCAATGCCAGTTGAAGGACCAGTTCCATGTGCATGATGCCTGCATGCTAAAGCTCTCAGGAAACAAGTGGAGGATGTCAGAGAGAAGGTGGCAAGGCTGAGGAGCATTCAAGACAGTGAGAAGTACATTGATGAGATGCTTCTTGCAACATCCAAGTCTCCAGCAGAGGAGAAGATGGGAGCCTACAGAATGACGAAGGTTGGACACAAGTCACCAGGGCCTGCATAATCACCAATCCAACTTCTCCAGCCCTTTGAACTGAAGAACCATTATGCAGCCCTGGAAGTACAGGAGGTGAAAGCATCCCTGGAAAGGGAAGAACCAGAGCTTGAGCACCCCAAAGTTGCAGAATCAATGACCACAAGGAAGCGAAGGGTAGTGGTGGTTGGTGACTCTCTTCAGAGAGGTACTGAGGTGTCCATCTGCCAACCAGACTTGAGGTCCACAGGGGTATGCTGTCAGCCAGGTGCCAAAATCCAAGACGCTATGGAGAGTTTGCCGAGACTCATCAAGCCCTCTGACTATTACCCAATGTTGCTAATCCATGTCAGCACAAATGATACTGCCAGGTATACCTCGGAATGTATCAAAAGTGATTTCATGGCTCTGGGACACAGCATGAAGCAGATAGGTGGCATAGGTGGTGTTCTCTTCAATCCTCCCTGTTTAGGGTGAAGGCCAAGGCAGAGAAGCTCTCATCCTGGAGATTAATGCATGGCTGCATGGATGGTGTCATCCAGAGAGTTTTGATTTCCTGGACCATGGGATGCTGTTTCAAGGGTTGCAAAGCAGAGATGGCATCCATCTATCCAAGAAAGGTCAATGAGTCTTCAGTAGCAGACTGGCTAATCTACTGAAGATGGCTTTAAATGAGATTCATTGGGGATGGATGAAAAAGGCCTCCAGGTAAGTGAAACATTAAATACCTTTATGGAAATGGGTAAAAGGGGCAACATATGGAAAGCAGTGTGTATAAATTCCCATAGTATGGGAAATAAGATCCCAGGTGTTGAAGCTTTAATGGGAGAGACTGACTTGGATTTAGTGGCAGTTACAGAAACATGGTTCACAGAAAATCACGATTGGGATTTAACTATACCAGGCTATACTTTATTCAGAAAGGACAGGGTAGGAAGAAGGGGAGGAGAAGTGGCACTATATGTAAAAAATAATATTAAAACTTTGGAACTGCAGAGCTTAAAAGGGAGAGAGGAGGGGGAAAGAACTTTTACTACCTGGGAGCTGCCGCGGGTGCTTGTACCGCGGCGTGGTGTAGCAGGTGGGAGCCGGGTCCCTGCTTGGTCATCTGCAGGCGTTGGTTGGTCGCCCTTGGCGCTGAGGACCCCCCCGAGCCCTTTAAAAGTCAGCTGGATTTAACAACGCGCTGGGAAAGAACTTTTACTACCTGGGAGCTGCCACGGGTGCTTGTACCGCGGTGCGGTGTAGCAGGTGGGAGCCGGGTCCCTGCTTGGTCATCTGCAGGCGTTGGTTGGTCGCCCTTGGTGCTGAGGACCCCCCCCCCCGAGCCCTTTAAAAGTCAGCTGGATTTAACAACGCACTGGGAAAGAACTTTTACTACCTGGGAGCTGCCGCGGGTGCTTGTACCGTGGCACGGTGTAGCAGGTGGGAGCCGGGTCCCTGCTTGGTCATCTGCAGGCGTTGGTTGGTCGCCCTTGGCGCTGAGGACCCCACCGAGCCCCATAAGATTCGCTTGTACCACACGCGGCTGCGTGTGCGCGGCCTGCGGGGGCGTGTCCAAAGGGGCGTGTCGCAAGGGGCCTGACACGCTCCTTATGTGCTCCTTCGGTGCTCCCGAGGTTTCGTTGAGCACCGTTGTTTGAAGTTGACTGTATCGATGGGGAAGCGTAAAGCGAAAGTGGAGAACAAGGCTGTCGCTAAGGAGAGCCAGCGAGGTAAGCTGAGTGGCCCCATGGACAGGCACCTTCTACCCCTGCCGCCCGCTAATCTGTCTTCGGAAGGGGCCTCTCTTAGCCCTGAACTCCGGACGCCACCCCCCTTCCCTCAGCCTCTGCAGTCTTCTACATTATTGGACTCTCCCCCTCCAGTGGTTGTCTCGACTCTCCTCCCTGTGGACCCAGCTGATACCGGAGAGTGTTCATCTCCCTTAACTCGGGAAGTGACTCTCTCTGACATTTGGGTAGCCCTGCAGCAGATTGACTCCCGATTATCTAAGACAGTCTCTTCTCTTTGCACATTCACTCACTCTGTTGTAGACAAAGTTCAAGTTATTGATTCACAGTTGGCTACTTTTTCTCAGTCTCTTGCCCGAGTTGATACAATGCTCCAGTCTGGTAGGGACGTCAATGTCTCTCTTATTAAAGATGTTGCTTCATTATCATGTCGACTGGAGACACTTGAAAATCAGCAACGGGCAAGAAACTTACGTTTCCTAAATTTTCCTCATACCCACCTGCTTTCCTTTGATATTTTATTAAAGAAATATTTTTCTGAAGTCTTGCATTTAAGTGAGACAGTGGATGTGGCTCAGATCTATTGCATTCCTGTACACGTTCCTGCTCTGCCGGCAAAGGAAGGGGTTTCTCCTCTGACCGATGTCTCCGTAGAGCAGGACCTTACTGCTTTTTTGGAGGATTCATTGGATCTCATCACCAAACGTTGCACTTTGGTGGTGACTTTTGGCACTGAATCTCTCAAATTACGTATTCTTCGTGTTTATTTTAAATGCAAAGATGTTTTGTTCTGTGGTTTCAAAATGCAGGTTTTCCCAGATGTGGGCCGGACCACTCAGGCCCGGCGTAAGCAGTTTTTGGAGTTAAGATCACGGGTGGTTGCGTTGGGAGCCTCTTTTTTCCTTAAATTCCCATGTCGTTGTTTAATCACACTTGAGGGTCAGAGTTATGTTTATACTGAAGTGGCTCAGCTATGTCAGTTGCTGACTGAGAAGGAGGCTAGAGGGGAGGAGACAGGGGGGGTTTGATTTAATTGTAAAGCTCCTTTATATGGAGTGGTTTCACTCCTTATTTGCTTTGTTTTGTTTGTTTATTGATGAAGTTTCTTTCCCCATGATGGGTTTCTTTATGATGAGTGGTATATTGTTCTCTTGAATATTCACTGTTTGATGAAGTATATTTCTTATTTTATTTGTATACTCAAGAAAAGCTTAAATAAAAGTTTAAAAAAAAAAAGGGAGAGAGGAGGCACTGTGGGTTAAACTAGAAAGAGGGAAAGAGAAATCTATTTGCATTGGCGTGATAAATAGACCACTCTCACAGGAGGAAGAAGTGGACAGAGAGTTAATTGAAGACATACGCAACATTGGTAGGAAAGGGGAAGTGCTACTGATAGGGGATTTCAATATGCCAGATGTTGATTGGCACATTCCTGCTGCAGTGTCATCTAGAAGTAAGGGGATTCTGGATTCACTAAAGGGAGAACTATTCAGGCAACTGGTAACAGAACCCACAAATGAAAGATCCATACTAGACTTGGTCCTTACCAATGGTGAAAGTGTTTCTGATGTTATAGTGGGACATCATCTTGCATCCAGTGATCACTAGATGATGTGGTTCAGTATTAGGATTAGGACTGATAAAATCCATTCAAAAGCAAAGGTCTTAGACTTTACGAAAACTAACTTTGCCAAGATGGGCCAATACCTCAAGGAGTCGTTAGCGGGATAGGAACAGCTGGAGGATACAGAAAAACAGTGGGCAAAACTGAAGTGGGATATTTTAAGGTCACCCAACCTTTTTGTTAAAATGGTAAATAAAGGTAAAAGGAAAATGAGACCGCTATGGTTTTCGAAAGAAGCAGCTGGAAGGGTGAAGAAAAAGAGGGAGGCCTTCATGAAATGCAAGAGATTTCAGAGAGAGGAAAACAGGCATCTATATTTGGAAAAACTTAGAGAAGCTAGCAAAGTAGTCAGGAAAGCAAAGGTTCAAAAAGAGGAGGAAATAGTCAAAGCAATAAAATGGGGGGATAAGACATTTTTCATATGTTAGTGAGAAGACAAAGGGCAAAAATGGTATTGTCAGACTCAAGGGTGAAGGGGAGGAATATGAAGAAGCTGATGAGGATAAAACAGAATTGCTTAACAAATATTTCTGTTCTCTGTTCACAGATGAAGAACCAGGAGCAGGACCGCAGAAAACACCCACAAACAGGAACAGAATCGAGGGCCATCTTGAACAATTTTCAGAAGACGGTATTCATGAGAAACTAGTTAAACTTAAAGTAGACAAAGCAATGGGATGAGATGGGATATACCCTAGAATACTGAGGGAATTTGGGGACATTCTAGCAGCTCCACTGACTGACTTTTTCAATTCCTCATTGGAGTCGGAAGTGGTGCCAAAGAACTGGTCCCTTTACACAAAAACAGAAGTAAGGATGTGGTTGAAAACAACAGGCTATTTAGTTTAACTTCAGTGGTGAGTAAATTATTGGAAGCACTGCTGAAAGGGAAAACAATGAGGTTTCTGGAGTCCAGTGGATTACAGGATCCGAGGCAGCATTAATTCACCAGAGGCAGGTCTTGTCAGAAAAATCTGATTGATTTCTTTGACTGGGTGACCAGGGAGTTGGAACCAGGGAGAGTCCTAGATGTTGTCTATTTAGATTTCAGTAAAGCCTTTGACACTGTTCCTCACAGGTGATGTATAAACAAACTGAGCACCCTAGGGATGGATCCTAAAGTTACTGCTTGGATTAGAAATTGGTTGAGTGGGAGGTGAAAAAGAGTACAGGTAAATGAAGCTCATTCTGAAGAGAAGGAGGTTACCAGTGGTGTACCCCAGGGATCTGTCATTGGTCCAATTCTTTTTAACATCAGTTAGTAATATAGTGGAAGGGCTGTCGGGTAAGATTTGCCTCTTTGTGGATGATTCCAAAATTTTCAATAGAGTAGACACCCATGAAGGTGTACTGTAGATAACATGAGGAGAGATCCAGCTAAGCTTGAAGAATGGTCTAGAACTTGGCAGCTAAGATTTAATCTTCAAAAATGCAAGGTTATGCATTTGGTATGCAGCAATCCAAGGGAGCAATACAGTATAGGGGGTGAAGTACTTTTGTCCACTAAAGAAGAGTGGGACCTAGGCGTGACTGTTTCTGATGACCTTAAAGTAGCTAAACAGGTAGAAAAGGCAACAGCAAAAGCTAGGAGGATGCTTGGGTGCATAGGAAGAGGAATGACCAGCAGAAGAAAGGAGGTGATAGTGCCTCTATATATTCTTGGGTGCACCTCATTTGGAGTATTGTGTGCAATTCTGGAGACTACACCTTCAAAAGGATATAAACAGGCTGGAGTCAGTACAGAGGGTGGCTCTAAAATGGTTAGTGGTTTCATTATAAAGCATATGACACAGATTTATGGATCTTAATATGTACACCATAGAGGAAAGATGCGATATGGGTAATATGATTGAGATGTTTACCTCCATGGCATAAATGCACAGGAGGATACCTTCTTTTGATTGAAAGTAAGCTCTGCTGCGAGAGGATATGGGATGAGGGTGAAAGGTGATAGATTCAGGAGTGATATGCAAAAAATTTCCTTATGGAAAGAGTGGTGGATTCATGGAATAGTCTCCCAGTGGAGGTGGTAGGGATCAGGACAGTATTTGAATTCAAAGAAGCAAGGGACAAACACAAAGGATCTCTAAAGGAAAAAAGGGACTGTTGTAGTGGTCGATATGGAAGGGCAGACTAGATAGGCCATGTGGTCTTTTTCTGTCGCCATGTTTCTGTGTTTCTAAGATGTCCCACGTGTTGTATGCCAATGTATTGAATATGTAATAGAAGTTAAAGGATCAGTCCACAATTCCCCTAATAATGTCATGTCACAAAAATTGCAATGAGAACAGGGGAAATAGCTAGGAGAATTATCCTGTTGAGAACTCGGAAGTCTATCCAGAAAAATGTTGTTCAGACCACCCAGTCCCTATCTTTCCCCAGGTGAAAACAACCGTGAAATCAGTTTGAAAATATTTATGTAGTGCTAGGACATGCCATACTCATGAAGAATGAGCCACGAATGTTAGGACACCTATAATTTTATCCAGAGAATCCCTCCTTTCTGATTGATTGGGATATAGCAACCACTCTAAATATTATCAACAATTTTGGTTACCATATCTTAAAATGGATATAGCAGAATTAGAAAAGGTAAAGAGAAGAGCCACCAAAATGGTAAAGGGAATGGAAGGATATCCCTATGAATAAAGGCTTAAAAGATTAGGGGGTCTGTTTACTAAACATTCCTAACGTGCGGGGCCGTGCTAGTGTGCCTGTGCCATATAAGGAGTGGGCGGTTCAGGCAGAAAATAGAAAAAAAACGGTAGTAAGCAACCGGATGTGTGTGCGTCGCGCTAATGTGCGGGGGTCGACATTAGCGCGTGGAAAGGCAAAGTGGCACGCTGCTGAGTATACAAAACAACAGAGCCGTGGTACAACGGTGAAGACACTGACCAATGGTGCAGGGGCCATGGGTTCAATCCCCCATTGTGCGCAACGACAAAGGTCAGCTGAGGCAGTAATTGTAATGATTAACATTGTTTTAGGAGGCAAATTAATTTGGAACGGCATAAGGCGGCGCACAGTTATTTTTGGGTGGCAGAAGGCGGCGCACAGTTATTTTTGGGCAGCAGAAGGCGGCGCACTGGTCCCCTTGGGCGGCAGAAGGCGGCGCGCTGATAGGCACAAGGCGGCGCGCTGATGCACAAGCACAGGAACAGAGCCACAGCACAATGGTTACAACACTGACCAATGGTGCAGGGATCAGGGGTTCAACACCTCACAATGCCCAGTGAAAAATGCCTGCTGAGGCAGTATGTATTATGCTGTAGGAGGCTGTAGAAATTTATTTTGTTATCACTACTAGCAAACGCACTCTCCCAGCATGTTAACATACGGCGGCCCATAAGGCACATGTTACAGTGCACTGTTCGCCAAGGCACCCTTGAATGACCCCTATGGGGCAGCATGTATGTTGCGACACAGGATAATGTATAGTGCACCCTATAGGGATGGCAACCATAAGGTGGCCTACAGGGCGCCCTATGAAGCACCCTCAGAGGCACCTAATGGGTATAGTAAGCTGAGGGTGGTCTTGCCGGCATAGACATATGTACAGTAAATAAAAATAAAGCTGTGGACAGCCCTACCAAAGGGCCCCACTGTGGGTTTGAACCCATGACCTCTGGCTGCACAGGCAGTGATGTAACCATTGCGCTACAGCTCCATAGCTGTAAGCAGGCCCCTGGCTGGCTGCAGATAGCCTACACGTCACCTCACAGACAGTCTGCTGGTGTCAACAGGATAGGGTTAGGCCACCCGTACCCATGATGCACTGCACATGCAAATTAGCTGTCCGCAGATGGACACAAGATGGGGAATGCACCCCCACAGCACCTCGGCCCTGTTGGGGGAAGTGACCGGGTGCACCCACACAGCACCTTGGCCTAGTAGGGGGCACTGACCGGGTGTTTTACTGGCACAGAGTAGCCACACACCGTTACATCGTGCGGGTACTGTGCTCACCCTGAGTGTGCAATGAGGTGGCCAGGACCAGGTCAACAACACCTGCCATGGCTGCTGGAGGCCAAGCGGGCGTTCCAAAGCAGTATTAATGTGTAAGATAGCTAGTTTCTGCACAAACACCATGGATATCCCTGTCTGCCGCCATCAGGCACCCCCCCCCACTGGCAAACATGGTCCCCATCAAGGGATCCACACTCTACCTCCCTGCAAAGGTGGCAGTAGAGGGCAACATCAACCCCAGTCCTGCTGAGGAACACCACCACCCCCCCAGGCAGGCAGCTCCATACACAGCCATAACACAATAGCAGACAGACATAAGCCCAGGGTATGGTAAGCTGCACTCCACCACCAGATATTCCCCTGCAGCAAGCCAACAGCCACTGCACCCTGCAAGCCATTATAGCAAGACATTTACCAGCTACAAACAGTCTGCTGGTTAGTCCATAGTGCATGTTCCCAATGGAGATGCATGCACCCAGAACTGGGCTGTCTGCATACACAGCAAGCAGATAGATCAGTGACTGGGCCCCAAAGAGAAACCCATATCTATCACATGAGAGAACTACCATACAGCACTATGGGGGGGCCTAGCCATGCTGTGGTCACTGCACAGTCAGGGTGAGCGTGATCCCCCAGAAGGACATGCTTTGGCCACCCTGTCTGTGTAGGTGGTGGCCGGACACTACAATATCCCAGCCAATGTCCCTGCCAGGGCCCTATGCCCAGTGCAGATGCATCCTGGCCACGCCACCCTGCCCTGGCTATACCCATGGTACCTTGCACCTCATTATGCACATTGACTGGCCAATACTGGCAACAGTGCTGGCAGTGCGGGCTGTTGAAGGGGCTTGCAGCCAACACCCACTGTATAGACAGACACACACTTCCACACCTCTGCCATCATGGTGCTACGATTGAGGGGGTAAGTAGCCTTGCCCACCAAACCGGTCCTGAGCACGGCAAGGCATGGATATGGTACGCATTACAGCTGGTGGTCACTCCCCAGGGTGGTAAGCACCGTCAGAGGCCAGGCCTGGAGCATGCCCCGCAAACACCTAACAGATTGTTTGGATGGGGTCAACTAGCAGTATGTACGTAACGTATGGATAACTGCCTGCCTGTGCTCCTAGCAAACGTCTCCGAGCTGTGTACCGTATACCTCAGGTGTAGGGTGACATTGGTAAGTTATGCAAGTGCTCGTTTTGGGTGCTGCATGCACGGTCCAATGTTCTGCCTTTCCAGGTGACATTGGCCAATGGGGCCTGTGGGTGTGGGTGTGTCTGCCCTTGATGGCTGCTGCTTTACGGCACAGATTCCCAACTCCAGTCCAGGTTTGCATCACACTGTTCGGGTTTTCCTGCTATCCCTCATGAATATGCATGGGCTACATCTACATGCCATGGGGGTGGTGCATAGATATACAGCACAGGCATATGTATGAGTGTCAGCATGGAACTTGACTGGTGTGTGGCCCACCAGGACTGCATTTGGGTGATTCTGCTCTAGGTACTGCCCCTGTTCATGTTGTCTGTGCTCAGTGGGGTAAAAGATAGATGTCTTACCATTGCATATGTCCCCGCCATGAAAGGTGTGTCCTTACTATCACTGTTTAGTTGTGGGAAAAATATGTGGGCAGGATTGGCAGTAGCCCCAGCTGGGCTTTGAACCTGTGACCTTCTGTTCTTGTATGCACTGTCTGTGTGCACTGCACCACTGTGTAGCCACAGATTGGTTGGATTCCCTGGACTGTCCATGACTGTGGATCCGGCAGGACCTGTCTGTTGCAGTGGACTGTGCCAGCCTGCACATGGCTAGGCCTCTGTCTTCTGTGGTTAGCAGCCACTGCCCCCTGCACCACATGTACTTGTCCACCAACATGCTGGCATGAACCTCTCTCAGAAAAAGCAGTTGACCTGATTGCAATGTGGCAGTATGGGACTGCATTTGGGGGACTTGGCTGTAGGTAATGCCCATTGTTGTGGTGTGTGTGCGGTGTTGGGTAAAATATGGGTGTTTTCCCCATGCATACAGGGGTGTCTGCGCTATCTTTATTTAGTGGTGGGTAAAATATAGGGACTGGGCTGGCAGGTGCCCCAGCTGGGTTTTAAACCTCTGCCCTCTGGTCCTAGAGGTAATGACTCTGTCCGCTGTACCACACTTTGGCCACAGAGACAGTGCAGCCCCTGGAGGCAGTAAGCCTGGCAGGATGGAGTCACAAACCCTGCTCTACGCAATTCTACTGTGGGCATATGCACCCTGTCTGGTGACAAACGTGCACATAAACCCCGGAAATGACCACGGGAAATGTGGGACAAAATATCACCACGCTGGGCAACAGTGATATTAATGGGCAACCATAGCAAACACTCCCAGGAAAGCTCCAAAACGTGGAAATGTTTTTTGGAAGAGTCTCCTCTCAGTAGACCCTTCCAAAATTCATTTCTTTTTTCTGGAGCTTTGCTGGGTGTGATTTCTGTATTTGCCCATCACTATAACTGTTCCCCAGCTGAATTACTATTTTTAATAGTTCTGTTGTGGTCATTTTCTATTTTTATTTTCACTTTTGTGCTGTGCACATATATCACACTGCTCACGTTTTGCTGGTTTCCCCGGTTTTCCTGTACATTGCTGACGGAAATGGTTTCTCTTCCCTTTAAATGCTTTCTACCGCGAGTGTTTCACTCGCGGTAGTTTTTACATGCAAATTCGGGCCCGATACTGTGCGAGGAGCCTCTCCCCTCCCACTCTCCACCCATTGACCCCGTCCCTCCGCCCCTCGGGAGCCTTCCTCCGCCCTCAGAATGCCTTTCCACGCCTCTATCGGACATTTGCGGGCCGGGTACTTTTGCGGGGCACGTTAGTGCGGCGCGCAATTGTGCGGGGCCCAAGCGCACTTGTGCGGGGCGTTTAAGAGCGTTTCTGAGCGTTTGAGTGCCGCGTTTCCGTGCGCTATTGTGCGGCACGCAATTGTACGGCTTTTAGTAAACATGCCCCTAGGACTCTTCAACCTGAAAAAAAGATGGCTGAGGGGTGATATGATAGAGGGCTATAAAATGATGAATGGAATGGGACGGGTAAACATAAATCGGTTGTTTAGTCCTTCAAAAAGTAGAAGACTAGGGGATTTGCAATGAAGCTACAATGTAGCCTATTCAAGACTAATAGGAGAAAATATTTTTTCAATCAATCTGTAGTCAAACTGTGGAATTCCTTACTGGAAGATGTAGTAGAAGCTCTTAGTGTAGCTGGGTTTAAAAAAGGATTGGAGAAATTCCTAGTGGAAAACTCCATAAACCATTATTAAGGAGCAGGGAAATCTACTGCTTACCCCAGGATAAACATTATGGAATCTGTGTACCTATTTTGGAACCTGACAGGTACTTGTAACTTGGATTGACCATTGTTGGGAATAGGATACTGGGCTTGATGGACCTTGCTCTGAGATAGTATGGCATTCTTCTGTTCTTCTGTTCTGACCTGGATTTTCAGTTATTGATAATCAGTGAAGATCTGTATTAAGACTGATAAACATTTCTGATAGTATACTTAGACATGGTTTTACAGAATTTCTAGCACAAGAACATGGCAAAAGTAAAATCTGTGGAGTAAATCCCTACAGCTGAAGTCAATAGATTCACGAGGCAATCCCATTAGCATTTTACACAGAGCTCTAGACCAAGCAAACTTTGGGCCAATCAGAAAACAGGAAAAGAGATACCAGCAATATAGGAGGCTGGCTAGATGCAGTCCCTCATGGACAACATTATGGCTCTTCAACAAGTCACCTGACTTCTAACCCATATGTCAAGACTGTAAGGAAAAATGCCTGAAATCTCTAGCAGCCTTTCAGCTATGTTCTTCATTTAGGCAGCAGAACAGCTACCTCTTTAATTACCAAAATTGTTCTGAAATAAACATTTATAAAAACAAATGAAACTCTTGTATTGCTGGTGATCTTCCTTCCTATTTCCTGATTGATATAAAGTTTGTCTGGTCTGGAGCTCTATGTAAAATGCTAGGTGGATTTTTTACCTTGTGAATCTACTGACTCTTACTGTAGAGATTTACTTCTAAGATTTTTCTTTTACCATGTTATTGTGCCAGAAATCCTGTGAAACTATGTCTAAGGGGTCTGTTTATTAAGCGGCGCTAGCGGCTTCTGTGCAAAATCACATGGAAACTGCTAGCACCGCTTAATAAACAGACCTCTAAGTATGCTATCAGAGGCAATTTCCAAGCCTAATGCAGATCCTGGTTGATCATCACTAACTGGACACTCAGAATCTGGATTAGGCTTGCTAAACATCTCTGATAGCATACTTAGACATGGTTTTATAGACTTTCTGGCACAAGAACATGGCAAAAGAAAAACCTTTGGAGTAAATCTCTATAGCAGGAGTCAATAGAGTCACAAGGCAAAAAAATCTAGTTAGCATTCTAACAGAGAGCTCCAGACCAGATAAACTTTGGACCAATTAGGAAATAGGAAGGAAGATCATCAACTATGCAGTCTACTTTCTAATCTGAAGGTCATTGGTTCAACCTCTGACTGTGAGAAAAAAAAAGTCAGATTTTTTTAAAATTTGCCTGAAATCTCTAGTAATCTTTCAGCTATTTTTTTCATTTGGACAGCAGCCACAACTAGATATTTAATTAACAAAATTGATCTGAAATGAAAATGTATAAAAGCAAAGTGAAACAAAATGAAAATGTATTAAAATAAAACAAAATATATGAAAAATTTTGCAAGCGAAAGAGCAAATGAAATGAAACAAAATTTTCTTGCCTGCACATCCCTATTTAAAATCTGACTGACCCATACGCAATAAATCATGTTACCACTGTTTCCAATAATTTTTAAAGCAATGGCAAATTAGCAAATGAATAATAGCTAATTGTTGATCCTAAATTGACAGAATTAACCATTGGTGTAGATGTTAAAAATATTGCACCAAGGGACATGTTTACTAATATTTGTACTGATTGCGTACAGTCAGCCCCAGAAATGAGCACAGGAGTGACACTTGACCATGCTTAGCATGTCCCTATGTTGCTATTGTGGGTTTCATGCCACCCCACGCTCCTACTGTTTGGCACAATCAGAGCAGCTGCACTTAACACCACCTATTGAGGAAGTGGTAGCTGTACCCACACCAAGTGCAGCAAGCACCTAAAATACCTGCACTATTCTCAATGTGCATACTCTATTCCAGAACTTCCCAGTCTGCCCCCCCCCCCCTGCAACTCACACTACTTGGGTAGTGTAGAATTTTTAAGGCAGCTGTATTTTTAATGCGTGTAACGTTTTATGGCTGCATAGTTAGGGTATGCTGAACCTTTTCCTATTTTAGTAAAGATGCCCCTAAGAGACCTAGGAAAACAGCCCTCCCTCAACATTGTGGCAACAATGTTATCCATTGTATTATCTCAACAGGGGCTTCTAAGAATAAGTTAAAATGGCAAGGTTACATTCTACAATGAATTTGCATGTTTACTAAGTTCTGAAAGATTATAACTGAGATTGAATAAAAATGTCTCCAAAAACGGTCAGCATGGACAGATACTAGTGATTCTGAAATACAATTAAGTCTCTGGACAAGATCAGTGCTCTTATTAACTTTTTATCTGAGTGGGTAGTTAATTCATTGGCTTTCAAGGCCTGATCCTGATGGTGGGAACCCACTAATTTAAGTTTTATTAGGTCGTTTGCAATATTAAACAAATCTAACAATGTTTGGATATTTTGCAAGAAGAAATGTAACATTTATAATTCTGAAGAAACTTGCAAGAACTGTATGGTAATGTAGAGCCCGATTCAGGTAGGGGCACACCCAGGCCATCCGGATGCTCCTAGAAAGGCAGGTCCATTTGGACCTGATTCTGGACCATGGGAAGAAAACATTCCCATTGTAACTTGAATCAGGCCTGAGGATGATCCAGTGTGCCCCTTCCACCTGTGGGGATGTCCTCCCCACAGGCTCCCCGGTTCCTGTGGCTTCAGGCCCCCCTTTCCCTGCTGCCTGACCCATGGCTGGCCTGCAGTGGCCTGGATCGGGTGGCAAAGACCTCCCTGCAGCCAGCCCAGGCCTGGGGGGGGGGGGGGGGGGGTCCCCATGCCCGATCACCAGTTTTATGCTGCTTATTCCACCTTTGAGGTAGAATAAGAAACACGACCCCATGGGCCCAGCAGGACATACAGGGCCATGACCTGAATCGACCCTGTACGTCCTGCCAGGCTGGCCCGCCCAAAATCTTCACAGATGTGAGATGAATCCTTAAAAAGACAAAAGAATGCCAAAAGGATATCTATATGTGTTTTATGGACTACAGCAAGGCCTTTGATTGTGTAAATCATGAAAAACTGGGGCACATTAAGAAGCATCTGATAATTCTCATGCACAACCTTTGCATTGATCAAGAAGCAGCAGTTCAAACAGAACAAGGAGAAACAGAATAGTTTAAAATAGTATACAACAAGGCTGCATACTTTCCCCATACCTATTCAATTTATATGCAGAACAAATCATCAGAGAAGCAGGACTCTATGAAGATAACCAAGGTATGATGATTGATGGAAGACTCATCAACAACCTTCACTATGCAGATGATACCACGTTACTAGCTGAAAGGGAAGAAGATCTGAAACATTTGCTTATCAAGATCTAAGATACTAGTTTTAAAATGGACCTGCAGCTTAACATAAAGGAAACAAAGATACTGACAACTGCCAAAATCAGTAACTTCATCCTTGACAGAGAAGAAATAGAAACAGTAGACAACTTCAATCTATTGGATCCATAATCAATAAAGAAACAACAAGCAGCCAAGAATCCAATGACAAAATTCTCAAGTACAGAGATATATCTCTGCATACAAAGATTTGACTAGTCATGATATGTTAGTTTCATTAATGTCATATGACTATGAAAGTTGGATAGTGAAGAAGAAAGACAGGAAAAAAATCGATGCCTTTGACATATATTGCTGGAAAAAAATACTGTGTATACCATGGACTGCCAACAGATCAGTCAGTACTAGAAGAGATCAAACCTAAGTTTTCGTTTAGAAACTCAAATAAGATTTCAATGTTCATGCTTTGGACACATCATGTGAAGAGAAAGATCATTAGAGAAAGACATGATGCTTGGAAAAGTTGAAGCTCAATCCAAAAGAGGAAGGACAGCAATATGATGGAACAATACAATAGCAGCAGCTATCGATGCCTCTCTATCAACATTAGTTGCCTGACTGAAGAGAGAAGTTAATTAATTTATTTATTTTAAAATTTTTATATACCGTCTTTTTGACAATTGCTAGTCTTCATTCTTAAATAAATTGGGCAACTATCCACACTTAACAACGAGTGATGAATAATAATTTCTTTTTTCATCAACTATTGTTCCTTTATAATATTTACAATGAGATATTTGCTCTCTGAAATCACCCATACTTCCATATTGAAAAAAAAAAGTGGAAAAGAGATAAGCAATCTGCAATGATTGTTTCAGTGAAAGCAGCATGGCAGGATGTGCACTTAGGGCCGGCCCGTCCATTGAGCGAGAATGTTTTTTGCACAGGGCCCCGCGTTTCAGGAGGCCCCGCGCAAAAAACATTCTGATCCAAAAGTAAAATGAAAATTTTTTTTAAAAAAGCTGTCTGCTGCCGCTTCCGGGGCCGCCGCGGCAGAATCGAGTGTGCCGCGGGGCCCCCCCTGCCCAGCAGAGCCTGCCCTCCCTTGTATCCACCTCTCTCTTTCAGCTGCAGTCAGTCACATGCGGCGGCTTTCAGAGCGCGAGGGGAGAGTTTCTCCCTCGCTGCTCTGTTAAGCCCGCGGGGGCTGATGGGAAGTTCCCTTCAGCCCCCGCGGGCTTAACAGAGCCGCGAAAGGGAAACTAGCCCCTTTGCGCTCTGAAAGCCGGCGCGTGTGACTGACTGCAGCTGAAAAAGAGAGGTGGATACAGGGGAGAGCAGGCTCTGCTGGGCAGGGGGGGCCCCGCGGCACACTCGATTCTGCCGCGGCGGCCCCGGAAGCGGCAGCAGACAGCTTTTTTTATTTTAAATTTTTCCTGGGCTGGGCTGGGCTGGGCTGGGCTGGGGGGGGGGGGGTAGGGGTGGTGATGGGCACTGGGCTGGGGGGGGGTTAGGAGTGGTGATGGGAACTGGGCTGGCTGGGGTGGGTTAGGATTGGTGAAGGGCACTGGGAGGGGTGGTTTAGGAGTGGTGATTGGCGCTGCGCTGGGGGGGTAAGTAGTGGTGATGGGTGCTGGGCTGGGGGGGGTTAGGATTGGAGATGGGCTATGGGGTGGCATAAAATAAAAATTGAGTTATGGGGAATTAGAAATGGAAATGGGCTTTTGGGATTATGACGAAGAGGGTTGATGTGGGGTTAGGACTGGTAATGGACTATGGGGGGCTTAAACTAAAAATTGGGTGATGGGGGATTAGGACTGGGAGTGGGCTGATGGGTAGGTTAGTACTGGTAATGTGCTATGGGGGGTGCATAATCTTAAAAATGGGTGATGGGGATTAGGAATGGAAATGGGATGGTGGGATTAGGACTGGGAGTGGGCTATGGGGGCTAGGACTGGTAATGGGTTGGGGGGTTGCTAGGACTGGAAATGGGCTGAGTGGAAGGGGGCTTGAACTGCAAATAGCTGTTGGGGACGGGGCTTGGAATGGAAATGGGCTGAGGGGAAGTGGAGGGCTTGAACTGCAAATAGCTGATGGGGAGGGGGACTTGGAATGGAAATGGGCTGAGTGGAAGGGGGCTTGAACTGCAAATAGCTGATGGGAAGGGGGGCTTGGAATGGGCTCTTAGGGGAGGGAGCTAGGACAGGAAATGGGCTGATGGAGGGGCTAGGATAGGACTGGGAATTGGGTGTTGGGGGCAGCTAAGATTGGAAATGGGCTGTGGTGGGTGCTTGGATTGAAATGGACTCATGGAGGGGCTAGAACTGGAAGTAGGCTCATGGGGGGCTTGGATTAGAAATGGGCTGAGTGGAGGGGAGCTAGGATTTAACATGGGCTGATGGTTGGGCTAGGAAAGGACTAGAAATGGGCTGATGGGAGGCTGGTATGGAAATGAGCTGATGAAGGGACTCGGATAGGACTGGAAATGGATGGGGGAGCTAGGACTGGAAATGGACTGATGGGGGGCAAGGACTGGAAATGGGCTGATGTGGGGACTAGAAGGGAGCGGATACTGGGTGGGGCTGGAACTAAAAGGGAGCTGATGTTGGGGGAGATTAGAAGGGGATTGGGCTGGGAGAATGAAATGGAGAGGGGAAAAATATTTTGTGTGGGAGGGAAGAAAAATGTACAATTGGCCGGGTATTGGGAGACTAAGGGGTCTGTTTACTAAACATTCCTAACGTGCGGGGCCATGCTAGTGTGCCTGTGCCATATAAGGAGTGGGCGGTTCAGGCAGAAAATAGAAAAAAAACGGTAGTAAGCAACCGGACGTGTGTGCGTCGCGCTAATGTGCGGGGGTCGACATTAGCGCGTGGAAAGGCAAAGTGGCGCGCTGCTGAGTATACAAAACAACAGAGCCGTGGTACAACAGTGAAGACACTGACCAATGGTGCAGGGGCCATGGGTTCAATCCCCCAGTGTGCACAACGACAAAGGTCAGCTGAGGCAGTAACTGTAATGATTAACATTGTTTTAGGAGGCAAATTAATTTGGAACGGCATAAGGCGGCGCACAGTTATTTTTGGGCGGCAGAAGGCGGCGCACAGTGCTTTTTGGGCGGCATAAGGCGGCGCACAGTTATTTTTGGGCGGCAGAAGGCGGCGCACAGTGCTTTTTGGGCGGCATAAGGCGGCGCACAGTTATTTTTGGGCGGCAGAAGGCGGCGCACAGTGCTTTTTGGGCGGCATAAGGCGGCGCACAGTTATTTTTGGGCGGCAGAAGGCGGCGCACAGTGCTTTTTGGGCGGCATAAGGCGGCGCACAGTTATGTTTGGGCAGCAGAAGGCGGCGCACTGGTCCCCTTGGGCGGCAGAAGGCGGCGCGCTGATAGGCACAAGGCGGCGCGCTGATGCACAAGCATAGGAACAGAGCCACAGCACAATGGTTAAAACACTGACCAATGGTGCAGGGATCAGGGGTTCAACTCCTCACAATGCCCAGTGAAAAATGCCTGCTGAGGCAGTATGTATTATGTTGTGGAGTGCTGTAGGAGGCTGTATAATTTTATTTTGTTATCACTACTAGCAAAACGCACTCTCCCAGCATGTTAACATACGGCGGCCCATAAGGCACATGTTACAGTGCACTGTTCGCCAAGGCACCCTTGAATGACCCCTATAGGGCAGCATGTATGTTGCGACACAGGATAATGTATAGTGCACCCTATAGGGATGGCAACCATAAGGTGGCCTACAGGGCGCCCTATGAAGCACCCTCAGAGGCACCTAATGGGTATAGTAAGCTGAGGGTGGTCTTGCCGGCATAGACATATGTACAGTAAATAAAAATAAAGCTGTGGACAGCCCTACCAAAGGGCCCCACTGTGGGTTTGAACCCATGACCTCTGGCTGCACAGGCAGTGATGTAACCATTGCGCTACAGCTCCATAGCTGTAAGCAGGCCCCTGGCTGGCTGCAGATAGCCTACACACGTCACCTCACAGACAGTCTGCTGGTGTCAACAGGATAGGGTTAGGCCACCCGTACCCATGATGCACTGCACATGCAAATTAGCTGTCCGCAGATGGACACAAGATGGGGAATGCACCCCCACAGCACCTCGGCCCTGTTGGGGGAAGTGACCGGGTGCACCCACACAGCACCTTGGCCTAGTAGGGGGCACTGACCGGGTGTTTTACTGGCACAGAGTAGCCACACACCGTTACATCGTGCGGGTACTGTGCTCACCCTGAGTGTGCAATGAGGTGGCCAGGACCAGGTCAACAACACCTGCCATGGCTGCTGGAGGCCAAGCGGGCGTTCCAAAGCAGTGTTAATGTGTAAGATAGCTAGTTTCTGCACAAACACCATGGATATCCCTGTCTGCCGCCATCAGGCACCCCCCCCCCCACCCCCCGCCCCCGTGGCAAACATGGTCCCCATCAAGGGATCCACACTCTACCTCCCTGCAAAGGTGGCAGTAGAGGGCAACATCAACCCCAGTCCTGCTGAGGAACACCACCACCCCCCCCCCAGGCAGGCAGCTCCATACACAGCCATAACACAATAGCAGACAGACATAAGCCCAGGGTATGGTAAGCTGCACTCCACCACCAGATATTCCCCTGCAGCAAGCCAACAGCCACTGCACCCTGCAAGCCATTATAGCAAGACATTTACCAACTACAAACAGTCTGCTGGTTAGTCCATAGTGCATGTTCCCAATGGAGATGCATGCACCCAGAACTGGGCTGTCTGCATACACAGCAAGCAGATAGATCAGTGACTGGGCCCCAAAGAGAAACCCATATCTATCACATGAGAGAACTACTATACAGCACTATGGGGGGGCCTAGCCATGCTGTGGTCACTGCACAGTCAGGGTGAGCGTGATCCCCCAGAAGGACATGCTTTGGCCACCCTGTCTGTGTAGGTGGTGGCCGGACACTACAATATCCCAGCCAATGTCCCTGCCAGGGCCCTATGCCCAGTGCAGATGCATCCTGGCCACGCCACCCTGCCCTGGCTATACCCATGGTACCTTGCACCTCATTATGCACATTGACTGGCCAATACTGGCAACAGTGCTGGCAGTGCGGGCTGTTGAAGGGGCTTGCAGCCAACACCCACTGTATAGACAGACACACACTTCCACACCTCTGCCATCATGGTGCTACGATTGAGGGGGTAGGTAGCCTTGCCCACCAAACCGGTCCTGAGCACGGCAAGGCATGGATATGGTACGCATTACAGCTGGTGGTCACTCCCCAGGGTGGTAAGCACCGTCAGAGGCCAGGCCTGGAGCATGCCCCGCAAACACCTAACAGATTGTTTGGATGGGGTCAACTAGCAGTATATACGTAACGTATGGATAACTGCCTGCCTGTGCTCCTAGCAAACGTCTCCGAGCTGTGTACCGTATACCTCAGGTGTAGGGTGACATTGGTAAGTTATGCAAGTGCTCGTTTTGGGTGCTGCATGCACGGTCCAATGTTCTGCCTTTCCAGGAGACATTGGCCAATGGGGCCTGTGGGTGTGGGTGTGTCTGCCCTTGATGGCTGCTGCTTTACGGCACAGATTCCCAACTCCAGTCCAGGTTTGCATCACACTGTTCGGGTTTTCCTGCTATCCCTCATGAATATGCATGGGCTACATCTACATGCCATGGGGGTGGTGCATAGATATACAGCACAGGCATATGTATGAGTGTCAGCATGGAACTTGACTGGTGTGTGGCCCACCAGGACTGCATTTGGGTGATTCTGCTCTAGGTACTGCCCCTGTTCATGGTGTCTGTTCTCAGTGGGGTAAAAGATAGATGTCTTACCATTGCATATGTCCCCGCCATGAAAGGTGTGTCCTTACTATCACTGTTTAGTTGTGGGAAAAATATGTGGGCAGGATTGGCAGTAGCCCCAGCTGGGCTTTGAACCTGTGACCTTCTGTTCCTGTATGCACTGTCTGTGTGCACTGCACCACTGTGTAGCCACAGATTGGTTGGATTCCCTGGACTGTCCATGACTGTGGATCCGGCAGGACCTGTCTGTTGCAGTGGACTGTGCCAGCCTGCACATGGCTAGGCCTCTGTCTTCTGTGGTTAGCAGCCACTGCCCCCTGCACCACATGTACTTGTCCACCAACATGCTGGCATGAACTTCTCTCAGAAAAAGCAGTTGACCTGATTGCAATGTGGCAGTATGGGACTGCATTTGGGGGACTTGGCTGTAGGTAATGCCCATTGTTGTGGTGTGTGTGCGGTGTTGGGTAAAATATGGGTGTTTTCCCCATGCATACAGGGGTGTCTGCGCTATCTTTATTTAGTGGTGGGTAAAATATAGGGACTGGGCTGGCAGGTGCCCCAGCTGGGATTTGAACCTGTGACCCTCCTGTTTTGGAGGTGCTGGCTCTGTCTGCTGCATCACACTGTGGCCGCAGAGGCAGTGCAGTACCTGGTGATAGGACACCTGTCAGGATGGGTATGCACAGCTTGCTCTTCAGTCTTTTACTGTGGCCTCATTCACCTTGTCTGGTGACAATCTTGCAGCTAAACCCCAGAAATAGACACATATACCGGGGCCTTACTTTTAAGCTGGGCAACAGTGATATTGGTGGGCAACCATTTGGAAGACACCCAGGACAGCCACAGGGCTGGGAATTATTTTTGGGGGAGTCTCAGCTCCATGGCCCTTCCTACATTCATATCTTTTTTTCTGGGACTGTCCTGGGTGTGCTTTTTATATTTGCCCATTACTGTAACTGTTCACAAGCTGCATTACTATTTTTATTATTGATTTTCTGGTCATTGTCTATTTTTACTTTCACCTTTCTGCTGTGCACATGTATCACACTGCTTACGTTTTGCAGGTTTCCCCGGTTTTGCTGTACATTGCTAACGGAAATGGTTTCTCTTGCCTTTATATGACCTCTAGCGCGACTGTTTCACTCGCGCTATTTTTTCATGGGAAATTCGGCCCCGTTCATGTGCGGGGAGCCTCTCCCCTCCCCTTACCCGCCCCATGACCCCGTCTCTCCGCCCCTCGGGGACCTTCCTCCGCCCTCCGTTCGCCGTTACACGCCTCTTTCGGACATTTGCGGGCCCGTATTTGTGCGGGGCCCGTTAGTGTGTCGCGCACATTCACGGGGGTTCCTCGCACCTGTGCGGGGCGTTTAGGAGCGTTTGTCACCGTTTAAGTGGCGCGTTGCCGTGCGCTGATTTGCGGCGCGCACATTCCCGGACTTTAGTAAACATACCCCTAAGTGGGGATTGAGGATGGAGGGGTAAAATTTGAGTGGATGAAATAGGAATGAGGAAAGAGCAAAAGGAGAAAGATTATTATGTTAAAGCAGATGTAGAGAGAGAATGGAAAAAAACTAGAAGAGAAGAAAGGACAAATGGACAGCAGACGATGGAGAGATAGCAGAAGACACAAATAAACCAGAAGAAAGTGGCTGGAACAATTGCAACTGAAAAAAAAATGCACAAAAGTTACAAAGATATCTCTTTATTTTGAATTTATTAACTGGAATATGTCAGCTCTGGGAAATGTGCATCATTAATGTCTGTGCTTTGTTTAGTACAAGAGGAAATTAATTTATAGTTTTATTTCTACATTGTTGTACATTCCAAGTTTGGCTTTTAGGGTTCCCAGTTTAATTATTGTCTTCCTGTTTTTAAATTGTGATTCCTTGTTTGGTGATGGTCTATGTTCTGCATGTGTAACTGAGCTGAGGTATTCTGTTTATGTAATTCCTATTTGACATTGTCACTTGTTCTCTTTCCCCAGTAGGTCATGTATTGTTATTCTCTGAAATGTATTGGTTTAATATTTGCAGCATTGCCTTTTGATAGGTAGTGTATGGTGCTTTATGAGTCCTGGTAGTGCTGTTAGGATACGGTGGGTTTGCTATGGGTTCTAAATGGGCAGTGTTTGTAGTAGTTCCTAATGTGCCTGGCGGTTGGCACTGGATTATAGTAATGTAGAAATCTTTGTCTTTCTTTATCCATACACTCATGAAGAGGCATGTTTACTAAAAGTTAGTGTATGGTAACATTATGCAAATATTTATGCAAATGAGGCTCCTTATGCAAATGAGGCCCCGCACCAAGTCTCCGCACATGGCCCCGCACCCCCCTTGCGCCGCCCCTGTGTGCAGTACACTGTTTAAAATCTTGCTATTCGACTTCAATGTTACCTTTTCTGAGTGCCCCAGATATCTCTGAAACCTCTTGATCCAGTGTACTCCAGAAAGATATTTAAGATTTCCCCACTGACATTCATACAGGTGGAATCAACCTATTATGTGGCATTCTGCTATCAGACAGTACTATTATGGACTCAGTGCCTTGACATCAAAGAACAGAATGTGATGCTGCCACTTGACATGCTCTGGTTGCTCCTATGTATTCTTTCTCAGTGGATGAGAGGGTCACTCTCTTGTTTCATGCTGGCACAGCTAATGATCTCATCCTTGAGTATGAAAAGATGCCTAGTAGTGACCTTACTTTCTTTTCTTTCCCGTTCACTGGCAGCTTTAACGTTCATTGGATAGTAACTTTTAGGTATTATGTCACTCTTTTGTATGTTTTTCATTCATGCTGCAATGTGCTCATTCCCTTGCTCAGTCGATCCTTTATTGCAGCTGAATTTCTTTATCCTACGTGCCTGCCACATGAGAATGTAAATCGTGGTGTGATGGTTGTTTGGCTGCTTTAGCTTCCTTGTCTCCAGTGAGGAGCCTGTACAGGTTTTCCTCTGCAGTTCCTTTGGTTAGGTATCTGCATCCATCTGAATGAGGAAAACATTTCTGTGGAAATGTATGTTGAGGCTGATCAAAAGCTTTCCAAAGAAAATGCTTCCTTCCAGGTCACACACGTTTTTCATGGGTATCTTATTCTTGCTTCTAAAAGTTATGATATAACTCAGCCATCCTTATCTTGTTCCCTGTGATGGAGTATATAGCTAGCTCCCCATCTCCTGCAGAGATACCTTCTGCCCCTATAAGAAACTAGGCTGGAAAATGCCTGGGGAGGGTGTGGCCCAGTCCCAGGGTTTAAACCAGGAAACAGGAGACCTGGGGGAGAGAGAGAGAGAAGCCCGGGTTTCTGGAGTATACCTGAAGAATACTTACCTGTAAAAAAAAGACTGCTGTGGAGGTAGGAAGCATTTGAATTCATTACTGATTGCTCATCCTTGCTGCTGGAGTTCTGCTTGGTTGGAGAGACGTTTTGCTGGGATGTGCTGCCTGAAGTGAGGAAACTGAGGAGCCAGTTTTATTTGTTTTGGAAGTGCCGTCTGTGCTGGAGCAGTGTTCAGCAGAGTAGCCTTGGTGAGAGCAATTAAGGACTGGTTACAGCTGGGTAAAAAGCCTAGGGTAATAAAGGGTTTAAACCTCAGCATGCCTAAAACCCCAAGAAGAGCCAGGGCAGTTGTCTGGATGCTGGTCCCCGAATAAAATATACTTTCTTTAAAACCTCTCTTAGCTGTGGAGTCCTGTATCATGCCTTACTCTGGCCACATCTATCACATCCCTCATTTGCAATGCCTTTTCTGTCTGCAAGTAAAGTTTTCACTTTTGTACTTTAATTAATTTCAGTGAAAAATGTGTACATGGCTTGTGGCTCCTCAGTTAATGCATTGGTTTGATGAGCTGTCTTTCTGTGTGACTTTAAACTGAAGATTCATATTTTTTAAATCTTTTGTCTATGATTTCTCTATTGGCTGACTTGACTATCTCTTTTACTGCCCCTGCCATCTTCTTGTATTATATATCAAAAGTGGCAAGTTAGAGTTAGGAAAATGGGGAATGAGCAGGCAACTGAGTATGATGCCACAGCACTCTGCCTCATACCTCATAGATTAATTGTTATTTCTTGTTCACTGTGTACAGTACAGTCATACTGAATATCTTCAGGCCAATGTGGATAATAGGTGCTTTTAGAAAGTGATAGATATGCTTGTAGACAGTTAGCTGTCTAATGACAATTGTGTCCCATTTGACAACTATTAGGAGTCATGGGGAAGATAATTTCATAGCTACTTCTTTCTAATATTTTATGGCACTACTTTAACTCTGTAAATTACCAAGAGTCAAACTGTGACCAAACAGGTCTATCATACCAAACAATGCAACAGTCTTTTGTGAACATGTGTTCAGTGGGTCCCTCTGTGTATAAGTGACTTCTTCTGCATGCCCAAGCCTGTATTAAGGTTATAATATATGGTAAGACTTCACTTGGAAAATAACCATGTTTGAAGAAAGATTTTGCAATTCATTAACAGGTATCTTCTGATGAACATCCCTGCAAATGATGATGTACAGAAAAATACTGTATGAAGACAGAGGAGACGTAGGATCTGGGATGATGAGACCAAGTTCAACAGAAACAAGTGGATGAACATTTTCAGTAAGGCATCTAAGAAGGCAAGTATCCCCATATCTTTGGGTTCCTGAATTCTATTGTACTGTTCTCAAATTTTATTTGTTTCTGGAAGAATATCCTAATGGTTAGAGCAGCATGCTGTGGGAAGCCAGAATTCAAATCTCACTGGCATTCCTTATAATATCGGACAAGTTACTTCACCCTCCATTGCCTCAGGTACAAATTTAGGTCTAAATTTACTAAAAGTGTTTTAATGTTATTATTAGTGAACAGGTTACACTATATAAAATGGATCTTGCAATAAACAATGAGAATTATTTTAGAGTTGTTATTCACAGTTTCCATGTGAAAGATTCAGCATTATACTGGAAGATCTGGAGCAAGAGGATTGGGTACCCTCGGCAAACCTTCAGTCTTACACTCTACCCTCTGAGATTTTGATAAGTTAAACTCAGCCATTATGATCATCAGAACTGCATCCTTCCCACAATAATCCTGCAAATATGCATAATTGGATATTATACTTTAAACAAATTAAACTTTGCTTTGCATGTGTGTGTGCGCACGCTCTTCCTGCAGGTTGAAGAATGTGCTAATAGCTCTTTGAGTTTGTGTTGTTGTCAAGATTATTGTTTTGCTTTGACTAATGCTGATTTTTGCTGCCCCTTAGAAGCCGCTGCACTAGGTAACCACCTAGTCTTGTCTAATGGTTGACTAGGCTGATTACATGTGGAAATTGCAGTTTTAGAAAGGACTAAATTTACAGAGAAATTGTAATGGGATATGTCAGGGTCTTGGTTAGAGAGTGGCCTGGGTGGGTCAAAAATCTACACATGTACTCCCCATTTCATATTGGAAATGCACATGTATGACAAAAATTCTCCACATTGGAATTTACAGCCATTGTTGAGTTTCCTCCATGGCTTTTTCCCATTTAAAGATTTCTAAAATGGTTCCTCTGGATCTACATGTCAGCTAATAAACGTGCACTCCTGCATGTCTTTATATGCATTTTAGAAAAGGATCCACATTTGGCAGTCTTCACAAGTTCCTGAAGGAAAGGTCTATAAAGCATTATTAAAGGAGACCCAGGAAATCCACTGCTTGCCTCAATACAAGCATTATGAAACCTGTGTGTCTTTTGGGGAAACTGCTAGGTACTTGTGACCTAGATTGGCCACTGTTGGAAACAGGATACTGGGCTAGATGGACCTTGGTCTGACCCAGTATGGCATATCTTATGTTCATATATAACAGCATCTTTTAGTAAATATAATCCTTAGATTGTAAACCTTCTTGGGACCAGAATATACCCATTATACAGCAACTGAATGTAACTTTCCTTGAGCCATCAATCAAAAGATGTGAGTTAAATATAAACAAAAATCTATGCTTGTAGTGGCCGTGTGTGCTCACATGCTTTATGCCACTAAATTTTCTACTTATGCAGATTAAAATCTCTTCTAGTTTCTATTTTTTATGCATGGAGAACACATGGCTAAACAGATTCCTTCAATTGCTCATTCCACTGTCTTCACCAAGACCTGATAGATATGCTCCTTCTAGAGGATAGTGAAGTGTTTTCTGCTAGCTCATACCCTCTGAATTGCCTTCTTTCAGTGCTAAAACTGAAAAAAAAACCCCACAAAGCCCCTGGAAACTGGGGATATACAATAAATAGAAAGCCTGAGAACTAAGGGGAACATTCCGAACCACGAATAAAGCACATAGACGTGTCATGTAGATGTCAAACGATATCGATGTTGAAAACCGTATTCCGGAACGTGAATGATGCACATGCAGAGGCTAGATGGATTTGGAACCCTGGACATCCAGAAAAGGGGCGGGATAGGGTCTTGCCTGACAGCATCGACATCAAGTTGTATTCTTTGCATGGCCGTATACGTGCGGCAGCCAGAAACTGGACATGCAAATTAGACCAACAGAAATGCGGAATAAGGGCAGGAGATAGACAAAAGAAGACTAGTGTACAGGTAAGGCACAGGCACCATGGCAACGGACAGAAATGAGCATGTTCCTGGGGAATGCTGCCAAAGGAGACATGGAGACAGACAGATGATGAACCAAAGTGTGTATTGAAATGCAGACAGCAGAGATACAACTATACAGAGCATACATCACCTACAGAGGCCTGCACAAACTATGCCACCCCCCCACATGGCCCCCCACCCATGTGACACCCCCAAATTTTTACTGCTCACACCACATGCCCTTGTGACCCACCACAGCCCATGACACAGCACCCCCACCCACCCCCATAAACTCCACCCACAGAAACCCAGTGAAGGCACACTCCAGGCACACCCATTGGGACAATAGGCCAGGGCTAGTGCTACCCCCCAAGTACCCTTGCCTGCCTCCTTGTCCTCCCCCCTGCTGGCTCACAGTGCTGGGGAATGTTCCGGAGGGGAGTGAGATATGTCCCCTGAGGATGAGCTGCTGCTGTTGGTGTCCCCACTGTGTCCCCCCTGAGCCCCATGGAAAGGGGGGAATACCATAGGTGGCCCTGCACCCCAAAGCATAGGACACAGAATGTTGGACTGCTCCCTGGCAATACACCCCCCCAGCTGATGCCACCTGTGCAGTGGCACGTATGGCCACTCTGCTGGTAGAAGGCATGACTGCAGGCACAGGAGTGTGGGCAGGTGCCACAGCAGTAGTGGACAGTGGCGGAAGTGGTGACACAGGCCTGGTGGCCACAAATGGCAGCACAGGGGTGGGATGGGGTCAGGATCACCCTGTAATCTGCCCAGCTGGCTGATAAGGGCCACAATGTTCACTCTAAGGTGGCCTATGGAGGCATCGAGCCAGGCTGTTGCAACCAGCTGCTGCTCCTAGAGGGCCAACTGCTGCTCCCAGAGCAAGATACCCACCCAAGAGCGTATGGTTCGGAAGAATGTATCTTTGAAGGATACTACCAAAAGCAGAGAGGTTCCACAAAAGAGTAAAGTAGCCCAAATGCCCTCAAGTATGGAGCAGACAGAGCTTAAAGATCCCAAATTAACCATGTCTAACAATAGCCAAATTAATATGAATAAAATACATTCTCTAAAATGCTTGTATGCAAATGCTAGAAGTCTCTAAAATAAGATGGGAGAGTTTAGAATATATAGCACTAAATGAAAGGTTAGATATGATTGGAATATCAGAGACATGGTGGAAGGAGGACAACCAGTGGGACACTGTGATACCTGGGTACAAACTATATCATAATGATAGAGCTGATCAAATTGGTGGAGGGGTTGCTCTCTATGTTAGAGAGGGCATTGAGTCAGAAAGGATTAACGTTTTGCAGGAAACAAAATCTGCTGTAAAATCTATATGGATTGAAATTCCATGTAAATGGGGGAAGGCAATGGCAGTGGGGGTGTACTATCGAGCGCCTGGCCAGAATGACCAAATGGATGATGAAATGCTCAAAGAAATCAAGGAAGCTAACAAAAGCTACAGCACAGTAATAATAATGGGTGATTTCAACTACCCCGGTATCAACTGGGTCAGTGTCACGTCAGGACATGCTAGGGAGATAAAGTTCCTAGATGAAATAAATGACTGCTTTTTGGAGCAGCTGGTTCATGAACCAACGAAAGTGGAAGCCATATTAGACCTAGTCCTTAGTGGAACACCAGATCTAGTGCAAGAGATAAGGTTGTCGGGGCCACTTGGCAATAGTGATCATAGCATGAACGCCTTTGAATTAATTAGTGGAGGAGGGATAGTAAGGAAATCCACAGTAATACCTTTTAACTTTTGAAAGGGAGACTATGATAACTAAAAGGAGCAGTTGCAAAGGTAAAAGACGTACATCAGGCTTGGGTGTTGTTGAAAAATACTATCTTGGAAGCCCAGACCAGCTATATTCCACGCTTTAAGATAAGTGGAAGGAAGTCCAAAAAACTGCCAGCATGGTTTAAAGGTGAGGTCAGAGAGGCTGTTGTTGCCAAAAAAGCATCTTTCAGGAAATGGAAAAAAAGAGCCAAACGACGAAACCTGGAAACAGCACAAGCACTGGCAAGTCAAATGCAAGGCATTGATAGGGCAGGCAAAGGGAGAATTTGAGAAGAAGCTTGCTGCAGAAGCAAAAACGCGAAGTAAAGACCTTTTCAAGTACATTCGTAGCAAAAAACCTGTGAGAGAGTCAGTTGGTCCACTAGATGATAAAGGGGTTAAAGGAGCACTAAGAGGCGACAAGGCAATAGCGGAGAGACTGAATTAATTCTTTGCTTCAGTCTTTACTGAGGAAGATGTAGGGATGTTACCCATGACTGAAGTGGTATTTAAAGGTGCGGAAAAATTGAAGGAAATATCGATACATCGGGAAGATGTATTACAACTATTAGATAAACTGAAGAGTAGCAAATCACCTGGGCTGGATGGCATACATCCAAGGGTGTTGAAACAACTGAAATATGAGATTGCAGACCTGCTATTAGTAATCTGTGAACTATCATTAAAATCATCTCTAATACCTGAAGATTGGAGGATCGCCAATGTAACACCAATTTTTGAAAAGGGTTCCAGGGGGGATCCGGGAAACTACAAACCGGTGAGCCTGACATCAGTACCGGGAAAAATGGTAGAAACCATCATAAAGAATAAAATTACTCAGCATGTAGATAGTCATGACCTAATGGGAGACAGCCAACATGGCTTTAGACAAGGGAGATCTTGTCTTACTAATCTGTTATGTTTTTTTGAAGGAGTGAATAATCAGGTGGACAAAGGTGAGTCGGTTGATATTGTGTATCTGGACTTTCAGAAAGCCTTTGACAAGGTCTCTCATCAGAGACTTTTGGCAAAACTAAAGAGTCATGGGATAGGAGGCAGTGTACTATTGTGGATCAGGAACTGGTTAAAATATAGAAAGCAGAGGGTAGGGCTAAATGACCAATTTTCCCAATGGAGAAAGGTGAATAGTGGTGTACCCCAGGGATCTTTGCTGGGTCTGCTGCTTTTTGACATATTCATAAATGACCTGGAAAGTGGAATAACGAGTGAGGTCATCAAATTTGCAGATGACACAAAACTATTTAAAGTTGTTAAAACCCAAGAGGATTGTTGAAAATTGCAAGAGGATCTTGATAAATTAGAAGACTGGGCATCAAAATGGCAGATGAAATTTAATGTGGACAAGTGCAAGGTTATGCACCTAGGGAAGAACAACCCAAACTATGGTTACACGATGCAAGGTTCCACATTAGGAACCACCACCCAGGAAAAAGATTTAGGCGTCATTGTGGATACCATGTTAAAACCCTCGGCCCAGTGTGCAGCAGCGGCCAAGAGAGCAAATAGAATGCTAGGTATGAGAAGGAAAGGAATGGAAAATAAAACAAAAGATATTATAATGCCGCTATATCGTTCCATGGTGAGACCGCACCTTGAATATTGTGTGCAATTCTGGTCGCCGTATCTTAAAAAGGATATAGCGATTTTAGAAAAGGTTCAGAGAAGAACCACCAAAATGGTAAAGGGGTTGGAAGGATACTCCTATGAAGAAAGGCTAAAAAGGTTAGGGCTCTTTAACCTAGAAAAGAGACGGCTGAGGGGAGATATGATACAAATCTATAAATTAATGAACGGAGTGGAACAGGTAAACGTAGATCGATTGTTTATCTTATCAGAATATAGACTAGGGGACATGCAATGAAGCTACAGGGTAAACTATTTAAGACTAATAAAAGAAAATTTTTTTTCACTCAACGTGTAATCAAACTCTGGAATTTGTTACCGGAGGATGTAGTAAAGGCTGTTAGTGTAGCTGGGTTTAGAAAAGGTTTGGACAAGCTCCTGGAGGAAAGGTCCATAAACCATTATTAAGAAGGGACCCAGGATATCAATGCTTGAACCAACACAAGCATTGTGGAACCTGTGTCCCTTGGGGAAACTGCTAGGTACATATGACCTAGATTGGCCACTATTGGAAACAGAATACTGGGCTTGATGGACCTTGGTCTGACCCAGTATGGCATATCTTATGTTCTTATGTTCTTATGAAGAAGCTCCAGCCTCATGTGCATGTTCTGTGAATGTGCCTCATTGTGGGTGGGCATTTGCTGGGTGCACTGCACCAGCAGCACAGATGTGCATTGCCATGGCTGATTCCTGTGCACATTCCCTCCCGGTTGCCCTGGTGGCTCTGGTGACAGTGAGGCTTGGCTCTTCCCATCCTCTGATGTGGTATGCCCCTCCCCATCTGCATCAGCAGGCCCAGTGGTCAAGTCACTAGGGTTGCCCAGGTGCAATTCATCTGCCTTTGCTGGCGCCACTGAGGCTGCAGCCTGAGCAGGTGACTGGGGCACTGGTGGAGTGGCTGGTGGCATTGCTGGCATGGGAGCAGTGCTGGGACCCACAATGGCATCAGCACCTGTTGGGTGAAGCAATACCAAGCAAATCATTAAGGATGCATGATGCCAGTGTGCACACACACACACACACACACACACACACACACACACACACACACATGTAGAGGTGTAGGAAGAAGGACCTATAGACACAGCAGTGCAGATGTGTGGGCACAGCATAGACTGAGACATGCACCACAGTGCAGACCACAACTACAGAGCCGTCCACAGAGGTAGCAGAGGGAAAGATGGAAGTGTGACATGGCCATGAGTGGCCAGTGAATACCCTGATGACATGTGAAAGGTGCAGTGTGAGGTGAGGAGGTGGCCCAAAGCCAGAGATGCAGGGTGCAGAAAGAGGCCATATAGGAGGCGGATGACAGATCATGCACATGCCCCTGTCCCTTGCTATCCTTGTGTTGTCTAGGTGCACCTACTCTTGCCTCCTTGCTGGGCAGACTAGATGGACCATACTGGTCTTTATCTGCCATCATATACTATGTTACTATGCAGGTCACTGACACCATCTAATGTAGCAGAGTCAACTGTTGCCAGGACCCACCTCTCCAGGTCAGTCAGCTGTGGCCCCTGACCATCTGGACCCTCACTGTGTGCCTTTGTACATGTGTCCCGGTGCACCTGTCAGCACTTCCACTTCAGGTTCTCAATCTCATGGTTGTTGTGGTGTATGGCATTAAGTCAGTGACAGATGGCCAGCCACCACCGCAGGCGCTCATAGGCACTCAGCTTGCACCCCTCTGTGCTCATCAGGGCAGCAAAGTCATCAAGTACTGCCTCTATGAGGAGGGTCAGTTTGCCAATGCTGAAGTTGTGTTTCCATGTTGAGACCCTGAGGGTCATTGCTGAGTGCACAGATGCACGGTGAAGCCCCCAAAACAGATGTAGCTGCCTAGAAACACATCCAAACTGGCACAGCAGGCCAGGAAGATGTCCAAGCCATGGGGGCCTGACTGCAGACATGATGTATGTCTTATGACGGGCAGACATATAGCAGCATAGACATACCGGCATACAGAATACAGGCCATATTTGTGCATATATTCATGTGTAGAGGTACAGACACGCATAGGACTTCTACGTACCTATGTGTAGCAGTGTCTAGATGTGCCCGTCATGTATAAAGTGCATCAATGGCTAGACCTTTGCTCTTTCAATGGCCGTATCCATTAGCGACAGTGCAGGACATTACTGAGGCGATATCCTGACCTGTAGACGAACCTCTGCGGAGTCCACAACTCAGTGATCACACACAGGTAGGTGCCATGTGTGCCTGATGCACAATGTCTGCCAGAAGCATGCCAACATGGCGTGACAGTGTCCTCCAGGATGACAGTGAGGGCATCCTGTGTAGATATAGACAGGGATCTGTGAAATGATGGGTGCATAGCACCCAACAGGGGCCGTGGCAGTGCGGCAGGAGGGTGGGCTGCAGGAGAGGGGAGAAACCAAAGGTACACTGTGGTGGGAATGGTGAGAGGGGGAGGGCAACATAAGACACACACAGCTGAAGGGAATGGGAAATGTAGGCCAATGGTGCCACTGCCCCACACCTGCTGCTTCACAGAAAGGACACTGCATCATGGGGCAGCGAAAGACCATATGGCCAGTAGGACCACCCCTCAATACCAGGCACCATGGTCCTACTAACTCCCTTAGATAGGCAGCTGTGTCTGTCCCATTCTCCCTTGCAGGTGTGACCTGTCCATCCCCCACCCCCCTCCTATTGGGAGATGGTCCCAAGGGAGGTTTTGGATTTGTTAGGAACTGGGAAACATTCTGGGGAAAGGAGGAACTCTTCTGAAGGGATGGACTCCACCTTAACTGGAATGGAACCAGACTGCTGGCATTAACCTTTAAAAAGGAGATAGAGCAGCTTTTAAACTAGATAACAGGGAAAGTCGACAGTCGTCCAAGAGCACATGGTTCGGAACAATGTATCCTTGAAGGATACTAGCAAAAGACTGAAGTTAGGGAATATCAACAGAAAGGTTCTAATAAAGACAAAATTAACCCAAATGCCCTTAAGTACAGAGCAGACAGAGCTGAAAGATTCCAAATTACCCCTACCTAGAGCCGATAGTCAGATTAATATGAATAAAATGCAGCTTCTAAAATGCTTCCATGCAAATACTAGAAGTCTAAAACATAAGATGGGAGAGTTAGAATATATAGCACTAAATGAGAGGTTAGATATGATTAGTATCTCAGAGACATGGTGGAAGGAGGACAATCAGTGGGACACTGTGATACCTGGGTACAAACTATATCGTAATAACAAAGCAGATCAAATTGGTGGAGGGGTTGTGCTCTATGTTAGAGAGCGCATTGAGTCACAAAGGATTAAAGTTCTACAGGAAACAAAATTCACTGTAGAATCTCTATAGATTGAAGTTCCATGTAAAAAGGGGAAGATGACGGCAGTAGTGGTGCACTATCGACCTCCTAGTCAGAATGAACAGATAGATGATGAAATGATCAAAGAAATCAGAGAAGCTAATAAAAGTTACAACACAGTAATAATAATGGGTGATTTCAATTACCCCAGTATTGACTGGGTCAATGTCATGGCAGGACATGCTAGGGAGATAAAGTTTCTAGATGAAATAAATGACTGCTTCTTGGAGCAGCTGGTTCATGAACCGACAAGATTGGAAGCCATTTTGTTTTTTTTTTTTAAACATTTATTTTCATTTTGCAACAAACAAAAGAAACAACACACCAAAAAAGACAAAACAAGTATACAATAAGGAAAAGTAAACCCATTACCCCCCACCCCAATGCTTCTTCTCTACCCGATTAAAGCAGGATGGGGGTGCTTCCAATTAACAGTGATTATACATCAAACGATCAAAAGAGTATCTACAATACAGCATGATCATGGAACAGAGATACATACAAAGTTAGACAGTCAGATGAGAGCATTTAGCAAAATGTACATAGTCATTGAGCATCATCCATTGAGACCAATGAAGAGGGGTCTGAATGGAGGAAGCGAAACAGTCGAAGTATGTGTTCATATTTACTGTAAGGACAGACATGATTCCACCATTCATTGGGGCTCAAGTGGGAGCTAGTTTTCAGTATTACTTAATTAGGGAAATAGCAATGCCAAGCATAACGTTTGAAAGGAGATAAGCCATTTTTGGGAGAGAGGGGATCCCCGCAACTAGGCGAGGTCCCACTATCCTCCAAGAAAGGGGCTCCTTAGAGTGCAAGATAGACTAAATACGACCCCAGACCCGACGCCAGTGATACTGTAGTGCGGAATATTCATGTATAACATGAAGCAATAAACCAATGGCCGCAGAACGTGTCCAGCAACCAATGCCCTGAGTAGTGTTCCATTTATCTAATCTGTGAGGAGTGTGAAAAAAACACCGGTGGGCTAGAAAGAGGAGGTTCTGAGTGAGTGAGGCGGATCGGGAACCCGTGTCCCTCTACTCCGGATAAGGCTCCATTGCTCCGAGGTCAAAGTCACATGTGATTCTCTCTCCCACACTTTCTGCGCTAAAGGGGTATCTCTAGGTATAGCAGTACATAAGGTTTAATAAAATTGGATGCTACACCCGGTGAACTATCGAGAGATCGGAAAGTCTCCAATCAACCTTATGTAAGGAATACCGATGGCGGGAGCATTCCAGTGCTCCGAAGGCAATGCTGAAGTTGCACTGACCAGAGTCGGGAGTCTAAAATTAAATAAGAGTATTAAAGGCACCTAAAGTGTCTAAAAGCATTGGTGGATAGTGGGAGTCTAATGGGAGAGTCATACCAGGGAGAAAGGTAAGAGGAATCGGTTGCAAAGGCCCGCTTCTATAGCTGGCCACACAGGTCAACTCGGTACAGGAGCTTTCAACTAACGAGCACCGTGTTTGAGAAGAACAGATTGAGGGAACACTGAGTGAAATCGCCACCAAGTATCAATGGCGCACTAGGAGAGGCCAAGGCCAACTGCGCAATACTTGTATAGTAAGCAAGGTTGTCCACATTCGGGGCATAATGCAAATACACGTGAATTCACTATCTCCAACCTCTAGGTATACACAGGCCCATCTACCCTCCTTGTCAGCGCTAAGATCAGATACTGTAGCGTGCAAATACTCCTTAACCAGAAGGGTTATCCCGTACCATTTGTAAACGGTGGGAGAGTAGACAGCTACCATATGAGGCTTAGCATTGAGTTGCAGTATTTCAGCAGAGTTTAAATGCGCTTCCTGAAGAAACACTAAATCAACATACTCATGGCTAAGACAGCTAAGGATTTTCTTTCCTTTGAGTGGACCATTAATGCCGTTAACGGTGAATGATAAGATTTTACATAAGGCCATGCAGAAAATTTAAAAATTCTGAGCATGAAAGCACACATAATTTCACTATGTCCCTCAAACTGACTGTATCTGGCTGTACGCATGACACAGAAAATAAGCTAATATAATACAATGAAGCGCCCCACATTAACAAAGAAAACCGCAGTACGGTAGAGGAGAAGCAAAACCCCAAAATTACTGGCGACCATGTGTCTGCGGGGAGAAACCCCAGAGAGGGCCGAAATTGAAAAACACATAACCTGTAGGACTGTGCGTGCTCCGAATCCGACCGAGGCACATAACATGAAGGGATAGGAGACCAAAAGAACAAAAGTCATATGGAGAAAGAAAGAAAGTCCAGGCGATTTCTGTGCTTGGCTATGATCGCCACATCGGGCCCTTCAAAATGGCGGACAGAGCCGGCAGTTAAGAGTCCAAGACTCGGGATTAGCGCATCTGCTCTGCTTCTTTGGAGTCTAAAAATGTTGATAGTAGATCAGGATCTTCGAACGTCCTGGTTTGGTTGTGGAGAGTCACTCGGAGCTTTGCCGGATACAACAGGCCAAAGCGAGCCTGTAGCTGTTGAAGTCGAGGGCGAAAAGCAAGGAGTTTCTTCCGACGGTCAACGGTAGGCTTTGCCAAATCAGGAAAAAAGGAGATCTTACGACCTTCAAATTCCAAATGATGATTCGCTCGGGCAACATGTAAAATTTGTTCCACTTGTTGATAGCGTAGCAAGCTAAAGATAATAGGCCGGGGGGTCGTACGGTTGGGCGCCATGTGGGCAGGAACACGGTGTGCTCGATCGATTTCCAGTTCTCTGTGAAAAGTGATCTTCAGCAAGGAGGGAAGAGTTTTGAGCAAGAATTCTCTTATATCTCCTGCTTCCACCCCCTCCGGTATGCCGAGGAGCCTCACATTGTTGCGGCGGGCTCGATTATTACTATCTTCTAACTCCTTTTGAAGATTCTGTATCTGGCGCTCAGCCTTATCCAGTTTGCCCAAGCGCGCCTCGTGCGAGTCGAGGACCCCCGCCATGTTGTCCTGCCGTGAGGAAAGACTTTCAAGTCGGTCCTGGAGCACTCCAAAGTCTTCTCGCATGGCTCGAAGCGCTTCTCCATTGGACTGCACCAATTCTTTCACGCCGCGTATTTCCTCCAAAATCTCCAGGTGCATTACGGGGTTTTCACGAAATGGGACCATCTTCTGTGGAGAGGACACCTCTGTTTTGGAGCGTTTTCCGTGAGAAAAGGAAGGAGACCCGAAGTCCAAGCGCGCTGGTTTATGGGCCGCCATCCCCCCCGAGGTACCCCGGTCAGCTCGGAGCAAAATAGTAAGTTTGTATAGGTATTAAGTCAGGATTCTAAGTAGGCCTCTCCGGAGCTTCAACGCAAAGCGTCCTACCCGCTGGACATCAGGCTCCGCCCCCCTGGAAGCCATTTTGGACCTAGCCCTTAGTGGAACAATTTTCTTAATGTCAACCCTTCAAAGTCTTCTGCTATCTGGTTTTCCTTTGGTGCCTCTACTCCATCCATTTCCCATACTATGTCCACCCTCCCTATCCCTCTTGTCCCCACTTTCTGCTACCTTGGTGTTACTCTGGACCCTTCACTTTCCTTTCACCAACACATTTCCACACTCATTCGCAGTTCTTTTTTCCATTTCCGTAGGATAAGAGCCATTCGTCCCTTTCTTCCCGTCTTCCCTCACTACCTTGGTTCTTTCTCTTGTAGTCACCCATCTTGACTATTGTAATTCGGTCTTGGCAGGCCCCCCCTGCTATCAACTTAGGCGTCTTCAACTTGTCCAAAACACTGCTGCATGTCTCCTCACTCATTCATCTCCTCATGATCATGTCACATCTTGTCTTCTTTCCCTCCACTGGCTTCAGATCAAGGTCAGGTTTATCTATAAAATTCTCACCATTACCCACAAAGTTCTCCACACCAGCACATCCCAGTATCTGGCCAACCTTATCCTTCTTCAGCCCACTCCCCGTCTCCTCTGCTCGATACACGGAAATCGTCTCTTCCTTCCCCCTCCTTCACAGGCCCATCTTGAACTCACTCGTCACTCTGCATTTTTCTTTCTAAGCCCCGCCCTGTGGAATTCCCTTCCTCACTCTCTCTGCATGGAATCCTCATTCCCCTGGTTTAAAACACTCCTTAAGACCCACCTCTTTTGCCAAGCTTACGATATCCCTCCCCCAACAGAGCATTCCTCTTCCCCCTAGTCAGAGTCTTCTCTCGTTATCTCCACTACAGGTCAATAGGTTTAGCCTCCCATGTTGCCCTGTGCCTACCCCTTCTCCATTCCCCTTCCCCCCTTTTGTTTGTCATCCATTGTTTGTCTCCTTATCCCCTCTATTCTTCCTTCTGCCTTTACTACCACTTTCCTATAAACTATTGGCGTTCTTTTCCTCCTCTTTTTTTTTCTTCTAGTAGCCAGAAATTTTAATTGTACAAGGACCTGATGCTCTGGCAAGGACGGTAAATCAAATACTGCGAATAAAGATAAAGATAAAGAGATAAGGGTCTCAGGGCTACATGGCAATAGTGATCATAGCATGATTGCATTTGATTTAATAAATGAAGGAAGGATTGTAAGAAAATCCACAGTACTACCTTTTAACTTTCAAATGGGAGACTATGATAAAATGAGGAAAATAGTTAAGAAAAAACTAAAAGAAGCAGTTGCAAAGGTTAAAGATTTGCATCAAGCTTGGGTGTTGTTTAAAAATACTATATTGGAAGTCCAGACCAGCTGTATTCTACGCTTTAAGAAAAGTGGAAGAAAGTCCAAAAAACTGCCAGCATGGTTTAAAGGTGAGGACAGAGAGGCTGTTGTTGCCAAAAAACAACTTTCAGGAAATGGAAAAAGGAGCCAAATGACAAAAATTGGAAACAACACAAGCACTGGCAAGTTAGATGCAATGCATTGATAAGGCAGGCAAAGAGAGAATTTGAGAAGAAGCTTGCTGTGGAAGCAAAAAAGTATAATAAATACTTTTTCAAGTACAATCATAGCAAAAAACCTGTGAGAGAGTTAGTTGGACCATTAGATGATAGAGGGGTAAAAGGAGCACTAAGAGCGTGCAGGGCCATAGCGGAGAGACTGAATGAATTCTTTGCTTCGGTCTTTACTGAAAAGATGTAGGAATGTTACCCATGACTGAATTGATATTTAAAGGAGATGCTGCAGAAGAATTGAAAGAAATATCAATACACCAGGAAGATGTATTACAACTATTTGATAAACTGAAGAGTATCAAATCACCTGGATCAGATGGTATACATCCAAGGGTGTTGAAAGAACTGAAATATGAGATTGCAGACCTACTATCATTAAAATCATCTGTAATACCTAAAGACTGGATGATGGCCAATGTAACGCCAATTTTTAAAAACGGTTCCAGCGGTGATCTGGGAAACTACAGACCGGTGAGCCTGATGTCATTACCATGAAAAATGGTAGAAATCATCATAAAAAGCAAAATTACTGAACATGTAGATAGTCATGGCTTAATGGGAGACAGCCAACATGGCTTTAGCCAAGGAAAGTCTTGTCATACTAATCTGTTATGTTTTTTTGAAGGTGTGAATAAACAGATAGACAAAGGTGAGTCAGTAGATATAGTGTATCTGGATTTTCAGAAAGCCTTTGACAAGATCCCTCATGAAAAACCTTGGGCAAAATTAAAAAGTTATGGGATAGGAGGCCGTGTACTATTGTGGATCAGGAAATGGTTAAATGATAGGAAGCAGAGGGTAGGGCTAAATGGCCAATTTTTCCAATGGACAAAGGTGAACAGTGGAGTACCCCAAGGATCTGTGCAGAGTCTGCTGTTTTTTAACATATTCATAAGGGAGGAGTAGCCTAGTGGTTGGGGCAAGGTACTTCAGGCCGGAAGGTCGGGGGTTCAAATCCCACTAGAGGACAGCAACCTTGGGCCGGAAGGATTGGGGTTTCTAGTCCCACAGATGCTCCTTGTGGTCTTGGGCAAGCCACTTAACCCTCCATTGCCCATGTTCCCTGTAAGTATTAGTGTATGTGTCTCATATCCCCACGTGTTAAATGTATCCCCCAATAGTGTTGTGACTGCTTTGATTGAAGGATAAGGCGGTATACAAAACTGTCTAAATAAAATAAATAAAATAAATGACCTGGAAATGGGAATAATGAGTGAGGTTATCAAATTTACAGATGACACAAAACTATTGAAAGTTGTTAAAACTCATGAGGATTGTGGAAAATTGTAAGAGGATCTTGATAAATTGGAAGACTGGGCATCCAAGTGGCAGATGAAATTTAATGTGGACAAGTGCAAAGTTATGCACCTAGGAAAAAAAAACCCTTGTCTGTGGGGGTATAAGGAGGCATGCATCAGTGGCAGCACTTGGGGGTGCATGGCAGACGTGTCACAACCACATTATCTGTCTGCAGTCTCCCCTGCAGTGTTTGGGTTGGGTTATGCTGGGCCTGGTAGGGTGTCATGACGCCTGTGCTCTCCTGGTGTTTGCATACTCACCCTGCTCCTGCTGCAGCTGCTGGTGGATGCGGTTGAGAAGGTGGGGTCATGTGTGCCAGATGGCCTTGTAGCGCACATGGTACATTTCTGTGTCCCTCATGATGTGGAAGCATCTGTGGACACAAACATTGGTGCATTACATGAGTGCCTGTGTTTCCTCCCTCACGGGTATATCCCTGCCACTGCCTGTGTGCTATCCATCTACCTGTGAATGCTGGAGCTGGAGCTATTGTGCTGCTACATTCCATGTGCTACCTCTCCCTGGATTAAAGCTTGCCCTGCACCCCCTGGCCTCCTGCTTCATGTGTGCTTGCAGTGCATACTCACTGGGCCATGGACTGGGGACCATGAGGATGGTGGTGCACTGTCCAGAAAGGCTGCCTGACCTCTTCCCTGTTGGACCTGCACTTTCTGCGGTGCCCATTGTGGCCATTGGATGCTGTTCTCAGGCTTGTTGTTGCTACCTGTCACCTGTTCATGGCACCATAATTTTTAGGGTGTGGGGAACATTGTGGAATTGCACTACACCTTTCCTGTGCATATCTGTCTCTGGTTTGACAACTGTCCTGGGTGATGGAGGCTGGCATGTGGTCCCAACCTGCTTGGCTTGGTTTGGGTATGTTGCTGGTGTGCCACCCACACTTTCTCTTTTCTGGGCTTTCATGGATCCCTGAGGCTTTCTCAGGGCACTGTCTCTACATGGTTTAGGTGTGCTGCACTCATGACAGTTGTGACCATCACTTCTGCACAGGGGTATATTGTGTCTGATCCAGCCGCCTGTTTTACTGCTGCTGCTGTGCACTCTTCCACAGGTCTGTGCGTGCCTGTCTTTGGACATAGGAGGGTGTCAGGGCAATTGGGGGTTTACAGCTGCTTTGTGGTCTGTTCTCTGTGCTCTTGCTGCCATTTGCCTTGTGCTTGTGACTGGGCACTGTGACCTGTCTGTTGGGGCTCTGGCGTAGTGCTTTGGTAAGTGGCCTGGGTGCTGGGGACCATGGGCTCCATCCCCACTTGCTCTGCTTGTTTTGTGCTGTCCTTTCACCTCACACTCCATTGCTTGTGGCACATTGCTGTTGCCATTCCTGCCTGTGCTGTAACATTTTCCATTTGCACAGCTTGGCATGGCATGATCTGGGGGTGTTGCTACGCTGTCACATGGGGTAGTTTCGCCAAATGGGTTAGTTTTGCGCATACTATGGCAGACATGAACCTCACTTCTTATCCAGGGTATGTGGAATCTCTCAAATTTACTGCTAATGCTTGGAATAATACTTGCATCGTGCCAAAGAGAGACTCCTGCTGCAGTTCGTAAGATGTAATATGTATGGGTAGTTTGTCAAGATGCACTTGGAAATTCTTCTTTATCAGGCCTGTGGCTCCCAGTACAATGGGAAATATTTCTGGATCTTTCTGCCACATTTTCTTGGTCTCTGATTGCATTTCTTGATACTTCAAGATCTTCCCCCTCTCCACACGATTCACAGAATAATCACTCGGTACCGATACTTCTATTATCAATGCCGTTCTCCTAGGACAAGCAGGATGAGTCAGCCACACTTGGTGTCGTCATCCGACGGCGCCGAGACGGAAGTACTCTCCTATAGCTCAGAAGGGCTTTGTGCCCTTCTGAGCATGGGCCAACTGGCCCCACCCCCCTGCCTGCCCCTAGCTAGCCAGTTTTTCAGTTCTTCCGCCTTGCCAGCAAGACGGACCTTTCTACTCTCCAACTGAAATTACACATCTGAAGGAAAGAGGAATCCTCCTCCTTACTTACTTTTTGTTTTAAATTTCTAATGCTATCTCTGATGCTTTCTTTCTAGATTCTAAGTTATATATAATCAGAATCCTGGAATTAAAGAACAGCTCCTCCTGATCCAGGATGAACAAGGAAACTCCCAGGCAGCACAACGGATCCCAGAGAATGTGGCAGCCCAGGACGTGCCTTTAAGGCCTCCGTCCCCGGCCAGCCCCCTACCTCTCTCCTGCCTTTCTCTCTTCCTCAAGTCGGCAGGAACAATGAGTCCCGGAGAAAGCATCAGCCCAGGACGTGCCTAATAAGGCCTCCGTCCCCGGCCAGCCTCCTACCTCTCTCTCTCTGCAAGTCGGCTGAAAGGAAGCTCCCGGTGAGGCAGTAGGCAGCCCAGGAAGGGCTAGTGCCTAGGAAGGGCTCCGTCCATCTGGCCTGCCTCCTCTACTCCTTATCATTCGGAGATCCTCCTCACACAGGTGAAACGTGGGGGCGGCCATCTTGCCTCTGAGGCCTCCATCCCCAGCCCTCCGGTGGACATCCGAGCCTGCCCTTCGGCGCACTGGAGTCTTCAAATGCCTCCCTCGGCGCACGGGAGTCTTCAAATGCCTCCCTTCTAGCACTACCCCGGTCCTGCTTGGCCTGGAGAGTTCAGAGATGCCTCCACCATCCCCCTCCGGCCGGCCACGTGGCCCTCATGGCGGCAGCCATCTTGCCTGATTACATCCCCCTATGGCGCCATTGGTCGACGCCGATCCAAGCAGCTTGGGAGGAGGAGCCGCTCGCAGAGGACACCCCTATCGCCGACGGTCCCGTTCGGCGCAGAGGCATCTGTGAGGACGGCGCCGATGCTCTGGGCGCCGGTGCAGAGACACTCATTTCAACAGCAGCGGTGCCGACGCTCTGGGTGCCGGCGCAGAGACACTCATTTCAACAGCAGCGGCGCCGACGCTCTGGGCGCCGGTGCAGAGACACTCATTTCAACAGCAGCAGCATAAATGGCAGCAGTAGATCGCAGGCAGCGACACGCTCGTAGGCTACACAGACCATTACTTGCTCTCTACTGCCTACTCTATCTCTCGGGTGGCGCCCTCTCCTGGTGGGAGACTGACATGACCACTCTCCGAGGCCGACAACATAGCTGCCTCCACTGATCATCGTGCATCGTGCCATCGACTTGTGGGAAGCCTAGGGCACTCTCTCCTGGCGGGAGGCCAGCAGGTCTGCACCATAACTGCTTCTCAGTTACCAGATAGCATTCCTATTGGAATACACGTACTCTCTTCGCCTGCACAGATTCACATTCAGCCATTCCATGAGGGGAAAGGCTGCAGGAAAGACTTAGTAACAAAACAAAACAAAACAAACCCCCCCCCCACACAGATTTCTGTAAATCTAAGTATGCCCACTCCAAGTAGCTGTATATCACAAGTGTCCCTGGCCAGTAGGCCTTACATGAACCGAGGGCACACCTAAATACCTGATTAAATGCTACACAGTGAATGGAAGCATTTAACCAAGCTGGAACCTAAGCTCTTGGAGCCCTTCTTAGCAAGGTATGGGGTCAGTCCTCCACATACCAGCGCTGGCTGCGTGGGGTAACCTACCCCAATCCCTGTCTGGATGAGACCATGATAAAAGGGAGATCCCCTCTCTTTGGCATCAAGTCACTACCGGGACATGTTGATGAAGAGCCAGGCTGCTAGCTTGTCGTCTTGGTGCTCACCACTCCATGGGCGATGCCATAACATCTAGAGGCTGTCCTGGTCTGATGCCTGCGCATCGACATACACCAAAATCTGAGCCTGGGTGGCTCGTCACCGTTCCTGCCTTCATAGAGGTGTAGCTTAGACACTGCCTCATAAGGAGGTGCCAAGGTTTTCATTCACACCATTTTTTAACACGGTTCCTGCCTTAAAAAAAAAACAATTCCTCGGGTTGCAAGCCCTCCACAGTCAATGTCCAGAGCCTGAGCCGCACTTAGCTCCACGGTACTGCTTGGTCCCGGTCAAGGTACAGACCAGATCATGGGTCTTCGGCCAGCACCCTCTGAATCCTCTGGCCAGCACCGCCCTCCAGCAGTGCAAGATCAAGAACTGCCGGTTGTAACATCTTCCAGCTGGAGCTGTAGACCATGAACAGATCTCTTAACCTGACCCCCTCCAGTGGTAGGCCCTTCCAAGGCTGTTTCCTAAGACCGACAGGTCATGGTACAAACCACAGGGCTGACACTACCCAACAGGACTCCACCTTGGTACAACCAGTGGCAGCAGTTGGTGCAGTACACACAGCCAGTGTGTTCAGGGGCAGAAGATTACAGGTTCAAGTCCCAGTTGTGGCTCCTGCAAACCAGGTCCATATATATTTACCTGAGTCTATCATCTTCATGCACCAGGTTGGTGTTTGGGACACCATCCTATCTCCCCGGAGATCCGCATTCCATTCACCGATTCCCCTTTGACAGTGACAGCAGTAGCCACGAAGGCACATAGAGAGGACAATGCAGTGGAGGACTAGCCTAGTCATTAGAGCAACTGCCTAGTACCCAGAAGCTCGAGGGTCCAGTCCCACTGGCACTCCTTGGGACTTGAGCAAGTCACCTTGCCCTCCACTGCCTCGTAAGGAAAGGTTGGCAATCTACTTCCAGTGATACATTGCCAAGTAAACCCAGAGGTAGCTGGGTTGCTATGAACATAATCCTCTAGTTAGTACATGAGCTTCAGGAACAACCTACCATGAATGGCATTGGAAACCATCCTCTGCTTCTAAGGGTAAGACAACTGTGGTAGTCCAAGAAGCAGGTCAGCAAACTGGGCAGTTATGTAGGACACCCACCCCAACCTCCTCACACCCAGCAGCACCTCTGACTCAGCCACATTTGCCCTCCTACCAGGCCTGCGCCTCGTGCCCCTATCCTCTGCCTGGATCTCCTCACATCTGCCTGCACTTCCTCACATCCTCTACAGCTCAGGGGTGATCAGAAGGTCCACGCCGCATACCCCAATGTGTGGTGGCAGCTGACTTCTGTGGCAGATATTGGTGTCCCCCATCTTGGAAATGAGCCGACCTCTGCCGTGCCATCGTGAGGATCAACCAAGCAATGGGCTCCCAGAAGCCTCGCATCAACTGAGTGCTTCTGCACTGCGGAATGCTCTTGGAATGGACATCAGCACCGGCGGGGTGCTGTTGGAGTGAACAGAGTAGAGGAGTAGTCTAGTGGTTTCAACACTGGCTTGGTAATCAAGCAACCAGGGTTCAACCCCCACTAGCACTCCTTGAGGCCTTGGGCAAGTCACTTAATCCTCCATTGACTCGGAAGAAAGGCCTGCCAATCTACTTCCAGTGAACTACTTCCAGTGACACTGCCAAGGAAACCCAGGAGCTTCTGGGTCACCAGGAGTAGGACTGACTCAGAGGCACACATTGCAAGAGTGACCATCAGCACTGGCGGGGGGCTGTTGGATTTAACATCAGCACCATGGTGCTGTTGTGCACCAAGACAATCCTCATAACTCAGGGCCCCTCCCATACCCAAATGGCTACAGTGTGGGACAATACGCACCCACTATATCTTAGAAGAAGGGTTCACAGATCCGTGTCCCATCGCAGACCCCAGAGAGCAGGTCTCTGTTGCACCTTCCTGAGTGCCATGGCCTACCGTGTGAAGCCTGCATCTCTGATGAAATTTCACACGGAGCGCCCAGATCACATTTCCTGGCACGGTCAGTGGCTACATTCTGTCCCCTAGAGACAGGTACACAAGGCCAAGGACATCACCAAGATCCACAGTTCCCGGAAGCGCCCACTGGTGTTCTGTCATCTTGCGCTCTGTCATCTTGAGACAGGAACAATTGAGCCCGCCTGGAAAATGGGACAACAGGCTACCATCATGCTATCCTTGCAGAGAGAATCTTGCACTTCACAGACCCAGATCTGTGACACGGACCCCAAATAGCCTGCAGCATTAAACCCAGGCCACTGTGCCATGAGTAAAGGATGGCAGAATCCTGCAGCATCAAAACCCAGGTCCCTGTGACCATGACTGCAAGGTGGCAATGTCATGGCCGGCCAGCGGATCACCATTGTTCAAAGGTCGCAAGGGCATACATTGGCACGGATGGTCGTGTATTCCATACCTGACTACACGCACACAGTCAACAGGGCGGCCCTAGTCCCGTGCAGAAGGGAAACAGGTTCCCACTTCCCCACACAAATGACCTAGAACCTCTGATGTGCCGGACTTAACTGCAGCCAAAAGGCCCACACGAATGTCCTAGAGCCTCTGATGTGCCAGACTTAACTGCGGCCAAAGGCCCAACAGTACCATCCATTGGGCAGGGGAACCGCAACCCTTCACCATCAGCTTACTTCTCCCGTGCGGGGCTGACCACAACTCATCCTACCCACTTGAAATGGTCAGAGCCAGGCTATCTTCATCATGCCCTGGCCAGCTCCAAAGCGTTTTCTCTAAACGTATGGCCTACGAACTCCTGGATACCGTGCACAAAGAGTAACTCGAGAAGCCGACACGGTATATTGGCAACTCTTTCCCGACTTGTCGGTATCATCTGCCCCAACTTGTCATTCCCTGATCTGATACGATTGAAAATCTATCCTACAAGTACTACAGAGCCATCACGCAGCCACCTGCAACCACGCCCAGCAGCCTTGCTGGCACCAAAAAAAAAACAAAAAACTGGGGTGGACCAACAACCCCGTGGCAGCTTGGCTAGCAGTCCAAACTGCTAGTCCAGATGGCATACCTACCACACACATAATGCTACCACGGCCACCAGAGACACTCCCCGCTCTGGACGTCATCACAGCCCTACGCAACTACATGCCCAGGGCATACACGAAACAGCACATTAACAGTGATCCACTGGCAGCGACACCTGCCAACACCCTTGCTGTCTCAGGTCTACACGCACCTTTGACAAATGCATCGCCCAGCCGTCTCAAGGTCTTGACTGCTAGCACGGTCGATATTGCTGCTGGTGCGTCAATCTTGCACACCCTTGCAGCACTTCCAACTTTGTCACCGTGGCTGCCTGCTCTCAGTGGTGAACTCAATGCTAATGCTCGACGGGACCCCTCCGCTAATGCATCTCAGGGCCTGCCCATTGAGACAACTACCCTGCAGCCACATAGGCGCTACGTAGGTCTGCATGCCTACACGTTCCATATTACTACACGCGCACTTCAAATAGGCGCGCACCCATTACCACAGGCTGCACATTCTCCGTGTGTGCGTACAACGCACATTGGCACATTAAGGACGATAGTCCAAAGTGTCCCAGGGCACTCCATTACAACATCCATGCCCTGATAAAGTGACGCCTGCACCTGATCTCGGCCTCCCCCTTTCCACCACAGCGCAATCACAGCTGGGGAGGCACCAAGTATGTCTGACTCATCCTGCTTGTCCTAGGAGAAAATGGAGTTACTTACCTGTAACTGGAGTTCTCCGGGGACAGCAGGATAAGTCAGCCACACATACCCGCCCACCTCCCCTGGGAAGGGGTCAGCCTCCGTCCGAATGCCCGCCTCCTAGCAGCAAAAAGGCTCAGCTAGTGACGTACTGGCTAGCTAGGGGCGGGCAGGGGGGTGGGGCCAGTTGGCCCATGCTCAGAAGGGCAAAAAGCCCTTCTGAGCTATAGGAGAGTACTTCCGTCTCGGCGCCGTCGGATGACGACACCAAGTGTGGCTGACTTATCCTGCTGTCCCCGGAGAACTCCATTTACAGGTAAGTAACTCCGTTTTCTGGTGTTCTTCTCCTTTACCACTATGTCAGGTTTCCTGACATCCAGTTTCTGATCTGTCGGTATGGGAATGTCTCAGGTGATCAGAACCTCTTCATTCCCATATGTGTGGGATGGTTAGTGTGCTTCACAGTGTTCTTTCCTTCTGGTTTATCCCATTCTCTGCTTCATGGTGGTATTTCCTCCTTGGCAAATATACATTCCATGGGGGCAATGTTGTGAATGTTTCTCTATAGGGTCATCTATCCCTGGTACCTGTTTCACCTACATACTCTTCTCTGAGGCACATTGTCTGTATGCACTGTCTGGGTCCTCCACACCTTCACTCACTTTGCTTTAGGTCTGCTCCCCTGACTGTGTGCACTGTAAATATTCCTGCTCTTGCCCAGCTTCCCCCCCCCCTTTTTAATTCACTCTCTGTCTTCCCTATTGTTTGCATGTTTGTCAGCTTTCTGCTTTCTCTACTTATTGTGCTAAGGTGGTCCTGATGCACTCCCAGCCCCTGCATGCTGCGGCACGGGTTAGCTTTCTATGCCTAGCCTGCAGAGTAGGCATGTCTCGGCTTCAGAGAGGTTTGGGTGACATGTAGCCATTTTCTAAGTTCTTATGTATGCTGGCCTGTGGGGGGCATCACTCCATCCTGTTTCCTGTTGCACATGGGCCACAGTGCAGGTCTGGATGTTTCCGGACATCCACGTGGACATGCCATTCGACACATGGTGCACGTCTTGCTTTTTGTATATGTCTGCCAAGTAGACAGCACATTGTGCTTTGTACATTTTTTCACATATATATTTTGCAAGGCATTCCATGTCTTGTGTATGTAGATTCTTGTGCACACAGTATACTATCTTAGTTGGGCACATTCACATCTTGTACGTTTTTCTCGGACCTCAACGTCCTCATCGGAATAGACCTCCACATCTCCAGAAAAAAGAATGGCTGGTCCAAATTAAATTTTCATTACAGCAGGGCTCTACTTTGTCCTCAGTCCTGTCCAGTTTGTACCTACAGGGGCTCATTTTGGAAGCCCTATTCATGCTTTGGACATCCGAAATGGGCATAGAGATGTTCAAAGCACAGAGACATCTCCAGAGCCATTTTAGAAGCTGGATCTGTGGACATCCAACAGAGGCATGGATGGGGCATTCCCAGGAACCTGGATGTCTCTAACTTATCTCAGAAACATCCTGGAGGTTCGGAGTCATGTCTAAGTTTAGACCTGCCTCAGGCACCTGAAAATAGTTATTTTTGGCTGAAAAACATCCAGTGTAGAGAAGAAAGCATTCCATCATCCCCAGTACTTAGCACACTTTCAGTGATAGCAGCAGAGGGATTTGAACCCTCACTTCACTGTTTTTACCTCACTATTCTAACCATTAGACTATTCTGGGGATGTCTATGTAGATACCTCCACAGAGGTCTCTATGGAGCATCTCCACATTTGTTAAATCATGTTTGCACCTGGATGTGCCTGCATTTTTTTACAGACATTTTGACTTAAATGTCCCAGATTGCACTTGGATGTCCTTTCTAAAATGCCCCTCTGTATCATTCCAGGACACTGTCCATGACTCCTACACTTCTGATTGCATAAACTTACACTATACCCTCTCTTGCTTAAATGCACTAGCAATTTAATAATGTTACTCTATATTTCCCACATTTGCGCTGTTGGTATGTTACTCCAGTAGTTATCTAATTTATTGGCTTGGTTGTTTAACTAAAAACACACCTGTCCACTGAATACTTTGGTAAAATGCTGGACCCACAGAATTAACGCTCGAACACCCACTGCCAATCACCCCTTCCACAATACTGCCTGCTACCTAAACTGAGTACCCCATATTAAACTTTAAATAGTTATTGTTGAAATGTTACTTAGATCAGTTTGTGATGTATAAAGTTATAATGTCAACTGTTCTAAGTAAAACTATTCTGTTCAATGTAAACCGCCTTGATAACATGGAAAAGTGGTATAGAAGAAATGCTAAATTAATAGATAAATATATGTAAATGTTCTCCAGTTACATTGTATGTACACTGCTTTGACTAGTAGATAAAGTGATATAGAAAATTTGTTGAATAAAGTAAATAAATAAATAAATTAATTAATTTCAAACTTAGGGGCCCTTTTACTAAAGTATGTTTGACTTTTTTTAATAACTAATTCTGCTGCATTGCTTAGAAAGTTGCAGCTGTATTGCAAAAAAGGAAGCTTTTGTGTTCATGGGCAAAGCTTTATTTTCACTGCTAGAGTTCTTTTTCTTCTCCTCTAGCCTTCACATTCAAAGCTATAGGCAAGCTCTTTGAAGACACTGACATCCTTAAGTGTTAGATCTCTCCCTTCCCACCCCATTTAAGAATTCTTGCTATATAGAGCAACTCCCTAATTAGCTTGTTGACAAAAGATAACAGATTTTTATTGCTTGGTATGGAAAATCTAGGAAGGAAATAGTTCCACATTTGGCTATTAAAAGTAAACTATTTGCTATTCTTGAAGAACTCTGATTAGGTAATTTTACAAAGAGAACACATTAATCTATATACCTCAGGCATATAATATCAAAATTTACTAGTGTAAAGTAATAACTGTTTAGTAAGGTAACAGGGCTACACACAGGGACATAGAACAGTATTGTTAGAACGCACATAAAAGAGTTGAGCTGCTTTTTCTCTTAAAGAACAGAGGTGAAGATGCTATGCTACAGAATGAAGAAAGTTGGACACGCGTCACCAGAGCCTGCAGAAATGACAATCACTCCTCCAGCCCCCAAATTGAAGAACCAGTATGCAGCTCTGGAAGTGCAGGAGGTGAAAGAATCCCAGGAAAGGAAAGAAAAAGAGCTCTAGCACCCCAAAGTTGCAGAATCAGTGACCATAAAGAAGCGAAAGGTACTGTGGTGGTGGTTGGTTAATCTCTTCTCAGGGATACTGAAGCATCATTCTCCTGGACCCACTTGATGTCCAGGGAGGTGTGCTGTCTTCCAGGTGCCAAAATCCGAGATGTTACAGAGAGTTTGCAGAGACTCATCAAATCAACTGACTATTATCTGATGTTGCTCATTCATGTTGGCATAAATCATACTGCTAGGTATTTCTCCAAGTGTATCAAGAGTGACTTTGTGGCTCTGGGACAGAGGGTGAAACATTGTATGTTTACTAAACTGCGGTAATGTCATTCACGTTAGGTTCCACAGTAAAGGTAGAGATGCCCATAGAAAGGCATGGGCAATGCATCATTACAGCAAGCTGTAGCAGCTAACGCAGGTTACAAGGCACCTTAGACTAACGAGCGTTACAAGGCACCTTGTAAGGCACCTTGCAAGGCACCTTATAAGGTGCCTTGTAAGGTGCCCAGTAAGGTGCCATGTAAGGTGCCTAATAAGGTGCCCTGTAAGGGGCCTCCTAGGCTAAGCGCCATATTAGGCACCCTTGGACAAGGCACCGCAGAAGGCACCCTGGGCTATGGAACCATAGGTTAAGGTGGCCTAACAGGGTTATGGTGTCCTAGGTTAGTGTGCCCTAGGGACTGCAAGGTGCCTCAGGATGACATGCATGACCTGTGCGGAACAGAGACAGATGTAGCCTTAACACTAGATAGAGCACTCAGGAAAGTATATACTGTTTCTTCCTTCATTTTTGTAATGAAGGAAGAAACAGTATATACTTCGCGCCCCCTTCGTTGCGGTTGACGCGTTTTGTTTTATACTTTAGGTTGTTCTCAGTTCAACTGATTAATTACAAGGTATATGGTATGTATAAACCCTTGAGTGTCCCGGGTTAGGTTCACCTGGAACATCTATCAAGATATAAGGGAAAGGAAATCACAACAGCCAATAAGCCCCTGAGGAAGGTATTGTGAAACACGGCCTGTGTCGGGCCTGGCTGAATTTTAATGAATAAAGAGTTCTTCCATTGCAATCCACGGTTTTGGTTGGTCTTTGTCTTGACACGTGGATAAGTGCTCTTCATTGGTACCTGATCACATTGCCGACATTGCTAAACTGTGCAGGGGGTAGTAGTAGTGCTCTGGTGAAAACATCAGCTCAATGCTGGGGCCAAGAGCCTGACTCTCCATGCATCTTTGGATTGTGGAGCCTGTGTGAGTTGGTGTTTGTGCCCCTGTTCGCCGCTGCTTTGGGCTTTGCACATGTTGCTGTTGTATCTGCATTGTAGGGTAAAACATAGGGACATGCTCTGCAGGAACCACAGCTGGGGCTTGAACCTGTGACCCTCTGCTTCTGGACACACTGGCTGGGTGTACTGCACCACACTGTTGCCACAGATGCACAATAGTCCCTGGGGCTACCTGTACTTTTCCTCAGCCAGACTTTGTATGTTGCACTGCACACCATGTACTGATGCAGGGCATGGCCTAGGTCCACTGCAGGGAGGTGGTACTGCCCCCTCCAGCACGGGCACACACCCCCTGCCAAGCTGACATGGCCATTTGCTGTCGGTGCTGGTAATGCGCAGTCCCAGGCCATCCACTGTGTAGGTAGGCACCCGCCTAGGGAGTGGATCCCAGGGTTGGGGGGCATACATGGACATCCTCACATCCCCCCTCCATCACTGCCTACCAATGTTATGTCCCTTCCACATGGGGGCGGGATGTCTAGGGGGATGTCAGGTCAGTGCCCTAGCAACTATTGGCTAGGGTGAACCAGGTAGATATAGCTGGATTGTGTTTGGCCTTGGTCAGCTGCTGTCTTGCTGATTTCCGGTTTCTGTGTTCCTATGTGCCACCTAGGCACCTGCCTGGTCCACCCTTTGCCCCAGCTGCCCATGCTACATGTCCCGCCTGCGGCCCCCTATGCCCCATTTGCACCATTACCAAAAAAAAAAACGCTGAAATCAATCTAAACAACCCAAAACCCCCCCAAAAGATTTCAGAAAAGCAAAACACCCCCACAAAACACAATACAATTGTGTGCAATTTCTTTTTGTCGGAGAATGCCAACACAGTGCCGGGAATTCAGTCCAGGCACCACCGTGGCAACTCCTGTTATTAAAGGTAAATATATGGATTAAAAATTTCAAAATCCAAAAACTTAACTTTGGTATAGTGCTGTCCCGCACCGCAAGAATATGCCAGCAAAACACAATGACGACGTGGCTCCATGTTTCGGGTGTGACATCAAATGAGATAAATGTTGAACACCCTGCTTCAGGCCCATCCAAACTGGCAAAAACTCAGAGCTTGAATGAAAAAACCACGGAGGTGTATCACACCAAACAGGCATCGGCGTCTGACGTAAGCTTCCAATAACAGCTCAAATCCACCAATCACAAGACAGAAACACCCTGGACAGAGGGAATCCCACTTATCAGGGAAACCCTCAACTGGAGCCTGCCAAAAGTCATTCAGATGATAGTATGCCAATCCACCTGAAGATTAAGACCCTGAGGGGCAATAGAGTTCAAAGAATATATCCAGCGTTGTTCTCGCCATTGAAGACGATGTTCTCTGTCGCCACCCCTGGGATCGGCAGGGATAAAATCCAGAACCCGCCAGCGTAACGGGAGACCATTGCTTGACAATGGGGCATGATTTTCTCTAAATCCACTAAAGAAGAGCGGGACCTAGGCGTGTTTGTGTCTGATGATCTTAAAGTAGCTAAACATATGGAAAGCAGTGTGTATAAATGCCCATAGCATGGGAAATAAGATCCCTGATGTTGAAGCTTTGGGACAGCACTATACCAAAGTTAAATTTTTGGATTTTGAAATTTTTAATCCATATATTTACCTTTAATAAAAGGAGTTGCCACGGTGGTGCCTGGACTGAATTCCCGGCACTGTGTTGGCATTCTCCGACAAAAAGAAATTGCACACAATTGTATTGTGTTTTGTGGGGGTGTTTTGCTTTTCTGAAATCTTTAGTTTTTTTTGGGCCATTTGCAGCATTGCCATAGTGGCCATTCATACTTTAGCACTATGGTGTTGCTGAAAATGGAGCACCACTATCACATTTTTTGGGCTCCCTGTCTATGCTGTACATTGCTGACACTTAAATGGTTTCTCGCTCCTACAAATGTGCATCTAACGGCAGGTTTTCATTCGCGGTAGGATTCAGCCCTTCAGTTCAACGCGTTAGTGTGAAAGGGGCCTCTCCCCGCCCAATCTCCGCCCATTGACCCCTTCTCTCCGCCCTCTCTCCACCTTCTGCGGTGTTTACCGCGGCCGGGGACGTTAACGATCGTTAAGTAACATTAACATGCGTTAATGTTACATACCGCGCGTTAACGTTACCTAACGATCATTAGCATTACATAACGCGTGGTATGTAACGTTACCACAGTTTAGTAAACATACCCCATAGATTCACGGGTGATGATCTCTTCAATCCTCCCTGTTGAGAATAAAGGCTGAGAAAAAGAAGCTCGTATCCAGGAAATGAATGAATGGTTGCATGGATAGTGTCATCAAGAACATTTTGATTTCCTGGACCATGGGATGATTTTCCAAGGGCTGCAGAGCAGAGATGGCATTTACTTAGCCAAGAGGGGTCAAAGTGTCTTCTGGAGCTGACCGGCTAACATAATAAAAGGGGCTTTAAACTAGATTCATTGGGGATGGGTGAAGTAAGCCTGGGTCAGCTGGTTAGCTTCTATGGCAGAAGTTAATCCGGCCTTTAAAATGCCTAACTTTCCCCATTAGCAATAAACGGGTAGCAGCTCAATATCACCCTGTTGCTAGCAGGATAGTATCGGGACGTGCAGTGGCAACACCCGTAGATATTCAGTGGCAGGTGAATAACCCAGTCAGTGTGATTATCAAAGCAAGTCTGCTAACCATGTTAATCACTTTGCATATCCCCCCCCCCCCCCAAAGTGTATGGTTATATTTTAGCAATGCTGGCCCTGTAAGAAGAGGTAATGGGTTGAATGAACTGAACTGGCAGATAGTTATATCCTATGTTATGTCTGTGAGTGGGTAACTACAGTGATAAGTAGGTGTTAAATGCAATGAGGCAGTTTTAATGACTTGAATAGATTTTTTTATTTTCTTGTAATGAAATGTGTGCCGCTGAGACAAGGTGAATTCCTGGTGACCCAGAAGCCGTTCGGTTTTCTTGGCAAGGTATAACCAAAGTATTTTCTTGTAAATCATTTCAAATCTTACTATTAGAAGAGCACCCTAAGCAGCCTTTAAATGAGAAAGTATATGAAATACCACCTTTAAATAAGACAGCAGAATTCCTTCATGCAGCAAAAGATTTCCAATGCTCTGGTCAGCAGTGTTTGCTAATTCTGATTGAACGGGAAGCTCTGTAAAGAGACAGACATTTTTACTTCTTTTTCTGCCTTTCTCTGAAATACTTGATACTGCCCATGATACCCACAGTTTTACTGATTATCACTTTGAGCTGACTTACAAACAAGCATCACAACTCCTTCTTTTCTTCTTGATGTTATTTTTAACATGCCCTCCTAAGAGGAGAAACTCAAAATATTAACATCATTCAAGCTTGTATCCAAACTGCAGAACCCTGTTTTTCGGATAGGAAGATATTATCAGGGTTAAAATTATTTTCATTTGAGAAGCATCATCCTTTGAATGATAGGATTATATTCCTCATGTATCCATAAAAGATTCATCTAGTGATTTAGCCAATTATTTATTTAGAATAATTATTTATTTATATTGTGCTCTGAAGTGAACAAAGCTATAAAACTTTAGATAAAATGTACAGCAAGACATAAACAATCTAAGCTGCATTCCAACATATCGTAGTGCACCCAAAACTGACTATATTGAAATAAATAGTCATGAGTATATCTAATCCATAAGAGAGGTTCCCAACCCTTTTGGTTGTGTAGGCTCCTTATTAACCTCCAAAATGTTCAGGGATCCCCAGTTCATTCACACCACTCTTCCCAGATACCCTCCGCTCAGTGCCAAGCCTGAACGCTCATTATTCCTCACTTCTTTCCATCTCCTTCAGTTTCTCTCTCTCTCTCTTATCAGTCTCATCTTTCTTTCCCCCCATAGTCTCTCTCTTTTTTCTCCTTACATATCCTGTAGACCCCCTGTAATGGGTCTCAGGGAGTCCCCAGGGGTTCGTGGACCACAGGTTGGGAACGACCAGATATCATATCAATATCTAGTTATTGTTTTCCAACTTTAGCTTCATAATCTGTTCTCCCACTATAATCTTTTAGGGAACTGAAATGAACTGTTTTCTCTTTTGTTTCCCCTTAATCCAAATAATACCTAGCAAAGGAATAGCAAATCATAGGGAGAGATAGTCCCTAATGTACAAGAAACCCAAAAAGCACTAGAATAATAGAATTCATAAAGTAGTGTCATATACCTGAAGAGTGATCATTAATTGCAGTCAATTTTCTACCCCACTAAGCCAAAATACTGTTTTTAAACTGCTTTTGATACTAGTCAAACAAGAAGTCAAATACTTAGGAATCATCTTAGACCAATTCCTCACCATGGTCCCGCAAATAAAAACCATCTCAAAAAATATATATTTCAAACTAAAAATGGTGCAACATCTCCGACCCCTCCTGGAAAACAATGATTTCAGATCAGTTATTCAAGCCCTGATAACACCCTACTTTGTCTATTGTAATAGCATTCTGTTCAGTTTACCCAAGAAAACCATCCATCAACTTCAACTAGCACAGAACCTGGCTACCTGAATAATACACAAGGCCCATTATTCAGATCATATCACGCCGCTACTCCACTCCCTTCACTGGCTACCCTTTGTATCAAGGTCTAAATACAAATACCTTATGATAGTATTCAAAACCTATAACAAAATAGTCCCATCATAACTCTGCTCCCTTCTCAAACAGCCCAGCATCACAAGAACTAGAAAAAACTGTTCTCAGAATACTCTGGTTATTCCAACTCACTTTTACAATGCCAATAAAACTACCAGTGATAGAGCATTCACCCACATTGCCTCATCTATCTGGAATGCTCTACCCAATTACGTAAGGAACATCAAGGACCTACAAACCTTCCACAAAGAGCTTAGGACGCACCTTTTTATAGAACACTAAGGTTACATCACCAACTACCGGCAATCACAAACAATGTAACTCCTCCACTCACCCTGACACATGCCATTCATAACTATCCTGCGCCAAAATGTTCCTAAACAATAAATTGAGTATTTTATTTTGTATATAGTTATGGTAACATTTTTCTCGTTGCTGCACTTACCATGTAAATGTATTCCAATGTAAAAGTTATTTTTATGTTTAATATTCATTGCAAACCGCCACTGATCTCTGGAAGTGGCGGTATATAAAAGCTGACAAATAAATAAATAAAATAAATAAAGCAGAAGGTATAAAAATGAACTTCAGGTCTAGAGAGAAGTAGTTTCATTATGCAAATTATGTGAATTAAAAAAACAATAAGGTCCTGATATCCCACCATGGCAGCTACCTTTTAAAGTTAAGCATCAGCCCCGGCACTTATAGTAATTCATATATTTAGTGGCACTATCTATTTAAGTAGTGCAACTGAATATACATTAATGAGTGACTGCATCACTGAGTAAAGTGACCAACTGTCCCGTATTATTTAGGTCAGCCCTTTATTTTAAGGATTTGTCCCTGGAATTGTATTACTTTCGTCAGGATGCCTAAATGTCCCCTATTTTAAAACACATGTCCCACTTCTACACATGCATGCACTTTGTTGTACTTCAGTCACACAAACATGCACATGCATTTATCCAGCCCCCCCCCCCCCCTCCTCAAAATCAGGTACACACATGCACACTAGCACTTTTCAGACAGACAGATTCTGTCTTCGACTGTCTACTGGTGCTATGCTGCTTCTGCACTCCTCTACTTCAATGCCACCAGTTCTTGCTTTTGCTACCAGTTCTGTTTCTCAGCCTGCAATAGTCTCCTGACACTTTACCCCATTCTTTTTACATTTTTACCCTTTCTCAGCAACTACACTCACCCCTATCAAGAAACCCACTTATTCCACTGACTTCCTCTCAGACCATGTGCAGAAAATTAGCCCACCCTTCCTGTGACTAGTGCAGCCTCTCCATTGGCTGGAACCCACCCTTCCTGTGACTAGTGCAGCCTTTCCATTGGCTGGAACCTATCACTTACTCTGCACAGTGAGGGGGAAACTCTAAAAAATACCCAGACAATTTAGACATCATTCTGATTAAGACAGCTATTTCACAAAGTTGTAGAATCCTAAAATAATTTATAAGGCTGACAATCTTAAACTCCTGAGTCCTCAGCATATCTGACAAATCTGGCTCTGCTTCCTCCCCAGGACCCAGGCAACCATCAGTCAGACAAAGCCAGCCAATAAGGAGTAGGGGGAGGTGGAAGCAGTAGTTAGGATACAGAATCCTTCCTTTTTCAAACCTGACTCTTGATTCCCTCAAGGGAGACCTTTCTGAGACATTTTTTTAACAGTTTTTTTGTGATTGCTCAAACCATGGAAGCATTAATGTGTGCCCTATTTTAGTAAGGTACTTTCTCCCTGAGAAAGGCGTTCAGGTAAAAGTTCTTGATGTCCATGAAGTTAAAGGTGAAACCTCAGACATTCTTTCCAAGTGCATTCTTGATTCCAATGGGCTAAGATCCAAAGTTTTGGCATTGTGTGCTGACAATACCAATTGCAGTTTTGGTGGGGCTGCTAGGAGGGGTAATATAAATATTTTTTACAAGCTGTAAAAAGATTTAAGAAGTAATTTAATTGGTGAAAACTGTGTGGCTCACTTTGCTCACAATTGTATTAGCACTGCTGACGAATGCCTGCCATTTGTCATTGAAGTTATTGTTGACAAGATATTCGGACATTTTCACATTAATAGAGTGAGAACTGAAGAACATAAAGAGATATACGAATGACTTTGGTTGAGAGTGAGTATTAAAAGTTCCTTGGATACAGTAACACTAGGGGGCAGGTTTACTAAAGAGCATTAAGGGAGCACTGGATAATGAGTGTAAATGGCAGTTTTAAGGGTGTTTGTGTGTGATAAAGGACAGGCAGGGAGTAAGCATTCTGGTGGTAAGGGTTCTTGGCTCCACTTATCAGGTGCTAACAGGACATCAGGCATTAATGTGAATAGTTACCCCGGTTGTCCTATGTTTCTTTTCCTGTTCTATGTAAACTCAATGTTGCTTGTATGCATTGTAGTATGTTTTGTTCGATGTACACCGCACTGATTATAATAGCGCGGTATAGAAGAAATGTTAAATAAATAAATAAATAAATAAATAAATGTGTAAAGCATGCATCTGAATGCCCGAAAATGGCAGTTACCTTAATGCAGGATAAGGGAGCCCCTGTGAAAGTCACAATTTAACTGATGGATGGAAGGAAAGGGAAGAGCTGATGGACCCTCTTTCCTACAGGAGCCCCCTTTCCTACAGGAGCTCTCCAGATCAACCAACAGTAAGGATTTAAGGGTTTGTTTTATTATATTAAGTTGTTAGCTCTCTGACTGGGAGCTCTTAAAAGGGTTTTTTTGTACATTTTTAAAGCAAGGTTACTTTTTTGGTGCTTTAGTGGGACTTTCCTTGAGCACAGTAGGTGGTTGAACTCCAGTAACCTCCTCAGCTTTGGGAAATGCTAACACCTAATCAGGAGTTAATGGGCCTGATTTCCTGAGAGCAGCTGAGGGCCTGCATAAAAGGCTCCAGTGCCCTGCCCTGTTCAGGCTTTCCTACAGGAGCTCTCCAGATCAACCAACAGTAAGGATTTAAGGGTTTGTTTTATTATATTAAGTTGTTAGCTCTCTGACTGGGAGCTCTTAAAAGGGTTTTTTGTACATTTTTAAAGCAAGGATACTTTTTTTGGTGCTTTAGTGGGACTTTCCTTGAGCACAGTAGGTGGCTGAACTCCAGTAACCTCCTCAGCTTTGGGAACTGTTAACACCTAATCAGGTGTTAGTTCCCTCCCTACCCACCCCAACTCCCACCCCCCCCCTAGCGAGTAGTCTTGCTTTATAGGGCACCTCCCCATTTGACAAAGCACAGAGAATTGGACCAGCACATTTTGAATATAATTAAGGAGATTTAACTGCTTTTTCTCTGAAAGGACAGCTGGGAAACCGGCTGGTACTTGGTAGATCTCTCTCTTTTGCTTTAACAGATACCTAAGCTCCACGAACAAAACAATGGCTGGGAAAAATCGTATCGCTAAAGCTGTTCCCCCGTTACAGCTTCTGCCTCGGTTCAGACAGAGGCCCTAATGCCAGTTGAAGGACCGGTTCCATGTGCAGGGTGTCTGCATGCTGAAGCTCTGAGGAAACAAGTGGAGGAATTCAGAGAGGAGGTGGCGAGGCTGAGGAGCATTCAAGACAGTGAGAAGTACATTGATGAGATGCTTCTTGCAGCAACCAAGCTCTCCAGCAGAGGAGAAGATGGGTGCCAACAGAATGTCGATGGCTGGACACAAATCACCAGGGCCTGCAAAATTACCAATCCAACTTCTCCAGCCCTTGAATTGAAGAACCTTTATGCAGCCCTGGAAGTGGAGGAGGTGAAAGCATCCCTGGAAAGGGAAGAACCAGAGCTCAAGTACCCCAAAGTTGCAGAATCAGTAACCACAAGAAAACGAAGGGTAGTGGTGGTTGGAGACTCTCTTCTGAGTGGTACTGAGGCAGCCATCTGCCGACCAGACTTGATATCCAGAGAGGTATGCTGTCTGCCTGGTGCCAAAATCCAAGATTTTCTGGAGAGTTTGCCAAGACTCATCAAGCCCACTGACTATTACAAAATGTTGCTAATCCATGTTGGAACAAATGATACTGCCAGGTATACCTCGGAACGTATCAAATGTGACTTCATGGCTCTGGGACAGAGGGTGAAGCAGTTAGGTGCACAGGTGGTGTTCTCTTCAATCCTCCCTGTTGAGGGTAAAGGCCAAGGCAGAGAGGCTCGCATCCTGGAGATGAATGCATGGCTGCGTGGATGGTGTCATCGAGAGCATTTTGGTTTCCTAGACAATGGGATGCTGTTCCAAGGTTGCAGAGCAGAGATGGCATCCATCTGTCCAAGACAGGTCAACGCGTCTTCAGTAGTAGACTGGCTAATCTACTGAAGAGGGCTTTAAACTAGATTCATTGGGGATGGGTGAAGAAAGCCCCCAGGTAAGGGAAAGCCCCCAGGTAGGTGTTACATTAAATAACGTTATGGAAATGGGTAACAGGGGTAACATATGGAAAGCAGTGTGTATAAATGCCATAGCATGGGAAATAAGATCCCTGATGTTGAAGCTTTGGTGGGAGTGGCTGACTTGGATTTAGTGGCAGTTACAGAAACATGGTTCACAGAAAACCATGGTTGGGATGTAACTATACCTGGCTATACTTTATTCAGAAAGGACAGGGTAGGAAGTAGGGGAGGAGGAGTGGCACTATATGTAAAAACTACTATTAAAGCTTTGGAATTACAGAGCTTAAAAGGGAGAGGGGAGGCATTGTGGGTTAAACTAGAAATAGGGAAAGAGAAATCTATTTACATTGGTGTGATATACAGACCTCCCTCACAAGAGGAAGAGGTGGACAGAGAGTTAATTGAAGACATGCGCAGCATTGCTAGGAAAGGGGAAGTGCTATTGATAGGAGATTTCAATATGACAGATGTTGATTGGCACATTCCTGCTGCAGTATCATCTTGAAGTAAGGAGATCCTGGATTCTCTACAGGGAGAACTATTCAGGCAATTGGTAACAGACCCCACACGTGAAGGGGCCATACTGGACTTGGTGCTTACCAATGGTGAAAGTGTTTCTGATGTTGTAGTGGGAGATCATTTAGCATCCAGTGATCACCAGATTGTGTGGTTCAGTATTAGGACTAGGGCTGTTAGAATCCATTCAAAGGTGAGTATCTTAGACTTTAGGAAGACTAACTTTGCGAAGATGGGCCAATACCTCAGGGAGTCGTTAGTTGGATGGGAACAGCTGAGGGATGTAGAAAAACAGTGGGAAAAACTGAAAGGGGATATTTTAAGGGCAATCAACCTTTTTGTTAAAATGGTAAATAAAGGTAAAAGGAAAAGGAGACCGCTTTGGTTTTCGAAAGAAGTAGCTGAAAAAGTGAAGAAAAAGAGGGAGGCCTTCATGAAATACAAGAGATCACAGAGAGAGGAAGACAGACATCTGTATTTGGAAAAACTTAGAGAAGCTAGCAAAGTAGTCAAGAAGGCAAAGATTCAAAAGGAGGAGGAAGTAGCCATTGCAATAAAATGGGGGGATAAGACATTTTTCAGATATATTAGTGAGAAGAGGAAGGGCAAGAGTGGTATTGTCAGACTCAAGGATGCAGGGGAGGAATATGTAGAAGCTGATAAGGATAAAGCGGAATTGCTTAACAAATATTTTTGTTCTGTGTTCACAGATGAAGAACCAGGAGCAGGACCTCAGAAAACACCCACAAATAGGAACAGAAGCAAAGGACATCTTGAACAATTTTCAAAAGACTGTGTTCGTGAGAAACTATCTCAACTTAAAGTAGACAAAGCGATGGGACCAGATGGGATACACCCGAGAATACTGAGAGAATTTGGGGATGTTCTAGCAGCTCCACTGACTGACCTTTTCAATGCCTCTTTGGAGTCAGGAGTGGTGCCAAAGGACTGGAGAGAGGCTCATGTGGTGCCTTTACACAAAAGCGGAAGTAAGGATGTGGTTGAAAACTACAGGCCGGTTAGTTTAACTTCGGTAGTGAGTAAATTATTGGAAACGCTGCTGAAAGAGAAAATAGTGAGGTTTCTGGAGTCCAGCAGATTACAGGATCCGAGGCAGCATGGATTCACCAGAGGCAGATCTTGTCAGACAAATCTGATTGATTTCTTTGACTAGGTGACCAGGGAGTTGGACCGAGGGAGAGCCCTAGATGTGGTGTATTTAGATTTCAATAAAGCCTTTGACATTGTTCCTCACAGGCGACCTATAAACAAACTGAGCACCCTTGGGATGGACCCTAAAGTTACTGCTTGGGTTAGAAATTGGTTGGGTGGGAGGCAACAAAGTGTACAAGTAAATGGAGCTCACTCTGAGGAGAAGGATGTTATCAGTGGTGTGCCCCAGGGATCTGTCCTTGGTCCGATTCTTTTTAACATCTTTGTTAGTGATATAGCGGAAGGGCTTTCAGGTAAGGTTTGCCTCTTTGCGGATGATACCAAAATCTGCAACAGAGTAGACACCCAGGAAGGGGTAGATAACATGAGGAGGGATCTAGCTAAGCTTGAAGAATGGTCTAGAATTTGGTAGCTGGGATTTAATGTTAAAAAATGTAAGGTCATGCATTTAGGCTGCAGCAATCCAAGGGAGCAATATAGTATAGGGGGTGAAGTACTTTTGTCCACTAAAGAAGAGCGGGACCTAGGCGTGTTTGTGTCTGATGATCTTAAAGTAGCTAAACATATGGAAAGCAGTGTGTATAAATGCCCATAGCATGGGAAATTAAATCCCTGATGTTGAAGCTTTGGTGGGAGTGGCTGACTTGGATTTAGTGGCTGTTACAGAAACATGGTTCACAGAAAACCATGGTTGGGATGTAACTATACCTGGCTATACTTTATTCAGAAAGGACAGGGTAGGAAGTAGGGGAGGAGGAGTGGCACTATATGTAAAAACTACTATTAAAGCTTTGGAATTACAGAGCTTAAAAGGGAGAGGGGAGGCATTGTGGATTAAACTAGAAAGAGGGAAAGAGAAATCTATTTACATTGGTGTGATATACAGACCTCCCTCACAAGAGGAAGAGGTGGACATAGAGGTAGAAAAGGCGACAGCAAAAGCTAGAAGGATGCTTGGGTGCATACGGAGAGGAATGGCTAGCAGAAAAAAGGAGGTGATAATGCCTCTGTATAAGTCTTTGGTGCAACCTCATTTGGAGTATAGTGTGCAATTCTGGAGACCGCACCTTCAAAAGGATGTGAACAGGATGGAGTCGGTGCAGAAGGTGGCTACTAAAATGATTAGTGGTCTTCATTATAAAGCATATGAGGACAGGCTGAAGGATCTTAATATGTACACCTTAGAGGAAAGGCGGGATAGAGGTGATATGATTGAGATGTTTAAATACCTCCGTGGCATAAATGTTCAGGGAGAGAGCCTCTTTCAATTGAAAGCAAGTTCTGCTACGAGGGGACATGGGATGAGGGTGAAGGGAGATAGATTCAGGAATGATATGCGGAAATATTTCTTTACGGAAAGAGTAGTGGATCCGTGGAATAGTCTCCCAGTGGAGGTGGTAGAGATGAGGACAGTAACCGAATTCAAAAAAGCATGGGACAAACACAGAGGATCTCTAAAGGTAAAAAGGGGACTGTTGTAGTTGTTATGGAAGGACAGACTAGATAGGCCATGTGGTCTTTTTCTGTCGTCATATTTCTATGTTTCTATGACCCATGAGATCCATAAATATCTTATGTGTCAATCAGTAGGTGGGATGAGTATGTGGGAGGCAGTTATACTGTATCAGTGAGGGGTGCCCACATAATATGCTGTAATGTCTGTGTATGGCATAAGATTGAAAAGAAGTGTCCCCTGGTGGAGCCAGCAGTTCCACGATATGGACATCAAAAGAATGACCGAGCAGGAGTAATGATCCCTGCAGGTGGCCATCCCAGGAGTGGGATGTTCTTGCATGTACTGCATACATGTGATGGAGCCAAAGATGTTCATTCACAGTTATAAGGAAATATACCAGTCATGGACAACTCATGTGTCATATATCTGCTGGGTGAACATGTCAGACCTTTTCCAATGGGCTACATCACAGACTATAAAGTCATGCTGTCTGAAGGGCATGATTGCAGTGTGCATGTCTGCAGATCCAATGTGCTATCATAACACATTAAAAAGTATAAGAATGTGTGTCTTCCAGTCAATGCAGACCCTGGACTGTTTTTGGCAGTATATTGAAGTGAGTGTCCTACAGCTATAAAGAGAACAAGTGGAAGTCAGACCCTGGTCTGTCACTCATCTAGGAAGGAAACAAACACACGGAGCAAGAGTGTGAAGACACAAGCGCTTTTATTGGAATCCCCAACGCGTTTCGGCAGGGTTGCCTTCCTCAGGGGGTTGTAAACTTACAAATATAGAATAAAATGAACACGAATATATTAATGAACACACATTATATGGTAAAATTAATGATAAAAACAATGATAAATATATAATGATAAAAATGACAACACATAAGCTAAGCTGACCAGGCATGGTGATTGTAGAGATAACACTAAAAACATAAATAATAAAGATGTATCCATAATTAAAATGTTCCAAACATAAAAAATTAGATAAAACCTTACAAACATAATGATAAAATACTAATCAATAAGAATATATAAAATGATAAATAATTAAGAACATATGTACAAAATAATTAAAAATCAATCATAATGGCATCATATTGTAACTACTAGTAAACAAGTATAAGTCAATTATTATTAAAACATGTTAATAAAAACATAAATAATATATGTAAAACAATAAATACTATACAAAACTATATAAAAAACACATTGTAAAACATTGCAGGGCAGAAAGCAAAGGATAAAACCAATAATTGAGAAAATTAATGACATCGGAGGACATCGTAAGGTCTAGGTCATATAGAGACATGATAAAAAGAGAGGGAAGATAATTAAATAAAGAAGAGAAATTTTAATAGTACTCACTCAATGCGCACATCAACAGTAAAAATTCCAGCTGATGAAAATGGGGGGGGGACAGAAGGCTGAAAGCCTACAGCTAGGTGTCCAAATAAAAACACATCAGATTAGGTACGAAGACGTCACAAACTCCATATAAACTCATAGAGTGTGGTAATAAAACTAACGGGCAGAATCATTTGGTGTAGGGTATGTAGAAAACTTAAACCCTTTAAAAAGGAGGATAACACTGAAACCTAGAACACTGCTATTTGGCTATACTAACGAATCTCCTTTAGAATATATGTTTGTGATAATTGGAGCACACAATACTCACAGCCCCACAGAGAATCTTTGGTGTGGTAGTTACAGTCGCAGTCTCATGAATAAAATTTCGCCAATAATTGGAGAAAATCAATGTAAACTAATGGAAAAGACCAACGGTAGTTAAATACAATGTGTATGATCAGCACAGGTAGTTGAAAAATTGTGGTGCAATATAGGAAAAACAAGCATAAATTGCTTCTGTATGGGAGACACTATAATGACAATAAAAGGCTAAAAATGAAGTACCTTGTGTGAGTATTAAAAGTCATACTACTTTTGTGAGGAAGATATATACTTAACCCTGGGGAAAGAAAAAACTGCTTCACCGCGGCACCATGCCGTCATCGGAAAAACCGTACGGATGAAGTGAGCACACAAAACTTTATGATATTACTAGAAATGCTCAAGACCATCTGAAAAGCCGAAAAATTAAATTATGGATAGTCATGAATGTAAACCTGATTCATCCATGTACACATCTCGACGCCGAAAGTAAATCAGAATTAATTGTAAGGCTCCTGCCTCTAATGCAAAAACATGCTAAATGTAAGGGTAATCGTGCATGTACAAGGAAACGGTGGAGAATGAAGCAGTAAAATGTTGGCAAATGTTGACGGGAAGGTGAAATAGATAAAAAAAATGCAGAACTTACCAACCAAGTGAAAGAATGCCGGTACTAACTTCAAAAAATGTAAATGGACAACTGAGTTGAAAATGGGGTATTTGAAAACGCTGAAACACGCGCCAAAAAAGGGGGCGTGGCTAGTATCACATTTCAAGGCAGAGTCGCCTACACGAAAACATTGTATGTAAATGTTAAAGATAGTAAAAAGTTTGTGCTAGGGGAAGTCCCTTGGAGAGGAAATGAAACAATAGTACAGAGTGTGAAATATGCTATTGATAAAACAATGACTGAGAATCTGGAGGGAGTGAAAAACATATGTAGTGTGAAAACACTCTTTGGGGTGTATTTGAATGTAAAATATGGAATATCTAAAAATACTTTACAGATGCACAGACCAAGTTATAAAAAAATGGAAAGATCGAATTCCTGGTTTAACCCCTTGGGCTCTAAACTATCTAATTCAAAAATGTACCGTTGTTCAAGCTTCAATAATACCTTATCTATATCACCTCCTCTCCAATTTGGTGTAACTGCTCTGAGAACGGAAAATTTCAGGTCATTAATGGTGTGATTTTTTTCTTTCCAATGGGCTACTAAGGGCTTATCGGGTATTCCTCTATGGACACAACTCCTATGTTCCACTATTCTAGTGCGTACTTGTCTTTTAGTTTTTCCTACATAAAGTAAATTGCAAGGACAAATTATAACATAAATAACATGCTCAGTTTTGCAGTTGGAAAAAGAAAGTAAATATATTTTGTGATGTGTAACTCATCTAGCCAGTGCTTTAACCATTAGGCTACACCACCACACTCCTCTCCATAGCACTGTCTAGAAGCAAAGAGACTGCAGCTCCTTGCCTGCAATGGGCGAAACCTTAGACATGCCACAACTTGGCTGGCAAAGTCTGAGACAGTGGTATAACTAACACACCTAGGGCATGCCTACAGTTGCACACATGCAGTATGCACTGCATACTCAGTACAATAGCTGTATAACAGACACACTGTTGCAGAATACATCCCTTGACCAAAGGCCAAGCCACATGTGAGTACAAGATGCCCTTCCCCCATTATACCTCCAATGCCAAACAAGTCACACGCAGAGGTCCTCTGCACCACAGTGTGGCAGTAACCACTGAGGCAGCACATGTGCAGAGTATGCAGTCCCTTGTCACCTGCTCTACACAGCAAGAAAGGAACAACTGCACATACTCCTAATGCAAAGCACATGCATGACTCCTGCAGTCCATTGCTGATCATCCTGCCCTCCTCGGGGGGGGGGGGGGGTATTCACATGCTTACCACCATCATAGACAACAAGCAGGTACTAGATAATGCTCCAGTCATCACAGTCGCACTATGTCTGCAATTGGGGCCCTGGGTGCCGGTATCGGTTAGCCCCTCCATTACCCATGATGCACCACACAATCTGCAACATATATGCAACTGATAGCTATATGGAGAATGCAGCAATCAATCACATCAGCACTGTACTATGCAGGGACAATGTGTGCTTCATGCATATGACAGCTGCCAAATGTACAAATGACCTGTTTCTGCAGTCACCCTGATTGCGAGGGAGGGTACACATCACCTGGTCCACAGAGCAAGCCCTGCAATAGATGGATTCTCCAAGTTCAGTAGCAGAACTCTATGCTACAGGTATTGTCTGATGTGTTTGATACTAGTCACTTGGTATGCTGTACAATTGCATCACACTAGAGTGTCATGTTTTATTTGTGCTTTATGTCCTGTTCCTGTTGGCCATGAACTCTTTTATAACATTTTATGTAATTCTCTAAGGCTGTAGCAGCTGTTTATAAAGAATCCAAATGCTATCAGTGCTGTCTAAGCAGGAGAGGGTGTGTTGACACAAAATTGAAGAGCCTGCAAAGACCAGCGTCATCAGCAGGTTACCATGCATTTGGGCTTCAGCAATCCAAGGGAGCAATATAGTATAGGGGGTAAAGTACTTTTGTCTACTGAAGAAGAGTGGGACCTAGGCGTGATTGTCTCTGATGATCTTAAAGTAGCTAAACAGGTAGGAAAGGTGACAGTAAAAGCTAGAAGAAATGCTTGGGTGCATAGAGAGAGGAATGGCTAGCAAAAGAAAGGAGGTGATCGTGCTTCTGTATAAGTCTTTGGTGCGACCTCATTTGGAGTATTGTGTTCAATTCTGGAGATCGCACCTTCAAAAACTTATAGCAGTCTGGAGTTGGTACAGAGGGTGGCTACTAAAATGATTTGCGGTCTTCATTATAAAGTATTTGAGGACCAACTAAAGGATCTTAATATATACATCTTAGAGGAAAGGCAGGATAGAGGTGATATGATTGAGACTTTTAAATATCTCCGTGGCATAAATGCACAGGAGGAGAGCCTCTTTCAATTGAAAGCAAACTGTGCTATGAGGGGACATGGGATGAGGGTGAAAGGGGATAGATTCAGGAGTGATATGCGGAAATATTTCTTTACGGCAAGAGTGGTTGATATGTGGAATAGTCTCCCAGTGGAGATGAGGACAGTATCTGAATTCAAAGAAGCATGGGACAAACACAGAGGATCTCTAAAGGAAAAAAGGGGACTATTGTAGTGATCTTTTTCTTGTCATCATGTTTCTATGAGCCCAAGAACAACTGTTAGCCTCATCTTCTTGGAATTCAAATAACCCAGATCAATCTAAGGTAGCCTGCATATGTTGATTAACACCATCCTGTGTCTGCCACTCATATACTATCTATGCCCAGTTTGTTAGTCACCACATGCTTTATGTGCACATAGCCACCATGAGCACATTGGTTTTGTACAAACAGTATGGATAACCAGCAGACTGAGTAGTTACTAGACCACCATGAAAAAAACAGCTCTCATATCACTACAACATAACCCTATATTAGCAATATGTACATACATAGCCATGACATGGTCACAACTTGGTCAGAGTGAGAGTAGCCTCTCAGCATGAACAGATGTGTGCACCTAGGCTATGCCAGTGGCAGACCCACACTAAGATAACATAGCCATTGAGCTACCCTCTGACACATATACATCCTATGCAAGCCGCTCTGTTCTAGGCAATACCCAGAATCCTCTGCTCCTCATTATGTACCCTTTCATCTTAGACCTGGGGACAGCTCATGCAATTCGAGGGAATGTGGGCCAGAAATAGGTGGAAAGTGCATGCTGGTCCACAGTGGTCTATGCCTGGCACATACACAAATACGGTTTCCCCCTACACAGCTCTGGACAGTGGGCATTGTACCTAGTTCCATGCCTGTACTCGCATAAAATGCCATGTTCCTAGCCATAGATGCTCCAAACCAGGTCAGTGTAGCACATGCACTATCCCATGCTGCAGACGAATTGCTCCCCACCCCAAGGGCGCACAGAATCATGGCAGCTTGGACATGGGGTTGGATGTATGAACAGTTGCTGCTGACACAAACACCACCATACCATACTTCCATGTACTCTATCAATATCCTTGTGACTCTCACACTTGGTGCCCATGGGAAGCCAGTGAGCTGTCATGCAGGCCCTCTGATGTAAAACATGCAGATACTGAGAAGACCCACCAAGGTTCTTGCCATGTGAACATAGGCTTTGAAGGGCACATACCAAACATGAATGGTACTTTTACCAGCACGCCTACCCCCACCCAAACATTCACTTCCTGGCACTGCCATCCCATATGGTGGTGGGTAATGTAGAGGCCAACATGACATCCTGTGCCACATTAAAGCAGCTGAAAGTGTGCATGCACCATTCAGAGGTCAGTATCCCACTGTCCCAATCAGGCACACACATGCATTTGGACTCTCATTTGGGGTAATAGGATGCTTGGACAAATGATCAGTAGATACTGTCAAGGTGGTGTTTCTTGTATGTGAATGTGCCTGATATGTACCTCCCTGTAAGTGCATACACTGCAAAGAGCACAGAGTCTCCTCGCTTGCACTCTGCGAATGCAGCATGGGACAAGAGCTACGTGCATGCAGGGAAATCGCAGATCCATGTCTGGATCACCAACTAAGTGAATGGATTGCACATTCACAGAAGTCAGCCCTCCCCTTGACCTAGGTCTCTATAGGCTGAAGCTGTGCCAGGTAGGCTGATACTGTTACCACAGATACAGCTGATATAACAGTTGGCATTACTCTGGTCTCTCACCTGTGCAAATAGGTGTGTCCTGAGGCCTGTAGGCTGAGTCAGAGATGAAGGTTGCAACACACATACGTGTCCCCCCTGCTCACTCCAGTTAATCCAGAAGATGATTTGGGAGCTGTACAACAGTATCATGTTGGGAGGTAAGTGTAGGGGAATGCTTTGGGGATGGGCCTTGTCGATGGTGTACCTGGGAATGCATTATGGCATCACAGCCACAGATTGAAACTGCATACTGCAAACTAACCTTCTGCTTGTAAATGGTGTTTCACACAGTATGTTGTGTTGCTGTACAGCTGAACTGCAGCATGTTGTATGCACAACCATAGCGCTTGGGCACCACATGCCTGCACAGTGCATTGCTGATGCTCACACTACTTGAGAGACACACACAGACACACACACACATGATCCTGCAGTCCAAAGGTGATGTAGATTGGCATTCTTACCTGTCCCTTAGGCTTCCTTTGGTGCTCTACCATTGTCAATGTCTGCTGAGTGTGCAGGCACTATTAACACAATCTGTAATGCTCAGGTACTGTCAATGCCTACTCAGTGTGCTGGTGCTATTAGCATGCTCTGCCATCCAGCCATGGTTGGTGCAGCTTCTCTGTGTAGTAGCTGAGTGTGTGGACTCTTGCTAGACAAAATATTGAAGGATACACATGCTGATACAGTTCTGGAAATGTTGGTTAAAGTTAACACCCCAGGACATACATTTCCTGACCCACTGGCTAGTCTTGTAGACCCTTCTCTCATACACCCACTGGCCATGTGTTTAGAGCTACAGAGGAGCCATGTGGATTTTCTCTTCCATGGGTATATATGTGGTCATTGTCATGTGTTGGGGTATGTATATGCCAGCTTGTATCTCTGCTGGCTCTGTGCCATACTTGTCTGACAAGGGATGTTTGGCAGTCACGGGAGAGGGGCATCTTGTTATGTCCATATGTTGCACTGCCTTGGTATGCTGCTGGTTCAAATGACATTCATGTCTTACATATGAGATCTGTCCAGTCAAAGGGGCAGCCAATGATACATGATCACACATTGCAGACCATGGGTATGCTAGCAGAATGCCAACATTCCATTTCCTGGTGTGTGCTTGTGGGGCAGTCATGGAATCAACTCATATCTGGCTGACCCACATAACTTATTTAGATTCACATGTGGCTCAGATTGTTGTAACTGACTGAGTACTTACATATGGAGGGGTAACAGATTATGGTTCTCTTTTGGCAGAGTGGCCATTTTCCCTCTTACATGGTCTGTTATCATGTTGTATACTCTTCCTGCCTCTGTGGCATTATTTCCCTGCCCCCCCCCCTCACATGCACATATCCACTCAATATGTGTGCGTGGGGGGCATCCTGATCCCAGGGCCAACCCAACCACTCAAAATACTAGCCGGGTGCCAGGGTCCACTGATCATGGAGGACAGCATGCCAGCCGATCCCTCCCTCCCTGCCATCGTGGCATTGCTGCCGCTTCAGTGCTGCAGGCGGCCTTGTTGAGGTTGCATGCATGCAGCTCGGCACACCTTGCCGCACCTGCCTCCCTCCACCAGCAGATGTGGGCATGCGTGTAGTTGCCTTAGACCTTGGTAGGGAGGGATTGCCATGTGTTCCACTGTACCTGCAACTGACATGCTTGTCATCCAGTCGACAGTGGCAATTGCAGCATTGCAATGGGTACATAGGGACGGAACAAGGTTTTGTCTGCACATCTGCTGTGACTGCCACCCCCACCCTCACACTATGCTGACATGGCAGCAAGGTGGCAGTGGGGGTGGCGTGACTCCTTTTTGACTGCAGCAGCATGTATGTGTGCTGCCAGTCATACCAGACATCCTAAATGGATACCCTAGGCAGTGGCCTTGTCAGCCTTGTGGGCCAGCCAGCCCCACTGCATCACTCACATGACACCTCCTTTGCTTATCTGGCACCAACAACATAGTGCCCTTTCTTAATGGGGCACCATGCTGTTGTTTCCAATGGAGCACTACTATCACATATTTGGGATCTCCAGTGGGTGAATCATATTGCATACATTTAAATAGGATCACTCCCCATAGAAAGAGCCCTTTCCAAGCGGTTTAAGTTTGTGTTAGGCTTCCCAGCACTGAGGGTTCTAATGCACAGTACCATAACCCGGCATTAGGGGAGCACACCCTATCTCCGCCTACTCTCTGCCCCATTCAGGCCTATTCTCCCCCTTCTTTCACATTTATGCTAACAGCCACATTTCCGATCATTAATCCAGCATTATCGGCACTTTCCACAGAATTAACCGCTCACAGCCAGGGCCGGCCCATCCATTGAGCCAGAATGTTGTTGGCACAGAGCCCCATGCTTCAGGGGCCCCATGTCAACAACATCCTGCATGCTGCTCACCTCCTTTAGCGGCACCCGGAAGGCTCAGCACAGTTCATTACAGCCGCCAAAGTGAAGAGCGTTGTTCCCTTCACTTCGGCAGCTGTATTGTAATGAGGATCGCAGGCATGCGGGAGGTCAAAGGACACTTCCTGTGTCCCGACTCAAAGCGCGCCTGCGATCTTCATTACAATACAGCTGCTGAAGTGAAGGGAACAATGCTCTTCACTTCGGCGGCTGTAATGAGCTGTGCTGAGCCTGCCGGGAGCCACTAAAGCCTGCCGCGGGGCTCTTCGGGGAGGGGGGCTTGGGCTTGGGCTTGAAATGGGCTGAGTGGAGGGGTCTTACATTGGAAATAGATGGTGGGGGCTATAATTGGAAATGGGATGAGTGGGGAGCGGAGGCTAGGAATAGAAATGGGCTGAGTGGGGGGTGGCTAGGACTGCAAATGAGCTGATGGGGAGGACTGAGACAGCAAAAGGGCTTTGAGGGGGGTAGGATTGGAAATGGATTGATGTGGTTCTGGAATAGGATTGAAAATATCCAATGGGGAGGGCTACTTTTAGAAATGGCTGATAGGGGCAGCTTGGACTGGAAATGAGTTGATGGGGGGGGGCTAGGACTGGAAATAAGCTGATGGTGGGGCTTGGACTGGAAATGTACTGAGTGTGGGGGAGCTTGGACTGGAAATGGGCTGAAGCTCCCCCACACTCGGCCCAATTTCCAGTCCAAGCCCCCCCCCCCATCAGCTCACTGGAATAGGATTGAAATTGGTTTATGGGGGGGCTAGTATTGGAAATGGCTGATGGGGGCCTAGGATTGCAAATGAGCTGATGGAGGGAGCTTGGACTGGAAATGGACTGATGGGGTGGAATAGGACTGGAAATGAGCTATTTTGGGGGGGCTAGGACTGGAAATGGGCTGATGCTGGGGGGGGAGGGAGAATGCAATTAGAAGGGAGCAGATGCTGAGTGGGGCTGGAACTAGAAGGGAGCTAATTTTGGGGAGGACTAGAAGGGGATGGGGCTGGGGAATGAGGATGGAGGGGGAAAGATATTTTGTGTGGGAGGGAAGAAAAATCTACAAGTTGCTGGGTATTGGCAGAGTAAGTGGGGATTGAGGATGAAAGGGTGAAATTTGAATGGCTGCTAAAGGAATAAAAAAGAAATTGGGGAAAGAGCAAGAGGGGAAAGATCAGTATGTTAAAGCAGATGTAGAAGATAGAATGGAAAAAATCTAGAAGAGAGAAGAAAGGACAAATGGGCAGAAGACAATGGAGAATTAGCAGAAGACAGAAGAAAGTGACAGGAGCAATTGCAATTGAAAAATAAAATGGTCAAACAACTAAAGGTAGAAAAATACTTTTTTTTATTTTGAATTTATTAACTGGCATGTGTCAGCTCTGGGAAATGTGTATCACTAACTTCTTTGCATTTTTGTTTAGTACAAAAATAAATTAATTTACAGTGTTGTCGTACATTCCAAGTTTGGCTTTAGGGATTCCCAATTTAATTATTGTCTTCCAATTTCTAAATTGTGATCGCTTGTTCTTTGTTTGGTGGTGATCTATGTTCTGCATGTGTAACCAAACTGAGGTATTCTATTCTTGCAATTTCTGCTTGACAGTGCTACTTGTTCTCTTTCCCCAGTAGGAGATGTATTGGAATTCTCTGAGATGTATTGATTTAATATTTGCAGTGCTGCCTTTTTAATAGGTAGGATATGGTGCCTTGTGAGTCCTGGTAGTGCTGCTATGATATGGCTGGTTTGCTATGGGTTCTAAATGATCAGTGTTATAGTACTTCCTAATGTTCCTGGTGGTTGGCACTGGAGTATAGTAATGCATAAATCTGGTAGTCTTTCTTTATGCAGACACTCATTAAGAGGTATGTTAACATTATGCTAATATTTATGCAAATGAGACTTCTTATGCAAATGAGGCCCCACAGTGAGCCTCCGCACATGGCCCCCTTGGGCCGCCCCTGCTCATGGGCACCGATAACGTGCGTTAACGACACAGTTGCTCCCTTACTGCCCTTTGGTAAACATACCCATAAATGGCTGACTTTACTACCAGTCATAGAGAGGTTAATTAGAATATTTCAACCAGTGAAATCATATTTTCTGAGCCAGGAAAAATACCCAGTTATCATCAAAAACATTTTTGAGAATGGATCAGCAGATGTTTGGCTGTACTTTCTGCAGTCAGGCAGTGATTTTCCAAAATGCAACTTTAAAAATTGAGTCTCAAAAAATTTCAATGATAAAAGTGGCTGGAGTAATCAGTGACTTTGGAAACAAGTTAGTAACTAGGAAGAATGAAGTATTTTTGCCTCTGACAATCAGAAAGAATATAAAAGATCTTGAAGAAGAGGGCAGCATTGATGAAGCAGATTTCAAGCAATCTGTGTTATCTTTCTAAACCGCTTATATTGATTACTTGGATCAGTGGACCACTCACTTCCAGGAGATTGGGAAACAACAATGGACTCTCATTCAAAACAACTGGAGTGGTGTGAGCTAGAGTCGTCTTTAGAATACATTTTGTCTACAAGACTGCTTAGGGTTAGTAATACATGATATTAAGCTGTTTGTTGAGTTCTCTTTAGTCATTTGTTTCTGAAGAAAAAGTTCAAGAATGGAAAAAAACAGTCACCACAGTTAACAAAAAATGGAAGATGGTTTTTGGACAAAGATTTATGCAAACTGGTTGAATTTTCTTTATGTTTGGCAGCTTCCAATGCTTCAACTGAAAGGTAATTTTCAATCATGAACAAAGTATGGTCTACAGAAAAAACAAAACTGCATGTAGAGACTCTCAAATGTCCAACAATTGTAAAGTACAATTTTGATTTGAGTTGCCCAGAATTTTTTTAATTATCTTAGTGGAAATGTTACTATTTTGAAGAAAATTCACTTTGTAGAGAAGTACAAGTAGGCCTGATTGTCACATTTGTAAGAAAATTCATAAACCTAGCCTACTGATTAAAATTGTGGGTTAAAATTAAAATTTAATTATAAACATTTTTTATTTTCCTTAACTTTGAAACCCCCAGCTTGATTGAGTGTCCCATATTTGAACTTAGGAAAGAGGTTCAGGTTAGTTTAGTTGGACAAGTGCCAGCTACATTTTTGCTTCTCCCCAATGCTGGTGCCATCATTATATGAATAAAATCTAGCCATTTTGTGAATTAAACTGCTCACTGAAAACAAATGGATAAGTGATTTCTGAGTCTGTCAACTGCTGGCAAAAATATAACTCACTTTGAATTTTGGCCCCTAAGATTTCGGAAGTTGGCCAGTACTGTACCTAGGGAAACCAAGAAGGCAAATGCATGACTTATTTAGAAAAAGATTGCAGTCAGGAGGTGTTTGTGATAAACCAAAGCTTTCAAAAGCTTTCAGAGTTAAAGTGTTTAGTGAGCTCTAATCGTGTAGCAAACTGTATGCATTGCTATGAAAGCTGACCAAGGCTAAAATAAATAGGCTGAGGGCTCCCTTCAATCTAAAAAGCTAAGACACTCTGTTGCTATGGAAACAAAAGGAAACCTGGAGGGAAAGAGAGAGAAAACAAGCAATGACTTATCCGAAGCACAAAATGAAAGAAAATCAAACTGAAACAAGACAATTTCAACAGCGCACTAATAGCATGGATGAGAAATTACATATAAAAAAAGGATAATTAACAAGATTTGACAAGTGCTGCACAGTTTACACTAACACAGTAATACTTGTATGGGGTGTTATTGTAATGTGTCATGTTTTATTTTATGAATTATGTATTGAAAGAGCAATAGTTTGCACCTGGGAAGTTTAATTGTATAAATACTCGGGTGAACTGATAAAGTGGATGCAGAGAAACAGAAGGAAGAATAGTAGAGAGCTACGATTAAAGTGAAGAAGAGAGTGGAAAGACAGGAAAAGGCAGAAAGAGGAGGGGAGACATGGAAAGGAAGGAACAAGGGAAGAAACTGTGCAAAACAAAGCTCAGGGAAGGAAAATCTGTCCTCGTAGATCCAGTTGCAGGAATTCGACTTTTTCCCATTCCCTGAAACAGGGTCTTTAGATAGCCATCTTTAATATTTAACTTATGGCTTAAGAGTAGCTGCTAATTCCTGATTGCAAAAAGGCCTAGCTTGCCTTACTTTAATGCTCCATCCCTTAAAAAATAGCAGCTACTTCAATATTTTATACTGTGGAATGGCTCATCAACTTGGCCACTATATCCACCACCAGCAAGTGATAGACGGGTAATGTTTATTGTTCCAGGAAATGATTTTCTGGACCCTTCAATGGAAACAGGTTTCAATGATTGGAAATTGATACCTCAAGTCATATTAGACAAATAAGATACATCATAGAAGATCCTTTGTGTGTTGTTTCTCTGCTGATTGGTGCAGGCATCCTGACTGAAGTGAAACATAGAGGAGAAAAAGGAGCTGACACATCTGGGAACAGATGATTGACTTGATGACAGCCGGCAGACCCTGACTTCACCCTTTCCCCGCCGCCAGACCCCCAATTGGCCCTGCCATGGCCAGGATGGGGCCACAAGGATCCCTCTGCACCCTCTCACCTTGCTTTTCAGGCCTGGGCCTCCCATCATCCTCCATCTAGGGGGACTTATTCCACCTCCGCGGTGGAATAAGTTCCCCGTCCAACCCGTTGACCCTGGACATACAGGGCTGAGCTCAGAATTGGCCCTGTAAGTCCGGGGTCAGGGTGCAGCCCATTCCTCGCCCTCGCTCCTCCCCTGGCCCAGCCCCTCCCACCCATGAACAGAGCTCCTTGCACAATGGGGTTTGACGTGTGGGGATCTCTGCCTTGAGAATCGAGACCCTGGCATTTAGCGGGGCTGGACATCCGGATCGGACGTCCAGACCTGCTAAACACCAGTTGGAATGACACTATAATTTATAAAATATGTGTGAATACGAGTAAGATGCGTGCCATCATTTATACCAGCTTTGGAGCTAGTGTAAGTGACCATGGCTGAAATTTCCATGCGTTAGAGGCCACGTACACCAGTAGGTGCAATTAATGCATGTAAGCATGCACAAAAACTACATGGCAGTTTAGAGTTACCCTTAGGGAAGGCAGCTTGCAGGCCTGTGGGTACTTGAGGATTTGCAAATGGAGTTTCCCTGTGAAAATCTTATGATGGACTAGTACTTGCAGACTCTTTACACATGCAATCTGCAGGTTTAATGTATGTGGGCAAAGCAGACCCAGAGAGAATGGCCCTTAACCCACCTCCTACATTGCCTTGACTGGCTGGGATGGGGGCGGGCACATTCAAAGGGTTGTTTTCTGCAGATATTGTTTTTAAAAATCGCCTCCAAAAAGACACTCAAGGCATTTAAATATGTCTATAAACAGAATTATTATCCTAAATAGCTACAATACCTAGTAATAAAATAAATCAATAGAAAGATAACCTGTCAGTTTGCTTAGATTCTTAAATATCTGCTCAGTATATACTTGTGAAGCGGCATTTTAGAAAGGACATCCAAGTCAAATCGGTGACATCCAGGGTGGAACATGTGAGAAAACGCTAGAGATGTCCATGTCTCTGGCTGATTTTAGCAACAAACACATCCCCCACATGGACGTCCATGCTAGCAGCCACATATACTTTCCCCTTAGAAAAATGTTGGGTGGGGACGTACATCCCATGCAAGTTAGCATAAGGTGACATTCAGCAGCATAGCAAAACAAAAACATGAGCCCTCATTCCCCATCAAGGCTCATTGACATACTGTAAAATAAAGAAGGTAGTAGTATAGCTCCTTGTCCACCCCTCCAGATACTTCCCTGACAAAATGAGCACCTTTAGATGCCTGTTCATGCCTGGGAGGAGGTATAACCTTAGATGCAACTGTGGACATCCAGGACATCTCTGAGATCGGAAGGTGATGTCCAAGTTCTTGGGAATGTCCTGGCCATGCCTCTGCCACACCCCCATTCAGATTTGGATATCCCCTGGCCGGGGACATCCACAGACCCAGCTTCTAAAATGGCCCTGAAGATATCTCTATGCTTTGGGTGTCTCTATGCCTGTTTTCAGATATCCAAAGTATGAATAGGGCTTCATGCAACATTCTCTTGAAAATATAGTCCTGCAAAGCAAGTGCTGTTGAGTCAATGCTGACTCCTGGAACCCAACAGCCCTTGGGTTTTCTTGGCAAGGTGTGACCGTAAGTAGATTTCCAGGAAATGGAAGGAAAAATGATTTGAACAAGGTGTGCCAGTGGGAATCAAACTCTGGTCAATTGATTACCAGGCTACTCTTTCATGCCAATTATAGTCATATTGGGCAAGCTAATCAAAGTGCTGGTGCCGGTGCTAATTGAATAGGGACATTTTACTAGAAGGGTATGCTTCCACTCAATCAACAATTGTGTCGTGGCACTATGGATTTAGGCACATTAAGTTAAATTATGAATGACTTGTAGTCAGTTTTATTGAAAATAACTCAAGACTTTGTGGTGGTTGGTTCTGGGGAACACATAACCTCACACATTTTATTTATTTATTTACCATTTCTTATATACCGCACTATTCAGCATCAGCACGGTTTACATGGAACAGAACAATCAGACAGGGTACATAAGTCTGAGTTTACAATTAACATGGGAACCAAACTTGGATAACAAAAGGTAACTACTTACACAACGGTGTCATAGAAAAAAGAAAAAAAAACATAGCATGAGAATCAATGGTCAAGGACCCCTTGCATGGTGTGGTCGCCTGGCTGATAGGGTATGTTGGTACAGATGTAAGTATTTGAGTGGGAATGTGATTCATTGTTCTCTGGGAAGTCTTTGAGTATTTGACCGTTTGGACAGTTTTTGAATATTGATTAAGTTGGAGGGCCTGTTGCAAGAGAGTGATTCTTCACCCTCATGACAGGTGATCCGACAAAAATTCATTACAATATCTCTGCCCGGTTTGTCAATGGGGAAATAGAATTGGTCATTTTATTTGAGGTCTATCTATGTGCCTTCGTTTTTTGATAGTTGGGTTTTTGCAATTAGTTAATTAGGACATGATTATTGGCACCCTTATAAACAATTCAAACCAGTTTGAACAGAAAAACCATTTTGCCATTGCAGTAAAATTAAACACACCTATGATCAATTGTCAGCTCTCACATGACTTGAATCAACCAGTGAATGATGACTCTGTTGTTTAAAATTGCCACATTCACTCTCTGTTCCATTTTCACAATGGTGAAGACAAGAGAGCTACCTGAGACCATCAGAAAAGCCATAATCATCAAACTTCAAAGGAGTACAAGGCCATCTCCAAAGACCTTCGGTTTCCTCTGTCTACAGCTCACAATATTATTAAGATTTTTGCTCATAGAACTGTCAAGAACCTCCCCAGATGTGGTGGAAAGAGGAAAATGAATCCATGAAGTCTGTGAAGATTAGAGTGAACTGTTGGGAAAACACCACATACAACATCCAAAGAGCTTAAGACTGATTGTAGCAATCTGGAATGGTGGTTTCAACCTGAACCATACACCATACACTAAACAAAGAAGGACTTCATGGGAGAAGGCCAAGGAGGACCTCACAGCTCAAAGACAGACATAAAAAGGCATGCCTGATCTTTGCCCAAACCCACCTTGAGAAACCACAATCCTTCTAGGAAAATGTTCTGTGGACAGTTGAAACCAAACTTGAGCTCTTTGGCAATGCAGACCAGAGATACATCTACAGGCAAAGAAATGAAGCTTATAAGGAAGAAACACTCTTCCTATAGTTAAATATGGTGGAGGTTCTATAATGTTGTGGGGCTGTTTTGCTGCCTCAGGAACTGGATGCCTGGAATGTATTAAAGGAATCATGAAGTCATAGGACTACCAAGGTATTCTGAAGTGAAATGTGCTACCCAGTGTCAGAAAGCTAGGTCTGGGCCGAAGGTCATAGGTCCTTCAGCAGCACAATGACCCAAATAATACATCCAAAAGTACAAAAGAATGGTTAAAAAGGAAAATATGGGACTGTTTTTAACTGGCCAGCAATGAGTCCTGATCTCAGTTCAATTGAGAACCTTTGGAAAGAGCTGAAAACTGCCATTGGTAAAAGGAATCCTGGAAACATTCATGAGCTGGTACAAATCTGTTTGGAGGCTGTCATCACTGCCAAGGGTTGTGTAATCAAATATTAATGAAGGGTGCCATTAATCCTGTCTAGGTCATATTTTTTTCTCAGAAATTACCACGTTTAAGTTGCACAGACCTCTTTTTTTTCATTGTATACCTTTGAACATACTATTAAAATATTATGATGACATACAGTTAGAATATTGCCTATTATTTCTCAAGATATTGTATACAACACACCTAAAATGCAAGAATGACAATAATGTTCACCACATACGGGTATTTTTGCACCCTGAGAGCTAGGGAGTGCTCCAATAAGAGGCTTGAATATCCCATAGTGGGTAAATATAAAGCTAGACCTTGAAACAGTCAGGGATCCCTTAAGAGTATATGTTATAGAAGCTACCTTAAGGGAACTGCAATGTTTCTGTCTATCCAGAAAGGTGCATTCTTGGCTTTCCTTTCCTAACAATTCTGAGGGAGAGACAAACAAGGAGGCTCCAGGAGTGAAGGAAACTGCATGTTGTAGGAGTTCTGTCTCGGTGAGACAGAGGAAGGTTTAGAACACGGTCAGTAATATTATCTTTAAACCCATGATATGCTGGAAGTTTGGAATTGCCAAAGGCTGGCAAGCTTGGAAAATCTGGAAAACTTTAAGGTGGGGGAGGAGGAGGGACTCAGAACACTCTGAACAAAGAAATGTGGGAAAGGCCTGAAGGTAAGCCAGAATGTATACCTTATTCCCAAAAGTAGTGTATGAAACAGGTTTTCTTTTACCTTCTAATGAGTTCATTCTGGGTCAAAAGAAGAAGCTACAACTGGGAAGAGAATTGTTAATGTTAAGCACACTGACTTTGTTGCCCATGAAGGTTACACTGCTACATTTGAAATGAGGGGGCTGCGCAATGTTTCATCACCAGGATGTGGGGAGGGAGGGGCAGGGGCGGCTGGATAGAAAGCTGACCTGGGTCAATTTGTGGTTTTACCTGTTAAAGGCGTTGCTAAATGAAAGGAATTTAAACAAGGCACTGTCAGGCCTATACAGAAACGTTTGTGAGCTGTCTGCGCATAGGTAGCGTGACATCTGTGCATATTTTTTATGCGTAGACATCATGCTGTTATAGCAAACGCTGTGAAAAGCTCTTATTCAATCACTCACCCACAGAAGGAAAACTAACAGACAGGCTGGAATGCAAACAGGATCTTTAATGTGCACACAGGGTCAGACAGAGAGCCGGTACCCTCCACAAAAAGTCTGAGCCCCGAGGGACGTCCTACAATGCCTTATATACAGTACAGTTTTAAACTCATTCTACAATCCCATTTGCCACAGGTATTTCCTGCCCACCAATCAGCAGCCCCTGGGGAAGGTACCTGGGTGACCTGTCCAAACCGGTATGCTCAGGTCTGCTGATTTCTGGGCAAGGGGACATTGTGCTCAGACCTGGAGTGGGGGAAGGGTGTCTATTGAAATCTCAATGCCTTCTCTTAGCAGGCTGATTACCTCATGGCTTGGGGGAAGGGTCAGGCTGATCACTTGTGTAAGAGCCTCATGGCTTGCGGGGGAAGGGTCAGGCTGATCACTTGTGTAAGAGCCTCATGGCTTGCGGGGGAAGGGTCAGGCTGATAAGAGCCTCATGGCTGCCTCAATGCCATAATGCAGAAAAGGGATAGGCATGGAAGTAATCACTGCACAGAAGCCAGCTCCAAAGCTAGTACACAGCCCATGTAAATCTATTCAAATTACATGCTAATCAAGAAACTAGTTATTCCGCCTAGATGCAGAGAAGTGCGCAGAAGAGCGAAGACAGAACTTACTGCTGGAACCTTAATGCTTACTTGAAGGAGGTATACAGAATCTGTGCTCAATGCCAAGGAGGAGCAGTCAACCCCCTGTTGTATTTTCCGAGATTTGCTGAAACAAGTTCTTCAAAAAAAGGCAGGGGAACTGTGCTGGAATGAATGTATGTGCATATGATGGAATCATATGTAGCACATGATAGCACATGCTCAGAATATTGCTCATAATAATATCACTGTTCAAAGACACTGATATTGTTCAGCGTAAAACTCCTGAACAGAAATATGTGCCACATAGAATTCCAGCATATGCGCACAAATGCCTTTTTGTATGCAGGACATAGGCACTGCTAATGCAGATGCCTTTGTGCATGTGCCTGCCAATTTATTTATTTATTTAATGGTATTTATATACCGCCTTATCATTCAATCAAAGCGGTTTCCACGGCAAACAATCAAGGGGGCAAATGTTTTCATGCAGTGTACAGAGTGGTGTGTATGTGTTGGCGGGGATGTGATTAGATTTGGTTTATCTACATAGTGCGCTATTATACATCATGAGCTATTATACAGTCTTATATACAATCTTGGGGTGGTGGGAGGGGGGTTGATGATCTGACTTGTATGCTGGTTCAGGGGGTATGTCCATAGTAATCGATGAACAGGGTTGTCTTCAGCTGTTTTCGGAAGTCCTTGATTTCTGTGGTTAGTCTCAGATCATCTGGGAGGGAGTTTCATATTGATGGAGCAGCCAGGGAGATTGCTCGTTGTGCGGTGTCTTTGCGGGTCTTGGTGAAGTCTTTTGTGGTGTTAACCCGATTGGAGGTGCCTCTTCTTCTTGGCCGTGTGTTTGTGTCGGGTTGTATGAGTGTGTGTAGGCTTATGGCGGAGGAGTGTTGTTTGATCTTGAATATGCTTATGATAGTCTTGTATTTGATGCGTGAGATGATTGGGAGCCAGTGCAGTTCTTTCAGTATGGGTGTGATGTGATCGTGTCTTGTAGTACCGGCTATTATGCGGGCAGCTGTGTTTTGGGCCAGTTGTAGTGGTCTGAGGGTCTGCTTTGGTAGCCCGGTATATATTGGATTGCTGAAGTCTTGGAGAGGGGTTATCAGCGCCTGGCAAACGGTGGTGCGAAAGTGCTCTGGGTCGAGGAGGGGCTTGAGTCTTCTGATGAGTCGCATTCTTTGGTATGCACTTTTGGTTGCTCTGCCTATGTGTGCTTGGAGGTTAAGTTCTTTGTCCAGAATGACTTTGTCCAGGCACAGACTTTCTGTGCCTATCTCATTTGCATGCCATTTGCTTGCAACATATAGGCGCACAATGTCTGCATTACTCTTGTGTTAGAAAACCATGCACATGGCTTTTAGAGCACAACTGTAATGCTGGCTTTCTGCATTGGCCTCTGTGGTAAAGTTTGAAGACTGAACTGAAATAAGAAAGCAAGGTTACTTACCTGTAACAGGGGTTCTCTGTGGACAGCAGGATAAGACAGCTACACCTGGTGACGTCATCCGATGGAGTTGATTGGATGGGATTGCTCTCTGCCCCTTGGCCTGCCCCTACCTGCCCAGGCCATTCCCAGCTAGGTCTTGCAGGTAGGATAGACAGTCAAAAGTCTTGCTGTAGTTGATATCCTTTTGGTATTTTTTAGTCTTTTCAAGGATCCATCTCACATCTGTGATGATGTCTCTCATTCCTCGCCCTTTCCTGAAACCTGCTTGCACTTCAGGTAGTTTTTGTTCCAGGTATGGTTGTAGTCTCTGTTGAATTATCTTCAGTAGAATCTTGCTGGCATGTGGGATGAGAGTGATTGTGCGATAATTTCCACAGTCAGTTGGATCACCTTTTTTTAGTATTGGTACAAACACAGATCTTTTTCAGTCAGTTGGCCATGATGTTGTCTTCCAAATTTCTTGGAAAAGCCTTGTAAGTATGGTAACAGCTGCATCAGAGTGCTGTAATACTTCTATGGGAAAGCAATTTATTCTTTGATAAGGCTTTCAATGCTGCTTTGACTTCTTTTTTCATCACCAATGGTTCCGGATCATAAGGTACAGGTTGAAACAGCTGTTGGTCCACTTGATTTTTATCATATAAAAACTGTGTATATTCTTTCCACCTTTTCTTGATCTTCTCAGCATCATACAACATAGAACCTTGAGCATCTTGTAACATTCCAATTCGAGGCTGGAATTTTTTCTTTAACTCTCGTAGTTTTAGGAAAGCTGATCTTGTTCTTCCTCTAATAGTTTCTGCTTCTATTTCCTTGCATGTGTTATTGTAGTACTTTTCCTTGTCCTGTCTTGGTGCATGTTGGAAATCTCTGTTGAGTTCTGCGATTGTCTTTCTTTCTCCTCTGGCTTTAGCTTCTCTACGTTTCTGGGCAATTTTCAGAGTTTCTTCCGTCATCCATTTTGGCCGTTATTTCTTTTTCACCTTTTGTAGTGGTCTGAGGGTCTGCTGATCACTGGAAGTAGCGGTATACAAATGTATACTAAATAAATAAATAAATAAAAATTTCTCGCGCTCTTCCAACACAACCTTCTTGATGTCATTCCATAACTTTTCTGGAGCTCTGTCATTTGTATCTAAAGCAGCAAATTGATTTTTAAGGCAGTCTTTAAATTCCAGTGGTATATTCTCAAGATCATAATTTGCTGCATTCATGAGTGGCTTGCTCTTTTTCAAATTTAGCGTGAGTTTGCATACTAGTAGTTGGTGATATATACCACAGTCAGCTCCAGGTTTTGTCTTTGTTGAGGTTACAGAGTTTTTCCATCGTTGACTTCCCCAGATGTAGTCAATTAGATTTTTGTACAATCCATTGGGTGACATCCATGTGTACAGTCACCGCTTGTGTTGCTGGAAGAAGGTGTTTGAGATGAATAGATCGTTGGTCTTGCAAAATTCTATCAGTCTTTCTCCAGCTTCATTTCTGTTGCCAAGTCCATATTTTCCAACCACTTTGCCTTCTTCTTTGTTGCCAACATTTGCGTTCCAGTCACCCATGACTATCAGGATATCCTGTTTGCATGTTCTGTCAATTTCAGCTTTTACTTGTTCATAGAACTTATCAATTTTATCCTCTTCTGCAGCTGTTGTTGGGGCATATACTTGAATTATAGTTGTGTTGATAGGCATGCCTCATAGACGAACAGAGATTAAGCGTTCACTGACTGCATTGTATTTCATTACAGTTCATGCAAGTTTCTTCTTTATTATAAATGCAACACCATTTCTTCTTTGTCTTTCATTTCCAGCATAGTAGACCATGTGATCATTTGATGCAAAGTGCCCGATGCCAGTCCATTTCAGTTCGCTGACACCCAACAGATCAAGTTGTACACGTTACATTTCATTCTTGACCATCTCCAACTTCCCTTGGTTCCTGCTTCATAGTTCCATGTCCCAATATGTAAGACATCTTTACAGCTTCTGACTCTCAGTTCATGCGCAGCTACATCAGCAATCAGATGTCCTGAGGGCTTTGATCCAACTACATCATAAATGCTGTCTTTACTCTGAAAAGTCTTCAGCTCCTCCTCAGTAGCTAGTTGAGTGCCTTCTGACCTTGGGGCCTCATCATCCAGCACTATAATGCAATTTGTTTTGTTGTGACTGTCCATTGGGTTTTCATAGCAAGATACAGAAGTAGATTGCCAGGCCTTTCTTCCACACAGTTTAAGTTTAGTGTTGTTGCCGTTGTCACAGAAATGTGATCCTCTGCCGCCAACACTGTCCCACTCTGCTGCTGCCCAGATGGGTGGTTTGTTTTGGTCTGGCACCTCAGCTGATATCTGTCCATCTTGGGAGACCCTGCCAGTAGTTAAACTACCGATAGCTTTAGCCCTCAGCATCACTGATACAGACAAGCCTTCACAGCATGACAAGCTGCAAACCAAGTGAGGGCAAATAAATTATAGAATTTTATAAGTTGGGCGTACGCTTGTGTGCCTTGACTCTTCTCTGCCTAAATTCTGCCTATGTGCATACCCTCTGTGAAAGCATGGGCCACTGGCCCGATGCGCATACTTTCAGAATAGCATCTACCTTAGTCACAGGCATAAATTCCCATTTACATCTATAAAAAAAAAAAAGAGTGGAAGGGTAGCCTAGTGGTTAGAACACTGGCTTCGCAACCAAGGTTTGATTCCCAATAGCACTCCTTGTGGCCTTGGGCAAGTCACTTAACCCTCCATTGCCTTGGAAGAAAGGCCTGGCAATCTACTTCCAGTCACACTGCCAAGAAAACCCAGGAGCTTCTGGGTCACCAGTAGTCAGCATTGACTCAAAGGCAATTTGTTTTTCTAAAAAAATATATATAAACCACTGAAATACTGTCATATACCTGCATACCTGGTGCATATCTTTAGACGGATTCTTCTAAAGTTACCCCAATAATGGGTATGGAGTTTTCAAAATTCCTTTTGGATTCCATTTCTTCCATCATGTTGAAGAATTCTTTATTTTAACATTTGCTTATGGCTTTTATCCTTTTGCTTAACTTTCTTACTCCTAGATTTTATGATGAATTTCTCAGGATGAAGCAGGCTGTAACTCGGTAAGAAGCTCGAAAGTAAGAAGATGGCTACTGAGGCAGAGAAAAAGAAAACAAGAGCTCAATTTAGTAAGCTTGTTTTTCCCCGTATATGAAGACTGGAAAAAAAGCCTTAGTGAAACAGGCTCAAAAAATCAACTTTTCTTATACCATTACATCATACTTTTAAATCATGTAGGACTGATAGATGAGTGTGAGATGTAATTAGGATGTTTTCTGAAGGCTAGCAAGTTGATTAAGCATTATGGAAAAAAGAAACCCAGAGCTTAAAAAATGCTGAATTTTAGTTCATTCTTCCATTATAAAAGCATGTCTTTATAGTTTCTTAGCTCATCATGTCACCCTGGTGGTGCGTCACTCTAAGTTCCATAGGAACGAGACAACATGCTGAGATAATAGCTCTTGATTTGTCATCACAATGATCTGCTAAAGGTTTAGACATTTGAAAATATGCACTTTATCTGGGAAAGAAGAAAGGGCTTTTTAAAGCTTGCTACCTCATTTGCTGTTACTTTCTTTCTGTTGCTTAGTTGTAAGAGGAGGTACACGATGAGATACCTTTATTTAAGGAACTTCTTTCCTTCTAACTGACCATGGTAACTGCTATCACATGCTAAAAGCAGCCAGAGAGATAAAAGTCTCATGCTAACCGCTTCTGGTGTTATGGAGTAGGATGAGGGCAACGATGGGGCGGAGAGTGGATATGGCAGCCAATGACAGCTAGCATGCAGAATGGCATATCATGCTACTTGTCACAAATGCTGATAGCGTGGTTGCACTAGCATCATCTCAAGAGATGGCATTAAGAGCAGCTGCACTACTGGCAGTCTGGTAGTGCGGCATCAGCCTTAACCCCCATGCTTTGCAAAAAACCCCATGCCTCTAGCACCGCTGACAGTCCTCCTGTCCTACGTCACCAATCACACCCTGTCATGCCAGATAAGACCTTCTCCTTTCTGATCCAATCCCCCTCCTCATTATAATACTCCCCCTTCAATCCCCTCTCTCTTGCAAATGTTACTGCCTCAGATTTCACAAACCCATTACAACCTTCTCCCCTCCCAAGCCCTCATTACAAACAGTGCTACAATTGCAGCCCTATACCTCCCCCACTCCCCTTTTCAACTCAGGTGCTCACCTGCTGTTATCCCTGACATTTAGTGGATGAGGCTCCTTCGCCATTGCTGACCAGGTTCAAAATGGTGGATCTGATCCTAGTGGTAATCTCCCAGTACAACTAGTTCAGTAAAAAAGGCTTCTAAGTCTTTAAACAGGCTTTAAAACATAACTGTTCATGAAGGGTTCAAAAAAATAACCCATTAGCACACTGTGTTAACAGTGGGCACTAACTACTGCATTAATCACCTAAGGAGCCATTTACTAATGTCTGTGTATGTTAAAATCATTATCATGTGTTATCTGCCACCTGATGCATTTATGCAGTGGGCCCCGTGATAACAGCATTAGCACATGACTCCCCCCTATTGCAGAATTTTATATTTGGGTCTGGAGACAGGAAGGGGAAGGGGTGAAGAGCGAAACTTGCACTTAATGCATTTGTCATTAATGCACATTGATTGCTAATTTGACAAATTATGCCAAACATTTAAATAAACCACCTGATGTGTTGTTAACTGCACCTCATCTGTTTACCCACAGGTGTCACAAATGCTCACAATGTTTACCACAGACATTTTGCAGACACCATGGGCTAACCTTTTGCAGCTGAAACTTATGAATTGCTAAACATTAACGCTATGCTTTAAAAGTAGGGACATTTACTGAGCACAAGTTGGCCTCATTGCACTTTGCAGAATAGAGACAGAATTAGGGGTATGTTTACTAAAGCCCCGTAATGTGCGGGCCGCGCTAGTGTGCGGGTGCCATATAAGGAGTGGGCGTTTCTTTCTGAAAAAGAAAAACCGGGATTTAAATATGCGCTAAGGTGCGCGGCGCCCATGTGCGCCCCGCACATTAGCGCATGAGAAAGCTGCGCGGGAGGCATAAGTGGCGCGCTGATGTGCAAGCAGAAAAGCAGAGCCACAGCACAATGGTTAAGACACTAACCAATGGAGCAGGGATCAGGGATTCAATCCCCCACAGTGCCCAATGAAGACAGCTGGCTGAGGCATTACTTTAGTAGGCATTTAAATAATGGGCAGCATAAGGCGGCTTGCTGATGTGCATAAGGCAGTGTGCTATTGCTTTAGGAGGCATTTTAATATTGGGCGGCATAAGGCGGCGCGCTGATGCACAAGCACATGAAGAGAGCCACAGCACATTGGTTAAGACACTGACTAATGGTGCAGGGATCATGGGTTCAATCCCCCACTGTGCCCAATGAAGAAAGCTGGCTGAGGCATTGCCTATTATGGGTAAGTTTGCTTTAGGAGGCATTTTATTTTTTATTTTAATTACTACTACTAGCAAACGCACTCTCAAAGCGTGTTAACATAAGGCGCCCCATAAGGCACATTTTAAAGTGCACTGTGGAGTGGAGGAGTAGCCTAGTGGTTAGAACATTGGCTTGGTAGCTAAGCAACCAGGGTTCAATTCCCACTAGCACTCCTTGTGGCCTTGGGCAAGTCACTTAACCCTCCATTGCCTCGGAAGAAAGGCCTGGCAATCTACTTCGGGTGATACTGCCAAGAAAACCCAGGAGCTTCTGGGTCGCCAGGAGTCAGCACTGACTCGAAGGCACACATTGTATTTTTGTCTGCAAAGGCACCCTAGAATGTTGCTTATAGGGCGCTTTATAGGGTGCCGTATGAGTTACCACAAGGTCACAGCAATGTTTTTGATGGCAGCACTGTGCAGTTTAAGGAATGCACAGCATAAGTAGGTGTGCTGACATGCAAGGAGGAGCAGCAGTGTAGCACAATGGGTAAGGCACTGACTGCTGATACAGGGGTCATGAGTTTGCTCCCCAGTGTGCCTAATACGTAAGGCTGGCTGTGGCATCAGCTTTGCAATGTATGTATTTTTTCCTGTAGCACTTTAGTTGTATTTTATTAATTGCTGCCAGCAAACAGGTCCTCATGTGCCGTAATTGAAGGTGACGCATAAGGCACCCTATAAGGCACTCCATAGGGCACATTATAAAGTGCACTGTCCGCCACGGCACCCTAAAATGTCCCCTATAGGGCACCCTATAGGTTGCTCCACAGGATAACGTATAGTGCACTTTATATGGACGGTAACCATAAGGTAACCTAAAGGACGCCCTATAAAGCGCCCTCTGAGGCACCTTATGAGTACAGTACGATGAGGGTGTTTTTGCTGGCAGCAATAATGTACATTAAAAAGAAATAATGCTCTGGGCAGCCCCATCAAATAACCCCACTGTGGGTTTGAACCCATGACCTCTGGCTTTACAGGCAGTGAAGTAACCATTGTGCTACAGCCCTATAACTGCTAGCAAGCCCCTGGCTGGCTACAGAGGGAGTGCATGTCACCACACAGACAGTGTGCTGTGGTCACCAGGATAGGGTTAGCCCACCCGTACCCATGATGCACTGCACATGCAAATCAGCTGTCCACAGATAAACACAAGATGGGGAATGCACCCCCACAGCACCTCGGCCTGGTAGGGGGAAGTGACCATGTGCACCCCCACAGCACCTCGGCCTGGTAGGGGGTACTGACCGTGTGTTTTACTGGCACAGAGTAGCTACACACCGTCACATTGTGCGGGTACTGTGCTCACCCTGAGGGTGCGGTGAGGCGCCCAGCACCAGGTCCACAGCACCTTTCATGGCTGAAAGAAGCCATGCCAGAGGTCCAAAGCAGTGTTAATGTGTGAGATGGGTAGTTTCTGCAAAAAACACCTTGGATGTCTGTCTCAGTCAGGTGTAGCCCCCATGGTCCCCCAGGTGGGCCATGCACCCCCCCCCCCAGGGCAGCAAACAGGGTCTCCCATCAACAGATCCACATTCTACCTCCCTGCAATGGCAGCAGTAGAGGGGACCCTCAACCCCAGTCCTGCTGGGGAACAGACACCCTACAGGGCAGTCAATGCAGCTCTGCACACATCCATAACACAATAGCAGACAGACTTTAGGCCTGGATATGCCAAGCTGCACCCCACCACCATCTGATATTCTCCTGCAGCAAGCCTTCAGCTGCTGCACCCTGCAAGCCACTCCATCAAGACACATACCAGCTACAAACAGTCTGCTAGCTAGTCCATAGTGCATGTTCCCAGTGGAAATGCATGCACCCAGAACTAAGATGTCAGCATACACAACAAGCAGATAAATCAGTGACTGGGCCCAAAAGAAAACCCATAAATATCACATGAGAAAAATACTATATAGCACTATGGGGGTGCCTAGCCATGCTGTCATCACTGCACAGTCAGGGTGAGAGTGATCCCCCAGCAGGACATACTGAGGTCACCCTGTCTGTGTAGGTGGTGGCCGGGCACTACAATGTTCCAGCCAGTGCCCTATGCCCTGTGCAGATGCATCCTGGCCAGGTCACCCTGTCCGGGCTATTCCCATGGTACCTTGCTCCTTATTATGCACATTGGCAGGCCAATACTGGCAACAGTGCTGGCAGTGTGGGCTGTGGAAGGTGTTTGCAGCCACCACACACTGTATAGACAGACACACACTCCCACACCTATGCCAGCATTGTGCTACTATAGAAGAGTTTAGCAGCCCTGCCCACCACACCAGTCCTGGGCACAGTACAGGCATGGATATGCTACGCAATACTGTTGGGGGTCACTCCCCAGGGTGGTAAACACTGTCAGAGACCAGACCTGAAGCACACACCGCAGACATCAGAAAGATTGTTATGATGGAGCTCAATGAGCAAACTGTGCTTAACGTAGGACTTGCTATCTGCCATTAATCATAGGAAACATTTGATAGGTGTCTACCGTATACCCAGGTGTAGGGTGGCATTGCTAAGGTATGCAAGTGCTAGTATTGGGAGATGCACACAGGGCCCAATGTCCTGCCTCTCCAGGAGGCATTAGCCAATGGGGCCTGTGGGTGTGGGTGTGGGTTTGTCTGGCCCTGTTGGCTGCTGCTTTACGGCAGAGGTTCCCAACTGCAGTCCTGGTGTGCCAAACACTGTTCGGGTTTTCATGCTGTCCCTCATGAATATGCATGGTTACATCTGCATACCATGGGGGTGGTGCATAGATATGCAGCACAGGCATCTTTATTAGAGGCAGCATGGAAACTGAATGGTGTTTGGCCCTCCTGGACTGCATTTGGGGGATTCTGCCATAGGTAATGCACATTTCTATGGTGTTTGTGCTGTGTAGGGTAAAATAGAGGTTTTTGACCCATGCGTATGGTCTCAGCAATAATGGTTCCGTCTTAACTACCATGATTTCTTCATGGGTAAATTAAGGGGATTGGGTTGCCAGGAGCCCCAGCTGGGATTTGAACCTGTGACCTTCTGGTCCTAAAGGCACTGGCTGTGTCTGCTGCACCACCGTCTTAGCACAAAAACAGTGCATTCCCTGGGGAGTCCGTGGCTGTTTGTCAGACAGGGCCTGTCTGTTGGAGGGCGCTGCACCCACGTGAAGGGGGCTAGGCCACCGTCTGCTGTGGGCAGCAGCCACTGCCCCCTCTGCCACCATGCTGACATGGCCTTATATTGCTGACAGCATCACAGCTAAATGATATGTGGCCCTCCAGGACTGCATTGAGGGGACTGTGGTCTAGGTAATGTGCATGTTTCTGGTGTCTGTGCTCTGTAGGGTAAAATAGAGATGTTTGGACCATGCTTATGTTATCTGCAAAAAAGGTTGGTCTTTACTATCATGGTTTAGTGGTGGGTAAAATATGGGGATTGGGTTTGCAGGAGCCCCAGCTGGAAGTTGAACTGGTGATCTTTGGCTCCTGAACACACTGTCTGTGTTCACTGCACCACACTGTGGCCACAGAGACAGTGCAGTCCCTGGAGATAGGAAACCTGCCCAAAGGAGTCATAAACCCTGCTCTGCACAATTTCACTGTGGGATCATTCACCTTGTATGGGGACAGAGCATATAAAATAATAATTATTATTTTTACGCTCCATCCCCATACAAGGTGAATGATCCCACAGTGAAATTGTGCAGAGCAGGTGACCCTGCTCTGCACAATTTCACAGTGGGATCATTCACCTTGTATGGGGACGGAGCGTAGACCCTTCTAAAATTCATATTTCTTTTTTGGGGCTTTCTTGGGAGTGATTTTTGATGTTTTCCATGACTATCACTATTGCCAAGCTTGATTATAATTTATTAGAATTTTGTTGTGGTCATTTTCAATTTTTATTTGCTATTTTGTTCTGTGCACATGTATCACACTGCTCACGTGTTGTAGGTTTCCCTGGTTTTGCTTTACATTGCTGACATAAATGGTTTCTCTTCCCTTTAAATCGGCTCTAACGCGAGGTTTTCACTCGCGGTATTTTTTTCATCTAATTTCAGCCCCGCTCCTGTGTGGGGAGCCTCTCCCCTCCCACTCTCCACCCATTGACCCCGTCCCTCCGCCCCTCGGGAGCCTTCCTCCGCCCTCAGAATGCCTTTCCACGCCTCTATCGCACATCAGCGCGCCGCGCACTTGTGCGGGCCCGTTAGTGCAGCGCGCACGTGTGCGGGGCACAAAAACACACTATTAGCGTGCGCTAAGGTACCTTAGCGCACGCTCAAGTGCGCCCCGCACAATTGCGCGGTTTAGTAAACATACCCCTTAGTTTCTAACTTCTGAGCCAACCTTTGTTAATACTGATTGATTGAATTGTCCTCAATACTGTTCTAGTATTTTTTACAGTAGTGCTTTATTTTTAGATTTTCAGGTCATAAGGATGGGATACTGACAGGGTCTATATATGATCACATAATTATAAAATCAAAAGGCTATTATTTGTAATCTCTGAATTATCATTAAAATCATCTGTAATACCTGAAGATTGGAGAATGGCCAATGTAACACCAATTTTTAAAAAGGGTTCCAGGACTGATCTGGGAAACTACAGACTGGTGAGCCTGACATTGGTTCCCGGCAAAATGGTAGAAACCATTATAAAGAATAAAATTATTGAACATGTAGAAAGTATGGTTTAATGGGAGAAAGCCAACATGGATTTAGTTAAGGAAAGTCTTGTTTTACTAATCTGTTATATTTTTTTGAAGTTGTGAATTATCAGGTAGGCCAAGGTGAGCTGGTTGATATAGTGTATCTGGATTTTCAGAAAGCCTTTGACAAGGTCCCTCATCAGAGACTCTTGGTGAAATTAAAAAGGCATGGCATCCAATGCAGTATACTATTGTGGATCAGGAACTGGTTAAAAGATAGGAAACAGAGAGTTGGGCTAAATGGTCAATTTTCTCAATGGGACAGGTGAATAGTGGAGTACCCCAGGGATCTATGCTGGACCCACAGTTTTTTAACATATTCATAAATGACCTGGAAATGGGAATAATGAGTGAGGTGATCAAATTTGCAGATGGCACAAAATATATTCAAAGTTGTTAAAACACAAGAGGACTGTGAAAGATTGCAAGAGGACCTTGATAGACTGGGTATCCAAATGGCAGATAAAATTTAATCTGGACAAGTGCAAAGTTATGCCCATGGAGCCAGATGCAGGAAGCGACACGTCTGGGCCAACCGGACAGCCCCAAGCAGGACGGGCCCGTTTGAACCCAATTCTGAAATGCAGGAGCAAAGCGTTCCCACGGTACTCAGATTCGGGCCCGAGGATGGCCCAGCGAGCCTGCCACATCTGTGACTCCCTTCATCCCCCTGTCTGACCCCCGATGGGGCCAGCCAGGACCAGGATTTGGTGGCAGGGACCCACTGTGTGCTGCCTGCTGCTCCAGGGAGGACTGCTGGGCTCTGAGGGGGGTTGGATGCTGGCCACATTTGGGGGGCATCCCGTGCTTATTTCACCTCAGAGGTGGAATAAGAAAGTTGTCCCCCCGGCAATCCCCGGACATACAAGGCTGTCACTGTAATCAGCCGTGTACGTCCAGGGTTCGGCCCACTCATGATATACCCCATCATGCCTCCGTCCCCCGCAGCAAACACAGCAGCTCTGTATGTGCAGTGGGGGACGGAGACGGAAGACCGGCAAGGCAAATAGCAGGGTAGCATGCCCCAGCGAGACATGCTGCCCCACTATTTGCCTTGTAGAATCGGGCCCTTAGGGAAGAACAACCCAAATTATGATTACTAAATGCAAGGTTCCACATTAGGAACCACCATCTAGGAAAACGATTTAGACATCATCGTGAATAATATGTTGAAACCTTTTAACCAGTGTGCAGCAGTGGCCAAGAAAGCAAATAGATTGCTAGGAATCATAAGGAAAGGAATGGAGAATAAAACCAAGGATATTTTAATGCTTCTGTTTCACGTCATAGTGTGACTGCACCTTGAATATTGTGTGCAGTTCTGGTTACCATATCTTAAAAAGGATATAGCAGAATTAGAAAAGGTACTCAGAAAAGTCACCACAATGTTAAAGGGGATGGAAGGATACCCCTATGAGAAACAGCTTAAAAGCTTAGGGCGCTTTGATTTGGAAAACAGATGGCTGAGGAAAGATATGATAAAGGGCTATAAAAAACTGAATGGAGTGTAACAGGGAAGCATAGATTAGTTGTTTACTTCATCAAAAAGATTAGGGGACATGCAATGAAGCTACAATATAGACTATTTAAAACTAATAGAAAATATTTTTTCACTCAATGCATAACTGTGAAATTCATTACCGGAGGATGTACTATTGTTAAAGCTGTTAGAGTAGCTTGGTTTTAAAAAAAAAACTTTGGATACGTTCCTGGAGGAAAAGTCCATAAACCATTATTAAAGAGGACTAGGATAATCAACGTGAAATCTGTGCCTTTTTGGGAATCTGACAGTTACTGGTGACCTGGATTGGCCGCTTTTAGAAGCAGGATAGTGGGCTTGATGGATCTTGGTCTGACCCAGTACAACATATCATATTTTTTATGTTCTTATGATATGCTTTTCCAATGTTTTTATTTATAATGAATACAGCATTTTGAATAGGGATTCATGCTTTTTTCAGACAGCTATCTGTTTTCTTCCCATTCATGGTCATATTCTGAAATTCATGTTGATCATACCAGTTACAGGATTTAGGAGCCTCTTCAATAAAATGTGCTAAGCAAATGGTGCATGAATTTGTGTGTGCTGTTAGTGCATGAGTGTGATAACCGTTACTGTACTGGCATGACGGTGTATGTTAATTCATGTGTTAACTGCATGCTATATTATGGAGCAGGAACTAGGTGGTTATGGGTGCAGAACAGACATGAACTGCACATTGAGTTAGCTCATGGAACTTTATCATGTGCCTTCGTGGCTTTCAGTAGCACGGATGCACTTACTGCCTCTTCGAGAAGTGGAGTTAAGCATGCCGTCTATCAGCATGAACCTACTGTAGCTTAATGCTGTTAAAAAATGACCCTCCTACATCAGCATCTACCAACTCCCCAATCAACATGCAGAAACCTCCAACTCAATCAGCATGCGGACTCACTACCCTCCAACAGTATTTCAACCCACTGTCCGCCGCTCCAATACCCCCCAGCACTACCTGGGGGTATCCATGGTGCATTAATGAGGAGTGGGTCAGGAACAATTTCTAGATATTCCTACCCCCTAGATATCTGCTCAGAAAAAAAATGGCAGCTCTAACCCTTAGTGTTAGTCTGCACCTGCTGTTGGAAGGAGGAAGGGGTTTTGTAGATGTAGAGCATGTTTGCATTTAACTCATAAATACTATTATACTATGTCAGTCCAAAGGTCTGTACGTCCGGCTGAACCCATGTCTAGCCCCGTGGGATCAGAATCATGAACAGCAATGTATGTGCAGGCCGGGACTTCAATTCAGTCCAGCCTGCATGGTCATTAGTATCCTGACTGCCTTAGTAAGGGCTTTTAAATGGAGCTGTGGTGCCATGGCATCCTGTTGCCTGCTAATCTTGCTGTAGTCAGCGACAAACATGGATATTGCGATGATGGAAAAACAGTATCAGGACAACTGGAATCAATGCTGGCTGTTATTGTTGGAAACTAAGACGAGATGTTGAGTACAAATGAAAATCAGAAGCAAACATTTTTAGCTCAGGTGAACTAGTGCTATATGTCAGCATCATGTGCAATAAAACATGCTAAATTCAGTCAAAATTTAATTTCATGTTTCTCCAAATTCCTATGTGATACAGTTAATGTGAAATTAAATTTGTTTCCAGCTTGAAGCTATCTATTATAATCACCAAAAGGTTTTCAGGAAGCAAAACATTTGAACAAATTTATTGTCCAGTTTGGCAACCTAGATGCCTTGAATATGAGTTTTTGACACATATGCAAGAAAATCAGGTTTGATCTGGAGCATCTGGCCAAATGCATAATCTAGACATATAGGGCCCCATATTCAGTTGGGTGGGATATGCCCGCTGACTTCTAAACCTGGATATTCAGTGCCATGGCAAAGGCATTGAATATATGGGTTAGGCGCCGAGAGGATTCACTCACAGAGCCTAACCGGGTAGTGGTTCAATATAGCCGCTACCCAGTTACCAGGACTCCCCACCTCCACTCCATCCTGGAATGCCCTCAACATGCCCCGATGTTCACCGGATAATATCGGGGCACATAGAGGACATAGATGGGAATATTCAATGGCACTAATCGAGTAGGTGTTGTTGAATATTCCTGTCTAAGACATTTACACAGTTTACAGGGCTTTTGAATATCAGGCCCATAGGTGCCAATTTTTGATGCCCAGATGTATAACCTATGCGTAGACGTCTCAATCGTCTCTGCCCCACCTTTCCTCTAAAGTATACATATTAAAGTCCTTAAGTCTGTTCTCATATGCTTTATAACGAAGACCACTAACCATTTTATCAGCCACTCTCTGCACCAATTCCAACCTGTTTATATCCTTTTGAAGGTGTGGTCTCCAGAAATGCACATAATACTCCAAATGAGGTTGCACCAAAGACTTAAACAGAGGCACTATCAGCTCCTTTCTTCTGCTGGCCATTTCTCTCCCTATGCACCAAAGCATCCTTCTAGCTTTTGCCATTTCTACCTGTGTTTAGCTACTTTGAGATAGTCAGACACAATTATGCCTAGGGCCCGTTCTTTCATGGACAGAAGTGTGTCACCCCCTATACTATACTTATCCCTTGGATTGTTGCAGCCCAAATGTATGACCCTACATTTTTTAGCATTAAATCTCAACTGCCAAATTCTAGACCATTCTTCAAGCTTAGCTAGATTTCTCCTCATGTTATCTACACCTTCCTGGGTGTCTACTCTGTTGCAGATTTTAGTACCATCCACAAAGGTAAACCTTACTCAATGGCGTTTCCACAATATCACTAACAAAGATGTTAAAAAGAATCAGACCAAGGACAGATCCCTGTGGCACTCCACTGGTAACCTCCTTCTCAGCGTGAACTCCATTTACTTGTACCCTTTGTCGCCTCCCACTCAACCAATTTCTAACCAAAGCATTAACTTTAAGGTCCATCCCTATGGTGCTCAGTTTGTAAGTCGCCTGTGTGGAACAGTGTCAAATGCATTATTGAAATCTAAATATGCCACCTCTAGGGCTCTCCCTCAGTCCAACTCCCTGGTCACCCAGTCAAAGAAATCAATCAAATTTTTCTACAAGACCTGCCCCTGGTGAATACATGCTGCCTCAGATCTGGTAATCCGTTGGACTCCAGAAACCTCACTATTTTCTCTTTCAGCAGCGTTTCCACCGAGGTTAAACTAACCAGCCGGTAGTTTTCAAGCACATTCTTTCTTCCACTTTTGTGTAAAAGGATCACATGTGCCTCTCCCCAGTCCTCTGGCACCATTCCTGACTTCAAAGAGGCATTGAAAAGGTCAGTCAGTAGAACTGCTAGAATGTCCCCTAGTCCATTCAGTATTCTCAGATGTATCTCAATGGGTCCCATCACTTTGTCCACTTTTAGTTTAGCTAGTTCCTCATGAACACAGTCTTCTGAAAATTGTTTGCGATGCATCTCGTTTTTGTTCCTGTTTCTGGGTGTTGTCTGAGGTCCTGCTCCTGGGCCTTCATCTGTGAACACAGAACAGAAATATTTGTTAATCAATTATTTTTTATCCTCATCATCTTTTACATATTCCTCCCCTTCACCCTTGAGTCTGACAATATCACTTTTGCCCTTCCTCCTCTCAATAACATATCTGAAAAATGTCTTATCCTCCCATTTTATTGCATTGGATATTCTCTCTTCTTTTTGTATATTTGCTTTCTTGACTACTTTGCCAGCCTCTCTAAGTTTTTACAAATATAGATGCCTGCCTTCTTTCTGTGGGATCTCTTGTATTTCATGAAGGTCTCTCTCTTTTTCTTCACCTTTTCAACTACCCTTTTGAGAACCATAGCAGCCTTCTTTATCTTTACCTTTATTTAGAAATCTAATAAAAAAAATTGATTGCCCTTAAAATATCCCCTTTCAGTTTTGCCCATTGTTTTTCTACATCCCCCAGCTGTTCCCATCCTGCTAACGACTCCTGACGGTATTAGCCCATCGTGGCAAAGTTAGTTGTTCTAAAGTCTAAGACCTTCGCTTTTGAATGGATTTTATCAGTCCTAGTCCTAATACTTAACAACACACAATCTGGTGATCACTGGATGCAAAATGATCTCCCACTATAACATTAGAAACACTTTCACCATTGGTAAGCCCCAAGTCCAGTATGGTCCCTTTACGTGTGGGTTCTGTTACCAGTTGCTTGAATAGTTCTTCCTGTATAGAATCCAGGACCTCCTTGCTTCTAGATGACACTGCAGCAGGAGTACACCAATTAACTTCTGGCATATTGAAATCCCCTATCAATAGCACTTCCCCCTTCCTGTCAATGCTGCATATGTCTTCTATTAAATCTCCATTCACGTCTTCTCCCTGTGATGGAGGTCTGTATATCACACCAGTACAAATGGATTTCTCTTTCCCTCTTTCTAGTTTAACCCACATTGCCTCCTCTCCCCCTTTTAAGCTCTGTATTTCCATAGTTTTAATTTTTTTTTTTTGCCACTAAATCCAAGTCAACCTCAACATCTGGGATCTTATTGCCCATGCTTTGGGCATTTATAGACACTGCTTTCCAGATGTTGCCCCTTTTATCTATTTCTATAAAGGTATTTAATGTTTCATTTACTTGGGGAATTTCTTCACCCATCCCCAGCGAATCTAGTTTAAAGCCTTCTTCAGTAAGTTAGCCAGTCTGCTACTGAAGACATCAACCATTCTTAGACAGGTGGACACCATCTCTGCTCTGCAGCCCTTGAAACATCATCCCATGGTCCAGGAAACCAAAATGCTCGATGACACCATCCACGCAACCATGCATTTATCTCCAGGATGCAAGCTTCTCTGCCTTGGCCTTTACCCTCAACAGGGAGGACCGAAGAGAACACCACCTGTGCCCCTATCTGGAAGCATGGCTTTTTGTAGTGCAGGACCCTGTGTTACTATGTAATGCAGAAGGAAAAGCGCACACTAACCTGTGTTTTAGTAAGCATGCCCCTCTATATGGTTACAGTATTCTTTTAAATGTATTGTGTATTATAGGAATATTCTAGGTTCAGTATTTAACTGTGGTGGTCGGTGTTTTTTTTAAACATCGACTGCTGTAGTTAAATAAAATCTGGATATTCAGTGCTGGTATCCAGATAGTGGCCAGTGCTGACTATCTGGATACTAAGGTGACGGGACACCACTATCCATATAGGGACAATATTCAGCCCAGTCTCCAGACAGCAAACTGCATAAAGTTAGGCCAGTCTTTTCTCTGGCCTAAATTGATATGGTTAGTTATATGGTTAGCAGGTTGACTATCACTGCTAAGCAAATAAGCTTTAACCCCTCCCCAATTCTGCCCGTGGACTGCTCCAGCATTATTCTGATAGTGCTGAGGAGGGCAGAGGAAATATCCAGCTGTACTGTCCGGATAGTGCCGCTGAATATCTTTCTGAATAGCACTGACCTAGCTAGCAGGATAACTGAATAAGTGTTTTTGAATATCAGTGTTTTGGATCCTTCAGACAGTCCTGTTTTCTCAGTGATGAGCAGTCCACAGCAAATTTGTTTGCTCATGAACGCTCTCTCTCCTTAGGTTTGGAGTGATAGGTACTGTAACTCACATTAAGAACAGATAAATTATCACATCTCCACTCTGTTTGATTCCTGACTAACATATCTTTAATTCTCTTTTCCTTTTGTTTGTGCTTACCCTCCCTCTGTTTTACTGTGGATGTTCAATTCTGGACTATTTAAAAAGATTATTTTTTTCCTATTGTTTCCATTATTTATTATTTTATTGAATCTTTATTGGTTCATATTGATGATCTTTATTCCTGAAATTTCAGAACATTATGATAGTTTATGTAATACTGTAAAGTCTACTCCCACTGCTCCCTCACCCCTCCATACACTCCTTGATCCATTTTAGCACTATGATGACACTCCCCCACCCAATCAATCCCTTTTAAAATATTTCAGGTTCCCCAGGTGGGCTCGAACCCCCTCCGCCCCTCAGTCACTCTCACCTAACCCAACCCATATGTCATAATATTTGGTAGTTATTGCAGAGCAGGAGTGATGCCTGGTCATTCCTGCCCAATTATTTACCTCAGTGCTAGTCCTACCCCTAGCACTGAGGTAAATAATCCTGTGCTAAGCCGTGCTGTTGGCAAATAGCATATGTTAGTGCCAATTATGCATACTACTTGGGAAGGAATATGCATAATTGCCATAACATGGCTTAGTAAACGGACCCCATAGAATAAAAGTCCCCCAGGGCAGAGAAATACAGATGTACCTAACCTAAAGCTCAGGTTTGGAAAACTGACTAAGAATAGAATCCAAATGAGTTAATTATCCAAAAACACGCTTTCTCCAGAGAAAAGATTTGAGAAGTTAAGCCCAGGAGTGAGTCAACTATCCAAGAACATGCTTCCTTTAGAGAAAATTCCAAGAATTAATAGAAAGGGATTTTCTACTATTCATCTGAAAGTGGGCCTCCGAAAAAAAAGAAATCGTAGTATAAGTATTGCTTAACCCTTGCAATACAGAGCCTCTTGTCAAATAGTTACAGGACTGCACATTGATGGCATAGCAGTTCCAGAGGGAGCAGCAATGCTAAAGAGCTGCAGGTGGGTAAACTAAATATGTTGCCTAGCTTACATGTGCATGGAAGCAGCTTCTTAAAACTGCTGTTTCCCAATGTGAATGCAGACCCTGGTCCTAAAGTACTATTTCCACACTCTCCAAATCACCCCCTAACAGTGACTCTCCTTCTGATCCTTCACCTGACATCTAATCCTCCTTCCCACACCCCAAGGCATCTGATAACCTTATGTTCTCCAACAGTTGATCCTGCTCAGACCCCCCCCCCCACATATTTTATCCCCCCGACACCTGAGATTTCAATTCATAGCTTTCTTCCAATCCCCCTTCAGCAGAGAGACTTCTCCCAAAACTCTACGTAGACCCCCCATCCCCATCCCCAACCCCGGCTCCTACTAGCATCCAATGCTCTCTGTTGTCTAGTGTGAGAAGGAATGATCTCCAGTCACACCTACTCATTCTTGTCTTGGATGATAGAATGGCTGCCTTTACTCCTAAAAGTAATCTCATGGTATCACTAGGGTTCAGGTTGAAATTTTGGAACCCAGAACCAGGATGAACAAGAATGACTAGCAATCCCACTATAGCTCCATAGTCTTAGAAAAAAGTCCCTGAATCAGCAGGGGCTTGATAACTAAGTTGTAGCCAGTTTTCCATCCCCTTCCTTACTTGGATTGGGGAATTTGCCTATGTGTCAATAGTTTCTTGCATGGGAAAAAAGGAGAGGGAGAAAAGGGTATGGGCAGCCAATCCCAGTTTTGTGTGGGAAAGCTGATATCAAGAGAATGAGGCCAACATTTTTAACCCCATGCATTGACATGGAAGAGTTTCACAGTGCCCTTCCTGCCTGCCCACCCAGAAGGAATCATGGTAAATGGGTCTTTGAGCTGAGGGTATTTTGTTTGAAAGTGGGTTTTGTTGCAGCTTATGGGAGGTCAGGTAATTAAGCCACTACTTAAGGGTAAGTTTGATATCACTGGAAATTGGTTCTGGGAGATTCCAGATTCTTGAACAATGCTACCAGAAAAGAATGAGCTCTATTTCCCTCAAAGGAATCTTTGTACTTAGTGTCACTGCAGGTTGTGGCACATGGTCAGAGGAGATCTACTGGATAACTGTTACCTCATTATGGCTAGATCAGCAATGACTAGTTGAAGTACCAGCTAGGGCAATGGATACTTATTAGGGCTAGTGGCTCTTCTGTGGTTTGGTCTGGCTAGTAGCCATTAGTGGAATGAACTCCCCAGCAACCTACGAGAAACTCAAGAGCTAAAGAAATTTTGCAAGGACCTCAAAACGCTTCTTTTTAAGCAACATTTCAACAACTGAGCATTGCTCCCCTGAGTATCACTCTCCCTCAACAACCCATTGAACACTCTTGCATGTTCTCCTATGCAATCCTCCTACCGCCCCACCCATCCCCCCACCCTTCCTGTACATAGTTTGCTGTATTTAAGTTATTTATCTGAATGTTCTATGTAAACCTGTTGAGTGCTTGTTCCTTGTAAACTGCCTTGATTCCCAGATAAGACGTTTTAGAAAAACAGCTAAATAAAAATAATAAATAACATAAGAGCGTACTATCTGCCATAATTGGTTAAACCAATGGTTCTTCAAGCCAGTATCCTGTTCCCAACAGTGGCCAATCCAGGTCCTAAGTACCTGGCAGGATCCCAAAAGTTAGACATATCCCATGCTACTTATCCCAGGGATAAGCAGTGGATTTCCCCTGTATACTTTGATGATGATTTATGAACTTTTCCTTAATAAACTTGTCCAAACCTCTTTTAAACCCAGCTACACTAACATCCCCTCACTTGGTTTGCAGCTTGTTGTGCTGTGAGGGCTTGTGTGCATCAGTGATGCTGAGAGCTAAACTATCGGTAGTTTAACTACTGGCAGGGTCTCCCAAGATGGACAGGTCTCAGCTGAGGTGCCAGACCAAGACAAACCACCCATCTGGGCAGCAGCAGAATGGGATAGTGTTGACGGCGGAGGATCACATTTCCGTGACAACGGCAACAACACCAAACTTAAACTGCGCAGAAGAAAGGCCTGGCAATCTACTTCTGTATCTTGCCATGAAAACCCAATGGATAGTTACAACAAAACAAATTGTGCTATAGTGCTGGAAGATGAGACCCCCAGGTCAGAAGGCACTGAACTAGCTACTGGGGAAGAGCTGAAGACTTTTCAGAATAAAGCCAGCATTTATGATGTTTTTGGATCAAAGCCCTCGGGACGTCTGACTGCTGATGTAGCTGCGCATGAAATGAGAGTCAGAAGCTGTAAAGAGGTCTTACACATTGGAACATGGAACGTACGAAGCATGAACCAAGGGAAGTTGGAGGTGGTCAAGAATGAAATGGAGCGTGTACAACTTGATCTATTGGGTGTCAGTAAACTGAAATGGACTGGCATTGGGCACTTTGCATCAGATGATCACATGGTCTACTATGCTGGAAATGAAAGACAAAGAAGAAATGGTGTTGCATTTATAATAAAGAAGAAACTTGCAAGAACTGTAATGAAATACAATGCAGTCAGCGAACGCTTAATCTCTATTCGTCTACGAGGAATGCCTATCAACACAACTATTATTCAAGTATATGCCCCAACAACAGCTGCAGAAGAGAATGAAATTGAAGAGTTCTATGAACAAGTACAAGCTGAAATTGACAGAACATGCAAACAGGATATCCTGATAGTCATGGGTGACTGGAACGCAAAAGTTGGCAACAAAGAAGAAGGCAAAGTAGTTGGAAAATAGGGACTTGGCAACAGAAATGAAGCTGGAGAAAGACATAGTATTCTGCAAGACCAATGATCTATTCATCTCAAACACCTTCTTCCATCAACACAAGCGGCAACTGTACACATGGACATCACCCAATGGATTGTATAAAAATCAAATTGACTACATCTGTGGAAGTCAACGATGGAAAAGTTCTATAACATCAACAAAGACAAAACCTGGAGCTGACTGTGGTACAGATCATCAACTACTAGTATGCAAACTCAAGCTAAAGTTGAAAAAGACCACTCATGAATGCAGAAAAATATGACCTTGAGAATATACCACTGGAATTTAAAGACTGCCTGCAAAACCGATTTGCTGCTTTAGATACAAATGACAGAGCTCCAGAAGAGTTATGAAATGACATCAAGAAGGTTGTGTGGGAAGAAAGCGAGAAGTCTCTACAAAAGGTGAAAAAGCAAAAACGGCCAAAATGGATGACGGAAGAAACTCTGAAAATTGCCCAGAAACACAGAGAAGCTAAAGCCAGAGGAGAAAGAAAGACAATAACAGAACTCAACAGAGATTTCCAATGTGCAGCAAGACAGGAAAAGGAAAAGTACCACAATGACACATGCAAGGAAATAGAAGCAGAAACTATTATAGGAAGAACAAGATCGTCTTTCCTAAAGCTACGAGAGTTAAAGAAAAAGTTCCAGCCTCAAATTGGAATGTTACAAGATGCTCAAGGTTCTATGTTGAATGATGCTGAGAAGATCAAGAAAAGGTGGAAGGAATATACAGAGTTTTTATATGATAAAGATCAAGTGGACCAACAGCCATTTCAACCTGTACCTTATGATCTGGAACCATTGGTGATGAAAGAAGAAGTTGAAGCAGCATTGAAAGCCTTATCAAAGAACAAAGCACCAGGCATTGATAGCATTCCCATAGAAGTATTACAGCAATCTGATGCAGCTGTTACCGTACTTACAAGGCTCTGCCAAGAAATATGGAAGACAACATCATGGCCAACTGACTGGAAAAGATCTGTATTTATACCAATACTAAAGAAAGGTGATCCAACTGACTGTGGAAATTATCGCACAATCGCTCTGATCCCACATGCCAGCAAGATTCTACTGAAGATTATTCAAAAGAGACTACAACCATACCTGGAACAAGAACTACCTGAAGTGCAAGCAGGGTTCAGGAAAGGGCGAGGAACGAGAGACATCATTGCGGATGTGAGATGGATCCTTGAAAAGACTAAAGAATGCCAAAAGGATATCTATTTGTGCTTTATCGACTATAGCAAGGCTTTTGACTGTGTAAACCATGAGAAACTCTGGGCCACATTAAGAAGCATGGGTATACCAGAACACCTGATCGTATTCTTGCACAATCTGTAAATTGATCAAGAAGCAATAGTTTGAATGGAACAAGGAGAAACAGAATGGTTTAAAATAAGCAAAGGTGTAAGACAAGGCTGCATACCTTCCTCCTACCTGTTTAATTTATATGCAGAACAAATCATCAGAGAAGCAGCATTGTATGAAGACAACAGAGGTGTGAAGATTGGTGGAAGACTCATCAATAACCTTCGCTATGCTGATGATACCACATTACTGGCTGAAAGTGAAGATGATCTGAAACATTTGCTTCTCACAATCAAAGAGTATAGTCTGAAAATGGGCCTGCACCTTAATGTAAAGAAGACAAAGATCATGACAACTGGCATAATCAACAGGTTCATTGATGAAGGAGAAGAAATTGAAATCGTGAACAACTTTAACCTACTTGGATCAACTATCAATAAAGAAGCAACAAGCAGTCAAGAAATCAGGCGACACATTGCTCTTGGCAGAATGGCTATGAAAGACCTAGATAAGATTCTCAAAAGCAGAGATGTCTCTCTCCATACAAAGATTTGACTTTTTCAAGCCATGGTATTTTCAATAACATCATATGGATGTGAAAGCTGGACAGTGGAAAAGATAGACAGGAAGAAAATTGATGCCTTTGAATTATGGTGCTGGCGGCGAATACTGTGTATACCATGGACTGCCCGAAGAACAAACCAGTCGGTACTAGAGGAAATCAAACCTAAGCTTTCTTTGGAAGCTCAGATGACAAGACTTCGACTTTCATACTTTGGACACATCATGCGAAGAGAGAGATCATTAGAGAAAGACATCATACTTGGCAAGATAGAAGGTCAACGCAAAAGAGGAAGGCCAGCAATGAGATGGATTAGTACAATAACAGCAGCTATGGGTACCAGTCTGTCAACAATGAGCCGCCTGACTCAAGATGGAACACAATTTAGGATAGCTATCCAGAGGGTCGCCATGAGACGACTCTGACTCGACGGCACTTAACAACAACAACAACACACTAACATCTTGCATTACATTCTCCGGTAGCAAATTCCAGAGCTTAATTACACATTGAGTGAAAAAATATTTCTCCAATTAGTTTTAAATGTATGACTTTGAAATTTCATTGTGTGTCCCTTGGTCTTTATACTTTTTGAAAGAGTAAACAACTGATTCACATTTACTCGCTCTACTCCACTCATTATTTTATAGACCTTTATCATATTTCTCCTCAGTTGTTTCTTTCCAGACTAAAGAGTCCTAACCTTTTAAGCCTTTCCTCATAGAGATATCTTTCCATCACCTTTTTTATATTCTGATCACTCTTTTTTGTAGCTTTTCCGGTTCCTCTATATCTTATTTAGATACGGTGACCATACATACACACAATATTCAAGGTAGAATTGCACCACAGAGCAATACAGAGACATTACAAGTGATATCCTTTGTTTTATTCTCCATTCCTTTCCTTAAAATTCCTAGCATTCTATTAGCTTTTTTCGCCTGTGCACACTGAATTGAGGATTTGAACATACTATCCACAATGACACCTAGGGGTATGTTTACTAATCTGCAGTAACGTTACAGACCGCATGTTATGTAATGTTAACGATCATTAGGTAATGTTAACGTGCGTTATGTAACGTTATCGCGTGTTAACGTTACTTAACAATCATTAATGTCCCCAGCCAACACCGCAGAGGGTGGAGAGAGGGCGGGGGAAGAGGTCAATGGGCGGGGAGTGGGCGGGGAGAGGCTCCCTGCACACTAACGTGCTGAACTGAAGGGCTGAATCCTACCGTGAATGAAAACCTGCCGTTATGTGCACATTTGCAGGAGAGAGAAACCATTTAAGTGTCAGCAATGTGCAGCATAGACAGGGAGCCCAAGAAACATGATAGTAGTGCTCCATGTCCAGCACCAGCATAGTGCCCAAGTATGAAAGGCCACTATGGCGATGGTGCAAGTTGGGCATAGGGGGCTGCAGGCGGGACATGTAGCAGGGGCAGCTGGGGCACAGGGTGACCTAGGCGGGCGCCTAGGTGGCACATAGGAACATAGAAACCAGACATCAGCATGACAGCAGCTGACAAAGGTCAAACACAATCCACCTACATCTACCTGGTCCACCCAAGCTAACAGTTGCCAGGGCACTAACCTGACATCCCCCCAGCCAACCCTCACCCAAGCGGAAGGGACAGACTATTGGTAGGCGGTAATGGGGGGGGGGGATGTGAGGATGCTCATGTATGCCCCATGCCCCAGACCCCGCTCCCTAGGCGAGCACCTACCCACACAGTGGATGGCCTGGGACTGCATGCTACCAGCACCGACAGCATATGGCCATGGCAGCATGGCAGGCTGCGTGTGTGCCCGTGCTGGAGGGGGCAGTGGCACCTGACTGCAGTGGACCTACGCCATGTCCTGTACCAGTATGTGGTGTGCAGTGCAACATAAAAGGTCTGGCTGAGGAAAAGTACAGGTAGCCCCAGGGACCACCATGCATCTGCATCAGTAGTGTGGTGCAGTACACCAAACCAGTATGTCCAGAAGCAGAGGGTCACAGGTTCAAGCCACAGCTGTGGTTCCCACAGAGCATGTCCCTATGTTTTACCCTACAATGCAGTTACAACAGCAACATGTGCAGAGACTTTTAGCAAAACTAAAGAGTCATGGGATAGGAGGCAGTGTACTATTGTGGATCAGGAACTGCTTAAAAGATAGAAAGCAGAGGGTAGGGCTAAATGGCCAGTTTTCCCAATGGAGAAAGGTGAATAGTGGTGTACCCCAGGGATCTGTGCTGGGTCCGCTGCTTTTTGACATATTCATAAATGACCTGGAAAGTGGAATAACGAGTGAGGTTATCAAATTTGCAGATGACACAAAACTATTTAAAGTTGTTAAAACCCAGGAGGATTGTGGAAAATTGCAAGAGGATCTTGATAAATTGGAAGACTGGGCATCAAAATGGCAGATGAAATTTAGGGGTATGTTTACTAAACTGCGGTAATCGTGAATAACGTGCGTAATGTACACTTAATGATCGTTCGCACGTCATAACGCGCGTTCTGATGTGCGAACGATCGTTAAGTGTACGTTACGCGCGTTAACCGCAGTTAACGATCGTAAACCCCCGCGGCGCGTTAAAACACTGCAGAAGGTGGAGAGTGGGCGGAGAGAAGGGGTCAATGGGCAGAGAGTGGGCGGGGAGAGGCTTCCCTCACACTAACGCGCTGAATTTCAGAGCTCAATTCCAACGCGAATGAAAACCTGTCGTTAAAGGCATATTAAAGGGAAGAGAAACCATTTCCGTCAGCAATGTACAGCAAAACCGGGGAAACCCACGAAACGTGAGCAGTGTGATACATGTGCACAGAACAAAATTTCAAATAAAACGTTAAAATCACCACAAGAAACAGTGTAAAAATTATAATTCAGTTGGGCAAAAGTGATAGCAATGGGCAACAATAAAAAACACTCCCAGGAAAGCTCCAAAAAAAAGAAATGATGTTTGGAAGGGTCTACGCTCCGTAGACCCTTTCAAAATTCAGTTCATTTTATTGGAGCTTTCCTGAGAGTGTTTTTTAATGTTGCCCAATGTTATCATTGTTGCCCAGCTTGGTTATGGGTGTTTGCCCCTTTTTTCGAGGTCTTTTTTGAGGTTTATGTGCACTTTTGTCTCCATACAAGGTAAATGAGCCCACAGTACAATTGTGCAGAGCAGGGTTTCTGACTCGTCAGGCCAATTTTCCTATCTCCAGGGACTGCACTGTCTCTGTGGCCACAGTGTGGTGCAACGGACACAGCCAGTGCCTGTAAGACCAGAGGATAACAAGTTCAAATCCCAGTTGGGGCTTCTGCCAACCCAGTCCCCATAGTTTTACCCATCACTAAACAGTGATAGTAAAGACACTCCTTTATTGCAGAGAACATACGCATGGTTAATACGCCTATATTTTACCACACCAAACACAGACACCATAAACAGGCACATTACCTAGAGCAGAATCCCGCAAATGCAGTCCTGGAGGGCCCCACACCATTCAGGTTCCATGCTGCCTCTAATAAAGATGCCTGTGCTGCATATCTATGCACCACCCCCATGGTATGCAGATGTAGCTCATGCATATTTATGAGGGACAGCATGAAAACATGAACAGTGTTTGGAACACCAGGACTGGAGTTGGGAAACTCTGCCGTACAGCAGCAGCCAACAGGGGCAGACACACCCACACACACACCCACAGGCCCCATTGGCCAATGCCCCCTGGAGAGGCAGGACATTGGGCCCTGCCTGTATCTCCCAATACTAGCAGTTGCATACCTTAGCAATGCCACCCTACACCTGTGTATATGGTACACATCTATCAAACGTTTCCTATGATAACTGGCAGATATCAATTCCTACGTTAAGCACATTTTGCTCATTGAGCCCCACCATAACAATCATTCTGATGTCTGCGGTGTGTGTTGCAGGTCTGGTCTCTGATAGTGTTTACCACCCTGGGGAGTGGCCCCCAACAGTATTGCGTACCATATCCATGCCTGTACTGTGCCCAGGACTGGTGTGGTGGGTATGGCTGCTGAACACCTCTATAGTAGCACAATGCTGGCATAGGTGTGGGGGTGGCTGTCTGTCTATCCAGTGTGTGGTGGCTGCAAACACCTTCCACAGCCCACACTGTCAGAAATGTTGCCAGTATTGGGCTGCCAATGTGCATAATGAGGAGCAAGGTACCATGGGTATAGGCTGGACAGGGTGGCCTGGCCAGGGTGCATCTGCACAGGGCATGGGGCACTGACTGGGACATTTTAGTGCCCGGCCACCACCTACATAGAAGGGTGACCTCAGTATGTCCTGCTGAGAGATCACTCTCACCCTGACTGTGCAGTGACCACAGCATGGCTAGGCACCCCCATAGTGCTCTAGAGAATTTTTCTCATGTGATTGATATGGGTTTCCTTTTGGGGCCCAGTCACTGATTTATCTGCTTGCTATGTATGCTGACATCCCAGTTCTGGGTTCATGCATCTCCACTGGGCACATGCATTATGGATTAACTAGCAGGCTGTTTGCAGCTGGTATGTGTACTGATGGTGTGGTTTGCAGGGTGCAGTGGCTGATAGCTTGCAGCAGGAGCATATCAGATAGTGGTGGGGTGCAGCTTACCATATCCAGGCCTAATGTCTGTCTGCTATTGTGTTATGGATGTGTACAGAGCTGCATTGGCTGCCCTGTGGGGTGTCTGTTCTTCAGCAGGACAGGGGTTGATGTTCCCCTCTACTGCCACCTTTGCAGGGAGGTAGAATATGGATCTATTGTTAGGAGGCCCTGGGGGAGGGGGATGGTGGTACATGGGCCACCTAGGAGTCCATGGGGGCTAAACCTGACTGAAACAGACAGAGATATCCAAGGTGTTTCTGCAGAAACTGCCTATCTCACACATTAACACTGCTTTGGACCTACGCCATGGCCTCTTTCAGCCATGGACAGTGCTGTGGACCTGGTGCTGGGCGCCTCACTGCACCCTCAGGGTGAGCACAGTACCCGCACAATGTGACGGTGTATAGCTACTCTGTGACAGTACAACACACAGTCAGTACCCCCTACAAAATTATCACCTTGGAAAAAATATCCAATAAGATGTAAAACGCACCAGTGCTTATTTCATCACTAATTGTAACTTAGAACCAGGTCTCAGACTCTTATTAGTACTTATAATGGGATTCAACCCTGTTGTACTTTTTAGCATCAATGACCACGGTTCATTTACTTAGACCCATCCTCAAAGCTATCATTGCACAATATTAATATGAGCTTACAGCTTCTGTTTCTTATAATTGTGGAACTGAAGGAATGGAACTTAACTTCAAGTTGAGTTTGAAATGAAGATAAGCCTTGATTAAACCTTCCCCGACGCCGTCTGTCGGCACCGCTTCCGCGTTTCACGAGTTGTTTCTTCAGGGGTTAAGCTTCATTAATAGCTTAGTATACTGTCTACTTATTTTTCTTTGATTTTCTCATTTTCAAGCGCGTAACCTGCTTCCTCCATACTGGGTTCCTCGGCCTCAAAGCACCATATTCAGAGAAGAGCCACCAGAAAGGTAAAGGGGATGGAAGGATTCTCCTATGAAGAAAGGCTAAAAAGGTTAGGGCTCTTTAACCTGGCAAAGAGATGGCTGAGGGGAGATATGATAGAAGTCTATAAATTAATGAACAGAGTGGAACTGGTAAATGTAGATCGATTGTTTATGCTATCAGAATATAGAAAGACTAGGAGACATGCAATAAAGCTACAGGGTAAACTATTTAAGACTAATAAAAGAAAATATTTTTTCACTCAACATGTTATCAAACTCTGGAATTTGTTACCGGAGGATGTAGTAAAGGCGGTTAGTGTAGCTGGGTTTAAAAACGGTTTGGACAAGTTCCTGGAGGAAAGGTCCATAAACCATTATTAAGAAGGGACCCAGGATATCAATGCTTGACCCAGTATAAGCATTGTGAAACCTGTGTCTTTTGGGGAAACTGCTAGGTACGTATGACCTAGATTGGCCACTGTTGGAAACAGGATACTGAGCTTGATGGACCTTGGTCTGACCCAGTATGGCATATCTTCTAAAGCCCAAAGCAGCGGCGAAGAGGGGTACAAACACCCACTCACACAGGCTCCACAATTCAAAGATGCATGGAGAGTAAGGCTGTTGGCCCCAGCATTGAGCTGCAGTTATTACCAGGGTACTACTACCTCCTGCACAGTTTAGCAATGTCGGTACTTTGATCAGGACCAGTGTTTCGGGCAGGATTGCCAATCACCCCTATCTTTGCGCAATGCTGCAATAGGATTGTGTGTGTGTATGTCTATCCATTGTTTTGTGGCTGCCCACACTTCATCGGGCCCACAATGTCCCACTATTACCAGCGTTAGCCTGAATATGTGCATAATGAGGAGCAAGGTGTCATGGGTATGGCCCGGACAGGGCGGATTGGCCAAGATGCATCTTCACAGTGTGTGGGGCAATGGCTGGGACACTGTAGTGCCTGACCACCACCTGCATGGACAGGGTGGCAACAGCATGGCATGCTGGGAGGGCACTCACTCTGACCAAGCAGTGACCATGGCATGTCTAGGTTCCCACATAGCACTCTGTATTATCTGTATCTAGTGATCCTGTTGTTTATTTTTATTTATTTGTGTTTACATTGTTTTATATGCCATGCTGTTCTGCATCAGTGTGGTTTATATTGAAGAAACTGAAATTACACTGAACAGGGCATTATAATTTGAAGATAACTATTTATAGGGAACTTGGGCTAAGGAGGGTTAAGTGGCTTGCCCAAGACCACAAGGAGCACCTGTGGGATTATACATGTATTGTGGAACCTGTGTCCCTTGGGGAAACTGCTAGGTACGTATGACCTAGATTGGCCATTGTTGGAAACAGAATACTGGGCTTGATGGACCTTGGTCTGACCCAGTATGGCATATCTTATGTTCTTATGTTCTTACTAGAAACCCCAGTCCTTCCGGCCCAAGGTTGCTGTCCTCTATTGGGATTTGAACCCCTGACCTTCCAGCCTGAAGTACCTTGCCCCAACCACTAGGCTACTCCTCCACTCCAGTTGTGTTCCCAGTGCTGGGGTCCCAATCACTGAGATGCTTGCTTGGTGCACATTGTTCTTCTGTAAGCATGCACTATGGATTGGCTAGTGGACTGTCTGCGGTTAGACTGTGTATGGTTGGAACACCTATAAGGTACAGTCTGACAGTGCTGTCTGCTGATGACTGGTAGTTGGGGTTTTCCAGAGCTAACCCCATCATTGTTGCTGGTCTGCCACTGCACCAGCCACAGGTATGGCTCTGGCCCACCAACCCTGGAGGGCTGTACTATACCAGCAGGATGGAGGTTGCTTCACAGGGGCTGGGGCACCTGTTCCTTACTTACAAAAGGGTTATGTGTGCACTTTGGGGTATGTAATGTATACCATTTTGACCTATGAAAGCACTGCTACACAAACCTCATGCAAGTCTGGAAACCTCTCTGCCCTGATAACAGGTGCGCATGTCAGCCAGACCCTAAGACGGGGTACACACTAATCTTGGTGGTGTCTGGTCCCAGAGGACCACATGTGACTGCAGGATAAAGATGGATACTAAATTACTTTCAGCTACACTGCAAGGAACACCTATCACACACTGCTTTCAATGGAAATGTACAGCAGGGTTTATCTCTAGCACCATATGTACTGTGGACCTAGTGCTGGGCACTCATCCTATCCCTCAGGGAGAACACAGAACCTGCACAATGGCATGGTCTGTAGCTACTCTGTGCCAGCATCACGCACTGTCAGTTCATCTTTCCAAGATGAGGTATTGGAGAGGTGCAGACCTCATTTGCTGATCAGCTGTAGACAGCTATTCAGCATGTGCATTGCATCATGGGTACTTGTGGGGTTACCCTATCCTGGCACTAAGAGCAGACAGTTTGTGCAGTGACCTGCAGTCCATCTGTACCCAGCCATTACTATGACATGCACCACAGAGATATAGCCTACTGGTTAATGCAATGCTTTTCTCAGCAGCATTCATGGGTTCAAGTCCTCATTGTTCCCTCCTCTCATGCCTGTCTTACTCAAATAGTGTGCATGCCTGCAACAGTCATATTTTTGCAGATTTGTGCTGCCAGCCCATAAAACCCTTGCCACAATTGCCAACATTCCCTCGGTCCGTCTATCTGCGTCTGTCGGCTGTGTAGAGTCCTGTCTGTCTGTGCAGGCTGTCTCCCCATGTCCTGCACTGCTACCCTTTCCTGCATTGCGCCTCTTCATGCTTGCCTTACCTGTGCCTGATCTGCATGGCACCACCACTCCTCTGTCCACCCATCATTGTAACTATCCTGCCACCTCCGCCTCCACTGGGGGACAGGTATTCCCATCGTCTGCCACCAACTGTCTTTCCAGTACTTTACATTGCCAACACCCTGTGCTGTAGTACAGTTGCCCCCACCATGTTTGTCATCAGTACTAGCAGCCACATGGGATGCCCTCAGATATGGCAGGTCTAGCAGCTCCTAGCTCTACTTCCTTCACTCCCTGTTCATTGCCTTTCCTGAGTGCTCTATCTGGTGTTAGGGCTACATCTGTCTCTGTTCCTCACAGGTCATGCATGTCATCCTGAAGCACCTTGCAGCCCTTAGGCCATGCTAACCTAGGGCACCATAACCTTGTTAGGCCACTGTAACCTATGGTTCCATAACCCAGGGTGCCCTCTAAGGTGCCTTGTCCAGGAGTGCCTAATACGGCGCTTTGCCAAAGGAACCCTACTATATATAGGGCACCTTACAAAGCGCCTTATGAGACACCTTACAAGGCACCTTATAGGGCACCTTATAAGGCACCCAACAAGGCACCTCACAAGGCACCTTATCAGGCACCTTACTTATAAGGCATCTTACAGGGCGTCTTGTAAGGTGCCTTATGAAGCGCCTTGTAACGCGCGTTAGTTTGTAACATGCGTTGACTGATACAGCTTGCTGTAACGATGCACCGCCCACACCTTTATTTGGGCATCTGTACCTTTACCGCGGAAATTAACGCGAATGACATTACCGCAGTTTAGTAAACATACCCACTAGATTCTTTTCCTAGGTGATGCTCCAAATATTGAAACTTGCCACATGTAGCTATAGTTTGAGTTGTGCTTCCCTAAGTGCATAACTTTGCACTTGTCCACATTAAAATTTCATCTGCTATTTGGATGCCCAATCTTCCAATTTCTCAAGGTTCTCTTGCAATTTTTTACAATCTTTTTGTGATTTCACAACTTTAAATAATTTTGTGTCATCTGCAAATCTGAGCACCTTCATCATTGTTTCTTTTTCAAGGTCATTCATAAATATATTTAAAAGTACCGGGTCCTACACAGATCCCTGCGGCACTCCACTATATATCTTTCTCCACTGAGAAAATTGACTACTCTGTTTTCTATCTTTTAACAAATTCCCAATTCACAATAGGACACTGCCTCCTATATTATGACTTTTTTTTTCCTCAAGAGTCTCTCAAAGACTTTCTGAAAATCCAGATATACTATATCCACTGGATCATCTTTATCTACCTATTTATTTACATCTTCAAAAACATGTAGCAGATTGATGAGGAAAGTCTTCTCTTTGCTAAATCCATGTTGGCTTTGGGGCATGTTTACTAAACCATGACATTATCGTGCGATAAGGTACCTTAGCGAGCGATAATGCGTGCAGCGGCGCAAACGAGCGTTGAAGGCGGAGAAAGGCTCCCGGAGGGCGGAGGAAGGCTCCCCAGGGGTGGAGAGAAGGGGTTAATGGGTGGAGAGTGGGGGGGGGGGGGGAGAGGCTCCCCGCACACTAACGCTGTGAAATCCGAGGCTGAAAACTAACGCCAGTGAAACCCTGGCGTTAGAGCTGATTTAAAGGGAAGAGAAACCATTTCTGTCAGCAATGTACAGCAAAACCAGGGAAACCAACAAAAAGTGATGTGTGATACATGTGCACGGAACAAAAGGGCAAATAAACAGTGAAAATGAACAGAAGAAAATGGAAAAATCAAATAACCAAGCTGGGCAATAGTGATCTCAATGGGAAACATAAAAAAACATTCCCAAGAAAGCACAAAAAAGAGGATATGAGTTCTGGAAGGGTCCATGCTCCGTCCCCATACAAGGTGAATGAGCCCACAGTGAAATTGCGCTATGCAGGGTTTTCCTCTCAATCAGACAGGTTTCCATGGCATGCACATGTGCGGCAACAGCAGGGCGGGTATGTCGGAATGGACAACTGGACATATGCTTGAAAATGGGATACAGAGGGCTGCAGGCGGCACATGCTGTGGTGCAGCTGGGGCACAGTGTGGACTAGGCAGATGCCTAGGTGGCACTTAGGAATTCTGAAACTGTACAGCAGCCAGACAGCAACTGATGAGGGTCCAACATGGGCACGAGTGTGTTTATCACAGTGTCACAGGGGATAGTACCCAGCAAGTACCTCCAAGGGCACAGAACATTGGCAGGCAGTGTTGGGGGGGAAGCGTGGACGTCTATGCAGGCACCCTTACCCCAGAACATGCACCATAGGCATCCGCCTACCTGCACACTGGATGGCCTGAGACTGCGTACCACCAGCGCCACCAGCAGAAGGGCATGTCAGCATGGTGGCAGAGGGGAACTGGTGGTGGAGGGGGGCAGTGGCAGCTGCCCAGAGCAGACCATGGCCTAGCCCTGTGTAGGTGGGTGCCATGCACTGCAATAGATAGGCCCTGCCGGATGAACAGTCATGGTATCACCAGGGAATGTACTGTCTCTGTGGCAACACGGTGATGCAGTGCACACAACCAGTGTGTTCAGAGGCAGAAGGTCACAGGTTCAAGTCCCAGCTGTGGTTCCTGTTTAGATAACTGTAAGTTACTTAGGGGTATGTTTACTAAACTGCGGTAATTGTACATAACGCGTGTTATGATGCGCTAACGATCGTAATGCCCCGCGGCACGGTAAAACACCGCAGAAGGTGGAGAGAGGGCGAAGAGAAGGGGTCAGTGGGCGAAGAGTGGGCGGGGAGAGGCTCCCTTCACACTAACGCGCTGATCTGAAGAGCTGAATTCCAACGCGAATGAAAACCTGCCGTTAAATGCACATTACAGGGGAGAGAGACCATTTCAGCGTCAGTAATGTACAGCCTAGGCAGGGAAACCAAAAAAAAGTGATAAGTGTGATACATGTGCACAGAACAAAAGAGCACAGAAACACTGAAAATGACCAAACAAACTGGAAAAAAAGCATAACCAAGCTGGCCAATAGTGGTATCAATGAGAAACATCAACCCCTCCCCCCCCCGAGTAAGCTCCATAGAAAAGATATAAATCGTGGAAGGGTCTATATTCTGTCCCCATACAAGGTGAAGGTGCCCACAGTGAAATAGCGCTGCTCAGGGTTTCCCCCACAATCGGACAGGGATCCTATGGCGTGCACATGTCCCGCAACATCAGGGCAGGCATGTCAGAACGGCAACTGGACAGATGCCGGAGAAGGGGATACAGAGGGCCGCAGGCGGCACATGCTGTGGTGGAGCTGGGCCACAGTGCGGACTAGGGTGATGCCTAGGTGGCCCATACGAATGCTGAAACAGCAGAGCATCCAGACAGCAACTGCTGAAGGCCCAACATGGGCACGAGCGTGTTTCCCACAGTGTCACAGGGGATAGTACCCAACAGCTACCCCCAAGGGCACGGAACATTGGCAGGCTGGGCTGGGGGGAGCGTGGACGTCTATGCAGGCACCCCTACCCCAGAACCCGCACCATAGGCAGCCGCCTACCTGCACACTGGATGGCCTGAGACTGCGCACCACCAGCAGAAGGGCATGTCAGCATGGTGGCTGAGGGATACTGGTGGTGGAGGGGGCAGTGGCAGCTGCCCAGAGCAGACCGTGGCCTAGCCCTGTGTAGGTGGGTGCCGTGTACTGCAACAGATGGGCCCTGTCTGACGAACAGTCATGGTATCACCAAGGAATGTACTGGCTCTGTGACAGCAAAGTGGTGCAGTGCACAAAACCAGTGTATTCAGAAGTAGAGGGTCACAGGTTCAAATCTCAGCTGTGGTTCCTGCCAACCCAGTCCCCATATTTTACCCACTACTACAACGTGTTAATACAGAAAGCACCTTTAGTGCAGATGATGTAAACATGCCCAAGACACCTACATTTTACTCTACAGAGCACGGACACCATAAACATGCACATTACCTAGAGCAGAGTCTCCCAAATGCAGTCCTGGAGGGCCAAACACCATTGCGGTTCTATGCTGCCTCTGATAAAGATGCCTGTGCTGCATTTCTATGCGCCACCCCCATGGTATGCAGATATATCTCAAGCATATTCATGAGGGACAGCATGAAAACCCGAACAGTGTTTGGCACCGCAGGACTGGAGTTGGGAACCTCTGCCGTAAAGCAGCAGCCAACAGGGGCAGACACACCCGCACCCACAGACCCCATTATCCAAAGTCTCCTGGAGAGGCAGGACTTTGGGCTCTGCGTGCATCTCCCAATACTAGCACTTGCATACCTTAGTAATGCCACCCTAAACCTGGGAATATGGTACACATCTTTAAAAAGGTTGCTATGATTACTGGCAGATAGCAATTCCTAGGTTAAGTACAATATTCTGAGTGAGCTGCATCATAGCAACCTTTCTGATGTCTGTATAGTGTGCTACAGGTCTTGTGTCTGACAGTGTTTACCAACCTCGGGAGTGGCTCCTACAGTATTGCGTACCATAGCCATGCCTGCACTGTGCCCAGGACTGGTGTGGTGGCCTGGGCTGCCCAACACCTCTATAGTTGCACAATGCTGGCATAGGTGTGGGGAGTGTGTGTCTGTCTATAGACTCTATCCAGTGTGTGGTGGCTGCCAACACCCTCCACAGCCCACACTGCTAGCACTGTTGCCAATATTGGCCTGCCAATGTGCATAATGAGGAGCAAGGTACTGTGGGAATAGCCTGGATAGGGTGGCCTGGCCGCATCTGCATAGGGCATAGGGCAGGGGTCTCCAACTCCAGTCCTGGAGGGCTGTAAACCAGTCAGGTTTTCAGGGTATCCCTAATGAATATGCATGAGATATATATGCATTAGAAATAGCCTGCCATACTGACTGGTTTGTGGCCCTCCAGTGCTGGATTTGGGGACCCCTGCCGTACACCTCTGTCATGTATGATTGTGAGTGGGCAAGGTACAGATGTCCTCGACATCAAAAGGGTAGATAGAATGTGTCACATCCCTCCTCGTTTCTCACCACCACCAAAAAGTTGTCTAATAGACAATATTTTGGTGGTGGTGAGAAGCGAGGAGCTATGTGACACATTCTATCTACTCTTTTGATGTCGAGGACATCTGTACCTTGCCCACTCACAATCTTAAATGACAGAGGTGTAAGGTGGGGGTCCCCAAATCCAGCACTGGAGGGCCACAAACCAGTAAGTTTGACAGGCTATTTCTAATGCATATATATCTCATGCATATTCATTAGGGATACCCTGAAAACCTGACTGGTTTGCGGCCCTCCAGGACTGGAGTTGGAGACCCCTGGCATAGGGCAATGGCTCGGACATTGTAGTGCCCGGTACCACCTGCACGGACAGGGTGACCATAGCATGTCCTGCTGGGAGGTCACTCTCACCCTGACTGTGCAGGGACCATGGCATGGCTAGGTTCCCCCATAGTGCTCTATAGTATTTCTCTCATGTGATATATATGGGTTTATTTTTGGGGCCCAGTCACTGACTTATCTGCTTGGTGTGTATGCTGACATCCCTGTTCTGGGTACATGCATCTTTTCCAGAACTATGGACTAGCTGGCGGACTGTCTGCAGCTAGTATGTGTCTTGCTGGAACACCTTGCAGGGTGCAGTGGTTGGAGGCTTATGGCTGGAGAATGTCAGATAATGGTGGGGGGCAGTTGAGCATTTCCAGGCCTGCTGTCTGTCTGCTATTGCATTACAGATGTGTACCGCTCTGTCTGTTCCCCAGCAGGACTGGGGTTGATGGTCCCCTCTACTGCTACCATTGCAGGGAGGTAGACAGTGGATCTATTGGTGGGTGGTCCTGTTTCCCACCCTGAGCCCCAGAGGGTGGGTTGTGTGGTGGTACATGATCTGCCCATGGGTTTATACTCCCCCTCCTACAGCAGGTAACCATGGCACCAACACAGGATATGCACTATTCTGGGTGCATCATTGCCCATAAGGACAAGACATGACCGAGACATACAGCACGGCACAAATGTATCCTAGGTGTGTCTAACGGAACTACCTATCACACACTGATGGGGACATGCAGCATGGTGTATTTCAGCCATGAAAGGTGCTGTGGACCTGGTGCTGGGCGCCCCACCTCAACCTCAGGGTGGGCACAGTACCCGCACAATGTGACTGTCTGTGGCTACTCTGTGGCAGTACCACACATGGTCTGTTCCCCCTACCTGGCCGAGGTGCTGTGGGGGTGCATACCCAATCTTGTGCCCATCTCTCGACTGCTGATTTGCATGTGCAGTGCATCATGGGTACGGGTGGGTTAACCCTATCCTGGTAACCACAGCAGACAGTTTGTGTGGTGAAGTGCAGTCCTTCTGCCAGCCAGGGCTTTGTTCACAGCCTTATAAGGTGTCCTATAGGGGATATTATAGGGTGCCTTGGCGGACAGTACAATTTATAATGTGCCCTATGGAGTGCGTTATGGGGTGCCTTATGCAGCACCTTAGGTTATGCCACCGTGAGGGTGTGTTTGCTGGCAGCACAAATTAAAATACATGTCAAATGCCTCAACAATCACTACTTAAATGTAAAGGGTGCTGCCTCATACATTTGGCCCACTGGGGAATCGAACCCATGACCCTTGTACCATCAGTCAGTGTTGTAACCATTGTGCTACAGCTCTGTGGTTGTGGTTATATGCCTGCGCGCCTTCTTAAGATTAACGCGCGGTAACGTGCCCTGTAGCGCTCGTTCATTTATGGCGCCTTGTAGCGCGCGTTCTCGGTGCATTCTCGGCAACGATGTATTGCCCATGTCCTTATTTGGGGTTTCTGTCTCTACCGTGGCTCCTAACGCGAATCGCACTAACGCAGTTTAGTAAACATACCCCTTAGTGTCAGAGTTATTTGTGCATATATCGGCCTTGTATGTTTTTCATACGCTGGGCTAATATGTTGTCGAAACTAATTGCTGTCAAGCATTCTGTTCTAGGTGTTTCAAAGGTGCAATATCGACACACTGCATCAGAGGTGTTTTCACGTGTATCATATTCCACCATCAGAATGGACTGTTGACAAACTATATTAAATCATAATAAAGTGTTTTAAATGAAAACTGCAGTTTCAATAGTATCATACAGTATGTTTATGTCAATGAATATTGGAACTGAATCCTATCTTTTCTGAAGACAGACAATATACTATATTGGACCAGTGTATGAAAAACATACACTATGTGAAACTTCTATTTTCTTCAAAGTTTTAATATTTTTTATTATTGCCGGTATTTCATAGTTGTTTGAGTGTAACAAATCTAATAAATCATCTAGAACAGAGAAAGAATATGCGAGCTGTCCAAAACGGGTTAAGCCTCTCCTCATAGGGGTATCCTTCCACCCCCTTTACCATTTTTGTCACTCTTCTTTGTACCTTTTCTAATTCTGTAATATTCTTTTTAAGATATGGGAACCAGAATTGCACACAATAGGAGGAGTGATCAAAAAATATCTCGACTTGTACACAAGAAGTATAACACTGACAGTTATTGCATTCAGTCTCCTTCAAAGTAAACCCACCTCTTCCAACATTCCTGCCACTGCTGGAAACAATTTTGAAATGCCTCTTTCATTATGTTGTGAAGCTCCAGTGTCAAATTTTGCTTGATGGTCTCCAAGTCATCAAATTTCCTTCCTTTCAGCGGTAATTTCATTTTTGGAAACAAGAAAAAGTCACAGGGTGTGAGGTCAGGTGAGTATGGAGGCTAATGGTCTTCTTCAATTTGGTGTTTGACCAAGAACTTAAGAACTGCTGGACAAAATGTGATGCGTGAGCTAGGGCGTTATCGTGATGAAGCAACCATTCACCATTCCTGTGCAACTCTGGCCTCTTATGACAAACTGCATCTCTCAACAAGTCAGAACTTGAATGTAGTACTCCTTATTGATGGTTTGGCCTTTTGGAGAATACTCATGATGAACAATACCCTGGTAATCAAAGAAAACTGTGAGCATGAACTTGACATTGCTCTTTACCTGACGGGCTTTCTCGGGGCTGGGAGAATATGGAGCCTTCTATTGTGAGGACTGAGCCTTATTTTCTGGGTTATAACCATAAACCCATAATTCATCACCAGTTTGAAATATGAATCATTTTCAATGCATTACAGCAACTCCCTGGTTGCAGTCAATCTTCTTTTTGGTCAGGGGACAGGAGTTTTAGCACAAATTTTGCAGACACATGTCTCATCCCCAAATCAACAGTAAGAATGGACTGTACTGATCCAAAACTGATGTCCATGTCCTCAGCAAGCTCCCTGATAGTCAATTGATGATTTGAACTTATTGCGGCATGCACTGCTTCAACTTCCTTCATTCCTGCTCACGGATGGCCTTCCAGAACGTTAGTCATTGTCAACACATTGGCGGCCCTCTTGGAAACATTTGTACCAGTCATAAACTTGAGCATGACTCATGCATTCATTGCCATACACTTGCTAGAACTTGCAATAAGTCTCTTTGCATGAATCTCTAAGTTTCTGGCAGAAATTAATGCAAATTTGCTGTTCAATTGTTTTCACTCATTGTAAACCTGACAAACTGCTTTTATATAATATCAAACATCATGTTATTTTAAAAAGTACAGGTGTGCTGTAGCCATGCTACACTCTGCACATGCAGAGCACCTAACTAGGTTAATGCATGCTTAATAGCATCATGATGCGACGTATTGTTATATAGCTAAACAACAAGTTTTCATATGTTTTGATCACACCTCGTATTCAAGGTGTGGTCGGACCATGGAACGATACAGAGGCATTATAATACCCTTTGTTTTATTCTCCATTCCTTTCCTTATGATTCCTAGCAAGCTATTTGCTTTCTTAGCTGCCACTGCAAACTGAGCATGATGATGCCTAAATCTTTTTCCTGGATGGTAGTTTCTAAGGTGGTACTTTGCATTGTTCAACCAGGGTTTTGGTTGTTCTGTCCTAGGTGCATAATTTTGCACTTGTCCATATTAAATTTCATCTGCCATTTGGACAATGGGCAGCGTTACCTGCATACACAGTGCTGCTATGCCATGTTCTCTGTATTTTCAGTGCAGTATTTGCTGGGAAATTGCTGTGCAAGCCCCCAACAGATACTGCACGGCTTTTGTAGCTAGCGCTACAGTATTTGAACAATAAAGCTGCACTAGCTGCAAAAATCTAATGGGGTTTAGTAAACATACCCCTTTATTTCCCTAGCATATGCTGATGCGTATTTGTGCAGTTGATACAGGAGTAATTGAAAGCACCCATTATTACTGTGCTGCCAATTTATTTAATTTCTCTCATTTCTGTTAGAATTTCATCATCTCTATGTTCATTGTGGCCAGATGGAGAGTAGTGTACCTGGACTGCTATTAGCATCCCTGTCTCAAATGGAATTTCTACCCATAAAGATTCTAGAGTGCATTTTCTTTCCTACAAAACTTGCATTCTGTTTGACTAATGTCCTCTTTAACATATAGCACCACTTCTCCACCAATTTGATCTAATCTGTCATTGTGGTATAATTTAAACCTTGGTGTTATAGGATCCCATTGGGTTAGCCTCCTTCCACCAGGTTTCTGAAATATCAGTTACTGTATATATGTATTTTAATTCAGTGCTATATATTCAAACATGTCCATTTTATTTTTTTTAGACTCCTGGCATTTGTATACAGGCATTTCAAAGTATGTTTTTTGTTCATCTTGACAGCCTGATTATCAATTGGCAGGGCAATTTTGAGTCTCTCAAAATTGTCCCCCTCAAATCTAGTTCCAAAGCTGTTCTTACTCCTTTTTAAAGGTTAGTGCCAGTAGCCTGGTTCCACCCTGGTTAACCCATCCTTCCAGAAACAGACCCCCTTCCCCAGAATGTTGCCCAGTTTCTGTCATCTCTGAGGTCTTCTTCCCTGCACCATTATCTCATCCATGCTTTGGGACTCCAGAACTCTGCATTCCTTTTGGGACCTGAATATGGAACGGGCAACATTTCTGAGAATGCAGTCTAGAGCATTGGAATTTGAAAGTGGGATGGTCTTTGCAGTTTTCTGGTTCATGCCATTTTCTGGTTCATGTCGCATCTTGGTAAGTAAGACGACTAGAAGACAGACGGATGGTTGGTTGTTTGGCAATGTAATGCTAAGATGTGTGATATTGTGATAAATCAGTTGTTATCTAAAATTGTGACCCTACTTGGTACACATGACCCTATTGTTTATATTTGAAGATACATAGAAACATGATGGCATAAAAGACAATATGGCCTATCCAACCTACCTTTCCATGCCAACTATTATAGTCCCTTTTTTTCCTTTAGAGATCTTCTATGTTTGTCCCATGCTTTCTTGAATTCAGATACTGTCCTTGTCTCTACTTCCTCCATTTGGAGACTATTCCACGCATCTACCACTCTTTCCATAAAGAAATATTTACGCATATTACTCCTGAGTCTATCCCCTTTCACCTTCATCCTATGCCCCCTCATTGCAGAGCTTTCTTTCAAATGAAAGAGGTTCTCATCCTGTGCATTTATGCCATGGAGGTATTTAAACATCTCAATCATATCTCTTCTGTCCTGCCTTTCCTCCAAAGTATACCTATTGAGATCTTTAAATCTGTCCCCATATGCCTTATGAGGAAGCCCACTGACCATTTTGGTAGCCAGCCTCTGCAATGACTCCATCCTGTTTATATTGTTTTGAAGGTGTAGTCTCAAGAATTACATACAATACTTCAAATGAGGCACTATCACCTCCTTCTTCCTGTTAGCCATTCCTCTCCATATGTAACCAAGCATCTTCCTGGCTTTCACCATTGCCTTTCCTACCTGTTTAATTAATTTAAGAACATCAGAAACAATCATACCCAGATCCCGCTCTTCTTTTGTGGGTAGAAGTACTTTACTCCCTAATACTGTGTCTCTGCTGCAGCCAAAATGCATGACACTGCATTTTTTTTGCATTAAATCTCAGCTGCCAAATTCTCAACCATTTTTCAAACTTAGCTAGATCCCTCCTCATGTTATCTACTCCATTCTGGCTTGCTACTTTATTTCAGATTTTGGTATCATCTGCAAATCTTACCTGAAGGACATTCCACAATATCATTAACAAATATGTTAAAAAGAATCATACCAAGAACATCTTTCTCCCCAGAGTGAGCTCCATTTACATTATCTGTACCCTTTTTCGCCTCCCACTCAACAAGTTTCTAACACAGTCAGTCACTTTAGAATCCATTCCTAGAGTGCTCAATTTATATATAATTTGCCTGTGTGGAACGTTGACAAAGGCTTTACTGAAATCTAAGTACACCACATCTAGGGCACTCCCTCAGTCCAACTCTCTGGTTGCCAAGTCAAAAAAATTAATTTGATTTGTCTGACAAGACCTTCCTTTAGTAAAACTATGCTGCCTTGGATCCTGCAATCCATTGGGCTTCAGAAACCTTACTATCCTCTGTTTTAGCAGCGTTTCCATTAATTTATTTACCACGTTACTACAGCTCTTCAAAGTGTAATAATTTTTGTGTGAAAATGGTCCTAGAAAGCTGTTTTCACACACCTAGTTCCACAGGTCTGAACACTGCTGAGCTGTTTTGCCTGATTTTGCATGGCAAACTGAATAAACATTTGTGCATAAATCCACTACACACAAAAGTTTACTGAACACCCCCCTCCCCATAAAGGTGACTGTTTGAGAATGTATTGAATAATATAGAATCAAAGGTAAATGGTCACCTTTGTTGCTGAATGCTGCTGAAGAGGTGGCTGCTGGGGTGGTTGGATGAGGGACAACACTAAGGGGTATGTTTACTAAACCATCTTAACGTTGCAGCGGTGGTATTATTGCATGATAAGTGATGTTATCGTGTGATTTATCGTGCGATAACGTCACTTATCGCGCGATAACGTGGCTGCGGCGTTAAGGCACCCTAATGATGTGAAATCTGGCTCTGAAAGGTGGAGTAAGGCTTCCCAGAGGGCGGAGAGAAGGGGTAAATGGGCAGAGAGTGGGCGGTGAGTGGCTCCTTGCACACTAACGCCGTGAAATAAAGGGAAGAAAATTAGCGCGAGTGAAACCCTCACGCTAGGCACATTTGCAGGAAAGAGAAACCATTTCAGTCAGCAATGCACAGCAAAGCCAGGGAAACCCAAAAACGTGATAGTAGTGATACATGTGCACGGAACAAAAAAGGCAAATAAACATAGAAAATAACCTGAACCCAGGGGCGGCCCAAGGGGGATGCGGGGCCATGTGCGGAGACTCAGTGCGGGGCCTCATTTGCATAAGGCCTCATTTGCATAAATACTTGCATAATGTTACCATACACCAGAGCTACTCAATTCCAGTCCTGGAGGTCCACAACCCTGCAGGTTTTTGGGATAGCCCTAATGAATATGCATGAGATATATATGCATTAGAGATATCCTGCCAACTTGACTGGTTTGTGACCCTCCAGGGCTGGATTTGGAGACCCCTGCCTTACACCTCTGTCATTTAAGATTATGAGTGGGCAAGGTACAGATGTCCTAGACATCAAAAGGGTAGAAAGAATGTGTCACATTCCTCCTCGATTCTCACCACCACCAAAAAGTTGTCTAATAGAAAATATTTTGGTGGTGGCGAGAAGCGCGGAGGAATGTAACAAATTCTATCTAACCTTATTGATGTCTTGGACATCTGCACCTTGCCCACTCACAATCTTAAATAACAGAGGTGTAAGGCAGGGGTCTCCAAATCCAGCCCTGGAGGGCCACAAACCAGTCAGGTTGGCAGGATATCTCTAATGCATATATATCTCATGCATATTCATTAGGGCTATCCCAAAAACCTGCAGGGTTGCAGACCTCCAGGACTGGAATTGAGTAGCTCTGCCATACACTAACTTTTAGTAAACATGCCTCTTAATGAGTGTATGGATAAAGAAAGACTAAAAGATTTCTACATTACTATAATCCAGTGCCAAATGTCAGGCACATTAGGAACTACTACAAACACTGCCCATTTAGAACCCATAGCAAACCCACCGTATCCTAACAGCACTACCAGGACTCACAAAGCACCAGACCCTACCTATCAAAAGGCAACACTGCAGATATTAAACCAATACATTTCAGAGAATCACAATACATGACCTATTGGGGAAAGACAAGTGGAAATGTCAAATAGGAATTACATAAACAGAATACCTCAGCTCAGTTACGCATGCAGAACATCACCAAACAAGGAATCACAATTTAGAAACAGGAAGACAATAAATAAACTGGGAACCCCAAAAGCCAAACTTGGAATGTACAACACTGTAGAAATAAAACTATAAATTAATTTCTTCTTGTACTAAACAAAGCACAGACGTTAATGATGTACATTTCCTAGAGCTGACATATTCCAGTTAATAAATTTAAAATAAAGAGATATTTTTCTACCTTTTGTGCATTTTTTTTCAGTTGCAATTGCTCCAGCTAATTTCTTCTGGTTTCTTCGTGTCTTCTGCTAACTCTCCATTGTCTGCTGTCCATTTGTCCTTTCTTCTGTCTTCTAGTTTTTTCCATCCTCTCTCTACATCTGCTTTAACATACTAATCTTTCTCCTTTTGCTCTTTCCTCATTCCTATTTCATCAACTCAAATTTTACCCCTCCATCATCAATCCCCACTTACTCTCCCAATATCCGGCCAATTGTAGATTTGTCTTCCCTCCCACACAAAATATTTTTTCCCTCTCCATTTCACTCTCCCAGCTCTATCCCATTCTAATCCTCCCCCAACATCAGCTCCCTTCTAGTTCCAGCCCCACCCAGCATCCTCTCCCTTCTAGTCCCTGCATCAGCCCATTTCCAGTCCTAGCCCCCCATCAGCCCATTTCCAATCCTATCCTAGCCCCACCATCAGCCAATTTCCAGTCCAAGCTCCCCCATCCATTTCCAGTCCTATCCGAGTCCCTCTATCAGCTCATTTCCAATTCCAGCCCCCCCATCAGCCCATTTCTAGTCCTTTTCTAACCCCACCATCAGCCCATGTCAAATCCTAGCTCCCCTCCACTCAGCCCATTTCCAATCCAAGCCCCCCATGAGCCTACTTCCAGTTCTAGCCCCTCCATGAGTCCATTTCAATTCAAGCCCCCACTACAGCCCATTTCCAATCTTAGCACCCCCAAAAGCCCATTTCCAAACCTATCCTAGCCTCTCCATCAGCCCATTTCCTGTCCTAGTCCCCCCCCCACGCAGCCCATTTCCAGTCCTAGCTCCCTCCCCTCACAGCTATTTGCAGTTTAAGCCCCCTTCCACTCAGCCCATTTCCAGTCCTAGCAACCCCCACAGCCCATTACCAGTCCCAGCCCCCCCCCATAGCCCATTACCAGTCCTAAGCCCCCCCCCACAACCCATTACCAGTCCTAAGCCCCCCATCAGCCCACTTCCGGTCCTAACCCCCCATCACCCCATTTTCAGTCTTACCCCCCCACAGCCCATTACCAGTCTTAGCCCCCCACATAGCCCATTACCAGTCCTAACGCCCCCATCAGCCCATTTCCAGTCCTAGCCCCCCCATAGCCCATTAGATCCAAATCCCCCCATCAGCCCACTTCCAGTCCTAACCCCCATCACCCCATTTTCAGTCTTAGCCCCCCATAGCCCATTACCAATCCTAACCCCCCCATAGCCCATTACCAGTCCTAACCCCCATCAGCCCACTTCCAGTCTTAGCCCCCCCATAGCCCATTACCAGTCCTAACCCCCCTCCCCCCCATCAGCCCAGCTAGATTAAAAAAAAAACACAAACCGGCTGCTGCGGCCACCGCCGCCGTGGCAGGGGCAGAATCGAGCACCCCATCGCCCCCCCCGCCCTACCGAATCCTCATTTCAGCATCAGCTCCCAAAGCGCCGATGCTGAGGGAGTTGATGCGGAAACGAGGATTCTGCAGGGCAGGGGGGTCCCGCGGGGTGCTCGATTATGCCGCTGCCACGGCGGCAGCGGCAGCAGCAGCCTGTTTGTGTTTTTTTTTATGGGCTGGGTTGATCGCTGATGCAAGATGTTTTTTGCGCGGGGCCCCCTGAAACATGGGGCACTGTGCAAAAAACATTCTTGCTCAATGGACGGGCCGGCCCTGCCTGAACCACATTTAAAATCCCAATAACCAAGCTGGCCAATAGTGATATTAATGAGAAACATAAAGAAACACTACTGAGAAAGCATAAAAAAGAAGATATCATGTTTGGAAGGGTCTATGCTCTGTCCCCCTACAAGGTGAATGATCCCACATTGAAATAGCGGTGATCAGGGTTTTCCCTTTATATTGGGCAGGTTTGTTATGGTGTGCACATGTGCCGCAACAGCAGGGTGGGCATGTAGGAAAGGGCAACTGTACAGATGCTGGAAATGGGATACAGAGGGCTGCAGGCGGCACATGCTGTGGTGCAGCTGGGGCACAGTGTGGACTAGGCAGATGCCTAGGTGGCACATAGGAATGCTGAAACTGTAGAGCAGCCAGACAGAAACTGATGAGGGTCCAACATGGGCACGAGTGTGTGTCCCACAGTGTCACAGGGGAGATTATTCAGCAGGTACCCCCAAGGTCACATAACATTGGCAGGCGGTATGGGGGGGAAGCGTGCATGTCCATATAGGCACCCCTACCCGAGAACCCACACCATAGGCAGCTGCCTACCGGCATTCTGGATGACCTGGGACTGCGCACCACCAGCACCACTGGCATGGCAGCATGGTGACAGAGGGGTGCTGGTGGCGGAGGGGGCAGTGGCATCTGCCCAAAGCAGACCATGGACTAGCACCATTTAGGTGGGTGCTATGCAATGCAACAGACAGGGTCTGTCTGACAAACAGTCATGGTAGCCTCAGGTGGCAACAGTGTGGTGCAGTACACACAGCCAGTGTGTTCAGGAGCAGAAGGTCACAAGTTCAAGTCCCAGCTGTGGCTACTGCCAACCCTTTCCCCATATTTTACCCAGTACTAAACCGTGGTAATAAAGACGGAACCTTTATTGCAGATAAAATAAACATGCCTAAAACGCCTATTTTTTACCCTACAGAGCACAGACACCATAAACATGTGCAATCCCTAGAGCAGAGTTTCCCAAATGCAGTCCTGGAGGGCCAAACACCATTCAGGTTTCATGCTGTCCCTAATAACTATGCCTGTGCTGCATTAGTATGCACTGCCCCCATTGTATGCAAATGTATGTCATGCATATTCATTAGGGACAGCATGAAAACCTGAACAGTGTTTGGCCTACCAGGACCGGAGTTGGGAACCTCTGCCCTGGAGCAGTGGCCAACAGGGGCATAAACACCCACACCCACAGGCTCCACTATCCAAAGTTTCATGGAGAGTCAGGCTGTTGGGCCTTGCGTGCAGCAGCATCTCCCAATACTAGCACTTGCATACCTTAGCAATGCCACCCTAAACTTGGGAATACGTTACACATATATCAAAAGGTTGCTATGATTAATGGCAGATAACAATTCTTAAGCACAATTTGCTGATAGAGCTGCATCATAGCAACCTTTCTGATATCTGTGGAGTGTATTTTAGCTTTGATTTCTGACAGTGTTTACCACCCCGGGGAGTGACCCCAACAGTATTGCATACCATAGCCATGCCTGCGCTGTGCCCAGGACTGGTGTGGTGGCCAGGGCTGCCAAAAGCCTCTATATTTGCACAATGCTGGCATAGGTGTGTGAGTGTGTGTCTGTCTATTCAGTGTGTTGTGGCTGCCTACACCTTACTGAGCCCACACTGCTTGCACTGTTTCCAATGTTAGCCTGCCAATGTGCATAATGAAGAGCAAGGTACTGTGGGTATGGCCCAGACAGGGTGACCTAGGCAGGATGCATCTGCACAGGGCATAGGGCAATGGCTGGGACATTGTAGTGCCCAGCCACCACCTGCACGGACAGGGTGGCCACAGCATGTCCTGCTGGGAGGTCACTCTCACCCTGACTGAGCAGTGACCACGACATGGCTAGGTTCCCCTACAGTGCTATCTTGTATTTTGCTCAAGTGATATTTATGGGTTCTTTTTTCTGAGGCTCAATCACTGAAATGCCTGCTTGGTGTGTGTGCTCACATCCCAGTTTTGGGTGCATGCATCTTCTCCAGGAATATGCACTATGGATTAGCTAGCAGACTGCAGTTAGTATGTGTATGGCTGGAACACCTTGCAGGGTGCAGCAACTGGAGACTGTCCGATAGTGGTGGGGGGCAGCTGAGCATTTCCAGGGCTACTGTCTGTCTGCCATTGCCTTATCGATGGATACAGAGCTGCATTGACTACCCTCTAGGGTGCCTATTCCCCTCTACTGCCACCATTGCAGGGATGTAGAATGTGGATCTGTTGGTGGGAGATTCTGTCCCCCACCTTGAGCCCCAGAGGGTAGGTTGGGTGGTGTTACATAATCTGCCTATTTGTCCAAACATCCCCCTTCACTTAAATCATGTGACCATGGCACCCACACAGGATATGCACTATTTTGGGTGCATCATAGTCCACAAGGGCTAGACATGACTGGGAAATACAGATGGACACAGGTGTATCCTAGGCGTGTCTGCAAGAACACCCTATCACACACTGGCTCTGATGGCAACTTGCAGCATAGCCTGTCTTAGCTAAGCCAGGTGCTGCAGACCTGGTGCTGGGCACCCCACCTCGCCCTCAGGGTGAGCATAGTACCCACACAATGTGTTGGTCTGTAGCTACTCTGTGCCAGTAACACACACAGTCAGTTCCCCCTACCAGGCCGAGGTGCTGTGGGGGTGCATACCCCATCTTGTGATCATCTGTAGACTGCTGATCTGAATGTGCAGTGCATCATGGGTACGGGTGGGTTAACCCTATCCTGGTAACCACAGCAGACAGTTTGTGTGGTGACCTGCAGTCCTTCTGTAGCCAGCCAGGGGCTTGTTAGTAGCTATAGAGATATAGCCCACTGGTTACTTCACTGACTGTGGAGGTAGGGGTCATGGGTTTGATCCCACAGTGGTGTTATTTGATAGGGTTGTCTGAGACATTTCCTTTTTTAATTTAAATTAGTGCTGCCAGCAAAACCACCCTCACAGTGCTGTAACCTTAAGGTGCCTCATAAGGCGTCTTATAAGGCACCCTATAGGGAACATTATAAGGTGCCTTGGTGGACAGTTCACGTTATAATGTGCCCTCTGGAGTGCCTTATAGGGTGCCTTATGCGGCACCTTAGGTTACGGCACTGTGAGGGTGTGTTTGCTGGCAGCACTAATTTAAATTAAAAAAGAAAATGCCTCAGACAGCACTGATTTAAAGTAAAGGGTAATGCCTCAGACAACTTTACTCATTAAGCCCACTGGGGGATTGAATTCATGACCCCTGTTTCATCAGTCAATGTATTAACCATTGTGCTACATCTCTATTGCTGTGTTTTTTGGTCAGCGCGCCTAATTAAGGCTAACACGCGTTAATGTGCCCTGGCTCACTCTATCACGCGATAACTGACTTTTTCGCACGATAACCCGAAATGCTACCTTAAGACCGGAACGCCCATACCTTATATGGCATTCGTCACAGTAAGACTGCAACTAAAGCTGGTAACATTAAGACGGTTTAGTAAACATACCCCCTAAGGGAACAGAGCTAGATAGTAAACATTTAGGGGGATATGCAAATCACTGCCTGCACTGAAGGAGCAAGGGTACTATTTGCTCACAGTTACAGTATATCTAGTATTAAGATTTAACTTTAAATCTATAGGGAATAGTGTAGGGGAATAAAGTGCACACACCAGACAGAGGATGGAGAAGTAAATACTAGGACCAGTGGAAATTGTTCCCCTAAGAGAAATAGTATCAGTTGGCAATGGAACCAGCAGCCCTGTAAAGAAAAGATCTTGGAGAAGAGCTCCTGGATTTAGAGGTGTCAGGTCTCTTTATCAAAAAAGAGCTTAATCCTCGTCTGAGAGGGGAGGAGGGAACTCTCATCCTCTGCAGGCTCTTTTTTTGGAGACAGTTCTAGAAAGATTCCTGGGAGCATAGACAGACTTGGAGTGAAGATATCAGCAGAGAGTCTTCTACAGACCCAATTGGGGGTAGGAGTGAAGATGGAGATCAGGGGGTCTCCTCCCAACCCAGAGAGTCGAGAAGGCAGTGGAGAGACTCTGGAGAAGCTCATCCAGGCTTTGGAGTCCAGTGGTGGATCAGCTCAAGTAAGATCTGCATTGGCAGATCAGCTCAAGGGAGAGCGCAGAGGGTCCATTCTGGACTAGGAGCCACAAGGCCCAGGAGGGGCCCAAAAGCAGATCAGATCATTAGGAGCTAGAGCAACAGATCAGCTCAAGAGGGAGCTGCATCAGACAAGAGTCCATTTTGGACTAGGAGCCACAAGACCCAGGGGGGTCCAGCGGCAGTTCAGCTCAAGGGAGAGCTGCAACAGTTATTTATGTTTGGACAGGCATGCAAAACCATCTCCTGATTGGAGGAGAGCTTGGAGGAGGTGGAGTCAAGGCTAAAGTCTCAGCAATTGTACAGAACTGCAAAACCTCTCCTTTCACAAGCAGCCAACAGTCCAGAGCTCCAGCAGTGAGTGAGGCTTGGGGCTGGTGGGCAAAGGGAAAGGAAGGGAACATAGGAGACAGGTTAATAAGGTTAAATCCATAATCATTAAAGGTTTTCTTAAGTCACTACGTATAAGGTTGTAGTTACTGTTTGAACTGCCTTATCTCTTATCCTATATTACTATTTCACCTTACCTGCTTGAAACACTTATAATATGGGTTATACATGCTGCATTATTTTTACTCAATACTTGATGTATATATTTTAGGCCTGATTCCATTCAAGACGAAGATCTCCTTTGTACATCTGGGCTGACCCAAACGTACAAAGGAGATTGGGATTCTGATCCCGCGGTGCACGTCTAACCCCACGGGATCAGAATCGCAAACAGCACTGTATGTGCAGGATGGGACTGCAATTCAGTCCTGGCCTGCACGTACAGTGCTAGCCCGGCTAACTCAGCCAGGGCTTTTAAATGGAGCCGTAGCGCCATGGCGTCCCAATGTATTCTCGGGGGTGGAATAACTTCCCCGGACATTTCGCCAGCCCTGGATGTACAGGGCCAACATTAGAATCGGCCCTGGACGTCCAGTACTGGCGACCACCCACTGCTCACCCATTCTCCGCCCCCGGGCCGCCTCTTCCTCGCCGCTGACTAACTTCCCCGCACAACCAGTGGGGAAGTTATTTGTGGCCCAGAAGCCACATGAATAGCAGGGATGGATATCCCATTGGGACATCCACCCCTGCTATTCGTGGTTCGGAATAACCCCCTTTTAAATAAATTGTAAACACTATTTAAGACAGTCTTGTTCGCAGCAATGTTTTTTGAGATGTTTTCCTGGGGTGAAAGGAGAGAAATCTTGCCCAACACCTTTCTATCCCTTTTGTGAAAAAAATTTCCAGTTTAGTGAATTGAGCTGTATAGATTTTATGCACACATAAAGTCTGCTGAAACAATTCCTGAAGCATTAATTGATATTCAATTATGTTTAAGAGCTTGCTACTTTGAACAGCTTACTTGGTCAAGGCACCAGAGATGTGATAATCTTAAACTAAATGTGTATGCTGAAACTCTCTTCCTCTGAAAGCTACAATGAAAATAATTTGAGTGGTACAAGATACAGCCTAATTTGCTTTGCATTCACTAATATGAATTTCCAGGAAGCAACTTTTTTTATTAAATATTTCATTTGAACTTACTTTATGTTTACATTACTTTCTCAAGTTTAGTGAACTCTCCCAATTAAGATGAACTATATAATCTGACAGGAACATTGCATGAACCACAATTATTACTACCTCTAGTAAAACCTCTTTGTCTGTACAGGTAAATGAATGTGCCAGTCATTGCTAATCACTCCAATAGTTTGCAATTACACTTTGTGGGTTCATAAATGATCAGACCATTTCCCTTGACACAATCCATTTGTATTTCTGGAGTTTTTCTAATATGTGGTAATATAGTACTATCTTTTTATGCTGGTGTAGTGATGCATGGTCACGGCAAAATGAATATGCTCAGCATGCATTCAGAGAAAGAAGTTTATTTCCTGGACTGGTCTGTCCAAGGCATACTGAAACCCACTATTTGTGTTCATTTTAAGCTCCTCCATGATCTTGACTAAGGGGCATGTTTACTAAAGTCCGCAAAATAGCGCCCCGCAAAATAGCGCACGGCAACGCGGCACTGAAACGCGCAGAAACGCGTTTAAACGCCCCGCACATGTGCGTGTCACCCCCGCACAGGTACGCGGCTCACTAACGGGCCCCGTACAAGTGCGGCCCGCAAATTTCCGATAGAGGCGTGGAACGGCGAAAGGAGGGCGGAGGAAGGCTCCGGAGGGGCGGAGGGACGGGGTCAATGGGTGGAGAGTGGGAGGGGAGAGGCTCCCCGCACAGTATCGGGCCCGAATTTGCATGTAAAAACTACCGCGAGTGAAACACTCGCGGTAGAAAGCATTTAAAGGGAAGAGAAACCATTTCCGTCAGCAATGTACAGGAAAACCGGGGAAACCAGCAAAACGTGAGCAGTGTGATACATGTGCACAGCACAAAAGTGCAAATACAAATAGAAAATGACCACAACAGAACTATTAAAAACAGTAATTCAGCTGGGGAACAGTTATAGTGATGGGCAAATACAGAAAACACACCCAGCAAAGCTCCAGAAAAAAGAAATGAACTTTTGAAGGGTTTACGGAGCCGAGTCTCTTCCAAAAAACATTTCCTTTGTTTGGAGCTTTCCTGGGAGTGTTTGGTATGGTTGCCCATTAATATCACTGTTGCCCAGCGCGGTGATATCTTGTCCCCCATTTCCGGTAGCCATTTCCGGGGTTTATGTGCACGTTGGTCACCAGACAGGGTGCATATGCCCACAGTAAAATTGCATAGAGCAGGGTTTGTGACTCCATTCTGCTAAGCTTACTACCTCCAGGGGCTGCCCTGTTTCTGTGGCCATAGTGTGGTGCAGCGGACAGAGTCAGTACCTCTAGAACCAGAGAGTCAGAGGTTCAAAGCCCAGCTGGGGTACGTGCCAGCCCAATCCCTATATTTTACCCACCACTGAACACAGATAGCGCAGACACCCCTGTATTGCAGGGAACATAAGCATGGGGAGAGCACCCATATTTTACCCAACAACGCGCACACACACCACAACAATGGGCATTACCTACAGCCAAGTCACCCAAATGCAGTCCCGTACTGCCACATTGCAATCAGGTCATCTGCTTTTTCTGAGAGAAGCTCATGCCAGCATGTTGGCGGACGAGGACATGTGGTGCAGGGGGCAGTGGCTGCTAGCCACAGAAGACAGAGGCCCAGTCATGTGCAGGCTGGCACAGTCCACTGCAACACAGGCCCTACCGGATCCACAGTCATGGACATTCCAGGGAAATCACCCAATCTGTGGATACACGGTGGTGCAGTGCACACAGACACTGTATACAAGAGCAGAGGGTCACAGGTTCAAAGCCCAACTGGGGCAACCACTAATCTTTTTCCCCCAATTAAACAGTGATAGTAAGGGCACACCTTTCCTGGGGAGGACATATGCAATGGCAATACGTCTATCTTTACCCCACTGAGCACACACCATGAACAGGGCCAGTACCCAGAGCAGAATCACACAATGCAGTCCTGGTGGGGCACACACCAGTCAGGTCCCATGATGGCACTCATACAAATGCCTGTGCTGTATATCTATGCACCACACCCATGGTATGTAGATGTAGCTCATGCATATCCATGAGGGACAGCAGGAAAACCAGAACAGTGTGATGCAAACCTGGACTGGAGTTGGGAATCTGTGCCGTAAAGCAGCAGCCATCAGGGGCAGACACACCCACACCCACACCCACAGGCCTCATTGACCAATGTCTCCTGGAGAGGCAAACCATTGAACCCTGCATGTCCTACCAATGTCACCCTACACCTGAGGTATATGATACACAGCTCTGAGATGTTTGCTAGTTCCACACATACTGCTAGTTGACCCCATCCGAACAATCTGTTAGGTGTTTGCGGTGCGTGCTCCAGGCCTGGCCTCTGACGCTGTTTACCACCCTGGGGAGTGGCCACCAGCTGTACTGCCTACCATATCCATGCCTTGCCGTGCTCAGGAGCGGTCTTGGTGGGCAAGGCTGATTACCTTCTCAATAGTAGCACCATGATGGCATAGGTGTGGAAGTGTGTGTTTGTCTATACCGTGGGTGTTGGCAGCAAGCCCCTTCCACAGCCCACACTGCCAATGTGCATAATGAGGTGCACGGTACCATGGGTATAGCCAGGACAGGGTGGCCTGGGCAGGATGCATCTGCACCGGGCATAGGGCACTGGCAGGGACACTGTAGTGTCCGGTCACCACCTACACAGACAGGGTGGCCAAAGCATGTCCTTCTGGGAGATCACGCTCACCCTGACTGTGCAGTGACCACAGCATGGCTAGGCACCCCCATAGTGCTGTACAGTCTTTCTCTCATGTGATACATATGGGTATCTATTTGGGGCCCAGTCACTGAGTTATCTGCTTGCTGTGTATGCTGGCAGCCCAGTTCTGTGTGCATGTGTCTCCACTGGGAACATGCACTATGGACTAACCAGCAGACTGTTTGTAGATGGTATGTGGTTTGCTGGAATGGCTTGCAGGGTGCAGTTGGCTTGCTGCAGGGGAATACCTGGTGGTGGGGTGCAACCTACCATACCTGGTCATATGTTTGTCTGTTATTGTGTTATGGCTGTGTGTGGGGGGTGTTCCTCAGCAGGACTGGGGTTGATGTTGCCCTCTACTGCCACCTTTGCAGGGAGGTAGAGTGTGGATCTCTTGATGGGGGACCATGTTTGTCTCTAGGGGCAGCCCAAGGGGGGGGGGGCTACGGCTGTGCCTGACTGGGATATCCATGGTGTTTGTGCAGAAACTAGCTATCTAACACTGCTTTGGAACTCCCGCTTGGCCTCCATCAGCCATGGAAAGTGTTGTAGACCTGGTCCTGGGCGCCTCATTGTACACTCAGGGTGAGGCCAGAACCCGCACGATGTAACGTTGTGTAGCTACTTTGTGCCAGTAAAACACCCGGTCAGTGCCCCCTACCAGGCCGAGTTGCTGTGTGGGTGCACCCGGTAACGTCCCCCAACAGGGCCGAGGTGCTGTGGGGGTGCATTTCCCATCTTGTGTCCATCTGTGGACAGCTAATTTGCATGTGCAGTGCATCATGGGTACGTGTGGCCTATCCCTATCCTGTTTACCCTGGCATACTATCTGTGAGATGACGTGCAGGCTATCTGCAGCCAGCCAGGGGCTTCCATACAGCTATGGTTAGGTCACTGCCTGTGCAGCCAGAGGTGATGAGTTCAAACCCACATTGGGGTTCTGTGAGACAGGTGTTCAAAGCATATTTTTTAGTTTACTGTACATATGTTGATGTCAGCAATAGCACCCTCAGTGTACTGTACCCATAAGGTGCCTCTGAGGGTGCTTTATGGGGCGCCCTATAGGGCACTGTATGGTTGCCATCCATATAGGGTGCACCATACATTATCCTGTGTCGCAACATACATGCTGCCCTATAGGGGACATTCTAGGGTGCCTTGGCAGACGGTGCACTGTAACATGTGCCTTATGGGCGGCCCTATATTAATATGCTGTGAGAGTGCGTTTGCTAGTAGTTATCATAAAACTAAACTTATAGAGCCTCCTACAGCTCTCCCCAACATAAAACATACTGCCTCAGCTAGCCTTTTTCTCTGGGCTTTGTGAGGGATTGAACACATGGCCCCTGCACCATTGCTCAGTGTCTTCACCATTGTGCTGTGGCTCTGTTCCTGTGTTTGAGCAGCAGCGCGCAGCCTTGTAGCCATTGGCGCGCCGTCTTGTGGCGCACAAAATTACAATTAACAGCGCGCCGCCTTCTGGCACGTAACATTAACAGTGCCCAACATGGGCATGCCCCTTAAAATACTGCCTCAGCCAGCTGTCTTCAATGGGCACTGGGGGGAATTGAACCCATGATGCCTGCATGGGTGGTCAGTGTCTTAACCATTGTCCTATGGCTCCATTCTTGCTATTTGCACATCAGCGCGCCACTTATCCCTCCCACTATTGGGCTGCCCCCTCACACATCAGCGCGCCGCCTTCTGCCCACCGGCTCGCCGCCTTCTGTTGACCAATTTTATCAGTGCGCCGCCCTCTCTGCCGCCCAACCTTAACAGCGCGCCGCCCTCTGCCGCCCACAATAAACAGTGCGCCGTCTCATGCCGTTTAAAAAAATAGGTGCGCCGCCTTCTGCCGCCCATAATCAATATGCCTCCTACACCACTTTTGCCCATAAAATTTGATGCCTCAGCTGGTCTTTTTTGTTGGGTGCAATGGGGGTTTGAACCCCTGGACCCTGCACCATAGGTTATGTCTTCACCGTTGTACTACGGCTTTGTTGTTTGGTTGTGCAGCAGCGCCCCACTTAGCCTTCTCACGCGCTAATGTGGGACCCGCACATTAGCGCGACTCACAAACCTACGGTCCGTTTTTTTCCTTTTTCTGCCTGGCCCGCCCACTCCTTATATGGCACCAGCACACTAACGGGGACCCGCACAGCAACGGACTTTAGTAAACATGCCTGTAAGTGAACAGCAAACTTCCACCACTCATCCTTTATGCCATAGTAGCAACACCCAAACTCCACCCCCTCTATAAATCATTGCTACCTTTTTTGCCCCTCGGAGGCTCCCCACTGCTGCAGTCTCCAGCAATACCATCTCTTTCCTGCAGACCTTTATCCTAGATGTTGTACCAAATCCCACACTGGAGGTCCATTTTATAAGGGGGCACCTAGTGAAAGTGTGTTTTAAGGTGCCTATGTAAATAAATTTTATAAAGACAAGTAGGTGCCTACTTGCCTTCTAAATTAGGAGCGTAGATGGCCTAACGCATGCCTACATTGCCGGCGTGGACATATACATCAGTCGTGGAACTGCTGTAAATGTCTGTGCGTAAATTATATCTTCATTGGCTTCCAGATGAATTTTGAATTCAGTTGAGGTAATTATGTCTGATTCACAGGGCAATGAGTCAGGGCTGCCCTACGTATCTCGGTGAGAAGCTGTTCCCTTACCTTCTAGGAAGGCCACTTCTGTTTTCCCAGTAGTGTTATTTCTTTCAAGTGGATGGGGTAAAATCACAGCATTCTCACTAACAAGTATTTGAGTTTGCAGGGTCTAAACTATGAAATACTCTTCCTTTGCATATCTGATTAGAGAAGGACTGCCATTGGTTTTGTAAGATCTTGAAGGCATTCGAGAAAGCTTTTGGAGTAGATAGAGTTTTCTGAGCTTGTATCACAGTTTAGATTAGGATGCAAGGTTGTATATGAGGTCTAAGTGAAGTTTTAAGTGGGGCGATTTAAGTTTCAAGAGGGGGTTTCATAAATTTTTGAGTGTATTTCATGCATTTACTTGTTTATTCTAACAGCTTTGTATTTATTTTATTTACATTCTCTTATATACCGCGCTATTCTGCATCAGTGCGGTTTACATTGAACAAACTGAAATTACATTGAACAGGGCATTATAACTTGGAAATAACTATTTTACAGGTAACATGGGCTATGGAGGGTTAAGTGGCTTGCCCAAGACCACAAGGAGCACCTGTGGGACTAGAAACCCCAGTCCTTCCGGCCCAAGGTTGCTGTCCTCTAGTGGGATTTGAACCCCTGACCTTCCGGCCTGAAGTACCTTGCCCCAACCACTAGGCCACTCCTCCACTCTTGTTTAGAGAAGCATGTAATCAAATGAAATAAATAAGGAAATATTTTTTCAGAAAGAGGATGCCTAGAACAGCCTCTTAGAAGAGGTGGTATGGACGAAAACTACATCTGAATTCAGAAAAGTAAGAGATTCTGCAAGACTGCTTGTTACCTGAACAGCTTGGTTGCAAATTCTCTCAACTTGGTTGCAAATTCTCTCCACTTGGATCTGACTTTTGAGCATGTCTCTGCCCATTAAGAGGCATCCTCGATGCTGACAAGTCCTTGAACCGTCAGAGTCTGCATTTTTCTTGCTTCAGCTTACCTGCATTCTTTGGACTTGTCACATTATGTGCCACTTAGAGACTGTGCAAGGCTGCTTGTCACCTCAACAGTTTGGTTGCAAGGGCACGCTATTGGGATGGGGGTCCATCTCTGCAACAGATTTACGCCTACTGAGAGGCTTCATCAGTGCTGTCAGGGAAGACTACAAAACCCCTTGAACTACCAGAGACTGATCACCTCTGCACATGGAAGGGGGGGGGGGGGGTTTGATCCAAATAGGAGGAGCCCCTTTGTGCCCCTTCATGCCCATGATGGGCCTAGGACTATACAATATGGTACTTGTGATGCTTGTGACTTTGTTTTATTCTACCCTAGATGTTTCATAGATAAAGATTGTTTTATGGACCTTGTAGATTATATGATACTTACTAATGTTCATAGATAGGCTCAATTGAATCCTTTCAACTGATTTAAAAGGATTATTTTTGTTATTTTTAGTTATCTGGATTTTCTTTTCTTTTTTTATTTAATCTTTATCATTTTACAATAAATCCAAGCATCAACACACCTGAATAGAAATTAGGATACAGAAAGGAAAAACAACATTGATACATCAATATTATTAAAAGAAAAAATGAATAGAAAAATCTAAGCAATTCCTGCCCCTATTGTAGCCCACTACACCAGAGAGAGACCCAACAATCATGTATAAACAAAACCTGAGAAGAAAAAAACCTGACGGGTAGCAAGCAGTCAGGCCAAAACCTATTGCAGTGAAACCGGGGCCTCCTCGACTGGGCGGCGAGCACTCAAAAAGGCTGACAACTGTGATGGCTCGAAAAAATATATGAAACAGAATTCAACCTGACCATACATTTACAGGGAAATTTCAGAAAGAATTGACCCCCCAACAGCAAAACACCTGGATGAAGCAATAGAAATTCCTTCCTATGTTTCTGAGTCTCTTTAGCTAAATCCGGGAAAAACTCTTACAGTTAACCCTTGAAATATTACATTACGCTTCCGAAAAAACACGCAGAAACCAATCTCTATCAGAGGAAAGAGCAAAAGTTATAATCAAAGTAGAAGAAGAAACAGAATCACTTAAAGAAGTTTCCAAAATAGCAGGGACATCTAATGAATCACCCTGTTCCACTCCAAGAATTATCCCACCACCAACCACTTTTTTACCCAAAGGAAGATAGTATAATTTAACCATCGGGGGATGGGATTCATTTGGAACTCCCAACACTTCCACCAGATATTTCTTGAACATTTCCTTAGCACTAATACCCGGAGCCTTCGGAAAGTTTATCAAATGAAGATTTGAATATCTTGATGCATTCTCCAACATTTCAACCCTTGTTTTTAAAGCCAATGCATCCTTCTGATAGGAAAAACTACCGTCTTCACAACGGGAGACTTTCTGCTGAAGATCAGTCATGGAAGATTGTAAAGCAGAAACTTCCAAAGTGTGTTGCTGAAGCAAATTAGTATGAAATTGAGGCTGAGCCGCCAAAGCAGACACTTGAGGAGCAAACAGTTCCCCAAGCTTCACAATTGCAGACCATATAGATTCTAAAGTAAATTCAGCTGGTCTTTCAAAGGAAAAAGTTACCGAAGTTTGTGCCACCACTGTGCTGTCCTCCGAGAGCCACTGCTCCATTGCCGAAGCCCCAGCAGCAGAGACGGCATCTGTCGACCTGCCAAAAAACATCCTTTATTCCGGAATTCCTGTGCTGCAGGGGAGAGATGACACAGCCACTCCACTACTCCTCACTGCAGTCGACGATCCACTCTCAGCACCCCCCACTGCACCGGAGGGGAGCGCCTCCTCCAACTGCACTGGACTCCACCCCAGCAAAGGATCCTTGGGAGGATACCACTGCACTGACAGCAAGATGCCAGGCCCGGAACCTCCCGCTGAGCTGTTCAACTCTGCCGGGACATCCAAGGGGCTCTGCACCGCCGGCTCTCCCGACTGCCGCTGCGACGTTAAAAAAGCATTGAGTGGACCCACCACTCGTGAAGGCAATGGAGACGAGGCTGCCGGGGTAAGGGAGGGTTTCTTAACCTCTTTGGCCTTTCTTTTACCCATGAGGAAAAAAACACTGCTGCAGCCATTTCCCGTCAATCTGCCATCTTAAATCGGGCCCATCCAGTCCTTCAGTTATCTGGATTTTCTAAATAATTATAATAGGGTGTTTTTTTAAGGGAGTTGCATAAAGATATGCACCATTTACACGTCTAAGTTAGTATTTCCAAGGACTTACATATGTGGATGAGCTTTACTGGAAGTATGTGCTTAATATTGATTGTGCATACTTTCCGTGTGGGTGTGCACAGGATAGAGTTTGGGCAGAGCAAGGGCAGCATGGAAATTTACATGCACAAGTTATAAAATAGCACAATTTAAGATATGCAAAGCCCAGGCAGAGGAAACAGAACGATTGTACTGGGGAATGGGAAGAAATAAAGAGAAAATAATGCCGGGGGGGGGGGGGGGGGAGGACAGACAAGGTCAGGGGAATTGGCAAAATTGTGCTGGGGAGGGAGACCATGGAAAGCAGAAACAGTGAGATTGCACCAGGGAGGTGACAGGATTGATTAGTCCAAAATAATGAAGAAATTATTGCAAAGTTTAGTGATATGTTTATTGAATATTTACAAAAATTTAGTTTTTTTTAAATATGTATGTACATATCAGCTTTCTTTATAGGAGGGAGGAGTGGCTCAGTGGTTGGGACAGGTTACCTAGGGCCGGGGGTTCAATTCCCACATGGAGACAAGTAACCTCAGGCTGGAGGGACTGAGGTCTCTAGTCCCATGGCTGCTCCTTGTGGCCTTGGGCAAGCCACTTAACCCTTCATTGCCTCAGGTACACTTAGATTGTGAGCCCTTTGGGGACAAGGGAATAGAAAAAGTACCTGTTAGTATATACATGTAAACCACTCTGATGCGTAAGTAAAGGGCAGTATATCAAATGCCTAAAACCATAACCATAACCAAAATGAAGCACTGTGTAAGTCTGGGAGTGATGTCACTCATCATTCCACTTCCTTTTTATCAACAGATTACACCCTTCTAAGGGGTATACTTACTAAACCACATTGGTTTACCACATGTTCAGCCTCAAGAATGACCATGGACGTCCATTGTCACCTGTTTGTTAATCCGATTGCCGCAATTACACCAGGTGGAGTTACCGCCGCCCACTGAGGTGATGGTAAGTGCACCCGTGTTAACTGCAACATTAACAGGGGGTGCACATTCATAACGTCCACACTCCACCCCTACCCTGCCCAGTTTCTTCCCTAACCCGGGCTAAGTGGTTAGCATAGAACTTTTACTGAGGCCACATATTAATTTAATATTAACAGTGGGATTAATGCATGGTAAAGCCCAAACTAACAGTTAGTGCAGCTTAATAAATATGCCCCTCAATCAGGGATTCTCAGCCCAGTCTTCGGGACACACCTAGCCAGTCAGGTTGTGAGGATAACCACAATGAATGTGAAAGAGAGAGTTGCATTCAGTGGAGGTAGTGCATGCAATTCTCTCTCATGCATATTCATCGTGGTTATCCTGAAAACCTGACTGGCCAGGTGTATCCCGAGGACTGGGTTGAGAACCCCTGTCCCAAGTGCATGTGGATCCACCTTATGTTGTAAGGAAGCACAAAACATTTCTCCTTTTTTGCTTTTAATGAATTCCTCTTGGGAGGGTATTTTTTCCCAAAAAGCTTAAGAAGTCCAGTCGTTAAGGAGGAATTGTCTTACTCAATTGATTTAAATGGTCCCATTTCATATCTGCCATATTTGTGGAAACTGATGAACTGGGTAGAGGTTAATAACATCCCGGTGGAGAAAAAGATAAGCTTCCATGCTTGCATGGAAGTCTTTCGGCCACGATGGATAATCTCCCTAGGTGTTTAGATCTTTTGGCTGCCTTTGATACTTCACTGAAGCACTTTAAGCCATTGGTGCTGGAGGCGATGTGTATGAGTGGTTTGTTTCCTATATGCAGGAAAGATTACAATGTGATGAAGTGTCAAGTGAAAAGACTTTAAGATCCACTGTTCCTCAGGACTCTCCACTGTTGCTTATTTTATGGGAAGGAGATTTAAGAAAGGCTGTTTATGTGGTTGCAGTGATGTCCAAGTGAAAATGTCTACAAATCTATTTCAGTTTTAGAGGAAAAGATGGGCATGTGTAAGTCTGATGTAAAATTGCTCAATAATCAGAAAACACAGCATCCAATATCATATATACACCGACGATATCATGCTGTAATGTCCACTCCTCTCCAATCAACCTGATTACAAACAAATTCAAGACTGTTTTACAGAAGCTATGCGCTAGTTGTCTTCTAATAACCTATCCATCAACTTAAAGAAGAGAGAAGCTATGTTCATTACAAGAAATACCACCTTCGCCCCCCCCCCCACCTACCATAAAACTAGTGTTGATGCGTTCTGCATGCCCACTCTCCAACCATTCCCCCCATACCACAATTGCAGATTAACATGCATTTTAGCTTGTGAAGGAAGACACTATCACGCGTCTGCCTGTAGTAGCCACGTGTTAAAACACCCATTAACCATCTCACAGCCTTTAGTAAATGGGGCTCTGAAAAATGTTTTGTAGCTTTAGATAAAGACCTTAAACTTTGATATGTTACCCTTTGACCTTTGCCTTAAAAGGTCATAATTCAAGTTGTTTGCATGGTGACAACATATTTCTCTTCTTTTCCTAGTTTTGCATCACTAGATTTTGTTTGATTCATTTATTTTTTAAAGAAAGATTCTAGAGCAGTGGGTTTGTAAATGTGAGAAATATGTGCTCTCTCTATGTGACAGGATGAGATGTTAGTTTTGTATAGACAGGCAGATCTTGGGGAAAAAAACATAGAAAATAAAAGTGAATTTTCCAGCAAGACGGTGGTATCACTACAGTGCAGTTGTCCTCCTAGTAATATTATTTCCCTTGATCCATATTAAAACTTGCTTTACTGACTGTGAAATTATGTATGTGCTAGAAATTAAGAATAGAGGCAAACTCAGTGGTGCGTATAGAAGGCAATGCTTTTTACTATAATAAGGTTCATGACCTGCCTATCAAGCAAACACGTCTGTCTTTCATGACTAGTTGAACATGAAGCAGTTTGAAGCAAGGCAATTTTTAACTCTCTCTCTCTTTCACTTTCATGTATAACACAAACTGGGCACAGAAGCTGTACAATTATGCAGGACTGAAGGAATCAATTATGTCTTGGCTTCTCAGGGAGCAGCAGATCCTTTAGTACCGATGTTTCTACAGCTGCACATACAGATAATTTAATGGCTTTCCATAATTCATCTTCAGTGCTGATATTTTGTTGTCTTTTTGTTTTGTTTTGAAGACTGGAACACAAATAATATATTAGGAAAAGGTGATATCAGGCCATAGTAGCACTTCTCCACATATCAATTAGTGAAAGGGTTGGAATCATGATTTTGAATTATTGTTACCTAGAAAAAAAATGTCCCCACTTTGTTAAATTTAACAGTTAAATCTGAAGCTCAGGTCCATTGGCCTGTCGATCATCACACCAAGCTGGCACTTTCAAGAGCATTATTTATGGCTTACATAAGAAATGCCATACTGAGTCAGACCAAGGTCTCTCAAGCCCCGTATCCTGTTTCCAACAGTGGCCAATCCTGGTCACAAGTACCTGGCAAGTTCCCAATAAGGTATTGAAGTAAGCAGTGGATTTCCCAGGTCCTCTTTAACATGGTTTATGGACCTTTCTTCCAGGAACTTGCCTAAACCTGGGTAGTGCTTCATGTAGCTACTTATCTTGCAGTTTTCAGGACACACAGAATCTGGCTGAGGACAGCAGATTACATGTGAGAAGCATACTTCTTCTCCATGCTCTACGCTTGCCTGTAACCCTTTCAGGATTTCCAGCTTTCCAGAACAGCCACCCTGTCTCACTTCATGACTGTGCTGGCTATTACTCTCCTCTCTCAGCTTCTGCTGGTGGATCACACGAGCCTTTCTGGGAGCAATTACTAGCCCTGAAAAAAGATTTTTGGTTTTTTTTTGCTTTGTTTTTCATTGCTGGTGCCATTCTGAATGTGTTCTCTTATAGCCCCTTTCCCTTCTTTCCCTCATAAATCCTGTGTAGGATTTTCCCCTCCCCACCCCCTCCCCATTTATCACTTTATTCCCAATCTGCTGGCTGAGGGATGCACTCTATATTTATATATTTATAATTATTTAGCTTGTGCCTTTCCAGGAGAAGAAGATCAAGGCGAGTTACATTCAGGTACAATATGTCTGACTAATCGGACTCTGCACAAACCCATGGACTGAGTGCAGACAAAGTCTGGAGGAGGGGAGAGGGCAGCGAAAGAAGGGGGGTGATACTCCTTCATATACAGACCAAGTCTCAGGAGGCAGGGGTGTGGAGAAGCTTCCTTACAGCCAGGAGGGGCGAAGAGGGGATAGAAAATGGAATGGCAAGTAGGTTGATACTTGGGAAGAAGAGGCGGATGAAATTTTGGGGAGTACTCTCTCGCTTTACATTAACCTCTAAATTTATTCATTTAGCAACACATATAAAACTGTAATGCTAATAACATTATTAGAATCTGAAAGGATTTAGAGATTTCCATACAGTCAGCCTGAGGTAATGGAGTGGTAGGGGGAGGGAAGGGTGTCTCCCATGAATCTATGGGAGAGAGGGATGTAGAATGGGGCACATTTTATTGTATTATTATTTAACTTTAGTGATATCTATAATCTTGCTCAACATAAAAAAAGAGGTGAAATTAGACCTTACCTGCTAATTTTCTTTCCTGGAGTCTCTCCAGTCCAGTCCAGACGAGTGGGCTATGCCAACCACCAGCAGGTAGAGATCAAGAACACAAACCCAAAGCATGCCACAAGTAGCCTGTGCCAACTAACAATAGCCAATATGAACTTCACAAAGCAGAGAAAATGGAGCCCAATTCCAATTCTCCGACAGCCACGTCCTCTCTCAGAAAAAAGCAATGAGAGGAACCACTCATCCAACTCATCACGAACCCCTAAGGGATCCGTCAAGTAAAAAGTTACATTCTTCTGAGGGAATTAATTAAAGCTGGCAAAAACCTGAACAGGAAATGCAAAGACTTGGAACACCAAGGGCAAGCAGGCAGACACCCCCGAAACCAAACATGCACTGTCCTGAACACGCCTGCTTGAATCTACTGTAATTCTGCATGAGAAAAATCAAGACAGCACCTCACAGAGAAAGAAATCCCAGGTGGGTCCTGGTATGATCATTGAGGACTCTTCTGTCACATAACTTTCCTAAATGTTCATAAAGCAAACACTAAACTACAGGAGCACTGGTGGAAGAAACATGTCTATGAAAGACAGGAAGTTTCACTGTAAGAGCCACGTTTATTATGTACTCTAATGGGAAAATCAAAACACTGAAGCAATACATTGACTAATGGACCATATTGTGAAGGGCTGAGAGATCTATATCAGTGATCAATAAGAGGAAATGTTGGGGCATTTTTTAAAGTCTCTGTTTATTTAGAGGCAATTTCAAAGTGTGCGTCCAGGCCCCTGTACATCTGATCAGAATCGGGACGCACAGAGGCAGACCCAATTCTGATCCCGTGGGGGCTAGACGTGCCCTGCAGGATCAGAATCGGGTCTAGGACCTGTATGTGCATGCCGGGACCCAATTCAGATTGGTTTGCAGGTACAGATCCCTGTCCAGCTAACTCAGTCAGGCTTCTGAATGGAGCCGCAGTGCCATGGCGTCCTGTTGCCTTTGCACCATGGCTCCATTCAGGAGCCTTGATCCCCGGCCGCCGACCACAATCTTCTTTCCCCACAGCCTGACCCCTGATTTGACTTTCCATGGCCAGGTCGGGCTGCAGGGAACTCCCTGCACCCCTCGCCTCTCTGCCACTGCCCGGGCCTGCCGTCCTCCAATGTCCAGGGGGACTTATTCCGTCTCCAAGGTGGAATAAGTCCCCCATCTAAATCTGAGGCCCCGGACGTACAAGGCTGGCTTTGGCATCGGCCCTATTCGTCTGCGGTCGCAGACCGTCCACTGCCCGCCCTCACTCTGCCTCCACAACGCCCCCTCCCGCTCCCATCTAAGCCTTCCCATACAAACTCCTTGTTCATATGGAGAGGCTTTTGCTGGGGACGAAAAGGGGGTGAATAGCGGGAATTGAGTCCATCCCTGCTATTTGCAGTACAGAATAAATCCCTTAGTAAATATTATATAGAATACAACAACAAAACCACAAATAAGAGTATGTGTGGGACTTGTAGTTCAGCAAGTACATTCTATCCAAGGGATGGCAAATCCCATGTGGAGTTTTGATTTGAAAATAACTCAGTGTGAACTCCATAGATATATTTGAATCTTATTTGTAGCAGCTACATATATATTCATAAAGGGCCCAATTTTTGAAGGCCTTTACACGGGTAACTTCCCTAGTTACCCATGTAAAGTCCTTATCTGGGATTTTTGAAGTGCCCTTTGAAAATCCCGGATAATTCCCTAATGCACCCAGACGCTATGCGGGTAGCAACGGGGTATGTTAGGGGTGTTCCGGGGCGGAGGAAAGGGCTACATGGATAGCAGTGATTTTCAAAGCTACCCACATAGCCTCTGCGGCTGCCGGCATATCCAGACAAACATGGATTTTTACTTCCGCTGCGGCAGCACATAGTCTACCTATTTGAAAATCAGGCCCAGAAAGTACATGTGAGCCTTTCAAAATTAAAACCCTGTGGGGCTTGTTTACAAAGCCGCGGTAGCGGTTCGCGGTCATTATCGGAGCTGCGGCCCCATTGAAATCAATGGTGTCGCGGCTCCGATAACGATCGCAAACCGCTACCGCAGCTTTGTAAACAAGCCCCTATGTGTACTTTTCCCCTCTAATCTGTCTCACCATCTCCTCATCTGTTTCTGTCATCGAGTCAAAAGTACCCATGTTCCTATCAGCACAGATACTTTTGTCTTCATAGAGAAGTGGTCAATTTTCCACAGCTGTTTCTCCATCAGAAAACAGTTGCTTACCGATGTAGCACTTTTGAAAATTGGTTCCTAAGATTTATCTTTGGGCTGGCCCAATAGTTTGCAGCAGTTCTATGTGATCTCATGCAGAATGTCTGGGTCTTGACTAGGCCTCAGAGTAGCTAGAGATAAAGGTGCAATGAAAGCATGACAGTACCATTTATAGTTACTGGGACTCAATCCTTACAACTTCTAATGTCCAGGATCTAGAGCAGGTTTGTCCAAGCTTAGTCCTTGAGAGCCACAGGCACATCAGATTTTCAGGATATTGTTAATGAATATGCATTAGAGAGATCTTTGCAGTTTTCCAGGTCATGCTGGTCTCAGTAACTAGAACTGGCATTTCAGCCCCATGCTGGACTTTCTTCAAGGTGAAGCAGTCAAACAGTGGATGTCTGTTCTTTTACATAGTAGTCCTCAAACTGGATGAGTGGGATTGAGTTGGGAAATTTTAATCTTGAATTTTGGTGGGAAAGTTCATTGGAGAAAGGCTGGAGACCTCTCTTTTCCTGTAGATTGGAAAGTTATCTGGTAAGTTTAAAGATGTTCTCTCTGTAGAGATTCTTTAAATGTTCAATTGTTCAAAATTCAAATTTCCTGCCTCAATCCTACCAATTTGGTTTGAGGACTACTACATGAAAAAAGAGACATCCTCTGCTTAACCACTTCACCCTAAAGAAAGCCCCAGTATGGTGGTTGAAACGTTGGTTCCAGTTGCTAAGAGGCACATTTCACAATGGGATGTCCAACACAATCTGGGTCATCAAAGCCAGAACATCTGAGAAAAAAGCAGGCATGAGCAAGTTCAGGCATGATTTTGGAAATGTTGATGTGCCCGATATATACATGTATAAAACGTCTATATGGATACCCCCAGGATAGCTGTTTGTAACTAAGATGTCTAGTAGCATAATAGTTAGAGTGGTAGCTTAAGAGCAGAGGGGTCAGAGTTCCAATCCAGTATGGGCCTTTGTAATCTAAGGCTAGTCATGGGTATACCCCTAAACAAAGGCATGGGGAGAGGTGACCTTACAGAGCAGCAGGTGTGCCTACTCTTACTGGGCAGACTAGATGGACCATACTGGTCTTTATCTGCCATCATATACTATGTTACTATGTAATTCTCCATCTTCTCTACACGCTCTAGATGTTTTAAGGTGAAAACAAGCACTTTCCTGATGCTTATTCATTAATGGAGCAGGTATAAACATAAATGTGCCTGCAAACATTCCTGAGATTGAATGGGAATGTGTAAGTGAATTGTTATTCCCTGAACACGCCTCCACCACACCCTTGTACCTATTTGGACCTCCCTTCACCAAACGTCATTTGTGGAATAGTGACGGAGATGTGTCCATGATTTAGATGTTCAAATCATGACTAAACCTTTTAAAATTACCCTCTAAGACTCAGCATGACCTAGAAAACTGCAAAGATCATCATACAAGCTACAGAAGCCTAAGAGAATATGCACCAGAGAGATTTCAATGTCTACTGCCTCCAGATTTTAGGCAGCAGCCTGGAACTAGAAAGACCAGGGTCCAAATCCCACTGACACTCGTTGTGGTCTTGGGCAAGACACTTAACCCGCCATTGCCTCAGGTACAAACTTAGATTGTGAGTTTCTACATAGTTTCTACATTGGGAAACTATGCAAAAAATTGGTTCGGAAGAAAAGCGAATGGGGAGGCTAGACACAGGGTGGACCGGTGCAGAAACCAGATGGGATCAAGAACCAGAAGTAACTATGGCAGGACTGGAGCAGGAGCCAGAGAACTTGGCAACAAACAGGAAGTAGCATAGTAACATAGAAAACACTGGCAGATAAACACAATACAGCCTATCCAGTTTGCCCATCCATAAGAACTATTATGTTCTACAATCCCTTCCTTTCACTTAGAGATCCCTCTGTATTTTTTCCATACTTTTTTGAATTCAGATACAGTTCTTCTCCCTCAATTGGTTTGCAGCTTGTCGTGCTCTGAGGGCTTGTGTGCATCACTGATGCTGAGGGCTAAACTATCGGTAGTTTAACTACTGTGCAGGGTCTCCCAAGATGCTCAGGTCTCAGCTGAGGTGCCAGACCAAGACAAACCACTCATCTGGGCAGCAGCAAAATGGGACAATGTTGGCAGCGGAGGATCACATTTCTGTGGCAACTGCAACAACACTAAATTTAAACTGCATGGAGGAAAGGCCTGGCAATCTACTTCTGTATCTTGCATGAAAACCCAATGGATAATCACAACAAAACAATTTGCACTATAGTACTGGAAGATGAGACCCCCAGTTTGGAAGACACTCAACTAGCTATTGGGGAGGAGCTAAAGACTTTTCAGAGTAAAGCCAGCATTTATGATGTGGTTGGATCAAAGCACACAGAATGTCTGACTGCTGATGTAGCTGTGAATGAAATGAGAGTCAGAAGCTGTAAAGATGTCTTACATATTGGGACATGGAACTTACGAAGCATGAATCAAGGGAAGTTGGAGGTGGTCAAGAATGATATGTAACATGTACAACTAGATCTGTTGGGTGTCAGCGAATTGAAATGGACTGGCATTGGCACTTTGCATCAGATGATCACATGGCCTATCTACTATGCTGGAAATGAAAGACAAAGAAGAAATGGTGTTGCTTTTGTAATTAAGAAGAAACTTGCAAGAACTGTAATGAAATACAGTGCAGTCAGTGAACGCTTAATTTCTATTCGTCTATGATGAATGCTTGTCAACACAACTATAATTCAAGTATATGCCTCAACAACAGCTGCAGAAGAGGATGAAATTGATGAGTTCTATGAACAAGTACAAGCTGAAATTAACCAAACTTTCAAACAGGATATCCTGATAGTCATGGGTGACTGGAACGCAAAAGTTGGCAACAAAGAAGAAGGCAAAGTGCTTGGAAAATATGGACTTGGCAACAGAAATGAAGCTGGAGAAAGAATGATAGAATTCTGCAAGACCAACGATCTATTCATCTCAAACACCTTCTTCCAGCAACACAAGCGGCGACTATATACATGGACTTCACCCAATGGATTGTTCAAAAATCAAATTGACTACATCTGTGGAAGTCATCGATGGAAAAGCTCCATAACATCAACAAAGACAAAACCTGGAACTGACTGTGGTACAGATCACCAACTACTAGTATTCAAACTAAAGCTAAGGTTGAAAAAGAGCAAGCCTCTCATGAATGTAGCAAAATATGACCTTGAGAATATACCACTAGAATTTAAAGACTACCTGCAAAATCGATTTGCTGCTTTAGATACAAATGACAGAACTCCAAAAGAGTTATGGAATGACGTCAAGAAGGTTGTGTTGGAAGAAAGTGAGAAGTCTCTACAAAAGGTGAAAAAGCAAAAATGGCCAAAATGGATGACGGAAGAAACTCTGAAAATTGCCCAGAAACACAGAGAAGCTAAAGCCAGAAGAGAAAGAGAGGCAATCGCAGAACTCAACAGAGATTTCCAATGTGCAGCAAGACAGGACAAGGAAAAGTACTACAATGACGCATGCAAGGAAATAGAAGCAGAAACTATTAGAGGAAGAACAAGATCGGCTTTCCTAAAACTACAAGAATTAAAGAAAAAATTCCAGCCTCAAATTGGAATGTTACAAGATGCTTAAGGATCTATGTTGAATGATGCTGAGAAGATCAAGAAAAGGTGGAAAGAATATACAGAGTTTTTATATGATAAAGATCAAGTGGACCAACAGCCATTTCAACCTGTACTTCTCAGCCAGGATCATTTTCACATGGTTTGCCAAGCCATTGTCACCCCAATTCTGGATGGAAGGACAGGTGGAAGCTGATGGACCTCACAGATATGTGGGAATCTTACATGGCAGTCAAAAATGGGATGTGCATGCGGAAGGCAGCAGTACTGATGCATTGAGGTAAACGAGAGGGTGGTATAGGGTTGCAGCACTGATGTAACTGATGTGACATCACCAATGCAGTCGTAGTGTGTCAGATAAACATGTGCCCATGCTAAGTGGAATCCTCAAGGCCAGCTATGTTGGTCGCACAGTTGGCACAGCCACCCAACCACCATACAACTCTCCAGATAAATGTGCATACAACAATGGAAGAAGAATCACTCACACTAGTCATATGGAACACTTAAGGAAGTGTGATTAGCCCTGCAGGTGGCCATCCCAGGGGTAGTATGTGGAAGCACGCTAGCATAGAGGTGATGGAGCCAAAGCTGGACAGTCACAATGATGATGAAAGACTTGAATTATGTTTGCTAAGTATGGTAGATATTTAGTAACCAAAACAGAAAGGTGCCCCTCCTGAAGATAAGCCAGGCACAAAAAGAAGCAGGAAGACAGAAGTCCACTGAAAGGAATAGGTACTTTATTGTTGTGGATCTGTCCTACAAGTGTTTCAGCCAATTTGCTATTTAGGTTTTATCATATTTTAATATATTTATTATTTAGTATGTGTTTTCTTATGTATATGTGTGTATGATTTTAATGGTCAAACCTGAAGAAGGCCTTTTGGCCAAAACACATGTAGTCCAAATTAACAGACTAATGCAGAAAAAATTGGAGGGTTCACTTCAAAACTCAATCCCAATGCTTGGAAATCGTCTCAGACTAATCGGCTGCCGTAGGCTGGATATTGAATGTTCAAAATAACCAGCGGCGCCTGTTGGCATCAATGACTCATTCTGGCATATTTTTTAGAAATTTTTGACACCCTCTCCCAATAGTGTTGTTAAACAAATGGTTAGTCTCTAATCATCAAAACTTTTCTTTCTCTTCTTTTGTATTCCTTTATATTCCTTGGACTTATCTTAAATTAATGATTTCTTCAGTCTCCCGAATTTTTCGTTCTCCCAACGCCTCACATACAACGTTGTGACTGCGTTTCTCCCAATATTATGAGGTTCTTCAGGGGATAGATCATAATCAGCCAAGTTTTTAACTAGAAAAGAAACCATCATTAAAACTGTCTTGCTTCAATTACTGCCTTAGGTCCAATTAAAAATAATACAATCATAAACTTAAGCAACTATAATAGCTAAAATCATACCCAAGTTTGGCCAAAGTACTGCACAGCTTTCCTAAGCGAACTAATGTTCTTTTCCACTTCTTGTTAGACATTCTTCGATCTCTGTTTCCAAAAAACGCCGCGCATGTGCAATCCATGCCTATCAGTTCTTCTTATAGCCCTCCCACTCCACCGGCACGGCTGTCATCAATCGGCTTCAGCTGACCTCATACTCCACAACTTCCCCATTCAATTTCTATATTCAACCCTTTTGGTATTAAGGTCTGTAACTGGAAAATCCAATGTTGTTCTCGAAATGATAGAGTTTGTGCTAATGATTTCCTGTTCATTGGAGTTGTAACTTGTTCTACACAGAAACATTGTAACATCTCAAAATTATGCTGCAAGTCCTGACAATGGGCAACTAATGGTGCTTGCATCACCTTATGTTTCAGACGGCTCTTATGTTCTGATATACGTGTTTTGAAAGACCTGCTGGTCTTCCCTATATAGAGAAGATCACAGGGACAGACTATTGCATAAATCACATTTTTTGAATCACAGGTTGTACGATGACGTAAAACATATTCTTTCTGTTGATGAATGAATTTTTGTAATTCTTTAGTGACCATGCAGATAGAGCACTGGCCGCATTTATAATGGCCAAGAATCCTCTCTTCTACGGCAGTCGATTAGTCTGAGACGATTTCCGAGCATTGGGATTGAGTTTTGAAGTGAACCCTCCAATTTTTTCTGCATTAGTCTGTTAGTTTGGAGTAATTTTCATAGAATTTGTGTTACTACATTACTCTATAAAGTAGACCCATATTTTTTGTACGTTTACAAAACACATGTAGGGCAGATCCACAACAATAAAGTACCTATTCCTTTCAGTGGACTTCTGTCTTCTTGCTTCTTTTTGTGCCTGGTAGATATTTAGGGGTATGTTTACTAAACCGTCTTAATCTGCGCCCGGCGATAGTGTGCAGGCTGCCATAAAAGGAGTGGGCGTTTCAGTCTTAAAGTAGCAAAACGGGATTATCGTGCGATAATGCACGCTGCTGCGCACATTAACGGGCTAAGCGCCGCTAAGCGCGTTAATGCGCAGTAATCTTAAGTAGGCGCCCAGACATGCAACACAGAAACAGAGGGGTAGTACAATGGTTAATACACTAACTGATGATACAGGGGTCATGATTTTGATCCCCCAGTGTGCCTAATGCATAAGGCTGGCTGAGGCATCAGCTTTGACATGTAAGTATTGTTTCTTGAGGCATTTTATTTGTATTTTAATTATTGCTGCCAGCCAACACACCCTCACGTGCCATAACCTAAGGTGCAACATAAGGCACCCTATAAGGCACTCCATAGGGCACATCATAAAGTGCACTGTCTGCCACGGCACCCTATAATGTCCCCTATAGGGCACCCTATAAGGCGCTCCATAGGACAACTTATAAGGCACCTTATATGGACTGTAACCATAAGGTGCCTCAGAAGGCGCTTTATAGGGCACCTTATAAAGCGCCTTCTGAGGCACGTTATGGTTACAGTACTCTGAGGGTGTTTTTGCTGGCAGCACTAATGTACATTAAAAGGTGATAATGCTCTGGATAGCCCTATCAAATAACCCACTGTGGGTTTGAACCCATGACCTCTGGCTCTATAGGCAGTGAAGTAACCAATGGGCTACAGCTATTAACAAGCCCCAGTCTGCTGTGGTTACCAGGATAGGGTTAACCCACCCATACCCATGATGCACTGCACATGCAAATCAGCAGTCTACAGATGATCACAAGATGGGGTATGCACCCCCACAGCACCTCGGCCTGGTAGGGGGAACTGACCATGTGCACCCCCATAGCACCTCAACCTGGTAGGGGGTACTGACTGTGTATGTTACTGGCACAGAGTAGCTACAGACTGTCATATTGTGCGGGTACTGTGCTCACCCTGAGAGTGAGGTGGGGCACCCAGCACCAGGTCCACAGCACCTTTCATAGCTGAAATAGGCTATGCTGCAGGTCCCCATAAGTGCTAGTGTGTGTGATAGGTGGTTCTTGCAGACACATCTGTATTTCTCAGTCATGTCTAGTCCTTATGGGCTAAGATGCACCCAAAATAGTGCATAGCCTGTGTTGGTACCATGGTCACATGATGTAGGGGGGGTATTTGGACCCATAGGTAGATTATGTACCACCAACCAACCCACTCTCTGTGGCTCAGGGTGGGAAACAGGATCTCCCACCAACAGAGCCACACTCTACCTCCCCGCAATGGTGGCAGTAGAGAGGACCATCAACCCCAGTCCTGCTGGGGAACAGACACCATACAGGGCTGGCAATGCAGATCTGTACACATCCATAAGGCAAGGCAGACAGGGCAACAAGTCAAACCCCCACCCCACCATCTGATATTCTGCAGCAGCAAGCGTCCAGCTGCGGCACTCTGCAAGATGTTCCATCCAGACACATACTAGCTGCATACAGTCTGCTAGCTAGTCCATAGTGCATGTTTCTGGAGAAGATGCATGTACCCAGAACTGAGATGTCAGCATACACACCAAGCAGATAAGGCAGTGATTGAGCCCCAAAAGAAAACCATAAACATCACATGAAAGAAACACTATCTAGCACTATGGGGGAACCTAGCCATTCCATGGTCACTGCTCAGTCAGGGTGAGAGTGACCTCCCAGCAGGACTTGCTGTGGCCACCCTGTCCATGCAGGTGGTTTTAAGGCACTACAATGTCCGAGCCATTGCCCTATGCCCTGTGCAGATGCATCCTGGCCAGGCCACCCTGTCCGGGCTATACCCATGGTACCTTGCTACTCATTATGCACATTGGCAGGCTTACACTGGCAACAGTGTGGGCTGAGGAAGGTGTTGGCAGACACCACACATTGGATAGACAAACACACGATCCCACACCTATGCCAGCATTGTGCAAATATAGAGGCTCTTGGCAGCCCTGGCCACCGCACCAGTCCTGGGCACAGTGCAGGCATGGCTATGGTACGCAATACTGTTGGGGTCACTCTCCAGGGTGGTAAACACTGTCAGACATCAGACCTGAAGCACACTCCACAGACAGCAGAAAGGTTGCTATGATGCAGCTCAATCAGCAAATTGTGCTTAACTTAGGAATTGCTATCTTCCAGTAATCATAGCAACCGTTTGATAGGTGTGTACAATATTCCCAGGTTTAGGGTGGCATTGCTAAGGTATGCAAGTGCTAGTATTGGGAGATGCACACAGGGCCCAACATCCTGCCTCTCCAGGAGGCTTTGGATAATGGAGCCTGTGGGTGAGGGTGTGTCTGCCCCTGTTGGCCGCTGCTCTAGGGCAGAGGTTCCCAACTCCAGTCCTGGTGGGCCAAACACTGTTCGGGTTTTCATGCTGTCCGTAATGAATATGCATTAGATACATCTGCATACCATGGGGGGCGGTGCATAGACATGCAGCACAGCCGTGTTTATTAGAGGCAGCATGGAACCTGAACGGTGTTTGGGCCTCCAGGACTGCATTTGGGAGACTCTGCTCTAGGTAATGTGCATGTTTATGGTGTCTGTGCTCTGTAGGGTAAAATGTAGGTTTATTGGGCATGTTTATGCTATCTGCAATAAAGGTTCTGTCTGTATTAGCATGTTTTAGTAGGGGGTAAAATATGGGGACTGGGTTGGCAGGAACCATAGCTGGGACTTGAACCTGTGATTTTCTGCTCCTGAACACACTGGCTGTGCTCACTGCACCATTGTGTTGCCACAGAGATAGTGTATTCCCTGAAGATACCATGACTGTTCGTCAGACAGAGCCTGTCTGTTGCAGTGCATGGCAACCACCTAAATAGGGCTAGGCCATGGTCTGCTCTGGGCAGCTGCCACTGCCCCCTCCACCACCAGTACCCCTCTGCCACCATGCTGACATGCCCTTCTGCTGGTGGTTCTGGTGCTGCGCAGTCTCAGGCCATCCAGTGTGCGGGTAGGCGGCTGCCTGTGGTGCGGGTTCTGGGGTAGGGGTGCCTGCATAGCTGTCCACGCTTTCCCCCAGCACCGCCTGCCAATGTTCCATGCCATTGGGGGTACCTGCTGGGTACTATTCCCTGTGACACCGTGGGAAGCACACTCTTGCCCATGTTGGGCCCTCAGCAGTTGCTGTCTGGCTGCTCTACTGTTTCATCATTCCTATGGGCCAGCTAGGCATTACCCTAGTCTGCACTGTGCCCCAACTGCATCACAGTATGTGCTGCCTGCAGCCTTCTGTGTCCCCTTTTCCAGCATCTGTCCAGTTGCCCATTCCGACATGCCCGCCCTGCTGTTGTGGAACATGTACACACCATAGGAAACCTGTCCAATGGAGAGGAAAACCCTGATCAGCGTAATTTCACTGTGGGCTCATTCACCTTGTATGGGGACAGAGCATAGACCCTTCCAAAATTCATATCTTTTTTTTGGAGCTTTCTTGGGGGTGTTTTTTGATGTTTCCCATTGATATCACTATTGCCCAACTTGGTTATGTTTTTTTACATTTTCTTCTGGTCATTTTCACTGTTTCTTTGCCCTTTTGTTCCGTGCACATGTATCACACTTATCACTTTTTGTTGGTTTCCCTGGTTTTGCTGTACATTGCTGACGGAAATGGTTTCTTTTCCCTTTAAATCAGCTCTAACGCCAGGGTTTCACTGGCGTTAGTTTTCAGCCTCGGATTTCACAGCGTTAGTGTGCAGGGAGCCTCTCCTCTCCCACTCTCCGCCCATTGACCCTCTCTCTCCGCCCCTGGGGAGCCTTCCTCCGCCCTCCTGGAGCCTTTCTCTGCCTTCAGCGCTCATTTGCGCCTTAGCGCGCGATAAGGCGCCATTATCGCGTGATAAGGCACCATTATCGCACGATAAGGCGCCTTATCGTGCGATAACATGGGAGAGCGCACGTTAAGACGGTTTAGTACACATACCCCTTAGTTACATACATGGGGCCCCATATTGAAGTAGGCAGGCTAACCCCGGATATTCAATGCCGCTTGTGACGGCGAAGGCCAGAAAGAGCATAAGAAAGAGGAGAGAGATTCAGTGATTTTCCCAGAGAAGGGGAGAAAAACCAGAAAGTCAGGGGTTAAAACCTCTGATTCTGAAAAAAACTCCACACAGAAAGCTTGTAGTCAAGGGACACGCCCAGGTTCCCTAGTTACCAACCCCGTGCATAGGAGAGAGTTGGGGGTGGAGTTAGCAGGCAGTAAGAGAAACTGCAGATATAAATGCAGGAACTTTGAACAGGAGGGCAGCAAGAGCAGGAGCAAGAGCAGCAGCAAGAGGAGCAACAAGAGTGCAAGGGAGGTGTGCAGAGCCGAGGGATGAGTCCTCAGCAGGAAGGAAGGAGCTCGTGGAAGTGTCTGGAGAGCCCAGCAGAAAAGTCCTCAAACTGCCCAGCCAAGAAGTGCCCGAAAGGGTGCTGCTCAGGGTGCAGGAAGGAGGTACACTGCAGGGAAAGGCAGCCTGAAGGAAAGGTGCTTTGAGAGGCCAGCTTCCAGGGATCATGAATCCTCCATTGAAAGTGAAAGGAGAAACAGGAGTTCCAGCACTGAGCCCAGTCTTGAGGTAATTGGGTCAGAGAATTCCAGGAGGGGAAGAGGCCCTAGGAGTTCAGTGGGACTACCAAAGAAAGGCACTCGCAGAGGGAAAGAAATCTTTCCAGAAACTCCAGGCAGAGAGGCCAAACCAGCCCGAGGTGTTAAAACTTGCCAGAGAGAGTTCACAAGCCATGGGAGTAACAGACAGTGTTCCCCAGAGGATTTCATGGAGACTGAGCAAACAGCTGTAAAGTCAGCTAGAGGCTTATTTCCCCGAGATCAGGTGAGCTTGGCAAGGACTTTTAATAACCGTTTGAAAGGCAAGGAGTTGTCTGAGAGGAAAGGCATTTCTCAGAGAAAGGGAGAGTCTGCCTTAAAGAAGGTTCTAAGAATTTTAGAAGGTTTGCAGCCAGGGAGAGCTGGATTCAAACCTAATGTTTCTGTAACAGAATCTGAAGCTGAAAGCATGGACTTTGAAACTTCCATAGCCCAAGAGCTTAGTTCTGATAATGAGATGGAATGCTCCATTGTAGCTAAGTGTTAAAGTGTTTGTGAAACGTGAAACTAGCAGCTGTGTTCAGAACGCTGAGTTGAAGAGGTTATGCAAATGAGGTTTGCTAGAAATCCTGAAAAGCTTAACTCTTGCTGTGAAAGATTGTTTACAAAGTATACAGAGCCTGCTAGAGAGCAAGCTGAGAAACCTGGTTTGGGAGAGGAAGAAGGACATTATGCAGGGAGAGTTTTGCATTGCTAAACTGCTGAAGAAACTGCATATGTTTTAAAAGCCATTTTGGGAAGAAGGTTTTTTTCTCCAACCCTGTTTTCATTTGTATGAAGAAAAACTTTGTTCTGAGTTCACTGACAAGCTGCATTGTGAAAGCTACTTATTTTTGTTGCTTTATTCTGGAATACCCACCTTTTGTGTTTGATATTTGGGGACTGTGTGCAAAGAACCCCTTTGACTTTGAGAAGAATAAAAATCCTGTGTGCCTATATCACTGCTCGGCTGGAATTATTTGCCATTTACACAACTACAACCATAGGCACTCTTATAAATAAAGACTCTCACTGCTTCATACACCTAGGCAACCGCCTAGGGAGGACGAGGTGGTGACAGGATTGGCGTAGTTCTTGGATTTTTTTCTCAAGGCCTATATCAGTGCAAGGATAGCGTGGGAAGGAAGTCCAGTGAACACCGGAAGAGCCGCAGTAGCCGTGGGACCAGACCGTCAGCCGGAGAAGGAAGGACCGGAGCAGAGCATCCAGAGGGTGCCTCCCTTGCTGAGTCTGAGTCTACCAGTCTGGCAGGTAACCCGTAGATAAACTGGGTTATTTGAGGATTGCCTGCCAGGGGGAGGTGCTGTAGTCTTCCTAACCAGTGGGAAATAGCCTTTGGGTGTGAAAGAGCCACACTTGGTGTTTCTGTTTTCTGTTTTGTTTCAGCATCACCAGGAGAGATGGAGCAATCGAAGCTGTGGAGCTGGATCGCGGATTGCTTCAGGGAACAGCAGGAGGAAGCCGCTAAGGCCCAGGAACGGGTAGCCCGCATGCTCATGGACCAGCAGCAACCACTCCTATCGGTGATGGCCGAATCATTAACAGAGCAAAGGAAAGCGTCAGATGCCCAGGAGAGAGTGACTGGATCCTTGGGTGTAGCACCAGGACTAGGACTACTAGGGAAGGGTATCTTTTCCTTTGGCCCTTTGGGGAAGGATGATAACATTGACGATTACATGGAGGTCTTCGAGAGAGTCGCGCAGCTCAGCGGCTGGCCAGAAGATCAGTGGGCAGTCCGCTTTGCAGCTTCCCTCACGGGAGAAGCTTTGACTGTATACCGCGCAATGCCCAATGATCTAGCCTCCTCATATCCCGATGTTAAGAGAGCCATAAGGGACAGAATGGGTCTCACCCCGATGGTATACCGACGCCAGTTAAGGGCGTGCAAGTTAAAATCAGGGGAGACACCACGTGCCTTATATGAGAGAGTCAAGAATCTAGTCTGGAAGTGGTTAGAACCACAGGGAAAGTCTGTTGATACTCTTCTAGACTGTATAATATTGGAACAGTTTGTGGAAGCAGTTCCTGATGATTTAAAATCTTTTTTGATCCTCCAGGGTTGTAGGACCACACAGGAAGCTATCTCACTGGCAGAGAGATATTTAGAGGCCAGGTTGGTCGGCCAGACAAAGGTGGGTCTTACATTTAGCCCTGAGAGAGGAGGATCAGAAAAGATGGGGAACACTCTGTTAGAGAAGAGCCTAGAAGTGAAGCCCAGGAGAAAATGGTCCCAGGACCAAAGTAAATGTTTTACTTGTGGGGAGGTGGGACATTTTTCTAGGAATTGCAAGGCCAGGGCAACGTTGATATCCACCCAGGAAAAAGAGGGGGAGGGATTCTTGCTGAAGGTAGAGGTCGAGGGCATTCCTACAGAGGCACTTTTAGACTCAGGAGCAGAGCAGTCAATGGTGTCAGCCAAGCTGTGGGATGATATCCAGGCTCAGAGTGAGAAGGCCCCAATCCCATCTGGCCATTCTATAAAGATAAAGTGTGTGCACGGTGCCACATCTGCTTACCCCTTAACAGAGGTCAGGGTGAGAGGCTTAGGCTTGGAGAGAGAGATGGTAGTGGCCATTGTCCCTAAGCTTCCCCATCCCTTGGTGTTAGGGAAAGACTGGCCACAATTCAGGCATGGCCTGGAGAAAGGTCTATTAGGAGAGAATAAGGAGTCAGAGGAGAGCCATACACCTAGTAAGGAACAGGGTAAGGTATCCCCTATGCCTAGCAAAACCCGGACAACACTTAACCCACTGTTAGCTCCTTTGTTTGGGAAGGAACAAAAAGGGAAAGTACCCAAGAAAGAGTCCCCAGAGAATAAACTTAGGTTTGTGCTGAAGGTCTGTAGAACTACCCCGAGCGCTAAAGTACCAAAACGGGTAACTGCACAGGCTGCAGGGTATGACCTCTACAGCGCGGAGGACAGGGTCATCCCCAAACAGGGCAGGGCATTAGTGGAAACCGGTATTCAGGTGGAGATACCCCCTGGGTGTTATGGGAGGATTGCTCCACGATCTGGCTTAGCCGTGAAAAACTCCATAGACATAGGGGCGGGCATAATAGACCCCGATTTTAGAGGGGCAATAAAGGTTTTACTGATTAACTCATCCCAGACTAATTTTGTAGTGAATGTAGGAGATAGGATAGCGCAGTTGATCTGCGAAAGAGTAGGGTTCCCATCCATAGAAGAAGTGGAGGTAGTGGGCACCACTCTAAGAGGGTTGAGGGGATTCGGTTCCTCTGGCCGGGCCGAATTTACAGGGCTAGCAGCCACATGCGAGGATAATGCAGATGTGGACCTAGGCCCTCAACCTGCAGGCGGCAGAACAAAGCCTAGTCCTAAGAAGGGAGATGAGTTATCTGAGCACCAACAGCAGGCCTTAGGAAAGGTAAGGCAAAGATTTCAGGGAACCAAGAGAGATAGAAATCCTAGTCAAACCTGTTGGAGGGACGGTTGTGACTGGCGCACCCGTCCTCAGTTAGAAGTAGGCCAAAAGGTTTCAGTAACAGAGGTTAGGGGGAAACCTGAGTGCAGGAATACTTGGAAAGGACCTTGTAGAGTCATAAAGCAAGTAGCTCCGTGGTTATATCTGATAAAGAATAGGAAAGGAAAACGGCGGGTTTTTCACATAAATTCACTGCAGCCTTGGCACGAGGTCGTAAGGTATCCTCGGTCGTCTGTAAGGGAACAAAAATGGAAACAGGGAGATAAGCTGGTCCCTAGAAGAGTAGGGGTTCTAGACTTTTCAAGGAACCTGAACAGTCGCTTACAGCATACTAGCCAGGGGGCAGTAGAGAGTATTACTACCAGTCAAATCCATCAGGTAAAATATTATGACCAGAAGACCCGATCTCATCAATTGGAAAGGGGGGACAAGGTCGTCAAAATGATGGAGGGGTCCAGACCAAAATTTGAGGCCAAGGGGCAAGGCCCATTTAGGGTTATCAAACAGCTGGGACCGGGCTCCTATATGGTAGAGTCTAGTAAGGGAAGGCAGCAAACCTTCCACATTGAAGGATTGTCCACAGGACAGGAGCGGGTAGCGTGGGCCCGATCGGCCGTCGCCAGGCCTACCCGGAGTGGCTGCCCAGCATATCAGCGCCCAAGTGTAGAGATTCCATGCTGGACCAACTATTGTCTGCCAGCCCGGAATATTTTAAGTGGGGGGATATGTGATGGCGAAGGCCAGAAAGAGCATAAGTAAGAGGAGAGAGATTCAGTGATTTTCCCAGAGAAGGGGAGAAAAACCAGAAAGTCAGGGGTTAAAACCTCTGATTCTGAAAAAAACTCCACACAGAAAGCTGGTAAGTCAAGGGACACGCCCAGGTTCCCTAGTTACCAACCCCGTGCATAGGAGAGAGTTGGGGGTGGAGTTAGCAGGCAGTAAGAGAAACTGCAGATATAAACGCAGGAACTTTGAACAGGAGGGCAGCAAGAGCAGCAGCAAGAGGAGCAACAAGAGTGCAAGGGAGGAGTGCAGAGCCGAGGGAGGAGTCCTCAGCAGGAAGGAAGGAGCTCGTGGAAGTGTCTGGAGAGCCCAGCAGAAAAGTCCTCAAACTGCCCAGCCAAGAAGTGCCCGAGAGGGAGGTGCTCAGGGTGCAGGAAGGAGGTACACTGCAGGGAAAGGCAGCCTGAAGGAAAGGTGCTTTGAGAGGCCAGCTTCCAGGGACCGTGAATCCTCCATTGAAAGTGAAAGGAGAAACAGGAGTTCCAGCACTGAGCCCAGTCTTGAGGTAATTGGGTCATAGAATTCCAGGAGGGGAAGAGGCCCTAGGAGTTCAGTGGGACTACCAAAGAAAGGCACTCGCAGATGGAAAGAAATCTTTCCAGAAACTCCAGGCAGAGAGGCCAAACCAGCCCGAGGTGTTAAAGCTTGCCAGAGAGGTTCACAAGCCATGGGAGTAACAGACAGCGTTCCTCAGAGGATTTCATGGAGACTGAGCAAACAGCTGTAAAGTCAGCTAGAGGCTTATTTCCCCGAGATCAGGTGAGCTTGGCAAGGACTTTTAATAACCGTTTGAAAGGCAAGGAGTTGTCTGAGAGGAAAGGCATTTCTCAGAGAAAGGGAGAGTCTGCCTTAAAGAAGGTTCTAAGAATTTTAGAAGGTTTGCAGCCAGGGAGAGCTGGATTCAAACCTAATGTTTCTGTAACAGAATCTGAAGCTGAAAGCATGGACTTTGAAACTTCCATAGGCCAAAAGCTTAGTTCTGATAATGAGATGGAATGCTCCATTGTAGCTAAGTGTTAAAGTGTTTGTGAAATGTGAAACTAGCAGCTGTGTTCAGAACGCTGAGTTGAAGAGGTTATGCAAATGAGGTTTGCTAGAAATCCTGAAAAGCTTAACTCTTGCTGTGAAAGATTGTTTACAAAGTATACAGAGCCTGCTAGAGAGCAAGCTGAGAAACCTGGTTTGGGAGAGGAAGAAGGACATTATGCAGGGAGAGTTTTGCATTGCTAAACTGCTGAAGAAACTGCATATGTTTTAAAAGCCATTTTGGGAAGAAGGTTTTTTTCTCCAACCCTGTTTTCATTTGTATGAAGAAATACTTTGTTCTGAGTTCACTGACAAGCTGCATTGTGAAAGCTACTTATTTTTGTTGCTTTATTCTGGAATACCCACCTTTTGTGTTTGATATTTGGGGACTGTGTGCAAAGAACCCCTTTGACTTTGAGAAGAATAAAAATCCTGTGTGCCTATATCACTGCTCGGCTGGAATTATTTGCCATTTACACAACTACAACCATAGGCACTCTTATAAATAAAGACTCTCACTGCTTCATACACCTAGGCAACCGCCTAGGGAGGACGAGGTGGTGACACGCTGTGACGACATTCAGTATCCAGGTTTGATGCCAAGTGGAATCCCCCACAGAGCCTAAATGTGTAGTGGTGAAATTGGAGCTCTGCATGATTAGCGATCTGTGGTTAGAACTAGGAGAGCCAACATCTGGCCTAGTTTTAGCCCCGGATCACTAACCATGTAGTGGTCCAAGATCACTGCTACATGGTTAGCGGCAGTCACCACCTCCGCTCTGCCCCGTAACACCCTCAACATGCCCGAATGCAAACCGGATAGCATCAGGGCATGTAGAGGACTTAGTAGGGGATATTCAATGGCACTAACCATGTAGGTGCTGTTGAATATCCCCATTTAAGGCATTTACATGATTTACTTGACTGTAAACCATGTAAATGCCTTTCGAATATTGGGCCCATGGTGTCCGGGATATTGCTTTATCATCCCAGTCATAGCGATTCACATTGTAGCATTAACATGGTAAAGTACTTAACAAACAGGTGCAGTGATAGCTTGGATCATGTTGAGGCAATTGAGGGTTAAGTGACTTACCCAAGGCCACAAGGAGTGGAGGTCATGCTTTGAAGGATTAGACATACATAAAATGCCTCTACAAAATGTTCCCACCCGGGAGTATGAATTGGAATTGAACCACCTTCTCTTGGTTTCTAAGCCACTGCTCAAACCATTGGGTTACACCTTGAAGGGGATACCAACCACTTACAGTGTGAGCATGGCTAACCCTCTGTAATGGCTTACAGCAGAGTCCATAAAGCCATGCTTTCAGAAGGTCATGATTGCAAATAGCACGTGCACAGACCCAATGTGCTCCTGGAACACATAATAAAGCATGCAAGTGTGTGTCTGCCATGAAAATCTGACCACACACTTTTTCTGCCATAAAAATGAACAGTCACAAAGAAAGTAAGTGGGGATCAAACCCTTGTCTATTATTTACAGAGCCAGTATAATCATTAGGCTACACCTCCACACAGGCGTATGCAGCAAGGCCTAGACTCAAAAAGACCCCAGATTCCTGCCAGCAATGGGTGAGATCAGGTACATGAAATAATGTGCCTGGCACATTGTAAGACTATGGTATACCACACATAAGCCTTGCCTACAGCGGTACACATGCAATATGTAATGAACAATGAACATAAAATACAGTACTGTAGCTGCTCAACAGATACACCACTGCAAAATACATCCTTTTCCAAAGGCACATGTGGGATCAAGGTGGCCATCCCTCTACTGTTCCCCCTATGGGAAACAACGCACACACACATGGGCAGCTGTGCCCCATTTTAACACACAGACCAGAGGCAGCACATGTACAGGGTGTGCAGACCCTTGTGACCTGCTTCACACACCAAGATAGGTACACCTTCAAACACACCTTCACACAGACCACATCAGTGATACATACAGACCATACTGGGCTCCCTGGGGGACCATGCACACATTACCAATCATCATAGATGACAAGCATGTACAGGGCAATGCCTCAGTGTTCACAGACACCACTATGGCTGCAAGTTCAGCTCTTTATGCTGCTATAGGCTAGCCCCTCCATTACCCATGATGCATTGCACATTCTGAACTTCTTTGTGCATGTGATCAGCAATGGGAGAATACTGTGATCCATCACATCTGGCCAGGATTATGCGGGACATTGTGTACTCCTGGCACATAACATCTGTAAACTGTGCTACTGACTAGTTTCAGAGGTCACCCTGATTGTGAGGGGGAGCACACAGCACCTGGTCCACAGGGCATGCACTGCAATAGCTAGACCCACCATGTCCTCAAGCAACTCTAGCTCACTGTTAGTATGCTACAGGTATTGTTGGTAGTGTGAGCTGTTAATCACTTGGTTGTCTGTATGGTTGAGGAATGCTGGTGTGTCTGTTTGGGACTGAGTTTTGTACCCTGCTTCTTTTAGCTAGGGACTGTCCTATCTGATTTTTCTTTTGAATTACCAAGGTTGCAGTAGCTGTTTCCCACAATCCCAAATATAGTTACTTTTATCAGGTGGGGACTGCTGACCCCTACCTCATGGGTTTATAAGGTCATTAGTTACCATCCATAGGTCAGCTGTTAGCAAGATTTTCTGGGACTTCCAATCTACTACAGCAAGCACAGTCAGTCTGCATGTGTTGGCCACCACAGGGCCGTGCCAGTCATTCACTTACCAACTGCTAATCATCACACACTGCATGTGCACAGAGTAACCATGTACACCATGGCTTTGTGCAGACAGTATGAAGACATGGTCACAGCTTGCTCAGAATGAGAGCGGTCTCTCAACATGAAATGATGTGTGCATCCTATTCATGCTAGTTGCAGATACATGGTAGGCTGGTGTCTGTCATATACTTAATCTCTGATTCATACATCCTGTGCAAATGGTGCTGTTTCTGGCAATACCCAGATTCCCCTTCATTTTCACAACATTTTGACTTTGGACTTGTGTGCCAGGAAGGCAAGGCAAGGCAAGGTGCACTGGATATTGGCCCACAGACAAACTGTCCATGCATATTGGGCCAGAGTGGCCTTCATCTGATACATACCCAAACACTGTGTTCCCCTACACAGCTTGTGGCAATAAGCTTACAGCACACCATGATATGTCCCTTACAATGGATTCTGCTGAAATGATAGTGCAGCACATGCAGTCACCCACACTGCATATGCAGTGAACCCCCGCTCCCATGAGCACATCGACGCAAGGCAGCCTGTACATGGGGCATCACACTTTATGTAGAGTTGCTGAAGAGCTGACCTGCACATTTTGTATGCACAGACATACAGCCTGGGCATCACATACATGTACACTGCAGTGCTGCAGCTATTAGCCCTCTGGGTACACACACACTTACTGGATCCTGCTGTCCAAAAGTGGTGCATGTTGACACCTGCCCATTAGGCCTCCTGTAATGCTTATCCATTGTGAATGCATGCCCTGTGTGCAGGCATTATTAACATAGTCTGCACATTATAGGTCCTATTAATGCCTTCTCAGTGTGCTGGTGCTGTTAGCATGCATTGCCATCCAGCCTTACATTGTGCAGTTGATCCATTTGACATCTGGGTGTGAATACCCATGCTGGATGAAATGTGGGGGTTACACCTGATGCTTCTGTTCCTGGAAGATATGATAAAGTTAATACACCTGGGCCTACCTTTCCTGATCTGCATGCTGGCCTTAAACCTGTAATCCCTTGCTCATACACATACTGGCCTTGTGTTTGGAGCCACAGAGCAGCCTTGTGGATTCCTCAGTTCATGGGTATCTAGGTGATCATTGTCAGGTTGCATGAGGGCATGACTTGGAGTGTGCTTATGTGGGCTTTGCTGTCTGCAGGCACTATGCCATCTTTGTCTGTAGGGGTCTGTTAAGGAGATGTGTGAGAGGGATGTCTTGTGAGGCCAGTATGTTACACAGCCTTGCTATGCGGCTGGTGCAACCGATATGCATCTCGTACATGTGGGATCTGTCCTGTCAAAGGGGCAGGTCATGGTACCTGAACACACACATTCTAGCCCATGGGTTGTTCAAGCATAATGACCTATGTACCCATTGCATGGTATGTGCTAGTGGGCAAGTCACGGACCACTCTCAAATGTTGCCATGCACACTGGGTAATGTAGATTCACATATGGCTGGGACAGTTACGTATGACTGAGTACTGAGTTAGGGAGGAGTCACCGAAGCACTCACATTTTCACGTCATCATTTGGCAGATGAGGGAGCAAGGTGCTCATACTTTCCACTGATATAGGCTGTTCTCACATTACATAGTTTCCTGGCTCAGTGCACTCTTTACGTACCACAACCACCGATTCACTCCATATGTGAAAGTGTGGACATCCTGATCACAGGCCCAGCCCATCCAGTAGGCACACTAGCCATGTCCCAGGGGCCACAGCTGGCGGTAAGCATCAGGCATGCAACCACAGTGCTGCCAGTGATCATATTTAGGTAGCCCACCTGCAGATAGTCACACTATGCTGCTCCTGCCCCCCTCTACTGGGCGTTGTGGGCACAGGTGCTGCTGCTTTTGCCTCGAGGGGGATATGCTCCACTGTGCCTGCTACTGTCATGCTTGGCATCCCACTGACAGTGGCAAAAGCTTAGTTACTTAACTGTAACAGGTGTTCTCCAGGGACAGCAGGAATCAGTTCTCACATATGGGTGACATCAATGCCAACAGAGTCCTCATGGAAGCATCTCCTCAGCTTTCAAAGAAAGCCTTTGGGAGATGCCACCATGCATGTGTGGTCCCCTTCCCACCCAAGGATGCCATCTTAGTCAGATGGCATAGCTAGAGCCAACAAAAGAAGATGGCAAAAAATGTACAGCAACTCCAAAGGGAGAAAGGAGGGTTGTGAGGACTGATTCCTGCTGTCCCTGGAGAACACCTGTTACAGGTGAGTAACTACACTTTCTCCAGGAACAAGCAGAAAGTCAGTCCTCACATATGGGGCTCCCTAGCTGCATGCTACCAGTAACTGACAGGAGAAGAATGGCCTAGCCGTGAGCAGCCACAAGTGAATCTGAGGACAAACTCTGAGGACCCCAGTGTCCAGGGAGAACCATGGCTCTGGCCTGAACAAAAAGGGTCAGAGTTCAGGAGTTGCCTAAACCCCAAACAGAATATGGAGTACAGCCTGGCCAAAGGCACTGTCCTCGAGACTCTCTTTCCAGGCAGTAGTGAGCTGCAAAAGTGTGAACAGAAGACCAGGTGGCGGCTCGGCAGACATCCACCATAGAGACAGATCGTAGGCTGACAACTGAAGTTGCCATGGCCCGGACATTGCGCGCCAAAACTCAGCACTCCAATGTTAGCCCAGCTTGGTGGTGGGCAAAGGCGAAACAGTCCACCATCCAAATGGATAGAGTCCACTTGGTGAGAGCCTTTCCCAGACAGCTGGGATCGTAAGAAATGTGCAGGTCCCAAAAGGCAGGCAGAGCTTCAGAGTCTCGATGCATGGATGAGACGATGCTGCAAGGATAAGGGTTTTGGATTTGTTAGGAACTGGAGAACATTCTGGAGAAAGGAGGGGCTCTTCCAAAGAGATGGACTTCACCTTAATCTGGATGGAACCAGGCTGCTGGCATTAACCTTTAAAAAAGAGATAGAGCAGTTTTTAAACTAGATAACCGGGGAGAGCTGACAGTTGCCTAAGAGCACATGGTTCGGAGCAATGTATCCTTGAAGGATACTACCAAAAGAATGAAGTTAGGGCATATCAGCAGAGAGGTTCCAATAAAGACAAAAGTAGCAAAAATGCCTTTGAGTATGGAGCAGACAGAGCTTAAAGATTCCAAATTACCACTGCCTACCAATAACCAGATTAATATGAATAAAATACAGTCTCTAAAATGCTTGAATGCAAATGCTAGAAGTCTAAAAGATAAGATAGGAGAGTTAGAATATATAGCAATAAATGAAAGGTTAGATATGATTGGTATCTCAGAGACATTGTGGAAGGAGGACAATAAGCGGGACACTGTGATACCTGGGTACAAACTACAGGGTAGCCCAAAAAAAGTGAGAACATCTCGTAAATTAAAAGCTTAAATAGTTTACTTATTTACCTTTTTTAGCTATATAACATCTTTATTTCGACAATTTCCGGTCGCCATCTTTGTTTTTTTAAATTTGTCAATCATTTACATCTGTCTTTTTGAATTTTTAAATAACTTATATGCTACGAGATGATCTCACTTTTTTTGGGCCACCTTATATATTGTAATGGCAGAGCAGATCAAATTGGTGGAGGGGTTGCGCTCTATGTTAGAGAGGGCATTGAGTCACAAAGGATTAAAGTTTTGCAGGAAACAAAATTTGCTGTAGAATCTCTATGGACTGAAATTCCATATAAAAAAGGGAAGGGGATGGCAGTGGGGGTATACTATCGACTGCCTGGCCAGAATGAACAAATGGATGATGAAATGCTCAAAGAAATCAGGGAAGCTAATAAAGGTTACAGCACAGTAATAATAATAGGTGATTTCAATTACCCCAGTGTTGACTGGGTCAATGTGATGGCAGGACATGCTAGGGAGATAAAGTTTCTAGATGAAATAAATGACTGTTTCTTGGAGCAGATGGTTCATAAACCAAGCAGAGGGGAAGTCATTTTGGACCTAGTCCTTAGTGGAACACCAGATCTGGTGCAAGGGTGTTGGGCCACTTGGCAATAGTGATCATAGCATGATCGTGTTTTAACTTTCAAAAGGGAGACTATGATAAAATGAGGAAAATAGTTAAGAAAAATTTAAAAGGAGCAGTTGCAAAGGTGAAAGACTTACATCAAGCTTGGGAGTTGTTTAAAATATACTATCTTGGAAGACCAGACCAGCTGTATTACATGTTTTAAGAAAAGTAGAAGGAAGTCCAAAAAACTGCCAGTATAGTTTAAAAGTGAGCTCAGAGAGACTGTTGTTGCCAAAAAGCATTTTTCAGGAAATGGAAAAAAAGAGCCAACTGATGGAAACTGGAAACAGCATAAGCACTGTCAAGTTAAATGCAAGGCATTGATAAGGTAGGCAAAGAGAGAATTTGAGAAGAAGCTTGCTGTGGAAGCAAAAACGCATAATAAAGACTTTTTCAAGTACATTCGTAGCAAAAAACCTGTGAGAAAGTCAGTTGGACCATTAGATGATAGAGGGATAAAAGGGGCACTAAGAGGGGACAAGGCCATAGCGGAGAGACTGAATGAATTCTTTGCTTTGGTCTTTACTGAGGAAGATGTAGGGATGTTACCCATTACTGAAGTGGTATTTAAAGGTGATACTGCGGAAGAATTTAAAGAAATATCGATATACCTGGAAAATGTATTACAACTATTTGATAGTCTGAAGAGTAGCAAATCACCTGGACCAGATGGTATATATCCAAGGGTGTTGAAAGAACTGAAATACGAGATTGCAGACCTGTTATTAGTAATCTGTAAACTATCATTAAAATCATCTGTAATACCTGAAGATTGGAGGATGGCCAATGTAACGCCAATTTTTAAAAAGGGTTCCAGGAGTGATCCGGGAAACTACAGACCTATGAGCCTGATGTCAGTACCGGGAAAAATGGTAGAAACCATCATAAAGAAAATTACTGAACATGTAGATAATCATGGCTTAATAGGAGACAGCCAACATGGCTTTAGACAAGGAAGATCTTGTCTTATTAATTTTTTTATGTTTTTTTGAAGGTGTGAATAAACACGTAGACAAAGGTGAGTCGGTTGATATAGTGTATCTGGACTTTCAGAAAGCCTTTGACAAGGTCCCTCATCAGAGACTTTTGGCAAAACTAAAAGGCCATGGGATAGGAGGCAGTGTACTATTGTGGATCAGGAACTGGTTAAAAGATAGAAAACAGAGGGTAGGTCTAAATTGACAGTTTTCCAAATGAAGAAAGGTGAATAGTGAAATACCCCAGGGATTTATGCTGGGTCCGCTGCTTTTTACCTGGAAATGGGAATAATGAGTGAGGTTATCAAATTTGCAGATGACAAAAAACTATTTCAAGTTGTTTAAACCCATGAGGATTGTGGAAAATTGCAAGAGGATCTTGATAAATTGGAAGATTGGGCATCCAAATGGCAGATGAAATTTAATGTGGACAATTGCAAAGTTATGCACTTAGGAAAGAACAACCCAAACTATGGTTACGTAATGCAAGGTTCCACATTAGGAATGACCACCCATGAAAATATTTAGGCGTCATCATGGATAATGTTAAAACCCTCCACCCATTGTGTAGCGGTGGCCAAAAGAGCAAATAAAATGCTAGATATCATAAGGAAAGGATGGAAAATAAACAGAGGATATTATAATGCCTCTGTATCATTCCATGGTGCGACTGCACCTTGAATATTGTGTATAGTTCTGGTTGCCGTATCTTAAAAAAGGTACAGAGAACAGCCACCAAAATGGTAAAGGGGTTGGAAGGATACCCCTATGAAGAAAGGCTAAAAAGATTGGGGCTGTTCAACCTGGAAAAGAGACGTCTGAGCGGAGTTATGATAGAGGCCTATAAATTAATGAATGGAGTGGAATGGGTAAACGTAGATCGATTTTTTACATCATCAGAATATAAAAAGACTAGGGGAAATGCAATGAAGCTACAGGGTAATCTATTTATTTATTTATTTATTTAAGACTAATAAGAGAAAATATTTTTTCTCTCAACATGTAATCAAACTCTGGAATTTGTTACCGGAGGATGTAATAAAAGCTGTTAGTATGTTGTTGTTGTTAAGTGCCGTCGAGTCGGAGTCGACTCATGGCGACCCTCTGGATAGCTATCCTAAATTGTGTTCGGTCTTCAGTCAGGCGGCTCATTGTTGACAGGCTGGTACCCGTAGCTGCTGTTATTGTAGCGATCCATCTCATTGCTGGCCTTCCTCTTTTGCGTTGACCTTCTATCTTGCCAAGCATGATGTCTTTCTCTAATGATCTCTCTCTTCGCATGATGTGTCCGAAGTATGAAAGTCGAAGTCTTGTCATCTGAGCTTCTAAAGAAAGCTTAGGTTTGATTTCCTCTAGTACCGACTGGTTTGTTCTTCGGGCAGTCCATGGTATACACAGTATTCGCCGCCAGCACCATAATTCAAAGGCATCAATTTTCTTCCTGTCTGTCTTTTTCACTGTCCAGCTTTCACATCCATATGATGTTATTGAAAATACCATGGCTTGAACAAGTCGAATCTTTGTATGGAGAGAGACATCTCTGCTCTTGAGAATCTTATCTAGGTCTTTCATAGCCATTCTGCCAAGAGCAATGTGTCGTCTGATTTCTTGACTGCTTGTTGCTTCTTTATTGATAGTTGATCCAAGTAGGTTAAAGTTGTTCACGATTTCAATTTCTTCTCCTTCAACGATGAACCTGTTGATTTTGCCAGTTGTCATGATCTTTGTCTTCTTTACATTAAGGTGCAGGCCCATTTTGAGACTATGTTCTTTGATTGTAAGAAGCAAATGTTTCAGATCATCTTCACTTTCAGCCAGTAATGTGGTATCATCAGCATAGCGAAGGTTGTTGATGAGTCTTCCACCAATCTTCACACCTCTGTTGTCTTCATACAGTCCTGCTTCTCTGATGATTTGTTCTGCATATAAATTAAACAGGCAGGGGGAAAGTATGCAGCCTTGTCTTACACCCTTGCTTATTTTAAACCATTCTGTTTCTCCTTGTTCCGTTCGAACTATTGCTTCTTGATCAATGTACAGATTGCGCAAGAGAACGATCAGGTGTTCTGGTATACCCATTCTTCTTAATGTGGTCCAGAGTTTCTCATGGTTTACACAGTCAAAAGCCTTGCTATAGTCGATAAAGCACAAATAGATATCCTTTTGGTATTCTTTAGTCTTTTCAAGGATCCATCTCACATCCGCAATGATGTCTCTCGTTCCTCGCCCTTTCCTGAACCCTGCTTGCACTTCAGGTAGTTCTTGTTCTAGGTATGGCTGTAGTCTCTTTTGAATAATCTTCAGTAGAATCTTGCTGGCATGTGGGATCAGAGCGATTGTGCGATAATTTCCACAGTCAGTTGGATCACCTTTCTTTAGTATTGGTATAAACACAGATCTTTTCCAGTCAGTTGGCCATGATGTTGTCTTCCATATTTCTTGGCAGAGCCGTGTAAGTACGGTAACAGCTGCATCAGATTGCTGCAATACTTCTATGGGAATGCTATCAATGCCTGGTGCTTTGTTCTTTGATAAGGCTTTCAATGCTGCTTCAACTTCTTCTTTCATCACCAATGGTTCCTGATCATAAGGTATAGGTTGAAACGGCTGTTGGTCCACTTGATCTTTATCATATAAAAACTCTGTATACTCCTTCCACCTTTTCTTGATCTTCTCAGCATCATTCAACATAGAACCTTGAGCATCTTGTAACATTCCAATTCGAGGCTGGAACTTTTTCTTTAACTCTCGCAGCTTTAGGAAAGCCGATCTTGTTCTTCCTCTAATAGTTTCTGCTTCTATTTCCTTGCAAGTGTCATTGTAGTACTTTTCCTTGTCCTGTCTTGCTGCACGTTGGAAATCTCTGTTGAGTTCTGCAATTGTCTTTCTTTCTCCTCTGGCTTTAGCTTCTCTGCGTTTCTGGGCAATTTTCAGAGTTTCTTCCGTCATCCATTTTGGCCGTTTTTGCTTTTTCACCTTTTGTAGAGACTTCTCGCTTTCTTCTAGCACAACCTTCTTGATGTCATTCCATAACTCTTCCGGAGCTCTGTCATTTGTATCTAAAGCAGCAAATCGATTTTGCAGGCAGTCTTTAAATTCCAGTGGTATATTCTCAAGGTCATATTTTGCTGCATTCATGAGTGGTTTGCTCTTTTTCAACTTTAGCTTGAGTTTGCATACTAGTAGTTGATGATCTGTACCACAGTCAGCTCCAGGTTTTGTCTTGGTTGATGTTACAGAGCTTTTCCATCGTTGACTTCCACAGATGTAGTCAATTTGATTTTTATACAATCCATTGGGTGAAGTCCATGTGTACAGTCGCCGCTTGTGTTGCTGGAAGAAGGTGTTTGAGATGAATAGATCATTGGTCTTGCAGAATTCTATCAATCTTTCTCCAGCTTCATTTCTGTTGCCAAGTCCATATTTTCCAACTACTTTGCCTTCTTCTTTGTTGCCAACTTTTGCGTTCCAGTCACCCATGACTATCAGGATATCCTGTTTGCATGTTCTGTCAATTTCAGCTTGTACTTGTTCATAGAACTCTTCAATTTCATTCTCTTCTGCAGCTGTTGTTGGGGCATATACTGGAATTATAGTTGTGTTGATAGGCAATCCTCGTAGTAGACGAATAGAGATTAAGCGTTCGCTGACTGCATTGTATTTCATTACAGTTCTTGCAAGTTTCTTCTTTATTATAACGCAACACCATTTCTTCTTTGTCTTTCATTTCCAGCATAGTAGACCATGTGATCATCTGATGCAAAGTGCCCGATGCCAGTCCATTTCAGTTCGCTGACACCCAACAGGTCAAGTTGTACACGTTCCATTTCATTCTTGACCACCTCCAACTTCCCTTGGTTCATGCTTCGTACGTTCCATGTTCCAATGTGTAAGACATCTTTACAGCTTCTGACTCTCATTTCATGCGCAGCTACATCAGCAGTCAGACTTCCCGAGGGCTTTGATCCAACCACATCATAAATGCTGGCTTTACTCTGAAAAGTCTTCAGCTCTTCCCCAGTAGCTAGTTGAGTGCCTTCCGACCTGGGAGTCTCATCTTCCAGCACCATAGCACAATTTGTTTTGTTGTAACTATCCATTGGGTTTTCATGGCAAGATACAGAAGTAGATTGCCGGGCCTTCCTTCCGCGCAGTTTAAGTTTGGTGTTGTTGCCGTTGTCACAGAAATGTGATCCTCCGCCGTCAACACTATCCCATTCTGCTGCTGCCCAGATGGGTGGTTTGTCTTCGTCTGGCACCTCAGCTGAGACCTGTCCATCTTGGGAGACCCTGCCAGTAGTTAAACTACGGATAGTTTAGCTCTCAGCATCACTGATGCACGCAAGCCCTCACAGCACGACAAGCTGCAAACCAAGTGAGAGGCTGTTAGTATAGCTGGGTTTAAAAAAGGTTTGGACAAGTTCCTGGAGGAAAAGTCCATAAACCATTATTAAAAGGGACCTGGGATATCACTGCTTGACCCAATACAAGCATTGTGGAACCTGTGTCTTTTGGGGAAACCGCTAGGTACTTGTGTTCTTGATTGGCTACTGTTGGAAACAGGATAATGTGCTTGATGGACCTTGGTCTGACCCAGTTTAGCATATCTTATGTTCTTATGTAACTTGTGAGGTTTTGCAATGGCCCTGAGTATGCTGCAGATAGAAGGACAGGGCCCTTTTGTAGCCAGATTATGAAGAACGGCCAATGCCTTGTCAGCATGGAGCCATGGAATGAAGGTGGGAAGCACTACCTCCTGACTGAGGTGGTAGGCAGATACCACCTTTGGAAGGAATTTAGGGTGGGAGCGAAGCAAAACCCTGTTCTTGTAGAAACTTGTGCAGGGTGGCTCGGCCTCCAAGGCCTCAAGCTCATGGACCCTGAGAGCAGAGGTTAGTGCTACTAGGAAGGTGACTTTCCAAGATAGGTACCACAAATGGCAGGTAGCAAAGGGTTCAAAGGGCGGCTTAGTCAGCTGCGTTAGAACCACATTGAGATCCCATTCCGCCGGGGGCATGCAGATGGGAGGTCTGGATAGCAGCAAGCTTGTAAATTGGGAAGAAAATAAAATAGGGCTGACCAGAGAGAGGCCTGCCCTCTATGTATTGATGATGTGTCGAGAGCGCGCTCAAGTGTTCCTTCATGGAGTCGGACTTAACACTAGAAGCCCCAAAGTGTGTCAGTTGACACAAATGCATCTTCAAAGCTGTATACCAGCGCCACTGCTAGAACCATGTCAGTCATGTTCCATGACTTTGTTAGCAAGGTCAAGATGTTCAAATATGTGCATCAAAAATTAATGACAGATGCACCACCTAGCGGGAAAATTAATTTATACCTAGAAGCCCCAAAGTACATCAATTGACGCACTCAATTATCTTGGATGCGTCAATTGATGTACTTTGGGGCTTCTAGGTATAAGTTCATGTTCCCACTAGGTGGCACATCTCAATCACTGTTTACAGTTTTACTCTGACATTACAAACAATAAACACACGATGGCATCATGTAATGATGTCACATACTGCGTGTATTTAAAAAATAAGTGACTTCACATTAATTCACATCTGCATTTCATGCTAAACACAGTTGTCGAGATAATGTGTCAATTGATGCACTTTGGGGTTTCTAGGTAAAATTCCTTTTGGGGCTTCTAGTGTTAAGCCTGGTCTGTGAAAGGTAGAGCAAGTACTGGAGCACTAGAGCAGTGGAGTACTGGAGCACTATGTGTACTTGGGTTAATCCGTTGCTCCGTGTACCATACAGAGAATCTGCACCACTTGAAGGCTGAAGCCCATCTTGTGGAGTTTTTATTAGAGGCCAGAAGGACTTCTTCTACCTCCCTGGGAAGGTTGAAGGGCACTAGAGCAACCTGCTCAGCCACTACGCAATTAGCGAGAGGGACTCCCAGTTGGGGTGGAGAATCAAGCCATCCTCTTGAGTCAGCCGGCCTGGGGAGTTCCTCAGATGGAATGGGAGCTCCATCAAGAGATGGAGTAGCAGGGGAAACCAGGACTCTCTGGACCACTGTGGGCCCACCAGGATCATCGAAGCTCTGTACCGCTGGACCTTGAAGAGGGTCTGCCTAATTAGTAGTGTGGGATGGAAGGCATACAGCAGATCTTCCGACCACGAGATGAGAAAGGCATCCGCCGCTAGCTGGGATGGGTGTGAATGGGGACAGTAGAAGTGGGGCAGCTGAGAGTTGATCGGGCTAGCAAAGAAGTCTAGATTTTGGGTTCCCCACAGTCGAAACAGCTGCTGTGCTACCTTGGGATCGAGGTGCCACTCGTGCGGCTGGAGGACCCTGCTCAGTCTGTCTGCTAAGTCTTTTCCTGGCCTGGAAGGTATACCGCCCTGAGGAACATTCCCTGACTGATCTCATAGGAGCAGAGGACTACTGCCTCTTGACAGAGGCAGTGAGACCCTGTGCTGCCCTGCTTGTTCAGGTAGAATATCGTGATCTGGTTGTCTGTTTGGACTAGCACTGACTGGTGCCGCAGGCGGTGATGGAAAGCCCTGAGCGCCAGAAAGATGTCTCTCAGCTCCGGCAGGTTGATCTGCTACTGGCTTTCCTCAAGAGACCAGGTGCCCTATGCGTGCAGTTCCTCACAGTGGGCACCCCAACCCTGTAGGGAGGCATCCATAGTGAGAATCCTCTGGGGATTGGGTTGTTGAAAAGGCATACTCCTCTGCAGGTGCTGAGCATTTTGCCACCAATTGAGTGACTGTCAGTTGACGGGACACCGAGACCTTGTCCCGGAGCCTGCCTGTGGCCTGAGTCCACTGTGAGTGGAGGTACCGCTGAGTTGCCCACATATGGAGGCAGGCATTGGGGACCAAATGGACTGTGGGAGCCATGTGGCCAAGCAGGTGAAGCATGGACCACGCCAACATGGTGTGATGGTGCTGCACCTCAATCGCCAGGGTCACGAATCCCAGATGTTGTAGAACCTTGATGGTGAGGGCCGCGGCCTGTTGCATCTCTGAAGCGTTTCTCCTTTTACAAGCCAGTCATCCAGGTATTGGAAGATAAAGGCCACTTGGAGACAGAGGTAAGCTTCCACCACTGCCAGGCATTTGGTGAAGACTCTTGGTGTGGAGACTAGACTGAAGGAAAGTACCCTGTACTGGTTGAATCTGACCATGAACCTTAGGTACTGCCTGTGGGTGGGATGAATAAGGATGTGGGTGTAAGCATCCTTTAGATCTAAGGAGCATAGCCAATCTCCCTGCTGGAGGTAGGTAGGCAGTGTGTCATGGGAGAGCATCTTGAACTTCTCCTGCACCAGGATCTTGTTCAGGGTTCTCAGGTCCAGGATGGGCCTTAGGCCTCCTGTTCTTTTTGGGACTAAAAAGTACCTGGAGTAAAACCCCTATCCCTTTGAGTGGGGTGGTACTGACTCGACAGTTTTGGCCCTGCGGAGGCCTGACATTTCCTGCAGCAGCACAGCCTGGTGCAGGGGAGTCCGAGGAGGCTCCCTTAGGAAAAAATGTGGGGGCATCTGGTCAGGATGAAGGAGGTAACCCTTCCAAACTACCTGGAGTGCCCATGAATTAGTGGTGATGGTGACCCACCAGTGTGCAAAAAGAACCTGGTACCCTCCTGTTTGTAGCTGATCCCTCATTGGTAGAGAGGTTATGCTTTGAGAGTCAAAACCTCGACCTAGTCTGAGCTGGGGCTGATGTCTGGGGCTTGGGGCCCTTGGGCTTATATGGGCCCTGGCCTGCTCCCTTGCCTTGGTAACCCTGCTAAGGGTCATGGGTGGCTAGGTAGAGAGGGTAGCCTCAATAGGATTGGCCCTTCCTATGGAAAGGAGGCCTTTTCCCAGATGTTTTTTTTTTTCCCTGGGAAGAGTGGAAGCTTTCCTCAAGAGTCTAGTCTTGGTGACATACTTTGTCTCGATCTCAGCCACCTTGTCCTCCATCAGCTTGCCAAAGAGATTTTCTCCAAGGCAAGGGACGTCGAGGAGTTTCTCTTGGACCCGTTGTTTGAGGTCCGATGCCTGGAGCCAAGCCTGACGTCAAGCACCGATGCCTACAGCAGCTACCCTTACGCTGGACTCAAAGCCATCTCAGGCCGCCTGAGACAAGTACTTTGAGCAGTTCCCAACCGACTTCATAAGGGTCTGGAAGCACTGGAGGTGGTCCCCATTGAGGCCTACCGCGAAGCCTCCAAGTTCCTTAGTGAGGTCTCGGAGGAACATGCCAATGTATAGTTCATAAGTCTGTATGCGACATGCCAGCATTGAGCCCTGGTAACATTTTCACCCCAGGGCATTGAGGGCACGGGACTTCCTGTCCAGGGGCACTGATGAGTGGGTCTTTGGGCTCTTTTGTCAAAGCATGACCAACTCGACCACCATGGTGCTGTGAGAGAGTTGCGCCATTCTGAAGTCGGTCCACCCTGGACCCAATATGGTGTCCAGGCATCAGCTAACGATTGGCACCAATGCCGGAACCTCCCATATCTGGAGAAAGAATCGACCAAGGATGGAGAAACGGGAACTTTGAGGGCCTCCATGGAAGATGCCTCATACTGGAGGATTTTGAGTTCCTTGTATGAGGGTCCTCCTCTGACTCTGTGGTGAGGTAGAGAGAGCCCATGCCATATCTTGGACAAACTCAAGGAATGAGGTGTCCTTGGGAGGGGACCAGTGTTGTGAGGCTGATGAAGACGGGTTGGAGGGGAGGACCCGGTGTGCCCGTGTCTCTGGTGAAGTCTTGAGGTTGGACTCCCAGTCCAAGTAATTCAATGATGACTCGAGGCCCAATGGCTCCAGAGGCATCGTTGGCTCTGGTCTTTGGTGTCTTGGGGCCAAGGCTTGGCCGGATCCAGAGGTTCTTGCATGAGAAGACCTTGCTCCAGAGGACCAGGAGCGGGATCGAGACCCTCACCAAAGATCCACTCAAGGTATGTGGCTCTCTGAGATTGCTTCGGCAACTCGGGAAGTCCACGGCATCGAGGTCCCTCTGGTCTTGGTACATGCACTTGCAGGGCCAGGCATTGATGCCTACTGTGAGGCCAGGAATGCAGAAATACTGCGTTTCTATGCCAGAATCCTGGTTTCCCACTCGGGGGTCGTAGCCTTTGACACTGACACCAGGGTGACCAGGTCAAGTGTTGAGGAGGAGAGAGGTCCTCAATGGGACGGGCCTCAGGGGTCCAAGATCCGTCGCTGGAGGCCTCGATGTCAGTCCTGGTTACCTTCGCTGGTCTCTCCCACTTCAACTCCTCGGATGCTTGTCAGGGACTAAGGAACCGCACATGGGACTTGCCATGCTTGTCTGACTTCTTTTTATGCTCCTGCTCCGGGACACTTGATCAGAGAATCTGCATGCCCACTCAGGAACCGCGGGGGCTTTTCATGACTCCAAAGATCAGTGTAGGGCCTTAGAGTGCATGGCTATCAGGGATACCGGGATCAAATCTGCCCTGCGGAAGATATCATCCTGCTTCTGCCGGCGACTTTGGATGGCCTTGGCGGACATCTTTTTGCACAGGGAGCATTTCTTCAGGTCGTGGTCGGCACCCAGACACCGGAGGCAACAATCATGTGTGTCAGTGAGGGACATGGTTTTGGAGCACTGATCACACTTCTTGAATTCAGTGGCCATTGGGGCAAAAAGGACCCCAGCGAGATTGAAGATCTTCAACACGGCCAGCTGTTGAAAAAGGCGTGAAAGGCACTAGATGGAAAAGAACCTAAAAACAAGGTTTTGAGGCCTGATGCTGGGGAAGCGGGGCTCGAAGGCGGGAAAGAAACCGGTGCTATCCGGAAAAAGGCACAGAAAGGAAATCAACTTTTTTCTGGGGGAGAAAGATGAACGCCTATAGGGCTCCGCGGAAAAAGGGAGACTGAATAAGATGGCACCCTTGGGCAGGAAGGGGACCATGTATGGTAACATCTCCCAGAGGCTTTATTTGAAAGCTGGAGAGATGCTTCTGCGAAGGCTCCGTCGGCATCGATGTCACCCATATGTGAGGACTGACTTCCTGCTTGTTCCTGGAGAATGCCGTGTTGCACCTGTCACACACTGCTGGCACACAGATCTCTCCAGCTGCAGGCTGCACCCACAGCACTGCCAGTCCCACACTTGCACAATGCTGACATGGCGGCATGGTGGGAATGGTGGTGGCAGAACTCCATTCTGATTGCAGCAGCATGTATGTGTACAACCGCTGTCAATGCAGAGTCATACCAGGCATCAGAAATGTTCTCCCTAGGCAGCCGCCTTGTCACACTGGTGGACCTGTCAGACCCACAGCAGAACCCACGTGACACCTCCTTTGCCACATTGGCACCATCGACATGTGCCCAGTCATGATAGGGCACTATGCTTGTTGCTGCAAATGGAGTACTACTATCAGTTTCTTGAGATCCCCTGCATGTGCATCACATTGCAAAGATTGAAATAGGCTCTCTCACCTCTAAAGTACCCCTGTCCGCAAGGTTTTACTTGCCATTAGGGTTTCCAGGGTTATGGACTCTAAAGTGAGATGGCACAATGCTGCAGGCCCCTCTAATGCTCATTATTACAGCATTATCGCCCCTTTCCACAGCGTTAAGGGCGCAAGGGTGCTGATAGCAGGCATTAACGACACACTTACTGCCTTAACATTCTCTATTAAACATACCCCTTAATTAGTGGTGGGATTCTACTGCTTCAGCCCGGTTCATATGAACTGGTTCCTGTTGTGACCCACGTTCACCAAACCGGGCTGACCACAACATTGCAACGTTGGATCTGTGGAGTTGGGATCCCCTCACCCAACAGTAGATTGGCAGCATTGGGGAGGGTCACAGCATCAGGAGAAACCACTGATGCCATCAATCTACTGTGGGGAGGAAGGCAGCAGTCTGGGTGTGTGGCTTCCACAATGCTACAGTGCTACCAGCCACGTCCAGATAAAACCACTTGTTATTTTCTTCAGGACTTATAAATTTACTAGATTTACTTGGAACTCCCTGAAATGTTTGGATTTTATTATGACCTCTTTGTTTCATTACCTGGTCCTGTATTTTTTCATACCTGACATACAAACATACTGAATTCCACCAGTACAGAGCATCTAACTTAGATAGATCCTTCCAACAGTTTACAATCTATTTAATAGCTATAGCATCATAAAATTGAATAAGTGACTTTTATCTTTCGATAGCGCTAATGTATAGTCTTTAGAATGCAGTTTAATAGTTTTCCAAGCTAGTTGCCCTTTAAAACAGAGTACTCTTTGAATCCTGTCCCACACCTGCTTCCAGAACTCTTGAACATACGGGCAGCTAAACATCATGTGCTTCAACGTACCTGGGGAGCCCCCACAAGACCAGCAATTGTCACCTGCTTTTGGGTCCCACTTTGCAAGCCTCACTGGAGTAATGTACGCACGATGAGTTAGAAAAAAATAGAGTTTGCGTTATCAAGGTCCCCCTTGAGATATTATTCATCTGTTCCCATACCTCCTCCGAGGTTCTCTGCAAGGTCGAGGTCTCCAAATCAAATTCCCACACTCTTTCTAGACCCAACAGGCGAGACGAAGCCCCATCCTTTAACGTAGCATAAAAGCATGAGCTTACTCCTTTTACATTTATGCAAGCTTCAACTATTTGTAAGAGTTTCCACTCTGGAGATAGGTTCTCAACTACCACTTTTGATTTAGAAATACAGTGTTTTAACTGGGATGGAACCAGGCTGCTGGCATTAACTTTTAAAAAGGAGATGGAGCAGCTTTTAAACTAGATAATAGGGGAAAACCAACAATCATCCAAAAGCACATGGTTCAGAATGAAGTATCCTTGAAGGATACTAGCAAAAGATTGAAGTTAGGGCATATCAACAGAGAGGTTTCAACAAAGACAAACGTAACCCAAATGCCCTTAAGTACAGAGCAGACAGAGCTTAAAGATTGAACATTACCCCTGCCTACCGATAACCAGATTAATATGAATAAAATACAGTCTCTAAAATGCTTGTATGCAAATGCTAGAAGTCTAAAAAATAAGATGGGAGAGTTAGAATATATAGCACTAAATGAGAAGTTAGATATGATTGGTATCTCAGAGACCTGGTGGAAGGAAGACAACCACTGGGACAATGTGATACCTACAGTAGGTACAAATTATATCGTAATGATAGAGTAAATGAGATTGGTGGAGGGTTTGCACTCTATGTTAGAGAGGGCATTAAGTCACACAAAATACACTGTAGAATCTCTATGGATTGAAATTCCATGTAAAAAGGGGAAGGCAATGGCAGTGGAGGTTTACTACTGACCGCCTGGCCAGAATGAACAAATGGATGATGAAATGCTCAAAGAAATCAGGGACACTAACAAACATTACAACACAGTAATAATAATGGGTGATTTCAATTACCCTGGTATCGACTGGGTCAATGTTACAGCAGGACATGCTAGGGAGATAAATTTTCTAGATGAAATAAACAACTGCTTCTTGGAGCAGCTGGTTCATGAACCAAAAAGAAGGAAAGCCATTTTGGACCTAGTCCTTAGTGGAACACAAGATCTGGTGCAAGAGATGAGTGTTGGGGACACTTGGCAATAGTGATCATAGCATGATTGCATTTGATTTAATTAATAAATGGAGGAAGGATGGCAAGGAAATCCATAGTACTACTTTTAAGTTTCAAAAGAGAGGCCATGATAAAATAAGGAAAACAGTTAAGAAAAATCTAAAAGGAGCAGGTGCAAAGGTTAAAGATTTGCATCAAGCATGGTTGTTGTTTAAAACAAATTGTCTTGGAAGCCCAGATCAGCTGTATTCCACACTTTAAGAAAAGTGGAAGGAAGTCCAAAAAACTGCCAGCATGGTTTAAAGGTGAGGTCAGAGAGGCTGTTGTAGCCAAAAAAGCATCTTCCAGGAAATGGCAAAAGGAACCTAATGACAAAAACTGGAAATGACATAAGCACTGGCAAGTTAGATGCAAGATATTGATAAGGCAGGCAAAGAGAGAATTTGAAAAAAAAGCTTGCTGTGGAAGCAAAAACGCATAATTAGAACTTTGAAATCATTCATAGCAAAAAACTGTGAGATAGTTGGGCCATTAGATCATAGAAGGGTTAAAGGGGCACTAAGAGGGAGCAAGGCCACAACGGAGAGACTGAATGAATTCTTTGCTTTGGTCATTACTGAAGAAGATGTAGGGAAGTTACCCACAACTGAAATGGTATTTAAACATGATGCATCGGAAGAATTGGTAAAAATATCAGTAAACCGGAAAGATGTATTATAACTACTTGATAAACTAAAAGTAGCAAATAACCTGTATCAGATGGTATATATTGAGGTGGTTGAAAGAACTGAAATATGAGATTGCAGACCTGATATTAGTAATCTGTGAACTATCATTCAAATCATCTGTAATACCTGAAGATTGGCAAAAAGCCAATGTAACACCAATTTTTAAAAAGAGTTCCAGGGGTGATACAGGAAACTACAGATCTGTGAGCCTGACGTCATTACCGGGAAAATTGGTAGAAAATCACTGAACATGTAGATAGTCATGGTTTAATGGGAGAAAGACAACAAGGAAGGTCTTATCATACTAATCTGTTATGTTTCTTTTAAGGTGTGAATAAACAGGTAGATAAAAGTGAGACGTTCGATATAGTGTATCTGGATTTTAGAAAGCCTTTGACAAGGTCCCTCATGAGAAATTAAAAAGTCATGGGATAGAAGGCAGTGTACTATTGTGGATCAGGAAATGGTTAAAAGATAGAAAGCAGAAGGTAGGGCTAAATGGCCAATTTTCCCAATGGAGAAAAGTGAATAGTGGAGTACGCCAGGAATCTGTGCTGAGTCCACTGCTTTTTAACATATTTGTAAAGGACCTTGAATATTGTGTGCAGTTCTGGTCACCGTATCTTAAAAAGGATATAGTAGAATTAGAAAATGTACAAAAAAGAGGATAGACAGATACCCCTATGAGAAGAGGCTTAAAGGTTAGGGTTCTTCAATCTGAAAAAGAGATGGCTGAGGGGAGATATGATAGAGATCTATAAATTAATAAATGGAGTGGAGTGGGTAAATGTAGATTGATTGTTTATGCCATAAAATATAGAAAGACTAGGGGACATGTAATGAGCTACAGTGTAACCCATTTAAGACTAATAAGATAAAATAGTTTTTCACTCAATGTGTAATCAAACTCTGGAATTCGTTACTGGAAGATGTAGTGAACGGTATTAGTGTAGCTGGGTTTAAAAAAGGTTTGGGCAAGTTCCTGGAGGAAAGGTCCACAAAACTATTATTAAAGAGGACCTGGGAAATCCACTGCTTGCCCCAGTGTAAGCACTGTGGAACCTCTGTGTCTTTTTGGGAAACAGCCAGGTACTTTTGACCTGGCTTGGCCACTGTTAGAAACAGGATACTGGGCTTGATGGACCTTGGTCTGACCCAGTATGGCATTGCTTATGTTCTTATGGTCATTCATAAGAATGCTCAATGATCCAAATGGTGCATTTTTGCTGCCCTGTAATGACAAAAATTGTTATGGCTTGCCCCTGCAGAGTGCTCCCTACCTCATCCCTGGTCTGATGTAACCTTTGTAGCTTCCCGTTTTCCACCTACCCTGCTCCTTTATGCTGGCTGGCCCCATGTGTGCTGCATGCAGCAATGTGGCTACCCTGATCCTGAAGGAATGCAAAGACAATCCTTCAGTACTTATGCCCACCTTTCTCACCTTTCTCAAGCCCAACCCTCACACTGCTCTGAACTGAAATTGCAAAAGGCAGCTACCATCCTGCCTGGTGCCAAAACCCCCCCCCCCCCCCCCCCCCAGCCGTGGCTTGCATTCCTTGTAGGCCTCCAGTGCCCCCTATACACTTGGCTTGTTTTGGACCTCCTCACAATTACAGTATTCCCACCCCTTTGGGCCCTCATTCCACATCGTCCTCCTGAAGCCCATGACCTTCCCAAGCTGTTTTTGATGGGGCTATGAGCTTGCTGATGTGGAAGACACCAAAAAACATTGTGAGGAAGGCCACCTTGAACAGCCTGACTTCTGATCCATTTATCATGATTGTATATAGCACCATGACCACTGCTTCAATATTTTCCACTGTGACTGGGCACCTCTTATCCCAATGCCTAGCCTCCTGCCTTGCACATCTTCAGCATCTTCTGTATGCAAAAGGACTTCGTGATATCCCTCTGTCCTTCCATCTTCAAGAAAAATGTGATGCCAGCCAAAAGCGCCTTAACCCGCGCCCTGGCCATCACTTTGCCTCTGCACCGTGATGAATGCTGCAATCTGTTTGTCCCTCATGGCTGCTCTTACCATTCCCTTCTCTGCTGTGAACTGTCTGAACTGCTGCTGGTATGCATGCCATGTGCCTGGTGCCAGTGAGTGCTGAATCAGCTCCTCTGCTTAGTGTGCCGAAGATCCCACAGTTGTGCCAGCATCCTGGCTGCACAGTCTTCTGCCTCTGGCACTGATTGCTTGAAGCACTTCCACTGAAAACAAGACAGAGCATTGACAATGTCAATATAGGTGACTGGAATGGGCTAGTAGAAATGTGAGCATTGAGCTCAAGGCTCCTCAGTACTAGTCTGCAAATCAGCCCCCTTTAGTCAGTCAGACCACGCTGTTTGTCTGTTGATGGCATATACCACAGCTGCATTGTTGGAGCAGAATATCACCCACCTGTCTTTCAGTTTGGAACCCCAAATCATTATTGCCAATACGATCGGGAAGAGTTCCAAAAATGCCACATCCTTAGTCACACCTAGCTCGTGCCACTTCAACCTCTGTGCCCTACTGGCATTGAAAAATACAGGCCAAACCCTTTACTCCCGGATGCATCTGAGAATAACTCAAGTTCTTGGTTGCTGAGCAATGGCTCCTTCCATATGTTCAAGCTATTATATTTGGGCAGGAATGCCTGCCATATCCCCAAGTCTGCTCTAATGGAGCAGTCATCCAAATGAAGTGATGTTTGCACATTATGCCTCTTGTGGCTGTGGCCAAGCACCTGTTGAATGCCCTGCTTAGAGTCACTACCCTGCAGGGAAAGTTGAGGTGCCCTAGGAGAGGCACTAGAGGACACAATATAACCTATATACCTTAAAAGGTTATTATTACACTCTTACAATATTGATTTCACTCTGGATGAATTTAACAAAGTGTAACATTTTTTAATCCTCACTATATTACTTTAACACAACATTTTATTAAAAGAACATATTACATCACAACATTTTATTATGAAACACCATAAAAATACATTATTTCATAATACATAATACAAATACATTTCAGAAATTAAAACCACTCCTACAAATCCATTCATACAGTCATACAGACCCATAACACTATCAAAAAGCATCCAGAAAACATCCCCAAATATATTGAAATCACAGCTACATAAAATATTTTGCCAAGAGGTGATACAGAGTAAACTTAAGAAATTTCAAAGAGATGCTGCAGACTACCATAGAGGGGGGGGGGGGGGGGTATATCCTTGGATGTAGCAGCGATTGTCCCCTAAAGAATTACAATGACATATTACTTTTGAGGATACATCCAATGACTCCTCAAATGTTTCTGATAAGGAGTCTTTTTTAGAATGCCGGAACAAGACATCACAGGGTCAAGCGCGATCCTGAGGAGGTGGCAGGAATTGACAATAGATTGGGGGCACTCATGACCCTTGCTCCCTCTCATATTAACTTAGGAAGGTTTGGTGATACTAATTGTGAGATAGGTGACATGGGTACATCTACATTGGTATTTAATCTCTTGAATCATAGCTTGACACCTGCAGAGACATCAGTGCTGAATCATGGGTTGTCTTTTGTACCTACCACTCCCCCAGATAATTTTGCATACCATGTGAGTTTACAGTTGTTCCTTCGCAAATTAGAAACATAGAAATATGACGACAGAAAAAGTCCACATGGCCTATCTAGTCTGCCCTTCCATATCAACCATTACAATAGTGCCCTTTTTTCCTTTAGAGATCCTCTGTGTTTGTCCCATGCTTCTTTGAATTTAGATACTGTCCTCCTCTCTACCAGCTCCACTGGGAGACTATTCCATGGATCCACCACTCTTTCTGTAAAGAAATATTGCCACATATCACTCCTGAATCTATCCCCTTTCATCCTCATCCTATGTCCCTTCATAGCAGAGCTTGCTTTCAATTGAAAGAGGCTCTACTTCTGTGCATTTATACCATGGAGGTATTTAAACGTCTCAATCATATCACCTCTATCCCGCATTTCCTCTAAGGTGTACATATTAAGATCCTTAAGTCTGTCCTCATACGTTTTATAATGAAGACCATTAACCATTCTACTAGTCACTCTCTGTTCTGACTACAGCCTATTTATATCGTTTTGAAGGTGTGGTCTTCAGAATTGCACACAATACTCCAAATGAGGTTGCACCAAAGACTTATACAGAGGCACTATCACCTCCTTTTTTAACATTAAATTTCAGCTGCCAAATTCTAGACCATTCTTCAAGCTTAGCTAGATCCCTCCTCATGTTACCTACACCTTTCTGGGAGTCTACTCTATTGCAGATTTTGGTATCATCCAGAAAGAGGCAAACCTTACCCGACAGCCCTTCTGTTATATCACTAACAAAGATGTTAAAAAGAATCAGACCTAGGACATATCCCTGGGGCACACCACTGGTAACCTCCTCAGAGTGATTTCCATTTACCTGTACCCTTTGTCGCCTCCCACTCAACCAACTGTTGACCAGTGTAATAGGACCTTCTATCGCCCCCTGCAGGCAGATCCTACTGAAGCAACAAAATCTGAGATTTTGGAAGTGTTGGAGGAAGCATTTCATGCAGTGGTCGTGTCTGAACGGGTAATGAAGTTTCTTTATGTTCGACATCCCTGGATTCCATCTTTTTATGTAGTCCCCAAAATACACACATCTTTGGTCAATCCTCCTGGTCGTCCCATAGTGACATGGATTGGTTCATGTCCGGAACCTCTTTTGCAGTCTATGGATTCTTATTTGAATCCTTTGGTTAGACAGGCACAGACATATATTAGAGATTCAGGAGATCTATTGATCTTATTGGACTCCTGGCAGGGCCAAGGGGCATCTTATATATTGGTGACTATGGATATTTCGGCCTTGTATACTAATTTCCGCAAGAGGTGGCAATAGAGTTATCTATGCATTATTTAGCACCTTTACAGTATTCAGGTGCTCAAATGGGCTTTTTCCATAAATTATTGGACAGAACTATTTTGAATTCAATGAAATGTTTTATCACCAAATTGAGGGTTTTTTATGGGGGCTATGGTGGCTCCATCGGTGGCAAGTTTATATGTATGTAATTTTGAAGAATAGATAGTGTATGTGTCCCAGTATTGGACATTTATAGCAAAATGGGTTTGTTATATTGATGATATCTTTTTTATTTGGCAAGGTTCGGTGTAAGATCTGTATGAATTTTTGGGATGGATCAATGTACAGGATAGTCATTTACAATTCACTCCAGAGATATCCAGGAAGGAAGTTCATTTCCTGGATATACGTATTAGTTTGAGTGATTCTTTTTTTAAACTTCAATATATACTAAACCCACCGATCAGAATAGTTTGTTGAAAAATGGGAGTTTTCATCCATGGCATATTCGAGATAATATTCCTTTGGGACAATTACTGAGTCTTCGTAAGTTATGTTCATCGCGGCAGTATTATGTTGTTCAGGCACAAAAGATGTCTTTGAAATTTCACAATCATGGATATCCAGGTTGGGTAATATCTCGCGCAAAGAAACAGGTATTTAATGTACATTGGGATTTGCTGTTTTTGAATACACAGAGTAAAGATGATTCATGTCATACCTGTGTTTTACCTTATTCCACACAGACTCAATATGCTAAAGATTTGATATTAGGTCATTGGAATATATTACAGGTACATCCCATATTTAGGAACCCTCCAGTGTTTTCTTTATGGAGAGGTAGAAATTTAAAAGATATGTTTGGTGCACTCCCAATATCATGAGATCTCTGAAATGGGAGTGAGGGGACATAAAAAATGCAATTGATGTGTGATATGCATGGTTACTATGGAAATAGAGAGATTTGAGCATCCTGTTAAGGGATTTGTCCATGAGTTACGTGGTTCTACCACTTGTAATATGAGTGGGGTAGTTTATGTAGTGTATTGTCCATGCCAGTTGATATATGTAGGACAGACATCACGTCCATTCAAAGTTCATATTATTGAACATTTAACCGCTATTTGATGGGGTGTTAGTTCACATTGGAGGGAGATGAATCATGTTTTCTGCTAGAAAAGTTGAGCGGAGAGGGTGGGGTTTATTTTCATCGGCAATTGTGCCGTAGAAAACAATTTATTTTTTGGTGGGGCACTGTGATACCAAATGGGCTAAATCTGCAGGTTGAGTGGCATTGGATCTATTGAGTGTGGCGGTATGTAAAATTACTTTGAATAGTATGCCTGCGCTGGCGTTTTTTCTGAGGTATGCACTTTATTCCTGTGAGCTGGATTAGAGGAGCTGAAGGTCAGTGAATATGTATATGGAGTGTTTTTATTATAGTGGTATGTGTATCCAGAGGGAGGAGTGGTCTAGTGGTTAGGACAAGGTACTACAGGCCAGAGGGCCGGGGGTTCAAGTCCCACCTGGGGACAGCAATCTCAGGCCAGAGGGACTAGGATTTTTAGTCCTGTAGGCACTCCTTGTGGTCTTGGGCAAGCCACTTAACCCTCCATTGCCCATGTTCCCTGTAAGTATTAGCATATGTGTCTCATATCCCCTCATGTTAAATGTATCCCCCAATTGACCTCTTTGACCCAGTGAAAAGCAGGATATAAATACAGCTAAATAAATAAATGTGTGAAGTTGTTGAGTAATATTTGATTTTGATTTGTAGTTTCCTTGATGAAGCCAAAATGGCAGAACCGTGTTTGCTTCTTTGCGGATGATACCAAAATCTGCAATAGAGTAGACACCCAGGAAGGTGTAGATAACATGAGGAGGGATCTAGCTAAGCTTGAAGAATGGTCTAGAATTTGGCAGCTGGGATTTAATGTTAAAAAATGTAAGGTCATGCATTTGGGCTGCAGCAATCCAAGGGAGCAATATAATATAGGGGGTGAAGTACTTTTGTCCAATAAAGAAGAACGGGATCTAGGCGTGATTGTGTCTGATGATCTTAAGGTAGCTAAACAGGTAGAAAAGGTGATGGCAAAAGCTAGAAGGATGCTTGGGTGCATACGGAGAGGAATGGCTAGCAGAAAAAAGGAGGTGATAGTGCCTCTGTATAAGTCTTTGGTGCGACCTCATTTGGAGTATAGTGTGCAATTCTGGAGACTGCACCTTCAAAAGGATGTGAACAGGATGGAGTCGGTGCAGAGGGTGGCTACTAAAATAGTTAGTGGTCTTCATTATAAAGCATATGAGGACAGAATTAAGGATCTTAATATGTACACCTTAGAGGAAGGGTGGGATAGAGGTGATATGATTGAGATGTTTAAATACCTCCATGGCATAAATGTTCAGGGGGAGAGCCTCTTTCAATTGAAAACAAGTTCTGCTACGAGTGGACATGGGATGCGGGTGAAGGGGGCTAGATTCCGGAGTGATATGCGGAAATATTTCTTTACGGAAAGAGTGGTCGATCCGTGCAATAGTCTCCCAGTGGAGGTGGTGGAGATGAAGACAGTAAATGAATTCAAAAAAGCATGGGACAAACACAGAGGATCTCTAAAGAAAAAAGGGGACTGTTGTAGTTGTTGATATGGAAGGACAGACTAGATAGACCATGTGGTCTTTTTCTGTCGTCATATTTCTATGTTTCTATCTGGAAGCTACTTGGTGATAACTTGAGATTTAAAAGTGCAGTGTGACTGATTCAATGTGATTGAATGTGAATTTATACATCCTGATGAGCACTGGCGATATAATCCTTTAAGTATAAATTGATGCGACTATCAAGTTTGCTGTGACTTTATGTCTCTACTTGGAGTGATTAAAGCGCAGTAGAGTGGGCGATGCTGTTCTTATCTTGGAATTGTGTGCACTTGAAGTGATTACAGTGTTATAAAGTGTAATAGAGTAGATGTTCAGCAGCTTTTATTTTGGTGCGCAGAGATGAAAGATTTCTTCAAGTGACTTAAGTGTATCGGCGCCTGAAAGAATTGAAACACCGAAGTAATGGACAAAACTAAAGATTTTGTGTAGCTGTGATTTCAATATATTTGAGGAATTTTTCTGGATGCTTTTTGATACTGTTAGGGTCTGAATGACTGTATGAATGGATTTATATGAGTGATTTGAATTTCTGAAATGTATTTGTATTATGAAATGTTTTGACTTTATGGAATGTATTTATATTATGTATTATGAAATGATGTATTTTATGGGTTTTCATAATAAAGTGTTGTGTTAAAGTAATATAGTGAGGATTAAAAAGTTTTATACCTTGTTAAATTCATCCAGATTGAAGTCAATAACACTGGTCAACAAATTTTTACAAAAGTCATGTTTCTGAAATAAAAATAGTCATTTCTTATCCATTTTTATATGCTAAACACGAATATGACAGTGAAATTGCAAAATTTGCTCTAGTTTTTTTGTAATCTACAAGAATTAATGTTAACATCACGAAATGCATGTCAATAGTAAATATAATAGGCCTTCGGTTAATACCTGTAAAAAAAACAAGTCATAGACTACTTCTTAGATTTTTTCGCCTGTCTCTTGTACAGCTGTTCGGGAGCTTCTCTGGGGAGTGTCCAGCAGTAGTCAGCCAGCAATGTAGTGGACCATTTTCCCTGGTATCTTTGCTCCATCGTTGCGATATCCTGGTGAAAACGTTCACCCTGTTCATCGTTAACCATACCACAGTTGTCAGGAAAGAAATTGAGATGGGAATCAAGGAAATGGATCTTTAGAGACATATTGCAGCCGTGTTTCTGATACTGCATCAGCATGTCTTCTACTAGTTCCTTGCAGTTTTCTGCCCTAACATTCCCGAGAAAGTTTGTTGACACTAGGTGAAAAGCATTCCATGCTTGTTTTGTATCACCCTGCAGCAAGCTGTTGAACTGGTCATCTTTGAAGAGCTCTAAAATCTGAGAACCCACAAAAACTCCCTCTTTAATCTTTGCTTCACTGAGTTGAGGGGATTTTTCATGCAGGTATCGGAAAGCTGGTGAAGTGCGGTCCATGACTTTCACAACGTTTTTCATCAAACCTAGATTGATGTGAAGGGGTGGTAGCAGGATTTTGTGAACCTCAACCAGAGCTGGGTGCTGGATATTCTTCTCTCTGGATATTCTTCTCTCCAAAATGTAACTGTTACATTTTGTCTGTGATTCCATTCCTTCTGCAAGTAGTGCCAATCCCTTGCTGGGCTATCTCACTCACATAAGAAGCACATGCATTTTATATATCCCTGTTGCAGTCCCATTAAAAGGGCAACTACCTTCAAGTCACCACAGAGGTGCCAGCTATACTTGTTATAGTTAATGGAAGTCAATAGATGCTTTAAGTTATTGTATGTCTCTTTCATGTGGACGGCATGCGCTACTGGAATAGATGGAAAACGGTTTCCATTGTTCAGAAGCACAGCCTTCAGTCTCAGTTTCGAAGAGTCTATAAATAGTCTGCAGTCTTGTGGGTCATGAGTGATTTTTAAGGCATTCATGAGGCTTTCAATATTGGAACAGAATGCCAGATTACTTTCCTTTCTGAAGAAAGGCTCCAACTGCTGGTGGCGCTTTCGATAAGAAGTAATGATGACATCTTTTTCTAGAAGATTGATCTTGATCTTGATCCTAGCAATTCTGCCTTGTTCTTGGATAAGTCCAAATCACGAACCAGGTCATTTAGTTCTTCCTGTGTTATTCTGTGTGGAGTTGATAATGCATCCCAGTGAAAATCTGGGTCACTGCATGCTGAGGGACCAGGAGAAGAACAGGTCAGCTCACCCTTGTCCTCATCAAATGAATCAAGAAAATATTCTGATGGAGGTTCTGGAATTGGAAGTCCCTCACCATGTGGAACTGGTCTCAATGCAGACGGAATGTTTGGTTAGACTATGCTCAACTTCTTTTGCTTCGTTATTCCACTGGAAAGAGGAGGAACCAAGTAGAAGTAACAGTCATTTGTGTGGTTGCTTGGCTCTCTCCACAACATGGGGACTGCAAACGGCATTGTTCGTCTTTTGCAATTCAACCACTGTGAAAGCTGTGTTGTACATGTAGCGCAGCATATATGCGGGGTCCAAGGCTTGTCTTGGTCACCAATCTTGCATCCAAAGTAAAGATGATATGCCTTCTTCAGTTGAGAAGTGATACTTTTCTTCTGGTTGGCAAATATCACTTCCCCACAAATGTAGCAGAAATTGTGAATGGTTTTAACGCACGTTCGCGGCATTACTGTTCTGTGTTGTACCTAAATGGCTAAAATTATATGATTGATAAAAGTTACATGTAACAGTAGCTTAAACTGTCTCGCACACAGTCTGAAATATTTTAAATGCTCAACCTTTCCAACTGCGTATAGTACACTGCTGACGTCAGATGGCTTCAGCAGCCGTCTGGCAGTAGTACTGCATTGCATCAGAAAATGATGCAATCAACTCTGGATGATGTTTGCATGCTGGTATTATGCAATATGATGCAATATTACATCATTCAAGGCTTATTTGGGATGTAGTTGATGTCCTACTGGATAAATTTACACGGTGACATGTCAAAAATGAACTACATGCAATATCTTCAAAACGAGAACGAATAAATTTTTTTAAATGTTATATTCGTGTTCAGCTCACGAAGATACTACAGAATAGGGCCTTTTAAAGTCAGTAACGATTTCAATGTTGACCAGTGTAATCATTGTAAAAGTGTAATGATAACCTTTTAAGGTGTATAGGTTAGATTGTGTTCTCTAGTGACTTATTTGATTTGCAATTCATTTGATAACACAGGTACACTACCAAAAAACTGCCTCCAGTTTTGCAACTGATTCCTATAGATTTTGGGGTGCTGAATACAGGAAAAATAGCCAAAATGTTCCATCACGTCACGTTTTCTTGCAAAATTAGATTTCTTACCCATATAAGGAATGTTCACATAATTTCTTTTTAGCCGACTGCAGTTTATTTTCTTGGCCCAAAATAGAGGTTGTAATGGTTAACTAACTAGAAACACTCCCTCATGATATTTTAGAGTGTTTTGTATTCATTTTATACATTAACAGGACAATTGGGAGGCGGGGGGCTAAATCCAGTACTCGCGCTGGCGCATGTTCTTTCCTGTTCGCCTCGCCTCGTTCGCTCGCTCGCTCAAACACGGTGGTTGCGACATGAACGTTCCTGTCAAATTTCAGTTTCTTGCAAGTTCATTATTACCTTTTGTTTGCTCAGTCGTAATCCAGCTTTATTCCGAAGTGGTTCACTACAGTTGTAGTTTGCAGTGCTGTGTATTTGTGATGGCTCACAGAGCCAGAGGTTGCGTCAACTCTACGGACAGTTTTTGTTTTATTTGTGGGGAATATACCGTGAAAAAGCGGCAGAGGAACATTTCTGCATTTATTTAAAAAGTATATTTCGCCTATTTCAGTTTGAAGTTAGGCAATCAAGACAAACCGTGGGCTCCTCACAAAGTGTGCAAGACATGTGAGGAAGATCTACGCTTATGGATGAAAGGTAAAAAACAAGCATTTCGTTTCGGAATACCTATGATGTGGCGTGAAACAAAGAGACCACAGCAGTGACTGCTATTTTTGCTCTTGCATTGTGAAGGGATACAACTTAAAAAATAAGAACGTAATAAGTTACCCCAACCTTCCCTCAGCAATTAGGCCTATGCCTCATAGCAACGAAGTACCTGTGCCTGAACCACCAAAATCTTCGGATCATATTTGTGTGGACGGTTCTGATCATGATGAGACTCATCAGATGGCTTTTCCCGATGAGTCCAGTACTTCCGAGTTTGAAACTGAACCAGATCCGAAACCTGAACTTTTCTCTCAAGCTGAATTGAATGATTTAGTCCGGGATTTAGGACTCCCAAAAGATGCTGCCCAACTGCTAGGTTCTCGGCTCGGCTTAAACAGAAAAATCTATTGTCACCAGGAACAACTTTTTATTGGTACCGCAACCGCGAGACACAATTTTTGAAGTATTTCAGCAAAGAGGAAGATTTGGTATTTTGCAACGATATATACGGAGTGATGGAAAAGTTTAAACTCAAGTATGATCCTGCTGAATGGCGGCTGTTCATTGATTCGTCAAAAGACAGCATAAAAGGTGTTCTTCTTCATAATGGCAACACATTCGCTTCAGTTCCTATTGCTCACTCTGTTATTCTCCAAGAAAAATACGAGAATTTGGCCCTGATTCTTCAGAAGATTCGTTATGATGAGCATAAGTGGATGATTTGTGGAGACTTTAAAATTCTATCCATGCTATTAGGGCAGCAATCCGGTTTCACCAAATATCCCTGCTTCCTTTGCTTGTGGGATAGCCGGGCCCGCGACCTACACTGGGGGAAAAAAGACTGGCCAATTCGGGAGTATTTGAGACCCGGTGAGAAAAATGTTCTTCATTAGAGCTTGGTACCTCGTGATAAAATTCTATTACCACCTCTCCACATTAAGTTGGGTCTCATTAAGCAATTCATCAAGTCCCTTCCAAAAGATGGTGAGTGCTTTCGGTACCTTTGCTCAAAGTTCCCCCGACTTTCTGAAGCAAAGCTAAAGGAAGGAGTGTTTGTTGGCCCTGATATAAGGAAACTCATTTCAGATGGAGCATTCGCTGAAACGATGTCTGAGAAGGAAAATGAAGCCTGGGATTCCTTCAAGGATGTTGTTCTCAAATTCTTGGGGAACAGGCGGGATGAGAACTATAAGGATATTGTTGCCAGGATGCTCAATGCCTTCAAAGAACAAGGCTGTAACATGAGCCTGAAAGTCCATTTCTTGCACTCCCATGTGAACTACTTTCCCGAAAACTTGGGGGCGTACAGTGAAGAACAAGGTGAAAGGTTTCACCAGGACATCAAGGACGCAGAGAGAAGGTACCAAGGAAGATGGAACACCACTATGATGGCTGATTTCTGCTGGTTGCTGCTGCGGGAAGCCCCAGATGAAAAATACGCCAAGCAGCGCACCAAGAGAAGCATTCGGGGGAAGAAGAAACGGGCCCACCAGGAGATTGATTGACCCAAGAATGACTTTAAAATCTAAACTGTGTTGACAAATATCGTGTTTTTTACTAAACTTTGAAATAAAAATTTGCTAGTTATTACCACAGTGTCGGATCTCATTTATTAGAATTTTATTTTCACACCATCGGGTGTTTGTCTTCATGTATTGCAATGGTGCGGTTTGCGTTTTCTATTCTTACATACATACCTGTACAACATTTTTTGCACATTTCTTTGCTTTGCTTTGTGTCTAACCTCGCTCTTATATGCTCAATGTTTGCGCACGTGTATGTGGCTGTTTTAAGTGCAGACAATTTTGCTACCATCACAGTGTGTTTTGTTGACATTACTCTATTCTTATGTGCTGCCTTGTTACAATTTTCTTTATTCTTATTTGAATAACTACTAAACAATTAGTATAAAGAATTCATCCAAGAAACTTTTATCTCGATCGCACTCAATCTGAAACGTTCACCTCAAACTGCTAACCCAATGTAGCAAAAAATCTGTACGTGATGGAGCAAATTGGTTACGAGATTTGGATTCAGCGCACCAAAAAACGTAAAAATCAATCGAAACATTAGAGGCAGTTTAAAAAAAATTTTTTTTAGTGTACCTGTGTAATTAGTTTTAGCCCTAGGAGAGCCTGCAGCTCCCTGAGAGTCACTTTACATGCACTGCTCGTGTCTGCCACCAACGTTTTTAGCACTGCAAGCTGTTCACAGGGATCCTGGTGACCATCTGAATGGTATCTATCTCAATACCCAAGAATAACAAGACTGGTTGTCTCTTCCATTTTGCCCATGCCAGTGGAATGCCCAACTCTACTGCTTTTCTCTTGAAGGCCGTGAGGTATTGCCACACCCTTGCTTGCTTTGCTCCAACATTAGAAAATCATCCAAGAAATGTATGAGCCTGCCCTCCTCTTCCACTGCTCACTGCAGGAAGGTGCTGAATCACTCAAATTATGAGCACACAATAGCACACCCCATAGGTAGGCACTTGTCGTAGTAATACCCCCCACCCCCCTCAAACTATGGGTGGATCGACAGTAGCTGAAAGACCGACTTGATATGTATCTTTGCCAGTCACATTCCCTGCTTTGATTGTTTTATTAAGTCTAATGCCTGATCCAGAGAGGCATACTGCACGTTATACAATCTCCTATCTAAAAAAACATTAATGGACTTCCCCTCTGGGTATGACAGGTGGTGAAGGAGCCAAAATTCCCCCAGTTCCTTATTTAGGATCAGTCTCAAAGAGGGTATCACTAAGTCGTGGAAGGTTTTCTTCAGAATGAGCCCGCTATCCTCCCTAGTACTTTCTTATTTTATAATTTCTTACCCACAACCCCTGGACTATTGTCGTAGATTTCAGGTCCCACACATCCTTCCTCTCCAGGGGGCCAAGGTAGGGAAACCCTCATGGAAGCACTCCCACATCCAGTGTTCTTCTCCCGATATGTAGCCCTCTGTGTTCCTCATCAAGCTGTCTAATCTGATGGGCAAGGGGGACAAACACCCATCCCCAAAAGTATGTGCTTAACAACCTCCATTTCAGATCACTCCCATGTTTAGGACACCTGAATTGAGGATGATCCTCTGTGCACACAGCACTGGCATTTTGAACTTGCATGGAATCTGAAATCTGAAGTAACTGCTGTTAAAAAGTCTACAGACCCCTTTTTGCATCCCCATGTAGCCTTTTACACTTGAGGGTTACAACCTCCCCCCCCCCCCCTAGAGCTCTGCTCCCCTTCCTGCCCCCTACTGCCTGCTAAACTGCTATCCTGTCCCTGTGCCTTGTCCCCTCCCCTTGCTATGCTATGTCATGGTGACAATCCATAGGTCAATATCCTTCCTGTCCCAACTCAGATTTTTGCTAGATGCCATGTTCCTGCAAACCTTTTTGTCATAATCTAGCCAAGCTATGTCTCTGTATTTTTTATGCTTCACAAATAATGTCTTGGTGTTTAAAAAGGTCCCTACAGGCCCAACATTCAAAGGCATTTACACGCTTTACAGACCTGTGACCTGTGTAAATGCCACTGAACGGTACCCATACTAACTGCTTAGCATCGGGATGTGTCATGGGCATTCTAGGATGGCACTAGTCACTAACCACACAGTGGCAATATTGCACCACTGTCCAGTTAGCACCCACGGGTAAAAGATGGGTGCAGCTAAAGCTGGCCTATCTTCACCTGTGGGAGCTAACCGGGCAGTGGTTCCATATCATCGCAGCCTGGTTAGCTTCTATGGGCTTGTGTGCTGTGCGGTGACCCCGGATATTCAATGACAGGGCCACATATGATTTTGCATTGAATATCCAGGGGTAAAGTTTGGCGGTGATGGCTATGTGCCATAGCAGCACATAGCCTTCCCAAAGGAATATTGGACCCTACACATTTTGTGGAACTTCTCCCTAATAATGCAAGCTATCACCCTAAATGTCGCGCACCAATTAGCAATGTTTTTGACCCCAGGCTTCAACTTCTTGTCATTCGCCTTACATTTCCCCAAGCAGATAACACAGTCACCAGGTTTTATTGTCTCCTTCAGCAACAAAGAGAATATATCTATATACAGTATTCATTCTTCCATATTTTTTTTTGTTGTGCGTGGGTACATCTATCAATCAGACTCGCAGCACAGATGTAGCCTGCTGGCTTGGAGCTGCTGAGTGAGCTGCTGACCCCCGTGGGCTCCACCCCTTTTTGCTTATTAATGCTTATGTTGGGTGCCTGTTGTTGCTCCTGGCCCCTGCCTTTACTCGGTGTGGTGCCACTCAAAGCTTCTTTCGTCTGCAGCAAGGCCTCCAATTCCCCGGAATGTTCAACAGCTGGTCCTCTAACCCTTTGACTCCTCTCCTAGCTCCTCCCAAACCTGAGCAGCTATCTGGACAGGCCCCAGATTCTCTCCCAATATCCCCTCCCCCCCCCTTGTCAGCTATATTCCCCTCCTCCATGTCTCCAGTGTTCGGTTGTGCATGCAGCCTCTGTTGTTGTTCAATATACTGTCATGAGGTAGACAGCACTAAGCCAGAAATATTGAAGAGTAATGCAAAGAAAGAGCTTACCTGTCATGAGCTAGACAGCACTAAGCCTGAAACATTAAAGAGTAACATAGAAGAAGAGCTTATCTGTCATGAGGTAGACAGCACGGACCCTGAAATATTAGAGAGTAATACAACAGAAGAGCTTACCTTACAGCCACGTGGGCAGTTGCAGCATTCACAATGCAGAGAGGCAGGGAAAAGGGAAACAAACTTTCCCTTTTGTTTTAGTGACGCAGTAAGAATTCAGGGTTCCAATCAGGCTCACCTGGAGCCAGACTCACGTTCTACGTTTGATGAGCAGAGAGATAAAAACAGGTGGGAAAGCCCACAGTTCAGGCTGGAAGTTGAGCGAGAGCTCAGGCTGGAAGTTGAGCGAGAGCTCAGGCTGGAAACCGAGCAAGAGCTCAGGCTGGAAGTTGAGCGAGAGCTCAGGCTGGAAATTGAGCGAGAGCCCATGCTGGAACTTGAGAGAGACGGAGAGCTCAAGCAGGAGCCTGGACTAGGGCTGGAGCAGGAGTTTGAGTTTGAGGAGGAAAGCAGAGACCAAAGGAAGTCTGACTGCAGTTTCAGGCAGGCTTGGAGAGCTAGGACTGAAGTGCAGCCCAGGAGTTTGAGAGGTCAGTCTCAGAGAGAAGGTGAGACAAGAACTCCAAAGCAGTTGCAGAAAGACACGTTGCCTTGGAGAACCAGGGCTGAAGTAAGGCAGGCTGATAAACCCGGGAGAGCTAAGAAAGACAGTGACAAAGTCTTCCCAGCCAGAGGGGTCCTCATACCGAGGCAAACAGCCAAGCCAACAGAGAGCAAAGGTCACATCCAGGGAAGCTCACTGAAGGCAGGAAGTGAGTTTTATTCAGCTAAACACAGTAACCGGTGTTCACAGAGGAAAGCAGTGTGCAAAGCAGAGAGAAAGCCTTGGCTGGAAGCAGAAGGGCTTGAAACCATCTTCTCAAAGGAAAGAGATAAGTACCCTGTCTTTGGTAAAAGGAGAGAAGTGGGTCCCCGGGGGAGAAGCCAGGCTTACAACAGGCTAGAGAATCCTTACTGGCAGAAGACGTGGGAGGCAATCCCCAGCACAGCCCCTGCTATCTGTGACACCCAAAAGCAGCTCCAACTCACAGCAACTGAAGTTTCCCAAGGGCAAGGCTCGGAGGGCAGCTTCACAGGGTCTCAGTGCCCATACACAGGACCAGGTCCTGGCCCTATGCAGTGGGAAAGCTATAGCCCAGAAAACATCCCTGAGCCCATGGAATGTGCTTTAGGAATAGCTGATGACATAGAGTCTCTCTGTTAAGAAAGGAGAAAGAAAAGAATTGTGTTTTACACATTTTGAATGTGATGGACTTTATTTGCTGGAAAGAAGCATAATTATTATTTGTTAAAAATCCTTTGCACCGGTGAAGCAACTGTTTCTTTTGTATTGTCCTTATTTGAAGACATCCTCAAGGGAAAGGGAATAAAACCCAACCTTAAATTTCACTCTGGACACGACTGCAGTGTCATTATTTCCACAACTTCAGGCTATGCCCAGGTCTAGGCAACTGCCTAAGACCGGCACAGTCTCACAAATGGCGTAGTTCTTGGATGCCAGGAAAAGAGGACACTGTACAAGAAGGACGGAGTTACCAGTGCCAGAGGACACAACCAGGACGGCGGTGAAACATGCCTAGACAATTCCCAGGATCAGGAGCAGTCAAGAACCTTCTCAAGGCCAGAATCACCACCTGACTCAGGTAATAGTATCTGGGTACAGCCAGGGTGGGATTCTGAGGAGGTATCTGAGGGACTGAAAATCCCAGTGGGGTAGTATTGGAAAAAAAGAAAAAAAAAAGGGGGTTCCGTAAAGCCATTGACACCATTCCACACAGGTGACTTATAAATAAATTGAGCACCCTAGGGATGAACCCTAAAGTGACTGACTGGGTTAGACATTTGTTGAGTAGGAGCGACAAAGTATACAGGTAAATGGAACTCACTCTGAGGAGACGGATTTTACCTGTGGTATGCCACTGGGATCAGTCCTTCATTCAATTCTTTTAACATCTTTGTTAGTGATATTGCAGAAGGGCTGTTGGGTAAGGTTTGCCTCTTTTCAGATGATACCAAAATCTGCAATAGAGTAGACACCCAGGAAGATGTAGATAACATGAATAGGGATCTAGCTAAGCTTGAAGAATGGTTTTGAATTTGGCAGCTGAGATTTAATGCTAAAAAATGCAGGGTCATGTATTTGGGCTGCAAAAATCCAAGAGAGTGATTCAGTATAGGGGTGAAGTACTTTTGTCCATGAAAGAAGAGCGGGACCTGGGTGTGATCATTTCTGATGATCTTGAAGTAGCTAAATAGGTAGGAAAGGTGATAGCAAAAGCCAGAAGAAAGCTTGAGTGCATAGGGAGAGGAATGGTTAGCAGAAAAAAGGAGGTGATAGTGCCTCTGTATAAGTCTCTGGTGCAATCTCATTTGGAGTATTGTGTGCAGTTCTGGAGGCCGTACCTTCAAAAGGATATAAACAGGATGGAGTCTGTGCAAAGGGTGGCTACTAAAATTGTAAGTGGTCTTTGTTATAAACCATATAGGGAGAGAGTTAAAGATCTAAATATGTATACGGTAGAGGAAAGGCAGTATAGAGGAGATATGATAGAGCTGTTTAAATACCTCTGTAGCATAAATGCACAAGAGGAGAGTCTCTTTCAGTTGAAAGTAAGTTCTCCAATGAGTGGACATAGGATGAGGATGAAAGGGGATAGACTCAGGAGTAATATATGGAAATGTTTATTTCTGGAAAGAGTGGTAGATACATGGGATGGTACCCCAGTGGAGGTAGTAGAGATGAGGATAGTATCTGAATCCAAGAAAAACACAGAAAAACTGTAACGGAAAAAAAGGGACTATAGTGTAAGGACATAGTCTGCATGAGCCACAGCTGGGACCTGAACCTGTGACCTTTTGTTCTAAGACACACTGTCTGTGTGTACTGCACCACACTGTTGTCATGGAAGCATAGTAGTCCCTGGGGCTACCTTTGCTGTTCATCTGACTGCACACCATGCACTGGTACAGGGCACGCTTTGGTCTGCTGTGGGCAGGTGTCACGGCCCCCTCAACCACCAATGCCCCTGCACCCACCATGCTGATGTGCCCATATGCTGTTGGTGCGCAGTCCCAGGCCATCCACTGTGCAGTTAGGCAGGTGCCTAGGGTGTAGGGTCTGGGGTAGGGGCATACATGGACATCCACACATCCCCCCCATCACCGCCTGCCACTATTATGGCTCTTCCACATGGGGGGGAGATGGTTGGGGGTGGCAGGTCGGTGATCTAGCAACTATTGGCTAGGGTGGGCCTGGTAGATTGTGTTCTGCCAGCAGACTGTGGACAGGCTAGGGTATGCAATGCGAGTACAGTGTATCCATTTTATTTAAAAGGATATATATACCGCCTTCTCCTGTAATCAAGGTGGTTACTTTGGATTGCTGGGTATATACATGTGTCAGGCAACGCCTGGCTGCTCCATGCACTATCCTTCCCAGGGGCTGGTGTGATGGGTGTTCATATAGCTGGGTGTTCGGACAGTTTGGGATGTATACTGGGGTGAGTACGTGGACCCCTATTAGAGTGGTTCCCAGATGTGCACTGCTTGCCCCATTACAGGCATTGTGTTTCCTGTGTGATGTTTGGGGTACTTGCATGGTACGTCTCCCCTGGGTGGGACACTGTCGAGCACAGACTACTGGGCAAGTTTGACCTTGGTCAGCTGCTGTCTTGCTGTTTTCCATTTTCTGTGTTCCTCTGTGCCACCTAGGTGGCTCCTGATCTGCCCCCTCCTCTCCTCCCCCTCCCCTCCTCTCCTCTCCCTCCCCTCCTCCCCCTCCCCTCCCCCCTCCCCTCCCCTCCTCTCCCCCCTCCCCTCCCCTCCTCTCCTCTCCTCTCCTCCCCCCTCCCCTCTCCCCCCTCCCCTCTCCCCCCTCCCCTCCCCTCCCCTCTCCCTCCCCCTCCTCTCCTCCCCCTCTCCTCTCCCCTCCCCCTCCCCCTCCCCACTCCCCCTACCCCCCTCCTCCTCCCGTCCCCCCCCTCCTCCCCTCCCCCTCCCCTCCCCTCCCCTCCCCTCCCTTCTCCCTCCCCCTCCTCTCCTCCCCCTCTCCTCTTCCCTCCCCCTCCCCCTCCCTCCCCACCCCAATCTCCCCCCTCCCCCTCCCCTCCCCCATCTCCCCCCTACCCTTCCCCTCCCCCATCCCCCTCCCCCTCCCCCTCCCCCCTCTCCCCTCCCCCTCCCTCCTCCCTCCCCTCCCCTCGCCGCCCCTCCTCTCCCCCCTCCTCTCCCCTCCCCCTCCCCTCTCCCCTCTCCCCCCTCCCCCCTCCCCTCCCCTCCCCCTCCCCACTCCCCTACCCCCTCCTCCTCCCCTCCCCCCTCCCCCTCCCCTCTCCCCCACTCCCCTCCCCTCTCCCTCCCCCTCCTATCCTCCCCCTCTCCCCTCCCCCTCCCCCTCCCCACTCCCCCCTCCCCCCTCCCCCCCTCCCCTCCCCATCTCCCCCTCCCCTTCCCCTCCCCCATCCCCCTCCCCCCTCCCCTCCCCCCCCTCCCCTCCCCATCTCCCCCTCCCCTTCCCCTCCCATCCCCCTCCCCCCTCCCCCCCCTCTCCCCTCCCCCTCCCTCCCCCCTCCCCTCGCCGCCCCTCCTCTCCCCCCCTCCTCTCCCCCCCTCCCCCTCTCCCCTCTCCCCTCTTCCCCCTCCCCCTCTCCCCTCTCCCATCCCCCCTCCCCCCTCTCCTCTCCCCCCCCTCTCCCTCTCCCCCCTCCCCTCTCCCCCCCTTTCCCCTTTCCCCCTTTCCCCCTCTCCCCCCTCTCCCCCTCCCCCTCCCTCTCCCCCTCCCCTTCCCCTCCCCTTCCCCTCCCCTCCACTCCACATGCAGCCCTCTTTTTCACATCACCGTAGTACTCTTTCATACTTGGGTACTATACTGTTACTGCACATGTAGCACTACTATCATTGTTTTTGGGCTCTCTGCCTGTGATATACATTGCTAATACAAAATGGTTTCTCTCTCCTACAAATGTGCATTTACCGACAGATTTTCACTCGCGGTACTGTTCCAGCGTTAATCTGACAGCATTAATGAAGCAGGGGCCTCTCCCGCCCACTTCCCGCCCATTGACCCTCTATCTCTGTCTTCTCTCTGCCCTCCGGTATAGTTACAGCCGAGAGGCATACCCCATCTGGTGACCTGCTATAGACTGCTAATCTGCATGTGCATTGCATCATGGGTACTGTTGGGTTAAGCCTATCCTGGTAACCACAGAAGACATGCCGTGCGGTGACCTGCAGTCTTTCTATATCCAGAGATAAGAAACGATCACTCCATTCTAACATCAACATGCATATGGTAGAAAATACTGGAGCACAAAACAGAAACAGAATTTGAGAGGAAGAATAGGTCTCAGATTAATATAGGACTGCACATCAGCCATGGGGAAGCCCGTCTAAGCTGCTGTCCCAACACATCATCCTTCTGTATCCAGCAGGTAACAGATCAACAAGGTATAGCCTACTGGTTAGTACTGATACCTACCAAGCTACTGGTTCATGGGTTCAATTCCCTTTTGTTCTTTTTTTAATGCCAAACAGCCATGACGCCCATTGCTCCCTTTTCGACGGAATGCCCCCTACCTGCCCATTGCCTTTTATGGCTTCAGGTACCTTAACACTGCACTTAACGCTGGTGACATTACCGCAGTTTAGTAAACATACCACTTTGTCTCTCACTTGTTGAAGAAGACTGAAAAAGGACTTTGAGTGGATTGGGAATCCTGCAGACCGTTTTGTATTTAAACAGTTATTTTTACTGAAGGCTGCATGCCTATTGGAATATTGATTTAATTGTTAACACTTTAGGGAAGCTAATCTTATTTTGCTGTTCTGTGGGTGAGAACTGCTAAGAGGAGTGGAGGCAGAAACCTACAAGCTTACTGAGAGCAGTTGAGACTTAGGGGTATGTTCACTAAACCGCGTTAACGTAGCAGATGCTACTTTAACGCATGTTAGGTAACGTTAACATGCGTAAAACGTGCGTTAACGTTACCTAATGTGCGTTAGCATTCCCAGCCATGGTAAGTCCCGCAGAGGGTGGAGATAGAGCAGAGAGAAGGGGTCAGTGGGCAGGGAGAGGCCCCTTCCACACTAATGGGGAGAACTGAAGGGCTGAATCTTACCGCGACTGAAAACCTGGCGTTAGCACACATTTGCAAGAAAGAGAAACCATTTCAGTGTCAGCAATGTACAGCATAGGCAGGGAGCCCAAGAAAAGTGATTGTAGTGCTCCATTTGCAGCAACAGCATAGTGCCCAAGTATGAAAGGCCACTATAGTGATGGTGCAAATGGGACATAGGGGGCAGCAGGCGGGACATGTAGTGGGGGCAGCTGGGGCACAGGGTGGGCTAGGTAGTTGCCTAGGTGACTCATAGGAACATAGAAACTGGACATCAGCAAGACAGCAGCTGACAAAGGCCAAACACAATCCACCTACATCTACCTGGTCCACCCTACTGTAGTTAACAGTTGCCAGGGCACTGACTTGACATCCCCCCAGCCAACCCTCCCCCAAGCGGAAGGGACATAATATTGACAGGCGGTGATGGGGCGGATGTGAGGATGCCTATGTATGCCTCCACACACCAAACCCCACTCCCTAGGCAACCGCCTACCCACACAGTAGATGGCTTGGGACTGCACACTACCAGCACTGACAGCATATGGTCATGTCAGCATGGCAGTGGGGTGTGTGCCCGTGCTGGAGGGGGCCTGCAGTGGACCTAGGCCATGCCCTGTACCAATACATGGTGTGCAGTGCAACATAAAAACTCTGGCTGAGGAAAAGTACAGGTAGCTCCAGGGACTACTGTGTATCTGTGGCAACAGTGTGGTGCAGTACACACCGCCAGTGTGTCCAGAAGCAAAGAGTCACAGATTCAAGTCCCAGTTTATTTATTTTTATTTATTTATTTAACAGTATTTCTAAACCGCCTTATCTTAATAATCAAGGTGGTATCACAGCAAGCAATCAGGTAAAGTGTGTGTGTTGTACATGCAGTGAGGATAAAACTTAGTTGTGTGAGGGATGTGTTGGGTGCTTGATTTGTTTGAGCTATATACAGGGTGGGCTATTTACAGTGGTGCTAGAATCATATTTTATATATATTCAGTTGTTTGGGAGGATTGGAGTGCTGTTATCCATTCTCTTAGGTTATGTGATGTGACCATAGTGCTCTATGAACAGCATGGTTTTCAGTTGTTTTCTGAAGTCTTTGAGGTCTGGAGCTGCCCTTAGATCGTCCGGTAGATTGTTCCATATTGTTGGAGCAGCCATGGAGAGAGCTCTGTCTGTTGTGTCCTTGCGTGTGTGCTTGTACTCATTTGGGGTGCTGACTCGGTTGCGTGTTTGACTTCTTCTGGGACGTGCGCTGGTTTCCGGTTGTATGAGCAGGTGGAGGCTGTTGGCTGATGTGTGTGGACCTTGCAGAGTATGTCCCTATATTTTACCCTACAATGCAGATACAACAGCAACATGTGCAGAGCCCAAAGCAGCGGTAAACAGGGGTACAAACACCCACACACAGGCTCCACAATCCAAAGCTGCATGGCGAGTCAGGCTGTTGGCCTCAGCACAGAGCTGCAGTTATCACCAGAGCACTACTACTACCTCCTGCAAAGTTTATCAGTGTCAGCACTGTGATCAGGACCAGTGTGATGGGCAGGTTTGCCAACCACCCCTATCTTTGCACAATGCTGCAATAGGAGTGTGTGTGTGTGTGTGTATGTCTATCCATTGTTCTGTGGCTGCCCACAACTCACTGGGCCCACAATGTCCCACTGTTACCAGTGTTAGCCTGAATATGTGCATAATGAGGAGCAAGGTATTGTGGGTATGGCACAGACAGGGTGGATTGGCCAGGATGCATCTTCAAAGGGTGTGGGGCAATGGCTGGGACACTGTAGTGCCTGACCACTGCCTGCATGGACAGGGTGGCCACAGCATGGCATGTTTGGAGGGCACTCACTCTGACCGAGCAGTGAACATGGCATGTCTAGGTTCCCACATAGCGCTCTACATTATTTGATTTTAGTGATGCTTGTGTGTTCTTAGTGTTGTAGCCCAATCACTGAGCTACCTGCTTGGTGCACATAGTTTCTCTGAAAGTATGCACTATGGATTGGTTAATAGATTGTTGTAGTTAAACTATGCATGGTTAGAACACCTTGTAGGGTGTTGCAGGTGCTGTCTGCTGATGAATGGCAGATGGTGTTTTTGAAATCTAACCCCAGTATTACTGCTGGTCTGCCACTGCCCTAGTCACAGGTAGGGCTCTGACCCCCCAACCCTGGAGGGCTGTCTTATACCAGCAGGGTGGAGATTTGCTTCAGTCACCCACTGTCTTTCCAGTACTTTACATTGCCAATACCCTGTGCTGTGGTACAGTTGCCCCCACCATGTTTGTCAACAGTACTGGCAGCCACATGGGATGCCCACAGATATGGCAGGTCCAGCAGCTCCCAGCTCTCCCTCCTTCACTCACCTGTTCATTGCCTTTCCTGAGTGCTCTATTTAGTGTTAGGGCTACATCTGTCTCTGTGCATCACAGGTCATGCATGTCATCCTGAAGCACCTTGCAGCCCTTAGGGCACACTAACCTAGGGCACCATAATCTTGTTTGGCCACCTTAACCTATGGTTCCATAACCCAGGGTGCCTTCTAAGGTGCGTTGTCCAGGGGTGCCTAATATGGCTCTTAGCCTAAGGAGCCCTTTAGGGCGCCTTACAAAGTGCCTTATGATGCACCTTATAAGGCACCTAACAAGGCACCTTATAAGGCACCTAACAAGGAACCTTATAAGGCACCTTACTTATAAGGTATCTTACAAGGCACCTTATAAGACACCTTACTTACAAGGCACCTTGTGATGTGCCTTATGAGGCACCTTGTAATGCGTGTTTGTCTATGCACGTTAGCTGATACGGCTTGCCATAATGATGCAACACCCATGCCTTTATATGGGTAACATTACCGTGGTTTAGTAAACATACCCCTTAGAGGCAGGGGTGGTGGTTTGTATGTTGGTACCTCTTTTGTTAAAACAAACAAGACAGACTATTTTAAGAACCAAATTTGAATCCCTGGAAGTACTGATTGCATGACAATTAATGAAGCTGTGTTCGTTAAGTACAGGTGGGATGCCTACTATAAGTTCTCAGTGAGAATGTAATCTTTGTGATAAAGTTCACCTTATTTTCTGTTGGAATGTTTTCTTTTTGTTAAACATAAGAAATAGAAGTTTATGTTTAACATGCATGCTGACTGGAACCAAAGTCACTACCAAAGACAATAAGGGGCATATTTACTAAACTGCGATAACATAGCAGCGGCTACATTAAGGTGTGTTATATTACGTTAATGCATGTTAATGTAATGTAACGTAACATAACGTTAACGCACGTTAACATTACATAACGCGCCTTAATGTTCCCGGCCGCGGTAAGTCCCGCAGAGGGTGGAGAGAGGGCGGAGAGAAGGGGTCAATGGGCAGGGAGTGGGTGGGGAGAGTCCCCTTCCACACTAATGCGGAGAAATGAAGGGCTAAATCCTAACACAACTGAAAACCTGGCATTAGAGGCATAATTGCAAGAGAGAGAAACCATTTCAGTGTCAGCAATGTACAGCATGGGCAGGGAGCCCAAGAAAGGTGATAGTAGTGCTCCATTTGCAGCAACAGCATAGTGCCCAGGTATGAAAGGCCACTATGGTGATGGCACAAATGGGGCATGGGGGCTGCAGGTTGGACATGCAGTTGGGGCAACTGGGGCACAGGGTGGACTAGGCGTATGCCTAGGTGGCACATAGGAACGTAGAAAGTGGAAACCAGCAAGACTGCAACTGACCAGGGTCAAACATGCCCATGAGCCTGTGTTCCACAGTGTCCCATCCAGGGAACATTACCCAGCAGGTACCCCAAGGGGCACATAACATTGACAGGTATTGCCAGGGGAAGCATGGACATCTATGTAGGCACCCCTATCCCAGAACCCACACATTATGCAGCCACTCACCTGCCCCCTGGATGGCGCACCACCGGCACCGACAGCATATGGTCATGGTGGCATGGCAGAGGGGGTGGGTGATTGTGCTTGAGGGAGCAGTGGCACCTGCCTGCAGTGGACCTAGGCCAGGGGTGGGGAACCCTGGTCCTGGAGGGCCGCAGACCAGTCAGGGTTTCGGGATATCTCTAATGAATATGCATGAGATATATATGCATTAGAGATATCCTGCCAACCTGACTGGTTTGTGGCCCTCCAGGGCTGGATCTGGAGACCCCTGCCTTACACCTCTGTCATTTAAGATTGTGAGTGGACAAGGTGCAGATCTCCAAGACATCAAAAAGGTTAGACAGAATTTGTCACAGTCCTCCTCACTTCTCACCACCACCAAAAAATTGTCTAATGGACAATATTTTGGTGGTGGTGAGAAGTGAGGAGGAATGTGACAAATTCTATCTAACCTTTTTGATGTCTTGGACATCTGCACCTTGCCCACTCACAATCTTAAATGACAGAGGTGTAAAGCAGTGGTCTCCAAATCCAGTCCTGGAGGGCCACAAACCAGTCAGGTTGGCAGGCTATCTCTAATGCATATATATCTCATGCATATTCATTAGGGCTATCCCAAAACCTGGCAGGATTGTGGCCCTCCAGGACAGGTTTGGACACCTCTGCTCTAATGCATATATATCTCATGCATATTCATTAGGGATATCCCGAAAACCTGACTGGTCTGCGGCCCTCCAGGACCGGAGGTGCCCACCACTGTTTTAGGCCAGGGGTGGGCAAACTTGGTCCTGGAGGGCCGCAGACCAGTCAGGTTTTCGGGATATCTCTAATGAATATGCATGAGATATATATGCATTAGAGATATCCTGCCAACCTGACTGGTTTGTGGCCCTCCAGGGCTGGATCTGGAGACCCCTGCCTTACACCTCTGTCATTTAAGATTGTGAGTGGACAAGGTGCAGATGTCCAAGACATCAAAAAGGTTAGATAGAATTTGTCACAGTCCTCCTCACTTCTCACCACCACCAAAAAATTGTCTATTAGACAACTTTTTGGTGGTGGTGAGAATCGAGGAGGACTGTGACACATTCTATATACCCTTTCGATGTCTAGGACATCTGTACCTTGCCCACTCACGATCTTAAATGACAGAGGTGTAAGGCAGGGATCTCCAAATCCAGCCCTGGAGGGCCACAAACCAGTCAGGTTGGCAGGATATCTCTAATGCATATATATCTCATGCATGTTCATTAGGGATATCCCGAAAACCTGACTGGTCTGCGGCCCTCCAGGACCGGAGGTGCCCACCCCTGGTTTTAGGCAGAGGTGATGGGTTCAATTCCTTGTTGTTCCCTCCTGTCCAAGACGGGTATTTTGCTTGCCTGTGACAGTCATATCTTTGCCGATCCATGCTGCCAGCCCAAGTATCCTCACCACAGTTGCCAACAATCCTTATAAGGTGTTAAAAGGCTCCTAGTTAGGCACATTACAAGGCACCTTATTAGGCACACAGCTGCCCCCAACCACATTCTTATATTCACCAACAGACAGCACAGTCAGTCTGTACTCTTGAAGGTATTACAGCCATACATATGCTAACTGCAGAAAATCTGCTAGCCAGTACATAGTGCATGTTTCTAGAGAAACTATGTGCACCCAGAATTGGGATATAAGCACAAACACCAAGCAGGTATATCAGTAATTGAACCTCAAAAAAAGAAACCCACAGATATCACATGAGAAAAACCCTGTTTTGGAACCTAGACATGCCATGGTCACTGCTCAGTCAGAGTGAGAGTGACCTCCCAGCATTACATGCTGTGGCCACCCTGTCCCTGCAGATGGTGGTCGGGCACTACAATATCCCAGCCATTGCCCTATGCCCTGTGCAGATGCATCCTGCCCAGACCGCCCTGTCTGGACCATACCCACAATACCTTGCTCCTCATTATGCACATTGGCAGGCTAACGCTGGAAACAGTGTAAGCATTGTGGGCTCAGTAAGGTGTAGGCAGCCACCAAACACTGGATAGACATACACACACTCCCACACCTATTTCAGCATTGTGCAAAGATAGAGGTGGTTGGCAGCCCTGTCCGCCACACCAGTCCTGGGCACAGTGCAGGCATTGCTAAGATAGTCAGTACTGTTAGGGTCACTTTTTGGGGTGTTATACCCTGTCAGAAACAAAAAAGGAAACACACTCCACATATATCAGAAAGGTTGCTATGATGAATATCTGTTAACAAATTGTGTTTAATTTAGGATTTGCTAGCTGACATTCATCATAGCAACCTTTTGATATATATGGAACGTGTTTCCATGTTTATGACGGCATTGCTAAGGTATGCAGCTGCTAGTAGTGGTAACTGCTGCTCCGCGCAGCACCCAACAGCCTGACCCTCCATGAGGCTTTGGATAGTGGAGCCTGTGGGTGTGGGTGTTTGTGCCCCTGTTGGCTGATGCTCTAGGGAGTGCACATGTTTATGGTGTATGTGCTCTGTAGGGTAAAATAAAAGGGACTTGGTCTGCAGGAGTCACAGCTGAGATTTGAACCTGTGATCTTCTGCCCCTGAACACACTGGCTGTGTGTACTGCACCAAACTGTTGCCACAGAGGGAAGTCAGTCCCTGAGGATACCATGACTGTTCTGCAGACCGACCTTGTCTGTTGCACTGCACGCCACCCACCTAAACAGGGTTTGGCCTTGGTCTGCTGTGGGCAGCTGCCACTGCCCCCTCCACCACCAGCACCCCTCCCCTACCATGCATACATGCCCTTCTGCCTGTGGTGTTGGTGGTGCGCAGTCCCAGGTTCTCCAGTCTGCCTGTATGCGGCTGCCTATGTTGTGGGGTCTGGAGTAAGGGTGCCTACATAGACATCCACGCTAACCCCCAGCACCGCCTGCCACTGTTGTGTGCCTTTTGGGGTACTTGCTGGGTACTGACCCCTGGGACACTGTGCAACACACACTCGTGGGCATGTTTGACCTTGGTCAGTTGCTGTCTTGCTGATGTTCCATTACTGCATTCCTACATGCCACCTAGGCATTTGCCTAGTCTGCCCTGTGCCCCAGATGCCCCACTGCATGTCCTGCCTGCAGCCCCCTGTACCCCATTTGCAGCCTCACCATAGTGCCCTTTCTATTTGGGCACTATGCTGTTGCTGCACATGTATCACTACTATCACTTTTATGGGTCTCCCTGCCTTTGCTGTACATTGCTGACGTAAATGGTTTCTCTCTCCTGCAAATGTGCCTCTAACACCAAGGGGTATGTTTACTAAACTGCGTTAGTGCAATTCGCGTTAGGAGCCGCGGTAGTAACAGAAACCCCAAATAAGGACATGGGCGGTACATCGTCACCACTAACGCGCGTTAAAAAAATTAACGAGCGTTACCGGGCGCCGTGGCGCGTCACTGCGCGTTAAACGTAAGAAGACGTACAGACACAAAGCACTGAAACAGAGCTGTAGCACAATGGTTATGGTACTGACCGCTGTTACAGGCAGCATGGGTTTGAGTCCCCAGTGTGCCTAACGCAGAAGGCTGTCTCAGGCATCACCCTGTACATTACAGAGGGAAAGAGGAGGCATGTTTTTCGTTACGCTGAGTATTGGTGTCAGAAAAACACCCTTGGAGTGTGCCTAGCCACGTACTTTGGTGCGTGCGAGGTTGCGTGCATTGGTACGTGCGTAGCTGCGCGCGTACAATCGTGCGTCGGTACGTGTGTTTTTACCAGTGTGGGCATCTTATTTTACAGACTCTGTAGGGCAGAGGTGTCCAAACCTGTCCTGGAGGGCCACAATCCTGCCAGGTTTTGGGATAGCCCTAATGAATATGCATGAGATATATATGCATTAGAGATAGCCTGCCAACCTGATTGGTTTGTGGCCCTCCAGGACTGGATTTGGAGACCCCTGCCTTACACCTCTGTCATTTAAGATTGTGAGTGGGCAAGGTGCAGATGTCCAAGACATCAAAAAGGTTAGATAGAATTTGTCACATTCCTCCTCACTTCTCACCACCACCAAAATATTGTCCATTAGACATCTTTTTGGTGGTGGTGAGAATCGAGGATGAATGTGACACATTCTAGCTACCCTTTTGATGTCTAGGACATCTGTACTTTGCCCACTCACCATCTTAAATGACAGAGGTGTAAAGCAGGGGTCTCCAAATCCAGTCCTGGAGGGCCACAAACCAGTCAGGTTGGCAGGATATCTCTAATGCATATATATCTCATGCATATTCATTAGGGCTATCCCAAAACCTGGCAGGATTGTGGCCCTCCAGGACAGGTTTGGACACCTCTGGGATAGACAGACAGCCACCCCCACACCTATGCCAGCATTGTGCTACTATAGAGGTGGTCAGCAGCCATACCCACCACACCAGTCATGGGCATAGTACAGGCATGTATATGGTACACACGACTGTTGGGGGGTCACTCCCCAGGGTGGTGAACACTGTCAGAGACCAGACCTGCAGCAAACACCGCAGACATCAGAATGATTGTTATGGTGGAGCTCAATGAGCAAACTGTGCTTAACGTAGGAATTGATATCTGCCAGTTATCATAGGGAACGTTTGATAGCTCTGTACCATATACCCAGGTGTAGGGTGGCATTGCTAAGGTATGCAACTGCTAGTGTTGGGAGATACAGGCAGGGCCCAATGTCTTGCCTCTCCAGGAGGCATTGGCCAATGGGGCCTGTGGGTGGGTGGCCCTGTTGGCTGCTGCTTTATGGCAGAGTTCCCCAACTCCAGTCCTGGTGTTCCAAACACTGTTCAGGTTTTCATGCTGTCCCTCATAAATATGCATGAGCTACATCTGCATACCACGGGGGTGGTGCATAGCTATGCAGCACAGGCATCTTTATTAGAGGCAGCATGAAGCCGGAATGGTGTGGGGCTCTCCAGGACTGCATTTGCGGGACTCTGCTTTAGGTAATGTGCCTGTTTCTGGTGTCTGTGTTTGGTGTGGTAAAATATAGGCCATGCGTATGTTCTCTGCAATAAAGGAGTGTCTTTACTATCACTGTTTAGTGGTGGGTAAAACTATGGGGACTGGGTTGGCAGGAGCCCCAGCTGGTATTTGAACCTGTGACCCTCTGGTCTTACAGGCACTGGCTGTGTCTGTTGCACCATACTGTGGCCACTGAGATAGTGCAGTCCCTGGAGTTAGTTAAACTGGCCTGACGAGTCAGAAACCTTGCTCTGCAGCAGGTTTACTTGGCCTCATTTACCTTGTATGCAGACAAAAGTGCACATAAACCTCAGAAAAGACCCCAGAAAAGGGGCACACACCCATAACCAAGCTGGGCAACAATGATATCATTGGGAAACATTACACCACACTCCCAGGACAGCTCCATTACAATGTAATGCTCTTTGAAAGGGTCTGCGGAGCGTAGACCCTTCCACACATCATTTCTTTTTATTTTGGTGCTTTCCAGGGAGTGTTGTTCCTTGTTGCCCATTGCTATCACTGTTTCCCAGCTGAATTATGCTTTTTAAAATGTTTCTTGTGGTCATTTTTAACGTTTTATGTGACATTTTGTTCTGTGCACATGTATCACACTGCTCACTTTTTGTGGGTTTCCCCGGTTTTTCTGTACATTGCTGACGGAAATGGTTTCTCTTCCCTTTAAATGCCTTTAACGACAGGTTTTCATTCACGTTGGAATTGAGCTCTGAAATTCAGCGCGTTAGTATGAGGGGAGCCTCTCCCCGCCCACTCTCCGCCCATTGACCCCTTCTCTCCGCCCACTCTCCACCTTCTGTGCTGTTTTAACGCGCTGCGGAGCTTTACGATCGTTAACTACGGTTAACGCGCGTAGTATGATGTTAACGGTCGTTAGCGTGTCGGTACGCACGTTATACGGCACTTACGGTCGTTAACGTCATATAACGCGCGTTAGTCATGTTTACCGCACTTTAGTAAACATCCCCCCAAGTTTTCACTCACGGTAATGTTCTGGTCTTAAGATCCCAGCATTAGTGTAGTAGGGGCCTCCCCCCGCCCATCCCCCCCCCGCCCATTTACCCCTTCTCTCCACCCTCTCTCCACCCTCTTTGTGACTTTAACGCCACCGGCAATGTTATTGCGTGAAACGCAATGTTATCGCGCGATAACATAACGTTATCGCGCGATAATGTTGCTTTATCGCACGATTACTTTATCACGTGATAAGGTTATGTATCGCGCGATAAGGTTACGTATCGCGCGATAACGTTACATATCATGTGATAACGTCGCTGCTGCAACGTTATCGCTGTTTAGTAAACATACCCCTTTGATTTCTGTAATGCCATCCTACAAGGTATTTCGAATAACTCCTTACATCCTCTACAGCTCGTCCAGCATGCGTCCACATGAATTCTGATGTGCTCACTTTGGTACAGTCACAACACACTCATTCTATAAGAACTACACTGGTTACCTCTGCTCAGTTGAATTAAGTATAAAACATGATGACAGCATACAAAATAATTTATCAGTTATCCTCTCAAGATTTACAATCCATCATAACAAAAACCCCAGAAAATCGCCAAAGAAGTAATACATCAAACCTTCTAATCTTACCTCCAGCATTGACCAAGGGTAATCAGAAAAACGGGCATTTTCCTTATATGCCCCTCGCCTCTGGAATGCCCTATCATACCACATCAGAGACTCTCACATCCTCACAAGATTCAGAAAGATGCTAAAAACCCTCCTGTTCATGGAACATTTTGATGGGATTACATGACCCGGCTCTCATCTTTTTCAATCCTCTTATTCCTGCCCTTTCCCTCCATCCCAACCCCTCTCCTGCCACTTAGCTTAAGATGAAACCCTGGACCGTAGTCAGCTACAAGCAATCCAGTTATTTTTTATACAGTTTACACTGTTCTGTGTTATCCCTAATTTCCATTCATGTTATCATGTAAATCTGTTCCATGTAATGTTGAAGTTTGGTTATCTGTAAACCACATTAATCCTCGGAAATGCGGTTATATAAGAATAAATATATAAATAAATAAAAGTCATTTGTAAAATGGCTCCGAGAACATCTCCATGATTTGGATATTCAAAACATGACTTTTAAAATGATCTCCTTAGTAAACATTCCCCATAAAGTTACTTCATCAATCATAAGATGAGAGATTGTAATACAAGATACTGGACTACAGATAAGATGGTTCACAGCAAGCACTTAAAAAAACCAGGAAATAAAAAAAGCAGGTTTTTCTTGCATAGTCTGTATATAGTACATCTTACTGCAGGGCATGATGTACTATATACAGAAAAACACAATAAGAAAGCATTTCTCACTATAGCACTGCAGTGCCAGAGAAACACTGGGATCATGACGCTGCCAGAATTGTGGAGAATGTAGAAGGTGTGATCACTTGGGGCCATTCTTATTCCCACAGATAAAAGCTCAATGCAAAGAAACTAGATGTTCTGGCAAAGGAGATATGTACAAGAATAACACTAATAGAAATTTCAGATCCAAGTGACTATTCTGTACTATGTGTGGAGAAAGGGAAGATCATTAAGTACCAATGAATGCAATTGGATACCAAGAAAATGTAGCAGAAATTGCCCTATTTGTGTTGGGCACCACTGACCTGATTAAAAAAAACCCTTTAAGCAGAACCTTGATATGTTGCTTGTGTATATGACATCAAATGAAGTCCAGAAGGAAGCTATCTTTGGGACAAAGCAAGTGCATTTACAGCAAATCTGAAAAAAATTGAGATCATTTCCAGTACACCCTATTGTAGATGTGAGATTCATTTCTGTTATGCTAGGCAGAAAATTAACCAATTTAAAGACATCACCCCAAGAAAATCTATCTATGCTGTGTACGGCTCTCATAGTTTTGTCCTTAAAGGGAAGAGGGGAATTTTCAAAGGCTCCTTTTGTACAGGTAAATTCCCATTGCCTGCTTTCTTTTCTTTTCTGTAGACATGATATTAAGTATTGCCAAGATACATTATTTGCTTAGATATGGTTTAATTACTAATTGGCTAATGAGCTTTTCTCTCTTTGTTTTCAGCCATACAACATTCTGCTCCTGTACAGCACCCCTGCCTACATCTTTGATTTATATTCTGCCTTCCACCAAAAAGGACCGGAGTGATTTAGAATACCGCCAAACCAACAATTAAAATATATACAAAGCACAATGACATACATCAAATTGCAAAGAACACAATCAGTAGATCAGCACCTCTCTCTGCATTCTCTGCTATGCCCCTGGGTGTTGGTCTAAGGGGTTTGTTTACTAAAGAGCGGTAAGGGTGCAAAGGTGCCGTTAACAGTCATTATCAGCACCCGTGAGCAGTTAACACTGCAAAAAGCGCTAATAATGCTGGATTAATGTGCGGAAGCTGTTCTCTTAGCGTTAAGGTAAAAGGAGGTGGAGACTGGAGAGTGAGGGTTAATGGGATAGAGACTGGATGGGAATAGCATGCGCCCCTATAACACCAGTTTGTGTTACTGTGCGTTAGAGGCACCATAACTGACTCTTGGAAAGCTCATGGTAAGGGCTATTTCTGAGGTGAGAGAGCCTATTTAAAAGCAATGTGCTCCTCCGACTGTATCTCTCTAATTAGTAATAGTAATGCTCCATTGGCAATAACAGCATGGTGCCCTATTAATATTGAAAAACAGACTTCAGAACAATACTCAACATTTAAACATTTTGAAAAAGATACATTTGCTAGGGTCCTGGCGCCGCACGTAACCGGGTGCGCGGCCTGGTGTGGGACCCTGCACACGTCGGGTGGTGGAAGGGGGGAGAAGGCGCATCGGTGTGGGGGATGCCGGGCGCGTCCTTTGAATTGATTGGCTCCACTTGCGGCAGTGTGCACGAGCAGAGCCAATCAGTATGAGGGCTGGCATGTGCTCCGGCACTGGCAGCGGTTGTCAGAGCACATGCAGTGGAGGCCGGAGGGTGAGCAGCCCACCCAAAAGAGCAGTGGGGCTGTTTGGGGGAGTTGGGTTGTCACAGCGGGGGGGGGGGGGGGGAGGAGGTGGCGGGATCCCAGAGGTTTCTGGGATCCGGAGCCTTAGGCTACTTGGGGTGGGGCGGGGTGCCCACAACCCGGACAACCCCTGGAAGACTTTTGCTATTGATATGGCGAAGTCGGATAGGGGTGGTAGGAACTAGGCCGGTGGTGTGGTCATGGCAGGAGCAGAGGCAAGGTCACCTTGCTAATTGCATGGCTGGTGACGCATTGCTCCACTGGGAGTTTGTTGGATGAATATTCCTGTTATTATGTTCAATATGTTGAATTGGCAAATAAAGCTGCGACCAGTTGTTACCAAGAATGGTTGTCTGTGAAATTTGTGGGAAAGGAGAAAAGGAGTATAGTAGGGGAGGGGGCATTCTAAAGTTGGAAGGGGGAGCGCCGGGTCCGGATACCCGGTTACTAAAAAGAGAGCTGAGAAAACTTGAACGTACCTGGCGCTCAAAGAAAACTACCGAAAACAGAGAAAAATAGTTATCCACGCTAACAAAATACCGTCAGCACATTAATCATATTAAAAAAGATTACTACACGAAACTTCTCATGAAATCAATAAATAAACCAAAAGATCTATTCTCTATTGTAAAATCTGTCAAAATCAATTCAAGAGATCCCACTGAATCACCTGAACTCTCGCCTCAAACACTAGCGGACTACTATATGTCCAAAATCAACTCTGAGATACATCTCCCCTCCATGAGCATCAATAATGTAACTTCAAAAGTAAGAATATGGAAAGAATTTCACCATATTTACTTAGATCCTCTCAAAAAGGGCATAGCCAAGATGAATATAACTACATCTAAAGCAGACCCATGTCCAGTAAACTGGATTAAAGTAGCATGTGATGAGTTAGCACCTATCATACAATCAATAGTCAACCGGTTCCTCTCACAAGGACATATGCCTAGAAGACTTAAGAATGCAATTATACATCCCATCTTAAAAAATAAATTGCTTGACAAATTGTGCCCCTCTTCTTACAGACTTGTCTCTAGTTTACAATTCTTGGCTAAAATAATAGAAAAAAATGTCCACATACAACTACAAGATCACATTGACCTATACGACCCGTTAGACGATAATCAATATGGATTTAGACCCTTTCATAGTGTTGAAACATTAATGTTAGTACTCTACAACAAAATCATAAAAGAAATTGACAATACTAACCAAGCCTCTATCTTCATTTTCCTTGATATTGCTGCAGCCTTTGACTCTGTCATATCTGCATTACTAATACAAAGGCTTCAACAAATAGGACTAAGTGGAACTACATTGCAAAGGTTTACCTCATATCTTTCTAACAGGACTCAACAGGGCAGTATAGGCCAAACATTTTCCAGCACATACCATCAAACAACAGGACTTCCTCAAGGCTCTGCTCTATCCGCCCTTCTTTTCAATATCTACATTCAGCCAATATGTCATCTAATAAAAAAATTCAATATTGATTATGCCATCTATGCAGATGACATAATGCTGTATATGTCCTTCAATGTAAAGGCACCTAACCTTGAGCCCATAATTTTCATGTTTTAAGGATTTAGCAACATGGCTCCAAAAATTTGATCTAAATATCAATTATAAAAAACCTGAGGTATTAATAATCACCAGATCCAAAACTACATTCCACCTTGCAGCATAATTATCAACGATTTCAATCTTGAAGTCAAAGAAGAGGTAAAATACCTAGGCGTCATACTCGACAAACATCTTTCATTCAAAATCCATATTAAAAACACAATAAAGGCTATGGGGTATGTTTACTAAACTGCGTTAGTGCAATTCGCCTTAGGAGCCTCGGTAGTGACAGAAACCCCAAATAAGGACATGGGCGGTACATCGTTACCACTAACGCATGTTCCAAAAACTAACGAGCGTTACAGGGCACTGTGGCGCGTTACTGCGCGTTAATCATAAGAAGGCGTACAGACACAAATCGCTGAAACAGAGCTGTAGCACAATGGTTACTGTACTGACCGCTGTTACAGGCAGCATGGGTTCGAGTCCCCAGTGTGCCTAACACAGAAGGCGGGCCCAAGCATCACCCTGTACATTACATAGGGAATGAGGAGGCATGTTTTTCTTTACGTTGAGTAGTGGTGTCAGAAACACACCCTCACATTGTGCCTAGCCACGTAGGTTGGTGCGTGCGAGGCTGCGTGCATTGGTGCGTGCGTTGGTACGTGCGTAGCTGCGTGCGTTGGTGCGTGCGTACAATCGTGCGTGGGTATGTGTGTTTTTACCAGCGTGGGCACCTTATATTACAGACTCTTTAGGGTGTCTTGCACTTATGCATTATGCTAACAGATGTACGTGTGATGGCCTATGGTTTATCAGAGCCTGTGAGCAGGTGCTGGATTTTCCCAGGGTTGGATTGTGCCAGTCACACCCATGATGCACTGCACATGCAAATCAGCTGTCCACAGATACACACCATGGGGAATGCACCCCCACAGCACATCGGCCTGGTAGGGGGAAGTGACCATGTGCACCCCACAGCACCTCGGCCTGGTAGGGGGTACTGACCATGTGTTGTACTGGCACAGAGTAGCTACACACCGTCACATTGTGCGGGTACTGTGCACACCCTGAGGGTGCAGTGAGGCGCCCAGCACCAGGTCCACAGCACTGTCCATGGCGCAGGTCCAGAACAGTGTTAATGTGTGAGATAGGTAGTTTCTGCCCAAACACCTTAGATATCTCTGTCTGTTTCAGTCAGGTGTAGCCCCCATGGACCCCCTAGGTGGTGCATGTACCACCACCACCACCCCCCCGGGCTGAGGGTGGAAAACAGGGTCTCCTAACAATAGATCCACATTCTACCTCCCTGCAAAGGTGGCAGTAAAGGGGAACATCAACCCCAGTCCTGCTGAACAACAGACACCCCACAGGGCAGTCAATGCAGCTCTGTACACATCCATAACACAATAGCAGATGGACATTAGACCTGGATAAGGTAAGCTGCACCCCACCACTATATGATATTCTCCTGCTGCAAGCCATCAGCCGCTGCACACTGCAAACCACTCCATCAAGACACATACCAGCTGCAAACAGTCTGCTAGTTAGTCAATAGTGCATGTGCCCAGTGGAGATGCATGCACCCAGAACTGGGATGTCAGCATACACAGCAAGCAGATAAATCAGTGACTGGGCCCCAAAAGGAAACCCATATCTATCACATGAGAGAAATACTATATAGCACTATGGGGGTGCCTAGCCATGCTGTGGTCACTCAGCAGGACATACGGAGGTCACCCTGTCTGTGTAGGTGGTGGCCAGCCACTAAAATGTCCCAGTCAGTGCCCTATGCCCTGTGCAGATGCACCCTGGCCAGGCCACCCTGTCCAGCCTATACCCATGGTACCTTGCTCCTCATTATGCACATTGGCAGCCCAATACTGGCAACATTGCTGGCATTGTGGGCTGAGGAAGGTGTTTGCAGCCACCACACACTGGATAGACAGACAGCCACCCCCACACCTATGCCAGCATTGTGCTACTATAGAGGTGTTCAGCAGCCATACCCACCACACCAGTCCTGGGCACAGTACAGGCATGGATATGGTACGCAATACTGTTGGGGGTCACTCCCCAGCGTGGTAAACACTATCAGAGACCAGACCTGCAGCACATACCGCAGACATCAGAATGATTGTTATGGTGGAGCTCAATGAGCAAAATGTGCTTAACGTAGGAATTGATATCTGCCGGTTATCATAGGAAACGTTTGATAGCTGTGTACCATATACCCAGGTGTAGGGTGGCATTGCTAAGGTATGCAAGTGCTAGTATTGGGAGATACAGCAGGGCCCAATGCCCTGCCTCTCCAGGAGGCATTGGCCAATGGGGCCTGTGGGTGTATGTGTGGGTGTGTCTGGCCCTGTTGGCTGCTGCTTTATGGCAGAGTTTCCCAACTCCAGTCCTGGTGTTCCAAACACTGTTCGGGTTTTCATGCTGTCCCTCATAAATATGCATGAGCTACATCTGCATACCATGGGGGTGGTGCATAGATATGCAGCACAGGCATCTCTATTAGAGGCAGCATGGAACCTGAATGGTGTGGGGCCCTCCAGGACTGCATTTGAGAGACTCTGCTCTAGGTAATGCGCCTGTTTATGGTGTCTGTGTTTGGTGTGGTAAAATATAGGCGTATTAACCATGCGTATGTTCTCTGCAATAAAAGAGTGTCTTTACTATCACTGTTTAGTGGTGAGTAAATTATGGGGACTGGGTTGGCAGGAGCCCCAGCTGGGATTTGAACCTGTGATCCTCTGGTCTTACAGGCACTGGCTGTGTCCGTTGCACCACACTGTGGCCACAGAGACAGTGCCATCCCTGGAGATAGGAAAACTGGCCTGACGAGTCAGAAACCCTGCTCTGCACAATTTTACTGTGGGCTCATTTACCTTGTATGGAGACAAAAGTGCAAATAAACCTCAAAAAAGACCTTGAAAAACGGGGCAAACACCCATAACCAAGCTGGGCAACAATGATATCTTTGGGCAACATTAAAAAACACTCCCAGGAAAGCTCCAATAAAATGAAATGATTTTTGAAAGGGTCTACGGAGCGTAGACCCTTCCAAACATCATTTCATTTTTTTGGAGCTTTCCTGGGAGTGTTTTTTAATGTTTCCCATTGCTATCACTGTTGCCCAGCTGAATTATAATTTTTACAATTTTTCTTGTGGTCATTTTAAAGTTTTATTTGATATTTTGTTCTGTGCACATGTATCACACTGCTCACGTTTTGTTGGTTTCCCCGGTTTTGCTGTACATTGCTGATGTAAATGGTTTCTCTTCCCTTTAATATGCCTTTAATGACAGGTTTTCATTCGCGTTGGAATTGAGCTCTGAAATTCAGCGCGTTAGTGTGAGGGGAGCCTCTCCCCGCCCACTCTCCGCCCATTGACCCCTTCTCTCCGCCCACTCTCCACCTTCTGTGCTGTTTTAACGCGCCACGGGGGTTTACGATCGTTAACTGCGGTTAACGCGCGTAACGTACACTTAACGATCATTCGCACATCAGAACGCGTGTTATGACGTGCGAACGATCGTTAAGTGTACGTTACGCGCATTATTCACGATTACCGCAGTTTAGTAAACATACCCCTATATTTAATAAAATCAGACTACTACATTACACCTCTACTATATAGCAACAATTTCAGAACACTGATGTAAACAATGATAATCACACATATTGACTATTGTAATAGTCTACTACATGAGCTACCAAAATAATCGCTTCATCTCCTATTAATGGCTCAGCATATGGCGGCACGTATTATCTATAACTCATGCTGTATGGCTCATATAACACCTATACTTAATGCTCTGTATTGGTTACCTTTACAGAGCAGAATAAAGTACAAGATAATAATAATATCATTCAAAATCATCAGAGATATAGCACCCACAATACTATCTCACCTAATTAAAGTCACACCCAACGACCGCCAAAGAATATGCCTAATGAGTAATACTCTTTCAATCCCATCTGAATACCAAAAGACAAAGTAACACACTAGCAACAGAGCATTCAAGTACTTATCCCCAGTGCTCTGGAATTCTCTGCCAGAAAGACTTAGGGGGGTGTTTACTAAATGGCAGTAGGGGACTCCGTGCAACATCAGAGCAGCAGCCCCTTAGAAATATTACAGACCTGTTCACATTCCACACTCAACTCAAAACTTTCCTATTCAGAGAACATTTTGGATAAAATGACCCAACTCCAAATGTTGACCCAACATAGCACATATCCCACAGTGAAGCACACATGATCCATTTCTACCCACAACTATTCTAGTCGCCTTCTACAAATCAACCACCACATACTCTTTAGATACCACTCTTCCCACACAACCACCTAGACACATTTCCAAAAACTATTCCTAAAACCTCTTATCCACTTGAATTGTAAATAAGTTGAAATTGTAAAAATCATGCAAACACATACGATTGATTACAAGGGCAATAGATCTTTATGCAAGAAGAGTAAAAATAAACAAAAGTGATCGAGAACATAAATTGCAAGTGTTGGAGCAATCCTGGATTTTCAGATTAGCTGCAGTTGCCCCTCAAGGTTTAAATCAAGAACTTGATTGGTGGAGTTTGCTTTGACTTTTCTGTGCGCTGTTAAGTCTGCCTTTATCTGATTTTTGTTGTTTTTATCAATACCATGTGGTTGAGCACGTCATAAGCTATGAAGTTAAATAGGAGCATGAGGAAATGACATATACACATGTTTTGGATCACCGGATGTCCTTTTGAGCATTGAAACAGAGTTTTAAGAATTAATAAACTCTAAACACACTGCTATGTTCATCTGGTGACATCATCTTGTTATTGTTCATATGAAATATGACATAATGCTTCGGGAACAAACAGCTGGATATTGATTGTTGGCTGGACAATGAATTACTGGGATAGCTGTTGAGAGTTCATTAACAACTAAACTGCAAGTTTTGCTTGTTTAATGACTTTTATAGATGTTTTAAAGTGTTTTCACAGATAGTTGTGATGGAACACATTAGTAGTGTCTAGTACACTAGATAAAAATATTAAAAAGGAGAATTTGTGATGAGAGGCTTTATGGCATCATAGTAAACATTCCAACATAATAATTTTTTTCCAGTGGGTGCTCCTTTTCTTAGGAAGGTTCACTTTTTGGTCATTGCTACAAAAAGTAAAAGCATGGGCTATGCTTGGAAGCTAAATATTAAAATGAAGACATGCAGAGTGATGCATTTGGGGTGTAGAAATCCAAAGGAGCTGCGTGCAATAGAAAACAAGAACCTGATGTACACAGACCAGGAGAGAGACCATGGAGTAATAATGCCTGAGGATCTCAAGACTATAAAGTAATGTAACAAGGTGGTGGCCAAAGCCAGAAGGATGCCGGACTGCATAGAGAGGGTATAACTTGCAGAAAGGAGGAGGTAATAATATCCTTGTACAAAGCAATGGTGTGGTCTCTCTTGGAATTATATGTTCATTTTTGGAGGCCATAACAATCTAAGGGGTATGTTTACTAAACCGTCTTAATGTGCGCCCAGCGATAGTGTGCAGGCTGCCATAAAAAGAGTGGGCGTTTCAGTCTTAAAGTAGCAAAACGGGATTATCGCGCGATAACGCACGCTGCTGCACACATTAATGAGCTAAGCGCCGCTAAGCACATTAACGCATGGTAATCTTAAGTAGGCGCCCAGACATGCAAACACAGAAACAGAGGTGTAGTACAATGGTTAATACACTAACTGATGATACAGGGGTCATGAGTGTGATCCCCCAGTGTGCCTAATGCATAAGGCTGGCTGAGGCATCAGCTTTGACATGTAAGTATTGTTTCTTGAGGCATTTTATTAGTATTTTAATTATTGCTACCAGCAAACACACCCTCACGTGCCATAACCTAAGGTGCCACATAAGGCACCCTATAAGGCACTCCATAGGACACATTATAAAGTGCACTGTCTGCCACGGCACCCTATAATGTCCCCTATAGGACACCCTATAAGGCGCTCCATAGGACAACTTATAAGGCACCTTATATGGACTGTAACCATAAGGTGCCTCAGAAGGCGCTTTATAGGGCACCCTATAAAGCGCCTTCTGAGGCAACTTATGGTTACAGTACTCTGAGGGTGTTTTTGCTGGCAGCACTAATGCACATTAAAAATTGACAATGCTCCGGATAGCCCTATCAAATAACCCCACTGTGTGTTTGAACCCATGACCTCTGGCTCCATAGGTAGTGAAGTAACCAGTGGGCTGCAGCAATTAACAAGCCCCTGTCTGGCTACAGAAGGACTGCATGTCACCACACAAACAGTCTGCTGTGGTTACCAGGATAGGGTTAACCCACCCGTACCCATGATGCACTGCACATGCAAATCAGCAGTCTACAGATGATCACAAGATGGGGTATGCACCCCCACAGCACCTCGGCCTGGTAGGGGGAACTGACCGTGTGCACCCCCATAGCACCTCAGCCTGGTAGGGGGTACTGACCGTGTATGTTACTGGCACAGAGCAGCTACAGACCATCACATTGTGCGGGTACTGTGCTCACCCTGAGGGTGAGGTGGGGCACCCAGCACCAGGTCCACAGCACCTTTCATGGCTGAAATAGGCTATATTGCAGTTCCCCATCAGGGCTAGTATGCGTGATAGGTAGTTTCTGCAGACACGTCTGTATTTCTCAGTCATGTCTAGTCCTTATGGGCTATGATGCACCCAAAATAGTGCATAGCCTGTGTTGGCACCATGGTCATATAATGTAGGTGAAGGTGGGGTATTTGGACCCATAGGTGGATTATGTTACCACCACCCAACCCACTGTCTGTGGCTCAGGGTGGGAAACATGATCTCCCACCAACAGAGCCACACTCTACCTCCCCACAATGGTGGCAGTAGAGAAGACCATCAACCCCAGTTCTGCTGAGAAACAGACACCATACAGGGCAGGCAATGCAGATCTGTACACATCCATAAGGCAAAGCAGACAGAAGGCCTGAAAATGCTCAGCTGCCCCCCCCCCCCCCCCACCACTATCTGACATTCTACAGCAGCAAACCTCCAGCTGCTGCACCCTGCAAGATGTTCCATCCAGATACATACTAGCTGCAGACAACCTGCTAGCTATTCCATAGTGCATGTTTCTGGAGAAGATGCATGTACCCAGAACTGGGATGTCAGCATACACACCAAGCAGGTAAGTCAGTGATTGGGACCCAAAAGAAAACCATAAACATCACATGAAAGAAACACTGTATAGCACTATGGGGGAACCTAGCCATGCCGTGGTCACTGCTCAGTCAGGGTGAGAGTAACCTCCCAGTAGGACATGCTGTGGCCACCCTGTCTGTGCAGGTGGTTGTCAGGCACTACAATGTCCGAGTCATTGCCCTATGCCCTGTGCAGATGCATCCTGGCCAGGCCACCCTGTCCGGGCTATACCCATGGTACCTTACCCCTCATTATGCACAGTGGCAGGCTTACACTGGCAACAGTGTTGGCTGAGGAAGGTGTTGGAAGACACCACACACTGGATAGACAGACAGACGCTCCCACACCTATGCCAGCATTGTGCAAATATAGAGGCTCTTGGCAGCCCTGGCCACCACACCAGTCCTGGGTACAGTGCAGGCATGGCTATGGTACGCAATACTGTTGGGGTCACTCCCCAGGGTGGTAAACACTGTCAGACATCAGACCTGAAGCACACTCCACAGACAGCAGAAAGGTTGCTATGATGCAGCTCAATCAGCAAATTGTGCTTAACTTAGGAATTGCTATCTTCCAGTAATCATAGCAACCGTTTGATAGGTGTGTACAATATTCCCAGGTTTAGGGTGGCATTGTTAAGGTATGCAAGTGCTAGTATTGGGAGATGCACGCAGGGCCCAACATCCTGCCTCTCCAGGAGGATTTGGATAATGGAGCCTGTGGGTGCGGGTGTGTCTGCCCCTGTTGGCCGCTGCTCTAGGGCAGAGGTTCCCAACTCCAGTCCTGGTGGGCCAAACACTGTTCGGGTTTTCATGCTGTCCCTAATGAATATGCATGAGATACATCTGCATACCATGGGGGCGGTGCATAGACATGCAGCACAGCTGTGTTTATTAGAGGCAGAATGGAACCTGAATGGTGTTTGGCCCTCCAGGACTGCATTTTGGAGACTCTGCCCTAGGTAATGTGCATGTTTATGGTGACTGTGCTCTGTAGGGTAAAATGTAGGTTTATTGGGCATGTTTCTGTTATCTGCAATAAAGGTTCTGTCTGTATTAGCATGTTTTAGTAGTGGGTAAAACATGGGGACTGGATTGGCAGGAACCACAGCTGGGACTTGAACCTGTGACCTTCTGCTCCTGAACATATTGGCTGTGTTCACTGCACCACCGTGTTGTCACAAAGACAGCATTTTCCCTGGTGATACCATGACTGTTCATCCAGCAGGGCCTGTCTGTTGCAGTGCATGGCACCCACCTACACAGGGCTAGAGCCATGGTCTGCTCTGGGCAGCTGCCACTGCCCCCCCTCCACCACCAGTACCCCTCTGCCACCATGCTGACATGCCCTTCTGCTGGTGGTGCTGGTGCTGTGCAGTCTCAGGCCATCCAGTGTGTGGGTAGGCGGCTGCCTATGGTGCGGGTTCTGGGGTAGGGGTGCCTGCATAGCTGTCCACGCTTTCCCCCAGCACCGCCTGCCAATGTTCCGTGCCATTGGGGGTACCTGCTGGATACTATTCCCTGTGACACCGTGGGAAGCACTCTTGCCCATGTTGGGCCCTCATCAGTTGCTGTCTGGCTGCTCTACTGTTTCAGCATTCCTATGGGCCAGCTAGGCATTACCCTAGTCCGCACTGTGCCCCAGCTGCACCACAGCATGTGCCGCCTGCAGCCCTCTGTATCCCCTTTTCCAGCATCTGTCCAGTTGCCCGTTCCGACATGCCCGCCCTCCTGTTATGGAACATGTGCACACCATAGGAAACCTGTCCAATGGAGAGGAAAACCCTCATCAGCGCAATTTCACTGTGGGCTCATTCACCTTGTATGGGGACAGAGCATAGACCCTTCCAAAATCCATATCTTTTTTTTGGAGCTTTCTTTGGGGTGTTTTTTGATGTTTCCCATTGATATCACTATTGCCCAGCTTGGTTATGTTTTTTTTACATTTTATTCTGGTCATTTTCACTGTTTTTTTGCCCTTTTGTTCCGTGCACATGTATCACACTTATCACTTTTTTGTAGGTTTCCCTGGTTTTGCTGTACATTGCTGACGGAAATGGTTTCTTTTCCCTTTAAATCAGCTCTAACGCCAGGGTTTCACTGGCGTTAGTTTTCAGCCTCTGATTTCACAGCGTTAGTGTGCAGGGAGCCTCTCCCCTCCCACTCTCTGTCCATTGACCCTCTCTCTCCGCCCCTGGGGATCCTTCCTCCGTCCTCCGGGAGCCTTTCTCTGCCTTCAGCGCTCGTTTGCGCCTTAGCGCGCGATAAGGCGCCATTATCGCGCGATAAGGTGCCTTATCGTTCGATAACATGGGAGAGCGCACGTTAAGACGGTTTAGTAAACATACCCCTAAGAATACAAAAAGAGGTTCAGAGAAAGGGCCCACAATGGTAGCTGGTCTGCACCATAAGACATATGAGAAGAGGCCTGAAGACCTGAATACATATATTCTAGAGCAGAGGAGGAAAAGAAGAGATGTGCTACCAGGGCTTTTCTTGGGGTGGGGGGAGGGGGGTACTCGGTGGTACCGAGTACCAGCACCTCTTACATTGCTTGCTGAAATTTACCCATGGCCCTCATATATTAATGAAAAATCTCTGCATATGAATACAGGCACCTTTTTTGCAAGGAAAAAATATACTAGGTGATACAGACATTTAGGGGATAAGGGCCCGATATTTGGTTAGGCGAGCTATGAGCTGCGTCGGCGCATAGCCCTGCCTGCTCACCCTTAACCCTGCATATTCAATGCCACACTGATGGCATTGAATATCTAGTTTGGGAGCCCTGAGGAAACCGCCTAACCATGTAGTGATGATGTTGGACCGCTACCTGGTTAGCATCCACGGCTAAGACAAGGTATGCCAAAAGCTCGTCTAGTTTTAGCTGTGGAGCGCTAACCGGGTAGCTGTCCAATATTACCACTGCTCCGTTACCGCCATTCTCCACTCCCGCGGTGCCCCGGAACGCAGTTTACTAGGCTGTAAACCATGTAAATTTCTTTTGAATATCAAATTCCTAAGGGGTATGTTTACTAAACTGTCTTAATGTGCGCTCTGTGATGTTATCACACGAAAAGGTACCTTATCGCGCGATAATGGCGCTTTATCAGGCGCACAGGTACCTTATCGCGCGATAACGCGCGCAGCGGCGCAAACAAGCGCTGAAGGTGGGGAAAGGCTCACGGAGGGCAGAGGAAGGCTCCCCAGGGGGGAGAGAAGGAGTCAATTGGTGGAGAGTGGGAGGGGAGAGGCTCCCCACACCCTAACGCTGTGAAATCCGAGGCTGAAAACTAACGCCAGTGAAACCCTGGCGTTAGAGCTGATTAAAGGGAAAATAAACCATTTCCGTCAGCAATGTACAGCAAAACCAGGGAAACCGTACAAAAAAGTGATAAGTGTGATACATGTGCACGGAACAAAAGGGCAAAGAAACAGTGAAAATGACCAGAAGAAAACCAGGGAAACCTACAAAAAAGTAATAAGTGTGATACATGTGCACGGAACAAAAGTGCAAATAAACACTGAAAATGACCCCAACAAAATATAAAAAAAAACATAACCTAGCTGGGCAATAGTGATATTAATGGGGAACATCAAAAAACACTCCCAAGAAAGCTCCAAAAAAAAAGATATGAATTTTGGAAGGGTCAACGCTCCGCCCCCATACAAGGTGAATGATCCCACAGTGAAATAGCGCTGATCAGGGTTTACCTCTCCATTGGATAGGTTTCCTATGGTGTGCACATGTTCCACAACAGCAGGGCGGGCATGTCAGAATGGGCAACTGGACAGATGCTGGGAAAGGGGACACAGAGGGCTGCAGACGGCACATGCTGTACTGCAGCTGGGCCACAATGCGGACTAGGATGATGCCTAGGTGGCCCATAGGAATGCTGAAACAGTAGAGCAGCCAGACAGCAACTGATGAGGGCCCAGCATGGGCACGAGTGTGCTTCCCACAGTGTCACAGGGGATAGTACCCAGCAGGTACACCCAAGGGCACAGAACTTTGGCAGGCGGTGCTGGGGGGAAGCGTGGACATCTATGCAGGCACCCCTACCCCAGAACCCGCACCATAGGCAGCCGCCTACCCGCACACTGGATGGCCTGAGACTGCGCTCCACCAGCACCACCAGCAGAAGGGCATGTCAGTAGGGTGGCAGAGGGGTACTGGTGGTGGAGGGGGCAGTGGCAGTTTCCCAGAGCACACCGTGGCCTAGCCCTGTGTAGGTGGGTGCCATGCATTGCAACAGACAGGCCCTGTCTGACGAACAGTCATGGTATCCACAGGGAATGCACTGTCTCTGTGGCAACATGATGGTGCAGTGCACACAGCCAGTGTGTTCAGGAGCAGAAGGTCACAAGTTCAAGTCCCAGCTGTGGTTCCTGTCAACCCAGTCCCCATATTTTACCCACTACTAAAACGTGCTAATACAGACAGAACCTTTAGTGCAGATGACGTAGACATGCCCAAAACACCTACAGTTTACCCTACAGAGCACAAACACCATAAACATGTGCATTACCTAGAGCAGAGTCTCCCAAATGCAGTCCTGGAGGGCCAAACACCATTCAGGTTCCATGCTGCCTCTAATAAATGTGGCTGTGCTGCATTGCTATGCACCGCCCCCATGGTATGCAGATGTATCTCATGCATATTCATTAGGGACAGCATGAAAACCCGAACAGTGTTTGGCCCTCCAGGACTGGAGTTGGGAACCTCTGCCTTAGAGCAGCGGCCAATAGGGGCAGACACACCCGCACCCACAGGCTCCATTATCCCAAGCCTCCTGGAGAGGCAGGATGTTGGGCCCCGCATGCATCTCCCCATACTAGCACTTGCACACCTTAGCAATGCCACCCTAAACATTGGAAAACTGTACACAGCAATCAAAAGGTTGCTATGATAACTGGCAGATAGCAATTCCTACATTAAGCACAATTGGCTGATTGAGCTGCATCATAGCAAACTTTCTGATGTCTGTGGAGTGTGCCTCAGGTCTGGTGTCTGACAGAGTGACCCCAACAGTATTGCGTACCATAGCCATGCCTGCACTGTGCCCAGGACTGGTGTGGTGGCCAGGGCTGCCAAACACCTCTATAGTTGCACAATGCTGGCATAGGTGTGTGGAGTGTGTGTCTGTCTATCCCAGAGGTGTCCAAACCTGTCCTGGAGGGCCACAATCCTGCCAGGTTTTGGGATAGCCCTAATGAATATGCATGAGATATATATGCATTAGAGATAGCCTGCCAACCTGCTTGGTTTGTGGCCCTCCAGGACTGGATTTGGAGACCCCTGCCTTACACCTCTGTCATTTAAGATTGTGAGTGGGCAAGGTGCAGATGTCCAAGACATAAAAAAGGTTAGATAGAATTTGTCACATTCCTCCTCACTTCTCACCACCACCAAAATTGGTGGTGGTGAGAATCGAGGATGAATGTGACACATTCTAGCTACCCTTTTGATGTCTAGGACATCTGTACCTTGCCCACTCACCATCTTAAATGACAGAGGTGTAAAGCAGGGGTCTCCAAATCCAGTCCTGGAGGGCCACAAACCAGTCAGGTTGGCAGGATATCTCTAATGCATATATATCTCATGCATATTCATTACAGCTATCCCAAAACCTGGCAGGATTGTGGCCCTCCAGGACAGGTTTGGACACCTCTGGTTTATCCAGTGTGTGGTGGCTGCCAACACCCTCCACAGCCCACACTGCTAGCACTGTTGTCAGTATTGGCCTGACAATCTGCATAATGAGGAACAAGGTACTGTGGGAATAGCCTGGATATTTTATTTTATTTATTTATTTAACAGTATTTCTAAACCGCCTTATCTTAATAATCAAGGTGGTATCACAGCAAACAATCAGGTCAAGTGAGTGTGTTATACATGCAGTGGGGGGAAATTGAGTGTGTGTTGTATTGTGTGCTAGATTGTGTGAGCTATTTACAGAGTGGGCTATATACAGTGGTGCAAAAACAAGTTCCATGCATACATTGGTTAGGCGGGATCATGTGCTGTTGTTCATTCTCTGAAGTTATGTGATGTGTCCATAGTGTTCTATGAACAGTATGGTTTTCAGCTGTTTTCTGAAGTCTTTTAGGTCTGTAGTGGCCCTCAAGTCATCCGGGAGTTTGTTCCATATTGTTGGAGCGGCCATTGAGAGTGCTCTGTCTGTTGTGTCCTTGCGTGTGTGTTTGTATTCACTTGGGGTGCTGACTCTGTTGTGGGTTTGTTTTCTTCTGGGACGCGTACTGGTGTCTGATTGTATGAGGGTGTGTAGGCTGTTGGCTGATGTATGGTGTTTTATCTTGAATATGTTTATGATAGTTTTGTATTTGATGCGTGCACCGATTGGAAGCCAGTGTAAGTCCTTTAAGGTGGGTGTGATGTGCTCCTGTCTTGCAGTTCCTGATATGATTCGTGCAGCAGTGTTTTGTGCTAGTTGTAGAGGTTTGAGGGCTTGTTTCGGTAGGCCAAGGTATATCGGATTGCAGAAGTCCAGTAGTGGGGTTATCAGTGCTTGACAGACGGTACGGAAGTGTTCCGGGGCAAGGAGCGGCTTTAGTCTCCTGATGATTCGCATCTTGTAGTAGGCTTTTTGGATTGTTTTATCTATGTGTGGATTGAGATTGAGTTTATTGTCCAGAGTAACTCCGAGGTATCTCACTTCTGATCTTATTGGTATAGTGGTGCTTTGTATCTTTAAATTTGGTGGGTGTATGAAGCTTTGGTTCCGGGTGATGATTAGGGCTTCGGTCTTGTTGTAGTTTATTGCTAGGTTGTTGTTTTGACACCAATTCTCCATTTGGGTGAGGCAGTCTGTTATCTTAGAGAAGTCCGGGTTGTTGATTGATATTGGGGTGTATATCATTATGTCGTCTGCATATATTGTGTATTGAATGTTGTTCTTTTTCATGATGTTGCAAATTGGTTGTATGTAGATGTTAAATAGGAGTGCCGAGAGTGCGGATCCTTGAGGTACTCCCTGTCGGACGTTTATGGGTCGAGAGGTGTTGTGTCCCGACTTGACCTGTAGCTGTCTTTCGGTTAGGTACGAGTGGAACCACTTCAATGTGATACCGTGTATACCAGTGTTCTTTAGTCTTTCCAGGAGGGTGTTGTGGTCCACTGTGTCGAAGGCTGAGGAGATGTCGATGAAGATCATTATGATTCCATTCTTGGTGTTGTCGATTATTCTTAGGATGCTGTCGAAGAGGTAGATCAGTAGCGTTTCGACTCCATGGTTGGGACGAAATCCGTGTTGGTTGTCATCGAGTGTTTCCTGTTTGTCGATGTGTTCCTGAAGTTGTAGTTGGACCATTTTTTCGATTATTTTTGCAAGGAAGGGTATGCTGGAGATTGGTCGATATGCTGCTGGATCTTTTTTGTCGAGATTTGTTTTCTTCATGATTGATCTTACTGAAGCAAGCTTTAGTTGCTTTGGCATGAGTCCTTGAGTGAGTGAGTTGTGTATTATTTTATGTATGGTGGGGATGAAGCAGGATTTGGTGGCTTTGAGCCATGACACTGGGCACGGGTCTGTAGGGGCAGTGCTTGTATTGATTGTAGAGATGATGTGAGATATCTGTTCAGTTGAGGGTGAGTAGAATGTGCCCCATGTTTTGGGGTGTACGTCCGACCTGTTGGTCCCACTGGTTGTTGTTCGCTCTGTGGAGTGAAATTTGTCTTTGATATGATCGGCGAAATCCTGTGGGTCAACTTGTACTTCGCCTTCTGTTGATTGTTTTTTTGTGAGGATCTTTACTATTTCGAAGAGCTCTCTGGGTTTGTTGATAGAAGTATTTATCATGTTTGTGTGGAATTCCCTCTTTGATTGGTTGATGTGTTCATTGTATTGTTTTTGCTTTTTTAGGTAGAGATGCTGGTCGGCGGTTGCTTTGTTTTTTCTCCATCTCCGTTCAATCTTCCTGAGCTCTCTTTTCCTTCCGTATTTTTGCTGAGTACCATGGCTTGTTTTGTCTCTTGTTGTGGTGTTGTTTCTTGAACCTACCACCAGATGGTTTGGCGGCGTTAGCTAGAATGCTGTTCCAGCTGGAGACTTGTTCCTCTAGGTCATCTGTGGTAACGTTCAAGTGTTGTATTGTGTCCTGTATGAATTCGTCCCTGTCGAAATGCTTGAATCGTCTTTGTGTGTGTGAGATGTTAGCTCTTTCGTTCGTCTGGTCCTCTTGATATCGTAGCTTGGTCTCGATTAAGTAATGGTCAGACCATGGCACTGGGGTAATGGTGGGTGGAGAAATTAGGTCTCTTGATGTTAGGTAGTTGGATGCAAAGATGAGGTCTGGGGATGATCCATGTCTGTGTGTTGGTGCATTGATTATCTGTGTGAATTGGAGTGAGGTCATTGCTTGAAGGAAGGCCTCTGCGTCTTTGGCATTGGTGGACTTGAGGTTGAAGTCTCCAATCATTAGCGCTGGTTTGTTGTTTGTTGTTATGGCACAGGCTTCTTCGAGAGTGAGGGCTAGTTCATCGGGTGGAGCTCTGGGTGCTCTGTATGTTAGGCAGATTGCAATGTTCTTGTTTTTGATGCTAATTGTGTTACATTGCTGTGTATCGGTGAAGTTCTGTGTCTTGAACTTTAGCTTTGTTTTCGCTATTATCAGGACTCCTCCTCCACGCTTTTGTGTGCGTGGGCAGTTGTACACTGAGTAGTTGTCCGGTACTAGTTGGTTGAGTAGTACGTTGTCGGTAGGGTTGAGCCATGTCTCTGTGATGCATATTATGTCGGGCTGTCGCTCTTCTATGTGGTCTGCAATAGTGTGTATCTTGTTGCAGACGGATCTGGCATTTATGAGCTCAATCGTTGTTGTTTTCGTTGCTGAGGTTGCTGTTCCATGAGTTTCCTTTGTGCTTGCGTGGGAGTTTGATTTGTGTCTGTTTGGTCGCTTTGCCTGGTAAGCCCTGAGTGTCTCTTTGTGTGTGTGCTGTGGTTCTGAATATGGTAATGCAGTTGGTGGATGCCATATTGTGTTTGCTTGTGGGTAGTGTAGGTGTGTGGTTGGTGGGAGGAGTTGTGTGACTAGTAGGTAGAGTGGTAGGAAGTATGTGGCGTGCATGTTTTCCCTTGTTATGTTCTGTTAGGGTGAAGCCTGTTTTCTTGAGACTTCGTCTGTTGTCTGTTTGGGGAGAGTTGAACTTGGTGCGTGAGCTTGTTCCGTGGTGGGAGAGCCGGATCTGCGTGGGGTGCTTTGGTGCGGGAGCCTGTCCCGTGGAGGGAGCCTGTCCCGTGAATGGATAGCCGGATCTGCGTAGGGTGCCTTGGTGCGGGAGCCTGTCCCGTGGAGGGAGCCTGTCCCGTGAATGGATAGCCGGATCTGCGTAGGGTGCCTTGGTGCGGGAGCCTGTCCCGTGGAGGGAGCCTGTCCCGTGAATGGATAGCCGGATCTGCGTAGGGTGCCTTGGTGCGGGAGCCTGTCCCGTGGAGGGAGCCTGTCCCGTGAATGGATAGCCGGATCTGCGTAGGGTGCCTTGGTGCGGGAGCCTGTCCCGTGGAGGGAGCCTGTCCCATGAATGGATAGCCGGATCTGCGTAGGGTGCCTTGGTGCGGGAGCCTGTCCCGTGGAGGGAGCCTGTCCCATGGATGGAGAGCCGGATCTGCGTGGGGTGCCTTGGTGCGGGAGCCTGTCCCGTGGAGGGAGCCTGTCCCGTGGATGGAGAGCCGGATCTGCGTGGGGTGCCTTGGTGCGGGAGCCTGTCCCGTGGAGGGAGCCTGTCCCGTGGATGGAGAGCCGGATCTGTGAAGGGTGCCTTGTTGCGGGAGCCTGACCCGTGGAGGTAGAGCTGTGACTGCTAAGGTGTGTGGTGGAAGTGGGAGTTTTGTAGGTGTGGAGTGTGTGAGGTTTTTGCGATTTGCGTGGGTGGATAGGGTGGCCTGGCCTGGCTGCATCTGCACAGGGCATAGGGCAATGGCTCGGACATTGTATTGCCCAGCCACCACCTGCATGGACAGCATGGCCACAGCATGTCCTGCTGGGATGTCACTCTCACCCTGACTGAGCAGTGACCACGGCATGGCTAGGTTCCCCCATAGTGTTATATAATATTTTCGCATGTGATATTTATGGGTTCCTTTTGGGGCCCAATCACTGCCTTATCTGCTTGGTGTGTATGCTGGCATCCTAGTTCTGGGTACACACATTTTCTCCAGGACCATGCACTATGGGCTAGCTAGCAGACTGTCTGCAGCTAGTATGTGTCTTGCTGGAACACCTTGCAGGGTGCAGCGGCTGGAGGCTTGCTGCTGGAGAATGTCAGATAGTGGTGGGGGGTGCAGCTGAGCATTTCCAGGTCTATGGTCTGTCTGATATTGCTTTATGGATGTGTACAGCTCTGCATTGCCTGCCCTGTAGGATGTCTGTTCCCCAGCAGGACTGGGGTTGATCGTCCCCTCTACTGCTACCATTGCAGGGAGGTAGAATGTGGATCTTTTTGTGGGCGGTCCTGTTTGCCACTTTGAGCCCAAGAGGGTGGGTTGTGTGGTGGTACATAATCCACCTATGTTTCCAAAGAGGGATCAAACTCATGACCCCTGTACCATCAGTCAGTGTATTAACCATTGTGCTACACCTCTGCTTCTACATTTGCCTGTCTGCGCGCCTACTTAAGATTATCGCGCGTTAATGTGCTTAGCGGCGTTTCGCCCAATAATGTGCACAGCGTGCATTATCGCATGATAATCCCGTTTTGCAAAGTTAAGACTGAAATGCCAACTCCTTTTATGGCATCCTGCACACTATCGCCGGGCGCCCGTTAAGACTGCTTAGTAAACATACCCCTAACACAGTGCTGGCTGGCTTCAGAAGGACTGCAGGTCACAGCAAAAACTGCTGTGGTTACCAGGATAGGGTAAACCCACCCGTACCCATGATGCACTGTACATGCAGATCAGCAGTCTACATCTGATCACAGGATGGGGTATGCGCCTCTACAGCACCTCGGCCTGGTAGGGGGAACTGACCGTGTGTGTTACTGGCACAGAGTAGCTACAGACAGTGACATTGTGCAGTTCCTGTGCTCACCCTGAGGGTGAGGTGGGGCGCCTAGCACCAGGTCCGCAGCACCTTGTTTGACTGGGCTATGTTATACTGCAGTTTTTCTTCAGTGCCAGTGTGTGATAGGTAGTTCCTATAGCCACACCTAGGATATACCTGTGTCCATCTGTTTTTCCCAGTCACATCTAGCCCTTGTGGACTGTGATGCACCCAGGATAGTACATATCCTGTGTGGTTGCCCTGGTCACATGTTATAGAAGGGTGGTGTGGACCCAAAAGTGGATTATGTAGCACCACCCAACCCACTCTCACTGGGTCAGGGTTGGGGACAGAATCTCCCATCAACAGATCCACACTCCAGAGGCATTAGAGAGGGCTATCACCCCAGTCCTGCTGGGGAATAGGCATCCTCCAGGGCAGTCAATGCAGATCTGTATCTATCACATAGGGCACAGGCAGTAGGCAGTTTCTACATTCCTATGTGCCACCTAGGCATCTGCCTAGTCCACCCTGTGCCCCAGCTGCCCCACTGCATGTCAAACCTGTAGCTCCTTGTACCCCATTTGCAGCCTCACCATAGTGTCCTTTCATACTTGGGTACTATGCTGTTGCTGCACATGTTTCACTACTATCATTTTTCTTGGTTTTCCTGTCTTTGCTGTACATTGCTGACTGAAATGTTTTCTCTCTCCTGCAAATGTGCCTCTAACACGAGGTTTTCCCTGGCGTTAATTTTCAGACCTTCATTTCACAGTGTTAGTGTACCTGGAGCCTCTCCCCACCCACTCTATGCCCATTGACCCCTTCTCTCTGCCCTCTGGGGAGCCTTACTCCACCCTCTGTGTGCCTTAATGCCGCAGGAGATGTGTAAACATGAAACCTCACGCTTACGTGCAATAATGTTACTTTAGCGTGTGATAATGTTACGTATAGCATGCTTATTGCGCTGTTGCGACATTATCGCTGTTTAGTAAACATACCCAAAAGGGTGGTAGACACTGATGGAGATGGTGGGTACAGAATTAGTGATAGAATTCAAAAAGGCCTGAGATAAACACAGAGGATCCTAATATAGGAAAAGGAACATTCCTGCTCAAAGCAAAACTTAAATGACTCACTTAGTGACATTAGAGCAGGGGTAATCTTATGAAGTGGCAGATACAACCCAAAATAAAACATAGGGCAGAGTAAACTGCACAAAGTAATAATTACAACCCTAAACACCTTACTGGGCAGACTAGTTGTCCATGCTGGTCTTTATCTGCTGTCATTTACTATGGAGCCACCACTTCCCATGCTCTTCGCCTCCTCCCTCATTTATGGCATAGGCCTTACTGGCCTGAGAACTTACTTATATCTAGGCAGTGCAGAGAGCCTGTGCTGCCCACTTAATTCTTTCAGAAGTGACCTTGTATAAAATTTCCCTTCTTCTATTTATGTAATATATGCATTGTGTCATTTCATGCTCACCTTTATGTACCATACGGGCAGGTATTCCTTGGGATGGTGTTTGAAATTATCTGGATCTATTGCCTTTTCAAGAGTATGCACATATTTTAACTCAAAGACAGTATGAGAGTCATTCCGAGGCACGAACAGCGGGGATGGACATCATGTTGGGACATCCATCCCCGCTATTCGTGTCCTCTTCCGACTCTGACTAACTTCCCTGCACATTGTATGGGGAAGTTAAATAGGATGGGAAAGGGGTGGCATTAGGGTGGGCAGTGGGCGGTCACTGGCCCCGGACATACAGGACCGATTCCAATGTCGGCCCTGTACAACAGGGGCCAGCAGCCTGAATTGGGAACTTATTCCACCTCTGAGGTGGAAAACGTTCCCCTAGTTGGTGGATCAGGCAGGCCCTGGGCCCAGGAAAATCAAGTATTTTTCACCTCTGTGGGTAGTTACAAAATTATCCTCTAAAAAAGTGAACATGCATTTTGGTGAATGAGTGTTAGCCTGTCTGTGAATGAAGTGGAGGGTGTTTACAGAGCCTTTATCTGTCTTTCCCTCCTATGCATTCCAAATATCTTTCTTCATTCTTTGACAAAGATGTTTTCGTCTTCTTCCCAAATATGTCACAAACATTTGTTTGCAGGTCAGTCTTATTTTTCATTATACATCCTCCAGAGGACAAAGAAGATTTTGAGTAAATTGAGCACAGCATGCTTTGATGACAATCCCCTATACATCTTAGCTGTACTAGCATCAAAAGAAGTGCATTTCAGTATGGTAATATTCACCTTGCCAGTAACAGCATGGAAAACAAAGAAAACCCTTTATCAGTACATTGGAAAGATTAGTGCTGGAGCACAGAAGTTTAATTTCCCATTAATCTTCAATAGCCAGATGGTAAATCAATACTTTTGTCAATCTGTGTTAAGTTTGATGACATTACACAGAGTGAAGTCCTGGCATTGCTGGAGTTGAAACAGCTCTCTATTTTATCCTCAAATATTTCTCAGAAACAGCATATTTAACTGCTGGTTTTATTCTCTATGGCACTGATGTTTTCATTTTGCATTTTCTATAATACATTTTGTTTAATCATTACTGTGTTGTCTTCTATAAACAGCTATTGTGAGGTGTACATTGCTAGATTTGATGTATATTCTTAAATTGCATGTCCCTTTCAAAGCCTATCAAGAGGTATGCAATGATGCCCCTTTGTTATTTCAAAGCTCTGAAAAATTAGTTTGTATTATTTTTACCAAATTTTCCATGAATTTTAGGGATATGTTTACTAAAAAGTATTAAGGGCGTACTTGTTAGCAAGCAATAGCAGCAGCGGTAAGGGTGTTATAACGTGCTTCCTCCAGGTACTTCCTTCCCATATGATGGCAAGCAATGCAGAGACTAACATGAGATCCTTTGCCACATTTTGGCAGCTGTAATTGTGTGCACACCATTCAGAGGTCAGTGTCCCATTGTCACACTCAGGCACACAGATACATTTGGACCTATGCTGCTGGATGCTTTTGCCAATGATCAGTGGACAGTGTTGAGGTGATGTTTATTGTGTGCAAATTTGCCTGATACATACCTGCCTGTATGTGCATACACTGCATAGAGCAGAGTCCCCTGGATTGCACTCTGTGCATGGGCAAGAACAACACGGATGCAGGTAAATCACAGAATCCTGCTAGTGTCACAAACTAAGTGAAGAGAATGATTTGGACATTCACAGAGGCCAGCCCTCCACCTGAGCTTAGTTCTCTATATTTCTGGTCACACTGCCACAAAAACCCAGGAGCTGCTGGGTCACCAGGAGTCAGTATTGACTTGAGGGCACATATTAGTGTTATTCTTTTTTATGTGTTATGCACATTGGTTCTGCAAGTATGCACATTGCAATCATAACTATCTGGCAGCATGACTTTATTGCCTCTGCTGCATCACATTGCAAAGGGTTATCCAACTTGACCCTGTAGATGCATGACACATGAGTTGTACATGATATTGGAAAATGATGTGATAACTGTGAATGAACATTGTTTGCTCCATCACATATATGCAGTACATGCAGGCATGTCACACTCCTGGGAGAAACATGAGTTCAGAGACATGCATGGACACCAGGTGTATAACATCATGCCAGTGACTTGTTCCTCCAGATAGCATGGGATCTATTCTGAACCACAAATAAGGTACATAGACGTGTCATGTAGAAGTCCACATGCTGTCAATGTCAAAAATCGTATTCCAAAATGGGAACAGTGCAGACACACAGGCCAGGTGAACGTGGAACACTGGACATCTAGAAAAGGGGTGGGTCGGGGTTATGCCCGATGGCATCGACCTCCAAGTTGTATTCTGTGCATGGCCATGTATGTGCACCAACCAGAAGCTAGATGTACAAATTATACCAACAGAAACATGGAATAAGGGCAGGAGATAGACAAAAGAAGACCAGCATACAGGCAAGGCACAGGCACCATGGCAACAGACAAATGAGCATGTTTCTGGAGAATGCTGCCAAAGGAGACATGGAGACAGGCAGATAATGAACCAAAGTATGTATTGACATGCAGACAACATAGATACAAATATACAGAGCATATAGCACCTACAGAGGCCTGCACAAACCATGCCACCCTGCACAAGACCCTCTCACCCATGTGACACCCCCAGAAAAATACTGCCTATACCACATGCCCAAGTAACCCACCACAGCCCCTGACACAGCACCCCCACTCACCCCCCACAAACCCCATCCATAAAAATACAGTGAAACCCCAGGAACACCCATTGGGACAATGGGCCAGGACTACCGCTGTCCCCCACATACCCTTACCCACCCCCTTACCCACCCCTGCCTTGAGACCCCTCTGCTGGCCCCCAGTGCTGGGATATTTTCTGGATTGGAGAAAGATGTGTCCCCAGAGGATGAGTTGGTGTCCCCACTGTGCCCCCGCTGAGCCCTATGGAAAGGGGGGAAACCATAGGTGTCCCTGCATCTCAAGACATGGGACCCAGGATATTGGACTGCCGCCCTGGCAATGCACCCCCTCCAGCTGATGCCACCCATGCAGTGGCACATGTGGCCACCCTGCTGGCAGAAGGCATGGCTATAGGCACTGGATTGTGGGCAGATGCCACAGCAGCAGTGGACAGTGGTAGAGGTGGTGAGACAGGTCTGGTGGCTGCAGATAGTAGCTCAGGGGCGTGGATGGGGTCAGGAGCACCCCGCAACCTGCCCAGCTGGCTGACAAGGGCCATAATGTTTGCCCCAAGGTGGCCTATGGAGGCATCAAGCTGGGCTGTTGCAGCTAGCTGCTGCTGTTGGAGGGCCAGCTGCCATTCCTGGAGGGCCAGCTGTTGCTCCTGGAGTGAGATACCTCAGCAAAGAAGTTCCAGCTTCATGTGCATATGCCATGAATGTGCCTCATTGCGGGTGAGCAGGCACTGGGAACACTGCTCCAGCAGCACTGATGTGCATTGCCATAGCCACTTCCTGTGCAAGTCCCCTCATGGTTGCCCTGGTGGCTCTGGTGACAATGGGGCCTGGTCCTCCCATCCTCTGATGTGATATTCCCCTCCCCATCTGTATCAGCAGGTCCAGTGGCAAAGTCACTAGGGCTGCCCAGATACGATCCATCTGCTTCTGCTGTGCTTCTGCTGGTGCCACTTGCCACTGAGGCTACAGTCTGTGCAGGTGACTGGGGCAGTGGTGGAGTGGCTGATGGTATGATTGGCAAGGAAGCAGTGCTGGGACCTTTTGGGAGAAGCAAGACCAAGCAAACCATTATGGATGCATGCAGCCAGTGTGCACATACAGGCATACATGCAGAGGTGTAGGGAGAAGGACCCATAGACACAACAGTGCAGATGCGTGGGCATAGCAGAGACCGAGACATGCAACACAGTGCAGACCGCTACCACAGAGCCCCCCACAGAGGTAGTAGAGGGAAAAGTGGATGTGTGACAAGGCCATGAGTGGCCACCAAGCACCCTAAGGGGGGACATGTGAAAGGTGCAGTGGGAGGTAAGGAGGTGGCCCAAAACCAGAGATTCAGGGTGCAGAGAGAGGCCATATAGGAGGCAAAAGACAGATCATGCACATACCCCATTCCCCTGCCATCCTTGTGGTGTCCAGGTCACTGATGCCCTCCAAAGTAGCAGTGTCAACCGTTGCTAGGACCTGTATCTTCATGTCAGTAAACTGTGGCCCCTGAGCATCTGGACCCTCACTGTGTGCCTTTGCACATGAGTCCTGGCGCACCTGCCTCGACTTCTGCTTAGGGTCCTCAATCTCACGATTGTGGTGGTGTATGGCATTAAGTCAGCAACAGAGAGTCAGCAGAGCAGCAATGTCACCAAGAACTACCTCTATGAGGAGGGCTAGTTTGCCATCGCTGAAGTTGTGTTTCCATGTTGAGACCCTGTGGGCTATTGCCAAATGCACAGACGCACAGAGAATCTCCCAAACATAGATGTAGCTGCCCAGGAACATGTTCAAACTGACATAGCATGTCTAAGCAATGGGGTGTGACTGAAGATGTGATGTACGTTCTATGGTGGGTAGATGTGTAGCAGTGTAGATGTACTGGTGCACAGAATGTGGTCCACATTTGTGCATGCATTCACGTGTAAACATACAGAAATCTACGTACCTACGTAAGGGAGGAGTAGCCTAGTGGTTGGGGCAAGGTACTTCAGGCCGGAAGGTCGGGGGTTAAAATCCCACTAGAGGACAGCAACCTTGGGCCGGAAGGACTGGGGTTTCTAGTCCCCACAGATGCTCCTTGTGGTCTTGGGCAAGCCACTTAACCCTCCATTGCCCCTGTTCCCTGTAAGTATTAGTGTATGTGTCTCATATCCCTGTGTGTTAAATGTATCCCCCAATTGTGTTGTGACCGCTTTGATTGAAGGATAAGGCGGTATACAAAACTGCCTAAATAAATAAATAAAAATAAGTACCTATGTGCGGCGACATCTAGATGTGGCTGGCAGGTATAAAGCACATCCATGGCTCGGCATTTGCCCTTTCAATGGTCATATCTTTTGGTGACGGTGTAGGACATTACCGAGGCAATATCCTGACCTGTAGACAAACCTCTGTGGAGTCCACAATCCAGTGACCACACACAGGTAGGTGCCATGTGTGCCTATTGTACAATGTCTGCCAGGGCCATGCCAACATGTTGTGACAGTGTCCCCCTGGATGACAGTGAGGGCACCCTGTATAGATGTAGAAAGGGATCTGTGAGGTGACAAGTGTATAGTACCCAACAGGGCTGTGTCAGTGCTGCAGGAGGGTGGGCTGCAGGAGAGGGGAGGAACTGAAGGGTACATTGTGGGTAAATGGTGAGAGGGGGCGGGTGACATAGGCCACACACAACTGATGGGGATGGGAGAAGTAGGCCAATGTTGTCACTTCCCCATGCCTGCTGCCTCACAGAAAGGACACTGCATCATGGGGCAGTGAAAGGCCATATGACCAGCAGGCCCACCCCCAATGTCAGGTACCATGGTCCTACTGATGCCCTTGGGTGGTCAGCTGTGTCTTCTCATGCTGCCCTGAAGGTGTGGCCTGTCCATCCTACCACCACCACCCCCTTGGGAGATGGTCCCATGCAGCAACCATCCCTGAGTAGCTGATGTGGGGTCCAAGGGGCCTACCCTGCTCAGAGAATAGTGGGTCAGGGCAAGCAAACATGATGGCCAGCTGGTGGTAGAGCTGCATGTGTGGTGAGCACAGGTTGTGTGTGGGTGTGCGTAGTCTGCAGGTGGGGCAAGTGTATGATGTGTGCCGCAAGGGCCATGGACATACAGTGCAGGCCCCAAGGGCAGCCCTGTGCATCTGGGCCAGTGACCTGCACGGTGGATGTATTTCACCATGGAGGTTGACTTTGTTCCCCTGGATGGTGGATGGTGGACAGCTAGGGACAGTCTGGGAAAATGAGGGTGTGTAGGGGAGTTAACCCTGTTTGACTCTGGGCTCCACAGGCCTGGGTGTGGGCAGGGCACATAGATTTCAGGTGCCTGCAGGATCACCTAGTATGTGCTGGAGCTGGAGTGCGTGTCCAGATATGTCTGCACCCGGATGCGCTGCACATATACCATGGGTGTTGGCCCCCCATACCTATACTACAAATGTCCTGACCTGTTGCCTCCCCCCCACAGGTGTGAGATGCTGGTGCAGCCAGATACATGATGCAGCAGGAGGAGACATGCACATGGCTTGCCACAGTCCTGCTTGCATGTGCAGAGAGAGATTGCCTGAGGGGGCAGACTGCGACATATATATCCCAGCATACCCAGGCTGCACTGCCACCATTTGGGCCTGAGTGATGAGCTTTGCATGGCATGTTACAGGTTTGATCGTGCTGCCATGCATGACCTGGGTCTAGAGCTGCAGGCAGACCTGGTGCCAAATGCACACAGACAGGACACTGTTTCTGTCCATGTGAAGATGCTCACAGCTCTCACCTTCCTGGGAACTAGCTCCTTCCAGCTGGTGCTGGCAATGGCAGTTGGCCTTAGCCAGGCAGCAGTGCCATGCTGCATGACCGGGGTCCTGGAAGACCTTATGGCGCATGCTGAGCAGTACATCATCTTCCCGGATGTCCCATACCAGCATCAGCAGGTCATGCTGCAGTTCCATGGGATTGCTGGTTTCTCGGCTTTCCTGGATTCAGTTGACTGCACACATGTGGCCTTCTGTCCCCTGTTCCACAACACGGCCACATATCATAACCAGAAGGCCTATCATTTGATGAATATGCAGGTCATCTGCAATGCTGATAGGCTGATCACTGATGTTGTAGTATGCTTCTTTGGGGCATGCCACGATGCCTACATCCTGGCCCAGTTGGGGATACATGAGGCCTTTGAGAGTGTGCCATCACTACAGGCTGGCTGCTGGGTAAGTGTAGATAGTACAGAGGGCCACACAGATGCAAGCAGGTCACCATGCAGCACAGGGATATGGGCTGCCATGTGTATGTTGGCCAGCCATAGCCACCATGGAGACATGCATGGGTGTGGAGTTAGGGGTACACACCAATAGCCAGGAGCTCTGGTCACATCACCACTACCACATGCCTGCATGGGAAGCCACACACTGTGACAGATGGGCATGGTGGCAACAGCATGTCAGCACAGCATGTTCTGTGCCATTGGATGGGATTTATGGCATGAACATAATGCCTTGCATGGGCTTGCATACCCTGGCATGGGTAGGGCACACGTATGTTGGGCGGGGAGGTGTGAACATAGGGTCATATGATCTTCCACTCTGGAACAGACCAGGGACCAGCAGGCCCCAGTACCCTGGTGCCAATAGTGGCCAGCCCAGCCCACAGGTACCTACCAGCTACCACACGTGACACACAGGTCCAATGGAGGACAAAACTGATGTACAAGACCTACACACAGGGGTTTGATCAGAGCTGGGGCATGCAGTGGTAGCACCTGGAACCATCCCTGTGGGGCCCAAGGTGTCTGCAGGACCAGCCCCTGGTCCACCATCTTGGACAGGCAGGGGCGGATAGCAGTGGTGGCCATCACATCTGGGCGACCATCCCTGCCTTTTGTGGGTTTGACTGATCCTGTTTGTACCCTACCCCCAACCCTGCAGGTGACAGAGGCTACCCATTTTGCCACTGGCTGATGACCCCATTCATCAGACTACTCACGCCAGAGGAGCAGCGGTACAACCAGGCAAACTCCGGGCAAACTCCATCATCGAGCGTATGTTTGGTCTGCTGAAGAGCTGTTTCCAATGCCTGGACCGGTCTGGTGGTGTCCTGTTCTATGAGCCTCCCAAGATGTGCAGGATGTTCCTGGCCTGCTGCATGCTGCACAATTACACCCTTCACAGGAGGCAGCCAGAGCCTGATGTGGCAGAGGACATGCCAGAGAACAAGGAGGATGATGACATAACTCCACAGTAGGCACATGGTGCAGCATAACAGAGGGGTGTGGTGGCATGCCTGGATGTCCTTCAGTCATACTTCACATGAGGTAGGCCTGCCCCACTGGGGTGGTTGGGTTGCTAGGGGGGGTGGCCAGGTATGCGTGGGAAGGGGGCAGGTAGGGTTTGCACAGTACACAAAACCATGGCATGTGGCCATTATGAGTACGGGACCCAGGGGACCCAACCTACATGCAGGCACTCTCCGAGCCATCTGTCCAGCCCACTGTGTGAGCAATTGAGTATTGGACACCCAGAGGTGTGCCCCTGGTCTGCCCATGCAGGGGCTAGACACACCTGTGGGGACCAAATTAGGGCTCAGGCCTGACTGTGCTTGCCAGATTGCCAGGCCCTACTCCCGGTCACCCACATGCACAGCAACATACCTGTATGGCTTCTGCATGCAGCCACTGTGCCATGGAGTCCTGTCACATTGTCACTGTGGCTCCATACATGCCACATGTGCCAGCCACCACTGTTGACATCTTTCCTGAAGCCGGATCCTTGGTCCAGCCATACATGGGAAGTGTCCAGCTGAGGGTATCATACACAGTCCCCTTAGAATCTTTCCAGACTGAAATTGGGGTCCTTCAACATCCAGGTGGACCTGTCCACCTTTGCAGCCAACCCCATCCCTGTCTACATCCATAGCCCCAGACATACAGGGCTGCCCTATGGGCTGGCCCTGTGAGCTCAGGGTGGCTGACCAGCTGTGCCCCACCCTAAATCCAGTGCAGCCTTGCACCATCCCTCTGTTTGGGTCTCCCCATATTTATGCAGTCATTGTATGGGGTGCCTTTGGTGGGCCCAGCAGGGAACGTTGCTGCAGGGATGGACACCCCAAGGTGACATCCATTGCCACTATTCATGGGACAGACAGTCCCCATGTACATATTCAACCCCCCCTACCACCACCCATGCACATCTAGCATTTGCAGGTCCCATTGCCACCACATCTGGCCCTGGCATCTGACACTGTCCTTACAGTGCCAGGGCTTACCCATACCTCCTGCCACTTCCCCTATCCCTGCCACTGCAACAGGTCAGCATGCTTGTCCCTCCCTGCAGTCACAGGGGCACTGGATGCATGACAGGGATCTAATACACACATACCCCCCCTCTTACACGCAGGTCTGCCATACATGGTGGGGCTCCACTGTCTGGTGCACACCTGGGCAGCACACCTTGCATCCTGAGTCTGCCATACATGGTGGGGTGCACTGTGCATGCACTACCTGGGCAACACACACTGCATCCTGAGTTACCCACTGCGGCCAACAGCAAGGATAGACAGTGAGACCAGTGAGACCAGTTACCCACTGCCCACTCACATCTTCTCCCTGTCCCTCTGCCCACTCACATTCTCTCCCACCTCCCTCTGCCCACGTCTAGTCACTCCTGCTGCATCCTGCCCATGCCTAGTCATGCACACAACCCCAGACATCCCTGCTCTGGCTCCCACCTCCTCCTGCCACAGACCAGCACTGGGTGGTATATCCCTCCATTCACCCTCCTTGAGGGAGTCTGTCTCCTTGGCTACCTCTGCCTCCAGAGGTGCCCACCCAGTTGGTCTCAAGCTCACCGCCCTCAGCCCATGCTGTTTTACTGCCATGGCACAGGGCCAGCCATAGTGTGGTGACGTCTACATCCCCCAATGTGCTATCCCACCCCTCCGCCTCAGGGGAGCTGGATACCACTGTGAGGATAACACAATGGGGCTGTCTGTGGTTGTGGCTGTGGTGGCCCCAGAAGATTCTGTGCCTGGGCTCCTCGGGTCTGGGGCCATGGAACTTGCCCACCCATGTCCGTGGCTACCCCAGCACCTTTCTAGCCATCTCTTCTGCTGCCTCCTCATTTTCATTCTCCACCTCCTCTTTCTCGGCCTTCTCTGGTGCAGGTGGTGGGGAGTCCTCCACCTGGATGGCTGTGCAGGATATAAGGGGACATGCGTCAGTGGCAGTACTTGGAGGTGCATAGTAGGCATGTCATAGCCACATTATGGGGTCTATTCCATCAGTCACTGCTCTCTGTCATGCTGACTATGAGTTCTCCCACACGCCTCATTCCACTAGCCGTGGTGGTGGTGTTAGGCTGCCACTCTCTCCTTCCTGCCAATTTCAACTCCTTCTGCTTCCTCAGTCTCACTCCTTTCGAAGTCCACTTCATTTGCCTTTTTACTCCACTACCTCTCTTGTTAGCTGTTATTTATCAACTTCCTGACAAGTCCACCTCTACCTTTCTCATTGACTTTGACTCATGGTTCACTGCCATTTTCTCGACTTTCTCTCCTCTCAAGCCCTCCTGGATCTTTTACAAGCTGGCTCAAATGGTCCTTGCCAAAGTCTCTAGTGACTTGTTCCTAGCAAAATCCAAGGGCCTTTACTCAGTCCTCATCCTTCTTGACCTTTCTGCTGCTTTTGACACTGTCGACCACAACCTTCTCCTTGATACCTTGTCCTCGCTTGCTTTTAAGGGCAATGTACTATTTATTTATTTATTTATTTAGCTGTATTTATATCCCGCTCTTCACGGGGTCAAAGCGGTCAATTGGGGGATACATTTAATACGAGGGGATATGAGACACATACGCTAATACTTACAGGGAACATGGGCAATGGAGGGTTAAGTGGCTTGCCCAAGACCACAAGGAGTGCCTATAGGACTAGAAATCCCAGTCCCTCCGGCCTGAGATTGCTGTCCCCAGGTGGGACTTGAACCCCCGGCCCTCCGGCCTGAAGTACCTTGTCCTAACCACTAGACCACTCCTCCCGAACTATCCTGGTTCTCTTCTTATCTCTCCCATTGCTCCTTTAGTATTTGTTCTGGTGGATCCTCCTCTGCTGCTATCCCAGTTCCATATTTATGCTGATGACTCTCAGATCTACCTCTCTACACCTGAAATCTCTCTGGCAACCCAGGCACGGATCTCTGGCTACCTTTCTGACATGGTGGCTTGGATGTCTCACTGCTGCTTGAAATTGAATATGACCATAACTGAGCTTCTTATTTTAATCCCTAAAACCCTCCTCTCCCTTTCCTCTTTTCATAGTTTCTGTGGATAAGTCTCTACTCCTCCCAGTTTCCTCAGCTCACAACCTTGGGGTCATCTTTGACTCCTCTCTCTCCTTCTCCACACACATCCAACTGATAGCTAAAACCTGCCATTTCTTTCTCTATAGCATCAACAAAATCTGCCCATTCCTTTCTGAACACTTTACTAAGACACTTATCCACTCTTTAGTCACCTCCCGTCTAGACTATTGTAACTTACTCCTTGCTGGTCTCCCTCTGAATCATCTCTCTCCCCTTCAATTTGTTCAACACTCTGCTGCGTGGCTAATCTTCTGCCAGTCTCGTCATGCTCAAGTCACTTCATTAGCTCCCTATCTGTTTCCACATCCATTTCAAATTTCTCCTGCTGACCTATAAGTGCATTCACTCTGCAGCTCCTCACTACATTTCCTCTCTTATCTCTCCCTATACCACTCCTCAGGAACTCTGCTCTTCTGGCAAATGACTTCTATCTGTGCCCTTCTCTTCTATTGCTAACTCCAGATTTCCCTCCTTTCACCTTGCTGTTCCTTATGCCTGGAACAAGCTACCTGAGTCTGTACATTAGGCACCTTTTCTGGCCCTCTTCAAAATGGGCTGAAAACTCACCTCTTCGCTGCCACTTTCAGATCTTGACTCACCTGATCTCCTTTGTGTTTCCTTCACATTCCCCCTAGATGTATCCCATGTCTACAGCTACTTTGTTGTCTGTCTTTACTAGACTGTTAAGTTCTGATGAGCAAGGATCATCTTTTACATGTGTCTGTGCAACACTGCATAGGTCTTGTAATACTATACAAATACTCAACAGTAATAGTAGCAGTAGTAGGAGCGCAAGAAATGCCTAGGATGGCCAAACATGGGGTTGATATCCCCAGATAAGAGAAGAAGAAGGAGAGCATGTGGGAAAAAAGAGACATGATGGTGATGAGAATGAGGTACTCTCAGTAAAATTGGAGGTGAATGAATGAGAGGAAGAAAATCTTGAAACACAAGAATGCATAAGGTAAAAGGTAAAATGACAGGAGAGGTGAAGAGAGTAAGGAATAGGAAACAAGGACTAGGAGTTTGGAGTTGGTAGAATGAAAGGAAAATATGTGGGAGAGTTAACATTAAGAAGAGAAAGTAGTAAAAAAAAAAAAAGAAGAGAAAGTAGTATGGAACAATAGGTATAGATGGAGAGGATAGACTACAGAACAGAGTAGATATGATATGGTGAGGCAGGAGAGGAGCCTCAGTGGTTGGGTGCCCCTGATAGAGTAATAGGTTTAATGAGCCCCAGAAAGGCTATATAGGAAATGTAAATCATGGGGTGGTTAGGTAATTGGGGGGAGGTTAGGAGGGAAAGAAAGTCACTAAGAGGCACATTCTGACATGAACGTCTCCCGGCCATCCAGATGTACAGACATCTGGATGACTGAGAGATGCAGCTGATTTTGCTCCCAGGATGCCCCTGTGGAAGCAGAATCACAGCACAGTTGCTGGACATATGGAATGTGCTGAAGGACTACAAAAGTGGACTGCTACTTCTGGAGAGAGAGCTGCAATTGTAAGTATTAACTTCTGGAAATTTTACTAAATCTTGGGGAAAAAGTAATTCTTTGAATTAAAACTGATTAATCTGTGAACCCAGTGTATTTGTTAAATCAGTCTGGGCCTAGTAGCAGCAAAGAACTTTCAGTTTAAATTTAAACCACAGAACAGAGCTTTCTGGTTAAATTTAGAACCCAAGACTCTCTCTATCCAAGCAAGGGCTGTGGTACTCTACCTGGGGATTGGTCACAGATTGCCTTAGAAGCACAGGACAGGGTACTGTGTAGCAGCCAGCTTTTAATAAGTCTTCTTTCCCTCCCTCCCTCCCTCCCCGACACCTACCCACCCCTGGGATAATCATAGCTTTATAGGTGCTTAAAACTCTTGAAGGAAAGGAGGTGCCATATTCACTCTCAGGTGCAACGTTTTATTCTCATCAGCATACATTAAGGACCTGAGATTAATTAAACTTCAGGTGAACAAAGTACATTAAACGTATTAGGTATAGTTTCATTAGTATAAGTATCCCCAGCAACCCTTAGTAAGTAAAGAACTTAAACATCTAAACACAACCTTAAAACTAAGATGCAGACAGCAGTCTAGCAGCAAGATGGGGGCTTTCCAGTCTTTTGCACTGAGTGTCACATGTATGATTTTCTCCCAGTTGGTGAGGGGTCTTACGTGTGCACAAGGTGCAAGGAGCTCTTTGCTCTCAGGGAACAAGTCCGATCTCTGGAGGCAAGAGTAGCAGACTTGGAAGACATAAGGAAGACAGAGAGGTACATAGACAAGACCTACAGGGATATAATCCTGAAGTCCCACATCCAGTCTGGCAGCATCCTTGTTGCCATGGAGGAGAGAGGTCATGTGACAGGAGAGCATCACCCTGGTGTGGCAGGAAGTGATCTTATAGCTAGCCCCTGTCCTCCAGGTGATGTAAAACCCTCTCACACTGAGGAGGTTTCTCCAGGGCCATGTACCCATGAGGAATGGGTTAGGACAACCATTATAGTTGGTGATTCTATCATTAGGCATGTAGATAGCTGGGTGGCTGGTGGACGTGAGGATAACCTGGTAACATGCCTGCCTGGTGCAAAGGTAGTGGACCTCACGCGCCACCTAGACAAGGTCTTAGATAGTGCTGGGGAGGAGTCTGCTGTCTTGGTACATGTCGGTACCAATCACATAGGAAAATGTGGTAGGAAGGTTCTGGAGGCTAAATTTAGGCTTTTAGGTAGGAAGCTGAAATCCAAAACTTCCAGGATAGTGTTCTCTGAAATGCTTCCCGTTCCATACGCAAGACCCAAAAGGCAGGCAGAGCTCCGGAGTCTCAATGCGTGGATGAGACGATGGTGCAAGGTTCAGGGTTTTGGATTTGTTAGGAATTGGGGAACATTCTGGGGAAAGGAGGGGCTCTTACGAAGGGATGGGCATCACCTTAAATGGGGTGGAACCAGGCTGCTGGCATTAACCTTTAAAAAGGAGATAGAGCAGCTTTTAAAATAGATAATAGGGGAAAGTTAAAAGTCGCCCAAGAGCGCATGGTTCAGAACAATGTATCCTTGAAGGATACTACCAAAAAAATGAAGTTAGGGCACACAGAGGTTCCAATAAAGACAAAGGTAGCCCAAATATCCTTGAGTACAAAGCCGACAGAGCTTAAAGATTCCAAATTATCCCTGCCTACCAATAACCAGATTAATATGAATAAAATGCAGTCTCTAAAATGCTTGTATGCAAATGCTAGAAGTCTAAAAAATAAGATGGGAGAGTTAGAATATATAGCACTAAATGAGAGGTTAGATATGATTGGTATCTCAGAGACATGGTGGAAGGAGGACAACCAGTGGGACACTGTGATACCTGGGTACAAACTATATCATAATGATAGAGCTGATCAAATTAGTGGAGTATTTGCGCTCTATGTTAGAGAGGGCATTGAGTCACAAAAGATTCAAGTATTGCAGGAAACAAAATTCGCTCTCCAGCCACAGAAAATAAATGTCTTTCCCCACAGCCTGACCCCCGATCTGACCTTCCATGGCCTGGTTCGTGCTGTGGGAATGCCCTGCACTCTCTCTCCTCTTGTTCGTGGCCTGGCTCTGCTGACCCCGACGTCCAGGGGGACTTATTCCACCTCCAAGGTGAAATAAATTCTCTGCCTACCTTACTGACTTCAGAATCGGCCCCGTATGTCCAGTGTCGTGTTCCTGCTCACCACCTGCCCTTGACCTTCCCCTGACCCAACCCAAGTCAGCTATACATGCGGGAGAGCTCTGTGGCTGCCAGCATGATCCAGACTTTTAGTAGGTCTTGACGTCTGTATTGTACGTCCAGACCCGCTAAATGCGAATCAGAATGACCCCCCTAGTTGTATAGTTTGTTTCAAATGGGGACACTATATGTATAAGTATCATCCGAACAGAAATGGTGCTGGTACTCATAAACAGGGCTCTTTCATTAACACATAAGGACCATAAGGACCATAAGTTGATTCTAGGAGGCAATCAAAATGTGCCAGTACTCAGTATTACCGAGTCCTCCTTGAAAAAACCCTGAGTACCATCACTCTTACATAGAAGTTGCAAACACACCACTTCAACATATAATCGTCGGCACTGATACATGGAAGCTGCTGAATAATGTTGCTCTTTTTTGCTAAATATATTTTTAATAAACTCGCTGCTCCTGTTATACATGCTGACATATGCATTTGTCTGAGACCTTAAATGTATTTTACAAAAGGCTCTGCACTTGGCAGATTTTTTTATGAAATACTGAGGAAATGAGAAGGTCCCAATATGGATGTTCTATTTCCAAAATATAAAGACACATTTTTCATAGGGGCTGTATTTGACCCTTAGTTTCAGTCAACCCTATGAGCCTAAGGGGCATGTTTACTAAAGGACATTAAGATAGCAGGCATTATTGAGCATTAATGGCAGCAATAAGGGGTTTTACATGCACGAAAAGCTCTGGGCGGATAGGAGGCATTTCAGTGGTAAGGGCACAATTGGCCATTTAATGTGCGTTAAAGGACATCGCGCTTTAAGGTGTCAAGCATGCACCTTAACATCCAAAAGTGGCTGTCATCCTAATGCTGGATAAGGGAGCACCAAGGAAAGTCAATGTAAAGGTGATGGATGGAAGGACAGGTGGGAGATATTGGAACTGCTATATCCGTGGGCACCCTACATGGCAGCCAATAATTTAGATGAGCACATAGGAAGCAGCTGTACCGATGTACTGGAGAGTACCAATTTAAAATGTCACAATGTCAGTGAGTGGCATAGGATGGAGAAGATGTGTCCCCCAGCAGAGTCAGAAGTGGCAGGATGTGTGCAACGAAAGGATGACTGAGCAGGAGTGGTGATGTACAGATCAGGCAAAGGAGGGGCGTACATGAAGAGCCAAAATGTGAGAAAGAGTACCTGTATAAGCCATGGTGTAGGAGCTTGCTGGAGAAGATATGACTGCACAATGCTGACAGAGGCGGATAGATGGGCTGAAGGAAGGATGGTATGGGCTGGCAGCACCGATGTGCCATAGGCGGCATCTCCAAAGTATTTGTACTATGTGGGAAAATGTGTATCAATGCCACATGGAAGGCCTGATACCAGACATGTGGGTCTCACACCTGTTCCAGCCACACAACCACTAAGCAACACCCCTGACAAATGTGCCAATAGCAACTGGGCAGGTGTCATCCAAACTAGGCAAATGGGGCACGTATGGACATTTCAGAATGTGTTACTGTAGGTGAATATCTGAGAGGTAGGATATGTCTGCATTTAATGCAGAGATGTGATGGAGCCAAAACTATACAGTCACAGTGATGATATCATACCTGACTCATGTTGCATGAGTAGGTTACAGCTGTATGCATGCGACTGCCTGTTAGTATACCGCTGTATCAGTGCAATCACGTCAGGGTACATCTTACTTACGAATTGGCAATGTGTGATGATAAACAAGGACTGTATGGAGCTGCAGTTAACTGAGCCATTAGTGGATTAAGTGACCTGTTCAAGGTCAGAAGGAGGTGATGTCAGTGCATGAAAGTTGTGGCAGACATAAAATGCTACAGTAACACATTCTGAAATGTCACATAATGAGTGCTAGTGGGCCTTGAAGTCCGGTATCATGGTCTCAAAACCATTGCCATGACCATTATGCCACACCTCTGAGCAGATGTCTGACATCTGCAGGGTAAAGATGTCTGACCCTCTGCAATGGGCTGCAGCAGAACCAATAAAACTATGGTCTCAAAAGGGCATGATGGGGAATATCATGTTTGCTGACCCAAAGTGTGGCCAGAACATATAACAAAGTAGAAGGACTTGTATCTGTAAGTCACAGCAGAGCCCGGACTGTTACAGGTGAGGAAATGACCTAAATAATACACAGGCCCAAAACAAACAACTGGAAACAGAACCAGATCGCCTGCATCTCCCCTCACCCTCCAGTGCCCGCCTTCAATCCACCCGTTCCTCTGCCTTTTTCTTCCTTGCCCCCGCCCTGTGAAACTCCCTCCCCTCCTCTATCCGCCTCGAACCAGACCATGCCACCTTTAAGATCCGCCTTAAAACTCACCTCTTTTCCCTTGCCTTTGACCTTCCTGAACCTCCCACATGACTTTGTCTCCCCTTCCCCCTCCCCTCACTCTCCCCTCTATCGTCCTGTTGTGCGAATCTGCCTAGTTTGCTTTCCTATCAACTGATGTAACTTCTTTTCCTTTTTTCTTTCGTTTCCTCTCACCTCATGGTGACCACTATAATTTGCACTCTGTAAACCTCTTTGATGTTCCTTATGTTTAGCGGTATATTAAGTTAATAAACCATAAACCATAAACCCTTGTCCCCTGCTTATGGAGGCATTGCATTAACCAGTATGCTACACCTCTATACCTATTTACTTAGCAATGTCTGGATTCAAAGAAACTGCAGGTCGCTGCCTAAAATGTATGCTGTGTGTGCCAGTATAGGTTAGCCCCTCCGGTACCCATGAGGCACTGCACACACAGAACTGCAGTCTGCTGCTGATCACCAAATGGAGAATGCACTGATCCATCACATCAGCTCAGTAAGATGAACTGACAGTGTGTGCTACAAGTATGTAACAGCTACAAACCATGCTACTGAGCAGTTTCAGCAGTCACCCTGAGGGTGAGGATGGGCACCTGGTCCCCATAGCTTACACTGATAAAGATAGTCTTTTTTGGCTATGCTGCCAATCCATATCACTGCCAGTGTAAGGTATTGTCTATAGTGTGTTATGTTAGTCACCTTGTTTCCTGCACAATTGCAGCATTCTGTAGGCACTTGACACATCTAGGTCCTGTGTCCTGCCTCTGTTGGACAGGGATTCTCCTAAAACAATTCATGTCAGTGCCTAGTGTTGCAGCAGCTGGTACCATGGATGCCAAATGCAGTGGAGGCTTTTAGACTCTCTGCTACCGTCCTGTTGGCCCTACTATGACCACAGTGAGCAGGCCAGGAACAACTGCTTTCCCAACCATCTAGGGCTACCAATCCATCATAGCAAGCACAGTCAGACTGCACCTACTGCCCACCACAGGACTGTTTCAGCCATGCACATACCAACTGTGACCAGTCAGCACACAATGTATGTGCACAGAGAAACCATGTACACCCTAGCCTGGGACAAATAGCATGGTCACCCAGCATTTGGCACAGTGATTGGCCTCCCAGAACAGTGAGCACAACCACATCACTGGAGCTGGACACTATACAGCACTGTGTGGATACACAGCTGTGCCATGGTCAGAGCTAGTTCAGAGTGAGAGTGCCCTCACAGCATGAACTGCTGTGGCTAACTATTGACCCTACATCTGATGCAGACACATTCTGGGCAAACCATTCTGTTTCTGGTCATACCCACAGTCCTCTGCTCCTCATCATGCACATTTGCAGACTAATGTTGGAAACTGCCTAGGCAATGCAAGACACAGGTAGTGCAGAAGGCCACAGAACTCTGGAGAGACACACACACATCCTCTGCTCGTTTACACATTGGCTTTGTGTGTTGTGCTACAGAGTTACCAAATGGATATAGCACTCACTGGGGCTGGCATGGTTTCTATCAGGCAGACCTTGGCACATGTTGCGATGTGAACAGCATACAGGACTAGGACATGGGTTTTGTCTGCTGCAGGTGGATCCTGCTGCACCCACTGCCAACCCCCACACACCATGCTGATATGCCAGCATGATGTCAGTAGTGGTGGTGCACAGTCCCTGCCCATCCACCATGTGGCTTTGGTGGATGCCTAGGGTGCCAGGTCAAGAAGGGGGGGCAGAGACACACATTGATGGCCATGCCGCTCCCCAACTAACCACCATTGCTGGAACCCCATCCCTGCCTGCTGCTGATACATCTCAGGGGGAGGCAGACAGCCACAGCTGTGGTATTTCCCTGGGTGCCTGCATTTTGCAGCTCCCTGTAGCCCTACAAGTGCTGGTGCTATCAGCTTCTTCCTCCAGAGCTGGCTTCAGCAGCAATGGGGTGCTGGCCATGGTCTCTTCCTAGGGTAGCAGGAACCCTTGGACCATCCCGTGGCTCATCACCTTTCCACAGCAGCAGCATGTCTGTGTGCCGCCTCTGTCAATGTGGAATCGTGACAGACATCACAGATGTGCCACCTGGGCAGCTGCCTGGTTGGCCTTGCACACCAGTAACCCCCACTGCATGACCAATGTGCCATCTCCTTTACATCATTTGCACCATCAACATTGTGCCCTTTCATACTTGGGCATTATGCTGTTGCTGCTAATGGAGCACTACTATCACTATCTTGGGTTCGTGTGTCTGTGCATCACATTGCACACATTTAAATAGGCTTTCTCCCCTTAAAATACACCGCAAGGTTTTACTTGTCATTAGGTTTACCAGTGTTAAAGGACTCTAACACATACTTTATTCAACAGGCGTTAAGGGAGCACCCGCTGTCAACACCCACTCACTGCCACATTAATGTCCACTCTCTGCCTACTGTGCCCTTAATGCTGCAGGAACCTTTAATGCTCATCAATGCAGCTTTTTTGCAGCATTGATGGTACAAGGGTGCCGACAAGTGTTAGCAGCACACTTGCGCCCTCAACGCACTTTAGTAAACATACCCCTACATTTTCAGCTGAAAGTTTCCCTAAATTTGGGTGCCTAAAAGGTGCACCCATTAATTTTGATGTGTTATTTATATGTTTTGATTTAGGAGCCTAGTTTAGGTGTCTAATGCCCTGAATTTGCCCCTGGAAAGTGAAATGTCAATATTTGAAAAGAATCTCAAAATATGGCTAGTCACTGATGCTGGTACTGTGTTGCTCTGACTTGAAGATACTAATGTTCAATGAGTCTGTTTTTGCTGTGTTTTTATTATTTTTATATTTTTACAGCACTATATGAAATATTTGGTTTTCATATGTACCACCTAATACATTATATAGTTTCATGTAAGACTGCTAAATAAAATATATAAACAAACATTTAAGAATTATTTTAATTGAATTTATAAAGGTCAATAACTTCTGAAAATGTATACATACTAGAAATGTCCCATACAAACTGCTTATGATAACATCTTATTTCAAACATGTTATTGGGGGATGAAAAAAGGCTCTCCTAAAGCAAAACTTAGGGGGCAACCAGTTAGAGGCATCAAGCAGTAAATATTCAAATATCAGACTAGGCAAACTCGCAGGACCTCCCAGCCTTACTTATCCCAGCCCCAAATACATGAAGGGGTATGCTTACAAAAGTGCCCTAATGATTAACATGGGGTTTATATTACCACATGCTACAGAAGCATCTGCTGTAAAATCCCATGCTAACTACTTAACGTGGATTGGACAGTTAAGGGGTGTTCAGGGGTGGAGTGTGTACATTGTAGTTACCATGGACATTTTTGTCACACATAAAAATAGTCCCCTTTCTTAAGAACTCTCAGGCAAAGAATTTGTATTAAGAGTTACAGAATTGCAGTGCTTGAAGTAGAGACCCTTTAGGAATGGAATTAATTTGGTGATGGAATTAAACAAGCTAGCACTGGTTCTGATAGTCTTCTCGTAAATTACTTCCCTGACTTCAATGATCCTTTTCTTTGCCCTTTTCCCTTGATTAGTATGTTGTTTGTAAAGAGACAGTTTCCTGCATAGTATTAAGCATCTTTCATATCTTTTCAACTAATATAAAGTAAGAGAGAATTTTGTAACTTGTCTGGATCCCCTAGTCAATTAAGTGCCACATTTGCTGTTCAGCTAAATCAGTGTTTCCCAAACGTGTGGTCAAAGACTCCCATCTTGTTGGGGGTTTCTTGAAGAAACTGGAACTATCAGTCATCATGCAACAAGAGTAAAACAGGACTGGCTAAATTTTATCTCTACCTTCATCATGGTTATCACCTTATTTGGTGGTCACATTTCATCGAGTTAATAGGAAATCATTGCTCTTACCTGTTTTCTACAAATAAATGCGTTCTTAGACCGAGCAATGCTGAAACAATCTTGTGATAAAATGTCATGACACATGAATAATTCACTTATGTCTCTGTTACAGTAGAATTATAATACATAATAATAATAATAATTTAGACAAGGCCTCCCATCCTCCATAATTCACCAAGGCTCTCTTCTGCCCTAATAATCATGACACTCAATCACATAACTAAACATAGGATGAAACATGATGTATATATGTGTATAAATATCATAAAAATCTGTAAATAGTTTAAAATTATACTCACACTATTTGTTTATAGTTCTGATTACCGTTCATTGTACCAGTTTTATTATTGAGCTGTTCTATGTATCTCTTATTGTTTGATGTAAACCGCCACTGATCTTGGGAAGTGGCGGTATATAAAAGACTTACAAATAAATAAATAAATAAAATAAATACATGAAGCATAGCCTGAAAAATGAGCTTCACTTTGCAATTTCCCATACAATAAAATATGCAAAAGAGAAAATGTCCTGTTGGCACATTTGCCCCTACAAGCTCTGCTTCCCTTTCAGATACTATAACCCTGTGGAATATTCTCCTCTGCTGCCAGGGATTAATATTAACATTTTATAGCTTTTCTAATGTGCGCAGCTACATCTGTACTCACCACTGGAAAAACATGTCATAAAAATGGGTCAAAAGCAGTTGATTGGAATGTTAATCTTCTCCTAATTTGGCCCCCTGAGGGATGAGACATAAGTTTATGGAGACCTGAACAGCGTATGAATAAAATCATCACATTAAAGATGTGAATGGATGAATCAGTGGTAGGATGTTAGAGCAAGATAGAAAATTCATATGCACCTAGAGTTCAGATAATATCTGAAATGTAGTACAGCATTCAAATGGAGCATAACAGCTATAGAAATGATTTTATGTGGTCTACTGTTACTCTCTTCCCTCTTTCTCCACACCTCTATTTTCTCTCTCTACGTGGTAGACTTTTGAAGTCTCAGCATGCTGATTACCCTGCATAATTTGTACCTTCAAGTATGTGCAATGAAAAAATATCCCTAAGCACTGGCTACTAGCAGATTTTCAAAGCAAAAAATCCATAGAGATGTTTCCCTTTGAAAACTGGGGAGAACCTGGTGAATGAAACAATAACCGCCTTAAAAGGAAACCACTTTTTTTTGTCGGAAAAGCCGTCACAGTGTAGAGGACTTCACCTCACACCACTGCGGCCCATCCATTTTATTAAAGAGCCCTATAATTTAGGACATAGTGTTGAATGCGATCTATATGGCGAATCACTTAGCTGAAAAAGGCTGCTGTAGATATTCGTCCAACGACCAATTATGACGACGTGCCACGTTTCGGGGATCCTCTCATTCACCCCTGCTTCAGGTCAAGTCGCCGTGGATCAAAATCGCATATAGATCGCCATATAGATCGCATTCAACACTATGTCCTAAAGTATAGGGATCTTTAATAAAATGGATGGGCCGCAGTGGTGTGAGGTGAAGTCCTCTACACTGTGACGGCTTTTCCGACCAAAAAAGTGGTTTCCTTTTAAGGCGTTTTTTGTTTCATTCACCAGGTTCTCCCCATTTGTTGTTGCATTAGCTTTTAGACCTGGTTGGGTATTTTGTATTATTGCTGGTCCCTTTGAAAACTGGTATTTGAATATATGGGTACAACATTTGCTAGCTACTAAAAACAATTTTATAACACACTGCCTATATATGAATGGCAAGTAGATGCCTGCTTTTTAAATTCACATAGTGCCTATGGAGTCTTTGTGAAAAAAGGGCATGTTTACTAAGGTTAACATGTGTTAAGTAACGTTAATATGCATTAAGTGCTGACACTGCCCATTCATTTCTATGACCCATTGCAGTTCTTAACGCATGTTAACTTTCATTAACATGCATTCACCTTTAGTAAACACGCCCCTAAGGGTAAAACAGCAGAAATCATGGGGGTATGTTTACTAAAGGGCGTTAAGGTAGCAGGCATTAACGGCAGTGATAAGGGGTGTTATATGCATAAAGGGCACTGGATGGGTAGGAGGTGTTCTGGCATAAAGTGTGCTATGGGCATGTCAAGCGTGCACCTTAATATCCAAAAATGGCTGTAATCCTAATGCTAGATAAAGGAGCACCAAGGAACGTCAATATAAAGGTGATGGATGGAAGGACAGGTGGGAGCTGATGGACCTACCAGATCTGTGGGCACCCTATAGGGCAGTCAGCAAATTGGACGAGCATGTGGGAGGCAGCTGTACCAATGCACAGGGGGATGCCAATGTAAAATGGCACAGTGTGTGGCATAGGATAGGGAAGACGTGCCCCTCAGCAGAGTCAGCAGTATCAGGATGTGTGCAGCAACAGGAGGACAGAGTAAAAGTAGTGACATGCAGATCAGGCACAGGAGAGGCGTGCGTGAAGAGCCGAAATGTGGAAAAGAGTACCAGTGTAGGCCATGGTGTAGCAGCCTGCACAAGATGACATGATTGCACATAACCGAGAGATGGATGGATGGGCTGAAGGAAGGATGAATATAGAGGGGAGGGTGGTATGAGCTTGCGGTACTGATGTACCATAGGTGCCATCCTCAATGTATTTGTACTGTGTGTGAAAATATGCACCACTGCCATGTGGAAGACCTGATACCAGACATGTGGGTCTCACACCTTTCCCAGCCACAGAGTCACCATACAACACCCCAGACAAATGTGCAGATAACAACTGGACAGGAGCCATCCAAACTGGGCAAATGGGGCATATACAGACATGAGGTGTAGGATTTGTGTGCATGTACTGTACAGATGTGATGGAGCCAAAGCTACACAGTCACAATCATTATGGCATACATGACTCGTTGCACAAGCAGGTTACAGCTGTATGCATATAATAGCCTGTTAGTATATTGCTGCATCAGTGCAGTCACGTTGTGATACCTTGTACCGAAAAAGTTGTAATGTCTGATAACAGGGACTGGAAGAACCTACAATCAGCTGAGGCAATGGAGGGTTAGTTGACCTCCCAAGGTCAGAAGGAGGTGTGGGCAATCCATGAAGGGAGTTGCATACATTAAACTGCACAGTAAAACCATCCCAGTGTCACCAAAGGAGTGCTGGTGACCCTTGAATCTGGATCCCAAGCCTGGGATCTTCAATATGTGACCTCATACAACAACCCATGCCCAACAGGATAAGAAGAACTGCTGCAACCAACATGCTAGCAATACCAAAAGCTATGACAAGATGCGCCATATCAACTTCAAATAGAGCCTACAGCCTGAGCGCCCCAAGCCTCTGGAACTCCTTACCACCACACATCAGAGCTATCCCCAATTTGAGCCAGTTCAGGAAGGCCTTAAAACACCTCCTCTTTATTAAATACCTCACAGCCTCCCTCGAACCCCAGCCACCAGGTACGAACAACACACAATGACCCCATCTCACATATAGACAGTTACCAATTTCAGTATCCCATTTGTGTACATAGTTTACCAATTTCAGTATTCCATTTATGTACATAGTTTCCCCCGTTATCCAAGTTGATTGCCCCTGTTCATTGTAATGACCTGACTCTTGTTCATTGTCGGATTCTGTTTTGTTTTATGTAAACCGCGCTGATCGTAAATAGTGCGGTATATAAGAAATGTAAAATAAATAAAATAAAATAAAATAAATTATCTGCAGGGTGAACATGTATGACCCCCTGCAATGTGCTGTAGAACAGCCAATAAAGCCATGATCTCAGAAGGGCATGATGGTGAATAGTCTGTTTGCTGACCCAAATTATGGGCATAATGCATAACAAACTATAAGGCTGTGTGTTGGCCAGTCACAGCAGAGCCCTGACTGTTACAGGCATGAAAATGATATGAGTAGCACATAGTCACAAAAAGAAAAAGTAGGAAATAAACCCCTATCCCATGCTTATGGAGACATTGCACTAACCAGTGCAATGTCCATACCTTTCTGCACAGCAATGGCTGAATACAAAGAGACTGCAAATGTCTCTGTGTATGCCGGTTTAGGTTAGCCCCTTCAGCACCCATGATGCAGTGCACATGCAGAACAGCAGTCTGCTGCTGATCACCCAAATAGAGAATGCACTGATCCATCAGCTCAGCAAGATGCACTGACAGAGTGTGATATAAGCACAGAGCAACTGCAAACCATGCTACTGAGCAGTTTCTGCGGTGACCCTGAGGGTGAGGATGGGTGCCCAGCCCCTGGTCCCCAGAGCTTGCACTGCTAGAGGCTGTCTCTGCTGACCGTGCTGCAGGTCCACATTACTGCAGTGTGTGGCAGCTATTGTCTGTAGTGTATTATGCTCATCACCTTGTTTACTGCAGAACTGTAGTATGCTATAGGTAGTTGTCAAATCTGGGCTCTGCCCCTGTTGGACAGGGACCCTCTGAAAACAATACATGTCAGTATCCAGTATTATAGCAGGTGCCATGCACACCATTTGCAGTAGAGACTGACTAGGCCTACTGCCACCATACTGCTGGTCCTGCCATGACCACAGTGAGCAGGACAGGAATGGCTCCTGTCCCAACCATCTGGAACAACTAATTCACCACAGCAAGCACAGTAAGACTGCACCTGCTACACACCACAGGGCTGTCTCAGCCATGCACATACCAAATGGGACCAGTCTGTTGGTCAGCACACACTGCATGTGCACAGGATGAACATGGACTCCCAGCATATGACACCATGTTTGGCCTCCCAGAACAGGGAGTGCACCCACTTGACTAGAGTAGCATGCTATATAAGTGTTATGAGGATACATAGCCATGCCATAGTCAGAGTGAGAGTGTCCTCACAGGGTGAACTGCTGTGGCACCCAAGCCATGCATGTGGCAGACAGGTACTATGAAGTCTCAGTTATTGACCCTACCTCTGATGCAGACACATCTTGGTCGAACCACTTTGTTTATGCTCATACCCACCATCCTCTGCTCCTCATCATGCACATTTGCAGATTAGCACTGGGATTAGCCTAGGCAATGTGAGGCACAGTGCAGTACAGAAGGCCACAGAACTCTGGACACACACACACACACACACTCATACTCACAGTCACTTACTCACATCCACTCGCTGTGTAAAAGTGGGGATGGTTGGCATTCCTGCCTGCCACTTTAGTCTCCATATCAGCTCAAGCATTGTTAAAGTGTGCTCATTGTGCAAGTGCTAGTAGTACCCTCTGACATCAATGTCAACTCAGTGTGCTGGTACTGACTTTCCATGCAGCTGTGGATAGTACAGTCTGTCTGTGTAGCTGATTGGTGTCTGTACCCTTGCTGGCCAGTTCATTTGGGGTTGCAAATGCTGGTGCTGTACCTGAACTGTAGGCTAAAATTTATCCACAGTGACATGCAAAATATGAGCCACACTCATACACACAATGGCTTTGCGTGCTGAGCCACATAGCTGCAGTAGTGGCAGACCAATCCCTGGGGATGATATGTTACCCAATAGGCAGGCCTGGACACATGTGTTGTGATCAGCATACAGGACCATGACATAGGTCTTGTCTGCTGCAGGTGGGTGCCGCTGCATCTACCGCCAACACCCCACACTATGCTGCCATGCCATCATGCTGTCAGTGGGGGTGGTGTGCAATACTGACTGGTCCACCATGCGGCTTTGGCAGATCCTAAGGCACCAGGTCCAGATGGGTGGGGCAGAAGTTCACATTTACAGACTTGCTGTCACCCTAAACAACTGCCCCTGCCAGAACCCCATCACTGCCTGCTTCTGATACGACTTGCGGAGAGGCAGGCAGCCACAGTTCTGGTATTTTCCCAGGCACCTGAATTTTGCAGCTTCCTGTGGCGCTACAGCTGCTGGCACTGTCATCCTCTTCAACCATATCTGGCTTCAGTGGCAGTGGGTAGAGGTTGGCTGGGGTCCCTGCCTAGGATGCCAGGAAACCTTGGCCCGCCCCATGTGGCTCATCACCTTTCCAAAGCAGCAGCATGTCTGTGTGCCGCCAATGTTGATGTGGGATCATGATGGACATCACAGATGTGCCACCTGGGAAACTGTCTGGTCTGCCTTGGACCCCAGAAACCCCCACTGCATGACCAAAATGCCACCTTCTTTGCCCCATTTGCACAATCAACATGGTGCCCTTTTATACTTGGGCACCTTGTTGTTGCTGCTAATGAAGCACTACTATCACCATATTGGGCTCCCATGTCTGCACATCACATTGAAGACATTTAAAGAGGCTCTCTCCCTTCAAAATACACCCTTTCCTTGAGTTTTTACTTGGTGATAGGGTTTGTGTATTTATTTATTTATTTATTTGTTGCATTTTTCTATACCGCCCCTTCCAGAGATCAGGGTGGTTTACATATAACTTAACATGTCACAAAAACTGTTTTGTGACTACATTATAATGTTTGTGCTTATACATTATAACTTTATACATTATAACATTGAACCTTTTCCCTTATAACTTTATACATTATTACAGTTGAACTTTTTCCCAGTGTTAAAGGGTTTTAACATACATTAGCGCAACAAGCGTTAAGGTAACACCCATTGTTAATGCCCATTCTCCGCCCTGATCATCCACTCTCCATCTACTGCACCCTTAACGTTGTAGGAGCCTTTAATGCTGATTAATGCAGCTTTTTCACAGCATTAAGGGTGCAAGGGTGCCAATAACAGGCATTAACAGCACACTTGCTCCCTTAATGCCCTTTAGTAAACATACCTCATGGTTAGAATGAAGCTGCAGAAATTTGCACCTGCTTGGGAGCAGGTGTAAATGTTAGGGTTGCCAACTGGGTCCAGATACACCCAAAATACTTGATCCAGTCACGGGTTTACCCCAGTGCATGCAGGGACATTTTCTGTATTGTACTTCTTAAGAAAAGCAGAATTACAAGCCGCTGCATGCAATGGGCTAAACCCAGGACTAAATCAACTCTATTGGGTGCTTCTGGAGCCGGTTGGCAAGCCTAATGTCAGTGCATAAAACGCGCATGTACTTGTGTATTTTATAAAATAAGAATATAACATAAGGCCATAGGAAATGCTATACTGGGTCAGACCAAGGTCCTATCAAGCACTGGGTCCCTTTACAGGGGTAGCCAATCAAGGGCACAAGCACCTGGCAGGTTCCCAAAGAAGGCACACATTTATTTAGACAGTTTTGTATACCACCTTCAATCAAAGTGGTCACAACACAATTGGGGGATACATTTAATGCAAGGGGATATGAGACACATATACTAATAATTACAGGGAACATGGGCAAAGGAGGGTTAAGTGGCTTACCCAAGACCACAAGGAGCACCTGTGGAACTAGAAACTCCAGTCCTTCTGGCCCAAAGTTGCCATCCTCTAGTGAGATTTGAACCCTTGACTTTCTGGCTTGAGGTAACTTGCCCCAACCACTAGACCACTCCTCCATGCCACTTGTCTGGGGGCAAGCAGTGGATTTCTTGTGTCCTCTTTAACAATGGGTTTGTGGACCTTTCTTCCAGGAACTTATCCAAACCATTTTTAAACCCAGCTATGCTAACACATTGCCACTACATCATCTGGTAACACATTCCAAAGTTTGATTACGCATTGTGTGTGTGTGTGTGTGTGGTCTTCATTACAATAACTCCTGGTGTCAGGGTAACTGCATCAGTTGGGGTTTTACAGCTCTGCCCTAACTCCAGGAGGCCCTGGTCTTCATTACAGTGGTCCATTAGAGATCCTGGTGACAGGGAAACTGCAACAGTTGGGGTTTCACAGCTCTGCCCTAACTCCAGGAGGCCCTGGACCTGATTACAGAGGTCTATTAGAGATCCTGGTGTCAGGGTAACTGCTTCAGGTGGTGTTTCACAGCTCTGCCCTAACTCCAGGAGGCCCTGGTCCTCATTACAGTGGTCCATTAGAGATCCTGGTGTCAGGGAAACTGCATCAGTTGGGGTTTCACAGCTCTGCCCTAACTCCAGGAGGCCCTGGACCTGATTACAGAGGTCTATTAGACATCCTGGTGTCAGGGTAACTGCATCAGTTGGGGTTTCCTTGTTGCTTATTGTATTGAAGAAAATGTAAAATAAATATTAAAAAAAAGAGATCCTGGTGTCAGGGTAACTACATCAATTGGGGATTCACAGCTCTGCCATAAACCCAGGAGTCCCTGGTCCTCATTACAGTGGTACATTAGAGATCCTAGTGTCAGGGTAACTGCATCAGTTTGGGTTTCACAGCTCTGCCCTAATTCCTTGAGGCCCTGGACGTGATTACAGAGGTCTATTAGAGATCCTGGAGTCAGGGTAACTGCATCAGTTGGGGTTTCACAGCTCTGCCCTAACTCCACGAGGCCCTGGTCCTCATTACAGTGGTCCATTAGAGATCCTGGTGTCAGGGTAACTGCATCAGTTTGGGTTTCACAGCTCTGCCCTAACTCCAGGAGGCCCTGAACCTGATTACAGAAGTCTATTAGAGATCCTGTTGTCAGGGTAACTGCATCGGTTGGGGTTTCACAGCTCTGCCCTAACTCCAGGAGGACCTGAACCTGATTACAGAGGTCTATTACAGATCCTGGTGTCAGGGTAACTGCATCTGTTTCATTCTCACAGCTCTGCCCTAACTCCAGGAGGCCCTGGACCTCATTACAGTGGTCCATTAGAAATCCTGGTGTCAGGGTAACTGCATCAGTTAGGGTTTCACAGCTCTGCCCTAACTCCAGGAGGCCCTGGACCTGATTACAGAGGTCTATTATAAATCCTGGTGTCAGGATAACTGCATCAGTTGGGGTTTCACAGCTCTGCCCTAACTCCAGGAGGCCCTGGACCTGATTACAGAGGTCTATTAGAGATCCTGGTGTCAGGGTAACTGCATCAGTTGGTGTTTCACAGCTCTGCCCTAACTCCAGGAGGCCCTGGTCCTCATTACAGTAGTCCATTAGAGATCCTGGTGTCAGGGAAACTATATCTGTTGGAGTTTCACAGCTCTGCCCTAACTCCAGGAGGCTCTGGACCTGATTACAGAGGTCTATTAGAGATCCTGGTGTCAGGGTAACTGCATCAGTTGGTGTTTCACAGCTCTGCCCTAACTGCAGGAGGCCCTGGTCCTCATTACAGTGGTCCATAAGAGATCCTGGTGTCAGGGTAACTGCATCAGTTGGGGTTTCACAGCTCTGTCCTTATTCCAGGAGGCCCTGGACCTGATTACAGAGGTCTATTAGATATCCTCGTGTCAGGGTAACTGCATCAGTTGGGGTTTCACAGCTGTGCCCTAACTCCAGGAGGCCCTGGACCTGTCTACAGAGGTCTATTATAAATCCTGGTGTCAGGATAACTGCATCAGTTGTGGGTTTCACAGCTCTGCCCTAACTCGAGAGGCCCTGGTCCTCATTACAGTGGTCCATTAGAGATCCTGGTATCAGGGTAACTGCATCAGTTGGGGATTCACAGCTCTGCCCTAATCCCAGGAGTCACTGGTCCTCATTACAGTGGTACATTAGAGATCCTGGTGTCAGGTTAATTGCATCAGTTGGGGTTTCACAGCTCTGCCCTAACTCCAGGAGGCCCTGGACCTGATTACAGAGGTCTATTATTATAAATCCTGGTGTCAGGGTAACTGCATCAGTTGGGGTTTCACAGCTCTGCCCTAACACCACGAGTCCCTGGTCCTCATTACAGTGGTCCATTAGAGATCCTGGTGTCAGGGTAACTGCATCAGTTGCGGTTTCACAGCTCTGTCCTAACCCCAGGAGTCCCTGGTCCTCATTACAGTGGTCCATTAGAGATCCTGGTGTTAGGGTAACTGCATTAGTTGGGGTTCACAGCTCTGGCCTAACCCCAGGAGGCCCTGGACCAGATTACAGAGGTCTATTAGAGATCCTGGTGTCAGGGTAACTGCATCAGTTGGGGTTTCACAGCTCTGCCCTAACTCCAGGAGTCCTTGGACCTGATTACATTGGTCTATTATAAATCCTGGTGTCAGGGCACGTGCATCAGTTGGGGTTTCACAGCTCTGCCCTTACTCCAGGAGGCCCTGGTCTTCATTACAGAGGTCCAGTACAGATCCTGGTGTCAGGGTAACTGCATCAGTTGGGGTTTCACAGCTCTGCCCTAACTCCAGGAGGCCCTGCACCTGATTACAGAGGTCTATTAGAGATACTGGTGTTAGGGTAACTGCATCAGTTGGGGTTTCACAGCTCTGCCCTAACCCCAGGAGTCCCTGGTCCTAATTACAGTGGTCCATTAGAGATTCTGATGTCAGGGTAACTGCATCAGTTGGGGTTTCACAGCTCTGGCCTAACCCCAGGATGCTCTGGACCTGATTATAGAGGTCTATTAGAGATCCTGGTGTCAGGGTAACTGCATCAGTTGGGATTTCACAGCTTTGCCCTAACTCCAGGAGGCCCTGGTCCTCATTACATTGGTCTGTTATAAATCCTGGTGTCAGGGCAAGTGCATCAGTTGGGGTTTCACAGCTCTGCCTAACTCCTGGAGGCCCTGGTCTTCCTTACAGTGGTCCATTACAGATCCTGGTGTCAGGGTAACTGCATCAGTTAGGATTTCACAACTCTGCCCTAACCGCAGGAGTCCCTGGACCTCATTACAGTGGCCCAAGCAAAAACAGCAACACTGCCACACAAATAAGCAGAAAAGAACCAAGCCAGAGAAATGGGCAGAGAGTTCACACGATACTTTATTTATCTTTAAAATAGTGGCCAAACCCAACACAGGCCGTGTTTCATATCGTACTTCATCAGGGGTTATTAAGGCACACTAAAAGATCATAAAAACATAAATAAATAAATAATTACAATAAAACAGTCATTAAATTTAGAATTAAACAATCATTAAATCATTAGATTTTACAAAAGCCCATAAATCAATAAACAATAGAGCCTTTTCCCATATTGCCCCTACAATCTGGAATTCCCTCCCAGAGGAGCTACGAAAGCTAACAGAGATAATGGAACTCCGCAAGAAATTAAAAACCTATCTGTTTACCAAACATTATAATATAGATAATTCATTATCTACATTAGACAAAGGTTAAAGAGATAGGGGGGGGCGGAGCCTGATGTCCAGCGGGTAGGACGCTTTGCGTTGAAGCTCCCGAGAGGCCTACTTAGAATCCTGACTTAATACCTATACAAATTTACTATTTCGCTCCGAGCTGACCGGGGCACCTCGGGGGGGATGGCGGCCCATAAACCAGCGCGCTTGGACTTCGGGTCTCCTTCTTCTTCTCACGGAAAACGCTCCAAAACAGAGGTGTCCTCCCCACAGAAGATGGTTCCATTTCGTGAAAACCCCGAAATGCACCTGGAGATTTTGGAGGAAATACGCGGCGTGAAGGAATTGGTGCAGTCCAATGGAGAAGCGCTTCGAGCCATGCGAGAAGACTTTGGAGTGCTCCAGGACCGACTTGAAAGTCTTTCATTACGGCAGGACAATATGGCGGGGGTCCTCGACTCGCACGCGGTGCGCTTGGGCACACTGGACAAGGCTGAGCGCCAGATACAGAATCTTCAAAAGGAGTTAGAAGATAGCAATAATCGAGCCCGTCGCAACAATGTGAGGCTCCTCGGAATGCCGGAGGGGGTGGAAGCAGGAGATATAAGAGAATTCTTGCTCAAAACTCTTCCCTCCTTGCTGAAGATCACTTTTCACAGAGAACTGGAAATCGATCGAGCACACCGTGTTCCTGCCCACATGGCGCTCATCCGCACGACCCCCCGGCCTATTATCTTTAGCTTGCTACGATATCAACAAGTGGAACAAATTTTACATGCTGCCCGAGCGAATCATCATTTGGAATTTGAAGGTCGTAAGGTCTCCTTCTTTCCTGATTTGGCAAAGCCTACCGTTGACCGTCGGAAGAAACTCCTTGCTTTTCGCCCTCGACTTCAACAGCTACAGGCTCGCTTTGGCCTGTTGTATCCAGCGAAGCTCCGAGTGACTCTCCACAACCAAACCAGGACGTTCGAGGATCCTGATCTACTATCAACATTTTTAGACTCCAAAGAAGCAGAGCAGATGCGCTAATCCCAAATCTTGGACTCTTATTTGCCGGCTCTATCCGCCATTTTGAAGGGCCCGATGCGGCGGTCATAGCCAAGCACAGAAATAGCCTGGACTTTCTTTCTTTTTCTATATTACTTTTGTTTTTTGGTCTCCTATCCCTTCATGATGTGTGCCTCGGTCGGATTCGGAGCACGCACAGTCCTACAGGTTATGTGTTTTTTCAATTTCGGCCTTCTCTGGGGTTTCTCCCCGCAGACACATGGTCGCCAGTAATTTTGGGGTTTTGCTTCTCCTCTACCGTACTGCGGTTTTCTTTGTTAATGTGGGGCGCTTCATTGTATTATATTAGCTTATTTTTCCTATGTCATGTGTACAGCCAGATACAGTCAGTTTGAGGGACATAGTGAAATTATGTGTGCTATCATGCTCAGACTTTTTAACTTTTCTGAATGGCCTTATGTAAAATCTTATCATTCACCGTCAAAGGCATTAATGGTCCACTCAAAGGAAAGAAAATCCTTAGCTATCTTAGCCATGAGCATGTTGATTTAGTGTTTCTTCAGGAAACGCATTTAAACTCTGCTGAAACACTGAAACTCAATGCTAAGCCTCACATGGTAGCTGCCTATTCTCCCACCGTTTCCAAATGGTACGGGATAGCCATTCTGGTTAAGAAGTCTTTGCACGCTACTGTACCTGATATTAGCGCTGACAAGGAGGGTAGATGGGCCCGTGTACACCTTGAGGTTGGAGATAGTGAATTCACGTGTATTTGCATTATGCCCCGAATGTGGACAACCCTGCTTACTATGCAAGTATTGCGCAGTTGGCCTTGGCCTCTGCCAATGCTCCATTAATACTTGGTGGCGATTTTACTCAAGTGTTCCCTCAATCTTTTCTTCTCAAACAAGGTGCTCGTTGGTTGGAAGATCCAGTACCGAGTAGACCTGTGTGGCTAGATATAGAAGCGGGCCTTTGCAAACCGATTCCTCTTACCTTTCTCCCTGGTATGACTCTCCCATCAGACTCCCACTATCCACCAATGCTTTTAGACACTTTAGTTGCCTTTAATACTCTTATGCAATCTTTAGACTCCCGACTCTGGTCAGTGCAACTTCAGCATCGCCTTCGGAGCACTGGAGTACTCCCGCCATCGGCATTCTCTACATAAGGTTGATTGGAGACTTTCCGATCTCTCGGTAGTTCACCGGGTGTAGCATCCAATTTTACTAAACCTTATGTAATGCTATAACTAGAGATACCCCTATAGCGCAGAAAGTATGGGAGAGAGAATTGCATGTGACTTTGACCTCGGAGCAATGGAGCCTTATCTGGAGTAGAGGGACACGGGTTCCCGATTCGCCTCACTCACTCAGACCCTCTTCTTTCTAGCCCACCGGTGCTTTTACACTTCTCACAGATTAGACAAATGGAACACTACTCAGGGCAATGGTTGCTGGACACGTCCTGCGGCCATTGGTTCATTGCCTCATGTTATGCATGAATATCCCGCACTACAGTATTACTGGCGTCGGGTCTGGGGTCGTATTTAGTCTATCTCGCACTCTCAGGAGCCCCTTTCTTGGAGGATAGTGGGACTTCGCCCAGTTGCGGGGATCCCCTCTCTCCCAAAAATGGCTTATCTCCTTTCGAACTTTATGCTTGGCATTGCTATTTCCCTAATTAAGTAATACTGGAAAATTAGCTCCCATTTGAGCCCCAATGAATGGTGGAATCATGCCTGTCTTTACAGTAAATATGAACAAATACCTCGTCTGTTCGCTTCCTCCGTTCAGACTCCTTCTCATTGGTCTCAATGGAAGATGCTCAATGACTATGTACATTTTGCTAAATGCTCTCATCTGACTGTCTAACTTTGTATATATCTCTGTCCCATGATCATGCTGTATTGTAGATACTCTTTTGATCGTTTGATGTATAATCACTGTTAATTGGAAGCGCTCACATGCTGATATAATCGGGTAGAGAAGAAGCATCGGGGTGGGGGGTAATGGGTTTACTTTTCCTTATTGTATACTTGTTTTGTCTCTTTTGGTGTGTTGTTTCTTTTGTTTGTTGCAAAATGAAAATAAAAGTTTAAAAAAAAAAAAAAAAGGTTAAAGAGATAATCGGATTGCTCCATGCAAAAGCCCTTTAACCCACACAGATAGCACTCACCCTTGGTATATTCATATATAAACTTTGTACATAGTTTGCACACGGTTTGGTATTATATTGCACTGTTTATTCTACATTTAATATGATGTTCCTTGTAAATAAGTTCTGTTATATCTCAATGTTCCATGTAAAACAAACTTGCTTTGTTAATTGTTGTTAACTGTAAACCGCAACTGAACTTTGGAAGATGCGGTATAGAAATGTGAATAAAATAAATAAATAAATAAATAAATAAATAATTCATAACATCCTAGATTAAAACACCACACATATATAGAAATATAAATAATGTACTAATAAATAATGTAAGACAGGTAGTATAAAAACATAAATACTATAAACTAATAAAACTGGAATGAACAATACCAGATATAAATAACACTGTGAATGAGCATAATAAATGAACATACATCATAATAAAACATATGAATACTAAAAGAATATATAAAAACATTGAAAAGCAATAAGAACAATAAAAACATATCACCATACAAAGCTAGATGAGGTAGACCAATGACTGAGGACACAAGGAGCAGGAACAGATCTCAATCTACAGACCAGTGAGGCAGAACAGGAGTAAATCGGAAGGAATTACCTTAACATAATCTGATCGCACACCAGGAGGACCCACGGTAGGATTATATAAAAATCTTTAAACTACACGTTGTAAAACAAACAAGGATGCACTGTATAAAATGCATAAAAATCCATAAAATTTATTATTTGCCAAAAAAAATGTTATATAAAATATAATGTTTGTCTATAAGTTAAAACATCTGTGATACTATAATAAAGAACGAAAACGTCAGCCATGGACGCATGTCAACTTTCAATATGCCGCTAAATTCTTAGTGTCATAAACCACTAGCGATCTATAAGGCTATATGAAATAAATACGCAAAACCATCTGAAAAAAACATATCGGTTGAACAAGGCGGCTTACCACTCTTGCCTTAAAGGGGTCATAAACTGAACCTATGAAGAAAATATTCAAATAATGAAAAACCTATATGAACACCAAAAGGTGAAACACAGAAACACACCTCAAATGTGAAATTGATTAAAATACCTGGCAATTACGTAAAATCCCAAGCGAGCGATCCGGAGAGCAGCTTGTCAATTCTTCTATTGAATTGTAAATCAAGGACGCCAACGCATGCGCTATTTATTAATTTGTTTGAAACGAGGCTACGGCTTGAAGACAGCACCAACAAGCTCCAAATTTGTATATAGTGCTCAAACAGAGGCGGCGGAGGCAGAAGAGAATGATGGGGACATGGAGGGGGTGGAGGGTGGGGTGGGGCGAGGCAGGAGGGAGGGGAGGGTGAGAGTGTGTGTGATGTTTTGGGGAGTGAGGAGGAGGAGGAGAGTGTGGAGGGTGCAAGGGTGGGTGGGAGGTGCCGGGGGGGAGGAGGGGGGGAGGGGGGGAGGGGGGGAAGGGACACAGGACAGCACAGGGCACTGTGGGTCCCTGCCAGCTGCCGCATGTGTGTGGAGATGGTGCCCATCTGGATGTAGCTACACCATCCATTGCCACAGATAGGGCCCACGCACATGCCACCACACAGACACCTGGCACCTTGTGTGTATGTGGTGGCAGGTGCGTCCAGGACCTGTATGTGGCAATGGAAGGCATGCTGCAATGCCAGCGGGCCCAGGACCGCACCATACGGTGGCTGACAGGCTCCATTCAGTGGATGGCTGCTGAGATGCAGCGTGTGGCTGGTATGGGCAGTGCATCGCGACAGCCATCCCCTGATGGATGTCCCAAGAGCATGTAATGGTCCCTGTGGTGCCCACACACATGCCCTGTGCTGTCCTGTCTCCCGGGACCCAACATGTGGGCTTTGGTATATAATACCTATTGTACATATGTTTTAAAATAGAGTTGTGTTACTACATCGCAATGGTCATATGTCTCCCTTACGGACAGACTGGGGATGTGAGCATGGGACACATGTGTAGATCCCTATGTGTATGCGTGGTAGACATAGGTAACATACATGGACTGTCTCCACACGCAGTTGTGGGGGCTGCCCATGTGCATAGGCGTCTGTGTCCCATGGTGCCCATGTGATGTGCCAATGTGCAGTATGTCCCAACAGCTATGGTCACATGCATGCTGCCTGTGATGTGTGGGCACCATATCTGATGCACCATGCCTGTGGGGCAATAGGGGGAAAAGGCTAGCAGCAGGTATGTGGCAGGAAGTGTAAGAGGGGATGCTGTACCCAGAGGCTTTACAGTGGGATAGCTGGTGAGGGCAAGACAGGTCAATACAGGTCCCGAGGATGAGCGGTGGGGGACTACAAGTGCTGGTGAACAGTGATCAGCTGACTGAAGCGAGCTACCCTTGTCTTCCTGTGCAGCATGCAAGCCTATGTGGGTAGACAGACACATAGGCCCTGGTGTGGGCAGGGAGAATGGTCACACATGTGTGTCTAATGATGGAGAGTATATGGGGTGGGAGAGGGTGACAGATTCTTATAACAGACATGTACCACTGTGAACATCTTGCTGGGCGATGGGTGAGGTTGGGTATACCCCCTCGCATAGGTAGGAGGGTGACCACCTGCAACAGTCCATGGCACACAGGGCATGGTATAACCTATGTGTGATGATTGGTGGCAGTACAGACACCCCACCCCTGAGGGATATGGGTAGGCACATGTGGGCAGGGTGATAACAGGGGGTGCAGGGTACATAGGGGATCACAGTGCCACACATTGGAAACAAATACATAGGTTGTAATAGGTTGTGATATCTTTATTTTTAATGTTCACATCCTCCGTGGCCACGGCGACCACGGCCCAACCCACCCCTCTGTCCCGGGACTGCTGGTGCCGCCTCTGGTGCCAGTGCTGGCTGCTGGGTATGGGCAGCTATGACCTCCTGGGCATCCGCAATACAGAGGAGCACCCCTGCCATTGTGTCTGCTAAGGCATGCAGCTGGTGGATCTCCTGGAGAATGGCCAACCGAGGCTGACGAGTTCCTGTGGGTGGGACACAAGGTGATGTTTGAGATACCTGTTACAACCCCCACTGTGACACATGCACATGTCAGGCATATCCCACCAGATCAGTCTGCAGAAGAATCATGCATGCAATAACTAGCATCGCATGACCATGTTTACGTCTGTGTGTCCCATGAGCCATTCTCATGCCAGGAAAGGGTCCTGATGAGGGCTCGTGTGAATCACAGATCTCACACATGGTACAGTGTCACAGTTCAATGTGTAAATGCTTGATCTGCACACTGGTCATATGAGATAAGCCAGATGATGTGAGGAGTCATGGCACACACATACATATATCTGGAGGGCCCTATTTTCTATAATGCTTGCCCACAGTATAGATTACGCTGACAAACTATGCTAGGTAACAATACCTATGGGGAGGGGTCAGTCATGTAAGCTGTCTAGGTGACCTGGGATAGGTGTTTTCCGCTGTGCGCTTCCTTGGGGTATATGGCTGTGAACAGTGTGTGTGTGTCTGAGCTCCTCACACATGCTGACACCTGACAAGCCATGCTACAAGAGGGGGGAACACACATGGCACAGACACCCCCCCCCCCCGCACATAAGAAACGATCTGCTATGTTGCCAACATATTGTGGTGCACATGCAATCTCATTGTGGATGTTATGCCCACCCCCATCGGGATTGTTGTGTATGCTGTTACCCACCTTCGGCATCGTGCCTTGCTGAGGCACTGTGGGCCCGAAGCTCTGCCAAGATTGTAGCCATGCTTGTGGAAGGGGTGGCTGATGTCTCTGGCGCCTGTGTGGTGTGATGACTCCCCTCCATCTCCGTACACTATAGAGCCTGTGAGCTGCTGCTAGTGGCCCCCACTGGAGCATTGACATCCGGTGGCGTGTCCTCTACCTCGGCCAGCACATTGTTTCCTGTTGTGCCTTCGTCATTGCTGGCAGTGTCCCCATACATTGCAGTCTCTGGTCCCTCACCATCCTGAGGCCCTGCCACATCTTCCTCCTCATGTGCCTCCATGGTCCTGTAGTCACCTGGGGGTTGGAAAAGGGTACACAGCACAGATGAGTTTGCGCAGTGCACTTATGTACACCTGTGTAGTACATCCCCACCATAATCAATGTGTTCTGTGCCTGTGCCTGCTGTTGGTACACCTACAATAGGGAAAGCACAGGTGCCTACAGTGTTCTGTGCCTGGAAGGGGGTGGGGGGTAGCAGCCTCATTCCCTGTTGTAGCTGTACCACATGGGATGCAGTGTGTGGGGGATGGTGTTTTGTGTGCCGTGCCCTCTATCTGCAGTATCAGCTATGGACTGGCCGCCTGACCTTGGATATGGCCTCAGCAATACATGTGGCTGTGGCACATGTGGGAGCCCTGAGTGTGATTATGTGCCGTCATTGTGTGTGCGAGCAATGTGCATGCATTGCTCTGAGTGGTATGCACGTTAGGTGTTGCAGGATGTGTCTGTGTCAGCCAGACGTGTGTGTGGGCCCTCTGCTTTGCAAGACACTGTGCGGTGTGGCTGGACAGCTTTCCCATACTCCATGGGTGTGGTGGGGTGTCTGGGGGGATGGGTGGAGCAATGCTGTGTATGGGGTTGCACCGTGTGTGGGGGTATGGGAATGTGTGTGTGGCACTGCGGGACGTGTATAAGGGCTGATCCCAGGTGTTGTGGGGGTTGTGCTATGTGAATTTGGTATGGGTGTGGCAATGTGCCTTCCAATGTCTGGTGAGGGTGGGTGCGGTATCCCCACTGTATGTGGGCCCCGACAGAGTGTTAAGTGTGTGACATGTGTGTGATTTTTTTGATGGTGTTTGTTTGTGTCTACGTCGTCATCCCCATGTGTTAGTCCTTTCCCTGTCAGAGGCCTGTGATATGTCCCTGGATAGGTAGGTGCATACTGATATTAAATGTGTTTTGTTGGTGTGTATGGGTACCCTTAGGCCAATGTTTTCTGGGCTAGTTGTATGTCCCTCTTGTATGTCTCCCCCTGTCACAATGTGCTTGGTGACTGGCTGCAGAGGTATGATGACTGGCTGTGACCTATATGCCAGGTACTATTTTAACAAGTAAACCTCAGGGTGACAGAGAATGCAGGCTGGTACTGCTGAACACACCCCAAAAGGTGTAGGCACAAAACAATAACTCAATGTAAGCCCTCATAAGCCATATGTGATGAAGGAACGCAAGACCAATCTAGGTAGGACAACTCCAGTAGTAGAGTAATCTGACCTCAATTAGTCCCCCCAACCACATATCCTTAGGAGGAGGAGTACTTTGAAGGACAGACAGGTCCTGTATTTATTTATTTAGCTGTATTTATATACCGCTTTTCACCGGGTCAAAGTGGTGTACTGTACTCGCATGAACTCTGCATACATCAGTGGCCAAACTCACCTATATGTACAGCCCAGAGGGTCTAGCAGAACAGCCAAACTTCACAGCACTAGAGAGCAACAATGTAGAAATGATGCAAGGAGGTTATCTGAATACTGTCAAATGATATCCAAATGTGGCTCTTTACTGTTATATTGCTGCTCAGGTATGCTGTGATGCTATTTGATTACAGTGGGATATCATTAGCCACTCCCCAGATAGGTCCTTTACATCTCTGTTACATTGCTGATCTGTAGTGCTGTGAATTGTTGCTATGCAGCTTAACCCACTGGGTTTTGCATGTATGTTTTCTGGACCATTGATGTATGCAGTGTTCAATCAGATATGGGCCTTGTTCACCATGCCCCCTGCCTCTCCACTGCTTTGTGGTCTTCAACTACGTTCAGAACTGTGTCTATCATGCACACAGGCCCAGGTACCTGTCACACACACCCTGTACCTACCCTGCCATGTGCTGCTGTGTCATCAACCCACAGTTGCCTGTGTTAAGGCACGCATGCTCTCAGGACATGGTCCCCCACCAATCCCCTCCATGTGCCACATGTGCTTGGGCGTTCCCTGTACGTGTGCGGCATATCAACTACTACTACTCCTACTCCTACTACTAAGCATTTATAGGGTGCTACCAAGCGCACACAGCACTGTAAAAGTGAAAACACAAAAAGACAATCCCTGCTCAATGGAGCTTATAATCTAAAAGGACAATGCACTAACAGGCGTGGAAGGAGTTTTGGAACAGAAGCAAAGAGACAAGTGCAGGGGAGACAGGTCAAAGGAAGGAGGTAGGAACAAGTGTGAGAGGAAGACAGAAAGGTGAGATTAAAAAGGAGAGGAATGGAGAACATCACACTCTTGAGCCAAAGGCAGAGGCAAACATATGAGCTTTGAACCTAAGTGGGAGGAGGGCCATAGAAGATGCCTGACACATAGACAAAGGACGTTTATTCCAAGCCTAAAGAGCAGCAAGGTGTAAGGTGCATACCCACCTGCCTGTGGATGGGCGGTGTCCAGCACATCTGGCAGTCCACCCAGGTGGATGGGCCCAAGACGGTCTGTGAGCTCCTGCTCCAGGGGTGTGAGAGTTGGGGCAAAGGTGGCACCCCCACCGGTGCCCATGGCATGTTGCCTCTCCACCACCATGTGTACACGGACACCACGCTTTATGTCATTAAATCTCTTTCTCAGGCTGTCCGGGTCCCATGTTGGTCCCCCTGCCTGGGCTATGGCCTCCTGTACCTCCTCCCACACATGTGTGCGTGTTGCCACAGTGGTGCTGTTGCTGAGCCGGCCATAGAACACCTCATACCGCTCCAACACACTGGCCAGCAGGATGTGGTTTTCTTGCTGATTGAATCTCACAGCCCTCCTCCATTCCTCAGCTGGGACCAGTATACGCCTTTGTTTGGCAATGGGTGGCCCCTGTGTGGGCTGCGACACACCTGATGGGCCTGCAGCCACCACCACAGGCCCAACACTCCCTGACGGCTCTGGGTCCTGCTGAACAGGTGCCCCCCTCCTCCCCTCCTGCCATGTCCTGTCGCTCCATTTCCATCTCCCTGTCCTCTGTGCCCTCTCCCTCCCTGTCATACATCCCTGCTCCTTAGCTCCCCTGCTACACCTCACACCTGCTCTTCCCCCACCTCCTCTCCCTGCTGCCTGCTCCTCAACTCAGCTCCTGTCTCTGTCGCCTGCTCCTTGCCTCCCCTCATCTCTCTCTTGCCTGCTTTGCCACACACCTCTCCACAACAAACCTGCCTCTGACACTCTCCACCACCACTCACCAACCCAGCCACTCTCCATGACACACCTGCTTCTGGCACTCTTCATCAATAACAACCAACACCGCACGCCTTCTCTCCCTCGCCTACACAAACCCCTCAACATGTACCAGGTGTGCATGTGTATTTGTAGGTTTTTTTACATTGTGCGCATTGTGCATGCGCAGTGGCGTGAGCGCATTGGCTGCACACATTGTGCATGCGCCACAGAGGGTGCGTGCGCAGAACACCATGTTATGCATGCGCTGTGCATGAGCGTGAGGCTTTGCGCATGCACGTAACCTCACGCAGCATATGCGCATCTCACGCTTATGCACAGCACATGTGTAACATGGTGTCCTGCGCACACACCTTCCACGTTTCTGCGGCACATGCGCAATGCGCGCAAAGTAAAAAAACCTATAAATACACATGCACACCTGGTACACATTGAGGGATTTGTGTAGGTGAGGGAGAGAAGGTGTGCACTGTTGGGTGTTGGTGAAGCAAGGAGAGTGTCAGAGGCAGGTGTGTCGTGGGGAGTGGCTGGGTTAGTGAGTGTTGGTGGGGTTGTGTGGCTGGGTTGATGTGTGTTGGGGGAGGTGTGTGGCTAGGTTGGTGAGGTGTCTGAGTTTGAGTGAGTTGGAGGAGTTGAGGGGGGTGGAGTTTATGGCGGGCTTTGTGGTTGCTGCATGTGCAGTGGGAGGTGATCAGGGGCTGCGGTTGCCTGACGGGGGAGATGGTATCCATGGGGCTGAGGCACAGTGCATGGGTGTAGTCCCGCTGCAACACAGACCTGCAGTTGTGGGGGCAAGCCTGGCAGAGGCTGTGCCAGCACGATGCAGGAGGCATGTGGAGTTGCAGGCTTGCCAGCCTCACCTCTACAGGCCCAGGGTCCAGCTCCAGGGCATGCATGAGTACCAGGTCATCTCCCTCTACCGCCTGAGCATGGGGGCTATTAGGGAGCTCTATGAGGATCTAAGACCTGACCTTGAGCCCCTGACTGGTCGGTCACATGCCATATCGGGTTTGGTCAAGCTCCTTGGTGCCCTACATTTCTTTGCCTCTGGCTGTTTCCAGTCATCTGTGGCCACAGTGGGTGGCATGAGCCGCCCTACCTTCTCACGCTGTCTCCACCATGTACTACGTGCCATGATCAGCCAGGTGGGGAATTACATTGCCATTCCCAACACTAGGCAACAGTGGGGGACCCTGAACCAGGCCTTTGAGGTGTTTGCCGGGATACCACACATGATGGGAGCTATTGATTGCACAAATGTTGCCCTGGTGCCGCCCAGAGAGAGGGAGGTAGCGTTCCGTAACCGCAAACACTACCATTCCCTGAATGTTCAGGTTGTATGTGATGCAAATATGCATATTCTGAATGTGGTCCCTAGGTTTGCAGGGTCCACCCATGACTCCTATATCCTGCATCACTCGGCACTATTCAAACAATTTGAGGCAGGCTAGTATTTTATTTATTTATTTATTTAACAGTCTTTTCTATACCGCCCCTTCCAGAGATCAGGGGCGGTTTACATTGAACATTAAACAGAACAATTGTATACTTCTGTATACATTTACAAGGAACATTATGCTTTAACTATATACAGGTGTACTTACAGGGAACATATTTTGAACATTAACTATAACAGAGCTTTTCAAACTATTTACAAGTTATATACATGGAGCGCAGCATAGTTAGTTACGGTGGTGACTAGTATGAGGACTGTATACTGCTGGGTGTGTATTTCTCATCTCTGACATGCACATGGTGATCCTCTGATTAACTGTATGTGCACATGTCTGTCTTTGAGGTGTAACCCTAGTTGTGTGTGTGTCTCATCTGTCTGTGTGTGATCTAACGTTGGGGGAGGTGGGTAGTGCCCTCCAGCTCTACCTTGCTACGGTGCTGCGTGTTGATGGTAGAATGGATGCTAGCATTTGTGTCGTGGTTACAGATTATTTTGATTGCAATCCGTACACCTACCCTTGTTTTGTGTGTCATAACGTCACACGCTGATGCATAGTTGTGGTGTCCCATCATGTGCTGTCATATGTTTCTGTCCAGATGTTTTGTGCATTTGGTTTACACGTAGATACTTGTGTCCATTTGGGTGGACATCAGCTCCTGCTTTAACGTTCCACATTTCTTTCTGCAGGTGATTCAGGATATGGGTGTCACCCCTGATTGCTGACTCCTGTGCGTCAACCACGGACACGTGCAGAGAGGAGTTACAATGAGGCCCATGCCTCCAGCCGCTCCGTCATAGAGCACACCTTTGGCATTTTAAAGAGTCGCTTCAGGTGTCTGGATAGGACAGGCGGGGCCTTACAATGCAAACCACAGACTGTGGCAGAGATCATTATAGCCTGTTGCATCCTGCACAACATTGCTCTCAGGCACCATATCCCTGTCCAAATTAATGAGGATCTGGAGGATGATCCTACGTGCCCTCCTGTACGTGACCGTGGTGACAGACGTGAGGACACAGCAGTCAGGTGGCAGGTGATTGAGGAGGTGTTCTCATGTAAGTACTGCATATGTTGCCACATACATTTGTTTAGATATGTGTGTACTACTACTTCTAGTGAACATTTGTATCCCAATAGCAGTAAGATGCAACACTGCACTGACATATAAAAGACACTGCCTGGCCATCCCAGCTTACAATCTAGTGATTACTAAAACACAGATGATGTGAGCAGGGCACAACAGTGGGTGGTGGTGGATTATGTGTTTCAGGTGTGGGCTTGTGAGAGGTGTTAAGCTGTCACACATGATTTGTGGCTGATTGGGATAGGGGCTGCTGTACAGCCACAGGTAGTTAGTTTGGGGCTTTGGGTGCAGCAAGGTGAAAGGCGTGTAGTATGTGGTCAACAGTAGGAGGGCGGCCCATAGATGGGACCAGTTGCCTAGACATGTGTGTTTCACATTTTGTAATATGAGCTGTTGTTTGGTTGGTATACTCTGATGGGCAGGGACTGTGTGTTAGTTGTTTCTGTATAGCGCTACATGTGACATGCAGCACTATATACATGCTCAATTGTAGTTGGATTACTGGTAGTTGTGATCAGTAAGGGAAGTTACTAGAACACCACAGTGTGCATGCATGTATAGGCCAGCAGAAGAGCCTTGACATGGATGCAGAGACGGATAGGGAACCTGTGAGGTGTCCTGATAGTGGGGGTATTATAGCCATTATGTGTGTGGCTGTAGAATGGCCATGCAGTGCAGTGTTGCATATTTTCATGCAGACAGAGATGATTCAAAGCCAGATCAGCAAGGTGTAGGTTACAGTAGGCAAGCCGGGAGCTGATTAAGGGGGTGGATTTGGGTTTTAGTTGTGTGTTTAGGGAGGACTGGGAAATATAGCTGATGACATCCAGACAGAAACCACAAGCCTCATCTACAAGCTGGGTATGTGTGTAGAGGTAGAGAGTGCAGTCCAAGACAACACCTACATTGCTGACCCTGGAGAAAGGAAGGTATGACCACACACACAAAGACACTCTGATGGGAGGGGAGGGTTTAGGTGCACATATAGGATATCCATGCTTTGCCATTATTACTTTCACACAGTGGGATGACATGCAGCCATCAATGTCAGGTGGCAGGAAGACATTGGGGTGTGGTTTGGCAGACATAACTCAGGCGTGGAGAGATATATTTGCAAATCATCAGCACACAGCTGGTAATGTAGGTCAAGGGATGAGATAGCCACACCAAGGAAATGTATATCGACAGAGGATAAGGAAGAGGCCCCTAGATATTTCCCTGTGGTACAGGAACTGACAGCATTGTAGCAGAGGACATTGAGACACCAGAACACACCCTGAAGGGGCAGTGGGCGCGATATGGGGGACACAGGATAGTACTGCGGCATTAGAGCCGAGCAGGGACACCGTAGCAAAGAGACAGTTCTGTTCAATAGTTTTTACGTCAGCAGAGAAGTTAGGAAGGGGACAGACAGAGTACAGGCCCATGTAGTTTGCCACACACACTTCAGTGATAACTTTAGCATGAAGCAAATCTGTACAGTGTGATGGGGAGCAGTCAGTCTGTAAAGGATCTTGGGGGATCTGCGAGCTGAGGACGTGAAGGATCAGTATGTGTTGCACAGCTCCAACATGACATATGTATGTTTCTCTTGTGTTCCTCAATCCACAGGACATACTTGGTGACCCTCCTGGTGCTGTGGTGCATTGGCAGGTGACTGTATATCATCCAACATGCAGTAGTTTGTGGTAGGTGGACCTACAGCTACTTCGTCTGTGACGACAGTCAGGGGGAGCACATGTCTGCAGTGATCTGTCATATTGTACATATGTTGTTGTTCACCTCTTTGCCCTGCACCCCCATACCCCATATGTTGCTGTTGGCACACATATCCACATGTGTTCCTGGCCAGTTCGTCTTCTCCAACACTGTCTCTGTGACACGTCCAACAGAGCTGCGAGTGTGTGCAGGTCCTAAGTGTTTGGGTGGTGGACTGCACATACACCCTTCCCTGACACTGTAGCATCAGCCAACAGCAGTGTATCATTGCATTTGACAATCTTTTATCTCCACTAATCTCCAATTGTGCACATACAGGCCATATGCTACTGCTGGCACCCTCACCGTAGCATACTGTGTGTGTGTGTGTTTTTTTGGGTTGGCTGTGTGATGATACAGCGTGAAGGCATTTTGCATTATCATGTGGTGTGAGGGGTCTGTACATATGGGGAGCGGTGGTGACTGTGCTATCTCTACCTTACTGCTGTTTACCTTGTGAATATTGTGGACATGTGTTGTGTGTTGTGAGTTGAGCTATCTCTTGTGTGCTGACAGACCACTGCGCGACAGCATTTTTGTATCACAGATATCGCCATAATGTGGACATGCATCAACAGTGGCTGGACATGGGGACATGGTGATTCTACACATTTCAATGACATCTTCTCCCTTCACTGTGATGTGATGTGGCCTTTGAGAGCCTCAGGGGATCCCAAACAGACACTTGATGCAAACACAAGGTAGGTTGCACCTTTGCTCTTTTGGCAGTGACATTAGCCTTTTAATGATTTACCGTTTATTTCATGGACATTTCATGTTGGGTCTCTGTACACGAACGCTGATGCACATGAGGTGGAGCTGTGAAACGCCTGTGTAACATGGGCATGGACATGACCATGACCATATCCATGTGACACCCTCGTCTGCGGTTCCAATTCCAAATGTCCACAACATGCACTGTGTTCTGAGTTGTGATCATGTTATGTTTGCCTGTGTGATGTTTCATTACGTACATATTGATGTTTAACTATTTGCAAATTGGGCTGATGTTGCAAGCAGCATACCAATACATTGTTTATCCTCTTCTGACACAGGGCAGAGGACACACAAAGCACATCTACTACAGTGCATCCGGCGTCACCATCACCCACCTGTTGGAGGACACAACAACACCATGGAACTATCCATGGGAAATGGTGCCATAGGATGTTTGACCTCTGCAAGTGGGACATATGCCTAGGATGGACAGTATTATTGTTGGACTGCTACTTTAGACATGACAGGCCTGTCCAACACACCGTTGCTGCCGTGCTCTGGCTGGTTGTCGTGTTCATCATAGGAGACACACACGACCTTTCCAGTACTGTGGCATATTGGGATGTCACACTTGACTATGCATGCCCAGGGTTTCAAGGACAGTCTCAACGGGACTTGTTGGGTTACAGACACCCTTTGCACTGTGGACACTGTGTACTGGTCCCCACGTGTGCAGCAGGGACTGACATTGTTGCTGTACGTTGTACATCCTTCTGATATTGTGTTGTTGTGTTTTGCCCATGTGTGTGACATGGAACGCAGGATGCGCACATCTTTTTGGTTCAACACTAGCATACAGCCATGCGTGTGGCACAGGGGGAATAATGGACAGGTCCTCTTGTCCATGTCCTCCTACCCTCCACTTGGACATGACACAGTATTTGCCACCACACCACTTTACTGCACCCCAACATCTTGGATTGATGTTTGCACTCACCAAGGGTGTCACAGTGCATGTGTGGCATCACTGTATCATGTTTCAATGTACCCGGTGCATGTGCATGTGACTGACTATGTTGGTACAACACAGCATGTGTCAATATGGCTTCTGTGTTGGTTACTGTGACATGTTTGACCTTTCTTTCCATCTCTATAGACAGGTTATTGTGTTTGTTTACTGTACAGTCGTGACGCTCTGCATTGATTTACAAACCTAGCATTGCATGTCTGCACAGTCCTATTTATCCCCTGAGGTTCCGGCACTCACATTGCCCCGTTATATTTGGTGTGTGGCAGTGTGGCTGTCCATTTACTTCCTTCATTTGTGCATTCCATGTAACATGCTATATGTGTACAGACACTGTATCCACACCAACCAGTACAGGGGACTTCTACATAGTGTTATCTCTGCATGTTTTTGCGTTTTGTTTCATTTGAATTCTCTGTGTTCATGTGCCTCTGCTACCTGTTAGCATATCCTCATTGTGCATTTCACAATTGTTTGGGGTTACATTGTTACTGCTTTGATTCCTATATCCTGTAACATATATTTCGATATCTGTGTTTACACTTTCTTACTCTTAACAACATATGCTGTTTCATTTTTGTGCCTCCTGTGTTGGCAGACATATTGTTATGAACAGATCATGATTGATTGGCGGTGCATGTTGGGCCCTCATCATGCACCGCCTACTGTCTACATGCACACATATGCAACTGATGCATTTGGGGCGTGCAGTAGCATGTGGGGGGTGGGGGGCTAATGCATACTGCACACCATGCACCTAATGCACATTATCTCTCCTGCCCATCATCTGTAGATGGGCCAGTGACTTTTCTGTAACATGTGGGTTGCTGCCCTGCAAAATGTGTTTTTTAAATTTTTGCCCTTGATATTATGATAGGCGGTATCTACACTATCTCTGATGATTAACCAAAATAAACATATGTGTTGGACATACATTTGTCTGTGCTGCTGCTAGACCACACTGACACATGTATTTAGTGATTTCATGGTCATGTACATGGCCCACCTGTGCTCACATCCTTGTATGGTGCCAGCTGTCTATCTGCCAGCCATCTGCCACATCACTGGGTGTTAAGGGTTCCCATACACACATTCCCTTTGAGGTAATATCTTTGCATTGTGCTTGTTGTACTTGTTTGGGATAGTGGTTCTGAACAGGTGTTGTAACAATGTAGGTTGCAGGTTTGAATCCCACATGGGGTTTTCTTCTTTTTTTGTGTTGTGCTAACCTGACCATGAGCTACCTGCAGGTTCATCACCTATCCACACACCCTTCTATCTCTTCACTGTACACCAAAGTGTGCCCCCTGTGCTTCCTAATCATCACATATTAGCTGTTACATATGTCTCTTTCTTTGTAGTAGTCACATAGGCAGTCCACTTGGGGGATTGGCACTGCTGTGGTTCAGCTGGTCTGCACCACACCTGTTTGCAGGTTCAGTTCTCACATGTTCCTTTTCTGTTCTGTTCCATATTTTGCCCTGCTCTACAGAGCATCCCCTGCCACCCTTTGGGTTTAGGTTATTTCCTCTTTTGCATGCTTCATCCACTGCATAACATTTCATTGTGTATGTGCATGTAGTTATATGTGTCTCTGGTCTCAATTACAGACTGTGATCTGATGTGTACACACCAGAGCTGCATGTGCATTCCATCATGGTTTCTGTTGGAGGTTTGCCTATCCTGGCAGACAGCAGGCTTCTTGTGTGATGCCCTGCAGTATTCTTGTATGCATCCTTTGCTAATGACCTCACATTGGTGGCATAGCCTACATAAGATCATAAGAACATAAGATATGCCATAGTGGGTCAGACCAAGGTCCATCAAGCCCAGTATCCTGTTTCCAACAGTGGCCAATCTAGGTCATACGTACCTAGCAGTATCCCCAAGAGACACAGGTTCCACAATGCTTGTATTGGGTCAAGCATTGATATCCTGGGTCCCTTTTTATTTTTTTTTATTTATTTATTTATTTGAAAACTTTTATATACCGCCCCTTCCCAAGATCAGTGGCGGTTTACATAGAACATTGGTGAACAAATACATGGTTTATGGACCTTTCCTCCAGGAACTTGTCCAAACCTTTTTTAAACCCAGCTACACTAATAGCACTTACTACATCCTCCAGTAACAAATTCCAGAGTTTGATTACACGTTGAATGAAAAAATATTTTCTCTTATTTGTCTTAAATAGTTTACCCTGTAGCTTCATTACATGTCCCCTACTCTTTCTATATTCTGATAGCATAAACAATCGATCTACGTTTACCCTTTCCACTCCATTCATTTATTTCTAGATTCCTATCATATCTCCCCTCAGCCGTCTCTTTTCCAGGTTGAAGAGCCCTAACCTTTGTAGCCTCTCTTCATAGGAGTAGCCTTCCATCCCCTTTACCATTTTGGTGGCTCTTCTCTGTACCTTTTCTAATAATGCTATATCCTTTTTAAGATACGGCGAGAAGAATTGCACACAATATTCAAGGTGTGGTTGTACCATGGAACGATACAGAGGCATTATAATATCCTTTGTTTTATTTTCTATTCCTTTCCTTATGATACCTAGCATTCTATTTGCTTTCTTGGCCGCCGCTGCACACTGGGCGGAGAGTTTTAACATGTTATCCACGATGACTCCTAAATATTTTTCCTGGGTGGTGGTAACCAATGTGGAACCTTGCATTGTGTAACCATAGTGTGGGTTGTTCTTTCCAAGGTGCATAACTTTGCACTTGTCCACATTAAATTTCATCTGCCATTTGGATGCCCAGTATTCCAATTTATCCAGATCCTCCTGCAGTTTTCCACAATCCTCTTGGGTTTTAACAACTTTAAACAGTTTTGTGTCATCTGCAAATTTGATAACCTCACTAGTTATTCCCTTTTCCAGGTCATTTATGAATATGTCGAAAAGTAGCGGACCCAGTACAGATCCCTGTACTATTCACCTTTTTCCATTGGGAAAATTGGCCATTTAGCCCTACCCTCTGCTTTCTATCTTTTAACCAGTTCCTGATCCACAATAGTACACTGCCTCCTATCCCATGGCTTTTTAGTTTTGCCAAACGTCTCTGATGAGGGACCTTGTCAAAGGCTTTCTGAAAGTCCAGATACACTATATCAACCGACTCACCTTTGTCTACCTGTTTATTCACACCTTCAAAAAAACATATCAGATTAGTAAGACAAGATCTTCCTTGTCTAAAGCCATGTTGGCTCACCTCTCACAGCTGCCAATCTGGAGCTTCTGCTGGGATGTAGGCTGCTGGCAGGCTGGATGGATGATGGTGCTGCCCTTGGGGTTCTGCGATTGCGATCACAGTCCCAGGTGCAGAGTGAGAGAGAGGGAGATCCTCAGCTGCGCTGCCTTTTATGCAGTTCTGTGCCGGTCTGCGATGATGCTGCAGGGGGCGGAGCTTAGCCGGCCGCTTGGAGTAGAGAGGAGCAGGAAAGAGCCAGGTAACTGGTGCTGAGTAGCGGCTCACCTCTCTTAGCTGCCGATCTGGAACTTCTGCTGGGATGGAAGCTGCTGGCAGGCTGGGTGGATGATGGTGCTGCCCTCGGGGATCTGCGATTGCGATCGCAGTCCCAGGTGGAGAGTGAGAGAGAGGGATGTCCTCAGCCATGCTGCCTTTTATGCAGTTCTGTGCCAGCCTGTGATGATGATGCAGGGGGCGGAGCTTAGCCGGCCGCGTGGAGTAGAGAGGAGCAGGAAAGAGCCAGGTAACTGGTGATGAATAGCAGCTCACTTCTCTCAGCTGCCGATCTGCTGGGATGGAGGCTGCTGGCAGGCTGGGTGGATGATGGTGCTGCCCTCAGGGGTCTGCAATTGTGATCACAGTCCCAGGTGGAGAATGAGAGTGAGGGAGTTCCTCAGCCGCGCTGCCTTTTATGCAGTTCTGTGCCGGTCTGCGAAGATGCTGCAGGGGGTGGAGCTTAGCCGGCCACATGGAGTAGAGAGGAGCAGGAAAGAGCCAGTTTTGTGCATTGACATTTGTGCTAATGGTCATAGGTTTGTTCCTCTCTGTTCTCTTTCATTTGTATGCCTGTCCTGCACAGCTACTTTCATTCCTGTAATAGTCATATCTGTGCATATCTGTGCTGTTTAGCACATTGTACCCTTATCACAGTTGCCAACTATCCTTCTGTCCGTCTATGTGTGTCTGCCATCTGTGTGCCATCCTGCCCTGATGTGCAAGCTGCTACCCCATGTCCTGCACTGGTACACGTTTCTGCATTGCAGCTCTTTCTGGTTGCCTCTCCTGTGTGTACTCTGCATGGCACTGCTACTCCTCTGTCCTCCTGTCATTGCACCTATCCTGCCACCTCTATCTCCTCTGCTGGACACGTCTTCCCATCCTCTGCCACACACTGTCATTGTTGCACGGTACATTACCATCACCCTGTGCATCGCTGCTGCTGCCCCAATATGTTTGTCCATTTTTCCATCTGCCACATGGACTGGACGCAGATTTGTCTGGTCCATCAGCTCAGATCTATTTCCTTCCATCACTTGTGCATTGTCTTTCCTTGGTGCTCTGTGCTGTGTTAGGGTTACATCTGTGTTTGGCCCATGCCTTTCTTTCTTTTCAACTTGGGTGACCTTAGTGCCCTTGGCCAACATTTCTTGAGTCACCTATACATCCTTGGGGCATCTTTAGCCTCACCTTAGATTCAACCAGCTTGTGGGGCACCTAATATGTTGCCTTGGGGGTTGACAACCTTTCAACACGCCCTCTGGGACAGATTATAACCCGCCTTGGCTGACGTAGTAGTTTAGGATGTGCCTTCTGGTGAGCACTAAAAAGTGCATTAGGGGGTGCGGGTGTGGGTATTTTTAGCTAGCAGCACAGATTGTTGGACTGTTTCAAGCAGGAAAAGGAATTGCCTTGGCCAACCTTATTCATTAGGCCCACTGGCAGATTGAACTCATGACTCCTGTCTCAGCAGTCATTGTATTAACCAGTGTGCTACACCTCTGTTGCTATGATTGCATATCGGCATGCGAAGTTAAGGTTAACGTGCGGTAACTTGCACGGCTCCCTCTATCGCGCGATAACGGGCATGGCGCACTTTATCGCGCGATAACCCACGATTGCTACCTTAAGACCAGAACGCCCACTCTTTATCTGCAACTAGCACTGGTAACATTAAGATGGTTTAGTAAACATACCCCCAAATCTTTCAGCGGCACAGCACAGCGCAGCACTTACTCCACCATGCCTTTAACAGAAAGCTAGAATCAACCATCTCAATTCATTCAATAAAGTACTAGCATACTATTTAACTTTTAAATAAATAAATGGCATCTCCCAGGGATTTCCTTTCAGCAAATTGAGCCCTTCGAAGTTCTCTATTTTGCAAAAACTGTTTCATCAGGGGCTGGTTTCAAAACCTTAATACTCTAGCTGTATTTTAAAATTATAACAAAATTTAATTCAGTGAGATGAAGAAGCTTTTAGACCTGTGATAGACTACTGAAGGTGTTTTCCCCTTTGGACAAGTGATATACTGCCACATAGTGGCATACAGCAGCCTTGGGCCGGAAGGACTGGGGTTTCTAGTCCCACAAGTGCTCCTTGTGGTCATGGGCAAGCCACTTAACCCTCCATAGCCCATGTTCCCTGTAAAAATAGTTATCTCCAAGCTATAATGCCCTGTTCAATGTAATTTCAGTTTGTTCAATGTAAACCGCACTGACGCAGAATAGCGCGGTATATAAGATATTGTAAATAAATAAATAAATATTGATTTGCTTTTATATACCGCACTGTACTAGAGAAGATCAAACCTAAGCTTTCTTTAGAAGCTCAGATGACAAGACTTCGACTTTCATACTTTGGACACATCATGCGGAGAGAGAGATCATTAGAGAAAGACATCATGCTTGGCAAGATAGAAGGTCAACGCAAAAGAGGAAGGCCAGCAATGAGATGGATCGATACAATAACAGCAGCTACGGGTACCAGTCTGTCAACAATAAGCCGCCTGACTGAAGACCGAACACAATTTAGGATAGCTATCCAGAGGGTCGCCATGAGTCGACTCCGACTCGACGGCACTTAACAACAACAACAACGTACCGCACTATTTAGTATCAGCACGGTTTACATGGAACGTGAACAGTCAAGCAACTTTACAAAGAACAGGCATAAAACATCAAATCTAGTTAACATAGAATGGGTAAATAGAAGCACACAATTATGTCAGGATTCAGGGGATAAAAGGTTGGAGGGAAGGGGGAATAGGGAATAGGGGAGGGATAGGAGAAGGGGTGAGAGAGAGGGGAGGGAGGGAGAAGTTCAGGGCCGCGGAGCTAGTGCACGCGGCCCCAAGGTAACCGGGGGGGCGGCGAGGACTCGATCCCCCCCCTCCCGGTGGGCCGTGACGTCGGCGGGGGTAGTGGGGGCGAGCCGGTGCGGTGCTGGACGCCCCATTGGCTTCTGTGGGCTGCCGGGAGGCAGGGGGAGCCAATGGGGCGTAAGGAAGGCGGGACCAGCCCGAGCGAGCCCGGGGACGCGCCGTGGCTCCGGCCTTTTCCAGGTCGGAGCCAGACGCGTCGGGTTGCAGCACGAGGGTGCTCCAGGTACCGCGTGGCTGGGGGAAGGCAGTTAGGGGTCCGGTTGAGGAAAGAAGCCCGTAGTCATTGCCTGGGGGTGCCGGGGGGCTATCAAAAAAAAACAAATCCCTAACTACACACCATACAAAAAAAAAAAAAAAGAAAAGAAACGAACGGAGAGGGGGGGGGGGGGGGGGCTGTGGGGATTTGCTGGGCCAGAATATTTATATGCAAGGGTTGGGGGGGGGGTCTTCAAATTATTCGTGGGGGCTGGTTACTGGAGGTTTGATTTAAAAAATATATATATATATAACACAAGCCCTCGAGGTTAATTATCATACACAAAAATAAAATAAAATAAACCAGATAAATAACATTTAAGCCATTACAAGGGCCACAGGCAGCCACTTGTGGTAGCAGGACTGTGAGCCATGCGGCCTGGAAAAGGGCGGGGGAGGATCCCGAGCGGCGGAGCGAGAAGGGGTCATGGGAGGGGGGCTGCTGGGGGGGCTCATGGTGAGGATTTGACAAGGTCTGCCCAAAGGGGGGGAAAAGGGGGTAGAGTGAAGGGGAGGCCAAGGGGCGCCGGTCTTACAGCGACCCGGGGTAGGGGCAGAGGGGGCAGTAGGGGAACACGTGCTGGGGGGAGCGGGCGGTGTGCAGGGGGGCCCGCGCAGGCCTGGCCCGTAGGGGCGGGGGGGGGGGCAGGGAGGCGCGACACGGATTTCAGACCGCCTGGGCCCTGAAGGGCGGTCCGGGGGGGCGGGGGAATTGGGTGGGGGACCTGTTGGCCCTCTAGACAGGCGAGCGCCTGAAGCGGGGCTACCTCCGGTGGGGGGAGGGGTGCCTGCATTGGGTGAAGTGCGGGCTGCCGAGAGTGCGGTGCCGGAGGGCCCCGGGAACCGGGTGGGAGTATCGGGGTGTGCATACCCGCCTTCGTGGGAGCACTGGCAAGGGGGGGGCCAAGGTCCTTCGGGGATGGAGTGGCTGGGAGCGTGGAAGCCCCCTTGGGCCAGGGGGGGGGGGCCCCCTTCGCCTTTTCCTGTGTTTTCCCCGCAGGTACCTTTTGGATGGCAGTACACCGGGAGTCCGAGTTTCAGCGGATCGGGACCATCGGGTGCGGTGCCGCTGGAGGGGTTGAGTGAGAGGACGTCAGCAGCAGCGCAAGTGGAGCCGGAATCGCGGTTGGTCGGCGCAGAGGCTGCAGCGTCGGTGCGAGCTGCAGGTGAGTTGGCGGGAGATTTGGGTGTGGACGTCGGGGCTGGGGCGTCAGCGGGGGACGGAGGGGGGGGTAAAAAAGCGAGGAGGAAGAGGAAGCATCCTTGTCGCAGACGGCGCAGGTCCGGGACTTCCTCCACCTCCTCCACTGCTTCCTCGTCTGATTCTTCGGTCTCGGGTGGGGAGAAGGGGCAGGAATCGCAGGGGTCGGAAGGTAGAGCGAGCGGAGCCTCGGGCACGCCTTCGGTGGTGGCATATTCGGAGTTATGGGAGGGCGTGCCGAAGAAACTGCGGCGGAAGATTCTGCGAAGGCGTTATATAGATATTTTTCGTCTGCTTGAGGGCCGCAAGCGGTCAGGGGACAGTAGGAGGAAGAGGAAGGAAGACGAGAAGGCGGGGAGGGTGCGGAGAGTGACACGGAGCGTGGTGAACTGGACGCAAGCTTTTTTACGCTTAGCTAGTGTGTGGGGGTATTCGCACCCGGAGCATTACGGGATGCTCCTCGCCTATGCGGATTCCATTTTGGAGGCTACACAAGTGCATGATGGTTGGGCATGGCTCAACTATGATGAGAAGTTCAGGGATAAGATGGAAGAAAACCGCTTGTTGTCTTTGGGGACGCAGGATATCAATCTGTGGCTGACGCAGATGGCGGTCAGACCCAGTGGTAGTGCGGCGGGCGGTGCACGTGGAGGAGCGGCCGGCGTTTCGGGGGCTGGGCGGCCCTTTCGGGGGGGGTACCCGGGGGGGTCCAAAAAGCTGCAGCTTCAGGGGGGGGCTCGGAGATGTCTGTTGGCGATTTAACAAATCGTCCTGCCCGTTCCCGGATTGCAAATTCCGGCACGCCTGTTCCGCCTGCAACGGTTCGCATTCAGCGCTAAAATGTGTTAAGAGAGCTGCGGGGGGGGGGGGGGGCGGGAGCGCCCCCTTCCAAGCAGTGAGAGCCTCCTTTGCCTGGCTCCCACCCCAGTTCGGATAGAATCAATGCGTCCGTGGCTGCGAAGGTATCTGAAACGGAAGGACAGTGCGGTGATAGAGGAGGGCTTTAGTGAGGGGTTTCGGATTCCTGTGGTGGGTACGGTGTACTGTACTAGGGCTAGGGATTCGCCTTCGGTGAGGCAATTTGCTCAGATAGTGCGGGACAAGCTAGCGGAGGAGATTGGATTAGGGCGGGGGGCGGGTGGCGGGCCCCTTCGCGAAGCGGCCTTTTGCGGATCTCGTGATCTCCCCTTTGATTGTGATCCCGAAGAAGGAGCAGGGGAAGTTCCGGTCGATTCACAACCTTTCCTTCCCCGCGGGGGCGTCGGTTAATGACCATATCCCGGACCACCTGTGCACGGTTAGGTATGCATCCTTGGATGCGGCATTGGAGCTGGTGAGACGCTGCGGTCCGGGGTGCTTGATGGCGAAAGCGGATATCGAGTCAGCCTTCCGTTTGTTGCCGGTGCACCCGACATCTTTTCCTCTGTTGGGGTTTTGTTGGCAGGGAAGACGGAGGGCCCCGCGACCGTCATTATGTTCTTGGGGGTGGAGCTCGACTCAGGAGCGATGGTAGCTCGCCTGCCCGCGGCTAAGGTAGTGAAGCTCAGAGTCTTGGTTGCGAACGTGCTCGTTTCCAGCAAGCTCACATTACGGGAAATGCAGTCGTTGATTGGCTCGTTGAATTTTGCGTGCAGGGTAATACTGATGGGGCGGGTATTTTTGAGGCGGCTTTCGGCGGCTACGGTAGGGGTCCGTATGCCTCATCATCGGATCAGGGTGTCGCAAAGCATTCGGGCAGACATGCGGGTGTGGGACGAGTTTCTCCGTGACTTCAATGGCACTACGGTTTTGCGGGAGAGGGAGGTCTCTAATACAGCCCTGCAACTGTACATGGATGCGGCGGGGGGAGCGGGCCTCGGGGTCTACTTTGGAGGTTCGTGGTGTGCTGCAGGGTGGCCCCTGGCTTGGCAGGAGCCGGGCCTGACCAGGAATATCACTTTTCTGGATTTGTTTCCGATCTTGGTGGTGTTGACCTTATGGCCGGACAGACTTCGGAATCGTCGGGTGGTCTGGTGGTGCGACAATGAGGCGGTGGTGTCTGTGGTAAACAATTACGCCCCACGCTGCAAGCCAGTGGCGGATTTAATGCGTCAAGTCGTGTTAGCGTGTTTGCGTTTGAACGTGGTGGTGCGGGCCCACCATATTCCGGGAGTTACTGACAAAATTGCTGACGCTCTTTCCCGTTTTCAGTGGGAGCAGTTTCGGAACTTGGCTCCGGAAGCCGAAGAAGTGGGAGCATCGGTCCCGGCGCAATTATGGCGGATTGGACTGGAGGCATGACGGAGCTGCTGAGGAATTCCGTGTCGGCGGCGACGTGGGAGGCCTATCAGTGGGGTTGCAACAGTGTGGTAACTTTCCTCGCGGAGCAAGGATGGCGTCAGGGTCCGGTCCCTGAGCAGCTCCTCGGTCAATATGTGGTTGCGGCTAAGGCGGCGGGTCTTTCGAGGGCAACGGTGAAGAGGCATCTGGCAGGGTTTTCCTTCTTCGCAGGAGCGGTCGGTTGGGGGACGGTTGGAAGGGGTTTGTTGACTCGTCGGCTTTTGCAGGGCTGGGAGCGATCCCGTCCCACCCCGGCTGACTGGCGGCAGCCGATCACTCATGATTTGTTGGGCCGCTTGTTGGACGTTTTACCACAGGTGGCGTCCTCCTGGTACGAGGGTACGCTGTTTCGGGCTGTTTTTTCGGTGGCCTTCTTCGGCGCCTTTCAGGTGGGGGAGTTGGTGGCGGAGTCGGGTCCTAATGCAGGTGCGTGTGAATTGAAGGTCCACCAGGTGCGGGTGGGGGAGGGCACGGTTCGGATTCACTTAGCGCGTTCCAAGACCGATCAGTCGGGGAGGGGTGCCTGGGTGGTGCTGCGTGCCATACCGGGGGTGCTTGCTTGCCCAGTCCGGTTGCTGAGTGCCTACTTGCGGGTGCGGCCGGCTGGGGAGGGCAGTCTGTTCATTCATGAGGATGCACGAGTGCTCACGTGCTACCAATTTACGGCGGTGCTGCGGTTGTCGTTGTGACGGATCGGGGAGGATCCCAGTAGGTTCGCTCCTCATTCCTTCCGCATTGGCGCAGCGACCAGCGCGGCAGCGGAGGGGCTTTCTGCGCAGGCGATACAACAGATAGGGTGGTGGAGATTGCAAGCGTTCCAGGGCTATGTGCGCTTGTAATGGGCTGTGGAGGATGCTAACGCTGTTGTTCTTTATTTTGGAGAAAGGGGCCATGCATCGTGTCACTGTTGGGTGATTGGCCACTCATTTGTTTACTGGGCCGGTCGGCGAGCAGCAACACGGCCATTGAGGCCACATCTTGGACTGGAAGCGCAGGGGGTGACCGTATCATGGCTGGGCGAGCGCGGACTCCGGTGGATCCAGCTGTTGCCTTTGCTGCGGCATCACGAGCGCATGAGAGGAACGCCAGATATCCTGCTGATTCATCTCGGCGGCAATGATCTGGTGTCCTGGACTTGCAAGCAGCTCATCCGCGCTGTACACAAGGACCTGGGGGAGGTTTTCAGATTGTTTCCGGGGTTTATTGTGATTTGGTCGGATATCCTTCCACGGCCAGCCTGTTGGGACAAGCGGCGATGGTCCAGAGGGCTGACTAAAGTCAATCGCCAAATACGCAGGTGGGTGGGGGAGCGGGGTGGGTGCCAGATCTTGCACCCATGGGTGGACGTGGAGTGTGCTGGCCTGTTCCGGCCAGATGGCGTCCATCTCTCACCGATAGGGATGGACCTCCTACTTAATGACTGGCAGGAGGCCGTGGAGGGTGTCCAGCAGGGGAGTTGGGCTGGTCGCAGCTTTAGGTTGGGGGGCGGCTCAGGTCCATAGGGCCTGAGCCGGTGGCGGGATCCCGGAGGTTTCCGGGTTCCGGAGCCAGAGGCAAGCTTGTGGGCGGGGGTGGGGGACCCCCGCCTGGATAACCCCTCAGGTTTTTGCTAGTAATATGGCGAAGCCGGACGAGGGAGGGCTAGGCTGTTTAGCCGGGGCCCGGACTCAGGAGAAGCGGAAGCGACGTCATCTTGCTACTCACATGGCTGGTTAGGGGTCGCGCTTTTAAAAGGGGGGGGGGAAAATGTTATGGTGTTGAATTGTTATTGGGTTATTGTTAATGGATAATAAAGCTGCGACCAGTTTTAAGCCCAAAATTGTGTGATGGTCTTTTATCAAAGGGTGTGTGTGGAGGGGAGGGGGAGGGGCGATGCGTCCGCCTTACCCGGTTAGTTCAGGGCCACGGAGCTAGTGCACGCGGCCCCATGGTAACCGGGGGGCGGCGAGGACGCGATCCCCCCCCCCTCCCGGTGGGGCGGGGGTAGTGGGGGCGACCCGGTGCGGTGCTGGACACCCCATTGGCTTCTGTGGGCTGCCGGGAGGCAGGGGGAGCCAATGGGGCATAAGGAAGGCGGGACCAGCCCGAGCGAGCACGGGGACGCGCCGTGGCTCCGGCCTTTTCCAGGTCGGAGCCAGACGCGTCGTGTTCCCGCCCGCCCACCCTAGCGTGGGAGTGGGGGTGGGGCTGGGGGTATCGGTTCTGGGTTGTTGCAGCTGGGGGGGGTGGCGGGATCCCGGAGGTTTCCGGGTTCCGGAGACGGAGGCAAGCTTGTGGGTGGGGGTGGGGGACCCCTGCCCGGATAACCCCTCAGGTTTTTGCTAGTAATATGGCGAAGCCGGACGAGGGAGGGCTAGGCTGTTTAGCCGGGGCCCGGACTCAGGAGAAGCGGAAGCGACGTCATCTTGCTACTCACATGGCTGGTGAGGGGTCGCGCTTCGAAAAGGGGAGGGTGAAATGTTATGGTGTTGAATTGTTATTGGGTTATTGTTAATGGATAATAAAGCTGCGACCAGTTTTAAGCCCAAAATTGTGTGATGGTCTTTTATCAAAGAGTGTGTGTGGAGGGGAGGGGGAGGGGCGACGCGTCCGCCTTACCCGGTTACTAATTTTTCAGTCTGTTTGATGAGTGTAGTTTTTGTATGTGGCATAATCCTTGGGTTACCTTTAAGGTTTGAAGTGAGACGAATTGATATTACTGGATAGAGATATAAATTAAAGGATTTTTATAAAGATTTATACAATTTGAAGTAATAGGATTTGTGACTTATTGGTGCAAGAGTTTCTTCTTTTTTTTAAATTTTATGATAGTTCTTTTACATCCATAAAAAAGGTCTTTATGCATGAAAATTCCCTTTTAAAATTGTCCCATTAGTCTTTAGGAGAAAACCTGATAAAACACAATACTGTATTTCAGGCCTTGACAAATGTTTTTGGAGTCTAGAATCCAGCCTAAAAATGTAGGAGCCATTCACCAAGACCTAGGTTACAATGCACCCCCCATCCCCCCAAAAATAAGTTGGATCACAGTTCCTTTTTTAGAGCCTGATTTATTAAAACTGTTCTCTTATTTTCTATGGAAAAGAAAGCTTAATAAGCCCTTAATATGCCATTGCACAGTGCCAACAGTTGGAAATGGCTCCTTCTCTTCCTTGTCCCCCTCCTACCATCACCTTTGATCTTTTAGAGCTAACTGCACCTGAGGCAACTTACTTTTTGGCTCCATGTATTATCATGGCCTGGTGTACTAAGTTGTTTTATTATAAACAGCACTGATTTTAAATAGTGCGGTATATAAAACCAAATAAATAAATAAATATGTTTAAAAAAGACTCGCTCATTGTCTCATATCATCATACTCCATGCAGTTTCTCTCTCTCATCCTCACCCCCAGCCTTCTCCCAGTCTCTCTCTCTCACCCCCCAGCCTTCACCCAGTCTCTCTCTTTCATCCCCCACAGCCTTCACCCAGTCTCTCTCTCTCACCCCCCAGCCTTCACCCAGTCTCTCTCTTTCATCCCCCACAGCCTTCACCCAGTCTCTCTCTCTCACCCCCAGCCTTCACCCAGTATCTCTCTTTCATCCCCCACAGCCTTCACCCAGTCTCTCTCTCTTGCTCATTTATTCATTGCTTTGCTGTTTCACTTGCCTTACTGTATGCAGCAGCTGAACAATATCACATTTCTGATTTTTCCTCAGTTGGATCTCCACAAGCTTGATTCAGGTGGTGGAGGAAATTTAAGCTGTTCTCACAGTTTCAAGTCTTGAAACCATGAGACTGACCCAAATTTCTTCCACTACATGGCTCAAGCTTGTAGAGAATTGATTGTAGTAGGAAGGTCAGAAACACAGGGGTATGATTACTAAACCGTGATAAAAGAACAAGTGTGCTGATAGTGTGCACTAATGGCACACCTGAGCCCTTAGCGCATCCAAAAAGCTACTTTAGTGCATGCTAACAGTACCATCAGCGTTAAGCGCCTTGTGGGCAGAAAGAAGGCATACATGGGGTGGGGAGTGGGGGTCAATGGACGGGGAGTGGGCAGGAACAAGACTTGTCCCTTTAACACAGGCACCTTAACGGCAGGAACCCTAACGTAACTCAAAATCTCATGGAAGGGTGTCTTTTGAAAAGAGAGAGAGCCTATTTTATGTCTGCAATGTGATGCGCAGACAGGGGAGCCCAAGAGAATGCTAGTAGTGCTCCATTAGCAGCAACATCATAGTGCCCAAATATGAAAGGGCTTGATGGTGCAAATGGGGGCAAAGGAGATGGCACATAGATCATGCAGTGGGGCTTACTGGTGCACAGGGTGGCTAGGCAGCTGCCTAGATGATACATAGGAACATACAAAATATGCCAAACTGTGTCAGACCAAGGTCCATCATGCCCAGTATCCTGTGTCCAACAGCGCACAATCTAGGGAACAAGTACCTAGCAGTTTCCCCAAAAGACATACAGGATCTCCAATAACTATAATGGAGTAAGCAGTGCATAGCCTGTGTCCTCTTTAGCAGTGGTTTATGGACCATTACCCAGGAACCCATCCAAACCTTTTAAACCTAGCTACACTGACAGCTTTCACCATATCCCCTAGTATTGGATTGCAGGACTTGATTATTTTATTTATTTTTTATTTTTATTTATCGTTACTTTTATACTGCTCCTTCCTGTGAAGAGCGGCGGTGTACAATGAACAACATTATTACATAGGACAAATTTTAACATTCTATAATTGTAACAGGCAAAACTATGTACAAGGCAGAGTGTGTGCTTTTAGGAGCATTCTAACAGTCAGAACTATGTACAAGTGGTAGCAGGTGAGGCTATTTACAATTGGTGCAGAGGTGAGTGGCATTGTATAGGTTGAGTCTGGGGTGATTCGAGGGATGAACCATTACCTTCAATAAGTTCTCCAAAATGTTGAGTCAACAGGAAGGTTTTTAGTTCTTTTCTAAATGTTTTTATATCTTTGATTGCATGTAGGAAGTCCGGGAGGTCATTCCATAACATAGGTGCAGCAAGAGAGAAGGCTCAGTTACTAGTAAATTGTTTTGATTTGCGATAGGTGGGAGGGATTGCAAGGGTGTTCTGAGAGTGTTCTCTTCTCAATCTAGTGTTAGTGGATTGGGTGATTAATGTTGAAAGATAGGATGGAGCAATATTATTAGTAATCTTGAATGTTGTCATTATTGTTTTATATTTAATTCTGCTAATTATAACCAGTGTATAATAGGGGTGTTATATGGTCAGAGAGTTGGGTTTTGCATACAATTCTTGCGGTTACATTTTGTGCAGTTTGCAGTTGCTTGAGGTGCTTTTTGGGAATACTGTAGAGAAGGCTGTTACAAAAATCAAAGTGGGGGATGGTTAGAGCATGAACTACCGATCTGAAATCGTGTGTGTCCAAAAGAGGTCTGAGATGTTGTAATGTTCTTAATTTGAAGTAAATAGATTTGGTTAGTTGTTTTACATGTACAGATAGTGTGAGAGTTTGATCCAGTATTATGCCAAGATACCTTACTTCTTTTTAACAGAGACCAGAGAGGATTGTGTTAAGTATTTTGAATGTTTGAGGGGGAGTGAAATTTGGGTTCCTTAAGATGTAGAGTACTTCAGTCTTCTTAAAATTGATGGACTGAGTTTAGCCAAGCTTGGGCTTCCAAGATGCAGGATTTGATTATGTGTTGGGCTGTGTTTAGACTATCTATGGCAGGGGTCTCAAACTCAAATTGCTTTGAGGGCCGAATGAGGACTTGTAAAGTAACCCGGGGGCCGCATAAGACACGGGGGCTCATTTGCATAAGGGGCCTCATTTGCGTAAATATTTGCATAATGTTGCATAATGAGTGCATGGATAAAGAAAGACTAGAAAATTACTATAATCCAGTGCCAACCGCCAGGCACATTAGGAACTACTACTAACACTGCCCATTTAGAACCCATAGCAAACCCGCCGTATCCTAACAGCACTACCAGGACTCACAAAGCACCAGACCCTACCTATCAAAAGGCAACACTGCAAATATTAAATCAATACATTTCAGAGAACAATACATGACCTACCCCCCAGCCCACAGCACACTGGTAATGTGCTGGGGGGTTTAGAACTGGTAATGTGCTGTGGGGCTGGGGGGTTCAGAAATGGTGATGGTTCTGACCCCCAGCCCACAGCACATTACCAGTTCTGACCCCCCAGCCCACAGCACACTGGTACTGTGCTGGGTGGTTTTGAACTGTTAATGTGCTGTGGGGCTGGGGGGTTCAGAAATGGTGATGGTTCTGACCCCCAGCCCACAGCACATTACCAGTTCTGACCCCTCCCCCATCCATCATCATCAGCAGCAGCAGCAGCAAAAATCACAGCCCCCCCCATCCATCCATCCATCCTCCCTCCCTCCATCAGCAAAAATCACAGCCCCCCCCATCCATCCATCCATCCATCCTCCCTCCCTCTGCAAAAATCACAGCCCCCCCCCATCCATCCATCCATCCTCCCTCCCTCAGCAAAAATCACAGCTCCCCCATCCATCCATCCATCCTCCCTCCCTCCCTCAGCAACAATAACAGCCCCCCCCATCCATCCATCCATCCTCCCTCCCTCCCTCAGCAAGAATCACAGGCCTCCCTCAGCAAGAATCACAGGCCCCCCCCCGCAGAGCCATCCCTCCCTCCCTCCCTGCCTCAGTCCCTCTCCTCTTCGGCTTAGAACCGCGAAGGGAGAGTTCCTCCCTCGGGACTCTGTTAAGCCGGCTGAAATTTCCTCCCTTCGCGGTTCTAAGCCGAAGAGGAGAGGGACTGAGGGAGGCAGGGCTGGCTTAATTCTGGGCAGACTGCTTCCTTACCTGCCAAGAGCTGTGCAAGCAGGCGATCCTTCCTCCAAGCAGGCGATGCTTCATAAACCGCTGATACCTCGTGGCTGCTCAGACTGCTTCTGGGCCGGGCCCCCCCCCCCCTCCTCCTTTTTCTCCTCCTTCTGCCTGTCCCTGATTGGTGGAGGGCAGGCGCGTGACGCGGTCATGCAACCCAACTTTGTATGCAGCCCCGGGAATCGCGCTAAGCCGGAAAACAGTGAGTAAAAGTAGCAAAAATTGCAGAAAGGATACTCGCGGGTCGCGGGCCGCACAAAATGCTCTCGCGGGCCGCGTGTTTGAGACCCCTGATCTATGGGGAGATATAACATAATGTCATCCGCATAGATGTGTTAATTCACTTTACATTTCTTGAATGTGTTGCATATTGGTAGTAGGTATAGGTTAAATAATAGGGTGGATAATGCAGAGCCCTGGGGTATTCCTTGCTCTTGTCTAAATGTATTGGAGGCTTCGTTACCTAACTGGACTTGTTGCATACGGTTTGTAATGTAGGATTGGAACCATTGATATGCTATTCCTGTTACTCCAATTTGTGAAAGCCTTGCAAGAAGGTTGCTATGGTCAATATTATCGAAGGCAGAGGTTATGTCAAGAAAAATGAGTATGAAAGACTGTTTTATGTCATCTATGCCACATATGAGCACTGTTCCCTCTAAGCTCTGCACGTGTGCGCGCGCACACACCTTGCCAAGCGAGCACACATACTTTACAACAGAGCGCACAAAAATTACTGTTCTGATTCTGATAGAAAACAACACAGACGTCTTAAAATTTAAAAGTTGTGATTGTAATTACTAGAAATTTTCCACTTCATTTAGTAATCGTCTATTTTCATTTAATTTGATTAAAATCAATGTGGTGTGCATACACGTGTAGTCAAATTTTAAAGTATATAACTCCAAGTGTCGTTATGTGGCGCACAAAAATGTAACCTTCCTTCAAAAGCTGCACAGCTGATATTTTATGCGCACACAACTTACAGAAAATTAGAGGGAACATTGCATATGAGGGTGTCTAAGAGGACCAGTAGGAGGGATTCAACACCATGGAATGGGCGGAATCCAAATTGTTGTTCATCTAGGGGAACATAGGTGTCTCTAAAGTCTTGTAATTGATTTTGGACAGTTTTCTCGATTATTTTGGCTACAAATGGTATGCTGGCGATAGGTCTATAAGATGTGGGGTCCAGACTGTCAAGGGATTTGTTCTTCAGAATTGGCCAAATCATGGATTGTTTAAGTTTATTTGCCATTATTCCTTGTTGAATGGATTGGTTGATTATTTGGAGTATGTGAGGAGCTAGCTCTGATTTTGTTGCCTTGATCCAGGAGACTGGACAGGGGTCGATTGAGGATGTAGTGGTGTTTATTTTGGTTATAGTGTTGCAACCCCCAATGAATTGGCCAGCAAAGGTACAAACACCATTCAGCCACATAAACAGGCTCCACTATCCACAGCTGCATGGAGAGTCAGGCTGATAGTATCTGTACACTGAGAGGGCATTAAAAGAGCACACAACTAGCTCCTACACACATTAACAGTGCTCAAGCTGATATCAGGACCAAGGTGGCAGGCAGGAGTGCCAACCATCCCAATTTTTGCACAGCGCATCAAAATGAGTGTGAGTGTATGAGTGTGTGTGTGTGACTATCAATTTAATCATGGCTTTCTACACCTCACTGAGCCTCGCAGTGCCTAAGCTGTTTCCACTGTTAGTCTACAATTGAGCATGATGAGGAGCAATGTATTGTGGGTATGGCCTGAAATAGGGCAGATTGGCCAGGATGGGTCTGCATTGGAGGTAGGGTTAATGTCTGAGATGTCATAGTGCCCATCTGCTATGTGCATGGCCTGGGTGGCCACAGCATGTCCTGCTGGTAGGGCACTCTCACCCTTACTAAACAGTGTCCATGGCACGGGTATGTATCTACATAGTGCTACTTAGTGGTATGTTTACTAAACTGCGTTAGTGCAAATCGCATTAGGAGCCACGTTAGTGAAAGGAAAGCCAAAAAAGGACATGGGCGGGACATCGTAACGCCGCGGAGGTTTATGATCGTTAACTGCGGTTAACGCACGTAAAGTACGTTTAACGATCGTTAGCACGTCACGATTACCGCACTTTAGTAAACATCCCCCTTAGTGTCTGGTTCAAATGATGTAGATGTATTTCTTGTCCTTGGGGCTTGATCACTGAATCAACTGATAGGTGCACATGCAGTTGGTATGTACATGACTGGAAAACCCAGTGGTTGGCAGTAGGTGCAGTCTGAGTGCTTGCTGTGGTTTAATATTAGACCTAGGTAGTTGGGACATGGGGTGGTTCCAGGCTTACTCGTAATGGTAGGGCTATCAGGACCCTTGTAACAACCCCATGCAAGTATAGATGCATCCCTCTCTCCTTTCCTCAACCTATGCCATACACTGACATTGCAACACTTTACATTGGCACCACCCTGTGCATCAGTACAGCAGCCTCCCACATGCTCATCCACTTTAATGACCACCACATAGGGTGCCCACTGCTATGGCAGGTCCATCCGCTCCCACCCATCCTTCCTTCCACCATCTTTATATTGACTTTCTATGGTGTTCTATCCAATGTTAGGATTACAGCTGTTTTTGTGCCTTTATAAACTTACAAACTTACAAAGCAAGCATAAGGAAACATAGAGATGATCCATTAAGCAAAAATACATAACCAAAAATATACAAAATAGGAATACATCATACCTAGCCCACAATATGGGGAGAATAAAATAATAATAATAACAATCAAAAGAAAAAACCAAGAGTCATAACTCCTGAAGTTCTAGACGGCAAAATTAACAAAACCTCCTACCCCAGCCCCTTCGTGCCAAGCCCCTCTTTATCACAAAGAAATGATTCAAGTTGAGTAGGTGGTCTCATTTCTTTCTGATCTGGATAGAACTCTTGTATTTCGTAGTTATTTTAAGAATATGTCTGTACCTTTTTGTGGTGCGAAAGTGCAAATATTTCCGGATGTCTGCAGGGCAACTCAAACTAGGAGACAGGGTTTTTTGGCCCTTAAACCTAGAGTGATTGCCCTGCCGGCCACTTTCTTTCTTCGTTACCCGTGTAAGTGCTTGTTAACCTTTCAGGGATCTAGGTATGTTTTCCTTGATCCTATTCATACACTTTAAATCCCTTGGGGCACCTTATGGTTTGGCACCTGAAACCCCTTAGGGCACCTTATGTTTGGGTACCTTAAACCCCTTTGGGTGTTTAAACCCCTTAGGGCACCTTAAACCTTTAGGACACTTTATATTAGGGCATCTTAAACCTCTTAGGGTGTCTTAAACTTCTTAAGACACCTTAAACCCTTAGGGCACCTCTTGTTAGGGCACCTTAAACCTCTTAGGGCACCTTTTGTTTGGGCACATTAAACCCCTAAGGGTGCCTTACGCCCCTTAGGGCAAATTAAAACCTTTAGGGCACCTTAAAGCATATTTGTCTGCCTTAAGGTGCCTTAAAGTACCTGCTTGTTACCTTACTGTGTGCTGTCCTGTTACCGTGCGCTAAATGACCAGGGTGCCTTGTTACCATGCATTAAACATCCCATAGCTCCCTTTATGCTGGACTGCCCCTACCCGCCTAATGCCTTATATGGCTTAAGGCACCTTACCACTGCTCTTAACGCCGGTGGCTTTACCGTGGGATACTCCAAAACAAAAAAATATTAGTGGTCATGAAATCCTAGCCATTAGGGTTCAATTTCTAGGTGCCATGGCAACCTGCTGTCTGGATTTGTCAAATCCTTCTCTTTATCATTTGAAGAAGACGATTTTACAAACGAGCAGTAAGCTCAATAACAACCCATAACAAAAATCTTCAAGTCCAATTAATTTGACAACATTACTACGGTATATTTTACAGACCAGTGGCTTTCTGGTTCACACAGAATCTCTTCTAAGTTGAAGTTTCATATTTATAACCATCTTGTGTTTTTCTGTCTGGCTTGGCAATTTTCTCTTGCTCTTCAGCTCCTGCTTCCAGTGAATCAGAACCAGTCTTTTTTAGCATGCTATTAAAGTTCAAAGGGTCACCTGAATGCTAAGTATTATCAGGTGAAAAATGCTCAATACACTTTTCGGATCAATCAACCTTGCATTCATTTTTAGAACCTGAAAATCTCTGTTTTGCCTGTTCATTGAGTTCTATTAAAGTCTGGTGAAAACAGTTTTGCATCCATCCATTTTTAGTGAAACTTCCTTAAAACTTATGGAGAAGCATCAGCTATAGAGGCAGTAGCACGCCAAGACAGCGGTAGCATGAAGATCCTGCAGCACCTAAAGAGGGCCAAAGGGGACTAGCAGTTACTATAAGGGGCAAAACAGCACAAACAGTGGAATGAAGACCTCAAGTCTCTGGGAAGGGGCAAGGTAGCCCAGATCTAGCAGGAACACCCTAAAACATCAGAAGAGGGAGGGGGTGGGGAAGTGGTCCCAACTTTGGTATGAAGACTACAAATATTCTGAGCATGGGATAAATAAGTAGCAACAGGGTAAGGTTATGGTCAGAGCTTTGTTGGGAAATGAACCAATTTGAGTGATGCATAAAGAAATATCCAGTAGGAATGTGTATCTGTTACTGCACAGTTAGGAACCCTTTTACTAAAGTGTGCTAAACAGTTAGAGCCCGATTCCAGAAAGGGCACATCTGGGCCATCCGGGTTTCAGATGGGCTCATTTAGACCTGATTTTGAAACATGGGAGCAAAACTTTCCTGTGGCTGTCAGAATTGGAACTGAGTATGGCCCGGCATGCCCCTCACGCAGCCACGGGGACATCCTCCCCATGGCTCCATCAGACCGCAGCCCCAGACTCCTGAGTCCCTGCTGCCTGACCCCAACAGGGGCTACTGGGGCCTGGATCAGGCAGCAGGGATTCACCCTCCGTGTCCCAGTGCTCCTGTGGGGGGCTCCTGGGCTCCAGGGGGGTCTGTCAGCCATGTTTGGAGGGCACCCTGCTCTTATTCTACCTCAGAAGTGGTATAAGCAGAGCGTTCCCCCAGTGACACCAAGACATACAGGGTCATGAGTGGACTCGACCCTATACCTCTGGGGGTTGGTCCTGCTCATGCCCCTCTCACTCTCTTGCCCCATCACGCCCCAATCCCCCACAGTACTCACAGCAGCTCTGTGCATCCAGCAGTGGATGGAGGTAGAATACTGGCAAGGCAGATAATGGGGATGCATGTCTCAGCGGTTCATGCAGTCCCGCTGTTCACGTCATAGAATCGGGTCCTTATAGGGTCATTCTAAAAGATTTAGTCATGGTTTGGAGGTCTGACGAAATGCATGTGGATGTCAAAATCACAGACACATCTCCATAACCATTCCACAGATGTCATTCATAGATGTCTCCAGTATGGTGTCATTCAAGTAGGCACAGGGGTGTGGCAAAGGCATGTCTGGGGAGGGGCAATGGACTTACACATCCTGTTTGATCCCAGAAGCAGCAGAGCCATATTCCTGCTCCAGGCATGAATAGGTATCAGGAAAGTGATTGTTTTCACCTTGCAACATACAGAAAGCATAGGAAAGATGAAGAATTAAGTAACTAGCTTTAGATTACAAAGTCCCACACTGTGATTTGAATTCTGGCTACCCAACTCTGGAGTCACTACTCTAACCATTATGCTATTAGAAGCCTTAGCTCTAAAATGCTCTCCTGGGAACTTCTATATAGACATTTGATACACGTACATATCGGACATTTCCACATTTCTGGAATTGTGCCTGAATTAAACATGTCTGGGTTTTTTTTCAGATGTTTTGACTTTGACATCCCAGATTGCACTTGGACATCCTATTTGAAATATGCCTCCATATGTGCATTTCACTGTGCATTAACCACTTCTGCAGACCCATCAAGAAAATTGTTACCATGCAGATGGGACAATTACCAAGCACTGAAATGCCCCTTAACTGCATGTCGTTCAATGGGGTGGGTTTGGGGTGGAGAGTGGGCATTGATTGCACATTGTGGTTAACACAAGCATCAGATGTTACTGCTTTTAAGTCAATGTCATCTCATGGAGACTCTCTGGATAGCTGTCCTAAACTGTGTTCGGTCTTCAGTCAGATAGTTCAGTGTTGATAGAGTGGCATCCACAGCTGTTATTGTATCAATCCATCCCATTTCTGGCCTTCCTCTTTTGCAATGACCTTCAACCTTGCCAAGCATGATGTCTTTCTCTAACAATTTCTCTCTTTGCATGATGTGTCCAAAGTATGAAAGTCAATGTCTTATCATCTGAACTTCTAAAGAAAGCTTTGGTTTGATCTTCTCTGCTACTGACTGGTTTATTCTTCAGGCAGTCCATAGTATACACGATAATTCAAAGACATACATTTTCTTCCTGTCTATCTTTTTCACTGAGCACAATTGAGCGAAAGAGGAATGTATGAAGACAACCAAGATGTGAAGATTGGTGAAAGACTCAACAACCTTCGCTATACTGATGACACCACAATACTGGCTGAAAGTGAATTTGATCTGAAACATTTGCTTTTCAAGATTGACAAATAAAGGTTTCTACTGTTTGCCCCTCGCTTATATGCATGCTCATCTGTTTCTGCAAGTGTGTATGTTCATGTTCTGGACCTATCTTTTTCATGGTCCACTTTTGCATCCATAAGATGTTATTGAAAATACCATGGCTTGGACAAGTTGAATCTTCGTATGAAGAAAGACATCTCTGCTCTTGAGAATCTTGTCTAGGTCCTTCATAGTCACTCTGCCAAGAGCAATGTTTCATCAGATTTCTTGACTGCTTGTCATTTCTTTATTCATTATTGATCCAAGCAGGATAAAGTAATCCACTATTTCAATTTCTTCTCCATCAATAATGAACGTATTGATTTTGCCAGTTGTCAGGATCCTTGTCTTCTTTAAATTAAGGTACAGGCCCATTTTAAAACTATGGCCTCAGTTCTGAGAGGCGCTTTGCGGGGCTGCACGTCCTGGTGGGGCTGCACTCCTGTCCATAGTCCCCCTCCGATCCTCCCTGCATGGCTAGAGCAGCAGGTCATGGCCCTGTACATCCTGCGGGATCAAGGAGAACATGCTGCTTATTCTACTTTGAAGGTAGAATAAGCAGCTTTAACCAGGCGATCATGGTCAGAATCCCTCCCCCCGGAGGCCGGGGCCGGGGCAGGTAGGCCCCTGCTGCCCAATCCTAGCCCTGGCTGCCCAGTTTTGGGTCAGGCGGTGGGGAGGATGTTCCTGCAAGTCTACAGGGGTACACCGAGCCATCTCAGGGTCCAATTCTGAATGCGTGGGAATGTTTTGCTCCCATGTTACAGAATCGTATGGTCCAGGCATGCCTCTTTCTGAATCGGGACCCATATTCCTTGATTTTGAGAAGTAAATGTTTCAGCTCGTCTTCATTTTCAGCCAGTATTGTGGAGTCATTAGCATAGTGAAGGTTGTTGAATCTTCCAAAAATCTTCACATCTCGGTTATCTTCATACAGTCCTGCTTCTCCGATGATTTGTTCTGCATGTAAATTAAATAGGTAGAGGGAAAGTATGCAGCCTTGTTGTACACCTTTGTTGATTTTAAACCATTCTGTTTCTCCTTGTTCCGTTCAAACTGTTGCTTCTTGATCAATGTAAACTTTGTGCAAGAGACTATTAGGTGTTCTGGTATCTCCATGCTTTTTAATGTGGCCCAGAGTTTCTCATAGCTTACACAGTTAAAAGTCTTGCTGTAGTTACTAAAACACATATAGATATCCATTTGTCTTTTTAAGGATCTGTCTTACATCCGCGATGATGTATCTCGTTTCTCGCTCTATCCTGAACCCTACTTGCACTTCAGGAAGTTCTCGTTCCAGGTATGGTTGTAGTCTCTACTGAATGACCTTAAGGACAATCTTGCTGGCATATGGGATCACAGCAATTGTGCTATAATTTCCAGTCAGTCGGATCACCTTTCTTCAGTAAAGGTATAAATACAGAGATTTTCCAGGCAGATAGACACAATATTGTCTTCCAAATTTCCTGGCAGAACCGTGTAAGTATGACAACAGCTGCCATCAATACCCAGTGTTTTATTCTTTGATAATGCTTTCAATGCTGCCTCAACTTCTTCTTTCATCACCAATGGTGTTGGTCCACTTAATCTTTATGGTATATTGACTTTGTATATTCCATCCACTTTTTCTTGATCATCTCAGCATCATTCAACATGGAATTTTCTCTTTAACTCTTGTAGCTTTAGGAAAGCCAATCTTGTTCTTCCTAAGAATATAAGATATGCCATACTGGGTTAGACCAAAGTTCATCAAGAACAGTACCCTGTTTCCAACAGCGGCCAATCTAGGTCATAAGTACCTAGTAGTTTCCCCAAAAGACACAGGTTCCACAATGCTTGTATTGGGCCAAGCAGCAATATCCTGGGTCACTTTTAATAATGGTTTATGGACCTTTCCTCCAGGAACTTGTCCAAACCTTTTTTAAACCTGACTACACTAACAGCTTTTAATATATCCTCCAGTAACTAATTCCAGAGTTTGATTACACGTTGAGTAAAAAAATATTTTCTCTTAGTCTTAAATAGGTTACAGTGTAGCTTCATTGCATGACCCCTAGTCTTTCTATATTTTGATGATGTAAACGATCTACGTTTACCCATTTCACTCCATTCATTAATTTATAGACCTCTATCATACCTCCCCTCATCCGTCTCTTTTCCAGGTTGAAGAGCCCTAACCTTTTTAGCCTCTCTTCATAGGAGTATCTGTCCATCCCCTTTATCATTTTGATGGCTCTTCTCTGTACATTTTCTAATAATGTTATATCCTTTTTAACATATAGCGACCAGAATTGCACACAATATTCAAGGTGTGGTCGCACCATGGAATGATACAGAGGCATTATAATATCCTTTGTTTTATTATCCATTCCTTTCCTTCTGATTCCTAGCATTCTATTTGCTTTCTTGGCTGCCTCTGCACACTGGGCAAAGGGTTTCAACATGTTATCCACGATGATGCCTATATCCTTTTCCTGGATGGTTTTTCCTAATTTGAACATTGCTTCATGTAACCATAGTTCGGGCTGTTCTTTCCTAGGTGCATAACTTTGCTTTTGTCTGCCATCTGGATGCCCAGTCTTCCAATTGATCAAGATCCTCTTGCATTTTTTCACAATCCTCATGGGTTTTAACAACTATGCATAATTTTGTGTCATCTGCAAATTGATTACCTCACTCGTTATTCCCATATCCAGGTCATTTATGAATATATTAAAAAGCACTGAGCCCAGCATAGATCCCTGGGGTACTCTACTATTCACCTTTCTCCATTGGGAAAATTGGCCATTTAGCCCTACCCTCTGCTTTCTATTTTTTAACTAGTTCCTGATCCATAATAGTACACTGCCTCCTATCCCATGACTTTTTTATTTTTTTCAAGAGTATCTTATGAGGGACCTTGTCAAAGACTTTCTGAAAATCCAGATACACTATATCAACCAACTCACTTTTGTCTACCTGTTTATTCACACCTTAAAAAAAACATAACAGATTAGTAAGACAAGACCTTCCTTGGCTAAAGCTATGTTGACTGTTTCCCATTAAGCCATGACTATCTACATGTTCAATAATTTTGTTCTTTATAATGGTTTCTACCATTTTTCCCGGTACTGATGTCAGGCTCACCAGTCTGTAATTTCCCGGATCGCCCCTGGAGCCCTCTATAGTTTCTTATTCTATTTCCTTGCATGCATCTTTGTAGTATTTGTCCTTGTTTCATCTTGCTGCACATTGGAAATCTCTGTTGAATTCTGTGATTGCCCCTCTTTCTCCACTGGCTATAGCTTCTCTGCATTTCTGAGCAATTTTCAGAGTTTCTTTGGTCATCCATGTTGGCCATTTTTGCTTTTTCACTTTTTGTAAAGACTTCTCACTTTCTTCGAGCACAACTTTCTTGATGTCATTCCATAACTCTTCTGTCAGTTGTATCCAAAGCAACAAATTGATTTTGCAGGCAGTTTTTAAATTCTGGTGGTATATTCTCAAGGTCATATTTTGCTATATTTATGAGTGGCTTGATCTTTTTGAGCATTAGCTTGAGTTTGCATACTAGTAGTTGATGATCTATACCACAGTTGGCTCCACGTTTTGTCTTTGTTGATGTGATTGAGCTTTTCCAATCTTGACTTCCACAGATTTAGTCTATTTGGTTTTTTTACAATCTATTAGGTGAAGACCATGTCTACAGTTGTGGCTTGTGTTGCTGGAAGATGTTTGAGATGAATAGATCGTTGGTCTTGCAGAATTCTACTAGTCTTTCTCCAGCTTCATTTCTGTTGTCTAGTCCATATTTTTCAACCACATTGCCTTCTTCTTTATTGTCAACATTTGCATCCCAGTCACTTATGACTATCAGGATATCCTGTTTGCATATCCGGTCAATTTCAGCTTGTACTTGTTCATAGAACTCATCCACTTCTTCCTCTTCTGCAGCTGTTGTTGGGGCATATACCTGAACTATAGTTGTATTGATGGGCATTCCCTGTAGATGAATAGAAATTAAGCATTCACTGATTGCATTATATTTCATTACAATTCTTGCAAGTTTCTTCTTGAATATAAATTCAACACCATTTCTTCTTTGGGGTATGTTTACTAAAACCCCGGTAATGTGCGGGCCCCGCTAGTGTGCGGGTGCCATATAAGGAGTGGGCGTTTCCTTCTGAAAAAGCAAAACTGGGATTTAAATATGCGCTAAGGTGCGCGGCGCCCATGTGCGCCCCGCACATTAGCGCATGAGAAAGCTGCGTGGGAGGCATAAGTGGCGCGCTGATGTGCAAGCAGACGAGCAGAGCCACAGCACAATGGTTAAGACACTTACCAATGGTACAGCGATCAGGGATTCAATCCCCCACAGTGCCTAATGAAGACAGCTGGCTGAGGCATTACTTTAGAAGCCAGTTTAATATTGGGTGGCATAAGGCGGGCACACTGATGGGCATAAGGCAGTGTGCTATTGCTTTAGGAGGCATTCTAATATTGGGTGGCATAAGGCGGCGCACTGATGTGCATGCACAAGAACAGGACCACAGCACAGTGGTTAAGACACTGACCAATAGTGCAGGGATCAGGGGTTCAATCCCCCACAGTGCCCAATGAACAAGGCTGGCTGAGGCATTACATATTATGGGGAAGATTGCTTTAGGAGGCATTTTATTTTTATTTTAATTATCACTACTAGCAAACGCACTCTCAAAGCGTGTTAACATAAGGCGCCCCATAAGGCACATTTTAAAGTGCACTGTCCGCCAAGGCACCCTAGAATGTTGCTTATAGGGCGCTTTATAGAGTGCCGTATGAGGTACTGCAAGGTCAGAGTACTGTTTTTGATGGCAGCACTGTGCAGTTTAAGGAATGAAAAGCATAAGTAGGTGCGCTGACATGCAAGGAGGAGCAGCAGTGGAGCACAATGGTTAAGGCACTGACTGCTGATACAGGGGTCATGAGTTTGCTCCCCAGTGTGCCTAATACATAAGGCTGGCTGAGGCATCAGCTTTGCAATGTATGTTTTGTTTCTTGCAGCACTTTATTTTTATTTTATTAATTGCTGCCAGCAAACACGCCCTCACGTGCCGTAATTGAAGGTGCCGTATAAGGCACCCTATAAGGCACTCCATAGGGCACATTATAAAGTGCACTGTCCGCCACGGCACCCTAAAATGTCCCCTACAGGGCACCCTATAAGATGCATCACAGGATAATGTATAGTGCACCTTACATGGACGGGAACCATAAGGTGCCCTATAGGGCGCCCTATAAAGCGCCCTCAGAGGCACCTTATGGGTACAGTACGCTGAGGGTGTTTTGGCTGGCAGCAAAAATGTACATTAAAAAGAGATAATGCTTTGGGCAGCCCTATCAAATAACCCCACTGTGGGCTTGAACCCATGACTTCTGGCTTCACAGACAGTGAAGTAACCATTGGGCTACAGCTCTATAGCTACTAGCAAGTCCCTGGCTGGCTGCAGAGAGCCTGCATGTCACCACACAGACAGTCTGTTGTGGTCACCAGGATAGGGTTAGCACACCAGTACCCATGATGCACTGCACATGCAAATCAGCTGTCCACAGATGAACACAAGATGGGGTATGTACCCCCACAACACCTCGGCCTGGTAGGGGGAACTGACCATGTGCACCCCTACAGCACCTCGGCCTTTAGGGGGTACAGACCGTGTGTTTTACTGGCACAGAGTAGCTACACACCATCACATTGTGCGGGTACTGTGCTCATCCTGATGGTGCGGTGAGGCGCCCAGCACCAGGTCCACAGCACCTTCCATAGCAGAAATAGACCATGATGCAGGTTCAAAGTAGTGTTAATGTGTGCGATAGGTAGTTTCTGCAGAAACACCTTGGATATGTCTGTCTGTCTCTTTCAGTCAGGTGTAGTTCTCATGGACTCCCAGGAGGATTATGTACTATCACCCTTCTCCTCCAGGGCTGAGAGTGGTAAACAGGATTTCCCATCAACAGATCCACATTCTATCTCCCTGCAATGGGGGCAGTAGAGGGGACCGTCAACCCCAGTCCTGCTGTGGAAAAGACACCCTTCAGGGAAGTCAATGCAGCTCTGTACATATCCATAACACAATAGCAGACAGACATTAGGACTGTATATGCTAAGCTGCACCCCACCACTATCTGACATTCTTCTGCAGCAAGCCTTCAGCCACTGCACCCTGCAAGGTGCTCCATCAAGACACATACCAGCTACAAACAATCTGCTAGTTAGTCCATAGTGCATGTTCCTGGTGGAAATGAATGCACCCAGAACTGGGATGGCAGCACACACAACAAGCAGATAAGTCAGTGACTGGCTCCCAAAAGAAAACCCATAAATATCACACGACAAAAATACTATATAGCACTATGGGGGTGCCTAGCCATGCTGTCGTCACTGCACAGTCAGGGTGAGAGTGATCTCCTAGCAGGACATACTGAGGTCACCCTGTCTGTGTATGTGGTGGCCAGGCACTAAAATGTCCATGTCAGTGCCCTATGCCCTGTGCAGATGCACCCTGGCCAGGCCACCCTGTCTGGGCTATACCCATGGTACCTTGCTCCTCATTATGCACATTGGCAGGCCAATACTGGCAACAGTGCTGGCAGTGTGGGCTGTGGAAGGTGTTTGCAGCCACCACACACTGTATAGACAGACACACACTCCGACACCTATGCCAGCATTGTGCTACTATAGAGGAGTCTATCAGCCCTGGCCACCACACTAGTCCTGGGCACAGTACAGGCATGGATATGGTACGCAATACTGTTGGGAGGCACTCCCCAGGGTGATAAACACTGTCAGAGACCAGACTTGAAGCACACACCACAGACATCCGAAAGATTGTTATGATGAAGCTCAAACAGCAAACTGTGCTTAACGTAGAAATCGCTATCTGGCAGTAATCATAAAAAATGTTTGATAGCTGTGTACTGTACACCCAGGTGTAGGGTGGCATTGCTAAGGTATGCAAGTGCTAGTATTGGGGGATGCACGCAGGGCCCAATGTCCTGCCTCTCCAGGAGGCATTGGCTAATGGGGCCTGTGGGTGTGGGTGTGGGTGTGTCTGCCCTTGTTGGCTGCTGCTTTACGGCAGAGGTTCCCAACTCCAGTCCTGGTGTGCCAAACACTGTTTGGGTTTTCATGCTGTCCCTCATGAATATGCATGAGCTACATCTGCATACCATGGGGGTGGTGCATAGATATGCAGCACAGGCATCTTTATTAGAGGCAGCATGGAACCTGAATGGTGTTTGGCCCTCCAGGACTGCATTTTGGAGACTCTGCACATTTCTATGATGTTTGTGCTGTGTGGGGTAAAATATAGGTGTTTGACCCATGCTTATGTTTTCAGCAATAAAGGTTCAGTCTTTACTACCATGTTTTCTGCATAGTTAAAATAAAGGGACTGGGTTGGCAGGAGCCCCAGCTGGGATTTGAACCTGTGACCTTCTGGTCCTAAAGGCTCTGGCTGTGTTCGCTGCACCACTGTCTTAGCATGACAGCAGTGCATTCCCTGGGGAGTCCATGCCTGTTTGTCAGACAGGGGCTGTCTGTTGGAGTGCACTGCACCCACGTGAAGGGGGCTAGGCCACCATCTGCTGTGGGCAGCAGCCACTGCCCCCTCCACCAACGGTACCCCTCCACCACTATGCTGACATGGCCTTATATTGGAGACAGCAGCACAGCTGAATGATATGTGGCCCTCCAGGACTGCATTTAGGGGACTGTGGTCTAGGTAATGTGCATGTTTCTGGTGTCTGTGCTCTGTAGGGTTAAATACAGGTGTTTTGACCATGCTTATGTTCTCTGCAAAAAGGTTGGTCGTTACTATCACGGTTTAGTGGTGGGTAAAATATGGGGATTGGGTTTGCAGGGGCCCCAGCTGGGACTTGAGCTGCTGACCTTTGGCTCCTAAACACACTGTCTGTGTTCACTGCACCACACTGTGGCCACAGAGGCAGTGCAGTCCTTGGAGATAGGAAACCTGGCCAAAGAAATCAGAAACCCTGCTCTGCACAATTTCACTGTGGGCTCATTCACCTTGTATGGAGACAAAAGGGCAAATAAACATTAGAAATGGCCTCGAAAAAAAGGGAAATAAAACATAACCAAGCTGGGCAAAAGTGATATCAATGGGCAACAGTAAAAAAACACTCCCAGGAAAGCTCCAAAAAAAAGAGCTTTTTGAAAGGGTCTACGGAGCGTAGACCCTTCCAAAAATCATTTCCTTTTTTTGGAGCTTTCCTGGGAGTGTTTTTTATTGTTGCCCATTGATATCACTGTTGCCCAGCTGGATTATCATTTTTTAGAATGTTGGTGTGGTCATTTTCTATTTTTATTTGCTATTTTGTTCTGTGCACATGTATCACACTGCTCACGTTTTGTAGGTTTCCTGGTTTTGCTGTACATTGCTGACAGAAATAGTTTCTCTTCCCTTTAAATCGGCTCTACCGCGAGGTTTTCACTCACGGTATTTTTTTAGTTGAATTTCAGCCCCGCTCCTGTGCGGGGAGCCTCTCCCCTCCCACTCTCCATCCATTGACCCCGTCCCTCCGCCCCTCGGGAGCCTTCCTCCGCCCTCAGAATGCCTTTCCATGCCTCTATCGCAGATCAGCGCGCCGCGCACTTGTGTGGGCCCGTTAGTGCAGCACGCACGTGTGTGGAGCACAAAAAAGCACTATTAGCATGCGCTAAGGTACCTTAGTGCATGCTCAAGTGCGCCCCGCACAATTGCGCGGTTTAGTAGACATACCCCTTTGTCTTTCATTTCCAGCATATTATACCATGGGATCATCAAATGCAAAGTGCCCGATGGTAGTCCATTTCAATTCACTGACACCCAATAGATGAGCTGTAGACATTCTATTTCATTTTTGACCACCTACAACTTCCTTTGATTCATATTTTGTACATTCCATGTCCCAATATGTAAGACATCTTTGCAGGTTCTGACTCTCATTTCATGTGCAGCTGCATCAGTAGCCAGATGTCCTAAGGGATTTTATTCAACCACATCATAAATGCTGGCTTTACTCTGAAAATTCTTCAGCCCATCCCCAGTAGCCAGTTGAGTGCCTTCCAATCTGGAGGTCTCATCTTCCAGCACTATAATGCAATTTGTTTTATTGTGACTATCCACTGAGTCTTCTTGGCAAGATATGGAAATAGATTGCCAGGCCTTTCTTCCACACAGGTAATGCTAGTTTTGTTGCCATTGCCACAAAAATGTGATCCCCAACCACTAACACCATCCCATTCTGCTGCTGCCCAGATGGGTGGTTTGTCCTGGTCTGGCACCTCAGCTAAGACCTGTCCATCATAGGAGACCCTGCCAGTAGTTAAGCTACCGATAGCTTAGCCCTCAGCATCACTGATGCACACAAGCCCTCACAGCATGTCAAGCTGCAAACCAAGGGAGGGCTTGTGTGCATACACCAGAAATGTGTATGTTTGGGCTTGATTTTAGAAACTTTGACATCCCCAAAATGGAGGGCTATATTGGCAGTCACATTGACATCCCGTTCCAAAAACTTGGGGCAGGGAAGTCTATCCTACGCTGAATGTGATTTTGCAAGTGGCAGACATCATCAGTGTGCCGAACTGAAAACAAGTGTCCTCGTTTCTCTGCGTTTTGTTATCACCATGAAAAGGGTAGGGAGTATCAGAGTACGTTCTTCTATCTTGATGGCAGAACAAGAGCTTTTCTTATGCCTTTTTGTTGCACGTAGCAGGTATAGACATGGACAATCTTGCTAGTGGATAATGACATGCTGCCGTTTCTGAAATCAACTGCATCTCCATCTTGCCCGGAACACCCCAGTCACTCTCTTTGTGACTTGGGTGTTTTAGAACTGACTTCTAAAATGGCTCCAGCACCATCTCTGTGATTTTGACATCTGCGTGCCTTTTTTCAGATATTTAAAGCATGAATAGGACTTCCAAAATAATGCCTTATATGTTTATGTCATTACTTTTCTGCTTTATAAATTTAGATTTATGAACCTATAAATAAAGCTAGTGCTAAAAATCAGCGCTCAACTCCTAGCTTTATTTCCCTGACTTAATTCTGCTCCTCTTTCCTCCCACTTTTTCTGTTCTTAAATTTAGGAGTTTAGTGAAACTGCGAGTAAAATTTGGGCACTCAGTCCTTGTAAATTTTCAAAGAGACAAATATAGAAGCATAACTCTCAAAGTTAAGAGCAGAAATCCTTTGAACAATGGGCCCTTTAGTTTGCACTAAGTTCATTTAATGCTTATTAAATTTAGCGGGGTGCCTCAGGGTTCGGTCCTAGGCCCGGCACTGTTCAATGTATTTGTAAATGATATTGCTGAAGGACTGAATGGAAAAGTCTGTCTTTTTGCAGATGACATGAAAATTTGCAACAGAGTGGACTCCCCTGAGGGAGTGCTTAACATAAGGAGGGATCTGCAAAAGCTGGAGGAATGGTCTGATGCTTGGCAATTAAGATTTAATGTGAAGAAGTGCAGTGTCATGCACTTGGGTAGCAGAAATCCTAGGGAAATGTACATGATAGGGGGCGAGAGGTTGGTGTGCACGGAGCAGGAGAAAGACTTCAGTGTGATTATTTCTGTAGATCTCAAGGTGGCAAAACAATGCGACAAGGCGGTGGCAAAAGCCAGAGGATGTTGGGCTGCATTCGAAGAGGAATTACCAGCAGAAAGGAAGGGGTACTAGTACCACTGTATAAGTCTCTGGTGAGGCCTCACTTGGAATACTGTGTTCAGTTTTGGCGACCGTATCTTGCAAAGGATGTAAAAAGAATGGAAGCTGTTCAGAGGAAGGCCACCAAAATGATTTGGAGCCTGCATCAGAACCCTTATGAGGAGAGACTTGAAGACCTAAATATGTACACTTTGGAGGAGAGGAGGGATAGGGGAGATATGATTCATACCTTTAAATACTTAAAGAGAAATAATGAACAAACAAACCTCTTCCAGAGACGGGGAAGCTGTAAAATTAGAGGGCATAACATGAAGCTGCAAGGTGGTAAATTGAAAGGCAATGTCAGGAAATACTTTTTTACTGAAAGGGTGGTGGATGCTTGGAATGCCCTCCCGATGGAGGTGGTGGGGACAAACACAGTGACGGAATTCAAAGTGGCCTGGGACAGACACTGGGGATCACTTTACAGCAACACGATTAAATCAAAATAAACTGAACCATCAAATTGCTCAACAAATAGGGGTGTCCTACATGGAACGATGGGGGGAGGAGCGGTGTGTTCACCCCTAAACAAACAAAGAAACAAAGATATCGGGAGGGGTGAAGACACGGGGAGGGGTGCACCTGCTCCTGGTGGGTGCACCACTAAGCAAAGACATGGATAGGGGTGCACCTACTCCCTAAAAGACATGGGAAGGGGTGTACCTACTCCTGTCATATTGCTGGGCAGACTAGATTGACCATACTGGTCTTTATCTGCCGTCATTTACTATGTTACTATGACTAATTAACGTGCGTTAAAATTAAATAGTGCATATTACAAATTTGCTCTTCAAACAAATCTATGAAACAAACAAAATCCAGCAATACACTAAAGCAAACTGATATTTTTTCCTCTGAGCACATTCCTAATATCTGAGTGTCCCCATAGACAGGATTGCCAAAGAGAATTCAACAGGAAAAGTATACTTTTGGTCACACTGCTGGAAAGCTCACATAAAAGGACTATGGCACCTATTGTGAAAAAAGGATTGATATGCAGCCTGAAGGTTCATCTGTACTGTTTGTGTCACAAAGGAGCTACTATCAACCATTCCAGCGGTGGGATCATCTCTGCCTCCTCTTACAGTTAGGCATAACAAAAAAATATTTAAAGAAAATTGTGAAAAGGTTTAAGTCCATAGTTGGCAGAGTTCTTCCAGGACCTTATATACTTAAGTCATTTTAGCCCAAATCATTTCTTGACTGCTTCTGAAATATTAATGGGAATATCAGTTAAAGCAGATTTAATAGCTCACATGGGTAAGTGAAAATTCTGTTTTCATCTAAGGCTATCAGAAGCAGGTCCTTGAAAGCTGTACACTTCTTCCCATCTTTAGAATACTGAAAGGCAAATTTTTAGATAGGACTTGGAGATCAGAAATTAGACGTCAAGGGTAGAAGATATTCAATTTTGATAGCATTTTAGAAACGACTCTATGAATGGTGGAGTTGTTCATTAAAATATAAATAAGGAGGTTCAGGAATGCATGGGAATTTAATATTCATATCAGCAGGAGGAGACATTTCACAAATATACACTTCGTAAAAATTGAAAGAACTGAAATATAAGATTGCAGACCTAGCAATAGTCATCTGTGAGCTAGCATTGAAATCATCTATAGTACCAGAAGATTGGAGAACAGACAAGGTAACACCAGTTTTAAAAAGGGTTCCAGGGGTGATCCGTGAAACTACAAATTGGTGAGCCTCAAAGCAGTACTGAGAAAAATGGTAGAAACCATTATAAAGAATAAAATTACTGAACATGTAGATAGTCATAGCTTAATGGGAGAAAGTCAACGTGGATTTAGTCAAGGAAAGTCTTGTCTTACTAATCTGTTATATTTTTTGAAGGTGTAAATAAACAGATAGACAAAGGCTAGCCAGTAGATATAGGGGTATGTTTACTAAAGTGCGTTAGTGCAATTCGCGTTAGGAGCCGCGGTAGAGACAGAAACCCCAAATAAGGACATGGGCGGTACATCGTTACCACTAACGCACGTTCCAAAAACCAACGAGCGTTACAGGGCGCCGTGGCGCGTTACCGCGCGTTAATCGTAAGAAGGCGTACAGACACAAATCACTGAAACAGAGCTGTAGCACAATGGTTACTGCACTGACTGCTGTTACAGGCAGCATGGGTTCAAGTCCCCAGTGTGCCTAACACAGAAGGCTGGCCCAGGCATCACCCTGTACATTACATAGGGAATGAGGAGGCATGTTTTTCTTTACGTTCAGTAGTGTTGTCAGAAACACACCCTCACAGTGTGCGTAGCCACGTGCGTTGGTGCGTGCGTAAAATCGTGCGTGGGTATGTGTGTTTTTACCAGCGTGGGCACTTTATATTACAGACTCTTTAGGGTGTCTTGCACCTATGAATTATGCTAACAGATGTAAGTGTGATGGCCTATGGTTTATCAGAGCCTGTGAGCAGGTGCTGGATTTTCACAGGGTTGGATTGTGCCAGTCACACCCATGATGCACTGCACATGCAAATCAGCTGTCCACAGATACACACCATGGGGAATGCACCCCCACAGCACCTCGGCCTGGTAGGGGGAAGTGACCATTTGCACCCCCACAGCACCTTGGCCTGGTAGGGGGTATTGACCGTGTGTTGTACTGGCACAGAGTAGCTACACACTATCACATTGTGCGGGTACTGTGCTCACCCTGAGGCGCCCAGCACCAGGTCCACAGCACCGTCCATGACTGAAAGAGGCCATAGTGGAGGTCCAAAGCAGTGTTAATGTGTGAGATAGGTAGTATTCTACAGAAACACCTTGGATATCTCTGTCTGTTTCAGTCTGGTGTAGCGCCTGCCCGCCCCCCCCCCCCCATGGACCCCCCCCAGGTGGGCCATGAACCACCACCCCCCTCCCCCCAGGACCGAGGGTGGCAAACAGGGTCTCCCATCAATAGATCCACATTCTACCTCCCTGCAAAGGTGGCAGTAGAGGGGAACATCAACCCCAGTCCTGCTGAGGAACAGACACCCCACAGGGCAGTCAAGGCAGCTCTATACACATCCATAACACAATAGCAGACAGACATTAGGCCTGAATATACTAAGCTGCACCCCACCACTATCTGATATTCTCCTGCTGCAAGCCATCAGCCACTGCAAGCCACTCCATCAAGACACATACCAGCTACAAACAGTCTGCTAGTTAGTCCATAGTGCATGTGCCCAGTGGAGATGCATGCACCCAGAACTGGGAAGTCAGCATACACAGCAAGCAGATAAATCAGTGACTGGGCCTCAAAAAGAAACCCATATATATCACATGAGAGAAATACCATATAGCACTATGGGGATGCCTAGCCATGCTGTGGTCACTGCACAGTCAGGGTGAGATTGATCTCCCTGCAGGACATACAGCGGTCACCCTGTCTGTGTAGGTGGTGGCCGGGCACTAATATGCCGCAGTCAGTGCCCTATGCACTGTGCAGATGCAGCCTGCCCAGGCCACCCTGTCTAGGCTATACCCATGGTACCTTGCTCCTCATTATGCACATTGGCAGGCCAATACTGGCAACAGTGCTGGCAGTGTGAGCTGTGGAGGGTGTTTGCAGCCGCCACACACTGTAGAGACAGACACACACTCCGACACCTATGCCAGCATTGTGCTACTGTAGAGGAGTTCAGCAGCCCTGCCCACCACACCAGTCCTGGGCACAGTCCAGGCATGGATATGGTCTGCAATACTGTTGGGCGTCACTCCCCAGGGTGGTAAACACTGTCAGAGACCTGACCTGTAGCACCCACCACTGACATCAGAAAGATTGTTATGATGGAGCTCAATGAGCAAACTGTGCTTAACGCAGGACTTGCTATCTGCCAGTACTCATAGGAAACGTTTGATAGGTGTGTACCGTATACCCAGGTGTAGGGTGGCATTGTTAGGGTATGCATGTGGTAGCATTGGGAGATGCACGCAGGGCCCAATGTCCTGCCTCTCCAGGAGGCATGAGCCAATAGGGCCTGTGGGTGTGGGTGTGGGTGTGTCTGGCCCTGTTGGCTGCTGCTTTACAGCAGAGGTTCCCAACTCCAGTCCTGGTGTGCCAAACACTGTTCGGGTTTTCATGCTGTCTCTGAGTAATACGCATGAGCTACATCTGCATACCATGGGGGTGGTGAATAGATATGCAGCACAGGCATCTTTATTCGCGGCAGCATGGAACCTGAATGGTGTGTGGCCCTCTAGGACTGCATTTGGGAGACTCTGCTCTAGGTAATGCACCTGTTTATGGTGTCTGTGCTCGGTGGGGTAAAATATAGGCGTATTAACCATGCGTATGTTCTCAGCAATAAAGGTTTGTCATTACAATCATGGTACAGTTGTGGGAAAAATATGTGGACTGGATTGGATGTAGCACCAGCTGGGCTTTGAACCTGTGACCCTCTGGTCCTACAGGTACTGGCTGTGTCCGCTGCACCACACTGTGGCCACTGAGATGGTGCAGTCCCTGGAGATAGGACACCTGGCCGAAAGAGTCAGAAACCCTGCTCTGCACATTTTTACTGTGGGCTCATTCATCTTGTATGGAGACATAAGTGCACATAAACCCCGAATATGACCTCGGGATAAGGGGATAGAAATATACCCAAGCTGGCCAATAGTGATATTAATGGGCAACCATAGAAAACACTCCCAGGAACGCTCATAATTAAAATTAGGGAATGATTTTTGGAAGGGTCTACGCTCCGTGGACCCTTCCTAAACTCATTTCTTTTTTTTGGAGCTTTCCTGGGAGCATTTTGTATGGTTTTCTATTAATATCACTGTTGACCAGCTGGATTATAGTTTTTTAGGATGTTGTTGTGGTCTTTTTCAATTTCTATTTGCTATTTTGTTCAGTGCACATGTATCACACTGCTCACGTTTTGTAGGTTTCCCCGGTTTGACTGTACATTGCTGACGGAAATGGTTTCTCTTCCCTTTAATATGCCTTTAACGACAGGTTTTCATTCGCGTTGGAATTGAGCTCTGAAATTCAGCGTGTTAGTGTGAGGGGGGCCTCTCCCCGCCTACTCTCCGCCCATTGACCCCTTCTCTCCGCCCACTCTCCACTTTCTGCACTGTTTTAACGCGCCACGGGGGTTTACGATCGTTAACTGCGGTTAACGCGTGTAACGTACGGTTAACGATCGTTCGCACGTCAGAACGCGTGTTATGACGTGCGAACGATCGTTAACTGTACGTTACGTGCGTTATTCACGATTACCGCAGTTTAGTAAACATACCCCATAGTATAATTGGATTTTCAGAAAGCCTTTGAGAAGGTCCTTCATGAGAAACTCTTGACAAAATTAAAAAGTCATGGGATTGGAAGCAGTGTAGTATTGTGGATCAGGAACTAGTTAAAAGACAGAAAGCAGAGAGTCGGGTCAAATGGTCAATTTTCTCAGTGGAGAAAGGTGAATAGTGGAGTACCCCAGGGATCTGTGCTGGGTCCGCTGCTTTTTAACATATTCATAAATGACCTGGAAATAGGAATAATGAGAGAGATGATCAAATTTGCAAATGACACAAAATTATTCAAAGTTGTTAAAACGCAAGAGGGTTATGAAAAATTGCAAGAGGACCTTGATAAATTGGAAGACTGGATGTCCAGATAGCAGATGAAATTTAATGTGGACAAGTGCAAAGTTATGCACCTAGGAAAGAACAACCCAAACTATGGTTACATGAAGCAAAGTTCCAAATTAGAAACCACCACTCAGAAAAAAAGATTTAGGCATCATCATGGATACCTTTGAAACCCTCTGTGTAGTATGCAGTGGAAGCCAAGAAAGCAAATAGAATGCTAGGAATCATAAGGAAAGGAATGGAGCATAAAACCAAGGATATTATAATGCCTCTGCATCATTCCATGATGCGACCGCACCTTGAATATTGTGTACAGTTCTGTTTGCCATATCTTAAAAAGGAAATAGCAGAATTAGAAAAGGCACAGAGAAGAGCAACAAAAATGGTAAAGGGGATGGAAGGATACTCCTATGAGGAGAGGCGGGGGGTAGGCGGGGAGAGGCCCCTGTTACACTAATGCCGGGATCTTAAGACCAGAACATTACCGTGAGTGAAAACCTGGCGTTAAAGGCACATTTGCAGTAAAGAGAAACCATTTTTGTCAGCAATGTACAGCAAAGGCAGGGAGACACATAAAAGTGATAGTAGTGCTACATGTGCAGCAACAGCACAGTGCCCAAGTATGAAAGGGCACTATGGTGAGGCTGCAAATAGGGTACAGGGGGCTGCAGGCGGGACATGCATTGGGGCATCTGTGGCACAGGGAAGACTAGGCAGATGCCTAGGTGGCATATAGGAATGCAAGAACTGAACATCAGCAAGACAGCAACTGACCAAGGTCAAACATGCCCACGAGTGTGTGTTGCACAGTGTCCCAGGGGACAGTACCCAGCAAGTACCCCAAACGGCACATAAAAGTGGCAGGCGGTGCTGGGGGGAAGCGTGGATGCCTATGTAGGCACCCCTACCCCAGACCCCAAACCATAGGCAGCCGCCTACCGGCACACTGGAGAACCTGGGACTGCGCACCACCAGCACCATTGGCATAAGGGCATGTCAGCATGGTGGGGGAGGGGTGCTGGTGGTGGAAGGGGCAGTGGCAGCTGCCCACAGCAGACCAAGGCCAAGCCCTGTTTAGGTGGGTAGCGTGCAGTGCAAAGACAAGGTCTGTCTGCAGAACTGTCATGGTATCCCCAGGGGTTAAACTGCCTCTGTGGCAACAGTTGGGTGCAGTACATACAGCCAGTGTGGTCAGGGACAGAAGGTCACAGGTTCAAGTCCCAGCTATGACTCCTGCAGACCATGTCCCTATATTTTGCCCTAAAGAACACATATACCATAAACATGTGCACTCTGTAGAGCTGAGGTTCCCATCCACAGTCCTGGAGGGCCAAACACCAGTCAGGTTTTCAGGCTGTCCATAATAAATATGCATGAGATGCATTTGTATGCACTGCCCCCATTGTATGCAAATGTATCCAATGTATATTCATAAGGGACAGCCTGAAAATCTGAATGGTGTTTGGCCCCCCCCAGGACCGGAGTTGGGAACCTCTGCCCTAGAGAATCAGCCAACAGGGGCACAAACACCCACACCCACAGGCTCCACTATCCAATGCCTTATGGAGAGTCAGGCTGTTGGGCCCTGCGTGGAGCAGCAGCTACCACTACTAGCACCTGTATACCTTAGCAATGCTGTCATAAACATGCTCTATATATCTCAAAAGGTTGCTATGATGAATTTCAGATAACAAATCCTAAATTCAACACAATTTGTTAACAGAGATTCATCATAGCAACCTTTCTGATATATGTGGAGTGTGATTACTGTTTTTGTTGTCTGACAGTGTTTACCTCCCCGAAGAGTGACCATAACAGTAATTAGTACCTTAGCAATGCCTGCACTGTGCCCAGGACTGGTGTGGCAGTCAGGGCTGCCAACCACCTCTATCTTTGTACAATGCTGAAATAGGTGTGGGAGTGTGTGTATGTCTAACTAGTGTTTTGTGGCTGCCTACACCTTGCACAGCTCACAATGCTTTCACAGTTTCCACTGTTAGCCTGCCAATTTGCATAATGAGGAGCAAGGTAATGTGGGTATGGGCCGAACAGGGCAGTCTGGATAGGAATGCATCTGCACAAGGCATAGGGCAATGGCTGGGATATTGTAGTGGGTGACCACCACCTGCACAGACAGGGTGGCCACAGCATGTCATGCTGAGAGGTCACTCTCTGACTGAGCAGTGACCATGGTTATGTCTAAATTCCCACATAGTGCTATACAGTGTTTTTCTCAAGTGATATCTGTGAGTTTCCTTTTCTGGGGACCAATCATTAACATACCTGCTTGGTGTTTGTGCTTACATCCCACTTTTGGATGCACCTAGTTCCTCTAGGAACCTGCACTATGTACTGGCTAGCAGACTGTCTTCAGTAAGCATGTGTATGGCTACAACACCTAACAGGGTGCAGCAGGTGCAGACTGACTGCTTCTGCTGCTGGCGAATATCAGATCGCAGTGGGGGACAGATGAGCAGACCAGGCCTACTGCCAATCGCCTTGTCACAAGTACCACTCTGCATCAACTGTCCGTTTGCCAGCAGGACAGGGGTTGCTGGTCCCAAAGGCTGTCATCATGTACCTCTGCTGTCCCCATTGCAAACAGTGAGAGTGTGGTTGTGCTGGGGGCAGATCATGTCCCCCACCCTGACCCAGAGAGAGAAGTTTTCTACATACATCATTGTCATGTGAGTCCAGACACACCCCTGCCCCTAAATGTGACATGCACTATTTTGAGTGTGTCATGGTCCACAAGGGCTAGAAATGACTGGTGAATACAAACGGACACAGAAAGTTTTTAGGCATGTCTGTAAAGAATACCCATCACACACTAGCAGTGATGGAGACCTGCAGCAAAGCCTATCTCAATCAACCCAGGTACTGCAGACCTGGTGCTGGCCACCCCACCTTACCCTCAAGGTGAGCACAGAACACGCACAATGGCGTGGCCTGTAGGTACTCTGTGCCAGTAACACGCACGGTCAGTCCCCCCAACCAAGCTGATGCGCTGTAGAGGTGCATACCCCATCTGGTGAGCAGATGTAGACTGCTGTTCTGCATGTGATTTGCATTTTGGGTAGTGTTGGTTCTAGCCTATCCTGGTAACCACAGCAGTTTGTTTGGTGACCTGCACTCTTTCTGTACCCAGCCATTGGTCTGCTAGAACCCATATTAATATAGCACACTGGCTAATACAATGACTTCAGTAGCAGATGTCAATGGGTTCAATCCCACAATGGGGTTCCTTTAGTAAGACTGGTCAAGGCAACTTCCTTTTATGCCTGTAACAGTCAGACATTTATTTATTTATTTTATTTATTTATTTAACATTTCTTTTATATCGCACTCTTTTCCATCAGTGCGGTTTACAGACAGCAAAGTGACTCAATGACAGCGAACGCAATCAGAGTTTACATAAAACAGGGGAAAACAACTTGGAGTGAACTGGGGGAAACTATGTACAATTTACAAGTTACCACGTTAATCTTTCCATTGTTCCTAGGGTTATTCAATTACTCAGAGCGAGTGTAGGACAGCAGGGTGTAATCTAACTAAGGCTATTTTACATAACCTGTCAGTTGCCCCTTGTGGATTATGTAGTTCAAGTTGAGATGTTGGGTGGAGGGGAGGGAGGTGTGGTGGGGTAGTTGTGTTGTGAATAGTGCATGAGGAACAGGTGGTGTCTGATGGCTTTTCTAAACTGCATGAGGTCTCTGTTTGCTCTGATATGGGGTGGAAGTTTGTTCCAGGCCCTGGGGGCATAGGACACAAATGCACGTTTGTTGGTTGATTGTGCCCATTTTGTGGTTATTGTTGGGATGATTAGCGTATTGGCAGCCAGTGCTCGCTTAGGTCTGTTGCTGGGAATGTAGGTAAGAAGCGCTGAGATTGATGAGGGTGATATGTTATTTAAGGCTTTAAACGTCATTAGGAGAGCTTTGTAAGCTATCCTACTGCTTACTGGGAGCCAGTGTAGCTCTCTTAGTATGGGGGATATGTGATTGCTCGTAGGTGTCCCACACAGGATACGGGCAGTAGCGTTCATCGCTAATTGGAGCGGGTTCAATGAGTTCTTGGGGAGGCTGTGTAGTATAATGTTTGCATAGTCAAAGTGGGGTGTGACTATTGCTTGGAATATTGTTCAGAGGTTGTCAGGGTCCAGCATGGGTCTAAGGTGTCGAAGAGTCTTGATCTTATAATAGATGGACTTTACTGTGCGGCTTATATGTTCTTTGAATGTTAATCGCTGATCTAGTATCACGCCAAGGTAGCGTATGGTGGACTTTATTGGTAGTTTGGCGTCTCTGACCTTTAGGGTTGGAGGGGGTGTGAAGCTTTTGTTTCTCGTGATGGTTAGAACCTCTGTTTTATTAAAGTTTATTCTCAGGTTATTGTTTAAGAGCCAGTCTGTTATCGCATTGAAGCAGTCAATGATGGTCGTGTAGTCTGGAAGCGTGACATTGATAGGTGTGTATAACAGCACATCGTCCGCATAGATGAGGCACGATATGCTGAAGGCACGGGTAATTTCACAGACTGGTTGCATGTATATGTTGAAGAGTAACGCTGAGAGGGAGGAGCCTTGGGGTACTCCCTGTTTTTGTTGGAAAGGTTCAGATGTGCTAGAGCCAATTCTAACTTGCTGCCATCGTTCTTCAAGGTATGATTTGCACCAATCCCAAGCTAGACCCTGGATCCCCTTCTCATGGAGACGGGCGAGGAGTTGGTCATGATTAACGGAATCAAACGCTGCGGAAATATCCAGAACGATCAGCACAAAGCCCTCTTTGATGTTGTCTACCCCACAGATTAATGTGTTGCATAGGGAGGTCAGGAGAGTTTCAACTCCGTGGGCTTCTCTAAACCCGTGTTGGCAGAGGGGCCGAGGCATCTATGTGTTGTTGAATTTGTCTCAGGGACACTTTCTCAAGTATTTTAGCTAGTAGTGGGATACTTGATATTGGCCGGTTTGACTCTTCCTTCTTCGGGTCTAGTTGGGTGTTTTTTAGTAGAGGCCGGATTGATGTCTGTTTAAGCGCTGCTGGGAATCTTCCTGTTGAGAATGGCAGCTTTGTTATTTCTGCTATGATTAGGCTGAGCTCAGGTTGCATTGCTCTGACCCAGTGTGCAGGGCACAGGTCGTTAGGTGCAGTGGTAGTGTTGATGGCGGCGATAATGTTTTCAATGTTGTTCGCTGTTGGGGGTGAGAGCTTCATGAGAGGCTTCATGTGAGGTGGAGCTTGTGATTTTCCTGGACTGGTGGCCGTAATTGGTTGGAGGGCTTTGGATTGTATGTAGTTGGCATATGCTTGGGGCTGAATTTGCTCATTTTGTGGCGGTGAGGGTTCTTGGGTTATAGATTTTACCAGATTGAAGAGTTCACGTGGTTTGTTTAGTGAACGGTTGAGGAGCTCGGTGTGATATTCCTTCCTCTTGGCCCAAATTGCTTCTCGGTGAGTTTTCAGGTGGGCTAGGTAATTAGCCTGGTCATCTGTGTTGTAGGTGCGCCTCCATTTTCTTTCGAGTTTTCTCAGGAGAAATAGGGACGTCCTTAACTCTAGTGAGAACCATGGGGCTGTCGGCCTTTTAGTTGTATTATTCTTGTGCGTTGCCTGATTGTTAGGCGGGGGCTGGCGTGCGTACAGCTGTAGAGTGTTGTTCCATTTAGCAACCATGTCATTGAGGTTGACTGAAGGCTGAGAGAGCTTTGGGATTGCATGTTTGGACAACAATTCCTTATCAAGTGGTTTGAAGCGACTTGTGTTTGCTGTTGTCCTTGGTTTTAGTTGGTTATACAGGTCCTGATGTGATGGGACCAGGAATGTTACTAGATAATGGTCAGACCAGGGGACAAGGGTGGTGGAGAGGTTAAAGTGGTCCTTACCGCCTGTGGCCATAGGTGGAGCGAAGACTAGGTCAAGAGTGTTCCCATGTTTGTGTGTGGGGTCTGTCACGATCTGTGTATAGTTCAAGTTGGCCATTGCTTCGAGGAATGTGTTGGCAAGAGTGGGTTGTGCAGAGGCTAGATTAAAATCTCCCAAAATCCATATTTATGAAATCAAATTTTCCAGCCAAAAACACCCTCACCTCAGTTGGCTAAATTAAGCTGCCCTGTAAAGTGCCTTTGCTGTGGTTCTACCTTATCCTGGAAAGCACAGCAGAATGTTTGTGGGGTGACCTGCAGTTGTTGTGTAGCCAGCCATTGCTATGATTGGAGGCATAGCACACTGGTTAATGCCTTGACTTCCCAGGCATCAGTCATGGGTTTGATTCACCAGTGCTCTAAGAATGGACCCAGGATATCAATGCTTGACCCAGTACAAGCATTGCGGAACCTGTGTCTTTTGGGGAAACTGCTAGGTACGTATGAACTAGATTGGTCACTGTTGGAAACAGGATACTGGACTTGATGGGCCTTGGTCTGACCCAGTATGGCATATCTTATGTTCTTATGTTAACATCAAAAGGAGTGTCTGAGGCAAGTAGCTTTCATGGCTGTAACAGTCAGACACATCTCTGTAGTCTGTGTTTCAAGCGAAATACAGCCTCACCCCTATTCCCGTACCCTAAGGTGCCTCAGAGCATTGCCTGGCAGAAGGCGCGTCACAAGGCGCCGTAAGCTAAGGCACCCTATTATGCGGCCGAGGTCCAAATGCCAGAAAGCCTGCCACGCCATAACGTAAAGAGCCAGTCACCACAACATAGGTAGGGAGGAGTAGCCTAGTGGTGGGGGCAAGGTACTTCAGGCCGGAAGGTCGGAGGTTCAAATCCCACTAGAGGACAGCAACCTTGGGCCGGAAGGACTGGGGTTTCTAATCCCACAGATGCTCCTTGTGGTCTTGGGCAAGCCACTTAACCCTCCACTGCCCATGTTCCCTGTAAGTATTAGTGTATGTGTATCATATCCCCACGTGTTAAATGTATCCCCCAATTGTGTTGTGACCGCTTTGATTGAAGGATAAGGCGGTATACAAAACTGTCTAAATAAATAAAATAAATAAATAAAACATACCGTTTCCGTCGCATATCACCTCTGCTACGGATAGGTTGCCGTGTTCTGGGCGTGTAAATGCCATGTGTGCTGCTCACCGTAGTAGCGTGATCTAGCGTGTCTTACTGTGTGACATGCGTCATCAAGCCATGCACATCAGACAAAATGGACAGGCATTCCAGGAAGCCAGCGTTTACACGCAGGGAGCTAAAACTCCTGGCAGAACTCATCTGCACAAGGCAGAGCCACCTTTTCCCCGGCTCCTCCTAGCGGCAGGACCTTGACAGGGTGAGGAGGGCATGGACATGTCTCACCAGGCACTGTAATCGATCTGCAGACTACCCACGTGAAGTAAGTGTATGGGGACAGTTCACACAATGGCAGTTGTGCAACACAATATCCAGCAATCAACACACATCATACATGCACAACATGGTAGAAATACCACTTTGTGGGCCAACCTGTGACCAATGTAGGTGCGTATGCTGTTGTGTGCAAGTCTGCCCTATCCACAGGAGCCTTCAGACCTGATTACAGAGGTCTGTTATACATACTGGTATTATGGTAGTTGCTCCTGTTGATGTGTTTAAGTCCACCCCATTCCCAGGAGGCCTTAGACCTGATCACATAGGTCTATTCTTCATCCTGGTGGTATGGTACCTGCTTCTGTTGCAGTTTCACAGATCTGCCCTATCCCCAGGAGGCCTTAGACCTGATTACATAGGTCTAGTATACATCCTGGTGTTATGGTAGTTGCTCCTATTGCACTTGCACAGATCTGCCCTATCCCCAGGAGGCCTTAGACCTGATCACATACTGTAGGTCTATTCTTCATCCTGGTGGTATGGTACCTGCTCCTGCTGCAGTCTCACAGAGCTGCCCTATCCCCAGGAGGCACTAGACCTGATTACAGAGGTCTAGTATAGATCCTGGTGGTATGGTACCTGCTTCTGTTGCAGTTTCACAGATCTTCCCTATCCCCATGAGGCCTTAGACCTGATCACATAGGTCTATTCTTCATCCTGGTGGTATGGTACCTGCTTCTGTTGCAGTTTCACAGATCTGCCCTATCCCCAGGAGGCCTTAGTCCAGACTACAGAGGTCTGTTATACATCCTGGTGTTTTGGTACCTGCTTCTGTTGCAGTTTCACAGATCTGCCCTATCCCCAGGAGGCCTTAGACCTTATTACAGAGGTTTAGTATACATTCTGGTGTTATGGTAGTTGCTCCTGTTGATCTGTTTAAGACCACCCTATCCCCAGGAGGCCTTAGATCTGATCACATAGGTCTATCCTTCATCCTTGTGGTATTACCTTCTTCTGTTGCAGTTTCACAGATCTGCCTTATCTCCAGGAGGCCTTAGTCCTGACTACAGAGGTCTGTTATACATCTTGGTGTTCTGGTACCTGCTTCTGCTGCAGTTTCACAGATCTGCCCTATCCCCAGGAGGCCTTAGACCTGATCAGATAAGTCTAGTATACATCCTGGTGTTGTGGTATTTGCTCCTGTTGATGTGTTTAAGTCCACCCAATCCCCGGGAGCCCTAAGACCTGATTGCACAGGTATATTATATATATCCTGGTGTTATGGTAGGTGTTCCTGCTGATGTGTGTAGGTCTGGAAAACACCCAGGTGTGGGTCGAACCACACAGAGAGTTTGGAATCACATCCCCTGGAGATCAGCATGCCTACTCCACACATGGCATGGTGCTGCAATGTCATGCAAGGAGAGGGCAGGAACATGGTATGGGGTGCCTGGGGGGTAGCACACATGACACATAGGTGGCATAGCACACATGCCCAGACTCACACCCACAAATGGAGGCGGTGGTGGTAAGAGGTAGTAGTGGACCCACTGGCCACAGCAGCAGGAGCACCCTGCTGCTCACTGCGATCTGTGATATGCTTAAGGCCCCGAACAGAAATATCTGATCCATAATGGACCCAACCATTGAATTTCCCTCCAGGTGGAGGACCTACGGAAGAAGGGATGGGAGATGCGGCTACACTGCCCACAATTTCTTGCCCGCCTCCAACAGAGGGTGAGGGGGCAACGTGACAGTGAGTGTTGCAGCCCCTGCATCACACAACAGCATGTCCCAGTGGCCCAGCAGCCTTTGGGAGCACATACTATGTTTCTGTGACGTGGCAAATGCATGATGGCGTCCTGATGTTTGGTTTCCCCCACAGAGGATGCAGATGCTGGCGAGGTCCCATCAAGATCATGGCCCCCCACACCAAGCCCCCCAGCAATGGGCCAGGCGGCGGTGGTGGAGGAGGAAGAAGATGCCCATGAAGAGGAAATGGAGGGGCCGGAGGATGGGGTGGGGTGGGAGGGAGGGGAGGGTGTGTCTGTGTCAGCGGGGGGGGGGGGAGGAGGAGAGTGAGGAGAGTGGGGAGGGGGTGAGGGGGAGGATGTTGGGGAGACGTTGGGGGGATGAGGGTGTGGAGAGCAGGGAGGGCGGGGAGGGGCCACAGGACAGCACAGGGCACTGGGAGTCCCTGCCATCCGCCCCATGTGTGCGGCGATGGTGCCCATCTGGGTGTAGCAACAGCACCCATTGCCAAAGACAAGTCCCACGCAGATGTCAACACACAGACAGTGGGCACATGGTGTGGGTGTGGTGGCAAGTGCGTCCGGGACCTCACTGTGGCAATGGGTACCTTGCTGCAATGCCAGCGGGACCAGGACCATACCATAGGGCGGCTGGTAGGCACCATTGAGTGGATGGCTGCAGAGATGCACATGCAGCATGCGCCTGGCATGGGCAGCGCATCTCCACAGCCATCCGCCCATGGCCGGCCCTGGAGTGTGTGGGGCCCACAGTGCCGCATCACACACATGCCCTGTGCTGTCCTGTCACCCGGGACCCAACATGTGGGCATTTGTAAATAGGCCACATTGTGTGAAGAGAGTGAATATATTTTTTGGTAATACATCACAATGGTCATCTGTCTCCCTTACAGACAGGCTGCTGACGTGAGCATTAGACATGTGCGCATGACCCCATGTAAATATGAGTGGTAGACATAGGCCGCTGATATATCTATAAATAGTAGTATGAACATTTTCTTTTTGTCTTCCAGGCCTTTGAGTAGATTATCTAGAAGTACTAGTAGTAGAGTTTCGACACCGTGATGTTGTCGGAAACCGTATTGTTGGTTGTCCAGTGCTTTTCTGGAGTCAATGTGGTCCTGTAACTGTTGTTGGACTGCCTTTTCAATAGTCTTCGCTAAGAATGGAATGCTTGATATTGGTTGGTAGGAGGTTGGGTCTTCCCATTTGAGTGCTTTATTGATGATCACACATGATCACACATCAGCAGAGACAGGGAGTGCAGTTGTGTCAGGATCAGGAAAGGAATGAGAGGGAAATGGCAGATGCCTGGCATTGTAAACAAAGGGACTATTTGGACAGTACACTCCAGAACAGTACATACCTCGTGATGATCTTGGAATGTACACCCCAGTCTCTGGGGTGGGTGGATTGCATATTCCTACTGTATGTCTGCTAATGAGAGGGTAGTTTGTGTCTGATACCTGTGTGAAATGATCGGTAGCTTCTCTTTGCATGTAGCTTGCAATCACACTGTCATAGGTCATTCACTTTCACTGTGCTGGAATGTGTCTATGGACAGGACATATCTCATGTACGTAATAGCTGTTACAGGAAGAGGATGGGGGAATTGTCCATGTCACTCTGTACGTAGTTGTGTCTGGTTGCCGTTCCTGTATGTTTGCCTCTGTGAAATTGGAATGCATGACTGGCTTCATTTGTAGGATGCTTCCATGTGACCTATGTGGCCTCCTTTGCCTCTGTTGGGCCCCACATGATCACAGGACAAGGGCCCGTACCACCCCGGCCCAGACCCATCATGTGTTGTGTCGTTAGCTGCACGTGTGCTGCATATCTCAGACCTACCTACCTGTGGATGAGCGGTGTCCAGCACTGGGGTCAGTCTATGCAGATAAACCTGGCCCAGTTGGTCGGCGAGCTGCTGCTCCAGGAGTGTCAGGCTAGGAACAAAGGGACCACCACCACCAGTGCCCATGGCATGTTGACTCTCCACTGTCATGTGTGCATGGACCCCTCGCTTTATGTCATTGAAGCACTTACGTAGGCTGTCCAGGTCCCTGGGTGGTCCTCCAGCCTGGGCCATGGCCTCCTGGACCTCCACCCACACCTGTGGCCGTGTGCTCACTGTGGAACGTGAGCTGAGCCAGCCATACAGCACCTCATAGTTTCAAGTACACTGGCCAGCAGGTTATGGTTCTCCTGCTGGCTGAATCTGAGGGCCCTCTTCCTTTCATCATCCGTAACTGGCTTGCGCCTACGTTTAACACTGTGTGGCCTCGCAGGCTGCTCCTGGGTGGGCTGCGACAAACTCGATGGCCCAGCAACCTCCACCTCAGGGTCACCCATCCCTGCCACCTCTGGGGACTACTGCCCAGGTATTTTCCCAGCCTCCCCTCCTGTTGTATCATCACGTTGCATATCCCTGCTCTCTGGCTGGTCTCCCTGCCTGTCACTCATCTCTCACCTCCTCTGATCCTCGCCTACTCTACCCTCACCTGCTCCTCACCTCACCTACTCTACCTCTCGCTTGCTCCTCACCTCACCTCCTCTACCTCTCGCCACACCTGCTGCACCTCTCACCTACTGTAAACCTCACCTGATTCTCACCTCGCTTGCTCTGCACCTCGCCTACACAAAACCCATAGCGTGTACCATGTGTGCATGCCTATTTATATATTTTTGGCCAGGGGTGCGGGCCATGTGCATACGTGGCGTGCACGGGACCCCGAAGTACCATGCACGAACACGGCGTACATGCCGTGCAGGTATGGCGGTTGCGCACATGACGGCTCCGTGCGCTATGTGGTGTGCGTGCATGGAACCCTGCACAGCACATGCGCATGGGTCCTACACATACAGCGCATGTGCAACATGGGGTTCCACATACGCCATGTACGCACATGGCCTGCGCATGCACAACATGAGCAGCTGCCATGCACGTGCCACTGTGTATGCGCAATGCGTGCAAGGCCGCGAACCCATCCAAAAATGCACAAATAGGTATGCACACGTGGTACATGCCGAGGGTTTTGTGTAGACGAGGTGAAGAGCAGGCGAGGTGAGGATCAGGTTAGGTTTACAGTAGGTGAGGAGTGCAGCAGGTGGGGTGAGGGGCAGGCAAGAGGTAGAGGAAGTGAGGTGAGGTGAGGAGCAGGCGAGAGGTGGAGTAGGTGAGGTGTGGAGCAGGTGGGAGGCAGAGTAGATGAGGTAAGGAGTAGGCGGAGGGTAGATTAGGGGAGGTGAGGAGTAGGTGGAGGCTAACCCTCTGTCTCTGTTTTTGTTTTATTTCTGTGATGGCTGGCTTTATCATTGCTGCCTGTGCGGTGGGGGGTGTTCAGGCACCGCGGATGCCTGATGAGGGAGATGGTGTCCATGGGGCTGAGGCACAGGGCATGGGTGCAGTCCCGCTGCAACACAGACCTGCAGCTGTGGGGCAATGCAAGCTGGGGCTGTGCTGGCACAGCGCAGGAGGTGTGCTGAGCTGCAGCCTCGACAGCCTCGCCTCTACAGGCTCAGGACCCAGCTCCAGGACATGCGTGATGACCAGGTCAACTCCCTATACCGTCTGAGCACAGAAGCTATTAGGGAGCTCTTTGAGGATCTAAGACCTGACCTCGAGCCCCTGACTGGTCGGTAACATGCCATACCGGGTTTGGTCAAGCTCCTGGCTGCCCTACATTTCTTTGCCTCTGGCTGTTTCCAGTCATCTGTGGCCGCAGTGGGTGACATGAGCTGCCCCACCTTCTCCCGCTGTCTCCACCAGGTACTGAGGGCCATGGTCAGCTGGGTGGGGAATTACATTGCAATTCACAACAGTAGGCAACAGTGGGGGACCCTGAACCAGGCCTTTGAGGAGGTTGCTGGGATACCACACATAATGGGAGCTATTGATTGCACACATGTTGTCCTGGTCCCTCCCAGAGACAGGAAGGCAGTGTTCTGCGACCGCAAACACTACCATTCCCTGAATGTTCAGGTTGTATGTGATACAAATATACATATTCTGAATGTGGTCCCTAGGTTTGCAGGGTCCACCCATGACTCCTATATCCTGCATCACTCAGCACTATTCAGACAATTTGAGGCTGGACAATATGAGTACTGTATACTGCTGGGTGGGTATTTTTAATCTTTGACATGCACATGGTGTTTCTCTGAGTAACCGTAAGCACACGTCTGTGTTTACGGTGTGTCCCTATTTATGTTTGTGTCTCATCTGTGTGTGTGGTTTTTTTTTTGGGGGGGGGAGCTAGTTTGCTTCCAGGTCTTCTTTGCTAAGATGCTTTATGTTGGTGGCACATTCACCTCTGACATTTCTGGAAATCTCACAGTGGGTGATTTGTGTTGGCACAGTACAAAACACATGTATGCTTCCTGTATATCAACAGTGTAGTGTTGTCTCTGCCATCCTTTCTGGACAACTCAGGTACCTCTTCCTATCCCACCTGCTGTGTGTGGATAGTATCATGGCCCTCACAGGCTTGCGCAGGTGAGCATCACTACCTTTGTCCAGGGTGCATTGCCATGCGTGTGTCCTATATGTTCTCAACCGGCGCTACTACCTTTCGGCTTCAGGCCTTTGGGCATGTGTTTGGTGTGGTTACAGATCATGTAGATTGAACTCCTTCCCCCTCCCCCATGTTCCATCTCTCACACCTCCAAATGCTGTCACATAGATGTTGTGTGTCATCATGTGATGTCATATGTTTCTGTCAGACTTGTATGTGCTGTTGGTTTGCACATACATGCTTGTGTGCATGTGTGTGGATATCAGCTTCTGCTTTAACTTTCCAAATTCCTTTCTGCAGGTGATTCAGGATATGGGTGTTGTCCCTGGGTTGCTGACCCCTGTGCGTCCACCACGGACACGTGCAGAGATTAGGTACAATGAGGCCCATGCCTCCAGCCGCTCAGTCATTGAGTGCACCTTTGGCGTTTTGAAAAGTCGTTTCAGGTTTCTGGATAGGACCGGCGGAGCCTTACAATACAAACCCATGACTGTGGCTCAGATCATTCTGGCCTGTTGCATCCTGCACAACATTGCTCTCAGGCACGGTATCCCAGTCCAGATTAATGAGGATCTGGAAGATGATCATATGTGCTGTCCTGCACGTGGCCTTGGTGACATACGTGAGGGCACAGCAACCAGGCGCCAGCTGATTGAGGAGCTCTTCTCATGTAAGTACTGCATATGTTGTAATAAACATTTGGGAATATATGTACTACCACTTCTACTGAACATTTGTGTAGCGCTACCAGTCATACACAGCACTACACAGACATATAGGGGACAATCCCTGCCCATCAGAGCTTACAAATGTAGTCAAACACAAACACAGGAGGTGTGTGCAGGGGAAAACAGCGGGTGGACGGGGATCAGGTGAGTCCGCATTATTTGGCATAGGTGAGTGGGTTACCTTTCACACGGGATTAGTAGATGGTTAGAGAGGGTGGCTGGCTTACAGACCAAGGTAGTTTGTCCTAGCTGTAGGGTGCAGCAAAGTAAAAGGAGTGTGGTGTGGGGTTAACAGTAGGATAGCGGGACATAGATAGGACCAGTTGCTAGACGTGTGGATGTCACAATGGGGGGTTATATGCAGATAGCTTAGATTACATACACTGATGCACAGGGACTGTGTGTTACATGTTTCTGTACAGAGCTGCGTATGACTGGTCACACTATCTACATGCTCAGTATTAGTGGTAGTAGTAGTAGTTGAGAAGAAAGGTACTGAGTAGACACAGTGTGACTAGAGTTTTAGCTCAGTGGGGGAAACTTGACCTGGATGCGGACACAGATTGGGAGCCAGTGAGGTGAACTGAAAGGAGGAGTCATATGGCCATGATGAGGCTGGCAGAAGATTTGCCATGCAGCCAAGTGTTGCATAGATTGAGGCGGACAGAGATGATTCAAGGGGATACCAGCAAGGAGTAGGTTACAGTAATCAAGACGGGAGGTGATTAAGTGGTCCATTAGCGGTTTAGTTGTGTGTTCAGGGGGGATGAGGGGATTTTGCTGATGTTATCTAGAAAGACACCGCAGGCCTTAGCTGCAAGATAGGTATGTGTGGATAAGGTGAGAGTGGAGTCAAAGACAACCCCTACATTGTGGACCAAGGTGAAAGGAAGGTGTATCAACCTATACACAGACACTGAAAGAGGAGGAAGGGTTTGGGGGCAGAGATTAGATGTTGAGTCTTGGCCATGTTCCATTACAGGCAGTGGGGAGACATGCAGCCAGCATTGTCAGACACTAATAAAAAATGATACGTCCAAAAAGCTCATACATGTAAGAAATGTACTTTATTGTTACTTTTCTCTTATTTTCTTTTTTTCTTTTTTTCAAATTCGGTATGTATATTACGAAACTGTCAGGCACTTTCCAAGTTTCTCCTCAATAACATTCAGCATTCAATGTAGTTTCACATGAAAAAAACAATTCTTGAGAAAACAGTGTGCCACCAGTTACTATTTCCTTTGTTTAAAAACATCAAAACGTTTTCTCTCCTAGGTCTCATCGTATGGATCAACTCCTCCTATAAATTGCGGTCCAATTTCTTAGGACGTGAATGAATCACTAATAAAAAATGATACGTCCAAAAAGCTCATACATGTAAGAAATGTACTTTATTGTTACTTTTCTCTTATTTTCTTTTTTTCAAATTCGGTATGTATATTACGAAACTGTCAGGCACTTTCCAAGTTTCTCCTCAATAACATTCAGCATTCAATGTAGTTTCACATGAAAAACAATTCTTGAGAAAACAGTGTGCCACCAGTTACTATTTCCTTTGTTTTAAAAACATCAAAACGTTTTCTCTCCTAGGTCTCATCGTATGGATCAACTCCTCCTATAAATTGGGGTCCAATTTCTTAGGACGTGAATGAATCACTAATAAAAAATGATACGTCCAAAAAGCTCACGTTTTGATGTTTTTAAACAAAGGAAATAGTAACTGGTGGCACACTGTTTTCTCAAGAATTGTTTTTTCATGTGAAACTACATTGAATGCTGAATGTTATTGAGGAGAAACTTGGAAAGTGCCTGACAGTTTCGTAATATACATACCGAATTTGAAAAAAAGAAAAAAAGAAAATAAGAGAAAAGTAACAATAAAGTACATTTCTTACATGTATGAGCTTTTTGGACGTATCATTTTTTATTAGTGATTCATTCACGTCCTAAGAAATTGGACCGCAATTTATAGGAGGAGTTGATCCATACGATGAGACCTAGGAGAGAAAATGTTTTGATGTTTTTAAACAAAGGAAATAGTAACTGGTGGCACACTGTTTTCTCAAGAATTGTTTTTTCATGTGAAACTACATTGAATGCTGAATGTTATTGAGGAGAAACTTGGAAAGTGCCTGACAGTTTCGTAATATACATACCGAATTTGAAAAAAAGAAAAAAAGAAAATAAGAGAAAAGTAACAATAAAGTACATTTCTTACATGTATGAGCTTTTTGGACGTATCATTTTTTATTAGTGATTCATTCACGTCCTAAGAAATTGGACCGCAATTTATAGGAGGAGTTGATCCATACGATGAGACCTAGGAGAGAAAACGTTTTGATGTTTTTAAACAAAGGAAATAGTAACTGGTGGCACACTGTTTTCTCAAGAATTGTTTTTTCATGTGAAACTACATTGAATGCTGAATGTTATTGAGGAGAAACTTGGAAAGTGCCTGACAGTTTCGTAATATACATACCGAATTTGAAAAAAAGAAAAAAAGAAAATAAGAGAAAAGTAACAATAAAGTACATTTCTTACATGTATGAGCTTTTTGGACGTATCATTTTTTATTAGTGATTCATTCACGTCCTAAGAAATTGGACCGCAATTTATAGGAGGAGTTGATCCATACGATGAGACCTAGGAGAGAAAACGTTTTGATGTTTTTAAACAAAGGAAATAGTAACTGGTGGCACACTGTTTTCTCAAGAATTGTTTTTTCATGTGAAACTACATTGAATGCTGAATGTTATTGAGGAGAAACTTGGAAAGTGCCTGACAGTTTCGTAATATACATACCGAATTTGAAAAAAGAAAAAAAGAAAATAAGAGAAAAGTAACAATAAAGTACATTTCTTACATGTATGAGCTTTTTGGACGTATCATTTTTTATTAGTGATTCATTCACGTCCTAAGAAATTGGACCGCAATTTATAGGAGGAGTTGATCCATACGATGAGACCTAGGAGAGAAAACGTTTTGATGTTTTTAAACAAAGGAAATAGTAACTGGTGGCACACTGTTTTCTCAAGAATTGTTTTTTCATGTGAAACTACATTGAATGCTGAATGTTATTGAGGAGAAACTTGGAAAGTGCCTGACAGTTTCGTAATATACATACCGAATTTGAAAAAAAGAAAAAAAGAAAATAAGAGAAAAGTAACAATAAAGTACATTTCTTACATGTATGAGCTTTTTGGACGTATCATTTTTTATTAGTGATTCATTCACGTCCTAAGAAATTGGACCGCAATTTATAGGAGGAGTTGATCCATACGATGAGACCTAGGAGAGAAAACGTTTTGATGTTTTTAAACAAAGGAAATAGTAACTGGTGGCACACTGTTTTCTCAAGAATTGTTTTTCATGTGAAACTACATTGAATGCTGAATGTTATTGAGGAGAAACTTGGAAAGTGCCTGACAGTTTCATAATATACATACCGAATTTGAAAAAAAGAAAAAAAGAAAATAAGAGAAAAGTAACAATAAAGTACATTTCTTACATGTATGAGCTTTTTGGACGTATCATTTTTTATTAGTGATTCATTCACGTCCTAAGAAATTGGACCGCAATTTATAGGAGGAGTTGATCCATACGATGAGACCTAGGAGAGAAAACGTTTTGATGTTTTTAAACAAAGGAAATAGTAACTGGTGGCACACTGTTTTCTCAAGAATTGTTTTTTCATGTGAAACTACATTGAATGCTGAATGTTATTGAGGAGAAACTTGGAAAGTGCCTGACAGTTTCGTAATATACATACCGAATTTGAAAAAAGAAAAAAAGAAAATAAGAGAAAAGTAACAATAAAGTACATTTCTTACATGTATGAGCTTTTTGGACGTATCATTTTTTATTAGTGATTCATTCACGTCCTAAGAAATTGGACCGCAATTTATAGGAGGAGTTGATCCATACGATGAGACCTAGGAGAGAAAACGTTTTGATGTTTTTAAACAAAGGAAATAGTAACTGGTGGCACACTGTTTTCTCAAGAATTGTTTTTTCATGTGAAACTACATTGAATGCTGAATGTTATTGAGGAGAAACTTGGAAAGTGCCTGACAGTTTCGTAATATACATACCGAATTTGAAAAAAAGAAAAAAAGAAAATAAGAGAAAAGTAACAATAAAGTACATTTCTTACATGTATGAGCTTTTTGGACGTATCATTTTTTATTAGTGATTCATTCACGTCCTAAGAAATTGGACCGCAATTTATAGGAGGAGTTGATCCATACGATGAGACCTAGGAGAGAAAACGTTTTGATGTTTTTAAACAAAGGAAATAGTAACTGGTGGCACACTGTTTTCTCAAGAATTGTTTTTTCATGTGAAACTACATTGAATGCTGAATGTTATTGAGGAGAAACTTGGAAAGTGCCTGACAGTTTCGTAATATACATACCGAATTTGAAAAAAAGAAAAAAAGAAAATAAGAGAAAAGTAACAATAAAGTACATTTCTTACATGTATGAGCTTTTTGGACGTATCATTTTTTATTAGTGATTCATTCACGTCCTAAGAAATTGGACCGCAATTTATAGGAGGAGTTGATCCATACGATGAGACCTAGGAGAGAAAACGTTTTGATGTTTTTAAACAAAGGAAATAGTAACTGGTGGCACACTGTTTTCTCAAGAATTGTTTTTTCATGTGAAACTACATTGAATGCTGAATGTTATTGAGGAGAAACTTGGAAAGTGCCTGACAGTTTCATAATATACATACCGAATTTGAAAAAAAGAAAAAAAGAAAATAAGAGAAAAGTAACAATAAAGTACATTTCTTACATGTATGAGCTTTTTGGACGTATCATTTTTTATTAGTGATTCATTCACGTCCTAAGAAATTGGACCGCAATTTATAGGAGCATTGTCAGACAGGCAAGAAGAGATCAGTGTCTGGATTGCCAGAGAGTGGTCAGGGGTGGTGAGATATATGTGATACTCATCAGCATACAGCTGGTAATGAAAGCCAGGGGAAGAGATAGCCACACCAAGAACATGGGTATAGAGATAGAAAAGAAGCAGAGCCAAGACATATCCCTGTGGTACAGAAACTGGCAGCAGGGTCGCAGAGGAGGTGGAGCCACCAAAACACACACTGAAGGTGTGATGGGTGAGATATGAGGGGACACAGGATAGTACAGAGGCCTTAGGGACAAACGAGGACAGGATATTGAGGTGAAGGTTGTGGTCAACAGTGTCGAGGGCAGCAGAGTGGTGAAGAAGGGGGCAGACAGAATTCACACCCTTGTCTTTTACCAGGAACACGTTAGTGGAGACTTTGACAAGAGGCAATTGGGTACAGTGTAACGGACAAAAGCCAGACTATAAAGGATCTAGGGGGGCATGGGAGGTGAGGAAGTGCTGTGTATATTGCATAGCTCCAACATGACATATGTATGTTTTTCTTGTGTTTATCAATCCCCAGGATATTGTGGTACCGCAGAGCCTATTCATGGAGAAAAAAGGGTTTTAAATCCTGAAAAAAGATTTTATCATCAGCTGCAATATTATGAGGAGCCCAATAGAGGGAGCAGGAGTGACCTTCCAAGGCCCAGAGAACTGCACCTCAGAGCTGATAAGGTAATGCAACCTAACAGCCAATGGAGAAAAGGGGGAGTTCCCCTGAAGAAAGGCTGGGAACTTGAAAAGGAGGAACTAGGACAAGTTAAAAGCAGACCAAGGAGAGAGAGACCAGGGGGAGAGAGACCAAGGGGAGGCATACCAAGGAAGGCCTACCAAAAGGAGGCATACCAAGAAGAGGCTTATCAAGGAAAAGCAGACCACGGAGAGTCACACCACAGAGAGCTTCTGGAAAGGAACCAAGAAGGAGAGCACCCTAAGGAGTGTCCAGAGCACCAGAGAGGAAGGAGTTCCTGGCAGGAGGGCATAGTGAATCCGAGGCCACAGAGTTCCAGGAGTCCTTGGTTGAGAGGTACTGGAAAGAAAGGCACAAGGGGAGAAATAAACCCCAGAGTTTGGTGTGAAGAACCGGCAGCAGTAAATGCAAGACACAGTGAGCATTATCTGAGCAAGGATGAAGTCTTTGCTGCAAATGGTAATATTCCTTATTCAAATGGTAAAAGGTGTGAATGTGAGAGAGTGGTGACTCTGCATGAAGGCCAGCTGGAGTGTGAAAAGCCTACTGCTCAAGACAGGCTGAACTACAGCAGGACCAGGCCGTGGGACTCAACTAAACAAGGTAAAATACCTTTTTATTCTGATAAGCAACATAAGTTAAGAAGACAGGAAACACAAGATACTGGAGTATATCCTCCCTATCAAACTGTTGGTGAAACAGGGCACAAGCCCTTGGTAAAAAGACTGTATAACATAAGGCAGCCTGCAAGGGGAAGTAACTGCCATAACAAACACTCACATGGGCGCGGCCCTGACTTGAATGCTGAACATTGGAAGCTAGTAAATGTGTTATATGAGAAACCTCAGTACACTCCTCAAGAGTTTACTGACACTGATTCACAGCTGTCTGATACTCAGCCCATGCAGGTGGAATTCAACGAAGACCCACCTGAAACCCCGATGGACTGTAGCTACTGTCAGGCAGGTAGCCTAAGGTCTGTGCATGAAACATAAAATAGTGAACAGTAGCGAATGCCTGTAAAGTTTGTTTATGCCAAGTACTGTGAAGCAACAGTTAAACAAAGCAAGTGTGAATATATTTTCTTTTTGTTGCCTGAAGCAAGGTTTCTTTCGGTTGGTTGAAGTAGTCTCCCATAATTTGAACCATTGTGCTTAAAGGGAAATAAAGCCTTATTTTCCCTACATTCTGGCTATTGTATTCTCTTGAACTTTGGCCCCCGGTAGGTCCTGGGAATATCACCAAGACCTCTTACAGAAGGACCAAATTCAAAATATATAAAAAAAACTCTCATGTCCATCTGACCTGCCCATACCAACCTTGGCCTCTGGGGCGGCAGCATGACAATATGCTTTGTGACATTCCTGGTGCTGTGGTGCAGTGGCAGCTGTCTGTACTTCAATTAACGTGCAGGAGACTGGGGTAGGTGGACATACAGACATGGTCTGTGGGGACAATCAGGCACAGCACATGTATGTGATTATCTGTCCAATGCACATTTGTTGTTGTTCACCTCTTTGGCCTGCACCCCCATATCCCATATGTTGATGTTGGCACACATGCACATGTGTTCCTGCCCAGTTCATCTTCTCCAGCACTGTTTCTGGGACACATCCAACAGAGCTGCATGTGTCTGCAGGTCCAGGGTGTTCTGGTGGTGGGCCGCACGTAGACCCTTCTGTGACACTGTAGCATTAGCCAACAGTAGGGTATCATTTTATTTGCAATGGTTTTATCTCCACTCATCTCCAATTGTGCACAGACAGGCCATATGCTACTGTTGGCATGCTCACCTTATCATACTGTGTGTGTGTGTGTGTGTGTGTGGTTTTGGCATGGCTGTGTGATGATACAGTATGCAAGCAGTTTGCATTATCATGTGGTGGGTGGGGTCTTTACACCTGTGAGAAGGCGGTGACTGTGCTATCTCTACCTTACTGGTGTTGACCTTGTGAACATTGTGCGCATGTGTTTTGTGCTATGAAATGACCTATGTCTTGTGTGCTGACAGACCACTGCACATCAGCATTTCTGTATTACAGATGACACCATAATTTGGACATGCAGCAACGGTGGCTGGACATGGGGATATGGTGTTTCTACACATTTGGCTGACATCTTCTGTCTTAACTATGACATGTTGTGGCCTTTGCCTGCCTCAGATAATCCCTAGGAGATTCTTGCTGCAGACACACGGTAGGTCACAACTTGTATCTTTTTGGACTAACATCAGCCTTTATATGTTTATGTTTTGCTGTTTGTTTCATGGACCTTTCTTGTGGGGTCTCTGTGCACCAACGCTGATGGACATGGGGTGGAGCTGTGAAACGCCTGTGTACCATGAGCATGGGTATGACCATATCCATATGACACCCTCGTCTGTTTTTCCATTTCCAAATGTCCCCAACATTCACTGTGTTCTGTGTTGTGATCATGTAATGTTTGCATGTGTGATGTTTCATTATATACATATTGATGTCTGACTCCCTGCAATGTGCCCTGGTGTTGTGTGCAGCATACCATGACAGTGTTTCTCCTTCTTCTGACACAGGGCAGAGGACACACACAACACATCTACTACACTGCATCTGCAGTCACCATCACCCACCTGTTGGAGGACACAGCAACACCATGCACCTATCCCTGGGAGATGGTGTCATAGGATGTCTGACCTCTGTGAGTGGGACACATGCTTATGATGGACATTATTGTTGTAGTGCTACTTTGAACATAACAGCACTGTCCAACACACCGTTGCTACCATGCTCGGCTGGGTGTCGTGTTCATCTCAGGAGACACACATTACCTTTCAAGTACTATGGCAGATTGAGATGTCACACTTGACTATGCATGGCTAGTGATTCACAGACAGTCTTAACAGGACCTGCACTGCAGGATATCCTCATCTGTTTAGTTCACCAGGAGCATACAGCCATGCATGTAGCACAGGGGGAACATTGGATAGGTCCTCTTGTATTTGTAGGACTACCCTGCACTTAGACATGACATGGTCTTTACCACCACATCACTTTGATGCACGACAACATCTTGGATTGATGTTTGCCCACACCAAGGGTGTTACAGTTGCGACGCCTCCAGCTGGGCCCAGGGGCTTACAGCCTGGAGGACGGCCTTGTATGTCCTTTTGGAATAAAGTTCTTTTAAAGACACCAGAGGATTCTGGGTCTTGTAGCACTCTTTACTCCTCGAGGGAAATAATGTAGTTGAGTCAGTGGTAAGGCAAAATACGCTAGGGCTCATACACAACTAAGGCAGTAGGATACATCTCCAACAGAAAAAGATGAAATCAGGATTTAAACCAGAGGGAGAATAACAAACAAAAACCTTTTCATTTCGCAGCTGTTCTGCTTTCTTACACATTCACCGGGGACTGCCCCGTGTGGTCAATTAGTAGATTTCCAACAAACTTTGTCACAGCTGGGTTTCCTTTTCAAGCACACAGTTCCTCACTGCTTCTTTACTTCAGCCAGTGATACAATAAACACAGAATTAGCTTTCTTCAATAAAGGTAAGAACTGCCCCTATTTTCCTATAGGGTTTTCAGACTCTCTGTTCTTGTTCACAACTGTAGAATTCTTTCTTTGTGCCAAAGAACAATCCATGGGCATAGGCAAATATTCAGAGCTAGGCACAGATGCATCTATTTGCATTCCCTCACTATCATTAGGGTAAATAGAGTCTCTCTCACAATTAGGAGCTTCCTCAAACTTCCTTTCTTTTAGGAACTCCAGAAATTGGCTCCACAGCAACTCAGCCCTTGTTGGCACTTTTAACTTAGGGGAGTGAAACTTCTCTTCAGAGAATAGCTTCCTTAATGCCTCTAGCTTAGAGGTCTCACAGGCTTCACTGTTATCAGAGCTACGGCCTTTAACCTCTGATAAGCTTTCTATCCACTTCTTAATTGTGGGAGGTGAGGGCTCAACTTCCTGCCCTTTAAAACTAGCAAATTGTCTTTCTGCTGTGTTATCAGAAATAAAACTGCTGGCTTTACCTTGAGGCGGTTTCTTCACATAAGCGCTGCTTCCTTTCCTCCTGGGTTTCTCCAGGCTTTGAAACACAGGCTCCTTCTCTCCTACTCCAGTCCCTCTGAGGTAGCTGCTTTCTGGAGAGATTTTCTCTGGCCTTCTCTTCCAGCCTAGCACTGCTCCAGCCTCTTTCCTTTCTCTCGCACCTTTCCAGCTCTCACAGCTGTTCCTGTTCCTTGCCTGATGTCCAGCTCTCCTCCATTCACTCGTGCCTCTGCCTTCAGTTGCTGGCTCTGTCTCTTCCTCCTCCCGGTCTGTATCTGTGTCCGGACTCCAGCCTGATACTGCCACTGCCTCTGCCTCTCCGTGTGCTTCTCTGCAGCTGACTTGGGCTGCTCTGTGTGCTTCCCTGGGTGCTTCCTTGGGTGGTTCCCTGGGTGGTTCTCTCCATGCTCCCCTGGGTGGTTCTCTCCACGCTCCCCTGGGTGGTTCTCCCTTGCTTTGCTTTGCAGGTGTTTTTAACCACTGCTGCCTGCTTGGCCTTCCCTGCTCTCTGCCCCCATGCGACCAATCAGCAGGGAATCCTGTCTCCACCCCTGAGCTAGGGCGTGGTCTGACTCTTGCAGGGAGCTTTCTTTGCTTCTGACCTGGGCTGTAATTCCCCTGCACCTGTGCACTACCATTCACTTCTATGGGGAATTCAGGATTTTCATCCAGTTCCATGTTTTCCAAAGGGCTTTCATCACCACACAGTGCATCTGGGGCATCACTGTGTCATAGTTCAACGTACACGGTGCATGTGCATGTGACTGAATATGGTGGTACACCAGTGCATTGGGCAGTGTTTCTTCTGTGTGGGTTACTGGCCCATGTTTGACCTTTCTTTCAACCTCTATGTACAGGTTATTGTGTTTATTTACTGTACAGACGTGCCGCTCTGCATTGATTTACAAACATAGCATTGCATGTCTGCACACTCCTATTTATCCCCTTGACTTTCCGCCATTCACATTGCACCGGTAACTTTGCAGTGTGGCAGCGTGGGTGTCTGTTTTCTTCCCTCATTTGTGCATTCCATGTACCATGACATATGTGTGCGGATACTGCATCCGCACCAACCATTGCAGGGGACCTTCTGCATAGTGGTATCTCTGCATGTGTGAGGTTGCGCTTTGTTTATCCTCTGGGATCATGTGCCTCTTGCACCTGTTACCATATCCTCATTTTGCATTTGGCCAGTGGTTTTGGTTACATTGGTGTCACTTGGTTTGCTATATCACGCATTATGTGACAGCTGTAACATATCTATATATCTGTGTGTACACTTGCTGATATTTTGCTACCTATGCTTTCTCAGGTTTGTACCTCCTGTATTGGCAGGCAGATTTGTATTTGGGGACCATTCATGACTGATGTGTGTTGGCCCATCATCATGCACCACCTACTGTCTACATGCATACATATGTGACAGAGGCATTTGGGGCATGCAGCAGCATGTGGGGGGTGGGGGCTACTGCATAGTGCACACCATGCAGCTACTGCACATTATCTGTACTGCTCATCATCTGTAGAAGGGCCAGTGACTTTTGTGCGACATGTGGGTTGCTGCCCTGCTCAATGTGGCTTCAGTTTGTTCACTGTAAACCAACCGGCTTCATATCATGAAAGGGGCTCTATATGATATGTCTACTAATTTGGTGAAATAAAATATATGTGTTGGACGCACATTTGTCTCCGTTGCTGCCTGACCACACTGATACACGTATTTCGTGATTTACTGGTGATGTACATGGCCCACCTGTGCTCACATCCTTGTACGGTGGCAGCTGTCTATATGGTAGCCGTCTGCAACATCACAGTGTGCTATGAGTTTCCATGCACACATTCCCTTTGACAAAACATATTTGTAGAGTGCTTGGTGTGTTTGCTTGGAATAGTGGTTACAGCCATGTGTTAGAGCACCATAGGTTGCAGGTTTGATTCCCACATGGTTTTTTTCCCTTGTTTTGTGCTAACCTGACCATGATATTGCTGCAGCTTCGTCACCTCTCCACACACCCTTGCATCTCTTTCCTGTACACCACCGTGTGCCCTCTATGCAGTCTAATTTTCACATATTAGCTGTTACATATGGCTCTTTCTTGGTACTAACCATGTGGGCAGTTGGCTTGGGGGGAGGGGGGTTGGTACTGTTCTTGTTGAGCTGGTCTGGCCAACATTGGTTTGCAGGTTCAATTCTCATATGCTCCTTTTCCATTCTGTTCTCCATTTTACCCTGCTCCACAGAGCATCCCCTGCTGCCATTTTGGTTTAGGTTCTTTGCTCTTTTGCATGCTGTCTCCACTGCATAAAATGTCATTGTGTGTGTGCATGTGTTTATATGTGGCTCTCGTCCCAATTACAGACTGAGATATGAGCTGTACACAGCTGTTCTGCATGTCCATTGCATCATGGTTACTGTTGGGGTTGCCCTATCCTGGCATACAGCAGGCTGTTTGTGTGGTGCCCTGCAGTGTTCTTGTATGCAGCCTTTGCTGTAGAACTCATGTTGGTGGTGTAGCCTAATGGTTTCTGCAGTGACATGTATGCTAGTGGTCATGGGTTTGATACCTCTCTGTTCTACTTTTTTTATGACTGTCCTACACAACTACTTTACATTACTGTAACAGTCATATCTGTGCAGATCTGTGCTGCCAGCACATTATACCCTCATCACAGTTTCCAACCATCCTTCTGTCCGTCTATCTGTGTCTGCCAGCTGTGTGGCATCCTGCCCTAATGTGCAGGCTACTACCCCATGTCCTACACTGGTACCTTTTTCTGCATTGTGGCTCTTCATGCTTGCCTCTCCTGTGTCTGCTCTGCATGACACAACTACTCCTCTGTCCTCCTGTCATTGCACTTATCCTGCCACCTCTACCTCCTCTGGTGGACACGTATTCTGTTCCTCTGCCACACACTATCATTGTAGCACTTTACATTAGCATCACCCTGTGCATCGGTACAGCTGCCTTCAATATGTTTGTCCACTTTACCGGGTGCCACATGGGCTGCACACAGATTTTCTAGGCCCAGCAACTCCGACATCTACTTCCTTCCATCACCTGTTCATTGTCTTTCCTTGGTGCTCTGTGGGCACATTATACAGTGCTTTGCCGGATAAGGCACTTTATAATGTGCCCTATGGAGCGCCTTATAGGGCACCCTAGGTTACGGCACTGAGGTGAGAGTGTTTTTGCTGGCAGCACAGATTGTAGAGATGTGTCTGACTGTTACAGGAATTAAAAGGATATGTCTCAGACAGCCTTATTAGCTAACACCACTGTGGGATTAAACTCATGACCTCTTCCTTGGCAGTCATTGTATTAACCAGTGGGCTGCACCTCTTTAGCTGCTAACACTGCGCTGGCATGTAATTAAGGTTACTGTGCGTTAACGAGCCAAGGCGCCCTCTATCACGCGATATACTGCCATTGCTACCTTGCCGCCAGAACGCCCACTTCCTTATATGGCATTCGTCACGTTAGCGCTGCACTTACCGCCGGTAACATCAGGACGGTTTAGTAAACATACTCCTTACTCTCCGCCGGTAACATCAGGACGGTTTAGTAAACATACTCCTTACTCTCCACATGCATTGTAGGATTGACTTGGTCATTAGGGCTTCAGTCTTCCTCCCACAGTTAGTATCTAATCTCAGCAGAAATCCAATAGCAGTTGCATTGATTCATTGTTCAAATTGGCATTTTTGATATGATATTGGTTGCAGCTGTCATCTTTCATAATGGCTACAGGAAAAGACGTGTAATTTGTTTAGGCTCAGAAAAGGTTGCAGTCAGTTATCATGTTAGATGATAAATGCTGAAAGTGCTTTCAGACAGCCTCTACCACTAATAATACAGCTCAAGACCTCTTTTTCAGGTCGGCTTCTTTATAAAGAAGAATCGGTTTTGACAGTGCAAAACGTGTCATAAAGAAGGAAGTGGCATTCATGATTCAGTCATTTTGGGTCTTGACATGATTTTGACAATAGATAAGTTTTAGCTTGTTGCAGCAGTATATGAAGTGCTAGAAAACCTGGACTGACGACAACACTAAGAACACAAATTGTCAGAATCTCTATTTCTTCCCTTCTCTTTTCCATGTATAACTCATTTTAGATAACATGAAAAAAATTTAGAAGTCTGATTAATCAAAGTATTTCTTCCATCCTTTGTAGAAGGGAATAAAACAGGGGCTTAATCAGTAAAGGGGCGCGTTAATAGCTAACGTACACTCATTTCCATGTTAATCATGTTTAAATAAAAAGAGAAACAAAAAGGAAAATAAGGTGATACCTTTTTATTGGACTAACTTAATACCAAGTCAGAACAATATGAACAACAGATGACAGAATTTATACAGGAATCAATTCAGCATTCCAAAGACAGGGAGGATGGGGGTGAGGGATGGCTGACCGGGCTGTAAATGTCTCTAGTTTATAATGTGACAGAAAGTGCATGTATTTGTTGAGTCCTGTTGGTGATCAGGTTGTAAATATTAATGATTTATAATATGACAGGAATTCAATATCCTTATTGAGTCCTGTCTAGTCTGATTCAAAGTATCTTATCATCTTCAACAATTTTATGGTCCTGGAATACATTTAAATTTCCCCTTTGGGACCCTAACCATAAAATCATCAGTGCTGTGCTCTGGCCCTGTGAAGTGCTGTTCAACAGCAGAGGCTCGGATGGCTGAATTCACACCTTGGTCTGTTCTGGTCTACATTATCACATGTCTTTGAGCATTCATCCTGTTACTCATACTGTCCTCCTACTACTACTACTATTCAGCCTTGTAAAGCGCCACACACGCAGCGTTGCACCGCTGACCTACAAGAGGTAGCCAACATACAAGAGACAGTCCCTGCCCGTCAGACCTGTCCTGACCTGAGGAAGAAGGTTTTGCCTTCGAAAGCTAGTCTACAAATGTATTAATACAATAAAAACATATTACCTTAGTTTCCTTTTTGTTGCTCTTTTCTTTTAACTAACCATGTTAATCACCTAGCTGGGAAGGGATCATGGAATGGGAAAGGAATGGCTGGGTCCTGGGTCTTACAGTTAATGCGGAGATTGCCGATAACATGGCACAGTGATGTAATAACAAACTGAATGTGATCTAATAAATGTACATCCCTATTGCCACCCCAGTCATTAATCACAGTGGCTTTTCAGGCAAGAATTGTAACTTATCATTTAAACATGCCACAGTTTATGCCACTTGGGCAAGTCACTTAACCCTCCACTGCCTCAGATTGTAAGCCCTCTGGGGACAGGAAAATGCCTACTGTACCTGAATGTAACTGATGTAGAACTACTAGTGGAAAGGCGTGCACTAAATACTACTAAATAATACATAATAATAATATCAGGAGTTAAACATCTAGCCAATTTATTATTGCTATAGGATTGCATAATTTGTTTGGTTGTATTTTGTAGAAATCCCCTGGTGTCGCCACAGCACAATCCTATTAGAAATATTTTTCTCTTATGTATTAACTGAAAAAATTAAGATAGTGAGTGCTGTGTTTATAAAATAGATTTATCTTTAAAGGCACATTCTAGAAAAGATACAGAGGTCGGAATTGGAAAGTTGAAGTCAGGACATACTCAGTCCCAATGGTATTTTATAAATGGATTTGCTAAATATGAAGCCATTTCTAACATACATATCAATGTGCAGTGGGAAGATCCGTTTCACAAAACTGCAAGTAGGAAAAATGGACAGAGGAAACCTAGCAAACTTACACGTGCAAGTGCTGGCATTTTACAGTACCCATAGGTAAATGTTGGCACTGATGTGTATGTTGGTCATTTTGGAAACCTAAACATGCAGATGCCATTAATTCACCACAGAGGACTCTGACTTCATTTTAATTTGTAGAGGAAAATAAAAAATTAGGGATTAAGGGGACCCCCCCCCCTTAATCCCTCCTGTAAAGGGATGGCCAAAAGGAACACTTTTGAAATACCTGTTCATGTCAGGGAGCAGGTGTAATTCTGGACATGGATAATTTTGGCCTTCCAGATATTCACTTAGATTTTTGTCTCACCCAGGCTATGTCCCAAAACACCCCAGAAAGCCTCCCAATAAAACATTTATGAAAAATGTATAAATCACAACCTTTCAAAAAACTGTGCTTTCGACATGGTTGTGGTGCATATATTTCTTTTTCCACATCCACACAGAGCTTCTAAACTAGCCCCCTAAACTTATTCCTTGATAACAATATTTTTGTTTTTTCTTGTATGATCTCCATGATTTACTATAAACATAAAATAATAATAGGAATCAGGAAATAAACATGAAAACAAAGTCAATAACATAGGGGTCTGTTTACTAAGCAGCGCTAGCGGCTTCCTTGCAAAATCAGAGCCACAGTCCCAATTTATTCAATGAGGCCACAGCTCCAATTTCGCATAGAAGCCACTAGCTTAGTAAGCAGACCCAATAGTATAAATAACATGACATATTATAACTAAAATTACATTAAGGCTTTGTCAAAGTAAAAAGCTTTGACCTAAAATCTAAAATCTATTCTAGCAACTCTGAATTTTTGTCCTTATGATTTGTTAATAAATATTGCAAATGCTAAGTGGAATGAAAATGTAATTTTTTTTTTACTTTGAATGGCATACCTGTAGGTATCATTGGTATTTTTTAGGGGTATATTTACTAAACAGAGGTAAGGGAGCATGTGTGCCATTAATGCAGGCTATCGGCACACTTCCTCCCTTAATGCCTAAAAAAATGCTGCTTTATGGTGAGGTAAAGGCATCTGCAATGTTAAGGACGCAGGGAGCGGAGAGTGAGCGTGACTGGGGCAGGGAGTTGGCAGTTATAGTGTGTGTTCCTGTAATGACGATTGGCCTGAAAAGCCCTTTAACACCGGGAACCTGATCGCTGATTAAAACCTTGTGGAAAAGGTGTTTGTAGAGGGGAGAAAGACTATTTTAGCGTCAGCAATGTGATACACTGACAAGGGATCCATTAGTAGCAATAGCATGGTGTTCATTTAGGAAAGGGCACCATGCTGATGGTACAAATGGGGCACAGGTGTTGGCACAGTGGTTATGCAGTGGGGGTGCTGGTGGACATTGTGGACTTGGCAGCTGCACGGGTGGCATAGAGGGGCATAACAACATAAGTTCAGAATATATGCCATACTGTGTCAGACCAAGGCCCTCCAAGCCCACTATTCTCTGTCCAATAGTGGCAAATCAGGGGCACAGGTACCTAGGTGGGTCCCGAAAGGACACCCATGGTCAAAGAGGCCTGTATTTGGCCAAGCAGCTGATCCTCAGTGTCTTCCGAATAAACATATAATGAGCTTTCCTCCAGGACCAGGACCAAATCCTCCCAAAGCCAAGCTATATAAGAAGCTGTCACGACATATACTGCCACTGTGTGCCAGTGTTTGCCAATGTATTGAATGACAAACTATATACCCCAATGTGTCTGAAATGTATTACACTGTAGCGGCAGTGCCTAACCCCTAGTCCCCCCATATTGCGATGGCATTAATAACCGTAAACTGTTCCACACCATTCAGTACTGTATAGATCTCTATCATATCTCCCCCAAGCCATCTCACCAACAGTTTGAGGAGGTCTAACCTTTGTAAATTCTTCACATAGGGGAATCCTTCCATCTGCAGCACCATCTGTGATGTCCGTCATGATCACACAGTAACAGTGATGGAACACAGACATACTGCTGGTGTGGAATGGTGATATGCTACATGGGGCAGTTCAAGGGACATCGCATCCTTGGCAGAGATGCCATCACCCCCCTCCCCCTGGTGCCACTGAACCCAGCTGTGGAGGAAGAAGCCAATAACTCCTGCAGCTGTAGCCCTTCAGGTAGCTAGAAAATGCAGGTGCCCAGCAAAATACCACAGCAGTGGCCGCCATCCTCCCCCTGAGACATATTGGTGGCAGATGGTGATGGGGCCACTGCATGGGCAGCTGTTGGGGGGGGGGGATGCATGGCCATCCATGTGTGCACCTGCCCCCCTCATCCAGCCCTTGTGCCCAAGGCACCCGCCAAACCCTCATGTTTAACATGATAGGACTGTGACCACCACCACCACTGACAGTGTGTGGGCATGTCTGCATGGTGGGCTGTTGGTGGTGGCATGGGAAGTGGCAACAGCCTTCAGAAGACAGAAGCCTTGTCCTGGTCATGTGCACCATGCACATTGCAGTATGTGCCAAAGGCCAGCCGAAGGGAAACATGTCAGTAACAGGAGCTATTACCCCATAAGGCAAAACTGTGGTGCAACACACACATGGTTAGTGTGTATATGTGCAGAGGGTCATAGTTAGAGGTCCCTGCTGGGGTTTCTGTATTGCATCTTCCTGTGGACAAGGTTTAGCTGACAGTGTAAGTACAGCTCCAGCATGTGCAACTCCCAAGGAGGCGACCAGTAGCACTGACAGGCTCCACTATCCACAGTTGGTTGGAGGCTAATAGCACAAGGTAACAACATGTGGTGAGGCCAAGGCACGGTAATAGCACCTGCAAACAGAGCACACATTATCGCTTCTTGAGCTGACATTGCGACAGGAGTGTCAAGCATGAAAGCCAACCATCTCAACTTATGCACAGTGTGCCAATGAAAGTGTATGCATGTGTGTGTGTGTGGCTCCCCTTTGTCCTGTGGCTTTCTGCACTGCACTGCACTTTGGCTCACATTGTCCAAGTTTTTCCCAGCCTGTTTGAAAAATGTGAATAAGGAAAGGCAGGGGATTGTGGGTATCACCTGAAACAGTGCAGACTGGCCTGAGTGTGTCTGCCACAATGGTAGGGTCACCGGCTGAGATGTTATTGTGCCTGTCTGCCACATGCTTTGTCTGGGTGGCCATTGTATGTCATGCTAAGATTACACTCTCACTATGATCAAAAAGTGACCATGGCACGGCTATGTATCCACAAAGAGCTATTATAATGTCTGGCTTCAGTGATGTTGATATATTCTCTGTTTGGAGATGCCACTCACTGAGTGAAGGGCTGGGTATCCCAAGGCAAGGTGCTTTTGTTTGAATGATGTGTATGCTGATCAACTGCAGTTGGTTTGTGCTTGGGTGACACAGTTCAGTGAAGGACTGTCTTATTGTCTGTGCTGTAGTCAATTGTTAGTCCTTAATGTATGGGGCAGCAGTGGTTCATGGCCTACTTGCTGGGGTCCTGGCAGGACAGGAGCAATAGTCACAGCCCCATGCCACCCTTATTACTCCCCCCCCCCCCACTACAGTGGCTGTTCATGGCAACAGCATACTAACACTGGTCACTACCTACACTGTCATCAGAAGGTTAGTGTCCAACACACGGTCAAAATGTCACTGTCTCCTACAGCATGCAGAAAAAAAGCATGATGCACTACAGACAATACCTACCACACACTAGCAATGATGTGGACCTACAGCAGAGATCATCTCTAACAGTGCAGGTTCAGTGGCCCAAGTGCTGGGCACCCCTCCTCATCCTCAGGGTGACAGCTAAAACCGCTCTGCAGCACGGCTTGTTGTTATGTGTATGTAGCACACACAGCCAGTGCATCTTACTGAGTTGATATGCTGAATCAGTGCATTCTCAATTAGTTCTTCATCAGCAGACCACTCTTTTGCATGTACAGTGCCTCATGGGTAGTGGAGGGCCCACTCTATACCGGCACAGAAGCAAACTGTTTGATCAGAGATCTACAGGCTCTACAGCTCTGTACAGCACTGTGTAGAGGTGTAGCCTACTGGTTGGTACAATGTCTCTATGGTCAAAGGCCCAAGGTTTGATTCCTACATGTTCATTTTGTGCCTGGGTGTGCTTGCCCACCTCACACAGTCCTGGCTCTGCTGTGACCTGCAGACAATCATTCTTCTACATTTCTATGGATTATGGCCACATGTTGGGTAGCCCAACATGGCATTCCCCATCATGGACATCTGTGAGCATGGCTTTAGTGGCTCTGCTGTGGTGCATTGCAGTGGATCAGTGATGTATATGCAGCAGATGTCTGAGTCAACTGGTATGGATGCGTTTTCTGTTTTGCCATCATTGTGACCTCCCAGCTTTATGTAAAGAGGGTATATCTCGTACATTCAGGCACCCATCACATGTTGCATAGCCATCGCCTGCACTGTTCTGCCATCATTACTTGCCCCACATGGGGCAAATGGGTTCAACTTGTCCCTTTCTATCATGCCACTCTGTCGGGTGTATTGTCTTGCAGTTGCACCAGTCCCACTTGCACAAATGGTGTTTCATGTACCCCATGGAACTGCTACTTTTGATTCACACACACCAAATGCTTTTGCCCTGTATGATCCCATATATCCTCTAACCACACATATTGCAAACTCTCTGCTTGGAAAATCCATGGCACAGCCCTGCAACCACCATCAGGGAGATTCATGGTGGGGCAGCTTACTGGCAGTATGCTGCCCCACCATGGCCCTCAGGGGTCATTTGCAGCAGTTAGCCATATCATGCACACCTCTCTTGTGACTGCTTCACATGAGCACTCATGGACAATCCTCCCTTTATTGCCCACATCAGGAACATGCTGCCTCCACCCAGACACTGTCCTGGTCTATGGCATGCCACACACTGACAGTACCTCTGGATACGATAATGTAGCTTATGGCACAGTTTATGCTTTCGGGAGCATCTAGGAGTGCACGCCTTTCACAGCACCCCTTGCTGCTGCATCCCCTATGCTGACTCTGCTGCCACCACCATCCACCCATGACACTGCCAACACCCACACTGACCATCATCATTAGGCAGTCACCTATCTCGTCTAGTTAACAGCACAGGCCTGCTGTATGCTCAAACATGCTCATCACACATACTGTCACATTGCCAGGCATCAAGTGAGTCAACTCCATAAGCTACCAATTGTGCTTGCATCCATACCTTCTCCAATGGCTTCCCTGTCCTCCTTTAAGCATTTCAGTGGCTTTCCTGCATTAAGGTGCATGTCAGACACCTTCCCACAGCATGTCCTGTTACTGCATGGTAAGTGTCCACTACCACCCCTTAACGCCAGACTGCCTCCAACACGCCCAGCATACTTACTGCATGGTAATCCCTTATTGCTGCCATTAACGCATGGAAAAGACTGCTCCCTTTCCGCCGTTTAGTAAACATACCCCTTAGTACTGGTGTATCTTCTCCTTTTCCACAATTTTTCAATATTCTCATTTCAATTATGTTTCATTGAGAAATATAACTCCCTCCCTATTTAGAAGATTTTAGATATTGATTTCACAATCACATTCATCCAATATTTCAGCCTATATTGTTGGTAACATTTTTTGAATCATAGCCTATCATCGCCCAAATCAGTTTTTGAAATATTAGTTACAATATACATTTTTGCGTAATGAAATACAAGAAGGAGAGTTGAGAGAAGGCTAATAGAACTAAGAATTTTGACTGATTTTAAATAAGGTATGTGTGGAGTATGGGTGTAGTTTGTGGTGGAGGTTTCTTTGGAAGCAAGAGGTTCTGAAAGAAATGTATGAGGATGTGTGCAGAAATTATTTTACTTTAATACAGCTCTGCTACTGAAAATGTGGACATAGACATTCAGAAAAAAAATGCAGACACGTATATACACACACATAAATATAGACAAAACACAAACTGCAGAGAATACAGGCCCAATTTTCAGTTGGGTAAGCTATCTGTAAGGCACAGAGGGCTAAGTGGCAGCATCGAAAATTGCTGCTACCCATTTAGCCCTTTCCTACACCCCCACTACACCCCAGAACACCCACTACACACCCTGATGCTAACTGCATAGCATCTAGGTGGGTTCGAGACTTATCCATGTAGGTGCTTTTGAAAAATCCCTGATAAGGCATTTACATGGGTAACTAGGGCAGTTACCCGTGTAAACACCTTCAAAAATGCTGCCCTACATATATATATATATACACACAGGGTGGCACAACAAAAGTGAGAACATCTCATAGCATATAAGTTATTTAAAAATTCAAAAAGACAGATGTAAACGATTGGCAAATTAAAAAAAAAAAGATGGCGACCGGAAATTGTCGAAATAAAGCCGTTATATAGTTAAAAAAGGTAAATAAGTAAACTATTTAAGCTTTTAATTTATGAGATGTTCTCACTTTTTTGGGCCACCCTGTATATATACACACACATACACACATAAAACAAAAACATTGCTATATACAAACATGCACAGACAGAGCACAGACACACACACAAATAAAACATAGGTACACACATACAAGCCCACACACAAACATAGAAGTTTGACATTTTTCCTTGAGGTATGCTCCAGACACTTTCCCCACCATGAACCATCCTATGATACAATACCCTCATTTCAGCTGAGGGATTTGTTTTGTCTCCTTCTCCCGCCTCCCTCTTCCAGATCTCTCCACCCCCTCTTGAGTTTGCGAATTATGCTATCCTATCTAATGATGGAGTTCCTTTCACCCCTCTCAGACTGTTTTTAATTAATTGTAAACTGCTATGATGCAATTGTATAGGGCAGTATATCAGATCATAATCATAATCATAAACATAAACATACAGTAAGCATTCAACTACCTTAATATTACCTCCTGTCTGGAGGATGGAGCAATGCAAACAAGGCAGCAACAGCTCAAATAGCTCTGCCCCCAAAATTCCTTCCATCATCAGATGGATCTTGCTAGGCCTCACCTTTTCTGTTTTCCCTGCTACATAACAGCACCCATGGGTCATCAGGCTGTCTAACCTAGACTAGCACAGGAATGTACTGAGTGTCTGTGGTGGGCAAGCAAAGCCTCCCAACAAGGTAAAGAAGGCCCTAAGAAAGGCTCTATAGCTATTGAAAGGAAGCTTGTCTGTACAGGGCTGTGTACACAGTCAGGGTACTTAATAACATCATATTAGTAAAAGCCCTCAGAAAGAGTTAACACCACAGACATTCCAGAGCTTATTACTCAGCAATAACCTTGCTACTGAAATAACTAGGCTGAATGTTCCTAAAACAAAGGTACTAGGTTTGTTATGAAAAAGATAGTGCAGGAAGAAGTTGTTTCTCAGTCTCTCAGTCTCAATTCAGAGATATCAAAACTGCAAGTGTTAGATTTATTGTTTAAGAAGTTATGTATGGGAATACATGTATGTCTCCTCATGATGACCTATGCTAATAAGAACTGACCTATGACGTAGAGATATAGAGATGCATGTTATGAATATACATGATGCTTGACGTAGAACAATAAGGTGGAAATTATGCTGCGTAGGAATATTTACCTATAAATAAAATGGCTGAAGGCTGTGATGGCAGAGTAAACAAGGTGCTAACTTGGTTTTCTCTCCCAAAGCTTTGGTGGTTTTTATAATACAAGTGTGTTGTGTATTATTAACCATGCTTGCTTCCTTCTCATTGCTTTGTGTGTGGATATCTGTTATCCAAGAGCCCTGATGAATTACCAGTGAGGGGAGGTGCAGAGTACACTTTCAGTTGGTGCCTTTGCCGGATACGGATCTCTGCATTCAGGGCAGGGGCAGAAGGTGCCAGAAGATTTGTGAGTATTACCAGTGATGGGTAATCTGTTAAATAGACAGGCTCTGTCTAAGATGTGTGAATGGCATGACAGAGCTAGGGCTTTCATGTTTAAGAAAGGTAGTCCTTCTTATTGTATGCTTCTATTGTATGTATGAGAAGCATGGCTATGTAGCCATCGATTCCGTAGCACATTGGGATTCAGTGACTAGAGGTATTGAGAATTTGCAGTTTCCTCTGGAGGGAACTTTCTCTGTGGATAAGGTCCATTACCTGAGATATGAGCTGGTGGTTAAAGGTAAATCGTGCAATAGTCATGAATGGATTATGCTTACATGGTGGGAACGGATGGCACATGAAGAAAAACATAGGAATGAAGTTCAAGATTTGAAACAAAAGTTGTTAGTGTTAGGAAATAAAACTAATGACCAACTGAGTGAGTGCGGGTCACTCATGCAGCAGAACTAAGAGAAGAAATACTTAAAGAGAAACAGAAGTTAGGGGAGTATAATTGTGTATTTTGGATATTTGTAATGTCTCCCAGCTCAAAGAATTGAGAGCATGTGTGGACAGAGAAACAGTACTTATAATAAGAACCTTAAGAGTGGCAATAGGTCATAGAGTTTCCGTTTCAAAAGAATTAAGTGTTACTGATGCACTTATTGACAGATATGAGAGAGATATGGACAGACATTATGAAACCTATAAAGAGGAGCATGATCGATTATATCATGATCTAGGCTCTATTCAGGAAACTATACATGTATGTCTCCTCATGATGACCTATGCTAATAAGAACTGACCTATGACGTAGAGATATAGAGATGCATGTTATGAATATACATGATGCTTGACGTAGAACAATAAGGTGGAAATTATGCTGCGTAGGAATATTTACCTATAAATAAAATGGCTGAAGGCTGTGATGGCAGAGTAAACAAGGTACTAACTTGGTTTTCTCTCCCAAAGCTTTGGTGGTTTTTATAATACAAGTGTGTTGTGTATTATTAACCATGCTTGCTTCCTTCTCATTGCTTTGTGTGTGGATATCCGTTATCCAAGAGCCCTGATGAATTACCAGTGAGGGGAGGTGCAGAGTACACTTTCAGTTGGTGCCTTTGCCGGATACAGATCTCTGCATTCAGGGCAGGGGCAGAAGGTGCCAGAAGATTTGTGAGTATTACCAGTGATGGGTAATCTGTTAAATAGACAGGCTCTGTCTTAGATGTGTGAATGGCATGACAGAGCTAGGGCTTTCATGTTTAAGAAATCATGCAAAATAGCTCATGTTCTAGCACAGTTAAATCTGTAGCAGCTGAGGGCTGTGATATTGTGCCTACTTATCCTTTCTGTTTGTATCCAGTGGGCTTGACGGGTTCTATGACTGTGCCTGCAAATTGGAGCCCTAAAGAAGTGTTTGATTTGGCTAAAACTTTTCCTAATTACAGGGATAATCATGGTAGAATTGTGTCCTTATGGTTTCAAATAATTAACAGTTATAATCCCACTTGGGCAGTTCTAGATAGCTTAGAGTTGTGTGTTTTTTAATCCAGCTGATTTTCATAGGGTCACTCATCCAATCTGTGAAGATAACTGGCAATAGCTACTCACAGACCCTGTGATAGATTTGTACCCCACCGAACAGCATTGTCTCCAAAACTCAGTCAGAATTAGATAGTTTCTGAAATCTGTCATATACTTTGTGTAATACTTAATAGCTTTACCTCTAAATTCTGTCTCATTGATATGTTTGATCCATTTGTGCCTGTTGTACACTACTAGAACTTGCATATTATACACCTGTTTACACTCCTATCTCTATTCACTGCCAAACCACTACAAAATACTGCATTTGCTCTCTTGACAACCCCAGCAGTCAGTAATACCCACTAACACAGCATAGACTTACCACCAATACACTAACAACAAGGCTGACACCAGATCTTCAACATCCAAGATCAACACTGAAATGGCCCCACCCATCACGGCCATAATGAGCGGCCTCATGATCTTTTCTTGGCTAATTGTTGAGTCCCTAGCCTTATTCCACGCTACTAATCATATCCCAATACTCCAGCACCATGCCAAAACATGGACAAACTCTGCCTACCCTAACCACTTAAAGAACACACACACACGTCAATCATATTTGTTACACATAGCTCTCCAACATAACAAACAAACTAAACCAGAGAAATCCACTCTAGTTCTTAATTGCGCCCTTATAAATGCAAGATCAATTCGTAATAAATGGCCAGTTGTCACTGAATTAATTGCATCCCACAACCTGGATATTCTCTTAATAACTGAAACGTGGCTTTCCGACGTAGACAATGTAATTCTCAACCAACTATTACCCAACAACTTCACAAGCCACTCCCGGCATAGAGGAATCAAAAGAGGAGGGGGGGCCCTTATCTTAACCAAAACGGACTTGCATTTTCATACAACAGACTCCTCCAGTACCAACAATCTTGATATCATATCCATTGCAAATGACCAATGTGCCATCAACCTGCTATATAGAGCACCCTCATCCTCAACTGACGATCTCTGCAACATCCTCGACCTAGCAGCCAACACTCGCAACCCTCAACTTATCAAACTGGATACTAGGAGATTTCAATCTCCCTTCACTTCACTCCAGTCATGCCACTGCCCTACTAGAAGCAATTAATGATCTGGGCTACAGACAAATCATCAACGAACCCACCCACACCAAAGGGAACATACTGGACATGATCTTTGCCCCTCTGTCATTACAAGATCCAAATGAAAAGCTGGTAACATCACTCACTTCTGTACCATGGTCAGATCACAAGCTTATCAATTTCAGCATACCTATCAACAACAACTCTCTACACAACAATGGAACTTTAAGCAACACCACTTCTCGAAACTTCAGAGCCTTCAACAAAGATCTTATACTGGCTGAAACTCTTCCCCTATACAACAATGCAACCCTCAACCTCAACAATTTAATCTCCTCATGGAATAAGAATCTTAGCGCTATTGCCCAAAAACCTACGAAGAACAACATCGTAAATAATAGAAAACATTCTCCTTGGTTCTCTCCTGAACTATGTATCTCCCGCTCTCATTTACGGAAACTAGAGAAAAGATGGAGGCGTTCCCACTCCGCCGGAGACCTGTCAGCTTACAGAACTCACCTTGCAATCTACAAAGAGGCTATCCTATCAAATATGAAACAATACCATACTGACACCCTCAAAAGATCTCTAAACAAACCTCATGACCTCTTTGAACTAGTTAAATCATTCTCTAAGGAACCATCCCCAAGCCATCCCGAAGAGATCCACCCACAAGAGTTTGCCAACCATTTACAATCCAAGCTACTTCAAACTGATGAAGTTAACACGTTCATAGCACAAGGCACCACCAGTCCAACTTTACTTTATAAGTTCTCCACACCATCCAAGAAACATGTGGAAGATACTATTGCAGCACTCAACACCACGACTGCACAAACTGACCCTTGCCCCGCATATTGGATTAAAAATTTACGATCAGAACTCATCCCACTTATCACAAAAATGATGAACCTATCATTCTCAAATGGATCCTTCCCTGCACCACTCAAGCAAACATCCATCAGACCTCTGTTAAAGAACCCTAAACTGGACCCAAGCAAAGTTGAATCCTATAGACCCATAGCCAGTATACCTCTATTAGCCAAAATAATCGAAAAGGAAGCACAAAGGCAACTGCAAGACCATATAGATTCAGCCTCCCCACTAGACCATCGGCAACATGGCTTCAGGGAATACCATGGCGTCGAAACCCTACTTACCTCTCTCTTCAATAAAATCGTCACAGGTATCGACAACATCCATCAAGGTTTCGCCCTCATCTTTATAGACATTGCGGCAGCCTTTGACTCTGTACACCATGGTCTACTAATAGAACGACTAAAAGAAAAGGGCATAAGTGGCGTCGCCCTCGATTGGTGCAGATCGTACCTTGATGGCAGATGGCAGCATGTAAAATCAGGTTCAAGATCTTCCGAACCCTTCCATCAGCGACAAGGCGTCCCCCAAGGGTCCTCCCTCTCATCTCTATTATTTAATATTTACATGCAACCTATTTTCAACATTATCGAATCATTCAAGGTCGACTGTCTAATTTATGCTGATGACATCCTCCTATTTATGCCATTCTCCACAGAAAAAAATGGACCTTTCGCCACTGATTGAATGCTTCAATACAGTCTCCGAATGGCTCCTATCACAAAACCTCAGGATCCAACACAAAAAGTCTGAGGTGCTATTTATCACCAGAGACCAGAAATTCTGCCCCCACCTCATATAAAAGTTAAAGAAGCTGAGCTCCAAACCAAATCAGCAATTCGGTACTTAGGGGTCACCCTCGACCAACGACTAGATATGAAAACCCATATATCCAACATAGTCAGAGCCGTATACTTCAAAATCCGGTCACTCAGACACCTGCAATCCCTTCTAAGCACTGAAGACTTCCGGACAATATACCAAGCACTTATCTTGCCACACTTTGACTTTGCCAACGCTATTCTCCAAGGTCTCCCTCAATCATCTCTAAATCCGTTGCAACTTGCCATGAATGCCGCAGCCAGAATCTTAGTAGGAGCAGCAAGATGCGACCATATAACGCCTATCCTAATACAACTTCATTGGCTCCCCGTTCAAGGAAGGCTTTCATTCAAATCTTGTTACTCACCTTCAAATCTATCCATGGCATCACCTCCCCCTCATTAACCAACATCATCCAGCCAGCTCCTCCCAACAGAACAAGGAGAACCCAATCTACAAATGTGCTAGTAATTCCAAAGGCTTCAACAAAGTACACAACCGCAACATCTAACAGGGCATTCAGTATCTATGCCCCAAAATGTTGGAACGCATTACCACCAGGCATCCGTGCGATTACTGACCTATCACAATTCAGAAAGGCTCTCAAATCCCATTTATTTACTCAATACTACCAGATTAACCCTACCCCTACATAAGTGCCTCTCCCTCACCCCCTCAAGTTAATATATCAACTGTATTGTACACATGTTCACACTGAATTCCCAATACTCGATCTCATTGTACATATGTAAGTAGTTTAGTTTGCATTCCCCGTTTATCCAAGTTATTACTCCTGTTCTATGTAAAGCATAAGCATGTTATCCAAGTTATTACTCCTGTTCTATGTAAAGCATAAGCATGTTATCCAAGTTGTTTTCTCCTGTTCTATGTGAAGCCAAACAGTTTGTTATGGTCATTTTGTTGTATGTAAACCGCGCTGACAATAGTGCGGTATATAAGAAATTGTAATAAATAAAATAATAAATAATAAATAATAAGAGAAGACTTAAAGAGCTAATTTTGTTTTGTGTAGAGAAAAATTGTTAGAATCCATTAAAGTAGTATGTAAGCCTGTAAAGGATTGGTCGAGGCTAACATCTCTAAGGCAGAATAGGGGTGAAAAGATTACAGAATTTCACACTAGGGAGTATGTTTACTAAACTGTGGTAATGTGATTCGCATTAGGATCCGCGGTAGAAGCAGAAATCCCAAATAAGGACATGGGCGGTACATCGTAACCAATAATGCGCGTTACAAGGCGCCATAAATTAATGAGCACTACATGGCATGTTACCGCGCATTAATCTTAAGAAGGCACGCAGGCGTGCAAGCACAGCAATAGAGCTGTAGCGCAATGGTTACTACACTGACTGATGGGACAGGGGTCATGGGTTTGACTCCCCAGTGGGCCTAATGTATAAGGCTGGCTGAGGCACCACCCTTTACATTTAAGTAGTGATTGTTGAGACATTTGACTTGTATTTTAATTAGTGCTGCCAGCAAACACACCCTCACGGTGGCGTAATCTAAGGTGCCGCATAAGGCACCCCATAAGGCACTCCATAGGGCACATTATAAAGTGTACTGTCCGCCAAGGCACCCTATAATGTCCCCTATAGGACACCTTATAAGGCATTTGATAGGGCGCCTCATAGGATGCCCTATAAGGTGCCTTATAGGGTGCCCTATAAGGTGCCTTATGGGGCGCCCTATAAGGCACCTTAAGGTTACAGTACTCTGAGGGTGTTGTTGCTGGCAGCACTAATGTACATTAAAAATAGACAATGCCTCAGACAGCCATATCAAATAACCCCACCATGGTTTTGAACCCATGACCTCTGACTTCACAGACAGTGAAGTAACCAGTGGGCTACAGCTGTGAACAAAGCCCTGGCTGGTTGCAGAAGGACTGCATGTCACCACACAAACTGTCTGATGTGGTTACCAGGATAGGGTTAACCCACCCGTACCCATGATGCACTGCACATGCAAATCAGCAGTCGACAGATGGGCACAAGATGGGGTATGCATCCCCACAGAACCTCGGCCTGGTAGGGGGAACAGACCGTGTGTGGTACTGGCACAGAGTAGCCACAGACAGTCACATTGTGTGGGTACTGTGCTCACCTTGAGGCTGAGGTAGGGCGCCCAGCACCAGGTCCACAGCACCTTTCATGGCTGAAATACGCCATGATGCCGGTCCCCCATCAGTGTGTGATAGGTAGTTCCTGTAGACATACCTAGGATACATCTGTGTCCCTCTGTATTTCTCAGTCATGTCTAGCCCTTATGGGCGATGATGCACCCAGAATAGTGCATATCCTGTGTTGGTTACCTGATGTAGTGCATATCCTGTGCCATGGTTACCTGATGTAGATGAAGGGGGAGGGGGTGTCTGGACCCATAGGCAGATTATGTACCACCACACAACCCACCCTCTGGGGCTCAGGGTGGGAAACAGGATCACCTACCAATAGATCCACATTCTAGCCCCCTGCAATGGTAGCAGTAGAAGGGACCATCAACCCCAGTTCTGCTGGGGAACATCACCCTACAGGGCAGGCAATGCAGAGCGGTACACATACATAACGCAATAGCAGACAGACAGTAGGCCCGGAAATGCTCAGCTGCCTCCCACCACTGTCTGACATTCTCCAGCAGCAAGCCTCCAGCCGCTGCACCCTGCAAGGTGTTCCAGCAAGACACATACTAGCTGCAGACAGTCTGCTAGCTAGTCCATAGTGCATGGTCCTGGAGGAGATGCGTGTACCCAGAACAGGGATGTCAGCATACACACCAAGCAGATACATCAGTGATTGGGCCCCAAAAGAAAACCCATAAATATCACATGAGAGAAATACTATATAGCACTATGGGGGAACCTAGCCATGCCATGGTCACTGCTCAGTCAAGGTGAGAGTGACCTCCCAGCAGGACATGCTGTGGCCACCCTGTCCGTGCAGGTGGTGGCCAGCCACTACAATGTCCGAGCCATTGCCATATGCCCTGTGCAGATGCATCCAGGCCAGGCCACCCTATCCAGGCTATTCTCACGGTACCTTGCTCCTCATTATGCACATTGGCAGGCCAATACTGGCAACAGTGCTAGCAGTGTGGGCTGTGGAGGGTGTTTGCAGCCACCACACACTGGATATACAGACACACACTCCCCACACCTATGCCAGCATTGTGCAACTGTTTGGCAGCCCTGGCCACCGCACCAGTCCTGGGCACAGTGCAGGCATGGCTATGGTAAGCAATACTGTTGGGGTCACTCCCCAGGGTGGTAAACACTGTCAGACACCAGACCTGAAGCACACTCCACAGACATCAGAAAGGTTGCTATGAAGCAGCTCAATCAGCGAATTGGGCTTAACTTAGGAATTGCTATCTGCCAGTGATCATAGCAATCTTTTGATAGCTGTGTACTGTATTCCCAGGTTTAGGGTGGCATTGCTAAGGAATGCAAGTGCTAGTATTGGGAGATGCACGAAGGGCCCAACATCCTGCCTCTCTAGGAGGCATTGGATAATGGAGCCTGTGGGTGCGGGTGTGTCTGCCTCTGTTGGCAGAGGTTCCCAACTCCAGTCCTGCTGTGCCAAACACTGTTCGTGTTTTCATGCTGTCCCTCATGAATATGCATGAGATACATCTGCATACCATGGGGGTGGCACATAGAAATGCAGCACAGGCATCTTTATTAGAGGCAGCATGGAACCGGAATAATGTTCGGCCCTCCAGGACTGCATTTGGGAGACTCTGCTCTAGGTAATGCACATGTTTATGGTGTCTATGCTCTGTAGGGTAAAATGTAGGTGTTTTGGGCATGTTTACATCATCTGCAATAAAGGTTCTGTCTGTATTAGCACGCTGTAGTAGTGGGTAAAATATGGGGACTGGGTTGGCAGGAACCACAGCTGGGACTTGAACCTGTGACCTTCTGCTTCTGAATACACTGGTTTTGTGCACTGCACCATCATGTTGTCACAGAGGCAGTACATTCCCTGGTGATACCATGACTGTTCATCAGACAGGGCCTGTCTGTTGCAGTGCACGGCACCCACCTACACAGGGCTAGGCCACGGTCTGCTCTGGCAGCTGCCACTGCCCCCTCCACCACCAGTATCCCTCTGCCACCATGCTGACATGCCCTTCTGCTGGTGGTGCTGGTGGAGCACAGTCTCAGGCCATCCAATCTGCGGGTAGGCGGCTGCCTATGGTGCGGGTTCTGGAGTAGGGGTGTCTGCATAGGTGTCCACGCTTCCCCCCAGCCCCGCCTGCCAATGTTCCATGCCCTTGGGGGTAGCTGCTGGGTACTATCACCTGTGACACTGTGGGAAACACACTCATGCCCATGTTGGGCCTTCAGCAGTTGCTGTCTGGCTGCTTTTCTGTTTCAGCATTCATATGGGCCACCTAGGCATCACCCTGGTCCGCACTGTGGCCCAGCTGCACCACAGCATGTGCCGCCAGCGGCCCTCTGTATCCCCTTTTCCGGCATCTGTCCAGTTGCCGTTCCGACATGCCCGCCCTGATGTTGCGGGACATGTGCATGCCATAGGAAACCTGCCCGATGGAGTGGGAAACCCTGATCAGCGCTATTTCACTGTGGGCTCATTCACCTTGTATGGGGATGGAGCATAGACCCTTCCACGATTACTATCTTTTTTGTGGAGCTTTCTTGGGGGGGGGGGGGGGGGGGGTTGTTGTTTCCCATTAATCTCACTATTGGCCAGCTTGGTTATTGTTTTTTTTCCAGTTTGTTGAGGTCATTTTCAATGTTTATGTGCCCTTTTGTTCTGTGCACATGTATCACAATTATCACTTTTTGTCGGTTTCCCCTGCCTATGCTGTACATTGCTGATGCTTAAATGGTTTCTCTCCCCTGCAAATGTGCATCTAACGTCAGGTTTTCAATCTCGTTAGGATTCAGCTCTTCAGATCAGCGCGTTAGTGTGAAGGGAGCCTCTCCCCGCCCACTCTCCGCCCATTGACCCCTTCTCTCCGCCCTCTCTCCACCTTCTGCTGTGTTTTACCGCGCCGCGGAACTTTACGATCGTTACGTTACGTTAACACGCGTTATGTAACATTAACGATCGTTAATGCATCATAATGCGCATTATGATGCGTTAACAATCGTTAACGTTACATAACATGTGTTATGTAACGTTAACGCAGTTTAGTAAACATCCCCCTTTGTGTATACTATCTTTTAAGGACTATTCTGGTGAGACAGAAGACACACCTTCAGGATTCACTAATATTTTTGTAAATGGTTTGCATCCGAGAATAAAAAAAAATTTGGAGACTTCAATAATATATTGGCCAGCTAGAACAGCTGTTACAATTCTGGAAGGAGCTTGATACAGTGATTTGAAATTTATCAAGGAACAGCAAGGAGAGTAGACCAAGATAGATGCAAAAATTTACAGATTGCTTCTATGCAGCTACCCATGGGCAAGGGTAGGAGTAAAGCCAGAGGGAGAGGAGGTTATGTGAATTCCTACCAAGGATATGGACAGTCAAAAGGAATGCGTGCTTGTGGTGAGAATGGACATTTACAGTGTGACTGCCCCCAGAGTCAGAATCTTGACGTCCAGAAAGCTGATTTCCTTCTAGTGAAAGCTGAATTCACTCCTGTATATCAATGTTACTCTAGCCCAGAAGACTTTGGAGGAGATACATGGGATGCATGACTATTACTGAATTTGAGTTTAACCCCTCAGGGTGAGTTAGAAGCTAAGCTGGAAGGATCTAATTTGAAGTTTATTATTGATACTGGAGCTACTACTTCAGCACTGTGTTTACAGGATTTGCCTGCCATTTATCACACTCAACTAGCACAAGCACCAAAAGTACATGGTGAAGGCACTGAGGGTAAGATAATTCCTCATTGTAAACTTGAATTTTTACCTTTGCAGATTGGAGAGACTGTGTATCCTACTACTTTTCCTGTGGGAGACACTTTACCAGTAAATCTTTTAGGTTGGGACTTTTTAGCTTCACACCATGCTACTCTATCCTGGATGAGTGGAAAGTTGTGTTTCCAGCTGTATTCTCTCTCTGAAGTGCCGTCCCCTGCAGATGCCTGTACCATTCATCCTGCTCATACAGAACTTCCTTCTACCCTGTGGGCAGTGCCAGGATCCAATGTCGGATCCCTTTCCATTCCGCCTGTGAAGATCACCGTGAAACCTGGAGCCCAGCTTCCCAGACTCAAGCAGTACCCGCTACCAGCAGCTGCCATCGATGGAATTCGTCCTGTGTTTGAAGATCTTCGGAAACAAGGTGTTATCTATCCTACAACTTTACCATGTAATACTCCAATTCTCTCTGTGCTAAAAGCTGATGGTAAAACTTATAGATTTGTGCAAGACCTGCGAGCAGTAAATAATGTGATTTTGCCAATTTTTCCCTTGGTACCTAATCCACATGATATCTGGACACAGATACCTCCAGGGACTACCTGGTTTTCTGTTGTAGATTTGAGTTCTGCTTACTTTTCAGTGAGAATTAGCAAAGAAAATCAATTTTTATTTGCTTTCCATTTTGACAATAAACAATATACTTGGACAACTTTGTGTCAAGGGTGCACTGATAGTCCTACATATTTTGTGCAGGCCCTAAGAACTGCACTGCTAGATGTAAGGCTCGACCATTCCTTTTTAGTTCAGTATGTTGATGATTTGCTTTTATGTTCACCAAGTTATGAGACTTGTTTGTCAGATTCCTTGTCTCTATTAGCTCATATTGCTGATTTAGGATTGAAAGTCAATTTGTTAAAACTGAAATTTGTATCTCAAAATGTTACTTTCCTGGGTGTTGCCCTAACACCATCTGGTTGTGCAATTACCTCTGCTAGATTGAAACCTATTCTTTCATTGCCTTTCCCAGCAGCACCAGTATTACTGGGCAGATTCCTGGGTTTGTTAATCTTTTGTAAACAATGGCTAGCAAAATTCTCAGACCTTACTGCTCCGCTTTATGCTCTCATTCGGAAAGAAGGACCTGAAGGTCTCATTGTACCTACATTACCACAGTGGGAAGCCTTTTTGAATATAAAGTCTTCTCTGGAAAATGTGCCATCTTTATCTTTGCCAGATTATTCTTTGCCATTCAAACTGTATGTGGCTATTTCTGATTCCTCTGCTACCTGTGTGCTTTTACAAGCTTTCCCAACTAGTCGCAAGCCAGTAGGATGCTCCTCAAAGCAATTTGATTCAGTGACTTTGGGACTCCCACCATGTCTACGTAGTTTGGTAGCAGTGACCTTTGCAATTGAAATTACTGATTTTCTAGTTTTACAGCACCCTCTTGAAGTGTATGTATCACATTCAGTTTCTAGGTTGCTCTATTTAACCAAGACTCAGCCTTTGTCCTCCACACATTTGTTGACTCTGGAATCAACAATTTCTCAGCCTCATGTTACAGTATCTACAACATCAAAATGCAACCCTTCAACGCTTCTAGCTCTATTGAAAGATCTTGTGGAGGATAATGGGTTTCATGATTGTTTTCAAGCCATTTTGCAGACCAAGAAGCATGGCGAGCTGCCCTCCGAGCATCAGTGTCACCAACTTTATTGTACTTAACGCCATCTAACATTGTTTTCCTTTTCATCTCTCTTACAGCACTATCAAGATACTCCCTTTGAAGCTCAAACCCTGTGGACTTCGTGGGGTGCGACCTGTGATGCACAGGGCTACTGGAAAAAGGATCATCTGCTCATTTGCCCTGACAGTCTATTGTTTCCACTTGCCCTGTTCCTGCATCATAAGCTTCACCAGTCCTCTGTGGCTATGAATCATGCCTTTCGGTTCTCTGGTATCACCTGAAGTTTTTTTTCTGTGGCACAGCTTGTCTGGACTGTTTCAGGACTGGCAGAGTAGGGTCAGATTAGGGTCAGTTATAAGGATTTCTGCTCTTTTTCATAGACATATCAGCTGCCTTTGATACTGTACATCACCCCACACTACTAAACAGACTCGCGACAATAGGCATTAGAGGCACCCCTCTGAAATGGTTCTCCTCCTACATATCCGACAGAATGCAGCAAGTCCACTTCAACAACGAAATGTCCTCACCATTCCCGCAAACCCAAGGCATACCGCAAGGATCGGCCCTGTCTTCCCTCCTTTTCAACCTTTATCTATGACCAGCTTGTAAAATATTCCAGGATCACATGATCAGTTATCACATCTATGCTGATGACCTAATGCTATATACTCAACTTGATGCCGATAACCCGAATCTCAATCAACTGGAGAAATGCCTCAGTGAGCTCCAAACCTGGTTGCAACAAAATAATATGTCCATAAATCACAAAAAAACGGAAGTGATGTGTATGTCCAGAAAAACTGACTTCAACCCACCACCAACAGTCACCTTGAACAATAATGTCTACGCCACAAAGAACGAAATAAGATACCTAGGCGTGACACTGGATTGCCACCTGAAGCTGGAAAAACATCTCCGAATTACCAATCGAGCCATTTTCCACAAGCTAAAAATCGTGCAACCACTACGTAATATCATAGATCACTCTGACTTCAGGACCGTAGCACAAGCCCTCATCATTCCTCATCTGGACTATTGCAATGCCATACTACAGGGTCTGCCTAAAAAAACCCTCAATATCCTGCAAATGGCGCAAAATGTGACAGCTAGAATCATCGCGGGGACCGGCCTGAAGGATCATATTACACCAATACTAATAGACCTACATTGGCTCCCAATCACTGCACGCATACAATATAAAATCATTATCACCACATTCAAGCTCATTCATAATACAGCACCCTCTTACCTCAGCACCCTTATCACTTTACAGCCAAATAACAGAAGCAGAAGATCTCCAAACCTCAATACCCTCCTGGTCCCGGGGAGCCTGAGATATGTCAAAACAAACACCAGCAACCGAGCATTTTCATTTATAGCGCCTCTGCTATGGAACCAACTACCATGCGAACTGAGAGCAAGCAGTGACCTGATGGACTTCAGAAAAAAGCTTAAGACTCATCTTTTTCAGATGCATTTCTATCCTGCCTAATCACCATGTACTCACACTGGCTCACAACAGGCACAAAGAAAGAACTCCGTGTTCTGGCCAACAATATTCACTAGTGTCATGTAAATATGTATATACATGTGAAATTACTAGCCTGCAATCAAGTGTAAATCATATAATTCGAGTGATTTGACCTGTACATTTCCACTAAATCATGTTGTATGTTTCAATTCCCGGCCTGTACAGTCGCACCTTATGTATAGCAAACCGCTGCTGATCGCTGGAAGTAGCGGGATACAAGTGTACACTAAATAAATAAATTAAGAGACAACTGCACACTCCTTATCATCCGCAAAGCTCTTGCCAAGTGGAACGGATGAATAGGACACTCAAAGGTCACTTACGCACTCTGACACAGGATTGGGCTACAGATTGGACAGAAGCCCTTCCTTTTGCCCTTATGGCAGTGCGTAATTCCCCCCAGTGTGCTCGAGGAGGCCTGAAACCATATATAATAGTTAGTGGACGTCCAGCTACTTCTCCACATAAATTAACAATAATCCCAGATCCTCAACTGTTGCACAGTGGTATTTTGACTTATTTGTTCACAATTGCACTCAGTCCTGTCTGTTTCCCCTTTATTGCAGCTGAATCCTCAACAAGATACTCTTTCAGAGTCATCACATCCAGAAGTGAAGCCAGGGGATTGGGTCCTCATTAAGAATTTGCATCCAAAGACACTTTTGGCTCCCAAGTTCCTAGGTCCATTCCATGTGCTCCTGGTGGGATACTCAGCTTGTAAAGTGGAAGGACATTCTCGTTGGATACATCTTACACAGTGTAAAAAGGCTCCTTCACAGGATCCAGAAGGTGGTTCCCTGCATCGGTGAATCAAGAGATTGCAACACAGAGACTCATTCAGATTTGGACAACAGTGATATTGCAGAAAAGACTATCATGATTAAGTGCTTTTTGAATGAGCTAATTATGCAAAACACCTTCTTCCAGCATCTATACTGCTGATTAGGTTGATAAAATTAGTTTGAATTAGTTCTTTACTGAAATATAAGCAATGGCCTTTTGGCACTTAACCTCTACTTCATGAAGGGATTGGGAATTGGGGGGTGGTTATAGTTATAGTGTTTATCTTCATAGTATTAAGAAGGGTAGTTGTGTTTTCATTTTGTCTTAGAACATTTATTTTTGGAGTAATTAATAGTTTTAGATATTTAGAGGTTTGTTAAGAATGTTTCCTTATCTGGTCATAGTTGTGTTGTGGCATATTATTGTTAATGAAGCACTACTGCATTCAGAATCTTGGGAATGTTATGGGGAATACCCAGATATTTTTGAGTCACATCTACACTCAGTTACAAAACACTTTAATCTGTCAAATTGTGCTGTTTGCCTTCCAGCTGTGACAGACACTCAGCATGGGTTTCTGCTACGAGCTAGGCCTAAAACCTTTCAAGAGTTTTGTGACATAGCTTTTAATCTAACCACTGTAACATGGTCTCATACAAACACAGACCCTAGAGTGATTAACCTTATGCCTCTAATGTCCCCTCCAATATGTTTTATGGCTCAAAATACAGGGAAAAAGGTAGGGGGCACTTCTTGGAACATCTGTAAAACAGTAATGCTACATAATTCCTCTATCTGGTATAAAAAATCCCATGTAAGAAGTTCCTTCATTTCAGTAGTACAATTAGTGCCAGTTCAAGGGAACCAAGTGCATGATTATGAATTGTTACAGTATAATAGTTCTGGATAACCAACCCCTTTAAATTACTCTAGTTCAGACCTAGACATACCTAACTGGAGTTGACCCTTGTTAGGGTATTACCATCTCTGGGAACATAATCTATCTGTAGAAATTAAAGAGATGAGCATTACTCAGTGGGCTTTGAATAATTGTACACAGAATATATCTTGTCCCCACAAGTTGACAATTTGGGAGAGTGGGTTAGTGGCTTTAGAAGGAGATTATTTTGTGTGTGGTAATCTTGCATATACAGAACTTCCCAGAGGTTGGTCAGGTACTTGCTATGTTGCCCAGTTAGATACCCCGTGGCGTTCTTTAACTTACCAAAATATTACTTTATTATCAACCCTGAATGATTCTTTAAGAAGAAAAAGGCATGTTTCCCCTCGGGATAAGGCCATAGCAGCTGCACAGCAACCAGTAGTCTCTACAAGTCCTTTGATGTATTTACGGGTACTGATTGGCTTTCAACTTTTGGAGCAATAGCATCCACAAGACAATATGGTACCCAGATTATGCAATTACAGGCAGTTGTTGAACTTCCAGCCCTGGATCTCACAGAGGCAATTAGTATGTTACAAGGTGCAGTGGACAAGGTGTCTGCCTATTGTGACATAGTGGGTCCTTCCAGCCCAGTAGATGAGGCTAAAAAGCCAGGAACAGGAGTAGGGCTGTGTTGTAAACAAAAGCACATGGCTCCTGGTTACCTTAGAAACCAAGCACAGAGGCAAGAGAAACGCCCGTGCTACCATTCAAGGAATGAGTCACGAGCTAATGCAGGACACCTGCTAGGGGGTGGAGTTGAGCACTGCCCTAGAATTCACCCTGATAAAGAGAGTTCAGTTGAGCTTATGGAGTTAGAAGGGGAGGAAGGAGAAGAAGGAGGAGCTGAGGCATGTGTGCTGGATAAGGAAGCTAATGAGAGCTACGGTGAAGACAGCAGTGCCAGGAAAAAGCCAGAGTCTCTGTGGAAGGGTGAGACAGATTATTTCTTCAGGAAAAGAAAAGAAACCCCAAGGGAAGGATATAATAAGGGCAGAGTGGATTACCTGCAGTATCCAGGGGAACACAGAAGTGAAAGGAAGCCAGGAAGGCAAGTGAAATCTTCTGTGCAAGGCTTAGGTTGGGAACTTACAGCCAGTCCAAAGCCACGAAGAAAACCTCCACCAGCTAGGCTAAAAGGTAAGCCAAAAGGCTGGTATAAAAATAGTTACAGTGACTGTATTTACCCAGAGGGTTGGAGCTGGGAAGAGAATACCTGTGCTGATAACGTTTGTGAAAGCCAGTATTTAACTCAGGAATATCAGGTGAAACCTGAAGCAGTTAGAAAGGGCGTGGCGTCAGGATTGCCGTTACAAACATTTCCTTCTAGCCAGGAAGAGTTAATGGACTTTGAACCTGAGTGTGTGAATATTGATGAAGATATCATGGACTGTACGATATCGCTTGCTAATGAAATAATCTCATTACGCTGAAGGCATGTTTTGAAAGAGAAAGTACAGCACTACTAGCATTGAGAAGCAGAGAGCTGTGAAGAAACAGCATTGTTACATTGGAATGCTAGATATCAACCTATTTATTGCTGAAGTAAGCCTTTTCTGTTAAAGAACCTTTGATTTGTCCTTATGCCAGTAAATACCTGGTTTGTGTTACTTTGTTCATGGTGAAATCCTCCCCGAGAGGGGAAATAAAATCCTTTGGTTGCTTAAACCACTTTTCCACAACTGCTCCTCATTGATTTGGTGAAGGGACTACATTTCCCAAAAAGCCCAGCTTCAGGATTTGTAAAGTAGCTGCTTCAGTGGGGAAGAACCACTCACTTAACCTCTACCCACTTATACACGGGGGTTTAAGGAGAGCTGGTGACACTATGCAGCCCAGAATGAAGGAAAATGGAGTGTGTGGATTAATCCTTGTTATTCTCTGCTGGATGATGAAGGAAAGGTAGTGAAAGGTCTGCTAGATAAGGTTAGAAATCATACTTTTGTCCCAAGTAGTAGTTATGTCAGTTCTTTTTCTGATTTCTTTGATTCTGTTTCTTCTTTCTGGAATTCATTGTCTAAGCCCCTGCAAGGCATATTAGCATCACTGTTTGGTTTTTTAGGGTTTCTTATTTTAGGAGCATTGATTCTCTGTGTAGTGTCTGCTTGCTGTAAGAAGTTAGTGGACTCATTGACCCTAAAATGATGTTACAGATTGACCCAGAGTCTATTTACAATCCTTCTTTAATATCAGTGTCTGAGTTTCCTTATCTTTGAAATGATTCTTTGCAGAATCAGAGGAGGGACTGAAAGGAAGCTTGTCTGTACAGGGCTGTGTACACAGTCAGGGTACTTAATAACATCATATTAGTAAAAGCCCCCAGAAAGAGTTAACACCACAGACATTCCAGAGCTTATTACTCAGCAACAACCTTGCTACTGAAATAACTAGGCTGAACTTTCCTAAAACAAAGGTACTAGGTTTGCAATGAAAAGGATAGTGCAGGGAGAAGTTGTTTCTCAGTCTCTGTCTCGATTCAGAGATATCAAAACTGCAAGTGTTAGATTTATTGTTTAAGAAGTTAAGTCTGGGAATACATGTATGTCTCCTCATGATGACCTATGCTAATAAGAACTGACCTATGACGTAGAGATATAGAGATGCATGTAATGAATATACATGATGCTTGACGTAGAATAAGGTGGAAATTATGCTGTGTAATGGAATATTTACCTATAAATAAGATGGCTGAAGGCTGTGATGGCAGAGTAAACAAGGTGCTAACTTGGTTTTCTCTCCCAAAGCTTTGGTGGTTTTTATAATACAAGTGTGTTGTGTATTATTAACCATGCTTACTTCCTTCTTATTGCTTTGCGTGTGGATATCAGTTACCCAAGAGCCCTGGTGAGTTACCGGTGAGGGGAGGTGCAGAGTACACTTTCAGATATCATGATCAAGTAGCACACAGAGACTCACAACTCATGGCAGTATCTTTCCTGTCTGAGGTTCCCCCACATATATACATGTAACACTGCTTGCCCATGCCACTGTCATCCTCAAGACCTGCAGGCCCACTCTAGCCTAGGGAGAGTAGTACTATTTCAGCCAGGCCATAGAAAGACATGAAACATAAAGGACTTAGCCATCACACCACACAGTCTTCCTCTCTTACACAGCAAAAGATGCAAAAGATTCTTCCATATTTGAATGAAGGTAACATTTTTATTAAGGGTGTAGTGGCAGTCTAACCACAGCAAACGGACATCGAGTATTACACTTCTGGGAATCCAATGGATCAACAGCACGCATGTCACAATTCAGGCAACAATACAGTAGAATGACCCCCGGCTCCTACATGCAAGTTAAAATGGGCTATAGTGGTCCTGATGAGCACCAGTTTGCAAGTTTAAAATAACTTAAAAGCTCTGGCCCTCTACTCCTAAACACAGGTTATAGGGGTCCTGATGAGAATCTATTTACAAAGTTTAAAGCACATAAAAACCCTTCCCCAATCCCCTCTCTAACCCCTCCTTAGAACTTTTGACATTATATGCATGCTGCAGCATCTACAGGAGGAAAACAAAAAAAGAAACAACAATAAGAAAGTCCAAAATATACACATCCCAAATGATCCATCTTCATGCCTCTTCCATAAGCCTGAGCATGGGGAGAAATTTCCAATGTATACATGTGAGTGATAGAGCAGCCCACCATCGGCAGAGTCATCCTTCTCCTACATGTGTTAATGGGAATGGGGTCAAGTTTGATTAAGTTCCCACAGAGACCCAAGGACCTGTTTTAGCAGGAGCAGTATCACCCCTATAAATGAAAGGATGCAGGCAGGGTCCCGGCGCCCGCTTGTAACCGGGTACTCGGCCCGGTGCGGGGACCCTGCGCACGTCTGTTTAGTGAAGGGCGGGGGAGGGCACTGATAGGCAGACACAAGTGGCGTTCTTTAAGCTCATTGGCTCCGCCCACGGGGATGAGTGTGGGGAAGCCAATCGGAGAGGGCGCTCGCATGTGGTCGGGCATCCATAAACGCTCACTCGAGCACATGCATCCGGTGGTCTGTGGGACTGGTGTGGTGTGCTGCAGCACGATTGGTGGAGGCTGGACAGCAGAATCAGAGTGGCAGTGGGAGCCAGTGTTCTTTTGAGGCAGCAGGTGTCAGGGAGCAGCAGGACTGTGGGACCATCGACGGAGCAGTAGCCGATGATCAACTGCAGCAGCTTGTGGCAGGCCCCAAGTCCCAGTGAGAGTGGAGGTGTGAGGGCGGCCAGCAGCTGATCGGCAGGTGCAGGCACCGGGGCTCAGTGCTACAGGCGAGTGGGGCAGCCTATCACAAAAAAAAAAAAATACACAGCGGTGCGTCTCGCTGGCGACCCAGTTCTTCTGTTATGAGGCATGGAGGGGAGGGAACTGAAGACTCTATCTCCCTCCTAGGGTCTGCAATCCTTCACTAAACCTGGATTCTTTTAATTATCTGCAACCTCTTAACAGGAAGGAAAAAACAAGACACAATTGATCGATTAATGCTACAGAGCTCTGTACGGAATGAAAAACATGGAGCCTAAGGACAGGCGTATCCATCAGAGTTTCTTCAAAGATGGCACTGAAGGGCTCTAGCTTTTATTGTAAGATATCAGCTGACATAGTTAATTTTTAATTAACATCTGGTGATATTCAGGTTACAAAAGTGCACATAGAATTTGCTAACATCTGTGCCACATCATATTAAAAGAAGAAATTACAAGTTTATGACTATATTTACCAGACTCAATAGGTGTCGCTGTGTTTCTACTATACAACAGAAGCTAATTAGTTACTCATAATATTTGCTGATTTTCTACTATTTGTGCAAGCTTTGTTTGCTGTTAACCTAAATCCTAGTTCCCTAAAACAGTCCATCCTGACCCAGCTAATTCTTTAGCCAATCATGTTGCAGAATAAAAGAGGATATACTATTTGTTCTATTGATTTTAGAGAACTAGCTTATGTACACATAAGATCTATTTGTTAAGTCTATGAAGCAACTCAGAAGCAGAAGTACAGGTTGAAGTAACTTTTAAAGAGAACGCTTTTAATTTCACTGAGACTTGACCTGTAATTTCTTTTATTACATGAACATGTATATTTCACTTATAGCAAGGGTCTATAATCCAGTTTTGCCTATAGATCTATTGCTCTCACTTCCAATTCCTATGTCCAGTATAGATCCAGAATCACTCTCTGTTCCTGAGTCCATCAAGTCCAGATTGCCGTATACTAGGTGAACCATAGTGGCATAAGTTAGTGCATCAGCAGCTGATTCGTCCAATTCCCTGATCATATCCAATTTGGTTTTCAAGCCTGGCCTAGCTGGCCCTTTTCCACAGTCCTCCCTTTAGTTCTGCCCAGAACCCCATTCTTCATAAAAAGGGCATTTCACGGAGTAAATCTCCAGTACTAGGAACACTTTGCAATTTAAGGACTGCAATAGTATTCGTTGTTTTGGCCATGTATGAAGTACAACACTTCATAATACAAGCAAGACATATTCCTAAGAGTAAGAGGGCTACTAAGAACCCAAAAAGGCCTGTCAGTAAGACCTTTACCAGACCTGACAAGCCACCCCACGTGTTTTCAAACCAGGGCCATACAGAATCAGAAGTTCCTTCTATATTATCTTTGGAGAAGTGAGTTTCTTTTCTCACCTGTTCTAGGATACCAGAGACCACCTTACTCTGTGAATCAATTAGGGTGCAGCAATGCTGGTGTACTAGCCCACAGACGCCTCCTTCCTTGGCTAGTAAATAATCTAAAGCCATTCTATTTTGAGCAGAGTAAGCAATCAGTTTGTCTACAGTACCTTGCATGACTGTGAGAGCATCAGTCAAGTCTTGAGCTGTTACTTCTATCAGAGCATAAATTTGCAGTAATTGTTCACCATAACGTGCTGTAGGACGTATGGCGCCAAAGGTACTTAGCCAAACTGTTCCCATGAAGGTGCTTACTTCTTGCTGAGTTAACATAGTGGTATCATCTAATAATTTCCTTGCCGCACGTATATCTGCACTAGAATCATCTACAGCTCAGCGATGACGGCTAGAAGGCATTCCAAGTAAAGTTTCATAGGGGACCAGTTTCCATGGCAAGTCAAGAGTAGCTATGTAGCAATTGCCAGACCAATCAGCCGGCAATCGGACATAGGCTAAAGTTCCACACACAAAATAGTGACCCACCAAGGCAAGTAGTCCATCAGGCCAAATTTTATCATCTTTAGGCTCTGTAACTAGAACTTCAGTTCCAGGCCAAATATCCCTTAACCATGGATGATAGTATCCTAAATAGGGATACACATAATTGTCAACATATCCAGATGCTGAACCATCTTTACTTTTCTGCAATCTATACTTCCCAAACGTTGGAAACCCATCCTCGTCATAATATTGTAATTCATACTGGTCAAAGCGAGTCTTAAGATCAGGAAGAACATTAACTACCCTTAAATTTGACAGGGCTTATACAGAACTCACTGTAGGAGAATCCATCACTAAATGCACATGATTATTAGTCATGACAGTCTGACATTTAGGGGGATGTTTACTAAAGTGCGGTAATCGTGATTAACGCTCGTAAAGTACGTTTAACGATGGTTAGCACGTCCAAACGCGCATTCTGACGTGCTAAAGATCGTTAAACGTACTTTACGAGCGTTAACCGCAGTTAACGATCGTAAACCTCCGCGGCGCGTTAAAACAGCGCAGAAGGTGGAGAGTGGGCGGAGAGAAGGGGTCAATGGGCGGAGAGTGGGCAGGGAGAGGCTCCCCTCATACTAACGCGCTGAATTTCTGAGCTCAATTCCAACGCGAATGAAAACCTGCCATTAAAGGCATATTAAAGGGAAGAGAAACCATTTCCGTCAGCAATGTACAGCAAAACCGGAGAAACCTACAAAACGTGAGCAGTGTGATACATGTGCAAAGACCAAAAGTTCACATAAAACCTTAAGAATGACCACAAGAAACATTGTAAAAAGCACAATTCAGCTGGGCAACAGTGATAGCAATAGGCAACAATGAACAACACTCCCTGGAAAGCACCAAAGAAAGAAATGATGTTTGGAAGGGTCTACGCTTCGTAGACCCTTTCAAAGATCATTTCATTGTGATGGAGCTTTCCTGGGAGTGGTGTGTAATGTTACCCAATGATATCATTGTTGCCCAGCTTGGTTATGGTTGTTTGCCCCTTTTTTTGAGGTCTGTTTTGAGGTTTATGTGCACCTTTGTCTCCATACAAGGTAAATGAGCCCACAGTAAACCTGTGTAGAGCAGGGTTTCTGACTCGTCAGGCCGCTTTAACTAACTCCAGGGACTGCACCATCTCTGTGGCCACAGTGTGGTGCAACAGACACAGCCAGTGCCTGTAAGACCAGAGGGTCACAGGTTGAAATCCCAGCTGGGGCTCCTGCCAACCCAGTCCCCATAGTTTTACCCACCACTAAACAGTGATAGTAAAGACACCCCTTTATTGCAGAGAACATACGCATGGTTAATACGCCTATATTATACCACACCAAACACAGACATCAGAAACAGGTGCAATACCCAGAGCAGAGTCTCGCAATTGCAGTCCTGGAGGGTCCCACACCATTCAGGTTCCATGCTGCCTCTAATAAAGATGCCTGTGCTGCATATCTATGCACCACCCCCATGGTATGCAGATGTAGCTCATGCATATTTATGAGGGACAGCATGAAAACCCGAACAGGTTTGGAACACCAGGACTGGAGTTGGGGAACTCTGCCGTAAAGCAGCTGCCAACAGGGCCAGACACACCCACAGGCCCCATTGGCCAATGCCTCCTGGAGAAGCAGGACATTGGGCCCTGCCTGTATCTCCCAATACTAGCAGTTGCATACCTTAGCAATGCCACCCTACACCTGGGCATATGATACACAGCTATCAAACGTTTCCTGTGATAACTGGCAGATATCAATTCCTACATTAAGCACAGTTTGCTCAGTGAGCTCCACCATAACAATCATTCTGTCTGTGGTGTGTGCTGCAGGTCTGGTCTCTGACAGTGCGTACCACCATGGGGAGTGACCCCCAACAGTCTTGCGTACAATATCCATGCCTGAACTGTGCCCAGGATTGGTGTGGTGGGTATGGCTGCTGAACACCTCTATAGTTGCACAATGCTGGCATAGGTGTGGGGGTGTCTGTCTGTCTATCCAGTGTGTGGTGGCTGCAAACACCTTCCACAGCCCACACTGCCAGCAATGTTGCCAGTATTGAGCTGCCAATGTGCATAATGAGGAGCAAGGTACCATGAGTATAGGCCGGACAGGGTGGCCTGGCCAGGGTGCATCTGCACAGGGCATAGGGCAGTGACAGGCACATTTTAGTGCCCGGCCACCACCTACACAGACAGGGTGACCTCAGTATGTCCTGCTGAGAGATCACTCTCACCCTGACTGTGCAGTGACCACAGCATGGCTAGGCACCCCCATAGTGCTATATAGTATTTTTCTCATGTGATAGATATGGGTTTCTTTTTGGGGCCCAGTCACTGATTTATCTGCTTGCTGTGTATGCTGACATCACAGTTCTGGGTGCATGCATATCCACTGGGCACATGCATTATGGACTAACTAGCAGACTGTTTGCAGCTGGTATGTGTCTTGATGGAGTGGCTTGCAGGGTGCAGTGGCTGATGGCTTGCTGCAGGAGTATATCAGATAGTGGTGGGGTGCAGCTTACCATATGCAGGCCTGATGTCTGTCTGCGTACAGAGCTGCGGTGCCTGACCTGTGGGGTGTCTGTTCCTCACCAGAACTGGGGTTGATGTTCCTCTCTACTGCCACCTTTGCAGGGATGTAGAAGGTGGATCTATTGTTAGGAGACCCTGTTTGCCACCCTTGGCACTTGGGGGCGGGGGGTGTACATGGGCCACCTAGAGGTCCATGGGGGCTACACCTGACTGCAAGGTGTTTGTGCAGAAACTACCTATCTCGCACATTAACACTGCTTTGGACCTGCGCCATGGCCTCTTTCAGCCATGGACGGTGCTGTGGACCTGGTGCTGGGCGCCTCACTGCACCCTCAGGGTGAGCACAGTACCAGCACAATGTGACGGTGTGTAGCTACTCTGTGCCAGTACAACACACGGTCAGTACCCCCTACCAGGCCGAGGTGCTGTGGGGGTGCATTCCCCATGGTGTGTATCTGTGGACAGCTGATTTGCATGTGCAGTGCATCATGGGTGTGACTGGCACAATCCAACCCTGGGAAGATCCAGCGCCTGCTCTCAGGCTCTGATAAACCATAGGCCATCACACGTACATCTGTTAGCATAGTGCATAAGTGCAAGACACCCTAAGGTGTACTATAAGGTGCCCACGCTGGTAAAAACACACGTACCCACGCACGATTGTACGCACGTGGCTACGCTCGTAACAATGCATGCAGCCACGCACGTACCAACGTACATGGCTATGTAATGCCATGCCTCCTCATTCCCTATGTAATGTACAGGGTGCTGCCTGGAACAGCATTCTGCGTTAGGCACACTGGGGACTCGAACCCATGCTGCCTGTAACAGCGGTGAGTACACTAACCATTGTGCTACAGCTCTGTTTCAATGATTTGTGTCTGTACGCCTTCATATGATTAACGTGCCACGGCGCCCCGTAACGCTTGTTAGTTTATGTAACGCGCGTTAGTCGTTACGATGTCCCGCCCATGTCCTTTTTTGGCTTTCCTTTCACTAACGCGGCTCCTAACGCGATTTGCACTAACGCAGTTTAGTAAACATACCCCTTAGATAGAGGAGTTTCTCCCACAGGATATGCTCCTTTTCTCTGAAAACAAATAGGAGGGTTAGTCACTGGCTGTGGACTAATAATCCTTGGAGCAGGGGTTACTCCCTCAGGCCATGTTACAGTAAGATTAAATAAGGTTTCATTCACAGACAACTCTTTCAGCTCTTGCAAAGAAATAGGTCAAGGTCTAGGCAAAAATCCAAACTGTGTAGCTGCTGGATGAGGCAAGCACACTGCACAACTGGAAATATTAAAACGCTGAATTAAAGAGTAAATGTGAGAGTGAAACACATTATAGAAAACACCATGTTTTGCCCACGGAGCATGTGGATCATACTCAGGGACTGTATGGTCAGGAACTGTATGAGCTTGGACCACTGAAGGAGAAGGAACAAGGCTAAATTCTCGAAGCAATTTATCTACTATTGCCTGTTGTTTAGGCCCCACTGTTGGTTTTTCTGATATCCTTCTTATCAACTCATCTATACTCCCTACATTATTAAGAGGGCTGCCAGACACCAAATCCAGAAAAATAAAAACAGTGCCAATGCTACTGAAAATATACATATTAACCAATTGTCAATAGACAAATACGAAGTGGGTTGTAACTGTCCAACAACTTCACAATCACTCTCTTGGTCAAGTGGTCCTTTCACTTTCAGCACTGAATATCCCACCAGCAACACTTGGAATGGTCCCAGAAACCTCGCTGCCAGAGCAGTCTTCGGTGCTGGATCCTTGACGAGCACCCAGTCTCCAGGTTCCACTTCTGGAAGTGGTCGAGATGCCTGCGCACCTTGCTTTGTGAGCTGCAAAAAGGAAGGAGACACCAGCGTTTGGTACAAATATTTACAATAGGATAATAGATCGCTGCGCAACAATTGGGGATCCGATAATTGATCCGGTGGAATTATGACATAAGCTGGAGTAGTAGCTGGACCACCTGTCATAATTTCATAAGGGGTAAGACCTTGTTGAGTTCTCTGAGGAGAATTGCGAACTGAAAACAAAGCAAATGGCAGAGCTTCCACCCAATCCTGACTTCAATCATGAGTCAGAGACTGGAGAAGCGCCTTCAGTGTCTGATTCATCCGTTCCACTTGGCCAGAGCTTTGCAGATGATACGGAGGATGAAGTTGCTGATGAAGGCAAAAAAATGCAGTTATGCCTTTCCAGACTTCCACCGTGAATGCTGGACCCTGATCAGAAGACAAAACTAAAGGCACACCCCACAAAGGAATAAACTGGGTAAGCAAACACTTCAAAACCATAGCAGCAGACAACAAATTAGTTGGATACGCTTCAGGCCATCCTGAATATAAGCAGGTAAAAACCAAAAGATGTTTCCTTCCCCCCTTGGCACAAGGCAGATCAGTAAAGTCCATTTGCAGGAAGAGGAAGGGTCCTTGAGGCCTAGGCAAGGATGGAGAAGGTGATGCGCGCAGAGTGCATCTGGATTTTCCTGCTTGTAAACACGGGAGACAAGAAACACATATAGCATGAGCAGCAGAAGCAAATGCAGGATTATACCACAATTGAGCAAAAAGCTTTTGTCATAGCCAACACACTTAAATGCAACTTGTGATGTAAGAATAAGGCAACAGGATATAACAATGATTTAGGACAGATAAACATTTTATCCTTTATCCATAGTCCAGTACCATCAGGCGATGCTCCCCAAGTGAGCCATTCTTGTTTTTCGGTGAAGTCAGCTGAGTCCTGATGAGTATGCATCAAGTCCCGGGACAATGAGCCAGAAGTAGAAGCTGCAGGTGAACGAAGAGTTAATAAAAGGTGTGATGGAGCTGCAGGTCCTGCTGCTGCAGCTTTAGAAGCTTGGTCTACAAAATGATTGCCTTGTGACACCACAGTACCATTAAGATCATGTCCCTTGCATTTCAACACAGCTACTTGAGCAAGCAAATGTTCAATATAGCGGGCATGTTTAATAGGCTTATGAGCCGCTGTCAAAAATCCACTTTGAGCCCAAATATTCCCAAAGTCCCATAGAACCTTGACTGCATAACTACTGTCGCTATGGATATTTACAACCAAATCCGTAGACATTTCCAAGGCCCGAATAAGAGCGAACACTTCTGCCAACTGGGCACTAGCAAATGGCAACGCTCCTGCTTCTATTACAGAATCAACAGTAGTAACAGCATATCCCACAAGTAGATTCCCTTGTTCATCAAGGAAAGCAGAACCATCAGTAAATAGAACACAGTCAGGGTTTAACAAAGGGATAGCAGACAAATCAGGCCTAGCCTTTGAATAGGCTGTTACAGAAGAAAGACAATCATGAGTTCCATCAGGATCAGACAGGTGTTGCAATGGTTCTAAAGAAGCTAAAATTTGAGCTGGCTGTAACAGAGAAACCTCATGTAGGGTAACATGTGCTTGGGAAATAGCCAGATCAAATAATAACAAACGAGAGCTTGACAAAGGTTGAGTTTTAGCCAAATGTAATAACCTAGCAACTGAATGAGAAGTGTACACATGCAATTCATGTTGAAGAACAAGAAAATCAGTAGTCTGTATTGCAAATACTACAGCAGCTAAAGATTGGAAACATGGCGGCATGCCAGAAATGACAGGATCAAAAGCTTGTGAAAAATAGCCTAAAGGCTTAAGTCCAGTAGGAAAGTGTTATGCCAAAACACACACAGCAGCAAATGTTGATGTAGCTACATAAAGACAAAAAGGCAAGTCATAATCTGGAAACGAAAGGCAGGGAGAAGTCAGTAAGGCTTGTCGTAAAGAGTGGAAAACATTGTGCTGGGCTTCAGTAGGAACTATAATACCCTCCTGAGCCTCCCTGCCAAGCAGGGCATACAGTGGAGCAGCAAGCTCAGCAAAGTCAGGAATCCACTGGCGACAAAACACTAAAAGGCCTAAAAAGCGTCGTATGAGAGGTACAGTAGCAGGGAAAGGCATTGACATTATAGGACCAATTCTTTGAGTAGTAATAGAGCATCCAGCAGAGGAAAGACACACACCAAGAAATATCACCTGTGGTAAAGAAAATTGTAACTTTGACTGATTAACTTTCAAACCCAAATGAGAAATGTGTGCAAGAGTTAACACAGTATCAGTAACACAAGTATCATAACAAGGAGAGCAAATAAGCAAATCATCTACATACTGTATTAGTACAGATTTGTCCAATGCCAAGTCCTGCAAAGCAGCTTTTAGAGCCTGCGAAAATTAAGCAGGACTTTCGGTGTACCCTTGAGAAAGCGTAGTTCAGGTATACTGGCACCCTTCGTACATGAATGCAAGTAAATATCTCAACTCCTCCCCCACCGGTATGGAGTAGTAGGGGGAGCTTAAGTCTATGACAGAGAAGTGGGTGGAGTCACATGGTATGTGAGTCCAAATATCATGAGGATTGGGTACAAGAGGAAAAATTGGTAGAATACGATTAATTGCTCTCAAATCTTGCACAAATCTATAGGACTTACCATCAGCCTTCAGCACAGGTAAAATAGGAGTATTGCAAGGAGAAGAAGTGGGTACCAACACACACTGAGACAGCATATTTTCAATAACTGGCCGTATTCCAGCCACTGAAGCTGCAGGCAATGGGTATTGATGCACATATGGTAGTGGAGCTCCCAGTCGTACTTCAATCTTGACTGGAGGAATGTTAAGATGTCCAATATCATTACCTGGCACCGCCCATAAGGATGAAGGAAGAGTGTCCAATGGTGGGGCGGTCACGACAGCCGATGTCACAGCTGTGGGCTGTTTTACTTGCAGGGGACACAAGGTACAAGTCAAAGTGCCAGTTTCCCAGCTTATAACAGTCTTGTTTCTGGATAGAAAATCTCTGCCAAGCAAGTTGACAGGCAAAGTAGGGTCAACCAGGAAATCTGTATGATACAATTTCCCTTCTACTAGAAGTGGCACATTAGACAATTTTCTGTGCATTATTGTTTTCCCTTCAATTCCTTCACAAGGGACTTTAGGAGCAGCAGGCAGTGCCTCAAACAGAGGGGGAGGTGACTGAGAGAGCGCTATGGTAGATGTGGAGGCACCTGTATCTAACAGGAAAAGTAGTTCATACCCCAGAATAGTAGCATGTATTTCCCCCTGTGTGTTAGGACACACAACCAAGCCTAGTCAGTCCTCACTAAAGTCCACATCAGTTTCTGCATAATATTGGGTCATGACAGAAGGCTGGTTAGGGGTGAAAACAGGATATGGAGCGGGTGTATGACTGGCTCCTACAGCCTCCTGATGTACCCCAGATTGGGGAAGGTTGCTCCTTGGCATAGTACAATCTCTTATCATATGTCCCATTTTTCCACATATATAACAGACACAAACTCTTTGTTGCCCCATCATGTAACCACGACCTCTACCTCTGAAGGGTACATTACCTCGACCACCGCTTGCTCTGCCCCGTCCCCTAAAATTGGATTCATAGCTTGCTACTTGAAAATTTAAAAGTTTTTGACATTGGTGGTCAAGTTTACCTTTATCAGCATCCTTCTGCTTCTGAATCTGCTTCTCTGCATGCAAAGCAGCTTCCAAGATCTCCTTTGCAGACCTTGTAAACCATCCAAGCAAAGTATTTTCCAGTATAGTTTTTATTTCTGGTTGCAGTCCATTCACAAAAATTGAGGCAAATCCCTCCATCTCACCATTCTGAGGAGAAAAATCTCGGAATGCTAGGCAGCACCTCATATGGAACTAGGCAACAGTTTCATCCCCACACTGCTTCAGATCTAAATCTTGGACAAATCTTTTACAGGAGTACATTTCTTTTCAATAGCTTTTAACAAATTATTCCGATCTTCTCGGAAAGCAGTCATTTGAGTATCATCAGAAGTATTAATAACAGAATCTGCGCAGGGCCATACCCATGCCGCATTATCAGGCAGTTGAGGGTGGGTGACTGCCCTTAATTCTATAGTATTCAGGAAAATTGCTTTCAATAAATTTTGTAAATCTACCCAAGAAGGATCATAAGTAGTTATTAACTGGCGCCAATAATCTACAAACTGACCAGGTTTTTCTCTGGAGTCAGGGCAAGATCTAGCCAAATTAAAAACTTTTTTTCTTAAATTAAAAACTTCAGCTGGGGACCAATGAGATGCCAAAGTAACTAAACCACCATCCCCCCTAGGGAAGGCTCTGAACTGAGCAAGCAGATCTATATTCTTGCTTTGTTCCCTTTCCTTTTTATTCAGAGTTAAAAATTCTCCCAATTCTAAGGTCAAACGCTGCAAGCAGTGCCAATTAGAAATCAATGGAGCTTTGGTCCAATGCCCAACTCCCTTGGCAACAGCAGCTATAGCCTCTGCTACAAGTTCCTTATTCTGGCCGTATGGTAACAGCTCTACTGTGTGTTGCTTTACCTGCAAGTCAAGTGCTTCAAGTGCAGCTGTAATAACTTCAGTTAATGTACGTGCTCTGTCTGTTAAATAGGCACGATATTATGTCAGCTGCTCTCTAGTAGTTAAAACTGCAAGCTGACTAGCTTCTACTCCTATTAACTGTTCGAGTTCTAAAATGTCCTTATTTAACTGCTGGTTTCTAGTGATACGAGGGATGACTAAAGGATCTACAAGGGTAGCAGTATCAGATTTAACAGGGGTAGAAACACTAGGCAAATCATCCACTCGGATCAGTGACGCCTCCCGATCCTGACTGGATGCTAATGCCGGAGCATTATTCCTAGAAAGTGAAACAGATAATGCAGTAAACTCCTCCTCATAAGCTGGTGGAGCTGAAGCAACATTACAAGGGTCACAATTATTTACATTGCCATTGTTACTATTAGACTTACTGTCAGCTTCTATCTGTTTAGTCAAGACACATATTTGTTCTTCTATCCTATACACTTGATCCTTGAATTTTTCAAATACAAAATTATTAGCTTGTTGAATCTTTTGGGCAGCCTTGGCAGACCACCAACTATATAAAACCCATTCATGACTGGTATGAGATTTGCTTACATTTTTGAAAGCCATCTCATACTGTAACCATCTCAATTTGTCTTGCTGAAACGTGCCCCCAAGGGGAAACCAAACTGGGATTACTGGCAGTCAATAAATGCCACTTAGCTACATAATCTAAAGCACTGTCACCAAACGTTTGCCTAATTTCATAATTAGGGCTTCCTTTTTTCTGTGCTATCTCACGAGCCTTCTCGCTCCATTCATCTAACCGAGATCTCTGTTTAATCTTACCAGCTTTATTACCCATTGTAATCACAATATACACACACTCACAGATATCTCTTAAATCTTTAGTATACTCACTCATGGCAACCACTGCCTGTTTTTTCGTTCCTGCTGAAAGGCCAGACAATCCGAGTCACGGCAATAAACTGAAGACTCTATCTCCTTCCTAGGGTCTGCAATCCTTCACTAAACCTGGATTTTTTAAATTATCTGCAACCTCTTAACAGGAAGGAAAAAGCAAGACACAATTGATCGATTAATGCTACAGAGCTCTGTACGGAATGAAAAACATGGAGCCTAAGGACAGGCATATCCATCAGAGTTTCTTCAAAGATGGCTCTGCAGGGCTCTAGCTTTTATTGTAAAATATCAGCTGACATAGTTAATTTTTAATTAACATCTGGTGATATTCAGGTTACAAAAGTGCACATAGAATTTGCTAACATCTGTGCCACATCATATTAAAAGAAGAAGTTACAAGTTTATGACTATATTTACCAGACTCAATAGGTGTCGCTGTGTTTCTACTATACAACAGAAGCTAATTAGTTACTCATAATATTTGCTGATTTTCTACTATTTGCGCAAGCTTTGTTTGCCGTTAACCTAAACCCTAGTTCCCGAAAACCATCCATCCTGACCCAGCTAATTCTTTAGCCAATCATGTTGCAGAATAAAAGAGGATGTACTATTTGTTCTATTGATTTTAGAGAACTAGCTTATGTACACATAAGCTCTATTTGTTAAGTCTATGAAGCAAATCTCAGAAGCAGAATTACAGGTTGAAGTAACTTTTAAAAAGAACGCTTTTAATTTCACTGAGACTTGACCTGTAATTTCTTTTATTACATGAGCATGTATATTTCATTTATAGCAAGTATCTATAATCCAGTTTTGCCTATAGATCTACTGCTCTCACTTCCAATTCCTATGTCCAGTATAGATCCAGAATCACTATCTGTTCCTGAGTCCATCAAGTCCAGATTGCCGTATACTAGGTGAACCATAGTGGCATAAGTTAGTGCATCAGCAGCTGATTCGTCCAATTCCCTGATCATATCCAATTTGGTTTTCAAGCCTGGCCTAGCTGGCCCTTTTCCACAGGAACGACTGTTAACATGGACTGAGAGTTGTTAACACGGGCTGAGAGTCACATTTAAAATAATAATAATAATAATATAATAAAAGGGGCATTCCCTTGGGGCAGGCAGTAGAGCTGGGATGCCTGTTAGGAAAGGACAACATTAGAAAAATTCACCAATAAAACCCCAATTCAATTTTTGTCGGAGCGTGTCGAGGGAGGGTAAGAATAGAAATCTAACCCACTCCAGACGACAAGCTACTTTTATTCATTTGAGGTTCTCCTCCTTCAAAAATTTAATAGAAAAAACATCACTTATCTGTCCAAATAACGTTATCCTTTTATAAACTCTCCACCGTTGCAAAATAACATCAATCTTCACACGACGTGCACGTTTCGGGAATGATCCCTGCTTCAAGTGTTTTCCACTATGCTATGAGCAAAAGCAACTGTGACCAAAAAAATGCCGTCCCACAGCTTGAGGTTATCCTTTAATCAAAGGGAACATGACACCCCGCTCTTTTAAGAGAGAACCAGCCAATGAGAAAGGGGAAAACCCACTCACAGGGGAATCCCTGACATTATTGGCTGCAGACAAAACAGACCAATGGATAAAGGTCTTCACGTCACTAGCATGTAACCCAATCAATATCATGAATGGAAACATAAAAGATGATTGGCAAAAAGGAACGCCAACAAAAATGCTAACATCACAATAAGCTAAACCAATCGATTTCTTGATTAAGTCCATCCGGAGAAATGGTATTTAATTTAAAAATCCATCATTGTTCGCACCATTAAAGCCTGTTGATACGATCCCCCCCCCCTCTAGGATAGAAAGGGATCTGATCCATCACTGTCCAGCGCAAATCATCAAAGTTATGAAAATGAGAAACACAATGGGCTACCATCGGTGCTGTATGTATTTGTTGACGTATACAAGAAGAATGTTCTGCCAAGCATTTTTTAATTGGACGAATTGTGCGGCCAACATAAAGTAAACCACAAGGACACCATAGTACGTAAACAACATAAGAAGAGAAACAAGTGGTGTTCCAGCGACGTCGATAAATATGTAAAGATCTAGGTTGCTGCCAAGTAGGTCCCGATATTCTTAAAGAACAGAAAACACAATTCATGCAAGGGTCATGTCTGCCCTCCAATAAAGGTATTAAAGGACTGTCGACAGCGGGAGTTGTCCTCATTAATTGATCAGACACGGCCTATAAAGCTTTGGTGCATGCTCAATTACATGAGGCGGGTATGATACAATATCTAAAGACCCACATTATTCCCCGTGGACTTTGGATGACTAGAGCACCTAAAATGTTTAAATGGGATAATGAGTTTATAACTAAATGGAATTATGGATCCTCCATTCACATTGGTCTATATTAAGTTTACATCCCTGTTTTACAAAACCCTTGCGGGTTGCTTTTTCAAGGGGACCAAATTTGTCTGGTCAGTCAGGGCTCAGGGCTTTGTGGCAGTTGGCTTCAGGAGCACTAAGGCCTGCAAGGGGGCACAGTGCATCTCCAGCATCGTGCAGGGGGGTGGGGGTGGACTCAGAACTTGGGGGTGGGGGGTATGGGAGCAGATGATGTCGGCAGGCATAGGGGTGGATGTAGTCAATGCTACACAGGGAGGTGCACAAGGTAATTCCGGTGTGGGGGTAGTGGCTGGGGAAGTAAGAGGAGGTTCAGAGCAGGGGCTGGGGGAGGTGACCCCCATCCCAGCTGCAAAGGGAGGGGGGCGAGGATGACGGGACAGTGTATGGGACCCCCAGGGATGATGTTCGGGGAGTAGCTTCCCCTTGGGGGGGCCTGCAGTGCAGCTATGTTACAGGCCTGTGGGGCGTCTGGCAGAATGGGACCATTGGATTGGGGCAGGGTAAGGTCCTTCTCAGGCTGAGTGGGTGGGGGCTTGGCAACCTGTGTGGTCTCCAGGTTCCCCCTCCCTAGTTTTTTCCCCCCCTGTCTTTCCTTTTTTGTCTTCACAGGTTCCATTTTCGAGTCCGCACGGAATAGAGCATGGATCGGGGATGCCATTGCAGTCTGTGAATTTGGACCAAGGATCAGTGGCTGCGTGGGGAGGTTCGGTGGAGGGGGTTGTGGCAGGAGGAGATTGTTCACAGCAAATGGCAGAGGATCGTCAGCAAGAGGTGCTTCGCCCACCAGCTACGGGGACAATGGTATGGCGGAGATGGGTGAGTTGAATGCGGCGCATGTAGTGGCGGGCGACGGGAGTGGTTCCAGGGGCAAGTGGATGGGAAAAGCAAGCAGAAAGAAGAAGCATTTGCATCGGCGGCGGCGAAGTTCGGAATCATCCTCATCGACATCATCGGGCTCTTCCTCGGGGGCTGAGCATGGGGGGCAAGGGACATGTGGAGATGTGGTGGTGGGGAGCAGGTTGGAGGGTGCGAATCCTTCATTAACATCTTTGTCAGAATTGTGGGAAAGGGTGCCAAAGAAGTTGCGGCGTAAAATTAGGAAGCGGCAATATATCGATATTTTCCGATTGCTCGAGGGTCGGAAACGTTCTGGTGAGAGTAGGAAAAAGCGGAAGGAGGATGAGAAGGCCAGTCGCATTAGGAAGGTCTCTTGCAATGTTGTTAATTGGGTGAGGACTTTCTTGGGTTTGGCAAGTGTTTGGGGCCAACATTATCCAGAGCATTATGGGATGTTGTTGGCATATGCTGACTCGATTCTGGAAGCATCACAGACCCATGATGGGTGGGTGTGGCTAAATTATGATGAGAAGTTTAGGGACAAGATGTAAGAGAACAAGTTATTAACTTGGGGCACACAGGACATCAAGCTGTGGCTAACTCAGATGTCGGTCAGAGCAAATATGGGAAACGGGATAGGGGAAAGGGTGGGACAGCAGCCCTTGCGGGGATGAACCGTTCCTTTCGTGTTGGAGGGCCCATATCGCAAACAAGACAGGTGGCAAGTGGCTCTGGGGACGTGTGCTGGAGGTTTAATAAGTCCTCGTGCCCTTTCCCAGACTGCAAGTTCAAACATGTGTTCTCAGTATGTGGTGGGTCACACTCAGCAGCAAAATGCATCAAAAAAGGGGCCTCTTTGGCACCGTTGCCAGCCCCCAAGTAGGAGGGTCACATTTGTCTTGGCCCCCACTCCAATAAGGGTAGAAGTTTTAAGCATGTGGCTTTGCTACTACCCAAAGTGGGAGGACAAGGACGTTTTACAGTTCGGGTTTCAGTCGGGTTTTGTTATTCCAATTCAAGGTGCTGTGGCAGGATCGATGGCAAGAAATTCCCCTTCGGTGCGGCGCTTTGCAACCATAGCGTGTGAGAAGTTGGCTTCGGAATTGCAGTTAGGCAGAATTGTGGATCCGTTTATGAAGCTGCCTTTCAATAATTGTGTGGTATCGCCGTTAGGGATCATACCTAAAAAAGAAAAGGGGAAGTTTCAGTTGATCCATAATTTGTCATTTCTGTTGGGGACTTTCTGTACAACATTCCGCACAAATGTTGTACAGTATGATACGCTTCGTTTGATAGGGCGATCGAGTTGGTCAGGAAATCTGGCCATGGGGCATTGATGGCGAAAGTGGATATCGAATCCGCTTTCCGCTTGTTGCCGGTGCACCCCTCCGCGTTTCACTTGTTAGAAGCCATCTTCAAATTGGAAACCTATTTTGATAAATGAATGCCAATGGGCTATGCAGTTTCTTGCACATACTTTGAGAAATGTAATACTTTCCTTCAGTGGGCAGCAGTGCGGAGGGTGGGATGGATGAATGTGGTTCATTACCTGGATGATTTCTTGTTTGTCGGAGCTGCTTGGTCGCCAGTGTGTGGAGCGCTGTTGGAAGGTTTTGTGAATTTGGCGGGGGAGTTGGGGGTGCCTTTGTCAGTGAGCAAAACTGAGGGCCAGGCAAAGAGGATCACATTCTTGGGAGTGGAGTTGGACTCAGACCTCATAGTGGCACACCTCCTGGTGGAGAAGGTTGCGCGGTTGTGGGTGCTAGTAGCGAATGTGTTGGCCTCCGCCAAATTAACGTTGAAGGAAATGCAGTCATTGATAGGCTCTCTGAATTTTGCCTGCAGGGTAATCCCGATGGGGCGGGTATTTATTAGGCAGTTAATGTGTCGACTGTGGGGGTTGTTAAGCCACATCACCGCATTAGAGTTTCTAGAGTCATGCATGAGGATTTGCGGGTTTGGGACCTATTTCTGAAAGGGACGTCAGTGATGATGGAAGCTGAGATGTCTAGTGATGCGTTGAAGCTCTACACGGATGCGGCAGGAGGTGTTGGATTGGGAATTTATTTTCAGGGTGCTTAGTGTGCGGACATATGGCCTCAGGCGTAGCACGAAGCGGGACTACTAAATAATATCACCTTCTTGTAACTGTTTCCCATTTTGGAGGCATTGGAGTTGTGGCCGGACAGGCTGTGCAACCGTAGGTTCCTCTGGAGTTGCGATAATGAAGCAGTAGTGAGTGTGATTAATCATTACATTCCTCGATGTGTTCAGGTAGTGTCTTTAATGAGGGCGGTCATACTAGCGTATTTGCGCCTGAATGTCTCGTTAAGGGCGCGACATATCCCGGGACATACTAATGGCATTGCTGATGCTCTCTCCCGTATGGAGTGGAACCAGTTTCTGAGGTTGGTGCCGGCAGCAGACGAGGAAGGGCTTGCGGTCCCTTAGAACTTATGGAGCATTGGCCAACAGAGATGAGGAACCTGCTGCGAAGTTTGGTATCTGATCGGACATGGGCAGCGTATCAGCGAGGTTGTCTGAAAGTGGTGGACTTCTTAGAAGCCCGGGGGTGGCAAAGGGGGGGGGGGTGCTAGACCAGGTATTCGGGCAGTAAATAATTACGGCCAAGGAACAAGGTGTCGCACGATCAACGGTGCATAGCCATTTGGCGGTTTCACATATTTCACTTGTCTTTCCGCCCCAGCAGCCCTCCCAGGAGGGAGAGGCCCACCGCCAGCATTGAGGCCGTATCCGGCACCCCCAGACTGCTCCTACTGCCCAATCGGGGCAGCCCGGGGCTGATTTAAGGAGCGCCGGCTCCCACCAACGGCCTTTCCGCCCCAGCAGCCCTACCAGGAGGGAGAGGCCCACCGCCAGCATCGAGGCCACATCTGGCACCCCCAGCCTGCTCCTGCTGCCCAATCGGGGCAGCCCGGGACTGATTTACGGAGCGCCGGAGGGCGCACCCGTGCCTGGCAGGACCGCGCCTGTGGGCCTCCCCAGAGGGCCCTTTGGCGTGGCCCTTAGGCGGAGGCCATTTCAGAGGCTGATCCTGAGAGCAACAAACAACGATCAAGCAAAACAAGACAAAACTGAACAAACGGCACCGTGCAAATACTTTAAACTGAAGCGACATCAGTCACACATCTCTGCTCGGTCCCTGCTCCAGCTCCACCAGTGCCCTGGCTCTGCTCTCCCAAAGAGGGATTGAACCTGCCAGAGCTGGAGGACAACCAGACAATGTGCTCTGCCCAATCGGGGCAAAGTAAAGACTTTAAGTTGAACGCGCAAACTAGACCACCTCTATCAAGAAACGTGAACAATCAACTCTAACCTAGATCTCAACACATGAATGTTCCAGCACATGAATCTCTTCCCACTCTTCTACGCTGATTTGTTCCAGCACATGAGTCTAACCACCCTTCAAGCTCCAACAACTAGAGACGCTTAGCCCTACAGCAGCAACACGAGCTAAACCTATCTATGCCTCTCTCCAGCCTCAAATGTAAGCATCTCTGTTCACCTTGCTTCCGGTTGCACTCATTGCTGCTTATTGTTCTAAACTAAATTGCTATTCTTCTTCTCAAAATATATAACCGCTTAATGTTATTCTGTTTCAACTTGTGCCATAAAAGTATCTAGTTCTCCTTCATCTCAAAATATACAACTGCTCAATGTTATACTCTCACAACCTGTACCACAAGAGTATCTAATTTTTACAGTTGCAATTGTATTTATCTATGTTACAAAAGTATCTACTCTTGCCAATTTACAAAGGTATTCAACCTTCTGTAACATCCACTGCTACTTATAAAACCCCTCAACTGATTCTGGATCCAGCTTTTCCATTGTCTCTGCCTCTCACCCCCACTCTCACTTTATCCCTTACCCCATATTCTATATTACCACCTTATTCCTATTCCATCCCAAAATGGCTCCTCCTAAATCCTGCTCATTCACACTGGGGTCTGCCCTCAGTTTACTTTACCTCTTTTTGCTTACCTTCCCTTATGCGCTCACTTTAACCCATAGTGCCCCCATTCCAATAATCTACTCCCCCAGGCACCTATATACCCCACCATATCTCTCCCATGCACATTATAACCCCCACTACCATTCATGCAAACTCAAAACCATTACTACAAACCCTAACCTTAAACCCTACTCTCCCTCTGACCTCTCCCATCCCCCCTCAAATGCGCCCTACTCAATGCTCGTTCAGCCAGAAACAAAATTCCCTTACTCGCTGACCTTATTACTGATTACAATCTTGATATACTTTGCCTCACGGAAACCTGGTTCCAAGACTCTGACATGGTTCTAGTAAACCAACTATGCCCCAAAGCATATTCAATCAATATATGTAACAGATTACATGGAAGAGGAGGAGGTGTAGCTATTATCTCTAGATCCAACTTATAACTCTCTACTGTTGAATCCACTTCCAACTCAGACATGGACTCTATTACTGTCTCCAACTCCATGCTTTCTTTGCACCTTCTATACCGAGCTCCCCAGACTGACTCATCTGATCTCTCCACGATCCTAGATACAGCATGCTCACCCCAACCTACCTTACGCCCTCTAATTATTTTAGGAGATCTAAACTTACACTCTACATCTTCAACACAATCCTCCTCCTTCCTCCAAGCAATGAACACCCTTCACTTCACCCAAATACTACAACACCCTACACACTCTAAAGGAAACATCCTTGACTTAATATTTATCCAACAACACCCTCTTTTCAATGATCAGGTACCACACACTATCCAACCCATACCCTGGTCTGATCATGCTCTCATCCTCTTCACCGTCCCCTACTCCTCCCACAGAAGTCAACCACACATCCATCTCCAACACACCCGTAAATTCAAACAATTCAATGCAGCCAACTTCCTGGAGCAAACAATCCCATCACTTGACCTACTAAATAACAAAAACCTGAACCAAGAGTCCTTCATCTCTAAATGGAATGAAATCCTATCTGCAGCCTCCCTACTTCCACCCAAGCAACTTCCTCAAAAACACTGCAGAAGAACCCCCTGATTCTCTACAAACCTGAGAAACCTGAAAAGGGAGCTTAGACGCCTTGAACGTAAATGGAGACGCACTCAAGACCCCAATATACATATTGCTTACACAACCAAACTTCAAACCTACTGCTCAGAAACCCTCACTCATAAAAGAGAATATAATGAAAATATTATCCAACGAGTGCTTAATAAACCAAGAGAGCTCTTCTCCATCACCAAATCCTTAATAAACGAACAGCTACACAAGACCAGCCACCAAAAATAACTGCACAAGCTATAGCTAACCATCTGACCTCTAAATTCCTCCCACCTTTGTCAACCAATAACCCTCAACCTACTATTGACCACAGCACCCAACCACATGATGCAACCTTCTCAAACTCATGGAATGAGTTTCATCCCATTACATTAGATAATGTATCTGATGTTATTAAAGATTTGAATGCTTCAACCTCTGCCCTTGACCCTTGTCCTGTCCCCTGGATCAAATCTACCAGAAGTTCCCTCAGCCCCTACATTCTGAGTATTATACAAACCTCTCTCCAGACTGGTTCCGTACCACCTCCACTTAAGTGTGCCTCTATCCGCCCAATCTTAAAAGGAGCAAAACTAGACCCCACCTCCCCTTTCTCCTATAGACCCATCTCTAGTATTCCTTTCCTTGCAAAAATAGCCGAGAAACTTGTCCAAACCCAACTTCAGAACTATATTGATGACCACGCTCCCTTCGATTTATTCCAACATGGTTTCAAAAAGAATCACGGAGTTGAAACCCTCCTCACCTCTCTACTAGATTCCCTGTATTTACACACCCAGAACCCCGTTCAAGGATGCCTACTTATTTTCCTTGACTTATCCGCTGCTTTTGACTCTCTCCCCTACCATCAACTCCTAATCAGACTTCGTGAAATAGGACTGAGAGGCACAACTCTAAAATGGTTCCAATCCTACTTAGACACCAGAACCCAACACTTCCGTTATTGGAAGTGATACCTCCCTCCCATTTACACTAAAACAAGGTGTCCCCCAAGGATCTAGTCTTTCTGCGTTACTTTTCAATATCTTCCTTCAACCTGTCTGCAAGATTTTCCAAAACTATGGCATTCAGTACCAATTATATGCAGATGACATGATGTGCTTCACCCCATTCAACCTCACTAATCCTAATTTTACTAAACTGAATGAATGTCTAATCAGCCTCAAATCTTGGCTCTCCCAGCACAACCTACTAATTAACCAATCCAAAACAGAGGTCCTTCAAGTTTTCTCCAATCCCTCATACACCCCTCCTCCAACCCTCACCTTTGGTGATCTCACACTCACTATAAAAAACCAAGTGAAATATCTTGGAATCATCCTTGATCAGAACCTCTCCTTCTCTGATCAAATAAAGAGAACCACCAATACAGTATATGCAAAGCTACGTACTCTCCGGAATCTCAAACCTCTCTTAAGCCCGACTCCTTTCGTACTGTCTGTCAGGCCCTCACAACCCCCTCACTTGACTACTGTAATCTGATCTATCATGGCCTCCCCAAGAACACCATTCAACCACTCCAACTAGCCCAGAATACGTTAGCGCGGCTCATAACCAACAACCCCAGATGATCCCATATTACACCAGTCCTCTATGATCTCCACTGGCTCCCAATTCAACACCGAGCTAAATTCAAGGTTCTTACTCTTATACACAAAATTATCTCAAAGGAGTCAGCTCCATGCCTCTCCCCACTCCTTGCCTTCTCCAATAATACAAGAACATACTGTTCCTTTACTAAAAACCTACTGGCCATACCAACAACTAAAAGGCACTGTAAACAATCTACAAGCAACAGGGCCTTCTCTCTCTATGCTCCGTCCCTATGGAATACCCTTCCTCATGAGCTGCGTAACTGTGTGAGCCACTCTGAGTTCCATAAGAAGTTAAAAACCCACCTCTTCCTTGAACATTTTTCCCTACCACCCTAGTATCTAACCCTCTACATCTACCTCCCCGCCCATGCTCCTTCAAATCCTATAACACAACCATCTGTAGCTCTATATATACATATGTAAATAGTTGATCATTGATCATTGTAATTAGTTCATAAATTAGTTCTTATTGTTCGCCTATGTATCCTTGTTACTTTGTTCTTTGTAAACAGTTGAAACACACTGCCTTGAAACGTTCTATGTAAACCGTCTTGATTTGTAGAAAGACGGTCTATAAAAAATGTTAAATAAATAAATAAATAAAATAAATATTTTGCGAGGACTGTGGGATGGGGCACCACAGGTGGAGGGTTCCTGGCTCGCAGGATGCTGCAGGGTTGTGAGCGTGCGAAGCAGACACTGCGGGACTATCGGCGGCCGATTACGCACAAATTACTTACAAGACTATGTGAGGCCTTACCGAAGGTTGCGGTGTCCCGCTATGAAGCTACACTCTTCCGGGCGGTGTTTAGCCTGGCCTTTTTTGGGCCTTCCATGTGGGGGAATTGGTGGTGAACAGTTTGTATGTGAAGTTTGTGGGGGGCAAAAGGGGAGGAGTGATGATGATATGGGGTGGGGGGATATCTGCAGGTGGGAAGGGTGGAGCACCGGGTCCAACTACCCGGTTACAGTGCATGGGCAAGTTTATTTGCAATCAACCATGTGTATTTTATGTACACGTCTTCCTCTCATGCAGAATGATCGTTATCCCCATTTATCTCTCAAACATATGCACAACTGCAAGAATCACATGCAAAATGCCAATGTCTGAGAGCCACCCCAATACACGTGTATAAAATTGCCACTTATACGCGTAGTTGCCCATTTTAGAAAGCTGAGATTTGAGCTGCTTGAGTGCCAGACATTCTAACCTCGAGGAGGGAGTTAAGTAGAAAAGGCAATTTCTGCCCTGGGGAGTAGAATTACTGGTAAAAGAGGTATTAAAACACCAGCGTACTCTACTAGGCCATCTGGTGGTGAAAGTGCCAGAAACAAAACTTCTGGATTGGTACATGGCATATGATCAATGGCATTTTCCTCCACAAAAAGGACTCTGAAGACTTGAAGTGCAAGTAGTAGGATATCAGATGGAAGACCAAGCAAAAGGCTAGCAAGTTGGTCCTGTTGGGCAGCAAAGCACCCTGACAGAAGTGTACTATCAGGTCCAACAAACAGTAGATGAAAAAAAAAAAACATGTAGAAGGAATGGATGAAAATCTACCAATATACATGAGGAAGAAAGCAACAGAATTTGCAAAACAAGAGAAAAAGCTCTTCAATCCATTAGATCAGCAAACTAGGAACAACAAGGGGCAAATGCAGAAATTTGGTGGGATATACAAAGCATTACTCCATGATCAAAGATGCATGAGTGGTTAAGGAGATGTGAATTGAAACCTAAGGATAACAGATTGATGCTAGAAGTCAAGAACAGTGGATTACAGATGAGATAGTTTACAGCGAGCATAGAAAAAACTGGTAAAAATGACGTGTAGGTTCCTTAAGGAAGAGATGGAAACAGATACTCATCTCTACAGAAACGTGGTATGCCTAATATACTGAAAACTTTACAAACATTACAACATTGCTATACTGAAAAAGCATTGGGATCGTGATCCTAACAAAAATGTGGAAAGGAAGAGCTTATGATCACCTGGGACGTTGCCATTCCAACCAATAAAAAGCTGGATGACAGAAGACAATACATTGTAGTGAAAGTGAAGAACACGAGAAGAGCATTGATAATAGAAGTCTCAGTGCCAAGCAATTATTCTGTGCATTGAATGGAGAATGAGAAAATCTTTAAGTACCAAGCAATGCAGTCAGAGATGAAGAAAATGTGGCAGAAGAGCACTGAAATTGTTCCCATCATATTAGGTGCTACAGGCTTGATTAAAAGGAATTTTCAAGCACAACTTGATAAATTGCCTATACAGTACATGTCACATTTTATGAGTTCCAGAAGGAGGTTCTCTTTGGCATGATGCATATACTATGATGAGCATTAGCAGTAAATTTGGGAGACTGAAATCATACTCAACTTACTCTGGATTAGGAATTTGCGATGGCTATGTGCCTTAGAGGTGCATAGTTGTCACTTGCAAACCAAGGATATTCAATCCGGGGCCATATCTAGCTACTGGCATTGGATATCCGGGATCACCGCGCAGCTGCACATGGTGCAGAAGCTAACCATGCAGCGGCAATATTCAGCTGCTTGCCCGGTTAGATCTGGTAGCAAAAGTTAGGACAGCTTTCGTCGCTGAGGGATAACCAGGCAGCGGCTGAATATCACCATTGCACAGTTATTCCTTGGTATGCCCCTGGAATGCCCCCGACACACCTTGATGCTAAGCGGTTAGTATTGGGGTGTAGAGTGGTATCACTCAGGGATATTCAATGGCACTAATAATGATAGTACTGCTGAATATCCCACTTAGGGGCATCTACATGGTTTACAGCTCTGTAAACTGTAAAAATGCCTTTGATTATTGGACCCGAAGATCCTGACTCAATGGTATGTGCAAAATTAACTCGTTTTTAGAAATTGTCCCATAGATGAAGGCTTTCTGAGGAAGGTTGAGGATATGGACACATAAAGAGCTCCTGATGACAACAGCAGGTAGCTCCACCATACCAAACATTCTACTCCTATCCTTCCCTTCTTACTCTCATACATCTTTGATTGTACCTTGTCCAGATGTCATGGCATACAGTCACCTATCACCCTCTCATTGCTGACTTCATCCATAGTATGAGCATGAGTGGCATAGAAACATAGAAACATAACAGCAGAAAAAGACTGCATGGCCTATCTAGTCTGCCCTTCCATATCAACTACAATAGTCCCCTTTTAGTTTTAGAGATTCTCTGTGTTTGTCCCATGCTTTTTTGAATTCAGATACTGTCCTCATCTCTACCACCTCCACTGGGAGACTATTCCACACATCTACCACTCTTTCCATAAAGAAATATTTCTGAAAGGTTGTGAGCCAAGGAAACAGGGAGGAATAGAATGTTATCCACAGAGAATGAGAAAGGAGGAAGGGGGAAGGTGGGTTTATGGGGAAAGCTAAGAAGCTGAGTTTTGGCCATGTTCAATTTCAAATTAGGATGAGACATCCAGGCAACAATGTCAGACATGTCTTTCTGTTCGTGCGTGCTGTAGGAGAGAGGTGTGCACAGGTGTCTACACCTGTTATCTCACTAGAAAAAGTGTGATGTGGGCTCACCTCAAATCACCTTCACTGTTGTGATGGTATGGCTGTAGCCCTGCCGATGTCCCCTCCATGTGGGTCTGTGTGTTTGCATATGCACCCATTTCCAGACCTGCAAATTCTCTATATTGCATGCTAAAACAAAAAAGGTGAAGCGTATTAGTATGAATTGGGCTGAGTGGCACGTGTAGGCCAGTGTTTCAACTTGCTGATATGAGGGGGATAGCACACTTCACTTGCCATACTACCAGCTACCTGCCCTTGTTTTCTGTGCTCAGCACCAAGAACATTATGAGCCTTTTCTGTGATCAACACATGTATCTTGCCAGCCATGCATTGACTGCAAGTGTGAGGCAGATGGCTGGTAATTAGATATGTGTGTGAGCCACAGCCATACCCAGAAACTTGCCCACACCTACTACCAATATGTTCATGGCTACTGTACTTGAGCTACAGCCATGCAGAGTGTGTGGAGAGATGGCACAGCATTATGTTCCTTCTAAGGTAGGGTCTAACTGCATACACATAGCAGACATTCCCTGCAGTGGGAATGCCTCCCTTTGTTGCACACTCTGCCAATCAAAGTAGCAAAGGATAGATTATTTTGATGAGTATATGTGTTGTTAGTCTCTATGAGTGAAGGAATGGATGTCACATAGTGATATAGTGCTATTGTTTCCTTACCTACAGACGAGTCCACGGAAAATGATGCTGCAGAAGGCACCAGGACTGAGGCCAGAAACCCAGATGTCAGTGATGGGCACCAGTCACAGACCCAGACAGCCATGATGGAGGCTGAGGAACATGTCTAGATGGAGGACCAGATAAAGAGACTGGAGATTACCATGGATAAGGAGGCAGATAGGTGTGGTGGGATCCAGGTTGAGAACAAGGAGGGAGACCTCCAACTTCCTGTGCCATCTACATTACATAATGAGATTTGGCCAGTTGCTGGAGATGCCAGAGCAGGAGAAGGCCAGAACCAGCACAGAACTCAGAGAGGCCAGCAGTTATTGAGATGTGGAGAGCAGTTGGTGCTATTAAATCAACATCTCCTGAAAGTCTACGAAAGGAGACTGCTACTTCTGGAGAGAGGTCTACAATTGTAAGTCTTTACTTCTGGTAATTTTTCTAAATCTTGGGGAAAAAGGAATTATTTAGATTAAAGCTGATTTATCTGTGAACCTGGTGTATTTTTTTAAATCAATCAGGGCCTACTAGCATCAAAGAGCTTTCAGTTTAAATTTAAAACACAGCAGAGAGCTTTATGATTAAATTTAAACCACAAGACTCCCTCCCAGGGGGAGTCCCAAGCAAGGGCTGTGGGACTCCCCCTGGAAATTGGTCACAGATTACCTTAGAAGCACAGGACAGGACGTATAGCAGCCAGTTTTTAATATGTCTTTTCCCCTCCCTCCCCAACACCCAAGCACTCCTGGGATAATTGTAGCTTTATAGGTGCATAAACCTCTCAAAGGAAAGGTGGTTCCATATTTACTCTCAGGTGAAGATGTTTATCCTCATCAGGTATACATTAAGGACCTAGGATTAATTAAGCTTCAGGTGAACAAAATACATTAAACGTATTAGGTGTAGTTTAATTAATATAAGTATCCCTAGCAACCCTTAGTAAGTAAAGGGCTTAAATACCTAAACACAACCTTATGCAGACAGCAGTCCAGCAGCAAGATGGGGGTTTTCCAGTCTTTTGTACTGAGTGTCACATGTTTGATTTTCTACCAGTTGGTGAGGGGTCTTACGTGTACAATAAGTGCAAGGAACTCTTTACTCTCAGGGAACGAGTCCAATCTCTGGATGCTAGAGTATCAGACTTGGAGGACATAAGGAAGACAGAGAGGTACATAGACGAGACCTACAGGGATATAGTACTGAAGTCCCATTTTCAGTCTGGCAGCATCCCTGTTGCCATGGAGGAGAGAGGTCACGTGACAGAAGAGCATGGTGTGGCAGGAAGTGATCCTGTATCTAGGACCTGTCCTCCAGGTGGTGTAAAACCCTCTCGCACCGAGGAAGTTTCCCCAGGGCCATGTGCCCATGAGAGAAAGGTTAGGACAGCCATTATAGTTGGTGATTCGATCATTAGGCATGTAGATAGCTGGGTCACTGGTGGACATGAGGACAGCCTGGTAGCATGCCTGCCTGGTGTGAAGGTAACGGACCTCACACTCCACCTAGACAAGGTCTTAGATAGTGCTGGGGAGGAGTCTGCTGTCTTGGTACATGTTGGTACCAATGACATAGGCAAATGTGATAGGGAGGTTCTGGAGGTTAAATTTAGGCTTTTAGGTAGGAAGTTGAGATCCAGAATTTCCAAGGGTAGCATTCTCCGAAATGCTTCCCGTTTCACGTGCAGGACCCAAAAGACAGGAAGAGCTCCGGAGTCTAAATACATGGATGAGATGATGGTGAAAGTATGAGGGTTTTGGATTTGTTAGAAACTGGGGAACATTCTGGGGAAAGGAGGGGCTCTTCCGAAGGGATGGGCTTCAACTTAATCAGGATGGAACCAGGCTGCTGGCATTAACCTTTTAAAAGGAGATAGAGCAGCTTTTAAACTAAATAATAGGGGAGATCCGACAGTCGCCCAAGAGCAGATGCTTCAGAACAATGTATCCTTGAAGGATACTAGCAAAAGAATGAAGTTAGGGCATATCAGCAGAGAGGTTCCAATAAAGACAAAAGTAGCCCAAAGGCCTTGAGTACGGAGCAGATAGAGCTTAAAGATTCCAAATTACCCCTGCCTACTGATAGCCAGATTAATATGAATAAAATACAGTCTCTAAAATGCTTGTATGCAAATGCTAGAAGTCTAAAAAATAAGATGGGAGAGTTAGAATATATAGCACTAAATGAGAGGTTAGATATGATTGGTATCTCAGAGAAATGGTGGAAGGAGGACAACCAGTGGGACACTGATACCTGGGTACAAACTATATCATAATGATAGAGTTGATCAAATTGGTGGAGGGGTTGCGCTCTATGTTAGAGAGGGCATTTAGTCACAAAGGATTAAAGCTTTTCAGGAAACAAAATTTGCTGTAGAATCTCTATGGATTGAAATTCCACATAAAAAGGGGAAGGTGATGGCCGTGGGGGTGTACTACTGACCGCCTGACCAGAATAAACAAATGGACGATGAAATGCTCAAAGAAATTAGGGAAGCTAACAAAAGTTACAGCTCAGTAATAATAATGGGTGATTTCAATTACCCTGGTATTGACTGGGTCAGTGTTACGACAGGACATGCTAGGGAAATAAAGTTTATAGATGAAATAAATGACTGCTTCTTGGAACAGCTGTTTCGTGAACTGACCAGAGGGGAAGCCATTTTAGACCTAGTCCAGAACTGGTGCAAGAGATAAGTGTGTTGAGGCCACTTAGCAATAGTGATCATAGCATGATCACGTTTGATTTAATTAATGGAGGAGGGATGGTAAGGAAATCCACAGTACTACCTTTTAACTTTCGAAAAGGAGACTATGATAAAATGAGGAAAATAGTTAAGAAAAAAATAAAAGGAGCAGTTGCAAAGATTAAAGATTTACATCAAACTTGGGTGTTGTTTAAAAATGCTATCTTGTAAGCCAGACCAGCTTTATTCTATGATTTAAGAAAAGTGGAAGGAAGTCCAAAAAACTGCCAGCATGGCTTAAAAGTGAGGTCAGAGAGGCTGTTATTGCCAAAAAAGCTTATTTCAGGAAATGGAAAAAAGAGTCAAATTATGAAAACTGGAAACAGCACAAGCCCTGGCAAGTTAGATGCAAGGCATTGATAAGGCAGGCAAAGAGAGAATTTGAGAAGAAGCTTGCTGGGGAAGCAAAATCACATAAAACCTTTTTCAAGTACATTTGTAACAAAAAACCTTTGAGAGAGTCAGTTGGACCATTAGATGATAGAGGGGTGAAAGGGGCACTAAGAGGGGACAAGGCCATAGCGGAGAGACTGAATGAATTCTTTGCTTTGGTCTTTACTGAGGAAGATGTAGGGATGTTACCCATGACTGAAGTGGTATTTAAAGGTGATACTGTGGGAGAACTGAAAGAATATCGATACACCAGGAAGATGTATTACAACTATTTGATAAACTGAAGAGTAGCAAATCACCTGGACTGGATAGTATACATTCAAGGGTGTTGAAAGAACTGAAATATGAGATTGCAGACCTGCTATTAGTAATCTGTGAACTATCATTAAATTCATCTGTAATACCTGAAGATTGGAGGATGGCCAATGTAACACCAATTTTTAAAAGGGGTTTCAGGGGTGATCCTGGAAACTACAGAATGGTGAGCTTGATGTCAGTACTGGGGAAAATGGTAGAAACCATCATAAAGAACAAAATTACTGGACATTTAGATAGTCATGGTTTAATGGGAGACAGCCAACATGGCTTTAGACAAGGAAGATCTTGTTTTACTAATCTGTTATGTTTTTTTAAGGTGTGAATAAACAGACAAAGGTGGGTTGGTTGATATAGTGTATCTGAACTTTCAAAATGCCTTTCACAAGGTCCCTCATCAGAGACTTTTGGTAAAACTAAAAAGTCATGGAGTAGGAGGCAGTGTACTATTGTGGATCAGGAACTGGTTAAAAGATAGAAAGCAGAGGGTAGGGCTAAATGGCCAATTTTCCCAATGGAGAAAGGTGAATAGTGGAGTACCCCAGGGATCTGTGATGGGCCCGCTGCTTTTTAATATATTCATAAATGACCTGGAAATGGGAATAATGAGTGAGGTTATCAAATTTGCAGATGATACAAAACTATTTAAAGTTGTTAAAACCCATGATAAATTGGAAGACTGGGCATCCAAATGGCAGATGAAATTGAATGTGGACAAGTGCAAAGTTGTGCATCTAGGAAAGAACAACCCAAACTATGGTTACACGTTGCAAGGTTCCACATTAGGAACCACCAGCCATGAAAAAGATTTAGGCATCATCATAGATAACATGTTAAAACCCTCCACGCAGTGTGCAGCAGCGGCCAAGAGAGCAAATAGAATGCTAGGTATCATAAGGAAAGGAATGGAAAATAAAACAAAGGATGTTATAATGCCTCTGTATCATTCCATGGTGCGACCGCACTTTGAATATTGTGTGCTATTCTGGTCGCCGTATCGTAAAAAGGATATGGCATTATTAGAAAAGGTACAGAGAAGAGCCACCAAAATGGTAAAAGGGATGGAAGGATACCCCTATGAAGAGAGGCTAGAAAGTTTAGGGCTCTTCAACCTGGAAAAGAGACGACTGAGGGGAGATATGATAGAGGTCTACAAAATAAATGAATGGAGTGGAATGGGTAAACGTAGATCGATTGTTTATGTCATCAGAATATAGAAAGACTTTGGGACATGCAATTAAGCTACAGGGTAACCTATTTAAGACTAATAAGAGACAATATGTTTTCACTCAACGTGTAATCATACTCTGGAATTTGTTACCGGGGGATGTAGTAAAGGCTGTTAGTGTAGCTGGGTTTAAAAACGTTTTAGACAAGTTCCTGGAGGAAAGGTCCATAAACCATTATTAAAAGGGCCCCAGGATATCAATGCTTGACCCAATTCAAGCACTGAGGATCCTGTGTCTCTTAGGGAAGCTGCTAGGTACTTATGACCTAGATTGGCCACTGTTGGAAACAGGATACTGGGCTTAATGGACATTGCTCTGACCCAGTATGGCATATCTTATCTTCTTATGTTCTTAAGTCCTAGCAGAGCATCCCCACAAAATCAAGCAGCAAGTGAGAATGCTTACCATTATCATTAGTGAGCATCAGCTGAGGATGGACGATGAACAGTTGGCAGTTGCAGAGTTCAGGCTACAACTCCAGGAGGCAGTGGCAGATAGACAACATGAGGTGTCTGAAGTCCTCCTAGTTGAGATCCACTCCCTGTATACACCATCACCCAGATAGTTATGCTGCTACCTACCACAGCACTATCTATATCCGGTGTCTCCCAGGCAGCACATGTCACACATAAAAGGAGGGCGACAAAATACTCCTCCACTTCCAAGGCCTCCTGATCCTCCCAACATCCAGACAGTTTGTAAACACCTCCACCTTCACAAATTTTAGATCCGGTACCCTACCAGTGTCATCATGCCATAGGGCTCACCAACACAAAGGGATGCTGGATGGTGTGTCAGAAAGCTCTTCTGAGAGCACTGACATGTCATCCAGCATAAAAGTATGGATTCCTATGTGGAGTCAGAAACAGGGAGATGGCAGGAAAGGGAAGAGAGGCAGGGTAAAAGTAAGAATCCTGAGGTAAAAAATAAACGCTCATGACCACATTGTGTACCATGAGAGATGGGATGAGGATGGGGAAAGTGTATGACCTAGTGATAGGTGGGGGAGCTGGGGATAGGATAGTGATTGCGGGAATGGGACCAAGGTAGTAATGAGGAATGGGTAAGAGGATGGCCAGAGGGGAGAGGTTTGGGCTTTGGTAGGATGGAGGGAAGCAGGCTTTAGGCAGAACAGATGGAGGAAGAGGTTTGGGTGGTTCTTGTATAGATGGATAGATAGAAATAACTATAGATATTGATATAAATATGTACTGTATAGATACATATAGCTATAGTTATCGAGAGAGATATAGATAGATTTGTTAAATAAAGCACTAACCTTTGCAGAAAGTGTTTATGGATCAGTTCATTTCTTGCTGTTGGCCCAACCTAGTGGGGATAGATTGTATCCTTCTGCATCAGGGCTTCAGCACCCTCCTCAGTGTCCTCCGGCAGTGGTTGTCTGCCCTATAGTGCCAGATTATACAGCATGCAGGAGGGCATGATTATTCAGCAGACCAAGGGGTCCTGTACAGGAGTTCTAATGGTTAGAGCACAGTGCTGGTGACCAATAAGATTAGGATCTGAATCCCACTGGTACTGCTTGTGGCCTTGGGTGAGTCACTTAATTCTCCACTGCCTCAGATACAAAATTTTGATTGTAAGCCTTCTGGGGACAGAGATATACCTACTGTACATGACTATAACTTGCCTTGAATCACTACTGAACGATGCAAATGCAATGTGTGCCTTTGATTCAGTCCTGACTCCTGGTGACCCAGAAGCTCCTGGGTGTTCTTGGCAGTGTCACCAGAAGTAGATTGCCAGGCCTTTCTTCTGAGGCAATGGAGGGTTAAGTGACTTGCCCAAGGCCACAAGGAGTATTAGTGGGAATTGCCACTAATTGCCACTAATTGCCAAAATAATCGAAAAGTTAGTACAGCGCCAAATCCAACAGCATATTGATACTGAAGCCCCACTGGATCCTTCCCAGCATGGGTTCAGAGAAGCACATGGGGTTGAAACCCTCCTCACCAACCTATTTGACCATCTAGTCTCTGGAACTGACAAAATGCATCAAGGATTCGCCCTCATATTCCTCGACATTGCAGCGGCTTTCGACTCGGTGAACCATGAGATCCTCATACAACGTCTCAGCGAGAAAGGAATTCAGGGAACAGCCCTAAAGTGGTGCAAGTCATACCTGACTAATAGATGGCAACATGTAAGGTCAGGCTCCACAACCTCTGAACCATTTTTACAGAACCAGGGTGTACCACAGGGCTCGTCACTATCTGCATTGATGTTTAACATCTACATGCAGCCCATATGTGCCCTAGCACGTTCATTCAAGGTCAACTGTCTAGCCTACGCAGATGACATCCTACTATACATCCCATTCAGGACCAACCATCCAGACCTCTCCCCGCTAACAAGATGTTTTGAGGCAACAGCAGAATGGTTCAGCACACAAAACATGAGAATCAACTACAGTAAAACAGATGTCCTTTTCATCTCAAGAAACCAGGACTTCACCCCTCCACTCTCTTTAAAGGTCGGCAACACAGAGCTGAAAACCAAACCCACAATCCGCTACCTTGGCGTCACACTGGATCAACAACTGGATCTGAAAACCCACATAAGAAACACAGTAAAAACAGTATACATGAAAATAAGGACCCTAAAACATCTCCGACCGCTGCTTGACTTCAGCGACTACCGTTCGATCTATCAGGCATTAATATTACCACATTTCGACTATGCCAACGTAATTCTACACGGTCTCCCTCAAGCAACACTGGCTCCTCTCCAGCTTGCAATGAACACTGCGGCAAGAGTACTAACAGGGGCTTCACGGAGAGAGCACATAACGCCAGTACTGATGAACCTCCATTGGCTACCAGTTCAAGCAAGAATCCGCCACAAAGTTCTAACCTTAACTTTCAAAGCCGCAAACACCCTGACCTCCACATCCCTCAGCAAGATGATACATAAAGTACCACAGAACAGAAACAGAAGACCCATGATGCAAAACACACTAGAGGTCCCAAAAGTAATAACAAAATGCACAAAAGCAACGACAAATAGGGCTTTTACGATTTACGCACCCAGAGCATGGAACGCGCTCCCCACCTCTATTCGAAACATCACTCACCTAATTGACTTCAGGAAGGCACTAAAGCAGCACCTATTCACCACATACTACCCTGAATCCAGCACTAGTAATCATACATATGCCCCCTCAGACAATCACTCATTGCAATTAAACAATCAGACTCAGCATGAAAAAGGATAATCAACTGATCGATCAGAAGATACCCACTGAAATGGAATCAGGACCCCCAGTGTAAATAAGATGTAGATATGTTATACAATGTACATAGTTCCCCCCAGTTACTTCCAAGTTGATCTCCTGTTTATTGTAAATGCAACTCAGGGTCCCTGTGTTGTATGGTTGATGTTGGATGTAAACCGCTCTGATCTAGAATAGAGCGGTATAGAAGAACTGTTAAATAAATAAATAAATAAATAAATAAATTGAGCCCTGGTTGCTTGGTTACCAAGCCAGTGTTCTAACCACTAGGCTACTCCTCCACTCCCTGAAAGATATGAGATATTAATTATTTAAAAAAAAATCGTGGCAGCGGGACGGCTGCTCCTAATTTTATAGTATTCTATAATTTCATCACGGCTGCTAATATTGGTTGCCACAGCTCTTAATGATAAAGCCTTTCTTTCAGCATGTTTCTAGGATCTCCCATTCCCATGTCTCCTTACTATGATAAACCTACTCTTATTCAATCTAATCTTGACAGCTTTTTTGTGTATACCACTATCACCTTCACAGAGAAAAGGAGAAAGAGAGAGCTGTCATGATATCTTAAACACAGACATAGTTTGTATCAGGCAGTGCACTTCTAAAGAAATATGCTAAGAAAGTTGATATGGTCTGCCATTCTTAAGAAACAAAGCTTCTAATAACATTGTCCACAGTGCCCTGTGCATACTAACAGCAGCACAGCACGGAATTCAGTGCACTGATACCATGACAGACAAGACAGCCTCCTTTCCCTGTTTCTCTGGTCTACACTCTGAGAAGCCACTTCTTGCTCATCTGAAGTCTGTTACACAAGTGACCATAAAGCGTAGTTACTCACCTGTAACAGGTGATCTCCAGGAACAGCAGGAATTTAGTCTTCACATATGGGGTATCATCGGTACCGACGGAGCCTGCACCGGAACGCTCCCCAGCGTCCAATAGGAATGCTTTTGGGAGCATCCCTCAGCACATGCGTGCTGCCTTCCCACCTTTCCAACTGTCCCTCTTCAGTTAAGTTTGTAGCTGAGTGAAAGGATAGAGGGAGAGAGGAAAGAGACAGAGAGATAGAGAGACAACTCCTAGGGGAGGTGGGTGGGTTGTGAAGACTAAATTCCTGCTGTTCCCGGAGATCACCTAGTAACTACGCCATTTCCAGGAACAAGCAGGAATGTAGTCTTCACATATGGGGACTCCCTAGCTGAAGATGCCAGGGAGATAGCACCAGGAAGCTGCCACCTATAGTAAGGTGGGCCATGCTTCCTCCCATGGATCTCTGGCATCCCACCAGGGTTGGTGGGTAGGAGTTGAATTAGGTCTGAAAGATATTTTGAAGAACAGCTTGGCCAAAGAAGGCATCCCGATGGGAGGCTTTATCTAGGCAGTAGTGGGCTGTAAAGTTGTGTACTGAAGCCCAGGTGGCTGCTCAATCCAAAATATGAAGGTTCCTTTCTGCATTAGAGGCATGAGTCCTTGGAAAGAATACAGGAAGATAAATTGATTGATTTAAATGAAAAGGTGAAACCACCTTTGGCATAAAGTGTGGATGAGTTCTGAGAACAACCTTATCATGGTGAAACCTAGTATAAGAAGGATCAGCCACTAAAGCTTTCAATTCACTAATGCGACATGAGAGGTGATTGCAATCAGGAAGATGACCTTCCAGGACAAAAGCTTTAGGGTTGTAGTAGCTAAAGGTTCAAAAGGCGGTTTCATGAGCTGCCCGAGAACTAGGTTTAAATCCCATGCCACCGGTGGTGGCCTGATGGGAGGCTTTGTTAATAGAAGACCTCTAATAAATCTTGATATGAGTGGATGAGAGGAAATTGGTTGTCTATTTAGAGGCTTATAGGAAACTGCAATTGCACTAAGATGGACTCTTACTGAATTGGTCTTTAGAACAGAATTTGATAAATGAAGTAGAAACTCTAGTATCGATTCCAAAGGTATCATAAGGGGGTTTAACCCTTTCTGTGAACACCATATAGTAAAACATTTCCACTTGAAGACGTAAGAACGTCTTGTGGAAAGTTTTCTAGAAGCTTGAAGAATATCCTTTACCTTTTGGGAAAGGTTGAGGTCCCGAAGGTCTAAGCTTTCAGCAACCAGGCCCTGAGATGCAGGGACTGGGGATTCAGGTGCCATAGCATCCCGTTCTCTTGGGAGAGGAGATCTGGAGCATAGCCTAACTCCAGAGGTGCAGCTTGAGAGAGATGTAGAAGCAGGGGATACCATGTTTGGCATGGCCACCGTGGTGCTATGAGGATCCTCTGTCTCTCTGAAGCTTGAAGAGTGTTTTGGGGATGAGGGGAATGGGTGGGAAGGCATAGAGGAAGTCGTGATCCCAGTGAAGAAGGAAGGCGTCACTTGCCTGGCAATTTTGAGCCAGAATCCTGGAACAGAACTGGGGAAGTTTGGCATTCAATGGACTAGCAAATAGTTCTATGTCTGGGGTTCCCCAGATCTGAAATATCTTGGCCACCTGGTCTAGGTGGAGAGACCATTCGTGAGGCAGCAGTACTCGACTGAGTTTGTCTGCCCAAAGGTTTTGAATGCCTGGAAGATATACCACGAGAAGGTGAATTTGATGCTCTCTGGCGAGGGCCCATAGTCGTAAAGCTTCGTTGCATAACAATAGAGAGCCTGTTCCCCCTTGCTTGTTCACGTAGAACATAGCTACTTGATTGTCTGTTTGGACTAGGACTGTCTTGTAGCTGAGCTGGGCATGAAATACTCGAAGAGCTAGATAGATTGTTCTGAGTTCCAGGAGGTTTATGTGAAGACAAGCCTCCTGTGGAGTCCAGGTACCTTGGGTAGAGAGATAGAAACATAGAAACATAGAAACATAGAAACATGATGACAGAAAAAGACCACAAGGCCCATCTAGTCTGTCCTTCCATAACAACAACTACAACAGTCCACTTTTTACCTTTAGAGATCCTCTGTGTTGGTCCCATGCTTTTTTGAATTCAGTTACTGTCCTCATCTCTACCACCTCCACTGGGAGACTATTCCACGGATCCACTACTCTTTCCGTAAAGAAATATTTCCGCATATCACTCCTGAATCTATCTCCCTTCACCCTCATCCCATGTCCCCTCGTCGCAGAACTTGCTTTCAATTGAAAGAGGCTCTCTCCCTGAACATTTATGCCACGGAGGTATTTAAACATCTCAATCATATCACCTCTATCCCGCCTTTCCTCTAAGGTGTACATATTAAGATCCTTAAGTCTGTCCTCATATGCTTTATAATGAAGACTACTAATCATCTTAGTAGCAACCCTCTGCATTGACTCCATCCTGTTCACATCCTTTTGAAGGTGCGGTCTCCAGAATTGCACACCATACTCCAAATGAGGTCGCACCAAAGACTTATACAGAGGCATAATCACCTCCTTTTTTCTGCTAGCCATTCCTCTCCGTATGCACCCAAGCATCCTTCTAGCTTTTGCCGTCGCCTTTTCTACCTGTTTAGCTACTTTAAGATCATCGGACACAACTACGCCTAGGTCCCGCTCTTCTTTAGTGGACAAAAGTACTTCACCTCCTATGCTGTATTGCTCCCTTGGATTGCTGCAGCCAAAATGCATGACCTTACATTTTTTAACATTAAATCCCAGCTGCCAAATTCTAGACCATTCTTCAAGCTTAGCTAGATCCCTCCTCATGTTATCTACACCTTCCTGGGTGTCTACTTTATTGCAGATTTTGGTTTCATCCGCAAAGAGGCAAACCTTACCCGACAGCCCTTCCGCTATATCACTAACAAAGATGTTAAAAAGAATCGGACCAAGGACAGATCCCTGGGGCACACCACTGGTAACATCCTTCTCCTCAGAGTGAGCTCCATTTACTTGTACTCTTTGTCGCCTCCCACCCAACCAATTTCTAACCCAAGCAGTAACTTTAGGGTCCATCCTTAGGGTGCTCAGTTTGTTTATAAGTCGCCTGTGAGGAACAGTGTCAAAGGCTTTACTGAAATCTAAATACACCACATCTAGAGCTCTCCCTCGGTCCAACTCCCTGGTCACCCAGTCAAAGAAATCAATCAGATTTGTCCCCATCCCACCTGTGATGCATCTGTTGTTAGGGTGGCCTAGAATAGGGATTGCTGGAAAGGAGACCCCACTAGAAGATTTTCCAGTGATTGCCACCATTGTAGGGACAAGATCAGTCGTTGTGAGTTTGATATCTTGTCCGACAGAGGTCCTGTGGCTGTGTCGACTGTGTGGATAGGATCCACTGGGCTGCTCGCATATGAAGGTGAGTGTAGGGAACCACATGAATCGTAGATGCCATATGTCCCAATAGTTGTAGTAGTTCTCGAGCAGTTAGGTAGGACTTCACCGCTGCTTGAGAAGCTAGTTGCATTATACGAAGACAGCGGGGTTGTGTGAGAAAAGTCCTTGACTGTCTGATATCTAGACGAGCTCCTATGAACTCTAGGGACTGAAACAGAGCAAGTTGGGATTTTGGGAGGTTTATGACCAATCCCAAGTATTGAAGGATTCGCATTGTGCGAGACAGTGCAGAGCTGGCTTCTGAAACCGTGGGGGCTCGAATGAGCCAATCGTCCAAGTAAGAGAAGACGAATATCTCCAGGGTTCACAGAAATGCAGCTACTACTGTCATGCATTTCATAAACACTCTTGGTGCCGAAGCCAGACCAAAGGGAAGAACCCTGTATTGGAAATGTTTTCCCTTGAAAAGGAATCGTAAGAATTTCCTGTGATCTGGATGGATCAGAATGTGAGTATATGCATCCTTTAGATCTAGAGAACAAAGCCAATCCTGACTTTGAAGGTATGGCAGAAGAGTTCCCAGAGAAATCATTTTGAACTTTTCTCGGAACAGATATTTGTTCAATTCTCTGAAGTCTAGAATGGGTCTGTGTCCTCCTGTTTTCTTTGGAATAAGAAAATAGGGGGAGTAGAACCCTGCACCCTGTTGAAGAATGGGAACCTCCTCTATTGCTCCTTGAGCAAGGAGTGTTGAGACCTCTTGATCCAGTAGATTGCTTGTAGAGGTTTGGGAATTGAACTGTCTTACGATTGTAGGAGGGGGCATACTGTGAAAATGAAGCTTGTAAACCTCTCCCACAATGGACAGAGTCCAGTTTTCTGCTGTTATTTGGTGCCCTCTGTTGGCAAAATGACACAACCTGCCTGGAATGTTTAGGGGTTCTGGAACTTTCAGAGGCAGGAAGGCTAAGTTCTCTATGAAGGAGTCAAAGCCCTTGAGGGGGCTTGGCCTGTGGAGCTGGTTGAGCTCTAAGGCCTTTGGCTTCTTTTGTCTGGATTGTTGTTGTTGACCCTTCTGGGCAACTTGACCCTGAGCTTGCCCTTGCTGGGTATAGGACAGATAAAACTTCCTCTTTTTGCTGAAAAAGGGTTTTTATAGGGTTTCTTTTTGGCTGGAGTGGCTGTAGATTTTGACAATCTATCTAAAGTGATATTGTCAGCATCTATCTCATTAGCCTTCTCCTGCCAATTCTTGCCAAAGAGGTTTTCTCCTGTGCAAGAGATGTTTCCCAGTTTATTCTGTACCCAAATCTCCAAGTCTGATGACCCTGAAGCCAGGCAATCCGACGTGCACCAATGTCAATAGCAGAGATTCTGCTGATGCATTCAAAGCAGTCAAAGACTGCACGGTTTACAAACTTGGAGACATCTTGAGCATGCTTGACAAGAGTAATAAAGTCCTGTCATTTGTCTTGAGGGAGAAGGGGGCTCATAAGCTCCAAATCTCCTGTGACCTCTTTGAGGAACATTCCCATATATAAAATATATGAGCTGATCCTAGCTGAAAGCATGGAAGCCTGAAAAGTTTGACGCCCAAAAGCATCAAGACCTGGAGGATTGGATGCATGTCTCTTTGCACTTTTCATCCTATGCATGGCTGACTCCACTACCATTGAATGGTGTGGCAGCTGAGTCTTTTGAAAACCAGGACATGGTGGAACTCGATACATGGTATCGAGTCTCCTAGAATAAGGAGATGTAGTCAAAGGTGTCTCCCACATTCTGAGCATCAAATCATGAAGAATTCCATGAACGGGCAGCATGGCTGCCTCCGTGGGAGCCTTAGGTTATTGGAGAATTTCCAATTCCTTTGCTCTAGGTTCTTTTTCAGGAGCTACCGTGATTGAAAGGCCTTGGGCCACATCATGAATAAAACCCTGAAAAGACATGTCTTCCGGAGGAGACATTCTGTATTGGGGAGAAGAGGAGTCTTTCAGGAGAAACACTCTGGTACCGGCAGAAGTATCAGAGTCATCGGAATCGTAGAATTCAAAATACTGTATCTCTGATCCTGATGTTCATGCAAAACACGGTGTCGGTATTGATCAAAGTCGGTACCGAATTGGTCCGGTACCGATCTGTTGATGCCAGAAAAAGTTGGCATGGGAAGGATTCCCACTGGGGCTGGTACCATCGGTGCTGGTACCAGTATCTGAACCGGTGCTGATACCGGCATCGGTACCAGTGTCGGTACTGATGCCCGTTGAACCACCGGTGTCAACGATACTGCAGCTGTAAGGAGAGCTGCAAGACTGCATTCAATAGCGAGGAATCTCTGGTCTATTGAAGCTGCCGATGCCTGGGTATCGGTACCGGTAAAAGCGGCCGGAACCCTTGAGCATGGCAAGGGCTGTTTTGTCGGTGTAGTTTCCTCAAGGGCAATGCCAATGGCCTCTCGATGCTTTGAAGGAGAGCTACCCTTGGAGAACCGGCTCTTATGTTTAGTTACCTGAGATCCATGGGAGGAAGAAGAGGCTCTTGAAGACGTCAATGCAATGAACCTGGTATCTGAAGAAAAGAGGGTACCAAGCTTTGCAGCTCTGTTCTGTCTTCCTCTTTTAGTCATCCCCATACAGGAGGAACACTCAGATGGAGAATGTTCAGGGCCTAAACATTTTAAACACCAGTCATGGGTGTCAGTGATGGAGATGGTACTGCCACATTTAGTACATTTTTTAAAACCACTAGCTGGTTTTTACATCTTTTGGGAAAAATGGGGCCTAATGCCCAAAATGACGCCTAGCATCAAAAGAAAAAGTTTCTGAAGAGAAACAGTTTAAAAAAAAATATATATATATTTTTTTTTATTTTAGAAAAGAAGAAAGAAAGAACCGGCGGTACCGGTAGGTGTCGTGTGGAGGCAGGCGCGACCACAAGAAAACAAGTTTAAAGAAGACATTTTCTGCGGTGACAGGGTATGTGTCCTGTCGGCTCCGCGGAAAATGAAGAACTGAAGAGGGACTGTTGGAAAGGTGGGAAGGCAGCGCGCATGTGCTAAGGGATGCTCCCAAAAGCATTCCTATTGGACGCTGGGGAGCGTTCCCGCGCGGGCTCCGTCGGTACCGACAATACCCCATATGTGAAGACTACATTCCTGCTTGTTCCTGGAGATAATGGTTATCTGCTGGGATTGGCTGGTTGGAAACATTCTTTTTTTCCATCCCTCACTAGCTTAAGTTGTCTGGCTTGCTGTTATTTCCTCATATACTGTAATTGCCCATAGACTTGAATGGCAAATAGAATAAAATAAAAATGAAATATAATGAATATTTCATTTGTGCCTTTATTTCATTTAATTTGAATTCTATTTATTTTATAGTGTAATTGATAGCAATGTTTATTGTAAAGCACTTTGATCGTTCTCTATATTCGCAGTTCATCAAGCATAATAAACTAAAGACACATATGGAATCAGTCTGTTTCACTGCATTTTTCATGTTGTTTTCAAATAAATGCACATCGCTATTGTTTCTGGTGGTGGTGATGTTGTGATGGTGCTATCAAATAGGCATGTGCATTTTGCGCTAGTTTGGGTGCCTAAAATTAAAAGAGTGTGCAAATTTCTTGTGCACATGTATACTGGGGTTGCCAACTGGCTCCAGATGCGCCCAACAGGCTTGATCCAGTCCTGCGTTTATCTCATTGCATTCAGGGACTTGTAGTTTTGCTTTTCTTATGGAGTGCAAGAGAGAAATCAGAACTACATGTCCCTGCATGCAATGGAGTGAACCCAGGACTGGATCAAGCTTGTTGGGCACATCTGGAGCCAGTTGGCAACCCTATGTATACCTAGAAACTAATGCTGGCACATTTGATTTACACATGCAAAAAAGCAATCACACACATAGAAGGCACACAATTACAACAAAAGTGAAAAATCCTTCAGTTTATCTTCTTTTAAATTGAGTGTTTTTGGCCCTGCACATGCTTGACTACTCTGAGAATATTAAGCCTGGAAAACAGCTTGAAAAAATAAGCAACTAAAATCAAATAAGGCAGCTTATCAAGTCCAACTCCCAAAAGGTGTCTTCTCTGAAGAGTAATATTACTGTTATAACAAAACTTAAAATTAGAGAAAATATAAAAGGAAAGAATAAAATTGGTATTATTTTTCATGAAGATACATTTTATCAGTTTAGAATATCATTGAGAAAAATCGGTTGCCATGGAGATTTCTGTTTGTTTAATCAGTGACTTTGTTATTGCTTTCTAACCCAAGATGACAGCAGCATTTTTATTTCAGCAACCAGACAGATTTATTTCGTTGGAGCCTGGAGAGTAATATTAATTTAGAGGAAACACAGGAGCTTGTCCGGATGCTGATACAAAGGCGGTTTTGTGGAAGGGATGCCAACTGGCTCCACATTCGCCTGACAGGTTGGATCCACTCCTGGGTTCACCCCATTGCATGCAGGGACTTGTAGTTCTGATTTCTCTGTTCCATGCCATAAAAGAAGCAAGACTACAAGCCCCTGCAGGTATAGGGTGAACCCAGATCTGGATCCAATCTGTTGGGAGAATCTGGAGCCAGTTGGCAATGCTACCAGAATCTTTCCATAAAGGACAGATATTCTAAACACTTTAGTAACCAGCACACATGACAGAATCCTATTAGTATGGTGACAACTCTATAAAGACAGGAAAAATGTGTAGTACCCCATGTCTTCCCCGCTGGTTGCTGTGGCAACTAGCATTTATGACACCAATGAAGTTTTCTGGCCCTGAACATCTTGTCCTATGCATTCAGATTGGCAGTTTTAATTACCTAAACTGATGGCTGTATGGCCAGGCGTAGACATGTATCAGTGATTTATGTCTAAATTACTGTTATTTTGCTTGGACAATATGACAGATTGTGTCTTCATGTTTTCCTTTCCCATTATGAGTGTATGGTGTTTTCATGTAGAGGGCTTGCTAAATATGCTATAAACTTCTTATGTTTCCCATAAGAAGTATTTTTTTATAATGAAACACATATCATATTACAAAGTAAACGGACCTTTAATTTCTCTTTAAGAAAACAAAAGCTATTTTAAAAAGTCCTGCCATGACGCTGGATAAATGCCATTAAATGTACCTCTGGCCTCAAGTGGAAATAAATTGAATAGTTTCCAGGGGCTAATCCAGGAATCATCAGTTGTAAGTCCTATAAGGGAAAACAAATTAAAACATATCTTTTATGCCCTGTAGAGAAACTTTAGGCATCTCTTATGTCTTCTTATTTGGTTGTCTGAATAAGAAAGGGAATAGATAGATTTAATATCAGTGGCAATCCCAATTTTCCTTAAACAGGAACAAATAATATCTTCTTCATCTCCATATTCATTAGTTTAGAAAAGGCTCCATGTCTATCAGAGACTTTGCTAAAATACTGCCAGAATCTGAGTCTGATCTCTATGTAGTACTGTAACTAAAATATGCCTTTGCATATAACCTTGAATATTTCTTATCACAAATGTACCTTTTACTTATGCAAATAGGATCTACAATTGCACAGTTTTTCTCTTAATATCCCCTTCCCAAAATCCATGAATAACGAGGTAAAACAAACAGAGTATTTCCAGAAAATGTTAGGTGAAATTAAAAACGTTTAGGACTATGGACTAAAGTGCATAGAATTGCACAGCGGTCACTTCACATGCTAGAAGAGAAAGGATTTATGTATTTGGATGTAGTTCAGACCTTTACAGTAGTAGCTCAAGATGAGTTACATCAGTGCACATTAAGGAGGTCATTTTAGAAGGCTTGCAGAGGTTTTACATAACTAACTAGCGATGTTTACATATATAAATGCCCTGCACGAGCAAAAGTCATGTAGAAGCCATGGATGCACAGATTTGAAGGAGGCAATGTTTTGGACGTGGACTGGGTGGTCGACAACATATACATGTACATCCCATTTTACAATAGGAATACATGTTTATTAAAAGAAAAAAAAAGTCCTCATTGGCATTTACATCTGCTCTGAGGCAGGTATAAGTATCAACTACCTGCTCTTTCAGACCTGGGGCATGAGTGAGGGGGGCAATTCTGTGGTGTCTAACACCACTCCAAATATTCAAAAGATTATTTCACTCAGCTCCTTAACTGACTCCTCTTGTATATGTAGTTTTTTGAGATCCGGCACACACTCATAAGTGATGACAAATACACGCGTGTGTTGAAGATCTGCATTTCCCATGTGATACTGCTCATTTTTTTAACACATTTCTTTGTAAAATGACTGTTGCCAGTGGGAAACACATGTATTGGATACACCTCCAACAATGTATGTTGCCAGTGTTGGCAATTACATATGTATTTATTGGTGTTTTTACATATATTTTGTAAAAGGCTCCTTATACAGCAGAACCTTTTGTAAAATACTCCGCGATTTCTGATTGTCTCAGTATAAGTGCTCCATGTACTACCTATGATGAAACCCCTTGATTAAGCTGTAACTTAATATTATTACCTCTTATACCCTCATATTTTTAATTGTAAACCAATTAAATACTCTGTTCTTTGATGTGCAGTATATCAAATAAATGAAAATGAACACTGGGGCTTGTTTATTAATTTGCGCTACTAAGATAGCACGGGGCTAGTGCATGAAATCAGTGCAGTGCTGAAAAGTAGCATGCGTCTGGGCAGTGGAAGGATAGGACATGTCCGTTCCCATCATGGTGCAGCTAGCCTGAGCATTTGAAGCTCACACTACGTGTGCTCAGTTTAAGTAGCATGGGTGCAACTAACAGCACCTCAATGGGTTAACATTACTGGCTGGTTTACTGCAGTGATGCATGGTAATTGCAGGAGGATGGATGTACCTGCCCCCATGCAGTTAGCTCCATGCTGATAACACAGCCCACGCATGTGTTACCAGTGCAGGGCTTAGTAAACATGCCCCTTATTGTTTGCACCAATAATTTAATGCAAGCAATCAATCTGCTTGAATAATTTTTCTTGAATTATTTATTTATTAGATTTTTTTACTGACAATACAATTATAAGATTAAAAAGAAGCAAGTACAGAAATTCAAAGTCATCTACCATAATACTTCAAACAAAAACATGAAGCTAAACATAAGTACATTAGCCCACATTTTGGGGAACAAAACCACAGGAAATAAGTAAAGAAAACAAAACTAGAGAAAACTAAACTAAAGGCATCCCCAGTGAACATAATAATCTAGCCAATTATTCCTTCCCACTTACACATAAAGAGTAAAAAGGACAAAGCAAATACAAAAGAGCCATCAAAGTGCCTTTTCCTTATCTAGAATCCATTTTTCTAAATCCGAAACAGACAAGAAAACATATTTATCATATCCCAAAGACACCAAACATTTGCAGGGGTATCGGAGAAAAAAAGTAGCATCCAGAGCGAGAACGCTTACTTTATAAGCCAGGAATGATTTCCTACGAATTTGTGTGGAGTTAGACACATCTGGAAAAATGGATGCTTTATCTCCACAAAACAATCTTTTTTCCAAAAATATGCTTTAAGAATATCTACTTTATCATGGACAAAGAAACTAATAAAGTAGCCCTAGTAGAAATCAAATCTTGAGTATCCTCAAGAAATGCTGTCAAATTGAAATTATTTCTTTCCTCAAGGACCTCTACTTCCTCGTCTATCCTAGATACTGTGACTTTAGAAGAAACATAATAACATTTAATAAATGTCAAAGTATCTGCATTAGACAAGAGAAGGACATCCTTTAAGTACTTCCTTAGTAAAATTGAAGGGGAAAGAAGAGTTGTACAGGGAAAGTTAAGTATCCTTAAGTTCTTACTACAAGATAAATTCTCCAAATTTTCAAGTTTCTGTTGTATAAACACACTATCTTTCATAGTACTGGCTTGAAACAATGAAAAAGATTTAACTTGATTATCAATATTCATAAGACCTGAGTTCAAAGAAGTAACTTGAGAGTCCAAGCTTTGAAATTTAACAATCGTATCTTTAGTAAATTGACACAAAGAATGAACGGTATCAGTCAAAATCCGCTCAGTTCAATTAACCACCTGCTAAATGTCTAATAATGAGATTGAAGATACTTGAGATTTATCAAGAGAAGTGATGGGCTCCTTCCAGGCTACCGCTTTGGGGAGCTCACCTTCCCCACAAGGACTCAAAGAGGAATAAGGCACATCCAACAGTTCTAAAAAAACAGGTGGAAGTGGAGGAGTTCGCTCCAGAGAGCTAAGGCTGGCTCCCTCAGCAGAAGAAACAGAGAGAACAGTACCTGGCTTGGAAGCAGCCGGCGTCAAGTTCATGTGTTTATCCATGGGGCCTCCATGGGTTCTCCCTTGGTGTGGATTTATTTTTCCTCTTACCTGCGGGCATTGCAGGAGAAAGAGAACAGCCAAACTTCTACTCCCAATGGACTCCTAAGGGGCTCACAAGGGGCCTAAAATTCCCCTTTGGATACGCCCCTTAGGAGAAGCCCAAAACAGGTGCCGACGGCTGGTGCCACAAGGAACCCGGCACAGCTATTATCGGGGCCATTTGATGATGTCACTGTGGCTGACCCACATGGGCCGGCAGATTGCAAAGTCAGCTGCTCTCACCCCTCCGCGGGAGAACAAGATTACAGGCAAACACTCCCAGCGACCAACACACCTCTCAGTTCTTTTATCGGGGCCATCTGATGATGTCGCTGTGGCTGCCCCACACGGGCCAGTAGATTGCAAAGCCAGCTGCTCTCACCCCTCCGCGGGAGAACAAGATTACAGGCAAACACTCCCAGCGACCAACACACCTCTCAGTTCTTTTATCAGGGCCGTTTGATGACATTGGCATAGACATACTCAAAATTGAAAACAAAACCATATCCATATGCCTTATCTACAGGCCACCCACATCCTCACATGAATCCCTGGCAGCAGCTCTGGAAGTCATCTCTACTACTGCACTCAAAAAACCCCAGATCATCCTGGGTGACCTAAATCTAGCTTCAATCCCCGCAGCGCAAGCGAACATCTTCCATGAAGCTATGGAGCAACTGGGATACGAACAAATCATCCATGACGTCACCCACATCAAAGGCAATACGCTAGACATGGTGTTTCTGCCCACTAAGCATCCCAAGCTATTGAAATCTAAACCGCGAATAACGCAAGTACCATGGTCAGACCATCACCAAATAGAATTCTCCTTACTTCTCCCCACCGTACCTGACCGGTCGCAACCTGATCAAACCACACACCAACGAAGATGCTTCCAAAAATTCAACAAAGAAGCACTGCTTGAATCCGTAGCAGGGCACATACGCTAGGACCTCTCGGACCTCGAGTATCTGACAATCCTCTGGAACGAAGGAATCGAAGCCACCTCAAAACCCACATGGAGTCCCCCAAGGAACCCAACCAAAAACAGGTCGGAACCATGGTACACCTCAACCCTACGGGGATTAAAGAAGGATCTGAGAAAGCAAGAAAGAAAATGGAGAAAATTCAAAACAGAGGAACAGAGGAGGGAATACCTCAGTCTCCTCGCAACATACAAGAATGAACTCAACCAGGCGAAAAAAATGCACCACACAAACACTCTCAATAAGGCCCTCAACAGGCCTAGGGAGCTTTTCGAGCTCGTCAAATCTCTCACCAAGGCTCCGCATGACAGCAATCCCAGTGGAACCATGACAGCCCAACGGCTAGCAGATCATTATGCCAGCAAGCTTAGTCCCACAACGCCTGCACTCCCCACTCCAGTGCTAGATGCAGTTACCTCCCTACAAAAAATCAACACTCCGGGAGGACCAGACCAAGGCAAAGTATGGACTACCTTCCAGAGAGTGGAAGACCAGCAAATAAAAAACATCATCACCAACCTAAACACCACAACCTCCCATCTTGACCCTTGTCCAGCCGCCTGGATCAAGGCAACTAAGCAAGAAATGGCACAGCACATCTCCCACAAAGTGAATCTTTCACTACTGCAAGGACTCATGCCATCACTTCTTAAAAAGTCACTTATACGACCCATTTTGAAAAACAAAGCACTCAACAAGGACGACCCAACTTCCTACCGCCCAATTTCAAGCATATCCTTCCTCGCCAAGATCATTGAAAAGGCAGTTCAGCAGCAGCTGCAGGACCACATTGATGACACAAACACCCGTGATGTGCAACAATACAGGTTTCGGCAACATCACGGTGTAGAAACTCTCCTGCTAGCCCTAATGGACAACCTACTCAAAGGTCTAGAAAACAAAAGCAAGATGTATATGCTTATATTCATAGATATATCAGCTGCCTTCGACTCAGTACATCACCCCACACTTCTGGAGCGACTCGCGTCCATAGGCATTTCAGGTACCCCACTAAAATGGTTCTCCTCTTACATAACCAACAGAATGCAGCAGGTCCATTTCAACAATGACAAGGCAGCCCCCTTCCCACAAACTCAAGGCATTCCGCAAAGCTCTGCCCTCTCCTCCCTCCTATTCAACTTATACCTACAACCAGTTTGCAAGATTTTCCAGGAACACGAGATCAACTACCATATATACGCAGATGACCTAATGCTATATACTCAACTCGACGTAAATAACCCAAACCTCAACAAACTTGAAAAATGCTTATTCGAGCTACAAATCTGGTTGCAACGAAATAACATGTCCATAAACCACAAAAAAACCACAAAAAAACAGAAGCAATGTGTATCTCCAGGAAACCGGGCTTCAATCCCCTGGCAACAGTCACCATGAACAATAACGTTTACAACATCAAGACCGAAATAAAATATCTAGGAGTGATGCTGGACAACAACCTAAATATGGACAAACACCTTCGAAGTACCAATCGGGCCATTTTCCACAAATTAAGAGTCTTGCAGCCACTACGTAACATCCTCGATCATGCCGACTTCAGGACTGTCGCGCAAGCACTCAACATTCCCCATCTAGACTATTGCAATGCCATACTGCAAGATTTGCCAAAGAAAACTATAAATATTCTGCAAATGGCACAAAATGTTGCTGCCAGAATCATTATGCAAAAAGGCCTCTCTGAGCACATTACACCTGTACTAATTGAGCTACAGTGGCTCCCCATTGCGGCCCGCATCCAATACAAAATCATAATCACTACATTCAAGCTTATTCATAATTTAGCACCCTCACACCTCAACAGCCTAATCACCAATCTACCCAACAACAGGAGCAGAAGAACAGTAAACCTCAATACCCTCTGTCTCCAGAAGTGCATCAGAACTGTTAATGCATGTACAAGTAACAGAGCATTCTCACTCATAGCTCCACCACTCTGGAACCGGCTGCCATGTCAGCTGCATGCAAACTCTGACTTAAAAGACTTCAGAAAAAAGCTTAAGACTCACCTCTTCCAATCGCATTACAATGTAACCTAGGTACTGTATCCCACTACCACTGTATCCCACTACCATGTGTCTACCATGTGTGGGAAAGTCACTGTACCCTGTGTAATCTCACAACGAGAAATGCATTCAGTTTAATGTGTAAATATGTATATAATATACCCGGTGTGAAGTGTTTCTCATCAATCAAGTGTAATCTGTAACCCAATGTTTGATGTGTTGATATCTCTCCCTCCCAATCACAATGTATATCTTTCTAATTCCTGGCCTGTACAGCCACTCCTACCATGTATAGCAACCGCTGCTGATCGCTGGAAGCAGCGGGATACAAATGTACACTAAATAAATAAATAAATCGCTGTGGCTGCCCCACATGGGCCGGCAGATTGCAAAGCCAGCTGCTCTCACCCCTCCGAGGGAGAACAAGATTATAGGCAAACACTCCCCGTGCTTGAATAATTTTTAAAATAATCAGAATTATTCAGGATTACTTATGATGGGGCATTTTTACTAAACCACATTAGCTATTAATGTGGCAGATAGCACTTGCCAAGCATGCCAGGTTAACAGCTAACATGGGTTAAATACAGATCGTGCAACAATATTCTATGCTATTTGCAGAACACGTGTTAGCTGTACATGTGGGTAGGGAAAAGGCATGTTGAGCATGTCTGCACCATGCTGGTACTACGTGCATCAGCAGCACATGGCATCTGTCCGATTTGCAGACAGTGTGGGTGCAGCTAATACTACCTCAGTTAGCTGCATCCATAGAAACATAGAAACATGATGACAGAAAAAGACCACATGGCCTATCTAGTCTGTCCTTTCATATCAACAACTACAACAGTCCACTTTTTACCTTTAGAGATCCTCTGTGTTGGTCCCATGCTTTTTTGAATTCAGTTACTGTTGGCTGTTGTCTGATTTTCGATGCAGTATCTGCTGGGGTAATGCTGTGTATACCTTCAACAGATACCACATGGCTTTTGCAGCTAACACGGCACTATTTACACGAACACACTGCGTTAGCTGCAAAATCCTAATGCGGTTTAGTATACATGCCCCTATGATTGAGGTCAAATTCAAGAACTATAAAGCCGAAACAGAAATCTAAGAGAATCACAAAAATAAACAATAGATTTCAAAACAACTAAATAAGAAATATAATGGACCTCAAATAGAGTAGAGCTTAGAATAAACCAAATTGGACCCTTCAGGATGTTAGCTACTAGGGCCAATACTAGTATGCTCATTATTCATCATAGGTCCATACCTACACCTAACGTGAACAAGCTAACAATAAACCCAAAATAACTTGACACAATTGTGTTTTGATAAGAAAGAGTAAACTTATCTGCATCAGGAAAAAGATCCAAAACTCCAGCTGGCTGAATGCTCCATTCACCACTGAAACTCAGAGGATATTTAACAAGGCTCTAAAGCAATCACATGGTCGGAACAATCAGTCATAACAGAGATGTTCAATCAACAGCTTGATTTAAACCCAATGGCTCTACAGAATCAAGCTGAAACATCCAAATATGTTCATCTATAGCAAGTTGTTTGAGTTAGTTACTCCCCGCTGTGAACAAGGCAAGTGGTCAAGAATATGCGAGTCATACTTAACAGACAGATGGCAACACGTTCGTACCAGCCCCACCACCTCCAAACCTTTCCAACAGGAGCAAGGCATGCCACAGGGATCCTCACTCTCGGCCCTACTGTTCAATATATGCCTGCAGCCCATTTGTGCTCTCATCCGCTCCTTCAACATTGACTGCCTTGTATACGCCGATGACGTACTGCTCTATATGCCATTCTCAACCGACCACCCAGATTTCTCACCACTAACAACCTGCTTCGATGCAGTCACCGAATGGCTCCATACACAAGGGCTCAGAATAAACTTCAAGAAAACGGAGGTCCTATTCATCACCAGGAACCAAATACTTTCTCCGCCCACCTCACTGAAAATACAAAACGTCGAGCTCCTCAGCAAGCCTACGGTACGCTACCTAGGGGTTACATTGGACCAACAACTAGACATGAAAGCCCATATAAGCAACATGGTCAAAGCAGTCTACCACAAGATACGGACATTAGGAGATTAGGGGAAGGGCATCCTGCCTTTACTAGGGATTGGAAGGAGTGGGAAGGCCCATTTTTAACCAAGGAAAGGGTAAGTATTTTTCAGACAGTGTATCTACACAGATAAATATAGCTCTTTTAAAAGGTGTATCCACTTACAATGATTCTAATAACTGAAGAAAATGAATACAGTGCCAGTTCTTATGCAGTAGTAAGCAACAGGGTTAAAGAAACTGATTGAATATTAATATGTTTAATTTACTTTCCAAAACACAATTGCTCTCTTCAAGCTTTATGTATAATTAATCACTTGATTCAGCATCCTAATTTATCTAGATTGGTCTGTGGAGGGACCAGACAAAGGAATTTTTTTTTCATTTGTGTTCATTTTATCATACTAAATTATTTAAATATTTCAATTTCTTTTACCAGAGACCTAATTTCTTTTCATTTGAGGTCAGATTTTTCAAAATGATGAAAAACTGGAATAATGAGTTAAGTAATCGGAACAGCAGTATAATGGTGATTAATATGTCAAGGCATGATGGGAAATAGAAGGGCAATATGGAAAGAATATCATTAGCTCTTTTAATGTTGGAGAGAATTAACTTACAACTCCTTAGTTCTCTTCTGACTAATCATAATTTACACCGGGGAGTTTACACTGTCTTTTGAAAAAAAAAAGCCCTCCTCTTTAAATCATCATCTCGCTTCCTTTGTTGATTCTGGTTACGTTAAAATACTTTGAGTGGATAATTGGCATAATTATATAAATCATACACAAACAAAAAGTTACGATTACTTTATATTAAGTTTTTGACCTCATGTTCCTTTGTAGTTCTAGTTCATTCGGCTACATTGAGACTTCTCTTGAGTTTCTAAGATGGTTTACTTGTTTATCCTATACTACTGTGTTGTTTTTTTCTGGGGCTAGATGACATACTGAACTCATCGGTTTCCATGAACCAGCCCTATCCTCTAGTTTAAATGTCTGATTTTCTCACTTAGGATCCTTTTTAATGCCATAGAAATATATAATGTGACAAACACAAAAAGCTGCTTGTTCCTACCATTTGCTCCCCTTTGCAGTCATCAGTCCCAATAACCTTTTATGGTTAATACTTTATTTCTAGACTACTATTTTGTACTTTATAATTTTTATATAAAACTTCAACCACAGTGTGTGTAGTCACTCATTTTTCCCATATGCTGTTCACTTTCACAACTGAATATATATTTTCAAATGGAAACACTGCTGTCATTCAAAGACCTTATACCCACTTCAAAAGGTGCAAAACACTACAGCACACATCATCACTGACACCCCAAGATCAGAACACATCACCCCTATCTTGCAGCAACTACACTGGCTACCAATGGTAGCCAGAGCAAAATATAAAATAATCTTGATCATCTTCAAGATCATCCACCATCTTTCAGCGGATGTACTACAAGAAATTGTAACAAGGAATATCAGTAACAGACCAAGAAGGAACAATTATGACAACATGATCAGCACACCTTCAGGATATCACAAGACTAAACAAATTACATCAAGAAGAGCGCCATCACTAATGGCATCAACAATATGGAATTCCCTCCCAATGAGCCTAAGGGAATTAGAGGACATCACAGACTTCCGCAAGGCCCTTAAAACCCTGCTCTTTACAGAAACTTACGAGCAGACAGACAACAGTCCTCACCAGATACACAACATCCCCCCACCCGAGCGGGATTGCAACGTAAACTCCACTGCAAGCTCAACACTTAACTAACCCAGATAGACTCACGACACCATCATGATAAATGTAACCCTCATGATAAATGTAACCCTCAACCAGTGTTGTCTTAATGTTGTTAAATACCCTCATGCTAAATGTTGTAAAGTACCCACATGTTGCATGTAACCCAATTGTGATGTGTTGTAATCATTTTTATTTTAGGATAAGGTGGTATACAAGTATGTCTAAATAAATAAATAAATAAATAAATATATCCACATTTTTGATACTGCTGTACATTGGCGTTTCTCATTGGCAAAAATGAACACTCAAAATTTATTATGTTGTTCAATTTGAAAAGTTGCTTATCTGAAATGCTGGTTGTCATTGCGTCAAGATTAAAGTTATGCATGCAATCACCACTGGCTTCATACAGCTCTATTTACCACGCTATCCAGCAAGTCTGGATATTCAGCAGCAGAAACAGGCTAAGGGGTCTATTCTGTACTGTGAATAGCGGAGATGGACACCCCATTGGGACGTCCATCCTTGCTATTTTCCCCCTTCCATCCCTGGCAGAAGCCTCCCCCTATGAACAAGGCATTTCTATGGGGAGGCTTAGACGGGGGCAGGAGGGGGGTGTTCTGGAGGTGGAGCAAGGGCGGGGCCTTGCCGGTCTGTGACCCTGTACTTCCGGGGTCGGCAAACTGGCAGGAGACTTATTCCACCTCGGAGGCAAAATAAGTCCCCCTGGACATTGGGGAATGGCAGGCCCAGGCAGCATCAAAAAGGTGAGGGGATTCAGGGGATTCCCCGCAGCCCAACCCTGGCCATGGAAGGCCAGATCGGAGGTCAGGCTGCGGTGAAAGAAGATTGTGGTTGACGGCCGGGGATCGTGGCTTCAGAATGGAACCACGGTGCCATGGCTAATGTCCAAATTATGGAGATGTCTCTGGAGCCATTTTACAAAATGGCTGCAAAGATGTCCCCAGTATAAGAACGTCCATCTAGGTCAGGGGTATGGCAGAGGTGTATCCGAGGCATTCTATAAACTACTGTCATGTCTTGGCCATCGACCAAATCTAGACTTGCTCAAAGGCAACAACAGATATCAGAAACATGCTCCTTTTGCTAATCAAGCATCCAGAGGGTGTAGAGAAGATAGCATTTCACTGTCCTGAGGACATTCCACAATCATAAAGATGACTGCTAGAAAAAGGGGAAACATGTTTTGTAGATGTCAAACTTTTGGGATGGCTAGACACATCCCCTATTTGGAATACTATTGCAGGGACATCAATGTTGCTTTCCCCAATGACGTCCATATTGGGTATGTCCATGTTTCTGAAATTGTGCCTGAACTTGGCATAAACAGCACTTTCAGGCATGTTTTCACCTGGATATCCCAAATTGCAGCTGGATGTCCTTTCTAAAATGTGCCTTTACATGTTCAAACTTCTCAGTCAGACATTGCCGGGCAACTGTTAACTACCAGAGCCCAGTTCTTAAAGTACAGGCCAAGGCTTTTTCTTAAAGAAACTATTTCAAAAGGCTGAAAATTGTGCAGTTTTTCTATAGCAACAAATTAAACAAAAACAGAAGATCTAGGCAATTTCTAGGAAGCAATAAAAACACAGACACATAGAAGCATGATGGCAGATGAAGACCTTAAGGCCTATCCAGTCTGCCCTTCTGTAACAGCTACTAGAAGCCTCTTTTTTTTCCTTAGAGATCTTCTGTGTTTGTCCCATGCTTTCTTAAATTCAGATACAGTCCTCATCTCTACTACATCCTTTGGGAGACTATTCCATACATCTACTACTCTTTCTGTAAAAAATATATATACAAATTACTCCTGCTTCTACCCTTTTTCACCATCATCCTATGTCTTCTTGTTGCAGAGCTTTCTTTCAATGGAAAGAGATTCTCCTCCTGTGCATTTATTCCGCAGAGGTACTGTATATAAAGATCGCTATCCTATCTCCTCTCTCCTGCTTTCTTCCAAAGTATACATATTGAGATCTTTGAGTCTGTCCTCATATAAGTTATGACAAACCCCTCTGACCATTTTGGTTGGCACCTTCTGCATGACTCCATCATGGTTATATCCTTTTGAAGGTATGGTCTAGAGAATTGCACAGAATACTCCAAATGAGGTCTCATTAAAGATTTATACAAAGGTACTATCACCTCTTTCCTACTGGTCATTCTGCTCTCTATGCACCCAAGCATGCTTCTGGCTTTCACCTGTGCCTTTTGTGCCTGTTTAGTCACTTTACGATAATCAGAAACAATCATTCCTAAGCCCTGCTCTCCGTTCATGGACAGAAACACTTCATACCCCTATACTGTACTGCTTTCTTGGATTTTTGCAATCAAAAAAAAGACTTTACTATTGCCTGTTTTTAATATAAATTTTAAATTTTGGATATGGGCTTTTAAGAATATTCAGACCGCCTACATTCATTGCAGTCTTTAAACCAGATATCTGAGTGTGCCCTCAGTTCATATAAGGTCTACTGGCCAGGGACACTTGTGATATATAGCTACTTGGAATAGAAATATTATTTTGCTTTTAGGTTTACAGAGACCTAGTCTTCTACTTAGGTTTCCTTCTTAATTCTGCAGCAAAGGTATACATTTTAAGGTTACAGGGACTTTTGCATAGTGGGCTGATACATAGTAGTAAGATTTAAATTTAAATATTCCAGTTTCCAATGTCTGTTACAAGCCTGCTTCACAAGGTAGGGCTAATTTAATCAACTATACAACTGAACAAGTACCAAAACCAGTCTTCTCATCACAGCTTCAAGAGGCTACACACTCAGCTAAGGCTTTCAGACTTTACAATTGCCTGTTTTTAATATCAATTTTAACTGTTGGATATAGGTCTTTAAGAATATTCAGACTGCCTACATTCATTGCATAGCCTTTAAATCGGATATCTGAGTGTGCCCTCAGTTTATATAAGGTATACTGGCCAGGAACACAACTTCCCTCCCACCTACCCCTCACCCCACCCACCCTAGGGTTTCATTGCCTATATAGTCATCAAATACATTGACATCTGCCCTTTAATAAGGTGTTACACACTCTTTTTCTCCTTTTCTCCTCCTAGGACAGTTAAATCAGCATGTCATATATTCAATACAATAACTGGTGCTTTCATTCTGAGAAGAATCATTTGGAACCTAAGAGCTTGCCCCATATGCCTCAAGTTAGCTGCCATGCATAAAGAATTGATGCTACTAAGGGAAGAATTAGCCACAATTAAACACACCTAGGGTACAAACTAAACAAAATCCATCACTGCTCCCACAAAAATCAAACAGCCCAGGAACAAATGGATCACAGAGAGCTCTGGTAGGTTGTGACCTGTAACGCAGAGACAGCCTATACATCAAGAGATATCCCTGCATAATGCCTTCTCTGCCTTGGATAATGAGGGTGCTCAATTCATAGAAACTGAAGTGCCCTTAAAAAAAAAAGACTCAATGCCAAATCTACTGATAATGTATCAATAGGAAAAAAAAAATCACAAAACAGAAAACTACTACTATTTGGAGATTCCATCATCAGAGGCCCCAAATTGGAAACATAGTTCAAAGGAGAGAATATGGTCAAATGCCTCCCAGGCTCTTCAGCCAGCAAGAATACGAACCAAATTGTTGGTATAGTTAGTGCAGAAAGTGAGCACTCCAAAACTGATGTTGTCATCCACTTGGGTACAAATGACCTGGCTAGAAACAGTACTTCTGCAGTTCAAAGGGACTTCCAGATTCTGGGAGAGAAACTCAAGCCCATTGCAAACACTGTAGCATTCTCAGAAGTTCTACCTGTCCTTGGTAAGGGGGCAGAAAGGCTGCATTGCATAAACAACTTTAATACATGGCTCCAAACCTGGTGCAAACAAGAAGGATTTAGATATTATAGGCGACCGGGGAAACAGATGGATCAACAAGAGACTATACAGTGTTGATAGACTATATTTTTCCATCACAGGGAAAAGGATCCAAAGTGAAAAATTCAGGCAGTATGTGGACAGGCATTTAAGCTAAGGAAAGGTAGTGATGGATGGAGAAGGACAAGTTCAGGACATCACTCCCAGTAAAAGCAATATGATATTGGAAACAGCCACACTTTTAAACCACACATCACTGGCAAGTGGGAAGGGGCGTGTAGAACTAAAATCCATACAAAACACAGGCAAGCCAGTCAACAAATGCTGGAAAGCAATGAGCACAAATACTCAAAGCCTAGCCAACAAAGTACCTAATCTGGAAGTCCTAATGGTGAAAATGGACTTGGCCATTGTGGCCATTACAGAAACATGGTTTAACGAATTGCATGAATGGAATATAGCCATTGCTGTCTATAATCTATTTAGAAGAGATAGAGAGGGTAGAAAAGAAGTAGGAGTAGCCCTATACAGTATGTCAAACACAATATCAAAGCTGCTGAAATGCAGGGAACGTGGGGAAAAGAATAAGTGCTGTGAATTGTGTTGGAAAGAGGAGATGACTGTCATCCATACTGGTGTAGTCTACAGGCCTCTAACTCAAATCGAAGAAATGGATAATGAATTGATTGCTGATATTGCAAAGATAGCCATGAAGGGAGAAAAGATCATATTGGCTGACTTTAATCTACCCAATATAGATTGGAGTATTCCTTCTGCAAATCTGGAAAGAAGTGAAAAAATTGTGGATGCCTTCCAAGATGCATTACTTAGACAAATGCTGATGTAACCGACCAGGGAGAGCTCGGTGCTGGATTTAGTGCTCACCAATAGAGATAGCATGTCAAATATTCAGGTGGGTGCCCATGTGAGCAGCAGCAATCTTCACATGTGTGGTTTGAGATAAAATCCAAGGTAGAATCCAATCACAGAAAGCTCAAAGTCCTTGACTTTAAAAACACTGACTTCAGTAAAATGGCCAAGTACCTGAAGGAGGAGTTGGCAGGGTGGGAAGGGATAAGGGAAGTGGAATTGCAATGGGCTAAACTAAAGGAAGCAATAAAAGGGGCAAAAGATATTTATACAAGGAAAGTAAATAAAAACAAGAGGAAAAGGAAACCTATTTGGTTCTCCAAAGAAGTGGCTGCACAAATAAAGGCAAAAAAATACAGCTTTCACAAAATTCAAACATTTGCAAACAGAAGAACACAGAAAAGAATACAAGATCAAACTAAAAGAGACAAAAAGAGAAATAAGGATAGCAAAATCAAAGGCAGAAGAAAAGATGGCTAAAGATATGAAGTGTGGCAGCAAAACTTGTTCAGGTAAGTTCAGGAGAGGAGGAAAATCAGAGGTGGAATTGCAGGACTCAAAAGGAACGTATTTGTGGAAAGTGACACTGAAAAAGCAAAAATGCTAAACAAATTCTTCTGCTCTGTTTTTTTTTTTTTTTAAACTTTTATTTTCATTTTACAACAAGCAAAAAGAAACAACACACCAAAGGAAACAAATACAAACATACAATAAGGAAAAGCAACCCCAATAACCCCCCACCCCTATGCTTCTTCTCTAAGCTAATAAGTATCATCATGTGAGCGCTTACAAACAACAGTAATTGTACATCAAAACAAACAGAAATATTATCTGCGATACGGAATGATCATGTGACAGAGATTTACATAGATTTAAACAGTCATATGAGAGCATTGAGCAGTTTGAACATAGTCGTTGAGCATCTTCCATTTAGACAAGTGGTGGGGGGTCTGAGCGGAAGAAGCTAACATACGAGGTATTTGCTCATATTTACTGTAGAGACAGACATGATTCCACCATTCATTGGGGCTCAGATGGGAGCTATTTTTCCAGTATTTCGTAATTAGGGAAATAGCTATGCCCAGCATAAAGTCTAAAAGGAAGTAAGCCGATTTGGGAAGAGAGGGGATCCCCGCAGCTGAGCGGAGTCCCACTATCTTCCAAGAGAGGGGCTCTTGAAAGTGCAAAATAGATTGAATACGACCCCAGACCCGACTCCAGTAATACTGTAATGCGGGGCATTCATACATAACATGAGTGAGTGAACCAATGGCCGCATGGCATGTCCAACATCTATTGCTCTGGGTGGCGTTCCATTTGGCTAACCTGTCAGGAGTATAGAAACATCAGTGGGCTAGAAAGAAAAGTGTCTGAGTGAGTGAGGCGGATCGAGAGACCCGTGTCACCTTGCTCCAGACTAGGCTCCATTGCTCCGGGGTCAAAGTTACATGCATTTCCCACTCCCAGGATTTCTGTGCTATAGGAGTGCCTCTATTTACAGTATTACATAAAGTTTTGTAAAAGTTAGATGCTATACCCGATAAGCTCCCGATAGAGCGGATAATCTCCGATAATCCTTGGGTATGGGATTCCGATGGCGGGAGCACCTTAGCACTCCGAAGACAATGCTGAAGTTGCACCAACTGAAAGTAGTGTTTCGCTGGGAGACCAAATTCATTTTGTAATTCACTAAAAGTCTTCCAGCGACCATCAGAGAACAGCTGGTTAGGGATCCAAATGCCCCTAGTGTACCAGGGGCTCCATGCCATCGGTTTATTTTGTATTTGAAATCGAGCATTGTGCCAAAGCGGGAGTCTATCTAGCGGACAAAGTCGGGAGTCTAGAGACTGCTCAAGGGTATTAAAGGCACCTAAAGTGTCTAAGAGCATTGGTGGATAGTGGGAGTCTGATGGGAGAGTCATACCAGGGAGATAAGTAAGAGGGATTGGTTTGCAAAGGTCCTCCTCTATATCTAGCCACACTGGTCTATTCGGTGTTAGGTCTTCCAGCCAACGAGCGCCTTGTTTGAGAAGAAAAGAGTGATGGTATTTCAGGAAATCAGGGAATCGGACACCACCATTTTCTTTATCTGCTTGTAACTTATGTTTCGCTATCCTAGGTGTCTTGTTTTGCCATAAGTATCTAGTCAGAAGACCCTCTAAGTCTTTATATGTACGTCGAGGTAGGAGACATGGCAACATTTCTAAAATGTAGTTCACTTTGGGAACAATCATCATTTTAATGGTTTCTAGGCGGCCCCACCAAGTAAGTGTTAAAGGAGTCCAGCGTTGAGTAAGCGCCCGGACCTTAGAGGTTAAGTCTTTAGCATTAAAGGTGATGGTGTCTTCTAAAGGAGAGCAGTAGTGCACCCCAAGGTATTTGACCATGCGAGGTTGCCATAAAAAGGGAAAGGATTGCATATCTGCCTGATGGATCAAAGGATTTAGTGGAAAGGCAACCGATTTGGTCCAATTTATCTTATAGCCCGAGAGTTGTGAATATTTACCAATTTGTTCTAGGACAGCCGGTACTGAGTCTAGGGAGACAAAGAGCATCAGGTCATCAGCATACGCTGAAATTTTGATTTCCCTATGAGAGAAAGGGACTCCATGAATATCCTTGGATTGCCGGATTAGTAAAGCTAAGGGTTCGAGTGCGAGATCGAAAAGAAGTGGAGACAGTGGGCATCCCTGGCGAGTACCGCGTTGCAGGGGAAATGGCTGAGACTTTAAAGCATTAGCACAGATACTAGCAGTGGGCTGTGCATACATGGTTTGGAGACAACGGAGAAAGCCTTCTCCGAATCCGTACCAGCGAAGAGTTGCAAACAAGAAGGGCCATTCTAAGCGGTCGAAGGCCTTCTCAGCATCAAGTGAGAGGCCAACCAATGGTCGATCAAGATTAACTGCGGCAGTCAGTACATGACATAGGGTCCTAGCATTATCAGCGGTTGATCTACCGGGAATGAAACCGCATTGATCTGGGTGTATTAAAGTAGACATCTTGTCAGAGAGCCGGGTGGAGAGAATGGTGGCAAATATTTTATAGTCTGCGTTTAGTAGGGAAATTGGACGATAATTAGCTGTTAATTGCGGATCTCTCCCCTCTTTCTCAAAAACTACTACATTAGCCATTGAGAAGGATCCAGAGGGAGATCCCTCCTCGGCCAGAGCAGAAAAATAAAGTTTCAAAAACGGAGCTAAGTCAGCGCTAAAAGTTTTGTAGAATTCAGCTGGGAGACCGTCCGGGCCTGCGGCTCGACCTGTGGCACATCTCTTGAGTGCCGATTGAATTTCTGATAAAGTGAATGGTTTGTCCATGGCCTCTCTATCCTCGTCAGATAGGGTCGGTCGCTGTACCCCTGATAGTAAGCGTTCAAATACTTCTGGCTCGAAATCACATTCAGATTGATAAAGCCGAGTATAAAAATCACGAAAGAGTTCTAATATTTCTGTATCTTTAGTGACCAAACTCCCCCCCGACGGATTGCGGAGAGCGGTAACACGCTTGGCTTCTTTTTGACCTTTCAGGGCATTGGCTAGTAATTTGCCAGCACGGTTATTTTCCCGATAGTACATCCCTTGTTGAGATTCAATATTTTTGGCAGCAGCGGTATATAAAAGCTGATTGTATTGAAAATGAAGACATTGTAAGCGAAGTAAAATACATGGGTCAGTACGGGACGTGAGAAGATGCTCTCCAGCTTGTATCTGTTGTTCTAGAATCAGTAAATGTTGCTTTCGTTGTTTCCCCTGTCGGATTTGATAGCTAGTTATAGTTGCACGGATAGATGCCTTGAAACCCTCCCACCAAGCCCAGCTCGCAGTGTCATGGGGTGAATTAAAATGAAAGTAGTCTTGGATAGCGGCCTTTATGTCAACCTGAAAATCTGTTTGGTCTAGTAGGGATCTATCAAAAAACCAAGCACGGGGATGTTCACCTTGCGTAGTGACATGTAATGAGAAAGATATGGCAGCATGATCTGAAATATGGAGAGGATGAATCCTAGCCGTGTCCACTTGGGGTATCAGTGCTTTGGAGATAAGAAAAAAATCTATTCTAGATTGTGAGTGATGGGGGGCTGAGAAAAAGGTGAACTCTAAGTCGGAGGGGTGAAGCAGCCTCCATATATCTACTAACGCAAGATCTTTCATCAGAGCTGTAAGGGTATCAAGACTCTTGGGTGGACCACTCGTTCTAGGCGGCTGTCTATCTATCAAAGGATCAAGTACTTGGTTGAAATCGCCGCCAAGTATTAATGGAGTATTGGCAGAGGCCTGTGCCAACTGCGCAATACTTGCATAGTAAGCAGGGTTATCTACATTCGGAGCATAAATACAAATACACGTGATTTCACTATCTCCAACCTTAAGGTGTGCACGGGCCCATCTACCCTCCTTATCAGAGCTAGTATCCAGTACAGTAGCTTGCAAAGACTTCTTAACCAAGATGGCTACCCCACACCGTTTGGAAACGGCGGGAGAGTAGGCAGCCACCATGTAAGGCTTAGCATTGAGTTTCAGTGTTTCAGTGGAGTTTAAATGCGTTTCCTGAAGAAACACTAAATCAGCATGCTCATGATTAAGATAGCTAAGGATTTTCTTTCTTTTGATTGGACTATTGATGCCTTTTACATTCAGTGATAAGAGCTTACATAAGGCCATTCAGTAAAGTTAATAATTCTGAAAAAGAACATGATAACGCACATAATTTCACAATGTCCCTCATATTAACTGTATATGGCTGTACACATGACATGATAGAAAATAAGCTAATGTTAAACAATGAAGCGCCCCATATAAAAAAATAAGCACCGAAGTGCATTAGAGAAGAAGCAGAACCCCAGAAATTACTGGCGACCATGTGTCTGCGGGGAGAAACCCCAGAGAAGGCCTTATTGAAACATATAACCTGTATAGCTGTGCATGTTCCGAATCCAACCGAGGTGCACATCATGGAGGGATAGGAGACCAAGAAAGCTATATATAGACAGAAAGAAAAGTCCAGGCAGTCTCTGTTCCAGGCGGTGATCATCGCGTCGGGCCATTCAAAATGGCGGGCAGATCCGGCGGGTTACAGATCCAAGTTGTTGGATTAGCGCATCTGGTCTGCTTCTTTGGAATCTAAAAATGTTGCCAGTAGATCAGGATCTTCGAATGTTCTAGTTTGGTTATGGAGAGTCACTCTGAGCTTCGCTGGATACAATAGGCCAAAGCGAGCCTGTAGCTGTTGAAGTCTAGGGCAAAAAGCAAGGAGTCTCTTCCGACGGTCAACTGTGGGCTTTGCCAAGTCAGGGAAGAAGGAGACTTTATGACCTTCAAACTCCAGATGATGATTCGCCCGGGCAGCATTGAGAATCTGCTCAACTTGTTGATATCTCAGTAATCGAAAGATGATAGGCCAGGGGGTCGTCCGATTGAGGGCCATGTTGGTAGGAACACGATGTGCTCGGTCAATTTCCAGATCTCTGTGAAAAGTGATCTTCAGCAAGGAGGGAAGAGTTTTGACCAGGAATTCTCTTATATCTCCTGCTTCGGCCCCCTCCGGTACTCCAATGAGCCTTACATTGTTGCGACGGGCTCGATTATTGCTATCCTCTAACTCTTTTTGAAGATTCTGTATTTGACGCTCAGCCTTGTCCAATTTCACCAAGTGCACCGCGTGCGAGTCGAGGACCCCCGCCATGTTGTCCTGCCGTAGTGAGAGACCTTCAAGCCGGTCCTGAAGCACACCGAAGTCTTCCCGCATGGCTCGGAGCGCCTCTCCGTTGGACTGTACCAGTTCCTTCACACCGCGTATTTCCTCCAAGATCTCCTGTTGCATTTTGGGGTTTTCCCGAAGTGGAACTGTCTTTTGTGGGGAAGACAACTCTGTTTTGGAGCGTTTTCCGTGTGAAGAAGAGGGAGACCCGAAGTCTAAGCGCGCTGGTTTGTGGGCCGCCATCCCCCCCGAGGTACCCCGGTAAGTTCGGAGCAAAGTATTAAGTTTAGGTAGGTATTAAGTCAGGATTCTGAGTAGGCCTCTCGGGAGCTTCAGCGCGAAGCGTCTAACCCGCTGGACATCAGGCTCCGCCCCCCTTCTGCTCTGTTTTTACTAGAGAAAATCCTGAAGAAGAACCATCTGTGATTGACAAATATACAAAGAGGAATGGAGTAGATACCATACCATTCACAGAAGATGATGTGACAGAACAGCTTGCAAAACTAAAAGTGGCCAAAGCCATAAGACCAGATAGATCCTTGGCAATAGGAGACGTTCCACAGGACTGGAGGAGGACTGATGTGGTACCTCTTTACAAAAGTGGCAGTAGGGTAGAAGTGACAAACTACAGGATAGTAAGCCTTACCTCGGTGGCAGGAAAAGTAATGGAGGCGCTCCTGAAACAGTGAATAGTGGACTTACTTGAAACCAACAGATTGCATAATCCAAGGCAACATGGTTTTACCAAAGGACAATCTTGCCAAACAAATCTGATTGAGTTGTTTGACTGGGTGACCAGAGAACTAGATCAAGGACATGCGATGGATGTGATCTACCTAGATTTCAGCAAAGCCTTTGATACTGTTCTTCATAGGAGGCTTATCAATAAACTCAACAGCTTGGGGATGGGTCCCAAGGTGGTGAACTGGATCAGAAATAGGTTGACTAACGGATGACTGAAGGTGATGGCAAATGGAACTCATTCATATGAAAGGAAGGTGATTAGCGGTGTGCCCCAGGGTTCGGTCCTGGGACCAGTACTGTTATTTATTTATTTATTTATTTTATTTAACATCTTTTATATACCGCACTATTGTCACCAGCGCGGTTTACAGGTAACAAACATATACATACAAAGAACTGTAATGCATTTTACAAGTAACAGGGATTTTGAACTTGGGAATAACAAGGTACAACTATATAAGGCTAGTTAACTATATACAGATTATTGAAATACATTAGTCAAATTTGGATATCAGTTGGGGAAATGTCTTGGTCAGAAAAGTGTCTGTGATATTTTCATGTGCGAAGGTTAGATTGGGAAATAGCTTAGGAAGAGGTGGTGTTTGAGACTCTTTCTGAATTGTGTTAAGCTGGTTATAACTCTCAGTTCTAGTGGGAGGGCATTCCAGGTTTTTGGGGCGTGGATACTGAAGGCTCTTTTGGTTGTTTCCTTAGTGTATCTGACTGTTTGTTTCGGGATTACTAATGTATTCATTGCAATTGATCTTCTGGATCTATTAGGGGTCTGTGAGTGTACAAGGTTGGCAATGGTTGATGGTGCTTGGTTGTTTATGGCTTTGAATGTAGTGATCAGTATCTTGTAGTGGATTCTTGCGTTGGTTGGTAGCCAGTGGAGTCGTTTTAGAACTGGGGTTATGTGATCTGTCTTTGATATTCCTTCAAGTACTCTGGCAGCAGTGTTCATCGCTAATTGGAGAGGATTTAATGTTGCTTGAGGGAGTCCGTATAGAATTGCATTTGCAAAGTCGATGTGAGGCATTATCAGGGCTTGGTAGACAGTTCTGAAATCTGAGGGTTCCAGTAGAGGTCGCAGGTGGCGTAATGTGCGTATCTTGTGGTAAATTAGTTTTGTTATGTTTTTTATGTGGGCTTTCATATTGAGGTGCTGGTCAAGGGTTATACCTAGGTAGCGTAGTGTAGGCTTTACTGTTAATTCCTTGTCCTTTATCTTCACGGAGGTAGGAGGTGTGAAGTTTTGGTTTCTTGTTACAAACATCACATCAGTCTTGCTGTGGTTGATTCTTAGATTTTGGGAGATGAGCCAATCTTCTACTGCTTCGAGGCATGTTATCAATGATGTATAATCAGGGTGATTGATGGAGAATGGCATGAATAGTAGAATGTCATCTGCATATGCTAAACAGGTGACATTAAAGGAACGAATGAGGTCACAAATGGGTTGCATGTATATATTAAACATCAACGCTGACAGAGAAGATCCTTGTGGTACCCCTTGGTCTTGAAGAAATGGTTCAGAAGTAGTTTCGTCAATTCGTACTTGTTGCCAACGGTTAGTTAGATATGATATACACCAGTCAAGTGCAGCGCCAACTATTCCTTTTTCCTTGAGACGATCGATAAGTATTTGGTGGTTTACTGAGTCGAACGCCGCTGAGATGTCCATGAATATAAGTATGTATCCTTGATGAATGTTATCTATTCCTGTGATTAGTGTGTTGAATAGTGTGATGAGGAGGGTTTCAACTCCATGAGCCTCTCTAAAGCCGTGTTGTGCAGGGTCAAGTGGAGCTTCATTGTCTATGTGCTGTTGTATTTGCCGTTGGACTACTTTCTCAATTATTTTCGCTAGGAGTGGGATACTGGATATAGGCCTGTAGGATTCTACTTTTTGGGGGTCTAATTTACTGTTTTTTAGTAATGGTCTAATTGAGGTTTGTTTGAGGCTTTGAGGAAAGGTTCCAGTTGCAAAGGATTGTTCAAGGATATTCTGTATGAAGAAGCTTACTTCATGTTTTAGATTTTTTATCCAGGCTGCCGGGCATGGATCGCTTGCAGCGGTGGTAGCATTTATTGATGCGATAGTGTTCTCAATTTCTTTGATTGATAGTGTATTGAACTTGGTTAATGTGGTTGACTGCGAATATATCATTCTTTGTTGGTCCAGAAGTACAAATGTTGGATGTTTTTGTCATCTTTTACTTTAGGTATTCGGCATATTCTTGCGGGTGTATTGCTTGTGTTTGATGAGGTGTTGGTTCCTTTGCCATTGTTCTTACGATGTTGAATAGGTCATGATGTTTATTTAGTGATTTCTTTAGAAGGTTGGTATGGAATTGTTTCCTTCGATCTGCTATTTCTTTGCGATGCTTATCTAAGTATTTGCAGTAAGCTGTGTAGGCTTCAGTAGAGCGTGATCTTCTCCAATATTTCTCGAGTCTCCGAAGATGGAGGAGGGATGTTCTTAGCTCCTTGGAATACCAGGCTACGTGTGTACGATGGTTGGTATTTTTTGCCATGTTTGATGGTTGAGAATTGAATCTAAGGGAGTGATCCCAAGTGTTGATTAGAGTGTTCAATGTATTTGTGAGTGATATTGCTGAAGGATTGAATGGAAAAGTCTGTCTTTTTGCTGATGACTTGAAAATTTGCAACAGAATGGACTCCCCTGAGTGAATGGATAACATGAGAAAAGATCTACAAAAGCTGGAAGAATGGTCTAATGCTTGGCAGTTAAAATTAAATGTGAAGAAATGCAGTGTCATGCACTTGGGAACCAGAAATCCAAGGGAACTGTATGCAATAGGGGGAGAGAGATTGGTGTGCAGGAACCAGGAGAAGGACCTCGGAGTGATTGTTTCTGAGGATCTCAAGGTGGCGAAAGAGTGTGACAAGGCAGTGGCAAAAGCCAGAAGGATGCTGGGCTGCATGCAGAAAGGAATTACCAGCAGAAAGGAGAAGGTACTAATGCCACTGTACAAGATGCTGGTGAGGCCTCACTTGGAATATTGTGTTCAGTTTTTGAGGCCATGTCTCGCAAAGGGCATAAAAAGACTGGAAACAGTTTAGAGGAAGGCAACCAAAATTATTTGGAGCCTGCATCAGAAGACTTATGAGAGGAGACTTAAAGACCTAAATATGTACACTCTGGAGGATAGGAGGGACAGGGGAGACATGATTCAGACCTTTAAATACTTAAAGAGTATTAATGAATAAACAAACCTCTTCCAAAGACGGGGAAGCTGTAAAACTAGAGGACATAACATGAAGCTGCAAGGGGATAAACTGAAAGGCAACGTTAGGAAATACTTTTTCACTGAAAGGGTGGTGAATGCTTGGAATGCCCTCCCAATGGAAGTGGTGGGGGCAAATACAATGACAGAATTCAAAATGGCATGGGACATACACAGTGGATCCCTTTATAGCAACAGGATAAAATCAAAATAAACATAAATATCTCTTATATCTCAGCAAATAGGGGTGACCTGCATGGAGCGGTGGGTAGACCCTTAAAAAAAGGCATGGGGAGGGATGACCTTTACAGAACGGCAAGTGCACCTACTCTTGCCACCTTGCTGGGTAGACTAGATGGACCATAGTGGTCTTTATCTGCCATCATATACTATGTTACTATGCAAAATCATGACCCTGCATTTTTTAACGTTAAATCTCAGCTGTCAAATTCTCAACCATTCTTCAAGCTGCCCAAGATTGCTCCTCATGTTAAATATGCCTTCCAGGGTGTCTACACATGCAGATTTTAGTATCATCTAAAAAAAGTGGGAAATCTTATCCAACAGCCCTTCCATGACATCACTTACAAAAATGATAAAATAATCAGACCAAGGACAGATCTTTTCAGCATAGCACTGGTAAAATTATTTTCCTCAGAGTGAGCTTCATTTACTTGTACCCTTTGTTGCCTCCCACTCAACCAATTTCTAAGCCAGTTAGCCACTTTAGGGACAATCCCTAGGGTGCTCAATTTATTTATAAGTCACCTGTGTGGAAGTGGATCAATACAGAGCATCTGCAGCCTATGACAACAGATGTCAAACATCAAGTATACCCAATCAAATGTTTACTTATCAATGCATGTTCTGTGAGCAACAAAATTCAGACCATTGTAGACCACATGCAACTCACAGATGCTGAGTTAATGTGCATCACCAAAAGCTGGATCACTGACTCTGACAACATTCTTCTCAACCAACTAACCACATCTCAATATACACTGTTCAACTGCCCCAAATTAGAAAAAAGAGGGGGAGGAGTACTAATCCTTGCTAAAAAAAAAAAAAGGTTGAATTTCCCCCTGATCAATTCTCAATCATTACATTCAATAGACTACTTAACCATCTCCAACTCAGAGCATACTATATGCCTAACTTACAGAAATCCTACCACTAACATGGAAGATCTAATAGATATTTTAGATGAGGTGTGTACCCACTCAGTCACAAAAAAACACTTTATACTCATACTTAACTTCCCCACAACCACAGCAAAACATGCCAGAACATTCCTAAGTGCCATGGAATCCCTACATCTGACTCAGATAATTGACGTACCAACCCACTGCAAAAGATCTCTCCTTGACCTTATATTCGTACCCAATACTCTACATAAAGCAGACCTAAACCTACAAATTGACCCAGTATCATGGTCAGACAATATCATGATAACCCTTAATATACCAACCAACTTTACCCAACCAAATACTCCTCCACAGCATCAGTACAGATGTTGATTCAAGGCATTCAACTCATAATTCTTCCTAGACAAGACCTCTTCACTGCTAGAGTCCGACATATCTGACCTAGACACATTTATCGGCTCATTGAACCAGATAATAAATGGTGCCACAACATTCAATGAAAGACAAACTACAAAACACCTAAAATTCACACACCCTCTATGGTTTTCCAAGATCCTTGACTAGATCAGAAGAGACCTCAGACGCTTAGAAAGAAAATGGAAAAGGTCACAAGATAATGCTGTCAAGACACAGCTTTGCAACAAACAAATGGAATACAGCAACCTGTGTAATAAAGCCCAAAAGGAATACATCATAAGCATACTTATGAAATCACTCAACCGCTCTAGAGAACTATTCTCGATTGTGTCCCAAATGACCAATGATCCCAACCTAATTGACACAGCAAACGTGGAAGTGCAAGTTGATCCTCAAGTTATGGCTGACTTCTTCTATAACAAACAAGGCACAACAACACTATGAACCACCACAGCAAAAGAATGGCACAGACAAAATTCATCAAAGGCACAACTTCAGCCTAATAAATAAAAAAGAAATACTAGATATCATCAGCAACATCAATACCACAACTTCACTTCTGGACCCCTGTCCTGTAACATAGATAAAAAAACCTACACAATCAGTTTGCACAGACCATTCTAAGGATAGTCCACACCTCGCTCAAGCAAGGATACCTACCTCTAGCTCTCAAACAAGACTCCATATGCCTTACCCTAAAAAAGACCTCCTTAGATGCAACACATCCCAGTTCTTTCAGACCGAATGTGAGCATCCTATTTTTGGCCAAAATAATTGAAAAAGCCATACAACAGCAGCTCAAGAGCATGTTGATAGACACGTTCCACTACATCCACAACAAGATGGCTTCCGCCCTCATCATGGCACTGACACACTATTCACAGACCTCTTCAACAGACTCATCATCAGCCTAGATAAGCCTCGACAAGGATTCATACTCTTGTTCCTTGACATCAGCTCAGCGTTTGACTCAGTTTCACTTCACATTATGCTAAATAGACTCAGCGAAATTGGTCTAACAGATGGCATACTAAAATGGTTCACATCTTACTTCTCAGACAGAACCATGCAAGTAAAGGTCAGTACCACCAACTCAAGACCCTTTAAATTAACACAAAGTATCCCTCAAGGATCATCCCTCTCTGGATTAGTAATCAATTTATACATTCAACCCATCTGTAATCTACTAAGAAATTGGAACATGCACTTTCATCTCTATGCAGATGACATCATGCTCTACATGCCATTCAATACCACCAACCCAGATTTCACAATTATATTTGATATCTTCACTGCTGTGACAAACCTCCTTGCAGACATAAACCTCACAGTAAATACAAGTAAAACAGAAGCTCTACTTGTATTCAGAAATCAGGATTTTAAGCCTCCAAAAAAGATAATAACACAAAATGTGGAAATATCAATAAAAAAAAGAAATCAAGTATCTAGGAATAACCATTGACAGCAGTCTCAACGTGTCTGCACACATAAAAAATGCATCAAAACCAGCATACTGGAAGCTAAAGCTCCTCAAGCCCTTATGGCACTCGCTACAGGATATTGACTTCAGATCTCTATTGCAAGCCATCATTACACCTCACCTGGACTACAGAAACATTATCTATCAAGGTCTCCAAAACATGCACTATATCCGCTACAGCTAGTTCAAAATACTGCTGCTAGAATTCTAACAGCTAGTGCAAACCGACAGCACATAACACCAATCCTGAAAAGTCTACATTGGCTTCCAGTCTCACAACAGACAAAATACAAAGCCATCACCACCACATTCAAAATCCTGCACAATCTCTCAGCTCCCTGCCTCTCTGATCAGATCACAACAGCATACACCATGAGACCAAGAAGAGCTGCAATTCAGAACCTCCTGAACATTCCCCCACTCAAAACCAAAACCACACAACACACAAGTAACAGAGCATTCTCACTCTATGTTCCTTCAATTTGGAACTCCTTACCAGAAGCCATCAGATCAACTCAATCCATTACAGATATATAAAAATTACTCAAAATACACCTCTTCAGAGAATACTATGGGCTCGATGACAATACCTAACTAGAACTGTAACATACTATCCTGATTGGTTGACCAGATCAATCTTACAGTTTTCCCTACCTGAACTATTGAGTTTACTTCCCTATGTACCTGATCCACTGTTAAACTACTAGTTCATTCCCTTCCTCATAGTTAATCCCATATTTATCTCCAAGTTATATCCCCCTGTTTATTGTAAAACAAATCTACTGAGATTGTTAAATAAATAAATGTCAAAGGCTTTACTGAAATCTAAGTACACCACATCTAGAACTCTCTCTCATTCCAGCTTTCTGGTCACCCAGCCAAACAAATCAATGAGAGTTTTCTAACAAAATCTTCCTCTAGTAAAAACATTTTGCCTCAGATTCTGCAATCCATTGTATTCCAGAAACCTCACTATCCTCTGTTTTAGCAGAACTTCCATTAGTTTACTCACCACAGAGGTTAGGTGATTGATTTATTTCTGTTTTATACTGTGCTATTTAGAATCAGTGCAGTTTACATGTATACTAACAGGTACTTTTTATTCCTTTGTCCCTGAAGGGCTCACAATCTAAGTGTACCTGAGGCAATGGAGGGTTAAGTGCCTTGCCCAAGGCCACAAGGAGTTGCCATGAGACTAGAGATCCCATTCCCTCTGGCCTGAAGTTGTTTGTCCCCATGTGGGAATTGAACCCCTGGCCTTCTGGCCTGAGATAAACTGTCCCAACCACTGAGCCACTCCTCCCTCCTAACTGGCCTGTAGTTCCAAACCTCATCCTTAATTTCATTTTTATGTAAGGGGGTCCACATGAGCACTTCTCCAATCCTCTGGAACCACTCCCAACTTTAAAGAAGCATTGAAAGGTGAGACAATGGAGCCACTAGAACTTCCCTAAGTTCCTTCAATATTCTCAGATGTATCCCATCTGGCCCCATCACTTTGTTTACTTTTAGTTTAGCTAGCTCCTCAAGACCACAGACTACAGAAAAACATTCAAGATCTAGCTGTTCCTATTTGTGACAGTTTTCTAAGGTCCTGCTCTTGGCTTTTTATCTGTGAACACAGAACAAATATTTGTTAAACCATTCTACTTTATCCTCATCAGTTTCTACATATTTCTCCCCTTCACCCTTGAGTCTGACAATACCACTTTTGCACTTCCTGCTCTCAGTAACATTGTAAAAATGTTTTGTTCCCCCACACCCTTTACTGCATTCATTATTTTTTCTTTCATTTGTATCTTTGCTTTTCTGACTACTTTTCTCTCGTCTCTTAGCATTTCCAGATATTGATGCTTGTCTTTCTCTTTCTGTGATTTCTTTAATTTTATGAAGACCTTTTCAGCTACTTCTTTCGAGAACCACAGTGGCCTCCTTTTCCTTTTACGTTTATTTACTTTCCATCCCCTTAAAGTTCCTAGTTACCTTTCATGGGAATAATTATGTTTTCCTCGAGCCAATGAACTTGGAAAGGTTTTTGCTTGATAAGACTATTTAGACATCAGGAGGTATTAAGGGGTCAGTAATGTATCTGTCTGTCAGTATAGAGGCTATTCCTCTTTTTTTATTTCCTTTGTTTTTTTCTTTTTCTTCTTTTTATTTCATATCCCCTCCTCTTGACGTGGGATTTTTTTCAGTATGATGTATTTTGTTTTCTGTGTTTTGTTTATATATATTTCTTGATTATACTGAGAATTTCCTTTTTTGTTTTGGATTGTTATAATTTGAAAAAATTATATTAATTTACTTTCCTAACAAAAAGGTTTGTTTACCTTAAAATATCCCCTTTCAATTTTGCCCACTGCTTTTCTATATCCCTCAGCCATTCCCATCCTGCTAATGACTCCTTGAGGTATTGTCCCATCGTGGCAAAATTAGTTTTCCTAAAGTCTAGGACCTGCACATTTGAATGAACTGAATCTGCTGATTACTGGATGCAAAGTGATCACCCACTATAACATCAGAAACATGTTCCCCATTAGTAAGCACCAGGTCCAGTATGTCCCTTCATGTGTGGGTTCTATTACCAGTAGTTCTCTCTATAAAGAATCCAGGATCTCCTTATTTTGAGATGACACACAGCAGGTATGTGTTAGTGAACATCAAGCATATTGAATTCACCTTTCAGTAGGACTTCTCTTTTTATGACAATACTGTGAATATCTTCAATTAAATCTGACTATGAAGGAAGTCAGTATATCACACCAGTGCAAATGGATGTTCCATTCCCTCTTTCCAGTTTAACCCACAGTGCCTTCTCCTTCCTTCAAAAGCTCTGTAATGTTACTACTAATCTACTACTAATCATTTATATAGCACTACAAGGCATACACAGCAGGGTACATAATCTAATCAAGACAAAGCACATAGCAAAACTGGGGACTAGGGTATGGTAAGATATACATAAATAGTGGATAAGAAAGTGAGGAGCATCAGGATCCAAAAGTGACTTCAATAAGGTAGATTTTTAGCCTGGATTTGAATAGGGCTAGAGAAGGGGCCTGATGCAGCTTTAATATTATTTTTTACCTATAGTGCCACTCCTTCTCCCTTTCATCCTATCCTGCCCTTCCTGAATCAATTATAGCTCAGTATAATTATGTCCCATGTCTCCATAACCACCGCTAAATTCATGTCTGCCTCTTTCATTAAAGTCTCAACATCCAGAATCTTATTTCCCATACCAATAATACATTCTGCTTTCCAGATGTTGCCCCTTTTACCTACATAGACAGACTGTTAAGCAATTTTCATATGAGCAATATTAATCAAAGACAGAAAATAAGGTACGTTTTGAGGCTACTTATGCAAAGAGACAGTAGTAGTATAATGGGTACACTACTTGTCAAACTGATTGACAGGTGAGATAAGGATGGCAGGAGCCAATCAGCATTCACTTCCGGTGTATGTCCCGCCTTAGGCCACGCCCTACCATAGAAGTGAATGGTGAGTTAGCCCCGCCCACTCCCACCCCCAAAATGTTGACAGGTACCAATCAGCGCCCACTTCCGGTGTATGTCCCGCCTTAGGCCACGCCCCCTCCCATAGAAGTGAATGGTGAGTTAGCCCCACCCAGCCCCGCCCACTCCCTCCCCCAAAATGTTGACAGGTACCAATCAGCGCCCACTTCTGCTGTATGTCCCGCCTTAGTCCATGCCCCCTCCCATAGAAGTGAATGGTAAGTTAGCCCCGCCCAGTCCCGCCCCCAGGTGTGGCCACCACCCCCCACTTGACACACCCCTGACCCCGCCCCAAGGATGACATCATCCAATCAGCGTACACTTCTGGGGGTGTGCCACACCCACGCCACTCCCCACTATGGCATTAGCCAATCATCACCCACTTCCGGGCTTGTGCTACGCCCACAGCCTCCCACCCTCCTCCACGCCCCCTGCCTACATCATCGGAAATGACATCACTGGAAACAGGGCGTCATCAGAAGAGGGACTGTCCCTTTTTTGCTGACATCAGCGGAAACAGTATGGCTGACTCCGGAAATGACAGTATGGCTGACTCCGGAAATGTGTTTTTGCTTCTGCTTAATACTGAAAAACAAAAATGCTTTTCTCTCTCTCTCTCTCCCACACAGACTCAGTTGTTTTTTTCTCACACAAAAACTGATTCTTAGCACAGAGAGACAGGCAGGCTAGAATCTTTTTCTTTCCAAATGCAATTAGCACATCTTTGTTAGAGAAACCAGTGCTGCCTCTCACCCTCAACCACGCCCCTGCCTACATCATCGGAAATGGACTGTCCCTTTTTGCTGACATCAGCGGGGAGCAGTGTGACTGACTCCGGAAATGTGTTTTTGCTTCTGGTCAATGTTTACATCTGCAAAAAAGCAGGAACCCTGTAAAAAAAATGCTTTTCTCTCTCCCACTGCCCCCAGTTCTTATTTCTCACAAAAGATTCACAGCACAGAGAGACACAATTTTCTTTACAAATGCAATTACAAAATGCAATTGTTAGAGAAACCAGTGCTGTCCATGTGATAGAATTTTACTTTTAAGACTTCACTGTTAGAGAGAAGTATTCTGACAGGCCTGTAGAGTTCAGACTGAAATACAGAGAGACCTGAGTTCAAATCCCCCTAATACAGCTATTTTTTTTGAGAGAGCTGAGTTCAAATCCAAATACTAATACAGCTATTTTTTAGTGGCTTTGAAAAAACCAATACAGAGAGACAAGCCTGGACATGTCTCTCTAGGGTGTGGTAACACGTGATTGGTTGAAACAAGAGGTCTGTTCTGAGCATGCTCCAGGTGTTCTGAGCATGCTCCTGGTGTAAGGCTGTTTGTGTCCTGTGTGTAAGGGAAACATTTTAACACAGAGATTAAAAAATGGCTCTTTTTGGAACACCAAGCAGAATTTCCAGCAGGACACACAACATTAATTACTTCCTTAAGGACCATGATGCCGTTGCAGAGGGGTATCCACCGATTGAAAATCGATTTGAACTACAGGAGAGTCTGGCAGAGCCTGAGCAAGAAATAGCAGCTTTTGTGGATTATCCAGATGCCGAAATATTTTTCAACTCTCAAGAACCCTGCGATTCTGGCACCGAACTTGACTTAACATCTGACAACACAATGGATCCGGAGGATATAGAATTATATCACGCTGCTGCAGATGCAGAAACAAACTGTTTATTGGAAGACCTAGGATCAGCAGAGGTAAGAGAAGATTTTTTATTTAGAAAAGTGTTATAGAAGAAATGGCGGTTCACACTGACATTATTTTGGGTTTTTTTGTAGGGAAGTGACGAATCTCCGCTCCTACAGGAGCACATACAGGCTGCCAATCTACGCTGTTTGTGCTTTCTCTGTACATATCAAAGGGAGACATTTGATGTCATAGCCAGTCAAAGGGACTACACAAAACCTGATGAAATAAACACATTTAAATCTGTTATACAAACAGCGGTGGCCTGTATTATCAAGAAATGCTGGCAGGGCGTTATGCATAGAGACTGTGCAGCTTGTGTAATACATGCTCCAGGCCAAAGACATCATGACTGTTTAAAATGGCGATGCAATGAAATACAACAGAAAATCCATAAAACTTGTAACAGGTTGTGTCTAGGACCTATTTTAAATGTTGCCATGATTGCGGGTCATAAAATGAAAGCAACTGTCCTAGTTTATGAAAATTTGAATTTTTTGTTTGAACTTGTCAGAGATTTTAACACCAGTAGAAATCCAGGACAACTGCTCAATATTTTGCTTAATTCTGTGGCAGACGGCGAAATAGAAATAGTGGAAGGTTTAATCTGTGACAGAGATTATAGATCGTTCTTTAAAAAACACCAAGTTCTGTAAAAATTGACTTTTTATGAAAATGTATGTATTTCCAGAATCTATTAGTTGAACATACAGATGAACAAAAATTATATGTATGCCTTTTATTTTTTTTAAACTTGTAATGCTCAAATGAATTTCACAAGATGAAAACATTTTATTTGAAATAAAATATTTTGAACCGATGTATGGTGTGTTTTAGGAATGCTTAGTTAATTAAATCTACAATGGGGTGTCTGGAAAAAAAAATGGGGCATTTAGGTGTGTCCTAAACAATAGGCCATAAGATAAGAATGTGCAGAGCTCTGTTGTAGAAGTAAAATCCACTTAAGACATCTGGGAAATGGGTGGGAATGTGTATTAGCCACATACACAGATATATAGCATCTATTACAATGTACTGTCTGCGAAAAAAAAAAAGGCATTGTGAATTAGCCAGGTCGTATGATAAGATTATGAGATCCAGAGATATTTCAGTTAATGAGTCTGGGTGCTGTAAGCCCCATCAAAGAATTTCATTTAAAAAGGGGCAGTACACTTCAACAGCCAGAAAAAAAACCACACAGTCTCTCTACAGTTTGCAACTTTTTCTTCAGACATGGTGAGTAGATATGAGTCTTACTTTTTTAAAAATATTGTTGGCTATGTAATGTTTCTGTCTCTTATGATTGTCTTTAAAAAATAGGAGCAGAAAAAGGGGGTTACAAATAAACTTTCTCTTACAAAAAGAAGGCAGCAAAGAAATTTAAAAGGTATGTCCTGTGGTGTTTTCATTTTCCAACAGCTGTGCTCTTTATAATGTGTCTCACAGTGTTTCAGAGGACAGCCTCAACCTTTAATCTTTTTTATTTTAGACCAAGAAGATGCTACAAAACAAGATGGCCAGTCTAACCAACAGACGGTACCTTACAGAAAGCCAAAAGACAAGCAGAATCGTGAGTATTCCAGTTTTATCCAGCACCTAGATTTTAAGGTCTCTGTAAAAGTATTATCCCCTACGTTTTCTTTTTCAGACCGAGAAAATGTTAGAAAATCAGTGGCTATGGGAGAGAAGTCTAACAGAAAAAGATCACACAGCGATAGTTTTTCTGACAGTGAATCTACACATGCCGGTACAGAAGAGCAAACAGCTCCATACCGAAAACCAAAAGATAAGCAGAATAGTGAGTATTCCGGTTTTATCCAGCATATAGATTTTAAGGTCGCTGTAAAAGAAAAAAAGTATTAGCCCCTACGTTTTCTTTTTTCAGATCGAGAAAATGTTAGAAATCCAGAGGCTGTGGGTGAGAAGTCTAACAGGAAAAGATCACGCAGCGAAAGTTTTTCTGACGGTGAATCTACATATGCCAGTACAGAATACGGAGGGCGTGGTGAAAGCCGTGTCTTTGATCACAGTGTTTCAGAGGACAGCGCAAATAATCATGCATTAGGCTCCGCTGCAGAATCAGAACCAGTTAGCTATGTTCAGTTTGTGAAAAGGTGGGATCGTAAATTGGACAAGTTTAATGGTGTAATTTATTCAGAGGAATTTCGGTTTATTAATTTAGACAGGGTAACATCATTATCTGAGGCTCAATTCGCCATTCGGCAAGGTATCCAGCATATTCTGGATGAGGTTAGCAGCAGGGTTTCACCCGGTGATTATGTACAGGTGCATCTACACTCATCTCTTTTTCACAATTCCTTGTATTCTGGAAAGTTAAACCCCGAAGCATTAGACGCTGACGATTTCTTAAATCAGATCGCTAAACTCCTTCAGAGTCACAGAGAAATCCAGGTTTGTGATATATTCCGTGTTGTTGTACTTGTCATAAAAAATCGGGGTGGAGGTGCTCGTAGGGTCTTAAAGACTATACCATTTAGCCATATTATTCATAAGAAAAGGATGTATTTGATAGACTTGAACAACACTGATAATAGCCTGTGTTTTGCAGGTAGCCTCACAGCCCTCATGTCACATGTAAAAATGACAGATGTCGAATTGTTAGAAGGTGCTAAAAAACTACATAATGAATTGGGGTGGCCGGTACATAGAAAAGTCATGCTCGATGATGTAGCAATATTTGAACAGCATTTAAAGATAAACATACGCGTTGTGCTTTACACAAATTCATGGGTTTGTTTTAAGACATCAGACAGACCTGTGTTCCCTAAGACTCTGTTCTTGTTGCTACATGATGACCATTTCTATGGTATAACCGATGTCAAAAAATTCTATGGGGAGCGCAACTTCTGTAGTTACTGTCAGAAACCGTACAGTCACGATCATAATTGCACATTATGGTGCCGTCTTTGTTTGACACTAACGTGTGCGAATAATGTTGGTATACAACAGAGATGCCCTAATTGCAAACTCTTTTGTCGTTCTAAAGAGTGTTTAGATAGACACGCGGATCTGGCTCTGAAAAAAGAAGTGGCATGTTTATCTAAGATACTGTGCCAGAAATGTGAGTCTTATGTGGACAAGAAACATAAGTGCAAGGGCCGTCATTGTAAACTATGTCGCGAGCCCCTAACCGGGGATGGCGTCCACTTATGTTTTATGACCCCTATTGGTAAAACTGAAACATCTGAAAAGTATATTTTTTATGATTGTGAATGTATGCAAGAAACAGGCTGGCATGTCCCTAATTACATATATGCGACGGACTTAAATGATGAAAGAAACTGGGAATTCAAGGGTCTCGAATGTATTTCTGCCTTTATACAGATTTTTTGCGACAAAAAATTTAAAGGTTACACCTTCATAGCCCATAATTCCAAAGGTTATGACGGATATTTTGTTCTTAAACAACTGCTTAAGGAAAAGATGGACACGGGGCTGTTGGTTCAAGGTGCTAAACTTTTACAAATTACCGTTGAACCTCTGACTATCTGTTTTATAGACTCTCTAAATTTCCTGCCTATGAAACTTAGCAAACTTTCACAAGCCATGGGTTTTACAGGCAGCAAGGGGTACTTTCCACACTTTTTTAATACGCTGGAAAATCAAAATTATGTGGGCCCCATGCCAGGTGTTGAACATTACGGTGTGAGTAACATGTTGCCTGAAGAAAAAGATGAATTTTTACAATGGTACAAGGACAATCAGCATAAAACTTTTAATTTGCAAAAAGAGCTGGCTTATTACTGCCAGCAGGATGTATCTATTTTGCGGCAGGCCTGTGTTCTCTACCGAGCTGAAATCATGAAAATGACAGAGAAAGAAGTGTTTGTAGAGCAGGGTGACATCTCAGAAATTCAAACAAGGTGTTTGACACTTTCCAATATATAACCCTTGCATCTGTATGTATGGCTATGTTCAGATTCATGTTTTTAGAACCCAAGACTGTGGCACTCATCCCACCAGATAACTATCACCGGCAGACAAAGAGATATACAACCCCCTCTATTCAATGGCTGATGTATGTGGAGGCCAAAGAAAATATACAGATCACACATGCTCTGAAAGGTGGCAAAAAAAAGGTGGGGTCTTATTTTCTTGATGGCTATGCCGTGATCGGTGGGGTAGAAACAGCTTTTGAATTTAATGGTTGTTTTCACCACAGCTGTCCGAGCTGTTATAACGATAAAGACCAGAATCCTGTAGCAGCCACGACCTATGGTTTTCTTTATTACAAAACACAGCTAAAAGCTGCATTCCTGGAAAGCCGTGGGTTCAAGGTCATAAGTCTATGGGAGCACGAGTGGAAGCGGATGGTAAAAGAAAATGACGGGGGCTGCGCAGATTTCCTGGCTGACTCCGCATTACCGCAACCTCTGATTCCACGAGATGCCCTTTTCGGGGGTAGAACAAATGCCATTTGTCTGTACCACAAAACAAGGCCTGGGGAAAAAATACACTACTATGATTTTACCAGCCTATACCCTTTTGTCAATAAAACAAAGAAATATCCAATAGGCCATCCAAAAATCATTTATGACAAATTTGGTCCCCCTACAAAGTACTTTGGTTTTATAAAAGCAAAAGTATATCCCCCACGAAAGCTCTTTTTCCTGGAGTTACCCATATGGTTGGGCGGTAAGTTATGTTTCCACTGTGTCACATGTGTGCTGACACACGGCAACAGGAAATGTGTGCCCACACGGATGAGGAGAGAGCTTTGGGGGGACTTGGTGTACGGTGGAGATGAATTTAGCCATTGCAAAAGGGTATGTGGTTGTTGAAATCTATGAAATCTGGCATTTCGAGCAAAAATCTGATCATCTCTTTTCCGAATACATCAAAATGCACATCCGTCAAAAACAAGAGGCTTCTGGCTACCCTCGATGGTGCAATGATACTGAAAAACAAAATGTGTACATAGCTGATTTCTTTAGAAAAGAGGGTGTGTGTTTGCGTGCAGACCAGATTAATGTAAACCATGCTAAGCGTCAAATAGCAAAACTTTTCTTAAATTCCCTGTGGGGTAAATTTGGTCAAAGAACAAACCTGCCTACCACAAGCATTGTGAAAGAACCTGATGATCTCTTTAAATATCGGTTTTCTCCTGAATTCGAGGTTTCATCATGCGATTTTATTGATGATGAAACAGCCTGTGTGTCTTGGAGGCACTCAAAAGACCAGTGTATATTGTCGGGTAGCACCAACGTTTTCATTGCCTGTTTTACAACGGCTTATGCACGCCTGGAGTTGTACAACCTTCTAGATAGTTTGCAAGAGCGCTGTCTGTACCATGATACAGATTCTGTGATATTTCTAAGTCGAGAGGGTGATTGGAACCCATCTTTGGGTGATTATTTAGGTGAGCTCACAAGCGAGATACCCTCAGATGAACATATCACAGAGTTTGAATCAGCGGGGCCTAAAACATATGGCTACAAGCTGTCAAGCGGGAAGACCTGTATGAAAGTAAAAGGGATTACGTTAAACGTAGAAAACTGCCAGAAAATCAATTTCACTAGTTTGAAAGATCTAGTTTTGGACTACAAGCCTTGGACAGCAGATTTATCCCAGAAAAAGATAGGAGTACAACAACCTGGTATTATAAGAAACAAAAAGGGTTGGACAATAGAGACTGGTGTGATTAAAAAAACACAAAAGGTTGTGTATGACAAAAGGATGAAGTTGGAGGATGGCTTTAGCACATTACCCTATGGATACTAGCGTGGTGGATGTGCGCTGGTCACATTCTTTTTCTTGTATTTTAGCGGGGCCATCCAATTCAGGCAAGAGCTTCTTTGTTAAAAAGATGTTAGAACACGCTGGTCGTGTACTGACTGTCATGCCTAACAATATTGTGTGGTGTTACAGTTGCTGGCAACCTCTGTATAAAGAAATGTTAAATAAATATCCTTTTATTACATTTATGGACACTTTGCCTGATACTTTTAATGATGAACGGATGTTTCCAACCAATAAAGTAAACTTGGTTATTGTTGATGACCTAATGAATTCTGCCTGTAAAAGTGATGAAATAGAGAAAGCCTTTACCAAGTATGTGCATCACAGAAACCTGAGCATCATATATATTGTTCAAAATGTTTTCTGCCAAGGTAAAAAAAGCCAAACTATAACTTTAAATACCAAATACATGGTGCTCTTTAAGAATCCTAGAGATAAGTTACAGATTGCCATTCTAGCCAGGCAGATGTACCCTGGAAAATCAAAATTATTTTTAGAAGTCTTCGAAGATGCAACCAGAAAGCCGTTTGGGTATCTCGTTGTGGATTTAAATAACACAACGCCTGAGGCTTACAGACTGAGGACGGATATCTTCCCGCCAGATTGGACCACGGTATACTGTGAAAAACCACAAATCTCACATAAAAAGAAATGAATATGTAACCAACCCCTTCATACATGCTTGTGTGTCTCAGACAACATGTCTCGCCGTGTAAAGAGAAACCTGCCCCTTTTAAAACTTTTGGTTCAAGCCTCTCCGCAGCACAGAAGAGCCATCCTGAATACAGCGTCTAATGATTTGGTAGCAGCTATAGTTGAAATCGTTCTCAACACCCTAAAAGGTAACATTCCTCTTTCACAACAACAGATAAAGGTTTTAAAAGGGAAGCGTCATGCCATAAAGAGTCTGTGCAATAAAAGACTACCCATTAAAAAAAAGAAGCAATTGGTGAGACAGTCGGGTGGCTTTATCGGGCCCCTGTTAAGTTTTGCATTACCGTTGATAACGGGGCTTCTGACAAACCTCTAATGCAGCACGCTGAAAAAATGTACATAGTCCCTAGTCAACAACTCGAGCGCTTGAGAAACCCGCCAGATCGGGATGAAAATATTAGAACCACGACCATCCATAAGTTAGATGAAGAAATGAAAAACATCCTGCAAAGCGTCGGTATGTCTGAACACGAAAAGGCTATATGTTACTCAGAAGTGCTACAGCACTATCTCGTGCTTAACAGACAGAGAGATATGGAAAAAGAAAAAATAAACTTGTATCTACAGGCACAAGATGAGACATCAACTGCAGCATCTCTAGAAAATATACCTCCAGACCTTGTAATACAAGAAGTGTTAAACAGCATCAATATGCGCTATAGGAAAAATGCTGAGTTGCTGCTTAATAAACTGTTAAAAAACAAGGATGTGGCATCCTGGGAGGGAAATGGAACATTTGTATACCGGGGAAACCCCGTCAATGGCTCTAACCTACTCGACCTCGTTCGTGGGGCTAAGCAGCCCCAAGCACTTTCACAACGAAGAATACCCAGGGGCTGGGAGGAGTTCATGCAAACCCTGGCCGAATTAAATATGCCCTCTACGGTAATGGGTAATGCAGCCAACAGAGATGTACTGGCATGCCTCAAAGAGAACCCATCTGTGAAGGCTACTAAAATGTACACGCGTCCGATAAAGAGCAAAGAGCTACTCCCATACAAAAAACGTAAATTATCCCACAGATACCGGGAAAAATGATAGAAACCATCATAAAGAATAAAATTACTCAGCATGTAGATAGTCATGAACTAATGAGAGACAGCCAACATGGCTTTAGACAAGGAAGATCTTGTCTTACTAATCTGTTATGTTTTTTGAAGGAGTGAATAATCAGGTGGACAAAGGTGAGTCGGTTGATATTGTGTATATGGACTTTCAGAAAGCCTTTGACAAGGTCCCTCATGAGAGACTTTGGCAAAACTAAAGAGTCATGGGATAGGAGGCAGTGTACTATTGTGGATCAGGAACTGGTTAAAAGATAGAAAGCAGAGGGTAGGGCTAAATGGACAATTTTCCCAATGGAGAAAGGTGAATAGTGGTGTACCCCAAGGATCTGTGCTGGGTCAGCTGCTTTTTGACATATTCATAAATGACCTGGAAAGTGGAATAACGAGTGAGGTTATCAAATTTGCAGATGACACAAAACTATTTAAAGTTGTTAAAACCCAAGAGGATTGTGGAAAATTGCAAGAGGATCTTGATAAATTGGAAGATTGGGCATCAAAATGGCAGATGAAATTTAATGTGGACAAGTGCAAGGTTATGCACCTAGGGAAGAACAACCCAAACTATGTTTACACGATGCAAGGTTCCACATTAGGAACCACCACCCAGGAAAAAGATTTAGGCGTCATTGTGGATACCATGTTAAAACCCTCAGCCCAGTGTGCAGCGGCGGCCAAGAGAGCAAATAGAATGCTAGGTATGATAAGGAAAGGAATGGAAAATAAAACAAAGGATATTATAATGCCTCTATATCGTTCCATGGTGAGACCGCACCTTGAATATTGTGTGCAATTCTGGTCACCGTATCTTAAAAAGGATATAGAGTTATTAGAAAACGTTCAGAGAAGAGCCACCAAAATGGTAAAGGGGATGGAAGGATACTCCTATGAAGAAAGGCTAAAAAGGTTAGGGCTCTTTAACCTGGAAAAGAGACGGCTGAGGGGAGATATGATAGAAGTCTATAAATTAATGAGCGGAGTGGAACGGGTAACGTAGATCGATTGTTTACCTTATCAGAATATAGAAAGACTAGGGGACATGCAATGAAGCTACAGGGTAAACTATTTAAGACTAATAAAAGAAAATATTTTTTCACTCAACGTGTAATCAAACTCTGGAATTTGTTACCGGAGGATGTAGTAAAGGCTGTTAGTGTAGCTGGGTTTAAAAAGGTTTGGACAAGTTCCTGGAGGAAAGGTCCATAAGCCATTATTAAGAAGGGACCCAGGATATCAATGCTTGAACCAATACAAGCATTGTGGAACCTGTGTCCCTTGGGGAAACTGCTAGGTACATATGACCTAGATTGGCCACTGTTGGAAACAGAATACTGGGCTTGATGGACCTTGGTCTGACCCAGTATGGCATATCTTATGTTCTTATGTTCTTATGTTGAGTGTGTAAAAATGTATTTTCAATAAAATGTTTAAAAACAAAAATAAAAGACTAGACAGTGGTTTCTTTTCAAAAAAAAAACTCCTTAGAGGGGTTACTTTTTTATTTAGAAGCATCAAAACATTCACGATAGGAAACACACACTTGCTGATTATGGAACGGATTTCTAAAAGATCTACACAAAGTTTGTCTGTTGCGTTTTACAAAATGTAACACCATATCATCATTTTGCATTATATCTTCAGAATACATTTCTAAAATATTTTCAAAAGGCACCCCTTTACAGTGGTGGTGCAAGAAAAATACACAGTGATATCCACAAGCCGTAGACATTGGGTGCTGTAATTGTCTGTTGTGGTATAAAACAGTTTTACAATGCTTGTTGAAAAAGCTCATAATGCTGGTAGGAAAGAATAAGCTATCAGGTGGTTGTCCATAAGAATAAAAAAATTCCCCTGTTCCATCTCCACATATATAGATGGCTAACCAGTGTTCTCCAGGTAGGTTATGAGGGTGTGTATTTACCACCAAACACACAGGCTTCCTTGATATTTGTACATCCGCTAACCAGTCGCTGGGTAGCACATCTAAAAAGAAATCTGCAACACAGGGGTCCTTCTTTAAAATACGGAAGATCTGCAGGGTGTTCATTTTCACGAATGATCAAAAAGAACATTCCTTCTATGATTAATTTCTATCACATTGTCAAAAACCCCATAAACAATCATGTTAACTGTATGGGGTAAGGCGCTAGCAAAACGTATTTCAGCCCGCAGGTTACCAGTTTTAATCAGCGAGTAATGGTCTGCACACTCCTGATCCGGTGAAAGGGCAAATGCCAACAGGGTATAACCTTTGTAAAACTCCTGACGGTCAATCAGCAACGCTGTATCTTTCAGATGTTTACCACTTGCTTGTATCAGTTGCATATATTCTCTTACACAACATCCGTTTTGAAAGTCAGGTTGAAGAGGTTTCCCGGGTACTTGTTCACCATCCACATATAGAGCGGCAAAATTAATATCATAATGTTTAAAATTGAAGGGTTTTTTAGCATAATTACCGCTGAAAGCATCATTATCCACAAATCACAGCACAATGAGTTTTGGTAGCTGTCCCAAAAAGAGATTTTCCTGGTTAGTCACACGGGCACCGGCTGGTATGCTAAACACCTTCAGCCCCACACGGTCAATAGCATACTTGACATTAGCTTTCAGCAGAGATTCCGCATGTCCCAGGCGCACTCCGGGGGAAACTTTAACTCTCTTTACAAAGAGCGCAGCGTTTAGGATAAGGATTTTATAACTTTCTTCGGCATCACCGCTCATTAAACAGAAAGAGTTTTTGTTGCGGGTCAATTTGATTTTGAGATCCACGCCATTAATCAATAGCTTTTCTTGAAAAAATAGATCGCTATGTAAATGCCCCAATAGCTCTACCTTGTTGCTAGAGACCGTAAATTGAGCACTTTCAGTAAAGCCGATGTTGCGAGATCCTATCTCTCTCACCTCATGCTGCCCGGCTGTGTCTTTATAAAACAGTCCGCTTGTAAACTGTGATTTGAGGGATCCTTCGCCATAATTGAGAAGCAGCTCTATGAGGGCTCTGTAGGGGTAGCAGTTGTTGCTCTGGCTAATGAGTTGGTCACCCAGGGTAACATCCAGCTGGCTAAACAGAGCTGCGATTGGGTAGTTCACCAGCGCTACTTTGGCTGCCGGGTCGATGTTTGAGCCATCTTCTGCCACAATTTTACAGGTCAGGTGCAATGTTCCCTCTAATTTTCTGTAGGCTGTGTGCGCATAAAATGTCAGCTGTGCAACTTTTGAAGGAAGGTTACATTTTTGTGTGCCACATAACGACACTCGGAGTTATATACCTTAAAATTTGACTACACGTCAGAATACAGTATGTACACCACATTGATTGCACTAGAAAATATTGTAGAACTTGTGAAAACCATAAATACACAACAACTTTTAAATTTTAAGACATCTGTGTTGTTTTCTATCAGAATCAGAACCGTAATTTTTGTGCGCTCTGTTATAAAGTATGTGCGCTCACTCGGTGAGGTGTGTGCGCGCGCACACGCGCACAGCTTAGAGGGAACAGTGGTCAGGTGTAAAAGTGTACTATTTAAATCAATGTAGTCTTCACCATGACCTGCGATATAGAAGTCCAAAGGGGCTGTTTCCGACAAAGCCGATAATGGCGGAATTTCCACATAAATACTTTTTTCGATACTTGTTTGGGTCGGTGCTAGTTGAAACAGGTCCAGTTCCGATTTAACACACTCTTCAGAGCTGTGGTGTACAAAAGCCATGGTGCTTTTTAGAATATATCTCGCTGCCTAGAGCTAGCGCTTCTCTTCTTAGACCGGCGGTTAAGCTTCTGAGACCTGTCACTCACGGGTTTCTTTCTTTTAAAAGGCTTGGGCGGTCCTTGTGGTAACGCCCGAGACTCGGTTCTCTTTTTTTTAACAGCTCTTCTAATCACAGCCAGTCCTGATCCTGCCTTTTCTGTAGCCTGGTTCATTTTATTTAGAACGGCCGTTGTGACATGACTCATGACATCCTTGGCTATGTTTTTTGCGGCGCCTTTCACGTGTGGTTTAATAATTTCAAAACCCCTTCTCAAAAACGGCATAGCTTTTCTAAAGAGGCTGCGAAAAATGCCGCCTACACCGGCACCATACATGACCGGTACTCCATGATATCCTGAAAGCCCATAGCCGGCTTGTGTTGTATAATAATGCCTGTATGCTTTGGGGTCTCCGTAGTCTTTAGCCACAACCATTTTAAAAAACAGTCACCCTCCGGGGTCGCAGATGAAGCTTAAGGATCACCTTCCCGTAACGAAATGAGACGTGCCTGTCCTGATCCGTCTTTATTTCAAATGTGATGGTATCAATATGTTGTTTGTTCACAGGGACATAGTGTGGCTTATCATAAGTTAATGTGATAAACTCATCCCTAACCCCCTTAGTTGGAACACAATGCAGCAGTGGCACAAAATGGTCACCTACTAACTGGTGCTCTACAATATCTGTGTACAGGTAGAGGGTATTAAAACCGGCCGTGATATCCACTGGAAAATGGGAACACTGTGTATTAACATAAGCTTCTATTCCCAAAATGGTTGCCAAATCACCATACGCATAAATAGTAGACCTATCTTATGATTTTATTCGGATTCTTCGCGCATGGGGCTCATAAATGATTAGTGGTGCCGCCGTTTTATAGATGTTGCTAACGTCCTGATTCATGGATTCCACTAAACGCTGCATGGTCGCGTAATGTCCTTTCCTGACTATAAGGTGCTGTATATTTCCTGCTGCGGAAGCGACAACATACTTATGATCTTCCTTAATATTCTCCCAGGTGTTGGGGTATTGTATTTCCACGAGCCCCACTTCCCACTGTCCTTGTAAGTCCAAAGGCCTTGCTAGTTGTATGGTAAAATTAGAGCTGGTATTTTGGGAAACACACCTGCTGAGGCATTGCTAGGCAGTGTGATATAAAAACCACCATCATTCATTTTCAATTTTATTTTAATGCTGCTTCAAAAGAAAGAAAGAAATCAGATGTCCTGAATCTCTGATGCTTTAACCCAACTGTTAAATTTAACAGGCCATCCCCTCCATTTCACAAGGTAGAATCTGTTCCTGCCACATCCTTTTACCTTTAGAACCTTTTCGATTCGGTATATTCTTTCCTGTTGCGGTGTGACTTTTAGCAATTCTTCAGGATAAAAAGAACCTTGTATGGCTTCACCGTCATAATCCTGTATCTTGTATGTTGCTTTCTGGCCCCTGTTTAAAATGTCCGTTATTATAAATACCTCGTCAGTCCACGTTTGCTTGTAACCTTTTTCAAATTTTCCTTTAGTTTTTGAAAGTCTTACATGATCTCCTTTCTTTAAGGGATTCTTGGTATGCTTACGCTTGATGCTATCACCGTAGACTCTTTTCCAGATCTGCAGAGAATTTGTGTGTGTCACATCTACAGGCCTCGTCTTTATTGTTCTGTGAAAACTATGATTATAACTGTGCACAAAAGCCTGCAATACGTCTTGGTACCTAAAGGTGTTGTGTGTAGTAAAATAACGCCACATTTTGGATTTCAAAGTCCTGTTAAACCTTTCTACCACCGCTGCTTTAACATCGTTATTGGTTACAAAATGATGAACCCCTCTTTGTTTTAATAAATTCTTCAGGGACCTATTTAAAAATTCTTTACCCTTGTCTGTCTGTATTTTTTCAGGTATACGACCTAGATTAAATATTTTTTCAAAGGCTTTAGCAACTTCATGACCGGTTTTCGATTTTCAACTTGCAGCCCATGCATATTTTGACAGAATGTCTACCACTGTCAATATGTATTTGTAGCCATTGTTATAATGGGACAAGGCTGCCATATCAATTAAATCAGCCTGCCATTGCGCATCCACATCTGACACGATCGTCTTGTTTCTTTTAAAACGGACCCTAGCAGGTCTGTGTAAAGTATAAGCATCTTGTACGGTAGCCCATCTAACTACATCATTTCTGTTGACTGTTTTATCCTGCTTTTTAGCAGCTTGAAGTAGAGGATTTATGCCCCCAAAGCTCCCTGCTGCTTTGGGGTTATAGTAAATGCTCTTCAATGAGGCTTCCTTCATGATTGCCATGCTTTGAATGTTCTTTTTATTTTGCCAACATCTTCAGAATGGTTTTAGTAATTAATGTTGTGTGTCCTGCTGGAAATTCTGCTTGTTGTTCCAAAAAGAGCCATTTTTTAATCTCTGTGTTAAAATGTTTCCCTTACACACAGGACACAAACAGCCTTACACCAGGAGCATGCTCAGAACACCTGGAGCATGCTCAGAACAGACCTCTTGTTTCAACCAATCACGTGTTACCACACCCTAGAGAGACATGTCCAGGCTTGTCTCTCTGTATTGGTTTTTTCAAAGCCACTAAAAAATAGCTGTATTAGTATTTGGATTTGAACTCAGCTCTCTCAAAAAAAAATAGCTGTATTAGGGGGATTTGAACTCAGGTCTCTCTATATTTCAGTCTGAACTCTACAGGCCTGTCAGAATACTTCTCTCTAACAGTGAGGTCTTAAAAGTAAAATTCTATCACATGGACAGCACTGGTTTCTCTAACAATTGCATTTTGTAATTGCATTTGTAAAGAAAATTGTGTCTCTCTGTGCTGTGAATCTTTTGTGAGAAATAAGAACTGGGGGCAGTGGGAGAGAGAAAAGCATTTTTTTTACAGGGTTCCTGCTTTTTTGCAGATGTAAACATTAACCAGAAGCAAAAACACATTTCCGGAGTCAGTCACACTGCTCCCCGCTGATGTCAGCAAAAAGGGACAGTCCATTTCCGATGATGTAGGCAGGGGCGTGGTTGAGGGTGAGAGGCAGCACTGGTTTCTCTAACAAAGATGTGCTAATTGCATTTGGAAAGAAAAAGATTCTAGCCTGCCTGTCTCTCTGTGCTAAGAATCAGTTTTGTGTGAGAAAAAAAAACAACTGAGTCTGTGTGGGAGAGAGAGAGAGAGAGAAAAGCATTTTGTTTTTCAGTATTAAGCAGAAGCAAAAACACATTTCCGGAGTCAGCCATACTGTCATTTCCGGAGTCAGCCATACTGTTTCCGCTGATGTCAGCAAAAAAGGGACAGTCCCTCTTCTGATGACGCCCTGTTTCCGGTGATGTCATTTCCGATGATATAGGCAGGGGGCGTGGAGGAGGGTGGGAGGCTGTGGGCGTAGCACAAGCCCGGAAGTGGGTGCTGATTGGCTAATGCCATATTGTGGGGCGTGGCGTGGGTGTGGCACACCCCCGGAAGTGTACGCTGATTGGATGATGTCATCCTTGGGGCGGGGTCAGGGGTGTGTCAAGTGGGGAAGCGGTGGCCACACCTGGGGGCGGGACTGGGCAGGGCTAACGTACCATTCACTTCTATGGGAGGGGGCGTGGCCTAAGGCGGGACATACACCAGAAGTGGGCGCTGTTTGGTACCTGTCAACATTTTGGGGGCGGGAGTGGGTGGGGCTAACTCACCATTCACTTCTATGGGAGGGGGCGTGGCCTAAGGCGGGACATACACCAGAAGTGGGCGCTGTTTGGTACCTGTCAACATTTTGGGGCGGGAGTGGGCCGGGCTGGGCGGGGCTAACTCACCATTCACGTCTATGGGAGGGGGCGTGGCCTAAGGCGGGACATACACCGGAAGTGGGCGCTGATTGGTACCTGTCAACATTTTGGGGGCGGGAGTGGGTGGGGCTAACTCACCATTCACTTCTATGGGAGGGGGCGTGGCCTAAGGCGGGACATCCACCGGAAGTGAACGCTGATTGGCTCCTGCCATCCTTATCTCACCTGTCAATCAGTTTGACAAGTAGTGTACCCATTATACTACTGACAGTAAAGGAGTAGGCAGCTAGAAACATTTCCAAAACAAGCAAAAAACTTAGCTAGACGGGTGCATTCAGTCTGTTTGTTTGACTGCCACTGAAACAACAAACATTCATCAAGGCAGTTTACATTTTAAAATGTAATACAATGAAAAGAAAATACAAAAATAAAAACAAAAATTGTTTTACAAGGCTAAACATAAATATTTTGTCTTTCACAGATTAGAGAGGCTATCCCCAGAAAACATGGATTATGAATCCCATAACCAACCCCCAATGTGAAGCAAAAAAGCACTAGAAACTGTCTCATAGGCAAGCAAGAGCAGTTATCACAAGGATATTCCCTAGAGTGGAAGAATAGCCTAGTGGTTAGAACACTGGCTTGGTAACCAAGTCACCAGGGTTTGATTCCCACTAGCACTCCTTGTGGCCTTGGGCAAGTCACTTGAGGTAAGAGCCTACTTGGCCACTCATTACCGTACTCAGTCACATGTTAGCTGTCAGGAAGATATGGCTCACAGCTCCAACAACTAACACGGGACTTTGCACTTAACGCACATTGGCAACTTTCTGTGCTGAGGGATACCAAGCAGTGGCTGAATATCATGGCTACCTGGTTATCTCCAGGTGCTGCCTTTAAATGCCTCAGGCATTCAGTGGTGGCACCTGGGGATATCCAGTGGCATTAACCATATTAGTGCTGCTGAATATCCCACTCACTGCGACTGACCTGGTTAGCAGACTGCTAACTGCATTAAGCACTTTGAAAAAGCCCCCCTCCCCTCCACAGGGTATAATTGATAATTTTGTAACAGATCTTCTATGTGTGAAGGCCACATAGGTGCATATTTTAACCCTAAAGACATATAGGAGTAAACCAGCAGACATCATGGTTAAACTGAAGCCTCTGGAGCAGGCATAAATGTTTGGGAAGTGGATCTCGACCCAGTCCTCCTGTACCCCTAGACCAGCTGGCTTTTATGGATGTCCATGGTTGATGTGCATGGGATGGATTTGCATGCACTGTCTCCACATCTATCTCATGCATGTTCACTGTAGATGTTCTGGGGGCCCAGCTGACCTATGGAGTACTGGAGAGCTAGGTTGAGAACCACTGTTAAAGCATAAAGTATGCATGTATGAATGTCCCTAATAAAATACATGCATAAATTGCAACTCTACCTATGCGTCACCCAACCTCCTCCCCAGGACACACCTTTACAGGGGTCACATAGCAGTATGCAATTCCTTGTCACTGCATGTACTTTTGTATGTGTAACCCTTCGGGCAATTTTATAAAAGCCCTTTTATGCCCAAAAAATCCCTTCTAAGATTATCTAAGTTATGTATGCTCCCTGTAAACCGCTTTGAGAATTTTAAAGGCGGTATATAAAAAATGTTAAATAAATAAAATAAATCTCCTAAGCAGGGGCAACAGAATGGCCAAATGATTGGGGAATCCAAGCTCCACTCTGACTCTGTCCCATGCTCCTCCCCTAGCTCCAGCAGCCTTCTTCTCCTGTTCTGTCCACAGGGATCTGATTTCCTAATCCCCACGGGCTGAAGGAGGATTGCGGTAATTTGGCAAGGACTCCTTCTGTCTGCCCCAGTCTCTGGTTTGTTTATAAGTCACCTGTGTGGAATGGTGTCAAAGGCTTTTCTGAAATCCAAGTACACCATATCTAGGCAACTCCCTCGGTCCAACTCTTTGGTAACCCAGTCAAAGAAATCAGTCAGATTTGTCTGACAGGATCCTGCCTCTGGTAAATCCAAGCTGCCTCCAATCCAATAATCCATTGGACTCCAGAAACCTCACTATCTTCTCTATGAGCAGCAATTCCAATAATTTACTCACCACAGAGGTTAGACTAACCAGCCCGTTGGTTTCAATCACATCCTTACTTCCGCTTTTGTGTAAAGGGACCACATGTGCCTCTCTCCATCCTCTAGCACCACTCCCGACTCCAACGAGGCATTGAAAAGGTCAATCAGTGGAGCTGCTAGAATGTCCCCAAGTTCCCTCAGTATTCTCAAATGTATCCCATCTGGTCCCATCGCTTTGTCTACTTTAAGTTTAGCTAGTTTCTCACAAACACAGTCTTCTGAAAATTGTTCAAGATGCCCCTTGCTTCTGTTCCTGTTTGTGGGTGTTTTTTGAGGTCCTGCTCCTGGTTCTTCATCTGTGAACACAGAACAGAAATATTTGTTAAGCAATTCCGCTTTATCCTCATCAGCTTTACATATTCCTCTCCTTCACCCTTGAGTCTGACAATACCACTTTTGCCCTTCCTCTTCTCACTAACATATCTGAAAAATGGCTTATCCCCCCATTTTATCGCATTGGCTATTTCTTCTTCTTTTAGTATCTTGGCTTTCCTGGCTACTTTGCTAGCTTCTTTCCAAATATAGATGCCTGTCTTCCTCCCTCAGTGATCTCTTTTATTTCACAAAGGCCTCCATCTTTTTCTTAACTCTTTGAGCTACTTATTTTGAGAACCATAGTGGTCTCCTTTTCCTTTACCTTTATTTCCTTTTTAACAAAAAGCAAGTCCATTGGCCTCCTTACTCTCCTGATCTCGCATTCTGTGATTTTTTTTCTTGTTTCCAAAGAACCCCCTTGACTGAAGTCAAAAGAGTTCCCAATTATGTCTTAAATTGTAAATAGTTACCCTGTTATCCAAGTTGCATTACCTGTTCAACTGCAAACACAAAGTACCATCGGAAATGTGTATTTTATTGTTCATTGTAAACCGCACTGATGCTGAATAGCGCGGTATAAAAGAGACTCTAATAAATAAATAAATAAAATAAATTTGACACAGGAACTTCACAGCATAATGAAAGAGGCATTTCAAAATTTCCAGAAGTGGCAGGAATGCTGGTGTAAGTGTGTTTTATAGGAAGGGGCTACTTTGAAGGAGACTGAGTGCAATAATTGTCAGTGTTATGCTCCTTGTAGTATTGTACTGTTTGATCGCACCTCATACGGTTGAAATCTTGATGACTGATCTGCTGTCAAGTTTCAAACTTGTGGTAATTCATTTCTTATATGTGCTTATCATGTGTCCAATGTATTAGTGTATATTTTTCTTGTCTGGCTGTCTCTTTTTATAAATCCGATTCTTTTATAAATGAATAAACATTTGATTTAACAAATAATATCCTGATTATGTCTGAGTAGCACATTGGTACTAATTTATTCATATTATGGGAGTGAACGGGAACATTTTTGCTTCATTTATTTGTTTCACTTTTATTCCAGTAGATTCTTTTTTTCATTTGTTTCATTTCATTATTTTTTTCTACATAAAAAGCCCCAAAACAAATCAGAAACTAAGGGGCTTGTTTACAAAGCCGCGGTAGTGGTTCGCGATCGCGATCGGAGCCGCGGCCCCATTGAAATCAATGGGGCCGCGGCTCCGATTACGATCGCAAACCACTACCGCGGCTTTGTAAACAAGCCCCTAAGAGTCCCTTTTACTAAAGGGCACTAAGGTGTTGCACTTAACACAGCCATAGCACAGAAACCATGGCACATTAAATGTAGTATGACTGCGTTAACTGTCATGCTGCACTTACTGCGCCATAAGAACGCTAGCTGGCAGCGTGTGTTATGGAACACGCTGAAAGCATGCTGGGGCACACATTGTCAGCACAGGGCAATGACAGGTAGCATGGGATCATTCCTGTACTAACTGTGCAACCCGTGTTAGGGTTGCGAGTGGGTGGGTTAGAGTCAGAGAGTGGGCATGGTGAGCTCAGCAAGTTAGCAAGTTAGCATTGTGTTCACGCCATGCGCTACCTACGTTAGCATGGGATCACCTAACAACACTTCAATAGATGGACTTATGTGCAACCATGCTACTGTGGTGTGCACTAACGGACAGGGCACCGCGTTAACTGCTGGGGGCATGGAAAGCTTGCTGAATTCACCATGCCCACTCCCTGACTCTAACCCACTCTTGGGTTTTCAACTCCCTTCCCAAAATTTCCCGTGATACTATAATGTCCTTCTCAACATTTTGGCATCTAACCACATTAACTTGTTAGCAGGGATGAATCTAGACCAGGGGCTTTCTTCCATCAGATTTATATTACCTGTTAGAACACAACTGTGTTTCATTGGAGCACCAAGAACTAGTTTGGCCTTGAAAAGCACATTGGGTATTTGATTAAAAGGACTCATACAGGTTAACTAAGTTCAAAAGACTAGAGAGCTACTCTGATAATGTATCACAGGACATTATGATAACTAAACATATTTGTGCCGTTAATGCTTGTTGTTTAGCACATGGCCCTTTTTGTGCAATGATCCTGGTGGTAAATGACACAGGTTTATGGTGTTAATGCATGTTGTTAGTAAATGACGTTTTTATTTGTAATAGTAGTAACATTTAACTGGATAGTCCTCTTCAGCTCAGCACTTTGTGATGAATCTGTCTTGTCTAGTGTGCCTAGCAGAGACCACTGACTAGTAACTGATCTCTAATTTGGTTTTCAAATGCATCTTTATCTTTATCTTTATCTTTATTTGGCAAATTTGATATACCGCCCATTACTAGAGTATTGAGGCGGTGTACAATACAAAATATCATGGCTGCAGAAAAGGAAGATAGAAAGGAATGCCATTAAGTGGATAGGAAAGTAGTCAGAGAGACAGAGAGAAAGGGACAGCAAAAGGTGGTAGAAACAAAACAGAAGATGAACAACATAACAACGAGAAACAACAAAATGAACAATGGACAGAGTGTCAAAGGAAAGATAACATAGTAAATAACTAACAAACATAGCAAATGGCGGACAACACAGTAAATGGACTACAGATAACATAATGAGAACATCAGGGGAGGGGAGCACAAACAGGGATAGGCAACACAGGAAGGGAGGGGGAAGGGGGTGACCCAGGTGAATGTAGGGATGTTTCAAACCTCTAATAGATTGTTAGTAGGTAACATGTTCGACTGGTTGGAGGTGGACGGAGGGAAAGGAAGATCAAAGGCCTGGCAGAAGAGATAAGTTTTGAGCAAAGCTTTGAAGCGAGGAAAGGATAGCTCGGTGTGGATGGCATGCGGGACAGAGTTCCATAAAGCGGGGCTAGCGAAGAAAAATGCAGCATGATGAGTGGATTCAAGGTGAGCCTGAGTGGAGGAAGGTAAGAAAAGGCAGTTACCATGTGCAGAACGTAACAGGCGAGGGGTAGGTTGAAGAAAGATAAGATCAGCTAGGTACTGGGGCGTATTAGTGTGGAGTGCTTTGTGAGTGATGGTGAGAAGTTTGTAGACATAACGGGCTTTGATAGGAAGCCAGTGAAGAGAGAGCAGGCAGGGGGTGATATGAATAAACATTTGATTTAACAAATAATATCCTGATTATGTCTGAGTAGCACATTGGTACTAATTAGCCTAGTGGTTGGGGCAAGGTACTTCAGGCCGGAAGGTCAGGGGTTCAAATCCCACCAGAGGACAGCAACCTTGGGCTGGAAGGACTGGGGTTTCTAGTCCCACAGGTGCTCCTTGTGGTCTTGGGCAAGCCACTTAACCCTCCATTGCCCATGTTCCCTGTAAGTATTAGTGTATGTGTCTCATATCCCCACGTGTTAAATGTATCCCCCAATTGTGTTGTGACTGCTTTGATTGAAGGATAAGGCGGTATACAAAACTGTCTAAATAAATAAATAAATAAATGATCACGATGAGAAGAGAAGGTGAGAAGACGGGCAGCCGTGTTTTGAATTAACTGCAACCTACGGAGTTGGTATTGAGGAATGCCTGCAAGTAGGGAGTTACAATAGTCAAGGCAGCTGATCACCAAGGAGAGAACCAAAGTGATAAGAGACGCAGAAGAGAGAAAAGAGCGGACGGCTCTTATCTTCCGGAGTTGGAAAAGGGAGCTACGCACTACTCCATAGATGTGCTGGTGGAAGGACAGTGAGGAATCCAGGGTCACACCAAGATAGCGAAGGGTAGGTGCCAGGGGGATGGGTGAATTAGACATAAGTGGTGCCAAAGTGGGGGAAGGGGCACCAAAAGTGAACCAAATGGCTCCTGATTTAGAAGGGTTGACAATAAGATAGTTGTCACGGAACCACTTGGCAACAGAGGCGAGGCAATTGTTTAGAGGGGAGAGATCTGGAACTAGTGGGGAAGTATGGTGGACCAAAAGGATGTCATCGGCAAAAAAGTAGGCGGATAGACCAGATTGTTGTATGAGTAGGGCAAGTGGGGCAAGAAAAACATTGAAGAGAAGCGGTGCAAGAATGGATCCCTGTGGTACCCGCAGTGAAGAGGAAAGGAGGTAGAAGAGGAGGAACCGGAGCGCACTGCAAAAGATCGGGAGGAAAGAAAGGAATGAAACCATTGATAAACTGTGCCCTGGATACCAAGTACCGATAATCGTGAAAGAAGAGTGGGGTGATCGATGACATCAAAAGCCGCAGAGAGATCCAATGAGACAGCAATTGAGAGATCGCCCCTATCGTGAGACCGGTGTATTTCGTTGAAGAGTGCACAAGGATGGTTTCTGTATTGTGACCGATCCTAAAACCTGATTGTCGGAGGTGCAGGGAACTAGTAGAGTCGAGATGTGCAGCGAATTGGTGGAAAACAAACTTTTCAAGGATTTTAGAAAGAAAGGGGAAAAGGCGGAGCCTGATGTCCAGCGGGATGGTCGCATAACGCTGAGGCTCCCGAGAGGCCTACGAAGAATCCTGAATAAACACCTCACATTTTCGGAACTTCTACTCTGATCTTGCCGGGGCACATTGGTGAGATGGCGGGGACCAAACCAACGCGCCTGGAATTTGGGTCTCCAGCGGCTTCTCACGGCAAACGTTCCAAAACCGAACCTCCGTCCCCGCAGAAGGGGCCGGCCTTGTGCGAGGGCCCCGAAATGCAGCAGGAAATCCTCGTAGAGATTAGAGGGGTCAAAAACCTTGTGCAGGCAAACGGTGAAGCACTCCGAGCGCTGCGGGACGATTTTGGTGTGCTGCAAAGCAAGCTAGAAGGGCTTTCTTCGCGTCAGGACAAAATGGAGGGCATATTGGACTCCCATGCGGCCCGGTTGTCCAAACTCGACAAAGTTGAACGACAGGTGCGGGCCTTGCAGAAAGAGGTGGAAGATGGCAATAATAGAGCGCGCCGCAACAATATACGACTCGTGGGCATACCGGAGGGAGCGGAATCGGGAGACATGAAAGAGTTTTTATGCAAAATCCTCCCTTCCTTGCTCCAAATCACCTTTACCAAAGATTTGGAGATTGATCGCGCTCATCGTGTACCCACCAGCATAACGCTCAACAGGAAGACCCCGCGGCCTATCATTTTTCGACTACTGAGATATCAACACGTGGAGCAAATTCTAAGTGCCTCTCGGGCAAAGGGCCATATGGAGTTTGAGAGCCACAAGATCTCCTTCTATCCCGACTTGTCTAAACCCACAGTCGACCGCCGAAAGCGCTTTCTGGAATTCCGGCCGAGGCTTCAACAACTACAAGCACGCTATGGCCTGATGTACCCGGCCAAGCTCCGAGTCACGCTTCACAATCAGACAAGAACATTCGAGGACCCTGATCTACTAGCGGAGTTTTTGGATTCCAAAGAAGCCGACTTGATGCGCTGACTTCCAGACTGTTCCTGCAAGTCTCCTTCTATCCGCTGTACCTGCCATATTGGATCTGCCGCAGCCTAGCAAAGAGTCTGGCGTTGGCAGTTTGTTGCCTTACTCTTGATGGTATCTGTGACCCGACTCCATCTACCCACAGTAGCCTCGATGAGTATCAGAGACAGTGTTATTATGGACTCTGGTGTTTCTGCTCTTTTTTTTACATGTCTTCTATTTCCTCTCTAGGGCCTCCTCCCGCAGACATATGGTCGCCATATTCTTTGGGGGTTTTGCTTCTTCTCTAAGATACGTTGGTACATACTTTTCAATATGGGGTGTATTAGCCAGCATACTCGGTGATTATGACATTGTTGTACAGATTCCGCTTATGTTTTATGTTTTCAAGCGCCCTTACCTAAAATGTCTACTACCGATTGATGGCACCATGTAAGATTTTTTCATTGAACGTAAAAGGCATCAATAATCCGATAAAACGGAAGAAAATCCTAAGCTACCTCAGTCAGGAAGCTGCGGATCTGATTTTTCTCCAAGAAACGCATTTAAATTCGAAGGAAACCCTTAAACTCAATATTAAACCTTACATGGTGGCCGCTTATTCCCCAGCCGTTTCTAAGAAATGTGGGGTTGCCATACTGGTTAGGAAATCTTTGCATGCTACTGTTATTGCGACTAGCTCAGATACAGCAGGTAGATGGGCTAGAGTTCACCTTAAGATAGGTAGCCTGGAAGTTACATGTATATGCCTTTACGCTCCTAATGTTGATGACCCTGCCTTTTTTGCTACCATTGCTCAGGTTGCGCAGGCTTCTGCTAATACTTCATTGATCATTGGGGGGGATTTCAATCTAGTCCTTGATCCTCTGATTGACAAACAGCCGCCTAGGACGAGTGGTCCCCCCAAGAGTCACGTTACGCTTACCTCCCTGATCAAGGATCTTGCTTTAGTTGATCTATGGAGATTACTACACCCCAATGAGCTTGACTTCACCTTCTTCTTCTCCTCCCCTCATAACTCTCAGTCTCGCATAGACTTCTTTCTAATCTCAAAACTGTTAGTTCCTCAGGTGGACACTGCAAAGATTCACTCCCAACATATTTCAGATCATGCTGCCATTTCCTTCCAATTACACACTACTGCACCCCTGGGAAACTCGGGAGCCTGGTTCTTTGATAGAGCCCTGTTAACTCAGCCTGAGTTCCAGTCAGAAATTTGAGTAGCCATACAGAATTACTTCCATTTTAATCTACCCCAAGATACTGCGAATTGGGCTTGGTGGGAGGGCTTCAAAGCGGCCATTCGGGCAACGATCACTAGCTATCAAATCCGCCTGCGGAAACAACGTAAACAGCAGCTGCTCATACTAGACCATCAAATAAAAGCAGGCGAACGAGTTCTAACTTCACGCACTGACCCATGTGTATTAATTCGATTACAGCGTCTCCATTTTCAATATAATTCAATCCTCTCAACTGCAGCTTCTAAGAGTATTGAGCTTCAGCGAGGGACATATTATCGTGAAAATAACCGAGCCGGTCGACTCTTAGCCAATGCCTTGAAAGGTCAAAAAGAAGCCAAACGCGTAGCGGCCCTTCGAGCTCCACAGGGAGGGGGCATAGTGACCACAGACTCCGATATTGTAGAGCTCTTTCGGGATTTCTATACCCGCCTATATCAATCTGAATGTGAGTTCTCGTCAGAGACATTCGAGCGATTGCTCTCTGGCATTCAGCGGCCGATCCTCTCTGAAGTTGATAGAGCTGCAATGGATGAACCCTTCTCTACTTCAGAGATCCAATCTGCCCTAAAACGAACAGCCTCGGGCCGTGCCGCCGGGCCCGATGGTCTCCCGACCGAATTCTACAGAACGTTCAGTGCAGATTTAGTTCCCTATTTAAAACTCTATTTTACTGCCCTTGCGGTAGATACATCCTCTTTGGGCTCCTTTTCTGCAGCTAATGTGGTTGTATTTGAGAAAGAAGGCAGGGACCCGCTACTGACCGCCAACTACCGTCCAATCTCCCTACTTAATGCCGACTATAAGATGTTCGCAACGATCTTGGCCACCCGGCTATCTGACATGATGGCTACCCTAATTCACCCCGATCAATGCGGTTTTATACCCGGCAGATCAACTGCTGACAATGCTCGGACCTTATGCCATGTGTTATCTAGTGCTGCCAATCTCGACCATCCATGGGTGGGTCTTTCCCTGGATGCTGAAAAAGCCTTTGATCGTCTAGAATGGCCCTTCTTATTTGCAGTTCTCCGATGGTATGGCTTCGGAGAGGGCTTCCTCCGATATCTCCAAGTCATGTACACTCAACCTGTCGCCAGTATTTGTGTAAACGCCATCAAATCTCAGCCATTTATCCTCCAAAGAGGCACGCGTCAAGGTTGCCCCCTATCACCAATGCTTTTTGATCTCGCTCTTGAACCCCTAGCCCTCCTTGTTAGACAGTCTGCACGTATTCGAGGTGTCCCCTTTAGTCATAGGGAGATTATACTCTCTGCATATGCAGATGACCTTATGCTCTTTGTTTCCCTCGATTCGGTTCCAGCTGTCTTGGATCTGATTGACGGATACTCACAATTATCGGGCTATAAAATTAACTGGACCAAATCTGTAGCATTCCCACTGAACCGCTGGGTACATGAGGCTGACATGCAGGCCTTTCCCTTCCTCTGGCAATCCCGTATGGTGAAGTATCTCGGGGTCCATTACTGTTCTCCTTTAGAAGACACTATCAGCTTTAATGCCAAAGAGATAGTCTCCAAAGTCCGTGAACTCACAAATCGTTGGTCTCCCTTATCTCTCACATGGTGGGGCCGCTTAGACACTGTGAAAATGATGATAGTCCCCAAAGTGAACTACATTTTAGAAATGCTACCATGCTTACTTCCGCTACATACTTATAAAGATATTGAGGGCCTTCTCGTCCGTTATCTCTGGCAGGGCAAGCCACCAAGGATAGCTAAACATAAACTGCAGTCTGCAAAGGAACAAGGGGGTACCAGATTTCCTGATTTTCTTAGATATCATCAAGCCTTTCTACTTAAGCAAGGTGCCCGATGGCTAGATACCTCAACAGACCGCCGACCAGTTTGGCTTGACATAGAAGAGGAGCTTAGTAGCCCAATTCCGTTGACCCATCTCCCCGGTATGTCCTATCAAGTAGGCACCCGCCATCCACCAATGATTGTCGATACTCTTGCGGCCTTTAACACTCTCATTCTATCACTGGGCCCGAATGTATGTCCTCAGGACGGACTCCCGCTATGGAATAACCCCAGAATTCAAGTCCTAAATAGAACAATAGCCTGGAAACCCTGGTACTCCAGGGGGATCTGGACACCCCAACAGCTTTTCTCCGCAGCTCGTTGGAAAACCTTTTCGGATTTACAAAAGGAATTTGCGTTACCAGCGAAACACTACTTTCAATTGATGCAGCTTCAACACTGCCTCAAAAGTGCTCGAATCATGCCGCCCTCTGCCCCTACTGAGGATGGGCTATTAGAGATAGTTCACTCCATTAGTAGTACACACGGGGTAGCCTCTAATTTCTATAAAATACTTTGTCAGGGTACAGATACGGACACTTTTAGAGCCCAACAAGCCTGGGAGCGCGAACTGCAAACCACTATAACCCCTGTGCAATGGAGCGTTTTTTGGAGTAAAGTAGTGCGGGTTTCCCGGTCTGCCTCTGTCACCCAAACTCTCTTCTTCTTTGCACACAGATGCTTTTATACCCCAGAAAAAATAGCCAAATGGAACCCAAATGCTAGGGACCTGTGTTGGTCTTGCCATACTGCTGTGGGATCCTTCGCTCATGTTATTTATGAATGTCCTCAACTGCAGGTCTATTGGGGGCGGGTCTGGGGTCGTATTCAATCTATCTTACACTTTCATGAACCTCTCTCTTGGAAGGTCGTGGGACTCCGCTCTGCGGCGGAGGTCCCTTCTCTTCCTAAGAAGGGTCGCTTTCTCCTTGATTTCATGCTAGGTATAGCCATATGCTTAATCACGAGGAATTGGAAGGATAGCTCTCGACTTACTGTCAATGAATGGTGGAATCTCGTCTGCTTATATAGTAAATATGAGCAGATACCTCGGAGGGCTATTCCCCATGTCCACACTCACTCTTGTTTGTCTAAATGGCAGATGCTTAATGATTATGTACAATCTGCTCATTGTTCCAATATGCCTGTATAATGTGCACTCATCATGTTTTAGATCACCGTTAGGTTTTGTAATATAATAATGTAAGTACACGCCCGCTTCGGGAATGCTTAGTTTCTAGAGAAGAAGCAGGGGGGAGGGGGGTGGTAGGGGTTTACTTTGGTGTATGTATTACACGTTATGTATTTGTCTTTTAGCTGTATGTCTTCCTTTCCTTTGTTGTTATAAAACGAAAATAAAGAATTTAAAAAAAAAAGAAAGAAAGGGAAGGTTGGAGATGGGGCGCCAATTCGAGGGGACAGCTGGGTCAAGGGTAGCCTTCTTAAGCAGGGGGCGAACCAGTGCGTGCTTCCATGCAGAGGGAAAGCTCCCGGACATGAGGCTAGAGTTAATAATGGTGAAGGCAAAGAGGAGGAGCGCGAGAGGGGGATCAAGGAGCCAAGCTGAGGGCAGAGGGTCGAGGAGGCAGGTGGTTTTATGAGAGAGTGAAATGGCCTTGGAGATCTCGACCGAGGTTACAGGGCGGAATTTAGACCAAGTGTGGAGCAGATATAGGAGCAGAAAGCGGGGGGCAACGAGTAACTAAAGTAGGAGAGGCGGGGGAAAGTGAGAGCGGAAGTGGGAAAGAGTCGAAGGTGGAACGGAGGGTCAGGATCTTGGTCGAGAAGACAGTGGCAAGGGTAGTAGGGCTGGGGGCACCGGGTGGAGGGGACGAGGGAGGCAAGGTGGAAGTCGAGGAGAGAGAATTCAGGACTCGATACAGCTGGCGAGATGAATGAGAGGAGGTGGTGATAAGGTTGGAATAGTAAGATTTCTTAGCAGATGTTATCAGAGAGTAGTACGATTTACGGATACAGTGAAAGGCGGAGAGAGAGATGTCTGAAGGGCGTTTGCGCCAGAGCCGTGCTGCGCGACGGAGCTGGGAGCGATGCAGATAGAGACCGGAATAGAACCAGGGATGATGTGAGGGAGGGCGAGTGGGGGCAAGCCGAAGAGGAGCAATAGAATCAAGAGTAGAGGACAGGGAAGAGGTCCAAAGATCAACCTGCTTGTCCACAGAGAGTGAAGAGAAATTGGGTGGGAAAAGTGAATCAGCAAGGGGGAAGTGTTGTAGCGTTGTGGAGGTAATATGCCGGGACAAGCGTCGAGGAGGGGGGAGCGAGTTCGGGGAGGGACCTGGTGGGGAGGGAAGGGAAAGGGAGAAGAGGCTGCAATAATGATCAGACCAAGGGAGGGGTAATGGTGTGATATGAGCTGGTGAGAGGGGAAAGGAATCCAAGGTGAGGATTAGATCAAGAGTGTGTCCAGAGGTGTGTGTGGGACAAGTCACATGTTGGATGAGATAAAGATCGCTAAATAGAGAAGCAAGTGTTTTGTCACGAAGCCGTGCTTGGGAGTGCAAATGGGCGTTAAAATCTCCTAGGACAACCAAGTGGGAGAACAAAAGGACAGTCTCTGATAAGGCGAGTTGAAGAGAGTCCCAAAGGTCTGCCCACAGGGAAGGAGGTGCATAGAGTAAAAGAAAATAGGTAGGCGTCGGGGAGGTGGTGTGAAAGAGAAGGTATCTTATGTCGGTATTAAAAAAAAAACATGATTTGTTTTCATAGATAATTGTACTGCAATAACTTTAATTAAGCCCTTGTGTTTAGCTCTGTAGTTTATTAAACTGACCTGAGCTGATCTACACTGTACAAACTGAAGGGTCTGCTTTTTATGGAAACTAGGGAAAGGGATTACAATTGAACTATTAAGCTTCTCAATACATTTGCTATACCGGTTCTTGTTCTGCTACTTATTTTGACCACTGATGTTCAGGCTACCACCCCTCCTTTTTGCTTTTGGGAGGGTGCTAGCTTTTCCCATTGAGTCTGTATTATGTTTGAACTCTGGCAATTTTGACTAAGGTCTTTTTCTTCTTATCATTTCAGAATTGTTTGGGTTAGTTTATAGTTTGAGTAGTTTTTTTTAGAATATTGTCTGCATTTACCTGCTTGTTTTGAGATAACCCCTTATTTTCTGATTATGGCTACTACTCCGAGGTTATGGCAAGACATTCTGACCTTATCTGATCGTCAAGTATAAGAATTGCTACAGGAACCTAATATTTTTGAATCTGAACAAGATAATATTGAGGTAGCTTCTTGATCCTCCCTTAGCCGTACATGGAAGCATTACATTCCCTCTGATTTAGGTTGGGCCCCCCTTATTGAATATATTAGGCGGCAGCATATTCCCTGGGGCTTTTGGATCAAGAAGGAATCTCAACTATTTTCAGAGGATGATAATTTTGTTGAGAATTGGAATAAGATCCTCAACAAGTGTTTGTTGGATTTAATGGTGCTATCAAGGAAAATGAGCGAAGAACTTGAAACCAAGAAGATGGCATTACAAAATTCAGAGGAAGCAGACAATTTTTCTTTACATTTACAATGAGTACAAGCGCAGACAGCTAAACTTCGAGTATAACTGAAGAAATTTAAGCTATCAAAATTGAATCTTGATGCGAGTGATTAGTATATCCTTGGATGAACCCAGACCGTAAAAAGCCTGAAATGGTGTCATTTGATCAATCTGAAGAATCAGATCATTCAGATTTTTATGCATCAGGGGGAAAGGATGTTTTAGATCAAGACAAAAAAAGTATGAAGGCGCAAGGGCCGAGGTCTGAAAATTGTCCCACGGCATGTCTCTGTTGACTTGTTGCCCCTGGACCAGATCTCAACAAATGATGGACCAAGACAGTTTATAGTGAACCCGTCTTTAAAGGTATTATCTCCTCTCCAATTATATGTATTGGATAAGGGGTTATCTTTTGTACCTTGTATTAGACATGACTCATTTCATGAATGACTTGATTTAGAGTAGTTTATTCGTAAGATTCAAATCAAGACTTGTTTTGCTTCATCTAAATTAGCCTCTAAATTGGATTTATCTAATGATTCACCTTCAGTTTCTGCCTCTACAGTTTCACTACTACCATCCTTGAATCGGGTCAAGTTACCTCTTCAGTTGGATTGGTGTCCTCCGGGGCAGTTACATCCATTTATGCAAGTCTTCAAAGAGTCAGTTTTGAAAGATATGAGCTCTCTTGAGAAATCTTTTGTGAACAAGACACACTATAGTTTATCCTGACTTGAGCAAGTAGCTCTGTCTGATCTCTGCCGTGACAAGGATATTATTATAAAACATGCGGACAAAGGTGGAGCATTAATGGTAAAATGGCAACTTTCTGATTTTGCTACATACTTGCCTTTTAGTGAAGATCCCACACCAAGTTTATGTATATATGTTAAGAATCTTACTTTACAAGCATTGGATCGACAATACATCACTAAGAAAGAATTCTCATATCTCAATCCTTCTTATCTTTGAGTGCCACAATTCTACATCCTCCCTAAAATTCATAAAGATCCTGTTAACCCCCCTGGGAGGCCCATTGTCTCCTCCAGGGGCTCTCTTTTGGAGCTGTTATCCATTTTTGTAGATTCTTTTCTACATCTCCAATTTATTTCTATACCATCCTATTTAAGAGATACCACTCATTTTCTGCAACAGTTGTCCTTAATAATGGATGAAGCTGTTTTGACCCATGGTGTGCTAGTCTCTTTCGAAGTGCAATCATTACATACTTGTATTCCTCAAAAGGGGGCCCTAGAGGTAATTCAACAGGTTCTGCAAGATCATGGGGATTTAGAAAGTGAAGCTATCAACTTTATCCTCCAACTCACTGAAACAGTCCCAACAAAGAACTTTTTTAGGTTTGACAATCAGTGGCAATGGGAGCCACTGTAGCTCTCTTGATTGCCAATCTTTATATGTCTTCTTTTGAAAAGTGTTGGCTATCTCTGAGCCCTTTTACTTCCTATATCCATCACTGGATGCATTACATTGATGATATATTTTTTTTTATTTTGGACTGGCACAGTGGAGCAATTAGAAGCATTTCATTTCTGGTTAAATGGTTGTGACAGCCAAATTCAATTTTCTTTGATGTATGATTTCAAACAGATTTCATTTTTGGAAGTTTTAGTGCTCAAGGAGTCCGGCCAGTTGTCTACTACAATATATCAGAAACTGATTGCATCGACATTCATTTTTATATTTTTCAAGTGATCATCCTCACTGTTTCAGAGAAAGTTTGCCTTTTGCACAATTTTTTCATTATTGCTTCAATTGCTCTACACTTGAAGAGTATCAATGCCAATCAAAAGTTGTCTACCGCATTTCAAGGGTGATTCATCAAGCTCAATAATGGCACATTTTAATGCCTCCAGCAACTGTTGGATCAGAAGACGCCATTTCATTTTTTGCATTTTATTACAGGTTACATTCCGCTTTGCCATCGGCTGTCTAAAATTGTTTATCAGCACTTCCATATGATCAAACTGATTCCGGGCTTGCAGGATTTGAATGTGCAGATGGTGTATACTCATGGCCGCAAACTTCAAAGCCTTTTTAGTCCTTCAAGTTATGTTACAAATGATCCATCTGAAGCTTCAGCTATAGGACATCAGATTGTTTGTCCAGTGATGTTGGAGGTATCTACCTTCACCTATTATAATAAGACCTATTATCTAAAATTTGTCACTTCTTGTTTGAGTTCTTTTGTTGTATATTTGATTTTTTGCCCTTGTGATCTAGCTAATGTGGGCAAAACCCGCCACCCATTGAAAGCGTGCTTAATTGAGAATCATAGCAAGTTGCTCCATGGGATTGTGGGAGCACGGCTAGTCAAACCCTGTAGTTTGTTACAACATTCTTTTTCTGATTTACAATGTTTGACTATTGATTGTATTGACTCTTCCAGATATCAAGGGGATCTGGATAAATTACTTCTGGAGAGATATCTGCAATTGTGAGCATATACTTCTGGGAATTTTCTGAAAGGAATTATTTGTATTAAAGCTAATTAATCTGTGAACCCACTATTTTTTGTTAAATCAGTCAGGGCCTAGCAGCAGCAGTTTAAGTTTAAATTTAAAACACAGAAGATAACTTTCTGGTTACATTTCATACCCAACAGAGAGCTTGTATTTTAAATTTAATAGTCACTCAGGGCCTAGTATCAGCAAAGTACTTTTAGTTTAAATTTAAAACACAGAAGAGAGCTTTCTGGTTAAATTTGGAACCCAGCAGAGAGCTTATAGTTTCAATTTAATAGTCACTCAGGGCCTAGCATCAGCAAAGTACTTTTAGTTTAAACTTAAAACACAGAAGAGAGCTTTCTGGATAAATTTAGAAACCAGCAGAGAGCTTGTAGTTTAAATTTCATAATAAATTAGAGCCTAGCAGCAGCAAAGAGCTATAATTTAAATCAAATCAAAATATAGATTAGCACAAAAGGCAAAACCGGTTCAGTATTCTGAGCAACAAATAAAGTCTTCTAGAGACCTTTACAAAGAGGCCTTCTACCTAGGGGGCAAGAGACCTGTGAAACATTTTCAATAGGTGTTAACACTAGGTGGCAGGTCAAAAGGCCATTTTGAAAGACTCCTTCAATCCAAGCAAGGACTGTTAATCACCCAGGAAGTTGGTCACAGCTTACCTCAGCAGCACAGGCACAAATAGCTCAACCAGAGCTCTGTGATCCTCAGTCTTGAAGGACTAGAAAAGGGGACTATTACCTTTGGAGAGAGATCTGCAATTGTGAGTATATACTTGTGGGAATTTTCCGAAAGGAATTCTTTGTATTATAGCTAATTAATCTGTGAACCCACAATTTTTTGTTAAATCAGTCATGGCTTAGTAGCAGCAGTTTAAGTTTAAATTTAAAACACAGAAGAGAGCTTTCTGGTTAAATTTTGAACCCAGCAGAGAGCTTGTAGTTTAAATTTAATAGTCACTCAGGGCCTAGCATCAGCAAAGTACTTTTAGTTTAAATTTAAAATTCAGAAGAGAGCTTTCTGGTTAGATTTGGAACCCAGCAGAGAGCTTGTAGTTTAAATTTCATAATAAGTTAGAGCCTAGCAGCAGCAAAGAGCTATAATTTAAATCAAATCAGAATATAGCTTACCTCAGCAGCACAAGACAGGGTACTGTGTAGCAGCCCTCTTTTAATAAGTGTTATTTCCCTCCCTCCCTCCCCAACACCCACCCACCCCTGGGATAATCATAGCTTTATAGGTACTTACACATTTTAAAAGACAGGAGGTGGTTTCAGGTGAAGCTCGTTATCCAAATCAGTCAAACACTAAGGACCTGAGATTAATTAAGCTTCAGGTGAACAAGATATATTAAACGTATTAGGTACAGTTTTATTAGTATAAATATCCATAGCAACCTTAGTAAGTAAAGAACTTAAAGATCTAAACACAAACTTAAAACTAAGAGGCAGACAGCAATCCAGCAGTGAGATGGGGGCATTCCAGTCTTTTGCATTGAGTGTCACATGTATGATTTTCTCACATTTGGTGAGAGGTCTTACGTGTGCACTAGGTGCAAGGAGCTCTTTGCTCTCAGGGAACGAGTCCGTTCTCTAGAGGCTAGAGTAGCAGACTTGGAAAACATAAGAAAGACAGAGAGGCACATAGACGAGACCTACAGGGATATAGTACTGAGGTCCCACCTCCAGTCTGGCAGCATCCCTGTTGCCAAGGAGGAGAGGTCACGTGACATGAGAGCATCACCCTGGTATGGCAGGAAGTGATCCTGTAACTAGGACCTGTCCTTCAGGTGATGTAAAACCCTCTCGCACCGAGGAAGTTTCTCCAGGGCCATGTGCCCATGAGGGAAGGGTTAGGATAGCCGTTATAGTTGGTGATTCGATCATTAGGCATGTAGATAGCTGGGTGGCTGGTGGACGTGAGGATCACCTGGTAACATGCCTGCCTAGTGCGAAGGTAGTGGACCTCACGCGCCACCTAGACAAAGTCTTAGATAGTGCTGGGGAGGAGTCTGCTGTCTTGGTACATGTCGGTACCAATGACATAGGAAAATGTGGTAGGGAGGTTCTGGAGGCTGAATTTAGGTTTTTAGGTAAGAAGTTGAAATCCATAACTTCCACAAAACTATTTAAAGTTGTTAAAACCCAAGAGGATTGTGGAAAATTGCAAGAGGATCTTGATAAATTGGAAGCCTGGGTATCAAAATGGCAGATTAAATTTAATGTGGACAAGTGCAAAGTTATGCACCTAGGGAAGAACAACCCAAACTATGGTTACACGATGCAAGGTTCCACATTAGGAACCACCACCCAGGAAAAAGATTTAGGCGTCATTGTGGATAACATGTTAAAACACTCGGCCCAGTGTGCAGCGGAAGCCAAGGGAGCAAATAGAATGCTAGGTATCATAAGGAAAGGAATGGAAAATAAAACAAAAGATATTATAATGCCTCTATATCGTTCCATGGTGAGACCGCACTTTGAATATTGTGTGCAATTCTGGTTGCCGTATCTTAAAAAGGATATAGTGTTATTAGAAAAGGTTCAGAGAAGAGCCACCAAAATGGTAAAGGGGATGGAAGGATACTCCTATGAAGAAAGGCTAAAAAGGTTAGGGCTCTTTAACCTGGAAAAGAGACGGCTGAGGGGAGATATGATAGAAGTCTATAAATTAATGAACGGAGTGGAACGGGTAAACGTAGATCGATTGTTTATGTTATCAGAATATAGAAAGACTAGGGGACATGCAATGAAGCTACAGGGTAAACTATTTAAGACTAATAAAAGAAAATATTTTTTCGCTCAATGTGTAATCAAACTCTGGAATTTGTTACCGGAGGATGTACTAAAGGCTGTTAGTGTAGCTGGGTTTAAAAAAGGTTTGGACAAGTTCCTGGAGAAAAGGTCCATAAACCATTATTAAGAAGGGACCCAGGATATCAATGCTTGGCCCAGTACAAGCATTGTGGAACCTGTGTCTTTTGGGGAAACTGCTAGGTACGTATGACCTAGATTGGCCACTGTTGGAAACAGGATACTGGGCTTGATGGACCTTGGTCTGACCCAGTATGGCATATCTTATGTTCTTATGTTAAGGGTTGACGTGTCTTTAGTAGCAGACTGGCTAACCTACTGAAGAGGGCTTTAAACTAGATTCGTTGGTGATGGGTGAAGAAAGCCCCCAGGTAAGTGAGAGCCTCCAGGTAAGTGAAACATTAAAAACCTCTATAGGAATGGGGTAAAAGGGGCAACATTTGGAAAGCAGTGTGTATAAATGCCTGGCATGGGAAATAGGATCTCAGATGTTGAGGCTTTAATAAGACAGAATGACTTGGATTTAGATTCGCTAACAGAGACATGGTTCATGGACAACAATGACTGGGATGTAATTATACCAGGCTATACCTTATTCAGGAAGCATATGGTAAGAGTAAGGGGAGGTGGATTGGCACTATATGTAAAAAATAACATTAAAGCTATACAATTACAGGGCTTAAAAGGGAGAGGGGAGGCACTGTGGGTTAAACTAGAAAGAGGGAAAGAGAAATCAATTTGCATTGGCATGATATACAGACCCCTCTAACGGGGATAAGAAATGCACTGAGATTTAATAGAAGACATACACAGCATTACTAGGAAAGGTGAAGTGCTACTGAGAGGTGATTTTAATAAGCCGGATGTTGATTGGCACATCCTGCTGTGGTGTCATCTAGAAGTAAGGAGATCCTGGATTCTGTATAGGGAGAATTATTCAGACAATTGATAACAGAACCCACACATAAAGTGACCATGCTGGACTTGGTGCTTACCAATGGTGAAAGTGTTTCTGATGTTGTAGTGGGAGATCATCTCGCATCCACTTATCACCAGATGGTGTGGTTCAGCATTAGGATTAGGGCTGATAAAATCTATTCAAAAGCAAGGGTCATAGATTTTTGGAAAACTAACTTTTCCAAGATGGCCAATACCTCAAGAATTTGTTAGAGGGATGGGAACAGCTAGGGGATGTAGGAAAACAGTGGGCAAAACTCAAAGGGGATATTTTAAGGGCAACAAACCTTTTTATTAGAAAGTTAAATAAAGGTAAAAGGAAAAGGAGGTCACTATGGTTCTCAAAAGAAGTAGCTGAAAAGATGAAGAAGAAGATGGAAACCTTCATGAAATACAAGATATCACAAAGAGAGGAAGACAGACATCCATATTTGGAAAAACTTAGAGAAGCTAGCAAAATAGTCAGGAAAGCAAAGTTAGAAATGGAAGAAGAAATAGTCTATGCAATAAAATGGGGAGATAAGACATATTTCAGATATGGTAGTGAGAAGAGGAAAAGCAAAAGTGGTATTGCCAGACTCAAGGGTGAAGGAGAGGAATATGTAGAAGCTGTTGAGGATAAATCGGAATTACTTAAAAAATATTTCTGTTCTGTTTTCACATATGAAGGACTAGGAGCAGGACCTCAGAAAATACCCACAAATAGGAACAAGCGACGGAGATCTCAAATGATTTTCGGAAGACTGTATTCAGGAGGAACTACTTAAACAAAAAGCAGACAAAGTGAAGGGATCAGATTGGATACATCCGAGAATACTGAAGGAACTTGGGGATGTTCTAGTGGCTCCGCTGTCTGACCTTTTCAATGCCTGATGACTAGAGAGAGGCCATGTGATCCCTTTACACAAAAGTGGAAGTAAGGATGTGGTTGAAAACTACAGGCCGAATAATCTAACCCTTGTGATGAGTAAATTATTGGAAATGTTGCTCAGAGAGAAAATAGTGATGTTTCTGGAGTCTAATGGATTACAGGATTGGAGGCAGCATGGATTCACCACAGGCAGGTCTTGTCAGACAAATCTGATGATTTCTTTAAGTGGTTGACCAGGGAGTTGAACCGAGGGAGAGCCTTAGATGTGGTATACTTGGATTTCAGTAAAGCCTTTGACACCATTCCACACAGGTGACTTATCAACAAACTGAGCACCCTACGGATGGACCCTAAAGTTACTGATCGGGTTAGAAATTGGTTGAGGGGGAGGTGACAAAGAGTACAGGTAAATGGAGCTCACTATGAGGAGAGGGAAGTTACCAGTAGTGTGCCACAGGGCTCTGTCCTTGGTCAGATTCTTTTTAACATCTTTGTTAGGGAAATTTGTGGACGGGCTTTCTGGTAAGGTTTGCCCTTTTGCAGATGATACCAAAATCTACAATAGAGTAGATACTCAGGAAGGAGTAGATAAGATGTGGAGGGATCTAGCTAAATCTGAAGAATTGTTGAGAATTTGGCAGCTCAGATTCAATGCTAAAAGATGCAGGGTCATGCATTTGGGCTGAAAAAATCCAAGGGAGCAGTACAGTATGGGGTGGGGAGAGGGAAAGAAGAACAGGATCTGGGCATGATTGTGTCTAATGTAAATCACTACTCAATCAAAATGTTTATCTTGTAAATTAATGTATGGTACGATACATTCTGATCTTTAAAGTAAACCGCTACTGATCGTAGGAAGTAGCGGTATACAAATGTTTACTAAATAAAAATAAATAAAATAAATAATGATCTTAAAGTAGCTAAACAGGTAGAAATGGTGACAGCAAACTCTAGAAGGATGCTTGGATGCATAGGGAGAGGAATGGCAAGCAGAAAAAAGGAGGTGATAGTGCCTCTGTATAGGTCTTTGGTGCAACCTCATTTGGAGTATTGTGTACAGTTCTGGAGACTACACCTTCAAAAGGATATAAACAGGTTTGAGTCAGCACAGATAGTGGCTACTAAAATGGTTAGTGGTCTTCATTATAAAGCATATGAGGACAGACTTAAGAATCTTAATATGTATACTTTAGAGGAAAGGCGGAATTGAAGAGATATGATAGAGATGTTTAAATATCTCTGTGGCATAATTGCACAGGAGGAGAGCCTCTTTCGATGGAGAACAAGCTCTGCTATGAGGGGACATAGGATGAAGGTGAAAGGGGATAGACTGAGGAGTAATATGTGGAAATATTTCTTTAGTGGTAAATGCATGGAACAGTCTCCCAGTAAAGGTGGTAGAGATGAGGATAGTATCTGAATTCAAAAAAGCATGGGACAAACAGAGAGGATCTCTAAAGGAAAAGAGTGGACTATTGCAGTAGTTGATATGGAAGGGCAGACTAAATAGGGCATTTGGTCTTTTTCTGCCATCATGTTTCTATGTTCCATCCCTTGCTGAGAGTTGCCCACCTCTACTTCCAGCTCTGAAGTGTCCTCCCCTATCTCTGGGTTAGAGTCCTAGCCGCTCTTCTCAAGTCACTTCATTGACTCCTTATCTGTTTCCGCATCCAGTTCAAACTTCTCCTGCTGACCTATAAGTGCATTCACTCTGCAGCTCCTCACTACCTTTCCTCTCTTATACCTCCCTACACCCCTCCCCAGAAACTCTGCTCTTCTGGCAAATTGCTTCTATCTGTGCCCTTCTCTTCTTTTGCTAACTCCAGACTTCTCTCCTTTCACCTTGCGGCTCCTTATGCCTGGAACAAACTACTTGAGTCTGTACGTCAGGGGCCTTCTCTGGCCCTTTTGAAATCCAGGCTGAAAACTCACCTCTTTGCTGCCACTTTCGGATCTTTACTCACCTGATCTCCTTTGTGTTCCCTTACCATTCACCCTAAATGTATCCCTGTCTACACCTTCTGTGTTGTCTGACTTGACTAGATTGTTAAACTCTGATGAGCAGGAACTGTCTCTTACATGTCTATGGAGCGCTGCATACATCTTATAGTGCTATACAAATGCTCAGTAGTATTAGTAATAGTAGTAGTTTACTACCTTCCGAATGAATTGAGGCTCGGGGATCCAAGGCAGAGGATTCTGTCTATGGGATGCTCGCCAAGAATGCACAAATTGCTGTCCTATTCATACCATCCCTACTGTCTCTTGGTTTTGCTGGGATGCATTTTGTGCTTGTCTGTTTGTTCCATGTCCTGTATGGTTGATTAATTATCTGCTTTTATATTTTAATTGTAAAATGCCATGATGTGAATGTCGTATCTCCAAATGGCAGTATAAATGAATAAATAATAAATGCATTTATTAAATTGTTTTTGTAAGCATGGAATGCGAAAACGTTCTCTCAACAAGGTTCAATGTTTGCCAGATTCTTCATAAAATGAGTATAGTATTCAATAAATTTCAGAGTGTAGCTCTTCTTAAAGTTCCAAAGGCCAGCTAGATATAAAGGTGCATATTTTGGTATTCTGATCCACCCTTAGATTTCAAAGGTGACTGTTTTTCAAAATGCATTGTACATCATTAACCAGGTAGACTTAGGAGCAGTGGCATACCAATGGTGCGTCGGGAGGGTGTGCAACATCACCAAGTCCACCCTTTGGACGCAGTGCAGCAAACATACCTGCAAGAAGGGTGGCTTGCCACACTGTCTCCAATCTAGGCCGGCTCTTCGCTTCTGGCTGAAGTCTTATGATCACCGAGGCAAGTATAGGTGTAGGCAAGTACAAATGCTTAGAAAACTTGAAAGAAAGTGGAGATGCACACGGACCCCAACAGACCAGACAGCCTACAATTCCCACCTGCGGACACAGCGGGACCTAATATCAACAAAAATTAAAGAGCATCACTCCGAGCTCCTAAGCAGATCCCTGAATAAACCCCATGGCTGTTCAATATAGTAAGGACCCTAACAAAGGAACCATCATCCTCACAACCAACCAGGATACACCCCCAGGATTATGCTAACTGATGGCCAAAACTAAAAACATCGGCAAAGCCATCCTATCCAGTCCCACAAGCAACCCACCTAAGCCACTTACCTCGCTCACGACACCATCAGACTCAGATATTGAGGAAATCATCACCAGCGTCAATGCCACCAATGCACCCAACGACCCTTGTCCAGCATTCTGGATAAGAGCACTACGTAAGGAAATCAGCCCTATAATAACCAAGATCATCAACCTATCCTTCTCTACAGGACATTTCCCACTATGCCTTAAACAGACGTCAATTCGACCCCTCCTGAAGAACACCAAACTAAATCCCCAGATGGTTGAATCCTATAGACCAATATCAAGCATCCCGCTGCTAGCGAAGATAATTGAAAAGGTCGCTCAGCGTCAAATACAAGACCACATTGATGCTGCAGCTCCCCTTGACCCATGCCAACATGGTTTTAGGGAAGCACATGGCATGGAAACACTCCTTGCCACACTTATCAACACGCTGATCACAGGGATTGACAACATCAAGCACGGACACGCCTTAATTTTTCTAGACATTGCTGCTGCATTCGACTCTGTAAACCATGAGCAACTCATAATACGGCTTCATGACAAGGGAATTAATGGTTCAGCCTTGACTTGGTGCAAATCCTACCTAACGGACAGATGGCAACAGGTATGGATAGGAACCACAACTTCCGATCTGTTCCGACAAGTTCATGGGGTACCTCAAGGCTCCTTACTCTCCACCCTCTTATTCAACATATACATGCAACCTATATGTGAATTAATCCATTCTTTCAACATATCATGCCTGGTCTACACAGACGATGTACTACTCTTCACCCCATTCATGACTGATCAGCCAGACTTATTCCAACTAGTAAAATTCTTTGATGCTGTAACAGAGTGGCTACACTCACAGAGCCTCAAAATAAATTTCAAGAAGACGGACGGTCTGTTCATAACCAGAAATCAAGCTTTCTCACCACCACCGTCTCTAAAGACAAGGGACGCAGAACTCCCAACTAAACACAGCATCCGCTACTTAGGCGTGACATTAGACCAACAACTCGATTTCAAAACACATATCAGCAACACCACCAAACAAGTCTACCACAAACTACGGACACTACGACACCTCCGACCCCTGCTGCAACCAGATGATTTCAGATCAGTTTTTCAGGCAATGGTGACCCCTCACTTTGATTATGCTAATGTGATCCTACAAGGCCTACCCAAAAACACATTAAACCCACTACAGCTTGCAATGAACACAGCCACCCGTTTCATACACGGAGCCTCCAGGAGGGACCACATCACCCCAATATTAAAGGACTTACACTGGCTACCAATCTACTGCCGTATCATATATAAAGTAGTCCTGATGACCTTCAAAGCCATCAACAAAATATACCCTACTGCACTAACAGGCCTCCTCCACTCTACCCCAGCAAACAGGGCAAGGAGAACATTCACCTCTAATACTCTACAGGTTCCCAATGAGATAACAAAATGCAACCAGGCAGGAAAGAACCGAGCCTTCAAGTTCTATGCTCCCAGCGTCTGGAACGCACTCCCAACTACCATCCGAGCAATCACAGACCTTGCTCAGTTTAGAAAAGCACTAAAACACCACCTCTTTCTCCTACATTGCTACAAACCCAGTATCTCAGCCACACCCACCATACACCCTGCCAGGAATCAGTAAGTCCCAATCACCTCATGTAAATGTTGCAGATAAATGTAGATAGATGTAGATAGTTTCCCCAGTTGAAGTCCAAGTTGTATCTTCCTGTTTTACTGTAAATGCACAGCAGGCGACTGTTATGCACAAATCTGTTATATGTAAACCGCACTGATTTTAAATAGTGCAGTATATAAAAGCAATAAATAAAATAAATAAAAATAAAGTATGGGGCTGGGGAGGTGCATACTGTGCCTCAGAGCGTCACTGACCACATAGGTGGTGCTTACCCTGGGTAGAAAGGGGCTAGGAATGCCACTGCTTGATTGATCCATTATTTATCCTTGGAAATGAGCTATAAGAAATAGATCTACTTTTTGGGATCTTCTGGATACTTGTAACTAGGTCATTGTTGGAGACAGGATGCTAGACTCAGTGGATCTGGGCCTGACACAGTATAGTGTTTCTTATGTTCTTATGATTCAGTGGAAGCCTAATAGCTACATGTTCCTCAATCCATTAATTCCAAGTAATCCTGTTTTCGAATTTAGACAACAATGATTGATGAGAAAGCTCCTAAGAGCATAAAATACTTAACTATGAATCACTATAATGTCAGGTCTGTCCATTTTTTTCGTTGTTATCTGCAACCGGGCTTTGCTGACTTGGCTGTTGTGCTTCTTAAGGTTTCTAAATGAGCTTCAGATAACAAATGGACACAGAAATAGAATGCATGTTAATTTACTGCAGGGTTACATCTGATCCTCGGAGCTCTATTTATATACATTATACAGAACTGTATTTATGAATATAGTCCTTCGAGGGATTTCTGTGTAGCTGCTCTATTTTATTAGCATTCTATATATGTCTTCGATGTGCTTTAAGCCATTTTTTATTATTTTTTCAATCATCATATAGCCAGCTTTGTGGCTGAAGCAATATACTGAAAAACAAGCCATATTCAAGCAGCAGCCTAGGGAAACAAGCAAACTATTATTTTTTATTTTTTACTGCAAAAAGTTCAAATTTTTGAAATGATCTTCACATTTTCATAGATGTTAGATCTGAACAGTCATTCTAGGAGTTATTTTAGAAGCCTTATTCACAATTTACACGTGCAAATACGACACTTACATGTGTAAATTACATCCACATCTAAACAGAAATTTTAGAAAAGGCAGATTTATATGTGGATGCCTATATCATGCAGAAATTGCACTGGGAAGGGTCATGTGATGTCATTTTTGGGGAATGGCCGGGGTGAGACAAAAGTCTTCATAAGTATTCTCTGTTTCATGTGGAGAATGCACATGTAAGCCCAAAATTGTTCATGTCACTTTACACCTGCTGACTGAAATGAATATGCATTTAAAAAGTGTTCCTTTTGATCAGCATATTATAGGAGAGATTAAGGAGGATATCTCCCTTAATCTCCCAGTGTTTATTTCCCCCTCCAAATGAAAATGAGGTAAAAATAGAGGCCTTTGTAGGTAATTAACAGTAGCTGCATGTCTAGGTTTGCAAAATGGATGAGATATACATGCAAATACCAACATTTGCACATGCACGTTGTGAAATGTGGGCACTTACACATGGAAGTTGCTGGATTTCCTCTGTTAATTTTTCCCACATGTATATTTGGGAAATGGCTCCTTCCACTGCACATGGATATTAATTCCTGTGCGTTCCGGAACCTCCTTACTTAGAGCTGTTTCTGAAATATCATCAGAATTAAGTGCATCCTGGGAGAGGTTGGAGCCATCATATTAGTGCTGAGAGGGGCCATCAGAGAAAAGGGCAGTTGCACAGGGGATCCCGGTGCTGGTAGATGGAGCATATGATGCTGGTGTGTGTCCACTACCCAGTGACATCACCGGTATGTACCTACTTGGCCCTTAAAAAGAACTGCAGCATGCTGTGAACATTGGAGAGATTGGAGCCATCCATCGGCATTGGAAAGGGGTGGGTCACATGGGCCCTGACCGCACCAAAAATTGCATCACCACAGGCAGAACAGGAAGAGTCTTTGCTGCGATCACAGCTTCTTTTCTTCTTCTGGGGGATGGGATCCCCTCAGGCAGCCTGCTGCCTGCTGGCCACAATCATTGTAAAGACCCTTCCTATTCTGCCCACATTGATCTGATATCCTGTGGGCAGACAGGGAGGGTTTTGCCTGATTGCGGCCAGCAGGCTTGAGGCTGCCTGCGGAGATCCCACCCCCCATGGCCAGAAAGCGGCAAACTCTCTTCCTGTCTGCTCGTGGGATATTGGATTCCCTCAGGCAAAACAGGAAGGGTCTCTGCCCACAGAGTAGAGCTTGGGGCAGAGTTGGTGGAGCTTGGAGTGGTACTTGGGCCCCTCCCAAAATAAAATACCTTCTGCCGCCCCTCGAGCCATTATATTGGTGCTGAGAGGGGCTAGCAAAGGAAAGAGCAGCTGCACAGGGGTTCCCAGTGCCCGGTGGAAGGAGTGTGCAGTGACAGTGAGTGACAGTCATCAGTGCATGACTGCTTGACCCTTTAAAAGAACTTTAGCATGCCATAAACATCAGAGAGGTTGAGCCATCATACCACTGATGAGAGGGGCCAGCATAGAAAAGGACAGCTGAATATGGGTTTTGGTGCTTGATGGAAGGAGCGTGTGGTGCTGAGGAGTGTCTGATTTGTCAGTGTGTGCCTGATGGGCCTTTTAAAAGAACTGCAGCATGCCATGTATCATCAGGCCCACTGCCATGGGCACATGACCAATGCGGTATGCCCCTTTGGTGCCAGTCTGATGCCTTAATTATTTTATTTGAGGCTTGTTTGCTTGAATATGCCTTAGGGAAATCTACTCTGACTGTACCAGTCACAATGCCTAAGATGTCCTGTCCTATGGATATCACTTGATGGTGGGAACTACCTTACAGGTACCATTATCCAGCTCAGAATGACTTTTTTTCCTCTTCACTATTGGTGACATTGTTGAGCCCTATAACTAGTACCTCACACCCTCTACCTGGGGAGAAGTCAGATCATACTGTGGGATTGGTTTCCCATTCCTCTGAGAAGGGGCACTACCCCTGAACTTGAAGCTTCTCCAATGGAAAAGTGTCTTGTTGCCCAATTTTATTCATTTTCTTATTTTGGAGTCTATGAACAATTGCCCCAGCCACCTTCAGATGTTACTTTGATGAAATATGGTCTCACAAAATAAGCTACTGTTAAGAGGAACGAGGGAGCAAGTTGCTTGTTTGTCTGAAGATACTGTTAGTAAACTGGCAGTACCTGAGGAACAACTTCAACAAAGTTAAATTACAGATGGATAAACTATCTGCTCAGTTATCAATACTCTAGAAAATTGGGTCATCTAATATTCAGGGTAAAAGATTGATGCATAGAAAGAGGGAATTGTCAGAAAATGTTATGCAGAGTAAAAATTTGAGGTTTCTTAATTTCCCCAAAACACATTACTTAACATCTTCAATTTTACTTAAGAAATATTTAAAGAGGTTTTGTATTTGTCTACTCCAGATCAATTTATTATATCTAATTGTTACCATCTTACAAATAAACAGTTGGTGGAGGCCACTGCTTGAATAGCCCAAGAGTTAGAGAATACTTTGGATCTTGTTCTGAGTAGATTCCTAATAGAGCTACCCTGATAATGACCTTTGTGACAGAAATAGACAAGCTTATTCTTTTGAAATTGTATTTTCAAAAGAAATAGGAGTTATTCTGTGAACAAAAATAGATTTTTTTTCCCGATGTAGCTATGGCTACTCAGCTGCAAAGAAACTCCTTTCTTCAGCTGAAATCTGGGGTTTTGACTACCAGGGTCACTTTTTTCTTATGTTTTCTGTGTAAATGTTTGCTGTTGTTTCACCGCACTCATGTATTTTTGATTCTTTACAATTGGAAACTTTTTTGGAGGACAAAAAGTCTACTGATTCAATAAATTTGTTCTGTAATCTCTTTTTTTTCTGTTTCTGTAATAGGTTTTTTTTCTGTTTGTTTGGCAGCGGAATTCAGCCTAATGCAAATTTTTGTTTTCTAAGCACCACACCTCTATCATAATGTGGGCTACTAGATATTGAATTTTTCCTTTTCATTATTGCAATAAGAATATAGGGGGTCTTTTGGAAGCCCCATTCATGCTTTGGACATCAGAAAACACACAGAGACATCTCCAGAGCCATTTTAGAAGCCGGGTCTGTGGAAATCCACAGCATGAAGACATCCAAGTCTGAACAAGGGTGTTTTGGAGGCATGGCTGGAATGTTCCCTGGAACCTGGACATCAGTGGAAGTCCGGCATCATGTCTAATGCGTATGTTTACTAAATGGCGGTAATGGAGCAAGTGTGCCGATAACAGGTGGCAACAGCACTCATGGCCCCTTAATGCCGCAAAAATGGCATGTTTCAGAGCATAAAAGGCTCCTGCAGCATAAAGGGAACAGGAGGTGGAGAGTGGGCATCAAAGGGTGGAGAGTGGGCTGTAACAACGTGTGTACCTTTAATGCCTGTTACGCTAACACCCCCTAGAGACCCTTAATGCCTGTAGCCTTACCACCATGTGAAACGTCGTGGAAAGAGTGTTTGATGAGCAAAGAGAGCCTATTTAAATGTATGCAATGTGATACACTGACAGGGGAGCCCCAGACAGGGATAGTAGTGCTCCATTAGCAGCAACAGTATGGTGCCCATGTATGATAGGGCACTATGTTGATGGTGCAAATGGACCATAGGAGGTTGCACGTGGGTCATGCAGTGGGGGTTGCTGGTGCACAGGGTAGACTAGGCAGCTGCCCAGGCAGCACATAGGTACATAAGATCATAAGATATGCCATACTGGGTCAGACCAAGATCCATCAAGGCCAGTATTCTGTGTCCAGCATTGGCCAATCTGGGTCACATGAGATATCAGTGGCAGGCGGTGCTGGGGACTCTGCAGAGGCAGATGGTTGGAGGGAGCTGTGTGGGTGTCCATGTGTGTCTCTGCCCACCCCTCCCCCCCCAACTGGACCTTCCTCCCCCCCCAACAACTGGACCTTCCTCCCTAGGCACACACCAGGCCCATATGTTGGACAGGCTGGGACTGCACACCGCCACAACTGATAGCACGCAGGCATGTCAGTATGGTGTGGGGATGTTGGTGGCAGAGGCAGCAGCACCCAACTGCATCAGACCAGAACCACTTCCTGGCCCTGTGTGCCATGCATATTGCAACATATTGCAAGGTCTTTCTGATGTGGAACATGACAGACCCAGGGACTATTATGTCCATATGGCAGCACTGTGGCTTAACACACACACATACAGTCAGTCTCTATATGAGCAGAGGGGTCCTAGGTTCAATTCCTTGATATAGAACATATATTGCATGTTTCTTTGTCTAAACTTTAGCCTACAGTGCAGGTACAGCATCAGCATGTGCAACCCCCAATGAAACGGCCAGGAAAGGTACATACACCCATCAGCCACACAGGCAGGCTCCACTATCCACAGCTGGATTGAGAGGCAGGCTGAGAGCACCTGCACACTGAGCAGGTGCTAACAACAGGCATGGATGTCAGAGCACGCTACTAGCACCTGCACAATGAGCACACATTAACAATGTTTGAGCTGATATGGAGACCATAGTGGCAGGGAGGAATGCCAATAATCCCGACTTTTGCACAGCACAGCGATGTGAGTATGTGCATATGTCTCTCTATTGTTATGTGACCTCTGCACTTCACTGTGCCTCAAATTGCCTAAGCTGTTCCCAGCGTAAGTGTGCAAATATACATGACGAGAAGCAGAGAATTGTGGGTCTGGCCTGGAACAGAGCGAATTGGCCTGAATGTGTCTGCCTCAGCAGTAGGGTCAATGGCTGACACTTTGTTGTGGCCATCTGCTACATGCATGGCCTAGGTGGCCAGCATGTCATACTGAGAGGGCACACTCACTCTGACTAAGCAGTGACCATAGCACAGCTATGTATCCACATAGTGCTTTATACTGTCTGACTCCAGTGATGTAGGTGCAATTTCTGTCTGGGGAACACAATCACTGAGCCACATGCTGGGTATTCATGCCATTTGTCCTAAGCCAGGGTGCACATGGTTGCTCTATGCACATGCATTGTGTGATGACCAGCTGCAGTTGGTATGTGCATAGCTTAAACAGTCCAGTGGTGGGCAGCAGGTGAGGTCTAACTGAGCTTGTTGTGGTGGATTGTTAGTCCCTGATGGTTGGGACAGCAGTTGTTCCTGTCCTACTCACTGTGGTCAAGACAGGATAGTAGCAGCAGTCCTACACCAGCCTAGAAGCCCCCACTATATTTGGTATCCATGGCATTTGTTTTTTCACACTGGGGACTAACATGCACTGTTCTGAAAAGATCCCTGTCCAACATGATCAAGCTGTGACTAGCACCTACAGCATACTGCAATTGTGCAAGAAACAAAATGACTAGCATAACACACTGCAGACAATACCTGACACACATTGAGAGTGATATGGACCAGCAGAGGCCATCTCTAGCAGAGCAAGTTCCAGGGACCAGGTGCTGGGCGCCCTTCCTCACCTTCAGGGTGACTGCTAAAACTGCTCATTAGCATGGTTTGTAGCTGTTAAGTGCATGTCACACCCACTGGCAGTGCATCTTACTGAACGGATGTGATGGATCAGTACATTCTCCATTTGGTGATCAGCTGCAGACTGCTATTCTGCCTGTGCAGTGCCTGATGGGTACTGGAGGGTCTGGCCTATAACAGTACATACAGCAGGCAGTCTAGGCAGTGACCTGAAGGCTCTTTGACCCCTGACATTGCTGTGTAGCCTACTATTACAATGTCTTTATGTGCAGGGGACATGGGTTCTATTTCCACTTGTTCATTTTGGGCCTCTGTGCTATCCAGGCCATTTCCCTGCCTTTAGCTGTCCTGTATCTACTGTAACTTGCAGGCACTCATCTTTCTACTTTGTTATGCGGTCTGGCCACACCTGGTCAGTGAACGTTCTATTCCACATCATGGCCTTCTGTGAGCATTGTTTTATTGCCTCTGATATAGCCCATTGCAGGGGGTCAGACATGTTTGCCCTGTGTATATTAGGACCCTGCTTGCAACTGTGGCATGATAGTAATGGCAATAGCTTGGGTGCCAAGTTACCACAGTTTGAGGCCCACTAGCACTCCTTATGTAACATTTTGGAATGAGTTACTGTCATATTTTATGTCAACCATGACCTTCATGGGCTGACAACACCTCCTTGTGACCTTGGCAAGGTCACATAACCCATCAATGGCTCAGCTGACTACAGGTCTGTACAGTCCGTGATTTTCATCAGACATTAGTAATTGACAGTAAAATGTACCCTGACGTGACTATTGAGTCAGCAATATAGTAACAGGCAGTTACACTCATACATCTGCAATCTGCTAGGGAAATATGGCATCATGTCTGTCACTGTACAGCTTTGGCTCCCTTCCATCTCTCCAATACAAATGGACACATCCTACCCCTCGGATATCCACCTGCAGGTCTCAGCTCATATCCATACATACCCCATTTGCCCAGTATGGATAACACCTGTGCAATTGTTATCAGCACATTTGTCTGAGGTGCTGTATGGTGGCTGTGTGGCTAGGGCAGGTATGAGTCCAGCATGTCTGGTATCAGGCCTTCCAAGTGGCAATGCTGCACATTTTCATGCATAGTACAGATATGTTGGGGGTGGCACCTATGGCTTGTCAGTGCTACCAGCCCATACCACCCTCTTCTCTGGAGCCATCTATGTTTCAGTCCATCCATCCACCTCTGTAGGCTGGGTGCAGTCATATCTTCTTGTGTAGGCTGCTACATCATGGACTATACTGGTACTCTTTCCCACAATTTGGCTCTGCACACACACCTCTCCTGTGCCTGATATGCACATCGCCACTCCAAAACTGTCCTCCTGTTGCTGCACACATCCTGCCACTTCTGACTCCGCTGGGGGACACGTGTTCCACAACCTATGCCACACACTGACATTGCACCATATTACAATGGCAATCACCAGCCTCCCACATGCTCATCCACTTTAATGGCTGCCACATAGGGTGCCCACTGGTCTGGCAAATCCATCATATCCCACCTGTCCTTCTGGCCATTACCTTCAGATTGTCTTCCCTTGCTGCTCCTTTATCCAGTGTTAGGATAAGAACATAAGATATGCCATACTGGGTCAGAACAAGGTCAATCAAGCCCAGTATCCTGTTTCCAACAGTGGCCAATCTAGGTCATACGTACTGTCACAGAGCAGACTCATTAGTGACCTCTATGGAGACAGAGGATAGTGCAATTCAGGGAAATAATAACGTTTGGGGAAAGCACATGGTGGAAAGTTGCCATGGGCAACGTAAGCAAGTGAGGTCACGAGCTAGGGAGACACACCCAGTCAGTAGAGAAGCCAGGAGGTTCTCACCTGACTCTAATCAGCTGGGGAGTGGTGCAGCTAGGAAATACCTAGATAAACTCAGCTCACAAGCAGTTAGGCAGACCCAGAACAAGTTGGAGAACAGGACTAAGTCCAGGACCGAGAGCAGGAGCAAGCTCAAGAGTCAGGACAGAAGCTGGAGAGAAACCCAGAGAAGGAACTGGATGCATGAGGAGGACGAGAGAAGCTGTGAAGAGAGCGTGTCTAATTACCACATTGGAAGCTTGAACGGAGGTCTGAGTGAGTCTGAGGAATGCTTGAATGAAAGGTACAGACAGCTTGACACAGAGAGTGAGAGTGGATATAACAGCCCAGATTGGAGTAGAGACAGAAGAAAAAAGGTACAAGCCAGGAAGTTTTATTCCAGTCCAAAAAGGGGGAGTTCAGAGCTTGGAGATAAGGGACAGTGTGTGGAAGTCCAGAAGACCTCCAAAGCCAGCCTAAGGGGAGCAGAGAAACTCCAGTACCCTTATAATAAACTAAGGAAAGGCTTGTTACCTGCAGAAGTAGAACACTCTGAAAGGTACGTGAAACACAGAGTTTCAGAAGGGCTGCCGTCAGAAGTTCCAGCTGGCTCCAGGTTCCTAAACAGAGCAGAGCTCAGAGCAGGAGTAATTCCTCCTAATAGATGGGCAGGGGAATTCTATAGCCTGCCAAACAGAGGTCAGCAGAGGGGAGGCTCTTACTACCAAAACAGCAGTAATTGTGGTAGGAACAAACAGTTTTCCTTTAGTGAAAAAGAACTACGTCACAGCCAGGACGGACTGTTTGCCAAGCCCACACAGGGAGAAAGTAAAGAAGTATTAATTCCTATTGAGGAGCCGATGCAATGTGAAGCCTCTGTGATTGAAAAGAATATTGAAGAAATGGATTGTAGCCTGTCTCTGGCAGATAATATAATCTCCCTAAGATAGAGAAGAATAAGCAGCCTAACAAGGTGAAGAGAAAGCCTTATTCTTTGTGGCTACAGGTCTGTGTTTAAAATACATTTCTGTTGTTTAGAAGCTGAAAGAAAGCCATTTTTGTGTTGCAGTTTTCTTTCTGTTTTACCCAAGAAGGGTTATGTTTTGTTTTTGTACATACTGAAATATCCTAATTGGGAAAGGGAAATAAAGCCCTGTTTACCTTATATCGGTTGTCCACAACTATTTTTGGTAACTGGCAGCAGCTACAACTACCAGGAGGCCAGTTACACTGAGGCCCAGTGCAATACCTGAGCTCACCGGTAGGTGCACCAAGAGGGCCCACGACAGTACCTAGCAGTTTCCCCAAAAGAAACAGGTTCCACAATGCTTGTATTGGGTCAAGCATTGATATCCTGGGTCCTGTTTTAATAATGGTTTATGGACCTTTCCTCCAGGAACTTGTCCAAACCTTTTTTAAACCCAGCTACACTAACAGCCTTTACTACATCCTCCGGTAACAAATTCCAGAGTTTGATTACACGTTGAGTGAAAAAATATTTTCTCTTATTAGTCTTAAATAGTTTATCCTGTAGCTTCATTGCATGTCCCCTAGTCTTTCTATATTCTGATAATGTAAACAATCGATCTACGTTCACCAGTTCCACTCCATTCATTAATTTATAGACTTCTATCATATCTCCCCTCAGCTGTCTCTTTTCCAGGTTAAAGAGCCCTAACCTTTTTAGCCTTTCTTCATAGGAGTATCCTTCCATCCTCTTTACCATTTTGGTGGCTCTTCTCTGAACCTTTTCTAATAACTCTATATCCTTTTTAAGATACGGTGACCAGAATTGCACACAATATTCAAGGTGCAGTCTCACCATGGAACAATATAGAGGCATTATACTATCCTTTGTTTTATTTTCCATTCCTTTCCTTATGATACCTAGCATTCTATTTGCTCTCTTGACCGCCGCTGCACACTGAACGGAGGGTTTTAACATGTTATCCACAATGACGCCTCAATCTTTTTTTAGAGCCGTTTTTGGACATTAAGGTGCCTGCTTGACACCTTAACACCCAATGTCCCTTTACTGCATGTTAAATAGCCCATAGTGCCCTTAAGGCCTCCTTTTTGCATGGAAAACCACTTTTCTCTGCCGTTAACCCTTGGTAATGCACACTCCCTTACCGCCATTTAGTAAACATACCCCTAAGTTTAGACCTGCTCCAGGCATCTGACAAGAGCTCTTTTTGGCAGAAAAACACACAGAGGGTGTTGAGGAGAAAGCACTCCATTATCCTCAGTACTCAGCACAATTTCAATGACAACATAGATGGCAATTGAACCCTGGCTCCCCTATTCCTTGGCTACTACTCTAACCATTAGACTATTCCTAGATGTCCATTCTGAGTTACTATTCTAGGGACATCTACGTAGATGCACCCACAGACATAGAAACATAGAAACAAGATGGCAGAAAAAGGCCACATGGCTTATCTAGTTTGCTCTTCCAAATCAACTACTATAGTCCTTTCTTTTCCTTCAGAGATCTTCTGTTTGTCCCATGATTTTTTGAATTCAGATACTGTCACCGTCTCTGCTACTTCCACTGGGAGATTATTCCATGCATCTACCATTCTTTCCATATAGAAATATTTTTACAAATTACTCCTGAGTCTATCCCCTTTCATCCTAATCCTATGGACCTTAGTAGCAGAACTTGCTTTCAATTGAAAGAGGCTCTCCTCTTGTGCATTTTTGCCACAGAGGTACTTAAACATCGCTATCATATCTCCTCTATCCCACCTTTCCTCTAAAATATACATACTAAGATATTTAAGTCTGTTTTCATATGCTTTGTAACAAAGACCACTAACCATTTTAGTAGCCACCCTCTGTACCGACTCCATCCTGTTTATGTCCATTTGAAGGTGTGGTCTCCAGAATTACACACAATATGCCAAATGAGGTCACACTAGAGACTTATACAGAGGCAATATTACCTCTTTTTTTCTGCTCTCCCTATGCACCCAAGCATCCTTCTGGCTTTCACTGTCTCCTTTTCTACCTGTCTAGCCATCAGAAACAATTACGCCCAGGTCCCGCTCCTCATTCATAGACAGAAGTACTTCACCCACTACACTGTACTGCTCCCTTGGATTTTAGCATCCCATATGCATGACCTTGCATTTTTTAGCTTTAAATCCCAGCTGCCAAATTCTTTACCATTATTCAAGCTTAGCTAGATCCCTTTTCATGTTATCTACTCCTTCCTGGGTGTCTATTCTATTTTAAATTATTTATTTATTGAATTTTTTAACAATAAATCAAGCAAAGCTTGTACAGAACAATAATACTTGCAATTATAATATACAGAAACATAAAATCAAAGAAATAATAATGCAAGGATTATAAGTAGTCCCCTAATGGGGGGGGGGGGGGTTCAACCAAAGAAAAAGGAGAAACTCCTAACACTTAGCAATAAACCAAGGAAAAATAAGAGGAGACAGTGTGCCAAGGAGAGCATTTGAAATAGATGGAGTCACACCTCGGGAGAAGAAGTAGTGGGTAAATGCAAACTTAAAAAAGCAGAAAGATCCTCAGGAGAGAAAAAGACATATTTCTGTGCTTTATAGGTAATTAAACATTTGCAAGGAAATCGTAACATAAATGAAGCACCAATACGCACCACCCCAGATTTCAATAATAAGAAGGCCCTCCGCCGTTTCTGTTTCCCGTGCAACATCCAGGAAAAGAAAAATCTTTTTTCCCATGAAACATGCTATCTCGCTTTTTATAAAACAATTTTAACAACCATTCCCTATCTGAAGAGAGAGCTAATGTAACTAGCAATGTTGAGACAGCTATGTCCTCTTCTTTGGGAGTACAAAACAAATCAGAGACATTAAGAGAGTCCATCTCTAACAGCCCTACAGGCACTTTCCCATGTCTCTTCCCTAAAGGGAGATAATAAGCTTTAGAAAATGGAGGCATCAACTCCGAGGGAACCAAGAGAACTTCTTGGAGATAGTTCTTAAATAAATCTAGAGGTGCCATTCCAGGTATAATGGGAAAGTTTAAGAGGCAAACATTAGATGCTCGAACCACATTCTCCAATGTCTCAGACTTGGCCCGAAGAGCAACATTATCTTTAACCAAAGAATCAGTTAGATCTGAAACTCTTACAAGCCGCTGATCCATACTAGCTTGCTTGGTGTTAAAATTCTCAATGGAAGCTTGCACAGATGGAGAAGCCACCTCAAGAACAGAAATCCGGTCAGAAAGGGCTGAAAACTGATCACCCACCATAATACAAAGGTGGGAAATGGCATCCCAGATGTTGTCTAAAGTCACCGAAGTGGGGCGAGCCAAAACAAAAGAAAAACCAGGGGGTCGAGGTAAGGATCAGTCTAATTCACCCTGCGACACATCACTGGTAACCTCCTTCTCCTCAGAGGGAGCTCCATTTACCTGTAGTCTCCCACTCAACTAATTTCTAATCCAGTCAGACACTTTAGGGTCCATCCCTAGGGTGCACAGTTTGTTTGTATATCGCCTGTGCAGAATGGTGTCAAAGGCTTTACTGAAATCTAAGTACACCACATCTAGGGCTCTCCCTCGGTCCAACTCCCTGGTCACCCAGTCAAAGAAATCAGATTTGTCTGATAAGACCTGCCTCTGGTAAAACCATGCTGCCTTGGATCCTACAATCCATTGGACTCCAGAAACCTCACTATCCTCCCTTTTAGCAGTGTTTCCAATAATTTAATCACCACAGAGATTAGACTAACCAGCCTGTAGTTTTCAACCTTATCCTTACTTCTGCTTTTGTGTAAAGGGACCAGTCCTCTGGGTCCACTCCCAACAAAAGAAGTATTGAAAAGGTCAATCAGTGGAGCCGCTAGAATGTTCCCAAGTTCTTCAATATTTTCGGATATATCCCATCCAGTCCCATTGCTTTGTCTACTTTTAGTTTAGGTAGTTCCCCATAAACACAGTCTTCTGAAAATTGTTCAAGATCCCAATAATTTCTGTTCCTATTTGTGGGTATTTTCTGAGGTCCTGCTCCTGGCCCTTCATCTGTGAACACAGAACAGAAATATTTGTTAAGGAACTCCGCTTTATTCTCATCAGCTTTACATATTCCTCTCCTTCAACCTTGAGTATGACAAAACTACTTTTGCACTTTCTTCTCTTACTAACATATCTGAATGTCATATCTCACCATTTTATTGCATTAGCTATTTCTTCTTCTTTTTGTATCTTTGCTTTCCTGACTACTTTGTTAGCTTCTTTAAGTTTTTCCAAATATAGATGCTTGTATTCTTCTCTCAGTGATTTCTTGTATTTTATCTAGGCCACCCTCTTTTTTTTCACCTTTTCAGCTACTTCTTTTGAGAACCATAGTGACCTGCTTTTCCTTTTACATTTACTTAGCTGTCTTGCAAAAAGATTTGTTGTCCTTAAATTATCCCCTTTCAGTTTTGCCCATTGTTTTTCTACATCCCACAGCTGTTTCCATTCCTCTAATGACTCCTTGAGGTATTCTCCCATCTTGGCAAAGTTAGTTTTCCTAAAGTTTAAGACCATCATTTTTGAATGGATTTTATCAGACCTCGTCTGCTGCGGAAGATACTTTGACCCTTCTTGGACAAACGGATGCCATCTCTGCTCGGCAGCCCTTTAAACAGTCCTAATACTGAACCAACCACCTGGTGATAACTGGATGTGAGATTATCTCCTACTATGACATCAGAACCACATTCCCCACTGGTAAGCACCAACTCCAGTATGGCCCCTTCACATTAGGGTTTTTTACCATTTGCCAGGATAGTTCTCCCTGTAGAGAATCTTTTTTTTTTTTTAAACTTTTATTTTCATTTTGCAACAAACAAAAGAAACAACACACCAAAAGAGACAATACAGGTATACAATAAGGAAAAGTAAACCCATTACCCCCCACCCCGATGCTTCTTCTCTACCCGAGTATATCAGCATGTGAGCGCTTCCAATTAACAGTGATTATACATCAAACGATCAAAAGAGTATCTACAATACAGCATGATCATGGGACAGAGATATATACAAAGTTAAACAGTCAGATGAGAGCATTTAGCAAAATGTACATAGTCATTGAGCAGCTTCCATTGAGACCAATGAGAAGGAGTCTGAACGGAGGAAGCGAACAGACAAGGTATTTGTTCATATTTACTGTAAAGACAGGCATGATTCCACCATTCATTGGGGCTCAGATGGGAGCTAATTTTCCAGTATTACTTAATTAGGGAAATAGCAATGCCAAGCATAAAGTTCGAAAGGAGATAAGCCATTTTTGGGAGAGAGGGGATCCCCGCAATTGGGCGAAGTCCCACTATCCTCCAAGAAAGGGGCTCCTGAGAGTGCGAGATAGACTAAATACGACCCCAGACCCGACGCCAGTAATACTGTAGTGCGGGATATTCATGCATAACATGAGGCAATGAACCAATGGCCGCAGGACGTGTCCAGCAACCATTGCCCTGAGTAGTGTTCCATTTGTCTAATCTGTGAGAAGTGTAAAAACACCGGTGGGCTAGAAAGAAGAGGGTCTGAGTGAGTGAGGCGGATCGGGAACCCGTGTCCCTCTACTCCAGATAAGGCTCCATTGCTCCGAGGTCAAAGTCACATGCAATTCTCTCTCCCATACTTTCTGCGCTATAGGGGTATCTCTAGTTATAGCATTACATAAGGTTTAATAAAATTGGATGCTACACCCGGTGAACTACCGAGAGATCGGAAAGTCTCCAATCAACCTTATGTAGGGAATGCCGATGGCGGGAGTACTCTAGTGCTCCGAAGGCGATGCTGAAGTTGCACTGACCAGAGTCGGGAGTCTAAAGATTGCATAAGAGTATTAAAGGCACCTAAAGTGTCTAAAAGCATTGGTAGATAGTGGGAGTCTGATGGGAGAGTCATACCAGGGAGAAAGGTAAGAGGAATCGGTTTGCAAAGGCCCGCTTCTATATCTAGCCACACAGGTCTACTCGGTACTGGATCTTCCAACCAACGAGCACCTTGTTTGAGAAGAAAAGATTGAGGGAACACTTGAGTAAAATCGCCACCAAGTATTAATGGAGCATTGGCAGAGGCCAAGGCCAACTGCGCAATACTTGCATAGTAAGCAGGGTTGTCCACATTCGGGGCATAATGCAAATACACGTGAATTCACTATCTCCAACCTCAAGGTGTACACGGGCCCATCTACCCTCCTTGTCAGCGCTAATATCAGGTACAGTAGCATGCAAAGACTTCTTAACCAGAATGGTTATCCCGTACCACTTGGAAACGGTGGGAGAATAGGCAGCTACCATGTGAGGCTTAGCATTGAGTTTCAGTGTTTCAGCAGAGTTTAAATGCGTTTCCTGAAGAAACACTAAATCAACATGCACATGGCTAAGATAGCTAAGGATTTTCTTTCCTTTGAGTGGACCATTAATGCCTTTGACGGTGAATGATAAGATTTTACATAAGGCCATTCAGAAAAGTTAAAGTTCTGAGCATGATAGCACACATAATTTCACTATGTCCCTCAAACTGACTGTATCTGGCTGTACACATGACATAGGAAAAATAAGCTAATATAATACAATGAAGCGCCCCACATTAACAAAGAAAACCGCAGTACGGTAGAGGAGAAGCAAAACCCCAAAATTACTGGCGACCATGTGTCTGCGGGGAGAAACCCCAGAGAAGGCCGAAATTGAAAAAACACATAACCTGTAGGACTGTGCGTGCTCCGAATCCGACCGAGGCACACATCATGAAGGGATAGGAGACCAAAAAAAAACAAAAGTCATATAGAGATAGAAAGAAAGTCCAGGCTATTTCTGTGCTTGGCTATGACCGCCGCATCGGGCCCTTCAAAATGGCGGATAGAGCCGGCAGATAAGAGTCCAAGATTTGGGATTAGCGCATCTGCTCTGCTTCTTTGGAGTCTAAAAATGTTGATAGTAGATCAGGATCTTCGAACGTCCTGGTTTGGTTGTGGAGAGTCACTCGGAGCTTCGCTGGATACAACAGGCCAAAGCGAGCCTGTAGCTGTTGAAGTCGAGGGCGAAAAGCAAGGAGTTTCTTCCGACGGTCAACGGTAGGCTTTGCCAAATCAGGAAAGAAGGAGACCTTACGACCTTCAAATTCCAAATGATGATTCGCTCGGGCAGCATGTAAAATTTGTTCCACTTGTTGATATCGTAGCAAGCTAAAGATAATAGGCCGGGGGGTCGTGCGGTTGAGCGCCATGTGAGCAGGAACACGGTGTGCTCGATCGATTTCCAGTTCTCTGTGAAAAGTGATCTTCAGCAAGGAGGGAAGAGTTTTGAGCAAGAATTCTCTTATATCTCCTACTTCCACCCCCTCCGGCATTCCGAGGAGCCTCACATTGTTGCGACGAGCTCGATTATTGCTATCTTCTAACTCCTTTTGAAGATTCTGTATCTGGCGCTCAGCCTTGTCCAGTTTGCCCAAGCGCACCGCGTGCGAGTCGAGGACCCCCGCCATGTTGTCCTGCCGTAATGAAAGACTTTCAAGTCGGTCCTGGAGCACTCCAAAGTCTTCTCGCATGGCTCGAAGCGCTTCTCCATTGGACTGCACCAATTCCTTCACGCCGCGTATTTCCTCCAAAATCTCCAGGTGCATTTCGGGGTTTTCACGAAATGGGACCATCTTCTGTGGGGAGGACACCTCTGTTTTGGAGCGTTTTCCGTGAGAAGAAGAAGGAGACCCGAAGTCCAAGCGCGCTGGTTTATGGGCCGCCATCCCCCCCGAGGTGCCCCGGTCAGCTCGGAGCGAAATAGTAAATTTGTATAGGTATTAAGTCAGGATTCTAAGTAGGCCTCTCGGGAGCTTCAACGCAAAGCGTCCTACCCGCTGGACATCAGGCTCCGCCCCCCTCCCTGTAGAGAATCTATTATTTCCTTACTTCTAAATGACACTGCAGCAGGGATTTGCCAGGCAACATCTGGCATATTGAAATCACCTATCAGCAGCACTTCTCCTTTCATGACAATAATGTGTATGTCTTCTATTAAATCCCCATCCACTTCTTCTCCCTGTGAGGGAGATCTGTATATTACACCAGTGCTAATGGTTTTTCCTTTTCCCTCTTTCTAGTTTAAGCTGCAGTGCCTTCTCGCTCCCTTTAAGCCCTGTAATTCTATAGCTTTAATATTAATTTTTACATATAGTGCCATTCCTCCTCCCCTTCTTTCTACCCTGTCCTTCCTGAACAAATTATAGCCCAGAAAATTACATTCTAGTCATGGTTGTCCATGAACCATGTCTCTGTAACCGCTGTTAAATCCAATGTTCCAGATTTTGCCCATTTTACCCATTTCTACAGAGGTATTTAATGTTTCACGTACCTGGGGGTTTTCTTCACTCATCAATGAATCTAGTTTAAAGCCCTCTTCAGTAGGATAGCCAGTCTGCTGTGGAAGACACTTTGACTCTTGGACAGATGGATGGCATCTCTGCTCTGTAGCCCTTTAAACATCATCCCATAATCCAGAAAACCAAAACGTTCTTGATGACACCATCCACGCAGACATCCATTCATTTCCAGGATGCAAGCTTCTCTGCCTTGGTCTTTATCCTCGACAGGGAGGATTGAAGAGAACACCACCTGCTCATCTATCTGCTTCACTCTTGTTCCTAGAGCCATGAAATCACTTTTGATATGCTCAAAGGAATACCTAGCAGAATCATTTGATCTAACATGGATGAACCACATCAAATAATAGTCAGTAGGCTTGATGAGTCTCTGCAAACTCTCCGTAACACATCAAATTTTGGCACCTGGCAGACAGCACACCTCTCTGGACTTCAGGTCTGGTCAGCAGATGGACACCTCAGTACCCCTCAGAAGAGAGTCACCACTACCCTTTGCTATCTTGTGGTCACTGTTTCTGAAAAATTGGGGACCTTGAGCTCTGGTTCTTCCCTTTCTTGGGATGTTTTCACCTCCTCTGCTTCCAGGACTGCAGGTTCTTCAGTTTAAGGGCTGGTGGGGTTGGATTGTTGATTCTGTAGGCTTTGGTGATGCTTGTCCAACTCTCTTCATTCTGTAGCCTCCCATCTTCAGCTCTGTTGGACAGCTTGGATGCTTCAAGAAGCATATCATCAATGTACTTCTCACTGTCTCAAATGCTTCTCAGTCTCACCACCTCTTCTCCGAGCTCCTCCACTTGTTTCATGAAGGCTTCAGCTCACTGGCATTCTGCACATGGAACCAGTTCTTTGACTGGCATTGGGCTCTCTGTATGGACAGAGGCAGAAGATATAATGGGGCCAAAGGATTTTTCCCAGCCATCTTTCATTTGGTGGAACTTTGGTACCTGTTGAAGTTAATAAGAGAGACCTACCAAAGACACTAACTTTTCCTCAGCTGTCCCTTAAGAGAAAAAGCAGTTAACCTCTTTTATGTGTGTTCTAACAGCACTTTTCTATGTCCCTATGTGTGGCTAATTGGGGAGTTGCCCTCTAAAGCAAGAATTCTCACATGGGGTGGGTGGCAACTTGGGTGGGTAGGGAGGGATCTAACACCTGATTAGGTCAGTGGCTTCAAAAAGCTCACTCTGAATGGAAAGCTGAAAAAAGAAAACAATGAACTCTAATAGGCAGAGCTTTACCCAACACCACCAAAAAAAAAATCCCCTTTTGCAATACAGAAAAAGATTTACCCTTTAAAAATGAAGACCAAAACCCTTTTAAGAGCTCTCAGGCTTGTATTTAAAAGTCATACAGTATTACCTTGCTTGCAATGGAGACCCTGTTAGGAATCTCAGAAGTCAATATCGGGTTCGTGCATGCTTGTGAAATCATGTCTGCAGCTGGTCGTGTCTTCTTTTTTTTTTTTTTTCAGAAGTTCTGACTTCTACATACCAGATTGCACTTGGACGTCCCTTCTAAAATTCCCCTCATATTGCTTATTAATTTCTGTAACTTTTTCATGAAGCAAAATTTGTGAAATTTTTAATAAAAAAAGAATTAAGGGGCTCTTCTACTAAAGGGCGCTAAGTATTGCACCTAATGTACCAAAAGTGCCAAACCTATGGTGTGTTAGGTGCAATGCTACCACGTTAACTGTCAGGGATGTGGAAAGCATTTCCCCGATGCACTTAACTCCACCTATCGAGATAGTATTAGGTAAAACCACTAATTGCACGAGATGCAATTAGCCCTCAGTGTGAACCTAGTGCTAACTGCACTGAGCTCACCAAGCCCACTCTCTGCCCCTAACCCACCCACTCATGACCCTAATGTGGATTGCCATTCCATGCTGTCATGGCCCCATGCTTGCTGGCAATGCATGTCCCAGTGTGCCTTCAACGCATACCAGAATACACGATTCCAGCTAGCGTCCTTTAATAAAAGACCCTATAAGTATATCCTGTCCTCAACTTCTAAATTCTGATCTCTACATCCTCTCTAAAATGTTTCTTCATGTGTTAATTCATTTTAGTTTATGCGTATACACTGCAGTTGCTAATTACCACAACAGGAAAATATATAGAGGAGGCTGTATATAATAACTGAGGATGAATAGAGAAGTCATTTTATGTACTGCACTCTGGAAAAATTCTGTTGTTTAAGCAGATGCCTAGTGTGTATCGAGGCAAAGGAAAATTATATGACAGGACAAAAATATTTTGTGATTCATAAGAGAGATTGTGAAGTCTCCACAATGCTTCGAGTGTCATGATTGCTAGAAATTCCTGGCTTGCTATTCTGGCAAAATCATCTTCTGGGTGCTGCCAGCATCAAGCTCAGTACACTATTGTGCTTAATCATTGATCATTTAGAGAAAACTCCTAATTATATTGCAGCTGAGTTCATTCAGAAAGTATATTAGCGACTGGAGAATGCAATGCATCTGCCAAGTGACATCACAGAAAGGGGAACAGAAATTTAGGGTGCAATTCAGCCCATATCTTTGTGGCTTCTGGTCAAAAAGACTAAACAAATTTCAAAATAGAAATCAGCTTACGTGAAGATATTTAAAAAATAATCAGAATACAGTGGAAAATGCTTATTATAGGGAAAATGTTACAATTAGCTGTCCTGCTGCTTATATTTTGCCTACAGACTTTGCATCATATTTGAAAGGGAAAATCAAGCCCAGTATCCTGTTTCCAACAGTGGCCATTCCAGGTATCAAGTAACTGTTGGATTTCAAAAAATATAAACATCCCATGCTACAGGGGTAAGCAGTGGATTTCCCCAGTCCTCTTTAATAATAGTTTATGGACTTTTCCTCCAGGAACTCAGCCAAACTTGTTTTGAACCCAAGCTAAACTAACAACTTTTACTACATCCTCTGGTAATGAATACCAGAGTTTGATTATGCACTAAGTGAAAAAATATTTTCACCTTTTAGTCTTAAATGTTCAGTAGCTTCAATGCATGTCTCCTAGTCTTTCTACTTTCTGAAAGAGTAAACAATGGAGTATTTAAAGGTTTGTATGGAAACCGCTCTGTTCCTTTCCTCCTCTAGGGTATGCATATTTAGGGTCTCCAACTTCTCATATATTTTCTGATGGAAATCTTTTAACATTTTGATCACTTTCCTCTGCATCAACTCCACCTTCTTTATGTCCTTAGCGATATGTGGCCACCAAAACTCAACAAAATACTCATGAGACCTTATCAATAGAAACATAGAAACGTGATGGCAGAAAAAGACCACATGGCCTATCAAATCTGCCCTTCCATATCAACCACTATAACAGTTCCCTTTTTTCCTTTAGAGACCTTCTGTGTTTGTTCAATGACTTTGAATTCAGACACTGTCCTCATCTCTACTGCCTCCACAGCGAGACTATTCCACGGATCTACCACTCTTTCCATAAAAAAATATTTCCGCATATTGCTCCTGAGTCTATCCCTTTCACCCTCATCCTATGTCCCCTCATAGGTGAGCTTGCCTTCAATTGAAAGAGGCTCTTCTCCTGTGCATTTATATCATGGAGGTATTTAAATGACTCAGTCATATCACCTCTATCCTGCCTTTCCTCTGAAGTATACATATTAAGATCCTTAAGTCTTTCTCATATGCTTTATAAGGAAGACCACTAACCATTTTAGTAGCTACCCTCTGTACCAACTCCAACTTGTTTATATCCTTTTGAAGGTATGGTCTCCAGAATTGCACACAATATTCCAATTGAGGTCACACCATAGACTTATACAGAGGCACTATCACCTCCTTTCTTCTGCTAGCCATTCCTCTCCCTATGCACCCTAGAATCCTTCTAGCTTTTGCTGTCGCCTTTTCTACTTGTTTAGAAACTTTAAGATCATCAGACACAATCATGCCTAGGTCCTGCTCTTCTTTTGTGGACAGAAGTACTTCACCCCATATACTATATTGCTCCCTTGGATTGCTGCAGCCCAAATGCATTACCTTGCATGTTTTAACATTAAATCCCAGCTGCCAAATTCTAGACCATTCTTCAAACTTAGCTAGATCCCTCCTCATGTTATCTACACCTTCCTGGGTATCTACTCTAAAGCAGATTTTGGTATCATCCGCAAAGAGGCAAATCTTACCCGACAGCCCTTTCACAATAATCACTAACTAAGATGTTAAAAAGAATGGGATCAAAGACAGATCCTTGGGGCACACCACTGGTAGCCTCCTTCTCCTCAGAGTAAACTCTATTTATCTGTACCCTTTGTCACCTCTCACTCAACCGATTTCTAACCCAAGCAGTAACTTTAGGGTCAATCCCTAGTGTGCTCAGTTTGTTTAAAAGTCACCTGTGCAGAACAGTGTCTAAGGTTTTGTTTGTTGTTGTTAAGTGCCGTTGAGTCAGTGTCAACTCATGGCGACCCTCTGGATAGTTGTCCTAAATTGTGTTTGGTCTTCAGTCAGGTGGCTCATTGTTGACAGACTGGTACCCGAAGCTGCTGTTATTGTATCGATCCATGTCATTGCTGGCCTTTCTCTTTTGCGTTGACCTTCTATCTTGCCAAGAATGATATCTTTTTCTAATGATCTCTCTCTTCGCATGATATGTCCAGAGTATGAAAGTCGAAGTCTTGTCATCTGAGCTTCTAAAGAGAGCTTAGGTTTAATCTCCTCTAGTACTGACTGGTTTGTTCTTCGGGCAGTCCATGGTATATGCAGCATTCGCCGCCAGCACCATAATTCAAAGGCATCAATTTTCTTCCTGTCTATCTTTTTCACTGTCCAGCTTTTGCATCCATATGATGTTATTGAAAATACCATGGCTTGAATGAGTCGAATCTTTGTATGGAGAGAGACATCTCTGCTCTTGAGAATCTTGTCTAGGTCTTTCATAGCCATTCTGCCAAGAGCAATGCGTCGTCGGATTTCTTGCCTGCTTGTTGCTTCTTTATTGATAGTTGATCCAAGTAGGTTAAAGTTGTCCACGATTTCAATTTCTTCTCCTTGAATGATGAACTTATTGATTTTGCCAGTTGTCATGATCTTTGTCTTATTTAAATTAAGGTGCAGGCCCATTTTAAGACTATGTTCCTTGATCGTGAGAAGCAAATGTTTCAGATCATCTTCACTTTCAGCCAGTAATGTGGCATCATCAGCATCTAGGGCTCTCCCTCAGTCCAGTTCCCTGGTTACCCAGTCAAAGAAATCAATCAGATTTGTCTGACAAGACCAGCCTCTGGTGAATCCATGCTGCCTCGGATCCGGTAATCTGTTGGACTCCAGAAACCTCACTATTTTCTCTTTCAGCAGCGCTTCCAATAATTTACTTACCACCAAGGTTAAATGTCTGTAGTTTTCAACCACATCCTTACTTCCACTTTTGTGTAAAGGGACACAGCCCTCTTCTGTCCTCTGGCACCATTGTTGAATCCAACGAGGCATTGAAAGGTCGGTCAGTGGAGCTGCTAGAATGTCCCCAGGTTCCCTCAGTATTCTCGGGTATATCCCATCCAATCCCATTGCTTTGTCTACTTAAAGTTTAGCTAGCTTCTCACGAACACAGTCTTCTGAAAATTGTTCAAGATACCCCTTGCTTCTGTTCCTGTATGTGGATGTTTTCTGAGGTCCTGCTCTTGGTTCTTCATCTGTAAACATAAAACAGAAATATTTATTAAGCAAGTCCACTTTATTTTCATCAGCTTCTACATATTCCTCCCCTTCACCCTTGAGTCTGACAATACCACTTTTGCACTTCTTCTTCTTACTAACATATCTGAAAAATGTCTTATCCCCCTATTTTATTGCATTGACTATTTCCTCCTCTTTTTGAATCTTTGCTTTCCTGACTACTTTGCTAGCTTCTCTAAGTTTTTCCAAATATAGACGCCTGTCTTCCTCTCTCTGTGATCTCTTGTATTTCATGAAGGCCTTCCTCTTTTACTTCACCCTTTCAGCTACTTCTTTTGAAAACCATAGCGATCTCCTTTTCCTTTTACCATTATTTACCAGGTTAACAAAAAGGTTGGTTGCCTTTAAAATATCCCCTTTCAGTTTTGCGCACTGTTTTTCGACATCCCCCAGCTGTTTCCATCCCTGCTTTCCTGCCCTTTTGTTGTAACCGGGGTATCCGAATGCCCTACTCGGCATGGATCCCCCACCCCTACATCCCCCACCCCCACCCATTGACAAAGCAAGCAGACGTCAAGTGTTGGTGTCAAAGCATGGTCGCAGCTTTTATTAACAGTAAGAAAACACCGGCCCAACATGGGCCAACTCAGCAATTCAAAGCATAACAGAGAAGAGCCTCCTCCCCCCCCCCCACCCGTCATCCGGATGATGCCCGCCACCAGCCGTACAGCAAAGTGGAGCACCATCCAACCCCACCCCCCCCCAGTTACCCCTTCCCGCCCGCCTCGCCATGTTAGCAAAGGCCGGCTGAAGGGGTTGCCTAATTCCGTGTAGAGACCCCAACCGGGACGTCTCTCCCAACCCACATAGCCGTGCCGCTCACATGGAAGCGGCCTCCAGCTGAAATGAGCCGCCGGGTCAACGAGCACCAGCTCGCCACCCCGCCACCGGTGCTAGGTAGCGTGCTAACCTAGCGCCGCCCCCACCAAAGAAAGCTGCGACCTGCACCATGACTCAAGCGCCTCCTGCCAGTCGTTCAAAAGAAGATCCTGCCCCACCGGGGCCAGGTGAACCCCATCGAGCCGGTAAAGACCAGCGCAAGTAACATCCGCCCAGAGGTGCCGAACCTGGACCCCACCCGTCTGCTGGACCCAGCGCCCGATCTGCCGGTTAATCTTGCACAGACCCCGTGACCAACGCCGCTGGGTCCAACAAGCAGGGCGGGGCACAATGTCCGACCACACAATGGCCACCCCAGGGAGGACCCCGCGCAATAAGGCAATGTCTCTCTGAACAGTCCCAATGAATTGACGGCAAGCCCAACCGGCCATGTCATTGCCGCCCAGGTGCAACAGCAGCCCGACCGGCCGCCGGCGCCGCCCGAGCTCCGCTTGAACACAATCCAGGAGCTGGTCCCAGTGCATGCCGCGGCGGCCCATTCAGCACAACCGCACTCCGGCTCCGGCGAGACCCAGGTGCACACCCAGCGGCCGCACCGCCGCGCGCCGCTCCGCCCAATAGACGAAGGAGTGCCCGATGATCCACCAATCGCCGGACGCCGCTCCATCTGAAAGCAGAAAGAATGGACTACCACCAGCCAGCCACTCTGCAATAGGAAACAAAGGATTAGCGCCCCCCCCCAGCCCACCCCTCAGCAGGCAGACCGCTACCTCCACAGCACCCCACGCTAGACCGCCCCGTCGCCTGGGGACGGGCGAACATACCCGACGTAAGCACCCGATCGCCAGCGGCCAATCCGCCGAATCACCAGCGGGTCTAACCCAGCAGCCGCCGCGCTGGTAGCCGCTCCGATCCGAAACGAGTGCGACACGTAACCCCGCTCGTCATGACCCAAGGCCCGCAGGGCCAGGCGTAACACCGCCATGAACTGAAACTGCGTCACTGGCCGGCCATCCGCATGAAGGAAGAACTGGCCACGCGCCACGGGGCGCAGCGACACGTACGCACAAAGAGCCCGCACAGGACAGGATAACAAGGGAGGGATGGCGCTCAGCAGGACCCAGGCCCCATTTCCGGACTGGTCCGTCTTCGAACGTGAGAGGAAAATGTGAACACGCGCAGGCTGCACCCGGACGTGGCCCGCCGCCAGCCCCCCAAAAGCCCCACGCCGCGCCGACCGTGGAACCAGCTCGGACACACGAAAGGCGCCGAAGAAGGCAGTGGTGAACAAAGCGTGAAACAACACCGCCTCAAAGTCCGAGGCAGCCACCCGTGGCAAAACCTCACAAATCTGCAGCAGGAGCTCGTGAGATACCGGGCGCCGCCAATCCAGCGGGGCCGGCAGCGCGCGGGCCCAACCGGCGAGCAACCACCCAACCAAAAAGGAGACACGCGGATTCCCCCAACCGGCCGCCTTACAGAAGAAGGAGAAGCCCGCGAGCGCCCCAGTGACAGCCGACCGCGCCCATCCCGCCTTCTTCACCCAAAGCACAAAGCGGCCAGTCAGGTCCTCAGGCACCTCCCCCCCAGCCCACCCACGCGCACGCAAAAAGGCACTCACCTGAAAATAGCCCCTACGGTAAGTCGTCCAGGTACTACGGGCCAACGACGACGCCAAGAGATCCATCAGGTCGGGGTCCCAATCGTCCAGAGATGCTCCGGGACCCGCGAGGGCAGCTGGTCCGCACCAGGCGCCAGCCGCCGGAACTGCTCCCACTGAAAACGGGATAGCGCATCAGCGATCGAATTCTGAGAACCCGGCACGTGCCGCGCCCGAGCGGTGACATTCAACCGCAAGCAAGCCAACACGAACACCCTCATCAAGGCAGCCACCTTGGGGCATCGGGGAGCATGGCGGTTCAGAACCTCGACGACCGCCACGTTGTCGCACCAGAAAACGACCCGCCGATCACGCAACCGGTCAGGCCAGACCCAAAAGGAGACCACGATAGGAAACAGCTCCAAGAAGGTGATATTCCGCGTCAAGCCGGAGCGCACCCAAGCCGCAGGCCAAGGCTCTGCACACCAGGCACCGTGACAGAAGGCCCCGAAACCGAAGCCACCCGCCGCGTCGGTAAACAACTGAAGGTCGCGATTCGACAACTCGGGCCGCTGAAGTACGGAGCTCCCATTGAACCCAGCCAGGAACGCGTCCCAAACACGCAGATCCTCCCGCATCCCCAAGGACACACGAATCCGATGGTGCGGCAACCGCACCCCCGCCATCGCCAAAGAGAGGCGCCTCGTAAAGGGCCTCCCCATGGCGAGGACGCGGCAGGCAAAGTTCAGATGCCCCACCAACGACTGCATGACGCGAAGGGAAGTCTTCGCAGCGGCACAGACCGAGGCCACCAGCACGCAGAGGCGATCCACCTTCGCCGCCGGCAAGCGAACCACCATCGCCACCGTGTCAATCTCAATGCCCAGAAAGGTGAGGCAAGTAACCGGTCCCACTGTTTTGTCCGCCGCTACGGGAATGCCAAACTCGGCCGCCACGCGGAGGAAGGTGCTCAAAAGAGCGGGACAGGACGGAGTACCCTGGGGCCCGACAAACAGAAAATCGTCCAGATAGTGCACAATGCTGGAGACTCCCGACTGCCGTTCCACAACCCAGTGCAAGAAGGTACTGAAGGCCTCAAAATAGGCACAGGAGATCGCGCAGCCCATGGGCATACACATATCAAAGTAGTACCGAGCCTCGAAACGAAAGCCGAGCAAAGGGAAAGCAGAGGGGTGAACCGGCAACAGGCGGAACGCCGATTCAATATCCACCTTGGCTAGAAGGGCACCCGGTCCGCACTGACGGACCAGGGAGACAGCGGCATCAAAGGAAGCATAGTGCACTGTACAGAGCTCGCGAGGGATACGGTCATTGACGGAGTTGCCCAGAGGGCAGGAGAGGTTGTGTATCAACCGGAACGTACCCGGCTCCTTCTTTGGAACCACGCCCAAGGGCGAAACCGTGAATGGGGAAAAGGGGGGGTCCGAGAAGGGACCCGCCACTCGGCCCAGAGCACATTCCTCTGAGATCTTGGCGCGCACGAAGTCCCCGTGGAGCCGGGCAGAGGCGGCGTTGCGAGAGCTACACGAAGCGGAGGACCCCCGGACAGGAATGCGAAAACCCTGCGTGAACCCCCCCAGAATCAAGCCGGCCGCCCCACCCCGGCGGGAACGCCCGTACTCCAGCAGCCACGGTTGCATCGCCATGACGCGCACCGGGGTAGCAGCCAGGCCGCGCGACACCTCACTTCCCCCCCGCAGGGGCCCCAGCGACCCCCTTTCTGCTACACTTCGCGGCCGCATGCGCACCGCCGCACAAGGAGCAAGCGTGCTTGAACTTGCAGTCCGGGAAGGGGCAAGACGCCTTGTTGAAGCGCCAACAGACGTCCCCCCCCGGCCCCCCCCGCCTTTTGCAATGGCAAAGCGGAGCCGGGGGCACGAAAGGACCGGCCCCCAGGCGACGAGGAGGACGAGCCCGCCTTCGCCCCCGCCGCACCGGTCCCAACGCCGCAGCCCCTAGCGGACATCTGGGTCAGCCACAGGTTGATGTCCTTGGTCCCCCACTGCAAGAGGCTGTTCTCCTCCATCTGGTCCTGGAACTCCTCATCGTAATTCAACCAGGCCCACCCTTCGTGGGCCTGGGACGCCGCCAGAATGTTGTCGGCGTAAGCCAATAAGGCCCCGAACTGGTCCGGGAAGTAACGCCCCCAAACACTCGCCAGGCGCAAAAAAGGCACGCGTCCAATTGAGCGTGTTGCGAGAGACCTTGCGCACACGGCCCGCCTGCTCATCATCCTTACGCTTTTTCCTGCTCTCCCCAGAGCGCTTACGGCCGTCAAGCAGGCGGAAGATGTCAATATATCTACGACGCTTGATCCGCCGACGCAACTTCCGCGGAACCGACTCCCACAGCTCAGCGCACCGGACAACAGGTGTCCCGCCAGGGACTCCGCCATCCGCCGCCCCGGGAACAGAGCTGTGCGATGAGGCCGAGGACGACGACGAGGAGGAAGAGGACGAGGACGCCCGCCGGCAGCGATGGGCCCGCTTGCGCTTCCGTTTACGCTTGCCCGCCCCCCAGGAGCCCGGAACCGAGTCGGAAGCCCCGCCCACAATCCCAACAGAATACTCACCACTCCCCCCAGCGGGGGCAACCGGGGCATCCTCAGTGGGGGCGGCACGAGCCGGAACAACCGCTGACGCCGTGGCACCTGCAGGGCCCGCTCCCCCCAGCCTGTCGGATGCAGCCATGTCGGTGACAGCCGTCGAGCTCCCCGGGGCCTGCGGAGAAAAAGAAGAGAAAGCAGCAGCCGGGGCCCCAGGGGTACTGAGAACCGCCGCGGGACCAACCCCCCAGGCGCGCGCCGAAGGCCCCAAGCCCCCAGCCTCCCACGCCGCAGCACCCCCAGCCCCCCCTTGCCCTTGCCCAAACCACCCCCCCCAACCACCACCCCAGGGGCCCAGACCCCCCCACGGAACCGCCCCAGACGCCCAAGGGGCCGTGGAACCAAGGAACCCCAGAGGAGGAGAAGCGACCACGGAGGAGAGGGGAGGCCCCACCCCCAGACAGGAAGGGGAAGGAGCCGGAAGCCAACCGCTCCCCGACCCGGGAGGCGGGTTGGGCATCGTAGCATGCGGGGACCCCGGCCCCGCAACGACCGAGTGGCCATGCTCAAGGATCCCTTCGAGCAATCCTAACTCCCCCGAAATTCCCGTAGGAGGAGCCGGACCGCCCACAGAGGCTCCCTCAGCCGCAGGCGCGGGCAAGATGCACCCCCTGGAGGCCCCACCCCCCCGGGCCCCACCGGCGCCGCTGCGTCCTCGCCCCTGCCGGGCCCCGGCCCGGGAACCGGTAGCCGGAACAGCAGGGGGCCTTGCCCTAGCGCGGCCCACGGAGGTGGACCCACGCCGCACCGCACTGCGCCCTCGAGCCCGGCCCCGCGGCCCCTTAGCAGCGCCACGCGCTGCAACCTGTTTGGCCATGGGTGTACCCAGTGGCCGAAGGGCGGAAGTGGCCTAGGGGCCTGCAGGGGAGGCCGGCGGCCCACCCAGTAGGGAAGTCAGAGCCTGCGCTGGAGGCTCTATTTATTAGTACAGAGGCAGGGTATTATTATATGACCCCTTCTCTTTTTTTTTTTGGTTAGTGGTGTTTTTTTTTTTTTTTATATCTGCGGGGGAGGGCCCGCCGACTAACTACCCGACCCCAGGCCCGCTATCCCCAGATGCACCGCCGGCAGAAGCAGGCAAGAAAACGGGCCCCCCACGTGCACCGGAATGAGCGCACACGCCGACGGAGCAGCCCAGTGCGCAGCGAGCCGACAGGAAGACGGCACCCCCTGGCACCAGCGCCGCGCGGGTTGGCGTCGGCGCTCGAAGAAGGGACCCCACAGACCCGGCACACGACGGGGCACCCAAGGCCCACAACCACCCATACGGTAAGGCAGCAGAAGAAAATCACAAACCTTCTCGGTCGCAAGCAAGGAGGGAAAGGGGAATTCGCCAGCCAGCGTTCCCTCCTTGCTCGCACTGCCTCCGCCCCCCCGCTCCTCCACCGACCAATCGTCGAGCTCCCTGAAGGAGCACGTGGAGGGTTCCAGGCGCACGCAGTTGCGCCTCGACCCCCCACCCCCCGACGAGAAGCGGCCTGCCTCGTGGCCGGGCCCCGGGAACCCGGTTACCAGGCCGCCGCGGGACCGGGGCCCGGCGGCTAAGCCGGTTAATTACTGCAGGCCATTCCATAGGTTTGATGTTTGCCTTTTCTAAATGTTCCTGTATGCAGAGTAACCAATCTGCTTCTTAAATGTGCTCTATGGGGTCTTCATATAGTTTTCTCCAGTAGGTTTCTGTTTCAACTTTGGTTGGTAATGTTTTGCCATATTAATGCTCTTTTCCAGTTTCTTGTGGTTTATTTTAAATTCTTTATTTTCGTTTTGCAACAACAAAGGAAAGGAAGACATACAACTAAGAGACAAATACATACATGTAATGTGATACATACACCAAAGCAAACCCACACCACCCCCTCCCCCCTGCTTCTTCTTTAGAAACTAAAACATTCTCGAGGCGGACGTGTACTGACATTATTGTGTTACAAAACCTTCCAGCGGTCTGAAACATTATTATGTTACAAAACTTTACAGCGATCTGAGACATGATGGGTGTACATTAAACAGACATGTCGAAGCAATAAGCAGATGGTACATGATCATTGAGCATCTGCCATTTAGACAAGCAAGAATGAAATTGGGTATGGAAAATAGCCCTCCAAGATATCTGCTCATAGTTACTATATAAGCAGACAAGGTTCCACTATTCATTGACAGCAAGTCGAGAGCTATCCCTCCAAGTCCCCGTGATCAAACACATGGCTATACCCAGCATAAAATGGTAAAGTCTAACTCATTGGGGTGTATCTAAGCAAATCGCTACATTAGTAGCATGCAGAGATTTCCTATCCAATATAGCAACCCCACATTTCTTAGAAGCAGCTGGGGAGTAGGCGGCCACCATGTAAGGTTTAGTATTGAAGTGGAAAGTTTCCTTCGAATTGAAATGTGTTTCTTGGAGGAAAATCAGGTCCGCAGCCTCATGATTTAGATAGCATAGGAGTTTCCTCCGTTTTATCGGATTATTGATTCCTTGTACGTTCAATGAAAAATCTTACATGGTGCCATCAGTCGATACTAGACATTTTAGGTAAAAGCGCTTGAAAACTTACAACATAATCAGAATCTGTACACTAATGACATAAGCACCAAATATGCTGGCCAATACACCATATTGAAAAGTATGTACCAAAGTAACTTAGAGAAGAAGCAAACCCCCAATGAATATGGCGACCAGATGTCTGCGGGAGGAGGCCCTAGAGAGGAGATAAGACATAATAAAAGAAAAGAAACACCAGAGTCCATAAGAAACACTGTCTCTGATATTCGTCGAGGCTACAATGGGTAGATGGAGTCGGGTCCCAGATATCTTCAAAATAAGGCGACAGACCTCCTTCGATAAACTCTTTGCTGAGCCGCGGTAAATCCAATATGGCAGGCACAGCGGATATGAGAGTACTGGCAGGAATATTCTGGAAATCAGCGCATCAAGTCGGCTTCTTTAGAGTCCAAAAACTCCGCTAGTAGCTCAGGGTCCTCAAATGTTCTTGTCTGATTGTGAAGCGTGACTCGGAGCTTGGCCGGGTACAGCAGACCATAGCGCGCTTGTAATTGTTGAAGCCTCGGCCGAAATTCCAGAAAGCGCTTTCGGCGGTCGACCGTGGGTTTAGCCAAGTCAGGATAGAAGGAGACCTTGTGGCTCTCAAACTCCATATGGCCCTTTGCCCGGGAGGCACTGAGAATTTGTTCCACATGTTGATATCTCAAAAGTCGAAAGATGATAGGCCGCGGGGTCTTCCTGTTGAGCGTTATGTTTGTGGGTACACGATGAGCACGATCGATCTCCAATTCTTTGGTGAAGGTGATTTGGAGCAAGGAAGGGAGGATTTTACTTAAAAACGCCTTCATGTCACCCAATTCCGCTCCCTCCGGTAGGCCCACGAGGCGCAGGTTGTTGCGGCGCGCTCTATTATTGCCATCTTCCACTTCTTTCTGCAAAGCCCGCACCTGACGTTCAACTTTGTCGAGTTTGTTCAGCCGGACCGCATGGGAGTCTAATATATTCTCCATTTTGTCCTGACGCGAAGAGAGCCCCTCTAGCCTGCCTTGCAGTACACCAAGATCTTCCCTCAGCGCTCGAAGTGCTTCACCGTTTGACTGCACGAGGTCCTTAACCCCTCTAATTTCTGCGAGGATTTCCTGCTGCATTTCGGGGCCCTCGCGCAAAGCCAGCCCCTTCTGCGGGGACGGGGGTTCAGTTTTGGAGCGTTTACCGTGAGAAGCCGCTGAAGAGCCAAATTCCAGGCGCGTGGGTTTGGTCCCCGCCATCTCACCAATGTGCCCCGGCAAGATCAGAGCAGAAATTCAAGTTTGTCCGGTGTTAATTCAGGATTCTGAGTAGGCCTCTCGGGAGCCTCAGCATTATGCGACCATCCCGCTGGACATCGGGCTCCGCCCCCCCTCTTGTGGTTTATTTTAATATCTTTCTTTTCTGTTTTCTTTATATCTTTGCAGTTTTTGTGCTTTTGCTGCTACTTTCAATTTATTGTTGGAACATATAAATTTCAGGTCTTCTGTTAATGCAGCATGTTTCAGTCTGATGTTTTGGATCTTCCTCAATATGTTTAATAATCTTAATCCTTTTAGATACCCATCAGGGATATCTCTGCATGCAGTGATTTTATTTTTCTTTCTATTTGCTTTTTCCAAGAAGGAATTGCTATTGTCTTTCTCTTCTGGTACTGCATTTTAGTTGCTAGTAGTCTTTCAGTAATACTTTTAACTGCACAATATTGTATATGATTTATTTCTGTGATGGCAGTAAATGGTCCTTTTATACAGGCTATGGCCTTGTTCATCTTGTTTATCATACTTTTAACAGCAACCCGGGAATTCCAGAGTTTTAGAACTCCTAAATTTTTTCTAAATTGCCCAAGGATTCCTCTGACTGCAGTTTTGGCTTGCCTGCATTTTTGTCAGAGAGGATACCTCCTGTTTTAAATTGTGCAAAAAACAGGAGATGTGGATACCATCCTAATAGAGGATGAGGATTCCTTTTGCTGGTTCAAAAGATGAGGATTCCTTCTGCCGGTCCAGAAGATGAGGATTCCTCCTGCCGGGTTCAGGAGATGAGAATACCGTCCTGAGGGACGAAGAGAGCTCTGTGGACACCCTACAGTGGTGAGTATTGCTGCATTACCTGCCTACAGACACGGACAGAAGACTTACCCTATCTGATTGGTGGGTGAGTATGAAATTTACACATATGCATATGTATTTTATTTAATTAATGTTGTTTTGTTGTATATAAAATTGTTAAGAGTGTCTCTGTGTTTAGATGTAATATTAGGGAAAGAAAGTTTGAAAGTTTGCCCAGACATTAGGTCTTTAAAACTCCAGGATTGATTGGTGTATGCTTGAGACTGTACGTACATTGGTACGAAGTGACTGTGTGTCCCTATCCACGTTTTCATACCCCCGCGAGGGGATTGGCTGGGTTTGGACGAAGCATAAGAATTGTGTGCCTGTATGAGTCCTGGATTTGTAACTTTGCGCCTCTCTATATAAAGAGGTTTGATTCTCCATCTATAAAAGCAAAGTTACCAGCTTCTGTACATAAAGAAGTTCGATATTTTATCGGTAAAAGGCGAAGTTATTAACAAATTGCCCCTGTCCCCAAACAGTGAAAAACACCAGGTCTACACAGACTATAGGAAGAGGGACAGTCTAAAAAAATGTTCAAAAATAAATCCAAGGAGGGGGTAGGTAATAAAAAAGGGACAGAGTCCAGTCCTAACCCCATAGATAGCCTTGTTAAACAGAACCCCCTACTGGAAGCCTCAATAAAAATTTGTTCTAAACAATGGGAAAAATGGACCAAGAAAACACCCTCACTTGCTTGGCCAGCAGGAGGGTCGTTCGATCCGCTCATTTTGACCAAAATTAGAGATCATATTTTATTTAAAAAATGTGGCAAAGCCCAATTGGAACATTTGCGACATATTTCTCTGTGGATGCAGGCCGGCCCAGAGCCCCTGCCATCTGCCCCTGCATCTCCACCTCCTTACTGGGTAGCCGAAAGTAAAACTATGGCAGCCATTGGTTACTCCGATCCTGTAGTGACCCCTAAGGTTAAACAGGAGTCCTCACGGCCCCTCTATCCATCACTTCCCAAATCCACCCCAGGAAAATTGGTTCACGATCCCACGATCTCGGACCAAGAAATGATTGAAACTTTAAATGACACCTCTAATGAGGAAAGTGGAACCTGGATTAAGGTTTCTGGTCAGGTTCATCTAGAAGAATCAAAAACCCCATCTTTCGATCCCAAGTTATATGCTAAGCGTGAGGCTGCATTAAAGAAAGCAGAGGAGGAGTTACTAGCTGAAAAGCAATCCTTTCATGAGCATAAGCAGAAAGCACTGCAACAGCTCAGTGGGACTGGGAAGGAAGTTCCCTCACAACTCACTGAGCCTGAGACGGGGATGCCGAATCCGGATGACCCCGGTTTACAGGACAGTGATGATGGGAAGGATAATGATGGCCAAGATGGTCAGGATTGTCAAGGCAACCCAGACAAAAAAGGCCCTAAGCAGGATAAACCTAATACACGTAATCAGAAGAAAAATAACAGCAAAATACCTGATGGTAAACCTAGAACAGATGATAATCAGGACAATCGGTCCTGTGTGGTCCAAAACCATGCCCCTGACATACTTTCATTCATAACAGAACAGGAAGGGGGAAATGGATACTATGTGTACCTGTGGTCCTCTAATATGTATAGATGGACAAAGGCGAATCAGCCCCAAATGGTACAGTGGCCGCCTGATGGGTCACTAGATACGGCTCACCTGAATACAGCTAGATTATGCATTCGAGGTGGATCTGGCGATCCAAAATGGGACCTGACTTATATGGAAGCAGGTCTTAGGGTTTGGGAGAAGTATGAGAACCAGGACTTTAATAAACAGCTCCTGTTTCCAGTAATCCACACAAATGAAGGAAGATCTAAATATATACCATGGAATTTCACTGATATGGCTAACATAGCTAGTAGTCTACCTCCTCTCAGTAGAGGAGGAGGGACATGGATTCAAAAATTTGAAAGAATTACGGCCGGATATAATTTAGCTTTGGGAGATATCAAAGCTTTATTGGCCAAAATTCTGGGGATCAGTGCGACAAATCAAGTGTTTGCCACTGCCAATTTAGACCAGGTGAAGGTTACAGTTAACACTTATGACGGTGCTTCTTTTAATGAGTATCGTCCTCGTATTTGGGAAGCCCTTAGGGAGATGTATCCTACTCAGCGCAGTTTGACTCCTCTCACCACTATGAGATTCCAAATAGGTGAGGATATTAGTGCATATCTTGCACGATTTCAAGACTTATGGGAAGCACACATGGGGGTACCATACGATGATGTTTGCATGGGATCCATGTTTTTCCAGAGCCTGTGTAACACATTACCCCCACTCGTGACTGCAAAATTGAAATCTGTAGTAGCCTTAGCGTCCGAGCCATGGCCAAAACAACAGGCCCATATTTTGCATTATATTCGGTCCCTAGAGGAGGACACTTTGAAACCTGAGAAGGATTTGAAGCAGGCCCAAGCGCGCTTGTTAAACCTTCAACTTAAAGGTTTACAAGAAACTAAAGATCCCCAACCCACAATCAAAACACATCCTAATAAATCTAATGATGAACTTATTAGACAACTAAAACAGAAAATCAAAGAACAGCAGGAGAAAATTGATAACATGGAATATCTGGATCCTTATGAGGACGATGTTCCAGACCCCCGTGATGAAGTATGGGATAGACATAAGGAACGCATCTACTATAATGGAGCCCAACGACCCCGTTATTCCCAGCCACAGCGCAGAGGCCCCTCTTACCAGCAGAATAACCATGCTCCCGCCCCGCAGTGTTGGAACTGTGGTGGTTATGGTCATTTTCAGCGTTCATGTCATGCCCAACACAGACCTGAAAACTCCGGCAGGAGACGTTTTCCCTTGTGGACACCTCCCCGGGATTCTGGACCCCCACCTCAACAATGACTGGGAATCTTTATCTTGCAGGCGAGGCTCACATATCGGGAACCTCTGATCACAGTACATCTTAATGATGAGCCCACAGAAATGTTACTTGATACTGGGGCCACTTCCTCTGTATTAACCGCTTTACCACAGGGATGCCAACTTAGTAAAAATAAAATGACTACCACTGGTTTTGATGGTAGACCCCTTACATCTTACATGACCTCACCTGTTTGTTTGAGAGTAGGAGATCAACAGATTTCTCATTCTTTTTTGTTTGCCCCACATTGTCCAGTAAATTTGATGGGACGGGACTTATTGGTGAAATTACAGGTTGAATTCACCTATGGTCCTCTGGGAGAGAAAGGCCCTGAACGGTCACTGCTCCTCAGCCCCTATGGACGGGTTAAATCACATCTGCCTATTACCATTCACATTAAACATGGCTGTAAACCACCAAAGATTCCGCAGTATCCTCTCCAACCAGAGGCCCTGCAGGGATCTCGCCAGGAGATTCAGGAACTGTTGCAGCACGGAATCATTGAACTTAGTAACTCTCCATACAACACCCCACTGTTCCCTGTAAAAAAGCCTAATGGGAAGTGGAGAATAGTTCATGATTTACGAGCACTCAACAGTGTCATTGAACCCCAGTTTCCAGTAGTTTCAAATCCTGCCACATTGCTGACAATGACTACTCTGTACAAATATCACACTGTTCTGGACCTTTCCCATGCTTTTTTTGGGATTGTTGTGGAACCCGCATCCAGGCTGTTCCTGGCTTTTACCTATGAGGGTCAGCATTACCAGTGGACCAGGTTACCCCAGGGGTATGTGGAAAGTCCCTCCATATTCTCTCAGGCATTGGTTGCTGACTTACAATCATTCAGAGCAGAACTGCCCAGCAATGCGTCTCTGTTACAGTATGTAGATGACTTACTGCTTTCCACAGCTGAGGCTGCGACAAATTTGGCCCTCACAGATAAACTTGTTTGTTATCTTTTGGAAAGTGGTTACCAGATTAACATGGACAAGGCACAGATATGCCAAACCGAAGTCACTTTTCTGGGTTTCTTAGTAGGAGACGGGATGCTGTCTCTGACAGAGAAAACTAAACAACACTGCCTGAAATTACAGATGCCCACCACTGTTAAGAAATTGCGATCTCTGCTTGGCATGATAAACTTCTGCCGAAATTGGGTCCCCGGTCATAGTCAGCGCACACATCCTTTTCGCAAATATTTGAAAGGAGGTGTTAAAGGGTCCACTGCTATTAATTTGTCAGGTCCTGATCAGGCACTGCTTCAGTCACTCCTGGCCGTGGTCGAGTAGCTTAGTGGTTAGAGCACTGGCTTGGTAACCAAGCAACCAGGGTTCAATTCCCGCTAGCACTCCTTGTGGCCTTGGGCAAGTCACTTAACCCTCCATTGCCTCGGAAGAAAGGCCTGGCAATCTACTTCCAGTGACACTGCCAAGAAAACCCAGGAGCTTCTGGGTCACCAGGAGTCAGGACTGACTCAAAGGCACACATTGCATTTTTGTTAAATTTGACTTGGGTGGTCTCTCCCTCACCTGGAACCCAGCATATTCATCTGTTTCCAAATGGACTAGAATCTCAGTTTTTAATTCTTTCACCTCTGGGACTTTCTCGTCCCTTTCTTCATCCTCTTCAGTTGATTTCTAGACCTGTTCTTTTTTTATCTCACTTTCCTGTATTTCCAGATCTCCAAGCTCTATCTCTACCTCAACTGTTCTTTCCCTTTCTGTGTATACATTTCATCTGGAACTCCCACCTAGGTCTCCTCTTCTTCTCAGTATTTCTTTTTCCACAGAAGCCCTTTCTTGATTCAAGATAGTATCATTCACATACTTCTTTACTTTGTTCTGCAAAATTAGAGATCTTAAATTTGCATCAGTTGCTCTTTTGCAGTTTTTCTTGTGGAAATGTTCTTCTTTCTGCCAGTTTTTTTTTTCAAATTCTCTTTGTATACCCTCTAAATTTAAATATAGGTTTTGTAGCATAAACATAGTAGTATCTGGAGCCAGATTCTGGAAGTGGGATGTCCAAGCCGTCTGGACATCCCCGCTGAAGATGGAGCCAGAATTGGGCCCAAGGATGGCCTGGCATGCTCCTCTAGTCTGTGGAGATGTCCTCTCTGCAGGCGCTGCAGACTGCCATGGCTCCAGACCCCAAGATCTCCACTGCCCGACCCAAGGCTGGCTTCGGTGGCCTGGAACGGGTAGCAGGGACACCCCCCCCCCCTGCACCCAGCCCCGGCCCTGTTGGTGGCTGCGGTGCCCCAAATCGTTGAAAAAAACTGTTTATAACACCTCTGAGGTGGTATAAGCAGTACAGCCCAGCAGGCCCAGCTGTACGTACAGGGCCATGACCTGAATTGGCCCTATATTGCTGCCCCCGATCCTGCCCCTGCCAGCTCTCCCCATTCAGAAGCACATGATGTATAGGGAGATCAGATAACCATGGCCTTTGTCTATGGCAGGGATGTTGTCTTCATCTGCAGTGTCTTCACTATAGATGCCATCATCGCTAGCCCTAGTGCGTAAGCTACGGCTGGGCACCTTTTTATCCTGCGCAATATACGGCCAGTTTATGTTTTCTTATTCATTCCTAGCATACCTCAATTGTAGTGTCACCTTGCTGAGATTTATTATGGATTTTATACAATAGTGTCACTATGTGATGGTATTCAGTGAGGCTTGAAGAGGAAACTTTATACTTTCTCCCTAAAAGTTACACAGTAATTTACCAATCACTGCTTTTACATGAATTTTACATTGCGCTCCTCTTCATCTTCGGGGCAGATTTTCCAAATCAGTTAGATACCATGACAGTCATAAGAACATAAGATATGCCATACTGAGTCAGACTAAGGTCCATCAAGCCCAGTATCCTATTTCCAACAGTGGCCAATCTAGGTCATAAGTACCTAGCAGTTTCCCCAAAAGACAGAGCTTCCTCATTGCTTGTATTGGGTCAAGCATTGATAACCCGGGTCCCTTTTAATAATGGTTTATGGACCTTTCCTCTAGGAACTTGTCCAAACCTTTTTTTTCAACACAGCTACACTAACAGCTTTTACTACACCCTCCGGTAACAAATTCCACACTTTGATTACATGTTGAGTGAAAAAATATTTTCTCTTATTAGTCTTAAATAGTTTACCCTGTAACATGTCCCCTAGTCTTTCTATATTCTGATGATGTAAACAATCGCTCTACGTTTACCCGTTCCACTCCATTCATTAATTTATAGATCTCTATCATATCTCCCCTCGGCCATCTCTTTTCCAGGTTGAAGAGCCCTAACCTTTTTAGCCTCTCTTCATAGGGGTATCCTTCCATCCCCTTTATCATGAACCTCACTTCTAAGCCAGGGTATATGGAGAATGATCTCAGTCTCTCATATTTACTGCTAATGCTCAGTGTAGTACTTGCATTGTGCCAAAGAGAGCCTCCTGCTGGAGTTCATAAGATGTAACATGTATGGGTAGTTTATCAAGACGGGCTTGGAAATTCTTCTTTATCCAGCTTGTGACACCCAACACGATGGGAAATATTTCTATATCTGTCTGCCACATTTTCTTAGTCTCTGACTGTATTTCTTGGTATTTCAGGATCTTCTGCCTCTCCACACAATTCATAGAGTAGTCGCTAGAACTGACATCTCTATTATCAATACCATTCTGGTGTTTTTCTCCTTAACTACTATATCTGGCTTCCTCACATCCAGCTTTTTATCAGTTGGAATGTGAGTATCCCAGGTGATCATAACCTCCTCATTCTCTCTAATTCTCTTAGGATCATGATCCAAGTGCTTTTCAGGCACAGTGATGTTGTCATGCTTAAAGAGTTTCCAGTGGTTGAGGCACACTGCTTTATTATGTCTTTCTGTATAGAAATTTTCTGCCATCAGAACTTCACAGCCAGCTATGAGGTGAGTCACTGTTTCCAGGTTTTTCTTACAGACTTGTCATATGTCTGTGTTGCCAGTTTTTTTTTAATGCTCGCTGTAAACCATCTTGTCCACAACCATTGTCCTGGCCTACAGCTATCAACTTCTCAACCTTCGGTTTCAATTCACCTCTCCTTAACTATTCATGTGTCCATTCTTGATCAAGAAAGGGTTCCTGGAGTAATACTCTGTATTTCCCACTATATTTGTACATTTTCCACTTGTTTTTCTTTGCCTGTTGATCTAACATTTTGAAGAATTCATTCTCTTGTTTTGCAAACTCTGTTACTTCCTTATCTGTGTTTGCCTGTGGATTCTCACTCATTCCTTCTAGTCATCTGAACGCTTGTCCAAGTTTGATGATGGAGACAGATTATGGATGTTTACTTTTGTATTTCAACACTTTTGACACAGTTAGGTAAGCCTCGAGGCCTATAATAGTAGCTCTGTATGTGTAATAAATCTCTATGAGGTCTAGCCCTCCTTCAGCTCTAGGGATGTACAGTCTTGATATACACTAATTCTTTTAAATTAATTCATGAGCATGGAGGAGTTTTGTTGTTCACACATCCAGTTTTTCAAGATCTTTGAGAGGCCAGTCCACAATCCCAAAGCTGTACGAGAGTAGAGGAATTGCCAGCTGATTAATGGCCTGTATCTTATTCCGTGATGTTAAAGCACTTTTCTATAACAATTTTAATTTCCTGTTGAATTCTTTACTGATCTTTTCTTTCAGTAATTTCTGCTTGAGTGTTGGTCCTTCCTCTATTCTGAGATACTTATATACACCTTCCTGTTCAATATCCTTGATGCCACAGCCCTCAGCCAGGGAGATGTTTTCCATTTGGCTTAATTTCCCTCTAAAAAAAAGTTGCCTTTGCACAATTGTCAAGGTCAAAGAACATTCTGATGTCATCAGAAAATATTTTCACCAAACGGAGTTTCTCTGCTAACTGTTGGTCGCTGGAACTGTAGAGCTTCGGATCGTCTTCAAATAATAAATGAGATGTTGCTTTTGGGTTGTTACCTTCTTTAGGATTCAGACTAAATCCGTTTTCCAAAGAGTTGATGAGAATACAAAAACAGAAGGGGCAACAGGGAATCTCCCTGAAATATTCCTCGCTGGATCTTAATGTTAGGAATGATGTATTGACCATCTTTCAGTACTCTATCAAGCCAAGATTTATTTTATACATTTCAATGCAATTTATTATCCTAGAATGTGGGATGATGTTAAAAGCTTTCTTATGCTATACCAAGATGTCTGCTTTTCCACCTTTTTGAGTGCTTGTATAATGTATTTGAGCTCAAATAGTGTTTGAATGTACTGAAGTAGTTACTTATCTCTCTTTCAGGTCTACTACTGGAGTGGAGGAGTGGCCTAGTGGTAGGGGCAAGGTACTTTAGGCCAGAAGGTCAGGTGTTCAAATCCCACTAGAGAACAGCAACCTTGGGCCAGAAGGACTGGAGTTTCTAGTCCCACAGGTGCTCCTTGTGGTCTTGGGCAAGCCACTTAACCCTCCCTAGCCCATGTTCCCTGTAAAATAGTTATCTCCAAGTTATAATGCCCTGTTCAATGTAATTTCAGTTTGTTCAATGCAAACCACACTGATGCAGAATAGCACAGTATATAAAAGAATGTAAATAAATAAAATAATACTCTCTAGTGATGGGAGCCTTGCTTCCATATGGATCAAGAACCAGATCCTCTTTTCCCTTTGGACTGGATACCTGATGCTCAGGAATTGACCTACTCCCTAACTGTACTTAAATCAATAAATAAAAACCCTAACCTGGGAACCATAGTTTTCTGATTGTCTCCTTTTTTGTTTCCCAAACACTTTCCCTATCTAATATAACAGTTAACGGATAACTACACATTCATACAGCACAACTACTTTTCCTTTCTCTCTTTCTCTGGAAATGGGCATACTCTCACTCAGTATCTCCCTGGCTCACACACTCAAAGGCTTCAACAAAGAAACAAATGATTTCTGAATTAAGGAACTGTACATTTAAAAGTTCCTTCACATTTATGGGAAATATAATGACAGTAGTTCTGGGTACAGGTTCCCTTTGCCCATTCACAACATACTTTCTCAGAAGATCTTTCAATGGTCCAGCAAATAGTTTTCCCAGATAATTTTCCAAAACTCTGATAACTTCTCAAATGTCCCCAAGTCACAGCATTTCTACAAGGCTTGAGTAACTTTCAAAACCTTGCACCATACTTTAAGGTGGTCTCACACAGTAATGCCTTAATGGTAACAATGACAAAACTCTTTCTCCAGTTAGTATTATTAAATCATTTCTTCCCTGATTTAAAGGAATCAATGCTGTTCTCTTTCCAAAGACGCAAGTCCATTCCAAAGCAGTTTAAATGAATAGCTTGGGTTCTCTTCTCAGCTTCTACAAAACCCACACTAAAGTTCACTAAATGAATTCATATGCAGCCTAGTGTTGTGCCTCGAGGAAAACTTAGATAAGTTAGGAAAAATTCCTTTCGGATTTTTGTCAGTCAAATGTACTGTAAATGAGCACAAACAGCTCACTGAAAAGGTTTCATTTCCAAGAAAATCATTGTAGTTCAGATTTTCTAATTTTTCTATAAATAGAAATATGGAATTCGCCCCAAAACAGCAATTTATTTTCAATACACCCAGCAATAAGCATCTTCAGTTCTGTCAGCCCATTTACTTATTCTCACACACTTGTGCTGCTTCCTCAAACTGATTTTTCTCAGAAAATTTATATAACAGAACTTTTAGCTTTTCTTGCAGCTTTTCTTTAGCTAGACTTAAAAATCTACTTTCTTCTCAAAATCTCTCATTTTCTCACATTCGGATACCACTCCATCCTGCACAACTTACTCACCCAGAACCAGATCCCCAACACTGAAAATGGAATACTACCTTATCTCTACACAGTGCTAGAAAATAGAAAATAGTGTTCTTCCACAACAATTAGTTCCTGTAAACCTCAACAAACTAAGCTTTGGGAGCCATCTTAAAACTTCTTTTCTCCAGCACAACTTATAGCAGGACCTAAGACATTTTTCAAAACAATATCTAAAAACAAACCTTTCTCTCTTTCACACACCAAATGTGCATAATCAACTGTGTGTTCTCATGGTCTTCCCACACTTGAAAACAGTATCCCTCCACAGCATACTTGCAAGAAACCATGTGACTGGAGCTGTTCAATTTCTCCCTTCACAGAACGGCTTCTTGACATGCTCAGTAGCTGTAACTCCCAGCTAGCAGCACTAAAGCACCAGAGCGTCAGATATTTTTTAAAATTGCATTTCTTTTCCATGGGTTAAACAAGGAAAGCTTAGGTTTGATCTCCTCCAGACCAGTATGGATTGCTTTGTTCATCAGGCAGTCCAAGGTCAGAAACGGAAAACAGTCAACAGCCAATAGAACATTCACCTTCTACTCTCCAGTCCTATGGAATGCACTACTCAACAGCCTAAGAGAGATAGAAAGAAACTCAAGATAGAAAGGTCTTGAGTTTAGAAAGAAACTCAAAACCTTTCTATTTACAGAATATTAACAAAGCAGAATAGAAAACCAATACCCCACATAAATCCGAAAACACCACCCATATACCTTAGCCTTACCTCATCACACAACAAAACATAACACAGACCAGCTCAATGTAAATAGTTATCTGCAAAAAGTTCATCCTAACCTCTTTGTATCCTAAAGGCCTGCATGCAATGTTCAAAATTGTTTACAATGATGTTCACTGTAAAAGTTCATTGAGTTCTTTGAGTTCCTTGTAAATCGACTAGAGCAGTGCTAGTTCATTGAGTTCCCTGTAAATCACCTTGATAACATGGATAAAGAGGTATATACAACACAGAAATAAATAAAATATGCAGTATTCTTTACCAGCCCCATAATTCAAAGGCAGCAATATTTTTTTTTGTCTTGTTTTTTCACTGTCAACTTTCACAATATGACATTATTGAAAATACCTTGGCTTGGACAAGATGAATGTACTGAGAGACATGCTTCTGCACTTCAAAATCTATAGACTGTTGCCTATCCCTCTCGAGGGATTATCAACAGGCCCCTTTAAGAGAGCCTACGGCCCATAATTCATGGCTGGGAGGGCATGGTTCATAGTAAGAGGTTAAAAACCCAGCAGGCTGCTGAAGGAAGAGAGGGCTGTAGAGCCAGGAGTTCTTTCAAGGAAAGCCGAACAAAGGTAGGAACTTTGACTGGGCAGGGAAGAAACTTTAACAGGGCTGAAGGAAGAGCTGGGAGACCAGCTTTGTGAAGGTTTAACAAACTGGTCTGAATAAAAACACATTCAGGGTCATCCCTACTATTTGGGCCCTTTCCTAGCCCCATCCACCTTCCCCGTGAGTTCTACGGGGAAAGTAGACAGGGGTGGGAAAGGGGTGGATTGGGGGTGACATTAGGGTGGGCAGTGGGTGGTCATCGATCCCAGACATACAAGGCTGATTCTAATGTTAGCCCTATATGTCCGGGGCCGGCGGCCTGAATGGGGAACTTATTCCACCTCCGAGGTGGAATAACTTCCCCTAGTCAGTGGGGATGGTGAGCCCGGAGCGCGGTAAGGCCAGGGGGGGGGGGGGACAGAGGACATTCCCTGCAGCCCAACTCTGGCCTTAGCAGGTCAGATCGGTGGTTGAGTTATGGGGAATGCAGCTTTGGAGCCGGCTCCAGGGATCGCGGCTTTTCAATGGAGCTGTGGTGGCATGTCAACCGGACCCCATGGCGCCACACCATGGCACCAGGAAAGCACTGACTGAGCTAGCCAGGCAAGACCTATATGTTCAGGCCGGATGGAATTGGGGTCCCAGCCTGCACGTACAGGCCTGTTCACAATTCTGATCCCACGGGGCTAGACATGCCCCGCAGGATCAGAATCGCAACTCCCTCTCTGCGTCCGGTTCTGACCAGGCACACAGAAGGCCATGTCGTGCAGATCAGAATTGGGTCCATTTTGTTTTCCCTGTTTGGTGTTTAACAGAAAAACCCTTACCATCACATGTTAGGGAGCTTTAAGATGAAGTTAGTGCCAGACAGACAGGCTTTGTTTTGGCCACTCGAGGTCGCTAAAAATTTGCTGGAGTTAGAATACTGCAGAGCAGGGCCGGATTTACCTATACGCCATGTACGCCATGGCGTAGGGCCCACAGCTGGCAAGGGCCCACAAAAAGCTGCCGCGGCAGCATGAACGATCCCGCGGCAGCATGGACAGTCCCAGGGGGCCCCCTCTGCCCTGCCGAATCCCCGGCTGAGCCCCTCCGTGCTGGCTTTGAGAGGCGCGAAGGGAGAGTGTCTCCCTCGCGTCTCTGTTAAGCCCGCAGGGGCTGATGGGAAATTTCCCATCGATATACCGACGCCACAGGCATAAATGGTGGCTAAAGGGGGAAGCACCAAGCCACTCACTTTCAAACTTCTGCATATACAAGTTAGCAATCGAGGGGGCGCAAGTCGCCCCCATTGCCATTCCTGATAGTTGGTGATAAAAAATGTTGTCAAAAACAAAAAAATTCTTAAATAACACCATAGTGGCCACCTCTGACAAAAAAACCTAACAGTTGTTCTGAAAGATCCTCTCTCTCCCGGAGCGCCGTCATGACAACTGAATATGCTTGTGATTGAGGAATAATGGTGTAGAGTGACACCACATCAAAAGTTACGAGAATTAAATCAGGAACAGTAGCCAGTGGCGTATGATCTTGCAGAATTTGTAAAAAATGAGTAGTGTCCTTTATAAATGAGGAGATTGAAATCAGTAATGGTCGCAAAAAAGAATCCAAGAACACCGACAAGGGCTCCAACACAGAGCCCCTAGTAGACACGATCGGTCTCCCCGGGGGATTGAGCAAATTTTTATGAATCTTAGGAAGCAGATAAAATTTTGCAGGTGTTGGATCAACAGGGTTCAAAAATCGCCACTCTCTTTTGTTAATAACTTTGGCCTCCATAGCCCGTGAAGTCAGCTGTTTAATCTGTTCTTGCAGAATAATGGTCGGATCAGCCTCAAGAATCTCATAAACTGACTGATCCAATAACTGGCGATGGACTTCCGCACAATATTGTTCACGGCTCCAAATTACCACACCCCCTCCCTTATCAGCTCTTTTGATTATTATATCAGATCGAGAACGAAGATCTTGTAACGTTTGTCGTTCACTGTAACTCAAATGGTGACGGCAACCCCACTGTGATGCCTCTATATGTGACATATCTTTTAATATCAGGTCCCGATACAACAACAGTGCAGGAGGAATTGGACCCGGAGGAGACCAGTTTGATTTCAAAGGTAATGGAACCCGATTCTGTGGAGAGTCCGGCACCAGTGGGGAAGTCTGTGTCCCAAAGAAAACTTTCAAATGAAGCTTCCTAATAAATTGCTCTAAATCCACCCTAAACTGAAACGTATCGTGTTGTAACACAGGGATAAAAGATAATCCCTTACTCAACACCTGTAATTGGTCCTCGGAAACTTCTTTACCAGAAACATTTATAATTAAAGCTGTCACGTCTTGCGCCGGGATCCCTCTCGCCGTTGTGGCATTGCTGCAGTATCGTCTTTTTTCTTTTTCTTGCTGCCGGGCCCTGCCTCGTCTAAAAAAGGTTTCGGGCGCAATGACCCCTCAGATTCTGTAGACTCGACCTCTTCAGAAGTTGTGTCAAGACTCACTTGTTTTTTACGAGCGCGTTCATGACCTTTAATGTTCATCCAGGGGTAGACATAGCCTTTAGTATAGTCATGATAGTCTCGTCGTAACTTTTTCTCTTTCAACTTCCTAACCTCTTCTCGTAACGAGAACATTTGTGTAGAGATGGAATCCATTTTTGTCAGTACCACCTCTTCTGACTCTTGCTGTTTAAAATGTGTAATGATACTATCAATCTCCGAAGTGATACTATCGAGATGTTGTTTCGTAGTTTCCACTATATGCACCATTAAGTCCATAGAACATTTATTTAAAATTTGGTTCCATCTATCAATGAAACCAATATCAGACAGAAACATTCTAGGCTCTTTATAGATACGCAAACCTCTAGGGATATGGCGACGATGAATGTATTCCAAGAGAGAGTTGGGGAGCAACAGACCAGAAGTTGAAGTTAAGCTTTTTTTCTCTACACATATTTCACAAAAAAAGATGTATAAAAATAATTTAAATGAACTTTAAGGTGGCTGGTGGCTATAAAGAAGGTCGTTGATGTATGGTGGGCTATTTTTCTTTGACCGAAGTTTAAATGGTCATAGAATGCCCGGTTTTTCTGAGACCTTCTTGCCACTGTTCTACCTTTTTTCCTACTAGTGCTAAGCACTACATGTATTAATAAGCTAGCCATTGTGGTTAGATACTTTCTAGTTGTCCTACAGAGCAGTTGTTTGTATGATATCATTACTGACCCTGGGGTGGTTATCTGACAACGACCCTATCGGATTCTGGAGGCCTGACGACAGGCTGTCACCAAGGAACTGGAAGAGATGCTTAACTTGCGAGTTATAGAAGAGTCCATGAGTGACTGGTTGTCACCCATCGTTCTGTTTCCTAAACCCAACAGAAGCATCAGATTCTGCATTGACTTCCTGAAAGTCAAAGCAGCTTCCAAAATTGGAAGCACAGAGCAGACAGGGCCGGCCCTTCTATTGAGCAAGGATGTTTTTTGCACAGGGCCCCGCGTTTAAAAATAAATTAAATTTAAAAAAAAAAGCTGGCTGCTGCCACTGCCGCCACAGCAGCAGCAGAATCGACTGTCCCGCGGGCCCCCCCCCCCCCCCCCGCCTGGCTGAGCTCTCCCTGCCCGGCTGAGCCTCTCCGCGGACGGCTTTCAGATCCACGAAGGGAGAGTGTCTCCTCGCGGATCTGTTAAGCCTGCAGGGGCTGATGGGAAATCAGCCCCTGCAGGCTTAACAGAGCCGTGAGGGAGACAGAGAGACACTCTCCCTTCGCGGATCTGAAAGCGGAGAGGCTCAGCCAGAAAGGGAGAGCTCAGCCGGGCAGGGGGGCCCCGTGGGACAGTCGATTCTGCTGCTGCTGCGGCGGCAGCGGCAGCAGCCAGCTTTTTTCTTTTTTAATTTTCTCTGGGCCGATGGGGGGGAGGGGGGATTAGGACTGGTAATGCGATGTGGGCTGATGGGGGGGTTATGACTGGAAATGGGCTGATGGAGGGGTAGGACTGGAGGTGGGCTGATGGGGTTAGGACTGGTAATGGGCTGTGCGCTGATGGGGGGTTAGGACTGGTAATGGGCTATGGGGGGCTAAGTCTGGAAATGGGGTGATGGGGGGTTAGGACTGGTAGTGGGCTATGGGGGGGGCTAAGACTGGAAATGGGCTGATGGGGTTAGGACTGGAAGTGGGCTGATGGGGGGTTAGGACTGGTAATGGGCTATGGGGGGGCTTAAATTGAAAATGGGGTGATGGAGGGTTAGGACTGGAAATGGATGGGGGGCTAGGACTGGTAATGGGTTGGGGGGTTGCTAGGACTGGAAATGGGCTGAGTGGAAAGGGAGGCTTGAACTGCAAATAGCTGATAGGGACGGGGACTTGGAATGGAAATGGGCTGAGTGGAAGGCGTGCTTGAACTGCAAATAGCTGATGGGGAGGGGGTTTGGAATGGAAATGGGCTGTGAGGGGAGGGAGCTAGGACAGGAAATGGGCTGATGGAGCAGCTAGGATAGGACTGGAAATGGGCTGTTGGGGGAGCTAAGATTGGAAATGGGCTGTGGTGGGGGCTTGGATTGAAATGGACTCATGTAGGGGCTAGAACTGGAAGTAGGCTTATGGGGGGCTTGGACTGGAATTGGGCTGAGTGGAGGGGAGCTAGGATTTGACATGGGCTGATGGTGGGGCTAGGAAAGGACTAGAAATGGGCTGATGGGGGGCTGGGATTGGAAATGAGCTGATGGAGGGACTCGGATAGGACTGGAAATGGATGGGGAGCTAGGACTGGAAATGGGCTGATGGGGGGCAAGGACTGGAAATGGGCTGATGCAGGGACTAGAAGGGAGTGGATGCTGGGTGAGGCTGGAACTAGAAGGGAGCTGATGTTGGGGAAGGATTAGAATGGGCTGGGGCTGGGAGAGTGAAATGGAGAGGGGGAAAATATTTTGTGTGGATGAAAAATCTACAATTGGCCGGGTATTGGGAGAGTAAGTGGGGACTGAGGATGGAGGGGTAAAATTTGAGTGGATGAAATAGGAATGAGGAAAGAGCAAAAGGAGAAAGATTAGTATGTTAAAGCAGATGTAGAGAGAGAGAATGGAAAAAAACCTAGAAGAGAGAAGAAAGGACAAATGGATAGTAGACGATGGAGAGTTAGCAGAAGACACGAAGAAACCAGAAGAAAGTGGCTGGAGCAATTGCAACTGAAAAAAAAATGCACAAAAGGTAGAAAAATATCTCTTTATTTTGAATTTATTAACTGGAATATGTCAGCTCTGGGAAATGTGCATCATTAATGTCTGTGCTTTGTTTAGTACAAGAGGAAATTAATTTATAGTTTTATTTCTACAGTTGTACATTCCAAGTTTGGCTTTTGGGGTTCCCAGTTTAATTATTACCTTCCTGTTTCTAAATTGTGATTCCTTGTTTGGTGATGGTCTATGTTCTGCATGTGTAACTGAGCTGAGGTATTCTGTTTAAATAATTCCTATTTGACATTGCCACTTGTTCTCTTTCCCCAGTAGGTCATGTATTGTTGTTCTCTAAAATGTATTTTTTTAAATATTTGCAGTGTTGCCTTTTGATAGGTAGGGTCTGGTGCTTTGTGAGTCCTGGTAGTTCTGTTATGATATGGCGAGTTTGCTATGGGTTCTAAATGGGCGGTGTTTGTAGTAGTTCCTACTGTGCTTGGTGGTTGGCACTAGATTATAGTAATGTATAAATCTTTTAGTCTTTCTTTATCCATACATTCATTAAGAGACGTGTTTACTAAAAGTTAGTGTATGGTAACATTATGCAAATATTTATGCAAATAAGGTCACTTATGCAAATGAGGCCCCACACCGAGTCTCCGCACATGGCCCTGCACCCCCCTTGGGCCCCCCCTGAGAGCAGATGAACTAATTGAGTGACTCGGTGGAGCATGGACCTGACCAAGGGATAATGGCAGGTACCCTTAACTCTAGATGCCAGAAATAAAACTGCTTTTTTGACCCCGTAAGGTCTGTTCCAGTTTGGATTACACAGGACTTCTGCCACATTTCAACACCTAGTTGACCGCCTTCTGAGACTGCACAAGACGTATGCGACTGCCTACCTTGACGACATTGTCATTAACCCAAGTACAAGCCATATTGACCAGCCTGTGGAAGGCCAGGTTGATGGCCAACTCCAAGAAATGTTTTCTGGGAGGTCACAATATTCAGTACCTGGGGTATTTAATAGGGCATGGGAAGCAACGACTTCAACTATAGAAGGAAGATGCCATTGCTAAGGTCCCAACACTGAAATCAAAGAAAGAGGTTCATGCATTGCTTGGACTGATTGACTATTATTACTGCAGGTTCATCCCCAGTTTTGCAGAGGTGGCAGAGCTGTTAACCAATCTTCTTCAGAAGAGTGATGCCAAATGGATTCAGTAGTCCACAGACCTGGACCTGACCTTCCAGCATCTCAAGAAGGCCGTATACTCTGAACCCATCCTGATTTCTCTTTACCATTTATTGTGAAAACCAGTGCCTTGGAAGTGACCTAGGAAGTCAGGGGTGAAGAACATCCCACAGCCTTCATCAGCAGGAAACTACTTCTTTGGGAGAAGCATTATGCAGTGATTGAGAAGGAAGCCCTTGCTATTAAGTGGGCACTGAAAACCTTCAAATACTACCTGTTCAGCAGTCAGTTTACACTAATAATGGACCACCAACCCCTCAAGTGGCTGGCTTGGCATAAAGGGTCCAATGGCCATATTATGAGCTGGTTCTTGAGTTTCTAACCCTACCAGTTATAGGTCCACTATAGGACTGGTCAGACTCACCTGAACATAGACTTCCTTTCCCAGGTGGGGATCCTGAGTGAGGCAGGTGCTCAACAGGATAGAAAGTGCATGAGCCCATCTTTCTCCAGAGGGATTATCAACAAGCCCTATTAACATAGAAACATAGAAACATGATGACAGAAAAAGACCACAAGGCCCATCTAGTCTGTCCTTCCATAACAACAACTACAACAGTCCACTTTTTACCTTTAGAGATCCTCTGTGCTGGTCCCATGCTTTTTTGAATTCAGTTACTGTCCTCATCTCCACCACCTCCACTGGGAGACTATTCCATGGATCCACTACTCTTTCTGTAAAGAAATATTTCCGCATATCACTCCTGAATCTATCTCCCTTCACCCTCATCCCATGTCCCCTCGTAGCAGAACTTGCTTTCAATTGAAAGAGGCTCTCTCCCGGAACATTTATGCCACGGAGGTATTTAAACATCTCAATCATATCACCTCTATCCCGCCTTTCCTCTAAGGTGTACATATTAAGATCCTTAAGTCTGTCCTCATATGCTTTATAATGAAGCCCATTAATCATTTTAGTAGCAACCCTCTGCACCGACTCCATCCTGTTCACATCCTTTTGAAGGTGCGGTCTCCAGAATTGCACACCATACTCCAAATGAGGTCGCACCAAAGACTTATACAGAGGCATTATCACCTCCTTTTTTCTGCTAGCCATTCCTCTCCGTATGCACCCAAGCATCCTTCTAGCTTTTGCCGTCGCCTTTTCTACCTGTTTAGCTACTTTAAGATCATCAGACACAACCACGCCTAGGTCCCGCTCTTCTTTAGTGGACAAAAGTACTTCACCTCCTATACTGTATTGCTCCCTTGGATTGCTGCAGCCCAAATGCATGACCTTACATTTTTTAACATTAAATCCCAGCTGCCAAATTCTAGACCATTCTTCAAGCTTAGCTAGATCCCTCCTCATGTTATCTACACCTTCCTGGGTGTCTACTCCATTGCAGATTTTAGTATCATCCGCAAAGAGGCAAACCTTACCTGACAGCCCTTCCGCTATATCACTAACAAAGATGTTAAAAAGAATCGGACCAAGGACAGATCCCTGGGGCACACCACTGGTAACATCCTTCTCCTCAGAGTGAGCTCCATTTATTTGTACTCTTTGTCGCCTCCCACCCAACCAATTTCTAACCCAAGCAGTAACTTTAGGGTCCATCCCTAGGGTGCTCAGTTTGTTTATAAGTCGCCTGTGAGGAACAGTGTCAAAGGCTTTACTGAAATCTAAATACACCACATCTAGAGCTCTCCCTCGGTCCAACTCCCTGGTCACCCAGACAAAGAAATCAATCAGATTTGTCTGACAAGACCTGTCTCTGGTGAATCCATGCAGCCTCGGATCCTGTAATCCGCCGGACTCCAGAAACCTCACTATTTTCTCTTTCAGCAGCGTTTCCAATAATTTACTCACCACTGAAGTTAAACTAACCGGCCTGTAGTTTTCAACCACATCCTTACTTCCGCTTTTGTGTAAAGGCACCACATGAGCCTCTCTCCAGTCCTTTGGCACCACTCCCGACTCCAACGAGGCATTGAAAAGGTCAGTCAGTGGAGTTGCTAGAACGTCCCCAAGTTCCCTCAGTATTCTAGGGTGTATCCCATCCGGTCCCATCGCTTTGTCTACTTTAAGTTGAGCTAGTTTCTCACGAACACAGTCTTCTGAAAATTGTTCAAGATGTCCCTCGCTTCTGTTCTTATTTGTGGGTGTTTTCTGAGGTCCTGCTCCTGGTTCTTCATCTGTGAACACAGAACAAAAATATTTGTTAAGCAATTCTGCTTTATCCTTATCAGCTTCTACATATTCCCCCCCTGCACCCTTGAGTCTGACAATACCACTTTTGCCCTTTCTCTTCTCACTAATATATCTGAAAAATGTCTTTTACCCCCGTTTTATTGCATTGGCTATTTCCTCCTCCTTTTGAATCTTTGCCTTCTTGACTACTTTGCTAGCTTCTCTAAGTTTTTCCAAATACAGATGCCTGTCTTCCTCTCTCTGTGATCTCTTGTATTTCATGAAGGCCTCCCTCTTTTTCTTCACTTTTCCAGCTACTTCCTTCGAAAACCATAGCGGTCTCCTGTTCCTTTTGCCTTTATTTACCATTTTAACAAAAAGGTTGGTTGCCTTTAAAATACCCCCTTTCAGTTTTGCCCACTGTTTTTCTACATCCCCCAGCTGTTCCCATCCCACTAATGACTCCCTGAGGTATTGGCCCATCTTCGCAAAGTTAGTCTTCCTAAAGTCTAAGATCTTCACCTTGGAATGGATTCTAACAGCTCTAGTCCTAATACTGAACCACACCATCTGGTGATTACTGGATGCAAAATGATCTCCCACTACAACATCAGAAACACTTTCACCATTGGTAAGCACCAAGTCCAGTATGGCCCCTTCACGTGTGGGGTCTGTTACCAATTGCCTGAATAGTTCTCCCTGTAGAGAATCCAGGATCTCCTTACTTCTAGATGATACTGCAGCAGGAATGTGCCAATCAACATCTGGCATAATGAAATCTCCTAGCAGTAGCACTTCCCCTTTCCTAGCAATGCTGCGTATGTCTTCAATTAACTCTCTGTCCACCTCTTCCTCTTGTGAGGGAGGTCTGTATACGACACCAATGCAAATAGATTTCTCTTTCCCTCTTTCTAGTTTAACCCACAATGCCTCCTCTCTCCCTTTTAAGCTCTGTAATTCCAAAGCTTTAATAGTAGTTTTTACATATAGTGCCACTCCTCCTCCCCTTCTTCCTACCCTGTCCTTTCTGAATAAAGTATAGCCAGGTATAGTTACATCCCAGTCATGGTTTTCTGTGAACCATGTTTCTGTAACTGCCACTAAATCCAAGTCAGCCACTCCCACCAAAGCTTCAACTTCAGGGATCTTATTTCCCATGCTACGGGCATTAATACACACTGCTTTCCATATGTTACCCCTGTTACCCATTTCCATAAAGGTATTTAATATATCACCTACCTGGGGGCTTTCACTTACCTGGGGGCTTTCTTCACCCATCCCCAACGAATCTAGTTTAAAGCCCTCTTCAGTAGATTAGCCAGTCTACTACCAAAGATGCGTTGAGTTCAGGGCTGGGAGGATGTGGCTCATAGGAAGAGGTTAAAAACCCAGTAGGCTGCAGAAGGAAGAGAGGCCTGTGGTTCCAGGAGTTCTTTCAAGACAAGCTGTACAAAGGTAGGAACTTTGGTCAAGGAAGGAACTTTGGGCTGGAGGAAGAGCCAGGAGACCAGCTTTGGGAAAGTTTAACAAACTGGGTCTGAATAAAAAGATGTTTTGTTTTCCCTGAACTGCTGTCTGTTTGGTGCTTTAACAGAAAACACCTTTCCACCGCACACCACACTACCATATTTCTTCATATTGCAGCTGTTCTGTTAAAAGCAATGCACAGACAGATTTTTTGACTCCTTGTTTCATTGTTGATTATTGATCCAAACAGATGCAATTATCTACTATTTCTATTTCCTTTCCATCAAAGTTGAAATTATTGATTTACTGAGATCCAAAACAGAATGGAAGCCTAAAAATACCTGAAATTCTGATTAATTTGTAATCAAACATTTTTATTTTATGTTCAGATAAAGGGACTAGAAATGAGAAACTCTACTGACATGACATCCACAGCATCCTTTAATACTCAATTTCTTGCTTTGCTGCCCTATGCTGCGATACCACCACCATCCCTACTACTGCAATGGAGACAATTGTCTAGCATAGAGGAAACAATCTAGTAAAGGACCTCAATCTAGTAAAGCCCCTTAATGGTATTGTGGCTGCCTTTGACATCATATCCTGTTCCTGTGGGGGTGGGGTAGGAGGATGACCAGAAGAGCTAGAGTGGACACCGGTGCTGCCTGGAACAGTAAAGTTAGGAGCTCAGCTAGGGGTTGCTGCTGTGTTTAAAGTTAATTGTTTGACTTTGTATAATCGATAACAAAAACAACTGACTCTGTATTACAATTAGAAAATCTGGTTTGTTCTCATATAGACTGGAAAAACTTGATAAAAAGAGTGTTCACACAACAATATATTTTATCGGGAGCTACCGTGGTCTCAGTATTTATAGACAGAAATGAGAAACTTCTGATTCTCTGTCACGGACTTCACATCAACGACCACTCTTTTGTAGCTACCATTTTTTATGTATATCTCTTAAAAACCCTCTCCATCAGAAAAAGGTAATCAAAAAATTGCTTAGCTTTTGAATAATCGAGCTTAAACTTCGATCAGCTGCCAATGGTGTTCTCATTTGTTCCCAATGGTGTTCTCATTTGTTCCCCAACACCATTGGATATATATATATATATATATATATTGATATTCAAATGAGGAATCATGGCCGCAATGATGGCGTTTTGTTGAAACGGTTGCCTGCAAAAGATTGATTTCTACAGCACTTGATACCGGGTTCATCCCGAAACGTGCACGTCGTGTGAACATCACTGATATTCGAGCAACTGCGGGATTTGGATCAGGATTTGGACATTGTCATCGTGGTTACGACATACAGATAAGTGCCCTCTTTTGTAGGGCTTTATGGAGTTTTATGAAGTTTGGAAACCTTTCAGTTGAATAAAAAGGAGTGTGCCATCTGGAGGGGGTTGGATTTCTGGTTCCGGCCCTCCCTCGGCCTGCTCCAACAAAAAAGATTAAATGTACACAGAGTAGTTTATGAGTTTGTTTATTTAAGGAGTTGGGGAAGTTTTTGAGGGATTAGTTATTTGAGGGGATTTTTACTTTATCAGGAAAAAGATTTAGGCATCATCGTGGATAATACATTGAAACCCTCCGCACTGTGTGCAACAGCAGCCAAGAAAGCAAATAGAACGCTAGGAATCATAAGGAAAGGAATGGAGAATAAAACCAAGGATATTATAATGCCTCTGTATCATTCCATGGTGTGCAGTTTTGGTCTCTGTATCTTAAAAAGGATATAGCTGAATTAGAAAAGATACAGAGAAGAGTGGCAAAAATGGTAAAGGGAATAGAAGGATACCCCTATGAGGAGAGGCTTAAAAGTTTGGGGCTTTTCAACTTGGAAAAGAGACGGCTGAGGGGGAGATATGATAAAGATCTATAAATTAATAAATGGAGTGAAACGGATAAATGTAGTTCAGTTTTCTATGACATCAAAAAGTATAAATCTAGAGGACACACAATGAAGCTACAATCAACCTGTTTAAGACTAATAAGAGAAAATATTTTTTTACTCAACGTGTAAATCAAACTCTTGAATTCATTACCAGAGGATCTATTGAAAGATGTCAATGTAGCTGTGTTTAAAAAGGTGTGGACAAGCTCCTGGAGGGAAGGTCCATATAACATTATTAAAGAGGACCCTGGAAATCCACTGCTTACCCCAGGACAAGCATTGTGGAACCTGTGTGCCTGTTTGGGAACCTGCCAAGTTCTTGTGGCCTAGATTGGCCGCTGTTGGAAACAGGATACTGGGCTTTATGAAGCTTTGTCTGACCCAGTAAGGCATTTCTTATGTTCTTATGTTTAATACTTTTTCACTGAAAGGGTGGTGGATGCTTGGAATGCCCTTGCGATGGAGGTGGTGAGGGCAAATGCAGTGTTGGAATTCAAAATGTCATGGGACAGACACAATGGATCCCTTTTATAGCAAGAACATAAAATCAAAGCAAACTTAAGTATCTTTTATATTCAATTAATAGAAGGGAGCTGACCTGCAAGGAGCAGCAGGTACAGCACTCTGGCCACCTTTCTGGGCAGACTAGATGGACCATACTGGTCTTTATCTGCCATCATATACTATATTACTATGCTTTTTTTTTGAGAATTATAGTGGCCTCCTTTAACTTTTACATTTATTTACTTTCCTAACAAAAAGGTTTGTTGCCTTTAAAATATCCTCCTTTGGTTTCTCCCACTATTTTTCTACAGCCCCCTGCTACTCTTGCTAACAACTCCTTGAAGTACTGTTCCATCTTTACAAAGTTAGCTCTCCTAAAAACTAAGACTTTCAATTTTGAATGGACTATATCAGCCCTTGTCCTAATATTTAACCACACTATCCAGTGATCACTGGATGCAAGATGATCACCCAGCATAACATTAGAAACACTTTCCCCATTCATAAGCACCAGGTCCATTAGGCCCTCTCAAGTGTGGGTTCTGTTACAAGTTGCTGGATTAGTTCTCCCTGTAGAGAATCCAGGATCTCCTTACTTCTAGATGACCCTGCAGCAGGGATTTCACAATCAAAATCTGGTATATTGAAATCACCTATCAGCAGCACTTCTCCTTTCATTGCAATACTGCAAATGTCTTCAATTAAATCTCGATCCACTTCTTCTGCCTGTGAAGGAGGTCTGTATATCAAACCAATGTATGTAATGGATGCTCCATTCTCTCTTTCCAGTTTAATTCACAGTGCCTCCTTCTGCCCTTGTAAACCCTGTAACGCTATAGCTTTAATATTATTTTTTTTCATATAATACCACTTCTCCCCTCTTTCTTCCTGCCTTGTCCCTCTGAATAAATTATAGCTTGGTAATTCCATTCCATTCTTGGTTCTCTGTGTTTCTGTAACCACCATTAAATCCAAGTCAACCTCTTTCATTAAAGCCTCAACATCTGGAATCTTATTTCCCATACTACGGATATTAATATATACCGTTTTCCAGATTTTGCCCTTTTTACCTATGTCTACAAAGGCATTTAATGTTATACTTATCTGAGGGCTTTTATTTACCTGGGGGCTTTCTTCGCCTGTGTCCAAGAAATCTAGTTTAAAGCCGTCTGTAGTAGCTTAGCTTGCTGAAGGCACTTTGACCCTTCTTGTATAGGCAAACACTGTCCCTACTCAGCAGTCCTTGGAAAATCATCCCATGGTCCAGGAAACCAAAACACTCTCAATAATATCATCCACTCAGCCATGAATTCATCTCTGGGATGTGAGTTTTTCTACCTCAGCCTTTACCCTCAACAGGGAGGAGTGAGGAGAATACCACCTGCCCACCTATCTGCTTCATCATTTCTCCTAAAGCCATAAAGTCATTCTTGATACAATTGGAGGGACACCTAGCAGTATCATTTGGGCTGACATTCATTTATTTAACAGGTTTTTTTATACTGCTTTATCATTTCAGTCACTTGGATGAGCAGCATCAGATAATAGTCAATAGGCTTGAAGAGTCTCAGCAAACTCTCAGATTTTGACACTTGGCAGACAGCACACTTCCTGGGACATTACGTCTGGTTGGCAGATGGACACCTCAATACCTCTCAGAAGAGAGTCATTAGCTACCACTACCCTTCATTTCCTTGTGGTCACCAATTCTATAATAACTAAATCTATATAACTTCTCATTCAACCTGTTCAACAGAGTTAAAAGATCTGAAAGAATTCTCCAGCTGATCTCAGATCAATACGTGCATCATCTGAGATCAGCTGGAGAATTCTTTCAGATCTTTTAACTCTGTTGAACAGGTTGAATGAGAAGTTATATAGATTTAGTTATTGGATATATTAATTCAGAAACATTTTAGACCCATTGTACGTTGTGTTATTACACCAATTCTATAATGTCAAGGTGTTTGAGTACCGGTTTCTTCTATTCCTGGGATGTTTTTTCTCTTCCACTTCCACTTCAATTCAAGAGATGGTGGAGTATTATTTATTTAACAGTTTTTATATACCGTCTTTCTACGATTCAAGACGGTTTACATGTAACGTAACTGACAGTATTGTACAACTGTTTACATAGAACAAGTTAACAGGCTACATAGGTAACATAAGAACTAAGGAACTAATGAACTAATAAACTATTTACATAAATTATTTACACTAATATGGATCATTTGTTTACATAAGAAGTAAGTGTGGGTCACTAGGATATCAATTGGGGGAACTAGTGAGAAGGGTATGAGTAGGGGGGGGAGGAACTAGGGTGGTAGGGAAAAATGTTCAAGGAAGAGGTGGGTTTTTAGTCTCTTTCGTAATTCTGCGTGGCTCACACAGTTACGTAGGTCATGGGGAAGGGTATTCCATAGGGATGGGGCATAGAGAGAGAAGGCCCTGTTGCTGGTAGATTGTTTAAAGTGTAATTTAGATGTAGGAATGGTTAGAAGATTTTTGGTGGAGGAGCGGCGTGTTCTTGTGTTGTTAGGGAAGGCAAGGAGTGGGGAAAGGCATGGAGCTGATTCTTTTGAGATAATCTTATGAATAAGGGTGAGCACTTTAAATTTGGATCGGAGTTGGATTGGGAGCCAGTGTAAGTTATAGAGGACAGTTAGTTATTAATCGTGCTAGTGTATTTTGGGCAAGTTGGAGAGGTTGGATGGTGGTCTTAGAGAGGCCATGATAGATAAGGTTACAATAGTCAAGTGAAGGGGTTGTGAGGGCCTGACAGACAGTACGGAAGGAGTTGGGGCTTAAGAGGGGCTTGAGGTTCCGGAGGGTGCGCAACTTCGCATAAATTGTATTAGTAGTTTTCTTTATGTGATCAATAAAGGAGAGGTTCTGATCAAGGATAATTCCAAGATATTTCACCTGTTTTTTTATAATGAGAGTGAGATCACCAAGGGTGAGTGTTGGGGGAGGGGTATATGAGGGGTTGGAGAATACTTGGAGGATTTCGGTTTTGGATTGGTTAATAAGTAGATTGTGTTGGGAAAGCCAGGATTTGAGATTAATTGGAGTGGAGGAGTGGCCTAGTGGTTGGGGCAAGGTACTTCAGGCCGGAAGGTCGGGGGTTCAAATCCCACTAGAGGACAGCAACCTTGGGCCGGAAGGACTGGGGTTTCTAGTCCCACAGGTGCTCCTTGTGGTCTTGGGCAAGCCACTTAACCCTCCATAGCCCATGTTCCCTGTAAATAGTTATTTCCAAGTTATAATGCCCTGTTCAATGTAAGTTCAGTTTGTTCAATGTAAACCGCACTGATGCAGAATAGCGCGGTATATAAGAGAATATAAATAAAAATAAATAAATAAATAAAATAAATAAAATTAGACATTCAGTTATTTTAGTGAAGTCAGGGTTAGATAGGCTAAATGGGATGAAGCACATCATATCATCAGCGTATAATTGGTACTGAATGCCGTCGTTTTGGAAAATTTTGCAGTCAGGTTGGAGGAAGATATTAAAAAGTAAGGCAGAGAGGCTAGATCTTTGGGGGACACCTTGCTTTAGCGTGAATGGGAGGGAGGTATCATTTCCAATACGGACCTGTTGTGTTCTGGAGTCTAGGTAGGAATGAAACCATTTGAGAGTTGTGCCTCTCAGACCTATTTCATGAAGTCTGGTTAGGAGTTGATTGTGGGGAAGAGAGTCAAAGGCAGCAGATAGGTCGAGGAATATAAGTAAGTATCCTTGGGTAGGGTTATGGGTATGTAAGTACAAAGAATCTAGAAGGGAGGTTAGGAGGGTTTCAACTCCGTGATTCTTTTTAAATCCATGTTGGTATAGGTCAAGGGGAGAGTGGTCATCAATGTAATCCTGTAGTTGGGCTTGGACAATTTTATCAGTAATCTTAGCAAGGAAGGGTATACTAGAGATGGGTCTATAGGAGGAGGGGGAGGTAGGGTCAAGTTTGGATCCTTTTATGATAGGGCGGATAGAGGCACACTTAAGTAGGGGTGGTATAGAACCAGACTGGAGGGAGGATTGTATAATGGTCAGGATGTAGGGGCTGAGGGATGTTCTGGTGGATTTGATCCAGGAGGTAGGGCAAGGGTCGAGGGCAGATGTTGATGCATTCAAACTGTTTATGACATTAGCTATAGTTTCTGATGTGACGGGGTGAAATTCATACCATGCGTTCTCTAGTAGTAGAGTGCTATAGTCTTCAGTTGGTTGGGGATTGCATGTTAGAGGGGGAGGGGGGAGGAATTTAGAGGCTAAGTGGTCGGCTATAGCCTGGGCGGATATTTTTGATGGTTGGTCATGTGGGAGGGGGTCTTTTATTAGAGATTTGGCGATGGAGAAGAGTTCTCTTGGTTTGTTGAGGGCAAGCTGGATTATATTTTCATTGTATTCTCTTTTATGATTAGTGGTTTCTGCGCAGTAGGATCGAAGTTTGGCTGTATAAGCATTGTGTACATCTGGGTCTTGTGTATGTCTCCATTTGCGTTCAAGACGTCTAAGCTCTCTTTTGAGGTTTCTCAGGTTTGTAGAAAACCAGGAGTTGTGGTGGGATTGTCAATTTTGCAGGATCTGATGACCTGTGACCATCTTCTTTCTGTAGCAAACCATCTTTATGCTGTCAGAGAGTTTGAATGCCTCAACAAGTATCTCATCAATGTACTTCTCGCTGTCACAGATGCTTCTTAGCATCACTACATCTTCTCTCAGCTCATCCACTTGTTTCATGAAGGCTTCAGTTTGCAGGCATCATGTACATGGAACCAGTCCTGCGCCTGGGATCTGGATGTCTGTCTGGACCGGGGCAGAAGATCTAATGGGAGCAATATCTCAGGAGTGCAGTGATTTCAAAGAGCTTGCCTACTGCTTTATACCTGAAGGTTAGAGGAGAGGAAAAAAAACTAGCAACAGAAAAAAGTTTTACCTAAGAACACAAAACGTTTCACTTCTGCAATACAGTCACAAAAATAAATCAGTAGGCAAAGCAACAGAAAAAATAAATATTAAAAATACAAAGGAGTGGAGGAGGAGCTTAGTGGTTAGCCTAGTGGCTTGGTAACCAACAGACCAGGGTTTGATTCCCACTAGCACTCCTTGTAGCCTTGGGCAAGTCAATTAACCCTCCAGTGCCTCAGAAAAAAGGCCTGGCAATCTACTTCCAGTCACACTGCCAAGAAAACCCAGGAGCTGCTGGATCACAAGGAGTCAGGACTGACTTGAAGACACCCACACAAAAATAAATATAGCCCCTTTAAGAACTCTCAGGTAGAGAATTTGTATTAAGAGCCACAGAATTACCTTGCTTTCAATAGAAACCCTCTAGAAATAGCTTTGGGCAGATTCTGGACATAATCATAATATCTCATTCACAGAGACAGGCCCTCTCCCATTAAAAAAAAAAGAAAAGAAAAACAAATTAGAAATGTGCAGACAAAAGCTGAAATAGGAACCGTAATAAACTAGACTCCAAATGCAGTGCATGTGATAAACATAGACTTAGACACAGGGGCGGCCCAAGGGGGGTGCGGGGCCATGTGCGGAGACTCGGTGCGGAGCCTCATTTGCATAAGGGGCCTCATTTGCATAAATATTTGCATAATGTTACCATACACTAACTTTTAGTAAACATGCCTCTTCATGAGTGTATGGATAAAGAAAGACTAAAAGATTTCTACATTACTATAATCCAGTGCCAACCGCCAGACACATTAGGAACTACTACAAAACACTGCCCATTTAGAACCCATAGCAAACCCACCGTATCCTAACAGCACTACCAGGACTCACAAAGCACCAGACCCTACCTATCAAAAGGCAACACTGCAAATATTAAACCAATACATTTCAGAGAATAACAATACATGACCTACTGAGGAAAGAGAACAAGTGGCAATGTCAAATAGGAATTACATAAACAGAATACCTCAGCTCAGTTACACATGCAGAACACAGACCATCACCAAATAAGGAATCACAATTTAAAAACAGGAAGACAATAATTAAACTGGGAACCCTAAAAGCCAAACTTGGAATTTACAACAACAATGTAGAAATAAAACTATTAATTAATTTCCTCTTGTACTAAACAAAGCACAGACGTTAATGATGCACATTTCTCAGAGCTAACATATTCCAGTTAATAAATTCAAAATAAAGAGATATCTTTGTACCTTTTGTGCATTTTTTTCAGTTGCAATTGTTTCAGCCACTTTCTTCTGGTTTATTTGTGTCTTCTGCTAACTCTCCATCGTCTGCTGTCCATTTGTCCTTTCTTCTCTCTTCTCTCTTCTAGTTTTTTTCCATTCTCTCTCTACATCTGCTTTAACATACTAATCTTTCTCCTTTTGCTCTTTCCTCATTCCTATTTCATCCACTCAATTTTTACCCGTCAATCCCTACTTAGTCTCCCAATACCCGGCCAATTGTAGATTTTTCTTCACTCCCACACAAAATATTTTTCCCCTCTCCATTTCACTCTCCCAGCCCCAACCCCTTCTAATCTCCCCCAACATCAGCTCCCTTCTAGTTCCAGCCCCACCCAGTATCCGCTCCCTTCTAGTCCCCGCATCAGCCCATTTCCAGTCCTGGCCCCCCATCAGCCCATTTCCAGTCCTAGCTCCCCCATCCATTTCCAGTCCTATCCGAGTCCCCTCATCAGCCCATTTCTAGTCCTTTCCTAGCCCCACCATCAGCCCATGTCAAATCCTAGCTCCCCTCCACTCAGCCCATTTCCAATCCAAACTCCCCATAAGCCTACTTCCAGTTCTAGCCCCTCCATGAGTCCATTTGAATCCAAGCCCCCACCACAGCCCATTTCCAATCTTAGCTCCCCCCAACACCCAATTCCCAGTCCTATCCTAGCCCATCAGCCCATTTCCTGTCCTAGCTCCCTCCCCTAAGAGCCCATTCCAAGCCCCCCTTCCACTCAGCCCATTTCCATTTCAAGCCCCCTTCCACTAAGCCCATTTCCATTCCAAGCCCCCCTCACCATCAGCTATTTGCAGTTCAAGCCTTCCCTTCCACTCAGCCCATTACCAGTCCTAGCCCCCCCTCCCACCCACCCATTACCAGTCCTAGCCCCCCATAGCCTATTACCAGTCCTAAGCCCCCATCAGCCCACTCCCAGTCCTGATCCCACCAGCTCATTTCCAGTCCTAACCTCCCATCACCCAATTTTCAGTTTAAGCCCCCCCCCATAGCCCATTACCAGTCCTAACCCCCCATCAGCCCACTTCCAGTCCTAATCCCATCAGCCCATATCCAGGCTTAGCTCCCCCATAGCCCATCACCACTCCTAACCCCCAGCCCAGCCCAGCCCAGCCAAGGGAAAATTTAAAATAAAAAAAAAGAAAAAGCTGTCAGCTGTCTGCTGCCGGGACCGCCACGGCAGAATCGAGTGTGCCGCGGGGCACCCCCTGCACGGCAGAGCCTGCCCTCCCCTGTATCAGCTCCCTCTTTCAGCTGCAGTCACACGCGCCGGCTTTCAGAGCGCGAAGGGACTAGTTTCCCTTTCGCGGCTCTGTTAAGCCCGCGGGGGCTGATGGGAACTTCCCATCAGCCCCCGCGGGCTTAACAGAGCAGAGAGGGAGAAACTCTCCCCTCGCGCTCTGAAAGCCGGCGCGTGTGACTGCAGCTGAAAGAGGGAGCTGATACAGGGGAGGGCAGGCTCTGCCGTGCAGGGGGGGGCCCCGCGGCACACTCGATTCTGCCGCAGCGGTACCGGCAGCGGCAGCAGACAGCTGACAGCTTTTCTTTTTTTTATTTTAAATTTTACTTTTAAATCAGAATGTTTTTTGCGCGGGGCCCCCTGAAACACGGGGCCCTGTGCAAAAACATTCTCACTCAATGGACGGGCCGGCCCTGCTTAGACATGATTTCTCTTGTAATAAGCAAAATACAGAGATACACATTTCACAGTTTGGCATTGGCCAGTCTTTGTGTGACCTTTCTTCTCGCAATTAATCTTCTAGTTCCTGCTCAGCCCCCATGCATTCTTCCACTCAAAGCCAGGCCCTAATTCTCTCAATCTCACTCAGTCCTCCAGTGTCTGCTTGACCCTTCCCCTCTAACCTGTTCTCTGAGTCCCACGATCTCTCCTTAGGAATATTTCTCTTCTATCCCATTTCCAAGTCTGTACTAATCCCATCCTCCAGGTCTAGGGTTGCCAACTGGCCTGTTTTCAGCTGGGCTGGCAGGTTTTCCCATGGCCAGGCCGGTTGCTGGCAGAGAGCAGAAACCGGCCTTTGAAAAGCCATGTTTTTGCTCTGGCCACGAGATCAGGAGCGGCCAGAGCAGAAAAACGATTTTTTTCTTCCACGATCCACGATCCCCCCTTGTAGCTGCTGCTCCTGTTTCTTATAGAGCAGCGGCTGCAATAAAGTTAATTTAAAAGGAAAGACACCTGTGAGGAGCCCTCCGGTCCTATGAAACTCCTTCTGCAGCGCCCGCCCCCTCTGACATCACTTCCTTTTCAGCCCAGGTGCTACAGAAGGAGTTTCATAGGACCGGAGGGCTGCATTAAGGGGGAGGGGGTAAAGCTGCATGGGGGGGGCAGAAGGCTCCTCACAGGTTTTCTATTCTTTTTTAACTTAACTTTATTGCAGCCGCTGCTCTGTAAGAGGGCAGGAGCAGTGGCTGCAAGGGACGGGTGTGAAACTGCACTAGGAGGGGGAAGCTGCACTAGGTGGGGTGAAGCTGCACTGGGAGGGGGGGGAGGGCGTGGAAGGCTCCGCACAGGTTTAATTTTCTTTTTAACTTAGCTTTATTGCAGGCGCTGCTCGGTAAGAAACAGGAGCAGCAGCTGCAAGGGGAAAGAGGTGGCAGAAGGAACTGACAGGTGGAAGGTGAGGGCTGTAAAAAAGCTGAAAGAGGGGGGAAGGAGGTGGCAGGAAGGGACTGACAGTGTGAAGGAGGTGGCTAGAAGTGAGCTGAAAGGGGGGGAGGAGATGGCTGTAAAGAAGCTGACAGAGGAGGTACAGAGGGGGCTCAAAGGGAGCTGACACCTGGGAATGGTACTGGTAAGTGAGTGGGTAATGGGGAGGGGGCACTGGGACTGGAAAAAGGATGATGGAAGGAAGTGAAGAAAAGAAAAGAAAAAAAAAAGAAGAGACAAGAAATGGTAGATGAATATAGACCATAGAAAGAGAGATAAAAGAAGAAGGGAAAACGGAAGCCTCAGATCGGAACCAGCATGATCAGAGAATAAAATTGTCAGACAACAAAGGCAGAAAGAATAATTTTATTTTCAATTTAATGTTTGGACTTTGTACTACCGTTATATTTTATACAGTATGGGGAACTGCATCTCTTATTTATCTGCTATTGCACTGCATGCAGAGTCATAAGAACATAAGAACATAAGATATGCCATACTGGGTCAGACCAAGGTCCATCAAGCCCAGTATTCTGTTTCCAACAGTGGCCAATCTAGGTCATATGTACCTAGCAGTTTCCCCAAGAGACACAAGTTCCACAATGCTTGTACTGGGTCAAGCATTGATATCTTCGGTCACTTCTTAATAATGGTTTATGGACCTTTCCTCCAGGAACTTGTCCAAACCTTTTTTAAACCCAGCTACACTAACAGCCTTTACTACATCCTCTGGTAACAAATTCCAGAGTTTGATTACACGTTGAGTGAAAAAATATTTTCTTTTATTAGTCTTAAATAGTTTATCCTGTAGCTTCATTGCATGTCCCCTAGTCTTTCTATATTCTGATAACGTAAACAATCGATCTACGTTGTGACGCTGTAGCAGTGCCAGAAGCTATAGGAACAGATAGTGACCCGGTGGAAGGTCCGGGTACTGCAGTTAAAGGCAAGATTTTCCCTTCTCAGCACAAGATGCACATGGCTAATCAGCTAACACAGCTCACCTCGGGGGAGGGGAGAAGCAGAGTTGCTGATTGGGCACGCCCTAGCAGGAGGCGGGTTCCCCAGAGCAGAGGCAGCTTGTTAAACAGGAAGAAGGAAGACAGAAAGAGAAAGAGAAAGAGAACGAGAACAGGAACAGGAATGAGAGACAGAACCAGCCGAGGAGGTGGAAGGAAATACAGGAAACAGACGAAGCAGATGTGTGCTTTAGAGACGGAGCAGTGCAGAGACAAAGGAAGCATCTTGGAAGGCAGGAAGTAGCCTTAGATACCAGAACCTTTGACTTTGAAGGAGAAACGCTCCCCATCTGCAATTCCAGGAGAACGCTTGCCAAGCCAAGAAGCAGGTACCAGGGAGACTCAGTGCATGGAAGAACCTTCTGGGAGCCAGAGAAGGGTGAGGCACTGAGAGACCCAGGGGTAAAGCCTATGCTTTTGGAACAGAGAGCTGACCCGTGGAAAGAATGGCAGACTGCTAAAGAACATTCAGGCATTCCTCAACACAAGGTACAGGGTGTCTTTAATTCTGATAACAGCTTTTATGAAAAGCCAGACTGTGTGAATGCTTATTTTAAAACCCAGGGCAAACCCAGGTTTTATGAGGGCAGTTGGCTGCAACCAGAAGCTCATTCAGATAAACCCTGCTTTTCTCCTCAAACTGCTGACAGAGTTAGCAAGCAAGCTAGCTACAAGGATGTAGCAGATATATTTGCTAGAGATATATGCCAGAAGGCTTTAGGAGGTTCTAAGTTTGAATTGCTGTCTAAAAATCCTTCACCTGCAAATGAACTGACTTACCCAGCACTTGCTGACAGAGACAAGTGGGGGAGGGGTAATTCCAGTGCACTGAATGAGCATAGTAAGAGAGACAGCATTGTTTGTTTGCCTGAAGAGAAACCCACAAGCTATCACTCACCCCAGGAAGGAGTTAATTCCCCGCCTAGCCCATATAGCAAGCAGGCTGAAGCACTCCTGAAAGAGTTTAAAGATTTTCTAGACAAACGTACTATTCCTGGACAGAAAGTAGTTGAATCAGTACAGAGCCCAGAAGCACAAGTGCCATTGGTTCTTCCCTTACCAATGGTGGATTTGAATCAGCCAATGGACTGCTCGACCTGTCTCATAGACAAAGAATAGTCAAGCAAAGCTTGTGTGGTCATTCGTTATAATATGCTGAAATGCATGCTGTTTAAGTTCCTTACCTGAAGAGCTTAGGAAGAGATAAGAATAAGCTGAAGCATAAGTTAGTTACAGTGCATGAACTTTATTATTTGCTCTTTGTTTAAGTGATGTCAAGGTAAAGCTCACATGACAGGAATGTGAACTCCTGTGTTAAAGGACAGTTTTGAACACAGTATTGGAAAAAGCCTGTTTTCCTTTTGTTCTTGTTTTGGCTACAAAAGTATATTCCTTTACGCCTGTTCCATTCCACCAAGGAGCGGGAGAAATAAATCCTTATGTAAAAAAATATTCTTTATACCTGCCTTGTCATTCGACCTTCACAACTACAACTTAACCTCAAGGCACACCCCTCCCCAAACCCTCAAGGTCAGGGAGCGGGTGTTGGCTATAACGTTTACCCGTTCCACTCCGTTTATTAATTTATAGACTTCTATCATATCTCCCCTCAGCCGTCTCTTTTCCAGGTTAAAGAGCCCTAACCTTTTTAGCCTTTCTTCATAGGAGTATCCTTCCATCCCCTTTACCATTTTGGTGGCTCTTCTCTGAACCTTTTCTAAAATCGCTATATCCTTTTTAAGATACGGCAACCAGAATTGCACACAATATTCAAGGTGCGGTCTCACCATGGAACGATATAGAGGCATTATAATATCTTTTGTTTTATTTTCCATTCCTTTCCTTATCATACCTAGCATTCTATTTGCTCTCTTGGCCGCCACTGCACACTGGGCCGAGGGTTTTAACATGGTATCCACAATGACGCCTAAATCTTTTTCCTGGGTGGTGGTTCCTAATGTGGACTTCTTGGGGTTTCAGTTAAATTTTTGTCTATATATTTCTCTTTTTGTTTTGTGCTCATTTATTGTTGAAGATCTGTCTGTATTGTGTGTGTGTGTGTGTGTGTGTACAACCAATGCTGCATATTCTGTCAGTATAGAATTTCTGTTTAAGAATGTGTAGAAGTCTTGCTTGTTCAGTTTGCACATTGCCCTCTCTGCAATTTTATTGGGGACAGGAGATGGAGTAAGGGTGGGGTGGGGGCAGGGAAAGGGTGGAGTTGGGCGGGGTAGGGGCGGAGCATGACTAGCCACAGTTGGTGTTTTTTTTCTCTTTCAAAAAGTTTGCAACCCTATCCAGGTCCCTGAGTCTTGTTATCACTTTGCTAGGCCTCTACTTCTCCCCTTATTCCAGCCTTACCCTCCGCACCTATTGCCATTTTTTTTCTCTCTAAAACTCTCTCAGTCAACCAGGCCTCCTTCACTCATCCAATCTCTGAATCTTTTCTCTCATTCTCATTCTCCCATGCTTCCCCCTCATTTCAAAATTCCTGCTTAGTCTTCTATTCCCTACTCACTCACCCACCCACCCTCTTGGTCTCTGCTCTTTTCTCCCCATCACACCTCCTGGTCTCTACTCACTCCCTATATTCCAGAGATCTTTCTCCACAGTCCCTGTTCTCTCTTTATTTATTTCATAAGTAGCAGAAATGGGCCTTGTACTCAGGACTGCTTTTGCTTATGAGTGCCCTGTTAAGTAGGGCCTGAGGGCAAAAGGGTCCTGGGGGTGGCAATGGTCCACATTCTCTCTCCTCCTTTCTCTTTCAGCCACCTCCCCTCCTGCTCTTGTCCCCTCCCCCACCATCAATTCCCTCCCCCAACTCTCTCCACTAATTATTTTTCCTCTTCCTTCCACCCTTGACCCCCCCCCCCCCCGGGTCTCACTCCCTCATCCCTCAACGTTTTCTCCCCTGAGCTGTATTTGCCCTACCCATCTCTCACCCACACTCCTCCGTCCCCCCTAGTCACTCTCTTTCCCTTTTCCCCTCTTCCTCACATTCTATCTTTCTCCACCCCTTTATTCTTACTTTTAAATTCCAGAGAGCTTCCTTTCCCTTCTACCCTTCCCTCCCCCTCCCCCAGCTTCTCATCCTTTTTTTGGCTTTCTTGCATTGTCCTTTGCTATGGCTGAGGCCTTGCTACATTCCTCTTCTCGTAGGGGATGGAGTCCCTGCTGGTAGGCACCACTGCCCTTCTCTGCAGCAGGGGTCTTGATATATTCCTCTGCCAGGGAGGGTAGGGCATAATCTGCTCTTAGTCACTGGTGGCCACCCTTCCTTCAGTATCAGCAGGCAAATGGGTCCCTACTGGCACAATAATGATAATGCCTTGGTGGGAGTTCCTATCACAGGAAAGTATAGGTTTATTCTCACAAACACAAACAAATCTATGCATATAGATGGGCAGATAGATGGCTGGACTCAGACAGAGAGATGGGCACTTTCCTATAAACACTATCGCTTAGACAAAATGCACCTAAAAAGTACAGTAGCACTCAGTTTGAGCTGTACCAGTTAATAGAGGTGGTCTGTAGTTTATCTAGGCCACTGGCAGTGTTCTTGTCCTTCAGTATAATTCCTTTCAATACACTTATTTTTTTCTTAAAAGTACATATGCAGTAATTATACAGTGCTGAGCAGGTAAATGTTATTCTCTATATAGTCCCTTTGTTGCTAAGCAGCAGCATTCAATAAACTGCTATTTTAGTCAATATGCTTCTAAAGGACACACAGTGCTGTGGAGTAATGGTGAGGGAAGTGAGACAGATAAATCACAATCCACTCGCTTGATTTGATGTGTGCTTAGAGGAGCAGCAGCTTCTGATCTCACGTCTTGACATTTCGTTATTCCATTTGTTCTGTTGCTGAGAGATGGCTGTTCCATACTTTTACCCTTTCTTTCAGGCAGTATGCCCTTCTTTCAGTCACAGAGAGGAACCATTTATAACGTAGGAAAATAAATGAGAAGTGACCAGACCTTGCAGTCTCTGTGTCTTTCGCAGCAGTGCGTATTTATTTTATCATTTCCTGGTTTTGATCTGAAGTGTGGTGTGCGCCTCATCCATCAGTCTCGCCTGCAAAAGGCATGAACATGTGTAATGGGAGAAACAGCATTGATCTTTTCTCATTGCATTGAGTTTCTCCTAGAAGTAAAAAACAAACAAACAAACAAATAAATAAAATACACCAATTAGATTGCCATCTTAGAAGCTGTAAAATAAGGTTTCAAAGTTCTGGCACCTATGAGTTAAGTACCACAGTCACCAAACTAAAACCAGTGCAACACATTTTATTGAGTTTATTTGACAGAGACAAAATATCCTCAATGGGCCACTATGGTATAACTAGTATACAACAAACTACAAAAGAACTTGATGCATTACTTTACTATAAAAATAGCTTGAACATTAGAATTTGAGTTTAAACTTAGTGATGCAGATACGATTACAAAGTCCAGTCTGTATTTATCAAAGGATACCTTCCAGGCTAGAGCAGTGAGCTGATGAGCAGGGAACATCTTTTACATGGGCCTGTGCAGCTCTGTGTATGCCTTGTAGCGCTATATAAATGATCAGTAGTAGTAGTAGAATTAGGGAAGCCCCGTTCAAATCTCATTGCCACTCCTTGTGATGTTGGATAAGTCACTTAATCCTCCAGTGCCTCAGGTAAAAACTTAGGGGCAAGTATGCTAAAGTGCTGAAATTTAGCTCGCAGTTATGCCGTGGTGAGGTGTACTAGGCATTTCAAATGCAGGAGGTGCAGACACGGTAGGGAGATAATGCCACGGCAGTCATGTGGTCATTGCGACTTGCAACCAGTGTGCATGCATGCTGTGAAGTCACACGTTAGGTGTGCCCTGAATTTGCTTGCTACCAATGCAATGGTATGGGTGGCAATAGACAACCAAACCCCTGCAGAGAGAGCAGACAGCAATACATGGCCCTCCACCCCACTAACAGTGAGCAGCGAAGGAAAAAGAGGGCTGAACGGGGAATAGGCACATCCTGCTTTACAGCTTTGAACTATGGGCCAAAAGTACAAGTCTTGAAGGACCAGAAAAGGGGACTGTTACTGCTGGAGAGAGATCTGCAATTGTGAGTATATACTTCTGGGAATTATCTGAAAGGAATTCTTTCTATTAAAGCTATTTAATCTGTGAACCCACTATTTTTTGTTAAATCAGTGAGGGCCTAGTAGCAGCAGTTTAAATTTAAATTTAAAACACAGAAGAGAACTTTCTGGTTACATTTCATACCCAACAGAGAGCTTGTAGTTTTAATTTAATAGTCACTCAGGGCCTAGTATCAGCAAAGTACTTTTAGTTTAAATTTAAAACACAGAAGAGAGCTTTCTGGTTAAATTTGGAACCCAGCAGAGAGCTGTAGTTTAAATTTAATAGTCAATCAGGGCCTAACATCAGCAAAGTACTTTTAGTTTAAATTTAAAACACAGAAGAGAGCTTTCTGGTTAAATTTAGAACCCAGCAGAGAGCTTGTAGTTTAAATTTCATAATAAGTTAGAGCCTAGCAGCAGCAAACAGCTATAATTTAAATCAAATAAGAATATAGCTTACCTCAGCAGCACAGGACAAGGTACTGTGTAGCAGCCCTCTTTTAATAAGTGAAAAATACTATCTTGGAAGCCCAGACCAGCTGTATTCCACGCTTTAAGAAAAGTGGAAGGAAGTCCAAAAAACTGCCAGCATGGTTTAAAGGTGAGGTCAGAGAGGCTGTTGTTGCCAAAAAAGCATCTTTCAGGAAATGGAAAAAAGAGCCAAACTACGAAACCTGGAAACAACACAAGCACTGGCAAGTCAAATACAAGGCATTGATAAAGCAGGCAAAGGTAGAATTTGAGAAGAAGCTTGATGAAGCTACAACCATTTGGAATACAATCATAAAATCAGCATCTAAACCGTTACACAATACACCAAAAAAATACCAGGTTAGATCTTCAGAAAAATGGTACACAACTGAACTAGCCCTCATCAAAAAAAACCTTCGAAAAATTGAAAAAGAATGGCGAAAAACAAAAACACCTGACCTAAGAGACCTATACTTTACAAATCTCAACACTTACAGGTCAGCAACAAACAATGCCAAAAAACAATACCATGCGAAGATCCTAAATAAAGCCATTAATCGGCCTAGAGAATTGTTTGAGATAATAAAATCTTTATCTAAAGCCCCCATAGATAATCACCAATCAGCCTTAATTAACTTACAAGACTTGGCAGACTATTTTGCTAGCAAACTTAAATCATCTATGATACCTACACCCTTCAATACTACCCCATCCTCTAATAACCACACCTGGAATACTTTCCAACCAATAGATAAGAAACAGCTACTCAATATAATATCGAAAATCAACACAACCACATCCATACTTGATCCCTGCCCAGTTCTCTGGATCAAACAAACTAAGCAGGAACTAGCACCCATTATCCTAAATATAGTGAATCAATCTCTCCTGCAAGGGGTATTACCTAAAGAGCTAAAACTATCTGCAATCCACCCTATATTAAAAAACAAAACACTAAATATTAATGACCCATCATCCTATCGTCCAATTGCTAGCATCCCTTTCCTAACAAAAATCATAGAAAAAGCTGTACAATTACAGCTACAAGATCATATAGACACTTTTGCCCCTCTTGATGAACACCAATACGGTTTTCGCCCTTTTCATGGTGTCGAAACCCTGCTCATTGCACTTCTTGACACTCTTAACAAAGGTTTGGACAATTCAAAACAAGCATTCATCTTAGTTTTCCTTGACATATCAGCTGCATTTGACAGCATTAATCACAACATACTTATTTCAAGACTTAAACAAATAGGATTACTGAAAACTACGTTAGACTGGTTTAAATCATACATATCCGATCGATCACAATATGTTCAACTTAACCAATCATCGTCGTCCCCATTCCCACAAGAACAAGGTATACCCCAAGGCTCTGCACTATCTGCCTTACTATTTAACATATACCTCCAGCCAATATGTACCATATTCAAAAAATACAAGATAAACTATCATATATATGCGGACGACATTATGCTATTCTCTGAGTTTAGCATAATTAACCCAAATCACACCAAGCTAATAAACTGCCTTATAGAAGCTGAAGAATGGCTTCGATCAAACAACTTATCTATTAATCTCAGAAAAACAGAGGTACTAATAGCAACAAAAAACACAAAATACACTCCCCCATCTGACATTAAAATCCTGAATACGACTCTCCCAATCAAAGAAGAAATAAAATATTTAGGAGTTATTATTGACAAAACCCTTAGTTTTACAACACACATCAGAAAACTAACAAAAACAATCTACTACAAACTGCGCTCTATACAACAATTAAGACCACTATTACAAGATGAAGACTTTAGAACCGTTACACAAGCTTTGGTCATACCACATTTTGATTTTTGTAATAGAATACTTCATGGTATAACTAAGAAGAACATCAAAATCATGCAAATGGCCCAAAATGTAACAGCAAGAGTTATATTCAAAGCCAAACTATCTGATCATATCACTCCTATTCTATACACACTACACTGGTTACCCATTTTCAGTAGGATCCAATACAAAATATTATTAACCACTTTTAAATTAATTAATAATATTGCCCCATCATACTTAACTACTCTTCTTAACAGCCCAATAGAAAATAGGATGAGACGGAGAAAAACCTTAACACACTAGCAGTCCCAGATCTAATAAAGAAAACAAAACACTCAACTAGTAACAGTGCCTTTTCGTTTGTTGCTCCAATATTGTGGAACAACCTTCCAGACCAATTAAGAGAAACTAAAGATCTACTAACGTTCAGAAAAGATCTAAAAACCCATCTATTCAGCCAACACTACAACAATGAAGAAACATTTGTAGTTTCCCAACCACCATAATCATTTTATTCACCCTTTCCAAATCTATAACTACAACATAAACAACGTCATCCTCAAACGATAATTAACTTAATAATGTTTCTTCCCACCTATAAATACAAATAAAAATCAAAGCAACCCTTGATACCTGTTATACAGTTTAAATGTATTATACAGTTTAATTGTATTATAGTTCAATAATTGTTCCTGTTATATTGTAATACATTTTTGTTACACAATTATAATGTAATATAGTTTAATAGTTTAATAATCTTTACGTTATATTGTAATACACTAATCTGTTCCTTACAATTCATGTTATAATGTAATATAGTTTATAATGTTCTATGTATCTGTTTTGACTTTTTGTTGTAATGTAAACCGCTGCTGATCCTTGGAAGCAGCGGTATTTAAAAGCTGTTCAAATAAAAATAAAATAAAATAAATAAATAAAAACGCGAAATAAAGATTTTTTCAAGTACATTCGTAGCAAAAAAACTGTGAGAGAGTCAGTTGGTCCATTAGATGATAGAGGAGTTAAAGGGGCACTAAGAGGCAACAAGGCGATAGTGGAGAGACTGAATGAATTCTTTGCTTCGGTCTTTACTGAGGAAGATGTAGGGATATTACCCATGACTGAAGTGGTATTTAAAGGTGCAGAAGAATTGAAGGAAATATTGATACGTCGGGAAGATGTATTACAACTATTAGATAAACTGAAGAGTAGCAAATCACCTGGGCAGGATGGTATACATCCAAGGGTGTTGAAAGAACTGAAATATGAGATTGCAGACCTGCTATTAGTAATCTGTGAACTATCATTAAAATCATCTCTAATACTTGAAGATTGGAGGATCGCCAATGCAACACCAATTTTTAAAAAGGGTTCCAGGGGTGATCCGGGAAACTACAGACCAGTGAGCCTCACATCAGTACCGGGAAAAATGGTAGAAACCATCATAAAGAATAAAATTACTCAGCATGTAGATAGTCATGGCCTAATGGAAGACAGCCAACATGGCTTTAGACAAGGAAGATCTTGTCTTACTAATCTGTTATGTTCTTTTGAAAGTGTGAATAAACAGGTGGACAAAGGTGAGTCAGTTGATATATTGTATCTGGACTTTCAGAAAGCCTTTTACAAGGTCCGTCATCAGAGACTTTTGGCAAAACTAAAGAGTCATAGGATAGGACGCAGTGTACTACTGTGGATCAGGAACTGGTTAAAAGATAGAAAGCAGAGGGTAGGGCTAAATGGCCAATTTTCCCAATGGAGAAAGGTGAATAGTGGTGTACCCCAGGGATCTCTGCTGGGTCCGCTGCTTTTTGACATATTCATAAATGACCTGGAAAGTGGAATAACGAGTGAGGTTATCAAATTTGCAGATGACACAAAACTATTTAAAGTTGTTAAAACCCAAGAGGATTATGGAAAATTGCAAAACGATCTTGATAAATTGGAAGACTGGGCATCAAAATGGCAGATGAAATTTAATGTGGACAAGTGCAAAGTTATGCACCTAGGGAAGAACAACCCAAACTATGATTACACAATGCAAGGTTCCACATTAGGAACCACCACCCAGTAAAAAGATTTAGGCGTCATTGTGGATAACATGTTAAATCCCTCGGCCCAGTGTGCAGCGGTGGCCAAGAGAGCAAATAGAATGCTAGGTATCATAAGGAAAGGAAAGGAAAGACCGCACCTTGAAAATTGTGTGCAATTCTGGTTGCCGTATCTTAAAAATGATATAGTGTTATAAGAAAAGGTTCAGAGAAGAGCCACCAAAATGGTAAAGGGGATGGAAGGATACTCCTATGAAGAAAGGCTAAAAAGATTAGGGCTCTTTAGCCTGGAAAAGAGACGGCTGAGGGGCGCTATGATAGAAGTCTATAAATTAATGAACAGAGTGGAACGGGTAAACGTAGATCGATTGTTTAAGGTATCATAATATAGAAAGACTAGGGGACATGCAATGAAGCTACAGGGTAAACTATTTAAGACTAATAAAAGAAATTTTTTTTTCACTCAACGTGTAATCAAACTCTGGAATTTGTTACCAGAGGATATGGTAAAGGCTGTTAGTGTAGCTGGGTATAAAAAAGGTCTGGACAAGTTCCTGGAGGAAAGGTCCATAAACCATTATTAAGAAGGGACCCAGATATCAATGCTTGACCCAGTACAAGCATTGCGGAACCTGTGTCTTTTGGGAAAACTGCTAAGTAAACATGGCCTAGATTGGCCACTGTTGGAAACAGGATACTGGATTTGATTGACCTTGGTCTGATCCAGTATGGCATATCTTATGTTCTTATGTTATGAGGCGGGTAATGCAAATCAGGAAAACCAACACATGTATACTCACCAGGCTGCAGCCTTTTTTTGTGGGAGATAGGGTACAAATGCAGCAACTGAAAAAGCAGGGGAAGGACAGAGTATCAGTAGTGGTGCCATGAGGAATGGCCGTAGGAGCCCCTCTTACACTGAATCACCCAGGGTACCTGCCTGTCCAGGCTGCATTGGACAGGTTAACATGCTTTGCTGAGGGGGTTCTCAATGTCCATTCTTTTTTACATCTGGCACAGTATCGTAGTGTAACCCACCCTTAAGGGGTTAAGTTTTTTTACTAGAGTGTGCAGCGCCTGAGGAGTGTGTGGATTTGAATTTGGAGGTGATGGAATGTTTGAGTTAGATAAGTTTTAAAGGATTTTAGATTTTGGGTTGTTTAGAGGGGTTTTTGATGTGTGAAACATCCAAATTGAGATTGTGCCATTCATTTTCATGAAACATGCAGTTGAGAATAAAACTGATTTTTTCCTGCAGAATTTGGAATGGGTTCTACTGCTTCATCTGCATATTCCATAAACATGCTTCTGATTGGCTAAGGGATCTATAAAACAAATTGATGATGTCAGCAGAGTCATCGTCTCCTAGACAACAGAAAGAAAGTTTTTGTTTTGGTTTGTTTTGATGAGAGAGAGGTTTGTTTTTGAACAGAGAGAGAAAAACAACAGTTTGGGCTGTGCTGAGAGATGTGCTGTTTATGCTATTGTAAAAGTATCAATTGGTGATACTTTGTTCTGAAGAGTGGAACTGGAGCTGGGTTTTAGAGACATCAGGCTAAGTAAGTGAATATCCTGATTTGGAGAGGTTTTGAACAGTGTTGGTTGAGACACTGCTGTTAGTGAAGCCAGGGGCTTTGACTGAAGATTTCTTGGGAGTCCTCTATAAGAAAGAGACAGAGTGGAATTGTCAGAGTTTTCTTTAAAAGAACTGTGCTATTCAGTAGCCTGTATTAAGAAGTGTCTGAAGCCTTAAAGAAAACCAGCACAGTATGTGATTGCCTGCTGTGATAAAGAGAAATGAACCTGGAGCTTGGAATGTATAAATAACTACTTTGTTTGTGGAAGTGTCTGTTTGAAATGAAGCTCTGTTAAAAGATAGGGTAACACTGAAGAACAGGCTTCCTTAGTTAAGAATATTTAAGTATATGTTGTTTTACCTAGTGTGCAATAGCATTGTTAAAGAAATGGAATGAAGCTAAACATTGTGGAATGAACATGTAGAGCTGTTACTCTGAGTTCAAGACTGAATAAATTAGGTGCTAGGTGTGATCTATGAAAGAGGGGGTTTATTAAGCACTTCAGCAAGCGACTAAAGTTCAGACAGGTGACTTTTAGCTAGGGACTTTGTTTAATTTAATTTTTTTTAGTTACAGAAATTAATAAAGTTTGAGGAATAATAGTAAATTAGAATGGTATGTGTCAACAGTAGGGAATAGTTAGGGTTTTGCCTCCTTTTATTTTCTTTAAGTTAGGGAGACAGGTACACCGGATTCCAAGGATCCTGAGGTGTGGTGGTTCCTGCTGAAATCTGGGCCCCAACACTTCAACCTCACCGTCATCTGGATAAAGAAACCTTACCTGAACGTCAAACTAAAGCTAAGTGAAGCACTGGACTTGAGTTTTGTAGTTTTAACAAGGAAAAGGAAAGCAAAGAAAAGAGAGCAAACTATTCTTATTTGTTAATCATATAATACGTTTTCACTCTAAGGAAAAGTAAAACTACAAAAAGCCTCTGAATTTATGAGATAACAACTGAAGTTGAGAGAGAAATACACTTTAAATGCTGCAGTAGTCAGAAAAGTTGCTGAACTGTTTAGAATAGTTAGGGTTACCTTTATAAGAGTTGTAATGTGTTGTGATTGATACTTATCTGTTAATACAATAAATGATGAAATGTAAGATGGGTTATTCTTTTATGTCCACTTAAGAAACTAGAAAAATAATTTCAGCGAGAAGTTCAACAAAGTGTTAGAACCTGCATAAAATAAATATTAAGACACTTTGCTGTAACTTCATTGGTAAACTTTATACATAACATCTGAGTTTACTTATTGTAAACTTCCCCAGTACATTTTGAAGGTACTGGTGTGTACTGTGCCTTCCCCCTTTGCAAGTCTGGTGATACCGCCTCCCCCCCTACGGCCACTGACTGCACAATTTAGTAAGGAAGCTACATCAGGGCGTGTATCGCGAGTTTGCAAGGAGGGGTGGGTTACAGGTTTTAGGCATAGTCGGCAGGATATTGTGATAAAGTTTTTGGGGGTATAGTAGTGAGTGGTAATTTCAATTGGTGACTCTGACCTTTCTTAGATGTAGTTGGTTAAGGTGAATAACTTACAAGCATTAGAAATTTTTGGTTAACTCTGGAAGAGCACTACAATAAAGTTTGATTTGGGCGTGTTTGAAAATTATTTTAGTCGGGAGGGTAAGTTCTGTTTCGCAAAAACATTTGTTTCCTTAAAAATAAAAAAAAAAGGTTATTGGAAGATGGAAGTGGGAGCTTGAACAAGTGGAACTTGAATACCACAGATTATCACCAACACAGTAGTAATCCCTCATGAACAGATGATTCCAGAATTTTCAGGGTTCCAAAAGGAAATTTCTGATTTAACTGTGGAAGATTGGATAGAGAAAGTGAGAGTTAGGATGAGAATTTTAAAAATATCTCCGGAAGACTAAGTGGACGTATTCAGAGATCATCTGAAAGGCCTTGCAGCTGATACAGTGAAATATTCTCTATCTGTACCGTGGAGGAGATTTTCAAAATGTTAAGACAGGTGTACATGGATAAGGTTGCCTTAGGAATAAGGATACAAAAATTCTACAACGCTAAACAGGAAGAGAACGAAACTATTCGAGTTTATGGGTATAAACTGCAACAAAAAATGGATGTAATTTTAAAAAGGGATCGGAGAAGAATGGGAACGCCAGAGGAAACCTTAAAAGAACAGTTCATTCTGAGGTTAAGAGATGCCATATTGAAAAGGGAAATCACTAAACGAAATAAAAACAACCCAGGAATGGAATTTTCAGAACTGTTACAGGCCGCCATAAGGTGGGCAGGAGAAGAGAGAGTTCCAGCCATAGTAGAGCCGAAGAAAATTCTCCAGAGGCCTAGAGAAGATGCGGGTGATGGTGCAAGTAGAGATACCACTGCAGCAATGATTGGACAACTGACCCGGTTGTTTATTCAGTGGACTGAGCGACAAGAGCAAGAGTGGGAGATGCAGAGACGAGAAAGGTGGAATAGAGGGATACGGAAGGAATATAATGACGGTAGAACCAGTGTTCCTCAAGCCATGAGGAGAGATTTTGTTCCTGGAGAAAGATCAAGGAGGACATCCACAGAACAAATCATTTGTTTTAAATGTCAAGAATTGGGACACATAGCTCGACAGTGCAGGAGTGAAAAATATCAGCAAGTACCTCATTCAGACAGTGGAAATGGGAGTTTAAATAGTAGTGGTATACCAAGTACCAGTAATGAATCGCTTAGAAGAAGTCAACTGAGTGATACCGTGGATAAAGAGATTGGACGAAAAGCTGTGGTAAGAGGAGAAGTGACTGAAAACAAGGGAGACAAATCTGAAGAGAAATTATTTGGGGAACAGGCGGTGGGTCCAAGTCTGCTCCTTAAAATGAAAATTAATGGAATTGAAATAACTTGTACCGTTGATACTGGGTCGAGCGTATCCACTATCTTAGCTAGTTTTTTTTATAAAAATTTTCCTGATCTGTATTCTCTTCAGGATGCCTCACAATTGAAGTTAATAGCTGTGAACGGAACTGAACTCCCAGTTCTAGGGTACATTGATGCTGACGTGCAGTGCTTAGGACAATTGGTTCCAGTAAGATGCATATTCGTAGTTCAAGACAATTTCAGGAATGGAAGAATGGAAGAAAACACAGCTCAAGGCATCGTGGGAATCAATGTGTTGAGGCACTTGGAAGGACTGTTTCGGGATTTATCCTGTTTTACATTGGAACCAACAAAAATTTCAACTGTAATCATGGAAATAAGTCTTCAAAAGCAAAGTCTAAAAGAGCACCGAGTACATTTTGTTAAAGTATTGGGAAGAGTGGGTCAATTGATTCCCGCGAGGTCAGAAAGGATAATTGTAGGGAAATGTAACAGTGTTAGAAAATGGGTAGGGCCATTGTTGGTAACCCCCACCCAGTCCGCAAGTATGTCAAACAGCATCATGGTAGCTAAAGTACTAGCACAACAAGAAGAAGGTAGAGTACCAGTACGAGTGATAAATATAGGAGAAAAAGATGTCAACCTTCCTCCTAGGATGAGAGTGGCAGAGATTAGTAAACCCATGAAGATTTTTGAAAAAGAAAACTCAAAAACTGCAGAAAGGTATGTAAATATAGACTGGGAAAATAATTTACCTAAGGTGAAAGTTGACTGGAATTTATTAAATGACCGACAGTCTGAATGACTAAAAGAACTGCTGTGGACACATCGTGATGTCTTTTCTAATGATGATAATGACATTGGGTACACTGAGATTATTCAGCATGAAATAAAGACAGGAGATACATCTCCTATTAAACAGCCATATTGCAGAGTGTCACCTCATCTTTTTGAACAGTTCAAAAGTCATATTACTGAACTGGTGCAGCAAGGAATTCTACGAAAGAGTTATAGTACTTGGGCTAGTCCTGCCATAGTTATAAAAAAAAAAGACGGAAGTATAAGATTCTGTTGTGACTACCGCAAATTAAATGCTGTTACTGTTAAGGATGCATATCCTTTACCTCGCATCGATGAGGCACTGGACATCTTAGGAAATTCTAGATGGTTCTCATCTCTGGACCTAACTTCAGGATATTTTCAGCTAGGGATGTGCCCAAAGGACATTGAAAAGACAGCAGTTACCACTCCATTCGGTCTTTTTGAATGGACCAGAATGCCCTTTGGCTTGTGTAATGCGCCTGCTAGTTTCCAGCGCCTGATGGAGACAGTGCTAGATGAGTACATCTTTGAAATTTTGTTGCTTTACCTGGATGATATCCTGATATATGCTCCTTCATTTGAAATTCATTTAGAGAGATTGAATCAAGTATACAAACGCTTGGGGGAAACTGGCCTTAAGCTAAAACCTAGCAAATGTAAATTATTCTGCAAAGAAACCAAATTTCTGGGATATGTGGTTTCTGAGAAAGGAGTAGCGACAGACTCAGACAAAATTCAAGTGATACAACGGTGGAAGATTCCTACTACAAAGACTGAAGTACGTAGTTTCCTAGGCTTTACAAACTTTTATAGACGGTTTGTGCCCAATTTTGCACAAATTGCTGCACCTTTACATTGTCTTACGGAAAAGAATAAAGAAACCAACCGGGAAAAGGAATTTGTGTGGTCTGAAGAGTGTCAATTAGCTTTTGATGTTTTAAAAGAGGAATTAATGTCAGCTCCTATTTTATCATTCCCAATATTTACTGAACCCTTTATTCTGACAACCGACGCCAGCTACAGAGGATTAGGAGCTATATTAAGCCAAATTCAAAATGGCAAAGAAAGGGTTATCGCATATGCCAGTAGAGGGTTGAGGAATTCAGAAAAGAATGCAAATAATTATTCGGCCTTTAAATTGGAGTTACTGGCACTGAAGTGGGTGGCCACTGATAAGTTTAGAGAATACTTGATTTATAAAAAATTTATAGTAAGGACAGACCACAATCCTCTAAAGTACCTGGAAACTGCTAAGATTCAAGCTATAGGACAGAGATGGATTGCCCAACTAGCTGAGTTAGATTTCACTGTGGAATATAAACCGGGGAAATTGAATCAGAATGCTGATGTTCTGTCTAGATTACTTAAGGATCTAGAGTTAGAGGAAGGAGAAGAAGAAGATAATGGTGGGAAGGATTTTTTGAGACTCAATTTGTTAGAGTGTGCTAAGAAAACAAATACAAATAAAGTTATTCAAATGAAGCAGGTGACGGTGTCAAATAAGTTGACTTTATCTGAGCAATTACAGGAAGAAATTTATCAAGCTCAAACGGTTGATCCGGTAATAAAAGTAATATTAGAGTGGCTAAGACAAAAACCTACAGAAGTGAATTGGCAACAAGTAACGGAAGAGATAAAAATTCTCTGGAAACAAAGAGATAGATTAATAATCAGAGATAATGTATTATTTAGAAAGTTTGAAGACTGCCGACATGTAGATGTGGTGTGGCAGGTGGTGGTACCTGAAGTACTAAAAAACAAAGTATTGAGAAATTTCCATGATAGAGCAGGACATTTTGGAGTAGAAACCACCTTTAAAAACATACGTAAGCAGCATTATTGGGTGCATCTAAAGAAAGATGTTGAAAAATGGATAAGCAAATGTTTTCAGTGTTGTTTTGCAAAGTTACCATGTCCTCAAGAAAGAGAAAAAATGGGTTCTTTCCATTTATTTTATTTATTTATTTATTAACAATTCTTATATACCGCACTATTAGACATCAGCGCGGTTTACATTGAACAAAAAACATCCGACATGTAAATAGACCCTTAGAAGTTTTGGCAATGGATTATACGATACTAGAAAAAGATCGTAGAGGTTTTGAATCTGTTCTTATCTTAACAGACATGTTCACCAGATTTACTATTGCGATACCTACTAGAAATCAAACTGCAAAAACTACTGCAAGAATGCTTATTAATAGATGGCTGGCTGTGTATGGAATTCCAGAACGTTTACATTCAGATCAAGGGAGAGCATTCGAATCGGAAGTCATAAAGGAACTATGCAGTTGATATGGCATAACAAGATCCAGAACTACTCCATACCATCCTCAAGGAAATGGTAGGTGCAAACAATTTACTAGAACGATGCATCAAATTTTGAGAATGTTCCCTGAGGATAAAAAGAGAAAGTGGTCCGAATATCTGCCTGAACTAAATCAAATATATAATAGCTCTGTACATTATTCCACCAGTTTTGCTCCAGTTTATCTTTTTTTGTGAAGGGAGACATTACTTCCTTTGTGCCCCTTGGTAACTGAAGGAATGACTTCTGATTGTGATACTGAAATTGCTGAAGATTGGATTAAACTTCAACAGGAGAAATTGGAAGTTGCGTGTAAGGTAGCTCGGGAGAAATCCGCCGAAAGTTTCTTGAAAATGAAGAAAAGTTATGATCAAAAGTGCAGAATGTTTGAATTACACGTAGGGGATGGTGCGAAAACAGAATTATTCTGGCCGACATAAATTACAAAGTCCGTGGGAAAGTGAAATTTATGTAATTTTAGAAATATTGGGAACTAATAAAATTGTGTTTAAATTTCAAAGTGAATCGGGCAAAATAAGAGTTTTACACAGAAATATGCTTAAGATGTTTCCTTTAGATTTGGAAAGTTCAGAGACACCAAGTGTGGGTATGCCATCCCAAATAACTCCAGTAAATTTTTATTCCAGAAAAGATAATTTAGAAGGGAAGGGGTTGAAAAAGGAGTGTTATTGGATATGAACATTTGTACAAGTACGAGAAATAAAGGCCGTGGAGGGCAGCGTCCCAAGCCAGCCGTCGATAACTGGGCGGCTCGGCAGGATGCGGGGACAGACTCGCGGGTGAGGAGGGGGGGAGGGTAGGGAAGTAAGGGGAAGTTCGAATTCATTGGCTCTCATCGGCGTTTTGTGCGTGGGGGAGAGCCAATGGGGAAAGAGGTATAAGGGCAGAGGAGGAGAGGAGCCTGAATAGGGGCCCAGTCGGCGTGGCTTCGGAGAGCGGCGGCCCACCCTCCTGCCCCAAACGTTCTGTGGATGGATTAGGGGTGTCGCAGTTTGGGGGGAGAGCGGGATCCCGGAGGTTCCGGGGTCCGGAGCCTTGGATAAACTTGGGACGGGGGTGGGGTACCCCCGACCTGGAGAACCCCTGGGCGGGCTTTTGCTAATGATATGGCGAAGTCGGGTGCCCGGGGGGGGGGGGGGGGAGAGAAGTTGGGAAAGCGGAAGCAGGCACACCTTGCAAATGATGTTATTGGAGGTTTACTGTTATGCATTGTTTTGGTTTAATAAAGCTGCGACCAGTAGTGTTACCAAAGATTGGTGTCTGAGTGTTTATGGTAAAGGGGGTGGGGGGGGGGGGGAAGGCTTGGGGTAAGTAAAGGGCAAAGTCTGGATGGAGCATCAAGTCCGACCTGCTCCAGTTACTGTTACCTGTGAAACAGGGGGTATCTATAACTGAGAGTAGGAGGAATATAGTACGAAGGTGCACTCGTGATACTAAAGGTTTGTGTTCTGCTTATTTAAGAGAAAATTATATTTTGGGTTGAACCAAGAGGGATAATAAATTTTTTTCTTTGTATTTGAGATTAGATACCTCGTACCTTAACCAAGGTAAGAGAGCTAAGCTGGCAATTCCGGGAATAGACTGTAAACAATTATGTTAGAGGTTAGACAGAATTGTGAGCCGGAATTGTTACGCATTTCAGTTGGAAGAGAATGCTTTTATTATGAAAGTTTACTTGCTGTACTGTTAACAGTGTGTTATTGTGGCTTTTAAATAAGAATGATAATTTATGTTAAATAAGTGTAAAGTGTAAGGAGAATTGGGTCATGGATGTTTTGATGGATAAAATGGAAGTGTTGGTGGAGTGAAGTTTAAGGGTGCATAAAAATGTTGAGGACAACATTTAAAATTTAACATGGGTGAATGTAACCCACCCTTAAGGGGTTAAGTTTTTTTACTAGAGTGTGCAGCACCTGAGGAGTGTGTGGATTTGAATTTGGAGGTGATGGAATGTTTGAGTTAGATAAGTTTTAAAGGATTGTAGATTTTGGATTGTTTAGAGGGGTTTTTGATGTGTGAAACATCCAAATTGAGATTGTGCCATTCATTTTCATGAAACATGCAGTTGAGAATAAAACTGATTTTTTTTCCTGCAGAATTTGGAATGGGTTCTACTGCTTCATCTGCATATTCCATAAACATGCTTCTGATTGGCTAAGGGATCTATAAAACAAATTGATGATGTTAGCAGAGTCATCGTCTCCTAGACAACAGAAAGAAAGTTTTTGTTTTTGTTTGTTTTGATGAGAGAGAGGTTTGTTTTTGTACAGAGAGAGAAAAACAACAGTTTGGGCTGTGTTGAGAGATGTGCTGTTTATGCTATTGTAAAAGTATCAATTGGTGATACATTGTTCTGAAGAGTGGAACTGGAGCTGGGTTTTAGGGACATCAGGCTAAGTAAGCGAATATCCTGATTTGGAGAGGTTTTGAACAGTGTTGGTTGAGACACTGCTGTTAGTAAAGCCAGGGGCTTTGACTGAAGATTTCTTGGGAGTCCTCTGTAAGAAAGAGACAGAGTGGAATTGTCAGAGTTTTCTTTAAAAGAACTGTGCTATTCAGTAGCCTGTATTAAGAAGTGTCTGAAGCCTTAAAGAAAACCAGCACAGTAAGTGATTGCCTGCTGTGATAAAGAGAAATGAGCCTGAAGCTTGGAATGTATAAATAACTGCTTTGTTTGTGGAAGTGTCTGTTTGAAATGAAGCTCTGTTAAAACCCTCATCCTATGAGGGCATGCTTTTGGTCTACTGGTTCTGAGGATATATCTACATTTCCACCACTGAAAATGGGTTAGCTTGTTTTGTGCTCCCTGATCAGTGGTCCTTCTCCCAGCCCCAGACCTAGGGGATGAGGTATTCAACAGACTTGAGTGTTGAGTTCTCTGGGAAATTATTCGGGTTGTCCATCTCAATGGGGGTGCCTAGGAGCTACAGCGATGTGTCCCCAGAACCTCATCATAGTAGGAGCATGTGTGTCTTTATGGACCTTCTCTCACCCCCTAGAAGAGATTAAGCCACAGGGGTGGATGTCCTATGCGGTAGACCAAGGGGCTGCATCTGGGCAGTGTAGACCACATGGGGTGGAGGGGGTGGCTGGCTTGTTGACTCAGCCAACTGTTCCTCCACATCTGCGTGGTAACTGTGTTAGATATACAGATTCCAGTGCCCAACCTCTCTCACATGGGGGGGGGGGGACGGGCAGGCAGCACTCCTTAATAGCTAGTGTAACCCACCCCTCCTTGCAAACTCGCGATACACGCCCTGATGTAGCTTCCTTACTAAATTGTGCAGTCAGTGGCCGTAGGGGCAGAGGCGGTATCACCAGACTTGCAAAGGGGGAAGGCACAGTAAACACCAGTACCTTCAAAAGGTACTGGGGAAGTTTACAATAAGTAAACTCAGATGTTATGTATAAAGTTTACCAATGAAGTTACAGCAAAGTGTCTTAATATTTATTTTATGCAGGTTCTAACACTTTGTTGAACGTCTCGCTGAAATTATTTTTCTAGTTTTTTAAGTGGACATAAAAGAATAACCCATCTTACATTTCATCATTTATTGTATTAACAGATAAGTATTAATTAGTATCAATTACAACACGTTACAACTCTTATAAAGGTAACCCTAACTATTCTAAACAGTTCAGCAACTTTTCTGACTACTGCAGCATTTAAAGTGTATTTCTCTCTCAACTTCAGTTGTTATCTCATAAATTCAGAGGCTTTTTGTAGTTTTACTTTTCCTTAGAGTGAAAACGTATTATATGATTAACAAATAAGAATAGTTCACTCTCTTTTCTTTGCTTTCCTTTTCCTTGTTAAAACTACAAAACTCAAGTCCAGTGCTTCACTTAGCTTTAGTTTGACGTTCAGGTAAGGTGTCATTATCCAGATGACGGTGAGGTTGAAGTGTTGAGGCCCAGATTTCGCACAGGAACCGCCGCACCTCAGGATCCTTGGAATCCGGTGTACCTGTCTCCCTAACTTAAAGAAAATAAAAGGAGGCAAAACCCTAACTATTCCCTACTGTTGACACATAACATTCTAATTTACTATTATTCTTCAAACTTTATTAATTTCTCTAACTACAAAAAAATAAAATTAAACAAAGTCCCTAGCTAAAAGTCACCTGTCTGAACTTTAGTCCCTTGCTAAAGTGCTTAATAAACCCCCTCTTTCATAGATCACACCTAGCACCTAATTTACTCAGTCTTGAACTCAGAGTAACAGCTCTACATGTTCATTCCACAATGTTTAGCTTCATTCCATTTCTTTAACAATGCTATTGCACACTAGGTAAAATAACATATACTTAAATATCCTTAACTAAGGAAGCCTGTTCTTCAGTGTTACCCTATCTTTTAACAGAGCTTCATTTCAAACAGACACTTCCACAAACAAAGCAGTTATTTATACATTCCAAGCTTCAGGCTCATTTCTCTTTATCACAGCAGGCAATCACTTACTGTGCTGGTTTTCTTTAAGGCTTCAGACACTTCTTAATACAGGCTACTGAATAGCACAGTTCTTTTAAAGAAAACTCTGACAATTCCACTCTGTCTCTTTCTTACAGAGGACTCCCAAGAAATCTTCGGTCAAAGCCCCTGGCTTTACTAACAGCAGTGTCTCAACCAACACTGTTCAAAACCTCTCCAAATCAGGATATTCGCTTACTTAGCCTGATGTCCCTAAAACCCAGCTCCAGTTCCACTCTTCAGAACAATGTATCACCAATTGATACTTTTACAATAGCATAAACAGCACATCTCTCAACACAGCCCAAACTGTTGTTTTTCTCTCTCTGTACAAAAACAAACCTCTCTCTCATCAAAACAAACAAAAACAAAAACTTTCTTTCTGTTGTCTAGGAGACAATGACTCTGCTAACATCATCAATTTGTTTTATAGATCCCTTAGCCAATCAGAAGCATGTTTATGGAATATGCAGATGAAGCAGTAGAACCCATTCCAAATTCTGCAGGAAAAAATCAGTTTTATTCTCAACTGCATGTTTCATGAAAATGAATGGCACAATCTCAATTTGGATGTTTCACACATCAAAAACCCCTCTAAACAACCCAAAATCTACATTCCTTTAAAATTTATCTAACTCAAACATTCCTTCACCTCCAAATTCAAGTCCACACACTCCTCAGGCGCTGCACACTCTAGTAAAAAAACTTAACCCCAAGTCACCCAGCACTGGAGGTATTCAAGAAACTGGTGTTGACTGATATTGACCGACTTGAAAAGACCCAGAAATTACGTAGTACAGCTTTAACACAATTGGAACGTCAGGCACTGTCTGAACTACATTCACGTACAGATATCACCATTAGGAGGGCTGATAAGGGAGGGGCCATAGTCATCTTGGCTAGGGAAAATTATATAGCCGAAGCCTTGTCGCAACTGAAAGATACTCATGTTTACACAGTGTTAGCGTCTGATCCTGTACAGGACTTACAAAGGGAAATCCATCAGCTTACCATGGAAGCATTGACAAACAAGCTAATAACTAGAAAAGAATTTCATTATTTGAATGTTAAAGCCCCTACTACGGCTAAATTTTACCTTGTTCCAAAAATTCACAAGAATCTTACAAAGCCGCTGGGAAGGCCTATTGTATCCACTCGTGGGAGTGTGTTGGAACCACTGTCCACGTTTGTGGATTCCTATTTACGCCCTATTGTTGGTTACAATTCCTTCTTATTTGAAGGACACTACCCATTTTCTTGATATTCTCTATGAGGTTTCGGATCTGTGTGATCAACAAGATATTATATTGGCTACGCTGGACGTAGTTTCCCTTTACACTAGCATCCCTCAAGTAACAGCAGTACAGGTAGTGGAACATGTGTTAGGGCAACGAGGGGATGTTTCAGTAGCCTTAAGAGCCTTTCTCTTAAGTATAGTACGTTTAGCCATCAGCCAGAATTATTTTGTTTTTGAAGGGGTCCTATACCAACAAAATATCGGGGTAGCCATGGGCGCCACATGCGCTCCCAGCATAGCTAACTTTTATATGGGGCTATTTGAACAACAGTGGGTGATTCCTTCGCAATATTCTCCCCAAATTGTTGTATGGAAACGATTTATTGATGACGTCTTTTTGGTCTGGAAAGGAACAGAGGAGTCTCTTATGGCTTTTTTCGCTTGGTTGGATACTTGCGATAGCAATATTAAGTTCACCCACACATACCACAGTCATACACTCACATACCTTGATGTTAGAGTTACTCGGGGGCCCACAGCCTGGGAAACTACCATTCATAGAAAGCCCACTGATAGGGTTACATTTTTACGTTTTGATAGCATGCATCCACGACGCCTTAAGGAAGGACTGCCCTTCTCTCAATTCTTGCGGTTCAGGAGAAACTGTTCAAGTAAGGCGGAATATAAGAGTAGAGCTAAGCAGTTGATTCGGGATTTTAGACAGAAGGGGTACAATACAGTATAGGAGGTGAAGTACTTTTGTCCACTAAAGAAGAGCGGGACCTAGGCGTGGTTGTGTCTGATGATCTTAAAGTAGCTAAACAGGTAGAAAAGGCGACGGCAAAAGCTAGAAGGATGCTTGGGTGCATACGGAGAGGAATGGCTAGCAGAAAAAAGGAGGTGATAATGCCTCTGTATAAGTCTTTGGTGCGACCTCATTTGGAGTATGGTGTGCAATTCTGGAGACCGCACCTTCAAAAGGATGTGAACAGGATGGAGTCGGTGCAGAGGGTTGCTACTAAAATGATTAATGGGCTTCATTATAAAGCATATGAGGACAGACTTAAGGATCTTAATATGTACACCTTAGAGGAAAGGCGGGATAGAGGTGATATGATTGAGATGTTTAAATACCTCCGTGGCATAAATGTTTAGGGAGAGAGCCTCTTTCAATTGAAAGCAAGTTCTGCTACGAGGGGACATGGGATGAGGGTGAAGGGAGATAGATTCAGGAGTGATATGCGGAAATATTTCTTTACGGAAAGAGTAGTGGATCCGTGGAATAGTCTCCCAGTGGAGGTGGTAGAGATGAGGACAGTAACTGAATTCAAAAAAGCATGGGACCAACACAGAGGATCTCTAAAGGTAAAAAGTGGACTGTTGTAGTTCTTATGGAAGGACAGACTAGATGGGCCTTGTGGTCTTTTTCTGTCATCATGTTTCTATGTTTCTATGTTTACCCAGAACCGCTCCTTAAGCGCGCATATTCCCGGGCTTTGTTCAATCATAGAGCGGCCCTGTTACAGAGGAAGCCTCCTTGTGAAAATATGGAGTTTAATGATATAAGCGTTAATTTCATTTCAAAGTATTCCCCCTTGAGCACAGGGATTCAGAAAATATTTAAAAAACATGCTAATGTGCTTAAAGTAGTACCGGGGCTTCAAGATAAATGTGTTCGGTGCGTTTGGCAAAGGCACCGGAACTTAAAAGAATGGGTGAGCCCGGCGGTTCTACCAAGAGAAGGAATGCTATTTAGCCAGCTAGGGGGTCATAAGCCCTTTGAAGAATGTGATATCTGTGATTTAACGATAGCAACTTCCTCATTTGAATATCATGGGACGGTTTTCACATTGAGACAAACGACCACGTGTGGGTCCCGCAATGTAGTGTATGCGATAGTCTGCCGTTGTGGCCTTTGCTATGTGGGGAAGACAATTAGACCGTTCCGAGTACGGATGAGGGAACATCAAAGTCGTTTACATTGCAAGGTGCTTGAAGCTCCCCTGGTGGCACATTGCATACAAAAAAATCATGTTTTTGCACAACTTAGGTGTCTGTGTTTGATCCAGGTTTTGCAGGGTCGCGGGGGGAAGACATTAGACCAGATACTGGTGTTACAGGAGCAGCGATTGATTTATACACTTGATACTGTGGTGCCTAAGGGTTTAAATAGTATTGTTGAATGGGCAGCATGTGTATGAATAAGAAGAGCTGTGGTTTCTTTTAGATGACGACATCTATAAATTGAAGGTACTGTGGAATTCTGTGATTGAGAACGGGAAGGTCTTTTTAAGAGAAAAAGTTGAGGTTATAGTGGTGTATAGAGCATATTAAATAGATATCAGCCTTTAAGGATATTTGCGGATCGGCTGGCCCTATGGTGGAAGAGCACTGATACACTATCTGAGAATATTTGTAGGCTACTTTACACTTCCTTTAAGATACGTCATCCCCCAGCTTAAAGTTTCACTCAGTTTTGAGGATGTGCAAAAGCAAATTATTTTGCTAATACATGCATTCCCATTGTAAAATGGAAATGCATGCATAAATCATTCCACTGGCCTGTACCATATACCCCTTTCTAACCTCAGCATCCTGATCATCTACACATGTAGCGAGTGGCTTTCTGAAATCACACCTTACACGTGGAGATGATTTGGGTAAAGATTTGTTCAGTTTGAAAAGAGACCAGAGAATAAGCATGTGGATGCTTTTAAAATGACCTCCTTAGCCAGTCATTACTCTTCCCTTGGCCACTCCTCTTTAGTTATACATCATGATAGAGGGAAGTGATGCTTCTTAATGGTGACAGATCAAAGCAGGTAAACCGACACAGACACCATATGTACTGTAAATCCACACAGAGATCACATGTTCAGTACCAGGTGGTTCAAATAAGGAGAGTTAGCAATGCCATAAATTTCTTGTATGTATCTATTTTTATCTCCTTCAATTCAAGGGGAGTGGTTAGGACAGCAGCCTGCAACCAGAAAAATGAGTGTTCAAATCTCAATGATACTCCCTGTGGCCTCGCTCCAATGCCTCGGGTACAAACTTAGATTGTAATCTTTCTAGAAACAGGAAAATAAATGGAACAGGCCACAGGGCCAGGGTCCCGGCAGCCAATCAGTAACCAGGTGCCCCAGCTCCTGAGGCCCAATGCTCTGAGGAGGCCTGATGTGGTGGGGGTGGGGGGGAGAGAGGGGAGCATTGCCTGGCGAAGGGGGTGCATGGCGGTATTTTAAATCGCCCTGTGTGAGTGAGCAGGACAATTTCATTGGTGGCGCTGTGTACTCTGGCTGGCTGGGGGAGTGGTGAGAGCTAGGTTCTGTGCTCCTGCCCAGCCAGAGTGTGTTGTGGATGGTCAGTGCTTGTCAGTGTGGCCAGGAGAGCTTCTTCTTTGCAGTGGCTTGCGTGGGAAGGCCCTATTCTTTTATCAGAGATGGGGAAGAAGCATGCAGGGACAGAAGGTACTGAAGGAAGGGAAAAGGGGAAAGCTGGCACAGCTTTGTCATGGGGGTGGGGGGGGGGGGTGGTAGGAGCCAAGGGTGAGGCAGAGGGCATCATGGGCTTGGTGAGGAAGCAGTGCAGAAGAAGAGATGAGTGTGGGGTAGTACAGGGAGGATAGAAGCTGGGAAACAGAGTGTGGCCAGAGGTAGGGGTAGTTCAGAGCAGCAGCTGGAGCCATGGGGGAGGCAGACCTTGGGATGGGGATGGGCAGATAGTGCTGTGGTTCCCATAAGGGGGAGGACTGGTAGGGAGAGCAGAGGGACTCAGAGGGGCAGTGCAGGCCGCAGTAGTAGGTGGGAGACTGTGGGTAGGTGGGGGATGGGCTGGAGAAAGGGATTTTGCTGGGTGGATGCTGGTTTGTGGGGCAGTGAATGTGCTGCAACATTTTGGACCTCAAATGGGGAGGCAGGAGGGGAGCAGAACAATGCAGATGAGCTATCTGGCTGGGAGGGGGTGTGTAGGGAGGAAATGATGGGACTGGCTGGGCATGGGCATTTTTTCAGTGGATGTAAGCAGGGGTTTGGGGGGGGAGATGAAGAGGAGCGGGTGGAGGAACAATTATCATGGGGATGCCAGATGGGCTGGTTTACCTTGGCAGGGTGGCTGGTGGACCACCTCTGGTGGACAAGGGGTGGCACTCCCTCAGCCATTAGGGAAGGGGCCATGGACCCCATGGCACCTCTGTGAGTGGGGCAGGGAGTATGGTGGGTGGTGGGTTGTGGGAGTGGGGGGTGGGGAAGCTGGGGGACATAGTGGGGTGGGCTTGTGGAATGCGGGTGGACAGGTACCTCATATGTGAACTGGGGTCACCATGTTTGTGCAGTGATGGGTCTTCTTCTTCTCTTGGTCACACAAGTTGCTCCGGAGATGCCCAGTAGAGGGGTGGAACGTGCGCGAACCTTCTTTGAAGTGGCACACCAGCAGCGGTCAGGGAGGTCAGACCAGGATGTTTCAGCACAGAAGGGTGTGAGCCAGGTTGTCCAGGCCCTGAAAGACATCCGACATGGGCCCCCATCAGCAGGTGAGCATATTGCAGTCCAGGGGTGGTTCCATCATTGAGCCCATAGTGTCGGGCGCAGGAAAAAAGTCGAAGGTCAAGCACAAACATTCGTTTAGATAAGAAATATGTTATAGCGGGTCCTCCTCAGGTCCATATCCTGGTGCAGCGGACCAGTTTGGCAGGGGCAAGTGGGTGATGTTATGCAGGGCAGAGCGTCTGCTCACCTGTCCGATGCAGAACCTGTAGGCTTATATGGAATGGGGCTCCGGGGTGGAAGGTTTGTTGCTGTGGTATGAGGATTTGAATCCATTGATGCAGTTTCAGTTCACGGCAGTGTTGCGCATAGGTTGTGACGAGTATCAATTTGTGTCACATTGATTCTGAATAGGGGCTGCCACCAATGCAGCAGCGTAATCCGGCGAATAGTCAGGTGGCGATCCAGAGCCTATTTGGGTTATGTGCCCCCAAAGGGATGGGGAATGAGTGGGGGTCACGTTGAAGCGGGTTGGGTGGGGGGTGTGTGTTTAATGGCTGTGCTGTTTTCCAGATGGCAGCCGGATTTCTTCTCTTACAGATGGCAGTCTTCACCCTAAACAGTGGTGGATGCTGGGCCACTCTTATGTTCTCAGCTGGGCGGTGGGGTTCGGCACGTCCACTGGGCCCACATCTTTGGATGGCTTCTGCGGGATTTCACTTGGTTTGGATAGGAGAATGTGGCATGTGATGGAGTCGCTTGTCAGTGCTTTGGCCAGGCATAGGTGATCACCTGCCAGAATTCTACATCTGGGAGGCAATGATTTATTGGAATGGACTTGCAAGCAGCTCATACGAGTGGCACTTCACTGCCATTTATGCCTTATTGCCAGGAGTGCTCTTAGTTTGGTTTGACATTATCCCAAGGCCGGCTTGCCAGTCTCAGCACAGATGGTCTCGCGGTCTCGTGAAAGAGAACCGCCAGATAGGGCGGTGGGTTCAGCAAGCTGGGGTATACAAGTGCAGCACCCGTGGGTTGAAGTGGGCTACGTGGGTCTCTAACTTGCCGAGGGGGTACATTTGTCTCCGGTTGGACAAGACCTACTTTTGAATGACTGGCAAGAGGCCTTGGAAGGTGTTGCCCACTGGGGCTTGCATGGTCACAGCTGACTTCATTATGGGGGATGGCACAAGGATAGCAGAGGCTACCTTGTGCCAGTGGGGGAAGGGGGAGACTAACTGCCAGTGGGGAAGAACCAAAGGGAGCACAGTTTCTGGGGGGTGAGGGATGGAGATCTCAGTGGGGATCTTCGCCCGGAGATGGGAGGTAAGAGGCTGTTTTGCTAATAATATGGCGAGGTTGGCGGTGGTGAAAGGATGGGTGCTGCTCATTGGTGGATGATGCACCACTTTGCTAATGATATGGCTGGTGAAGGATTGGCATTATCCAGTTTGGGGGTGAAATGGAATTTGTTTGATATGAGTTATTATTGTTGGCTTGGATCAGTTAACGAAGTTGTGTTCAATAAAGCTGCAACCCTGTTTGATTACCAATTAAGTGTGTGGTCTGTTGTGTTAGAGAACAGGGGGGGTGAGGGGTTGGGTGATGGGGGGTGAGGTCTGTGGAGACGGAGAGCGTTTGGGCATAGTAGCTGTCTTGACATTAACCTTGGGGGCTATCCAAGGTTATTGGAGCAGGCTGCAGGGCCAGGGTCCCGGTGGTTGATCATCAACCAGGTGCCCTGGCTCCTGTGGCCCAACACTCTGAGGAGGCCCAATGTGGTGGGGGGGAAGAGGGGAGCGTTGCCTGGCGAAGGGGGCGCACGGTGGTATCTGAAATTGCCCTGCGTGAGTGAGCAGGATGATTTCATTAGTGGTGCTGTGTTCTCTGACTGGCTGGGGGAGTGGCAAGAGAGAGGTTCCATGCTCCCGCCCAGTCAGAGTGCATCGATGGTGGGGCAGACAGTCAGTTCTTGCCTTCTCACCCTCCCGCCCTTTAGGAGAGTTGAGCGTAGCAGCTGATTTGTCACAGTTGGGGGAGGGGGAGTCCCGAGTTAACGGGCGCTGTAAGAGCGGGGCCTAACTGCTGGTGGAGAAGAACCAAAGGGGGCACAGCTCTTGGGGAGGGTGGGGCAGAGATCTTGGTGGGGATCTTTTCCCGGAGATGGGAGGTAAGAGGCTGGCCTTTGTTAATAATACGGCAAGGTTGGCGATGGTGAAAGTGGGGGGCGGGGCTCAGGAGTGGATGTGCTCCACTTTGCTAATGATATGGCTGATGGAGAATTGGCATCATCAAGTTTTGGGGGTTAAATGGTATTTGTTTGATATGAGTTATTATTGTTGGCTCGGGTCAGCTAACGAAGTTGTGTTCAATAAAGCTGCGACCCTGTTTGATTACCAATTAACTGTGTGGTCTGTTGTGTTAGAGGGAAGTGGGTGAGGGGTTGTGTGGAGGGGTGGAGTCTATGAAAATGGAGAGAATTTGGGCATAGTGCCTGTCCGGGCTACCCAAGGTTACTGCTTGATCTGAATGTAGCTTTCCTTGAATGTCTATTGGAAAGGTATGAGCTAAATTCTAATAAATAAACTTTCATGGTCCTCTTATTAGTAATATGGATGCTATTTACCCTGCCTCCCATTAGAGTTCTGCATTAGTAAGTACACATTCAGTTCCTACTACTACTCTTTATCATTTGTATAGTGCTACAAGGCGTACGCAGTGCTGTACAGAGACGTGTAAGAGGCGATCCCTGTTCATAAGAGCTTATGATGGCTGAGCCGACGGGCCCCGGTCCCGCGGCTGGCCGGGTAACCGGGTTCCCGGGGCCCGACCACATGGCAGCCCTCTTCGCGGCGGTGGGCCGGGGGGGGGGGAGGGGGGGCACGGGCAGGCTTGCGTGCCTGCGGGCCCCTCACGTCCTCCCCGTGGCGTCCGCGGATTGGCCGCATGGGCGGTTGAGGGGGCGTGGCCTGTACGAGCAAGGAGGGATCGCCGGCTGGCGATCTCCCTCTTCCTCCTTGCTCGTGCCGGCGAGAAGGTTGGCGCTGCGGGGAGAGCTGGTGAGTTGGGCCTTGGCTTCGGGGCCTTGTTTTCTGGGCGGGATTTTTTGGCCTCCCCTCTGCCCCCGAGTGCTGGTCTTGGCCGGGTTGGCCGGCTTTGATCGCGGCCGTTTTCAAATTTTCGCGGCGCACCTTGCGAGTGCCTGCCGCTTGGCACGTGGGTAGGGGAGAGGAGGGGGGGGGCTTCCCGGTCTTCCCCGGTTCGTTTAGCGGGGCGCTGGGTCCCCTCTTGCAGGGTCACCTTTTCTCCCTGCCGCTTCTGGGGGGGCCCCCGTTTGCTGCTTCAATAACATAATAATACAAATTAAAAAAAAAAAAAAAAAAAAAAAAAAAAAAACACAGACAGAGACCACATACCTCCAGGCTGCTGCGGCTAGAGGGTCCTGAGCTGCACGTGCCCTTTGGGGGTGGGCTTCTGTTGCCTGGGGTACCCCTTGCTCATGGCCCGAAGGGTTCCATCGCGGGGGGCGGCCAAGGGGTCACGGGGGGCGGCCCAGGGGGCGCGTGGCACTACTAGGGGGCGCGGTGGGGCACGGCCCATGGGCCGTGGTCGGGCCCCGCGTTCTATGACCTCGACGGCCCGGGTCCTCTCGGGGGTCCGGCAGGGGCGAGGGCGCAGCCGGGTGGGCGGGGCTCGGGGCCGTGGCGGAGCGGGCGAGTCTCCTGCGCCCGTCATCGGGGTCGAGTGTGCCTCCCCGGTTGAGTTGGTCCCTCCTGGGGGGGCGTCCCGTGGGGTTTCCTCGCCGGTTGTGCTAGCAGAGCCCGAAGGTACGGATAGTCCGGGTGCTGGCGGGCCTGGGTCATCGGGGGCCCCGATTCCCAACCGGTCCTGGGAGGTGGGCGCGGGCTACCCTCCGCTCGCCTCCTCTCCCTATGGGGAGGGGGGTCCTACCCCCAATCCCTCGGTTCCCCTTCCACCGCATGGCTTCTTCGCCCCTGCGGCCTCCTGGGCTTATGGTGCGGTCCCGTGGGGGGGTGTAGGGTCGTGGGGCGGGGGTTGGGGGGGGGCTGGTTTGGCGAGGGGCGTGGTGCGGCTGCGGGAGCGGCGGCCTGGGAGGCTGGTGGGTTGGGGCCTTCGGCTCGTGTGTGGGGGGCCGGCTCGCCGGTGGCTCCCGGTACCCCTGGGGTCTCTGCTGCTTGTTTTTCTCCCTTTCCTCCGCAGGTCCCGACGACTTCGACACCGGCCATCTCCATGGCTTCTGAGGACAGGCAGGCCGGTGCGGGTCCTGCGGTCTCCACGGCAGAGCTGGGTCCTCCGGTGCCCGGCGGGTCCTCCGGGGGTACTCTCGCTGCCTCTTCTGGGACGCCTGGTGAGTATATTGGAGGGGCCGAGGTGGGGGGAGGGGACTCCGCTTCGGGCTCCGCTGGGGTGGGCAAAGCCAAGGGGAAGCGCAAGCGGGCGCGCCGCTGCCGGCGAGCGTCCTCTTCCTCTTCCTCCTCGTCGTCCTCTTCGGCTTCTTCGCGCGGCTCAGTTCCGGGGGGGGCGGATGGTGGGGCGTCAGGTGGCGCCCCCGTTATACGTTGTTCCGAATTGTGGGAGGCCGTACCGCGGAAGTTGCGCCGGCGGATTAAGCGCCGTAAATATATTGACATCTTCCGTTTGCTCGATGGTCGGAAGCGCTCCGGGGAGAGCCGGCGGAAGCGCAAGGAAGACGAAAAAGCGGGCAGGGTGCGTAAGGTTTCTCGCAACACCCTCAACTGGACCCGCGCTTTCCTGCGTTTGGCGAGTGTGTGGGGGCACTACTTCCCGGAGCAGTACGGGGCTTTGCTAGCCCATGCTGACAATATATTGGCGGCGTCCCAGGCCCATGAAGGGTGGGCCTGGTTGAATTATGACGAGGAGTTTCGTGATCAAATGGAAGAGAACTGTCAGTTGCAGTGGGGAACGAAGGATATCAATCTGTGGCTGACTCAGATGTCTGTAAGGGGTCGGGTTGGGGGGTCTGGCCCGACGGTCGTCAAGGCTGGGCCATCCCCGTTGGGGGCTGGTGGGCGCTCCTTTCGTGCCCCCGCCCCCGTTTTGCCGCAGCAGAAGGGGGGCGCCATCGGGGGGGACGTTTGCTGGCGCTTCAACAAGGCGTCCTGCCCCTTTCCCGACTGCAAGTTCAAACACGCTTGCTCCTTGTGTGGGGGTGCGCACCCGGCTGCTAAGTGCACCCGCAAGGGTCCCGTGGGGGCCCCTGCGGGGGGTAAGTGAGGCTGCGGCGGTCTCGGCCCGGACCCCGGTACGAGTCGAGGCTATGCGTCCGTGGCTCCTTTTATACGGGCGATCCCGTCGGGGCAGGGCGGCCGGTTTGCTTCTTGGGGGGTTTTCCCGGGGTTTCCGCATTCCCGTTCTGGGGGCGTCCGGGCTCGGTGGAGCCCGCAATGCCGCCTCCGTTCGGCAGCACCGGGAGATTGTGCGGCAGAAGCTCTCGGAAGAGTGTGCGCTTGGCCGTATCGCGGGTCCGTTCCTGGAACCCCCCTTTTCCCCGTTCACTGTCTCGCCGTTGGGGGTGGTTCCCAAAAAGGAGCCGGGCAAGTTTCGATTGATCCACAATCTTTCTTGCCCGCCGGGCACTTCGGTAAATGACCTTATTCCCCGCGAGCTCTGCACCGTGCGCTACTCCTCTTTCGATGCTGCCGTCGCCCTGGTACGGCAGTGTGGGCACGGTGCCCTCCTGGCCAAGGTGGACATTGAATCGGCTTTCCGTTTGTTGCCGGTGCATCACTCGGCCTTCCCTTTGCTCGGGTTTTGCTTCGAGGCACGGTACTACTTCGACATGTGCATGCCCATGGGCTGTGCTATTTCTTGTGCGTACTTCGAGGCTTTCAGTACCTTCTTGCATTGGGTGGTTGAACGGCAGTCGGGAGCCTCAAGTATTGTCCACTACCTCGATGATTTTCTTTTGTCGGGCCTGAGCGGAACCCCACCTGTTCCGCCCTCTTGAGCACCTTTCAACGTGTAGCTGCCGCCTTTGGCGTCCCCATCGCTGGGGATAAAACGGTCGGCCCGGGCACTTGCCTCACCTTCCTTGGCATTGAGATTGACACGGCTGCCATGGTGGTTCGTTTGCCGCCGCCGAAGGTTCAGCGCCTTCGGGAGTTGGTGGCTGCCGTCGGCTCTGCCTCGAAGGCCTCCCTTCGCGTCCTGCAGTCGCTGGTTGGTCATCTCAACTTCGCTTGCAGAGTCCTTCCCATGGGGCGCCCCTTCACGAGGCGTTTATCCTTGGCTATGGCCGGTCTGCGGCTGCCTCACCATCGGATCCGAGTCTCCGCGGGGATGCGGGAGGATCTGCGGGTGTGGGACGCTTTTCTGGCTGGCTTTGACGGGTGCTCCGTCCTTCAGTTGCCGGAGCTCTCCAATCTTGACCTGCAGTTGTTCACTGACGCGGCGGGTGGTTCTGGTTTTGGGGCCTTTTGTCATGGTTCCTGGTGTGCTGAGCCTTGGCCCGCTGCTTGGGTGAGCTCCGGGTTGGTCCGGAATATTGCTTTCCTGGAGCTCTTCCCCATCGTCGTGGCCCTCTGGGTATGGCCGGACCGTTTGCGGGATCGACGGGTGGTCTTCTGGTGTGATAATGCTGCGGTCGTCGAGGTCATTAATCGACATTCTCCTCGGTGCCCCAAGGTGGCGTCTTTGATGAGGGTCTTTGTGCTAGCCTGCTTGCGCCTAAATGTCACCGCCCGGGCCCGGCATGTGCCGGGCTCTCAGAATGCCATTGCTGACGCTTTATCCCGTTTTCAGTGGGTGCAGTTTCGGCGGTTGGCTCCAGGGGCGGACGAGTGGCCCTCTCGGGTTCCGGAGCATCTCTGGACGATTGGGACCCTGACCTAATGGCTCTGCTTGCGGCGTCGGTGGCGCGCAGTACCTGGGTGTCTTATCGCCGGGGCTACTCTCAGGTGAGTGATTTTCTGGGAACGCACGGCTGGTCTGGGGGGGCGGTTTCGGATGGTCTCGTTGGCCGTTTCGTGTTATGGGCAAGAAAGGAGGGGTGGGCTCGGTCGGCGGTCACAGGTGCGTTGGCGGGTTTTTCTTTCTTTTGCAAGGCTGCGGGGTGGGGGAACCCCCGGGTTTCCTTTTTAGTCGGGCGGCTCCTCGCCGGTTGGGCCCGTGGGACGCCACAGTCGCGGGATTGGCGGTTGCCGGTCTCTCATGAGCTTTTGGAGCGGATCTGTTCGCTGTTGCCGCGGGTGGCGTCCTCGAGCTTCGAAGCAGTGTTGTTTCAGGCGCTGTTTACGACGGCCTTTTTCGGCGCCTTTCGGGTGTCCGAGCTGGTTCCTAGGTCGGCGAGGCGGGGGGCTTTTGGGGGGCTTGACGCGCGGCACGTCCGGGTCGATCCAGCGCGTGTCCGGATCTTCCTTTCGCGGTCCAAGACGGATCAGTCCGGACTAGGGGGTTGGGTCCACCTATGTGCTATTTCCCCCCTCTTGTCTTGTCCCGTTCGGGCTTTGCGCGCATACGTGAGCCAGCGTCCGGAGGCTGGTGGCCAGTTCTTCGTCCATGCGGATGGCCGTCCGGTGACCCAGTTCCAGTTCACGGCTGTGTTACGCCTTGTTCTGCGGACTTTGGGTTACCCCGAGCGTAGTTATGCTTCGCACTCGTTCCGGATAGGAGCGGCTACTAGTGCGGCGGCTGCAGGTTTGGACTCACGGGTGATTCAGCGCATCGGCCGATGGCGTTCGGGGGCCTACGCGGGGTACGTTCGCCCATCTGCCCCTAACTGAGCGCCCTCGTGCCGATGCCCTTGGTCGGTGGCTCATTTGAGTCGTGCTGTGGGAAGTAAAGGGGGGGGGTCGGGGGGGGTACTAACCTTTTGTCTTCCTTTTCCAGAGTGGCGGGCTGGTGGTAGTCCGCTCTTTTCTGCTTTCAGATGGTGTGTCGGTGGGTGACTGGTGGATCATCGGGCACTCCTTTGTTTACTGGGCTGAGCGTCGAGCGGCGGTTCGGCCGTTGGGTACCCACCTTGGCCTCGCCGCTCATGGAGTGCGTCTGTCCTGGCTGGGTAGCCGTGGCATGCATTGGGGACAGCTCCTGGACTGCGTTCGCATGGAGATGAGTCGGCGGCGGCGGCCGGTCGGGCTGCTGCTCCACCTTGGGGGCAATGACGTCGCCTGTTGGCCCTGCTGGCACCTCATCATGACGGTTCAGAGTGACATTGCCCAGTTGCGTGTGGTCCTCCCCGGAGTGGCCATCATCTGGTCGGACATTATACCCCGCCCGGCCTGCCGGACCCAGCGGCGCTGGTCGAGGGGTCTGTGCAAAATCAATCGTCAGATTGGGCGCTGGGTAGAGCTGACGGGCGGGTTCCAGGTTCGTCACCCTTGGGCGGACCTCGCTTGTGCGGGCCTGTACCGTCTTGATGGGGTCCACCTTTCCCCGGTGGGGCAGGATTTACTTCTGAACGACTGGCAGGAGGCCTTGGAGTATTGGTGCTGGTCGCAGCTTTCGGTGGGGGGGGCGGCGCTAGGATAGCGAGCTACCTAGCGCCGGTGGCGGGGTGGCGAGCTGGTGCTCGTCGACCCGGTGGCTCATTTCAGCTTTATGCCGCTTCCCAGGTGAGCGGCTCGGCTCTTCAGGTTGGGGGAGACGTCCCGGCTGGGTCTCAACCCGGATATAGGCAACCCCTTCAGCCAGCCTTTGCTAATACGGCGAGGCGGGCGCCAAGGGTTGCGGGGGGGTGGGGGTGGGTTGGATGGTGCCCCCGCTTTGCTAATATGGCTGGTGGGGGGGACACCATCCGGAGGACGGGTGTGGGGGGGGGTGTGAGGTATTCTGTATTGTTCTGATTATTGTGGGCCCATGTTGGGCCGGTGTTTTACCGTTAATTAATAATAATAAAAGCTGCGACCAAGCATAGTTTGCACCAATACCTGAAGTCTGTGTGCTCTGTCGGGGGTGGTGTGGTTCTGCGGGTGGAGGGGGGGGGGGGGCTGTGGCCCGGGTCGGGCATCCGGATACCTCGGTTATGATGGCTGAGCCGACGGGCCCCGGTCCCGCGGCTGGCCGGGTAACCGGGTTCCCGGGGCCCGACCACATGGCAGCCCTCTTCGCGGCGGTGGGCCGGGGGGGGGGAGAGAGGGGGGGCACGGGCAGGCTTGCGTGCCTGCGGGCCCCTCACGTCCTCCCCGTGGCGTCGCGGATTGGCCGCATGGGCGGTTGAGGGGGCGTGGCCTGTACGAGCAAGGAGGGATCGCCGGCTGGCGATCTCCCTCTTCCTCCTTGCTCGTGCCGGCGAGAAGGTTCCCGCCCTCCCTCCCTTCCTTTAGCAGGGGTGGGGGGGGGGCGTGTGTCTGTTGCAGCGGGGGGTGGAGGGGCGTGTGGTGGGAAGGTGAGCGGGGTGGCGAGCTGGTGCTCGTCGACCCGGTGGCTCATTTCAGCTTTATGCCGCTTCCCAGGTGAGCGGCTCGGCTCTTCAGGTTGGGGGGAGACGTCCCGGCTGGGGTCTCAACCCGGATATAGGCAACCCCTTCAGCCAGCCTTTGCTAATACGGCGAGGCGGGCGCCAAGGGGTTGCGGGGGTGGGGTGGGTTGGATGGTGCCCCCGCTTTGCTAATATGGCTGGTGGGGGGGACACCATCCGGAGGACGGGTGTGGGCGGGGGTGTGTGAGGTATTCTGTATTGTTCTGATTATTGTGGGCCCATGTTGGGCCGGTGTTTTACCGTTAATTAATAATAATAAAAGCTGCGACCAAGCATAGTTTGCACCAATACCTGAAGTCTGTGTGCTCTGTCGGGGGTGGTGTGGTTCTGCGGGTGGAGGGGTGGGGGGGGGGCTGTGGCCCGGGTCGGGCATCCGGATACCTCGGTTACAGTCTAATCAAGACAGACAACACAACAACTAAGGACTAGGATACATCTAGGGGAATGGTAAGGAAACACCTAGGAGGTGAACAGGACACTAGGGGGATCAGGATTCAAAAGCATTTCTCTGGGTACCTATACATTTAAAGCGCATGCAAATCCTTTGTATGCATGTGACTCATGAAGTTCTAGAATGCATGCACAAGGAATAAAGAGGTGACATGAACACAAACAATGCCTGAAATATGGGAAAAAATTGTTTAAAATGAGAACAAAAACTTTTTTTTTAAACTGTAAACACCTTTAAATTTCATTATTGGCAAAAAGGTCTGCTCATTGAGAACACACTTTATCATGCATCCCAGGTTAGCAAACAGACCCCAAAGCTTTTCTTTTTGCAAATGCATGGATCACTTGCCTATGATATTGTTTTATTATACAACTAATGTTTGGAATACTTCACCAGAAACATTCATGTTAAATGATTAGCAGATTAATTCAAATTACTTTTCATTGTCTTTTAAGATCGTTTTAAGTTGCGTTGGTGCTCTGCCAAATTTTCTTTATTACTAGAAAACATGAAACATCTGCTGCCTGGGAGCATGGTGGGGAGCACCTGCTTTTTAGCTCATACTATAAAAGACAAGAGTCATCTGGTAAGCACAGCAGCCAAATTGTCATATATGGTAACTAACGATTGCATTTCATTTTTACATTTGTTTTGTTTTCAGGAAGTTCAGCAGTAGTTCATTCTTTTGTGACTGCTTATATCACTCTTTTTCAGATGATACAATGGAGATAATTTTAGAAGGTTTAGGGATGATTATGAAATATGGCAAATGAAAATAGTAAAATGGAACCAAAGGAGTGATCATGCAACTCTGTTGTGAAAGGATATGCACTGGTTTCCAAAAGCACAGAGAATGCAATTTAAGGTTATTATCTTAGTTTTATTATTCTGGTATATTTTTATTAGGATGTCCCAGATTATTTTAAGGAGTTGGTGCATTCTTTTGTTGAAATTGCCTCAGCAAACTTTGTTATCCACCCTAACTTCCTGTTAAGATCATCAATCACTAAAGGTTGCACAGTCCAATGTAGCGCTCCAGATTCGTTAGGGATATTCATTTATTTAGAGCAAACATTAAACTGCAATGAATAAGCTGGTTTTTGGTGAGTTCTCTCTAACCCAACAAAATATGCCTGAGTTCCCAATGACCCAGGAGCCCATTACTTCCCACCTAAATACTTGAAGGTGAAAGAAGCCGAACTTTAAGCAAAACCCACAATTTCTTACCTGGGAGTTACACTGGATCAAAACCTTGACATCAAGGCACACATAGCTAACACTATTTCAAGATCCGTTCACTCAGACATCTACGCCCCTTGCTTGAACCGGAAGATTTTTGGACAATTTACCTGGCCCTGATAATACCACATCTGGATTATGCAAATGCCATATTACAGGGTCTCCCACAATCCACCTTGAGCCCCTTACAACTTGCCATGAATAGTGCAGCGAGGGTTCTCCAGGGGTCATCTAAAAGAGACCATGTGACGCCCCTTCTAAAGCAGTTACACTGGCTTCCTGTACAAGCCAGGATCTTATTCAAAACAGTGCTGCTGACATTCAAAGCGGTCAATAAGCTCTCTCCATCTTGACTTTCTGACCTTATCCAAGCAACAGAGCCTAATAGACCAAGAAGATCCACTGCGATAAATATGCTATCATTGCCAAGAGAATTAACAAAATGCACTACAATAACTGCAAACAGGGTCTTCAGTCTCTGCGCACCAAGATTCTGGAACTCACTACCAACAAACATCAGGGCAATCACTAACCTAACCCAATTTAGGAAGGCCCTTAAACACTTCCTTTTCATTAAATATTTCCCAGAGAACAATGAACCACATCCCCACTCAAATACTTACAACTGTCCCACCACACCCTGTAAGCCAGGCGTACACACCATGTAAGGAGTCCTTGACCATTAAATCTCTTGCTATGTCTTATGTGACTTCATTGTGTAAATAGTTACCTTTTGTTATCCAAGTTGTTTCTCCTGTTAATTGTAAACTCAGACCTATGTACCCTATCTGATTGTTATGTTGCATGTAAACCGCGCTGATACTGAATAGTGCGGTATAGAAGAAATTGTAAATAAATAAATAAATTGTAAATAGTCTATAAGGCCAAGAAAACAACACTTGTTCTTGCTTGTCCAGTGCAAGGCTTGCTAAGTATCAAACTAATGACTTTTGGGAGTAAAGGTGAAAACATACAGCCGAAACCACTGCAGCTGTACAGTTAAGGTAGAAGCTAGTGAATAGTTGTTTTCTGGTTAATAGAAAACAAGACAATACCCTGAAAGAGCTCACTGGACCAGCATTTGGTCAGTAATAAAGATTACAGCTCATTCTGGTCTCTTCTTTAGCCCAGAGGGTAACTATTCATTGACTTCTACCTTGATCATAAGCTCCAGTGGCTTCAGCTGTAAATCTTCAGCCTATGTCCTGGAAATAATGAGTTTAATCTCCTCTGAGCTTGCCACTCAGATAAAGTAAGAATACCTTGGGAAGGGATCAGAGAAAAGCAGAAATTGTTTGGCCTGCTACATTGATCCTTTTGACAAACAGCCAAAGAAGCCTATCCCAGCCTCACAACTCACAAATCTCATGGCTGATGATATCATATTTAATCTGAGACCAGTAATATTTCATTACCATTTCTCTGTTGATTTCAGAGAAAGTGAAGCTCATGTTAAGAAGGTGACGGCTTCAGAGGGAAAAGAGGTAAAAATTACAAAGGTCTGCAAAAAACTTTTTTTCGAGAGCTGTTTTGGTTATTCCACATAATCTTTATGTTTTTTGGTGTGCTGAATCCGAAAATGACCTCCATTTTGTCATAGGACATCACATTTCCTGACAATTTAGATAACTATGTTAAAGAAGGCAATACTCAAAATAAATGGAAATAGACTTATAAAATTAAAGTTTTATTACAATATTTTCATGAAAATCCTTTTTTGAACTGAAATGAGCTCACCTACACACACTAAACTCGATTCTTCTTCCTTGTGAGGCTCCTCTTGGTACATTTACGCTTGTGAGTAGCATCTGGAATGTCTCTCTGAAGCATTCAACAGTAGTCTGCCATCATTGTAATGCTCCATTTTCCCTGGTATCTCCTTTCCATCTCTTGAATGTCTTGGTGGAATCATTCACCTTGTTCCTCACTCACAGCTCCCATATTTTCAGGAAAGTAGTCAAGGTGGGACTGGAGGAAATGCACTTACAAACTCATCAGGCAACCTAAAGCTTGAAATGCTTTCAGCATTCGTACGATGATCTTTTTGTAGTGAGGATCTTTGTTATTGCCTAAAAATTTTTGTATGTCTTCTTTAAATGCAATCCACTCTTCTTTTTGAGGATCCGTTATGGTATTGACAAACTCTTGATCAACTATAAGCCTTCTAATGTCTGGTCCGACAAACACACCTTCCTTCAATTTTGCCTCCGACAGGCCTGGAAACTTGGTGACCAAGTATTTGAAGCATTCTCCATCTCTTGGAAGTGATTTTACAAATTGCTTCATCAATCCCAATTTTATGTGGCGAGGTGGTAGAATAACTTTATGGGAAGGTACCAAAGTTTCTCGGAGGACATTTTTTTCACCGACTGTTAGCACCCTCGGCTGACAACTCTTCTTGGTCCAGTGATTTTGTCGGTCTCGACTGTCCCATAGACACAGAAAACAAGGATATTTGGTATACCCAGCTTGTTGCCCGAGCAGCATGCACAAGACCTTCAAGTCCCCACACACTTGCCAAACATGGTCTTCATATTTAAGTTTACGAAGAACCAATTCCAAGTTCTCGTAGGTTTCCTTCAAGTGTACGGAATGACCTACAGGTATGGAAGCGTAAAAACCGTTGTGGAGTAAAACTGCTTTGAGACTTCTCTTTGAAGAATCTATAAAAAGACACCATTTCTCTGAATCATATTGGATTTTAAATTGTCCCATCAGACCTTCGACATCGATGCAATAAACCAACTTGTCTTCCTGGGAGAAGTAAGGAACGAACTCCTTTTCACGATGTCTGAACCATGAAGATGACACTCCTGGGAACAATAGATTCCTTCTTTTCAGCCTTGATCCAAGTAATTCAGCGGCATCTTTGGGAAGATTCAAGTCTCTTACCAAATCATTCATCTCCTCCTGAGAAAACAGTTTTGGTCTTGTATCATCTTCAAAGTCAGAACTTGATTCGTCATCTGGTTCAGGTATGACTTCACCTTCATCGGAGCTAGGTATCTCTTCCAAGGTAGCAGGGGGCTTGGGTATTGGTATATCTGTGCCATGGGGGATGGGATGAATTGCCAAGTGAAGATTGGGGTATGAAATGGAATGCTTCCTTTTGGAATTAAACCCTTTCACATCGCATGAACAAAAGTAACAGTCGTCACTATGGTTCTTTTGCTCTCGCCATACCATAGGAATCCCATAACGGAAAGATTTTTTCTTACCCTTGAACCAGTTTCGGAGGTCCTCAACATACCGTTTGCACACTTTATGAGGCGCCCAGACTTTATCTTGATCTCCAATTTCTAGTCCAAAGTATGCAAAGTATACTTTTTTCACAAAGTCTGTAATATTCTGCTGTTGCTTCAACACTGTATATTCACCACAGATGAAACAGAAACTGTCTGGCGAATTAATACACTTTCGCGGAGCCATAACATAACGGTTGAAGAATGACAAGCTAACACGAATTGCGATGAAAAAGTGTGAACAGCCTAGAACCAAGAACCTGATGATGATTCATGCACAAGTGTGGCATGCAGGAGAGAGCAGCTCTGTGTCTGTACATGAGACGTCACAGTGCTGGCCACGCCCCCGTGCACTGACCGGAGCTGCTGCTATCTGCCCTGTGTCTCCCTCCCACTGGATTCTTCAGGAAAGATTAACCCCTTCTACCATTAGAATCACGGACTTAAAACTTGCTTAGCTTATGTATATATTGCTGACCATCAGATTTACAGTGCTATATTTTTTTTTACATAACTCGGACAACCCCTTTAAGGTTTTTTTGGCATTTTATATCTTAAATGCACTTATGTGAATTAATTAATAGTAATTTGAATTAATTAATAGTAATTTGAAAAAAAAATGATAAATTTGAAGACAATTTTGCATGTTGTGGCAAATCATGACATCTAGGAGTTTTTTCAATATTTTATTTGTTTTCAGCACACCAAAATACATGGAAATTAGATGAAAATAATCAAACAGCTTTTTAGTCGCAGACCTGTTAAAGATCAAAATGAAGCAACTAGAAAAACCTACTCACCATAGCAGCCCTCAAAAGAAAGATCTCCCAACAAGCATGCAACAGAGCCTTCACCCTCTTCACACCCACTATCTGGAATGCCGTCCCAGAAACCCCAAGAGTGGCAGAAACCATATCAGAACTACTAAAAAAGCTCAAGACCCACCTCTTCACTGAATTCTTTGGACATGATGAACCAGGATAGTTCATATGATCCTCCAACTCCCTGCCCCTAACATCTAGTAATCTGACATACTTGTAACACCTTAATCATGATGTTATCTCCAGGTGTCCCCAGTTAACACCCACCCCAACCCTTGATACTTACCCATCCCACCTAATCAAGTTCTTTCTCTGTTCTATATATTTTCAGTCCAATTCTTTGTAAAGCAATTCTATGCAAAGCAGGTCAAAGTGGTTTTCAGATATATGCTAACAGGCACTTTTTATTCCCTCCTACCAGAAGGGCTCATGATCTAAGTGTACCTGAGGCAATGGAGGGTTAAGCAGCTTGCCCAAGGACACAAGGAGTGGCCATAGGACTATAGACCCCAGTTCCTCCAGCCTACATGGAAACTGAACCTCTGGCCCTCCAGCCTGAGGCAACCTGTCCCACTCAGTGAGTGGGACAGCAGTTCCCCTGCTGTTAATGTTCCATGTAAACCCCTTTGACTAATGAGAAAGCAGTATATAAATCTTGTTTAATAAATAAAAAAATAAATGTGTATGTATCAGTAGCAAAATTTTGATTTATACATGTACTATAAGTAGCACTACTAACAACATATAAAGCCCCAATTGATGTTGCTCTATTTTTGAATTTTCTGTTGTGAAATAGCTTCTTCTTTTGTACATACCATCAAATACATGTGCAGGTCAATATTCAGCTGCCATGATCAGTGTTTTTCCCAGGAAAAACACTGATCATGGGACATCATCATCAGGAGACCAGGAAACAAAAAAAAGCAACATTAGGGAGGGTCATTTAGAAGCTCAACTGCTTCCATATGTTAACATCTGAGCTGGCCATTTCTACACAATTTGACTACAATGGTTGCTGCTGTGCTATTAGTATCAGGGCGCGGGCAGGGTCCCGGAGCCCGCCCGTAACCGGGAGCTCGGCCCGGCGCGGGACCCTGCACGCATGTTGGGGGAAGGACGGCAATGCGCGTCAGCGTGAGCACGCTGCGCGCGTCATTCAAACTGATTGGCTCTGCTCAAGGCGAGACGAGCGGAGCCAATCGGAGCCACGGGAGATGCATGTGCTCCGGAGTTGGTGGCGTTTCCGGAGCACATGCGATCGGGCGCCCAAGTAGCAGGATCTTTGCTGGGAGCGTCGTGACTAACCGTTAGGGATCAGGAACGGGTCGGAGGAGCTGTGCGGGCCTGGTGTGTCCTCGGAGTGGCAGAGATCAGCTGGTGGTGTTGGTGTGTTTTGGCAGGTGAGTAGGTGGTGCTGCGATAATAAGAAAATAAAATAAATTGAACTGCGGGATTAGGATCGCCGGGGTTTTGGGCGCGCCGCGTTTTTCCATTAAAAAAAAAAAAAGGAATCAAGATAGTAAATAGCTTGCAGTAAAACGTAATATACAAAAAAAAAAAAAAAAAACGGGGGAACAAAGCTGGTAGTTTTTGCGGTACTTGAAGGGAGTATTTGGGGGCCTTGGGGGCTCTCCAGGATGGGGGGTAAGCGCTCTGGTGGGGGACGGGGGGCTAGTGGGGTTACTTTGGTGGGGCGGGGGAGAGTGCAAAGGGGAAGAGGAGTTGACAGGGGGGGGAGATCCCGACAGCGAGCTCGTGGGAGAGGGCAAGCTGCAGGCAGAGCTCAGAGTGCTGCCAGGGATTCTGCTGTGTCTCCTGACGCGGTGAGGGGGACGGGAAGGGGGCGCTCGGCTCGAGACCGTGGTGTACGGGCTCTGGGGGGAATGGGTAGGTCTGTAACGAGGACACCTGAGCCTATTATTGGTGGGATGGGGCTAAGGGAGGGAGAGGCTGCTGGCAACTCAGGGGAAGGTGGTGATGATGCGTGGGAGCACGGGAGTGGGGGGAGGAGCAGGTGCCTTGGGTCCATGGGATTGGAGCAGGCTGGGGGCCGGAGCATTTTGTGGCGGGAGTAGTGGCAGTGTTTCCCACAGTGGGTATATGCTGTCGCCTAGTGGCTTTGGGCCTCATGGACAGCAAGCTATTTGGGATCGGTGGTTAGATGGGGGGCAAGGTTCTTCGGGGACAGATTGGGTGGGGGCATGGCAGCCGTTGTGGTCTCCAGGTTTCTCCCCGCTGTGTCCCTCATTTGTGTCTCCGCAGGTGCCATTTATTGCTTCGCCAAGAAGTGCGCCGCCTGCAGGGGATTCAGCGCGAGTGACGAGCATGAATTCCGGAAGCGGAGTGCCAGGATCTGCGACGAGCGCAGGTGAGTGGGCACAAGAACCACGTGCACAGCAGCGGACTGAGGACCCTCGTGCTGGGCGGCCATCAGTTTCTGATGGAGCAGCAGTTGGAGTCTCGGCGGGTGAGTCGCCAGGGAGGGAGGTAGGTGAGGGCGGGGGTGGTAGGTCGTGAGCAGACCGGTCGGGGAAGGCGCGTAAGAAAAGGAAGCATGCCTGCCGGCGTCGGCATAGCTCGGATTCATCATCCTCGTCGTCATCGGATTGTTCTGATTCTTCGTCGGGCGAAATGGATAGGAGGGCGGCGGCGGGGAAGGGGGGCTTCTGGGCCGTCGGGTGCAGGTTTAGCCTCCTTAGCGGCAGTAGCAGAGTTATGGGAAGGGGTCCCAAAAATGTTGAGACGAAAGATTGTGAGATGGAAGTATATTGACATTTTTCGCTTGCTTGAAGTTCGGAAGCGCTCCGGGGAGAGCAAAAAGAAATGGAAGGAGGATGAGAAGGCTGGGCATATTCGTAAAGTATCGCGCAATGTAGTCAATTGGGTCTGGTCGTTCTTGCGGCTGGCGAGTGTTTGGGGTCGTCATTTCCCTGAGCAGTATGGCAGCTTACTGTCGTATGCCGACTCTATATTGGAAGTGTCACAAGCGCACGAGGGCTGGTCGTGGCTTAATTATGACGAGAAATTTAGGGACAAAATGGAGGAGAATAAGCTCTTAACATGGGGGACGCAAGACATTAACCTGTGGTTGACACAGATGTCGGTCAAGGCGGGTGCGGGGAGTGCTGGTGGTGGTACGATGGGGCATGGGGTTTCGGGTGGGGTGAGTCGTTCCTTTCACGGAGGGCCCCCCGCAGGGCAGACGAAGTCGGTCCTCAGGGCAGGGGGTGACGTGTGTTGGAGGTATAATAGGACAACGTGCCCCTTTCCGGACTGTAAGTTCCGGCACGCGTGCTCGGTCTGCGGGGGTGCTCATTCAGAGGCAAAATGCGTTAAGAAAGGGACTGTCCCTCCCTCAATTCAGGGATCCAAGTGAAGGTTCTCTTAGGGATTTAGCTCCCTCTCCAATTCGGGTACAGGTGCTTTGCAGTTGGCTTCTCCGGTACCCGAAGAAAAAAGATAGGTTAGCGTTGCAGTTCGGATTTAAGTTTGGTTTTGTTATTCCACTTCAGGGAGAGGTGGTAGCCGAATCGGTGAGGAATTCCCCGAGAATTCGGTGCTGGGCGTCCGTAGCGCATGAGAATTTGGCAGCCGAATTGCAATTGGGGAGAATTGCGGGGCCGTTCAGCAACCCGCCGTTCCCGAATTTCATTATTTCCCCATTAGGTGTAATCCCCAAGAAGGAACCGGGTAAATTCACGCTGATCCACAATTTGCCATCACTCTTGGGAGTTTCAGTGAACGATTCTATCCCGCGAGAGTTTTTCACGGTGCGGTATGCCTCCTTTGATAGGGCGGTTAAGTTGGTCTCGAAAGCCGGTCGTGGGGCATTGATGGCGAAGGTTGATATAGAATCGGCATTTCGCTTGTTGCAGGTCCATCCTTCGGCGTTTCGGTTACTGGGTTTCCAATTTGAGGGCGCCTATTACTATGACAAGTGTATGCCGATGGGTTGTGCAATATCTTGCGCCTACTTTGAGATGTTTAGCACCTTCCTGCATTGGATGGTTGTCCATAGGGTGGGTGACTCGGAGGTGGTGCACTATCTGGATGATTTCTTGTTTGTTGGGGGGGCCGAATCGGGGAGCTGTAGTAACCTGTTGGGTGGTTTTGTTGAAGTGGCGAGGGAGTTAGGGGTGCCACTGGCAGAGGGTAAGACAGTGGGCCCGACCACGCAGCTTACTTTCTTAGGTGTCGAGTTGGATTCACTGAACATGGTAGCGTGTCTGCCACAAGAGAAGGTGGTGAAGCTGAGAGTCTTAGTGGCCAATGTTCTGGCCTCGTCGAAATTGACTTTAAAAGAGCTTCAGGCACTGTTAGGTTCCCTTAATTTTGCTTGTAAAGTTATTCCTATGGGGAGGGTGTTCAGTAGGCGTTTGGCTGCAGCGACGTCGGGAGTTAAAAAGCCGCATCATCGCATTCGCGTGTCTAAGGTGATGTGTGAGGATCTGTGGGTTTAGGACGTCTTTTTGCGGGAGTTCAACGGGACGTCTGTATTGCGTGAGGCGGAGATCTCCAGTAGCGACTTGCAGCTGTACACGGATGCCGCAGGGGGAGTTGGTCTGGGAATCTATTTCGGTGGGGCTTGGTGTGCCGACAGATGGCCGCAGGCCTGGGCTGACGACGGATTGTTGAGTAATATTACTTTCTTGGAGCTCTTCCCGATATTGGTGGTATTGGAGTTATGGCCAGATAAGCTGGTTAACCGCAGAGTTCTGTGGTGGTGCGATAACGAGGCGGTGGTCAATGTCGTCAATCGTTATTCGCCACGCTGTGGCCTCGTGGCGTCGCTAATGTGTCGAGTGATATTAGCATGTATGCGTTTGAATATTGATCTGAAAGCACGGCATATTCCAGGGCATGTTAATGAAATTGCTGATGCTCTTTCCCGTTTGCAGCTGGAGCGGTTTCGGAAGTTGGCGCCGGAGGCGGACGAGGAGGGGCTCGCGGTCCCCTCAAGCTTGTGGAGCTGTGGCCTGCAGCGATGAGGCACCTATTGAAGAGCTCAGTGGCGGATAACACATGGGAAGCTTATAAGAAGGGTTGTGAGCGAGTACAACAGTTTTTGCGAGGGATTGGATGGCAGAGGGGGTGGTGCCAGAGATGTGGCTCGGGTGGTATGTAGTTTGGGCGAAGGAGCATGGGGTCCCACGGTCGGCTTTGCGAAGTCACCTGGCGGGGTTTGGGTTCTTTGCCAGGGCGGTTGGGTGGGACTTTGCAGGCAGAGGGTTGCTAGCGCGGCGATTGCTCCAGGGATGGGAGCGTTCGCACCCAGTTCCGCGGGATCATCGACAGCCGATAACGCACGACCTGCTGGAGAGAGTGTGCAGAGAGTTGTCGCGGGTGGCGAGGTCACCTTATGAGAACCTGCTCTTTCGGGCAGTGTTTTGTTTGGCCTTTTTTGGGGCCTTCAGGGTCGGCAAATTGGCGGCGGAGTTGGGAAGAGTGGATAGTGGGCATAGTTTGCGGCGGCAGCATGTATGGATCGAGAATGCGCGGTTGCGCGTGTTGTTAGCGAAGTCCAAAACGGACCAGAAGGGGAAAGGGTTATGGGTGGTCCTTAGGGCGATGGGTGGGCTTACATGCCCGGTCGCCGCCATGTGCGATTACTTGAAGGGACGCCCTGACTGCGGAGGGAGTCTGTTCGTGCACAGGGATGCCAGACCTCTTACGCGTTTTCAAGTCACAGCGGTCTTGCGCTTGGTGTTGCGGCGGATTGGGGAGGACCCTTGGCTTTTTTCGTCACACTCTTTTTGGATTGGGGCGGCGACCAGTGCAGCTGCGGCGGGTTTGTCGGGGGAGCAGATACAGAACATTGGCAGGTGGCGCTCGAGGGCATTTGAGGGCTATGTGCGATTATGAGTATTCAGCTGGGGGGGCTGGGGGTCGCTAATGCTGTTCTTTTCTGTTTCAGACAGGGGTATGTGTGTGCGGGGCTGTTGGATGTTGGGGCACTCCTTCATTTTTTGGGCTGGTCAGCGAGCAGCGCAGCGACCTTACGGAGCGAACTTGGGTCTGGATCCTGCGGTGGTGGCAGTTTCATGGCTGGGCGAGCGAGGACTGCGGTGGGCGCAGCTGCTGCCTTTGCTTCGTCATCACGAGCATGTCAGGAGCCAGCCGGCAATTTTGTTGGTGCATTTGGGGGGCAATGATCTGGCGGCTTGGTCTTGCAAGCAGTTGATCAGGGCCACCAAGAAGGACTTTGCGGTAGTGCTCCGCATGTTTGAGGGTGTGTTGTTAATATGGTCTGACATCATCCCACGGCCAGTGTGCTGGGATCATCGGCGCTGGTCGCAGGGGTTGACCAAGATCAATAGGCAGATCGGGAGATGGGTCTGTGAAAAGGGGGGGTTTCAGGTTCAACATCCCTGGGTGGAAGTGGCCTGCTCTGGGTTATATAGGGAGGACGGGGTACATTTATCTCCAGTGGGAATGGATTTGCTCCTGAACGATTGGCAGGAGGCGCTGGAGAGGGTGGTGTAAGAGAGGCCACACTGATCGCAGCTTCTGGTTGGGGGGGGGGCACAGGTAGATTTTTCCCCTGTGCCAGTGGCGGGATCCCTGAGGTCCGGGGTCCGGAGCCTTAGGCAACTTGGGGAGGGGGCCGGGTGCCCTCGACCCGGGCAACCCCTGGAAGACTTTTGCTAGTAATATGGCAAAGTCGGATAGGGGTGGCTGGAACTTGGCCGTTGGTGGGTACCACGGCTGGAGCAGAGGCATGGCCGCTTTGCTAATTGCATGGCTGGCGGCGCATCGATCCGCTGGGGGGTTTTGTTGAATCAGTATTTATTTTAATGTTAATTAGTTTGTTTGGAAACAAAGCTGCGACCAGTTGTCATCATGAATTGCTGTCTGTGGTATTTTTGGATATGAGAAGGCGGGGAGAAGGAGTGAAGAGGTGGGGGTGGGGCAAGAAGAGGGTGGGCGCCGGGTCCGGCTTCCCAGTTAGTATCAGGGCGCGGGCAGGATCCCGGAGCCCGCCCGTAACCTGAAGCTCGGCCCGGCGCGGGACCCTGCACGCATGTTGGGGGAAGGACGGCAATGCGCGTCAGCGTGAGCATGCTGCGCGCGTCATTCAAACTGATTGGCTCCGCTCAAGGCGAGACGAGCGGAGCCACGGGAGATGCATGTGCTCCGGAGTTGGTGGCGTTTCCGGAGCACATGTGATCGGGCGCCCAAGTGGCAGCCCACCCGCCCACCCATTCTGGCAGGGTGAGGGGAATGTATCTGGGGTGTCACAGCAGGGGGTGGGGGGGGATACTTGTGGGCGGGATCCCAGAGGTCCGGGGTCCGGAGCCTTAGGCAACTTGGGGAGGGGGCGGGGTGCCCTTGACCCGGGCAACCCCTGGAAGACTTTTGCTAGTAATATGGCAAAGTCGGATAGGGGTGGCTGGAACTTGGCCGTTGGTGGGTACCACGGCTGGAGCGGAGGCGTGGCCGCTTTGCTAATTGCATGGCTGGCGGCGCATCGATCCGCTGGGGGGTTTTGTTGGATCAGTATTTATTTTAATGTTAATTAGTTTGTTTGGAAATAAAGCTGCGACCAGTTGTCACCATGAATTGCTGTCTGTGGTATTTTTGGATATGAGAAGGTGGGGAGAAGGAGTGAAGGGGTGGGGGTGGGGCAAGAAGAGGGTGGGCGCCGGGTCCGGCTTCCCGGTTACAGCATTCCCCGACTCTGCCCACAATAATGAAATCCTCATTTGGAGACCAGGAAGTTAGATAAAAGTAGGTCATTAGCGGGGATTTTAGCGGGGACAGTGAACATTGAGGTTTAATAGCACAATTATTTAAATTATCTTCACTTGTTTGGGGAATTTAATTGCTGTGAACTGTTTTATCCTTCCATAAGATCATTTGAGGACAGTGTCATTTCTGGTGTAAATTTAGATTTGGATAAAATAATTTTAGTCTTCAGTGCCATCATGAAGATTTTATTTTTTAATGTCTTTACCTATTAGGAGGGCCTTTTCAGAAAGCTATTTTTACTAATATTGCTCAGATATCAGCCGTGGAATCCCATTTTAGATGACATAGATTCAAACATCGTCCTTTATATATGAATAGATGCCTAATTGATTGTTCTTTTGCTATGCCTTGGGCCACTGAAGTTTGTTTAAGAAATGGTAGTAATAATTTTCCTGGGGTGTTCTCTTTCTTTTGTATTAAAGAAAATCTCTTATGCTCAAGATATAACTGAAAATGTCTCCAATCCCTTATTTGTATTTTAATGTTCATACAGTATACAATAAATCTTTTATAATAAGGGACTTAATGGGCAATTCTCAAGTAGGTTTCACTTTTATTGTTGAAACCTGGTTAAAAAATTGTGAAGACCCTTTACTGAATGATTTATGCCCTCCAGGATATAACATTTTTTATGCTTCTTATCAAATTAGGAAAGGGGGTGGTTTAGCTATAATTTATAAAAAAAAAGGGATTAGCTATACATAATTCAGTATTCTCAAATAGGTCAGAAGCTATTAAGGTAAAGCAAGTACCAGCGCGGAGTCGCGAAGGACGCCGGTAACCGGGCGGTCGGCCCGGTCCCGGCTCGTCCTTCCGGCTTCTGCAGAAAGGAAGGGGGGGGGGGAGGGATGAGGGAGAATGCGCGGAGGCTGATGACGCCGGCAGCATTTTTTGAAGGGATTGGCTCCGCAGAGGGAGTGAGCGGAGCCAATCAGTGCTGCCGGCGTTAGGCGAGATAAGGAGGGAGCTGTTACGCTACCCCCTCCTTTTTTCGGCAGCGGGTTGGAGGCAGGACGGCTTTTTTGGTCCGGCGGGTTGGAGAGTGCGGAGAATCGGGGAAGCAGAGCTGCTAAGGTGGTTGGGGCAGCCGGGTAAGTTGCGGGGGGGGGGGGGCCTGAGCGGTGTTTGTTGGGGCTTTGCAATTTGGGTGTAGTGTGCTCTTCGGCGGGGTGTCGCCGGGGTTTTTTGCCAGCTGAGGGTGCAATTGGCAAAAGGGGGGGAAACGTGATATAAAAAAAAAAAAAAAAAGCCGAACTACTGCTGACTTTATTCTTATTGCTGGGGGGCCTGTGCTCCTGTGTGGAATGGCACGTGGAGCGAGGGCTGGGGCAGGTGGCCCTGATAGGGCTGCACAGGCAAGGGGTGCTCAAACGAGTAATAGGGGTAGGGTTGCTGTGAGGGGGGTTGGTGGGGGGGGCCGGGGTCATCGGGGAACGGCCAGTCGGGGGCTGCCTCGAGCAAGGGCGCCTCAACGAGGTCGGGGAGAGGGGTTGTCATTGGGGCGGGGTAAAGGGGCTGCAGGATCCAGAGCAAGGGGGCAAGCTAGGCGGGGTCAGCCTCAAAGAGGAGGTTTGGGGGCTAATTCTGGGCCTCCGCCTGCGGCTTTAAATGAGCAGGGATCTGCTAGGGTTGGGGATGAATTAGTGGGTGGGCAGGAGCAGGAGCAAGGGTGTGTAACCCAGGGGGGATGGGGTTATGGGAATTTAGGTTTAGGACCTATGGTTATGCCTGCGGCGGCACATGCCATAAATCCTCGAGACAGGGCCTCCTGGGAGAGCGTGCAGAGGGGCCATGGTTCCTACGGGGCTTGGAGTGGCCCCTCGCAATGGGGACACTGGTTGGGGGGTGGGCAGGGTTCCTCTCGAGCTGAGTGGTTGGAAGCATGGCAGCCAGGGTGGTCTTCTCCTGTTCCCCCTCCCCCTCTTTTTCCTATTATGTCTCCTCAGGGCCCAACACGTTTATCAGGAGGAGCTGAAGGTGGACTGCAGCAGGTAGAAGGCGTGGCTTCGTCTTTGATCCAGCAGCGGGAGATGTCTGGTGAGGGTGCGGTTCGCGACGCGGGCAGACGAGAGCAGGATGCGGAGCTCAGTGCAGTGGATGTTGATCCGGAGGAGGTGGTGGCGTCTGCGACGGGCGTTGCAGGTGAGTTACATGTAGATTTGGGTGAGAAGAGTAGAGAGAGTGGTAAAAAGAAGGCAAAGAGGACAGCAAAAAGGAAACATTCCTGTAGACGGCGTCGCAGGTACAGTTCGTCGTCCGTGTCGTCCTCGGTGTCGTCTTCGTCACTGACGTCATCAGCAGATAGTATGTGTCGGCGGTCGACGGGTGATAAAAAAGTCTCAGGACGGGGTCCGGAGGGTGGTTTGCCTTCAGCAGTGGTAATTTCGGAGTTATGGGAGGGAGTTCCACGGAAGTTGCGCCATAAAATTAAAAAGCGGCGTTATATAGATATTTTTCGGTTGTTAGAAGGTCGCAAACGTTCGGGAGAAAGCAGGAAAAAACGTAAGGAGGATGAGAAAGCAGGGCGTATTAAGAAAGTTTCACGAAATGTGGTCAATTGGACGCGTGCGTTTCTGCGGTTGATTAGTGTTTGGGGTCAGCATTACCCGGGGCAATACGAGAGGCTTTTATCTTACGCGGATTCAATTTTGGAGGCGTCGCAGACACATGAAGGGTGGTCATGGTTAAACTATGACGAAAAGTTTAGAGACAAGATGGAAGAGAATAGACTTGTGTCGTGGGGAATGCAGGACATTAATTTATGGTTGACCCAGATGTCGGCCAGGAGTAGTGTCGGAGGAGGGACAAAAGGTGCAGTCGTGAGCGGGGTGGGGACTGGTCGGTCCTTTCGTGGGGGAGCAAGTATCGCACAGCAGCGTACGGGCGGCAATGGGGCAGGTGATGTTTGTTGGAGGTTCAACAAGACCTCGTGCCCTTTCCCAGATTGCAAATTCCGGCACGTCTGTTCCCTTTGCGGGGGAGTGCATTCAGCAGTCAAATGTGTCAAAAAAGGGAGCTCCCAGCCCCCTATTTCTGGCACAAAATGATGCGGAGCTGTTTGGCCTCGCCCCCACGCCTGTTAACGTGCAAGTACTGAATGCGTGGTTGGGCCAGTACCCTCGAAAAAATGATAGAGAGGCGTTATATTCTGGTTTTAATTTTGGTTTTGTGATCCCAGTGTGTGGGCAGGTGGGGGGATCGGCGGGGCGGAATTCGGTGTCAGTGAAGCGATTCGCGTCAGTGGTGAAAGAAAAGTTGGCAGCGGAATTGTCGCTTGGTAGGGTAGCGGGCCCATTCGTCAGTCAGCCATTCGCAAGCATGGTAATTTCTCCATTGGGTATAATACCGAAAAAGGAGCCGGGAAAATTCCGCCTGATACATAATTTGTCCAGCCCCATAGGAGCGTCGGTCAATGACTATATTCCGCGGGAATTATGTTCCGTGCGATATGCGTCGTTCGACAAGGCAGTGAGCTTAGTACGATCCGCTGGGCGTGGGGCGCAGATGGCGAAGGTAGATATTGAGTCGGCGTTCCGGCTGCTTCCAGTGCACCCTGCGTCATTCTACTTGTTGGGTTTTTGCTTTGAGGATGGAATATATTTTGATAAATGCATGCCCATGGGCTGTGCCATCTCTTGTTCATACTTCGAGAAGTTTAGCACTTTTCTACAGTGGGCAATCGAACGTAAGGTGGGTATAGCGCAGGTAGTGCACTACTTGGATGATTTTTTATTTGTCGGGTCGGAACACTCTGGGGACTGCCGTGTATTGCTGGATGGTTTTGTGGATTTGTCCAAGGAATTGGGAGTACCATTGGCGAAAGAAAAGACGGAAGGTCCTACTACACGGATCACTTTTTTGGGGGTTGAGCTTGATTCGGACGTCATGGTGGCACGTCTTCCCCAAGATAAAATTCGCAGATTGCGGGTGTTGGTGGCCAATGTGCTAGCATCATCGTCCTTGACGCTGAGGGAGATGCAAGCTTTGATAGGCTCGTTAAATTTTGCTTGTCGGGTGATACCGATGGGCCGGGTGTTTTTGAGGCGGTTGGCAGCAGCTACGTCGGGGGTACGTAGGCCTCATCATCATCTGAAGGTCTCGAAGTCAATTAAGGCAGATTTGCGGATTTGGCAGGTCTTTTTGGAGGATTTTAATGGGACCACAGTTTTAATGGAACCAGAGATCAGTAGTGCGGATTTGCAATTATACACTGACGCGGCGGGTGGCATAGGTCTGGGCATTTACTTCGCTGGGGCTTGGTGTGCGGAGCGTTGGCCGCAGTCTTGGCTCGAGTCGCGGCTTACCAGTAATATAACTTTTTTGGAACTGTTTCCCATTTTAGTTGCCTTGGAGTTGTGGTCGGATAGACTTGCTAACAAAAAGGTTTTGTGGTGGTGTGATAATGAGGCTGTAGTGCAGGTGGTGAACCATTATTCACCGCACTGTCTTTTGGTGGCTAACTTGATGAGGGAAGTGACTTTAGCCTGTTTGCGGTTTAAATGTGTATCTGAAAGCCAAACATATTCCAGGGTATGCTAATGCCATCGCTGATTCTCTTTCCCGTTTCAAGTTCGAGCAATTCCGACGATTGACACCACACGCAGATGCAGAAGGACGTGCGGTCCCTTGGAAGTTGTGGAGTCTTGGCCATCCGGGATGAGAGACTTGTTGCGGTGTTCTGTAGCGCCTGGGACATGGGCAGCATATCGGCGAGGATGTCAGAAGGTGGTCGACTTTTTGGAACGCTTGGGTTGGCGGTTTGGGCCGGTTTCAGCTCAATTGCTAGGACTATATGTGGGATGGGCTAAAGAGAATGGAGTGACTCGCTCGGCTGTGCGTAGTCATTTGGCGGGTTTCGAGTATTTTGTGAAGGCAGTGGGCTGGGACTTCCCGTCAGGGGGTGCCTTAGCTCGTCGGCTTTTGCAAGGATGGGGTCGGGCAGCACCTATACATCTGGATGCTCGGCGTCCCATCACGCATGATTTACTAGAAAAAATATGCAAGTCATTAGCGGTGGTGGCCTCGTCGCAATATGAGGCGACGCTTTTTGCGAGCAGTTTTTACTTTGGCATTTTTTGGGGCTTTTCGCATGGGGGAGCTGGTGGCGCGATCATCCAGAGCGGGAGATTTGGGGATTCTACAGCGTCAGCATGTTTGCTTTGAAAACGGGCAGTTGCGAATTTTGTTGGCAAAATCTAAGACTGATCAGCGGGGCAAGGGTTTGTGGGTACGGCTGAGTGGGATTCCAGGGTTTCACACTTGTCCGGTGAGCGCCATGCGTGCTTTCTTGCGGGACCGCCCCGTGAAAGTTGGGGGGTTATTTCTGCATGCGGACGGACGGCTGCTTACACATTTTCAGGTGATAGCAGTTCTGAGGTTGGCATTGAAGGCAGTAGGTGAGCCCCCCGAACAGTATGCGGCTCATTCTTTTCGTATTGGCGCGGCCACCAGCGCTGCTGCTGCGGGCCTGTCGCAGCAGGACATTCAGGGTATTGGGAGGTGGCGTTCCCAGGCTTTCCGGGGTTATGTTCGTTTATAAAAAAAAAAAAAAAAAAAAAAACATAAAAGAAAGGGGGGGGGGGGAACTTGCTATGGATTAACTCTTCTTTTCTTTTGCAGTTGCAGGAGGGAGTGTCCGGAACTGTTGGATGATCGGGCACTCTTTCATGTACTGGGCCGGCCGGCGAGCAGCTGAAAGGCCATTGGGGCATAATCTGGGGCTGGATCCTGCTCAAGTGTCGCTGCTATGGCTGGGTGAGAGAGGGTTGAGGTGGTCTCAGCTTCTGCCTTTGCTCCGGCACCATGAGCGAGTGAGGGGCAAGCCACGGCTGCTGCTGTTGCACTTAGGTGGCAACGACCTAGTTACCTGGACTTGTAAGCAACTCATAAGAATTGTTATAAAAGACTTAACTATGTTATTGCAGATGTTCCCGGGAATCCAGTTAATTTGGTCAGACATTATTCCAAGGCCTGTTTGTGCGGCCCAGCGGCGTTGGTCGCGGGGTCTTACAAAAATAAATCGTCAAATAGGACGGTGGTTAACTGGCCAAGGTGGGATTCAAGTTCTTCACCCGTGGGTGGAGGTGGATTGTACGGGGTTGTACAGGATTGATGGGGTTCATTTGTCCCCTGTGGGTATGGATTTACTGTTGAATGATTGGCAAGAGGCCTTGGAAGGTGTTTTACACGGGGATACTAACTGGTCGCAGCTGAGCATTGGGGGGGCGGCACAAGGGCATTAAGATGCCAGTGCCGGTGGCGGGATCCCGGAGGATTCACGGGCCCGGAGCCGTTTGGTCAGACTTGGGTGGGGGCGGGGTGCCCCCGACCCGGATAAGCCCTGCTGGCCTTTGCTAGTCATATGGCGAGGTCGGGGAAAGGGCGGTAGGAAAATTGGCCGGTGTCGGACACGGCCGGAGCGGAGGCGACCCCACTTTGCTAATTATGGCTGGAGGGGTATCACTCCGCTGGGGGGAGATTGTTTACAGACTGTTTGATATTGTAAAGTTAATTGTTTGAATTTTAATAAAGCTGCGACCGGTTGGTACTTCCAATAAGAAAATTGTGTCTGTGAAATTTTGTAATGGTGGGGGGAAGGTTGGGGGAGGGGGTGAGAAGAACGAGGGAGGTGGGGTGCGGAAGGACGGCATAGGGCACCGGATACGGCCTGCCTCGGTTAAAGCAAGTACCAGCGCGGAGTCGCGAAGGACGCCGGTAACCGGGCGGTCGGCCCGGTCCCGGCTCGTCCTTCCGGCTTCTGCAGAAAGGAAGGGGGGGGGGAGGGATGAGGGAGAATGCGCGGAGGCTGATGACGCCGGCAGCATTTTTTGAAGGGATTGGCTCCGCAGAGGGAGTGAGCGGAGCCAATCAGTGCTGCCGGCGTTAGGCGAGATAAGGAGGGAGCTGTTACGCTACCCCCTCCTTTTTTTCGGCAGCGGGTTGGAGGCAGGACGGCTTCCCGCCCTCCCTCCCTTAATCTTTTGGTATGTGGGGGTGGTGTTGTTTTCGGGGTGTCGCAGCTGGGTGGGGTGGGCAAGGCGGGATCCCGGAGGTTTCCGGGGCCCGGAGCCGTTTGGTCAGACTTGGGTGGGGGCGGGGTGCCCCCGACCCGGATAAGCCCTGCTGGCCTTTGCTAGTCATATGGCGAGGTCGGGGAAAGGGCGGTAGGAAATTGGCCGGTGTCGGACACGGCCGGAGCGGAGGCGACCCCACTTTGCTAATTATGGCTGGAGGGGTATCACTCCGCTGGGGGGAGATTGTTTACAGACTGTTTGATATTGTAAAGTTAATTGTTTGAATTTTAATAAAGCTGCGACCGGTTGGTACTTCCAATAAGAAAATTGTGTCTGTGAAATTTTGTAATGGTGGGGGGAAGGTTGGGGGAGGGGGTGAGAAGAACGAGGGAGGTGGGGTGCGGAAGGACGGGCATAGGGCACCGGATACGGCCTGCCTCGGTTACTACTTTTCAAGTTTTGTCTTGGAGTTCTTTTATGGTATCAACCTCTTGATAGTTGGCATTCAATTCACAAGGACATTTCAACAATCTTAACACAACTTGTCTTAACTTTCGAAAATGTGATGATTTTACGAGACATTAATCTTCATTAGAATGATCCTACTGATAACTCATTTGCAGAATTTAATAAAATTATTTATAATTTGGGTTTAGTCTCTAGATTTACATGTAACACATGAACATGGTTATCAATTAGATTGTCTTATTTCTTCAGCTGACTAATTTGGTAGAATCTGTTCTTCTGATTACCATGCCACCCCTTTGATTTGGTCCAAATGTGATTTGGTGAAGTTTACTTGTTTTAAGCAAAAAAATGTTTCTACTTTGGAACCACGTAGTGCTTGGGAATAAGATCAATGGATGCCAACATGTTTTGGGCTAAAGTGTCCATTTCTCTGCAAGATTTATCTATAGTTGATTCATTAGTTTTTTTAGGAGATTGAATTAATATATTAGGGAGAACCACAGAAGAGCATCCTCCTTATAAATTTTCTTATGAATCCAGGAAATCTTTAGCTCCTTGGTTTACATCTAGTTTAAGACTGGAGAAAGTAATTGTCTAAAGCTTGAACAACACTGGTACAAGCAAATAAATCATTATAAACAATCTTTAAAGGATACAAAAAAATCTTTTTATTTCAAGTTGATTGATGATGGTCATACTAATTTGAAGTTATTATTTAATGTTACATCATCATTAATAACATCTAATATTACTAATTCAGCTTTTCATTTCTCAGCTGCTGACCCTTCTAACTTTTATAGGAAAAAAGTGGAAGATTTATCTTCCTCTTTTCGTCAAAGAAAGTCTTTAGAAGGATTTTTTTTTTAAATCACACTCAGAATACTCGTGATGTTCACACTGATTTTGCTTGAGGTAATGATATTAATGCTGATTGTCTATGGTCTTCCTTTTCATTAAGGGAACTGGATGACTTCAGAAGATTAATTAAGAAAGGGGCCAAGCATAATTACTGATTGGATCCTTGTCCCGCTTCTTTCTTTTTGGAAATCCCAGAAAGTATATTATGTAAATTATATCAAATTGTTTTTGGGTTGTCATCTATTGGCAGCTTCCCTCCATCAGTTGGCAATATAATTTTGACTCCAGTTCCTAAAGGCCTGCTAATTATAGATCAGCTGCAAATTTGCTTTTGTTTGCTAAAATAACGAAAGGGGTAGTTACCAAACAATTGCAGCATTATGTTGATGACCAGAATATTTCACGTCTATCTCAAACAGGTTATTGTGTTTTCTATAACACAGAAACTTTATTGTCAGCTTTAAAATATGAAATTTATCCTCTTTTTGACAAGAGTAAGCAGGCCATCGATATGCAATTAGACTTGACATCTGCCTACAGTTTATTTCTGAAATTAAATGTGAATGGAACATTTCTCGTTGTGTATATTCTTGGTTTTGTGATGGCTTAAAGAATTGTGGAGGAGTAGCCTAGTGGTTAGAGCAACTGCCTAGTACCCAGAAGATCAACAGTTCAATTCCCACTGGCACACCTTGGGCAAGTCACTTTACCCTCCATTACCCCAGAAGAAAAGGCTGGCAATCTATTTCCAGTGATACACTGCCAAGAAAGTCCAGAGGTAGCTGAGTCACAGTGAGTCAACACTGACTTGATAGCACTAACAAAAAAAGAATAGAACTTGCAAGGTAAAATTCAACTAGAGTTTTCAGTGGGATAAATCATTGGATGTGGAATCACCAAGGTTCCTCATTGTCCTGTTTTGTTTAACATTTATCTGAGCTCACTGAGTTTATTATTTTCTAATATTGATATTCTTTGTTATTAATAACACAGATATTTTACTTTTAATATTTTTCTATGGTGCTATAGACTCAACTTATCCCATTCTTAACAGTTATTTAAAAATTAATGGCTGCACAACTAAATTACTCTAGCTAGCAAGGTCCATTTTTGATATGTCTACCTTCAATCCTGTAATCCCTGGTTTAAATTTGCCTTGATTTACAACTTTGAAAATTTGGGGGATATATTTAGACTCTGCTTTGACCATGGCGCATCAGGTTTCAGAAGTAGTTTAAAGAAACTTTTTTTTTTTTTTTTAGTTCAAATACTTTATTAGTTTTACGACAATACAAAATTAGATACAAAATGTACACCTCTGTTCTGGTAAATATATATATATGAAAATTAGGTACAAGATTGTAATGAGAGCATGTTCCCATGATTGAGAACAGTGAACCAATAATTCATTTGATAATAATCCCAGCAGCATGGATAATATAACACTTTGAGAAAACAAAGTAATAACTAGCGCCTCAGAAGAGACAGAAAGAAGGGAATACAGAAAAAATTCCAAGTCTTCCCAACCCTTCCCCCTCCACATCCTCCAGGCATTCTCTCTGACTTGATCAGGGGTTTCACTCATTAAGGTATGATGTCAGCGGTTTCCATAGCTTTTCCATTTGAGCTGACCTGCCAGGATGTTTAGCTGCAACTTTCTCAATATTATACAGCATCAAGATAGAGCTCCACAAAAAATGTATGTTGAGGATCTTAACATCTTTCCACAAATATCAAATTAACGTAATGTGTTTTTCTTGTAAGTTTGAATTCTAAAAGTAATGCTACATCGTTATAGGACAGCACTAGCTCATAATTAGAAAGCTTAGATAAGGCATGTTCAATCTCTAACCAAAAGATTTTTATAACTAAACATTCAGAAATCATGTGAGCTAGCGTTCCTATTTGACTATGACATATTTACAGCTACACTTGACTCCTTTACAGGCTAGCCCCTTTCCAGCTCCCCTTTAAAACAAGTTTCTCTCTCAGAATTTACTGCTGCAATACAGGAGTCTCAAGTTTTTATTCCTGACCACATTCTCTAGGACTTCCACCATCAAGTGAAGAGCAAAACTGTCCTTAACGTGGACAACATTTGAAGGGAAATCACTTGCACCCCAAAACCTTTCACCTGCTTTTCCGCATTTCACAGTCTATCCTCATATGTCTCCAGCTTGTGAACAGTTTTTATGGAGAATGCAGAAGACTAGGCAATAGAATCGGATAAAGATGTTTCCATTCCATTCGGCACCAAGGCTAGCATTTGCCCATTTGAACTTATTTGATCAAATGCCCCCCCCCCCCAACACACATAGGGGCCCTCATACTAGGGTTGCTGACTCTAGCTCTGAAAATAGACAACACCCTATAGTTGGTGGTGGGGAGGGGGCAGGAAGCAAAAAGTATAATTATGTGACCAAAAACAGAAGTTCAATACTCTTAACATTTGCAAGAGCAGTGTAGATTAAGATCACTTTTTGGTTATTCTGCTCACAAAAATTGTTTACTTGTGTGCTGCCCCATCTACCCTGCCCACACGGCATAGGGCAGGTATCAACATCTCACATTTATTGTGTGGAGCTGATGAACACCCAACCACATGCACAGTATTAGAGTGTGCAGGGTATTTTTTAAGTGTGTTTTGCCAAAGTCAACACCTATTGTGGAGGCTCCATCCATTTCTGTGTGTCTGTTTGTCAAACCTATGTGTCCAATACAGGAAAGAACCGCACAGGACTGGCATAACACAATAAGCAAGGTAAGCATAGCAGGGGAGCACCAGCATTTGGAGGGAACCAAAATGCAGAAAAATAACAAATGAGGAAATTAAAAATAAAAATGAAAAATAAAAATGAAAAAAAAACCAGCAAAAATTGAAAGAAAATTTGAAAACTAAGCAGCAAAATGGATGCATCCAAAGATCATTGGCTAATGAGAGAGGAGGGCACCAATTTATAGGTTGAAGGAGGGCATCAGTAACTCTAGCACCTTCCCTGGTACCACAGGCTGCAATGAAGAATGGCAGTGCCTGTTGGAGGGGACTCCATCCCCTACCTTCAGAAGAGCTTCAGTAAAAACTGCCTATTTCTGCCAGTGGGGACCCCATCCTCTACCAGCATAGGAGTGGCAGAGGAAGACTGTTGCTGTGACCAAGAAGAAATGCAATTCCATGGCAAGTATAGTTTTGTTTTAAAACATTTTATGTCAAAATATAAGCTAATAAATATAGTAACCAGGTAAGGCGGACTAGTCGTTTCCCGCCCTCCATTCCCCCACCTTTCGTCCCCCCTTCCTCTTATGCAATAATAGACACAACACATTTCTGGGATTAAACTGGTCGCAGCTTTATTAACCTTTTAACAATAACCGAACAATATTCAAAACCCATCATAATTGCTCCCCCCCCCCCGCAGATCAAGCCCTCACCAGCCATGTCAGTAGCATGGTGACACCGTCTCCGCTTCCGCCGGCTCCATGCCCCAGCTATTTTCCTAGCCCTCCCTCTTCCGGCTTCGCCATATTATTAGCAAAAACCCAAGGGATTGTCTGGGTCGGGGGTACCCCACCCCCACCCTAAGGATTGCCTCTGGCTCCGGACCCCGGAAACCTCTGGGATCCCGCCACCCGCCCCCCCCCCCCCCCCTGCAACCCCCCGCACCCCCAATGCCTTCCAACACCCTAGCCAGGGTGGGCGGGCGGGACGACCATCGCCTCCAGCACCGGATCAGTGAGAACCACGCCGTGCACTGCACCACCCACCCTGCCGATACCCTCCCTTATCCCATTTGCTCCCGCGTCTTCCTCCCGCCCATGAGAGCCAATGGTTTCAAAAGGCGCACGCCTCGCTCCCCCAATGGCTCGCCACGCCGCCGACGCACCCGGCGCACGAGACCAGCCGCCCCCCCCCCCCCCCCCCCCCCCCCGGTTAACAACGGCCACGTGCATGAGGCTCCTTGGCCTTCACGTAACCGGGTAAGGCGGACTAGTCGCTTCCCGCTCTCCATTCCCCCACCTTTTGTCCTCCCTTCCTTCCCCATTCCTCTTATGCAATAATAGACACAACACATTTCTGGGATTAAACTGGTCGCAGCTTAATTAACCTTTTAACAATAACCGAACAATATTCAAAACCCATCATAATTGCTCCCCCTCCCTGTAGATCAAGCCCTCACCAGCCATGTCAGTACCCCACCCCTGCCCTAAGGATTGCCTCTGGCTCCGGACCCTGGAAACCTCCAGGATCCTGCCACCGGCTCAGGTCACCTTTATCCTGAACCGCCCCCCAAGGCTAAGCTGCGACCAGCCCTTCTCCCCTGAATAATACCTTCCAAGGCCTCCTGCCAATCATTCAGGAGTAAGTCCATCCCAACCGGGGATAAATGTACTCCATCCTGTCTGTATAAACCGGTACAGGCAACCTCTGCCCATGGATGCAAAATCTGGCACCCCCCGTGCTCCCCCACCCATCAACCAATCTGGCGATTAATTTTCGTTAACCCCCTCGACCATCGCCGCTGATCTCTGCAAGCAGGTCTTGGAATGATATCCGACCAAATGAGAACCACACCCTTAAACATCACTAACAGCTCCCCCAAATCCTTCTGAGCAGCACAAATTAACTGCCTACAAGTCCAGGACCCCAAGTCATTGCCCCCCAGATGAATCACGACTATGTCTGGTGTCCCTCTCAAACGCTCGTGGTGCCGAAGCAAAGGCAAGAGCTGGATCCACCAGAGGCCGCGCTCGCCCAGCCATGAGACAGTCACCATCGAAGCCTCCAATCCAATGTTCAGGCCTACAGGCCATGTCGCTGCTCGCCGACCGGCCCAGTAAACAAACGAATGGCCAATCACCCAACAGCTACACGATCCTGGTCCCACCCCTGTAAAGCAAAATAGAACAGTTAGCCACCCAACAGTTCCTATAGTTGCACATAACTCTGGAACGCCTGTGACTTCCATCTACCAATCCTCTGTATCTCCCGCGCAGGTAATCCAACCGCCACTGCAGTGGTCATGGCCCTGATTCGAAAAGAGTGCAGCGCAAACTGGCTCAGTTCCTCACCCATCAGCCGCAGCGCCAGCCGCAAAACCGCTGTAAACTGAAAGTGCGTCAACGCCCGTCCATCCTCGTGAATAAAAAGACTGCCTACCCCGCCAGGCCGCACACGCAAATATGACTTCAGCAAGGCAACCGGGCACGTTGGAGCCCCCTCGATCGCCCTCAAGAGCACCAACATTCCTTTCCCCGTCGGATCCATCATAGATTGTGTCAATCGAATTCGAACCCCGCCCTCTGCCAACGTCACCTGCTGCAGTAGCAAGCCCCGTCCCCGCGTTGACCGACCCGACTCTGCCACCAACTCCCCAATCTGAAAAGCGCCAAAAAAGGCAACCGCAAAAACCGCCCGAAAGAGCGTGGCTTCATAGGGGGACGTTACCACCTGAGGCAACGCGCTGCACAACCGCACAAGCAATTCATGGGTAATCAGCCACCTATTTTCTCCCGGCGAGGGAAATGACCGTTCCCACCCTGCGTGTTAAAAATCCCCCCCCAGCCACTCCCCACCCCACCGCCTTTGAGAAAAAGGAGAACCCCGCCAACTGCATATCACTGTGGTCCGCGATAAGCCCGCCGCCTTAGCCGACAGGACATACTGACCCAGCAGCTGATCCGACACCGGTCCCCACAGCCATCCGCGTTCCACCAGGAAATTCACCACACTGCTGCAGCCGCGTCGATATGCAGCCCACGTTGCCGCCGACAACGAACTCTTCAGCAACTCCATCATCTCCGGAGGCCAATCTGCCATAAGTGCTCCTGGACCGATGCCCCCACCTCGTCCGCCTCCGGCGCCAATGTCTGAAACAGCTCCCACTTATTTTATTTATTTATTTAGCTGTATTTATATCCCGCTTTTTACCGGGTCAAAGCGGCGTTACGTAGAGGGGTGGGGAAATTAAGTATAGGGCGGGAAACGGGAAAGAGCATCAGCAATTTTGTTAGTACTCCCGGGAATATGCCGAGCCCGCACCACCACATTTAGCTGCAAGCAAGCTAATACCACCTGACGCATCAAATCGGCCACCTGCATGCAGCACGGAGCATAGTTATTGGTAACACTGACCACCGCCGCATTGTCAAACCACCAAACTATCTTGCTATTCCGCAACCTGTCCGGCCACACCATCAAAACCACCAGCATCGGGAACAATTCCAAAAAAGTGATGTTACTGGTGAGGCCCGCCTCGCGCCACGCTTTCAGCCATGGCTCCGCACACCACGAGCTCCCGAAGTACACCCCAAGACCCAAGCCACCTGCAGCAACTCCCCACTGGAAATCTCCGACTCCCTCAAATTCGTCCCAAACCCCCTAATCAGCCCGCATGCCCTGTGAGACCCGAATACGGTGATGAGGTTTAATAACCCCTACCGTGGCCACTGCTAAGCGACGCAAAAACACCCTTCCCATCGGTATTACCCTACACACAAAATTAAGGGAGCCTATCAGCGCCTGCATCTCACGTAGCGTCAACTTAGTACAAGCCAGCACATTTGCGACTAACACCCGCAGCTTCACCACCTTGTCAACTGGCAGGCGCGCCACCATCACCTCCGTGTCCAGCTCCACCCCCAAAAAGGTAATACTGGTCACGGGGCCTTTTGTTTTTCCTGCCGCCAATGGGACACCCAACTCCAGTGCCAACTGTACAAAGCCATCCAGTAACGCCTGACACTGTCCCGACCGAGCTTCTCCTACAAACAAGAAGTCATCCAGGTAGTGCACTACGTTTGCACAGCCCATAACTTTCATGAAAGCCCAGTGCATAAACTTACTAAACTGTTCAAAATAGGCACAGGATACCGAACAAACCATAGGCATGCACTTATCAAAATAATACTTGTCCTCGAAGCAAAATCCCAACAAATGAAACGCTGACAGGTGTACTGGCAAAAAACGAAACGCGGACTCAATATCCACCTTTGCCATCAAGCACTCCCGACCGCATCCCTTCACCAGCTCAACAGCCACATCAAAAGATGCATAGCGCACCGTACACCATTCCTTTGGGCTGTGGTCATTGACAGAAGAGCCGAATGGGAAGGACAAATTATAATTAACCGATATTGCCCAGGCTCTTTTTTCAGTATTATTCCCAACGGGGACACAACGAAGTCAGGAAAGGGCTGCTCCGCAAAGGGGCCAGTGACCCTTCCCAACTGGAGATCCACAGCCAGTTTATCCTTCATAATATGGAGGAACCTCCGCACCAAGGGCGAATTTCTGGCTGTGCCTGAAACTACCGTACCCATCACTGGAATCGGAAACCCCCACTGAAACCCCTCCTCCAAAACCTCCCCATCCCTGCATCTGGGATACTCCCTCAACCATGGGTGAAGCACTTCAATCCTGATCGGGGTTGAAGCTAAACCCATTAAGTCCCTACTGCTTGGAAGCCGGCATACTGGAACCAACCATTCCTTTCTTAACACACTTGAGTGCTGAATGCTCACTATTGCAGATGGAACAGGCGTGCCGGAACTTGCAATCCGTAAAGGGGCACGAAGAATTGTTGAATCGCCAACACAAATCTCCTGGGACCCCCCCAACTGCCCTCTGCCCAGATGGGAGCCCACTAGCGTGAAAGGACCGCCCAGCACCAATCGGAGCGCCTGGTCCACCTTTCCCTCCACTAGCCATCCCGCCGCTCGGTCAGACCGCCATCTGCGTTAGCCACAAATTAATGTCCTGTGTCCCCCAAGACAAAAGCTGATTTTCCTCCATTTTATCGCGGAACTTCTCGTCATAGTTGAGCCATGCCCAACCTTCATGCGACTGAGACGCCTTTAAAATGGAGTCAATATACGCCAACATCATCCCATACTGCTCCGGATGCTGATGCCCCCAAACACTAGCGAGACGCAGAAAAGCCCGAGTCCAGTAAACCACATTCCTAGCCACCTTCTGCACTCGGCCTGCCTTCTCATCCTCCTTCCTCTTCTTTCTACTGTCCCCCGTTCGTTTCCTACCCTCCAACAACTGGAAAATGTCAATGTAACGCCTCTTTCTGATTTTCCACCGCAAATTCCTCAGCACCCCCTCCCATAATTCCGAGAAAGCTGCAAGCGTAGGCTGAACCACGCTCTTGCCACGTTCTGCACGCCCGCTCTCCATCGACGTAGACGAACACGAATCAGTAGATGACGTGGACGAGGATCCCGACTTACGACGCCATCAACAAGAATGCTTATGTTTCCTTTTAGCCTTTTTCCCCACTCCCTCAATCATCCCTATCCCACCACCTACCTCAATCACCCCCATTCCACCACCAGCTCCGCACCATGGCCCGGAGCCAACTCACCTGCAATGCCTCTCGCCGTCCCATCATTCAGACTTGTCTCCTGCTGCACAGCCACCGTTGGAGGCCCAACGTTCGACTCTCCCGCTACATGACCGCTGTCCGTGCTCACCATCGCAACATCCTGCTGCCGCGAACTGCTCATCCCGGGACCTCCTACGTACTGTCAGCCTGGTGGTATCTGAGGAGAGAAGACACCAAAAGGCGAAGAGGCACCTGCCATGGCCCAAGGCGGCTGTCACACCCCCAGCCACTCTGCCCGAGAAGAGCCTTGCCCCCCCCCCGCCAATGCTCCCACGCCGGCGAGTACCCTCAGCCCTGTACCCTGTGCAAGCTGGTAGCACTCGCGAACCCCATCCCTTCTCCCCCAATCATCCACCCCACTGCGCACCCCTCCGCGCTTGAGCACACTTCAGCACCACGCACCACCCCCGTCCCATTGCACTCCTTACCAATCCCCTGCCCCATGTCACAGTGCCCTGAGGTTCCACCTGCCCCTCCTCAATAGGGTCACCCTCCCTTTACCCCCCCATGAACATGAGGAGCCCCATCCTCCTGCCTGCTGCCCTCCAGTGCACCATTGCCCCTGCCCATGGATCCGTCCCGGCCCCCGCTTTGCCTGCTGCCCCCCCTTGCGCTCCCCTTTGTATCCTGGGCCCCGCCCCATGCCCTTTCGCCCCATGCCCCTTCGCCCCCTGTGAGAAAGCACCACAGTCTGCTCATCCACCCCCACCGCCCTTCCAGCCCCACCACCCCTACCTGCCCCCTTTTCCCGTCTTGTTCCCCCTCCCTCACCCCTATGAGGCCGCATCCTAAATCGCACCACCGTCCCCTTTCACTCCGGTATTCTTTTTTTTATATAGAATTATGACCTCCCGCCTCATCACGGAGAGACGCACTTGCCTGCAGCTTCAAACACGGACCGCCACGTGCACAGAGCTCTTCCGCTGCAATCGCTCCTCACGCTGGTCAACCCCGCTGTCTGCTGCGACTACTTCACTTGCGCTGAGCTGCCTGCCGTCGAGCAAGGAATCCACAGCTCATGCCCGCATGACCGTAGCCTCCTGCACTGGATCAGTGAGAGCCACGCCGTGCACTGCACCACCCACCCTACCAATACCCTCCCTTATCCCATTGGCTCCCACGTCTTCCTCCCGCCCACGGGAGCCAATGGTTTCAAAAGGTGCATGCCTCGCTCCCCCAATGGCTCACCATGCCACCAACACACTGGGCGCACGCGACCAGCCGCCCCCCCCGGTTAACAACGGCTGCGTGCACGAGGCTCCTCGGCCTTCACAATATTGTTTTGTTTTTAGTACAATGAAGTGAAATAGCATATACTATGTTTCTCTTACCTTACCTGAAATAACCTTAAACCCAGGAGGTCCCACTAAAATGGCCCTAACTATACCTAGCAATTGCTAAAGGGGACCCTGTTTGCCACTTCTATACATCCTATTTTATTAGAAGAGGTAGCTACCAGGCTGGATGTGTCCCAGTTTGCCACTTGTGAATGACCCAGTACAGGCTGTCTCATTTCCAGTGCCATAATTTTGGTGGGGCCCAGATCCAAGACCTAGATGTGACATCATCATACTCAGATTATTTTAGCTATCCTAGCCCCAGGATATACATTGAAGAAGCTCATTTAAGAAGCAAGTCTTACTCCTTAGTGCTCTCTTTTGTCTTGTTCCAAGTGTGCCTTCAGGTGCACCAATTTCATCCTTAATGCTTCCTTTTTCAAAATTGTAGTTGCCCTCTTCCAACTTGGATATGTGCATATATGAAAATATCTCAGTTTTCTATGGCCATAGAAAGCTTTGGAGGCACTTAGCACCTGACTGGACCAGGTACCCTACCATGAGATGGTTAAGAATGACCCATGTTTGTCCAGAGTTACTGCCAGCTGATATTAATTGCATCCAAACCTCACAAAGAATTAACATAGCTCTCTTGAACATAAAGAACATATATTAATTGATTTCTGTTTCTATAATTCATCATGATTTGCAGATTAAAGAGGTTATTTTAGAAGCCCTATTCATGCTTCGGATGTCTGAAAATGGGCATATATATGCCAAAAGTACAAAGATGCCCTTGGAGCTATTTCAGAAAGCATTTTTTAAGAAGTCCCCAACACAAGAATGTGTAGGCATGTCTGGGGTATTTCCAAGAACTTGGACATCCCTGCACAATTTCAGAAACGTTCTGCACATCCTGAGCCATGTCAGTTTACACCTGCTCCAGGCATGAATAGGTATTGGAAAAGTGCTTGTTTTGCTAGCCAAATATCTGGAGGGTGTAAAGGAGGTACACTCATATCCACTTTATTGTCCATGTTGACAACGAACACTGACAGGGAATGAGGACTCTTGTTTTCATTTTGCCATGCTGATGGACATCCTTGTATGCAAACTAGCATGTGATAGACATCCCCATACCATGTTTTTGTAGCAGCGATGTCTATGTGGACGCCAGTGCAGGCATCAATAATCAGGCCACATCACAGATGTCCTAGGTGTTTTTCTGCACGTTTTGTCCTGGATGTCTCAGACTGCAACTGGACATCCTTTCTAAAATTCCACTTCACATAGTTGATTTAATTCTGGTTAAAATTAGGAGATGCTGCATATATGACTCATGTTTATCCCATCATTTTTCTTACATTTTCTTATAGCACCATTCAAAATGGATATGGATAGAAGCATTGCAATTATCTGCTCAGCTGAATTGACTTTCTCTTAAATAACTCCTGAGCAGGCTTTATTTATTTATTTATTTATAGTTTTGTTTTGTTTTCTTTGTTCATTAATTGGAAAATTATCCCTCCACATCCTTCTGATCTATCTCCTTCCTCCTCCAACTAATGCATCTTTAGATGGTCTTCTTCCATTATTACAAATCTTCAGACACAATTCCCAAATGTAATTATCCTCAGGGATTTCAACATTCATACAATTTTACCTCTTCATGATATTCTTCTATATTTTATGGCTACACATGACTTTATTCAATGGATAAAGGAGTCTGTTTGCCCTAAAGGAAACATAATTGTTGGTTTTTTTTCTCTTCTGACACACTCTAACCATCTATAAAGTTGATCAGTACTCTTCCAGTTTCATTGTCTGATCACTCCCTTGTTAGTACAGTTGTCTCTATTTCAAAGATTTGTACTCAAGAAAGAGCCCTAAGTAAATGTACCAGGAAACAGCATCAACATAATAAAGCAAGTCTAAACGATAATATTAAATCTTTCAAGAATATTTTTCAGCTTGAATGATACCCTTTCTTTGGCATTAGACATCATTCCTCTGGGGGGAGAAAAAAAGAAAACCCTTAAATTATGCTACCAAAAAATAATCACCCCAGAACCATTTCAGTCTCCATCAGTTGAAGAAATTGATGCACCATGCTGAGTGGAGATGGCGTTAAAACAAAGGGTCAACAAATCAAGTGTTCTGTTGTGAACATCAGACCCTTTACAAAAGAATGCTCACACAGGCAAAAGAGATTTCTTTTCCTCACAAATAAAATCCTCTTCGTTCAAGCTGCCCAGCCTTTTAGGGTTTTAAATACATTGACTGAGTCAAATGACTTTTCTGGTGCAGGGTCGGAACTATCTCACTCATCCAAATGACCTTGCAAATTTCTTTACTGGGAAAATCCATGGAGTACAAAATGAAATTATTAAGTTCTCATCCAAATCCTCCCCTACTGATGTTTCCAAAACTACTTGACTCAGGAACCTCTCCTGCTTCCTCCACACCAGTTTCCTTATGAAGTTTTCTTTCCAAGTTGAATGCCCCCTCCAGTTAGGATCTTCTGGGGTTGTGGTACACTATACCATATTTCCCAGATTATGTCATCCCTGTGTATAAATTGTAGTGGCACAATTTGGCATTTTTACATGTAAAATATTAGTATAAGTTGCCCCGTGTATAAGACGCTAGTTCAAAAAATAAAGCGCAAGACAACTCAATAAAGCGCAAAGACAACTCAATAAAGCGCAAGACAACTCAATAAAGCGCAAGACAACTCAATAAAGTGCAAGACAATAAAGCGCAAACCCTGCCAGATCGACAACAACCCAGCACCTAGCAAGATCTTTGAACCATGCGATCAGACTCCACTCACCATCTTCACAATACCACCTAAACTGCGCATCGAGGACACCATTGCAGGCATCAACATGACCACCACCCAAACTGATCCATGCCCTGCGTTCTGGATCAAAGAACTACGGACCGACCTCAGTCCCTTCATTTCCAGACTCATGGAACAATCATTCACAACAGGGACTTTCCCACGTACCCTCAAGCACACATCCATAAGACCATTACTAAAAAATAACAAGCTCGACCCTCAGAAACCAGAATCATATAGACCAATATCAAGCATACCGTTACTGGCAAAAATAATGGAAAAGGAAGTACAAAGACAAATTCAAGAGCATATAGAAACTAACGCACCACTGGACCCATGCCAACACGGCTTTAGAGAAGCCCACGGTGTGGAAACACTGCTCACCACTCTCTTCAGCAGCATATTAACAGGCATTGACAACATCCGCCAAGGGTTCGTCCTTGTCTTCCTAGACATCGCAGCGGCATTCGACTCCATGAGCCACGAACGCCTCCTGGAACGACTCAAGGGGAAGGGAATCACTGATAAAGCACTTGAGTGGTGCAGGTCCTACCTTTCTGACAGATGGCAGCAGGTACGATCCAACGACACCTCATCAGATCTATTCCATCAAAAGCAAGGTGTCCCACAAGGCTCCTCTCTCTCCGCCCTTATGTTCAATATATACATGCAGCCTATCTGCAACCTGATACGGTCCTTCAGTGTTAACTGCTTGATATACGCGGATGATGTGCTGTTATACATGCCTTTTGCAACAGAGAACCCCGACCTCACTCCATTAACAAACTGCATAAATGAAATATCCAAATGGCTGCAATCCCAAAACCTCAGGATCCAACACAAGAAAACGGTGGTGTTGTTCATTACAAGGAACCGAGACTTCGCCGCTCCATCCTTCTTGAAAGTGAAGGAAGCGGACCTCCAAACCAAGCCTACTATCAGATACCTCGGCGTCACTTTAGACCAGCACTTGGATATGAAGGCGCACATAGGAAACATTGTAAGAGCGGTATACCATAAAATCCATTCCCTTAGACACCTACGATCCCTGTTAGAGCCAGATGATTTCAGGACCATCTATCAGGCCCTAATCATACCACATTTTGATTATGCGAACTCAATCTTACAAGGGCTCCCTCAAGCCACCTTGAACCCACTGCAACTGGCAATGAACGCCGCAGCAAGAGTCCTACATGGAGCATCCAGGAAAGACCATGTCTCACCCATCCTAAACAACTCCACTGGCTCCCGATAAGAAGTAGACTCACATACAAGACATTATTACTTACATTCAAGGCCATCAAAGGGCTCTCATCTGCATCACTAACAGATCTGATCCTGACGACACCCCACAATAGGGACAGATATTCAGTAACACTCAACACACTGGTGGTCCCAAAATCAATAACACAATGCACCAAAGCAACAGCAGGCAGGGCCTTCAAATTCTGTGCACCAAGGTGCTGGAACAGCCTCCCTCAAGGCATCCGAGCAATCCCAGACCTATTGCAGTTCAGAAAGGCCTTGAAACACCACCTCTTCCTCCTGTATTACCCAGTAACCAATGCAGACTCTGCAACCACCTCACAGACCACCCAAAACCCCCAAGACCGAAACCAAAAAGATCGCGATTATGTTATAAATTGTAAATAGTTACCCCTGTTATCCAAGTTGTCTTACCTGTTCAACTGTAAACACAAAGTACCATCGGAAATGTGTAAATTCATTGTTCATTGTAAACCGCACTGATGCTGAATAGCGCGATATAGAAGAGACTATAAATAAATAAATAACCATTGCTTTTTCTTAAAACCAGATTTATTCTGTTTCAATTTCACTTTAAAAAAGCACTCATTCCACATCAGATTTATTCTGTATCACTCTCAGGAAAGCCGTTGAAGTCCTAATCTTTGGTGTCACTGTGAAATAGTTCTGCAATTTCAGGTGCCAGTTCCTGTTTGTTATTGTCTTCATCATCTTCATATTTACGGTTATTGGGACTCTTTAAGATCTCAGCCTTCGCAAAACCTGATTTGATTATTTTATCACCCCCGCCATGCTGTTGCAATCCACTCGGTAACTTCTGCAAAAGTGGCATGGCACATACGACTGGTAAATTAAAAAAACAATGACCGCCTAAGGGAAAATACTAATACACTATGCCAAGAAATCCCTTAGTAACCACCCCTTATTCTTACAGCTTATAGCTCATAAACATTAATAAGGTTCACCCCAAAATATCTAAATAGCTCAAACGGACCTCAGGCTTTGCTCACCCCTACATTTGGCGAAATTCATCACCATAGGGAAATGGCAGACACTGACATCATGGGTCCCTAAGCTTTTAATATCTCCTTTATATTCTAATAAATACTTAACTATCTACTCCATCAGAAAACTCTGTTTTGGAGATTCACATAAAAACGATACAACACAGACAATACAAAAACTGCTACGAACTGCTACATTGGAAAAGTGCCTGCTACTTCCTTTTAATTCACGATAATGCCCCAACTGCTTCAAAACAATTAAACAGGAGAGAAACATATCCTCTTTGTCAGTAAAACTGCGTTCCTTACTCCATGAACACACACGATTATAACTGCTGAACGTCCAACCACAGCTTGAACATCTTTCAATTACAAATTCAATTCCAGATCTCTGTAAAAAACAGGGTTACATTTTTCAAAAGCAGATAGCATCACATAATTTTCAAAAGAGAGCAATCCAGCACTTATCTGCAGAAAGTCTAACACCGACACCCAACACATCCAAGCAGCTGCTGGCAACCTGCTATCATGTCAATGCAATAGTCATCGTCCGACAAAAGCTTTTGTTTTGCCTTCTGGCTTCATCAGGAACCAAAACTATGACCAATACATCATACGCTGAAAATTTATTAGGACACAGAAGATGTCTCTAAAAGACGTATGATGTATTGGTTAGCTAACTTTGCCAAGATGGGACAATGCTTTGAGGAGTCATTAGCTGGATGGGAATAAGGGAGGATGCAGAAAAGCAATGGGCAAAACTGAAAGGGGATATTTTAAGGGCAACAAACCTTTTTGTTATAAAGGTAAATACATGTAAAAGGGAAAGGAGGCCACTTTGATTCTCAAAAGAAGTAGCTGAAAAGGTGAAAATAAAGAAGGTGACTTTCATAAAATAGAAGAGATTACAGAAAGAGGAAGACAAGCATCTACACTTGAAAAAACAGAGAAACTAGCAAAGCAGTCAGGAAAGCAAAGATACAAAAAGAAGAAAAAACTTCCAATGCAATAAAATGGGGGGATAAGACATTTTTCAGATATGTTAGTGAGAGAAGGAAGGGCAAAAGTGGTATTGTCAGACTCAAGAGTGAAGGGGAGGAATATGTAGAAGATGATGAGGATAAAGCGGAATTGCTTAAATATTTCTGTTCTGTGTTCACAGATGAAGGGCCAGGAGCAGGACCTCAGAAAACATCCACAAATAGGAACCAAAGTTATGGGGATCTTGAATGATTTTCAGATGACTGTATTTGTGAGGAACTAGCTAAACTAAAAGTAGACAAAGTGATGGGACCAGGTGGGATACATGGTTTATGGTTTATTAAGAACTTGATATACCACCATTCGCAACATCAGAATAGTGTAGGAACTTGGGGACCTTTCGATGCTTCTTTAGATTCAGGTGTGGTCCTAGAGGACTGGAGAAAAACACACATGGTCCCTTTATACAAAAGCTGAAGTAAGGATGAGGTTAAAAACTACAGGCCAGTTAGTCTAACCTCTGTGGTGAGTAAATTATTGGAAACACTGTTAAAACAGAGAATAGTGAGGTTTCTGGAGTCCAATAGATTGCAGGATTGGAGGCAAGATGGGTTTACCAGAGGCAGATCTTGTCAGACAAATCTGATTGATTTCTTTGACTGTGTGACTAGGGAGTTGGATTGAGGGAGAGCCCTAGACATGGTGTACTTAGATTTCAGTAAAGCTTTTGACACCATTTTGCACAGGCGACTTATAAACAAACTGAGCACCCTAAGACGGACCAAAAGTAACTGGCTGGGTTAGAAATTGGTTGAGTGGGAGGCAACAAAGGCTAAAGGTAAATGGAGCTCATTTTGAGGATAAGGCTGTTACCAGTGGTGTACCACAGGAATCTATCCTTAGTCTGATTATTTTCAACATCTTAGGTAGTGATATTGCAGAAGGGCTGTCGGGTAAGCTTTGCCTCTTTGCGGATGAAGCCAAGATCTGCAGTAGAGTATACACCCAGGAAAGAATAGATAACATGAGAAAGAATCTAGCTAGGCTTGAAGAATGGTCTAGAATTTGGCAGTTGAGATCTAATGCGAAAAAATGCAAGCTCATGCATTTGGGCTGCAAACTTCCAAGGGAGCGGTGCAGTGTAGGGGCTGAAGTACTCCTGTCCACGAAAGATGAATGGGACCTGGGCATGATTGTTTCTGATGATCTTAAAGAGTCTAAACAGGTAGAAAAGGTGATGGTGAAAATCATAAGGATGCTTGGGTGCATAGGGAGAGGAATGGCTAGCAGAAAAAAGGAGATCATAGAGTCCCTGTATAACTCTTGGTGAGACCTCATTTGGAGTATTGTGTGCAATTCTGGAGACCATACCTTCAAAAGGATATAAACAGGATGGAGGCAGAAGGTGGCTGACAAAATGGTTAGTGGTCTTCGTTATAAATTATATGGGGACAGACTTAAAGATCTCAATATGTATATTTTAGAGGAAAGGCGGAATAGAGGAGATATGATAAATACCTCCATGGCATAAATGCACAAAAGGAGAGCCTCTTTCAATTGAAAGCAAGCTCTGCTACGAGGGAACATAGGATGAAGGTGAAAGGGGACAGACTCAGGAGTAATATGCAGAAATATTTCTTTATGAAAAGAGTGGTAGATGCATGGAATAGTCTCCCAGTGGAGGTAGTAGAGATGAGGACAGTGTTTGACTTCAAGAAAGCATGGGACAAACACAGATCTCTAAAGAAAAAAAGGGGACTATTATAATTGATATGGAAAAGCAGACTAGAAAGGCCATGTGGTCTTTTTCTGCCAACATGTTTCTGTGTTTCTAATTAGCTGCCTGAGTGAAGACCAAACATAGTTTAGGACAATTATCCAGAAGGGCACCATGGGTCGACATCGACTCAATGGCACTTAACAGCAACGACAGTCTTGAACATTATTTCTCTAGAAGGTTTAAAGGCTAAACTGAGTGGATGATACTGGTTTGATATAGAGGGTTAGATCGTGGCCAGCAAGTCATATGATTACTGCACTGTACCTTGATAGCTTCAACACACTATTATTTAAAGGCACATTTTAGAAATGATGTTCAGGTGCAATTGGTGATGTCCAGGTGAAAATGTACCGAAAGAGACTGTCACATCCAAGTTTTAGCATGATTTCAGAAATATGGATTTCCCCAATATGGATATAATGGGGGACATCTACATAAACATCCCCACAATGATATTGGAGACTAAGGGGTTTGTTTACAAAGCCGCGGTAGTAGTTCGCAATCGCGATCGCAGCCGCGGCCCCATTGAAATCAATGGGGCCGCGGCTCCGATTACGATCGCAAACCGCTACCGCGGCTTTGTAAACAAGCCCCTAAGGATGCATCCCCAGCTGCCTTTCAGCAGGTAAAAATGTCTAACAGCATAAAAGGTACACCACAAGTGCATTTACCTGCTTTGCTGATTGATTCCTTGCACCCCTAGTGATTTATAGCCCAGCATAAAACATCCAGCATGCAAGAAACATGCCAACGCACATTCTCCATCTATGGCCCAACAATATGGAATTTTCTTCCAAGCAACATGAGAGCAATAAATTGCTTAAAGGAGTTCAGCAAGAAGCTTAAAATGTACATTTCCCAAGAATTCTATGGATGGTCACTTTACGTATCACCACACAGCCTAATGACCACTAATTGCACTCAGAAGGTGACTTCCTATTGATTTGACACTGTATATAAGTTTCAATTGCATTTCAGTTCAACTAGTCTCCTGTCCCTTCTATTGTCTATATAGTTATATTATATATATCCTTAACACGCGTTCTTCTAATTGTTCTATGTAAGTTTGGTTCAGCTGTGTTCAATGTAAAATACTTTGATAACCTTGAAAGGTGGTATAAAAGAAATGCTAAATTAATAAATATGGACTGTGACATGACCAGCATTTCTGAAGTGAGTGCATGTCTATGTTCAAAGGAACACCTCAAAATCACTTTCTGAAACCCAGCAATTGACACATGTCAGTTAAGGCATTTTACATCTGGCACATTAAATCTCAGCTCATACACGTTGTAAAAGGGGGTGCTTGTTATGAAGGTACCACCATCTTCGCAAGTATGTAAATTAATTGTCTTGCAAAGGATTGTGGTTATTGAAGTCCATTCACACAAAGCTTGCCTTTTAAAAAAAATGAAAACTCTTGTAGTTGTTCGAGTGTAAGGCAAAATTAGAGTTTATTTATGGGGTGATTATTCCACACACAGATATGCTTGGTAACACCATCCAGATAACTTCTCCAGGGTTTATTTAACATAAATAAGGCAACTGAAAAACTTATGCAAATAAGGATCAAAGTCCTTTATGAAACAGAAAGGCTTTCTCACAGCCACTGCTAATAAACTCCTTAGCAGTGCTGAGGTGTAAACAAATCAAAGAGGAAAACTTCTTTATACCAAAAACAGAAAAGAACTTTTTAAATCCCACGTGTGCACGGCTTGTGCTGGGCTCTCCTCCACCAACAGGTGACAATTAACTGCAATCAGTAGCTTGATTTCAGCACACGTGCAAACTTTCCCAAAAGCTTTTTCTTTTCAACAAAACTTTATGGGAAGCCAATACTTAGAATGTTTCCTTTTGATGTTTGCTCTTATATTTAGGATTTTCCTAAAATAACAACCTACTCAAAGAACAGTCCATATAAATATCCTCTGCATCAGATATTAAACCTTGCTCCTGATATTGCATAGATTCAGTTTCTCCGTCTGACTCAGAGGGCTTTAGGAACTGACCTCTATATGGGGAAAAACTGTTTCCCTGCTATTTGCCTTGCTCAAAGCTAGAAAAACTTTCACAGTTCATACCTGAATCCAGGCAAGTGTCAGGCTGCTTCTTCTGGTATTCTGGCCAGTATGCAATAGAGCTTCTGTGTTCTGTCCTCCAGTTGGTATCTCTGGACCTCAGGATCTTTTCTCCAGACGTCCTCCAAGAGGTATTTGGGTTCCTTTCCTCCTTAGCTGCAACAGACCTCTTCCTAGGTGTTGCTTGAGGGTCCCTGGCTGTGGATCTACAGACCTCTGGCTTTCTCCAGTCCTCTGATCCTTTCCCCCAGGTATCTCTCCAGGCATGGGTACTTTTCTGAGCTCCTCTCTTGGACCGTCTGCTTCCTTGTCCTTGTTCCTTCAGGCTATGGTTGTTCTTTCTTCTGTTCTCATTCTCCTTCTGATTCCCCTTCTCCGTCCGGTTCTCCGTCTGTCTTCCTGAAGATTCCCCTCTAGTTTTAAAGGGCTTAGATTGCAACTCCTCCCTTGCACTCTTCAGGTGTTTTGGATTAAGCTTTCTCCTAGAGGCTGTTTGATTAGGGATGACATAATGCTTTCCCTGATTAGACTCATGCTTTTCCACTCTAGCTCCCCTAGGGACTTTCTGCATACTGGTGCATTCTGGAACATGTAGTCTTTTAGGGAAACAAGCTGTCTTATTTCTATAACCTGCCAGCACAGGTCCCTTGATCAGGGTAAATTCTCCTCTTTTGTCATTACTCCCTGAGCTTTGATAAGCTTCCTTATCACAACGTGTAGCTTTACGACATTGCAAATCTAGATGTTTAGATGCCAGCAATTAACCACAGTAGCTTCTATCTTTTCCTTTTTGCAATTAATGGAACTAAATATTTGGGACAAAGGGTAATATCCCCCTTAATCCTTCCTGTAAAGAGATTCATGTCTGGGAGCAGATGTATACCTGGATGTGGAAACTAGGTGGAGGATTTTGACATATTATCCATGATTACACCTAAATCTTTTTTCCTGGATGGTGGTTCCTAATGTGGAACCATGCACTATGTTACCATAGTTTGGGTTGCACCAACCTGTCCATTTCCTGCCTCATCGTATGCTTATTGGAATCCCATATTTTATTTATTTATTTATTTAGCTGTATTTATATCCCGCTTTTCATGCGATTTTTAACACAATGACCGTTTTAGCATACTATAGCAGGTACCACAGTCTCACAGTAACTGCTTAGCATGCAATAAAATGCACATTAGTCATTAGCACACCTTAGTAAACATGTCCGTTAACGTTCAGTGATACTGCACAAACTGAACAATGCCCATATTTAAAATGGCCAGTTGTCCTATTCTTAATCAAATTGTGAATCCCAGGTAACACTGATAGCATGAATATGGCTTTTTTCTATCACTGTTATTGTTTTTGTAAACCGCCCAGATTGCCTCCGATGGGTGGTCTATCAAAAGTTTGAATAAAGATAAAGATAAAGTTACTCCTCTTTTATATGCTAAAGGCTCATCTTTTTAAGGCTGCTTTTGGATCCTGATCCCTTGTTTGCCTTGCGTCTCCTTACCTTTCCCTATTTGTACCTTTGTTCTCAGCTTTTCTATTGTCTGTCTTGATTACATTGTAGGCTATGATGAGCAGGGACAGTCTTTTATATGTATCTGTACAGTGCTAAGTACGTCATGTAGAGCTATAAATGATTAATAGTAGTAGCAGTTATTTCTTTCTCTGAAAAACATACCAAACTTTGAATGATGTAGCAATTTTTCTTTAGGTGCCCATTGGTGTCATTTGTATACTTTAGAGGAAAGGTGGTATAGGGGAGATATGATAAGAGATGTTTAAATACTTCCATGGCATAAATATACAACAGGAGAATCTCTTCCAATTGAAAACAAGCTCTGCTACCAGGGGACATAGGATGAGGGTGAAAGGGATAGACTCAGGAGTAATATGTGGAAATATTTCATAATGGAAAGAGTGGTAAATGAGTGGAATAGTCTCCCAGTGGAGGTGGTAGAGACAAGGACAGTATCTGGATTCAAAAAAGCATGGGAAAAACACAGAGGATCTCTAAAGGAAAAAGGGAACTTTTGTAGTTGATATGGAAGGGCAGACTAGATAGGACATGTGATCTTTTTCTGCCACCATGTTTCTATGCTTCTATTTGTGAAGTAATTGAATATAAACAGACAAGTAACTTTTATCTTTATTCTTTCCATCATGTAGATATAGTAAACATTCAATATTTTAACTATTTGTCCTTTTGTAACATTTATTAATGCATTTTTTATAACTGTGTTCTTTAAACCTATTCATCATAATCAGCAATTGATTTTCAAAATCAAAAGGGGACTGCTACTTCTGGGAATTTTTCTAAATCTTGGGGAAAAAAAGAATTCTTTAGATTAAAGCTGATTAATCTGTGAACCCAATGTAATTGTTAAATCAGTCAGGGCCTAGTAGCAGCAAGAGTTTACAGTTTAAATTTAAAACACAGCAGAGAGCTTTCTGGTAAAATTTAGAACCCAAGACTCCCTCTATCAAAGCAAGAGCTTTGGGACTCCCCTTGGAGATTGGTCACAGATTACCTTAGAAGCAGAGGACAGGGTACTGTGTAGCAGCCAGCTTTTAATAAGTCTTCTTTCTCTCCCTCCCTCCTCGACACACACACACCCCTGGGATAATCATAGCTTTATAGGTGCTTAAACCACTTAAAGGAAAGAAGGTGCCATATTCACTCTCAGGTGCAGCTGTTTATTCTCATCAGCATACATTAAGAACCTGAGATTAATTAAACTTCAGGTGAACAAAGAACATTAAATATATTAGGTATAGTTTCATTAGTATAAATATCCCTAGCAACCCTTAGTAAGTAAAGGTCTTAAATATCTAAACAGAACCTTAAAGCGAAGATGCAGACAGCAGTTCTGTAGCACGATGGGGGATTTTGCACTGAGTGTCACATGTATGATTTTCTCCCAGTTGGTGAGGGGTCTTATGTGTGCACAAGGTGCAAGGAGTTCTTTGCTCTCAGGGAACGAGTCAGATCTCTGGAGGCAAGAGTAGCAGACTTGGAAGACATAAGAAAGACAGAGAGGTACACAGACAAGACCTACAGGGATATAGTCCTGAAGTCCCACTTCCAGTCTGGCAGCATCCCTGTTGCCATGGAGGATAGAGGTCACGTGACAGGAGAGCATCACCCTGGTGTGACAGGAGAGCATCACCCTGGTGTGGCAGGAAGTGATCCTGTAACTAGGACCTGTCCTCCAGGTGATGTAAAACCCTCTCGCACCAAGGAAGTTTCTCCAGGGCCATGTGCTCATGAGGGAAGGGTTAGGACAGCTGTTATAGTTGGTGATTCGATCATTAGGCATGTAGATAGCTGGGTGGTTGCTGGACATGAGGATCACCTGGTAACATGCCTGCCTGGTGCGAAGGTAGCGGACCTCACGCGCCACCTAGACAAGGTCTTAGATAGTGCTGGGGAGGAGTCTGCTGTCTTGGTACATGTCGGTACCAATGACATAGGAAAATGTGGTAGGGAGGTTCTGGGGGCTAAATTTAGGCTTTTAGGTAGGAAATTGAAATCCAGAACTTCCAGAGTAGCATTCTCCGAAATGCTTCCCATTCAACGCGCAGGACCCAAAAGGCAGGCAGAGCTCGGGAGTCTCAATGCATTGATGAGCCAGTGGTGCAAGGATGAGGGTTTTGGATTTATTAGGAAGTGGGGAACATTCTGGGAAAAGGAGGGGCTCTTCTGAAGGGATGGGCTTCACCTTAACCGGGATGGAACCAGGCTGCTGGCATTAACCTTTAAAAAGGAGATAGAGCAGCTTTTAAACTAGATAATAGGTGAAAGCCGACAGTCGCCCAAGAGCACATGGTTCAGACAATGAAGGATACTACCAAAAAAATGAAGTTAGGGCACATCAGCAGAGAGTTTCCAATAAAAACAAAGGAAGCAAAAATGCCCTTGAGTGCAGAGCAGACAGAGCTTAAAGATTCCAAATTATGCCTGAATACCGATAGCGAGATTAATATGAATAAAATACAGCTTCTAAAATGCTTGTATGCAAATGCTAGAAGTCTAAAAATAGATGGGAGAGTTAGAATATATAGCACTAAATGAGAAGTTAGATATGATTAGTATCTCAGAGACATGGTTGAAGGAGGACAACCAGTGGGACACTGTGATACCTGGATACAAACTATATCATAATGATAGAGCTGATCAAATTGGTGGAGGGGTTGAGCTCTATGTCAGAGAGGGCATTGAGTCACAAAGGATTAAAATTTTGCAGGAAAGAAAATTTTCAGTAGAATGTCTATGGATTGAAATTCCATGTAAAAAGGGAAAGGCGATGGCAGTGGGGTTGTACTATCGACCGCCTGGCCAGAATGAACAAATGGATGATGAAATGCTCAAAGAAATCAGGAAAGCTAACAAACGTTACAGGACAGTAATAATAATGGGTGATTTCAATTTCCCCGGCATTGACTGCGTCAATGTCACAGCAGGACATGCTAGGGAGATAAAGTTTCTAGATAAAATAAATGACTGCTTCTTGGAGCAGCTGGTTCATGAACTGACCAGAAGGGAAGCCATTTTGAACTTAGTCCTTAGTGGAACACCAGATCTGGTGCAAGAGATAAGGGTGTTGGGGCCACTTGGCAATAGTGATTATAGCATGATTGTGTGATTGAGACTATGATAAAATGAGGAAAATAGTTAAGAAAAAACTAAAAGGAGCATTTGCAAAGGTCAAAGACTTACATCAAGCTTGGATGTTTTTTAAAAATACTATCTTGGAAGCCCATACCAGCTGTGTTCCACGCTTTAAGAAAAGTGGAAGGAAGTCCAAAAAACTACCAGCATGGTTTAAAGGTGAGCTCAAAGAGGCTGTTGTTGCCAAAAAAGCATCTTTCAGGAAATGGAAAAAAGAGCCAAATGACGAAAACTGGAAATAGCACAATCTCTGGCAAGTTAAATGCAAGGCTTTGATAAGACAGCAAAGAGAGAATTTGAGAAGAAACTTGCTGTGGAAGCAAAAATGCATACTAAAGACTTTTTCAAGTACATTATTAGCAAAAAAAACTGTGAGAGAGTCAGTAGGACCATTAGATGATAGAGGGGTAAAAGTGGCAATAAGAGGGGACAAGGCTATAGCGGAGAGACTAAATGCATTGTTTGATTCCATCTCTATTGAGGATGACGTAGGGATGTTACCCATGACTGAAGTGGTATTTAAAGGTGATACTGCAGAGGAAATGAAAGAAATATCGATACACCGGGAAGATGTATTACAACTATTTGATAAACTGAAGAGTAGCAAATCACTTGGACTGGAAGGTATACATCCAAGGGTTTTGAAAGAACTGAAATATGAGATTGCAGACCTACTATTAGTAATCTGTGAACTATCATTAAGCTTATCTGTGATACCTGAAGATTGCAGGATCACCAATGTAACGCCAATTTTTAAAAAGGTCCCAGGGGTGATCCAGAATACTACAGACCGGTGAGCCTGACGTCAGTACCGTGAAAAATGGTAGAAACCATTATAAAGAACAAAATTACTCAGAATGGTGAGCTTGACGTCAGTACTGGGGAAAATGGTAAAAACCATCATAAAGAACAAAATTACTGGACATTTATATAGTCATGGTTTAATGGGAGACAGCCAACATGGCTTTAGACAAGGACGATCTTGTCTTACTAATCTGTTATGTTTTTTTGAAGGTGTGAATAAACTGGTAGACAAAGGTGAGTCAGTTGATATAGTGTATCTGGACTTTCAAAAAGCCTTTGACAAGGTCCCCCATCAGAAACATTTGGCAAAGCTAAAAAGTCATGGGATATGAGGCAGTGTACTATTGTGGATCAGGAACTGGTTAAAAGATAGAAAGCAGAGGGTAGGACTAAATGGCCAATTTTCCCAATGGAAAAAGGTGAATAGTGGAGTACCCCAATGATCTGTGTTGGGTCTGCTGCTTTTTGACATATTCATAAATGACCTGGAAAAGGGAATAACAAGTGAGGTTATCAAATTTGCAGATGACACAAAACTATTTAAAGTTGTTAAAAACCAAGAGGATTGTGAAAAATTGCAAGAGGATCGTGATAAATTGGAAGACTGGGCATCCAAATGGCAGATTAAATTTAATGTGGACAAGTGCAAAGTTATGCACCTAGGAAAGGACAACCCAAACTATGGTTACACGATGCAAGATTCCATACTGGGAACCACTACCCAGGAAAAAGATGTAGACGTCATCGTGAATTGCATGTTGAAACACTTGGCCCAGTGTGCAATGGTGGCAAAGAGAGCAAATAAAATGCTAGGTATCATAAGGAAAGTAATGGAAAATAAAACAAAGGATATTATAATGCCTCTGTTTCATTTCATGGTACGACCACACCTTGAATATTGTGTGCAATTCTGGTCGCCGTATCTTAAAATGATATAGCTTTATTAGAAAAGGTGCAGAGAGGGGGGCGGAGCCTGATGTCCAGCGGGTTAGACGCTTCGCGCTGAAGCTCCCGAGAGGCCTACTCAGAATCCTGACTTAATACCTACCTAAACTTAATATTTTGCTCCGAACTTACCGGGGTACCTCGGGGGGGATGGCGGCCCATAAACCAGCGCGCTTAGACTTCGGGTCTCCCTCTTCTTCACACGGAAAACGCTCCAAAACGCGGTGTGAAGGAACTGGTACAGTCCAACGGAGAAGCGCTCCGAGCCATGCGAGAAGGCTCATTGGAGTACCGGAGGGGGCCGAAGCAGGAGACATAAGAGAATTCCTGGCCAAAACTCTTCCCTCCTTGCTGAAGATCACTTTTCACAGAGAACTGGAAATTGACCGAGCACATCGTGTTCCTACCAACATGGCGCTCAATCGGACGACCCCCCGGCCTATCATCTTTCGATTACTGAGATATCAGCAAGTTGAGCAAATTCTAAATGCTGCCCGGGTGAATCATCATCTGGAGTTTGAAAGTCATAAAGTCTCCTTCTTCCCTGACTTGGCAAAGCCCACAGTTGACCGTCGGAAGAGACTCCTTGCTTTTCGCCCTAGACTTCAACAGCTACAGGCTCGCTTTGGCCTATTGTATCCAGCGAAGCTCAGAGTGACTCTCCATAACCAAACTAGAACATTCGAAGATCCTGATCTACTAGCAACATTTTTAGATTCCAAAGAAGCAGACCAGATGCGCTAATCCAACAACTTGGATCTGTAATCCGCCGGATCTGCCCGCCATTTTGAATGGCCCGACGCGGTGATCACTGCCTGGAACAGAGACTGCCTGGACTTTTCTTTCTGTCTATATATAACTTTCTTGGTCTCCTATCCCTCCATGTTGTGCACCTCGGTTGGATTCGGAACACGCACAGCTATACAGGTTATATATTTCAATTTAGGCCTTCTCTGGGGTTTCTCCCCGCAGACACATGGTCGCCAGTAATTTCAGGGGTTCTGCTTCTTCTCTAATGCACTTCGGTGCTTATTTTTTTATTTGGGGCGCTTCATTGTTTTTCATTAGCTTATTTTCTATCATGTCATGTGTACAGCCATATACAGTTAATATGAGGGACATTGTGAAATTATGTGCGTTATCATGTTCTTTTTCAGAATTTTTAACCTTTCTGAATGGCCTTATGTAAGATCTTATCACTGAACGTAAAAGGCATCAATAGTCCAATCAAACGAAAGAAAATCCTTAGCTATCTTAATCATGAGCATGCTGATTTAGTGTTTCTTCAGGAAACGCATTTAAACTCCGCTGAAACACTGAAACTTAATGCCAAGCCTTACATGGTGGCTGCCTACTCTCCCGCCGTTTCTAAACGGTGTGGGGTAGCCATCTTGGTTAAGAAGTCTTTGCAAGCTACTGTAATGGATACTAGCTCTGATAAGGAGGGTAGATGGGCCCGTGCACACCTTAAGGTTGGAGATAGTGAATTCACGTGTATTTGTATTTATGCTCCGAATGTGGATAACCCTGCTTACTATGCAAGTATTGCGCAGTTGGCACAGGCCTCTGCCAATACTCCATTAATACTTGGCGGTGATTTCAACCAAGTACTTGATCCTTTGATAGATAGACAGCCGCCTAGAACGAGTGGTCTACCCAAGAGTCTTGATACCCTTACAGCTCTGATGAAAGATCTTGCGTTAGTAGATATATGGAGGCTGCTTCACCCCTCCGACTTAGAGTTCACCTTTTTCTCAGCCCCCCATCACTCTCAATCTAGAATAGATTTTTTTCTTATCTCCAAAGCACTGATACCCCAAGTGGACACGGCTAGGATTCATCCTCTCCATATTTCAGATCATGCTGCCATATCTTTCTCATTACATGTCACTACGCAAGGCGCACATCCCCGTGCTTGGTTTTTTGATAGATCCCTACTAGACCAAAAAGATTTTCAGGTTGACATAAAGGCCGCTATCCAAGACTACTTTCATTTTAATTCACCCCATGACACTGCGAGCTGGGCTTGGTGGGAGGGTTTCAAGGCCTCTATCCGTGCAACTATAACTAGCTATCAAATTCGACAGGGGAAACAAAGAAAGCAACAGTTACTGATTCTAGAACAACAGATACAAGCTGGAGAGCGTCTCCTCACGTCCCGTACTGACCCATGTATTTTACTTCGCTTACAACGCCTTCGTTTTCAATACAATCAGCTTTTATATACCGCTGCTGCTAAAAATATTGAATCACAACAAGGGATGTACTATCGGGAAAATAACCGTGCTGGCAAATTGTTAGCCAATGCCCTGAAAGGTCAAAAAGAAGCCAAGCGTGTTACCGCTCTCCGCAATCCGTCGGGGGGGAGCTTGGTCACTAAAGATACAGAAATATTAGAACTTTTTCGTGATTTTTATACTCGGCTTTATCAATCTGAATGTGACTTCGAGCCAGAAGCATTTGAACGATTACTATCAGGGGTACAACGACCGACCCTATCTGATGAAGATAGAGAGGCCATGGACAAACCATTCACTTTATCAGAAATTCAATCGGCACTCAAGAGATGTGCCACAGGTCGAGCCGCAGGCCCGGACGGTCTCCCAGCTGAATTCTACAAAACTTTTCACGCTGACTTAGCTCCGTTTTTGAAACTTTATTTTTCTGCTCTGGCCGAGGAGGGATCTCCTTCTGGATCCTTCTCTATGGCAAATGTAGTAGTTTTTGAGAAAGAGGGGAGAGATCCGCAACTAACAGCTAATTATCGTCCCATTTCCCTACTAAACGCAGACTATAAAATATTTGCCACCATTCTCTCCACCCGGCTCTCTGACAAGATGTCTACTTTAATACACCCAGATCAATGCGGTTTCATTCCCGGTAGATCAACTGCTGATAATGCTAGGACCCTATGTCATGTACTGACTGCCGCAGTTAATCTTGATCGCCCATTGGTTGGCCTCTCACTTGATGCTGAGAAGGCCTTCGACCGCTTAGAATGGCCCTTCTTGTTTGCAACTCTCCGCTGGTACGGATTCGGAGAAGGCTTTCTCCGTTGTCTCCAAACCATGTATGCACAGCCTACAGCTAGTATCTGTGCTAATGCTTTAAAGTCTCAGCCATTTCCCCTGCAACGCGCGGTACTCGCCACGGATGCCCACTGTCTCCACTTCTTTTCGATCTCGCACTCGAACCCTTAGCTTTACTAATCCGGCAATCCAAGGATATTCATGGAGTCCCTTTCTCTCATAGGGAAATCAAAATTTCAGCATATGCTGATGACCTTATGCTCTTTGTCTCCCTAGACTCAGTGCCGGCTGTCCTAGAACAAATTGGTAAATATTCACAACTCTCGGGCTATAAGATAAATTGGACCAAATCGGTAGCCTTTCCACTAAATCCTCTGATCCATCAGGCAGATATGCAATCCTTTCCCTTTTTATGGCAACCTCGCATGGTCAAATACCTAGGGGTGCACTACTGCTCTCCTTTAGAAGACACCATCACCTTTAATGCTAAAGACTTAACCTCTAAGGTCCGGGCGCTTACTCAACGCTGGACTCCTTTAACACTTACTTGGTGGGGCCGCCTAGAAACCATTAAAATGATGATTGTTCCCAAAGTGAACTACATTTTAGAAATGTTGCCATGTCTCCTACCTCGACGTACATATAAAGATTTAGAGGGTCTTCTGACTAGATACTTATGGGAAAACAAGATACCTAGGATTGCGAAACATAAATTACAAGCAGATAAAGAAAATGGTGGTGTCAGATTCCCTGATTTCCTGAAATACCACCACTCTTTTCTTCTCAAACAAGGCGCTCGTTGGCTGGAAGACCTAACACCGAGTAGACCAGTGTGGCTAGATATAGAGGAGGACCTTTGCAAACCAATTCCTCTTACTTATCTCCCTGGTATGACTCTCCCATCAGACTCCCACTATCCACCAATGCTCTTAGACACTTTAGGTGCCTTTAATACTCTTGAGCAATCTCTAGACTCCCGACTTTGTCCGCTGGATAGACTCCCGCTTTGGCACAATGCTCGATTTCAAATACAAAATAAACCGATGGCGTGGAGCTCCTGGTACACTAGGGGCATTTGGATACCTAACCAGCTGTTCTATGATGGTCGCTGGAAAACTTTTAGCGAATTACAAATTGAATTTGGTCTCCCAGCGAAACACTACTTTCAGTTGGTGCAACTTCAGCATTGTCTTCGGAGTGCTAAGGTGCTCCCGCCATCGGAAACCCATACCCAAGGATTGTCGGAGATTATCCGATCTATCGGGAGCTTATCGGGTGTAGCATCTAACTTTTACAAAACTTTATGTAATACTGTAAATAGAGGCACTCCTACTGCACAGAAATCCTGGGAGCGGGAAATGCATGTAACTTTGACCCCGGAGCAATGGAGCCTAGTCTGGAGCAAGGTGACACGGGTCTCTCGATCCACCTCACTCACTCAGACACTTTTCTTTCTGGCCCACCGATGTTTCTATACTCCTGACAGGTTAGCCAAGTGGAACGCCACCCAGAGCAATAGATGCTGGACATGCCATGCGGCCATTGGTTCACTCACTCATGTTATGTATGAATGCCCCGCATTACAGTATTACTGGAGTCGGGTCTGGGGTCGTATTCAATCTATTTTGCACTTTCAAGAGCCTCTCTCTTGGAAGATAGTGGGACTCCGCTCAGCTGCGGGGATCCCCTCTCTTCCCAAATCGGCTTACTTCCTTTAGACTTTATGCTGGGCATAGCTATTTCCCTAATTACGAAATACTGGAAAAATAGCTCCCACCTGAGTCCCAATGAATGGTGGAATCATGTCTGTCTCTACAGTAAATATGAGCAAATACCTCGTATGTTAGCTTCTTCCGTTCAGACCCCCCACCACTTGTCTAAATGGAAGATGCTCAATGACTATGTTCAAACTGCTAAATGCTCTCATCTGACTGTTTAAATCTGTGTAAATCTCTGTCACATGATCATTCTGTATCGCAGATACTATTTTTGTTTGTTTTGATGTACAATTACTGTTGTTTGTAAGCGCTTATATGATGATACTTATCAGCTTAGAGAAGAAGCATAGGGGTGGGGGGTAATTGGGGTTGCTTTTTCCTTATTGTATGTTTGTATTTGTTTCCTTTGGTGTGTTGTTTCTTTTGCTTGTTGTAAAATGAAAATAAAAGTTTAAAAAAAAAAAGAAAAGGTGCAGAGAAGAGCCACCAAAATGGTAAAGGGGATGTAAGCAGATACTCCTATGAAGAGAGGCTAAGAAGGTTGGGGCTCTTCAACCTGGAAAAGAGACGGCTGAGAGAAGATATGGTAGAGGTCTATAAATTAATGAATTGAGTGGAACGGCTAAACGTAGATCGATTGTTTACATCGTCAGAATATAAAAAGACTAGGGGACATGCAATGAACCTACAGGGTAACCTATTTAAGACTAATAAAATAAAATATTTTTTCACTCAACGTGTAATCAAACTCTGGAATTTGTTACTGGAGGATGTAGTAAAAGCTGCTAGTGTAGCTGGGTTTAAAACAAGTTTGGACAAGTTCCTGGAGGAAAGGTCCTAAAACCATTATTAAAAGGGACCCAGGGTATTACTGCTTGACCCAATACAAGCACTGAGGAACCTGTGTCTTTTGGGGAGACTGCTTGGTACTTATAACCTAGATTGGCCACTGTTGGAAACAGGATTCTGGGCTTGATGGACCTTGGTCTGACCTAGTATGGCATATCTTATGTTCTTATGTTCTTATATTGATCAGAGCATAATCTTTTAAGCTGTAAGAATCGACTGACAGGCAAATGATCTTTTAATGTCTTGTTATAGCAACTCTGACAGAGGAACATTTTATTGATATCAGTTTTCGATATATAATTGTCTCAACCCTAATTGTCTCAACCCTAATTGTCTAACCCTAATTGTCTCAATAGTCAAAACTATCTATCCTGTCTATGTACAAAGTTTGTCCCATGTCCAAAGTCTGTCCTATGTCAAAATCATCAATGTTGCCTCCTCGGTGATGGCCCCGCCCTATACTTAATTTCCCCACCCCTCTACGTAACGCTGCTTTGACCCGGTGAAAAGCAGGATATATTACAGCTAAATAAATAAATAAATAAATAACCCCCCCCCCCCCCCTCCCGGTTGCTTAATACTCTTAGGGCCTGGTTTTCAAAAATGCCAATATTCAAATAGCATGACACTTAAATATCAGCTGATTATTGAGTTATAGTAGCTGGATGTTTGAGTTGAATGTCTCTATCTGAATACATGACAACTGTATCCAGATAGCAGCAATTTTCCGCCGGCCCTTATCTAGATTTCAGCTTGGGACAGTTTTTCATATGGCCTAAATTATCTGGCTAAGTGTTAACTAAAAATCATGCTATCCGGTTAAAATTGGCCCTTGTCTGAATAATGCTGAGACTGCCCTATCTCTGCCCAAGGACGGGTTCTGCATCGACTGGATAGAACTGAGGCAGTCAGTGAAAATATTTAGAAGCACTGTCCAGTCAGTTCTTTTATCCATCGACCTCCCGATGGCTATCTGACTAAGGGTTTTGAATTCTGGCCTATTAAAGTCACACTTATTCCATTTTAAATGTCACATTCTGATGTTTTGTAATAAGCCATTGTCTATGTATTGCTTCTAAAGAGTTATATTATTTTAAATCATATGCTCAGAGCTGGCCCAAGGGTTCCTGCCACCCGAGGCTGAAGCTCCACCCCCCGAGCTATGCCACCTCCCCCCCCTGCATGCCAAATTGCATCCTCCCCATGCTGAGCTAGCAGTGGTGTTGAGGGGGGGACATGACTTGGCTCGGCGGCAGGCCATGTGCTTTGGCACACATTGCTTGCCACTTCTGACCCCCCTCCGACATAACTTTGGGGGTTCAGAAGTGGCAGGCATGTGTGCTAAAGCACATGGCCTGCCGCTGAGCCTAATTATCCCCCCTTGTTGCTGGAATCAGCAGCAGCATTGCACAGCTCAGCAGGGGGTGGGAAGTGTGGCATGGCTTGTCATGCAGGGAGGCAGCAGGCTATGTGTGCCAAAGCACGTGGTCATCTGCCTTCAGAGATATGCTGCCCTAGGAAGATGCCTAGCCCATCTAGTGGATGGGCTAGCCCTGTATATGCTAAAAAGCTAAATACATGAATATAGTGGATAATAAAGTTGGCAAGAGCATAACACATAAAAGGTCACCAAATTTATTTGGCAATGTATATTGACTTTTTTTTACTTTATTTCTGAATACAGTCACCTTGAAGCAGCCCATGGTAGGCGAAACTGGTCATGAGGTGGATTTTTTCATGAATTATGTAGAACATTGATGAAAAAAGCTTTATTAGTAGAGCTGAGACAGATGAAAAGACTACATTATTGAAGTCAATGTGAGGTCACCAACTAGTAAGTGGTGGAGTAACCTAGTGGTTAGTGCACTGGTTTAGAAACTGAGAAATCAGAGTTTGATTCCCACTGGTGCTCATTAAGGTCTTGTGTAAGTCATTTAGCCCTTTATTATCTCAGATGAAAGGTCTGGCACTCTACTTTCAGTCACACTCCTAAGAAAACCCAGGAGCTTTTGGTTCACTAGCAGTCAGCATTAACTCAAAGGCACACGCTGTGTTTTGCGTTAAAGTCAATAAGGTAAGTTCTCATATAATTTAATCTTTAAACATAGGTTTTCATATATTAGACATTTGCATGCCAAACATTTTCAGCTCATTTTTGTTTTCACAATACACATGCTCAGTTAGTCTTCAGGAACCAAATCCTTTGTATATTCGTCCTGTTCATCTCCACTAAAGTCTATGGGGGAAGCTATATTTCAGTGCAACAGATTTGCCATCTTTTTTCAATCAACCTTCTTGAAACTTGATGTCAGGCATCTATAATAGCAATACTAGCCATCAAGAGTGTCACCAACCACCCAGGAGCACCAGAACAGTGGCAGGATGAGTACCAGAAACCACCATCAGGAGGGCAAAATGTTATAAAGAGCACAGTGGACACCTCAAATAGGGCAAACCAGCAACATAATGTGTGCAAGCATACCTAGACATGCAAAGAGACCAGCACAGCACCCAGAACAGTTTCAGGGAACTAAATTATGACAGGTGTACCAACACAACACAGCACTGAGATTAGCTGTAAGGCCCTAAATTATGCCAGGAGGACCAGCACAGCATCCAGATTGGTTGGAATGCCCTGAAATAGCAGAGAAGAGCCACCACAAGAGCAGAATAGTCAGCATGAGCTCAGGCTTCAGGAGCAGGGTGAGTTCAGAAAAGTCGTGTGCCTGCAAGTTGGGGTCCTGGCACTGGAACATTAAGTACAGAGGAAGATTCCCTGCAGGGTCAAAGAAGCATTCGTAGAGGGCACTACAATCATTCACAGCAGTCTAATGGTTTCTTAGCCGATGACTCAACAAATACAGTTTCTAAGTCCACAAGTTCAGTAATGGAGGATGGTGGATGTGAGGGCAATCTGTACCCCATGATAGCTAGGGTTGATTCATCTATCAGACTAGTTAGGCAAGTGTTCTCTTTCTCCATCAACCCTCCATGCTCATCCCTCCTGATAGAAATACTGTTCTTTGACCAAGGATATAACAGTAGCTGTCCTTCCGTGCTAGAACTTCCAAACAAGTACTGTATTGCAGATTTGAAAAGAACACTGAAGAGAGAAAGCTCAAGGCTCATCGATGATGGTAGGTTGGTAGTGTCTCACAAATGCGCCAGTTTCAGATTCTCCTGGATTCGGTTTCTTAGAAACTGCATGTCAAATCAGATAGCAGAACAGAGGCATAGAATAACAAGCCAAAGAGACCCCCGAAGATGCAAAGCAAGAGGAGGACCCAGGAAAAGTCAAAGCACACTAGTCATAGAGCTATGCAGCTAGAAGGGTGGTAATAAACCAGCATGGCATTTAAGGGAAGTAAAGGTCATATAACTACAAGCCTAAGGCACCCACAGAGTTACAAAGCATGACAATGAGAAAGAGTGGCCCAGAAAAAGCCAAAGCAATGAGGGCATAGAGGTAGATTTTCACTATTCCCCTGACCAAAGAAGAGTCCATATAATTCAACATGGGAGTCGTTTGCTGGACCCTAACTCTGTCCCATCTGCACTAAGCATCTGTCCCCACACATCAAACAAAGAAATAAGGGCAGATCAAGGAGGAAGATGGCTGCCACTCTGAGGAGAATCTTTACCAGAAGCCTGGACCAGTGACAGCTGCTCTTTGGATGGGCATTCAGCAAAAGCAACAGTGGCGACAATGTGTTAAGACTTCATCCAGATGGCATCCTCCTCTGTCAGACTTTTCCAGAAGTGATTGAGTCTCAGGTATTTATTATTTCTGAGACTGACTGGAATTCAGTGGATCACGTTTGGGCAGCTGAATCCAAGGCTATTGGCTTGATCTGGTTCATTAGCAGCAACAGTAGGGATTGCCTGGTGTATACCATGTTGTACTCATAACTGAACAGCAGGAAACATAGAAACATAGAAACATGATGACAGAAAAAGACCACAAGGCCCATCTAGTCTGTCCTTCCATAACAACAACTACAACAGTCCACTTTCTACCTTTAGAGATCCTCTGTGTTGGTCCCATGCTTTTTTGAATTCAGTTACTGTCCTCATCTCTACCACCTCCACTGGGAGACTATTCCATGGATCCACTACTCTTTCCGTAAAGAAATATTTCCGCATATCACTCCTGAATCTATCTCCCTTCACCCTCATCCCATGTCCCCTCGTAGCAGAACTTGCTTTCAATTGAAAGAGACTCTCTCCCTGAACATTTATGCCACGGACGTATTTAAACATCTCAATCATATCACCTCTATCCCGCCTTTCCTCTAAGGTGTACATATTAAGATCCTTAAGTCTGTCCTCATATGCTTTATAATGAAGCCCATTAATCATTTTAGTAGCAACCCTCTGCACCGACTCCATCCTGTTCACATCCTTTTGAAGGTGCGGTCTCCAGAATTGCACACCATACTCCAAATGAGGTCGCACCAAAGACTTATACAGAGGTATTATCACCTCCTTTTTTCTGCTAGCCATTCCTCTCCGTATGCACCCAAGCATCCTTCTAGCTTTTGCCGTCGCCTTTTCTACCTGTTTAGCTACTTTAAGATCATCAGACACAACCACGCCTAGGTCCCGCTCTTCTTTAGTGGACAAAAGTACTTCACCTCCTATACTGTATTGCTCCCTTGGATTGCTGCAGCCCAAATGCATGACCTTACATTTTTTAACATTAAATCCCAGCTGCCAAATTCTAGACCATTCTTCAAGCTTAGCTAGATCCCTCCTCATGTTATCTACACCTTCCTAGGTGTCTACTCTATTACAGATTTTGGTATCATCCGCAAAGAGGCAAACCTTACCCGACAGCCCTTCTGCTATATCACTAACAAAGATGTTAAAAAGAATCGGACCAAGGACAGATCCCTGGGGCACACCACTGGTAACATCCTTCTCCTCAGAGTGAGCTCCATTTACTTGTACTCTTTGTCGCCTCCCACCCAACCAATTTCTAACCCAAGCAGTAACTTTAGGGTCCATCCCTAGGGTGCTCAGTTTGTTTATAAGTCGCCTGTGAGGAACAGTGTCAAAGGCTTTACTAAAATCTAAATACACCACATCTAGAGCTCTCCCTCGGTCCAACTCCCTGGTCACCCAGTCAAAGAAATCGATCAGATTTGTCTGACAAGACCTGCCTCTGGTGAATCCATGCTGCCTCGGATCCTGTAATCTGCTGGACTCCAGAAACCTCACTATTTTCTCTTTCAGCAGCGTTTCCAATAATTTATTCACCACTGAAGTTAAACTAACCGGCCTGTAGTTTTCAACCACATCCTTACTTCCGCTTTTGTGTAAAGGCACCACATGAGCCATGAACAGCAACAGGATGGAGGTGTACATTATAGCTCTACCAGCCTTCCAACCAGTCCCTCTAACCTGCACTCATTCAAGGCCCCAGGATTCAAAGTGACACACAGCCAGGGGCGGCTCAAGGCAATCCGCTGCCTGAGGTGAAGGATGAGATCCCCCCCCCCCCCCCGTAGAGGGGGGGAGGCTTTCTCAAAACTCCAGTCAGGGACTGAACCAAACCACAAAGCTGATTAGATTATATGGAGGAAATGCAAGATGTTTGCACACCAAGGAGCTAAAAGAGAGCGAGAACGACAGCACAGTTTATAAAACTAAATTATAACTCATTTTTATTTTGTTGTTATAAAGCACACTATGGTTCTTGCTTTTTCTTTTTGAAAATGTATTTTGCATCCACAGAACCCCCTTCAACAGTGGGTGCAGAGCAGAACCAGGACATTCACCCACAGAACTCAATATCTTTAAAAAAAAAGGAGGGAGTAGTGGCCTAGTGGATGGGGCAAGTTTCCTCAGGCCAGAGGACCAGAGGTTCACACCCCACTAGAGGATAGCAACCTTGGGCCAGAAGGGCTAAGGTTTCTAGTCCCACAGGTGCTTGTTGTGGCCTTGGGTAAGCCACCCAACCCTCCATTGCCTCAGGTACAAAAATCATAGATTGTGAGCCCTTTGGGGTCAAGGGGAAAAACATGGCATATAGTATCTGAATGTGCACTGCTTTGACTGGCAGAAAAGCAGTATATAAGCCTAGATAAATTTAAAAAAAATCAGATTCGGATAATCTCACTAACAACAAATATTCTCCAGTACCAGACATATTGTGAACTAATACAAAACTCTACAACAAAGTTACTGAGTATCTATAGAGCAAATCTACCATACCATATCAGCACCAACTTCCAAAACTCATATAAGGAGCCATCTAAAAAAAACATCACTGAAAATACTACATTCAAATTTTCCACGTGAGACAGGAAACGCCTCGTTTACCCTCAGCGCCAGCAGGCTCAATTTTAACAGAGCCGCAGGAAAGAAGAGAAATACTGTTCCTTCTTGCAGCTCTGCAAAGGTGAGTCAGGGTGCCGGCTAGGAACTGCAGGGCTCTAATGGGGTGGAGAGGGGTGGGGTGGGACATTTTGCAGAGTGGTTGATTCTGCCGCTATTTATTTATTTATGCTATTTAACTGTATTAATATCCCGCTTTTCACCGGGTCAAAGCGGCGTTACATATAAGGGTGGGGGAATCAAGTATTAGGGCGGGGCCATCACCAGGTAGGTAACATTGATGATTCCAACATAGGATAGACTTTAGACATGGACAGTACAGTGTAGTTGTCACTCAGAGGGACATGGAGAGTTCAGGGATTGTTGCATTTTTTGGTGGAGGTTGTCTTGAAATATTCTTGGAATAGGATGGTTTTCAGCTGTTTTCTGAATGATAGGAGTGGTTGATTCTGCCGCTACCGGGAAGCACCTTGTCCAACCCTTTTTTTTTTTTTTTTTTTGTTTCTAGGGAGCTTTTGATTTCAATCAAATCAGAATATAGCTTAAACATAGAAAGTTAAATAGAGTAAATAGTTACTGAAATAAAGTTGTTTTTAGAGAGCTTTTTATCTAAATAAAATCTGAGCATAGCTTAGCATACATGTAGAACAGTCCTGAGTGGGAAGAAATAAACTTGCTTCTAGTGACCTTTACAAAGAGGCCATCCAGTTAGGAGGCAAAAAATCTGTGACGTTGTCTTGAATAGGTGTTAAAGGCAAGTGACAGATCAAAAGGGCAATTTAAAAGGTCTCTTCTATCAAAGCAAGAGCTGTGTTAGTCACCCAGGAAATTGGTAAGCCCTTACCTAAGAAGCAAGCCAACTTTTAATAGGTCTTCATACCCTCCCTCCCTCCCTCCCCACTCCCACCTACCCCTGGGATAATCCATACCTTTATAGGCTCTTAAACCTCTTAAAGGGAAGGAGGTGCCCATATTCACTCTCAGGTGCAGCTGTTTATCCTCATCAAGCATACATTAAGCACCTGAGATTAATTAATCTTGAAGTGAACAAGTTCATATAGTTAATTAATCTTGAAGTGAACAAGTTCATATAGTTTTATTAGTATAAGTATCCCCAGCAAATCTATGCAAGTAAACAGCTTAAATAAATAAACACAACCTTAAAATTAAGATGCAGACAGCAGTACAGCAGCGAGATGGGGGCTTTCCAGTCTTTTGCATTCAGTGTCACATGTATGATTTTCTCCCAGTTGGTGAGGGGTCTTATGTGTGCACTAGGTACAAGGAACTCTTTGCTCTCAGGGAATGGGTCTGATCTCTGGAGGCTAGAGTAGCAGACTTGTAGGACATAAGGAAGACAGAGAGGTACATCAATGAGACCTACAGGGATGTAGTATTGAAGTTCCACCTCCAGTCTGACAGCATCCTTGTTGCAATGGAGGAGAGAGGCCATGTGGTAGGAGAGCATCACTATGGTGTGGCAGGAAGTGATCCTGTAGCTAGGACCTGTCCTCCAGGTGATATAAAACCATCTCACACCGAGGAGGTTTATCCAAGGCCATGTGCTCATGAGGGAAGGGTTAGGACAGCTGTTATAGTTGGTGATTTGATCATTAGGCATGTAGAAAGCAGGGTGGCTGGTGGATGTGAAGATCGCCTGGTAACATGCCTGCCTGGTGCAAAAGTAGCAGTTCTTACATGCCACCTAGACAAGATCTTATAGAGTGTCGGGGAGGAGTCTGCTGTCTTGGTACATGTTGGTACCAATGACATAGGAAAGTGTAGTAGGAAGGTTCTGGAGGCCAAATTTAGGATTTAAATAGAAAGTTGAAATCTAGAACTTTCAGGGTAGCATTCTCTGAAATGCTCTCCATTCCACGCGCAAGACCAAAAGGGCAGGCAGACTTCCGGAATCTCAATGCATGGATGAGACAATGGTGCAAGGATGAGGGTTTTGGATTTGTTAATACCTGGGCAACATTCTGGGGAAAGGAGGAGCTTGTCTGAAGGGATGTGTTCCACCTTAACCGAGGTGGAACAAGGTTGCTGGCATTAACCTTTAAAAAGGAGATAAAGCAGCTTTTAAACTAGATAACAGAGGAAAGCTGACAGTCACCCAAGAGCACATGGTTCATAAGGATGTATCCTTGATGGATACTAGCAAAAGACTGAAGTTAGGGCATATTGACAAAGAGGTTCCAAAAAGACAAAAGTAATCCAAATGCCCTTAAGTATAGAGCAGACAGAACTTAATGATTCCAAATTACCCCTGCCTACCACTAACCAAATTAATATGAATAAAATACACCCTCTAAAATTATTTATGCAAATGCTAGAAGTCTAAAAAATAAGATGGGAGAGTTAGAATATATAGCACTAAACGAGAAGTTAGATATGATTAGTATTTCAGAGACATGGTGGAAGGAGGACAATCAGTGGGACACTATGATAACTGGGTACAAATTATATCACAATGATAATGTAGATCAAATTGGTGGAGGGGTTGCACCCTATGTTAGAGAGGGCATTGAGTCACACATTAAACATAATTTGCCGAAGAATCACTATGCATTGAAATTCCATGTAAAAAGGGGAAGGCAATGTCTGTGGGGGTGTACTATCGACCGCCTGGCCAGAATGAACATATGGATGATGAAATGCTCAAAGAAATCAAGGAAGCTTACAATATTTACACCACAGTAATAATAATGGATGATTTCAATTACCACGGTATTGACTGGATCAGTGTCATGTCAGGACATACTAGGGAGATAAAGTTTCTAGATGAAATAAATGACTGCTTCTTGGAACAGCTGGTTCATGAATCGACAAGAAGGGACGCTATCTTGGACCTAGTCTGTTGCAAGAGATAAGGGTATTGGGACCACTTGACAATAGTGATCATAGCATGATCCTGTTTGATTTAATAAATGGAGGAAGGATGGCAAGAAAATCCATAGAACTACCTTTTCACTTTCAAAAGGGAGACTATGGGGTATGTTTACTAAACTGCGTTAGTGCGATTCGCGTTAGGAGCCGCGTTAGAGACAGAAACCCCAAATAAGGACATGGGCGGTACATCGTTTCTGAGAACGCGCCGAGAACGCGCGTTACAAGGCGCCATAAATGAACGAGCACTACAGGGCACGTTACCGAGCGTTAATCTTAAGAAGGCGCGCAGACATGCCAGCACAGCAACAGAGCTGTAGCACAATGGTTATAACACTGCCTGATGGTACAGGGGTCATGGGTTCGATTCCCCAGTGGGCCTAATGTATAAGGCTGGCTGAGGCAGCACCTTTTACATTTAAGTAGCGATTGTTGAGGCATGTGACGTGTATTTTAATTAGTGCTGCCAGCAAACACACCCTCACGGTGGCATAACCTAAGGTGCCGCATAAGGCACCCCATAACGCACTCCATAGGGCACATTATAAAGTGTAGTGTCCGCCAAGGCACCCTATAATGTCCCCTATAGGACACCTTATAAGGATGTGAACAAAGCCCTGGCTGGCTGCAGGACTGCACGTCACCACACAAACTGTCTGCTGTGGTTACCAATATAGGGGTAACCCACCCGTACCCATGATGCACTGCACATGCAAATCAGCAGTCGAGAGATGGGCACAAGATTGGGTATGCACCCCCACAGCACCTCGGCCTTGTAGGGGGAACAGACCGTGTGTGGCACTGCCACAGAGTAGCCACGGACAGTCACAATGTGCGGGTACAGTGCCCACCCTGAAGTTGAGGTGGGGCGCCCAGCACCAGGTCCACAGCACCTTTCATGACTGAAATACTCCATGCTGCAGGTCCCCATCAGTGTGTGATAGGTAGTTCAGTTAGACACATCTAGGATACATCTGTGTCCTGCTGTATGTCTCGGTCATGTCTAGTCCCTATGGGCGATGCTACACCCAGAATAGTGCATATCCTGTGTTGGTGCAATCGTTACCTGCTGTAGGTAGGTAGGTAGGTGGGTAGGAGAGAGGGGTGTATGGATCCATAGGCGGATTATGTACCACCACACAACCCACCCTCTGGGGCTCAGGGTGGGAAACAGGATCACCCACCAATAGATCCACAGTCTACCTCCCTGCAATGGCAGCAGTAGAGAAAACCAGCAACCCCAGTCCTGCTGGGGAACAGACAGAGCGGTGCACATCCATAATGCAATAGCAGACAGACAGCAGGCCTGGAAATGCTCAGCTGCCCCCCACCATTATCTGACAGCCTCCAGCCACTGCACCCTGCAAGGTGTTCCAACAAGACACATACTAACTGCAGACAGTCTGCCAGCTAGTCCATAGTGCATGGTCCTGGAGAAAATGCATGTACCCAGAACGGGAATGTCAGCATACACACCAAGCAGATAAGTCAGTGATTGGACCCCAAAAGGAAACCCATAAATACCACACAAAAAAACCACAATATAGCACTATGGGGGAACCTACCCATGCCATGGTCACTGCTCAGTCAGGGTGAGAGTGACCTCCCAGCAGGACATGCTATGGCCACCCTGTCCGTGCAGGTGGTGGCCAGGCACTACAATGTCCGAGCCGTTGCCCTATGCCGTGTGCAGATGCATCCAGGCCAGGCCACCCTATCCAGGCTATTCCCACAGTACCCTGCTCCTCATTATGCACATTGGCAGGCCAATACTGGCAACAGTGCTAGCGGTGTGGGCTGTGGAGGGTGTTGGCAGCCACCACACACTGGATAGACAGACACACACTCCCCACACCTATGCCAGCATTGTGCAACTATAGAGGTGTTGGGCAGCCCAGGCCACCACACAAGTCCTGGGCACAGTGCAGGCATGGCTATGGTACGCAATATTGTAGGAGTCACTCCCCAGGTTGGTAAACACTGTCAGACACAAGACCCGTAGCACACTCCACAGACATCAGAAAGGTTGCTATGATCCAGCTCACTCAGAAAAGTGTACTTAACCTAGGAATTGCTATCTGCCAGTACTCATAGCAACCTTTTGATAGATGTGTACCATATTCCCCGGTTTAGGGTGGCATTACTAAGGTATGCAAGTGCTAGTATTGGGAGATGCATGCAGAGCCCAAAGTACTGCCTCCCCAGGAGGCTTTGGATAATGGGGCCTGTGGGTGCGGGTGTGTCTGCCCCTGTTGGCTGCGGCTTTACGGCAGAGGTTCCCAACTCCAGTCCTGCGGTGCAAAACACTGTTCGGGTTTTCATGCTGTCCCTCATGAATATGCATGAGATACATCTGCATACCATGGGGGTGGCACATTGAAATGCAGCACAGGCATCTTTATCAGAGGCAGCATGGATCCGGAATGGTGTTTGGCCCTCCAGGACTGCATTTGGGAAGCTCTGCTCTAGGTAATGTGCCTGTTTATGGAGTCTGTGCTCTGTAGGGTAAAATGTAGGTGTCTTGGGCATGTTTACATCATCTGCAATAAAGGTGCTGTCTGTATTAGCACGTTGTAGTAGTGGGTAAAATATGAGGACTGGGTTGGCGGGAACCACAGCTGGGACTTGAACCTGTGACCCTCTGCTTCTGAATACACTGGTTTTGTGCACTGCACCACCTTGTTATCACAGAGTCAGCACATTCCTTGGTGATACCATGACTGTTCATCAGACAGGGCCCATCTGTTGCAGTACACGGCACCCACCTACACAGGGCTAGGCCACGGTCTGCTCTGGGCAGCTGCCACTGCCCCCTCCACCACCAGTATCCCTCAGCCACCATGCTGACATGCCCTTCTGCTGGTGGTGCTGGTGGTGCGCAGTCTCAGGCCATCCAGTGTGCAGGTAGGCGGCTGCCTATGGTGCGGGTTCTGGGGTAGGGGTGCCTGCATAGGTGTCCACGCTTCCCCCCAGCACCGCCTGCCAATGTTCCATGCCCTTGGGGGTAGCTGCTGGGTACTATCCCCTGTGACACTGTGGGAAACACAGTCGTGCCCATGTTGGGCCTTCAGCAGTTGCTGTCTGGCTGCTCTGCTGCTTCAGCATTCGTATGGGCCACCTAGGCATCGCCCAGTCCGCACTGTGGTCCAGCTACACCACAGCATGTGCCACCTGCGGCCCTCTGTATCCCCTTCTCCGGCATCTGTCCAGTTGCCGTTCCGATATGCCCGCCCTGATGTTGCGGGACATGTGCACGCCATAGGAACCCTGTCCGATGGTGGAGAAAACCCTGAGCAGCGCTATTTCACTGTGGGCTCATTCACCTTGTATGGGGACGGATTATAGACCCTTCCACGATTTATATCTGTTCTATGGTGCTTACTCGGGGGGGGGGGGGGGGGTTGATGTTTCTCATTGCTACCACTATTGGCCAGCTTGGTTATGGTCTTTTTCCAGTTTGTTGGGTTCATTTTCAGTGTTTATGTGCCCTTTTGTTCTGTGCACATGTATCACACTTATCACTTTTGTTAGGTTTCCCTGCCTGGGCTGTACATTGCTGACACTTAGATGGTTTCTCTCCCCCTGTAATGTGCATTTAACGGCAGGTTTTCATTCGCTTTGGAATTGAGCTCTTCAGATCAGCATGTTAGTGTGAAGGGAGACTCTCCCCGCCCACTCTCCGCCCATTGACCCCTTCTCTCCGCCCTCTCTCCACCTTTTGTGGTGTTTTACCGCGCCGCGGGAGTTTACGATCGTTAACTATGGTTAACGCGCGTTATGTAACGTTAACGATCGTAAGCGCGTCATAACGCGCATTATGATGCGCTTACGATCGTTAACGTTACATAACACGCGTTATTCACGATTACCGGAGTTTAGTAAACATACCCCTATGTTAAAATGAGGAAAACAATTAAGAAAAGAACTGAAAGAAGCAGCTGCAAATGTTAAAGATTTACAACAAGCATGGGTGTTGTTTAAAAATACTTTCTTGGAAACCCAGACCAACTATAGTCCACGCTTTAAGAAAAGTGGAAAGAAGTCCAAAATACTGCCAGTATAATTTAAATGTGAGGTCAGAGAGGCTATTTTAGCCAAAAAATCATCATTCAGGAATTGAAAAAAGGAGTCAAATGATGAAAACTGGAAACAATATAAGCACTGACAAGTTAGATGCAAGACATTGATAAGGCAAGCAAAGAGAAAATTTGAAAAAAAAAAAGCTTGCTGAGGAAGCAAAAACACATAAAGACTTTTCAAGTATATTCATAGCAAAAAACCTGTGAGAGAGTCAGTTGAACCATTGGATGATAGGAATATAAAAGGGGCACTAAGAGGGGACAAGGCCATAGCAGAGAGGCTGAATGAATTTTTTCCTTTGGTCTTTACTGAAAAAGATGTAGGGAAGTTACCCATGACTGAAATGGTATTTGAAGATGATGCAGCAGAAGAAGTGAAAGAAATAATGATAAACCAGGGAGATGTATTACAACTATTTGATAAACTGAAGAGTAGTTAATCACCTGGACTGGATGGTATATGTTCAAGAGAGTTGAAAGAACTGAAATATGATATTGCAGACCTACAATTACTAATCTGTGAACTATCATTAAAATCATCAGTAATATCTGAAGACTGGAGGATGGCCAACGAAACATCTATTTTTAAAAAGGTTTCCAGGAATGACCAGGAAATTACAGACCGGTGAGCCTGACATCAGTACCAGGCAAAATGGTAGAAACCATTATTAAAAACAAAATGTATGAACATGTAGATAGTCATGGTTTAATGGGAGACAGTCAAAATGGCTTTAGACAAGGAAGATCTTGCCTGACTCACCTTTTATATTTTTTTGAAGGTGTAAGTAAGCAGGTAGACAAAGGTGGGACAGTCGATGTAGTGTATCTGGAGTTTTAGAAAGCCTTCGACAAGGTCCCTTAAGATATAATCTGGGTGAAATTAAAAAGTCGTGATAGGAGGCAGTGTACTATTGTGGATCAGGAACTGGTTAAAAGATAGAAAGCAGATGGTAGGGCTAGATGTCCAATTTTCCCAATGGAGAAAGGTGAATAGTGGAGTACCCCAAGGATCAGTGCTGAGTCCGCTGCTTTTTAACATATTCGTAAATGACTTGGAAATGGGAATGATGAATGAGACAATCAAATATGCAGATGACACAAAATTATTCAAAGTTGTTAAAACCCAAGAGGATAGTGAAAAATTGCAAGAGGACCTTAATAAATTGGAAGACTGGATGTTCAAATGGCAGATGAAATTTAGGGGTATGTTTACTAAACTGCGGTAACGTTCCCCGTGTTAGATTCCCTGGATTCCCATATAAGGGAATGGGCTGTGCATCATTATAGCAAGCTGTATCAGTTAACATGCGTTACAAGGCGCCTTAGGCTAACGCGTATTATAAGGCACGTTACAAGGCATGGCATAAGGCACGTTATAAGGCACCTTAGTAGGCAAAGTACAAAGCACGTGCCTTGTAACGTGCTTTGTACTGTGCCTACTAAGATGCCCTGTAACGTGCCTTATGACGTGCCTTGAAACATGCCTTGTACTGTGCCTAGTAAGGTGCCTTATAACGCCGTATAGGGAGTGATGGCAACTGTGGTGAGGGTATTACTGTCACAGATATGCAAAACATCAGACATGGACAGGAAGGAACAATGAGGAGTCAAACGCCATGACCACTGCCTAGAACAGAGCTACTCAAATCCAGTTCTGGATGTCCACAACCCTGCAGGTTTTCAGGATATCCCTAATGAATCTGCATGAGATATATATGCATTAGAGATATCCTGCCAACCTGACTGATTTGTGGCACTCCAGGGCTGGATTTGGAGACCCCTGCCTTAAACCTCTGTCAGTTAAGATTGTGAGTGGGCAAGGTACAGATGTTGTAAACATCAAAAGGGTAGATAGAATGTGTCACATTCCTCCTCAATTCTCACCACCACCATAAAGTTGTCTAATAGACAATATTTTGGTAGTGGTGAGAAGCAAGGAGGAATGTGACAAATTCTATCTAACCTTTTTGATGTCTTGGACATCTGCACCTTGCCCATTCACAATCATAAATGACAGGTGTAAGGCAGGGGTCTCCAAATCAAGCCCTGGAGGGCCACAAACCAGTCAGGTTGGCAGGCTATCTCTAATGCATATATAGCTCATGCAGATTCATTAGGAATATCCCGAAAACCTGCAGGGTTGCGGACCTCCAGGACTGGATGTGAGTAGCTCTGACCTAGAACGGCAGTGTACTAACCCAGGGGTGGGGAACCCTGGTCCTGGAGAGCCGCAGGCCAGTCAGGTTTTCGGGATAGCCCTAATGAATATGCATGAGATATATATGCATTAGAGATATCCTGCCAACCTGACTGGTTTGTGGCCCTCTAGGGCTGGATTTGGAGACCCCTGCCTTACACCTCTGTCATTTACGACTGTGAGTGAGTGAGGTACAGATGTCCAAGACATCAAAAAGGTTAGATAGAATTTGTCACAAGCCTCTTTGCTTCTCACCACCACCAAAATATTGTCTATTAGACAACTTTTTGGTGGTGGTGAGAATTGAGGAGGCCTGTGACACATTCTATCTACCCTTTTGATATCTAGGACATCTGCACCTTGTCCACTCACAATCTTAAATGACAGAGGTGTAAGGCAGGGGTCTCCAAATCCAGCCCTAGAGGGCCACAAACCAGTCAGGTTGGCAGGCTATCTCCAATGCATATATATCTCATGCATATTCATTAGGGCTATCCTGAACACCCGACTGGCCTAGGGGTTCAAGGAGGACTGGTTCAGAACCACTGCTCTATGGCTTGTTGCACAGCACTGGCTGGGTACAGACAGACTGCAGGTCACTGCACAAACTGCCTGCTCTGTGTGCCAGGATAGGGTAACCCCACCAGCACCCATAATGCATTGCACATGCAGAACAGCAGCCTACAGCTGACCACCAAATGGGGTCTGCACCTCGCCAGTACTGCAGCGTGGTAAGACGGACTGACAGTGCGTGATACTGGCACAGATTAGCTACAGACCATGCCATTGTGCAGGTTCTGTGTTCACCCTGAGGGATAGGTTGGGCACCCAGCACTAGGTCCATAGTACATGTGATAATAGAGATAGGTGCTGCTGCACATCCCCATTGCTACCACTGTGTGACAGGTGCTCCCACCAGTGCATCTGCAAGTACTTCTATTACCATCTGGGTTCTGCAGTCACATGTGGCGCTGTGGGACTGGGCACTACTCAGATTAGTGTGTGCGTGCACACGCACGCAGTGTCAAGGTCTGGCTGCCATGGGTACGTGTTATCAGGGCAGTGGTGGGGCGGGGGCTAGACTTGCATGAGGTTTAGGTAGCACTGCCTTGCTTGGTCTAAGTGGTATGTACTATATACCCCAAGGGGTCCACAATCACCACTGTTGTCGATAAGAGTGTGGTAGGACAGGTGCCTGAACCCTGCAGAATGGCTGTAATACCAGCAACCACAATCCTGCTGACCAATGACATCCCTCCAGGGCTAATGGGCCAGAGCCATACATGTGACCATAGCAGATTAGCAGTGATGCTTGGGGTGGGCAGGGGAAGGCTCCATGCCACGGTCTTCCAGCCACCAGCACAATCAGACTACACCTGCAGTATCCTACAGGGTGGTCCCACCATGCACAGACTAACTGCAGATAGCCCACTAGCCAGTCCATAGTGCATGCTCATGGGGAACCCTGTGCACCCAGAGATGGGATGCACAACACAAACAGATATCTCCGTGATTGGACCCCAGAACCAGGAACACACAGGTATCACTAGAGACAAATAATGTGTGGCACTAAGTGGGAACATGGACATGCCATGGCCACTGCTCAGTCAGAGTGAGAGCGACCTACAAGCATGACATGCTGTGGCCATCCTGCCCATGCAGGTGGTGGTCGAGCACTACAGTGTCCCAGCCATTGCCCTCCACCCTGTGCAGATGCATCCTGGCCAATCCGCCCTGTCTAGGCCATACCCACAATACCTTGCTCCTCATTATGCACATTTGCAGGCTAATGCTGGAAACAGTGTGAGCAATGTGGGCTCAGTGACGTGTTGGCAGACACAAAACAATGGATAGACATACGCACACTCCCACACCTATCTCAGCATTGTGCAGAGATAGAGGTGGTTGACAACCCTGCCCACCCCACTGGTCCTGAGCACAGTGCCGACATTGCTAAACTGTGCAGGGGGTAGTAGTAGTGCTCTGGTGATAACTGCAGCTCCGTGCTGGGGCCGACAGCCTGACACTCCATGAGGCTGTGGATAGTGGAGCCCGTATGAGTGGGTGTTTGTACCCCTGTGCACCACTGCGTTGGGGTTTGCAAATGTTGTTGTTGTGGCTGCATTGTGGGATAAAACTATGGGGTGATGCTCTGCAGGTTCCACAGATGGGACTTGAACCTTTTGCTCTTGGACATACTGGCTGAGTGTATTGCACCACACTGTTGCCACAGCAGCATAGTGGTCCCTGGGGCTACCCTTACGTTAGCCAGCCAGACCTCTTCTATTGCACTGCACACCACGTACTGGTACAGGGCATGGGCTAGGTCCACTGCAGGTGGATGCCACTACTCCCACCAGCACAAACACCCCCCTGCCATGCCGCCATGACCATATGCTGTCGGTGCCTGTGGCATGCAGTTCTAGGCCATCCAGGGGGCAGGTAGGCGGCTGCCTAAGGTGTGGGTTCTGGGGTAGGGGTGCCTACATAGCTGTCTACTTTTCCCTCGGCACTGCTTGTCAATGTTATGTGCCCCTTGGGGTTCCTGCTGGGTAATGTCCCATGGATGGGACACTGTGGGACACAGACTCATGGGCATGTTTGACCCTGGTCTGTTGCTGTCTTGCTGGTGTCCATTTTCTGTATTCCTATGTGCCACCTAGGCATCCACCTAGTCCACCCCATGCCCCAACAGCCCCCACTACATGTCCCACCTACAGCCCACATGCCCCATTTGTGCCATCACCATAGTGACCTTTCATATCTGGGCACTATGCTGTTGCTGCAAATGGAGCACTACTATCTCCTTTCTTGGGCTCCCTGCCTATGCGATACATTGCTGACACTTAAATGGTTTCTCTCTCCTGCAAATGTGTATCTAACGGCAGGTTTTCATTCGTGGTAGGATTCAGCCCTTCAGTTCAGCGCGTTAGTGTGCAAGGAGCCTCTCCACGCCCACTCCCCACCCATTGACCCCAGCTCTCCGCTCTCTCTCCTCCCTCTGCGGTGTCTACTGCGCCGCAGAATGCTTCCGCGTGGGTTGTAACGTTACCGCGCATTAACGTTACGTTACCACTCATTAACGTTACATAACGCACGTTAACGTTACCTAATGTGCGGTCTGTAACATTACCGCAGTTTAGTAAACATACCCCTTTTATGTGGACAAGTGCAAAGTTATGCACCTAGTAAAGAACATCCCAAACTGTGGTTACACGATTCAAGGATCCACATTAGGAACCACCACCCAGGAAAAAGATTTAGTTGTCATCATGGATAACATGTTAAAACCCTCTGCCCAGTGTGCAATGGCTGCCAAGAAAGCAAATAGAATGCTAGGAATCATAAGGAAAGTTATAGAAAATAAAACAAAGTATATTATAATGCCTCTGTATCGTTCCATGATGCGACCATACCTCAAATATTGTGTGCAATTCTGGTCGCCGTATCTTTAAAAGGATATAGCGTTATTGGAAAAGGTACAGAAAAGAGCCACCAAAATGGTAAAAGGGATGGAAGGATGTCCCTATGAGGACAGGCTAAAAAGGTTAGGGTTCTTCAACCTGGAAAAGAGACGGCTGAGGGGAGATAAGATAGAGGTCTATAAATTAATGAATGGAGTGGAACGGGTAAATGTAGATCGATAGTTTACACCATCAAAATGTAGAAAGACTAGGGGACATGCAATGAAGCTACATTTAACCCATATAAGACTAATAAGAGAAAATATATTTTCACTCAAAGCGTAATCAACTCTGGAATTCATTACCAGAGGATGTAGTTAAAGCTATTATTGTAGCTGGCTTAAAAAAGGTTTGGATGATTTCCCGGAGGAATGGTCCATAAATCATTATGAAAGGGTACCCGGGAAATCCATTGCTTGTCCCATTAGAAGCAATGTGGAACCTGTGTCCTTTGGGGAAACTGCTAGGTACTTGTGACCTAGATTGGCCACTGCTGGAAGCAGGACACTGGACTTGATGGACCTTGGTCTGACCCAGTATGGCATATCGTATGTTCTTATGTTCTTAACTAGACACTCAACTGAGTAGTTTGCTGCTGCTTACTATGTGTACTGCCAACTAGCAATGGAGAAGAACAGCAATATCTTGACAAAGTCATGTCAAGATGATTCAGACATGACCAAAATAAACCTACAAACACTAGCTACTCATTTTGCAGAGAAGTTAAAAAATAAAAACTTTAACTGTACCCCTCCCCTCTTGAATGTCCAAAAAGTCTCAAGAACTGGGACAGTTTCCACTTAATAGATCAAAAACAACTTCTAAACAGCATATCAAAGATCAACACCACAACCTCTTGATCCATGTCCTGTATCACGGATCAAGGCCTCAAAAGCTGAACTAGCCCCATATTTCCTACACATTGTCAACCAATCCCTCTCGCAAGGCATCATGCCTTCTGGCCTCAAATTCTCATCCATCCGCCCCATATTAAAGAACAATACACTTGATCCAAAAGATCCAAATGCATACAGGCCTATAGCTAGTATATCATTTGTCGCCAATATTATAGAAAAAGTTGTCCAAATACAACTGCAGGACTACATAGACTTAAATACTCCCTTGAATACACACCAATTTGGTTTTCGTCTTTTCCATGGAGTTCAAACCTTGTTGATAACCTTAATGGAACATCTCATTAGAGGCATAGATGACAGTAATCAAGCATTTATTCTACTCTTTATAGATATTGCATTGGCATTTGAGAATCTCAACCATAACACTCTAATCGCGAGTCTAGTACAAATAGGCATAGGAGGTACTGTCCTACATTGGTTCAAGTCATACATCTCAAACCATAAGCTGTGGGTCCAGATAGGCCAAGAAACATCTGATACATTCTCCCAAGAACAAGGGATACCCCAAGGTTCAGCACTATCAGCCCTACTCTTCAATTTATACCTTCAACCAATTACTGACTTCTTCAGAAAATTCAATATTGGCTATTACATCTATGTTGATGACATTATGTTGTCCCTCCCAATAGAAATAAACAATTTCACCTACTACAAGCTATCAGAATGCATCAAGGAAACCGAATCCTGGTTGAATGCCAACAACCTTAATATAAACTTTAAAAACCCCCGAAGCCTTATTTATATCAAGGAACCAAAATACTACACCCCCAGAATCCATCAAGATTAACAACTTTGTTCTTCTGCTTAAACAAGAGGTGAAATACATCGGCATAACATTAGACCAATCTCTCAGCATGCTCCCCCACCTAAAACATCTTCTTTAAGCTAAAAATTGTACAGCACCTAAGATCACTGCTAGATATCCATGACTTCAAATTAGTAGTCCATGCTATCAATACCCCCCATTTTGACTACTGCAACAGTCTGTTGCAGGATCTACCAGTCAAAAACATAAACATCCTCCAGAGAGCACAAAATATCACTGCCAGAATTGTATGCAAGGCCCGACTAACTGAACATATAACTCCCATCTTATATGACCTCCACTGGTTCCCAGTTCAGAGTCAGATAAAATACAAGATGCTGATGACAACTTCAAATTGCTCAACAACATTTATCCATCATATCTATCCATGATTATCCAAACTCTACCAGATTCCAGATCCCATAGGCAAAATGCAAACCACTCTCTTGTAATCCCTCATTCCATCTGTAGAACGAAACACACAACAATTTCCAGAGCCTTCACATTCACTGCTCCTAGTCTCTGGAACTCATTGACATTACCAGTTCACAAGATCAAAGACCTCTAGTTATTTAGAAGGGAACTCAAAACACACCTATTCAATGAATTCTTTGTAAATGCAAATGAAAACCCTTCCTCACAAATGGATAAACAGCACACCCAATAACTCCCTCCCTGAATCCTTTACCTCACTCTCTCCTTTTCATTTCCTTTAACATACCCTAACACGAAGAACCATACCTGGTTAGTAAATTTGTATATAGTTCGAAGCCCCCTGTTAAGGCTACAGTGTTCATGTTGGAGTTCACCTACTTGTTAAATGTAATGTAACATGTATCTATGTAAATAGTTCAAATACCGTTTATTGTAACATTGTTTCGTTAATTGTACACCGCCCCTGATTGCTGGAAGGGACAGTTTAGAAGAACCAAATAAATAAATAAGTGAAATAAAAACCTTTTGTCATGGGACAGAAGCACCTTGTGGTTAAACTGGGAAAACCCATGCTTTGAAATCTTCTAACAGAGACATCTAGGGCCCGATATTCATCTGGGCAGGTCATGGCCGCTATGGCGCATAGTTCTGCCTGCCGACCCTTAACCCTGGATATTCAATGCCAGGGTCATATGCAGCCCCAGCATTGAATATCCGGAGAACGCCACACACCCCGGATGCTGCAGTAACTAACCGGGCAGCAGCAATATTGCATGCTGCCTGGTTAGCTCCTGCATCTTAAAGATAGGCGAGAGTTTTCCTCACCTATATTTAAGGTGCAGGTCACTAACCAGGCAGCATGCAATATCGCCGCTGCTTGGTTAGCGACAGTCTCCGCCTCCACTCTGCCCTAGAACGCCCTCACGCTCCCTGATGCTAGTCACATATTATCGGGGTGTGTAGCAGGGTTAGAAGGGAATATTCAATGACACTAACCGTGTAAGTGCCATTGAACATCCTGATTAAAGACATTTACACGGCTTACCATGTAAATACCTTTCAAATATTGTGCCCCAAATGGTTAAATATGCTATCACACAATTTCATTTTATTGTTCTTTCCAAAATAAGAGAATGTGTGGGAACTAGCCCATTCATTCCTGTCCAGTTTTTTAACAGGCTCCATATTTAGCTGAGCCTTTTCTAGAATACAACCAGAACTGTGAGCGTTACAACCTCAACATCTCAAATCAGATCTCCATGTATTATATAAAATGTGCCTTTACACATTGGAAGGCTCTAAACTGTGATGAAATACTGTGATCTGTTGTTCCATCAACATTGAAATCACTAATAAATGGTTTAAAAAAAACCCTAGCTAGAATTTTCTGGCCATTCTGATAGTAATAGGAAAGGAAACAAAATTTGACTTTAAATGAAAAGTGTATATTTCAAATGCGGTAGACAAACTATTTCTAGTTCCATGAAATTGAATGCAGAAATATAATTAGTAGAAGGCAATAGCAATTATACTTAAAATACTTAAATTAATCATGAATGTGAATATGTAATTTGCATGACTTTGGAGGAGCAATACATTGGCGGAACAAAGGGAAAATGAAGGGAAGGCATTCAGGAACACACTTGTAATGCAAAAAAATTGACAGAAGGTATTCTGAAGCAAGACAGTTTAACAACAAATATCAGAGATGTTAATGGGTTTTAGTTTCATAGAAAACTATTATGAACACTTACAGGATTCAATGGATTTTAAAAACCACAAAAGTCAATGGATATAAAAAAAAAAAATACAGCATATTTAACCCTTTTTATAGAAACATTAACAAACAAATGCAAAGCAAAATTGATTGAGAGTAGGGTAACATTTTTAATTGAATGTGTTTTTTTTTATTTGAAATTAAACAGAACGCTCCACCCCAAAGGAATGTATTAATGCCAAAGATATTAATAAGTCCACCACATAATGTGGAGGTTCCAAAACCAATTACATTGACCAATTGTTTGTAATGCCACCAACTGTCTCACAAAGCTTTATAGTAACATGATCTATCATATGAGTACTAGCTTGCACAAAGGTTTTCAATTGTTCTGGCTAAAAAAAAACCATATTTGGCTGATATCTAATTTTACATATATACATGAATAATTTAAACTGAAGATAGCACCTAATTCTTGTACTTGACTACTATTTATTTATTTCCTGCTTTTCACTGGGTCAAAGTGGGAGATACATTTAACACGAGGGGATATGACACACATACGCTAATACTTACATGGGCAATGGAGGGTTAAGTGGCTTGCCCAAGACCACAAGGAGCACCTATAGGACTAGAAATCCCAGTCCCTCCAGCCTGAGATTGCTGTCCCCAGGTGGGACTTGAACCCCTGGCCCTCTGGCCTGAAGTACCTTGTCCTAACCACTAGGCCACTCCTCCCACTACTATTACTATGAATAATAATCATTTGTATAGAGCTACAAGACATACACAAACACATGAGAGACAATCCCTGCTCTCCAGGATTTACCATCTACTCAAGGCATACAAACAGAACAAACAGGACCAGGGAGTTCAAGAGAGAAATGATTAAAACACACATGAGTGTTGAACAGGAGAATGAAGGGAGTCAGGAACCATAAGCAGCCTCAAAGAGGTAGGTTTTTTTAGCCTGGATTTGAATAGGACTGGAGATGGAGCCTGGTGTACTGACTCCATTAGTCTATTCCAGGCATATGGTGCAGCAAATAGAGTCTGGAGTTGGCAGTAGAAGAGAAAGACACAAGTAAGTGTGATTTGCCTAATAAGCAGAGTTTCCAAGGAAGGGTGTAGGGAGAGGCAATGAGGAACTGCAGAGGGCATGCACTTGCAGGTCAGTAGGAATAGCTTGAACTGGATGCAGAAACAGATAGGAAACCAGTGAAGTAACTTGAGAACAGGGGTTATGTGAACATAGCGACATTGGCAGAAGATTCAGTGTCACCGTGCTTACTCCAAGAGATCTAAAAAAGAACAAAAAACTGTCATCTACACAACTGTGCTTGACAAGAAACATTCCAATAGTACACCCTAAAAAATCTTTTATCACGAAATGGAAAAATCATCTTGAAGACCCAGTCAAGGTAAGATTCCAGTAACATAGTAACCAACAATGCAGCTTTAACCTAGGTTCAGGTAATAGTTGAGAGAAATCAGACATTATTCCCCTAGGCAGAAGTCCCATTTTTTATTCAGAGATAATAAGCTCACAAAAATGGGGGAAGATAATCCGTCAGGCCCTGTAATATTTCATGGAAGTAATATTTAAACATATCACTAACAGTCAGATTTTTAAAATTAGAAAAATTGACAATCCAGATATTCTTACATTTCAGAGTATTAGTATTCTCACATTTTAGCTGTAAATACATTTAAATATCACATCAGAAACATTTTTGCATGTTTAACATCCTCTTCCAACCTAATCATGTCCTACAAGCATTTTTGAACTTTTTGCTCACATTCTTGAACTTTATGTTCACATTTTACCACAACTTCATGATGTAGTTCAAGTTCGATTGCTACTGATTTTTCCAGTTGAGAAAAAGCATTCAAAATTCTGTCAAGAAAGGAGCCCTCAAAACCTGCATTATCTCAAAAACTGGAAATATCAATTAAATCTCCAAAATGCCAACCTCCACTAGTCAATGCACAAAGTCTGACCAAACAAAGAGCAGATACTCTATTACTCCCAACTTGTCAAGCTATGGGGTATGTTTACTAAACCATCTTAACATGCGCCTGGCGATAGTGTGCAGGCTGCCATAAAAGGAGTGGACGTTTCAGTCTTATGTAGCAAAAAGGGATTATTGCGCAATAACGTGCGCTGCTGTGCACATTACCGGGTGAAGCGTCGCTAAGTGCGTTAATGCACGGTAATCTTAAGTAGGCACCCAGACATGCAGCCATAGAAACAGAGGTGTAGCACAATGGTTAATATACTGACTGATTATACAGGGGTCATGAGTTTGATCCCCCAGTGTGCCTAATGCATAAGGCTGGCTGAGGTATCAGCTTTGACATGTAAGTGTTGTTTCTTGAGGTATTTTAATTATTGCTGCCAGCAAACACACCCTCACGTGCCGTAACCTAAGGTGCTGCATAAGGCACCCTATAAGGCAATCCATAGGGTACATTATAAAGTGCACTGTCTGCCACGGCACCCTAAAATGTCCCCTATAGGGCACTCCATAGGACACCTTATATGGACTGTAACCATAAGGTGCCTCAGAAGGCGCTTTATAGGGCGCCCTATAAAGCACCTTCTGAGGCACCTTATGGTTACAGTACTCTGAGGGTGTTTTTGCTGGCAGCACTAATGTACATTAAAAGTAGACAATGCTTTGGACAGCCCTATCAAATAACCCCACTGTGGGTTTGAACGCATGACCTCTAGCTTCATAGGCAGTGAAGTAACCAGTGGGCTACAGCTGCTAACAAACCCCTGACTGGCTACAGAAGGACTGCACGTCACCACACAAACAGTCTGCTGTGATCACCAGGACAGGGTTAACCCACCCGTACCCATGATGCACTGCACATGCAAATCAGCAGTCTACAAATGATCACAAGATGGGGTATGCACCCCCACAGCACCTTGGCCTGGTAGGGGGAACTGACCGTGTGTGTTACTGGCACAGAGTAGCTACACACCGTCACATTGGGCGAGTACTGTGCTCACCCTGAGGGTAGGTGGGGCGCCCAGCACCAGGTCCACAGAACCTTTCATGGCAGAAATAGGCCATGTTGCAGGTCCCCAGTAGTGCTAGTGTGTGAGATAGTTAGTTCCTGCAGACACACCTTGGATACATCTGCATTTCTCAGTCAGGTTTAGCCCTTATGGACCCATAGGCGGATTATGTACCACCACCAAACCCACCCTACACTCTGGGGCTGAGAGACAGGGTCTCCCACCAACAGATCCACATTCTACCTCCCTGTAATGATAGCAGTAGAGGGGACCATCAACTGCAGTCCTGCTGGGGAACATACACCCTACAGGGCAGTCAATGCAGCTCTGTACACATCCATAAAGCAATAGCAGACAGACATTAGGCCTGGAAATGCTCAGCTGCGCCCAACCACTATCTGATAGTCTCCTGCAGCAAGCCTCCAGCCACTGCACCCTGCAAGGTGTTCCAGCAAGACACATACTAGCTGCAGACAGTCTGCTAGCTAGTCCATAGTGCATGTTCCTGGAACTGGGATGTCAACATACACACCAAGCAGATAAGTCAGTGATGGAGCCCCAAAAAAAGAACCCATATCACATGAGAGAAATGCTACATAGCACTATGGGGGAACCTAGCTATGCCATGGTCACTGCTCAGTCAGGGTGAGAGTGATCTCCCAGAAGGACATGCTGTGGCCACCCTGTCTGTGCAGGTGGTGGCCGGGCACTACAATGTCCCAGCCATTGCCCTATGCCCTGTGCAGATGCATCCTGGCCAGGCCACCCTGTCCAGGCTATACCCATGGTACCTTGCTCTCATTATGCACATTGGCAGGCCAATACTGGCAACAGTGCTGGCAGTGTGGGCTGTGGAGGGTGTTTGCAGCCACCACACACTGGATAGACAGACACACACTCCCACACCTATGCCAGCATTGTACAACTATAGAGGTGTTTGGCAGCCCTGGCCACCGCTCCAGTCCTGGGCACAGTGCAGGCATGGATATGGTACGCAATACTGTTGGGGTCACTCCCCAGGGTGGTAAACACTGTCAGACACAAGACCTGTAGCACACTCCACAGACATTAGAAAGGTTGCCATAATGCAGCTCAATCAGAAAATTGTACTTAACTTCGGAATTGCTATCTGCCAGTAATCATAGCAACCTTTTGATAGCTGTGTACCATATTCCCAGGTTTAGGGTGGCATTGCTAAGGTATGCAAGTGCTAGTATTGGGAGATGCACGCAGGGCCCAATGCCCTGCCTCTCCAGGAGGCATTGGATAATGGAGTCTGTGGGTGCGGGTGTGTCTGCCCCTTTTGGCTGCTGCTTTACGGCAGAGGTTCCCAGCTCCAGTTCTGGTGTGCCAAACACTGTTCGGGTTTTCATGCTGTCCCTCATGAATATGCATGAGATACATCTGCATACCATGGGGGCGGCGCATAGAAATGCAGCACAGGCATCTTTATTAGAGGCAGCATGGAACCTGAATGGTGTTTGGCCCTCCAGGACTGCATTTGGGAGACTCTGCTCTAGGTAATGTGCCTGTATATGGTGTCTGTGCTCTGTAGGGTAAAATGTAGGTGTTTTGGGCATGTTTACGTCATCTGCAATAAAGGTTCTGTCTGTATTAGCACGTTTTAGTAGTGGGTAAAATATGGGGATTGGGTTGGCAGGAACCACACCTGGGACTTGAACCTGTAACCTTCTGCCTCTGAACACACTGGTTGTGTGCACTTCACCACCCTGTTGCCACAGAGACAGTGCATGCCCTGGTGATACCATGACTATTCGTCCAGCAGGGCCTGACTGTTGCAGTGCATGGCACCCACCTACACAGGGCTAGGCCATGGTCTGCTCTGGGCAGCTGCCACTGCCCCCTCCACCACCAGTACCCCTCTGCCACCATGCTGACATGCCCTTCTGCTGGTGGTGCTGGTGGTGCACAGTCTCAGGCCATCCAATGTGCAGGTAGGCAGCTGCCTATGGTGCATGTTCTGGGGTAGGGGTGCCTGCATAAACGTCCACGCTTCCCCCCCAACACCGCCTGCCATTGTTCTGTGCCCTTGGAGGTACCTGCTGGGTACTATCCCCTGGGGCACTGTGATAAACACACTCATGCCCATGCTGGGCCCTCATCAGTTGCTGTCTGGCTGCTGTACAGTTTCAGCATTCCTAAGTGCCACCTAGGCATCTGCCTAGTCCGCATTGTGCCCCAGCTGCACCACAGCATGTGCCGCCTGCAGCCCTCTGTATCCCATTTTCAAGCATATGTCCAGTTTACCATTCTGACATGCCCGCACTGCTGTTGCCGCACATGTGCACACCATAGGAATCCTGTCCTATGGAGAGGAAAACCCTGCACAGCGCAATTTCACTGTGGGCTCATTCACCTTGTATGGGGACGGAGCATGGACCCTTCCAGAATTCATATCCTTTTTTTGGTACTTTCTTGGGAGTGTTTTTTGATGTTTCCCATTGAGATCACTATTGCCCAGCTTGGTTATTTTATTTTTCCATTTTCTTCTGTTCATTTTCACTGTTTATTTGCCCTTTTGTTCCTTGCAAATGTATCACACTTATCACTTTTTATAGGTTTCCCTGGTTTTGCTGTACATTGCTGACAGAAATGGTTTCTCTTCCCTTTAAATCAGCTCTAACGCCAGGGTTTCACTGGCATTAGCTTTCAGCCTCGGATTTCACAGCATTAGTGTGCGGGGAGCCTCTTCCCTCCCACTCTCCACCCATTGACCCCTTCTCTCCGCCCCTGGGGAGCCTTCCTCCACCCTCCAGGAGCCTTTCTCCGCCTTCAGCGCTCGTTTGCGCCGCTGCGCGTGTTATCGCGCGCTAAGGTACCTCTGCGCCGATAAGGCGCCATTATCATACGATAACGTCACAGAGTGCACATTAAGATGGTTTAGTAAACATACCCCTATGTTTTTTGTCAGATTGAATGCCGAAGAGAGGGCACAAACCACTCTCCTATGGCAAACTCTCCCTTTTTCTTAATTTTTTATTTTATAGGCAAAGTGCCAGAGTGATCGGGTGTCCAAGCTCCAATGGTCATAACAATGCTGGATTTTTAATTTAAGAACTGTTAGTCCTCATGGTTTAAATCTGGAACATGATTGATCAAGTCTTCTTAGAATATGAATGTTTGCATATGGCTGTCATGTTTCTATGGTGATTTGGCCATTTTGAGGCAAGGGGATGGAACATTTATCCGGATGATGTCAGACGCTCACTATAAAATTGGAGCAGGAAATGTCACATTTTAAATGTGCTTTTTGTTATGTGGGAGCAAAAGACTTTATGGCACCAGGTCTGTAATTGTATAGCTCTTCCAATGAGGCAATCAACTCATTATCCACCTGTTTGTTGCACCTTCAAAAAAATATCTAAAAATTTCATACAGCAAGGCTTGCCTTTGCTGAACTCATGTTTAATCTTTCCCATTAAGCTATGCCTTTATATATAGTCATTAGTTTTCTTTTTTAGGATAGCTTTGACCATTTTGCCCGTCACTAGTCTCTGGTTTCATGGGCCACCCCTTGGAACGTTTTTAAAAATTGGCGTTACATTGGTCAACCTCTAGAGTTGTACCGCTATTTGAGTAAAATGCTGCATTAGCTGAAAAAGCCTAACACAGTTTAATAAACAAATCTCTTTGGGCCCGATCCCGGAAGGTGAATAGTGGGGCTGGACGTCTCGGCAGGATGTCCAGCCCCGCTATCCACCTTCACCATATGCTACCGCCTCCTGATTCCCCTGCATACAGAGAGCCATTATGCATGCTGCAGGGGACCAGGGTGGGACAGAGGTAGGTATGGGGGCAGAGAGTGGGTGGGAGTGATCCTGTCAACTGGATGTACAGAGCCGATTCCAGTCATGGCCCTGTACATCCATGGAGGACCACGGGGACAGCCATCTTATTTACCTCAGAGGTGGAATAAGCACTGGTCGCCCCTCTGGATCCAAAGGCCTGCCCCCTGGCAGCAACATTCCGGGCCCTGGCTGCTCCCACTAGGGTCAGGTGGCAGGGAAACTGGGGTCCCAATGGCAGTGGGCAGATTGGGCTGTGGGGGGATGTCCCCGCAGCCTTGCAGGGGCACGCCAGACCATCTCGCAGTGCCCGATCCTGCACCCGCAGGAATGTCTTGCTCATGTGATGCAGAATCAGGTGCTGATGGGCCCGTCCTGCTTGTGGCCATCCAGACGCTCCGGATGTGTCCCTTCGGGGATTGAACTCCATGGGTTTTCTCCAATTGAAATATATCTTACTATTATTTTTTTGCCTCCATGGCAAGCTTCTTTTCAAAGTCTCTCTTGGCTCACCTTATTCTTTTTTGCATCTAACTTACCAGTGCTTGTGTACCTGTTTTCTTCATTAGGCTCTGCTTTCCATTTTCTAAAAGATGCCCTTTTGACTTTTACTGCCTCTTTCACTGGTCATGGTTTGGCCTTCTTTTGACCTTTTGTGATATGTGAATATATAGAAGGTCAGCGGTTTAAAACACAGACCCCATAACATGGCTGAAACCACTTCCAAAGGACAGTGGCCAGTTTGGGATGGAGGGGTTAGGAAGAAAGGGGCCAAGGATTGTCTAGGTTGGCAGTGTACAGTGGAGAGGGGACTAAAGGAGATTTTGGTGGGCTGGAGGTCATTTTGGGGGGACACACCATCAGGGAGGTGGCAGGGGAGAGAGTTGTGTTTGTCTTGCTGGCCTGCCTCCCAAATTGGTCAAGTTGGGGTGGGTTTACCTTGGCATTGAGCAATTGACAGCTAATTAGTGGCTCAGGATTGGTGTGGGGTCATCGCTGGATTGAGGTGATGAGGTTGTCTGGTGCATTGCTGCAGCAGCATGAATTTGGCCTATCCAAACAATCTGTAATGGACAATGACTGTGATATCAAACTGCCAGCATGGCCATGGTTGGGGCCTTTTGAGTTTTTTTCATCTCATCCTGCTGCATTGGAGAGGGGTCCTTTCCCAGGGGTGAGGTTGCTATGAAGATGCTTGGCATGCATTGAGCCAGCCTGTGATGCATCACAACCAGCTATGATAGTGCTCTTGTGGTGATTAGGGATTGGAGGCATGTGGTGAGTTGAGGTGAGGAGACTGGTGGAGAGTGGGGCAAGTTGGGGTGATGCCTGGCTTCAGCAGAGAATCACTGGGATAAAGAAGGTTGAGAGCAGATCTGAGGCTTTGGAAGTGCAGGACTTGTGTTGTGGTGATGGTGGGGGTCAAAAAGGGTAGAGATAGGCACGGAGGATGTGGAGGTGAGCATGTGTTGTGGGATCCAGGTCACCACATGGTGATGGGCCTTTGGGGCAGTTGACTTCTGCTGGAAGGTATACAGCAGGTCATGGTTAGTGCAAGCCTATTGGGTGCCCCTGGAGCACCTTATGCGAAAATTCATAAAGGGACATCATGCTTTTACAAAATGAACTTTGCTTTACATGTTATTTGGGTGCCTACTCTTCCTCCAGTTAAAAGACCATGCTGATTGCTCTTTGAGTTTGGGTGGCGGTTAAGATCTATTCTTTTTATCAGACTGCTGCTTCTTCTTAGTGTATTTGATTCCTGGAAATCAGGGGATATAGCAGTAATGCATCTCTCCCCTAAGCTGTACTATCTGAAGTATGCTGTCAGTCTCTTATGTTTACCATTGCCACTCACTATTATACTTGCAGTGAAATCTGTTTAGGCAATAACTGCTGGAGGGGTGTGGACAGAAGTACTTCACTACTTATACTGTACCACTCCCTTGGATTTTTGCCACCCAAATACATGACCGTGCATTTAGCATTAAATCTCAGCAGTCAAATTTTTGACCTTTATTCAAGCTTAATGAGATCCTGCTTCATGTTATCTACTCCTTCCTAGGCCTATACTCTTTCAGATTTTGGTATCATCTGCAAAGAGGCAAACCTTACCTGTTGGCCCTTCCGCAATATCACTAATAAAAATTTTAAAAAGAATTGAACAAAAGACAGTCCCCCGCGGCACACATCCTTCTCAGAATAAGCTCCATTTACTCAACCAATTTCTAACCCAGTCAGCCACTTTAGGGTCTATTCATAGATTGGTCAATTTATTTATAGGTCGTCTATGCAGAAGAGTGTCAAAGGTTTTATTGAAATCTAAGTACACTAAATCTAAGCCATAAAACACCACCTGTTCCTTTCATACTTCTCTCAATACCTGACCCCAACTTAGCCTAAACCCCATTACAATCCAATGTTGAAATGCTCTATTCACTCCCTGTATAACCATTGTATATAGTTAAATAATTTTATGTACAAAGTTTTCCCCTATGTTGTATCCTGTTAGACTTCCTGTTACATGTAAACTCACGACAGCCTGTTGCTATCTGTGAGTACTTTATGTTTACTGTAAACCGCGCTGATGATAAAAGTGCGGTATATAAGAGCGTTAAATAAATAAATAAATAAATAAATCAAAGGCTCTCCCTTGTTCCAAGTCTCTGGTCACCCAGACAAATAAATTAATTAGATTTGCCTGAGAAGACCTGCCCTTAGTAAAACCATTTGGCCTTAGATCCTGCAATCCATTTAACTCCAGAAACCTCACTATCCTCCGTTTTAGCAGTGTTTCCATTAATTTACTCACAACAGAGGTCAGAATAACCATCCTGTAGTTCTCAACCTCATCCTTATTTCCACTTTTGTGTAAAGGGACTACATGTGTCCTTGTCCAGTCCCCTAAGACCACTCCTGATTTTAAAGAAGCATTGAAAAGATCAGGCAGTGGAGCTGCTAGAACTTCCCCAAATGTGTTCAGTACTCTGGGGTGTATCCCATCTGGCCTTATCACTTTGTCTATTTTTAATTTAGATGGTTCCTCAAGAACACAGCCTTCTGAAAATCATTCAAGATCTCCTTCACTGCTGTTCCTATTTGTGGACCTGCTCCTGGCCCATCATCTGCGAGCACAGAGCAAAAATATTTGTTGAGCAATTCTACTTTATCCTCATCAACTTCCACATATTCCTCCCCTTCACCTTTGAGTCTGACAATACAACTTTTGCACTACCTCCTCACACTAACATATCTGAATAATATCTTGCCCCCCCCCCATTTTACTGCATTGTTTAATTTTTCTTCTATTTGTATGTTTGCTTTCCAGACTACTTTCCTCACATCCAGTGATCCCTAGATGGTGTGGTTCAGTAATAGGACTAGGGCTGATAAAATCCATTCAGAAGTGAAGGTCTTAGACTTTTGGGACAATACCTCAAAGAGTCATTAGCGGGATGGGTACAGTTGGGAGATCTAGAAACAAAGGTGGAAAAAATTGAAAGAGGATATTTTAAGGGCAATCAACCTTTTTGTTAGAAAGGCAAATGAGTGTAAAAGGAAAAGGAGGCTGCTGTGGTTCTCAAAAGAAGTAGCAGAAAAGGTGAAGAGGGAGGCCTTCATGAAATACAAGAGATCAGAGAGAGAGGAAGACAGGCATCTATATTTGGAAAAAAACTTAGAGAAGCTAGCAAAGTAGTCGGGAAAGCAAAGACACAAAAAGAAGAAGAAATAGCCAATGCAATAAAATCGGGGAATAAGACATTTTTCAGATATGCTAGTGAGAGGAGGAAGGGCAAAAGTGGTATTGTCAAACTCAAGGGTGAAGGTGAGAAATATGCAGAAAATGATGAGGATGAATAGGAATTGCTAAACAAATATTTATGTTCTGTATTCACAGATGGTGGGCCAGAAGCAGGACCTCAGAAAACCCCCCAAATAGGAACAGAAGCGATGGGGATTTCAAACGATTTTCAGATGACTGTGTTCGTGAGGAACTAGCTAAAATAAAAGTAGAGAAAGTGATGAGTCTGGGTGTGATACATCCAAGAATACTGAGGAAACTTGGGGACATTCTAGCAGCTCCACTCTCTGACCTTTTCAATGCCTCCTTGAAGTTGGAAGTGGTACCAGAGGACTGGAGAAAGGCACTTTACACAAAAGCAGATGTAAGTATGAGGTTGAAAACTACAGGCTGGTTAGTCTAATCTCTTTGATGAGTAAATTGGAAAGGCTGCTAAAAGAAAAAATAGTAAGGTTTCTGGAGTTCAATGGATTGCAGGATCCGAGGCAGCATGGATTCACCAGAGACAGGTCTTGTCAGACAAATCTGATTGATTTATTTGACTTGGTGACCAGGAAGTTGGAGTGAGAAAGAGTCCTAGATGTGGTGTACTTAGATTTCAGTAAAGCCTTTGACACCGTTCTGCAAAGGTGACTTATAAACAAACTGAGCACTCTAGGATGGACCCTAAAGTTACTGATTGGGTTAGAAATTGGCTGAGTGGGAGGTGACAAAGAGTGCAGGTAAATGGAGCTCACTCTGAGGAGAAGGAGGCTACCAGTGTTATGCCTCAGGGATCTATCCTTGGTCCAATCCTTTTTAACATCTAAAGAAACCAAACCTCAACCCATACTCGCCATCTTCCTATAGACCTATAATCAGTATACCATTCATCTCCAAAATCATCAAAAAAGCTGTACAAACCCAACTTCAAGATCACATAGACCACTATGCACCTCTAAACAAGCATCAGCATGGATTCTGACCCAACCACGGCACAGAAACCCTTCTGATGTCCCTCTTAAACTCACTCATAACCGGCACTGTAATAATCTCCCAAAGCTTTATCCTGCTCTTTGTGGACATCTCTTCTGGTTTTGACAGCAAGTCCCACTAGATCCTCCTCAACCAACTCTACTACATTGGGGTCTGCAGCACCCCACTCAGATGGTTCCAATCCTATCACTCCAACCAAAGTCAACAAATAGTAATTCAAGCACAAACCTCAACTCCTTTCACCTTAACCCAGGGAGTGCTATAGAGATCATCCCTCTCTGCCCTGCTGTTCAATATATACATTCCACCAGTGTGTCCCATCTTCCAGCAGTTCAGAGTAGAATACTTGATATGCGCCGATGACATCATGATCTACGCACCGTTTTCCACTTCTGCTCCTGATTACTCCACACTCAAATGTTGCTCCACCAAAGTAATCAAATGACTCCACTGTAAGTGTGGGTTACTCCTTTCCCAGCACTATATACCACTTACCCTCGGGACGCCCACTAATCCCCCTGGGCCGGGGAACCACCTTACCTTCTCTGTCTGGAATTCCAGGGGAACAAACACACACACACACACTCGCATATAAGTAGTATGTAAGTTTATTCCACAGGTTAGAGGGGCTGTCTGTCTTTTATACATGAACAAAAAACATATACATACGTCATCAACTCATCCCCTGAGGCCCACCACAGCTTATCAGTAACTTCACAGATGTTAGTCATTTCCTTGCAGAACAATCAATTTGTCTTAGCATAGCACATTCCTTTCCATATATAGATATGTACAGGATTCCCTTTTCCCCTGCGGGCCTCCTAGTCCTCCTGTACACACACTTTAAGTTTTATTTTCCCCTATCAATCCCCTCTTTTGGCCTGCATAGGCCCACTATAAGAACAGCCGAACAGTCTTCTGAAGGACAGTTAAGCAGACATTATTAACTGGAGGTCAGTGGTGGCGTGCTCAGGTACATCAGCCACCGTGGAAACAGGTGTATAAGAGTACATAAAAGTGTTGAAGCTCTGCAGGGCCTGAATCCAAGTTGCATTGTTCTCTGTCCGATGTGCCTGCATCCAAGGTCCTCATGGCTGGGGCGAGTCAGGCGTCTTCCAGGAATCCTCCGGTGCACTCTTGACGCGCAAGGCATGTACCCAGGTCAGATGTTTATCAGTTAGCACGGCTGTGCAAGTAACTAAAATAATCTCCTCCGGATCTCCAAATGGCGGGTCCCACTGGCCCTTCTTATGAAACAGCTTTACCAGCACATGGTCTCCCGGACGGAACGGGTGCGTCAGTTCTGCAGAAGGAAAAGGAAAAGCATTATACACTTGTTCAGACACTGTGCACAAATATTTAGCTAACTGTGTGGCATATTCTTCCTGCGCTAGCAGCAAGTCATCCACCATTATCACCGTTCCCTCGGGCCATTTCCAGGGAAAGGGGAAGGGTCATCCCATCAAAATTTCAAAAGGAGAGAATCCAGATGCCCCTGGGGTCAGCCTAATCTCTGCCAATACAGCCGGTAAATACACTGGCCATCTTCCTGGGGCGTGTTGTGTAGCCTTTTTAAATTTTTCTTTAATTTTTCAATTCGTTCGTTCTACTATCCCTGACGACTGTGGGTGATATGGGACATGAAATTTCCAATCAATGGCAAACATCTGAGTAATCTGTTGTAACACCTTAGAGGTGAACGCTGGTCCCTGATCAGAATCTATAGAAAGGGGACACCCAAAGCGGGGAATAACTTCCTTACATAGAATTTTTGCTACTGTTCTAGCATCTTCCTTAGTCGTGGGAAAAGCCTCTGGCCACTTGGAAAACCTATCAACAATGACCAACAAATACTTATAACCCCCTATCGATCGTGGCATACATGTGAAATCTACTTGTAGGGCCTGAAACGGGCCTTGGAGTGGGGGTAAATGTTGCAATTGTCCTATTGCTTTTCCCTGCTGAACATTATTCCTAGCATATACTAAGCATTGACTCAGTTGTGATTCCACTAAATGAGGCAAATCTCTGCAAACAAATATTTTCCTGTAACTCCTTAAGAACCGTCTTCCTATTTTTATGCCCTACCCCATGTACTTGACCAATTAAGAGAGGGGCTGCCGCTTTCGGTAGCCCTCTTCACCCTCCCCCCCCCCCTTTTTCCTGCCAAATCTGTGCTGAATTTAAACTCATATTATGTTGTTCCCAGTACATAATATCCTCGGGGATCTGCAGCAGCCTGCAAGTGGTGCAGGGGAAAAGAATGCTCAAGAGGGGAAACATAATATTCAGACAGTAAAGGATCAGACAAATAGTAAGAAACTGTCAGCATGCTCTGAGAGATATTATTACTACGTAAAAGTTCAATTTGGGCTTGTGCACACTGTTTGGCTGCAAGATCAGCTAAAGCATTGCCTTGAGAGGCAATAGAAGTATCATATCTGTGGGCGGCACATTTAATAACGGCGACTTCTTTGGGTTTACATAAGGCGGCCAGCAATTCATTAACCAGTTGTGCATGAGAAGTTGGTTTACCGTCTGCCATCTTCCCACCCCTACACCCCCATAAGAGGCCAACATCATGCACCACCCCAAAGGCATACCTGGAATCTGTATAAATGTTAGCACGTTTATCAGCAATAATTCACAGGCTCTAGTAAGCACTACCAATTCTGCCGCTTGTGCAGAGCCATAAGGTAGTAACTGGGTTTCATGCAGAATATTTGGGAGTTCTACAATGGCATAAGAGGCAATGTAGGCGTTGTCTGTGGGACGGACACAGCTCCCATCCACAAATATATATGGAGCGTCCAGGAGCAGGGAGGAGGACAGGTCGGGACGCACTGATGTCTCAAAGTTGATCAACTTTAAGCAATCATGTTCTTCTTGGGGCAACTCGGAGTCATTTACTGGGCGCATTAAGGCCTGTAAGGCCAGCATCGGGGTAAAGGCAGAGGATTGCTGTTTAACCGACAATCCTTCAGTAGTTGTTAAAATTACTTCATACCCACTAAGGCGCTGGGCTGTCATGTGTTGCGTAGTGAGGTTCTTTAACACATTCCAAACAGAATGGGTAGAAAACAGGATAGTCTCATGAGACAGAGTAATCGGGATAGTCATCTGTACGGCAATAGCTGAAGCTGCCAGGCAATGTTCCCTCTAATTTTCTGTAGACTATGTGCGCATAAAATATCAGCTGTGCAGCTTTTGAAGGAAGGTTAAATTTTTGTGCGCCACATAATGACACTCAGTTATATACTTTAAAATTTGACTACACATCAGAATACAGTATGTACACCACATTGATTTTAATCAAATTAAATGAAAACAGACTATTACTAAATGAAGCAGAAAATTTCTAGTAATTACAATCACAACTTTTAAATTTTCAAGACGTCTGTGTTGTTTTCTATCAGAATCAGAACCGTAATTTTTGTGCGCTCTGTGATAAAGTATGTGCGCTCACTCGGCGAGATGTGTGCGCCCGCACACGCGCACAGCTTAGAGGGAACAGTGCTGCCAGGGCTCGCAAACATGCAGGCATACCCTGTACCTGGAGGGGCAATTTTTTCATTAAATATGCGACTGGGCGCATTCCCCCCCATCCCCCCCCCCCCCCCGTGGTCTTGAGCCAAAATAGCTGCCATAGTTTCTCCCTCTTCCCTTACATATAAGTAAAACATTTTCCCATAGTCAGGTAGTCCAAATGTAGGAGCCGAGATAAGCAACTTTTTCAAAGTAGCAAATGCAGAAAGCATTTCTTCGGTCCATTCAATAGATGCAGGGCCTGGTAACTGCAAAGTAGCCCTTCGCAATCTGGAATCTCAATAAGCACAGTCCGGGATCCAAGCATGACAGAAGGATACTAATCCAAGGAAAGCCAGCATTTGTGTCATTGTTGTTGGAGGAGATAATTTTATAATTGCCTGTACTCGGGCGGGAGAGAGCACCCGGTTTCCAGGGGACAGCACAAACCCCAAGTAGGTAACACGCTCGCAGCACCACTGGAGCTTTTTTAGAGAAGCCTTATGTCCATGGGAGGCTAGATGGCAGAGCAAGGATACAGAATCGTTTTCACATTCGGTGATTGTTTTAGAACATAACAACAAATCATCCATATACTGGAGAAGGGTGGAGGAACAAGGCGGATGCCACATTTCAATTGATGCCTTAAGAACAAGAGAATACACCGCCGGGGAATCAATGTATCCCTGCGGCAGGCGAGTCCAGGTATATTGTTTGCCTGTATGTGTGAAAGCCATAAGAGGCTGCGTGATAGGGTCCAGTGGTACACTAAAAAAGGCATTAGCTAAATCAATAACCGTAAAGCATTTGGCTTCCATAGGAATAAGAGTAAGTAGCCTGGAAATATCGGGCATCACCGGTGCCAGCGGGACAACGAGCTGATTTACGGCCCGTAAATCCTGTGTAAAACTCCCCTAACACTTCTTCCCACATCTTTTTTATCACCTCAGGATATCGGAGGGGGTAATTAAAATCATCCGGCGTCTCATAAGGGTTCGCCAGTGAATTAACTTTAGAAAAATCAAATGGGCAAGTTGGGGGGCGGAGCCTGATGTCCAGCGGGATGGTCGCATAACGCTGAGGCTCCCGAGAGGCCTACTCAGAATCCTGAATTAACACCTCACATTTTTGGAACTCTACTCTGATCTTGCCGGGGCACATTGGGGAGATGGCGGGGACCAAACCAACGCGCCTGGAATTTGGGTCTCCAGCGGCTTCTCACGGCAAACGTTCCAAAACCGAACCTCCGTCCCCGCAGAAGGGGCCGGCCTTGTGCGAGGGCCCCGAAATGCAGCAGGAAATCCTCGTAGAGATTAGAGGGGTCAAAAACCTTGTGCAGGCAAACGGTGAAGCACTCCGAGCGCTGCGGGACGATTTTGGTGTGCTGCAAAGCAAGCTAGAAGGGCTTTCTTCGCGTCAGGACAAAATGGAGGGCATATTGGACTCCCATGCGGCCCGGTTGTCCAAACTCGACAAAGTTGAACGACAGGTGCGGGCCTTGCAGAAAGAGGTGGAAGATGGCAATAATAGAGCGCGCCGCAACAACATACGACTCGTGGGCATACCGGAGGGAGCGGAATCGGGAGACATGAAAGAGTTTTTATGCAAAATCCTCCCTTCCTTGCTCCAAATCACCTTTACCAAAGATTTGGAGATTGATCGCGCTCATCGTGTACCCACAAGCATAACGCTCAACAGGAAGACCCCGCGGCCCATCATTTTTCGACTATTGAGATATCAACACGTGGAGCAAATTCTAAGTGCCTCTCGGGCAAAGGGCCATATGGAGTTTGAGAGCCACAAGATCTCCTTCTATCCCGACTTGTCTAAACCCACAGTCGACCGCCGAAAGCGCTTTCTGGAATTCCGGCCGAGGCTTCAACAGCTACAAGCACGCTATGGCCTGATGTACCCGGCCAAGCTCCGAGTCACGCTTCACAATCAGACAAGAACATTCGAGGACCCTGATCTACTAGCGGAGTTTTTGGATTCCAAAGAAGCCGACTTGATGCGCTGACTTCCAGAATATTCCTGCAAGTCTCCTTCTATCCACTTTACCTGCCATATTGGATCTGCCGCAGCCTAACAAAGAGTCTGGCGTTGGCAGTCTGTTGCCTTACTCTTGATGGTATCGGTGACCCGACTCCATCTACCCACAGTAGCCTCGATGAGTATCAGAGACAGTGTTATTATGGACTCTGGTGTTTCTTTTCTTTTTATATGTCTTCTATTTCCTCTCTAGGGCCTCCTCCCGCAGACATATGGTCGCCATATTCTTTGGGGGTTTTGCTTCTTCTCTAAGATACGTTGGTACATACTTTTCAATATGGGGTGTATTAGCCAGAATACCTGGTGATTATAACATTGTTGTACAGATTCTGCTTATGTCCTATGTTATCAAGCGCCCTTACCTAAAATGTCTACTACCGATTTATGGCACCATGTAAGATTTTTTCATTGAACGTAAAAGGCATCAATAATCCGATAAAACGGAAGAAAATCCTAAGCTACCTCAGTCAGGAAGCAGCGGATCTGATTTTCTCCAAGAAACGCATTTAAATTCGAAGGAAACTCTTAAACTCAATATTAAACCTTACATGGTGGCCGCTTATTCCCCAGCCGTTTCTAAGAAATGTGGGGTTGCCATACTGGTTAGGAAATCTTTGCATGCTATTGTTATTGCGACTAGCTCAGATACAGAAGGTAGATGGGCTAGAGTTCACCTCAAGATAGGTAGCCTAGAAGTTACATGTATATGCCTTTATGCTCCTAATGTTGATGACCCTGCACTGGGCCCGAATGTATGTCCTCAGGATGGACTCCCGCTATGGAATAACCCCAGAATTCAAGTCCTAAATAGAACAATAGCCTGGAAACCCTGGTACTCCAGAGGGATCTGGACACCCCAACAGCTTTTCTCTGCAGCTCGTTGGAAAACCTTTTCGGATTTACAAAAGGAATTCGCGTTACCAGCGAAACACTACTTTCAATTGATGCAGCTTCAACACTGCCTCAAAAGTGCTCGAATCATGCCGCCCTCTGCCCCTACTGAGGATGGGCTATTAGAGATAGTTCACTCCATTAGTAGTACACATGGGGTAGCCTCTAATTTCTATAAACTACTTTGTCAGGGTACAGATACGGACACTTTTAGAGCCCAACAAGCCTGGGAGCACGAACTGCAAACCACTATAACCCCTGTGCAATGGAGCGTTTTTTGGAGTAAAGTAGTGCGGGTTTCCCGGTCTGCCTCTGTTACCCAAACTCTCTTCTTCTTTGCACACAGATGCTTTTATACCCCAGAAAAAATGGCCAAATGGAACCCAAATGCTAGGGACCTGTGTTGGTCTTGCCATACTGCTGTGGGATCCTTTGCTCATGTTCTTTATGAATGTCCTCAACTGCAGGTCTATTGGGGGCGGGTCTGGGGTCGTATTCAATCTATCTTACACTTTCAGGAACCTCTTTCTTGGAAGGTCGTGGGACTCCGCTCTGCGGCGGAGGTCCCCTCTCTTCCTAAGAAGGGTCGCTTTCTCCTTGATTTCATGCTAGGTATAGCCATATGCTTAATCACGAGGAATTGGAAGGATAGCTCTCGACTTACTGTCAATGAATGGTGGAACCTTGTCTGCTTATATAGTAAATATGAGCAGATACCTCGGAGAGCTATTCCCCATGTCCAAACTCACTCTTGCTTGTCTAAATGGCAGATGCTTAATGATTATGTACAATCTGCTCATTGCTCCAACATGCCTGTATAATGTGCACTCATCATGTTTTAGATCACCGTTAGGTTTTGTAATACAATAATGTAAGTACACGCCCGCTTCGGGAATGCTTAGTTTCTAGAGAAGAAGCAGGGGGGAGGGGGGTGGTAGGGGTTTACTTTGGTGTATGTATTACACGTTATGTATTTGTCTTTTAGCTGTATGTCTTCCTTTCCTTTGTTGTTATAAAACGAAAATAAAGAATTCAAAAAAAAAGAAAAATCAAATGGGGTTTCTTCATCATACCCCAGGACACCCTCAATAATGAAGCAGTAGTCCTGCGCCGTACACTGCAACCCGCGAGTCATACGTTGCAAGTAGTGCACAGTGGCAGCTGCCGTTTTCATGGGGTTCAGGGCATGCTGTAAAATAGAAGAAAGTATGGCGGGATCCAGGGGCTTAACAACAAGCTGTTACCAATAGTTAAAAAAGGGTACTGGGTATATATGTAACCCTTAAAGGTAGGTTTTCCTGACATTCTATCATTGTTAGAAGTTTTCTCGTCATTTGAATACAGCTTATGAAAGGGGTTATGAGGGCTAAGCCCATCCCTATGAGCCCTAGCCCTACTCTGTTCCTGTTCCCCCACCCGATCTTCGGTAGAAGGCATCAGAAGGGGGGAATTATGGGGGGTAATGAGGGACTCCAGTGGGGCAAAAGGGACCAGGGAAGCAGCGGACCCTTTGGGCCCACGCTTGCGTCCCCAAACCCCCGGTAGAGACCTCCTGAGATGTCTTACACAATTGGCGATACATGTTTTCCCTGGGTGCGTCCCAACCAGCAGAGGCGGGCCCAGATTCAGACAAGCATGGGCTTGAGTGAGAAGGTAGGGCAGGAGAAGGTAGCCAGGCAGCGGGCGGCAGTGGCGGAGGCGAACCGGCAGGCTCCTCCGGCTTGCCACGCAAAGCCTCATAAGTAGCACATATCTGATGAAACATTTTATCTATGGGTAATTCCCGGTGGGTGGGGGCACACCCCACCATTACTACCGGGGAGTGCGCGGTAGAAGCAGCTGCTGCCAGAACAATGTCCTCTAATGAATCAGAGTCTCTGGCTGCTTTACAACGGTGGCCAATCTCACCAGGGAGGGGTAAATGGGCTGATACGGTGGAGGGGCTGTGGGCACCTGGGAGGAGGACACCTGGGGTTGGGGCGATTTTGGAGGCAGTTCCCGGGGTGAGTCAAGCACCGGTTGGTGCTGACCATTATAATAAGGAGCCAGTTGAATCCATACAGTACCACATTCCTTCATATAAGATTTTGGACATTTCGGGTCTCCGGAATAAAAGGGAAAAGCTTTCTTATCCCCCAAACACAATACCCAAATCATATCTAAATGCCAGGCAGAGAAGTGAGCTATGTAAACCTTCTGTCTACCCCGCCATATTATCCACCCAGGGATTAGTATAATAACCCCCTGCCACTCAGTCTACGTATTCCTTCGGCGTCTCCCCATCTGCCGGGGGTGCGCCGGGAGGGACCGGGGTACGGCGAGAATAGGATGCCTTCTTAACTGCAGTTTTAAATCTTATCACAACATTTGGCTGCGCATACACTCCTGCAGATTCTGGAGCGGTCCCCTTACCTTGGGACACCCCCATCCTCTAATTAATATCCAACAATCGCACGCTTGGCCACTTGCTTTCTGCCAACAACCGTCACTAGCACTTTCGCTTCAAGCTGAGGCAGGGGTGTCTTGCCAAGCTCACACAATCACATAAGCCACAGAGAAGGAAAAGGGTATTACCACGGACCCAGCGGGACGTCCCCGTTATGCATAGCGCTACCAAAGCGCATTCCCGAGACGAGCTATCAAAGCTATGTCAGTTAGGAAGTCGGGAAATCCCAGTGCAATGGGGAAATCCTCACTTCTGACACCAAACTGTAATTGTGGGTTACTCCTTTCCCAGCACTATATACCACTTACCCTCTGGACGACCGCTAATCCCTCTGGGCCGGGGAACCACCTTACCTTCTCTGTCTGGAATCCCAGGGGAACAAACACACACACACTCGCATATAAGTAGTATGTAAGTTTATTTCACAGGTTAGAGGGGCTGTCTGTCTTTTATACATGAACAAAAAACATATACATACATCATCAACTCATCCCCTGAGGCCCACCACAGCTTATCAGTAACTTTACAGACGTTAGTCGTTTCCTTGCAGAACAATCAATTTATCTTAGCACAGCACATTCCTTTCCATATATAGATATGTACAGGATTCCCCTTTTTCACTGTGGGCCTCCTAGTCCTCCTGTACACACACTTTAAGCCTTATTTTCCCCTATCATCCACCTTCACAATATTTCCATTAGCCTCAATAAAACAGAGTTCCTCCATGTCACAAAGAACCCCAACTTCACCTGCCCTGCTCTCATCAGAATCGTCAGTAACAATATTTGTGTCAACTCTCAAATAAAATACCTCAGAATCATACTTGACCAGCAACTGACATTCAAAACACCACCAAAGCTGTATACTACAAGTTCAAAAGTCTCTGAAACCTATGCCCCCTCTTATCCACTGAAACATTCCACTCAGTAAGCTAAGCCACCATCACACCTTTATTGAACTATTGTAATTCTATTTCTCAAGGCCTACCTAAGTATGCCCTCCTCCCATGACAGCTCGCACAGAATACTGTAGCTCGAACCATCTTCCAAGCCTCAAAGCAACCCACATCACTCCCATCTTAAAACTCCTCCACTGGCTTCCCATAAGCTCAAGAATACAATACAAAGTCCTAACCATCATCCACAAGACCATAGACCAGCGGTTCTCAACGTGTGGGTCATGACCCCCACAGGGGTCGCCACAGGATTTAGCAGGGGTCGCCTCACTCCGCCGTTAAAAAAAAACAAAAAAAGCGGACAAGTTGCTGCTGCTGCCGAGTCCACTTCTCGGCAGTGGCAAACTCACCGCCTCCCAGTCCCTTCTAATACAGCCGTGGCTCCCTGCCTCTTAGGGAACCACGGCCATGCCAGTAAAACCATTGCAGAGCCTTCTTGTCTCTTGACAGGCTCTGTGCAGCATTGTCCCGTTTCCAAAGGAAATTGTTTACCACTTCCTTTGGAGGCGGGACAATGCTGCACGGAGTCCATCGAGAGACTGGAAGGCTCTGCAACGGTTTTACAGGCATAGCTGCAGTTCCCTAAGAGATAGGGAGCCACGGCTGCAGGAGAACAGCAGGGCAGTGGCAGGCAGACAGAGAGAGGGGAGGAGGGGGCAGGGAAAATACAACGGGGATGACATGAGGGAGGGGGGCTGACATGGACAGGGGGGCTGACATGGAGGGAGGGAGGGGGGGCTGGCATTGATGGAGGGGTGCTGACATGGACGGGGGGACCGACATGGAGAGAGGGGGGCTGACATGGATGGAGGGAGGGGAGGGCTGACATGGAGGGAGGGAGGGGGGCTGACATTGATGGATTGAATGGATGGATGGGTGGAGGGAGGGAGGGGGCTGCCATGGACAGAGGGGGCTGGCATGGACAGGGGGGCTGACATGGAGGGAGGGAAGGGGGCTGACATGGAGAGAGGTGGGGCTGACATGGATGGAGGGAGGGGGGATGACATGGACAGAGGGGGGCTGACATGGAGGGAGGGCTGACATGGACAGAGGGGGGACTGAAATGGAGGGATGGATGATGGAGGGAGGGGGCTGACATGGACAGGGTGGCTGACATGGGCAGGGGGGCTGACATGGAGGAAGGGAGGGAGGGGAGGGCTGACATGGAGAGATGGAGGGAGGAGTGGATGACATTGATGGATGGATGGAGGGAGGGAGGGAGGGGACTGACATGGACAGAGGGGGCTGACATAGAGGGAGGGCTGACATGGAAATATGGAGGGGGTGGCTGACATTGATGGATGGATGTATGGATGGAGGGAGGGAAGGGGCTGACATGGATGGGGGGCTGACATAGAGGGAGGGAGGGGAGGGCTGAAATGGAGAGAGGGAGGGAGGGGAGGGCTGACATTGATGGATGGATGGATGGAGGGAGGGAGGGAGGGAGGGGGAGGGGGGCTGACATGGACAGAGGGGGACTGACATGGAGGGAGGGAGGGAGGGCTGACATGGACAAAGGGGGGACTGACATGGAGGGATGGATGGAGGGAGGGAGGGGGCTGACATGGACAGGGGGTCTGACATGGAGGGAGGGAGGGCTGACATGGACAGAGGGGGGCTGACATGGAGAGAGAGAGGGAGGGAGGGAGGGGAGGGCTGACATGGAGAGAGGGAGGGAGGGTGGCTGACATGGACAAAGGGAAGAGACAGGGGGACATACTGGACAGACGGGGGATAAATGCTGGACAGAGGGGAGAGACAGTGCAGGTTAGGATTATAATGGTCAGATGGGGGGTGGGCTAGGACTGGTAATGGGTTGATTAGGGAAGGCTAGGACTGGGAATGGACTGATCAAGGGGGGTTGGGACTGGTAATGTGCTGATAGGGGGGTAGGACTGGTAATGGACTGATGGGGGGCTAGCATTGGAAATGAGCTTATTGGGGAGGTTAGGACTGGAAATGGGCTGATTAGAGGAGGCTAGGACTGGTAATGAGCTGATGGAGGGGGTAGGACTGGTATTGGACTGATTAGGGGAGGCTAGCACTGGTAATGGGGTTGAGGGGGGACTAGCGCTAGAAGCGAGCTGATTGGGGGGCTTCGAATGGGAATGGGCTGATTGTGGGGAGGGGAGGATAGAGTTGCTGGCCCTGGAAGAAAACTGGGGGCTAAGGCTACAAATGGGCTGATACAAGGGGATGGGAGAATGGAACTGGAAGGGAGTGGATCTGAGAGGGGCTGCCATGGTATTTGTACTAGAAGGGACTGGTCAGTGGGGAAGGAGGGGGACTGGAAGGGAATGGACACCAGTGGCAGTCATGGGAATACAAGTTGACATTGCAAGGTACTGAGAGTGAGGACTGGAAAGGGGCTGATACTGGGGAGGGTTACCGGGACTGGAAATAGGCTGATGGAAAGATGTGAAGAAAATGAAAGAAGAGATAAGAAAGGGCAGATGGACCATAGACCACAGAAAGAGAGCTAAGAGAAGACAGGAAAGCAGAACCTCAGATCGGGACCAGCATGATCAGAGAATAAATTGGTCAGACAACAAAGATAGAAAAAATAATTTTATTTCATATTAGTGATTTGACTACAAAATCATCATAATTTTGAAATCAAATAGTGTTACTTGTTATTGTGATTAATTATAGTGGTTTAAATAAGTACATTTTATAAATAAAAATATATTGCAAAGGCCTATAATATATTAATAATTCAACAAATGATTACAGCAACAATGCGTTAACGGTAAAGGAAGAGAGACACATTTGATTTTATCATTGGGGGTTACCATAAGTTGACCAATGGTAAAAGGGGTCACAGTACAAAAAAAGGTTGAGAACCACTGCTCTAGACAAATAACACAGGTACACTACCAAAAAACTGCCTCCAGTTTTGCAACTGATTCCTATAGATTTTGGGGTGCTGAATCCAGGAAAAATAGCCAAAATGTTCCATCACGTCACGTTTTCTTGCAAAATTAGATTTCTTACCCATATAAGGAATGTTCACATAATTTCTTTTTAGCCGACTGCAGTTTATTTTCTTGGCCCAAAATAGAGGTTGTAATGGTTAACTAACTAGAAACACTCCCTCATGATATTTTAGAGTGTTTTGTATTCATTTTATACATTAACAGGACAATTGGGAGGCGGGGGGCTAAATCCAGTACTCGCGCTGGCGCATGTTCTTTCCTGTTCGCCTCGCCTCGTTCGCTCGCTCAAACACGGTGGTTGCGACATGAACGTTCCTGTCAAATTTCAGTTTCTTGCAAGTTCATTATTACCTTTTGTTTGCTCAGTCGTAATCCAGCTTTATTCCGAAGTGGTTCACTACAGTTGTAGTTTGCAGTGCTGTGTATTTGTGATGGCTCACAGAGCCAGAGGTTGCGTCAACTCTCCGGACAGTTTTTGTTTTATTTGTGGGGAATATACCGTGAAAAAGCGGCAGAGGAACATTTCTGCATTTATTAAAAAAGTATATTTCGCCTATTTCGGTTTGAAGTTAGGCGATCAAGACAAACCGTAGGCTCCTCACAAAGTGTGCAAGACATGTGAGGAAGATCTACGCTTATGGATGAAAAGGTAAAAAACAAGCATTTCGTTTCGGAATACCTATGATGTGGCGTGAACAAAGAGACCACAGCAGTGACTGCTATTTTTGCTCTTGCATTGTGAAGGGATACAACTTAAAAAATAAGAACGTAATAAGTTACCCCAACCTTCCCTCAGCAATTAGGCCTATGCCTCATAGCAACGAAGTACCTGTGCCTGAACCACCAAAATCTTTGGATCATATTTGTGTGGACGGTTCTGATCATGATGAGGCTCATCAGATGACTTTTCCCGATGAGTCCAGTACTTCCGAGTTTGAAACTGAACCAGATCCGAAACCTGAACTTTTCTCTCAAGCTGAATTGAATGATTTAGTCCGGGATTTAGGACTCCCAAAAGATGCTGCCCAACTGCTAGGTTCTCGGCTTAAACAGAAAAATCTATTGTCACCAGGAACAACTTTTTATTGGTATCGCAACCGCGAGACACAATTTTTGAAGTATTTCAGCAAAGAGGAAGATTTGGTATTTTGCAACGATATATACGGAGTGATGGAAAAGTTTAAACTCAAGTATGATCCTGCTGAATGGCGGCTGTTCATTGATTCGTCAAAAGACAGCATAAAAGGTGTTCTTCTTCATAATGGCAACACATTCACTTCAGTTCCTATTGCTCACTCTGTTATCCTCCAAGAAAAATACGAGAATTTGGCCCTGATTCTTCAGAAGATTCGTTATGATGAGCATAAGTGGATGATTTGTGGAGACTTTAAAATTCTATCCATGCTATTAGGGCAGCAATCCGGTTTCACCAAATATCCCTGCTTCCTTTGCTTGTGGGATAGCCGGGCCCGCGACCTACACTGGGGGAAAAAAGACTGGCCAATTCGGGAGTATTTGAGACCCGGTGAGAAAAATGTTCTTCATGAGAGCTTGGTACCTCGTGATAAAATTCTATTACCACCTCTCCACATTAAGTTGGGTCTCATTAAGCAATTTATCAAGTTCCTTCCAAAAGATGGTGAGTGCTTTCCGTACCTTTGCTCAAAGTTCCCCCGACTTTCTGAAGCAAAGCTAAAGGAAGGAGTGTTTGTTGGCCCTGATATAAGGAAACTCATTTCAGATGGAGCATTCGCTGAAACGATGTCTGAGAAGGAAAAAGAAGCCTGGGATTCCTTCAAGGATGTTGTTCTCAAATTCTTGGGGAACAGGCGGGATGAGAACTATAAGGATATTGTTGCCAGGATGCTCAATGCCTTCAAAGAACAAGGCTGTAACATGAGCCTGAAAGTCCATTTCTTGCACTCCCATGTGAACTACTTTCCCGAAAACTTGGTGGCGTACAGTGAAGAACAAGGTGAAAGGTTTCACCAGGACATCAAGGACGCAGAGAGAAGGTACCAAGGAAGATGGAACACCACTATGATGGCTGATTTCTGCTGGTTGCTGCTGCGGGAAACCCCAGATGAAAAATACGCCAAGCAGCGCACCAAGAGAAGCATTCGGGGGAAGAAGAAATGGGCCCACCAGGAGATTGATTGACCCAAGAATGACTTTAAAATCTAAACTGTGTTGACAAATATCGTGTTTTTACTAAACTTTGAAATAAAAATTTGCTAGTTATTACCACAGTGTCGGATCTCATTTATTAGAATTTTATTTTCACACCATCGGGTGTTTGTCTTCATGTATTGCAATGGTGCGGTTTGCGTTTTCTATTCTTACATACATACCTGTGCAACATTTTCTGCACATTTCTTTGCTTTGCTTTGTGTCTAACCTCGCTCTTATATGCTCAATGTTTGTGCACATGTATGTGGCTGTTTTAAGTGCAGACAATTTTGCTACCATCACAGTGTGTTTTGTTGACATTACTCTATTCTTATGTGCTGCCTTGTTACAATTTTCTTTATTCTTATTTGAATAACTACTAAAAAATTAGTATAAAGAATTCATCCAAGAAACTTTTATCTCGATCGCACTCAATCTGAAACGTTCACCTCAAACTGCTAACCCAATGTAGCAAAAAATCTGTACGTGATGGAGCAAATTGGTTACCAGATTTGGATTCAGCGCACCAAAAAACGTAAAAATCAATCGAAACATTAGAGGCAGTTTAAAAAAAATTTTTTTTAGTGTACCTGTGTAATCTGCAGTTCACCTTCAAACATTAATTAACGCTTCAAACCCTGACAGACAAAGAAGAAAGAGCACTCAAAACCTCCTCAGATTCCCACAGCAAATTCACAAAAGCAAGCAAACCAGATGACTAAAAGCATGCACTCTGTACGCCCCCACCCTGTGGAATTCATTACCCCCCTCAATAAGGAAGCCTCAAAACAACCACAGACTTTCGTAAAAAACTAAAGACCAGTCTCTTCCTAAAACACTTTGGCAGCGGATATTAATTTATTATTTATTTATTTGTGCGATTTTTATACCGCCATTACAGCTAATCATAGAGGTTTACATATGAACAACTGGGATACACTGAACATTTTAACAATATAACAAATGCAGGTATACAAACAATCAGATGTATTTACATGATTAGAAACATAGAAACATAGAAATATGATGATAGAAAAAGACCACATGGCCTATCTAGTCTGTCCTTCCATAAGAACTACAACAGTCCCCTTTTTTCCTTTAGAGATCCTATGTGTTTGTCCCATGCTTTTTGTGAATTCAGTTATTGTCCTCATCTCTACCACCTCCACTGGGAGACTATTCCACAGATCCACCACTCTTTCCGTAAAGAAATATTTCCACATATCACTCCTGAATCTATCCCCCTTCACCCTCATCCCATGTCCCCTCGTAGCCGAACTTGCTTTCAATGGAAAGAGGCTCTCCCCCTGAACATTTATGCCACGGAGGTATTTAAACATCTCAATCATATCACCTCTATACTGCCTTTCCTCTAAGGCAGGGGTCTCAAACACGCATCTTGTGCGGCCCGCGAAGCACTTACCGGTGTGTAAAAAAAAAAAAATCCAAACTTGCTGCCGCCGCAGTATTAAGCGTCCCGCGGGCCCCTCTGCCTGGCAGAGTCCTCGCCTCCCTGCAGCATCAGCTCCAAAAGCGGCGGCTTTCAGAGCCGTGAAGAGAGAGAGTTTCTCTCTCGTGGTTCTGAAGACTCTCTCGCTGCTCGCTGCCCCCTATACTATATTGCTCCCTAGGATTTCTGCAGCCCAAATGCATGACCTTACATTTTGTAACATTAAATCCCAGCTGCCAAATTCTAGACTATTCTTCAAGTTAGCTAGATCCCTCCTCATGTTATCTACACCTTCCTGGGTGTCTACTCTATTGAAGATTTTGGTATCATCCGCAAAAAGACAAACTTTACCCTACAGCCATTCTGCTATATCACTAACAAAGATGTTAAAAAGAATTGGACCAAGGACAGATCCCTGGGGCACACCACTGGTAACATCCTTATTTATTTATTTACATTCTCTTATATACCGTGCTATTCTGCATCAGTGCGGTTTACATTGAACAAACTGAAATTACATTGAACAGGGCATTATAACTTGGAGATAAATATTTTACAGGGAACATGGGCTATGGAGTGTTAAATGGCGCGCCCAAGACCACAAGGAGCACCTGTGGGACTAGAAACCCCAGTCCTTCCGGCCCAAGTTTGCTGTCCTCTAGTGGGATTTGAACCCCTGACCTTCTGGCCTGAAGTATCTTGCCCTAACCACTAGGCCACTTCTCCTCAGAGTGAGGGCTATTTATCTGTACTCTTTGTCGCCTCCCACCCAACCAATTTCTAACCCAAGCAGTAACTTTAGGAACCATCCCTAGGGTGCTCAGTGTGTTTATAAGTCGCCTGTGAGGAACAGTGTCAAAGGCTTTACTGAAATCTAAATATACTTCATCTAGGGCTCTCCCTCAGTCCAACTCCCTGGTCATCCAGTCAAAGAAATCAATCAAATTTGTCTGACAAGACCAGCCTCTGGTGAATCCATACTGCCGCGGATCCTGTAATCCGCTGGAATCCAGAAACCTCACTATTTTCTCTTTCAGCAGTGTTTCCAATAATTTACTCACAATCGAAGTTAATCTAACCGGCCTGTAGTTTACTGACCACATCCTTACTTCCACTTTTGTATAAAGGCACCACATGAGCCTCTCTCCAGTCCTTTGGCACCACTTCCGACTCCAACGAGGCATTGGAAAGGTCAGTCAGTGGAGCTGCTAGAACATCCCCAAGTTCCCTCAGTATTCTAGCGTGTATCCCATCCAGTCCCATCACTTTGTCTACTTTAAGCTGCGCTAGTTTCTCACGAACACAGTCTTCTGAAAATTGTTCAAGATGTCCCTCGCTTCTGTTTCTGTTTGTGGCTGTTTTCTGAGGTCCTGCTCCTGGTTCTTCATCTGTGAACACAGAACAGAAATATTTATTAAGCTATTCCGCTTTATCCTCATCAGCTTCTACATATTCCTCCCTTCACCCTTGAGTCTGATAATACTACTTTTGCCCTTCCTCTTCTCACTAACATATCTGAAAAAGGTCTTATCCCCCCATGTTATTGCATTGGCTATTTCCTCCTCTTTTTGAATCTTTGCTTTCCTGACTACTTTGCTAGCTTCTCTAAGTTTTTCTAAATATAGATACCTGTCTTCCTCTCTCTGTGATCTCTTGTATTTCAGGAAGGCCTCCCTCTTTTTCTTCACTTTTTCAGCTACTTCTTTCGAAAACCATAGCAGTCTCCTTTTCCTTTTATTTTTATTTACCATTTTAACAAAAAGGTTGGTTGCCCTTAAAATATTCCCTTTCAGTTTTGCCCACTGTTTTTCTACATCCCCCAGCTGTTCCCATCCCGCTAACGACTCCCTGAGGTATTGGCCCATCTTGGAAAAAGTTAGGGGTATGTTTACTAAACGGCGCACAAGTGCGCGGCGCACAATAGCGTGCGCTAAGGTACCTTAGCGCACGCTAATGATGCGTTTTTGTGCCACACACACGGGCCCGCTCATGTGTGCGGCGCGCAAATGAGCGATAGAGGCGTGGAAAGTCTCCCCAGGGGCGGGGAGACGGGGTCAATGGGTGGAGAGTGGGAGGGGAGAGGCTCCCCGCACAGGAGCGGGGCTGAAATTCAAGTAAAAAAATACTGCGAGTGAAAACCTCGCGGTAGAGCCGATTTAAAGGGAAGAGAAACCATTTCTGTCAGCAATGTACAGCAAAACCAGGGAAACCTACAAAACGTGAGCAGTGTGATACATGTGCACGGAACAAAAAGGCAAATAAACATTAAAAATGACCCCAACAAAATATAATAAAATTATAATCTAGCTGGGCAATAGTGATAGTAATGGGAAACATAAAAAAACACTCCCAAGAAAGCCCCAAAAAATAAATATGAATTTTAGAAGGGTCTACGCTCCGTTCCCATACAAGGTGAATGATCCCACAGTGAAATAGCACTGATCAGGGTTTCCCTCTCTATTGGACAGGTTACCTATGGCATGCACATTTCCACAACAGCAGGGCGGGTAGGTCGGAATTGGCAATTGGACAAATTCTGGGAAAGGGGATACAGAGGGCTGCAGGCGGCACATGCTGTGGTGCAGCTGGGTCACAGTGCGGACTAGGCAGATGCCTAGATGGCACTTAGGAATGCTGAAACTGAACAGCAGCCAGACAGCAACTGATGAGGGCCCAACATGGGCACGAGAGTGTTTAGCACAGTGTCACAGGGGATAGTACCCAGCATGTACCCCCAAGGGCACGGAACATTGGCAGGCGGTGATTGGAGGACGTGCGGACAGATATGCAGGCACCCCTACCCCAGAACCTACACCATAGGCAGCCGCCTACCCGACCACAGGATGGCCTGAGATTGCGTACTACCAGCACCACCAGCAGAAGGGCATGTCAGCATGGTGGCACAGGGGTACTGGAGGTGGAGGGGGGCAGTGGCAGCTGCCCAGAGCAGACCATGGCCTAGCCCTGTGTAGGTGGGTGCAATGCACTGCAACAGACAGGCCCTGCCGGACAAACAGTCATGGTATCATTAGGGAATGCACTGTCTCTGTGGCAACACGGTGGTGCAGTGCACACAACCAGTGTGTTTGGAAACAGAGGGTCACAGGTTCAAAGACAAGCTGGGGCGCCTGCCAACACAGTCCCCTTATTTTACCCATGAAGAAAACATGGTAGTAAAGACTGAACCATTATTGCTGAGAACATAAGCATGGGTCAAAAACCTCTATTTTACTCTACACAGCACAAACACCATAGAAATATGCATTACCTATGGCAGAATCCCCCAAATGCAGTCCTGGAGGGCCACAAATCCATCAGGGTTTATGCTGTCGCAAATCTAAGGATGGAGTGGTACTGATGGTGGAGGTGGCAGCGGCTGGTGCCCACAGCAGACCATGGCCTAGCCCTGTCCAGGTGGTTGCCGTGCACTGCAACAAACAGGCCCTGTCAGATGTACAGTCATGGACTCCCCAGGGAATGCATCATATCTGTGGCAACAAGGTGGTGCAGTGCACACAGACAGTGTGTACAAGAACAGAAGGTCACAGGCTCAAAGCCCAGCTGGGGCTCCTACTAATCCAATCCACATATTTTTCCCACAACTAAACCGTGATAGTAAGGACAAACCTTTATTGCTGAGAACATACGCATGGTTAATACGCCTATATTTTACCCCACCGAGCACAGACACCATAAACAGGCACATTACGTAGAGCAGAGTCTCCCAAATGCAGTCCTGGAGGGCCCCACACCATTCTGGTTCCATGCTGCCTCTAATAAAGATGCCTGTGCTGCATAACTATGCACCACCCCCATGGTATGCAGATGTAGCTCATGCATATTCATGAGGGACAACATGAAAACCCGAACAGTGTTTGCCACACCAGGACTGGAGTTGGGAACCTCTGCCATAAAGCAGCAGCCAACAGGGACAGACACACCCACACCCACACCCACAGGCCCCATTGGCCAATGCCTCCTGGAGAGGCAGGACATTGTGCCCTGCGTGCATCTCCCAATACTAGCACTTGCATACCTTAGCAATGCCACCCTACACCTGGGTATACGATACACAGCTATCAAACGTTTGCTATGAGTACTGGCAGATAGAAATTCCTACGTTAAGCAGAGTTTGCTGATTGAGCTCCATCATAACAATCTTTCTGATGTCTGCGGTGTGTGCTTCAGGTCTGGTCTCTGACAGTATTTACCACCCTGGGGAGTGACCCCCAACAGTATTGCGTACCATATCCATGCCTGTACTGTGCCCAGGACTGGTGTGGTGGGCAGGGCTGCTAAACTCCTCTATAGTAGCACAATGCTGGCATAGGTGTGGGAGTTTGTGTCTGTTTATACAGTGTGTGATGGCTGCAAACACCTTCCACAGCCCACACTGCCAGCACTGTTGCCAGTATTGGCCTGCCAATGTGCATAATGAGGAGCAAGGTACCATAGGTATAGCCCAGACAGGGTGGCCTGGCCAGGATGCATCTGCACAGGGCATAGGGCACTGGCAGGGATATTTTAGTGCCCGGCCACCACCTACACAGACAGGGTGACCTCAGTATGTCCTGCTGGGAGATCACTCTCACCCTGACTGTGCAGTGATGACAGCATGGCTAGGCACCCCCATAGTGCTATATAGCATTTTGCTCATGTGATATTTATGGGTTTCTTTTTGGGTTCCAGTCACTGATTTATCTGCTTGTTGTGTATCCTGACATCCCAGTTCTGAGTGCATGCATTTCCACCAGGAACATGCACTATGGACTAGCTAGCAGACTGTTTATAGCTGGTATTTGTCTTGATGGAGTGCCTTGCAGGGTGCAGAGGCTGAAGGTTTGCTGCAGGAGAATATCAGATAGTGGTGGGGTGCAGCTTAGCATATCCAGGGCTAATGTCTGTCTGCTTCCTGTTATGGATGTGTACAGAGCTGCATTGACTGCCCTGTAGGGTGTCTGTTCCCCAGCAGGACTGGGGTTGATGGTCCCCTCTACTGCCACCATTGCAGGGAGGTAGAATGTGGATCTGTTGATGGGAAGCCCTGTTTGCCACCCTCAGCCCTGGGGGAGGGGGGGGGTTGGTGGTGGTACATAATCCTCCTAGGTATCCATGGGGGCTGCACCTGACTGAGACAGACATATCCAAGGTGTTTCTGCAGAAACTACCTATCTCACACTTTAACACTGCTTTGGACCTCCAGCATGGCCTATTTCTGCCATGGAAAGTGCTGTGGACCTGGTGCTGGGTGCCTCACCGCACCCTCAGGGTGAGCACAGTACCCGCACAATGTGACGGAGTGTAGCTACTCTGTGCCAGTAAAACACACGGTCAGTACCTCCTACCAAAAAAAACACTCAAAACACTAATACCCTATTCCCGGTAAAACCAACCAAGTAAATAAAAATAATTTGCTTAATTTCACCGGTGTTAGGATTTTCCGGGTTAGTACTTCCTACCAGGCTGAGGTGCTGTGGGGGTGGACATGGTCAGTTCCCCCTACCAGGCCGAGGTGCTGTGGGGGTGCATACCCCATCTTGTGTTTATCTGTGGACAGCTGATTTGCATGTGCAGTGCATTATGGGTACGTGTGTGCTAACCCTATCCTTGTGACCACAGCAGACTGTCTGTGTGGTGACGTGCACTCCCTCTGCAGCCAGCCAAGGGCTTGCTAGCAGTTATAGAGCTGTAGCCCAATGGTTACTTCACTGCCTGTGGAGCCTGAGGTTGTGGGTTCAAACCCACAGTAGGGTTATTTGATAGGGCTGTCCAAATCATTATTTCATTTTAATGAACATTATTGCTGCCAGCAAAAACACCCTCAGCGTACTTGGTTACCGTCCATATAAGGTGCACTATATGTTATCCTGTGGAGCAACTTATAGGGTGCCCTATTGGGGACATTTTAGGGTGCCGTGGCAGACAGTGCACTTTATAATGTGCCCTATGGAGTGCCTTATAGGGTGCCTTATGCAGCCCCTTCAATTACGGCACGTGAGGGCGTGTTTGATGGCAATTAAGAAAATACAAATAAAGTGCTGCAGGAAACAATACGTACATTGCAAAGCTGATGCCTCAGCCAGCCTTACGTATTAGGCACACTGGGGAGCAAACTCATGACCCCTGTATCAGCAGTCAGTGCCTTAACCATTGTGCTGCACTGCTGCTCCTCCTTACATGTCAGCGCACCTACTTCAGATTACCATGCGTTTAAATGCACAGTGCTGCCATCAAACACAGTGCTATGACCTTGCTGTGCCTCATAGTGCATCCTATATGGCGCCCTATAGGCCTCCCTTTCAGCAACATTGTAGGGTGACGTGGCGGACACTGCACTTTAAAATGTGCCCTCTGGGGTACCCTATGAGGCGCCTTATGCAGCACCTTATGTTACAATACTTTGAGGGTGTGTTTGCTGCCAGCACTAATTAAAATAAAAATAATATGCCCCCCCCAGCACTATTACCTATAACAGGTAATGCCTCAGTTAGCCTTCTTCATTAGGCACAGTGGAGGATTGAACCCATAACTCCTGCATCATTGGTCAGTGTTTTAACCATTGTGCTCCACTGCTGCTCCTCCTTGTATGTCAGCGCACCTACTTATGATTTTCATTCCTTAAACTGCACAGTGCTGCCATCAAAAACAGTGCTGTGACCTTGCGGTAACTCATACTGCACCCTCTAAAGCGCCCTATAAGCAACATTCTAGGGTGCCTTGGCGGACAGTGCACTTTAAAATGTGCCTTATGGGGCGCCTTATGTTAACACGCTTTGAGAGTGCGTTTGCTAGTAGAGATAATTAAAATAAAAATAAAATGCCTCCTAAAACAATGTTCCCCATAATAGGAAATGCCTCAGCCAGCCTTCTTCATTGGGCACAGTGGGGGATTCAACCCATGATCCCTGCAGCATTGGTCAGTGTCTTAACCATTGTACTGTGGCTTTGTTCCTGTGCTTGCGCATCAGTGCGCCACTTATGCTTCCCGCGCAGCTTTCTCATGCGCTAATGTGCGGGGCGCACTTGAGCGCCACGCACATTAGCGCATGATTAATCCCGGTTTTGCTTTTTTCAGCCTGAAACGCCCACTCCTTATATGGCATCCGCACACTAGCGCGGCCCGCACATTACCGGGATTTTAGTAAACATACCCCTTAGTCTTCCTAAAGTCTAAGACCCTCACTTTTGAATGGATTCTAACAGCCCTAGTCCTAATACTGAACCACACCATCTGGTGATCACTGGATGCAAAATGATCTCCCACTATAACATCAGAAACACTTTCACCATTGGTAAGCACCAAGTCCAGTATGGCCCCTTCGTGTGTGGGGTCTGTTACCAATTGCTTGAATAGTTCTCCCTGTAGAGAATCCAGAATCTCTTTACTTCTAGATGATACTGCAGCAGGAATGTGCCAATCAACATCTGGCATATTGAAATCCCCTATCAGTAGCTCTTCCCCTTTCCTAGCAATGCTGCGTATGTCTTCAATTAACTCTCTGTCTACCTCTTCCTCTTGTGAGGGAAGTCTGTATATCATGCCAATGCAAATAGATCTCTCTTTCCCTCTTTCTAGTTTAACCCACAATGCCTCCTCTCTCCCTTTTAAGCTCTCTAATTCCAAAGCTTTAATAGTATTTTTTACATATAGTGCCACTCCTCCTCCCCTTCTTCCTACCCTGTCCTTTCTGAATAAAGTATAGCCAGGTATAGTTACATCCCAGTCATGGTTTTCTGTGAGCCATGTTTCTGTAACTGCAACTAAATCCGAGTTGGCCACTCCCACCAGAGCTTCAACATCTGGGATCTTATTTCCCATGCTACGGGCATTTATACACACTGCTTTCCATATGTTACCCCTGTTACCCATTTCCATAAAGGTATTTAATGTATCACTTACCTGGGGGCTTTCTTCACCCATCTCCAACAAATCTAGTTTAAAGCCCTCTTCAGTAGATTAGCTAGTCTGCTACTGAAGAAGCGTCGCCCTTTCTTGGACAGAGGGATGCCATCTCTGCTCTGCAACCTTTGGAACAGCACCCCATGGTCTAGGAATCCAAAACTCTCTCAATGACACCATCCACTCAGCCATGCATTCGTCTCCAGGATGCGAGCCTCTCTGCCTTGGCCTTTACCCTCAACAGGGAGGACTGAAGAGAACACCACCTGTGTACCTAACTGCTTCACCCTCATAACCGGTGAATAAAGAGGTGTTAGGAATAGTTTTTAGGAATTGTTCCTAAGTAGTTGAGAGGGAGGAGAGGTATCTAAAGAGGGTGGGATAGTTTATTTGTAAAGAGAGGTTAGGATAGCTGTGGGTAGTAATGTTTCAAGTATGCTACACCATGGAGGATATGCTATGCTGGGTCACATTTGGAGTTGGTTTATTTTGCCAAAAATGTTGGATGAATAGGAAGGTTTTGAGTTGAGTCTGGAACGTGTATAGGTCTGTATTGCTTCTAAGTCTTTCTACTCAAAATTACCCCAATAAGGTGACAAAATAAATCAAATACAAAAAAATCACCAAATATTCCCTCAAAAAAATATATACTTCAATTTTTGTCGGAGTGTACCGAGGGAGGAAAGAATTTGCATCTACCCACTCCTGATGATAAGCTCCATTTTAATCATTTAAGGTTAATTCAAAAGCAATCACTTAACTTAATATATACTGAAGGTGGCCGGAATTCAAACTACAGCCAGGCACAGCATCAAGACACGATGCACATGTTTCGGGATCAGCTCCCTGTATCAAGTGCTAATTTTATATGCTGTTGCCAACTGCCATCAAACACCAAATGTTGTAGCATCTTATTTTTCAAGAAACCAACTTGTTCCAATTGGCTGAATTGTTCTATCACTCAAACGAGAACCACCAATCATAGGAGGGGACGCCCCACTGAAACCGGGGAAACCCAACTATGTAATGGATGACCTCATATCAGATTAGTCCAATCAATCTCCCTGTTCAACCCAAAAGGGTGGACCGAATTCAGCTAGTAGATCCAATGCTGTTCCTACCATTGTAATTGGGCCAGCCGATCTCCCCCCCTGGGATCCTGGGGTACATGATCAATTACAGACCATCTCAGGTCCGCAAACATGTGTTTAAATAACAAACAGTGCTCCACAATTGGTGCTGAGAGAATATGTTGATGTATCCATGATGCATGTTCATTTAATCTCGCCTTGATCAAACGTGAAGTTCTGCCAATATATATCAGTGCACACGGGCACTGTAATACATATACAACATAAGTAGAGCGACAGGTGGTGAGCCACCTACGTTCAAATGAACACCCTGTTACAGGATGTGTCCAAACCAGTCCAGATATAGTTGTAGAGCAGTGCGTACAAGAATTACAAGTAAAATTTCCCCGATCATCCAGAGCAGGGGCAGATAATCTGTCCAACGGGGAGCTGGATCTAACCAACAAGTCTTTTAAATTAGGACCACTAGAAAAAGCAGTCATTCAGGGTTTATGAAAACATGCGTGCAAACCCAAAATGGGTGGATTTTAACAATGTCCGTGCTGAGGTGCATATATGGAAAGGTACCAACAATGACATCTGACATATTAGTAGACGTAGATGTTGTTGAACCTCCATCTAAGAGCCACTCACGATGAATGTGAGAAGCCCGACAATATGCCATGTCCACCACTTTGTTGGAATATCCTCTCGCAAGTAATCAAAGTTTGAGATCAAAAGCATGAACTTTGAAATCAGCCATGGAGGAACATAGCCTCCGTAGTCTCAAGAACTGTCCAAATGGGAGCCCCCTACGTAAGGGGCCTGGATGGAAACTTTGATAACGTAATAAGCTGTTTCTCTGTACGTTTTTCCTAAATAATGTGGTTTTCAGTGTGGCCCCATCCTTATAGATCAGCATGTCCAAAAATTCAATTTTGTCAAAATCAATATGGGCCGTAAAGGAGATGTTGGATTTCAAAGTATTTAAACAGGATTTGAACTCATCGAGGTCAGGTAAAGTGGATGTCCACAGGAAAAGTATATCATCAAGGAACCATTTCCAGAAAGGAATGTGCTCAAACAATGGGGAATTGTATAGAAGCCATTCCTCCAAATATTCTAGGTACAGAGTGGCTAAAGACGGGTCTACGGTTACCCCCATAGCGATGCCAAAAATTTGTTGGTAAATTTGCCCTCGGATAGAAAATAGTTTCTCATTAAAACTAACCTCATGAGATTCTACAAAAATGAACGAGGAAGGCGTGAGAGATCCTGTGTAAACAATGATGATAAATGGGACATAGCTTCTACTTGATCAATATTAGTATACAGGGAGGTAACATCCAAAGTGACTAAATAAAAATCCAGTGATGAAACCGGAATGGTAGCCAACTGTTGCAAAAAATGAGTCGAGTCACGTATAAAAGATTTTACCAAAACTGCTTCCTTTTGTAGAAAGACATCACACAATTGGTAAAGTGGTTCCAAAACGGAACCTCGACATGATACGATGGGTCTGCCAGGAAGTGAAACCAAAGATTTATGTATTTTCGGGATCATGTATATGATAGGAACCTTGGGATAAAGTGTAAACAAAAAATTGTTTTCTTTTTGGGGAATCCAACCACTGGTTAAACCCATAGTTATTAATGTTTTTATCTCAGCCTGTAATTGACAAATAGGTGCAAGTAACTGAGAGATGTGCCCTCAGAGTTTCAAAATAATCAGATGTATAATGAAGAACAATTGCCCCTCCTTTGTCAGCATTATGTATGGCAATTTGAACGAGATCATTATTAACTTGTACTTTATTCTGCTCTGTACAGGTAACCAGTGCAGGGCATTAAGAATAGGTGTTATATGATCCATACAGCGTAAGCTGTAGATAATATGTGCCGCCATATGCTGTGCCATTAAAAGGGGATGAAGCAATTGTTTTAGTAGCCCATATAATAGACTATTACAAAAGTCAATGTGTGGTATTATCGATGTTTGCATCAATGTTCTGAAATCAACCAATTTTACAGAACAAAATGGTCAAACATAAACAAACACAATATCCCCTACCCCACCCCCATAAAAACTCCCACAACCCTACACCCCTCATGCTCTTCAACCCCTGTTCCACACTGTATATAGTTTTACAAATATTTAAGCTCAAACTTACTGAGTTTCCTAAAAGATGTTCACTGTTTTTGTTCTATCTAAAATGTTCAAAATGTTCATTGTAAAATGTTCATTATGCTCTATATTAATTGTTCATTGTATTTACTCAGTTCCATGTAAACTGTTTTGACTTGTAGTAAAATGGTCTATCAAAATTTGTTAACTAAATAAATAAATAAAAATAAACATCTTTATTACTGATATTGTGGAAGGGCTGTCGGATAAAGTTTGCTTATTTGTAGATGATACCAAAATCTACAATAGACAATCAGGAAGGAATGGATAACATGAGGAGGGCTCTAGCTAAGCTGAAGATTGGTCTAGAATTTGGCAGCTGAAACGTAATGCTAAAAAATGCAGGGTCATGTTCTTGGGCAGCAAAAATCCAAAGGAGTGGTACAGTGTAGGGGTTGAGGTACTTTTTTCCATAAAAGAAGAGTGGGACCTGGGTGTAATTGTATCTGAAGATCTTAAAGTAGCTACATGTAGAAAAGGTGACTGTGAAAGCCAGGATGCTTGGATGTATAGGAAGAGGAATGGCCAGCAGAAAAAAGGAGGCAATAATGCCTCTGTATAAGCCTCTGGTGAGACCATATTTGGAATATAGTGTGCAATTCTGGAAACCACACCTTCAAAAGGATATAAGCAGGTTGGAGTTGGTGCCGAGGGTGACTACTAAAATAGTTAGTGTTCTTTGTTATGAAGCATATGAGGAAAGACTTAAAGATCCTAATATGTATACTTTAGAGGAAAGGCAGGATAGGGAAGATATGATAGAGACATTTAAATACCTCCATGGCATAAATGTAAAGGAGAGTCTCTTTCAATTGAAGGCAAGCTCTGCTATGAGGAGACATAGGATGAGGAAAAAAGAGGATAAACTCAGGAACAGAGTGGCTGAGTGGAGGAGTGGCCTAGTGGTTGGGGCACATTACCTCAGGTTAGAAGGTTGGGGGTGCAAATCCCACTAGAAGACAGCAACTTTGGGTCAGAAGGAGTGGGGTTTCTAGTCCCACAGGTGCTCCTTGTGGTCTTGGGCAAGCCACTTAACCCTCTATTGCCCATGTTCCCTATAAGTATTAGTGTATGTGTCTTGTATCCCCCAATTGTGTTATCACCACTTTGATTGAAGGATAAGGTGGCATACAAAACTCTCTAAATAAATAATATGTGGAAATATTTCTTTACAGAAAGAATGGTAGATGCATGGAACAGTCTCTCAGTGGAAGTGGTAGAGATGAGACAGTATGGGGTCTATTCCAAGCCAAGAATAGCGGAGATGTATGCCCTGCCTGGGCATACATCTCCGCTATTTGTCCCCCTTGCTGATCCCAGGCAGAGTTGTATGGGGAGCCTTGGAGGGGGTGGGCAGAAGGCAGAGTGAGGGCAGTGCATAGGCAGGCCATCACCCTGGATGAATAGGGTTGATTCTGAGGTTGGAATAAGTTTATCTGGATATGGGACAGCAGCAGGGGCCAGTGGGGACAGAGCAGGGAGACCTGCAGGAAGTTCCAGGCAGCTTGTCCCTGGCCATGGGAAGCCTGATCGGGGGTCTGGCTATGGGGAAAGGACAATCTCAGAAGTGGGCAGCAGGCGGCATTTGTAGCTCTGTAATGGAGCCATGGTGTCATAGCAAGGAGACGCCATGGCACTGTGACTCCATTATGGAGCTGAGTTAGCTGGATAAGTGACTGGGCACGCGGCCGATCAGAATTGGGCCTGGCCTGAACGTTCAAGTCAGTAGATATGATTCTGATCCCGCAGAGGTTAGACACCCCCGCGGAAACAGAATCGGGTCTACTGCTGTACACCCCAAGTCTGCCCAGCAGCACAAGGAGCTGGACATCCAGCTGTGAATAAGCCTCCACCTGAATTCAAAACAGCATGGGACAAACACAGATGATCTCTAAAGGAAAAAAGGGGACTATTGGAGTTGATATGGAAGGGCAGACTAGATGGGCCATGTGGTCTTTTCTGCCATCATGTTTCTATGTTTCTGGGTTTCAGAGGCAGCACAACAGCCCCACAACATTATGGAACCTCCACCGTATTTAACTGTAGGGAGGGTATTTTTTCCTTATAAGCTTTATTTCTTTGCCTGTAAATGCATCACTGTTCTGCATTGCCAAAGAGCTCATTTGGTTTCATCTGTCCACGGAACATTTTCCCAGAAGGATTGTGGTTTCTCAAGGTTAGCTTGGGCAACGATCAGGCATGCCTTTTTATGTCGGTCTTTGAGCAGTGAGGTTCTTCTTGGCCTTCGCCCATGAAGTCATTCTTTGTTTAGTGTGCGACATATGGTGCAGGTTGAAACCACCACTCCATATTGCTCCAGGTCAGCCTTAAGCTCTGTAGATTTGTATGTGGTGTTTTTCCAACATTTCACACTAACCTTTAAAGGCTTCTTGGATTAATTTTCCTCTTCCCACCATGTCCTAGGAGGTTCTTGACAGTTCCATGAACAGAAAACTTCTTAATAGCATTTGTGAACTGTAGAAAAAGTTATCCAAGGTCTTTGGAGATGGCCATGTACCCTTTTGAAGTTTGATATTTGATGATTCTTACCTGTAAATAGTGCCCCCTGAGTTATCCAAGTTCTAGCACCTGTTTCATTGTAAATACAGAGCAGGTTAGCCTGCACTGTATAAGCTAATGTTGTATGTAAACCGCACTGATGTTGAATAGCGTGGTATAAAAGAGACATTAAATAAATAAATAAAATAAATTATCACTTTTCTGAAGGTCTCAGGCAGCTCTCTTGTCTTCACCATTGTGAAAATGGAACAGGGAGCGAATGTGGCCATTTTAAACATTAGAGCCATCATTCATTGGTTGATTCAAGTCAAGTGAGTACTGACAATTGATTCAAGATGTGTCTAGTTTTACTACAATAAGAATGTGGTTCGTCTGTTCAAACTGATTTGAATTGGTTATAAGAGTGCCAAAAAATTACTAACAAAAAATGCCAATTACGAAGTGAGGAAAAATAACAATATCAAAAGCAAAACATCACTCCAAAAAATTGATTCATACAAAAATGAGAAAGGAAGGAGAAAAGAATCCCAGAACACTAAGAGGTCAGAATCATAGGCTCTCGATAAATATTCAGGCCGTGACTCATCCTCAGTACATCAATGACCCTGAAAAACTCCTTTCAGTGAGTTCATTTATTATTTTATATATATTTTTCACTCATATTTCTCTTCTCTGTTAACTTCATCCAATTACACAGGTACACTAAAAAAATTTTTTTTTAAACTGCCTCTAATGTTTCGATTGATTTTTACGTTTTTTGGTGCACTGAATCCAAATCTGGTAACCAATTTGCTCCATCACGTACAGATTTTTTGCTACATTGGGTTAGCAGTTTGAGGTGAACGTTTCAGATTGAGTGCGATCGAGATAAACGTTTCTTGGATGAATTCTTTATACTAATTGTTTAGTAGTTATTCAAATAAGAATAAAGAAAATTGTAACAAGGCAGCACATAAGAATAGAGTAATGTCAACAAAACACACTGTGATGGTAGCAAAATTGTCTGCACTTAAAACAGCCACATACATGTGCACAAACATTGAGCATATAAGAGCGAGGTTAGACACAAAGCAAAGCAAAGAAATGTGCAAAAAATGTTGTACAGGTATGTATGTAAGAATAGAAAACGCAAACCGCACCATTGCAATACATGAAGACAAACACCCGATGGTGTGAAAATAAAATTCTAATAAATGAGATCCGACACTGTGGTAATAACTAGCAAATTTTTATTTCAAAGTTTAGTAAAAACACGATATTTGTCAACACAGTTTAGATTTTAAAGTCATTCTTGGGTCAATCAATCTCCTGTTGGGCCCGTTTCTTCTTCCCCCGAATGCTTCTCTTGGTGCGCTGCTTGGCGTATTTTTCATCTGGGGTTTCCCGCAGCAGCAACCAGCAGAAATCAGCCATCATAGTGGTGTTCCATCTTCCTTGGTACCTTCTCTCTGTGTCCTTGATGTCCTGGTGAAACCTTTCACCTTGTTCTTCACTGTACGCCCCCAAGTTTTCGGGAAAGTAGTTCACATGGGAGTGCCAGAAATGGACTTTCAGGCTCATGTTACAGCCTTGTTCTTTGAAGGCATTGAGCATCCTGGCAACAATATCCTTATAGTTCTCATCCCGCCTGTTCCCCAAGAATTTGAGAACAACATCCTTGAAGGAATCCCAGGCTTCTTTTTCCTTCTCAGACATCGTTTCAGCGAATGCTCCATCTGAAATGAGTTTCCTTATATCAGGGCCAACAAACACTCCTTCCTTTAGCTTTGCTTCAGAAAGTCGGGGGAACTTTGAGCAAAGGTACCGAAAGCACTCACCATCTTTTGGAAGGAACTTGATGAATTGCTTAATGAGACCCAACTTAATGTGGAGAGGTGGTAATAGAATTTTATCACGAGGTACCAAGCTCTCATGAAGAACATTTTTCTCACCGGGTCTCAAATACTCCCGAATTGGCCAGTCTTTTTTCCCCCAGTGTAGGTCGCGGGCCCGGCTATCCCACAAGCAAAGGAAGCAGGGATATTTGGTGAAACCGGATTGCTGCCCTAATAGCATGGATAGAATTTTAAAGTCTCCACAAATCATCCACTTATGCTCATTATAACGAATCTTCTGAAGAATCAGGGCCAAATTCTCGTATTTTTCTTGGAGGATAACAGAGTGAGCAATAGGAACTGAAGTGAATGTGTTGCCATTATGAAGAAGAACACCTTTTATGCTGTCTTTTGACGAATCAATGAAGAGCCGCCATTCAGCAGGATCATACTTGAGTTTAAACTTTTCCATCACTCCGTATATATCGTTGCAAAATACCAAATCTTCCTCTTTGCTGAAATACTTCAAAAATTGTGTCTCGCGGTTGCGGTACCAATAAAAAGTTGTTCCTGGTGACAATAGATTTTTCTGTTTAAGCCGAGAACCTAGCAGTTGGGCAGCATCTTTTGGGAGTCCTAAACCCGGACTAAATCATTCAATTCAGCTTGAGAGAAAAGTTCAGGTTTCGGATCTGGTTCAGTTTCAAACTCGGAAGTACTGGACTCATCGGGAAAAGCCATCTGATGAGTCTCATCATGATCAGAACCGTCCACACAAATATGATCCAAAGATTTTGGTGGTTCAGGCACAGGTACTTCGTTGCTATGAGGCATAGGCCTAATTGCTGAGGGAAGGTTGGGGTAACTTATTACGTTCTTATTTTTTAAGTTGTATCCCTTCACAATGCAAGAGCAAAAATAGCAGTCACTGCTGTGGTCTCTTTGTTCACGCCACATCATAGGTATTCCGAAACAAAATGCTTGTTTTTTACCTTTCATCCATAAGCGTAGATCTTCCTCACATGTCTTGCACACTTTGTGAGGAGCCCACGGTTTGTCTTGATCGCCTAACTTCAAACCGAAATAGGCGAAATATACTTTTTTAATAAATGCAGAAATGTTCCTCTGCCGCTTTTTCACGGTATATTCCCCACAAATAAAACAAAAACTGTCCGGAGAGTTGACGCAACCTCTGGCTCTGTGAGCCATCACAAATACACAGCACTGCAAACTACAACTGTAGTGAACCACTTCGGAATAAAGCTGGATTACGACTGAGCAAACAAAAGGTAATAATGAACTTGCAAGAAACTGAAATTTGACAGGAACGTTCATGTCGCAACCACCGTGTTTGAGCGAGCGAACGAGGCGAGGCGAACAGGAAAGAACATGCGCCAGCGCGAGTACTGGTTTTAGCCCCCCGCCTCCCAATTGTCCTGTTAATGTATAAAATGAATACAAAACACTCTAAAAGATCATGAGGGAGTGTTTCTAGTTAGTTAACCATTACAACCTCTATTTTGGGCCAAGAAAATAAACTGCAGTCGGCTAAAAAGAAATTATGTGAACATTCCTTATATGGGTAAGAAATCTAATTTTGCAAGAAAACGTGATGTGATGGAACATTTTGGCTATTATTCCTGGATTCAGCACCCACAAATCTATAGGAATCAGTTGCAAAACTGGAGGCAGTTTTTTGGTAGTGTACCTGTGTTATTTGTTAACTATAAACAAGCCTTTCACCCCTCAGAGCATATTCTCCAATGACCAATCATACCATTAAACCAAGTTCTAGTAAAACATAGCTGTAGTATGGCGCAAATGCGGAGCTATTTACAGCAATCAAATGATTCCCAATACCACTTAAGATTTCTACCGAAGCATTTTGCCTAGTGTTTCCTCAGGGGTTTAGTTCTCAGATGCACAAATCATGCTGATATAAAGAGATTGGGTGCATGAATGTGAAGAGCTTTGAAAGGATATGTATAGTCTGAACAATTGTGAATGGTTTTGGAAGCCATATAGGCTGTTAACATGGCAGTTTTGAATGATGTGAAGTTCGAAATTATTCCTGCTGTGGGCACTTTAAAATTCCGATTGAGATACCGGAGTAGCGGCTTTTAAAAGAGTGTATGTGTCAGGTGTCTTTTGGTAACAATGGAAGAGCATGTATTGCCAGTAGTGTAATCCAGGAGATGGTGATCTGATGTACATAAGAACATAAGATATGCCATACTGGGTCAGACCAAGGTCCATCAAGCCCAGTATCCTGTTTCCAATAGTGGCCAATCTAGGTCATACGTAACTAGCAATTTCCCCAAAAGACACAGGTTCCATAATGCTTGTATTGGGTTAAGCATTGATATCCTGGGTCCCTTCTTAATAATGGTTTATGGACCTTTCCTCCAGGAACTTGTCCAAACCTTTTTTAAACCCAGCTACACTAACAGCCTTTACTACATCCTCCGGTAACAAATTCCAGAGTTTGATTACATGTTGAGTGAAAAAATATTTTCTTTTATTAGTCTTAAATAGTTTACCCTGTAGCTTCATTGCATGTCCCCTAGTCTTTCTATATTCTGATAATGTAAACAATCGATCTACGTTTACCCATTCCACTCCGTTCATTAATTTATAGACTTCTATCATATCTCCCCTCAGCCGTCTCTTTTCCAGGTTAAAGAGCCCTAACCTTTTTAGCCTTTCTTCATAGGAGTATCCTTCCATCCCCTTTACCATTTTGGTGACTCTTCTCTGAACCTTTTCTAATAATGCTATATCCTTTTTAAGATACGGCGAACAGAATTGCACACAATATTCAAGGTGCAGTCTCACCATGAAACGATATAGAGGCATTATAATATCTTTTGTTTTATTTTCCATTCCTTTCCTTATGATACCTAGCATTCTATTTGCTCTCTTGGCCGTCGCTGCACACTGGGCCGAGGGTTTTAACATGTTATCCACAATGGTGCCTAAAACTTTTTCCTGGGTGGTGGTTCCTAATGTAGTAGGTATGAAAAGATAGTTATGATAAATTTTAAAAAGAGAAGAATGTTTGTGCTATGTAAAGGTATATGCACTAAGGGAGGTTTCATATTGGGATGGTGATTGGGAAGTTTGAAAACAGTATTTTGAGTTTTAAGGGCCATCGGGATTGTGTGATTGTGTATTTGTAGTCTGCCAGTTCTTGCCATACAGCCTGATTCCAACCCATATGTAGATCCCCTCTGTATGTCTGGTCTGAGCCGGACATACAGAAGGGATAGTGATTCTGATCCCGCGAGGCACGTCTAGCCCCGTGGGAATAGAATCATGATCAGGCATGTACATGCAGGCCAGGACTGCAATTCAGCCCAGCCTGCACATACATGGACAGCCCAACTAACTCAGTCAGGGCTTTTAAATGGAGCCATGGCTCAATGGCATCATGTTTCCATTGCACTGTGGCTCCATTGAAAAAGTCATGATGCAGGCCGCCTCAAAAAGGGGTTTATTCCCCACAGCCTGACCTCCAATCTGGCATCCTAAGGCCAGGATTGGGTTGAAGGGAATGAATATGCCAAAGTGGTGGACATGGCATATTGTCGGGCTTCTCACATTCATTGTGAGTGGCACTTAAAAAATTCACATCCAGGGAAGTTATTCCACCTCAGAGCTGGAATAATTTCCCAGCACATGTCGCTGGCTCTGAATGTACAGGGTCAACATTAGAATCGGCCCTATACATCCAGGACCAGCGACAACCCACTGCCTGCCAAGACTCCGCGCCTGGGCCGCCCATTCCCGGCCCCCATCTAACTTAACTGCACAACCGGTGGGGAAGTTAGTCGAGGGCAGGAGCCAGCACGAATAGCAGAGATGGACATCCTATTAGGACATCCATCCCCACTATTCGTTGCTCAGAATGACCCTAATAGTCTCTGCTTATTCTAGATGGTTTGAAAAGAGATGTGTGTGTGTATACATTTGGTCAATATGCTCTGCCTTTTATCCCTTAGCATAAGAACATAAGAAATGCCATACTGGGTCAGACCAAGGTCCATCAAGCCCAGTATCCTGTTTCCAACAGTGGCCAATCCAGGTCACAAGAACCTGGCAGGTTCCCAAAGGCCACAGGTTCTACAATGCTCATCCTGTGGTAAGCAGTAGATTTCCTGGGTCCTCTTTAATAGTGGTTTATGGACCTTTCCTCCAGGAACTTGTCCAAACCTTTTTTAAATCCAGCTTTACTACATTCTCCGGTATCAAATTCCAGAGTTTAATTACGCATTGAGTGAAAAAATATTTTCTCTTATTAATCTTAAATGGGTTACATTGTAGCTTCATTATGTGTCCTCTAGCCTTTCTACTTTTTGATGGCATAAACAACTGATCTACATTAACCTGTTCCACTCCATTCCTCAATTTATAGACCTTTATCATATCTCCCCTCAGCATTCTCTTTTCCATAATTTGTGTCTGAGATCTGACCCCTTGAGGAAGCATTAAGCGAAATACCTAGGTAGATGTCTTGAGCAGTGTTGGGGATCATTTAATCACTGGAAATAGCTGCACTTTAGAAACATACTAAAGTTAGTGCTGCTAGAACTTCATTTAATGGTATAATTAATTATTGGCAAATATGCTCTGATGGGTCAAAAGCTTGTTTATAGATAACAAATAATTGGGTGAAGTTAAAAAAGAAGAGAAATATGAGTGAAAATATATATAAAATAATAAATGAACACACTGGAAGGAGTTTTTTCAGTTATTGAAGTACTAAGGATGAGTGATGGCCTGAATATTATTTATCGAGAGACTGTGATTCGGACCTCTTTTCTCCTTCCTTTCTCTTTTCTGTATGAATGAGTTTGAGCATCAAGATTTTTTTGGAGTGACGTTTTGCTTTTAATAATCATGTTCTAGCAATGTCCCAGTTTTTATACTATTTCCTATTATTTACTTTTTTAATTGGTCTTGTTTTATTTCATTCTTTTATATGTCAAATATACGTGTGTGTGTATAGTCCAAAACCATTTCATTGGCCACTTTGTTTATAGGAGATATTGGATATTAAGGGGTTGAACTACAAGGCTGCCAATAATGTTCACTACAACTGTAAAGTAGACTATGTATATCTCCTGGGATAAGTAGCAATGGAATCTGTCTATCTTTTGGGAATCTAACAAGTGATCTGTACTGACCACTGTTGGAAACAGTTTAGTGGACTTGATGGACCCAGTATGCCATATTTTATGTTCTTATGCACCTTTGAAGGGGTGGTTGAGGACAACTTCATTTCAGACAGGGGCGGCTCAAGGCAATCTGCTGCCTGGGGCAAAGAATGAGATCCCCCCCCCCCCCCTTAGAGGCTTTTTCAGAACTCCAATCAGGGACTGAACCAAACCAAAAAGCCAATTAGATTATATGGAGTGGAGGAGTGGCCTAGTAGTTGGGGCAAGGTATTTCAGGCTGGAAGGTCAGGGGTTCAAATCCCACTAGAGAACAGCAACCTTGGGCTGGATGGACTGGGGTTTCTAGTCCCGCAGGTGCTCCTTGTGGTCTTGGGCAAGCCACTTAACCCTCCATAGCCCATGTTCCCTGTAAAATAGTTATCTCCAAGTTATAATGCCCTGTTCAATGTAATTTCAGTTTGTTTAATGTAAACCGCACTGATGCAGAATAGCACAGTATATAAGAGGATGTAAGTAAATATGGAGGGAATACAAGATGTTTGCACACAGGTCCATACCAAGCTGAAATCACATCCTGTGCAACTTGCAGCTCAGGTGCATGCCCCCCTCTCCCACCATACTTCCATCCAACGCTGCCTGATCTTTCCCTGCTGCCACCCTCTGTTTTTTTCACGGCTGCACCAGCAGCTGGTAAAGAGCAGGCAGCACTGGATGGAGGTATGGGGGGGGGGGAGGAGGGGGCATGAGCCCGATCTGAAAGGCGCCGGCACATTAAGCAGATCTGTCCCTCCCTGCTCTGACATCGCATCAGAGGAGGGAAGGACCAGACCTGCTTAAAGTGCTGCAAAAAGGCTTGGGGGTGCATTCCGGCTGCCTGCTATTGTCCTACCAGCAGCAGCAGGGCAACAGCAGACAGCCGAAATGCGCCCCCAAGCCTCTGCGCCTGTGCAGCTGCACCGCTTGCACAGGGCTAGGTACGGTCCCATTTGCACACCAAGGAACTAAAAGACAGCATGAACCAACAGCACAGTTTATAAAACTAAATTATAACTCATTTTTATTTTGTTGCTATAAACTGCGTTATGGTTCTTGCTTTTTCTTTTTCAACATATATTTTGCATTTACAGTGGGTGCAGAGCAGAACCAGGACATTCACCTACAGAACTCAATATTTAAAAAAAAAAAATCTGATTCTGATCATCTCACTAACAACAACAACCACTATTCTCCAGCCAGGCATATTGTGAACTAATACAAACCCCTACAACAAAGAGCAAACCTAACATACCATACCATATCAGCACAAACTTCCAAAACTCACATAAGGAGCCCATCCAAAAAAAGCATCACTGTAAATACTACAGTGGGCCCTATTTGAAAAGCTGAACAAGTCAATTAATACTGTACAGTATAGATCTTTATGTACAAACTCCATGTTAACAGAACACCTGGCCTCAGTCACACATGCACAACATCGACCCTCACCAAGTAGACAATAAGTAACCACAGTCTAAAGTAAAAGTAAAAATATATAGACAAAATTTAAATTGAAACCGCAAGAAGCAAGAGTCCACATGCAGTGCAACATCAGATAAATAAGAGATGCAGTTCCCCAATACCTTGTAAAATATAAAGATAGCACAAAGTCCAATCACTAAAATTAAATAAAATTATTTTTTCTACCTTTGTTGTCTGACCATTTTATTCCTCTGATCATGCTGGTCCCGATCTGAGGCTTCTGCTTTCCTGTCTTTTCTTAGCTCTCTTTCTGTGGTCTATGGTCCATCTGCCATTTCTTATTTCTTCTTTTGTTTTCTTCGCTTCCTTCCCTCAGCCCATTTCCAGTTCCAGTAACCCTCCACAGTATCAGCCCCCATTCCAGTCCTTTCCTCCCAGTACCTTCCAATGTCAATCACCTTGAATTCCCATGACTGCAACTGGTGTCCATTCCCTTCCAGTACCCCTCCTTCCCCACTATCCGGCTCCTTCAAGTCCAAATACCATCCCAGGTATCAGCTTACGTCCACTCTCAGTGCCACCCCCCCCCCCCAGTCAGTCCCTTCCAGTCACTCTACTCTCTGTCCATCCTCCATCCAGTGCCATTTGCACGTCAGCTCCCTTCCGGTCTCCTCCCCATTACCCAGACACCTACCACTCCCATACATAAGTGTCAGCTCGCTTCCAGTACCCCTTCAGTACATCTCAGGTGTCAGCTCCATTCCAGCCCCCTCCTTCCCCTGCCATATCAGCTCCTTTCCTGCCCCCTCCTTCCCCGGCAGACCCTCTCAGTATCCGCTCCCTTCCAGACCTAGTCTCCCATCCCCCCGCATCAGCCAGCCCATTTGTAGCCCTAGCCCCCAGTTTTCTTCCAGGGCCAGCAGCACTCTCCTCCCCTCCACCATTAGCCCATTTCCAGTCCTATTCCCCTTATCAGACCACTCCAGTTCTAGCCCCCCAATCAGCCCATTACCAGTCCTAACCCCCCCCAATAAGTTCATTTCTAGTCCTAGTCCCCCAATCAACCCATTTCTGTTCTAGCCCCCCTAATCAGCCAATTTCCAGTCCTAACCCCACCAATCAGTCCATTTCCAGGACTAACGACATCAATCAGCCCATTACCAGTTCTAGCCCTCCTCCCGATCAGCCTATTTCTATTCTTAATCCCCCATCAGCCCATTTCCAGTTCTAACTCCCCATAAGCCCATTTCCAGTCCTAGCCCTCCCCCCGATCAGCCTATTTCCATTCTTAACCCCCATCAGCCCATTTAAAGTTCTAACCCCCCTGATAGCCCATTACCACTCCTAACCCCCTCCCTATCAGCCTATTTCTATTCTTAACCCCCCATCAGCCCATTTCCAGTTCTAACCCCTCCCCCGATAGCCCATTACCAGTCCTAGCCCCCCTCCCGATCAGCTTATCTCTATTCTTAACCCTCCTCAGCCCATTTCCAGTTCTAACCCCCCGCATCAGCCCATTTCCAGTCCTGGCCCTCCCCCCATCAGCCCTTTACTATTTCCTGTGCTACCCCCCCCCCCCCCCCCACCATCCTAGCCCAGCCCAGCCTAGCCTGTCCTTCTAAAGAACTTGAAGAAAAACAACAACAAAAAAAGGTTGCAGAAGCTGCTGCCGCTGCCGCAGCAGTAGCCAGAAGTGCCCCACGGCCGCCGCTTCCCCAGAAGAGCCCTGACAGCTGTCACTCATTTTCTCACCCATCCGCCAGCTCAGCTTTGCAGAGCCATGTGAAGGGGGAGTGTTTCCTTTTCCCGCAGTTCTGTTAAAGCTGAGCCTGCCGGCGATGATGGGAACAGCGCCGGTGGGCTCAGCTTTAACAGAGCCGCGGGAAAGGGAAACACTCTCCCTTTGTGTGGCTCTGCAAAGCTGAGCCAATGCGGGCGGAGGAGGTGGGAAATGAGTGACAGTTGTCAGGGCTCTTCCGGGGAAGCAGCAGCTATGGGGAACTTTGGGCTGCTGCTGCTGCTGCTGCTGCGGCAGCGGCAGCAACTTCTGCAACCTTATTTTCATTTTATTTTATTTTTTTGAAGGCCGAGTGAGGTGGTCTTTTTGGGGGCAATTTTTGCTGCCCCCAAAAAGTTGCTGCCTGAGGCTACCACCTCATTTGGCCTCATTATAGAGCTGCCCCTGATTTCAGACCTTTTTGGGTGTTCAGAAGATGACTCTACAGTAAGTCCAGAAATCTCCAAAAAGATTTTTGGCATTTTATCAAATTTCTGGAGCTGTTCTTTGCACCTGGACTATTGAAACCATTGCCAGTGAGGTGGATAGGATTTCAGCTAGAGAGGATCTACTGGAATGCACAGTAACTTCCAAAATACATCCTCACTGAAAATAAATAGCAAAATAGCATAAATTAAAAGAACCAGCAGAAAGTAACACAAGAGTCTCTATATTAGCTTGAACTAGTTGTGCTTGAGTTATCCAGATCTCAATTTTTTCAATCATAGGTTGCAAAACAGTGTGACAAGGCGGTGGCAAAAGCTAGAAGGATGCTGTGTTGCATACAGAGAAGAATTACCAGCAGAAAGGAAGAGGTACTAATGCCACTGTACAAGTTGCCGGTGAGGCCTCAACTGGAATATTGTGTTCAGTTTTGGAGACCATATCTTTCAAAGGATATAAAAAGACTGGAAATGATTCAAAGGAAGGAGATCGAAATGATTTGGAGCCTGCGCCAGAAGACATATGAGAAGAGACTTGAATAGCTTTAATGTCGGATACCAACTCTATGCGGATGATATAATGATCTTCACCCCCTTCAACACCACCTCCCCTGACTACTCCACTCTTGCCTCCTGCTTCACAGAAGTCACCACATGGCTACAGATGCACAATCTCACAATCAACTTCAGCAAAACAGAGCTCCTTCACATCTCCAGAGATTCTAGCGTCAACCCCCCACAGAACATCAAACTGGGCGACACCGAAATTCAAGTCAAACCTATAACCTTGGACCACCTCTTGAATTTCCAGCCCCAAATCCGAAACACCACCAAAAATATCTACTACAAAATCAGAACTCTGTGGAGGAGTAGCCTAGTGGTAGAGCAACTGCCTAGTACACAAAATCAGAACTCTTTGCAACCTCTGCCCTCTTCTACCCTATGATAGCTTCCACACAGTCTGTCAAGCCTCCATCACCCCTCTCATTGACTACTGAAACTCCATTCTACAAGGACTACCTAAGACCACCCTCACCCCCCCCCCTACAGCTGGCCCAAAACACAGTTGCATGTCTCATTGCTGGAGCAACCAGGCATTCCCACATCACACCCATATTGACATTCCTACACTGGCTGCCAGTTGCATCCCACATCAGGTTTAAGACCATTGTCCTCACACACAAAGCCCTTTTCAACACTATGGTAGAACGGCTACAACTACTAATTGAGCGCCCCAACAACAGCAGACTCTGGTGCCAAAACACAGCAAATCTCCTCCCTGTTCCTGCACAGAGCTCCAAGAAACCTCAACACACCTGCACAAGAGCCTTCCAATTCTACGCCCCTACCAACTGGAACAAACTACCCCCCACCATACGGGCCCTCCAATCCCACACCCTCTTCAAAAAACATCTCAAGACTTTTCTTTTTGAAGAACACTTCAACGCATCCACTGCCACAAATCCCCCACAAGATTATACCCTGCGCCTCCTCACCACTTCCACCACTCACCTCCCCAACCCCCCTGCACCACCCCTCACCATTACCCACCCATTTCCCCCCACTCTCCTTCACACAGCTCTTCTCCCAAGTAGGAAAACTCAACGCCTTACCACATAGCCTCCAGGCCATCTGTAAATATTTGCTGTTGTTCTTTTGTTCATTGAAACACTGTATTATTCATTCCAAAGTTACCTGTACATAGTTCCAACTGTTCCATGTAAACGTTCCTTCTTGTTCAATGTAAACCATTTTGCCTTGCAGAAAAACTGTATATAAAACCAGTTAAATAAATAAATAAACAAAAAATAAATAAATATGTACACTCTGGAGGAGAGGAGGGACGGGGGGATATGATTCAGACCTTTAAATACTTAAAGAGTATTAATGAACAAATACATCTCTTCCAAAGACATGGAGCTGTAAAACCTAAACTGAATGTCAGGAAATACTTTTTCACTGAAAGGGTGGTGGATGCTTGGAATGCCCTCCATATAGAAGTGGTGGGGGCAAATACAGTGACAGAATTCAAAAGGGCATGGGACAAACACAATGGATCCATTTATAGCTACAGGATAAAATCAAACTAAAGATAACTATTTCTTATATCTCAACAAATAGGGGTGACCTGCACAGAGTGGTAGGTGTACCTACTTTTGCCGCCTTGCTGGGCAGACTAGATAGACTATAATTGTCTTTATCTGCCATCGTATACTATGTTGCTATATATAGGTCCTATCATGCAATCTTTAAATGGTTTCTCAAAATTTCCTTTACGGCATTTTCGGAGGAATTTTTTACCTGTTTCAAAAACAGTGCAAGAATCACAGAACCAGCTCCAGTCAGCAGGATGGGCATTCCACACAACATTTGAAAGTTCAAGAATGCTGTCCACAGACATGTGTTCTTATCTTTATGAATGTCCTTTGTGGATTGGGTGGTTTTGAATATGCTTTGTGTGGAATGTTCAGTCAGCCAATCTCTTTGCATAGGAAGTTCTTCTCTTTTGCTTTTGGGTTAATAGTAGCCTCTTCTCCACCTTATAATTGTTTCAAAGCTAGTTGAGACTTGGGGAGAAACACAACTAAAATGTGTGCAGTCAGCTTGGTTGTCGTCAGAACATAAGAACATAAGATATGCCATACTGGGTCAGACCAAGGTCCATCAAGCCCAGTATCCTGTTTCCAACAGTGGCCAATCTAGGTCATACGTAACTAGCAGTTTCCCCAAAAGACACAGGTAACCAAAGCAGCTCGGACCCGGTGGTACCCTGATCCTCCCCCTCCCCAACCCTTCCTTCCCCATTCTCCCTTTCACACCCAATAATCAGTCCAGACAATAACTTGGCTCAAAATGGTCGCAGCTTTTATTAACCAAATTATAACATTCCCAACATTGTTTAATCATACAACCATTATATAACAAACCCCGAGTAGGATGAGCCCTCACCCGCCATATTACTAGCAAGGTGAACTCATTCCACTCCCGCCGCGGCCGAGCCAGCGGCAAAGCCAACCCCCCCCCCTTTCCCTGGCCTCGCCATATTACTAGCAAAGACCGGCAGGGGTCATCCGGGTTGGGGGCCCCCGCTCCCGCCCCAATTCCAGCTTAAGGCTCCGGACCCCGGAAACCTCCGGGATCCCGCCCCCCCACCCGCTGCGACAACCCAACCACAAACCCACCATACCAAGGGCGGGTGGGTGGGACGACGGTCCCTCTCTCCTTGCTACCGGTCCAAGAGAGACCGCCGCCGCCGCGCGCCACCCTTTAACAACCCCCCCCTCTGCCCTTGCCTTGCTCATTGGCTCGCCCCAACTCCTCCTCGGGGCGAGCCAATAGGTTTGAATCGCGCCCGCGAGGGCCCTCCCCTCCTCAACCGTGGGCAGGGTCCCCGCACCGGGCCGCGCGCCTGGTTATCTTCGGCCGGGGGACCCTGCCCCGCGGCCTCGCCATTCTGCAATGCTTGTACTAGGTCAAGCATTGATAGACTGGGTCCCTTCTTAATAATGGTTTATGGACATTTCCTCCAGGAACTTGTCCAAACCTTTTTTAAACCCAGCTACACTAACAGCCTTTACTACATCCTCCAGTAACAAATTCCAGAGTTTGATTACACGTTGAGCGAAAAAATATTTTCTTTTATTAGTCTTAAATAGTTTACCCTGTAGCTTTCACTACATGTCCCCTAGTCTTCCTATATTCTGATAACGTAAACAGTCGATCTACGTTTACCCGTTCCACTCCGTTCATTAATTTATAGACTTCTATCATATCTCCCCTCAGCCGTCTCTTTTCCAGGTTAAAGAGCCCTAACCTTTTTAGCCTTTCTTCATAGGAGTATCCTTCCATCCCCTTTACCATTTTGGTGGCTCTTCTCTGAACCTTTTCTAATAACGCTATATCCTTTTTATTTTTATGCATCTCACTGATTCACTCCTAATCTCTTTTACTCCCTTTCTTTTCTTTTGAGTTTGTTTATGTAGCAGTTTTTTTACTCTTAATTAATGACCAGTGTCCATGGCACATTCTTCTGGTCCTCCTCATTTCTCTCCTCCTTTTTCTCCAGATTTTACTTGTGTTTTCATTGTTTCATAGTTTTGCATTTATATTGGTTTTATAGTATATGTATTTTTAGTTTTGCTTTTTTCATATTGATGCAGTTGATATCATTATCCGTTATTTATTTATTGCAACATATTTATTTTACCAATGGTTCATCACATTATAACTATTTATGTATATATTGTTTTATTCATTATGATGAAATGTATTTTATTAACTTTTTTTGTGTTTATTGTATTATTATACACGTTTTATTTGTTGTGGTTTTATTTAACATTTTTCCAAACCATCTGCTCTTGGGCGACTGTCAGCTTTCCCCTATTATCTAGTTTAAAAGCTGCTCTATCTCCTTTTTAAAGGTTAATGCCAGCAGCCTGGTTCCATCCCGGTTAAGGTGAAGCCCATCCCTTCGGAAGAGCCCCTCCTTTCCCCAGAATGTACCCCAGTTCCTAACAAATCCAAACCCCCCCATCTCTGCACCATTGTCTCATCCACGCATTGAGACTCCGGAGCTCTGCCTGCCTTTTGGGTCCTGCACGTGGAACAGGAAGCATTTCGGAAAACGCTACCCTGGAAGTTCTGGATTTCAACTTCCTACCTAAAAGCCTAATTTAGCCTCCAGAACCTCCCTACCACATTTTCCTATGTCATTGGTACCGACATGTACCAAGACAGCAGACTCCTCCCCAGCACTATCTAAGACCTTATCTAGGTGGCGCGTGAGGTCCGCTACCTTCGCACCAGGCAGGCATGTTACCAGGCGATTCTCATGTCCACCAGCCACCCAGCTATCTACATGCCTAATGATCGAATCACCAACTATAACGGCTGTCCTAACCCTTCCCTCATGGGCACATGGCCCTGGAGAAACTTCCTCGGTGCGTGAGGGTTTTACATCACCTAGAGAACAGGTCCTAATTACAGGATCACTTCCGGCCACACCAGGGTGATGCTCTCCTGTCACGTGACCTCTCTCCTCCATGGAAACAGGGATGCTGCCAGACTGGAGGTAGGACTTCAGGACTATATCCCTGTAGGTCTCGTCTATGTACCTCTCTGTCTTTCTTATGTTTTCCAAGTCTGCTACTCTAGCCTCTAGAGAACGGACTCGTTCCCTGAGAGCAAAGAGCTCCTTGCACCTAGTGCTCACGTAAGACCTCTCACCAACTGGGAGAAAATCATACATGTGACAAGCAGATTAAATGTTTAGAGCAGGTACTGAAATTCTGGATCTGTCTCCCATACTGCGAGCAAGGGTGGAATCCTGACTTTGATCAAGACATTCCACAGAAACCAAAATAACAAACTAAAATAACAAAATCATCTTTTTTTCTTTTTAGGAAGAACAATGAAAAGCAATGTCAGCAAAACTCACAGAGGTTAAACCTCTTGATAATAACTGAGCATTGTTTTCAGTTCCATTCAGCAGAGCTGAAAAATCAAAACTGAGGAGACTGTTGTACATGGGAAGGGCAGTAAACATTTGGAACTCTGGGTTCTGGGAAAGCTGGTCAGTCCCTGTGGCCTGTGATTACATCACCCACATTTGTGCTTGACCTCTTCCTGTTTATTTACAGAAAAGAAAGAACATAATTTTTGTGTAGTTTATTGAAATTTTTTAATGATAAATTACATTCGATTGCATTTTATTTATATTATTTCTCAGATTTTTTTGTGCTAACAGCTGCCCATCCAAGAAAAACATTCTTCCCCATGTATCATCTTCGGCATTGCAAAGTTCCCCCTTTTTCCCCCAGGCAATGTCCTTTGAAGTTTCCATTCCACCTACCCCAGGCCTGTTCACTTTCCAGCACTTAATAATTTCTCAGTTTCTTCCATCTCTATACACTAGCATGTCAGACCTCGTGCCCAATGGCATATTGGAATCTTTCATATCCTTTTGCGTAAATGTGCTGATGCCTCAGATTCCTAAGCTCAGGAGCCAATTTACATGTAGCAGGGCTTCAGACCTCCTTCAGCTTTTGATACCTCAGTGGGTAAATATCTTTATCCACTCACTTGCTGGTGTCTCAGTTCACCAATATTCATAAGTTTTACCACACCAGGTCAGACCAATGGTCCATCATGTCCAGTATTCGAACAGTGGCCATTCCAAGTTACAAGTACTTGGTAGGATCCCAAAAGCTAGAGAGATGTTGCTTATCCCAGTCAACATTCCAACTAAGGAAGGCTCTTCAAAGTATGTTTCTGTGAACATTTGGGCCTCTAAAGTAACTTAGGGCCCAATATTCAAAGGCATTTACACGGTTTACAGACCTATAAACTGTGTAAATGCCCCTAAGTGGGATATTCAGCGGCACTAACACGATTAGTGCCCCTGAATATCCACAGGTATTGCTGCTATACATCCCAATGCTAACCAGTTAGCACTGGGGCATGTTGGATGTGTTCCGTGGGCGATACCTTGGGGATAACTGGTCAGTGGCGATATTCAGCAATTATCTGGTTATCCTTCATCGTCGAAAGTAAGACGCATCAAAAGCTGGACTAACTTTTGCCACCAAGGCTAATCGGACAGTGTCTGAATATCACCGCTGCCCGGTTAGCTCCCTACTTCTGCAGCTGACCTGGATATTCAATGCTGGTTATCAGATATGACCCCGGCATTGAATATCCGGCTTTAGTGTTTAGCGGCTATGGCTAGGCAGTATAATCATAATTCTTAATTCTTGATAAACCCAAGAACTTGTAGACACGTTTGAAAGTTAGATTGGCACCCAGCTGATGGATGTAGTCTGTCTTAATAATATGATACCAATCCAGGATGTAGGCATAGGCAACTGCCTAGGGTGTCATATTCTGAAGGCAGCACAAAGAGGAGCCTGATTCTATTTCTTTTAAGACCATGTTCTATGATCTCTGTGGAAGAAACGTCTTCTCATTGCTCTATGGTCCTGCCTAAGGGTGCCAACATTGTAAATCCAACCTTGGATTGTTTTCAATTGTGTAGGTTCTTTATTTTTGTGTTAATCATACAGCTAAGTCACATTTTTCCCTTACTGGAAAAATCACTACTGGAATTTACAAGCTGATACCTTATTGCTATAACTACATGGCTTTATTTATGATTCACTGCACTAGCACATCTGAAGCCACTACCTCAGATCAGAGCAATGATGACTGCATTCCCTTGTTCCCTTGAAAGTGGTTTCAAAACTTGTTTTCATGTAGATCACTAGATACAAATAATCTGCTTTACTGCAAGTTTGCCTTTTGCAGACATAGAGCTGAATTGCCTATGCATGATCAGTAAATCAGTATAATCCCCATACATTTATTTTATAATAGAAACCAGTCTATCTTTTTACTTGCAGTCGCAGTAAGGACATCTCTTTCAATCCTTCAGATACTGCTGCCAACCGATGCTTACTCAGTTTCTGGCCAAAACATTTTGTGTCACTTCTGTTGTGGAAGCAAGAGAAGCCTAGTTTGATTTAAATTGCTGATTAGAATAAACCCGCCCTATCCTTACTCCCATTGGCTTTTACTGTCTTTATTTATATGTATGAACAGAAATGAGAGAATGTAGTTGGTCCAGATGCCTCTGCCCCAGCCGAAGGGGGGTGTTTGGCTCCCCTAAGGAGGACCAGCTTGATTTGCCGTTCATTGTCTGCTGAGAGAGGGAAGGGGGGACCAACGGTTTCCTGAGAGCAAAACAAACCTAGAATTTCACCCAGACTCAAGACTGATATCAGTTGTGGAGGATACTGCATTTGGTCTCTCATAAGCATTTTGTGCTTTGAGCTGAAGTTTTAGGAGAGGAAGGCATCCATGTGCTATTTCTGTCCAGTGATGCAGGAGGATTCCTTCATTCTCTCTTCCTCTCTGCAGTGATTGCACTGTGGGTAGGAATCCGTGTGTGAGAAGGGTTCTTTTAGGATTTTGTTTTTTATATGTTTTAATTTTGAGAAAGAAGAGATTGGATATTGGGAGGGGGTTACATCGGTCCTTGTGAATTGTTGATACCTGCTAGATGCATGGACTTGAATTGAATTTGAATGTATAGAGAGGCTGAGGAGTGTTTGCCACAGCTGGGATGCCACGCTTTGACAGATTCTAACTGCAATGGTAAGTCATGGTGCAATAGTGTAAACCTGCTACATTCCGCTGTACTTCCCTTCTGTTCATGACACCTCCTGTTTAGCATAATGAAGAGCAATTCTCTGATGAATGATGTGTTACTAGAGAACTGTCTTTACAGTTCACTGGAACATCCGCAAAGGAACAGACACAGAATTATAAAAGCTGCAAAATTCTAGCCATCTTACTGCTGTGTTTATTGCAGAAGTATCCAGATCTCTTTAGTCCTTTCCCCCCTCCTACCCCCCACACATAATTTGCTCCATTCATCAGCATTTGCAAGGTTTAGATGCTGCTGCATTATGGTTTGTTCTATTTGTCCCCAAAAGAAGACGAGCACTGGGCTGCAGCTAGGGGATACGGATCCTACTGCAAAATCCTTGGCATGGGAAGCATGGGAGCATTTTGGCATGGGAAGCACGTATAGCAAAATGGAATATGGCTGGAAAATATGATCTAATGGCTAACAATTTGATGCTACAGTTGCATGTTTGTCCCAATTTGGTAGTTCTAATTCTGCATGCACCTGCTGCAAGAACTCGATGCATCAATGAATCAGGCATTTTCCAATACTGGTTAAACACTGTGATTAAGGGAGTCCTGATAAGCTTCTCTTGTTTTCATTGCATAAAATTCATTGTCAACATCTAAGCGGTAAACTTACATTTCTACCCCAACCTGTCTGGAACTGCATACAAATAAAATTACTGTGACAGTCCTCCACACGTTGCAGCTGCTAAAGTGCAAAGGAAATCAGCATATAGCTGTCATCTCAAAACTGCACTAGAAAGACAGCAGCACTGAGCTTACCATTAAGTGTAGAAAAATGGCAAGCCACACGCTTATTGCTGGGAAAGGGGTCCTGGCTTGAGGGTGATAGAATATCTTGCATATGCGTAGCAATGCCATTGCATCTTTGGGGTATGTTTACTAAAGCGCAGTCGGCTTTTACAGCTACCGCTAGGCATTACCTACAAAAGCGCCATGGTAGCTGCAAAAGTCGCACGTTATCTGTTAGGGGGCGTGCACAACATTCACCCAGCAGATAAACTAGCAAACACGCAGCGATCGTGGTGAGACATCTTCGCTGATATAGCTAACGCCACTCATAGAGGTGGTGTTAGCTGCTTACATGATGTCTGCAAAATGTGTGATTACTACACGCTATCAATGACCAAGGTGACCGCATATTACAGGCACACCCATTCTCCGCCTACACCCCTGCCCACTTGCACTGATAACAGCCGAAATGCAGCTACCGTGGAAAATTGCCTGCGGTAGCAGCATTTGTCCCACGTTAGCTGTCACCATGGCGCAATTCTCCCACATTAGCACCACGATGAAAATTAATGCCTTTTAGAAGACAAATCCCTTTTTGTCTTGGGCAAAAAAATGAAAACAGATGCCTCGGCAATTCTTGGAATGGCAGGTACAAATCTGCACAATGAATATGAAAAGGAAACTTCAGCCACTGTAGCAATATTTTTGCTCTCACTCTATAGTGATTAAAATTATTTCAACACAGACTTATTTGCATTTTTACAAACTTTGCAGAACCCAAGATTTTTCTTAATAGTCTTTTGATCTTGTATTATTTTTTGATATTTTTTATTGACTTGTTTTTTTTGGGTGGGAGATAGGAATCTATCTATTTCTTTATACGTTTTGAAACAGTGTTTGTACACTTTAATGAATGTCAGTATAATTCCCCCCCCCCCAAGTTATGTTTTTTTTTTCAGATTACTGAAGCAGAATTCCATATAGCAACTTAAAATCAGATTGTGAATGATAGAAAGCAAAACGGCCTTTCTTCATGTATGATCTAATAATGAACAAAAAAGGTTCTCTAAATATGTGTCCATGGTGGAGAAAGAAATTCATATATTTCAAACTGTCAGGATCTGTGGAGAGTTGCTTTGAAATGAATGGACCCTTGTTTTGATGAGTTACACACAACTGCAACCAAAGCCACCTGATGCCTATTCAAGTTTATTTGGAGATTCAATAGTTACATTCCCCATGTCCCATGCATTTTATGGACTTCCATTTTGAGTCTATGCTTGCAGTAATGGCGGGTTCTTCCCTATAGTATGTGGCATTTATTAATTCTTTTAGGTACATCTCACCACTTTGATTTAAACGGTGTAGTGATTTTCTTTACCTGTTTTAGTGTAAGCAAATCAGAGTTTAAGGTAGAAAGGTGACATATAAATATAATAAATCAGTGGTTCCCAATCTGTGGTCCATTATAGAGGGTCTGCAGCACGCAGAATATCGCTGCTGCCCAGTTATCACAAAGGGGTGAAAGTCAGGGTAGCAAAGGCTAGCCTAACTTTCACCACAGAAGCTAACCATATTGCCGCTTCCCAGTAAGCTTCATCGCTGTCTGGGCGATCCAGATATTAAATACTGGGACCCAGATATGGTCCTGACTTTGAATATCTGGGACTCATATCCAGTAGCAGCAGCTAGCCACCATGTCTGAATATCAGGCCCGGGCCCTATATATATATCTATATCTATATATATATCTATATATATATATATATATAGTTAAATAAATAAATAAAACACATTTTTACAGGATTGTCATGGGAGAGAGTGGTGCTGTGATGATCATGACTGTTGAGTTTATCAAACTTTTGGGGAAGGGGTCATAAGACTGATGACCTTTCCCTGTCCCTGTCCTTTCCCTTTGCTGTCCTTACACTCTCGTCATCCAACAGTGACTCCTATAAATAAGAAGGGTATGGGGGGGAGTGAGGGGGAGAGAGGAAATAAAGGGAAGTAAGTATCAATATAAAAATAATGGAATTGCAGTCACTCTCTACAAAATGGAGCTGTACCAGTTTCTTATTTGAGAAGTAAATGCATGTCTCTGTGTTAGAAAATAAGTGTGATCCTACAACAGAGAGAGACTGCAAACTAGTCAGTAGCATATGGCTGAGTCTCTGTCCTTTCCACTAACTGAGGGAGGAGGGGAGAGGGAGAGAAACTGGGGGACAGATTCTAGAAAAGGAGAAGAGAGATTGAATGGTGGGGAAGGCAGAAAGATTGACTAGGAAGATACATAGAACTGCAAAAATAACCATGGTGAAAAAAAGGCGCATCTGCTGTTCTTGCACCAAAGTGTCTAGGGTAAATGAAGTTTTCATTAGTGTCTGAGAAACATTTGCTACCTAGACAACATAAAGTGCCAAATGATTAACTGCATAATTTTAAAAAATACTCTCCATCATCAGTACTGCTATTTGAATTGTCAGCTGAAACAGGGTCAGTCTTTAGCACAATTCTATCCACATAGTAACTGGGCATTTTTATTCTTGGTATGCAAGATGATCAGCTGAAGAAAGTGCCACGTTTATTAATGAGAGCTGGCATATCTGCTTGCGATAGATAGAGTACTCTAATATGCCCTACAGGAATCCCAGTGCATTGATAAATTAATGTTTGTCAGCAGAGGTAGTTTCTAATGAGCAGGGCACACAAACACACACACAAGCACCCACAAAGCTATTTGAACTAAAAAGTAATGTCCCTTCCCTTGTGATTTGAACTGAAAGTAAATCAAGTTCTGCAGTGCATTTCAAGTGATAGAATTGTTTGCTTAGGAAACTAGAATGGAGACCAAATGTTGAGTGCTGCAGCTCAGGACAGCAGTGAAATGACTTTTACATTTTTAGGAAGACATGAACCTGCTCAGCTGATGTTGCTGCCTGGATGTCTCACTGCCATCTGAAATTGAACATGGCTAAAACAGAGCTCCTTAGCTTTTCCTCTAAAGCCACCTTCCCCCTTCCTTCTTTCTCTCTCTCTGTGGATAATACTCTACTTCTCCCTGTTTTCTCAGCTCGAACCTTGGGGTCATCTTTGACTTTTCTCACTCCTTCTGCGAACACATCCAACAGAGAGCTAAAACCATCCATTTCTTCCTCTATAACATCAGTGAAATTCATCCCATCCTTTCTGAACACATACTAAGACCCTTATTCACTCTCTAGTCACCTCCCTTATCAACTATTGCAACCTACTGCTTTCTGGTTCTCCCTCAAAATCATCTCTCTTCCCTTCAGTCTGTTCAAAGCTCAGCCTCCCAGCTAAACTGCCACCAGTCTCGCTATGCTCACATAACCCCTCTTCTCAAGCCACTTCACTGACTTCCTATCCATTGCTACATTCAATTAAAACTTCTCCTATTTATTTAGAAGTGCATTCATTCTGAAGCTCCTTGCTACCTTTCCTTTCTTAATTGCTCCTTCCACCCTCCTCGGGATCTCCACACCTCTGGCAGATCCCGTTTATCTGTGCCCTTTTCTGCCACCACCAACTCCAGACTTTCTCATTCTATCCTGCTGCTCCATATGCTTGGAACAAACTACCCAAGTTAGAATGCCAGGCTCCTTCTCTAGCCCTATTCTCTGGCCCTCATGCTGAAAACCCACCTCGTCATGGATGTGTTTAGATCCTGATCTCCTTATTCTACTGCTTATCGCCTATCCGTATCTTGTCACTCCCCTTGAATTACCCTAGCCCCCAGTTGTTGTTGTGTGGTCTTTCTTAATTAGATTGTACTGTAAGCTCTGATGAGCAGGGACTCTCTCTTATTTGTACATGCACAGAACTGCATACGTCTTGTAGCACTATACAAATAATAAATAGTGGTGGTAGGATGAGAGGGTAACCTACATAGAGTGACAGTTATGAGCCTAAATAAAGCTATGGAGGAGTGGTATGCACAGACCAGCAGTCATAATCTTAAACCAAGGCCTGGGTGGTGGGCTGACCAAAGTATGAATATCAAAGTCATGTCATCTAAACTTTTAAATAAACCTTATAGTAGGTGTGATCTCCTCTAATACCAACTGATTTGTTCTTTGGACAATCCATGGGAAACACAATATTCTTTGCCAGCCCCATAATTAAAAGGCATCAGTTTTCTCCCTGTCTATCTTCTTCACTGTCCAACCTTTGCATCTATATGACATTGAAAATACCATAGCTTGGACAAGTCAAATCTTTGTATGCAGAGATACATCAGTACACTTGAGAACCTTGTCCAGGTCCTTCATTGTTATTCTGCCAAGAGCAATGTATCATCGGATTTCTTGAGTGCTTGTTGTTTCTTTATTGATTATTGATCCAAGCAGCTTAAAATTGTCTACTATTTCTATTTCTTCTCTATCAAGGATGGCATGATTGATTTTGCCATTGTCAGGATCTTTATCTTCTTCATGTTAAGGGGCAGGTCCATTTTAAGACTTGCGGGGGGGGGGGGGATATTTATCAGTGGGAGCTAGTACTGATAAAGTTGCTAGATGCCATCACTGAACTTTAGACCCAGATATTCAATGCTAGAGACATATCTGGCCACCGGCATTGAATATAGGGGTTGGCCGTATAGCAGCAAAACTAACTGGGTGGCGGCAATATTCAGCCGCTGCCCAGTTAGCTTCAGCTGTGAAAGTTAGGCCAGCTTCTCTGGTATGTAACTCTCACCATGACTAAACTGAATTAAGACAAAATTCCACATACATCAAAAAATCATCTAATGAAGAAGAAATAAGGACAAACTGTATATTATTGGCATACACTCGAAATTCAACATCCAAACTCTTGATTTTTTTTTATTGGGGCGATATAGAGATTAAACAGTATAGCCAACAGTGCAGTATCCTGAATCACCCCTGCCTGAATACATTTCCAAGATGACACTTGTGCTGATGATTGAACTTGAATAAATGTATCAAGCAAATATGATGTAAACCAAGAAAGTACCTTACCTTGTATCCCCAACTCACAAAGCCTAATTAGAAGTAGAGTGATCAAGCAACATTAGTAGGAAAGATTTGCCATGATCAAAGCCAGTAAGAAATTCTTCAGTAAGCGTCAACAGCAATGTTTCAGTCCCATGATTAGGACAAAATCTAAACTGCAATTCAGACAATAAATTATATTTATCTATGAAACTCTATAATTGTAAGGGCACCTAGTTCTCTAAAACTTTAGCTAAACACAAAAGAGAAGAGATAGGAGGATAGTTCAGTGGGTCCAATTTGTCCATAAATGATCCTGGGGTTCTCAACCCTGTCCTCGGGACCCCACTAGCCAGTCGGGTTTTCAGGCTATCCACAATGAAAATGAATGAGATATATATGCATTAGAAATAGCCTGCCAAACTGACTGGTTTGTGGCCCTCCAGTGCTGGATTTGGGGACCCCTGCCGTACACCTCTGTCAAGTACGATTGTGAGTGGGCAAGGTACAGATGTCCTCGACATCAAAAGGGTAGATAGAATGTGTCACATCCCTCCTAGTTTCTCACCACCACCAAAAAGTTGTCTAATAGACAATATTTTGGTGGTGGTGAGAGGCGAGGAGGTATGTGACATATTCCATCTAATCTTTTTGATGTCTTGGACATCTGTACCTTGCCCACTCACAATCGTACTTGACAGAGGTGTACGGCAGGGGTCCCCAAATCCAGCACTGGAGGGCCACAAACCAGTCAGTTTGGCAGGCTATTTCTAATGCATATATATCTCATTCATATTCATTGTGGATAGCCTGAAAACCCGACTGGCTAGTGGGGTCCCGAGGACAGGGTTGAGAACCACTGCGGGGAAAGCAAATAAAATACTGAAGCTTTCTATAGCACTGCAGGAACTATTCCCTGGGAAAAAGGAACCATTAACTATAGCAGCAATAGAATGCCCAAATGATTCTTTCAAGTTTTTAAACAACTGAATTGTACAACCATCAAGAGGACTGAAAGTGTTATTTAAAGATGAAATAACATCAAGAATATGGGACAACAAGACTGATTGAAAATAAATCCACAGCTATAAATTTGCCTCAGAACAAGAATCAACAGAATTGCAATCATCAGAAGAACAAAATTCCACTGAAATAGACTTAACAGTGAATAGTCAAAATTTTTGAACAAAATAATCCAAAAACAACTGTGATTAAATAGAATCAGAGGAGAGAGAACCCAAAACAAGAGTTGATAGTCGTTTCACAACAGAAAAAAGACTTGGAGCACCCAAACAAGTCATGATTTGAGAATCATAGTTTTTCCGCTTGCTTTCCAAAACAGACTTTTGATATTTGAACTAACAAGCATAAATACTTGCTTCTAACATCAGTAAGTAAACAAGCCCACCATCATCTCTCCATATGATGTAACTGATGCTTAAGAACTAACAATGTCGAAGTAAGCTATGGCAGCTTATATCTATTAGAACACTTCCAAAATTTCATACGAGCACTAGTATTTAAAGAAGACTGGAAGGACTCCAACTAAGACTCAGCAGCCGAAGAAACATCTATAGCAGCTAATGATGCAACATCATTCAATGAAGGAGACCAAACTAAATAAAACCTCTGGAGAATAAGAAGAACGATACGGCAAACCCTTGGAAACACCTTTAGAAGGAGCACCTGACACTCTAGCAATACTATAATGGAAAAAGAACTATAACTATAACTTCCACCCGACATCCGAGCCATCAACAACCTTCCCCAGTTTAGGAAAGCGCTCAAACATCACCTGTTTCTCCAGCACTTTTCCAACCCTAATGACACCTCACAGCCACCACCCCCTCATGCCCATCCAACACCGCCTGATCCCCCCACCTACCACACCACTCTGATCACCACTTCCTCTGATAACCAACCCCAGTCCAAATAATGATTAGCCAGCCACAATTTCCTTGCTGATTGATCTGTACATAATGATGAGAGGCATGTAAAATCTCACCTACCTACTTGTAAATAGTTTTACCTGTATGATCTGTACATATTGATGGGATGCATGCAGAATCTCGTTCACCTACTTGTAAATAGTTCTACCTGTTAGCCCTGTTCAAGCACCCTGTTTATTATAAATGCATTGTAGTCTCCTACATTGCACAAATTTGTTTTCCTGTCAACCGCGCTGATGACGAATAGCGCGGTATAGAAAAAACAATAAATAAACAATAAAGAATGATCTGACCAAGCTTAAGGTTTTAACTGCAAAGGATAATCTGAGGAAATATAAGAAGGCAAAATAAAAATAAATTCTAAAATCTCGCCGTGATCATGAGTAGGAGTTTTTACAATTTGAACAAAACCTAATGATTACATAGCAGCTAAAAAAGAATGTATCATATTATTTTCAATACTCTTCTGTATATGCATATTAAAATCTCCTAAAATAATGTGAGGTAATGCATGTAAAGGATTAGTTAGAAAGAATTCAGCCAACAATGAAGAATCATGTTCAAGACTTCCAGGAGGACAATAAAGCAAGCATAAAAATAAGTGCAACCATTTATATGTTCATTTGTAAAATGTTGGCACTTCCACATGTAAGCTGATGGATTTTCACCGTCAAATTTTCCCACATGTATCTTTGTAAAATGACTCCTCCCACTGCATGTGGTTGCCTATCCCTCTGCATTCCTAAGTTTTCTTCTCTGACTTGAAATGCACGTCCATAGTGAGGAGTAGAGATGCCAATTTTACATAGTAACATAGAATGTGATGGCAGATAAAGACCAGCATGGTCCATCTAGTCTGCCCAGCAAGGTGGCAAGAGTAGATGCTCTGTGCAGGTCTTCCCTCCCCATGCCTTTCTTTACGGGTGTACCCACCGCTCCATGTAGGTCACCTCTATTTGTTGAGATATAAGAGATAGTTCTGTTTATTTTGATTTTTTCCTGTTGCTATAAAGGGATCCACTGTGTTTGTCCCATGCCATTTTGAATTCTGTCACTGTATTTGCCCCCACCATTTCCATTGGGAGGGCATTCCAAGCATCCACCACTCTTGCAGTGAAAATGTATTTCCTGACATTGCCTTTACATCAGACTTAAACATGCCTATCCTCTCCTCTAAGATTAACATTGATTTTCAGACATTTTCACTAGGACATCACTGCAGCCACATAAATGGTCATTCTAAATATGCCTTCAGGAGTTCCATCTTACTACTACTCATGATCCTTTCTATGTCACATGGTACAAAGGCCTAACATTTTAGATCCATACTTTAAAAGAGATATGAGGGAACTGGTCCAAATATAAGATATAAAAAGATGGAGAGCTTAAGTAGTATACTGTAGAAAGCTTACAACGTAAGAACATAAGATATGCCATAATGGGTCAGACCAAGGTCTATCAAGCCCAGTATCCTGTTTCCAAAAGTGGCCAATCTAGGTCATACGTACCTAGCAGTTTCCCCAAAAGACAAAGGTTCCACAATGCTTGTATTGGGTCAAGCATTGATATCCTTTGTCCCTTTTTAATAATGGTTTATGGACCTTTCCTCCAGGAACTTGTCCAAACCTTTTTTAAACCCAGCTACACTAACAGCCTTTACTACATCCTCCAGTAACAAATTCCAGAGTTTGATTACATGTTGAGTGAAAAAATATTTTCTCTTATTTGTCTTAAATAGTTTACCCTGTAGCTTCATTGCAATGTCCTCTAGTCTTTCTATATTCTGATAACATAAACAATCGATCTACGTTTACCCGTTCCACTCCGTTCATTAATTTATAGACTTCTATCATATCTCCCCTAAGCTGTCTCTTTTCCAGGTTAAAGAGCCCTAGCCTTTTTAGCCTTTCTTCATAGGGATATCCTTCCATCCCCTTTACCATTTTGGTGGCTCTTCTCTGAACCTTTCCTAATAACGCTATATCATTTTTAAGATACGGCAACCAGAATTGCACACAATATTTAAGGTGTGGTCATACCATAGAACGATACAGAGGCATTATAATATCCTTTGTTTTATTTTCCATTCCTTTCCTTATGATGCCTAGCATCCTATTTGCTCTCTTGGCTGCCGCTGCACACTGGGTGGAGGACTTTAACATGTTTTCCACAATGATGCCTAAATCTTTTTCCTGGGTGGTGGTTCCTAATGTAGAACCTTGCATCGTGTAACCATAGTTTGGGTTGTTCTTCCCTAGGTACATAACTTTGCATTTGTCCACATTAAATTTCATCTGCCATTTTAATATCAGTCTTCCAATTTATCAAGATCCTCTTGCAATTTTCCACAATCCTCATGGGTTTTAACAACTTTAAATAGTTTTGTGTCATCTGAAAATTTGGGGAAATTGGCCATTTAACCCTACCCTCTGCTTTCTATCTTTTAACCAGTTCCTGATTCACAATAGTACATTGCCTCCTATCCCATGACTCTTTAGTTTTGCCAGATGTCTCTGATGAGGGACCTTGTCAAAGGCTTTCTGAAAGTCCAAATACACTATATCAACCAACTCACCTTTGTCTACCTGTTTATTCACACCTTCAAAAAAAACATAGATTAGTAAGACAAGATCTTACTTGTCTAAAGCCATGTTGGCTGTCTCCCATTAAGCCATGACTATCTACATGTTCAGCAATTTTGTTCTTTATGATGGTTTCTACCATTTTTCCTGGTACTGACGTCAATCTCACCGGTCTTTAGTTTCCCGGATCACCCCTGGAACCCTTTTTAAAAAATTGGCGTTACGTTGGCCATCCTCCAATCTTCAGGTATTACAGATGATTTTAATGATAGTTCACAGATTACTAATAGCAGGTCTGCAGTCTCATATTTAAGTTCTTTCAACACCCTTGGATGTATAACATCCGGTACAGGTGATTTGCTACTCTTCAGTTTATCAAATAGTTGTAATACATCTTCCCGATGTATCAATATTTCCTTCAATTCTTTCGCACCTTTAAATACTACTTCAGTCATGGGTAACATTCCTAAATCTTCCTTGATAAAGACCAAAGCAAAAAATTAATTCAGTCTCTCCGCTATCGCCTTATCGCCTCTTATTGCCCCTTTAACCCCTCTATGATCTAACGGACCAATTGACTCTCTCACAGGTTTTTTTCTACGAATGTACTTGAAAAAGTCTTTAATACGCATTTTTGCTTCTGCAGCAAGCTTCTTCTCAAATTCTCCCTTTGCCTGTCTTATCAATGCCTTGCATTTAACATGCCAGTGCTTGTGCTGTTTCCAGTTTTCATCATTTGGCTCTTTTTTCCATTTCCTGAAAGATGCTTTTTTGGCAACATCAGCCTCTCTGATCTCACCTTTAAACCATGCTGGCAGTTTTTTGGACTTCCTTCCACTTTTCTTAAAGCATGGAAAAGCTGGACTGGGCTTTCCAGATAGTATTTTTCAACAACACCCAAGCTTGATATAAGTTTTTAACCTTTGCAACTGCTCCTTTTAGTTTTTTCTTAACTATTTTCCTCATTTTATCATAGTCTCCCTTTTGAAAGTTAAAAGGTAGTACTGTAGATTTCCTTACCATCCCTCCTCCACTAATTAAGTCAAATGCAATCATGCTATGATCACTATTGCCAAGTGGCCCCAACACCTTTATCTCTTGCACCAGATCTGGTGTTCCACTAAGGACTAGGTCCAATATGGCTTCCCCTCTGGTCGGTTCATGAACCAGCTGCTCCAAGAAGCAGTCATTTATTTCATCTAGGAACTTTATCTCCCTAGCATGTCCTGCCGTGACACTGACCCAGTTGATACCGGGATAATTGAAATCACCCATTATTATTACTGTGTTGTAACATTTGTTAGCTTCCTTGATTTCTTTCAGCATTTCATCATCCATTTGTTCATTCTGGCCAGGCGGTCGATAGTACACCCCCATTGCCATCGCCTTCCCCTTTTTACATGTATCAAAAGATCTTCTTAAGGGCTGGCAACTGCCATTTACAGAGGAGTTTTGTAACAATTTTGAATAATTTCTGTAGAAAAATGCAAATGTACTCGGGGCAGTTTCTCCAAATGGGTTCGTTTTGAGCATAGTATAACAGTTGGGAACCTCACTTCTAAGCCAGGGCTTGGGGAGTATGATCTCAGTCTCTCAAATTCACTGCTAAAACTTGGTGTAGTACTTGCATTGTGCCAAAGAGAGCTTCCTGGAGTTTTTGGAGTAACACTCTGTATATGTGCATTTGTGCCTTTGCCACTTGTTTTTCCTCACCTATTGATTTAATTCTTTGAAGATTTTTTTTGTCTTGTTTTGCAAATTCTGTTACTTCCTTTCCCATGCATGCCTGTGGATTCTCACTCATTCCTTCTAATCATTGGAACACTTGTCAAAGTTTAATGATAGAGATTTATCTGCAGTTTTTGTTGAGCCAGCCACACCAGATTCCATTTCTTTGGTAGATATCTGAAAAGCTCTTTCCAGAACTAAGACTATGACTGTGACCAAGATTTGCTTGTTTGACTATGTAGATTAAGGATATAGATGTAGCTATTAATGGTATGCCACAGAATGTTGTTGTTTTAGACAAACGTAGCTTTATTCCAAGCCTCAGGTGGCACGGCAGTGAAAGATTGCTTAAGTTTACACTATGAATAGAGGGGGTCTTTTTCTAAATGGCACTAGCTGATAGCGTGCATGTGGCATGTACTAAAAGTACACCTTGGACATGTGTTGCGAGCTAGAGTGGGGCTATGTCAGTTGACACTGGCCCATTCCCATGATAACTGCGTTAGGGATGCCAATGGGCGGGTTTGCGGCAAAGAGTGAGCGTGGGAGCTCAGCACATTTACTGCTGGATTCACACTACACACTAAAAGACCAATTCCATAATGGCCATCCAGCCCCTGTAGGGCCGATCAGAATTGGGGCATACAGAGGTAGACCCGATTCTGATCCCGCAGGGGCTAGACGTGCCCGTGGGATCAGAATTGGGTCTACAATCTGGATGTGTAGGCTGAGCCCCAATTCTGATCGGCTGCACGCCCAACCCATATACCCAGATAATTCAGTCAGGCTCTTGAATGGAGCCACAGTGCCATGGCATCCTGTCGCCATGGCACCACGACTCCATTCAGGAGTCATGAACCCTGTCTGCAGAAAATAACCTTCTTTCCCCGCAGCTGGACCACTGATCTGGCCTTCCATGGCCAGGGTCAGGCTGCAGTGATCCTCCTGCACCCCCTTACCTTCTGTCTCTGCCCAGCGCCGTGGTCCCCCAACATCCAGGGGGACTTATTCCACCTCTGAGGTGAATAAGTCACCCATCTCCATGGTCGACCCTGGACATATAGGGATGACCTCAGAATTGGCACTGTACATCCAGGGTCGCTCTCCGCCAACCACCCGCCCTTGCCCTGCCTCTGTCCCACCCGCTCCCTCCCACAAACAGAGTTCCTGATACAAATTGCCTGTTCGTACAGGGAGTTCTGTCCCCTTCAGGCTGCCCAGCCATTTAGCAGTTCTGGATGTCTGGATCAGATGTCCAGACTCACTAAATGGAGTTCAGAATGACCCCTTAACTGCATCCCGTGCAATTAGCGTGGGTTCTCTAATGCCACCTCAATAGGTGAAGTTAGGTGCACCCACACTAATCTGGCATGTGTTAGGGGAAAGTGCTTCACATTAACTGCCAGTGAAATGCTTTCCACACCCCAGACAGTTAATGCAGTGGAGTTACACCTAAAGCACTATAGTTTCAGGATCCCAGAATATCTACAGAACTTTTTGAATTCAAAAAATATTCATGTTCTAAATTTTCCTGTTATTTAGCTTCTGTCTCCAGAGATTTTATTTAGGAATATTTAAAGGAAATCTTACAAGTACCTCAAGCTGATGAATTTAGATTTCTTATTTGCTAAGATTTTCCAAATATAGATGCCTGTCTTCCTCTCCCTGTGATCTCTTGTATTTTTGAAGGCCTCCCTCTTGTTCTTCACCTTTTCAGCTACCTCTTTTGAGAACTATAGCAGCCTCCTTTTCCTTTTATTTTTATTGACCATTCTAACAAAAATGTTTGTTGCCCTTAAAATCTCCCCTTTCAGTTTTGACCGTTGCGTTTCTACATCCCCCAGCTGTTCCCACCCTGCTAACGATTCCTATAGGTATTGTCCCATCTTGGCAAAGTTAGTTGTCCTAAAGTCTAAGACCCTCATTTTTTAATGGATTTTATCAGCCCTAGCCCTAATACTGAACCATACCATCTGGGGATCACTGGATGCGAGATGATCTCCCACTGTAACATCAGAAACACTTTCACCATTGGTAAGCACTAAGTACAGTATGGCCCCTTCACTTGTGGGTTCTGTTACCAGTTGTCTGAATAATTCTTCCTGTAAAGAATCCAGGATCTCCTTGCTTCTAGATGACACCGCAGCAGGGAGGCGCCAATCAACATCCAGCATATTGAAATCCTCTATCAGTAGCACTTTCCCTTTCCTGGAAATGCTGCGTATGTCTTCTAGTAACTCTCCATCCACATCTTCTTCCTGTGATGGAGGTCTGTATATACCAATTCAAATGGATTTCTCTTTCCATCTTTCTAGTTTAAGCCACACTGTCTCCTCTTTCCTTTTTAAGCCCTGTATTTCCATAGCTTTAATATTATTTTTTACATATAGTGCCACTCCTCCTCCCCTTCTTCCTATCCTGTCCTTTCTGAATAATGTATAGCCTGAACCATGTCTCTGTAACTGCCACAAAATCCAAGTCAGCTTCTCCCATTAAAGCCTCAACATCTGGGATCTTATTTCGCATGCTACAGGATGTTGTCCCTTTTACCTATTTCTATAAAGGTTTTTAATGTTTTACTTACCTCGGGGGGAGTCACCAACCTTCAAATACTGCCAAAAGTGGGGACTGCATATTTTATGTCCCTGCCACCCCCACCAGACACTGTGGCCATGAATGCCTTAATACATCCCCCCAGGATATCCTGAATAGAACAAATAAAAATATCATAACCAATATCCGATTAATGAACCCCATCAGGGTGATACAAGCCCAGACAGTCCGAAGAAATTAAGACATGATCCAAAAACAGTCCATGTAACAAAATAAGAAACGTAGACACCTTGGGTTTCACCCGCTTATGCAATTGCTTCACCGCTTTAGGCCAAATTGGGTCATGCCAGACCCTCCGAGGGACCCTCCGAGCATTATCAGAAACTTTGAGAGACTAAGATCATACGTGACATACCCTGGCTTAGAAGTGAGGTTCACAACTGACATGGTATCCACAAAATTAATCCATTTGGAGAAAATGCCCCTAGTACAATCTATAAGCTGTTCATTGCAATAGATGCAGGCAGAATACATGATCATCTCGAGTCCAGTAACATCTTGGCAATAGAGTAAAATGGCAACAAGAGAGTCACCCCTGGAAAACAGCAACAAATGAAGAAAAAAATCACATTTTATTTGTCGGATAAGTTCCACCCCTTTCGTGTCACAAATATCATTCCCCCCAAATGAACAAAAATACACTGTATTGACGTGCTTCCAATAACAATGGCAACATTTGAGACTAGTGAATCCCCTGTTGAACCAGTGAATCCATTACAACAGCACACCATTCTCAGCCATGCTAACATTCAAAGCCCCATTTGGATTGTACAATTCTCTTCTGAGTCCAGACAATGAAAGAATACCCACACATCCACACCAAGAATTCTCTCCTCGCCAGGCCTGTGGAGGAAACGGAAAGAAATAAAATAAGAAAAAAGACAACCCACAACCCATACATTTATGAAGATACAATTTGAAAGTGTTAGACTGTTAATGCCCCACCTGTTGAATCACCTGCACTGAAAGGCCCTCTGTGGCAGCAAATGTAGCTGCCCCAATTAGAAAAAAATGAGTACCAAAATACTCAGGGCGCAAACCCGCCACCTCTCGGGCATGCTTCAGTATGAAGGCAAACTGAAATCTGGTCACAGAATCCTTCCCCTCATGACACAACCAAAAAAGACCACCTTTGGCCAAAAACGCAAAAAGGTATGTGCACAACAGACTAGAGAGGAAAGGAACCCAGGAGCCTGTGGAAGGCGAACCCAGGACCACTGCTCAACTGATCCATCCTACTTCAATGAATACGCAACACCACCTCATCATCCAACACCACCACATCATCCCTTAATAGACCCCAATCACCAGCAGCAGTCTTGCATATTGCCGCAAGCTTGCTAACCCACAGAACCGCAAAAAAGGCAAAGGAAAAAGCCACCTTACATAGGTGCAACTCAACTGAAGAAAAACCAATCTGAAGCAAAACTTGCAACAGGGCACACAGCGTATCATGCTAAATAGGTTACCGAGGCAGGCGCCCTGACAAAACTGTCCGGGCTCTAGCATAACTCCACACTAATGTGTGAAACAAATACAAAGAGATAGGATGCTCAAATCTTGAATTGTTGACATGAAAGTGACACTTGTTAAGGTACCAGCAGAACATGGGCAGATAACCGCTGCTGACAGGTATGCTAAATAAAACACAGCACATTCCCCTGTTCAATCTTATATCCCAAGACCACAAACCCAAATGGCAGGAAGTCCAAAAAATGCTGCCAGCCAGCTGCATAAGCCTTCCAAGTATTCACAGTCAATGCAGATCTCAGCAATCCTGCAAGTGACTCGGAAGACATCCCAAAAATGTTCCGGCATCCAGGAAGGGCAGTCATCTTCTCCTGGGGCTAAAGGCTGAAACCGAGCCCACTGGAAATGACATAAGGAATCAGCTATTGCATTATCCATTCCCAGAACATGCTGCATCGCCAGCAACACATTCAACTGCAAACAGCTCCAAACCAGCAAGTGCAAAAGACACACTGCCAATGGAGAACTAACAGACTGCTGGTTGACAGCCTGAACTACTGTCATATTGTCAGAATGCAAGAGCATGTTCTGATGATGTAAATGCTCGCCCCAAATCGCCAAAGCAAACAACACTGGAAACAGCTCCAAAAAGGCAATATTCTGGCACCAGCCTCTCTCCCGCCACACAGTTGGCCACGACGCCACACACCGAGACCCCCCAAAATAAATCCCAAAGTCATATCCACCGTAAGCATCCATATACAGATCTACAGTAAGTTATGGTTGGAAACTGTAAGCATTTGCCAAAAACAAACACCATTGAACTGAAGAAAACCCAACCAAATCTGCCTGCACTCCACTACTCACCCAGATAAAATGATGCTTATGGGCCATTCACCTAGTCAAGAAGGCTAGCCTCCTCATAAAAACTCTACCCATTGGTATCATCTAGCAGGCAAAATTAAAATGCAACAAAAGCTCCTGCATCTTTCTCAGAGTAAGCTTCAAATGAGCCAAGGCCCGTTCAATCAAGCCCACCAAGTGCTACATTTTTCCAATAGGCAAACGAGACTCCATCCACACAGAAACCAACTCAAGACCCAGAAAAGTAAGCACAGTACTGGAACCCTCTATCTTTTCAGCTGCCAGTGGCAAGACACTGAAACACTTCAAGTAATTGGGCACATTCCCCAGAGCCCGCAGGGCCTACAAAGAGAAAGCCATCTAAATAATGCACCATGAAATCAGACCCTGCTGCCAGCTGAGTTGCCCAATGAATAAATGAAGAAAATGCCTCAAAACAGGCACAGGCTATCGAGCAATCCACAGGCATATACTATACACATAGTATTTCCCTGGAAATATTTATTTACGGAAAGAGTAGTAGATGCATGGAATAGTCCAACAGTGGAGGTGGTAGAGATGAGGACAGTAGCTGAATTAAAAAAAATGGGACAAACAGAAGATCTCTAAAGGAAATAAAGGGACTATAGTATTTGATATGGAAGGACAGACTAGATAGGCCATATGATCTTTTTTCTGCTGGCATGTTTCTATGTTTTTATAAATGAAAACTCAGCAAAAAAAAAAGAGCTAAGATGAATGGGGAGCAAAGAAAAGGCCAATTCCACATCCACCTTTGCCATCAAAGTAGCCTGCCCCACTTGCCCCAACAGCTGCACTGCTGAGTCAAAAGACACTATTGCACCAAACAAAGAGTCAGATCAATAAAATCATTAACACTATCCCCTGCCAAATCGTGAATGAAACAATACTTTCCAGCCTCTTTTTTCAGCACAACACCCAACAAGGACAGAACCAGATTTGACAAAGGTGGACAATCAAATGGCCCTGCCACGCTTCCCAGCTCCAACTCTTTCTGAAGTTTCTCAGCTACAATAACTGGCAACTGCTGAACAGACAGAGCATTATGTGACCAATGATGAAAAGAAGCCCCAGAAAATGGAATAATAAACCCCTTGCAAAAACCCTCCTGCAACAATTGGGCAGCGTGTAAATCCAGATAACCCTGCAGCCCAAACTCCAATGCCTCCACATTAATGGGGGAAGGCACCTTGTCCAAGGATCACTGGAGTGACCAGACCTGACAACCTTGCAGGTCCCATGCCCTATAAGAAGCAACAAAAGGCCAGATGTCACTCCCCACACATGGAACCGACAAACGGGCCGCTCACAACGGCCCATGTTAAACTGGAAACAAGCATTGTCCAATCCGGAGTTGCAAAACCCCTCAGTGTTGGGAAAAATACCCCCCCCCCATGGACCCCTCATCTGCCACTGCCATCCCCTGCAGATCCCGACTGCACCAGACTCCCGGCGGGAACCTCAGCTGCTGGACCTGCTGACCCAGGGACACCACGCAACCAAAATTAAAATGACCCATGGTCATCTCTGACAACCAAATATCAACATCCTGAAAACCCCAAGCATCAGACTTATTGTTGGCAAGAATCTTCCAAAACTATTTGTCATAATTGAGCTGAGCCAAACCACCATAAGTCCTGTGCGCTTGCAAAATCATATCAGAATATCACAATAGACCTGGGTAAAGTGGTGGCCAAGCACTGCCCAAAATTGAAGAAAAAGCATGAAAAGCAAGCAACCAATTAGTAAAAGTTCAAGGAACCTTAGAACACCTTTTCTTTCCCTTCTCCCTATTACCCTCACTCTTCTTATCCCCCACCTCCTGATCATCAGCCAAGAGGGCAAAAATATCAATGTAACGCCCCCGCAATACTTTAGACCGTAATTTCTGAGAAAAATGACAGTACATCAGGGCTATCATAATTAAAGTATACCCACTACAGGCCACCTGAGTAGAACCACTCAAACAACCCTCACCAGGGTCACTCACAGCTGGTGCCCCAAGCACCAAAGGCTGTAAACCACCCAAACCTTTGTCCAACTCTGAGTCAGCAAAGACGAGTTAGATGAACTCCAAGAATCAGAAGTATCCCAAACCTGGGCCACATCCATATCACATGATCGACACAAGTGTTTCTCCCTATGCATGTGACTAATTACCTTCTTCAAATTTCTCAACAAATTCCAGTCCTGTAAGGTGCATACCAGACTCCTGCCATGCTTAACAGACCGATCCTCCCGAGAAGCACCAGCACCTGCCACATTAGCCGGAACCTCCAACCCAAAATATTGACCTGGAAACACTGGAGCTGTCTACTAATGTAACATATATCTTCCTTTCTATCTCTAATGAAGCATATATAGTTAGCTCTGCGGCTCTGTGGATATATGTTATATTAGTAGACAGCTGGAATTAGACCTCTATGTTAGGATTCAATGTGGGGTACACTTTCAGTATCTTCTCAGTATTTGTAAGAGAATCTATGTATATGTATGGGTATGTGTATTTGTATGGAAGGAGTTTTTCAGGATCCCTGATGTTATGGTGCCGATCCATGGCCTAGATTGATTAGCTTGAATGTGTTGGCCCACAGGCACTGAGATCTTTTTCTCCCTTATAAATATATCTCTGTATGTTGGTATGGGTGGAATGAAGTTCTTTTGGATATAGTTGTTATTCTTCATTCTGATAGTCTGTACTTATGTTGGGTGAGGTCTTCAGTCCTATGCAGCTGCAAGGCCCATGGCAAGGACAGACTGCTACCAGAATAAATGTGAAGACCCAAACCTATACCCACCATAATTACAAGATAAGTTTTGTATTTCCTCCATGACGACACTCCCTACCCATAATCGCTGACCAGTATAATGTATATGTGTATATAGTTGTTCTGTAAATAAGCTTTTTATCACGTTACACTTTCAGTTTAAATGTTCACTTACAGATGATGCCATCAATGTATTAACCTTCAAAATGAGCTTTGGAAAATTAAATTGAGTTCTTTGTAAGCCGCCTTGATTTTGTGGATTAAGTGGTATAAAAAACCCATAAATAAATAAATAAATAAATAAGGAGTAATAGAGATACTCATGTTATAGCTGTCTTCTCAGTGCAGGGCAGTGGACCTTCATACGAGACTCAAATAGATAGCATGACAAATGTAACTTTCAAAGAGGAAGCCTGAATGTTCCCTTCTTAGGGGCATGTTTACTAAAGTCCGCAAATTTGCGCGCCGCAAAATAGCGCATGGCAACGCGCCACTGAAACGCGCATAAACGTGTTTAAACGCCCTGCACACGTGCGTGTCACCCCCGCACAGGTACGCGGCACACCAACGGGCCCCGAACAAGTGCGGGCCCGCAAATGTCCGATAGAGGCGTGGAACGGCTAAAGGAGGGCGGAGGAAGGCTCCGGAGGGGCGGAGGGACAGGGTCAATGGGTGGAGAGTGGGAGGGGAGAGGGTCCCCGCACAGTATCGGGCCAGAATTTGCATGTAAAAACATTTAAAGCATTTAAAGCATTTAAAGGGAAGAAAAACCATTTCCGTCAGCAATGTACAGGAAAACCGGAGAAACCAGCAAAACGTGAGCAGTGTGATACATGTGCACAGCACAAAAGTGCACATAAAAATAGGAAATGACCACAACAGAACTATTAAAAATAGTAATTCAGCTGGGGAGCAGTTATAGTGATAGGCAAATACAGAAAACACACCCAACAAAGCTCCAGAAAAAAGAAATTAATTTTGGAAGGGTTTACGGAGCGGAGACTCTTCCAAACAACATTTCCTGTTGTGGAGCTGTCCTGGGAGTGTTTGCTATGGTTGCCCATTAATATCACTGTTGCCCAGCATGGTGATATTGTTTCCCCCAGTTCCCGTGGTCATTTCCGTGGTTTATGTGCACGTTTGTCACCAGACAGGGTGCATATGCCCACAGCGTAGAGCAGGGTTTGTGACTCCATCCTGCCAGGCTCACTACCTCCAGGGGCTGCACTGTCTCTGTGGCCATAGTGTGGTGCAGCGGACAGAGTCAGTACTTCTAGAACCAGAGATTCAAGGCCCAGCTGGGGCACTTGCCAGCCCAGTCCCTATATTTTACCCAGCACTAAACACAGATAGCGCAGACACCCCTGTATTGCAGGGGACATAAGCATGTGGAAAACACCCATATTTTACCCAACAACGCACACACACCACAACAATGGGCATTACCCACAGCCAAGTACCCCAAATGCAGTCCCGTACTGCCACATTCCAATCAGGTCACCTGCTTTTTATGGGAGGAGCTCATGCCAGCATGTTGGCGGACGAGTACATGTGGTGCAGGGGGCAGTGGCTGCTAGCGACAGAAGACAGAGGCCTAGCCATGTGCAGGCTGCCACCGTCCACTGCAACAGACTGCAACAGCTGGATCCACAGTCATGGACATGCCAGGGAATCCACCCAATCTGTGGCTACACAGTGGTGCAGTGCACACAGACACTGCATGCAAGAGCAGAAGGTCACAGGTTCAAAGCCCAAATGGGGCAACTGCCAATCTTGCCCACATATTTTTCCCCCAAGTAAACAGTGATAGTAAGGGCACACCTTTCCTGGCGAGGACATATGCAATGGCAATACGTCTATCTTTTACCCCACTGAGCAAAGACACCATGAACAGGGCCAGTACCCAGAGCAGAATCACCCAAATGCAGTCCTGGTGGGGCACACACCAGTCAGGTTCCATGATGCCACTCATACAAATGCCTGTGCTGTATATCTATGCACCACACCCATGGTATGTAGATGTAGCTCATGCATATCCATGAGGGACATCAGGAAAACCAGAACAGTGTGATGCAAACCTGGACTGGAGTTGGGAATCTGTGCCGTAAAGCAGCAGCCATCAAGGGCAGACACACCCACACCCACAGGCCTCATTGGCCAATGTCTCCTGGAGAGGCAGACCATTGGACCCTGCATGCATCTCCCAAAACTAGCACTTGCATAACTTGCCAATGTCACCCTACACCTGAGGTATACAGTACACAGCTCTGAGACGTTTGCTAGGAGCACAGGCAGCTAGATATCCATACATTACGCACATACTGCTAGTTGACCCCATCCGAACAATCTGTTAGGTGTTTGCGGTGCGTGCTCCAGGCCTGGCCTCTGACGGTGTTTACCACCCTGGGGAGTGACCCCCAGCTGTACTGCGTACCATATCCATGCCTTGCCGTGCTCAGGACCGGTTTGGTGGGCAAGGCTAATTACTTCCTCAATAGTAGCACCATGATGGCATAGGTGTGGAAGTGTGTGTCTGGCTATACAGTGGGTGTTGGCTGCAAGCCCCTTCCACAGCCCGCACTGCCAGCACTGTTGCCAGTATTGGCCTGCCAATGTGCATAATGAGGTGCAAGGTACCATGGGTATAGCCAGGACAGGGTAGCCTGGCCAGGATGCATCTGCACCGGGCATAGGGCACTGGCAGGGACATTGTAGTGTCCGGCCACCACCTACACAGACAGGGTGGCCAAAGCATGTCCTTCTGGGAGATCACACTCACCCTGACTGTGCAGTGACCACAGCATGGCTAGGCACCCCCATAGTGCTATACAGTATTTCTCTCATGTGATAAATATGGGTTTTTGTTTGGGGCCCAGTCACTGAATTATCTGCTTGCTGTGTATGCTGGCAGACCAGTTCTGGGTGCATGTATCTCCATTGGGAACATGCACTATGGACTAACCAGCAGACTGCTTGTAGCTGGTATGTGTCTTGCTGGAATGGCTTGTAGGGTGCAGTGGCTGTTGGCTTGCTGCAGGGGAATGTCTGGTGGTGGGGTGCAGCTTACCTTATCCTGGTCCTATGTCTGTCTGCTATTGTGTTGTGGCTGTGTGTGGTGTGGGGGTGGTGTTCATTCCTCAGCAGGACTGGGGTTGATGTTGCCCTCTACTGCCACCTTTGCAGGGAAGTACAGTGGGGATCTCTTGATGGGGGACCATGTTTGCTGCTGGGGGGGGGGGGAGGAAGGCCCTGGTGGGGGTTCCCAGGGGGTGCTGAGCCTGACTGGGATATCCATGGTGTTTGTGCAGAAACTAGCTAGCTTACACATTAACACTGCTTTGAAACTCCCACTTGGCCTCCATCAGCCATGGAAGGTGTTGTGGACCTGGTCCTGGGCGCCTCATTGCACACTCAGGGTGAGCACAGAACCCGCACGATGTAACGGTGTGTAGCTACTCTGTGCCAGTAAAACACCCGGTCAGTGCCCCCTACCAGGCCAAGGTGCTGTGTGGGTGCACCCGGTCACTCCCCCCAACAGGGCCAAGGTGCTGTGGGGGTGCATTACCCATCTTGTGTCCATCTGTGGACAGCTAATTTGCATGTGCAGTGCATCATGGGTACGTGTGGCCTAACCCTATCCTGTTTACACCGTCAGACTGTCTGTGAGGTGACGTGCAGGCTATCTGCAGCCAGCCAGGGGCTTGCTTACAGCTATGGAGTTGTAGCCCAATGGTTACATCACTCTCTGTGCAGCCAGAGGTCATGGATTCAAACCCACAGTGGGGTTCTGTGATAGGGGTGTCCACAGCATCTTTTTAATTTACTGTACATATGTTGCTGCCAGCAATAACACCCTGAGCGTACTGTACCCATAAGGTGCCTCTGAGGGCGCTTTATGGGGCGCCGTATACGGCACTTTATGGTTGCCATCCATATAGGGTGCACTATACATTATCCTGTGTCGCAACATACATGCTGCCCTATAGGGGACATTCTAGGGTGCCTTGGCGGACGGTGCACTGTCACATGTGCCTTATGGGCTGCCTTATGTTAACATGCTGTGAGCGTGCGTTTTCTAGTTGTTATCACAAAATAAAATTAGTGGGCCTCCTACAGCACTCCACAACATAAAACATACTGCCTCTGCTAGTCTTTTTCAATGGGCACTGTGGGGAACTGAACCCATGATGCCTGCATGAGTGGTCAGTGTCTTAACCATTGGGCTATGGCTCCATTCCTACTGTTTGCACATCAGCGCGCCACTTATCCCTCCCACTATTGGGCTGCCCCCTCACACATCAGCGCGACGCCTTCTGCCCACAGGCTCGCCGCCTTCTGTTGCCCCATTTTATCAGCGTGCCCACAATGAACAGTGCGCCGCCTCATGCCGTATAAAAATAGAGTGCGCCGCCTTCTGCCGCCCATAATCAATATACCTCCTTCACCACTTTTGCCCATAAAAGTTGATGCCTCAGCTGGTCTTCTTCATTGAGTGCAATGGGGGTTTGAACCCCTGGCCCCTGCACCATAGGTCAGTGTCTTCACTGTTGTACTACGGCTCTGCTGTTTGGTTATGCAGCAGCGCCCCACTTAGCCTTCCCACGCGCTAATGTGGGCCCCGCACATTAGCGCGACGCACACACGTACGGTCCGTTTTTTTTCTTTTTTCTGCCTGGCCCGCCCACTCCTTATATGGCACCAGCACACTAACGGGAACCCGCACAGCAACGGTGTTTAGTAAACATGCCCCTATGTCTCTTGAAATACATTTTTCCAGACTTATCATAAAAACATAGAAACAGAAACAAAAATTGCATTGGATGCTGACCATATAGCCTATCCAATCTGCCCTTCCCTACTAAGATCTGCAATCTCTTTCCCTCTCTTAGAGGATCACTGCACTTGTGCCATGCTTTCATGAATTTAAGAACTGTTTTCATTTCCTCCACCTGTACTGTTCATACAAATGTGCAGGTTCCCAAAAGTAGATATCATGATTTGTCTCAGCAGGCGTATAACATGTGGTGTATCGAAGGATTGCTATTGAATTTATTTTGACTTTTATCTTATATGTTATGCAAAATTTGCTTATTGATATTTGTCAACTGTTAATGTTTAATGTAACTCATCTAGAAATTTAGTGATTTAGCATGTCATAAATGGTTTGCATAAATAAACAAATGCACCAGAATTTACTGGTAGCAAATTGGCAAATCTGAAGTTGTTTTTTATCAACTAATTGGGTTCGTAATAGAGCCAGGATACACAGATGTTGGCAGAAATGCCTTGTTGATTAGGTTGGGCCTCTATATTTAATAGGAGCTTTGCCAAGGCCACAAAGGCTAGCTGCAAACATGTGCATTTCCAGTTGTGTCAGCAATTTCAGTTGTCTTGCTTGCAAAGCAGTATTAGTTTTACTGTAGCCTAGCAAATCTAAAATCCTTTGCCTCAGAATCCATGTTTCTTGAATCACTATGTATGCAGCTCCGTCTTCAAAAGGACCTAGGGGTATGTGATAAAGGGGGTTATATGTGAAAAAGACTCTGGGTGGGTAGGAGACGTTCTGGCAGTAAGGGTGCAATAGGCCATTTAACGTGCACTAACAGGACATCAAGCGTTAAGGTGTCCAGCATGCACCTTAATGGTTGTCACCCAAATACTAGATAAGGGAGCACCAAGGAAAGTCAATGTAGAGGTGATGGATGGAAGGACAGATGGGAGCTGATGGAATTGCCAGATCCATGGGCACTCTATTTGGCAGCCAGTAATTTGAGGGGTGCCAATGTAAAATGGCCCAATGTCTATGTGTGGCATAGGATGGGGAAGACATATTTCCTAGGGGAGTCAGAAGTGGCAGGATGTGTGCAGCGAAAGGAGGATGGAGCAGGAGTGACAACATGCAGATTAGGCACAGGAAAGGCATGAGTGAAGCATCCAAATGCAGAAAAGAGTACCTGTGTAGGCCATGGTGTAGCAGCTTACACGAGAAGAGATGACTGCACATAGCTGCCAGAGGCTGATGGATGGGCTGAAGGAAGGATGGCAGCAGAGAAGAATGTGGCATAGGCTGGCACCACCGATATACTGGAGGTGCCCTCCTCAACACATTTGTACTGTGTAGGAAAAACATGTGTCTGTGCCACGTGTAAGGCCTGATACCAGACATGTGGGTCTCACACCTGTTCCAGCCACCCAACAACCATACAACAAAGTTCATACAACAACTGGACAGGAGTCACTCAAACTGGGCAAAGGGGGCATGTACGGACATGATTTGATATCTGCATATGTCTATCCAAGGGGTAAGATGTGTCTGCATGTATGCAGAGATGCGATGGAGTCAAAGCTATACAGTCACAGTGATAATATCATACCTGACTCATGTTGCACAAGTAGGTTACAGCTGTATGATGTATACCACTGCATCAGTGCAGTCACATCAGGTTATGTTGTACTGAAAACATCATAAGGTCTGATGAAAAACAGGGACTGTAAGAACCTACAGTCAGCTCAGGCAATAGAGGGCTAGGTGACCTGCCGAAGGTCACAAGGAGGTGTGGGCAATCCATGAATCTTGTGGAATGCATAACACATTCCAAATTGTTGCAGAAGGAGTGCTAGTAGGTTTCAACCTATAGTATCCTAGGTTCCAAGCCAGTGCCATGACATTTACGCCACACCTCCAAGCAGTTTGCAGACATCTGTGGGGTGAACATGTTTGACCCCCTGCAATGAGCTGCAGCAGAGCCAATAAAGTCATGCTCTCCGAACGGCATAGTGGAGAATAGTCTTCTGGCTGACCCAAAGTGTGGCCAGAATGCATAACAAACTATAACGATGTGTGTTGCTAGTCACAGCAGAGCCTGGACTGTTACAGGCATGAAAATGAACTAAGAAGTACACAATGGGATTCAAACCCCTGTCCCTTGCTTATGGAACCTCTAAGCTACACTCAGCATGTAGATGGTCATAGCCTAATGGGAGACAGCCATCATGGCTTTAGACAAGGTAGATCTTGTCTTACTAATCTGTTATGTTTTTTTGAAGGTGTGAATAAACAGGTGGACAAAGGTGAGTCAGTTGATAAAGTGTATCTGGACTTTCAGAAAGCCTTTGACAAGGTCCCTCATCAGAGACTTTTGGCAAAACTAAAGAGTCATGGGATAGGAGGCAGTGTACTATTGTGGATCAGGAACTGGTGAAAAGATAGAAAGCAGAGGGTAGGGCTAAATGGCCAATTTTCCCAATGGAGAAAGGTGAATAGTGGTGTACCCCAGGGATCTGTGCTGGGTCTGTTGCTTTTTGACATATTCATAAATGACTTGGAAAAGAGAATAACGAGTGAGGTTATCAAATTTTCAGATGACACAAAACTATTTAAAGTTGTTAAAACACAAGAAGATTGTGGAAAATTGCAAGAGGATCTTGATAAATTGGAAGACTGGGCATCAAAATGGCAGATGAAATTTAATGTGGACAAGTGCAAAGTTATGCACCTAGGGAAGAACAACCCAAACTATGGTTACATGCTGCAAGGTTCCACATTAGGAACCACCACCCAGGAAAAAGATGTTGGCGTCATTGTGGATAACATGTTAAAACCCTCGGCCCAGTGTGCAGCGGCGGCCAAGAGAACAAATAGAATGCTAGGTATCATAAGGAAAGGAATGGAAAATAAAACAAAAGATATTATAATGCCTCTATATCGTTCCATGATGAGACCGCACCTTGAATATTGTGTGCAATTCTGGTCGCCGTATCTTAAAACGGATATAGCATTATTAGAAAAGGTTCAGAGAAGAGCCACCAAAATGGTAAAGGGGATGGAAGGATATTCCTATGAAGAAAGGCTAAAAAGGTTAGGGCTCTTTAACCTGGAAAAGAGACGGCTAAGGGGAGATATGATAGAAGTCTTTAAATTAATGAACGGAGTGGAATGGGTAAACGTAGATCGATTGTTTACGTCATCAGAATATACAAAGACTAGGGAACATGCAATGAAGCTACAGAGTAAACTATTTAAGACTAATAAAAGAAAATATGTTTTCACTCAACGTGTAATCAAACTTTGGAATTTGTTACCGGAGGATGTAGTAAAGGCTGTTAGAGTAGCTGGGTTTAAAAAAAGTTTGGACAAGTTCCTGGAGGAAAGGTTCATAAACCATTATTAAGAAGGGACCCAGGATATCAATGCTTGACCCAGTACAAACATTGTGGAACCTGTGTCTTTTGGGGAAACTGCTAGGTATGTATGACCTAGATTGGCCACTGTTGGATACTGGGCTTGATGGACCTTGGTCTGACCCATTATGGCATATCTTATGTTATGTTCTTACACCTCCATACTGCTGCCTGTAGCAATGGCTGGATTCAAAGAGACTGCAGGTCACTGCCTACAATGACTGAGATGGCTTATGCTATAAATTTGTATTGCTGTCAGTATGTTATGCTAGTCACTTTGTTTCCTGCATATTTGTAATATACCATAGTTGCCTGTTGCAGTGGGCCCTGTGTTCTACTCTTGTTGGACAGAGATTTTTCTAAAACAGTGTATTTCAGTGCTTAGTGTTATGATAGCTGCTGCTGAATGCAGGGGCTGACTAGACTTGCTGCCACTGTTCTGTAGGTCCTGCAATGACCATAGTGAGCAGAGCAAAAACAGGTTCTGTTCTAATCATCTGGAGTTACCAATCCACCACAGTCAGTCTGTACCTGCTGGTCACCACAGGGCTGCCTCAACCAAGCACATAGCAGCTATGGCCAGTCTGCTGGTAAGCATATTATGCATGTGCACAGAGCACCCATGTACACACTGGCTTGGGACAAACAGCATGGACGCCCAGCATATGGCTCATTGATTGAGCTCCCAGGACAGGGAGTGCACCCACATCACTGGAGCTGCACACAATATAGTACTGTTAGACCGATGCAAAAAGCCAGCACTAGACCTGTGCTGGATCGATTTTTTAACTTTCCTGACAATGTACACATTTTAACATGTGATACAGGAAGGATAGGGTATGCAAATACCCACTGCAGTAATAGTGAGCATGCAAATGAGCCACCACAGTGTTAATCTGGGAGAGTGAACCAAACACGTGCGCACAAGAAGTCTGCGCTAGTTTGGCTTGCTCTCCTGGCACCGCATTGCTCATTTGCATATCAGCCCCAACAGAATTTTGATGGCATCGGGGTTGATCATAGCATCAGGAAAAGCCCCCAATGCATTAAAATACTGTTGGCACTGGGTGCTTTCCCCGATGCCTAGATGGTCTTCTCCTCAGATGATTAGGCATCGGGAAAGTCCCGGATGCCATCAAAATACTGTCGGGGGCTGTGCCCGACAAAAAAGAATCCATGGTTGTCCAGTGACCCCTCCAACAGTATTTTGATGGCATTGGGGATGATTGTGGCATTGGGAAATGTCCCCGATGCCATCAAAACACTGTTGGGAGTTGGTGCCCCAACAGAAAGTAATCACCTGGTGGTCTTGTGATCCCTGTACCCACCACCCCCATCCCCAAATAAAATCAAATAAAAGTGAAATCCTGTAGGTGTAGTGGCCCTTGAACCCCTCCCACCAACCTAAAGTAAAAGAAAAGTAAAATTACTTGGTGGTCCAGCAGTCCCTAAATCCAACCCCCCACAAACCTTAAAACAGGCGGGAGCGCTGTTAATGCACTCCCGCTCTGGTCTTCTATCTTGTAAAATGGCACACTTGGCCCAGTGCAATGCATCATGGAATGCACTGGGTGAGGTCAGACTGCTATATAAGGTAGACTATGCCAGGTGACTATTATTTTAATTTGTGTGGGGTGGGGGTACAGGGGCCACTAGACCACCAGGTGCTTACTTTCTGTTAGGGCACCAGCCCCCGACAGTGTTTTGATGGCATTGGGGACATTTCCTGATGCCACGATCATCCCCAATGCCATCAAAATACTGTTGGAGAGGTCAATGGACAACCAGGAATTCTTTTTTGTCGGGCACAGCCTCCGACAGTATTTTGATGGCATCCGGGACTTTCCCGATGCCTAATCATCTGAGGAAAAGACGATTTAGGCATCGGGGAAAGCACCTGGTGCCATCAAAATACTGTCAGGGGCATCATTAGAGGTTAACATCTACTCAGACCTTGCAGTACAACCTTTGGTGCTATGGCTGGTTGTGAAATCCTCTATGCCTGTCTCTGCATCAGAAAGGAACAAGTGGGGATTGTTCCTGCCCCCGATTGACCCCAGATCCTTTGGGATGAATGGGGGTTCCAAGGGGCCGACCTTCAGTATCATGTTGCCAAGGAGTGGGGCTTCAGGGAGATAAGGGCATTTAAGCCTTTTAATTCTGCATGGGGGCTGGGGAGGGTGGAGAACATTGAGCTCATGATATCTGGGGGATCTCCAATTCAGGCTGGTGGGCTCTTTAATTTTTTGTGTCACTCATTAAAAGGTATGTTTTAAAAAAATTTATGACACATTGTTACAGCTAGAACCACACAAAATCCCCTGGCTGTGATAATGTGTGAAAAATGTCACACAAAGGATGTTAATAAGCCAGGAACTCATGTTTATCTATTAGATACATTTCACAGCAACAGATATAACTGTGAACATTGTCAGGGCCCCTGGTAACACGATCTATGGCTAAAACACAGAATCATTCATTAAGTTTGGCATTATCCTTTGGCCTACGTTGCTTCTGAGAAATGCAAGAAGCTCCTTGTCTAGTACAGTTCCCCTGATATGCCAATCAAGAAGGTTTATTAATTGTTAAAATCTTGGTTAAATGGGATTTGTATATTCTTTTATTTTAAATAATGCCTATCTCTACATTTTACCAGACTCTGTAGCTCACTGCTGGAATCGGAAGACTACAAATGATAGAGGAAATACCTGTAAACCAAGAAATAGGATTTGCAGTACTTAGTAAAGTGTTACCTGGTTAAACCGCTGCTTTTGGTTGCTAAGCTAAAATTGATTTCTTCATCTAGATTGCTTTAGTTGAGACTTATTTCAATGTAATTATTTAATCTCTCACAACAATAATATTATACAGTAGATTAATATGCATAATTTAGTTTTGCATTGATTTATTCTTGTTTTAAGTTTCACAGAAGTTTCTACCATAGAAGCAGCCTAGTGAGTAAAGCAGCAGGTTAAGAATCAGAGAAAGAGGAGTTAAAGGCAGAACTTAAACCTGTGTTCTCAAGTAATCCTTGCGACCACTAAATCAATAGAGGAGTAACTAGTGATTAGAACAGTGGACTGATAACCAGAGGAACCGGGGCTTAAATCCCACTGATGCTCCATGTGATCTTGAACAAGTCACTTAGTTCTCTGTAGCTTCAGATACTAGTATAAATTCCAAGCCCCTTAGAAACAAGGAAATACCTATTCATTTTTAAAACCTGAATAAGACAATAATGAATTAACTATAAACAGTAAGGGGGTTATTCTGAGACACGAATATTCATGCCGGCGGCAGCCCCCGACTAACTTCCCCGCCAGTTGTGTGGGGAAGTTAGTCAGGGACAGGGAAGAGGCGGTCTGGGGGTGGAGAGTGGGTGGGCAGTGGGCAGTCACTGGCCCTGGATGTACAAGGTTGATTCTAATGTCGGCCCTGTACGTCCAGGGACAGTGAAATGGCTGGGGAAGTTACTTCCCTGAACGTTGTTTTTTTCTAAAGTCAGTGAGTGGAAGGGGCTGGGGGGGGGGGGGCAGGGTTTCTTCCCTGCAGCCCGACCCTGGCCTTAGGAGGCCGGATCAGGGGTCAGGCTGCGGGTAAATCCTTAATTGCTGGTGGCCGGCATCACGGCATTTAAATGGAGCTGTGGTGCTATGGCAACAGGATGCGATGGCACCACGGCTCCATTTAAATGCCTGACTGAGCTATATGGGCAGTGCCTGTACGTGCAGGCCGGGACTGAACCACAGTCCCGGCCTGCACATACAGGCCTGATCGTGATTCTGATCCCGCAGGACTAGACGTGCCCCGCGGGATCAGAATCGTGATCCCCTTTGTACGTCCGGCTCAGACCGGACATACACAGAAGATAGCTGTGTGGGACAGAATCAGGCCCTAAGGGGTCATTTTACTAAGGTAGCGGCAAGATATTGAACTTACATAGTGTGCAGTAAGTGCAATAGTCAGGCACTGTCAAGGGTGTGCCTAGCATATTCCTGGCATTTACTGCACAGATATGTACCCTAATGTATAGCAGTGGCATTCACAATGAATGCAGGTTCACCCACTGAGGTGTCGTTAAGTGCACCCAAGCTAATGACAACATTGACAGCATGAGATATGTATCCCTGTATTAAATGTGATGTGCTCTCCATCCCTTACTCTGCCCCAACCTGCCTATTCCTCATCCCATTGGCAATGTGCAGTTACTACTACTACTATTAATAATTTATATAGCACTACAAGGCATACGCAGGCTGTACAAACATGTATTTATTTATTTATTGAATGGTTTTATATATCGCCTTTCAGAAAAATCAAAGCGGTTTACATAGAACAAAACTTGAGCATTACATTGAAACTTATTCAAACGATTGAATAGAAGAATTGTATAGAATTGTATAGAAGAAAGACCCTGCTTGTAGAGCTTACAATCTAGTTAAGACAGGCAGCACAAAACCAAAGAAAGAAGGGTTCAATAGGGAGAGGAGACACAAGGGAACAAGAGATTAGGATCCAAAAGCAGCCTCAAAGAGGTCCCCCCAACCCCTTACAAAACAGAATCTAAGAAAACTTCAATTAGCTCAAAATGTGGCAGCCAGAACAGCCTTGAATGTCAGCACACTGGAACACATAACTCCCATTCTATTTGAATTACACTGGCTACCCATTCATAGCCACATAAGCCACAAAATACTTGTTTCAACATTCAAAATAATAACATAGCACCATCATTTCTTACCACTCTAATCACTAAGGAATCAAAGGAATAAAAACAAATCAAAATCGAAGGAACAAATCCAAATACAAACTTGTAACCCCGACGGATTTCAGAAAAACCTGAAAATTAACAAGCAACAAAGATTTTTCTCACTTTGCCCCTATCCTCTGGAATGACCTACCAGAAAACCTCAGAGAACTGAATGACCTTTATACGTTCCGCAAAAAACTAAAAACACTTTTTTACAATCAGTTAAGGAGGAATAATTTGAGATTCCTGAATTTTCCTCGGTCTCCTTTGATGGCACCTTTGGGCTTGGTCCGTAAGTACTTTGTTGATATCTTGCAGATGCCTGTTGACTCTTTGCCGCCGGTTGACTATTTCTTTGATGGAAGCTGTTGAACAGCAGGGCTTGGCTGTGGAAACTGTTCTTCCTCATATGGACCTTTCTGCTCCTATGGACCTTGAGAGCTCCTTAGAGGTGGTGACAAGTCGGGCTACTTTGGTGGCTAATTTTGCTTTTGAATCAGACAGGAACACTGTACTCATACTATATTTCTGTAAAATTTCTGTTTCTCAATTTATGGGTTCAAAAATACAAATTTTTCCTGATCTCGCTAGAGATACCCAGAAAAGGAGAAGATCTTTTTTGGCTTTACGCCAGAGAACACTCTCCTTGAGAGCACAATTTAAATTAAGATATCCATGTAAATGTGTGGTTAATTAGCAGGCTAAACAGTATATGTTTTTTGAGTCCCATCAATTGTTACAATTTATACGAAGTAGGGAAGATGGGGGGGGTGGGCGGGGGTGAGTCCCATATCGGCTGCCATGTAATATTTATTTATTTATTTATTTAACAACTTTTATATACCGCACTATTTACAGTCAGCGCGGTTTACATAGAACAATGAAACATCAGATAAGATACATATTATCCGTATTATTTTTACATAGAACAGGAACAAAAAACTTGGGTAACCAGGGTAATTATTTACAAAGAAAACTAAACACTGACTAATACTAATACTAATACTGACTAATAATACTATCTTTGCTCCTGTGATTAATTTATTATTGTATGGTAGTTTTACCAAAGTATGATTTCTTTTTTCTTGGATCTTATTGTGGGGTTTTATTGTGGTCTTTTCCAGATTGGATGGTTTTTCTTTATTACTTTTCTGTTGAGATGATAATTGTATATTTCTTCTTTATTCTAAATTCTTATTCAGAATTGTTTTCTGGAGTTTTTGTAAAATTTAATAAAGTATAAAAAAAACCCACTCCACTATGGTATACAACCAGATTCTGGCTCCCAACCAGATGACAACACACCAGACACACACAACAGTGCAAGTAAAGTAGCAAATAGCTTATATAGTAATTTGAACTTTCCGTTTTAGATAGCACAATCCATTATATTCACTACTACTGTATATATTTTATCCTGTTTTATGTTTTCTTTTTAATATATGCCTCTTTATTATAGTTATACAAAGTTCCATGTAACTGAATAGGTAATTGTCTTATCTGTACTATTCAAACCATTGTTTTTTTATAAACCGCGCTTGATCCTTTGGAAAATGCGGTATAAAAATGTTCAATAAATAAATAAATAAATAGGTAAGCCTTTAGCATGGATTTGAAGAGGGAGTGAGATAAAGATCTTGATATAAAGATACAGGAAATGTATTTGAGGTGTAAGGAACAGCAAGGTGAAATGATCGAAATTTGGAGTTTGCTGTAGGAGAAAAGGGCATAGAGAGAGAAAAAGGCCAGAGGAGGAGTGGAGATCACAAAGATGGGTGTAGGGAGAAAGGAGAGAGGAAAGGTAATGAGGGGCAGTAGAGTGAATGCATTTATGGGTTAGAAGGAGAAGTTAGAAAACAATATGGAAACCAAAGGGAAGCCAGTGAAGTGATTTGAGAAAAGGGGTTATGTGAGTGTATCGGGGTTGGTGAAAAATGAGCCATACAGCAAAGTTCTGAATAGATTGAAGAGGAGAGAGATGACTCTGAGGCAGACCAGCAAGGAGGAGGTTGCAGTAGTTAAGTTGGGAGATAACTAAAGAGTGTACATACATTTTGGATGTGTGTTCAGAAATGAAGGAGCGAATTTTGTTAACGTTATAGAAATGACAGGTTTTAGCAATCTGTTGAATATGTGTGCAGAAGGAAAGGGAGGAGTCAAAGATGACCCCAAAGTTGCGGGCTGTGGAAACAGGAAGAAGAGTATTGCCAATACGGATAGAGAAAGTAGAAAGGGGAAGGAGGGTTTAGGGGGAAAATAAGAACTTCGGTTTTAGCCATGTTCAATTTCAGATGGTGGAGAGACATCCAGGCAGCGATGTCAGATCAGCAAGCAGAGATACGAGCTTGGAGTGTAAGAGAAATCTCAGGTGAAGATAGATTTGAGAGTCATTAGCATAAAAATGATACTGAAAGCCATGAGAAGACAAGGGCACCAAGGGACTGGGTGTAGAGAGAGAAAGGTAGAGGGCCTAGAACAGACTCTTTGAGGTACACCAGCTGAAGAGGGATTGCAGTAGAGGAGGAACCACCAGAACAAACACTGAATGAGTGATTGCAGAGATAAGAAGAGAACTAACACAGCACAGAGCCTGTAAAACCAAGAGAGGATAATGTGTCGAGGAGGTGGTCAACAGTATCAAAAGCAGCAGAAAAGTCAAGAAGAATGAGAACTGAGTAAAGTCCTTTGGACTTAGCCAGGAACAAGTCACTGGAGACTTTGGCAAGAGCCATTTCAGTAGAATGAAATGGACGAAAACCAGAAAGAAGTGGATCAAGGAAGGTATGAGAGGAAAGAAATTAAAGGCAGAGACGGACAAATACACATTCAAGAAGTTTGAAAATGAATGGGAGAAGGGAGATGGGTCAGTAGTTAGAAGGACCAGTAGAGTCAAGTGAAGATTTTTTAAGGAAAGGAGTGATCACAGCATGCTTGAAGGCTGCGAGGAAGGTTGCAGTGTAGAGTGCGTGCGTGTGGTAGCTATTATTGAAGTGTGATAGCAGTTAAAATGGTCCCTGTGCTCACAGTTACCATGTGCTAATTTTATTTATTTAGTTATCTGGTTTTCTATACCGCCTTATCTGGGAATCAAGGCAGTTTAAACGAACAATAAGTTAACAGGTTTACATAGAACTTTGAAAACATTAACAGCAAAGAACTTTGCGGGCCCGATATTCAACTGACCCCCAAACTCCGGATATTCACTTCTGCAACATTGGAAATGAATATCCGGGTCCTGCCACACTGCCTGAAAGCTGCCAAGGCTAACCATGCAGCATCGATATTGGATGCTGCACGGTTAGCCTTAGTGCCTATAAAATAGGCAAGGGTTTTCCTTGCCTATCTTATAGACACCGAGTGCTAACCACGCAGCTTCCGATATTGGCGCTGCATGGTTAGCATTGGTCCCCACCTCTGCTATGCCCCGCAATGCACCTGGCATGCCCTGATGCTAGCCGGCTAGCATTGGAGCACGTACGAGACTTAGTCGGGGATATTCGACAGCACTACCAATGAATGTGCCGTCAAATATACGGCTAGCAGGCATTTACATGGTTAACTGTGTAAATGCCTTTTGAATATTGGCCCTGCAATTACAAATAGTACAACATGGGCTTGTTTCAGCCAATCACCTGCATCAGAGATACAAAATGCAACAATCTGGTCTGTCACTAATCTGTGCCAGGAAACTGTACTTACTCCTATGGATCAGAAACCAAAGAATTAAAGTCGTGTGTTATAAGTACAATCACATTAACAAGAACCTTTAGAAATCACTAAATTAAATTGTTAACACATATCCATCCAATGAAAAATTATATTTTTTGTATGTATGTAAAGTTCCCCATTTATAAACATACTACAAACCAAAATGAGGGAAGAGTGGCTTAGTGGTTGGGGCAAATTACCTCAGGCCAGAAGGTCAGGGGTTCAAATCCCACTAGATAACAGCAACCTTGGGCTGGAAGGACTGGAGTGTCTAATCCCACAGGTGCTCCTTGTTGTGCTGAGCAAGCCACTTAACCCTCTATTACCCATGTTCCCTGTAAAATAGTTATCTCTGAGTTATAATGCCTTGTTCAATGCAAACCACCTTGATATCATGAAAGGTAATATATAAGAAATGTTAAATAAATAAAATGGTAGCTTACCTAAACCAGACATAGCAAAGTTCATCCACAAGGCCCCTTCCTTTCTCTCTTTTACACCTCTCTTATCCTTCCCCTTCTCCTCCTCCCCCTCCCTTCCCTTTTTCCCCCCTCCCCCTTCCCTCTTTCCCCCTTCCCCCTCCCTCTCTTTCCCCTTCTCCCCTTCCCCTTCCCCCCTTTTTCCCCTCTCCCCCTTCTCCCTTCTTTCTCTCTTCCCCCTCCTTTTTCCCTCTTCCTCCCTCCTTCTTTCCTTCCCTCTCCTTCCCCTCCACCTTCCGTCCCCTCTTTCTTCCACTTTTCCCTTCCTTCCTCCTTCCCCTCTTTTTCTTCCTTCCCTCCTCCCCTTCCCTTCCCTTCCCCTCTTTCCTTCCCCTCCCCCTCCCCCTCCCCTCTTCCCCCTTCTTCCTTTCCCCCTTCCCCCTCCCCCTCCCCCTCCCCTCCCCCTCCCTCCCTCTCTCTTCTCCCTTCCCCTTTTCCTTCCCCTCCCCCTCCCCTTCCCCCCTCCTATCCCCTCCTTTCCCCTCCTCTCCCCCTTCCTCCCCCCTCCCCTTCCCTCCCCTCCCCCCTTTTTTCCTTTCCATCCCTTCCTTCCTATATACATGGATTCATTTCCAGCATTAGCAGTATTCTCCGTGGTGATCTTTTAATGTTTTTCAATCTAATGTCATTTGATTTTCTTCTGGCTACAATTGTTTTTTTATGACTTATGATTTTTTTCCTCCCTTTCCTTCCCTTTCCTTCCTTCCCCCTCCCCCCTCCTTCCCTCCCCTTCCTTCTTTCTCCCTCCCCTTCCCCCCTTTCCCCCTCCCCCTCCCCCCTCCTCCCCCCTCCCCCCCCTCTTCCTTTCCCCCCTCCCCCCTCCTTTTCCTTCCTCTCTTACTCCCTTATATATTTAGATATATTTGGATTCATCTCCAGCATTAGCAATTTTCATTCTAGCTAAAGTATTTCTCGTGGTGATCTTTTAATGTTTTTCAAATTAATGTCATTTGATTTTCCTTTGGCCACAATTGGTTTCTCTAGAACATTTTCTTTGTACTCATGACCTCTCACCTTAGGGCAAGTTGAAGTGCAGCGCGCCTCACTTTGAACAGACACACAGTGCAGTACGCATTGAATGGTGAGCTTTTCTGCACTTCTCTTTATTCCAGATATGCCTTTTCTGTAAGATTTAGGGTTTTTTAATTATGTACTTTGAAAAACACTTTTGATATGTTTTCTTCATACTTTTACCTGAAGTGTTTTTAACAAGGAAATAATTTACCTTAAAATATCTGAATATTGCAAGTCGCACCGAACGGCACTACTCTTTTCGGTTTTCCCTCGCCCTCCCCCCCCTTTTTTCAGACATTAAGGGGTATGTTTACTAAAAGCCGCACAATTGCGTGCCGCACAATAGCGCACGGAAACGCGGCACTCAAACGCTCAGAAACGCTCTTAAACACCCCGCAAAAGTGCGCGTGGGCCCCACACAATTGCGCGCCGCACCAACGCACCCCGCACAAGTACCCGGCCCGCAAATGTCCGATAGAGGCGTGGAAAGGCATTCTGAGGGCGGAGGAAGGCTCCCGAGGGGCGGAGAGACAGGGTCAATGGGCGGGGAAGGGGAGGGGAGAGGCTCCCCGCACATGATCGGGGCCGAATTCACAGGTTAAAAAATAGCGCGAGTGAAACACTCACGGTAGAGGGCATTTAAAGGGAAGAGAAACCATTTCGCGTCAGCAATGTACAGGGAAACCGGGGAAACCTGCAAAACGTGAGCAGTGTGATACATGTGCACAGAACAAAAGTGCAAATAAAGATAGAAAAAGACCCAAACAAAAATATTAAAAATAGGAAGGCAGCTGGGGAACCCCGATATTAATGGGCAAACATAAGAAACACACCCAGTAAAGCTCCAAAAAAATGAAATGAAGGTTGGAAGGGGCTACGGAGGGGAGACCCTTCCAAAAACCATTTCCTTTTTTCTGAGCCTTCCTGGGAGTGTTTGCTATGGTTGCCCATTAATATCACTGTTGCCCAGCTTGGTTATATTTATCCCCAGTTGTTCGTGGTCGGTTGAGGGGTGTATTTGCACTTATGTCACCAGACAAGGTGACAGAGCCCACAGTACAAATGTGCAGAGCAGGGTTTTTGACTCTGTTGGTCAGGTTTCCCACCCCCAGGGACTGTACTATCACTGTGGCTGCAATGTGGTGCAGCGGACAGAGGCAGTACCTCTAGGACCAGAAGATCACAGGTTCAAATCCAAGCTGGGGCTCCTGCCAACCCAGTCCCCATATTTTACCCACCACTAAACAGAGATAGTACAGACACTCCTTTATTGCAGAGAACATAAGCATGGTTCACACACCCATTTTGTACCCAACACCTCACACACACCATAACAATGGGCATTACCGACAGCCGAGTCCCCCAAATGCAGTCCTGGAGTGCCACAACTCAATCAGGTCATATGCTTTTCCAAGATACGGACATGCCAGCATGTTGGCGGTAGGATACAGGTGGTGGAGGGGGCAGTGGCTGCTAGCCACAGAAGACAGTGGCCGAGCCATGTGCAGGCTGGCACGTCCACTGCAACATAGGCCCTGTCGGATGTACAGTCATGGACTTCCCAGGGAATTCAGCACATCTGTGGCAACACAGTGGTGCAGTGCACACAGACAGTGTGTGCAGGAACAAAAGGTCACAGGTTCAAAGCCCAGCTGGGGCTACTACCAATCCTGTCCACATATTTTCCCCACAACTAAACCATGTTAGTAAGGGCAGTCCTTTATTGTTGGGGACATACGCATTGGTCATACGCCTATCTTTTACACCACCAAGCACAGACACCATGACCAGGGGCATTACCTAGAGCAGAGTCTCACAAATGCAGTCCTGGAGGACCACACACCATTCAGGTTCCATGCTGCCACACATACAAATAACTGTGCTGTATATCTATGCACCACCCCCATGGCATGTAGATGTAGCTCATGCATATTCATGAGGGACAGCAGGAAACCCCAACCAGTGTATTGCAAACCTGGACTGGATGTGGGAACCTCTGCCGTACAGCAGCAGCCAACAGGGGCAGACACACCCACACCCACAGGCCCCATTGGCCAATGCCTCCTGGAGAGGCAGGACATTGGCCCTGCGTGCAGCACCCAATACCAGCACTTGCATACCTTAGCAATGTCACCCTACACCTGGGTATATGGTACACAGCTCTCAAACGTTTGCTATGAGTACTGGCAGATAGATATCCCTACGTTACGCACAGTCTGCTCTTTGAGCTCCATCATAACAATCTATCTGATGTCTGCGGTGTGTGCGTCAGGTCTGGCCCCTGACAGTGTTTACCACCCTGGGGAGTGACCCCCAACCGTACTGCATACCATACCCATGCCTGTACTGTGCCCAGGACTGGTGTGGTGGGCAAGGATTCTGAACCCCTCTATAGTAGCACAATGCTGGCATACGTGTGGGAGTGTGTGTCTGTCTATACCAGTGTTTCCCAACCCAGTCCTAAGGGGCACACCGGCCAGTCAGGTTTTCGGGATATCCCTAATGACTATGCATGAGATATATATGCATTAGAGATATCCTGCCAACCTGACTGGTTTGTGGCCCTCCAGGGCTGGATTTGGAGACCCCTGCCTAACACCTCTGTCATCTAAGATTGTGAGTGGGCAAGGTGCAGATGTCCAAGACATCAAAAAGGTATATAGAATGTGTCACATTCCTCCTCACTTCTCACCACCACCAAAATATTGTCTATTAGACAACTTTTTGGTGGTGGTGAGAATCGAGGAGGAATGTGTCACATTCTATATACCCTTTCGATGTCTAGGACATCTGCACCTTGCCCACTCACAATCTTAAATGACAGAGGTGTAAGGCAGGGGTCTCCAAATCCAGCCCTGGAGGGCCACAAACCAGTCAGGTTGGCAGGATATCTCTAATGCATATATATCTCATGCATAGTCATTAGGGATATCCCGAAAACCTGACTGGCCGGTGTGCCCCATAGGACTGGGTTGGGAAACACTGGTCTATACAGTGTGTGTTGGCTGCAAACACTGTCCACAGCCCACACTGCCAGCACTGTTGCCAGTTTTGGCCTGATGATGTGCATAATGAGCAGCAAGGTACCATGGGTATAGCTCAGACAGGGTGGGCTGGCCAGGATGCATCTGCACAGGGCATAGGGCACTGGCAAGGACATTGTAGTGGCCGTCCACCACCTCCACAGACAGGGTGACCTCTGTATGTGCTGCTGGGCTTTCACTCCACCCTGACTGTGCAGTGACGGCAGTATGGCCAGGCACCCCCATAGTGCTTCATAGCATTTCCCTCATGTGATATATATGGGTCACCTGTTGGGGCCTAGTCACTGATGTATCTGCTTGTGTGTGTTGCCATCCCAGTTGTGGGTGTATGCATTTCCAGCGGGACTAACCAGCAGACTGTTCACAGCTGGTATGTGCCCTGCTGGAGTGCCGTGCAGTGGCTGATGGCTTGATGCAGGGGAACATCAGATGGTGGTGGGGTGCATCTTAGCACATCCAGGCCTACTGTCTGTCTGATATTGTGGTCTGGGTGTGTGTGTGGGGCTGCTTGGACTGCCCTTTAGGGTGTCTGTTCCCCAACAGGACTGGGGTTGATGGTCCACTCTACTGCCACCATTGCAGGTGGGGGGGGGGGGGGGAAAATCTGTTGATGGGAGACCCTGTTTGCCACCCTCGGGGGGGGGGGGGGTGGTGGTTGGTGGTACATGGCCCACCTAGGGGTCCATGAGGGTTCCCCTGACTGAGACAGACAGAGATATCCAAGGCGTTCCTGCAGAAACTACCTATCTGACAGATTACGACTGTTTTGGGGCTCTGCCATGGAGGGTGCTGTGGACCTGGTCCAGGGCGCCTCATCGCACACTCAGGGTGAGCACAGTTCCCACACAATGTGACTGTGTGTAGCTACTCTGTGCCAGTTAAACACCCGGTCAGTTCCTCCTACCTGGCCAAGGTGCTGTGTGGGTGCACACGGACACGTCCCCCTACCAGGCCGGGGAGCTGTTGGGGTGCATTCCCCATCTTGTGTTCATCTGTGGACAGCTGATTTGCATGTGCAGTGCATCATGGGTATGGGTGGCCTAACCCTATCCTGGTTACCACAGCAGACTGTCTGTGTGGTGACATGCAGGCTCTCTGCAGCCAGCCAGGGGCTTGCTGGCAGCTATATAGCTGTAGCCCAATGGTTACTTCACTGCCTGTGGAGCCAGAGGTAATGGGTTCAAGCCCACAGTGGGGTTATTTGATAGGGTTGTCCAAAGCTTTTTTTAGATTTAATGTACATATGTTGCTGCCATCAAACACACCCTCAGTGTACTGTACCCATAAGGTGCCTCTGAGGGTGCTTTATAGGGTGCCCTATAGGGCACCTTATGGTTGCTGTCCATATAAGGTGCACTATACATTATCATGTGATGCAACATATATGGTGCCCTATAGGGGACATTCTAGGGTGCCTTGGCGGACAGTGAACTTTAACATGTGCCTTATGGGCCGCCTTATGTTAACACGCTTTGTGAGTGCGTTTGCTAGTAGTGATAACTGAAATAAAAACAAATTGCCCCCTACAGCACTCATCCCCATAATATGCACTGCCTCAGTGAGCCTTCTTCATTGGGCACTGTGGGGGATTGAACCCCTGATCCCTGCACCATTGGTCAGTGTCTTAATCATTGTGCTGTGGCTCTGGTCCTGTGCTTGGGCATCAGCGCACTGCCTTATGCCGCCCAAACTTAACAGTGCACCGCCTTATGCCGCCCAAGATTAACAGTGCACCTCCTTATGCCGCCCAAAATTAATATGCCTCCTAAAGCACCTTTACCCATTAAAATTAATGCCTCAGCCAGCCCTTTTTGTTGCACACAATGGGGAATTGAACCCATGGCAGCTGCACCAGCTATCAGTATCTTAACCATTGTACTATGACTCTGTTCCTTTGTGTGTGCATATCAGGGCGCCACTTAGCCTTCCCACACACTATTTTGCACGGCGCACAATAGCGCGCCGCGCAAATGTGCGATCGCTTACTCCCGTTTTTTTTCTTTTTTCTGCCTGACCCGCCCACTCCTTATATGGCACAGGCACACTAACGGGGCCCCGCACAATTTCGGAGTTTAGTAAACATACCCCTAATTGTTTGATCACGAAAAATTTGGTTTTCATACATTTTTTGCAAAATATCCTTGTTCCGTGGTTTTTAAGGTTTTGAAGCATGTCTTTGTTTCGTTGGTTCCTAATGCTCTTAATATGGATAAGTAGACACTGCAATGTGCACTACACCATAAATCTTTTTAAACACAATCCATCTTTTATGGTATGACATGATTGTTTATGCTCATTTTTCTTCTTTGCCGTTTTGCAAATTTGAAGTATAAGGCAATCTATGTTAAATATACATTTTTTCATTATGAAACGTTACTCCCTTATATAAATGGGTCGAGCACTTTATGCCTGCGAGTGAAAGGCAAATCTTCTGATTTTCTCTCTTTGTTTTTGCAGGATGTTTAAATTTAAAAGCCAATAGTATCCTGCCTCATATTTTTAAGTTTTAGTTCCTCCTTTTTCATTTTTATGGTGAATGATAAATTATAACGCATTTTAGACAAGTTTCTGTAATACTTTCTAACATTTAAGTGCAGTTGTGTTACATTCCATTATATAATTTCATTTCTGGCTATGCGGTTTCTTTCAATTCTTAATGCCATATAACAATCTATAACACATCATGTTTTATTGTTATTGCTCTGGTCTTAATATATTCTTTATTTATTGGCCCTCCCAATAATAATTTATTTATTTATTTATTTATTTATTTTTTGTCTTTTTAGTGTACTACGTGACAAGAAGGTACTCCTTTTTGTGTCCTCCTCATCTCTCTCTCTCTTGTTCACTTATGTTTATATCCTTACACATATTTATATATTCCTATAATTTATTATATATTTATGTTAATATTTATACTCTTATCTTTTATATTGTTTTTTTATTATTTTTATGTCTTTTAGACTATATATTTTGTTGTGTAAAGTAAATACATCTTCTATATGCTCTATAATTAGTTTTAATTTTTGTGTTTTATGCTTTGATTAAATTAATGCTTTTTATGTATATTTGTAATTGTTTTTTGATATTTAAATATTATATGTTTTTAAATGTTTACATTGTTATTATTATTATTACTTTTTTGAGGTGTGTTCTCTTTTTTTAAAAAAAGACCCTCTGAAGAAGGCTTTTTAAGCCGAAACACATTGGGGCGCAATAAAAAAGACTTCTTACTTGCATTGAATTGTCGCCAGTCCTTGTGTACCTGCTTGGTGATTTCTCTATATCACAGTTTGAACATATTTTGTACAACAAACAAGACTCTATGATTAAGGCTTGATTTTATAACAGATGCCTTCTTGAGAAGAATAAAAAAAGGTGCCTATTAAATAATAGCCGCATAGGCTCCCAGATCTAACCCGTTTCACAAAAATATTGATGTACACATTTATACTTGTTTCAAAGAAAGTGCCAATATGTGCGTGTACTCTTTGCATGGACATGCGTATTTTAGAAAATGCCCACATACATTGCAACTCTGCCTCCATTCTGCCCAAACTACATCCCTGGGAATGCCTACATGCATATCACATAAAACTAGACACTTTCCATGCATGTATTTCTTACATGTGAATGCAGTCACACAAATTTATAAAAGCAAGTTTTACATGGGGAAGTATTTTTCTTCACTGGTCATGGGGGGGGGGGGGGCGGGTACAGAATACCCAAGAGACATGAATCAAACTTCAATAATAAAAATGTGACAAAGGGGTATGTTTACTAAACTCCGTTGCTGTGCGGGTCCCCGTTAGTGTGCGTGTGCCATATAAGGAGTGGGCGGTTCAGGCAGAAAAAAGAAAAAAACCCGACCGTACGTGTGTGGTTACCACACAACAGAGCCGTAGTACAACGGTGAAGACACTGACCTATGGTGCAGGGGCCATGGGTTCAAACCCCCATTGCGCTCAACAAAAAATACCACAGAGGCATCAACTTTTATGGGCAAAAGTGGTGTAAGAGGCATATTGATTATGGGCGGCAGAAGGCGGCGCACTCTTTTTTTATACGGCATGAGGTGGCGCACTGTTCATTGTGGGCGGCAGATGGCGGCGCACTGTTAAGGTTGGACGGCAGAGGGCGGTGCGCTGATAAAATTGGGCAACAGAAGGCGGCGAGCCGGTGGGCAGAAGGCGGCGCGCTGATGTGTGAGGGGGCAGCCCAATAGTGGGTGGGATAAGTGGCGCGCTGATGTGCAAATAACAGGAATGGAGCCATAGCACAATGGTTAAGACACTGACCACGCGTGCAGGCATCATGGGTTCCATTCCCCACAGTGCCCATTGAAGACAGCTGGCTGAGGCATTATTTTAAGGGGCATGCCCATGTTGGGCCGCATAAGGTGGCGTGCTGTTAATTTTGTGCGCCACAAGACGGCGCGCTGATGGCTACAAGGCTGCGCGCTGCTGCTCAAACACAGGACCAGAGCCACAGCACAATGGTGAAGACACTGAGCAATGGTGCAGGGACCAGGGGTTCAATTCCTTACAATGGCCAGTGAAAAAGGCTAGCTGAGGCAGTATGTTATATGTTGTGGAGTGCTGTAGGAGGCTTTTTAATTTTATTTTGTGATAACTACAAGAAAACGCACTCTCACAGCATATTAATATAAGGTGGCCCATATGGCACATGTTACAGTGCACCGTCCGCCAAGGCACCCTAGAAAGTCCCCTATAGGGCAGCATGTATGTTGCAACACAGGAGAATGTATAGTGCACCCTATATGGCTGGCAACCGTAACATGCCCTATAGGGCACCCCATAAAGCACCCTCAGAGGCACCTTATGGGTACAGTATGCTGAGGGTGTCATTGCTGGCAGCAACATATGTACAGTAAATTAAAATAACTCCTTGGACACCCCTATCACAGAACCCCACTGTGGGTTTGAACCCATGACATCTGGCTGCACAGGCAGTGACATAACCATTGGGCTACAGCTGTAAACAGCTCCTGGCTGGCTGCAGATAGCCTGTATGTCACCTCACTGATAGTCTGCTGTTGTGAACCACCCGTACCCATGATGCACTGCACATGCAAATCACTGTCCACGATTGAACACAGGATGGGAAATGCACCCCTAAAGCTCCCCGGCCTGGTAGGGGGAAGTGTCCGTGTGCACCCACACAGCACCTCGGCCTGGTAGGGTGTCCTGAGTGGGTGGACAAACGGCAAAGAGTAGCTAAACACCATCACATTGTGCGGTTACTGTGCTCACCCTGGATGTGAGTGTGAGATGTTGCGCCCAGGACCAGGTCCACAACACCAGCCATGGCTGAATGTAGCCATGTCAGAGCTCCAAAGCAGCAATAACCTGTGGAATAGGTAGGTGCTGCATAAACATTTTGGAGATCTCTGTCTGGCTCAGTTAGTGGCCCCCCATGGACCCCCAGGTGGATAAAACAGGGCTTCCCCTCAACAGATTCCCACCCCACCCCACCCTAATGGCAGTACAGTGGACCATCAACCCCAGTCCTGCTAAGGAACAGACACCCTACAGGGCAGTCCAAGCAGCTCCACACACATCCATAACACAATATCAGACAGACATTAGGCCTGGATATTCACAGATGCACCCCACCACTATCTGATATTCACCTGCAGCAAGCCATCAGCCACTGCATCCTGCAAGGCACTCCATCACAACACATACCAGCTGTGAACAGTCTGCTGGCTGGTCCTGATGGACATGCACACACAGGCAGATAAGTCCATGAAGAGGCCCCCACAGGACACCCATACATATCACATGTGAGAATCACAATATGGCACTATGGGGGTGCCTAGCCATGCTGCCGTCACTGCACACTCAGGGTGAGAGTGATCTCCCAGCAGCACATACAGAGGTCACCCTGTCTGTGTAGGTGTTGGCCGGGCACTACCATGCCCCTGCCAGTGCCCTATGCCCTGTGCAGCTGCATCCCGGTCAGTCCACTCTGTCTGAGATATACCCATGGTCCCTTGCTACTCATTATGCACATTGGCAGGCCAATACTGGCAACAGTGTTGGCAGTGTGGGCTGTGGAAGGGGCTTGCAGCCAACACCCACTGTATAGACAGACACACATGTCCACACCTATGCCATCATGGTGCTACTATTGAGGAGGTAATTAGCCTTGCCCACCAAACCGGTGCTGGGCACGGCAAGGCATGGATATGCTACGCAGTACTGCTGGGGGTCACTCCCCAGGGTGGTAAACACCATCAGAGGCAAGGGCTGGAGCACGCACCGCAAACACCGAACAGATTGTTTGGATGGGGTCAACTAGCAGTATGTGCGTAACGTATGGATATCTATCTGCCAGTACTCCTAGCAAGCGTCTCAGAGCTGTGTACCGTATACCTCAGGTGTAGGGTGACATTGCTAAGGTATGCAGGTGCTAGTATTGGGAGATGCACGCAGGGTGTAATGTTCTGCTTCTCCAGGAGACATTGGCCAATGGGGCCTGTGGGTGTGTGTGTGGGTGTGTCTGGCCCTGTTGGCTGTTGCTTTACGGCAGAGATTCCCAACTCCAGTCCAGGTTTCCATCACACTGTTCGGGTTTTCCTGCTGTTCCTCATGAATATGCATGAGCTACATCTACATGCCATGGGGGTGGTGCATAGATATACAGCACAGGCATTTGTATGAGTGGCAGCATGGAACCTGCCTGGTGTGTGGCCCACCAGGACTGCATTTGGGGGATTCTGCTCTAGGTACTGCCCCTGTACATGGTGTCTGTGCTCAGTGGGGTAAATGATAGACGTAGTACCATTGCATATGTCCTCGCCACAAAAGGTTTGTCCTTACTATCACTGTGTAGATGTGGGAAAAATATGTGGGCAGGATTGGTGGTAGCCCCAGCTGGGCTTTGAACCTGTGATCCTCTGTTCTTGCATGCACTGTCTGTGTGCACTGCACCACTGTGTAGCCACAGATTGGCTGGATTCCCTGGAATGTCCATGCCTGTGGATCCGGCAGGGCCTGTCTGTTGCAGTGGACTGTGCCAGCCTGCACATGGCTAGGCCTCTGTCTTCTGTGGCTAGTAGCCACTGCCCCCTGCACCACATGTACTGGTCCACCAACATGCTGGCATGAGCTTCTCTCAGAAAAAGAAGATGACCTGATTGCAATGTGGCAGTACGGGACTGCATTTGGGGGACTTGGCTGTAGGTAATGCCCATTGTTGTGGTGTGTGTGCGGTGTTGGGTAAAATATGGGTGTTTCCCCCATGCTTATGTTCCCTGCAATACAGGGGTGTCTGCGCTATCTTTGTTTAGTGGTGGGTAAAATATGGGGACTGGGCTGGCAAGTGCCCCAGCTGGGATTTGAACCTCTGGCCTTCTAGTCCTAGAGGTAATGGCTCTGTCTGCTTCACCACACTATGGCCACAGAGACAGTGCAGCCCCTGGAGGTAGTAAACCTGGCAGGATGGAGTCACAAACCCTGCTCTACGCATTTTTACTGTGGGCACATGCACCCTGTCTGGTGACAAATGTGCACATAAACCCCGGAAATGACCACGGCAAATGGGGGACACAATATCACCACGCTGGGCAACAGTGATATTAATGGGCAGCCATAGAAGACACTCCCAGGAAAGCTCTAACAAAAAGGAAATGTTTTTGGAAGAGTCTCCGCTCCGTACACCTTTCCAAAAAACATTTCTCTTTTGCTGGAGGTTTCCTGGGTGTGTTTGTTGGTTTTGCCCATTACTATAACTGTTCCCCAGCTGAATTACTATTTTTACAAGTTGTGTTGTGGCCCTTTTCTATTTTTATTTCCACTTTTGGGCTGTGCACATGTATCACACTGCTCACGTTTTGCAGGTTTCCCCGGTTTTGCTGTACATTGCTGACGTAAATGGTTTCTCTTCCCTTTAAATGTATTCTACTGCGAGTGATTCACTCGCGCTATTTTTTTTTTGGAGATTCAGCACCGATAATGTGCAGGGGGCCTCTCCCCTCCCCTTCCCCGCCCATTAACCCCTTCTCTCCGCCCCTCCGGGGCCTTCTTCCGCCCTCCGTTAGCCTTTCCACGCCTCTATCGGACATTTGCGGGCCCGTACTTGTGCGGCGCCCGTTACTGTGACGCGCAAGTGTGCGGTGCTTCATCGCACGTTTGCGGGGCGTTTAAGCGCTCTTAAGTACCGCTTTTAGTGCGCTATTTTGCGGCGCGCAAATTAGCGGTTTTTAGTAAACATGCCCCAAAGTGTAAAATTCTATAGCAACCACAATAGCAAAAGGAACATCAAACTACTGTACTAACCTAGAGAGAAGAGGATTGGCAAGTGAAAAAATAAAAATAACACTGAAGGATAAAAGGAAACAATATTGAAAAGGAATAAAAACAAAGAAGTGTGTGTGAATGTGTATGTGTGAACACCAAAAGACACATATAAAAAATGGATCCTAATAGATCCTTATACCTGTAGGACCCCAATAATCACTATCAATGAGAGGTCCACCAAACTTTTTTAATTTTTGTACTTCATTTATTATTGCTTTATTCAATAAAAGGCACATTTTAGAAAAGATTAGAGATGAGACATCGAAGTCAAGACATGCTCATTTCTGACTGTATTTTAGGAAAGACTCTGCTAAAATACATAGAAATGTGCAGCATCAGGAACCCTTTCACAAATGTGCACCTAGAAAAAAACAGACAGAAGAACCCCAGCACCCTACACATGTACTGCAAATGCCAGCATTTCATAACATTCACGTGTAAAAGGCGATACTTATATGTGTATCACAGTCCTCTTGGAACCCTAGATGTGTAGATTCCACTAGTTAACAACAGAGGGCTCTATGTTCAACTTGTTTCAATTTCGAAAGCAAAATGAACATTGGGGAATTAAGTGGGCTATCCCTCTTAATTCCTCCAGTAAAGGAATGACCAAAGGGAACAATTTTGAAATATCTATTCATGTCAGGGAACAGGTGTAAATCCAGATGTGGGCAATTTTGGCCTTAGTTACACATGCATTCCCAATACAAAATGGGAAATACACATATACAAGATTTTTGACCTTCCCAGGCCAAACTGCCAAATCCCCCCAAACGCCTTCTAGAACAATATACCTAGTGCAAAAATGTGTAAATCGTGGCATTTCCAAAATTGCATTTACCACATGCATTCAACCCAAAGGATAAATCTTTGGTCTTCATGCAGCATCTCCAAATCTACTTTCTGGAGAGCAAAATCTGTTGGAATTTTGTATCCTGTATTTCTGCTTTACATCCCTGTGGAAGTCTATATTGATGAGATGCGATCGTGTAGGGTGGTTCACAGCTATTTTGAAGAAATAAAACCCTTTGGTTGTACTACTGTGTGGTTTCAGACCTTTCTTCACCTCACTCCTAGTTGCCTGGTTTGTGAGCTGTGTTTGCTTTCTTCAGGACCCCTCAAGCTTATACCTGCTTATACAGCAAGAATAGGCTCAGGAAAAGAGCTCGTTCGGTCAGCCAGCCAGCCATCTGGAAAGTGTGAAGAAGGAGGTATGCTCATGTCCCTTAATTACATCCCCTTATGCCAACATGCATGCGATGGACGTCCCTATCCCATAAATTCCTAAGTGGTGTGTCTATGTGGCTGTGTGTGTGGCTGTCCATGTCGGGAGCATCTATGATACTAAAATCGGGCAGAGACGTAGACGTCCATGGCATTTCTTGGCATGTTCTGCCTTGGATATCCCCTATTGAACTAGGGGACCATTTTTCTATTTGCTATGTAACTCCTGTTTAGTTCCAATGTAAACCACTTTGATTTAAAGAAAAGGCGGTATAGAAAACCTGTTAAATAAATAAAGGGGCAATTGGAAAGGTTTCTTCTATCACCCAGGAAAATGGTCACAGATTACCTTAGAAGCACAGGTCTAGGACCTGTGCAGCAAACCAACCTTTACTAAGTGTTTAAAAAGGAGAGAGAGCAAGCCCAGGATATTGGGCTTAATGGACCTTGGTCTGACCCAGTATAGCATTTCTTATGTTCTCAGGTAGAAGGACTTTTTATCCAAAGTCTTCCATCAGGAAGGGTCATCAGTCTTCCTGGAGAGCCTGGTCATGATGAGTTGTTCCGTCTCCAACTCAGCAGTCATCTCTGTCATGGGTTTGCCAAAGAATTTCTCTCCCCAGCACAGGACATTAACCAATTTGTCCTGAACCTATTGCTCCAGGTCCAAGAACTGTAGCCATGCCAGGTAGTGAGCACCAGTGCCCACCACAGCCACTCTGGCCATGGACTTAAAGCCATTATAGGTTGCCTGAGTCACAAATTTGGAGTATTCCTTGATTTTACTGACCAGGCACCAGAAGTGCATGAGATGGTCACCAGAAAGCCCAGCCAAGAACCTGGCATGCTCCCCTGCCAGGTCTATCAAGTACATGCCCATGTACAGCTGGTATGCTTGTATACAGGCCACGAACATTGAGCCCTGGTAACACTTCCTGCCAAAGCCATTCATGGTGCAGGTATCTTAATGCTCTTGATATGGCACATGGCTGACTCCACCACCATGGAGCTGTAAGGCAGTTGGGTTTTCTCAAAGCTCGGGCTCTTGCAGATCCGATACATGGAATCAAGCGCTTACTCACCATAGGCATTGTAAGCGGGGTCTCCCACATCCTCATAAGCAGCCACTCCAGAATGGGGTGGGCAGGGACCATGATGACCTCCTTTGGTGGGGTAAGATACTAGAGGATCTTCTGCTCCTCAGCTTGATTCTCCTCCTTTGCCCCAAGGTGAAAGGCAAGGCATTTCCCATGTCACTCACAAACTCCAGAAAGAGAGGTCCTTGAGGGGGAGATCTTTGATGCTCATGAGGAGGTGAGTAATCCAAGGGCACATCCCAGTGCCCCCTCCATCTCCAGAGACTTGTCCTCAGTCTCCCAGTTGGAGTCCGAGTCACTGAGGAACATAAAAAATATCGACGGGATTGAGGGCTCTGTTAATGATGGGAAAGGATCCTTGGTTCTCAATGCTTGGAACCGGAGGCACTCGGAGACTGGTTGGACCAACCAGGATTGGAAGTGGCCTCGGGAACCTGAGGAAACCACAAGGGTTTTGAGGATTGGCTGCACCTTGGCCATCAAGGCTTCTGCCATGGACAGGGCCATCACTGATGATGAGAAACCGGAGTTACCCAGTCCTCAGGAGGGTGTTGTGCCATGAAGGCAACCAGAATGTGCTCGAGAGCCAGCATCCTCTCCACTAGGAGGGAGGGCTCCGCAGCTGCCTGTGTCAGCACTGTAATTGGCAATGACAAAATCAATGTTGACTCCTTCGACAGGGACTCCATGAAGGTTACAACCTCAAGAGGCCCACACCGAACCTCCAAGGTCTCAGGAGGCAACTTCTCTTGCCAGGGCAATTTGGGAGACCACTGTCAGCCTTCACACCCAGAGTTGCATCGAGGGCTCCGATGCCTATGACCAGGGATTTTCTCCCTGGCATCAGCATCACCCTTTGACGCCGACTTGGATGGAGTCCATTCCTTCCGGGCACTCCCCATCAAAAGAAAGCATCAGCCAAATGCCCCATGACCTCGAGGCTCAGAGGCCGTCCTGCCCCCTTTCAGAACCGATGTCTCAGATGGGGCCTTTGAGGGCATTGAAGCCGAGGTTGATGTCGAGGCCTTGGAACCAAACAATGATTCCTGCTGCTTCTCTCAGTTCTTAAACCCCTTGCGCATCATCTGCAAGCAGAGAGGGCAAGTCAAAGGCTCATGGTCGGCCCGAGACATTGAAGGCATGAACTGTGGCGGTCAGTGATCGAGATGGTCTGACTACACTGAGTGTACTTTTTAAAGCCACTGATTGGGTTTGACATGATTGAGAAGATGGCTCCTGCCAAGTCAAAGGACTCCAATGTCCTCACCAACCAAAAAGAAAAAGAACCCCCCCCAAAAAATGTGGTGCTGAGGCACTGATGCTCCTCAAGATCATTGAAGATGAGAAGGACGATGTGAATTGAGACAAGACAGTACCGGAACGGCAAAAAAATAACAATTAAAAAATCAACTTATCTCTGAGATTCAGATAGGCATCTGAACGGCTCCATGAAAAAAAAAGAAGACTGAGGTAAGATGACTCCTTCCGTTGGGAGGCCTGCCACACATGCATGGAGTACCTTCTAAAAGTTTCCTTTGGAAGCCAGGAGGTGTTCCCTGCATAATCAGCTGGTGGGGGGGGTGGGCTGTGTGTCCATCCAGGCCTTGCACCAAAGTGCCCACCTAACCTCCATGTTTAACATGCTGGGAGTGTGCACCACCACCACTTACAGCACATGGGCATGTCTGCATGGAGTGGTGGCGGTGGTGGTTGCATGGGCAGCGGCTCCAGCCTGCAGTAGACAGAAGCCTTGTCTTAGTCCTGTATGACATGCACATTGCAGCATGTGCCAAAGGCCAGCCAAAGGGAAGCATGCCAGCAACAGGAGCTGTTACCCCCATATGGCATCACTGTGGTGCAACACACACTGTCAGTGTGTATATGTGTGGTGGGTCACAGGTGCAGGTCCCTACTGGGGTTTCTGTATTGCATGTTCCTGTGCACAAGGTTTAGCCGACAGTGCAAATAGAGCTCCAGTATGTGCAACCCCTAAGGAGGCAGCCAGCAGCACTGACAGGCTCCACTATGCACAGCTGGTTGGAGGCTAATAGCACATTGACCAGGCGGTAACAACATGCTGTGAGGCCAAGGCATGCTAATAGTGTCTGCACACATTACCAGTCCTTGAGCTGACACTGAGACAGGAGTGGCAAGCAGGAATGCCAGCCATCTTCATTTTTGCACAGTACGCCAATGAGAGTGTATGCATGTGTGTGTATGACTCCCCTTTGTCCTGTGGCTTTCTGCAATTCACTTTGGCTCACATTGGCTGAGTTGTTCCAAGCCTTTGTTTGAAAATGTGAATAAAACAAGGCAGAGGATTGTGGGTATTGCCTGAAACAGCGCAGATTGGCCTGGATGTCTCTGTCGCAACAGTAGGGTCAATGACTGAGATGTCATTGTACCAATCTGCCATGTGCATTACCTAGGTGGCCACAGCATGTCATGCTGAGATGGCATTCTCACTATGACCAAAAAGTGATCATGGCATGTTATTATAATGTTTGGCTCTAGTGAGGTGGATGCAATCTCTGTCTGTAAATGCCAATTGCTGAGCAAAATGCTTGGTGTGAATGCTGAATATCCAAAGGCAGGGTGCTTGTGTTCGCTCTAAGCATATGATGTGTGTGCTGACCAGTGGACCAACCACAGCTGGTTTGTGCATGACTGACACAGTCCAATGAAGGGCTGCAGGAGCAGTCTTACTGTACATTGCTTGTTGGTCCTCAATGGCCTTGGCAGCAATAGTTTGTGGCTTATTCACTAGGGTCATGGAAGGACAGTAGCAGTAGCTCCACACCAGCCTATACACCCCCCCCCCCCCTCCACTGCAGTGGATGTACATGGCGGCAGCAGCATTTTGACATTGGGCACTAAACTTCACTGCACTGTTATCAGAGAGTTAGTGTGCAACATGGGCTGAACACAGGGCCAAACATGCAGAAAACAAGAAGAAAAAAAAGCATAATACACTGCAGACAATACCTGCCACACACTAGCAGTGATGTGGACCTGAAGCAGAGACCATCTCTGATAGTGTAGATTCAGTGGACCAAGTGCTGCGCATCCATCTTTTCCCTCAGGATGACAGCTGAAACTGCTCTGCAGAATGACTTGCAGTTGTTATGTGCATGTAGCACACGCAGTCAGTGTGTCTTACTGAGCTGATGTGCTGGATCAGTGCATTCTCCATTGGTTCTTCAGCTACAGACTGTTATGTTGCATGTGCATTGCCTCATGCGTAGTGGTGGGCCCAACCTATAACGGCACACACAGAAACAGTTTTATCAGAGTGGTGCAATATCTCCATAGTCAACAGTCCAGGTTTCAATTCCCACTCGCTCACCTCACACAGTCCTGACTCTGCTTTGACCTACAGACAATCATCCTTCTATGTTTCTATGCATTATGGCCACACAATGGGTAGCCCAACATGGCATTCCCCATCATGGACATCTGAGAGCATGGCTTTAGTGGCTGGGTAACCTGTTGAATTATGGGTTCTAACTCTCTTTCCTTTCCTGCCCAGGCTTCCTGTACCACATCCAAGAGTCCCCTGGATTGTCTCCCCTTTAAAAGCTCAAATGGGGAAAATACAAATGTAGCTTGGGGAACTTCTCTAAATGGGATCACTTTACAGCGGGTCAGTGATGTATACACAGCAGATGTCTGGAACAGCTATTATGGATGTGTTTTCTCTTGTGCCATCATTATGACCTCCCAGCTTTATGTAAAGAGGATATATTTTGTACATTCAGGCACATAAAACTCATTGCATAGCCATCCCCTGTACTCTTCTGCCATCGTTACTTGCTCCACATGGGGCAAATGGGTTCAACTTATCCCTTTCTATCATGCTACTCTGCTGGGTATATTGTCTTGCAGTTTCACAGGCTGAGGCACTAGTCCCACCCACAGAAATTGTGTTTCATGTACCCCATGGCACTACTACTTTTCGATCAAACATACCTAATGCTTTTGGCCAGTAAGATCCCATATATCCACCCACCACACATACTGCAAACTGTTTGCTTGGAAAATCCATGGCACAGCCTTGCACCCACCATTTGGTCATCAGGAGGATTCATGTATTTGCCAGTAAGCTGCCCCATGATGGCCATCAAGGGTCATTTGCAGCAGTTAGCCATATCATGCACAGATCTCCTGTGACTGCTTCACATGAGCACTCATGGACAATCTTCACTTTGCTACCCACATCAGGAACATGCTGCCTCCACCCAGATACTGTCCTGGCCTATGGCATGCCACACACTGACGGTAGAAACATAGAAATATGACGACAGAAAAAGACCACATGGCCTATCTAGTCTACCTAGTCTAGTCTGGATAAATGTCTACATTTCACAGACACTATAATATAGCTTACGACACAGTGTATGCTTTCAGGAGCATCTAGGACTGCACACCTATCACAGTGCCCCCCCCCCCCCACCCTGCTGCTGCAACCTCTCGGCTGACTCCGCTTCTGCCACCATCCACCCATGATACTGCCAGCATTCACACTGACCAGCATCACTAGGTAGCCACTCATCTCACCTAGTCGACAGCACAGGCCTGCTGTAGGTCAAACATGCTCATCACACATACTGCCACATAGCCAGGCATCAGGTGAATCAACTCCATCAGCTACTACCTGTGCTTGCATCCATGCCTTCTCCAATGGCTTCCCTGTACCCCTTTCAGCTTTTCAGAGGCTTTTCTGTATTAAGGTGCATGCAAGACACCTTAATGCAGCATGTCCTGCTACCACACGATAAGTGTCCACTATCACCCCTTAACGCAGCATGTTCTGATACCGCCCGTTAAAGGTCCACTACCACTCCTTAAGGCCGGAACTCCTCTAACATGTCCAGCACACTTACCACATGATAACCCCTTATTGTTGCCGTTACCGCTCGGAAAGACATGCTTCCTTACCACCGTTTAGTAAACATACCCCTTATCTCTGACTGCATTGTTTGGTTCTTAAAGATCTTCTCTTTCTCCACGCAATGCATGGAACAATCACCTGACACTGAAACCTCTATTATGAATGCTGTTCTCATGTTCTTCCCCTTCACCACAATGTTCAGTATTCTTTCATCCAGCTTTTCATTGGATGGAATACTCTGTGATGTATGAAGTAGCTCCGCCAGTGTCACTGTGTCTTCTTTAAGGAAAATAATCTCCTGAACTCAAAAGCTTTCCCAGATGTTGAAAAGTTGGAAGTAAGGGCAAGATGAAAGAAATGATGGCAGTTGCACTAAGCCTAGACAAGCATGTGCTGCTTTCTATGAAGGATAAAACTGAAGCTATCTCCATAGCAGTGCTACAAAGAAAAAATGCTGATTCTACTTCAGCTTTGTTTTACTACTTTCTGAAGATGACAGTGGCAGATACTTTTGATTAACAGGCCCCAATAAAGTGTTAGGTTCCTAGATACTAAGGGCAGGTTTCAAAGGCATTTACTGGTATAAAAAGTATTTAACTGGAAAAAGAGCCTTACTGAAAAGTATATTAATTACTGTAACATGTACACCTTTTAGTGAAGAAAAAAGGGGTATTCCTGAGGGCATGGAAAAGTGACCAACCATCCTGTATTATAGGGGACAATCATGTATTTTAAGGATTTGTCCCAGGATTTGTATTACTTGGTCAGGATGCCTAAATGTCTCCTATTTCAAAACATGTATCACACTCCTCCACATATATACCAGCGGACTTTTCCACTCCAGCTGAAATTATCAAAGGGAAACTCTATTTATATGAGACTATTTCCATCAGAGACACAGACAAATATACACATGCATGCAATCTGTTGTACTTCAGTCACACACACATGCACATGGAAACATATTTATTTTATTTATTTACATTCTCTTATATACCGCGCTATTCTGCATCAGTGCGGTTTACATTGAACAAACTGAAATTACATTGAACTCCTTACCAACAAACATCAGGTCAACCACCAACCTAATCCAGTTTAGGAAGGCTCTTAAACACTTCCTTTTCCTCAAATACTTCCAAGAGCGCAATAAATCACATTCCCACTCAATTTCTTACAACTGTTCCAACACACCTTGTCAGCCAGAGGACCACACCATGCAAGAGGTCCTTGACTAGTAAATCTCTCTCTTTGTTTTTCTATGACAATGTTTTTTGTAAATAGTTATCTCTAGTTATCCAAGATGGCTTTCCTGTTATTTGTAAACTCAGACTTATGTACCCGTCTGATTATTTCGTTCCATGTAAACCGCGCTGATAATGAATAGTGCGGTATAGAAGAAATAGTAAATAAAATAAAAACAGGGTATTATAACTTGGAGATAACTATTTTACAGGGAACATGGGCTATGGAGGGTTAAGTGGCTTGCCCAAGGCCACAAGGAGCATCTGTGGGACTAGAAACCCCAGTCCTTCTGGCCCAAGGTTGCTGTCCTCTAGGGGGATTCTGAACCCCTAACCTTCTGGCCTGAAGTACCTTGCCCCAACCACTAGGCTACTCCACATAGAAACATAATGCAGAAAAAGACCACATGGTCTATCTAGTCTGCCCTTCCATATCAACTACAATAATCCTCTTTTTACCTTTACAGATCCTCTGTGTTTCTCCCAGGCTTTTTTGAATTCAAATACTGTTCTCTTGTCTACCATTTCAACTGGGAGACTATTTCCATGCATCTACCACTCTTTCTGTAAAGAAATATGTCCACCTTCGCTCCTGAGTCTATCCCCTTTCACTATCATGCTATGCCACCTCGTAGCAGAGCTTGCCTTCAATTGAAAGAGACCCTCCTGTGCATTTATACCACGGAGATATTTAAATGTCTCTATCATATTGCCACTATCCTGCCTTTCCTCTAAAGTATACATATTAAGCTATTTAAGTCTGTCCTCATATGCTTTATAATGAAGACAATTAACCATTTTAGTAGTCACCCTCTGCACCAACTCCAACCTGCTTATATCTTTTTGAAGTTGCGGTCTCCAGAATTTCACACAATACTCCAAATGAGGTTGCACCAGAGACTTATACAGAGGCATTATCACTTCCTTTTTTTCTGCTGGCCATTCCTCTCCCTGTATACCCAAGCATCCTTCTGGCTTTCACAGTTGACTTTTCTACCTGTTTAGTTACTTTAAGATCATCAAACACAATTACACTCCAGTCCCGCTCCTCTTTTGTGGATAGAAGAACCTCACCCCCTACACTGTACCACTTCTTTGGATTTTTGCAACCCAAATGCACGACCCTGCATTTTTTAGCATTAAATTTCAGCTGCCAAACACTAGACCATTCTTCAAGCTTAGCTAGATTCCTCCTCATGTTATCTACTCCTTCCTGTGTGACTACTCTATTGAAGATTTTGGTATCATCCGCAAACAAGCAAACATCACCGGACAGCCCTTCCGCTATATCACTAACAAAGGTTTTGAAATGAATCAGACCAAAGACAAATTCCTGTGGCACACCAATGGTAACCTCCTTCTCCTCAGAGTGAGCTCCATTTATCTCTACCCTTTGTTGTCTCCCACTCAACCAATTTTGAAACCATGTGTTTGGCAGCATATTAATACTGGGCGGCATAAGGCGGCGCGCTGATATGCAATCACAGGAACAGAACCACAGCACAATGGTTAAGACACTGACCAATGTTGCAGGGATCAGGGGTTCAATCCCCCAAAGTGCCCAATGAACAAGGCTGGCTGAGGCATAACATATTATGGGGAAGATTGCTTTAGGAGGCATTTTAGTCATATTTTAATTACCACTACTAGCAAACGCACACCCAAAGCGTGTTAACATCAGGTGCCCTATAAGGCACATTTTAAAGTGCACTGTCAGCCAAGGCACCCTAGAATGTTGCTTATAGGGCGCTTTAGAGGGTGCCGTATGAGGTACCGCAAGGTCAGTGTACTGTTTTTTATGGCAGCACTGTGCAGTTTAAGGAATGAAAAGCATACGTAGGTGCGCTGACAGGCAAGGAGGAGCAGAAGTGGAGCACAATGGTTAAGGCACTGACTGCTGATACAGGGGTCATGAGTTTGCTCCCCAGTGTGCCTAATACGTAAGGCTGGCTGTGGCATCAGCTTTGCATTGTACATATTTTGTCCAGCAGCACTTTATATTTATGTTATTATTTGCTGCCAGCAAACACGGCCTCACGTGCCGTAATTGAAGGTGCCGTATAAGGCACCCTATAAGGCACTCCATAGGGCACATTAGAAATTGCACTGTCCGCCACAGCACCCTAAAATGTCCCCTATAGGGCACCCTATAGGTTGCGTCACAGAAGAATGTATAGTGCACCTTATATGGACGGGCACCAAAAGGTGCCCTATAGGGCGCCCTATAAAGCATCCTCAGAGGCACCTTATGGGTACAGTACGCTGAGGGTGTTTTTGCTGGCAACAAAATATGTACATTAAAAAAAGATAATGTGTTGAACAACCTTATCAAATAACCCCACTGTGGGTTTGAGCCCATGACCTCTGGCTTCAGAGGCAGTGCACTAACCATTGGGCTACAGCTCTATAGCTGCTAGCAAGCCCCTGGCTGGCTGCAGAGAGCATGCACGTCACCACACAGACAGTCTGCTGTGGTCACCAGGATAGGGTTAGCCTACCCATACCCATGATGCACTGCACATGTAAATCAGCTGTCCACAGATTAACACAAGATGGGCAATGCACCCCTACAGCACCTCGGCCCGGTAGAGGGAAGTGACCATGTGCACCCACACACCACCTCGGCCTGGTAGGGGGTACTGACCGTGTGTTTTACTGGCACAGAGTAGCTACACACCGTCACATTGTGCGGGTACTGTGCTCACCCTGAGGGTGCAATGAGGAGCCCAGGACCAGGTCCACAACACCTTCCATGGCTGAAAGTGGCCATACCGGAGGTCCAAAGCAGTGTTAATGTGTGAGATAGGTAGTTTCTGCACAAACACCTTGGATATCTCTGTCTGCTTCAGTCAGGTGCAGCCCCCAAGGACTCCTAGGTGGGCCATGCACCACCACCACCCTCCTTCCTCCAGGGCTGAGGGTGGCAAACAGGGCCTCCCATCAATAGATCCATATGCTACCTCCCTGCAAATGTGGCAGCAGAGGGGACCATCAACCTGGGTCCTCCTGAGGAACAGACACCCCACAGGGCAGTCAATGCAGCTCTTTACACATCCATACCACAATAGCAGACAGACATTAGGCCTATCTGATATTCTCCTGCAGAAAGTCATCAGCCACTGCACCCCACAAGCTGCTCCATCAAGACACATATCAGCTGCAAACAGTGTGCTAGTTAGTCCACAGTGCATGTTCCCAGTGGAGATGCATGCACCCACAACTGGGATGTCAATATACACAGCAAGCAGTTACATCAGTGACTGGGCCCCAAAAGGAAACCCATATCTATCACATGAGAAAAATACCATATAGCACTATGGGGGTGCCTAGCCATGCTGTGGTCACTGACAGTCAGGGTGAGAGTGATCTCTCAGCAGGACATACTGAGGTCACCCTGTCTGTGTAGGTGGTGGCCGGGCACTAATATGTCCCAGTCAGTGCCCTATGCCCTTTGCAGATGCACCCTGGCCAGGCCACCCTGTCCGACCTATACCCATGGTACCTTGCTCCTCATTATGCACATTGGCAGCCCAATACTGGCAACATTGCTGGCAGTGTGGGCTGTGGAAGGTGTTTGCAGCCACCACACACTGGATAGGCAGACAGCAACCCCCACACCTATGCCAGCATTGTGCTACTATAGAGGAGTCCAGCAGCCATACCCACCACACCAGTCCTGGGCACAGTACAGGCATGGATATGGTACGCACTACTGTTGGGGGTCACTCCCCAGGGTGGTAAACACTGTCAGAGACCAGACCTGCAGCGCACACCGCAGACATCACAATGATTGTTATGGTGGAGATCAATGAGCAACATGTGCTTAACGTAGGAATTGATATCTGCCAGTTATCATGGGCAACGTTTGATAGCTGTGTACCATATACCCAGGTGTAGGGTGGCAGTGCTAAGGTATGCAACTGCTAGTATTGGGGGATACAGGGAGGGCCCAATGTCCTGCCTCTCTAGGAGGCATTGGCCAATGGGGCCTGGGGGGGGGGGGTGTCTGGCCCTGTTGGCTGCTGCTTTACGGCAGAGTGTCCCAACTCCAGTCCTGGTGTTCCAACCACTGTTCGGGTTTTCATGCTGCCCCTCAGAAATATGCATGAGCTACATCAGCATACCATGGGGGTGGTGCATAGATATGCAGCACATGCATCTTTAGCAGAGGCAGCATGGATCCTGAATGGTGTGGGGCCCTCCAGAACTGCATTTGGGAGACTCTGCTCTGGGTAATGCGGCTGTTTATGGTGTCTGTGTTTGGTGTGGTAAAATATAGGTGTGTGAACCATGCGTATGTTCTCAGCAATAAAGGTTTCTCCTTACTATCACAGTTTAGTTGTAGGAAAAATATGTGGACTGGATTGGCAGTAGCCCCAGCTGGGCTTTGAACCTGTGACCTTCTGTTTCTGCATATGCTGTCTGTGTGCACTGCACCACCATGTTACCACAGATATGCTGTGTTCCCTGGGGAGTCCATGACTGTACATCCGACAGAGTCAGTCTGTTATGGTGGACGGTGCCAGCCTGCACAGGCCTAGGCCACTGTCTGCTGTGGTTTGCAGCCACTGCCCCCTCCACCACCTGTACCCTTCCGCCAACATGCAGACATGTCCCTATCTCGAAAACAAATATGACCTGATTGAGTTGTGGCACTCCAGGACTGAATTTGGGGGACTCGGCTGTCGGTAATGGCCATTGTTATGGTTTGTGTGCGGTGTAGGGTAAAATATAGGTGTTGGAACCATGCTTATGTTTTCTGCCATACAGGGGTGTCTGTACTATCACTGTTTAGTGGTGGGTAAAACTATGGGGAATGGGTTGGCTGGAGCCCCAGCTGGGGTTTGAACCTGTGATCCTCTGGTCCTACAGGTACTGGCTGTGTCCACTGCACCACACTGTGGCCACTGAGACAGTGCAGTCTCTGGATTTAGGAAACCTGGCCGCACGAGTCAGACACCCTGCTCTGCACAATTTTACTGTGGGCTTGTTTACCTTGTATGGGGACAGGGGTGCAATTAAACCTCAAAAATGACCTCCGAAAAAAGGGAAAAAAACCAAAAACAAGCTGGGCAACAGTGATATCAAAGGGCAACATGAAAAACACTCCCAGGAAAGCTCCATTAAAATGCAGTGCTTTTTGAACGGGTCTACGGAGCATAGACCCTTCCGAAAATCATTTCTTTTTTTGGAGCTTTCCTGGGAGTGTTTTTTATGGTTGCCCATTAATATCACTGTTGCCCAGCTGGATTATAATTTATTTGAAATTTGTTGTGGTCATTTTCAAGTTTTATTTGCTGTTTTGTTCTGTGCACATGTATCACACTGCTCACGTTTTGCAGGTTTCCCCGGTTTTGCTGTACATTACTGACGGAAATGGTTTCTCTTCCCTTTAAATCGGCTCTATCGCGAGGGTTTCACTCGCGGTATTTTTTTGCCGAAATTCAGCCCTGCTCCTGTGCGGGGAGCCTCTCCCCTCCCACTCTCCACCCTTTGACCCCGTCCCCCCACCCCTCGGGAGCCTTCCTCCGCCCTCCGTAAGCGTTTCCCCGCCTCTACCGCACATCAGCGCCCCGCACACGTGCGCCGGCCCGTTAATGTGACGCGCACGCATGCGCGGCACTTAAGTGCATCATTAGCGTATGCTCTTGTGCGCCACGCACGTGTGCGCGGTTCAGTAAACATACCCCTAAGTATACCACATCTAGGGCTCTCCCTCGGTCCAATTCCCTGGTCACCTAGTTAAAGAAATCAATCAGATTTGTCTGACAAGACCTGCCTCTAGTGAATCCATGCTGCCTCGCATCCTGTAATCCATTGGACTCCAGAAATCAGAGCTTGCCTTCAATTGAAAGTGACTCTCCTGTGCATTTATGCCACGGAGATATTTAAATGTCTCTATCATATCGCCCCTATCCTGCCTTTCCTCTAAAGTATACATAATAAGATATTTAAGTCTGTCCTCATATGCTTTATAACGACGATTATTAACCATTTTAGTAGTCACCCTCTGCACCAACTCCAACCTGCTTATGTCTTTTTGAAGTTGCAGTCTCCAGAATTTCACACAATACTCCAAATGAGGTTGCACCAGAGACTTATACAGAGGCATTATCACTTCATTTTTTACTGCTGGCCATTCCTCTCCCTGTATACCCAAGCATCCTTCTGGCTTTCACAGTTGACTTTTCTACCTGTTTAGTTACTTTAAGATCATCAGAAACAATTACACTCCAGTCCCGCTCCTCTTTTGTGGACAGAAGAACCTCAACCCCTACACTATACCACTTCTTTGGATTTTTGCAGCCCAAATGCACGACCCTGCATTTTTAGCATTAAATTTCAGCTGCCAAACACTAGACCATTCTTCAAGCTTAGCTAGATTCTTCCTCATGTTATCTACTCCTTCCTGGGTGTCTACTCTATTGAAGATTTTGGTATCATCCGCAAACAAGCAAATATCTCCCGACAGCCCTTCTGCTATATGACTAAGAAAGATTTTGAAAAGAATCAGACCAAAGATAAATTCCTGTGGCACACCACTGATAACCTCTTTCTCCTCAGAGTGAGCTCCATTTATCTCTACCCTTTGTTGTCTCCCACTCAACCAATTTTGAAACCAATCAGTAACTTTATGGTCCATCCCTAGGATGCTCAATTTGTTTATAAGTCGCCTGTTTGGAACAGTGTCAAAGGCTTTACTGAAATCTAAGTACACCACATCTAGGGCTCTCCCTCGGTCCAACTCCCTGGTCACCTAGTTAAATAAATTAATCAGATTTGTCTGACAAGACCTGCCTATGGTGAATCCGTGCTGCCTCGGATCCTTTAATCCATTGCACTCCAGAAACCTCACTATTCTCTCTTTTAGTAGCCTTTCAATAATTTACTAACCAAAGAAGTTAGACTAACTGGCCTGTAGTTCTCAATGTCATCCGTATATCCGCTTTTATGTAAAGGGATCACATGTGCCTTTCTCCAGTCTTCTAGCACCACTCCAAACTCCAAAGAGGCATTAAAAAGGTCAGACAGTGGAACCATTAGAATGTTCCCATGTTCCCTCAGTATTCTTGGATGTATCCCATTCGTACCCATGGCTTTGTTTACTTTTAGTTTAGCTAGTTCCTCACAAAAACAGTCTTCTGAAAATTGTTCAAGATCAACGTCACTTCTGTTCCTGTTTGTGGGTGTTTTCTGATGTCCTTCTCCTGGTCCTTCATCTCTGAACACAGAGCAGAAATATTTGTTAAACAATTTGGCTTTATTCTCATCAGTTTGTGCACAGGGCCGGCCCGTCCATTGAGCAAGAATGTTCTTTGCACAGGGCCCCGCGTTTCAGGGGGCCCCGCGCAAAGAACATTCTGCTTTTTTTTTTTTAATTATATTTTTTTAAAAAAAGCTGGCTCTGGCTGCTGCCGCGGCCTCCGCAGCAAAATGGATTGTCCCGCGGGGCCCCCTCTCCTCGCTGAGCCTCTCTGCAAGGGCTTTCAGATTCGCGAAGGGAGAGTGTTTCCCTCGCGTCTCTGTTAAGCCCGCAGGGGTTAATGGGAAATTTCCCACCTGCCCCTTTAGACGCGAGGGGCTGATGGGAAATTTCCCATTAGCCCCTGCGGGCTTAACAGAGACGCGAGGGAGACACTCTCCCTTCGCAAATCTGAAAGCCCTTGCAGAGAGGCTCAGCGAGGAGAGGGGGCCCCGCGGGACACTCCATTCTGCCACTGCCGTGGCGGCAGCGGCAGCAGCCAGAGCCAGGTTTTTTTTTTTTTAATTTTAAATTTGCCATAAGCCGATATGGGGGGGGGGGGTGTTAAGACTGGGGCTGGGCTGGGCTGGGCTGGGCTGGGGGGGGTGTTAAGACTGGTGCTGGGCTGGACTGGGCTGTAAAGACTGGGGCTGGGCTGGGCTGGGCTGGGCTGGTGGGGGTGTTAAGACTGGTGCTGGGCTGGGCTGGGCTGGGCTGGGCTGGGGGGGTATTAAGACTGGGGCTGGGCTGGGGGGGTGTTAAGACTGGGGTGGGGCGGGGCAGGGCTGGGCTGGGGGGTGTTAAGACTGGTGCTGGGCTGGGCTGCGGGGGTGTTTAGACTGGTGCTGGGCTGGGCTGCGCTGCGGGGGTGTTTAGACTGGTGCTGGGCTGGGCTGGGTGTTAAGACTGGTGCTGGGCTGGGGGGGGTGTTAAGACTGGTAATGGGCTGGGCTGGGCTGGGGGGGGTGTTAAGACTGGTAATGGGCTGGGCTGGGGGGGTGTTAAGACTGGTAATGGGCTGCGGGGGGGTTAAGACTGGTAATGGGCTGGGGGGGTTAAGACTGGTAATGGGCTAAGGGGGGGGCTAGGACAGATAATGGGCTGGGGGGCTAGGACTGGTAATGGGCTGTGAGCTGGTGGGGGGGTTAGGACTGGTAATGGGCGATGGAGGGGGGGTTAGGACTGGTAATGGGCTGTGGGCTGATGGGGGCTGTCTGGAAATGGGGTGATGGGGGTTAGGACTGGTAATGGGCTGGGGGGGGTTAAGACTGGTAATGGGCTGTGGGCTGATGGGGGCTGTCTGGAAATGGGGTGATGGGGGGTTAAGACTGGTAATGGGCTGGGGGGGTTAAGACTGATAATGGGCTGCGGGGGAGCTAGGACAGATAATGGGCTAGGGGGGGGGCTAGGACTGGTAATGGGCTGTGAGCTGTTGGGGGGGGGGTTAGGGCTGGTAATGGGCTGTGGGCTGATGGGGGCTGTCTGGAAATGGGGTGATGGGGGGTTAGGACTGGTAATGGGCTGGGGGGTTAAGACTGGTAATGGGCTGGGGGGGGCTAGGACAGATAAGGGGCTGGGGGGTCTAGGACTGGTAATGGGCTGTGAGCTGTTGGGGGGTTAGGACTGGTAATGGGCTATGGGGGGGGGGGTTAAGACTGGTAATGGGCTGTGGGCTGATGGGGGCTGTCTGGAAATGGGGTGATAGGGGGTTAGGACTGGTAATGGGCTGGGGGGATAAGACTGGTAATGGGCTGTGGGCTGATGGGGGCTGTCTGGAAATGGGGTGATGGGGGGTTAGGACTGGTAATGGGCTGGGGGGGGGTTAAGACTGGTAATGGGCTGTGGGCTGATGGGGGCTGTCTGGAAATGGGGTGATGGGGGGTTAGGACTGGTAATGGGCTATGGGGGGGTTAAGACTGATAATGGGCTGTGGGCTGATGGGGCTGTCTGGAAATGGGGTGATGGGGGGTTAGGACTGGTAATGGGCTATGGGGGGGTTAAGACTGATAATGGGCTATGGGGGGGCTAGGACAGGAAATGGGCTGATGGGGAGGGGTTAGGACTTGAGGTGGGCTGATGTGGTTAGGACTGGTAATGGGCTGTGGGCTTATGGGGGGGGGTTAGGACAGGTAATGGGTTATAGGGGGGCTTAAACTGAAAATGGGGTGATGGGGGGTTAGGACTGGAAGTGGGTTGATGGGGGACTAGGACTTGTAATGGGTTGGTTGGTTGCTATGACTGGAAATGGGCTGAGTGGAAGGGGAGGCTTGAACTGCAAATAGCTGATGGGGAGGGAGCTTGGAATGGAAATGGGCAGTGAGAGAAGGGAGCTAGGACTGAAAATGGACTGATGGAGCAGCTAGGATAGGACTGGAAATGGGCTGTTGGGGGGAGCTAAGATTGGAAATGGGCTGTGGTGGGGGCTTGAATTGAAATTGACTCATGGAGGGGCTAGAACTGGAAGTAGGCTCATGGGGGGGCTTGGACTGGAATTGGGCTGAGTGGAGGGGAGCTAGGATTTGACATGGGCTGATGGTGGGGCTAGGAAATGACTAGAAATGGGCTGATGGGGGGCTAGGATTGGATATGAGCTGATGAAGGGACTCAGACTGAAAATGGATGGGGGAGTTAGGACCGGAAATGGGTTGATGGGGGGTAGGACTGGAAATGGGCTGATGCAGGGACTAGAAGGGAATGGATGCTGGGTGAGACTGGAACTAGAAGGGAGCTGATGTTGGGGGAGGATTAGAATGGGATGGGGCTGGGAGAGTAAAATGGAGAGGGGAAAAATATTTTGTGTGGGAGGGATGAAAAATCTACAATTGGCCGGTTATTGGGAGAGTAAGTGGGGATTGAGGATGGAGGGGTAAAATTTGTGTGGATGAAATAGGAATGAGGAAAGAGCAAAAGGAGAAAGATTAGTATGTTAAAGCAGATGTAGAGAGAGAGAATGGAAAAAAAAAACTAGAAGAGAGAAGAAAGAACAAATGGACAGCAGACGATGGAGAGTTAGCAGAAAACACGAAGAAACCAGAAGAAAGTGGCTGGAGCAATTGCAACTGAAAAAAAAAATGCACAAAAGGTAGAAAGATATCTCTTTATTTTGAATTTATTAACTGGAATATGAAAGCTCTGGGAAATGTGCATCATTAACGTCTGCGCTTTGTTTGGTACAAGAGGAAATTAATTTATAGTTTTATTTCTACAGTGTTGTTGTACATTCCAAGTTTGGCTTTTGGGGTTCCCAGTTTAATTATTGCCTTCCTGTTTCTAAATTGTGATTCCTTGTTTGATGATGGTCTATGTTCTGCATGTGTAACTGAGCTGAGGTATTCTGTTTATGTAATTCCTATTTGACATTGCCACTTGTTCTCTTTCCCCAGTATTCTCTGAAATGTATTGGTTTAATTTTTGCAGTGTTGCCTTTTGATAGGTAGGGTATGGTGCTTTGTGAATCCTGGTAATGCTGTCAGGATATGGCGGGTTTGCTATGGGTTCTAAATGGGCAGCGTTTGTAGTAGTTCCTAATGTGCCTGGCGGTTGGCACTGAATTATAGTAATGTAGAAATCTTTTAGTCTTTCTTTATCCATACCCTCATTAAGAGACATGTTTACTAAAAGTTAGTGTATGGTAACATTATGCAAATATTTATGCAAATAAGGCCACTTATGCAAATGAGGCCCCGCACCGAGTCTCCGCACATGGCCTCGCACCCCCCTTGGGCCGCCCCTGTTTGTGCATATTCCTTCCCTGCACCCTTGAGTCTGACAATACCTCTTGTGCGCTTCCTCCTGTCACTAACATCTGAAATATGTCTTATCCCTGCATTTTCTCATATTCTTCTTCTTTTTTATCTTTGCTTTCCTGACTACTTTGCTAGTTTCTCTAAATTTTCCAAATATAGATGCCTGTCTTCCTCTCCCTGTGATCTCTTGTATTTCATAAAGGTCTCCCTCTTTTTCTTCACCTTTTCAGCTACTTCTTTTTAGAACCATGGTGTCCTCCTTTTGTTTTTACATTTATTTACCTTTCTAACAAAAATGTTTCTTACCCTTAAAATATCCCCTTTCGGTTTTGCCCACTGTTTTTCTACATCCTCCAGCTGTTCCCATCCCACTAACAACTCTTTGAGGTATTGTCCCATTTTGGCAAAGTTATTTTTCCTAAAATCTAAGAACCTTGCTTTTGAATGGATTTTATAAGTTGTAGTTCTAATACTGAGCCATACCATCTGGTGATCACAGGATGAGAGATGATCTCCCACTTTGACATCAGAAACACTTTCACCATTGGTAAGCACCAAGTCCAGTATGACCCCATCACATGTGGGTTCTGTTACCAGTTGCCTGAATAGTTCTCCTATTTTATTTATTTATTTTTGTTTTATTTAGACAGTTTTTGTATACCACCTTATCCTTCAATCAAAGTGGTCACAACACAATTGGGGGATACATTTAACATGCAGGGATATGAGACACATACACTAATACTTACAGGGAACATGGGTAATGGAGGGTTAAGTGGCTTGCCCAAGACCACAAGGAGCATCTGTGGGACTAGAAACCCCAGTCCTTCTGGCCCAAGGTTGCTGTCCTCTAGTGGGATTTGAACCCCCAACCTTCTGGCCTGTAGTGCCTTGCCCCAACCACTAGGCTACTCCTCCCTCCTATAGCAAATCTGGGATCTCCTTACTTCTAGATGACACTGCAGTAGGCATGTGCCAATCCACATCCGGCATATTGAAATCACCTATTAGTAGCACTTCTCCTTTCATGGCAATACTGTGTATGTTTTCTTTTAAATCTTCATCCACTTTTACTTCCTGTGAAGGGGATCTGTATATCACTCCAATGTAAATGGATTTCCCTTTCCCTCTTTCTAGTTTTACCCACAATGACTCCTCTCTTCCTTTTAAGCCTTACAATTCTATAGCTTTAATATTATTTTTGACATTTAGTGCCACTCCACCTCTCCATCGTCCTACTCTGTCCTTCCTGAATAAAGTATAGCCTAGTATAATTACATCCCAGTCATGGTTGTCTGTGAACCATGTCTCTGTAATGGCCACTTAATCCAAGAGAGTCTCTTCCATTAAAGCCTCAACATCTGGGATCTTATTTCCCATGCTATGGGCATTTATACACACCACTTTCCAGATGTTGTTCCTTTTACCCATTTCTATAGAGATCTTTAATGTTTCACTCTCCTGGGGGCTTTCTTAACTTACTTGGGGGTCTCTTCACCCATCCCCAATGAATTTAGTTTAAAGCCCTCTTCAGTAGGTTAATCAGTCTGCTGCTGAAGACACTTCAACCCTTCTTGGACAGATGGACACCATCACTGCTCTGCCGCCCTTGGAACATCATGCATTCATCCCCCCCCCCCCGCCCCCAAATCAGATACACTCATACACACTAGCACCTTTCAGACAGATAGATTCTGTCTGCCTACTGGTGCTGTGCTGCTTCTGCACTCCTCTACTTCAGTGCCCCCAGTTCTTGCTTTTGCTACCAGTTCTTTTTCTCAGCCTGCAATAGCCTCCTCACACTTTACCCCATCCCTCTTACATTTATACCCTTTCTCAGTAACCCCACTCACCCCTACCAAAAAAGCCACTTATTCCACTGACGTTCTCCACGATCCTGTGCAGAAAATCAGCCCACCCTTCCTGTCACTAGTGCAGCCGTTCCATTGGCTGGAACCTACCACTTACTCTGCACAGTGAGGTGGGAGCACTGATGAGCTGTAGAGCTAAACTCTAAAAAATACCCAGACAATTTAGACATCCTTATGACTAAGACAGCTATTTTACAAAGCTGAAAAATTATTATTAGATGGTTAGTAATCCTAAACTCCTGAATCCTCAGCATATCTGACAAATCAAGCTCTGCTTCCTCCCCAGGGTCCAGGCAACCATCAGTCGGACAAAGACAGCCAATAAGCTGCAGCAGACACAGCCATCCAATAGTGAGCAAGGAGAGGTGGGAGAGGTGGGAGCAGTAGCTAGGATACAGAAACCTTCCTTTCTCCTTTGTCCTGCAGCTGGGGAGTACGATGTTTTTTTTGCTACAGATATACAGACCTACAGGAGAAAATATTGGGGGTGGTCAAGCACACATAGCACCTACAGTGCTGGTGCCTATGATCCTGGGGCCAACCTCAGTTTCAGTATCACAGTCAGTGCTCAGCTGATTTTGTTGATTCTTTTGTCTGTGTAGGCTCTTAGCAAAGGGTGGGTGTTTTTATTTCATCTTTAGACTTTATTTACATTTTAAAATGCCAAAAACAAAGTGTGTTTTTAAGAACCAACTACAAAATGAATACGTGTTCATTAAGAAACATTCAGGTGATAATGTGGTGTTTTGTAACAAATGCCGGTCTTCCTTTTCAATCTCATATGTAGGAAAGGATGACATTGTTCAACACCTAAGGATGGATGAATCCAAGACAGCAGATGTACATGCTTCTTTAAGTAGAATTGTAACTTCTTTTTTTAAAGGTCAGACTTTTCATAAGAAAGCTTGGTCACTGGCTATAACTGAGGGTACATGGGCTTATCACTGTGTTGTCCACAAGTACCATTCTTTTCCATTGTCAGACTGTACCTCAAAGTTGTTGAAAAAATGTTTGGATGAAAAATACTCTTGTGCGTGAACTAAAATGGAAGTAATGTTTTCAAATCTGACTCTATTGATTCCCTCATGAGAGACCTTTCTGAGACAAGTTTTTTAACAGTTTATTGTGATTGCTCAAACTATGGAAGCATTAAAGTGTGCCCTATTTTAGTAAGGTATTGTTTTTCCTGAAAAAGGGGTTCATGTAAAAGTTTTTGATGTTCATGAAGTTAAAGGAGAAACTTCAGACATTCTTTCCAAGTCCATTCTTGATACAGTTGAGTCCAATTGGGCTAAGATCCAAAGTTTTGGCATTGTGTGCTGATAATACCAATTGCAATTTTGGTGGGGCTGCTAAGAGGGGTACATAAGAACATAAGAACATAAGATATGCCATACTGGGTCAGACCAAGGTCCATCAAGCCCAGTATTCTGTTTCCAACAGTGGCCAATCTAGGTCATACGTACCTAGCAGTTTCCCCAAGGGACACAGGTTCCACAATGCTTGTATTGGTTCAAGCATTGATATCCTGGGTCCCTTCTTAATAATGGTTTATGGACCTTTCCTCCAGGAACTTGTCCAAACCTTTTTTAAACCCAGCTACACTAACAGCCTTTACTACATCCTCCGGTAACAAATTCCAGAGTTTGATTACACGTTGAGTGAAAAAATATTTTCTTTATTAGTCTTAAATAGTTTACCCTGTAGCTTCATTGCATGTCCCCTAGTCTTTCTATATTCTGATAAGGTAAACAATCGATCTACGTTTACCCGTTCCACTCCGTTCATTAATTTATAGACTTCTATCATATCTCCCCTCAGCCGTCTCTTTTCCAGGTTAAAGAGCCCCAACCTTTTTAGCCTTTCTTCATAGGAGTAGCCTTCCATCCCCTTTACCATTTTGGTGGCTCTTCTCTGAACCTTTTCTAAAATTGCTATATCCTTTTTAAGATATGGCGACCAGAATTGCACACAATATTCAAGGTGCGGTCTCACCATGGAACGATACAGAGGCATTATAATATCTTTTGTTTTATTTTCCATTCCTTTCCTTATCATACCTAGCATTCTATTTGCTCTCTTGGCCGCCGCTGCACACTGGGCCGAGGGTTTTAACATGGTATCCACAAGGACGCCTAAATCTTTTTCTTGGGTGGTGGTTCCTAATGTGGAACCTTGCATCGTGTAACCATAGTTTGGGTTGTTCTTCCCTAGGTGCATAACCTTGCACTTCTCCACATTAAATTTCATCTGCCATTTTGATGCCCAGTCTTCCAATTTATCAAGATCCTCTTGCAATTTTCCACAATCCTCCTGGGTTTTAACAACTTTAAATAGTTTTGTGTCATCAGCAAATTTGATAACCTCACTCGTTATTCCACTTTCCAGGTCATTTATGAATATGTCAAAAAGCAGCGGACCCAGCACAGATCCCTGGGGTACACCACTATTCACCTTTCTCCATTGGGAAAATTGGCCATTTAGCCCTACCCTCTGCTTTCTATCTTTTAACCAGTTCCTGATCCACAGTAGTACACTGCCTCCTATCCCATGACTCTTTAGTTTTGCCAAAAGTCTCTCATGAGGGACCTTGTCAAAGGCTTTCTGAAAGTCCAGATACACAATATCAACCGACTCACCTTTGTCCACCTGTTTATTCACTCCTTCAAAAAAACATAACAGATTAGTAAGACAAGATCTTCCTTGTCTAAAGCCATGTTGGCTGTCTCCCATTAGGTCATGACTATCTATATGCTGAGTAATTTTATTCTTTATGATGGTTTCTACCATTTTTCCCGGTACTGATGTCAGGCTCACCGGTCTGTAGTTTCCCGGATCACCCCTCAAACCTTTTTAAAAATTGGTGTTACATTGGCGATCCTCCAATCCTCAGGTATTAGAGATGATTTTAATGATAGTTCACAGATTACTGATAGCAGGTCTGCAATCTCAAATTTCGTTCTTTCAACACCCTTGGATGTATACCATCCGGCCCAGGTGATTTGCTACTCTTCAGTTTATCTAATAGTTGTAGGACATCTTCCCGATGTATCGATATTTCCTTCAATTCTTCCACACCTTTAAATACCACTTCAGTCGTGGGTAACATCCCTACATCTTCCTCAGTAAAGACCGAAGCAAAGAATTCATTCAGTCTCTCTCCGCTATCGCCTTGTCGCCTCTTAGTGCTCCTTTAACCCCTTTATCATCTAATGGACCAACTGACTCTCTCACGGGTTTTTTGCTACGAATGTACTTGAAAAGGTCTTTATTTCGCGTTTTTGCTTCCGCAGCAAGCTTCTTCTCAAATTCTCTCTTTGCCTGCCTTATCAATGCCTTGCATTTGACTTGCCAGTGCTTGTGCTGTTTCCAGGTTTCATCATTTGGCTCTTTTTTCCATTTCTTGAAAGATGCTTTTTTGGCAACAACAGCCTCTCTGACCTCAGCTTTAAACCATGCTGGCAATTTTTTGGACTTCCTTCCACTTTTCTTAAAGCGTGGAATACAGCTGGTCTGGGCTTCCAAGATAGTATTTTTCAACAACACCCAAGCTTGATGTACGTCTTTAACCTTTGCAACTGCTCCTTTTAGTTTTTTCTTAACTGTTTTCCTCATTCTATCATAGTCTCCCTTTCGAAAGTTAAAGGGTAGTACTGTGGATTTCCTTACTATCCCTCCTCCACTAATTAAATCAAAGGCGATCATGCTATGATCACTATTGCCAAGTGGCCCCAACACCCTTATCTCTTGCACTACATCTGGTGTTCCACTAAGGACTAGGTCTAATATTGCTTCCCCTCTGGTCGGTTCATGAACCAGCTGCTCCAAGAAGCAGTCATTTATTTCATCTAGGAACTTTATCTCCCTAGCATGTCCTGTTGTGACACTGACCCAGTCGATGCTGGGGTAATTGAAATCACCCATTATTATTACTGCACTGTAACTTTTGCTAGCTTCCTTGATTTCTTTGAGCATTTCATCATCCATTTGTTCATTCTGGCCAGGCGGACGATAGTACACCCCCACTGCCATCGCCTTCCCCTTTTTACATGGAATTTCAATCCATAGAGATTCTACAGCAAATTTTGTTTCTTGCAAAACTTTAATCCTTTCTGACTCAATGCCCTCTCTAACATAGAGCGCAACCCCTCCACCAATTTGATCAGCTCTATCATTTCGATATAGTTTGTACCCAGGTATCACAGTGTCCCACTGGTTGTCCTCCTTCCACCATGTCTCTGATATTCCAATCATATCTAACCTCTCGTTTAGTGCTATATATTCTAACTCTCCCATCTTGTTTTGTAGACTTCTAGCATTTGCATACAAGCATTTTAGAGACTGTATTTTATTCATATTAATTTGGCTATTGGTAGACATGGGTAATTTGGGATCTTTAAGTTCTGTCTGCTCCATACTCGAGGGCATTTGGGCTACTTTACTCTTTTTTGGAACCTCTCTGCTTTTTGTAGTATCCTTCAAGGATACATTCTTCCGAACCATGCGCTCTTGGGCGACTGTCGGCTTTCCCCTATTATCTAGTTTAAAAGCTGCTCTATCTCCTTTTTAAAGGTTAATGCCAGCAGCCTGGTTCCATCCCGGTTAAGGTGAAGCCCATCCCTTCGGAAGAGCCCCTCCTTTCCCCAGAATGTTCCCCAGTTCCTAACAAATCTGAACCCCTCATCTCTGCACCATTGTCTCATCCACGCATTGAGACTCCGGAGCTCTGCCTGCCTATTGGGTCCTGCGCGTGGAACGGGAAGCATTTCGGAGAACGCTACCCTGGAAGTTCTGGATTTCAACTTCCTACCTAAAAGCCTAAATTTAGCTTCCAGAACCTCCCTACCACATTTTCCTATGTCATTGGTACCAACATGTACCAAGACAGCAGACTCCTCCCCAGCACTATCTAAGACCTTATCTAGGTGGCGTGTGAGGTCCGCTACCTTCGCACCAGGCAGGCATGTTACCAGGCGATCCTCACGTCCACCAGCCACCCAGCTATCTACATGCCTAATGATCGAATCACCAACTATAACTGCTGTCCTAACCCTTCCCGCATGGGCACTTGGCCCTGGAGAAACCTCCTCGGTGCGAGAGGGGTTTACATCACCTGGAGGACAGGTCCTAGTTACAGGATCACTTCCTGCCACACCAGGGTGATGCTCTCCTGTCACGTGACCTCTCTCCTCCATGGCAACAGGGATGCTGCCAGACTGGAGGTGGGACTTCAGGACTATATCCCTGTAGGTCTCGTCTATGTACCTCTCTGTCTGTCTTATGTTTTCCAAGTCTGCTACTCTAGCCTCTAGAGAACGGACTTGTTCCCTGAGAGCAGAGAGCTCCTTGCACCTAGTGCACACGTAAGACCTCTCACCAGCTGGGAGAAAATCATACATGTGACACTCAATGCAAAAGACTGGAAAGCCCACATCCCGCTGCTGGACTGCTGTCTGCATCTTAGTTTTAAGTTTGTGTTTAGATCTTTAAGTTCTATATGTACTAAAGGGTGCAATGGATATTTATACCACTAAAACTGTACCTAAGAAGTTTAATATACCTTGTTCACCTGAAGCTTAATTAATCTCAGGTCCTTGGTGTATGACTGATTTGGGTAATGAGCTTCACCTGAGAGCACCTCCTGTCTTTTAAGTTGTGCAAGTACCTATAAAGCTGTGAAATTCCCAGGGGAGGGTGGGTGTGGGGAGGGATATAACACTTATTAAAAAAGGGCTGCTACACAGTACCTTGTCCTGTGCTGCTGAGGAAAACTATATTCTGATTTGATTTAAATTATAGCTATTTGCTGCTACTAGGCTCTAACCTATTATGAAATTTAAACTACAAGCTCTCTGCTGGATTCTAAATTTAACCAGAAAGCTCTCTTCTGTGTTTTAATTTGAAACTAAAAGTACTTTGCTGATGCTAGGCCCTGAGTGACTATGAAATTTAAACTACAGCTGTCTACTGGGTATGAAAGGTAACCAGAAAGTTCTCTTCTGTGTTTTTAAATTGAATCTTAAACTGTTGCTACTAGGCCCTGACTGATTTAACAAAAAAAATAGTGGGTTCACAGATTAATTAGCTTTAAAAGAAAAACAATTCCTTTCAGAAAAATTCCCAGAAGTATATACTCACAATTTCAGATTTCTCTCCAGAAGTAACAGCCCCCCTTTCCAGTCTGTCAAGACAGGGTCACAGAGCTCTGGTTGAGCTATTTATGCTTGTGCTGATGATGTAAGCAGTGACCTACTTCCTGGGTAATTAACAGTCCTTGCTTGGATAGAAGGAGTCTTTCAAAATGGCCTTTTGAACTGCCAGCTGGTGTTAACACCTATTGAAAAAGCTTCACAGGTTGCTTGCCCACTAGGTAGAAGGCCTCTTTGTAAAGGTCTCTAGAAGACTTTATATGCTGCTCAAGGAGAATTGACCTTGTTTTGCCTCTTGTGCTAAGCTATATTCTGATTTGATTTAAATTATAGCTCTTTGCTGCTACTAGGCTCTAACCTATTATGAAATTTAAACTACAAGCTCTCTGCTGGATTCTAAATTTAACCAGAAAGCTCTCTTCTGTGTTTTAATTTGAAACTAAAAGTACTTTGCTGATGCTAGGCCCTGAGTAACTATGAAATTTAAACTACAGCTGTCTACTGGGTATGAAAGGTAACCAGAAAGTTCTCTTCTGTGTTTTTAAATTGAATCTTAAACTGTTGCTACTAGGCCCTGACTGATTTAACAAAAAAAATAGTGGGTTCACAGATTAATTAGCTTTAAAAGAAAAACAATTCCTTTCAGAAAAATTCCCAGAAGTATATACTCACAATTTCAGATTTCTCTCCAGAAGTAACAGCCCCCCTTTCCAGTCCGTCAAGACAGGGTCACAGAGCTCTGTTTGAGCTATTTATGCTTGTGCTGATGATGTAAGCAGTGACCTACTTCCTGGGTAATTAACAGTCCTTGCTTGGATAGAAGGAGTCTTTCAAAATGGCCTTTTGAACTGCCAGCTGGTGTTAACACCTATTGAAAAAGCTTCACAGGTTGCTTGCCCACTAGGTAGAAGGCCTCTTTGTAAAGGTCTCTAGAAGACTTTATATGCTGCTCAAGGAGAATTGACCTTGTTTTGCCTCTTGTGCTAAGCTATATTCTGATTTGATTTAAATTATAGCTCTTTGCTGCTACTAGGCTCTAACCTATTATGAAATTTAAACTACAAGCTCTCTGCTGGATTCTAAATTTAACCAGAAAGCTCTCTTCTGTGTTTTAATTTGAAACTAAAAGTACTTTGCTGATGCTAGGCCCTGAGTGACTATGAAATTTAAACTACAGCTGTCTACTGGGTATGAAAGGTAACCAGAAAGTTCTCTTCTGTGTTTTTAAATTGAATCTTAAACTGTTGCTACTAGGCCCTGACTGATTTAACAAAAAAAATAGTGGGTTCACAGATTAATTAGCTTTAAAAGAAAAACAATTCCTTTCAGAAAAATTCCCAGAAGTGTATATACTCACAATTTCAGATTTCTCTCCAGAAGTAACAGCCCCCCTTTCCAGTCCGTACAATACTTTTTACAAGCTGCAAAAAAAAAATTTAGGAAGTAATTTAATAGGTGCAAACTGTGCAGCTCACATTGTTCACAATTGTATCAGCACTCCTGCCGAATGCTTGCCATTTGACACTGAAGTTATTGTTGACAAGATATTCAGACATTTTCACATTTATACATTAAAAATTGAAGAGCTTAAAGAGATGTGTTACTTTGTTGAGAGTATCAAAAGCTCCTTGGATACAGTAACACTAGGTGGCTGGCTTTGCTATCAGCCATAGGGAGGTTAACTAAATGTTCCAACCAGTGGAATCATATTTTCTGAGCCAGGAAAAATGGCAAGTTATTATAAAAAACCTTTTTGAGAATGAATGAGCAGAAGTTTGGCTGTACTTTCTGCACAGTCAGGCAGTGATTTTCCAAAATGTGACTTTAAAAATTGAATCTCGAAAAATCTCAATGATAGAGGTAGCTGGAGTAATCAGTGACCTTAGAAACAAGTTAGTAACAAGGAAGAATGAAGTGTTTTTGTCTCTGACAATCAGAAAGAAGATAAAAGATCTTGAAAGAGAGGGCAGCATTGATGAAGCAGCTTTCAAGCAATCTGTGCCATCTTTCTACACTATTTGCATTGATTACTTGCATCAGTGGACCATTCACTTCCAGGAGATTGGGAAACAACAGTGGACTCTCCTTCAAAATAACCGGAGTGGGGTGAGCTAGAGTTATCTTTAGAATATGTTTTGTCTAAAAGATCTGGCCTAGAGTCAGTAATAAATGATACTGAACTGTTTGATCAGTTCTCTTGTCTTAAGTCATTTGTTTCTGAAGAAAATGTTCAAGAATGGAAAAAACAGACACCACGGCTGACGAAAAATGGAAAGACTTGTTTGGACACCTCAAAAGTAATGAGCTACCATATAAAGATTTATGCAAACTGGTTGAATTTTTTTATGCTTGCCAGGTTCCAATGCTCCAACTAAAAGGTGCTTTTCAATCATGAACAAAGTGTGGTCTACAGAAAAAACAAAACAAAAACAACAACTGCATTTGGACTCTCAAATGTCTAATGATTGTAAAGTACAATTTTGAGTTGAGTTGCCCAGTATTTTTTAATTATCTTAATGGAAATGTTGCCAATTTGAAGAAAATTCACTCTGTAGAGAAGTACAAGTAGGCCTGATTGGCACATTTGTAAGTAAAGTTATAGACCTAGCCTACTGATTAAAATTTTGCATCAAAAATTAAAATTATAATTATAAACATATTTTTATTTTTCTTAACTTCAAACCCCCCAGCTTGATTGAGTGTCCCGTATTTGAAGTTAGAAAAGATGGTCAGGTTAAGGGAGGCAAACAGCGCATGCACAGTACATGTGATTTTCAAATATACACAAGCTAGACTACATAGTAACATAGTAAATGACGGCAGATAAAAACCAGTTCTGCTATGAGGGGATATGGGATGAGGGTGATGGGAGATAGATTCAGGAGTGATATGCGGAAATATTTCTTTACGGAAAGAGTAGTGGATCCGTGGAATAGTCTCCCAGTGGAGGTGCTAGAGATGAGGACAGTAACTGAATTTAAAAAAGCATGGGACAAACACAGAGGATCTCTAAAGGTAAAAACTGGACTGTTGTAGTTGTTGATATGGAAGGAAAGACTAGATAGGCCATGTGGTCTTTTTCTGTTGTCATATTTCTATGTTTCTATCTAGTCTGCCCAGTAAGATGGCACCTGCCGCTCCATGCAGGCCACCCCTCCCCATGTCTTTGTTTTAGGGGTGAACCCACCGCTCCGTGTAGGACACCCCTGTATGTTGAGAAATTAGATAGTTAAGTTTATTTTGATTTTATCCTGTTGCTGTAAAGGGATCCACTGTGTCTGTCCCATGCCATTTTGAATTCTGCCACTGTATTTGCACCCACCACTTCCATCGGGAGGGCATTCCAAGCATCCACCACCCTTTCAGTGAAAAAGTATTTCCTGATATTGCCTTTCACTTTACCCCCTTGCAGCTTCATCTTATGCCCTCTAGTTTTACAGTTTCCCCGTCTTTGTAAGAGGTTTGTTTGTTTATTATTTCTCTTTAAGTATTTAAAGGTCTGAATCATATCTTCCCTTTCCCTCCTTTCCTCCAGAATGTACATATTTAGGTCTTTAAGTCTCTTCTCATAAGGCTTCTGACGCAGGCTCCAGATCATTTTGGTTGCCTTCCTCTGAACAGTTTCCAGTCTTTTTATATCCTTTGCGAGATATGGTCTCCAAAACTGAACACAGTATTCCAAGTGAGGCCTCACCAGTGACTTATACAGTGGCATTAGTACCTCTTCCTTTCTGCTGGTAATTCCTCTTTGTATGCAACCCAACATCCTCCTGGCTTTTGCCACTGCCTTGTCACACTGTTTTCCATCCTTGAGATCCTCATAGATAATCACACCAAGGTCCTTCTCCTGGTCTGTGCACACCAACCTGTCACCCCCTATCGCGTACATTTCCCCTGGATTTCTGATTCCCAAGTGCATGACACTGCACTTCTTCACATTAAATCTTAACTGCCAAGCATTAGACCATTCTTCCAGCTTTTGTAGATCTTTCCTCATGATATCCACTCCATCAGATGAGTCCACTCTGTTGCAAATGTTTGTGTTATCTGCAAAAAGACAGACTTTTCCATACACGTCTTCAGTTCCTTGTGGGCAGCGCTGCCTCAACTGCAGTTTCAGAGGCTATAGTTGGTTCAAAATATGACAGCTTGAATCATTTGAGGAGCTAGTCATCAAGAGAATGTGTACCAGGGATGTAACTAAAGGTGGGCCTGGCTATGCATACCTTTTGGTTATGACACTGCTGTATAACCTAGTTTGCACTCTCTAGATTGGTTTCCAGTCGAACAAAGACTAGAACGTATGTCATATGGTGTATAAAACTGTACATCTAAAATTGTCTAGTTATTTAAGGAATCATGGATTGCAGGATCTCCAGCCTTGAATTTTGTGATCCTCACAGCTTGCTTTGATGCAATTACCAGCTTTCCTAGGCTGAAGGCTATGAATAAACAGGCCTTTTCCTATGCTGGCCCCATGCATGCAATGAGCTTTCCTTGGATTAAAATTATTGGGCATTTTTTTCTGTATTCATAGATTGTACAAAGTCAGGATTTTTGAGAAGGCTTTTAATTAGAAAATAAAAACAGATTAGATAATACCTATTTCTTGGTTTTCTACATTACCTCATAGCATAAGGAATGACAGTATGTATGTTCTGTAAATAAATAATCCTATCCCCCTCAACCTGCACAAATAGCAGATGCAGATTTGGTGTATCATTTATCAGCATGGGTTAACCAGTTAACAATAAGGAGCATTAATCTGAGTTATGCACACAGGGGCCTATATACTAAAATGCAGTACGACTTTGCAGTTACTAGAGGTTAGCAGTCAAAATTAAATGTGCAGTAATTGCAAAGCCCCCATATTAACATTGCCAGCATTTTGATATTCTTTTACTGCAGAGAAAAGTCTCTGTACACTGAATTCAGTTTATTTTATCAGTCTGATCTCTGACTGTGACAGCAATTCACAAAAACTGCACCAAGGAGCATTCCTCAAATAGTGTATGAAATTTAAGGAACAAGTTGGTTGGTGGAAGTTTTTTTTGATCCATGATATTATTGCTTTCAAGCCTTGGAATTGGCTAAATATAGAGACTGGGGTCTTTTTTCCTTCCTCATTGGTGATATCTATAACTGCTTGATAAAAATATTTTGAAAAGAAAAGAATTTGGGGGGGATGGAGGAAATTGTAGAATATTTTGAACTGATATTAGTAACCTCTGGGGTATCATTTTGTACTCCTTTATTGTGGTAACTTCATTTGAAATTGTTCCTAGAAGGATGATTTTTAGAGCCTTTTCCATGAGTAAAGCAGTGCTTCATCTGTGAATAATTTTACACAATTGTTGCACAATATCTGGATAAACATATGCGTGCAGGGTATAGCTTGTATGCATATTCCTTCTGCGAGCAAAAGTGCCCCTGGAGAAGCATTGGGGAGATTTATTTTATTTATTTAGACAGTTTTGTATACTGCCTTATCCTTCAATCAAAGTGGTCACAACACAATTGAGGGATACATTTAACACGCAGGGATATGAGACACATACACTAATACTTACAGGGAACATGGGCAATGGAGGGTTAAGTGGCTTGCCCAAGACCACAAGGAGCATCTGTGGGACTAGAAGCCCCAGTCCTTCCGGCCCAAGGTTGCTGTCCTCTAGTGGGATTTGAACCCCTGACCGTCTGGCCTGAAGTACCTTGCCCCAACCACTAGGCTACTCCTCCCACTTTTAGATGCATACTGTCAAATATATCAGCATATGAATGCAATTTTTCATGGCAAAACTTTGTACAAAAACTGGAATGTGTAAATGTCAGTGCACTGTTTCTTAGGAATTAATTCTCAAAGTGAAAGTACATAAGTTCTTCTTTGTCAGTAAATGATTTAACTCCTGCTGGAAATCTCTTCAATATGCGCAGAATTGTTCTTAAACATGCTAAAAATATCTTCTGTTTTTTTCTATTGTGCCCCTCCATTACTCTCCTCTGAAGATTGGGATTCATTTTCTAATGTGTTTATTTTGTTGCCATTTCCTGCATCATCTCAAACGACACACCATTATTAAATAGAATAAAATACATTTTAAGCCCCAGGACACAGTTAAAAATGACAACAGATCTGAGTTTATCACTTTCCCTAAGGAAGCACTATATACCGTGCAAATTAGTTAGGAATGTTTAATGTATTTATTCAGCTAATTTGTTATGGAACTAAGCTATTTTGAAGAAAGACAGTACAGTTGATGATATTGCAAGTATATCGATGAGAAGAATTATGAAGCTTAAATTGGTATTTATATGACTGAGTCAGTAAGCAGAAGAACAGTAGCCCCCTCTATACAGGACCAGCTCAACTGTAATGTAAGACTAGGCAGTTGCCTGCGGTGGCATCTTTCAGGGGGATGGTCGAAAGCACCTGTAGTCAAAGCAAAACAGTAGTGCAGTCAAATACCTCAAAAGAACCATCAACCTGTAAATTTTCCCATAGGAAGGGTAGGCAATTTTCAGGTTGCCCATTTACACAGGTATATGACTTTTAGAAATTGCTCACATTGCTGACTTTCTGGGATTCCATATACTTCACCTGATGCAGGGCCACGGTTGATGTGGATGGCCCGAAACGTGGCACATTGTGTCTTCTGAATTCCAAGCTGGCTGAGTAAAAAGAATGAGATAAGTTTTGAGCATTTAAAATGATTAAAAAGGACCGACCACGGCGAGGGGTGGATACACTTCCTGCCTCCTTTTGCTTGGTTATTCCGACAAAAAAAGAATGTGTTGATTGCACAAATTTTGCATTTTGATTTAATTTTACGGTTTCTTGTGAGCCGGGTACTTTCATTTTGGTCTTGTATTTTGCCCTAGGCTAAGGGTTTTTTTCTTGGACTGGTAAATTTATAAAGGCATTTTCATAACTATGTGCCAGTACACATGAATAAAATATGGCTTATAAAATTACCCCACTAGAACAAGCACCCATTTCCTGCCTAGACTATGCTAACTCCCTCCTTTCCAGCCTCCCTCACTATCACCTTCACTAAGTTAATTCAAAATATGGCTGTCAAACCTCTTTGTGGCACATGCAAGTTTGACAGCGTCCTTCCCCTCTTCCTCTCGGAACACTGGCTCCCTATTGCCTATTGGATTTCCTATAAGCTCCTTACCATCATTTTCCACACAGTCTATTCCGGTATCCCTCCCTTTTTGTCCCAGTTTCTAACCTCATATGCCCCATCTCATGTCCTGAGGTCTGGCTCTCAGAATCTATCGGTAGTGCCGGGCCTCTGCATTTTGCATTCTGCTACAGCTCATTCCTCTATGTACCAGGTTGTCACACCAGTTCTTTGGAACGCTGTACCTTCCCTTTTTCGTAATCAACTTTCTTTTTAATGCTTTAAGGCCCAACTCAAAGGCCACTTCGTTGCACAGGTCTTCCCTTCTGCTGCTCCCTAACTGCTCTCTTGTTTTTCGCTGGCCTGCTTCCAGTTGTACTCTGGTCTGCACCTCAGAGAAACTCCTTCTTTTGTCTTGTCCTAACCTGCCCCCTCGCTCCCTCCCTACTGTTGTGGTCTTATGGTATTGCATTGTTTATGTAACCTAGGTCTCTTGACCCCCTCTTAACCTCAATTTTGTCTTTGTTATAATCTCTTTGCTGTTATCTGTTCAGGTTTACTTTTATTGTAAAATGCCTAGGCATGCTTATGATGAGCGTCTGTCAAATTTAATAAATCGTAACTGTAACTGTACATGATGACAACAACAACACATGTACTTGTAAACAAGTCTGTAGTTAGCATATTAAAGGTTGAATGTTAGTTAGAGTGTGGTTTGCATCACCATATAATTTATAAAATACATGCATTGGTGCAGAATTTACACATGAACATTAACACCTGATCCAAAGCATCTGTGGCCTTTATTTTAACCATTATTTCTGCAGCTTTTGTAGGGCAATTTTTTAAAAACACATTGGTGCACACGTACCTTTATAAAATAGGCACCAAATTGGGGCCTAGTTGCCCTCCCATTTTGAGCTACCTGGTATACAGCTTTGAATTTGAAAATGTAGGGCCCTATATTCTTTTAGGATGGCTATGCATGGCTACGGCGCATAGCCGTTGCTGTCAAACCTTTAACCCCAGATATTCAATACTGTGGTCATTTGTGACCCAGCATTGGATAACTGGGGTCGTCACACAGTCCACAAGCCTGCAGCAGCTAACCAGGCAGCGGCGATATTGAGCTGCTGCACGTTTAGCTCCCGCATGTAAAGATAGACCAGCCTTTGCTGCGTCTATCTTTTATCCGCAGGTGCTGCCTCCGCTCCACCCCAGAATGTGCCCCAACATGCCCGGTTGCTGAAAGGTTAGCATAGAGGCATGTAGCGGCATTAATTGGGGATATTCAGTGGCACTAAGTTATGAATACCACATTCAGTGGCGTTTACAGGTCTGTAAATCATGTAAATGCCTTTGAATATCAGGCCCATAATGTCTAATTATACATTTTTACAGAAATGTTCTGGGATGAGTGGGGTCAAGTTGATCATGATTACTGAGTCTAATTGTCAAAATCTTATGAGGGGCACATTGCCTATGTCACAAGAAAGAAATTTTGCCAAGGGCACCTAATACCCTTGCACAGCTCTGCCTTTATGACCAAAAGTTCTTGCATCAGAAATATATCATTATAATCAATGAAATGGAAAAATTTATTTGAAAATAAGGAGAAGTAGAGCCATAAAAACATGATGACAGATAAAGACCATATGGCTTATCCAGTGTGTCCTTCCATATCAACTACTACAGTCCCTTTTTTTCCTTTAGAGATCTTCTGTGTTTCTCCTATGATTTCTTTAATTCAGATACTGCCCTCGTCTCTACTACCTCCACTGGGAGGCTATTCAATGCATCTATCACTCTTTCTGGAAAGAAATATTTCTGCATATTACTCCTGAGTCTATCTCCTTTCACTGTCATTCTATGCCCCCTTGTTGCAGATCTTTCTTTCAATTGAAAGAAGCTCTCTCCTGTGCATTTATGCCACGGAGGTATTTAAACATCTCTATCATATCTCCTCTCTCCCACCTTTCCTCCAAAGTGTACATATTGAGATCTTTAAGTCTGTCTCTATATGCCTTAGGATGAAGCCCACTAGTTTAGTAGCCACCCTCTGCACTGACTCCATCCTATTTATAATCTTTTGAAGAAGAGATGGGAGGTTAAACCCTCATGAGTGTCTTTTTAATGCTGCATGTGTACAGTAAGAAGATTCAGAAAGTGAAATATTTTATTATTTTGTTTGTTTTGGGCAGTTGACAATTTGTGTATTTCTAAAATATTTTTTTAAATAAGCTATGGTAGTCATTCTGGTCCAGGAATAACGGGGTTGGAAGTCCAACCCGCGCACAGGCCCTGATTGCAATTACAAGCCCTGCGCTCCCTGCACGTACTCAGAGGATGTGTGGGGAGTACTGGAAGGGGTGGGAAGGGGCGGGGCTGGGGAAGAGCATAGGTGGGGCAGGGATGCCCAGATGGCTGGATGTACAGAGGCAGTTCAGGTCATGTTTCTGTAGGTCCCCTGCCAGCACGTTAGATGCCTAGACTATTCCACCCCCGAAGGCTGAATAAGTGCCAGGCAATGTGTAGTGCATGGCCTGCAGCCCCCCTCCCCCTGCACCAATCAGACACCACGGGAGAGCTCCTGCTGCCCAATCCCAGCCTTGGGGGCCCCTGCTGAGGGTCAGATGGTGGGAAAATGGGGCCACTCTGTGTCCAGCTGGATGTGCTGGTGCCATGGCAATGGGACACCACTGCGCCAGCAGACCAGCAGAAGCATTGTGCAGGCTGGAGGTGCGGATGCCGATATGGCTCCCTCAAGTGAATCAGGTGCACGCCGGGCCATCTAAGTGCCCAATTCTGCAACCGTGGGAACGTCTAGCTCCCATGGTTACAGAATCGGGTACAAATTGACCCCATCCATTCTTTGGGCGTCTGGATGGCCCAGCCATGCACATTTCAGAATTGGCCTCTTTGTTTATCTAAGGGGGTCTTTTACTATAGTACATTATTTTATTTATTTATTTATTTATTTATTTAATTAATTAACAGTTTTTTATACAGCTTTATCATTTCAATCAAAGCGGTTTACATTGTAACTTAAACTTGGTAAATGTACAATATACAGGAACATTGATAACTTGGATTTTTCTGAGCAATGGAGGGTTAAGTGACTTGCCCAAGGCCACAAGGAGTGCTAGTGGGAATCGAACCCTGGTCTCATTAAGTAGTTAATGTGGGAATAAGCATACACTGTTGGTGCAGAGCTGTGGTAACTGAATTATCGAGGGGCTTGATACATAGCAATTGTATTTCACATATTAACTGTTTAGGAGTGACCTAGTGGTTGGGGCAAGGTACTTCAGGCTGGAAGGTCAGGGGTTCAAATCCCACTAGAGGACAGCAACCTTGGGCCGGAAGGACTGGGGTTTCTAGTCCCACAGGTGCTCCTTGTGGTCTTGGGCAAGCCACTTAACCCTCCATAGCCCATGTTCCCTGTAAAATAGTTATCTCCAAGTTATAATGCCCTGTTCAATGTAATTTCAGTTTGTTCAATGTAAACTGCACTGATGCAGAATAGCGCAGTATATAAGAGAATGTAAATAAATAAATAAAATAAATTAGCATACAAGGGGCAGAGAATTGGAAATGAATGTGGACTGAGCCTTGCAGTTATGGCATGGCAAATTACCATGCACTCTTCCCATGACAGATAACATAGGTGGTATTTGTGATGGTTCTCATCAGTAACGAGGCCCACAAATGGTAAGTGGGTGAGGTCCACAGACAGATTCAACACAGGATGGGGCACCTCAAGTCTGGGAGTAGCTAGGATGGTATCTTCTGCCTCAGTCAGCCATCTTCCTTTTAGAAGTATTTGTTGCCACCAAATCTTCTCTGCCTGAACCCCAGAGACAAGATAAGAATCAGAAATAGAAGAACTCCAGAGGAGATAGGAAATACAAGTACAGGGCATTAAAAGAAGCAAGACAAGAGGAAAGCCAAGGCTCAATAGGAATTTGGCAGGATCTAGGAACATTTAGCAAGGTAAATTGGGATCCAAAGAGTGAAGCACAAGACAGCACCAAGGTGCAGGCCAAGCTGTGGCAAAGAGGTCTAGCTAGGGTTGGATTTATATACAGATCCCAGACAGGAACAAGATAGTCTTCTAAAGGACATAGTAAGCATAGATCAGACTAAGGTGGCAAGCCAGCCATGGGGAACTTACACCTGCTGGCTGGAGGTCAAAGGTTCACCCAGGCAAGGTTCTTCTGGGACTTAAGTTACTTGCAGGCTGGTGGAGGAACCTCACAGCATTATGTGTCTCTGCATTAGCATGCAGTAAATGTTTTTCCTGCATGGTATCTGAATGGGAAGATGCTGGACACATCTCTAACAGTTACCATAGAGGGTTTACAGTTACTGTGCATTAATTTTCAGCTATTTCATGGTAAATGCAAGTTTTTGCCACACCGGTGATTTAAAAAGCAGTGTGCTGGAACACAGACCCCTGTGTAGCAACCCAATTGGTTTCGGAGAGAGGGAACAGGTTAAGGTGAGCTCCTCTCCGCTCCCTGACCCCATTGCCAATCAGACTGAAACATAGAAACATGATGACAGAAAAAAGACCACATGGCCTATCTAGTCTGTCCTTCCATAACAACTACAAAAGTCCACTTTTTACCTTTAGAGATCCTCTGTGTTGGTCCCATGCTTTTTTGAATTCAGTTACTGTCCTCATCTCTACCATCTCCACTGGGAGACTATTCCATGGATCCACTACTCTTTCCATAAAGAAATATTTCCGCATATCACTCCTGAATCTATCTCCCTTCACCCTCATCCCATGTCCCCTCATAGCAGAACTTGCTTTCAATTGAAAGAGGCCCTCTCCCTGAACATTTATGCCACGGAGGTATTTAAACATCTCAATCATATCACCTCTATCCCGCCTTTCCTCTAATGTGTACATATTAAGATCCTTAAGTCTGTCCTCATATGCTTTATAATGAAGCCCACTAATCATTTTAGTGGGCTTCATTATAAAGCCCACTAAAATGATCCGGCCATTTAAAAGGCAGTGCTCCCTAGGTGCACCCATGCCTGGCAGGCCCACACCTGAAGACCTTGCCAGAGGGCCCTTTGGCTCGGTCCTTAGGTGTAAACCCATAGGTAAGCGCTACAACCCATTGCCCAGTCCAGCATAACTGCACTCCCTATAGCTCAGTTGGAGAACATAATCTACAGCATTAATGCCACAACATCTCCTGTTGACCCATGCCCTGCCTCCTGGTTTAGAATCACAAAAGTAGAGCTTGCCCCAATCCTCCTCAAACTAATCTCAATCTTCTTCATCCAAGGATACTTCCCAAAATACCTGAAAACAGCTTCCATCCACCCAACACTAAAACACCTAAACTCGACCCAGATGTCCCTAGCTCCTTCAGACTCATCTCCAGCTTGCCATTCATTACAAAAATAATTGAAAAGTTGGTCCTCCTCAAACTTCAAAATCACATCGCTATAAATGCCCCCCTGAAATGACAGCAACAAGGTTTCCGCAATCATCATGGAGTGGAAACCTTACTAATATCCCTAATAGACAGGTTCATTAAGGGGTATGTTTACTAAACCGCGTAATTGTGCGGGGCGCACTTGAGCGTGCGCTAAGGTACCTTAGCGCATGCTAATAGTGAGTTTTTAGTGCCCCGCACACGTGTGCGCTGCCCGCACAAGAGCGCGGCGCGCTGATGTGCGATAGAGGCGTGGAAAGGCATTCCGAGGGTGGAGGAAGGCTCCCGAGGGGCGGGGGGATGGGGTCAATGGGTGGAGAGTGGGAGGGGAGAGGCTCCCCGCACAGGAGCGGGGCTGAATTTCGGTCAAAAAAATACCGCGCGTGAAAACCTCGCGTTAGAGCCCATTTAAAGGGAAGAGAAACCATTTCCGTCAGCAATGTACAGCAAAACCGGGGAAACCCAAATAACGTGAGCAGTGTGATACATGTGCATAGAACAAAATTGCAAATAAAACATGAAAATGACCACAACAAAAATGTAGAAAATTATAATTCAGCTGGGAAACAATAAAAAACACTCCCAGGAAAGCTCCAAAAAAAAGAAATGATTTTTGGAAGGGTCTACGCTCCGTAGACTCTTTCAAAAATCATTTAATTTTTTTGGAGCTTTCCTGGGAGTGTTTTTTATTGTTGCCCATTGCTATCACTGTTGCCCAACTTAGTTTTGGTTTTTTTCCCCTTTTTTCGAGGTCATTTTTTAGGTTTATTTGCACTTTTGTCCCCATACAAGGTAAATGAGCCCACAGTAAAATTGTGCAGAACAGGGTTTCTGACTTGTCCGGCCAGGTTTCCTATCTCCAGGGACTGCACTGTCTCTGTGGCCACAGTGTGGTGCAGCAGACACAGCCAGTGCCTGTAAAACCAGAGGGTCACAGGTTCAAATCCCACCTCAGGCTCCTGCCAACCCAGTCCCCATAGTTTTACCCACCACTAAACAGTGATAGTAAAGACACTCCTTTATTGCAGAGAACATAAGCATGGTGCAAACACCCATATTTTACCCTACACCGCACACAAACCATAACAATGGGCATTACCTACAGCCGAGTCCCCCAAATTCAGTCCTGGAGTGCCACAACTCAATCAGGTCATATGCTTTTTCCCAGATTAGGACATGTCTGCATGTTGGCGGAAGGGTACAGGTGGTGGAGGGAGCAGTGGCTGCAAGCCACAGCAGACAGTGGCCTAGGCCTGTGCAGGCTGGCACCGTCCACCGCAACAGACAGGCTCTGTTGGATGTACAGTCATGGACTCCCTAGGGAATACAGCATATCTGTGGCAACACAGTGGTGCAGTGCACACAGACAGTGTATGCAAGAACAGAAGGTCACAGGTTCAAAGGCCAGCTGGGGTTACTGCCAATCCTGTCCACATATTTTACCCACAACTAAACTGTGATAGTAAGGACAAACTGTTATTGCTGAGAACATACGCATGGTTAATACGCCTATATTTTACCACACCAAACACAGACACCATAAACAGGCGCATTACCTAGAGCAGAGTCTCCCAAATGCAGTCCTGGAGGGCCCCATGCCATTCAGGTTCCATGCTGCCTCTAATAAAGATGCCTGTGCTGCATATCTATGCACCACCCCCATGGTATGCAGATGTAGCTCATGCATATTCATGAGGGACAGCATGAAAACCCGAATAGTGTTTGGAACACCAGGACTGGAGTTGGGAAACTCTGCCGTAAAGCAGCAGACAACAGGCGCAGACACACCCACACACACACACACAGGCCCCATTGGTCAATGCCTCCTGGAGAGGCAGGACATCGGGCCCTGCCTGTATCTCCCAATACTAGCAGTTGCATACCTTAGCAATGCCACCCTACACCTGGGTATATGGTACACAGCTATCAAACGTTTCCTATGCTAACTGGCAGATATCAATTCCTACGTTAAGCACATTCTTCTCATTGAGCTCCACCATAACAATCATTCTGATGTCTGCAGTGTGTGCTGCAGGTCTGGTCTCTGATAGTGTTTACCACCCTGGGGAGTGACCCCCAACAGTACTGGGTACCATATCCATGCCTGTACTGTGTCCAGGACTGGTGTGGTGGGTATGGCTGCTGAACACCTCTATAGTAGCACAATGCTGGCATAGGTGTGGGGGTGGCTGGCTGTCTATCCAGTGTGTGGTGGCTGCAAACACCTTCCACAGCCCACACTGCCAGCAATGTTGCCAGTTTTGGGCTGCCAATGTGCATAATGAGGAGCAAGGTACCATGGGTATATATTTCCTCCCGCCAATTACATTCCATCCTCCGCTCTCTTTCCACTCTTCATTCCTCCCCTACCCCTTCTTCCGCTCCTTCTATCCCAGATCCCTCTTCTCTGGCTACTTTCTTTGTTTCTAAAGTTCAGTCTCTTCGTCTTTCTTTTCCTTCTTGCCCCCCTCCCCTATCCCCTCCCCCCTCTGTGACACCCCCCTCTCCCACTCCGCTCGCTTCCCCCTCCACCCTTCCTCCTCTCTCACATCACTGGTCTTCCTTTGAGCCTATCACTCCCACTATTCTCTCTAAGGTCTTTTTGTCTACCCATAAAACCTCTTGCCCCGCTGATCCCATTCCTTCTGCTTGGTTACTTGAGCCCTCTCTTGCTCTGTCTCCCTTTATTCTTTCACTGTTTAACTCTAGTCTTTCCTCTGGTACTTTTCCTTCCCCTTGGAAGCACACCTCTGTCCGTCCTATTCTGAAGAACAGCTCCCTTGATCCTTCCTCTCCCTCCAGCTGGCGCCCCATCTCCAACCTCCCTTTTCTCTCTAAACTTTTGGAAAAACTAGTCTTCTCTCAACTCTCTTCTCACCTTGAGGTCTCTTTCACTCTTCACCCCCGTCAATCCGGTTTTCACCCAGGTCACAGCACAGAATCTGTTCTTCTTTCCCTCCTTAACGATCTGCACATTGCTCACGACCGTGGTTTACTCTCTCTTGCTGTTTCACTAGACCTCTCCGCCGCTTTCGACTTGGGTTGATCATCGCACTCTCCTATCTCGTCTTCAAGATGCCGGCCTCTCTGGCCGGGTCCTCTGTTGGTTTCACTCCTTCCTGTCTAGTCGCTCCTTCTCGGTTCACACTGGTTCTGGGTCTTCACCTTCAACCCCCCTTTCATGCGGTGTTCCCCAAGGTTCTGTTCTTGCTCCCCTTCTTTTTAATGTGTTTCTGGCCCCCCTTGCTCTTCTTATTCAACAGCACGGTGTCTCTGCCCACTTCTACGCTGACGACATCTTTCTCCTCTTTCACACTGACTCTGCTGCACCTGACATCACTGCCTTTAACTCCTGTCTCTCTTCCGTTGCCTCCTGGCTTTCGACCAACTTTCTGCACATTAACCTCGCAAAAACTTCAGCTATCTGGTTCACCTTTGGTTCTTCCCCCCCCCCCAACCTCTCCCCAACGTTTTCCTCTTCACCTATACCCACTGTTTCTTCTATGCGGTACTTGGGTGTAACTTTGGATTCTTCCCTGTCTTTTAAAGAACATATTTCTTCTGTGGTTAAGCGTTCTTTCTTTACTTTAAGACAACTTCGTACTGTACGCCCCTTCCTTACCCCTTCCTCTTTGGCCACCCTGCTTATCTCCCTTGTTATGTCGCGTCTTGACTATTGTAATGTCTGTCTTGCTGGGCTTCCCCAATCACAAATTTGTCGTCTTCAACGGGTCCAAAACACTGCTGTTCGTATTCTTTCTCACGCTTCTCGTTTTGATCACGTCACTCCCTTGTTAATACACTATCACTGGCTTCCTGTTCCCTTTCGTGTCCAATTTAAAGTTCTTATCTTTGTTCACAGGGTGATCCATTCAGGTGTCCCCTTGTATCTTGCTGATCAAGTTCGTCTTCATACTCCTCACCGTTCCCTACGTTCCATCCACGCTAATCGTATGTTTCTTCCCCCTCCCTCTCAAGCACACTTAGAATTAACTCGATCTTCTGCTTTCTTCTTTCTCGGTCCAAGGCTTTGGAATTCACTCCCCCACTCCCTACGTTTAGAGACCTCCTATCAATCCTTTAAAGCCAAGCTGAAAACTCACAGTTTCTGTTCTGCTTTTAACCTCCCTCCTCCAGTTCCGTCCTCTTCTTCGTCACAGGACTAATCATGTCAAATCCTTAAACCCTCCTTCCTGCACCTTGTGTGTTGTCAATGTCTTCCCCTTCCCTTCATGTCTGCCTCAACCTTCCCCTTCCAGCCCCACCCTCTTCTCCTACTTAGTTAACTTATGCTAGTTCCTAATTCCTCTTTCCTGAGCCTCTCTGTTTTGTCTATGTGCTCCCTTCCCTCCCTTCATGTTTGCCTTCTGTATCCCCTGACTGCCATCTGTTTCTATCCCTGTTCTTTGATTTTATGGTGTTCTTTTTCTGTTTCTTTTTCCGCAGCCTTCCTTTTAATTGCTTTTATGTATTGTAAACCGCCCAGATGCTATTTTGTATTGGGCGGTATATAAAGTTTTAATAAACATAAACGTAAACATATAGGCCGGACCCACCTATTCAATGAACATTTTGATGGGATAACATAACCCCCTCCTACCTATCTACCCCTTAATAGACACTCAGGTGTAAGCAACCTTCTACCTGTACATAGTGTCACCAGCAGGAGCTGAACTGTGGCCTAAGCTAACAGCCAGACTGCTGGGCCTGACCTTTCTTATAGAAAGTTGTAGTTGTGAGTCAAGTGGTCAGGTTTTTCAAAAGGATTTTTATTCCCCTCCCGGGTCTGGATTTTCAAAAAGGTTATAATACAAAAGAACTCAGGATACAACCATACTTCTGGTAAACTGAAGAAAACTTAAACACAGCATCTTGCTTCAACAGAACTCATAAATCACAGTAGAAAGTTCATCCGATATGCTAGCTGTCTCTTCTTAGCTTTCTCAGCACTCACAAGGCACTCTTATCCTGGCTTCAGCATAAAGAAGAGGTCATATCAGATAACAATAGCGTACAATCCATGGCTTCATCACATGGGCTTTCAATACTAGCCTCAGTAATCATAGGCTCACACTTTGCTTTATCATTCACAATATTTTCATTAGAACAGAAAGCTTGCACCTTTCTTAGTCCTGTATCTCTATCAGTGCACTCTGAACAGCCTTCTTCACAGCAGGACAAATAGCTATCATATATCTTGTAATTGCAGGAAGGAGAGACACCTTTCTCTGGATAGGTTTTATCCTTAAAACCTTTAAGCTTCCTGCCTTTTACATTTGGCTGCAAACCATAACACTGTTCCCTTCTATGGTATGAGGATTTCTCTCTTAGAAATCTGTTGCAGGGTTTCACTGGCACACGCTCTTCAGGATCAGACATACACACATCTTCAATAGCATTTCTTTCCCTCTCTAGGGCTTGTAACTGCTTTAAGCTGCCATGCTTTTCAGATACATACGGTTTGCCTTTCACCGCCTCCCATTCATTCAGCACAGTCCGGTGCTGAAATTCAAGCTGCATCAGAGGTAAGTGCTTCTTACAGCTGACCTCTCTGGGTGAAACTCTCCGTGTTTCTTTCTGTGAATTTCTTTGTGACTTCCTGCTAGAAGTTTCAGGCAGTTCTGACTCTGTGTCTGTATTTCATGAATATTCTGAGCTTTCTTCTGAGTCTTGCAAGTCTCCCATGTCTTGCCAGTCTTGCAAGTTTCTCGTGTCCTGCCATTCTAACTCTGACTGCACTGAGCATTTTTTATACGGCTTCTTGGGCGTTCCCTTGCACAGGTGAAAGCCGTTTTCATCAGCAGCTGGGGAATGCTTACTAGCTAGGCGTGACTGCAGACCTCGTGTCTGAGTTTGTTTACGTTGCCTATGGTAACTAGGAACCTTGTGACTTGCCTGCCTGTCAGAATCTAAACTGCAAACAGCAGATTTCTGTGCTTCTGAGGCAGAGGGCAGATCTTCCGTGTTACAATAGAAACTCAAAGATATAAGCGTCTCTCTAATCTTTTAAGATGTTTCAGTGTAACTGTTGTTTTAAATGTAAACCACTTCGATTACCTGAAATAGCGGTATATAAAACTCACAAATAAATAAAATAAATAAATAATTTAATTGTATTTAGTTGTGGTTTTGTGTCAAAAATAATGTTATATATATGTTCCATTTATAAATGTTAACTGTTCCTTGTACACCTGTTTCATGTAATGTTGAATTTTGTTTTCTGTAAACCACACTGATCCTCAGAATTGCGATATATACGAATAAATAAATAAATGACTGCTAAACCGCAGTAGTGGTTAGCACCTATCATGGTGCATTAGCTGCCAAAAGCATGCAGTGAGTCAGAATTCCCCATGGGATCGTCAGGGGGCATTCCTGGGTTGGCCTCTGCAGATATCATGGAGGTCCTGGATTTACCATGGAGACCCAGGTGACCCTATGCGGGTACTGAGGGTCCATGCAGTAAATCCAAAGGGAGTGATGATAGTGATTGGGTGCACAGTGATGTCAGTAGTTCTGTGTCCCAATTTCTACTGTGCTCCCCTCCAAAGTCATGACTGAGACCCCCTTTCAACAATATTGTCAGTGCCGTAGTGTGCGATCCATGGCACCCGACAATATGAACATACAAAGTCAACCTCCCCCACCACCCCCTGCCACACAGCACTGATCACCACTGCACAGCTCCCAATCCACACTGGGAACTGTCCTTGGAGGACTGGTATACCCTTAGCCAAACTAATTTTTATTGCATTTATTTATTTAACAGTATTTATATACCACCATTTCCTTAAATCCAGGTGGTTTACATTGAACTCAATTTTACCAGCTAGCGGTTTACATTAAAACTCCATTTTGAAATCAATTATTTACATTGTAACAAGGTGTTTTAAGCTCTATAACTTGTAATCAGATTGTAACAGAATATTTTCATAACTTTTTACATAAGTAACCTATTTACAGTTTGTGGTCATGTTGTATGATTGCTGGCATTGATCCGTAGTCATTGTCCAGGTCTGCTGTGGATGGATGTTATAAGTTAATATATGTGATGTTGCCAAAATGTTCAATGAATAGGAATGTCTTCAGCAGTTTCCTGAATTCTTTAGTGTCCTTAGTACATCTGATATCGTTTGGTAGGGAGTTCCATAGGTTTGACACATATAGTGAAAAGTCTTTGTTTGAAGTGCATTGTTTGGCTTTGGAGAAATCCTTTGGCGTGGCTAGCGTGTTTCTGTTGTTTGATCTTGACTGGCAGTTTTCTGGGTATATTTTTATTAGGTCTTGGAGTGATTCACCTGATTCATTCTGGAGTATTTTGAATATGTTAATGATAGCCTTGTATTTTGCATGACTTCTGATCGGGAGCCAGTGAAGCTGTGCCAGGATTGGTGTTATGTGTTTGCATTTGTTTGTTCCTGTGAGAATATGGGCAGCAGTGTTTTGTACCATCTGAAGAGGATGGATTGTTGTTGCTGGCAGGCCTTGGTAGATTGCGTTACGAAAGTCCAATACTGGTGTGATTATGGCCTGTAGAACCGTTCTGAAGGCATTGTAACTTAGTAGGGGCTTTAGTTTCCGGATGATTCTCAACTTGTGGTAAGTGGTCTGTGTTGTCCTTTTAATATGAGCTTGTAAGTTTACGTTTTGATTGAGGATGATCCCTAGCTATTTAATTTCACTTTTGACAGCAATGTATCCATTCTTTGTATCTATTGTGGAGGGATGTTTGAAGATTTTGTTTCTTGTTACTGTGAATGCTTCCATTTTGCTGTAATTTAAGCTGAGATTGTGGGAGTTTAGCCAACTGGATATTGCTGTGAGGCATTCAGTTATAGCTGTGTAGTCCAGGGTGTTGACATCAAATGATGTGTATATCATGATGTCATCGGCATAGATTTTGTAATGAATGTTATGTTCCTGTACGACTTTGCAGAGTGACTGGATGGATGATAGTGCTGACCCTTGGGGGACTCCTTGCATTAGTGTGAATGGAGAGGATGTGTTTCTTCCACATCTGATGTACTGTTGTCTATCATTTAGTTATGACTGCACCCATTTTAATGTATTTTTGTAGAGACTGATTTCTTGTAGGTGTCTTAGAAGTATGGGGTGTGATACTGAGTCAAAGGCGGCTGATATGTCGAGAAATATTAGGGTAATGCCCTTTTTTGTATTGTCAATTTCTCTGATGATGTGGTCAAAGAGAGCCGTAATTAATGTTTCAACCCCATAGTGCTGCTAGAATCCATTTTGATGTAAGTCCAAGGGAGCATATCAGTTGATATGGTCCTGTAGTTGTAACTAGACTGCCGTCTCTACTATTTTGATCATGAAAGATAAGCTGGAGACTGGTCGGTGTGATATTGGGTCTGCTTTGTCAGATTTGGAGTTTTTTAGAATGGGCCTGACTGATGCCACTTTGAGATGTGTGTATAATGTGGTGTATAAAAGGATGAGTGGTTCCTTAGCTGATTTTATCCGTCACTGGACAGGGGTCGGTTGGTGAGGTTGTTGTGTTTAGGGTTATGATGTGTTCCACTTTCCTGAGCGTTGGGATAGTGAAGTCTCTCCATGTCTCCATGTCTTATTGGATTCAATTGATGTTGTCTTTGATTTTGGCTGATTGCTGAGATGCTTCGACATTAGGTGATCTGCTATTAATTGCAGATGTATGTCAGTGGAGTTTTCTTGTGAGGGTTCTTTTGTTGGCATGTGAACTATTCCAAAAGGTTCTCTTGGTTTGTTCGCTGCCTTCATTACTATTTGTGTCTGTTGTGTCTAATATCCCATAAATATGTACCTCCAAATGCCAAAATGACTATTATTGTATAAACAATGAAAAAGGAGATTCATCTGTAACATAGCATTGCACTACTATTGCTGAACAATTTATACAATTGTCGGGTTAGACAAACAGGAGGACAGCGGGAAAGAACGCTCTCTCGAACGTTTGTAAAGCCCTTTTGCTAAATATATTTGTGATCGTGAAACACTCATCTCAATGAACGGTGGTGTCCAAACAATTAACAACACAGAGCTGCTAGCTGCGTTAATCGGAGTGAGTGGGATATTCAGTGGTTAGTGCCGCTGAATATCCACATCTGCCGGCTATATACACCCTGATGCTAACTGTTTAGCACCCGGGCATGTCAGGGCAAAGTGAAAGCAACGCCATTTGATAACTGGGCAGCGGCAATATTGAGCATTGCATTTCCAGGTTTAATATTCAGCACTGGCAGCTAGTTGAGTTGGCAGTACTAGTCGCCGGTGCTGAATGTCGCGCCCATCAGTTTTTGTAAAATGGCTATTCCTGGTTCCTGCTATACATCCTACCAAATCCACATATTTTCTGTGTCCTTATAGGTATTTTAGAAAATACCTTATGTTCAGCACGCCTTTTGCTAAATACAGTGCAAATCTGGAATGTTTTAATTGGATACTCTTTTCCATGCCTATACAACACTGGGCTTCACACCTTCTGCACGACAGCGAGCGACCTCTGGACTAACCTTTCCTATTTCAGTGGTAATGTTGTTTTATTGCAGATATTTGTGCTATTATTCACTGAAACAAAGTGAACAAGAATTAGTTTTCTTTTCCAGTAACTTGTGTATCTAGAAAGCATTGCTCTAATTATAACAGAATAAAATACAGAATTACAGCGGTAAATCTAGGAGCTTTGCTGTCAGTTTAGTTATAATAGAGTGAAAAAGGCCTAGCTTGTTAACACTAATCATTTTATTCACGTTTGAATTGTGCTAAATGCTAATATTTTTAAATGTGCATATTGCTCACATCCCATATTTGATGTGGTTAATAAATATATTTATTTTATAAATGAATAAATCCTTATACAGTATATTTTAAACTTCTCTTAAATTACTCATTATCACATTTAAGTTTTCTTATTTTGACTACTACAACTAATTTTCTAATATATATCTTTAGACTCTTACAAGTTCAAAATGATACAACCTAGTTTTTCAAAAGGAAAAAATGGCACTGACTAGAAGGATTCTTTGTAATTTATTAAGCTTTATTAAGATATACCGTGCCTTCATATGAGCAGCAGGGCTGTGTACAAATTTAAAATCAAAGAAATAGACAGAGATAGAAAGGAATGCCAGTCCGATAGGAAAGATTGCATACGAAGGGGGAGAGAAGGTAAAGGGATAAGATTGTAGAGCTAGTTGTGTGGTAGCAGTAGGTCAAAGGCTACTTGAAACAAGTTGGTTTTAAACAGGGTTTTGAGTTTGGCAGATAGAGGTTGGAAAGTAATGCATGCCATAGTGCTGTCCTGAGAAAGAAGAAAGCAGAATTGTGGGTGGATTCAAGTCTAGCTTGGGAGGCGGAGGGAAGGTGAAGATGGTTTGCATGGATAGAATGGAGGACATGGTGCGGCGAGTGAAGTGAAGAATGTACTGTCACATAGAGATATGAATAATTACACAGGTACACTACCAAAAAACTGCCTCCAGTTTTGCAACTGATTCCTATAGATTTTGGGGTGCTGAATCCAGGAAAAATAGCCAAAATGTTCCATCACGTCACGTTTTCTTGCAAAATTAGATTTCTTACCCATATAAGGAATGTTCACATAATTTCTTTTTAGCCGACTGCAGTTTATTTTCTTGGCCCAAAATAGAGGTTGTAATGGTTAACTAACTAGAAACACTCCCTCATGATATTTTAGAGTGTTTTCTATTCATTTTATACATTAACAGGACAATTGGGAGGCGGGGGACTAAATCCAGTACTCGCGCTGGCGCATATTCTTTCCTGTTCGCCTCGCCTCGTTCGCTCGCTCGCTCAAACACGGTGGTTGCGACATGAACGTTCCTGTCAAATTTCAGTTTCTTGCAAGTTCATTATTACCTTTTGTTTGCTCAGTCGTAATCCAGCTTTATTCCGAAGTGGTTCACTACAGTTGTAGTTTGCAGTGCTGTGTATTTGTGATGGCTCACAGAGCCAGAGGTTGCGTCAACTCTCCGGACAGTTTTTGTTTTATTTGTGGGGAATATACCGTGAAAAAGCGGCAGAGGAACATTTCTGCATTTATTAAAAAAGTATATTTTGCCTATTTCGGTTTGAAGTTAGGCGATCAAGACAAACCGTGGGCTCCTCACAAAGTGTGCAAGACATGTGAGGAAGATCTACGCTTATGGATGAAAGGTAAAAAACAAGCATTTCGTTTCGGAATACCTATGATGTGGCGTGAACAAAGAGACCACAGCAGTGACTGCTATTTTTGCTCTTGCATTGTGAAGGGATACAACTTAAAAAATAAGAACGTAATACGTTACCCCAACCTTCCCTCAGCAATTAGGCCTATGCCTCATAGCAACGAAGTACCTGTGCCTGAACCACCAAAATCTTTGGATCATATTTGTGTGGACGGTTCTGATCATGATGAGACTCATCAGATGGCTTTTCCCGATGAGTCCAGTACTTCCGAGTTTGAAACTGAACCAGATCCGAAACCTGAACTTTTCTCTCAAGCTGAATTGAATGATTTAGTCCGGGATTTAGGACTCCCAAAAGATGCTGCCCAACTGCTAGGTTCTCGGCTTAAACAGAAAAATCTATTGTCACCAGGAACAACTTTTTATTGGTACCGCAACCGCGAGACACAATTTTTGAAGTATTTCAGCAAAGAGGAAGATTTGGTATTTTGCAACGATATATACGGAGTGATGGAAAAGTTTAAACTCAAGTATGATCCTGCTGATTGGCGGCTGTTCATTGATTCGTCAAAAGACAGCATAAAAGGTGTTCTTCTTCATAATGGCAACACATTCGCTTCAGTTCCTATTGCTCACTCTGTTATTCTCCAAGAAAAATACGAGAATTTGGCCATGATTCCTCAGAAGATTCGTTATGATGAGCATAAGTGGATGATTTGTGGAGACTTTAAAATTCTATCCATGCTATTAGGGCAGCAATCCGGTTTCACCAAATATCCCTGCTTCCTTTGCTTGTGGGATAGCCGGGCCCGCGACCTACACTGGGGGAAAAAAGACTGGCCAATTCGGGAGTATTTGAGACCCGGTGAGAAAAATGTTCTTCATGAGAGCTTGGTACCTCGTGATAAAATTCTATTACCACCTCTCCACATTAAGTTGGGTCTCATTAAGCAATTCATCAAGTCCCTTCCAAAAGATGGTGAGTGCTTTCGGTACCTTTGCTCAAAGTTCCCCCGACTTTCCAAAGCAAAGCTAAAGGAAGGAGTGTTTGTTGGCCCTGATATAAGGAAACTCATTTCAGATGGAGCATTCGCTGAAACGATGTCTGAGAAGGAAAAAGAAGCCTGGGATTCCTTCAAGGATGTTGTTCTCAAATTCTTGGGGAACAGGCGGGATGAGAACTATAAGGATATTGTTGCCAGGATGCTCAATGCCTTCAAAGAACAAGGCTGTAACATGAGCCTGAAAGTCCATTTCTTGCACTCCCATGTGAACTACTTTCACGAAAATTGGGGGCGTACAGTGAAGAACAAGGTGAAAGGTTTCACCAGGACATCAAGGACGCAGAGAGAAGGTACCAAGGAAGATGGCACACCACTATGATGGCTGATTTCTGCTGGTTGCTGCTGCGGGAAACCCCAGATGAAAAATATGCCAAGCAGCGCACCAAGAGAAGCATTCGGGGAAAGAAGAAACGGGCCCACCAGGAGATTGATTGACCCAAGAATGACTTTAAAATCTAAACTGTGTTGACAAATATCGTGTTTTTACTAAACTTTGAAATAAAAATTTGCTAGTTATTACCACAGTGTCGGATCTCATTTATTAGAATTTTATTTTCACACCATCGGGTGTTTGTCTTCATGTATTGCAATGGTGCGGTTTGCGTTTTCTATTCTTACATACATACCTGTACAACATTTTTTGCACATTTCTTTGCTTTGCTTTGTGTCTAACCTCGCTCTTATATGCTCAATGTTTGTGCACATGTATGTGGCTGTTTTAAGTGCAGACAATTTTGCTACCATCACAGTGTGTTTTGTTGACATTACTCTATTCTTATGTGCTGCCTTGTTACAATTTTCTTTATTCTTATTTGAATAACTACTAAACAATTAGTATAAAGAATTCATCCAAGAAACATTTATCTCGATCGCACTCAATCTGAAACGTTCACCTCAAACTACTAACCCAATGTAGCAAAAAATCAGTACGTGATGGAGCAAATTGGTTACCAGATTTGGATTCAGCGCACCAAAAAACGCAAAAATCAATTGAAACATTAGAGGCAGTTTAAAAAAAAATTTTTTTAGTGTACCTGTGTTATTTTTTAAAAAAAAGGTGACATACCAGTACATTCAAAAATTTGTTTAAACAATAAATTTACAAATATCCATATCCAAAATTCACATTTTTCATTTAGTGGTCATTTTACTAAGGGGTACAGTATGTCTACTAAAGGATGTTAGGGAGGAGTGGCCTAGTGATTAGGCCACTGTACTTCGGCCTGGGGGTTCAAGTCCCACCTGGGAATAGCAGTCTCAGGCTGGAAGGACTGAGGTTTCTATTCCTATAGGCACTCCTTGTGGATTTGGGCAAGCCACTTAACCCTATGTTGCCTCAGGTACACATAGATTGTGAGCCCTTTGGGGACAAGGGAATGTATCTAATACCTGTTTGTAGTAATTACATAATGTAAACTGCTTTGATTGAAGGATAAGGCAGTATAGAAAACGGGTTAAATAAATCTTAGATGCTACTGTGGGGCTAGCAACTAACATGAGAGAAAATCAGATATTGCAGTACTTTTCTGTGATATCTGGTTTTGGTGAGGTGCAGGGGTGTTGTGATGGGATCAAAGAGTAAGGTAGCAATGGTTGGCAACTACTGCATGAAACTGCAACTTAGCAGATGATGCTTGAACTTGTATGATAAACAGATAGCTGGGGGAGGGCTCCTTCAACACTAGCAGCAGTATTATCAGGAAGATGGGGGTACATTGCCCCCTTCCTAGTCAGGTGGATGCATGTGGGTTGGTGGAGCACCCCTTCCACATGGACATTGGTGTAGCTGATGGAGAGCATATGTAGGACAGTCACACATAGGTGGACAGCCAGTGCTGGTGAGGTGTTGGGAGGTAGTGTATGTGCTCATTGAAATAACCTGAGATGGGCCATACAGATAGGGTTGGAAATAGATGAACGTGGTTGGGGGTGGGGCATGCATATCAGATGTTGCAACTACTGGCCATTGTAAGACTGCCACATATTGGTGCAATCCCACCACTATCTCCTCTGCATATGTGTGCCTGAGAGGATGTGCCAGTGCCACATGGCCTCTCATTCTGACCATAGGAGGGCATGTCCTCTGGCTCGGAGCACCTGCTGACATTTAAACTACTGAAGGAGGGCTAGCTCAGTTGTAAATATCTGGTCGGTGTCCCCCACCCAGCATGTTGCTTAGGGGATGAGATGTTCTTCCCACTTGGGGAGCATTTGCTTGCTCCCTAGGGTTTGGAGACTTTTATTTCCTGAAAACTGGCATGCTGAAGCTGTGGAATGATCAAGTGTGCCCTCCACCATGGTGGTGTGTATGGTGTACTGTGGTATGCCCTGAGAACTCTCAACATGTGAGGAGCATGAGTGGCTACTTGCATTGCCTCCCATCCCCAGGCAGCTATTTGGCCACAGGCAGTTGTTTGCTGAGGTGTAGTTGGCTGCTTCTGCATATGTTAGCAGGATGGCACATCAGTGTTTCTAAGCCCTGGACTAATCACAACCTTGCTTCAAAAGGAAAGAGGGCTGCTGTACTTTTTTATCCTCCTTCACTGTTTGTGTGACCTCCCCTTGTACAGCAGCTATACCCTGGGATCCCATTTACAACTTATCTGCTGTCAGGACTCTCATGTTCCATGGCATGTGGCTGCTACCTGGGGTGTCCACTCATGTACTGTACTGTATATGCCAAGTGTTCCTGATACCTGTCTAGGGGGTCACATTAGCATGCAAATGCAGAGGGCATGTACTGTGTACCTTCACGGCATGCATGCACTCCTGATGTGCGATTGTGGTGGTATATAAAACCAGTTAAATAACACATGACTGACACATCTACTGTAGCATGGCAGTGCCTCCCTACACGAATGTGCCCCTTTCATTTAATGGGGCAGCTCTGTCCCTGCCATGGCAGTGAAGTGCCCTGAGCATTAGTCCCATGCTACTTACATTACTGTAGTAAACATGCCCCTTAGATAATTATTTATTTATTTGACAGATTTTGTGTACCACTTTATCATTTCAATCAAAGCAGTTTACATTGTAACTTAAACTTAGCAATATACATTAAACAGGGACATTGATAACTTGGATTTTTCTGAGGCAATGGAGGGTTACGTGGCTTACCCAAGGCATGCTAGCAGGAATCAAACCCTGGTCTCTGAGTTCCCAAGCCAGTACTCTTAACCATTAGGTTACTCCTAATTCAATGAGGCATAAATGTTGAAGCTGAATTTTCTCATTAAAACCACTTTAGATCACTGATAAAATTCTTAGTTGAAGAAAAAAATTAAAAATAAGGTTACCCATATTAGGATGGATTTTAGGAAAAGACTGTTTGGTCCATGTGTTAGGGTACCCTTGTCTTTTCAGTATATTTACACGTTTTCTTAGTTAAAAAAATAGTTATCTTCATTGCTCTATTTGACACATATTAACAGAGATAAATTAGTGATGGCAAATGTTTTGTCATTACAGGCGGTATAAAAGGACATAGGAATTGCCATACTGGGTCAGACCAAGATCCATTAAGCCCAGTATTCTGTTTCCTACAGTGCCCAATCCAGGTCACAAGTACCTGGCAGGTTCCCAAAAAGGCACACAGCTTCCACAATGCAGTGGATTTCCCAGGGCAAGCAGTGGATTTCCCAGGTCTTCTTTAATAATAATAGTCTATGGACCTTTCCTCCAGGAACTTGTCCAAACCTTTTTTAAATCCAGACACACTGACAGTTTTTACTACATCCTCCAGTAACATCTTTGTGATTTGCATGTCTGAATCCTTGTTTTCAGATGTCCAAATAATGAATATAATTTCTAAAATGACCTTCATAGGCGCCTATAAGGTCCTTTTATTAAAGTGCACTATGCAGTTAGCACACATTTTAGTATGCAATAGGGCCATGGTAAATGTTATTGTACAGGCATAATAATTACTGTGCACTAATTCCCATCAATCAACAGGCTGGGTCACCAGGACATGGCATGAGATGCCAACACACATGAGAGATGTGCATGCGGCATAGTCAAGACACACACACTCAGGCATAGGCAAAATATGTGTAGGGAGCATCACCAGTTCGCTGTGTACCCTCGGCAACCATAAATGAAGTCTGCTGTTGTATGTCAATGATTCCATGAGATAGTCTTTCAGCAGTGCCTAATGTGTGACCTCTGTCTTTCACATGAGCAGAACCAACAGGGGATGACATCGGAAATGTCTGTCTGTTGATGTGTCAGCGTCACAAACATGCACAGCGCTGTCTTTCTAAAATGGTGATTTGCATATGCCCATGACTTGCATGGTTTTCCGGCATCCCTGGTGCAGCCATATCACCTTTTGTCCTTCTAAAGTGACCCCCATAATATTTAATGTTTAATCAACAAGGCATTGTACAATAAAAAATGTAAAGTATGTTAAAGGGAATTTACCAACAGCATTGACACATGAAGTTACTAATATGATATTAATACTTGTCACAAAAATTATTAAGAGAAGTGGAAACAGCAAAAAGGAACAGAAGAGGGATCTTGGGGTGATAGTGTCTGAAGATCTCAAGGTGGCAAAGCAGTGTAAGGAGGCAATGGCCAAAGCCAGGAGGATGCTATAGAGGTAAAAACCAGCAGAAGGAAGGAGGTATTAATGCCCTGTAAATGTCATCGGTGAGGCTTTGCTTGGAGTATTGTGTTCAGTTTTAGAGATTGCACCTTACAGAGGATATAAAAAGACTTGAAATGATTCAGAGGAAGGTGACCAAAATGATATGAGGCATGCACCAGAAGACATATGAGGAGAGACTTGAAGACCTAAATATATATTTATAAACCCTGGAAAAGAGGAGGGACAGGGGAAATATGATATTAGCAAACAAACTAAACTTTTTCAAAGATGGGGAAGCTGTAGAACTAGAGGACATACAATGAAGCTACAAGAAGGTAAACTCAGAAGCAACATCAGGAAATATTTTTTCACAGAAACGGTGGTGGATGCCTGGAATGCCCTCCCTGTGAAAATGGTGGGGGAAAAACAGTGACAGAATTCAAAAAGGCATGGATAGACACAGAGGAACCCTGAATAACAAGAAGAGGGAATCAAAGCAAATGAAAGTAAATTTTACACTTCTAAAAATAGAGAGGGTTAACCCGAAAACCCTGAACAAAGACACAAAGGGAAGTAACCTATATAGAGAAGCAAGTGCAACTCTACAGGGTGGCCCAAAAAAAGTGAGAACATCTCGTAAATTAAAAGCTTAAATAGTTTACTTATTTACCTTTTTTAGCTATATAACTTCTTTATTTCGACAATTTCTGGTCTTTTTTAAAAATTTGTCAATAGTTTACATCTGTCTTTTTGAATTTTTAAATAACTTATATGCTTCGAGATGTTCTCACTTTTTTCTCACCCTGTATATAAAGGAATGGGGGGAGGGGAGGGAAGCTGCACAGAATGATGGATACAACCCCAAACAAAGCACAGAAGGGGATATCCTGCACAGAGTGGCAAGTACAGCCCTTGCACCTGTGACGGGATATATGTTCCGCTACACTGAGAGGCAAGCCCCGGAACAGAGAAGGCAAGCCAAGGGGCCTTCTCAGTGAAAGTTCCATAGGCAGAATGCCCTGCCTTGGATCTCCAAGTATTGACCCATTCTGAAGGACCCTAGCCCTGAGAGAGGGGAGGACACCTCGGAGTTGGAGGTAGCAGTGCATTACCCTCAGCAAGGGATGGAACAAGGATCAATCACAGATGTCTCCGAGATGGAGATAGACACCCATGTAACTCCCCTTTTAGATTCACCCCAAGAGGAGGAGATAGAAACTCTACTTTCTGGGATCACTTCTCTGATTAGGAACTAGAGAAAGGCGCCCGGATGGGCTTGTACTCACTTCATCAGAAGATGAGATGGCAGAAACATACCCATCGAGAAAGGACTGTGCAGGTGGATGTAGCCAGTAACAAAGCTACGAGACTGGTGACGGGCTGGCCGGGGGGGGGGGGGGGCTAGTTAAGTAAAACACAGAACAAAGCAAAGTCAGAAAAAAACACCAGACTGATTACAATACGAGACATGCACAACACTTAACCGAATATACTCTGATCCAAATTGCATGCCGCTGTACAGAGAACTTTTAAAAATGATGAGGCTTGATCATTCGGAGGCATGATAAAGTGGCATCATTCACCATGCACAGCAGCACCAGAGAAAGGCAAAGCACTTGGGCCAGAGGGCTGGAGATGTGTCAAAGCAGGCTCACTTGCTACGTGAAGTGGAACTCTAAAAAGGCTAAGCACTCAGGCAGAAAGGCTGGTGGTGAGCTGAAGCAGAGTCGCTCACCATAAGAAGCGACAATAGAGAGAGGCTAAGCACTCAGGCAGGAGGCCTCGAGCGGGACACTTGCTGCACATAGCAGCACTCAAGAGGCGTTAAACAGTTGGGCAGGAGAACTGAAAGCAAACACAAAACAAAAGAAGTCAGGCAAAAACGCCATAAAGATTATAACACAGACATGCACAACACTGAACGTGAGATATTCTTAGGGGTCTGTTTACTAAACGGCACTAGCGGCTTCTGTGTGAAATCGTAGCCGCAGCCTCATTGAATAAAATGGGGCTGTGGCTCCAATTTCGCACAGAAGCCACTAGCGCCACTTAGTAAACAGACCTGTTAGGGGGTCATTCTGTCCAACGAATAGCAGGGATGGACTTCTCTTTGGATTGGACATCCCCACTCTTCGTCAACCTGACAGTCCTGTCAATACCCTCCCCATATGTACAAAGGGTTTGTACAGGGAAGCCTTGGTGAGGGTAGGAGGGGGTGTTCCAGAGGCAGAGCGAGGTCGGGGCATGGGTGGGTCATGACCCCGGACATAGAGGGTTAATTCAGAGGTTGGCCCTGTAAGTCCTGGGTCTTGAATCTAGACAGGGGACTTATTCCACCTCAAAGATGAAATAAGTCCCCCTGAACAGAGGGGGATTGCGGCGCAGGACCCGGGAACAAAGGTGAGAGGGTGCAAGGGTTTTCCCACAGCCTGACCCAGGCCTTGAAAGGCTGAATCCGGGGTCGGACTGTGGGAAACAGGCATCCAGAATCGCGGCTCATGAATGGAGCTGTGGGGCCATGGCTCCATTCACGAGACCATCTGAGTTAGCCAGCTAGTCGCTGGGACGTACGGTCAGACAGAATCAGATCCAGGCCTGTACGTACAGGTGCTAGACCCAATTTTGATCCCATAGGGGCTGCGGGATCAGAATCGGGTCTGAATTTGCATGCCCGATTCTGCCTGTCCATACAGAGGGCTGGACATGCATTAATGGAACTGGCCTCTTAGGGCCTGATTTTCAATTAGGCAGGCTATGCGCTGCAATGGCACATAGCCTGCATACCAACCCCCTTAACCCAGATTTTCACTTCCACGGCAGCGGAAGTGAAAATCCGGGTTTGTTTGGATGTGCTGGCAGCCGCCAAGGCTAAACGGGTAAACTTTGCCTATCTTTAAGGCATAGAGAGCTAAGCGGATAGTATCAAAAATTGCTGCTAACCATTTAGCCCTTTCCTCCGTCCCCGCTCCACCCTGGAACACCCCTAACACACCCCGATGCTAACTGCTTAGCATCTGGGCACATTAGGGACTTACCAGAGATTTACAAAAAGCACTACCTGTGTAGGTGCCTTTCAAAAATCCCAACTAAGTCATTTACTTGGGTAACTAGGGAAGTTACCCATGTAAATGCCTTCGAAAATTGGGCCCTTACTGTCTAGGTTTACATCTGCTGTTTTGGATGGTTAGCTGGATTTTATTATTTGTTCTATGATACAAAATTGGTATTTTACTGTAACAAGCAATTTAAATTTGCAAACGGATGATACAATGGGGGTTATTTTAAAAGCACTATTCATGCTGTGGATGCCTGCAAACAAACACGCAGACATCCAAAATCACAGAACGCCTCTGGAGGCATTTTAGACAGCAGCTCTGGAGATGCACCCAGGGCAAAGATGTCCAAGTTGTGAAAGGCGCATGGTGAAGGTATGTCTGGGCATTCCCAGGAAATCAGACGACCTCCACTTCCCAAGCCACCTCAAAGTTTATACCTGCTCCAGGCATGAAGTGCTTGTTCTGCCGTCTAGGGGGTGTGCGGTGCGGAGAAGGAGGGTATACTCATATCCCCTATATTTTCCATGTTGACAATGAACATTGATGGAGAATCATCGCTCTTGTTTTTGTTTTGCCATGTCGATGATGTCCTCGTATACAGAGTAGCATGCCTCAAGTGTTTGTAGTGGGGATGTCTATGTGAATGCCGGCACAGGCGTTCACATTGGAGATGTCTATGATTCTATAATAAGGCCCAAAAATAGACGACCCTGGCTTTTTTCTGCACATTTTGCCCTGGTCAGCCCAGATTGCACTTGAACTCCTTTTCTAAAATGCCACTCACTTATGAACTAGCAAAAGACTTTTTTATACATTTTTGTCTGACCTTTTTAAGATTCCAAAGCTAGCCCAGTTTTTTTTTTTTTTAAAATTCTTTATTTTCGTTTTATAACAACAAAGGAAAGGAAGACATACAGCTAAAAGACAAATACATAACGTGTAATACATACACCAAAGTAAACCCCTACCACCCCCTCCCCCCTGCTTCTTCTCTAGAAAACTAAGCATTCCCGAAGCGGGCGTGTACTTACATTATTGTATTACAAAACCTAACGGTGATCTAAAACATGATGAGTGCACATTATACAGGCATGTTGGAGCAATGAGCAGATTGTACATAATCATTAAGCATCTGCCATTTAGACAAGCAAGAGTGAGTTTGGACATGGGGAATAGCTCTCCGAGGTATCTGCTCATATTTACTATATAAGCAGACGAGGTTCCACCATTCATTGACAGTAAGTCGAGAGCTATCCTTCCAATTCCTCGTGATTAAGCATATGGCTATACCCAGCATGAAATCAAGGAGAAAGCGACCCTTCTTAGGAAGAGAGGGGACCTCCGCCACAGAGCGGAGTCCCACGACCTTCCAAGAGAGAGGTTCATGAAAGTGTAAGATAGATTGAATACGACCCCAGACCCGCCCCCAATAGACCTGCAGTTGAGGACATTCATAAATAACATGAGCGAAGGTTCCCACAGCAGTATGGCAAGACCAACACAGGTCCCTAGCATTTGGGTTCCATTTGGCTATTTTTTCTGGGGTATAAAAGCATCTGTGTGCAAAGAAGAAGAGAGTTTGGGTAACAGAGGCAGACCGGGAAACCCGCACTACTTTACTCCAAAAAACGCGCCATTGCACAGGGGTTATAGTGGTTTGCAGTTCGCGCTCCCAGGCTTGTTGAGCTCTAAAAGTGTCCGTATCTGTACCCTGACAAATTATTTTATAAAAGTTAGAGGCTACCCCATGTGTACTACTAATGGAGTGAACTGTCTCTAATAGCCCATCCTCAGTAGGGGCAGAGGGCGGCATGATTCGAGCACTTTTGAGGCAGTGTTGAAGCTGCATCAATTGAAAGTAGTGTTTCGCTGGTAACGCAAATTCCTTTTGTAAATCAGAAAAGGTTTTCCAACGAGCTGCATAGAAAAGCTGTTGGGGTGTCCAGATCCCCCTGGAGTACCAGGGTTTCCAGGCTATTGTTCTATTTAGGACTTGAATTCTGGGGTTATTCCATAGCGGGAGTCCGTCCTGAGGACATACATTCGGGCCCAGTGCTAGAATGAGAGTGTTAAAGGCCGCAAGAGTATTGACAATCATTGGTGGATGGCGGGTGTCTACTTGATAGGACATACCGGGGAGATGGGTCAACGGAATTGGGCTACTAAGCTCCTCTTCTATGTCAAGCCAAACTGGTCGGCGGTCTGTTGAGGTATCTAGCCATCGGGCACCTTGCTTAAGTAGAAAGGCTTGATGATATCTAAGAAAATCAGGAAATCTGGTACCCCCTCGTTCCTTTGCAGACTGCAGTTTATGTTTAGCTATCCTTGGTGGTTTGCCCTGCCAGAGATAACGGACGAGAAGGCCCTCAATATCTTTATAAGTATGTAACGGAAGTAAGCATGGCAGCATTTCTAAAATGTAGTTCACTTTGGGGACTATCATCATTTTCACAGTTTCTAAGCGGCCCCACCATGTGAGAGATAAGGGAGACCAACGATTTGTGAGTTCACGGACTTTGGAGACTACCTCTTTGGCATTAAAACTGATAGTGTCTTCTAAAGGAGAACAGTAATGGACCCCGAGATACTTCACCATGCGGGATTGCCAAAGGAAGGGAAAGGCCTGCATGTCAGCCTCATGTACCCAGCGGTTCAGTGGGAATGCTACAGATTTGGTCCAGTTAATTTTATAGCCCGATAATTGTGAGTATCCGTCAATCAGATCCAAGACAGCTGGAACCGAATCGAGGGAAACGAAGAGCATGAGGTCATCTGCATATGCAGAGAGTTTAATCTCCCTATGACTAAAGGGGACACCTCGAATACGTGCAGACTGTCTAATAAGGAGGGCTAGGGGTTCAAGAGCGAGATCAAAAAGCATTGGTGATAGGGGGCAACCTTGACGCGTGCCTCTTTGGAGGTTAAATGGCTGAGATTTGATGGTGTTTACACAAATACTGGCGACGGGTTGAGTGTACATGACTTGGAGATATCGGAGGAAGCCCTCTCCAAAGCCATACCATCGGAGAACTGCAAATAAGAAGGGCCATTCTAGACGATCAAAGGCTTTTTTCGGCATCCAGGGAAAGACCCACCCATGGATGATCGAGATTGGCCGCACTAGATAACACATGGCACAAGGTCCGAGCATTGTCAGCAGTTGATCTGCCGGGTATAAAACCGCATTGGTCGGGGTGAATTAGGGTAGCCATCATGTCAGATAGCCGGGTGGCCAAGACCGTTGCGAAGATCTTATAGTCGGCATTAAGTAGGGAGATTGGACGGTAGTTGGCGGTCAGTAGCGGGTCTCTGCCTTCTTTCTCAAATACAACCACATTAGCTGCAGAAAAGGATCCCAAAGAGGATGTATCTACCGCAAGGGCAGTAAAATAGAGTTTTAAATAGGGAACTAAATCTGCACTGAACGTTCTGTAGAATTCGGTCGGGAGACCATCGGGCCCTGCGGCACGGCCCGAGGCTGTTCGTTTTAGGGCAGATTGGATCTCTGAAGTAGAGAAGGGTTCATCCATCGCATCCCTATCATCTTCAGAGAGGGTCGGCCGCTGAATGCCAGAAAGCAATCGCTCGAATGTCTCTGACGAGAACTCACATTCAGATTGATATAGGCGAGTATAGAAATCCCGAAAGAGCTCTACTATGTCGGAGTCTGTGGTCACTATGCCCCCTCCCTGTGGAGCTCGAAGGGCCGCAACGCGTTTGGCTTCTTTTTGACCTTTCAAGGCATTGGCTAGGAGTCGACCGGCTCGGTTATTTTCACGATAATATGTCCCTCGCTGAAGCTCAATACTCTTAGAAGCTGCAGTTGAGAGGATTGAATTATATTGAAAACGGAGACGCTGTAATCGAATTAATACACATGGGTCAGTGCGTGAAGTTAGAACTCGTTCGCCTGCTTTTATTTGTTGGTCTAGTATGAGCAGCTGCTGTTTACGTTGTTTCCGCAGGCGGATTTGATAGCTAGTGATCGTTGCCCGAATGGCCGCTTTGAAGCCCTCCCACCAAGCCCAATTCGCAGTATCTTGGGGTAGATTAAAATGGAAGTAATCCTGTATGGCTACTCGAATTTCTGACTGGAACTCTGGCTGAGTTAACAGGGCTCTATCAAAGAACCAGGCTCCCGAGTTTCCCTGGGGTGCAGTAGTGTGTAATTGAAAGGAAATGGCAGCATGATCTGAAATATGTTGGGAGTGAATCTTTGCAGTGTCCACCTGAGGAACTAACAGTTTTGAGATTAGAAAGAAGTCTATGCGAGACTGAGATTTATGAGGGGAGGAGAAGAAGGTGAAGTCAAGCTCATTGGGGTGTAGTAACCTCCATAGATCAACTAAAGCAAGATCCTTGATCAGGGAGGTAAGCGTGGCGTGACTCTTGGGGGGACCACTCGTCCTAGGCGGCTGTTTATCAATCAGGGGATCAAGGACTAGATTGAAATCCCCCCCAATGATCAATGAAGTATTAGCAGAAGCCTGCGCAACCTGAGCAATGGTAGCAAAAAAGGCAGGGTCATCAACATTAGGAGCGTAAAGGCATATACATGTAACTTCTAGGCTACCTATCTTAAGGTGAACTCTAGACCATCTACCTTCTGTATCTGAGCCAGTCGCAATAACAGTAGCATGCAAAGATTTCCTAACCAGTATGGCAACCCCACATTTCTTAGAAACGGCTGGGGAATAAGCGGCCACCATGTAAGGTTTAATATTGAGTTTAAGAGTTTCCTTCGAATTTAAATGCGTTTCTTGGAGAAAAATCAGATCCGCTGCTTCCTGATTGAGGTAGCTTAGGATTTTCTTCCGTTTTATCGGATTATTGATGCCTTTTACGTTCAATGAAAAAATCTTACATGGTGCCATCAATCGGTAATAGACATTTTAGGGAAGGGCGCTTGATAACATAGAACATAAGCAGAATCTGTACAACAATGTCATAATCACCGAGTATTCTGGCTAATACACCCCATATTGAAAAGTATGTACCAACGTATCTTAGAGAAGAAGCAAAACCCCCAAAGAATATGGCGACCATGTGTCTGCGGGAGGAGGCCCTAGAGAGGAAATAGAAGACATGTAAAAAAAAAAAGAAAATAAACACCAGAGTCCATAGTAACACTGTCTCTGATACTCATCGAGGCTACTGTGGGTAGATGGAGTCGGGTCACAGATACCATCAAGAGTAAGGCAACAGACTGCCCACGCCAGACTCTTTGCTAGGCTGCGGCAGATCCAATATGGCAGATACAGCGGATATGAGGAGACTTGCAGGAATATTCTGGAAGTCAGCGCATCAAGTCGGCTTCTTTGGAATCCAAAAACTCCGCTAGTAGATCAGGGTCCTCGAATGTTCTTGTCTGATTGTGAAGCGTGACTCGGAGCTTGGCCGGGTACATCAGGCCATAGCGTGCTTGTAGTTGTTGAAGCCTCGGCCGGAATTTCTGAAAGCGCTTTCGGCGGTCGACTGTGGATTTAGACAAGTCGGGATAGAAGGAGATCTTGTGGCTCTCAAACTCCATATGGCCCTTTGCCCGAGAGGCACTTAGAATTTGCTCCACGTGTTGATATCTCAATAGTCGAAAAATGATAGGCCGCGGGGTCTTCCTGTTGAGCGTTATGCTTGTGGGTACACGATGAGCGCGATCAATCTCCAAATCTTTGGTAAAGGTGATTTGGAGCAGGGAAGGGAGGATTTTGCATAAAAACTCTTTCATGTCTCCCGATTCCGCTCCCTCCGGTATGCCCACGAGTCGTATGTTGTTGTGGCGCGCTCTATTATTGCCATCTTCCAATTCTTTCTGCAAGGCCCGCACCTGTCGTTCAACTTTGTCGAGTTTGGACAACCGGGCCGCATGGGAGTCCAATATGCTCTCCATTTTGTCCTGACGCGAAGAAAGCCCTTCTAGCTTGCTTTGCAGCACACCAAAATCGTCCCGCAGCGCTCGGAGTGCTTCCCCGTTTGCCTGCACAAGGTTTTTGACCCCTCTAATCTCTACGAGGATTTCCTGCTGCATTTCGGGGCCCTCGCACAAGGCCGGCCCCTTCTGCGGGGACGGAGGTTCAGTTTTGGAACGTTTGCCGTGAGAAGCCGCTGGAAACCCAAATTCCAGGCGCGTTGGTTTGGTCCCCGCCATCTCACCAATGTGCCCCGGCAAGATCAGAGTAGAAGTTCCAAGTATATGAGGTGTTAATTCAGGATTCTGAGTAGGCCTCTCGGGAGCCTCAGCGTTATGCGACCATCCCGCTGGACATCAGGCTCCGCCCCCCAGCTAGCCCAGTTTTAGCTAGTTCATCACATTTCCTTTGCATGTCTTTTAAATTCATCATCTGAACTACAGATTCTTCTTATGTGCAAAAATGGCCCACCGGAATGTCTTCCTTCAAGCGATATGGGTGATGAACTGAAATTTTAAAAGATCGTTATGCTCCACTTTCTTTCCATGCAGTGAAGTAATAATCCTATCACCATCTCTAATCACTTGTATATCTAAAAATGTGAAGGTCCTCTCATTGATATTGCGTTGAAATTTCAAATTCACTTTGCAAGAATTGATCCAATCCAAAAATTACAACAATTCCTTTGTGCCTGTCTAGATGTAAATTACATCATCCAAAAATCTTTTCCAAAGACAGATATATTGCTTCCAATGAGATGGATAAACGTACTGTTCGTAAACTGGGATACACACAGGGTGGCAACAGAAAGGGTCACCATAGCCCCACATCATCATCCCAAAAATCTGTAGATAAAAGACATTGTTATAACAAAAAAAATGTTTAGCAAGCACCAACTGTAATAACTCCATTAAAAAAGATTTGGGTAATCTAGATTTCAAATGCTGGTTCCCAATTCAATCTTTCAATAATGTCCAATGACTCATATTGGTTTACATTTGTACATAGGGAATTTATGTCCATGGTTACTAACCAAGCTTGTATGGGCAAATCATCTATGGAAGCCAAAATATTCAAAAGATGTACTGAATCCTTCAAATACAAAGCAGCATTCCTAGCTAAAGGAGTCAAAAAATAATACACAAAGATGGAAATACGCTCAAGTACATAACCCTCTACTCGACACTATGGGGTATGTTTACTAAACTGTGGTAACGTAGCAGCGGCTACTTTAACACGTGTTAGGTAACATTAATGCACGCTATGTAATGTTAACGCGCGTTAACGTTACCTAACGTGTGTTAGCGTTCCCGGCCGTGGTAAACTCCGCAGAGGGTGGAGAGAGGGCGGAGAGAAGGGGCCAATGGGCGGGGAGTGGGCGGGGAGAGGCTCCCGCGACACCAACGTGGGGAACTGAAGGACTAAAAAGTAACGCAAGTGAAAACCTGGCGTTAGAGGCACATTTTCAGGAGAGAGAAACCATTTCAGTGTCAGCAATGTACAGCATAAGCAGGGAGCCCAAGAAAGGTGATAGTAGTGCTCCATTTGCAGCAACAGCATATGAAAGGCCACTATGGTGATGGCGCAAATGGGGCATGGGGGCTGCAGGCAGGACATGCAGTGGGGGCAACTGGGGCACAGGGTGGACAAGGCAGATGCCTAGGTGGCACATAGGAATGTAGACAATGAAAACCAGCAAGACAGCAACTGACCAGGGTCAAACATGCCCATGAGTCTGTGTCCCACAGTGTCCCATCCAGAGGACATTACCCAGCAGGTACCCCAAGGGGCACATAACATTGACAGGCAGTGCCGGGGGACACGTGGACAGCTATGTAGGCACCAGTACCCAAGAGCCCACACCTTAGGCAGCCGCTTACCTGCCTCCTGGATGGCCTGTGACTGCACACCACCGGCACCGACAACATATGGTCATGGCGGCATGGCAGGGGGGTGGGGTATTTGTGCTGGAAGGAGTAGTGGCATCCATCTGCAGTGGACTTAGGCCATGCCCTGTACCAGTACGTGGTGTGCAGTGCAACAGAAGAGGTCTGGCTGGAAAAAGTAAGGGTAGTCCCAGAGACCACTATTCTTCTGTGGCAACAGTGTGGTGCAGTACACTCAGCCAGTGTATCCAAAAGCAAAGGGCCCAAGGTTCAAGTCCCATTTGTGGATCTTGCAGAGCATCACCCTATAGTTTTATTCCACAATGCAGCAACAACAACAACATGTACAAACCCCAACGCAGCAGTGCACAGGGGTACAAACACCCACTCACACAGGCTCCACTATCCACAGCCTCATGGAGTGTCAGGCTGTTGGCCCCAGCACGGAGCTGCAGTTATCACCAGAGCACTACTACTACCCCCTGCACAGTTTAGCAATGTCAGCACTGTGATCAGGACCAGTGTGATCATGACCAGGTGGTAGGGTTGTCAACCACCTCTATCTCTGCACAATGCTGAGATAGGTGTGGGAGTGTGCGTATGTCTATCCATTGTTATGTGTCTGCCAACACCTCACTGAGCCCACATTGCTCACACTGTTTCCAGCGTTAGCCTGCAAATGTGCATAATGAGGAGCAAGGTATTGTGGGTATGGCCCAGACAGGGCGGATTGGCCAGGATGCATCTGCACAGGGTGGAGGGCAATGGCTGGGACACTGTAGTTCTCGACCACCATCTGCATGGGCAGGGTGGCCACAGCATGTCACGCTGGGAGGTCACTCTCACTCTGACTGAGTAGTAACCATGGCATGTCCATGCTCCCACATAGTGCCACACATTGCTTGTCTCTAGTGATACTTGTGTGTTCCTGGTTCTGGGGCCTAATCACAGAGCTACCTGCTTGGTCTCTGTGCTGTGCATCCCATCTCTGGGTGCACAGGGGTTGCCCCCATGAGCATGCACTATGGACTGGCTAGTGGGCTGTCTGCAGTTAGTCTGTGCATGGTGGGACTACCCTGTAGGATGCTGCAGGTGCAGTCTGATTGTGCTGGTGGATGGTAGACTGTGGCATGGGGCAGTTGAGCTTTCACTGCTGATCTGCCATGGTCCCAAGTATGGCTCTGGCCCATTAGCCCTGGAGGGCTATCATTGGCCAGCAGGACTGTGGTTGCTGGTATTACAGCCATTCTGCAGAGCACAGACACCTGTCCCACCACACCCTCATCTACAACCAAGGTGATTGTAGGCCCCCTTGGGGTATATAGTGTATACTACTTAGGGGTATGTTTACTAAACTCCGTTGCTGTGCGGGTCCCCGTTAGTGTGCGTGTGCCATATAAGGAGTGGGCGGTTCAGGCAGAAAAAAGAAAAAAACCTGACCGTACGTGTGTGCGTCGTGCTAATGTGCGGGGCCCACATTAGCGCGTGGGAAGGCTAAGCAGGGCGATGCTGCATAACCAAAAAACAGAGGCATAGTACAATGGTGAAGACACTGACCTATGGTGCAGGGGCCATGGGTTCAAACCCCCATTGCGCTCAATGAAAACGACCAGCTGAGGCATCAACTTTTATGGGCAAAAGTGGTGTAGGAGGCATATTGATTATGGGCGGCAGAAGGCGGCGCACTCTTTTTTTATACGGCATGAGGCGGCGCACTGTTCATTGTGGGCGGCAGATGGCGGCGCGCTGTTAAGGTGGGGCGGCGGCAGAGGGCGGCGCGCTGATAAAATTGGGCAACAGAAGGCGGCGAGCCGGTGGGCAGAAGGCGGCGCGCTGATGTGTGAGGGGGCAGCCCAATAGTGGGTGGGATAAGTGGCGCGCTGATGTGCAAATAACAGGAATGGAACCATAGCACAATGGTTAAGACACTGACCACTCGTGCAGGCATCATGGGTTCAAATCCCCACAGTGCCCATTGAAGACAGCTGGCTGAGGCATTATTTTAAGGGGCATGCCCATGTTGGGCGGCATAAGACGGCGTGCTGTTAATTTTGTGCGCCAAAAGACGGCGCACTGATGGCTACAAGGCTGCGCGCTGCTGCTCAAACACAGGACCAGAGCCACAGCACAATGGTGAAGACACTGAGCAATGGTGCAGGGACCAGGGGTTCAATCCCTCACAATGGCCAGTGAAAAAGGCTAGCTGAGGCAGTATGTTATGTGCTGTAGGAGGCTTTTTAATTTTATTTTGTTTTTGTTGAAATATTCCGCTTAGTTTTAAACTCTGCTTTGTGCAAGTTAAGATGTTCTATGTAAAAAGTTATCATGTTCTATGTAAAACAAACTCTGCTTTGTTAACTATTGTTAATTGTACACCGCAACTGATCGCTGGAAGATGCGGTATATAAATAAGTGTTAAATAAATAAAATAACTACAAGCAAACACACTCTCACAGCATATTAATATAAGGCGGCCCATAAGGCACATGTTACAGTGCACCGTCCGCCAAGGCACCCTAGAATGTCCCCTATAGGGCAGCATGTATGTTGCAACACAGGATAATGTATAGTGCACCCTATATGGCTGGCAACCGTAACGTGCCCTATAGGGCGCCCCATAAAGCACCCTCAGAGGCACCTTATGGGTACAGTACGCTGAGGGTGTCATTGCTGGCACAACATATGTACAGTAAATGAAAATAACTCTTTGGACACCCCTATCACAGAACTCCACTGTGGGTTTGAACCCATGACATCTGGCTGCACAGGCAGTGACATAACCATTGGGCTACAGCTCTATAACTGTAAGCAGCCCCTGGCTGGCTGCAGATAGCCTGTACGTCACCTCACTGACAGTCTGCTATTGTGAACCACCCGTACCCATGATGCACTGCACATGCAAATCAGCTGTCCATGATTGAACACAGGATGGGAAATGCACCCCTAAAGCTCCCCGGCCTGGTAGGGGGAAGTGTCCGTGTGCACCCACACAGCACCTCGGCATGGTAGGGTGTCCTGAGTGGGTGGACAAACGGCAAAGAGTAGCTAAACACCATCACATTGTGCGGTTACTGTGCTCACCCTGGGTGTGAGTGTGAGATGTTGCGCCCAGGACCAGGTCCACAACACCAGGCATGGCTGAATGCGGCCATGTCAGAGCTCCAAAGCAGCAATAACCTGTGGAATAGGTAGGTGCTGCATAAACATTTTGGAGATCTCTGTATGGCTCAGTTAGTGGGCCCCTCCTCCCCATGGAACCCCAGGTGGATAAAACAGGGCTTCCCCTCAACAGATCCCCACTCTCCCCTGCACTGATGGTAGTACAGTGGACCATCAACCCCAGTCCTGCTAGGTAACAGACACTCTACAGGGCAGTCCAAGCAGCTCCACACACATCCATAACACAATATCAGACAGACATTAGACCTGGATATTCACAGATGCACCCCACCACTATCTGATATTCACCTGCAGCAAGCCATCAGCCACTGCAAGGCACTCCATCACAACACATACCAGCTGTGAACAGTCTGCTGGCTGGTCCTGATGGACATGCATGCACCCACAACTGGGGTGGCAGCACATACAGGCAGATAAGTCCATGAAGAGGCCCCCACAGGACACCCATACATATCACATGGGAGAATCACAATATAGCACTATGGGGGTGCCTAGCCATGCTGCCGTCACTGCACACTCAGGGTGAGAGTGATCTCCCAGCAGCACATACAGAGGTCACCCTGTCTGTGTAGGTGTTGGCCGGGCACTACCATGCCCCTGCCAGTGCCCTATGCCCTGTGCAGCTGCAACCTGGTCAGTCCACTCTGTCTGAGATATACCCATGGTCCCTTGCTACTCATTATGCACATTGGCAGGCCAATACTGGCAACAGTGTTGGCAGTGTGGGCTGTGGAAGGGGCTTGCAGCCATCACCCACTGTATAGACAGACACACATGTCCACACCTATGCCATCATGGTGCTACTATTGAGGAGGTAATTAGCCTTGCCCACCAAACCGGTGCTGGGCACGGCAAGGCATGGATATGCTACGCAGTACTGCTGGGGGTCACTCCCCAGGGTGGTAAACACCGTCAGAGGCAAGGGCTGGAGCACGCACCGCAAACACCAAACAGATTGTTCGGATGGGGTCAACTAGCAGTATGTGCGTAACGTATGGATATCTATCTGCCAGTACTCCTAGCAAGCGTCTCAGAGCTGTGTACCGTATACCTCAGGTGTAGGGTGACATTGCTAAGGTATGCAGGTGCTAGTATTGGGAGATGCACGCAGGGTCTAATGTTCTGCCTCTCCAGGAGACATTGGCCAATGGGGCCTGTGGGTGTGTGTGTGGGTGTGTCTGGCCCTGTTGGCTGCTGCTTTACGGCAGAGATTCCCAACTCCAGTCCAGGTTTCCATCACACTGTTCGGGTTTTCCTGCTGTTCCTCATGAATATGCATGAGCTACATCTACATGCCATGGGGGTGGTGCATAGATATACAGCACAGGCATTTGTATGAGTGGCAGCATGGAACCTGACGGGTGTGTGGCCCACCAGGACTGCATTTGGGAGATTCTGCTCTAGGTACTGCCCCTGTACATGGTGTCTGTGCTCAGTGGGGTAAAAGATAGACGTAGTACCATTGCATATGTCCTCGCCATGAAAGGTTTGTCCTTACTATCACTGTGTAGTTGTGGGAAAAATATGTGGGCAGGATTGGTGGTAGCCCCAGCTGGGCTTTGAACCTGTGAGCCTCTGTTCTTGCATGCACTGTCTGTGTGCACTGCATCACTGTGTAGCCACAGATTGGCTGGATTCCCTGGAATGTCCATGCCTGTGGATCTGGCAGGGCCTGTCTGTTGCAGTGGACTGTGCCAGCCTGCACATGGATAGGCCTCTGTCTTCTGTGGCTAGCAGCCACTGCCCCCTGCACCACATGTACTGGTCTGCCAACATGCTGGCATGAGCTTCTCTCAGAAAAAGCAGATGACCTGATTGCAATGTGGCAGTACGGGACTGCATTTGGGGGACTTGGCTGTAGGTAATGCCCATTGTTGTGGTGTGTGTGCGGTGTTGGATAAAATATGGGTGTTTCCCCCATGCTTATGTTCCCTGCAATACAGGGGTGTCTGCGCTATCTTTGTTTAGTGGTGGGTAAAATGTATGGACTGGGCTGGCAAGTGCACCAGCTGGGATTTGAATCTCTGGCCCTCTAGTCCTAGAGGTAATGGCTCTGTCTGCTGCACCACACTATGGCCACAGAGACAGTGCAGCCCCTGGAGGTAGTAAACCTGGCAGGATGGAGTCACAAACCCTGCTCTACGCATTTTTACTGTGGGCACATGCACCCTGTCTTGTGACAAACGTGCACATAAACCCCGGAAATGACCACGGCAAATGGGGGACACAATATCACCACGCTGGGCAACAGTGATATTAATGGGCAGCCATAGAAGACACTCCCAGGAAAGCTCCAACAAAAAGGAAATGTTTTTGGAAGAGTCTCCGCTCCGTACACCTTTCCAAAAAACATTTCTTTTTGCTGGAGCTTTCCTGGGTGTGTTTGTTGGTTTTGCCCATTACTATAACTGTTCCCCAGCTGAATTACTATTTTTACAAGTTTTGTTGTGGCCCTTTTCTATTTTTATTTCCACTTTTGGGCTGTGCACATGTATCACACTGCTCACGTTTTGCAGGTTTCCCCGGTTTTGCTGTACATTGCTGACGGAAATGGTTTCTCTTCCCTTTAAATGCATTCTACTGCGAGTGATTCACTCGCGCTATTTTTTTTTGGAAATTCAGCACCGATAATGTGCGGGGCGCTTCTCCCCTCCCCTTCCCCACCCATTAACCCCTTCTCTCCGCCCCTCCGGGGCCTTCCTCTGCCCTCCGTTAGCCTTTCCACGCCTCTATCGGACATTTGCGGGCCCGTACTTGTGCGGCACCAGTTACTGTGACGCGCAAGTGTACGGGGCTTCATCGCACGTTTGCGGGGCGTTTAAGCGCTCTTAAGTACCGCTTTTAGTGCGCTATTTTGCAGCGCGCAAATTAGCGGGTTTTAGTAAACATGCCCCTTAGACTCATAACAGCAGTGCTACCTAAACCTCATGCGAATCTAGACACCTCTGTTGCCCTGATAACAGGTACCCATCGCAGCCAGACCTTAACACCACATATGCACTAATCTGGGTGGTGTCCGGTACCACAGGGCCACATGTGACTGCAGAACCCAGATGATAACAGAAGTACTTTCAGCTGTACTGCAAAGAACACCTCTCACACACTGGTAATGATGGGGATATACAGCAGGGTTTATTTCTAGCACCACATGTACTGCAGACCTAGTGCTGGGCACCCATCCTACCCTCAGGGAGAACACAGAACCTGCACAATGGCATGGTCTGCAGCTACTCTGTGCCAGTATCACACACTGTCAGTTCGTCTTTCCAAGCTGAGGTATCGAAGAGGTGCAGACCCCATTTGCTGATCAGCTATAGACAGCTATTCAGCATGTGCATTGCATCATGGGTGGTGGTGGGGTTACCCTATCCTGACACACAGAGCAGACAGTTTGTGCGGTGACCTGCAGTCCTTCTGTCCCCAGCCATTGCTATGCAACAAGCCATAGAGGTATAGCCTACTGGTTAGTACACTGGCAGTCTAGGCAGTGGTCTTGGGTTCAATTCCTCATTGTTCCCTCCTGTCCATGTCAGATATTTTGCATGCCTGTGACAGTCATATCTTTGTAGATTCATGCTGCCAGCCCATAATACCCTCACCACAGTTGCCATAACTCCTTATACGGCATTATAAGGCACCTTATTAGGCACAGTACAAGACACGTTACAAGGGCCAATGTTCCCTCTAATTTTCTGTAGGCTGTGTGCGCATAAAATATCAGCTGTGCAGCTTTTGAAGGAAGGTTAAATTTTTGTGCGCCACATAACGACACTCAGAGTTATATACTTTAAAATTTGACTACACATCAGAATACAGTATGTACACCACATTGATTGCACTAGAAAACATTGTAGAACTTGTGAAAACCGTAAATATATAACAACTTTTAAATTTTAAGATGTCTGTGTTGTTTTCTATCAGAATCAGAACCCTAATTTTTGTGCGCTCTGTTGTAAAGTATGTGCGCTCGCTCGGCAAGGTGTGTGCGCGCGCACACGCGCACAGCTTAGAGGGAACAGTGAAGGCACCTTACTAGGAACAGTACAAGGCACGTGCCTTGTACTGTGTCTAATAACGTGCCTTATAATGTACCTTATGATGTGCCTTGTATTGTGCCTAATAAGATGCCTTATAGCGTGCCTTATGAGGTGCCTTGTAACACGCGTTAGCCTAAGGTGCCTTGTAACGAATGTTACCTGACACGTCTTGCCATAATGATGCATTGTCCATTCCCTTATATGGGCATCCAGGAAACCTAACGCGGGGAACGTTACCACAGTTTAGTAAACATACCCCTATGGGTCTCCTGGTTGATTATAGATTTATGAATCTTCAGGCGGGCATAAAATACTGAAAATTTAAGGGATTGCTGTAGCAGTTTTTGGGGAGATGCAATATTTTACATTATCTTGATGATTTCTTGTTCATGGAAGCTATGGGAATATAGTGGTGTGCCTGTTTAGTTTTGGCATTCCAAGCAGTGACCAGGAATTGTGAGTTCCATTGGCAGAAGAGAAGTCAGAGGATCTAACCATGGTTCTCATCTTCTGGATGTCAAGCTTGACTCAGTTCAAATGGAGTCTCAGTTTCATAAGGATAAAGGCGGGGGGGGGGTGATATTCAAAGACACTTACACGGTTTGCAGACTTGCAAACCGTGTAAATGCCACTAAGAAAAATATTCAGCAGCACTAACATGGTTAGTGTCGCCAGATATCTGTGGGTGCAGCTGTTACATACACCGATGTTATATGATTAGCATCGTGTCGTTCTGAGCTGCTGCCCAGTTAGCAACCTGAAGTTAAATGCCAATGGCAATCTATGGAGCCGGCATTGAATATCCAGGGTTAGTTTTCAGCTGAATATGCCCCCAAAGTAGATAGATTGGTTAGGGTTACACTGGTCAACATTGAAATCGTTACTGACTTTAAAAGGCCTAATCTGTAGTATCTTGGTGAGCTGAACATGAATATAATATTAAAAAAAAAATATTGGCTCTCGTTTTGAAGATATTGCATATAGTTCATTCTTGGCATTGCACTGTGTAAATTTATCCAGTAGGACATCAACAACATCCCAAATAAGCCTTGAATGATGTAATATTGCATCATATTGCATAATACCAGCATGCACACATCATCCAGAGTTGATTGCATCATTTTCTGATGCAATGCAATACTACTGCCAGACGGCTGCTGAAGCCATCTGACGTCAGCAGTGTACTATACGCAGTCGGAAAGGAAAGTAATCTGGTATTCTGTTCTGATATTGAAAGCCTCATGAATGCCTTAAAAATCACTCATGACCCACAAGACTGGAGACTATTTATAGACTCTTCGAAACTGAGTCTGAAGGCTGTGCTTTTGAACAATGGAAACCGTCTTCCATCTATTCCAGTAGCGCATGCCGTCCACATGAAAGCGATATACGATAACTTAAAGCATCTACTGACTTCCATTAACTATAACAAGTACAGCTGGCACCTCTGTGGTGACTTGAAGGTAGTTGCCCTTTTAATGGGACTGCAGCAGGAATATATAAAATACATGTGTTTCTTATGTGAGTGGGATAGCCGAGCAAGGGATTAGCACTACTTGCGGAAGCAATGGAATCGCAGACAAAATGTAACAGTTGGAAAGAAGAATATCCAGCACCCAGTTCTGGTTGAGGCTCACAAAATCCTGCTACAACCCCTTCACATCAAACTAGGTTTGATGAAAAACTTCGTGAAAGCCATGGACCGCACTTCGCCAGCTTTCCGATACCTGCATGAAAAATTCCCTCGACTCAGCGAAGCAAAGATTAAAGAGGGAGTTTTTGTGGGTCCTCAGATTTGAGAGCTCTTCAAAGATGACCGGTTCAACAACTTGCGGCAGGGTGATGTGAAACAAGCATGGAATGTTTTTCGCCTAGTGTCAACAAACTTTCTTGGGAATGTTAGGGCAGAAAACTACAAGGAACTAGTAGAAGACATGCTGATGCAGTATCAGAAACTTGGCTGCAATATGTCTCTAAGGATTCATTTCCTTGATTCCCATCTCAATTTCTTTCCTGACAACTGTGGTATGGTTAGTGATGAACAGGGCGAACGTTTTCACCAGGAAATCGCAACGATGGAACAAAGACACCAGGGAAAATGGTCCACTACAATGCTGGATAACTATTGTTGGACACTCCCCAGAGAAGCTCCTGAACAGCTGTACAAGAGACAGGGAGGAGTGGTCTAGTGCTTAGGACAAGGTACTTCAGGCCAGAGGGCTGGGGGTTCAAGTCCCACCTGGGGACAGCAATCTCAGGCCAGAGGGACTGGGATTTCTAGTCCTATAGGCACTCCTTGTGGTCTTGTGCAAGTCACTTAACCCTCCATTGCCCATGTTCCCTGTAAGTATTAACATATGTGTGTCATATCCCCTCATGTTAAATGTATCCCCCAATTGACCACTTTGACCCAGTGAAAAGCAGAATATAAATACAGCTAAATAAAACAGGTGAAAAAAATCTAAAAAGTAGTCTATGACTTGGTTTTTTACAGGTATTAACCGAAGGCCTATTATATTTACTATTGACATGCATTTCGTGATGTAAACATTAATTCTTGTAGATTACAAAAAAACTAGAGCCAACTTTGCAATTTCACTGTCATATTCGTGTTCAGCATATAAAAATTGATAAGAAATGACTATTTTTATTTCAGTAACATGACTTTTGTAAAAATTTGTTGACCAGTGTTATCAGTGAGGCACTCAAGATGCTCACCCTGAAGGAATTGCAGTCTCTTATCTGGCACTTTAACTTTGCTTGTTGGGTTATTCCGATGGCTAGGATTCCTACTAGATGTATGAGTCATTTGATGATGAAGATTGTTCTGAAGCATAATTTCCTTTAGATTCTCCTGCATGTAAAGGATGATTTGCATATCTGGGAGTCCTTTTTATCTGACTTCAATGAGACTCAGGTTTGGCAGGCTCCCTTGATGTTCAATTTCAACTTGGAGTTATTTTCAGATGCATCTGAGGGCAGGGTTTGGGGGTAAATTTTAGGGGTGCATAGTGTCCCCTGAGTTGGATTCAGAGGGGTAACTGCACGATTATGGTATTCCTAGAACTGTTCCCAATGTTGGTAGCTTTGTCATCTGGGGGGAACAACTGGCTAACCATTTCATGGCTGCAACATTTCCAGGAGGAAGAACAAAATGTGCTTACATTGCCGAGGTTAATATCTCCTGACCAAAGAAAACTGCCCATAAATACATACTTCAAACATATTACTGGCCCAGTGCTGCACATCTGAGTATCTGAAGTGGTAGGACAAGACATGCTAGTCTCATAAGATAGATGCCCCCCTTCTGACATACCCAGGCTGGGTCGTTCAAGTACCTGACTCTGTGGGCATGCACTTTGGGGATGTACACATTTGTAAAATGGCCTACACCTGTGCACATACATGGTCTTCCTACCTGTGCATGGTCTGTCTGAGATATCTATTTTTTGGGGGTAGAGATGGAGTGATTTTAGAAGGCATGGCTGCCACTCCCCTGGTTTTTGGATGTTCTGCTCTGAATATCCTAGATTTTTCCTAGCCATCCCTTTTAATATGCCACTTAAAATTTTTACCTATGAACATCCGTAGTGCATACTTTTAAGTTCACATACCCAAAACAATTTAACAGATGTCTACTGTATTTATGACTGTAAAGCACAACTTTACCCACAGAAATGACTTTTTAAAATTACCTTCCATTAATATTATTTTCTTGTTGGTAGGATTTTCTCTGTATGAATTTTACTATATATTTTGTGCCTATTTTATTTCTGTGATATGAAAGTAATCTGCACAAAGTGACTGTGTTCTTATTGATCTTACTTATTATGTTTTTAAATTTTGGTGCTGGGTTAATTTAGGTAGCTCTTCAGTCTCTTGGACCCCAGAGTACATATCAATATCTCAGATAGCAGCATCTCCTCATGTTCCCTTTCCTGCCTTTCTTCCTCATTCTGCTTCTTGGCTTGTCTTACATTACTCCCCTCCCTGCTCCCATATCAATGTCCTTGTCATTCACAGGTATTTCACACTTTTTCTCCTCTAATTGCCCTGGCCCTTCTCTTCTGGAACTTCTCTATTCCGGCACCTTTCCTCTGTGTTTTGATAATTTCTCCACCTTTCTTCTGATTAGGGATGTGTATTGTTAGTGCAAATTTTGGTTGTTAACAAGCCTTAAGAACTTAGTGCATGCAAAATTTAATGAGTCTCCCTTCCTGTGTTTAGCACTTACAGCTGTCCCCTGTGCTGTATGGCAGACAGTGGTCACAACCATCCAAGAGCAAAACAGTCTGTCAGTCCCTATTCCTGGGCAATAATGGAGGCCCTATGCCACATACAACTCCACTCACTCCCCTTCTCAAAGTAACTGAATCCAAGCCAGAAAGTGTGCTCTCCATGGACTGCAGGATTGCGTCAGCCACACTTGGTAACCTCCTCCGGGCGGCGCCAAGGTCGGAAGTGCTCTCAAGCTCAGGTTTCTGAGCGTGCCCAGGTAGCCCACCTCCCGGTCCCGCCCCTAGCCTGGCCAGTTCTTGTTCTTCCGCCTTGCCAACAAGACGTATCTGCTCTCCACTCCTACAATTCAAGATCTTCTGGCTATTCAAGAAATAGACATTACTCACCGAAATGCCCAAACCGGGATTTAAGAAGTGTTCCTGCGGTAAAAAGATGAACTCCACAGATTTTTACGACTTGTGCGTTTACTGCTTGGGGCCATCTCATAATGTAGACTGCTGCCCTCTCTGCATCAAGATGTCCCCGAGAGCCAGGAAATCCAGGGGACACACGCTGCAAGACCATCTCACCGCCGTGAGCAACGCAGGTCCCGCCGACTCTCCAGTCACGACGAGCACAGCCGCTACAACCACAGCCCAGGATGTGCCCCTCAGGGCCTCTATCCACGGCCTGGCTGTTGGTACCCCAGCATTGCTTGCTTCGGCCCCTGTCTGGGAAATCCACATGCCTACCGCATCCTTTGGGCCTGCTCCGGACCACGCGGCGACGCTTGGATATGCGGCTCAACACGCAGCTAGGAAAGATGGCGGCGTAGGTGAGTCCCTCCCTCCTCCTTCTACTCTGGGACCCCTTTGCCCGCCGCCGCTAGCCCCGCCCTTGGACGTCATCAGCCTTCGACGCAGGAAACTCTGATGAACGTCGCCGCTAGCCCCGCCCACGGACGTCATCTCCCTTCGACGCCAGGCGCGCTACATCATCGGGCCTCGACCCCAGGAAGTCTTCCCGGTGCAGGAATCGGCGCGTAAGAGCCCCGGCTGCTACAGAGGAAGGCTGCCAAACACAAAAAGAGACGGAGCAGAGAGAGGAGCGATACAGCTCACCATGCCGGCTCACGGGGCTCCCACAAAAAAGAGGAAGCGCAGGAGAGAATGCTCGGTCAGCTCTAGTGACTCCAGCTCAGACTATGAGCATCACAGGGGACACAGCTCGAGGCGGCACACTTCCAGGCGCAGAGCACACTCTCACAGGAGTTCCTCTATTTCCTCCAACCCTGCTAATTCCTCAGCTATTATCCAGCTGCTCACTCAACTTGTGCAACAAACTGTGCCCTCTTCAGCAGCTAATCCCACAACAACCATCCCACCCTTGGGGACCCCTCCACCACAGGCAACGGCTCCAGCAACTCCACAACCTCCGGCAGCCCTCTCCCCAGATAGCTCTGCAGAGGAACTGGAGGAGGAAATGGCGGTCGTGGGGTCCACCTCCACGGACCTGACAACTTCAGTTACCAGACAATCCCCTGAACCAGAAGGGCGGCCACCTCCTCCAGAGGATCTTACGTACCCCAATTCCCTCAACAAATTGTCCGCGACCTTGGGCCTTACCCCTTCCAACACCCCGGAGGAGACAGAACCGGAGGTGCTCAAATACCTTACTACCCCTAAAACCCCCTTTGCCTTGCCCCTGCACCGCAAGCTGAGAAAGAACCACTCGAGACTTTGGCTGACACCGGCATCAGGGCGCGCAACTTCCAGGAGGCTGGACTCGAAATATCAAATTCAAACCACCCCAGGATTTGAGAAACTACAATTGCCTCACCAATCCATAGTTGTCTCCTCGGCCCTTAAGAAAGCCAAGTCATCGCGTGCACACACCAACCACCCACCCGGACAGGACCACAAGCTACTCAATGACATTGGGAAGAAGGTTTTTTAAGGGGCCATGCTCAGCGCAAGAATCGCCGCCCAACAGTTTCAACAGGTCCTTTACCAGGACGCCTGTGTAGCGAACATCAGGAATGAAGTCTCCTCTCTCCCTAAGGAATCGCAGGCCTCCTTCTCCGCCACGCTTACTAACTTAGACTTTAGGAAGACTAACTTTGCGAAGATGGGCCAATACCTCAGGGAGTCGTTAGTGGGATGGGAACAGCTGGGGGATGTAGAAAAACAGTGGGCAAAACTGAAAGGGGATATTTTAAGGGCAACCAACATTTTTGTTAAAATGGTAAATAAAGGCAAAAGGAAAAGGAGACCGCTATGGTTTTCTAAGGAAGTAGCTGAAAAAGTGAAGAAAAAGAGGGAGGCCTTCATGAAATACAAGAGATCACAGAGAGAGGAAGACAGGCATCTGTATTTGGAAAAACTTAGAGAAGCTAGCAAAGTAGTCAAGAAGGCAAAGATTCAAAAGGAGGAGGAAATAGCCAATGTAATAAAATGGGGGGATAAGACATTTTTCAGATATATTAGTGAGAAGAGGAAGGGCAAAAGTGGTATTGTCAGACTCAAGGGTGAAGGGGGGAATATGTAGAAGCTGATAAGGATAAAGCGGAATTGCTTAACAAATATTTTTGTTCTGTGTTCACAGATGAATAACCAGGAGAAGGACCTCAGAAAACACCCGAAAATAGGAACAGAAGCGAGGGACATCTTGAACAATTTTCTTAGGACTGTGTTCGTGAGAAACTAGCTCAACTTAAAGTAGACAAAGCGATGGGACCGGATGGGATACACCCCAGAATACTGAGGGAACTTGGGGACGTTCTGGCGACTCCACTGACTGACATTTTCAATGCCTTGTTGGAGTCAGGAGTGGTGCCAAAGGACTGGAGAGAGGCTCATGTGTTGCCCTTACACAAAAGCGGAAGTAAGGATGTGGTTGAAAACTACAGGCCGGTTAGTTTAACTTCGGTGGTGAGTAAATTATTGGAAACGCTGCTGAAAGAGAAAATAGTGAGGTTTCTGGAGTCCAGCGGATTACAGGATCCGAGACAGCATGGATTCACCAGAGGCAGGTCTTGTCAGACAAATCTGATTGATTTCTTTGACTGGGTGACCAGGGAGTTGGACCGAGGGAGAGCTCTAGATGTGGTGTATTTAGATTTCAGTAAAGCCTTTGACACTGTTCCTCACAGGCAACTTATAAACAAACTGAGCACCCTAAGGATGGACCCTAAAGTTACTGCTTGGGTTAGAAATTGGTTGGGTGGGAGGCGACAAAGAGTACAAGTAAATGGAGCTCACTCTGAGGAGAAGGATGTTACCAGTGGTGTGCCCCAGGGATCTGTCCTTGGTCTGATTCTTTTTAACATCTTTGTTAGTGATATAGTGGAAGGGCTGTCGGGTAAGGTTTGCCTCTTTGCGGATGATACCAAAATCTGCAATAGAGTAGACACCCAGGAAGGTGTAGATAACATGAGGAGGGATCTAGCTAAGCTTGAAGAATGGTCTAGAATTTGGCAGCTGGGATTTAATGTTAAAAAACTGCAAGGTCATGCTTTTGGGTGCAGCAATCCAAGGGAAAAATATAATATAGGGGGTGAAGGACTTTTGTCCATTAAAGAAGTGTGGGACCTAGGTGTGATTGTGTCTGATGATCTTAAAGTAGCTAAACAGGTAGAAAAGGTGACTGCAAAAGCTATAAGGATGCTTCGGTGCATACGGAGAGGAACGGCTAGCAGAAAAAAGGAGGTGATAGTGCCTCTGTATAAGTCTTTGGTGCGACCTCATTTGGAGTATAGTGTGCAATTCTGGAGACCGCACCTTCAAAAGGATGTGAACAGGATGGAGTCGGTGCAGAGGGTGGCTACTAAAATGATTAGTGGTCTTCATTATAAAGCATATGAGGACAGACTGAAGGATCTTAATATGTACACCTTAGAGGAAAGGCGGGATAGAGGTGATATGATTGAGATGTTTAAATACCTCCGTGGCATAAATGTTCAGGGAGAGAGCCTCTTTCATTTGAAAGCAAGTTCTGCTACGAGGGGACATGGGATGAGGGTGAAGGGAGATAGATTCAGGAGTGATATGCGGAAATATTTATTTACGGAAAGAGTGGTGGATCCGTGGAATAGTCTCCCAGTGGAGGTGGTAGAGATGAGGAACAACACAGCAAGGAGCAGCGCTCTCGCAATGGGGTTGTTTTCTCAAATTACTTCACTTTTATTAAGTATTGAATTATCATGATTATTTATTAATGGTTTTTTTATACGTGTTTTTAGTAGTTGTTTGTATAAATGTTTATTTAAATTTGTTTATGTTTTTAAGTTGCATTCCCCCTGAGGAAGGCGTTAGCGCCGAAACGCGTTGGGGTTCTACGAGAATAAAGGGGTTCTACGAGAATAAACATTTGTTGGTCATCCATATTCATCACGTCTCTTGCTTCTTTGTGTTCCTTGGGTGTTAGAGATGAGGACAGTATGTGAATTCAAAAAAGCATGGGACCAACACAGAGGATCTCTAAAGGTAAAAAGTGGACTGTTGTAGTTGTTGATATGGAAGGACAGACTAGATAGGCCATGTGGTCTTTTTCTGTCATCATGTTTCTATGTTTCTATGTTTCTATGATCGAATGTAACAAGCACCTGGCAAGCACAGCTTTCGATGCCTTCGATATGTCTGTACATGCAGCGGGTACAGCGATATCCGCCAGGAGATGGGCATGGCTGAGGGCATCTGGATTGAGGGATGACTCTCACGACAAGATTGCCGACGCCCCCTGCACGGGTGAATCCCTCTTCGGAGAAAAAGCTTCTGACACGGTCAACAACATGAAGGAGGACTGCAATACCCTGCAGGCCCTGGCAGAGGGCGGGTTCGAGCGCTACAGTCACACCCAGAAGAACAGTTATCAGCGGAAACCCTATTACAATTACAACAAGAGGTACTCTTCAAACAGGAAGTTTCAGGGCTCCAGGTACAAGTCCAACTGCTACCAAGGGCCCTCGCACCAGCGCCAGCTCCAGAGAGACCGTAAGCAGAAGAACGGCAGCAACACGCAGGCCACAAAAGGCGGCCCTTCTTTTTGACAACTATGGGCAGCCCCCCTCTCAGATCGGGGAGCGCCTCTCCTTCTTCCTCCCGGAATGGGAGAGGATCACTTCAGACTCCTGGGTCCTGCGGATCATCCGCAAAGGGTACCACATCCATTTTTCGGCGCCACCCTACCAGCACAACAGACCCACCAGCAGGACACCTCCGCACCTGCAGCGTGCCATGGCAATGGAGCTGATACACTTACTGTCCTCCTATGCGATAGAACCGGTCCCACCATCCGAGATCAATACAGGGTTTTACTCCAGATATTTCCTCATCCCGAAGAGATCAGGCGGAGTACGCCCCATCTTGGACCTGCGCAAATTGAACAAATTTGTCACCAAGGAGAAGTTCAGGATGTACTCCCTCAATTCCATCCTCCCTCTGATCCAGACGGGCGACTGGCTCGCATCCCTGGATCTGCAGGAGGCGTACACGCACGTCAGCATCCACAAGACGCACAGGAAGTTCCTCCAATTCCATGTGCTGGGGCATCACTACCAATACAGGGTACTCCCCTTCGGACTGTCCCCGGCCCCACGCATCTTCACGAATTGTGTGGCCATTGCAGCAGCTCACCTCCGCAAACAGAACATCACGGTGTTTCCATAACTGGACAACTGGCTCATCTCAGCACCCTTGGTTCAAGAGCTGCTAGCATCTCTACACACAACCATGGCCTTGATCTCCGCCCTGGGGTTTGTCATCAACTACAGCAAATCCCAACTTCGTCCTTCTCAACGGATGGAGTTTATCAGAGCTGTCATCGACACTCAGTCTTCGAAAGCCTATCTCCCACATCGCAGGCTGTTGACCGTCAGTTCGCTGGCTTCCAGCATAGCGGCAGCAGCGAGCCCCTCGGCTGGATCACTATTGCGTCTCCTGGGACACATGGCAGCCACGGCATGGCAGTCAGTCATCCCGGTGTCAAAAATGCAGATGCGCATACTGCAGTGGCATCTCCGAACTCACTGGAATCAACACTCACAGTCACTGTCCTCCAGAATCCTGATGACCTCCCCAATCAGGTCACAACTCCGCTGGTGGACAATACCAGCGAACCTCTCCGTGTGCAAGCCCATCCACCAGCCTCAGCTCCAGGCAACCCTCACCACGGACGCCTCCTGCTCTGGCTGGGGAGCGCACTTCCATCAGTTCAGCATGCAAGCGGCTTGGTCTCAGAGCGAACAGAAACTGCACATCAACCTCCTGGAGCTGAGAGCTATCAAATACGCCCTCAAGGTGTTCCTGCCGCACCTACGGGGCACTTCCATCCTCATCCAGACGGACAACCAAGTTGCCATGTTTTACCTCAACAAGCAATATAGCTGGGTTTAAAAAAGGTTTGGACAAGTTCCTGGAGGAAAGGTCCATAAACCACTATTAAAAAGGGACCCAGAATATCAATGCTTGACCCAATACAAGCATTGTGGAACCTGTGTCTTTTGGGGATATTGCTAGGTACGTATGACCTAGATTGGCCACTGTTGGAAACAGGATACTGGGCTTGATGAACCTCGGTCTGACCCAGTATGGCATGTCTTATGTTCTTAAGCAAGGGGGCAAAGGCTCATGCCCCCTCTGCAAGGAGGCACTAGCGATTTGGGCGCTAGCCTTTAAAAACAAGTGCTGGCTGCGCGCTTCTTATCTCCCTGGAAACATGAACGTCCTGGCAGACAAACTAAGCAGGCAACTGCAGCCCCACAAATGGGCTCTCCTCCCAGAGGTTGCCAACACCCTCTTACAATGGTGGGGAGTCCCGGAGGTCGACCTCTTCACCACCGAGGAGAATGCCAAATGCCCCCAATTCTGCTTAAGACACCCATCGAACAAGAGGCTGTCGGGGGATGCATTCGACGTGTACTGGGGGGAGTGGTCTCTGGTGTATGCCTTCCCTCCGACCCCCCTCATCCCAGTGACACTACAACGCATTATCCAGGACAAAGCACAAGTCATCCTCGTGGTTCCCCACTGGCCGCGACAGATGTGGTTCACGCTCCTGAGACGCCTGGCACAGGATGGCCCAATGCACCTGCCGCTGTATCCAGACCTTATGACTCAGAATGCGGGGTTCACGAGACACCCCAATCTCAGAGCCCTGTTGCTCACTGCCTGGAAGTTGAGCGGATGAACCTTGCCTCCCTCCAGCTTTCCACAGGAGGCCTTCCACCAGAAAGTCTTACAGCCTCAAATGGAAAAGATTCAGCCTCTGGTGTGCTGCACGAGGGCTTGACCTGTCCTCCTGCCCAGTCACCCGCATCTTACAGTACCTCAGTTCCCTCTCTGATATGGGCCTCCAGACATAACCCACCTCTCCGCCATTGCGGCTCTCCACGCACCCGTTGATTGGGCCGACTCCTTAGCGATGCTACCCCTAACGGCGCGCTTCATGAAAGGTCTGACAAACCTGCAGCCTCTGGTGAGGGCCCCGGTACCTCCGTGGGACCTCGGTGTGGTCCTCCACCGCCTTACCCAGGCCCCCTTCGAACCGCTGAAGACCGCGGATATGAAGTACGTCTCCTGGAAGACGCTATTCCTAGTGGCCATCACCTCAGCCAGGAGAATCAGCAAACTCCAAGCACTGGTTGCGCACCCTCCATACACGCAGCTCCACCAGGACCACGCCTCCCTGCGGACACACCCCAGATTCGTACCCAAAGTGCCATCGGCGTTCCATGTCAACCAGTGCATCAAACTGCCCTCCTTTGTTCCCGAGCCACACCACTCAGAGGAGGAACGACGTCTACATACTTTGGACTGTCTCTGTGCCTTACGGATCTACCTTGCCAGAACCCTACCCACCCGGAAAGACGAGCAGCTGTTCATTTTCTTTGACCCCCACAAGCCCGGACAGCCTGTCACCAAAAGGACTCTTTCCCATTGGGTCGCCTCCTGCGTCTCCTACTGCCTCGACCCAAATGGAACTCAGCCGCAAAACAAGGTGGGGCCTCATCAGCTGCGAGCGTTGGCCACCTCCATAGCCAACCTGCGGTCAGTTCCCCTAACTGACATCTGTAAAGCAGCTACTTGGTCATCGCCTCACACGTTCCAGAAACACTACTGCCTCGACCTTCGGTCTCAGGAGGGCTGCGCGGTCGGCAACGCCGTCCTTGCCACTGCCCTGCAGACCCCCCACAATACGCCGTGAGGACTGAGCCTCCGGCACATTTCCAAACTCTATGCACTGTTCCTGTTTGCACATAGTTTGGTGGCACTGTTCGCCATTGTTGATTCACTGTATGCACATTGTTGATTGCACTGTTGCACATTGATTGCACTGTTTACACATTGTTTGATTGTACTGTTTACGGCACATGTTGTCACATGCACCTTGTTGCTATTGTCGTTATTGGCACCTATGCTGCTCTCTGCAATGTTCCAGTAAAGACAAACCTAACACTGCCTCGGTAGCCTTCTGTTCATGCCTCCCTCCTCCACCTCAGCGCGCTGCATGCAGCTAGGAAGTCACCAAGTGTGGCTGATGCAATCCTGCAGTCCATGGAGAAAGCAAGGTTACTTACCTGTAACAGGGGTTCTCCGTGGACAGCAGGATAAGTCAGCCACACGCTCCCGCCCGCCTGCCCTGGAGGAGGTCCGCCTGAAGATCCGCTCCCTAGCCGGGATATCAAGCTTGAAAAACAACTGGCCAGGCTAGGGGCGGGACCGGGAGGTGGGCTACCTGGGCACGCTCAGAAACCTGAGCTTGAGAGCACTTCCGACCTTGGCGCCGCCCAGAGGACGTCAGCAAGTGTGGCTAACTTATCCTGCTGTCCACGGATAACACCCGTTACAGGTAAGTAACCTCGCTTTCTGCACCAAAGGGTTTACTTAAATAACTTTAGAGTCATTGATAACAATGGCAAAATATACACTTGACAAAGAAAGCAAACAACAGAACTATATTACAAACAGTTTTAACTCTTTTTCTACAAGCAGTTTAACTATTTCTCTTCTTCCTTTGGTATATTACAAGCAATTTGCATTTATTGCTCCTCTGGTGGTGCTGGAAATTTATTGCAAGCCTCTCTTTTCTTTAACTCTCTCCTCAGACTTGCTATGCTCCTTAGGTGCGCTCCTTGGGGCCGCTCCAGTGGCCCAGGACGCTGCTTTAATTTCGTCTCCTGTTGTTGCTTCTTTTCAGCCATTTTCCTTTCTGCTGCCACCGGACCAGGGGACCTGACACCTCTGCCTTCATCTGCCTCCTGCACCTCTCTTTGGCCTTCTCAGGTATTGAATTTGTTTGTCTCTCAACCTTCCTCTGCTCTACCTCCCTCCTGCCCTATGTCACATATTCCGGTTTACTGGGAGTGCCGTCCTCCCTCGGGATTTGGTCAACGCTCTCGTTGTTATCATAATCTTCTTCCCTGTCCTTATTCGCGTTCTCCTCTCTCCTCCCCCTCTACTGTCTCCACCCTCTCCCCACCTACCTTTAAGATTGGCCTTCTCAACTGCCGTTCTCTTAGATCCAAGTCCTTACTTATTCAGGACCTTATTTCCCAATCCTCCTTTGACCTCACTCTTCTCATTGAGACGTGGCTGAAGGAGGGGGAGGATGCCCTCCTCAACCGCTGTCTCCCTCCTGGGTTCTCAGCAGCCTCTGTCCCCCGCATCGGCCGTGCTGGTGGTGGAGTTGCTGCTATCCTTGCACCTTCCCTTTCTTTCACCCAGCTCTTTCCACCATCACTTTCCTACCCTGAGGCCCTTCTCCTTCATCTTCACACTTCACCTCCTATTCATATTCTTCTTGTCTACTCACCCCCTGCCCTCCGTTCTGATCTTTGGGATTCTCTCCTTCGTTCTCTCTCTGATCTTTCCCTACTTTACCCTCATCTCCTCATCGCTGGTGATTTTAACCTGCATCTTGACTCCCCTCCTACTCCTCGGGATCACGCCTTTCTTACCCTCCTTCACGATCTTTCTCTTCTCCAACATATTTCCATCCCTACCCATTCTGCTGGCCATACTCTCGATCTCTTCCTGACCCACTCATCCTCCACTCTCACTCTTTCCAACCTATCTGCTCATTCTCTTCCATGGTCTGACCATCTTTGCCTCTCAGCCTCATGCTACCACTCTGGAGCTCTGGTAACTCCATCTAAACCACCTTCTCCCCCTCATCTCTCTCGTCGCCTCACTCCCTCCTTAGCTGAGCAATTCCCCTCAGCTACTGACTTGCTCCCTGTAGATTTCCCTTCCCTATCTCCTACCTCTCAAGCATCAACTTGGTTTTCTTCTCTCTCCATCGCTCTTGACCACATCGCCCCTCTTCATCCCTGTCAGTCTACTCGTCGACCCTCACATCCTTGGTATCACCGTGGCCTTCGTTTACTTCGTTCCCAACTTTGCAGAGCCGAAAGGCTTTGGCGTAAATCCCCCTCTCCTGCTTCTCTCTCCTTTTTCAAATCCCAACATTCCTTCTACCGTTCCCAGGTTCACCTCGCTAAGGCCACCTTTTTCTCTGCTGCTATTGCCACTGCACCCAATCAGACGCACCACCTATATTCTACACTTAACTTTCTTACCTCCCTTCATCCTTCCACTCCGGCCCAACCCCCTCACCCCCTTCCTGCCCCCTCTCTCTTGGCCTCCGCTTTTTCCAACAAAATTACTACCTTGAGGGACTCCCTGCCCTCCCACCCCCCACCTCTTCCCCCCCCCCTCCTCCAGTTGCGTCTCCTCCCCCCACCTCACCGCTATCCCACACCTGGTCTTCCTTTTCACCTATCTCTACCGCAGAGCTTCACCATCTCATTACCTCCTCAAACAAAACTTTCTGCTCCCTTGACCCCATCCCATCTTCTTGGCTACTTGTTCCTTCCTTGTCTCTCCTTCCCCACCTTCAAACTATGCTGAACTCCAGTCTCTCTACCGGATCCTTTCCTGCCTCCTGGAAGCACGCCCTTATCTGCCCCCTTCTTAAAAAATCTACTCTTGACCCTCTTGACCCCAACAACTATCGTCCTGTCTCTAACCTTCCTTTCCTTTCCAAACTACTTGAGAAAATCATTTTTGCCCAACTCACTCATCACCTCGATTCCACCAATGTGCTTCACCCACGTCAATCTGGTTTTCGCTCTGGGCACAGCGTCGAGACTGTCCTTTTAGCCTTCACTAATTCTCTACACACTGCTCACGATCGGGGCGACTTCTCGGTGGCGGTTGCACTTGACCTTTCCGCTGCCTTTGATCTGGTTGATCACTCCCTTCTTCTGTCCCGCTTACACGATGCCGGTCTTCACAGTACTGTTTTACAATGGTTTCATTCTTTCCTCTTCTCCCGCTCTGCTGCTGTTTTGCCATCATCCTCATCACACTCCCCCTCTGAACCATTTCCTCTTATCTGTGGTGTTCCTCAAGGCTCTGTCCTGGCCCCCCTTCTCTTCAATCTCTTTCTCACTCCTCTTACTTTACTCATTCAGCAATTCGGAATCACTGCTTTTTTTTACACCGATGATATACTCCTCCTCCATCACACCTCCCCTGTCTCCCCTGACTTAGCTCCCCTTAATACCTGTCTAGCTGCCATTTCAGATTGGTTGACACAAAATTGCTTGCACCTTAACTTATCAAAGACTATAGCTATATGGTTCTCCTACGGTCATCACCCCCCTTCCTTGGCTCCATCTTTCCCTAATGCACCCATTTCACTAGTTTCTACTTTTCGGTACCTTGGGGTTCTTTTTGATTCCGATCTCTCCTTCTCAGCGCATGTTTCTCACGTCTCCAGACTCTCTTTCTTTCACCTTTGTCAGATTCGCGCTATCCGTCCTTTCCTTTCTCCCTCTGCCATAACTACACTGTTATTGACCCTTGTTATCTCCCGCATCAATTTTTCTAATTCCATTCTCTCCGGTATCTCTAAACTTCAACTTTCACGACTCCAACGCATCCAAAGCACTGCCGCCAGTCTTATCACCCACTCTTCTCCTCGGGATCACGTCACTCCCCTTCTTCTCCAACTTTACTGGCTCCCTATTTCCTTTCGCATCAAGTTTAAACTTCTCACACTAGTTCACAAAGCGCTCCACACCTCTACCCCCCAATACCTGGCTGATCTTCTCCGTTTCCACACCCCCCGCCATACCACCCTCTCTTTCCACCTCAACCGACTAGTACTCCCATCCCCCTCAAGTGCCCATTTACAGTCCACACGATCCTCAGCTTTCTTTTTTATTGGCCCTGCTCTATGGAACTCCCTTCCCCCACCTCTCCGTCTCGAACCTCACTACCCCACCTTCAAGCGCTCCCTTAAAACTCATTTGTTCTCCCTTGCCTTTGACCTTCTCCCCCCCGACCCTTGATCCTTTTGCCTCTTCCTCTACCCTTCCTGTTATTGTTCTCGCTCTTCTCTCCTATCCAATATGTAACTTCCTTTCCGACTCTTGGCCTTGCGCCTTTCGTTTGTGATTTTTTTATTGTAAACCGCTCTGCCTATTAATGAAGGGCGGTCAATCAAATAAATGAATATGAATATGAATATGAATTCTCCCTTCCGCCTGCCCTAATTAGTTTCACAGTTTACCTCTGAGATGGTGGCTTCTCCAGATGCAGATGCTCTTCGCTCTAGTGCAGCGGTTCTCAACCTGTGGGTCGCGACCCCCATGGGGGTCGCCACAGGATTTAGCGGGGGTCACCTCACTCCGCCGTTAAAAAAAAAATGCACAAGTTGCTGCCGCTGCCGAGTCCGCTTCTCACCAGCGGCAAACTCACCGCCTCCCTTCTAATGCAGCTGCGCTCCCTGCCTCTTAGGGAACCGCGGCTGTGCCTGTGAAACCATTGCGGAGCCCTTCCTGTCTCTCGACGGGCTCCGTGCTGCATTGTCCCGCCTCCAAAGGAAGTTGTTTACCACTTCCTTTGGAGGCGAGACAATGCTGCACGGAGCCCGTAGAAGGCTCTGCAACTGTTTCACAGACTCAGCCACGGTTCCCTAGGAGGCAGGGAGCCGCAGCTGCATTAGAAGAACAGGGCAGTAGCAGGCAGACAGGGAGAGGGGAGGAGAGGGCAGGGAACCTGCAATGGGGCTGACATGGGGGAGGGAGGGGCTGACATGGAGGGATGGATGGATGGAGGGAGGAAGGGGGGCTGACATGGACAGGGGGGCTGACATGGACAGAGGGGGCTGACATGGAGGGAGGGGGGCTGACATAGATGGATGGATGGATGGATGGATGGAGGGAGGGAGGGCTGACATGGATAGAGGGGGCTGATATTGAGGGAGGGATGGATGGAGGGAGGGAGGGGCTGAATTGGATGGATAGAGGGAAGGAGGGAGGGAGGGGGCTGACATGGACATGGGGGCTGACATGGAGGGAGGGCTGACATGGACAGAGGGGGGCTGACATGGAGAGGGGGCTGACAGGGAGGGAAGGAGGGAGGGGAAGGCTGACATGGAGGGAGGGAGGGCTGCATGGACAGAGAGGGGCTGACATGGAGGGAGGGAGGGGGGCTGACACTGATGGATGGATGGAGGGAGGGAGGGGGGCTGACATTGGACAGAGGGGGGCTGGCATGGAGGGAGGGAGGGAGGGAGGGAGGGGGCTGACATGGAGGGATGGATGGAGAGAGGGAGGGGGCTGACATGGAAAGGGGGGCTGACATGGAGGGGGGCCAACATGGATGGATGGAGGGAGGGAGGGGGGCTGATATGGACAGAGGGGGCTGACATGGAGCGAGAGAGGGCTGCATGGACAGAGGGGGGCTGACATGGAGGGGGATGGATGGAGGGAGGGAGGGGCTGGGTTGGATGGATAGAGGGAGGGATGGGGGCTGACATTGGACAGGGGGGCTGACATGGAGAGAGGGGGCTGATAGTGAGGGAGGGAGGGAGGGAGGGGAGGGATGACATGGAGGGAGGGAGGGCTGCATTGACAGAGGGGGGCTGACATGGAGAGAGGGAGGGAGAGCTGACACTGATGGATGGATTGGATGGAGGGAGTGAGGGGGCTGACATGGACAGGGGGGCTGACATGGAGAGGGGGGGTGACATGGACAGGGGGGCTGACATGGAGAGGGGGAGCTGACATGGAGGGGGGCTGACATGGATGGATGGATGGAGGGAGGGAGGGAGGGGGGCTGACATGGACAGAGGGGGCTGACATGGAGGGAGGGAGGGAGTGCTGCATGGACAGAGGGGGGCTGACATGGAGGGAGAGAGGGGGCCTGACATTGATGGATGGATGGAGGGAGGGGGCTGACATTTATTTATTTATTTATTTAATTTATTTACATTTCTTATATACCGCACTATTACAATCAGTGCGGTGTACAGTTGAACAAAACATACTACAAAGTGACATGCCACAATGTGTTTACAATGAACAGGGGTAGCAAAACAGGGACGCCACTGGGGGAACTATTTACATATTATAATAATAACTATTTACATATTATAAAACTCTCTGCGAGAGACATATATGGTTCGTTTGCCAAAGGGTATGTAAGTGGGATATGGAGGGGGGGCAGGAGGGGCTGGTTAACCATTCTCTATGGGGGGCGAGGCTATGGGGCAGTCAGAGTAGGAGGGTGGGGCTATGGGGCGGTCAGGGTAGTAGGGTAGGGTAATGGCAGTGAGTTTTCCAGATGTAATCTCAGGATAATGTTTTAGGAACAGGTGATGTTTGAGAGCTTTTCTGAATAATGTTAGGTTTGTGATGGCATGGATTTCGGGTGAGAGGGCATTCCAGGCTCTAGGTGCGAATAAGGAGAATGCCCTGCTGGCTGTCATCTTTGTGCATTTCGTCAGCAACTTAGGGACTTCAAGTGTGTTCGTCAAAGTGGACCTCCTGCTCCTGTTGACTGGTGTGCTGTGGATAAGTTTACTGATGGGCATGGGGGGTTGGTTCTTTAGGGCCTTGAATGTCAGGACTAGAGTCTTGTAGTGGATTCTCGCCTGCAGGGGTAGCCAGTGTAGGTTCTTCAGGACTGGCGTTATGTGGTCCGACCTTGATGCTCCTACAAGTACCCTCGCCACTGAGTTCATGGCAAGGCGGAGAGGGCTTAGAGTTGACTGTGGCAGTCCGTGGAGGATGATATTGGCAAAGTCCAGATGTGGGATAACCAAGGCTTGAAAGATTGAACGGTAATCGGTAAAGTCAAGGAGAGGGCGGAGATGGCGTAGTGTTCGGATCTTGTGGTATATTGCTTTTGTGGTGTTTTTGATGTGTGCTGACATGTTGAGTCGCTGATCGAGGGTGATGCCAAGATAGTGAATGGTGGATTTGGCCTTCAGTTCAGTGTTGTTGACTTGTAGTGAGGAAGGTGGTGTAAACTTCTGATTTCTCGTGACGAATAGGATTCGGTTTTGCTGTGGTTAATACATAGGTTTTGTGTGAGGAGCCAGTCTGCTACAGCTTCAAAGCATCTTAGTACTGATGAGAAGTCTGGTTGATTAATATTGAAGGGTGTGTAAATCAGGATGTCGTCTGCATAGGCCAGACAATGGACATTGAAAGAGCGAATCAGAGCACAGATTTACTGCATGTAAATGTTAAACATTAATGCAGATAGGGATGATCCCTGAGGTACACCTTGCTTCAATAGAAATGGTTCTGAAGGGGCGGAGCCTGATGTCCAGCGGGTTAGACGCTTCGCGCTGAAGCTCCCGAGAGGCCTACTCAGAATCCTGACTTAATACCTACATAAACTCAATTTTTTGCTCCGAACTTACCGGGGTACCTCGGGGGGGATGGCGGCCCATAAACCAGCGCGCTTGGACTTCGGGTCTCCTTCTTCTTCACACGGAAAACGCTCCAAGACAGAGGTGTCTTCCCCACAGAAGATGGTTCCACTTCGGGAAAACCCCGAAATGCATCAGGAGCTCTTAGAGGAAATACGCGGAGTGAAGGAACTGGTGCAGTCCAACGGAGAAGCGCTTCGAGCCATGCGAGAAGACTTCGGTGTGCTCCAGGACCGACTTGAAAGCCTTTCATTACGGCAGGACAACATGGCGGGGGTCCTCGACTCGCACGCGGTGCGCTTGGTCAAACTGGACAAGGCTGAGCGCCAGATACAGAATCTTCAAAAAGAGTTAGAAGATAGCAATAATCGCGCCCGTCGCAACAATGTGAGGCTCCTTGGAATACCGGAGGGGGCGGAAGCAGGAGATATCAGAGAATTCTTGCTCAAAACTCTTCCCTCCTTGTTGAAGATCACATTTCATAGAGACCTGGAAATTGATCGAGCACATCGTGTTCCTACCCATATGGCGCTCAACCGCACGACCCCCCGGCCTATTATCTTTCGATTACTACGATATCAACAAGTGGAACAAATTCTAAATGCTGCCCGGGCGAATCGTCATCTGGAGTTTGAAAGTCATAAAGTCTCCTTCTTCCCTGATTTGGCAAAGCCCACAGTTGACCGTCGGAAGAGGCTCCTTGCTTTTCGCCCTCGACTTCAACAGCTACAGGCTCGCTTTGGCCTGTTGTATCCAGCAAAGCTCCGAGTGACTCTCCACAACCAAACTAGGACATTCGAAGATCCTGATCTACTATCAACATTTTTAGACTCCAAAGAAGCAGAGCAGATGCGTTAACCCAACAACTTGGACTTATTATCTGCCGGCTCTGTCCGCCATTTTGAAGGGCCCGACGTGGTGGTCATCGCCAAGCACAGAGACTGCCTGGACTTTTCTTTCTGTCTTTATATGACTTACTTGGTCTTCTATCCCTCCATGATGTGTGCCTCGGTTGGATTCGGAGCACGCACAGTTATACAGGTTATATGTTTTCAATTTCGGCCTTCTCTGGGGTTTCTCCCCGCAGACACATGGTCGCCAGTAATTTCTGGGGTTCTGCTTCTTCTCTACCGCGCTGCGGTTCTTATTTTTTAATGTGGGGCGCTTCATTGTATTACATTAGCTTATTTTCTATCATGTCATGTGTACAGCCAGATACAGTTACTATGAGGGACATTGTGAACTTATGTGCGCTATCATGTTCTCTTTCAGAATTTTTAACCTTGCTCAATGGCCTTATGTAAGATCTTATCACTTAACGTAAAAGGCATCAATAGTCCAATCAAAAGAAAGAAAATTCTTAGCTATCTTAATCATGAGCATGCTGATTTAGTGTTTCTTCAGGAAACGCATCTAAATTCCGCTGAAACACTGAAACTCAATGCTAAACCTTATCTGGTGGCTGCCTATTCTCCCGCCGTTTCCAAACGGTGTGGGGTGGCCATTCTGGTTAAGAGGTCTTTGCAAGCTACTGTAATAGATACTAGCTCTGATAAGGAGGGTAGATGGACCCGTGCACATTTTAAGGTTGGAGATAGTGAATTCACGTGTATTTGTATTTATGCTCCGAATGTGGATAACCCTGCTTACTATGCAAGTATTGCGCAGTTGGCACAGGCCTCTGCCAATACTCCATTAATACTTGGTGGCGATTTTAATCAAGTGCTAGACCCTTTGATAGATAGACAACCGCCCAGAACGAGTAGTCCACCCAAGAGTCTTGCTACCCTCACAGCTCTAATGCAAGACCTTGCGCTAGTAGATATATGGAGGCTGCTTCACCCCTCCGACTTAGAGTACACCTTTTTTTCTGCCCCCCATCACTCACAATCTAGAATAGATTTTTTTCTCATTTCCAAAGCACTGATTTCTCAAGTCGACACGGCTAGGACTCATCCTCTTCATATTTCTGACCATGCTGCCATATCTTTTTCATTGCATGTCACTACGCGAGATGATCATCCCCGTGCTTGGTTTTTTGATAGATCCCTACTGGATCAAAAGGATTTTCAGGTTGACATAAAGGCCGCTATCCAAGATTATTTTCATTTTAACTCACCCCATGACACAGCGAGCTGGGCTTGGTGGGAGGGTTTTAAGGCATCTATCCGTGCTACTATAACCAGCTACCAAATTCGACAGGGAAACAAAGAAAGCAGCACTTACTGATTCTAGAGCAACAGATACAAGCTGGGGAGCGTCTCCTTACGTCCCGTACTGACCCATGTATTTTACTCCGTTTACAACGCCTCCGCTTTCAATACAATCAGCTTTTATATACTGCTGCTGCTAAAATATTGAATCACAACAAGGGTTGTATTACCGGGAAAATAACCGTGCTGGCAAACTATTAGCGAATGCCCTGAAAGGTAAAAAAGAAGCCAAGCGTGTTACCGCTCTCCGTAATCCGTCGGGGGGGGGGCCTGGTCACTAACGATACAGAAATTTTAGAACTCTTTCGTGATTTTTATACTCGGCTTTATCAATCTGAATGTGATTTTGAGCCAGAAGTATTTGAACGATTGCTCTCAGGGGTACAACGACCGACCCTATCTGACGAAGATAGAGAGGCCATGGACAAACCATTCACTTTATCAGAAATTCATTCTGCTCTCAAGAGATGTGCCACAGGTCGAGCTGCCGGCCCGGACGGTCTCCCTGCTGAGTTCTACAAAACCTTTAACGCTGACTTAGCTCCAGTTTTGAAACTTTATTTTTCTGCTCTGGCCGAGGAGGGATCTCCTGCTGGGTCCTTTTCTATGGCAAATGTAGTAGTTTTTGAGAAAGAGGGGAGAGATCCGCAACTAACAGCCAATTATCGTCCAATTTCCCTTCTAAATGCGGACTATAAAATATTTGCCACCATTCTCTCCACCCGGCTCTCTGATAGGATGTCTACTTTGATACACCCAGATCAATGCGGTTTCATTCCCGGTAGATCAACCGCTGACAATGCTCGGACTCTATGTCATGTACTGACTACCGCAGTTAATCTTGATCGACCATTTGTCGGCCTCTCACTTGATGCTGAGAAGGCCTTTGATCGCTTAGAATGGCCTTTCCTGTTTGCAACTCTCCGCTGGTACGGATTCGGAGAAGGTTTTCTCCGTTGTCTCCACACCATGTACGCACAGCCTACAGCCAGTATCTGTGCTAATGCTTTAAAGTCTCAGCCATTTCCCCTTCAATGCGGTACTCGTCAGGGATGCCCACTGTCTTCACTTCTTTTCGATCTTGCACTCGAACCCTTAGCTTTACTAATCCGGCAATCGGAGGAGATTCATGGAGTCCCCTTCTCTCATAGGGAAATTAAAATTTCAGCATATGCTGATGACCTTATGCTCTTTGTCTCTTTAGACTCGGTGCCGGCTGTCCTAGAGCAAATCGGTAAATATTCACAACTCTCGGGGTATAAGATAAATTGGACCAAATCGGTAGCCTTCCCATTAAACTCTCTAATTCATCATGCAGATATGCAATCCTTTCCCTTTCTATGGCAACCTCGCATGGTCAAATACCTTGGGGTCCACTATTGCTCTCCTTTGGAAGATGCTATCTCCTTTAATGCCAAAGACTTAACCTCTAAAGTCCGGGCGCTTACTCACCGTTGGACTCCTTTAACACTTACCTGGTGGGGTCGCCTAGAAACCATAAAAATGATGATTGTTCCTAAAGTGAATTACATTTTAGAAATGTTGCCCTGTCTCCTACCTCGACGTACATATAAAGATTTAGAGGGCCTTCTGACTAGATACTTATGGCAAAACAAGACACCTAGGATAGCGAAGCATAAGTTGCAAGCTGATAAGGACAATGGGGGTGTCCGATTCCCTGATTTCCTGAAATATCACCACTCTTTTCTTCTCAAACAAGGCGCTCGTTGGCTGGAAGATCTAGCACCGAGTAGACCTGTGTGGCTAGATATAGAGGAGAACCTTTGCAAACCGTTTCCTCTTACTTCTCCCTGGTATGACTCTCCCATCAGACTCCCACTATCCACCAATGCTTTTAGACACTTTAGGTGCCTTTAATACTCTTATTCAATCTCTAGACTCCCGATTCTGTCCGTTAGACAGACTCCCGCTCTGGTACAATACTCGATTTCAAATACAAAATAAACCGATGGCGTGGAGCCCCTGGTACACTAGGGGCATTTGGACCCCTACCCAGTTGTTCCATGATGGCCGCTGGAAAACTTTTAGTGAATTGCAAATTGAATTTGGTCTCCCAGCGAAACACTACTTTCAGTTGGTGCAACTACAGCATTGTCTTCGGAGTGCTAAGGTGCTCCCGCCATCGGAATCCCCTACCCAAGACTTGTCGGAGACTATCCGATCTATCGGGAGCTCATCGGGTGTAGCATCTAACTTTTACAAAACCTTAAGTACTGCTGTAAATAGAGGTACCCCTATTGCACAGAAAGCATGGGAGCGGGAACTGCATGTAACTTTGACCCCGGAGCAATGGAGCCTTGTCTGGAGTAGAGTGACACGGGTCTCCAGATCCACCTCACTCACTCAGACACTCTTCTTTCTAGCCCACCGGTGTTTCTATACTCCTGACAGATTAGCCAAATGGAACACCTCCCAGGGCAATAAATGCTGGACATGCCATGTGGCCATTGGTTCACTATCTCATGTTATGTATGAATGTCCCGCACTACAGTATTACTGGCGTTGGATCTGGGGTCGTATCCAATCTATTTTGCATTTTCAAGAGCCCCTGTCTTGGAGGATAGTGGGACTCCGCTCAGCTGCGGGGATCCCCTCTCTTCCAAAATCGGCTTACTTCCTTTTAGACTTTATGTTGGGCATTGCTATTTCCCTAATTACGAAATACTGGAAAAATAGCTCCCATCTGAGCCCCAATGAATGGTGGAATCATGTCTGTCTTTACAGTAAATATGAACAAATACCTCGTATGTTTGCTTCTTCCGTTCAGACCCCCCATCATCTGTCTAAATGGAAGATGCTCAATGACTATGTTCACACACAACGCTAAATGCTCTCATCTGACTGTTTAAATTTGTATAAATCTCTGTCACATGATTATTCTGTATCGCAGATGCTATTTATGTTCGTTTTGATGTACAATCACTGTTGTTTGGAAGCGCTCACATGCTGATACTGTCGACTTAGAGAAGAAGCAGGGGGGTGGGGGGTATTAGGGTTTGTTTTTCCTTATTGTATACTTGTTTTGTCTCCTTTGGTGTGTTGTTTTTTTATTTTTTGTTTGTTGCAAAATGAAAATAAAAGTTTAAAAAAAAAAAAAAAAAAAAAAAAAGAAATGGTTCTGAAGTGGCAGAACCTGCTCTGACTTGTTGCCATCTGTCGCATAAATAAGATTTGCACCAGGCTAGGGCTGAGCCTTGTATCCCTTTTTCTTTAAGTCGAAGTAATAGAGTCTTATGGCTCACCGATTCAAAGGCGGCTGCGATGTCCATAAAGATGAGGACAAATCCTTGGTGGATGTTGTCAAGTCCTGTGATTAGGTTGTTAAAGAGGGTTGTGAGGATGGTGTCAACACCATGGGCTTCTCTAAAACCATGCTGGGAAGGATCAAGTGGTGCTTCGGTATCGACATGCTGTTGAATTTGTCGTTGAACTACCTTCTCAATGATTTTGGCTAACAGGGGGATGCTTGAAATTGGTCTGAAGGATTCGACTTTAGATGGGTCGAGTCTGTTATTTTTCAACAGTGGGCGGATTGATGTATACTTTAGGCTCTGTGGGAAGGATCCTTTTGAGAAGGATTGGTTCAAGATTCTACTTATGGTTGGGCTGAGGTCATGGCGCAGCTCTTTAATCCAACTGGCTGGACAAGGATAATTGGGAGCAGTGGTGAAGTTGATGGAAGAGATGATATCTTCGATCTCTTTGTTGGATACCTCACAGAATTTCAGCAGGGAGGCTGGCTGGGAGGTCACATGCGGGGTGGAGAGGGGAAAGGTGGTAGATTTCATGTTAGTCTGGATCATCTTCGATTGAAGATAGTTGGAATAGTCCTGCGGGTGAGGCATGGGTGGTTGAGCTAGTGCTGGATCACCTGTTAGGGACTTTACGATACTGAATAGGTCATCTTTATCTTTATCTTTATTTCAACATTTGATAGACCGCTTTTGTCGAAACATAAAGCGGTGTACAATAAAAGGTTAGCAATGCAAAAACATGGAAAAGAACGCCATAATAAAATAGGAAAGCAAAGAGTAAAATAAAGTATAGACAAATAGATAGACACTAAAAACCAAGACGTCCATGATACAATTACAAAACAAGGCGACAGATCCAAACCAAGGGGAGACAGGCCAAAACATAGGAGCAAACCAAACAAAACAAGACTAACAGCAGCTTAGGGTGAAACATCGGAAGAGAGGTTAAAGGCTTGCTGAAACAGATGAGTTTTGAGTGATATCTTAAATTGAGAGTAAGAGGGTTCTAACCAGAGAGTAGGTGGTAGTGCATTCCACAACACAGGGCCCAGAAAGAAAAAAGCAGCATGGTGGGTTCATTCCAGATGGGCTTGCGATGGAGAGGGTAATGATAAACGATTAGCATGGATAGAGCAAAGCTGACGATAGGGGGTATGAAGGGAGATGCGGTCTGCAAGATATAAAGGAGTATTGGTGTAGATAATACGATGTATCAGAATAAGAAATTTATAATGGAAACGATAACGGAGGGGTAACCAGTGCAAGCGAAAAAGAATAGGGGTGATATGATCAAAGCAATGGGAAAAGGTAATGAGACGGGCTGCAGCATTTTGAATGAGCTGCAATCGCTGAAGCTGGGAATTTGGGAGGTTAGCAAGAAAGACATTGCAGTAGTCCAAGCGGCTAATGACAAAGGCTAGAACAAGAGTGACCAGAGAATCTGAGGGAAGAAGGGAGTGGACAGCCCTGATCTGGCGCAAGGCAGCAAATGAATGATGGATAAGGGAAGTGAGATGATCATGAACGGAAAGCGAGAAGTCTAGGATCACTCTGAGGTAACGGAAGGAAGAAACCAGTGGAATAGGAGTTGAATCAATCGAGGGGGCGAGGGTGGGGCATGGACCGCTCAACGAGACCCACATAGCTGTGGACTTGGACGGGTTTAAATGTAGGAAATTATCTGAAAGCCAGGAAGCAATATGGACAAGACAGAGGTTGAGCTGGGAAATGTCCAGAGTTAATGGAGAAGTATGGAAAAGTAGAATAATATCATCAGCATATATATAAAAAGACACTGGGTACTGTTGAATCAAAAGGGGTAAAGGGGAAAGAAAAATATTAAATAGTAGAGGAGAGAGAACAGAGCCCTGAGGTACACCACAGGTGAGTGGGAGAAAAACAGAGGATTGGCCATTGGAGTGGACAGAGAAAGATCGTGCCGTGAGGAAGGAGCGAAACCACTGCCACACTGTACCACGGAGCCCAACATCAGACAGACGAGAGAGGAAAGTTCGGTGGTCAATCAAGTCGAATGCTGCAGAGAGATTGAGGGAGACGATGAGAGTAATGTCACCGTGGTCATGTGCAACATGTAGCTCGTTCAAGAGTGCCAGAAGAACAGTTTCAGTACTATGCCCGTGTCGGAAACCAGCTTGACGGGGGTGGAGAGTATTAGTAGTTTCAATGTGAGAATTTAGTTGGTTAAAGACAAAACGTTCCAAAAGTTTGACTAAGAAGGGAAGGTTCGAGACAGGACGCCAATGGGACAGAACAGCAGGATCAAGGGAAGGCTGCTTCAAAAGGGGGCGAACAACAACCGATTTCCAAGATGATGGAAAATGGCCGGATGAGAGACTGACGTTGATGATGGTGGTAATGATAGGTACGAGCTGTAAGGAAGGCTCAGACAACCAGCGGGACGGAATCGGGTCCAGCTGGCAGGTAGTTTTACTAGTTTTACTAGATTTAAACAGCATCTGTAGTACCTCAGCAGAGACAACAGGGTGAAAAGAAGACCAAGTATGAGCTAGAGCAAGATTCAGCGGAGAAAAGGGAAGTGACAGCCGGTCAGCATCAGTCGGTATAACAGAGGAGGCAGAGGACAAAGGAGAGCAAAGTGGAGATAAAGGGGGTGGCGGGCAATGTTCCCTCTAATTTTCTGTAGGCTGTGTGCGCATAAAATATCAGCTGTGTGCAGCTTTTGAAGGAAGGTTAAATTTTTGTGCGCCACATAATGACACTCGGAGTTATATACTTTAAAATTTGACTACACGTCAGAATACAGTATGTACACCACATTGATTTTAATCAAATTAAATGAAAATAGACGATTACTAAATGAAGCAGGAAATTTCTAGTAACTAAGAACATAAGAACATAAGATATGCCATACTGGGTCAGACCAAGGTCCATCAAGCCCAGTATTCTGTTTCCAACAGTGGCCAATCTAGGTCATACGTACCTAGCAGTTTCCCCAAGGGACACAGGTTCCACAATGCTTGTATTGGTTCAAGCATTGATATCCTGGGTCCCTTCTTAATAATGGTTTATGGACCTTTCCTCCAGGAACTTGTCCAAACCTTTTTTAAACCCAGCTACACTAACAGCCTTTACTACATCCTCCGGTAACAAATTCCAGAGTTTGATTACACGTTGAGTGAAAAAATATTTTCTTTTATTAGTCTTAAATAGTTTACCCTGTAGCTTCATTGCATGTCCCCTAGTCTTTCTATATTCTGATAAGGTAAACAATCGATCTACGTTTACCCGTTCCACTCCGTTCATTAATTTATAGACTTCTACAGAAAGACTAGGGGACATGCAATCTGAAAATAGTTGCTTGAACCGGAGACGCAGTTCAGCAGAAGGATGACGAGCCCAACGACGTTGTATTTGCCGGAGCTGGGTCCGCTGAAGACGTAAAGCAGGATGGTACCATGGGGAATGAGCTGACCTGAAACACTCAGATAAAGGCTGAAGTGGAGCTAAATCATCTAAAGCATTAGTAAGAAGAGAGTTCCAGAGAGAAACTTGCTTATCAGAGGAATATGAGGCGAAATCAGATGGGAAGATGGAGGGGGCAGGAGGAAAGACACTAAGGGTTTCGGGAGTAATACGACGACGAAGAGAAGGACAAGGAGAGGACGTAGGTGGATCAGCAGTCGCCGAGGATGAGTAGGAGACTGAGAAGAAAATACATAAATGGTCAGACCAAGGGACACCGAGTGTAGTGGGAGAAGAGATCACCGGTAACAGTGTAGAGGGTGAGAGAACTAGGTCTAAAGTATGTCCAGCTATATGAGTAGGGCCATGTACATGTTGCTGAAGAGGGATGTCATGGAAAAGATCCAAAAAGGTACAATCTTTTTGCCTGCTGGGGTTATCAACATGGACATTGAAGTCCCCCAAGATGATAAGATTAGGAAACTGTAAGGCTGTATCAGAGATTTATTTATTTATTTAGCAAACATTTATATACCGCTGCTTCCTACGATCAGCTGCGGTTTCCTTTACAGAATCATCATGTATCGTACAATACAATGAATTTTTTAAAAATACAATTTTGATTTGAGCAATGATTACATAGCACACGGATTAGAGATTAGATACTTTTCACAACTCTAAAAAACATTAGATTAAAAGGTGCGTGGGAGGGGGATATAATATACATATATACAGGATTACATATCAGTCGTCTATATGCTGCGTGTATTCAGAGTGTCATTATGGTGGGCAGAAGAGATCTTATTGTGGTACGGTGCTGTAATTAGGTTGGGTTGTAGTATGCCTGGAATAAATGAGTTTTGAGGTTCCTTCTGAATTCATTCAGGTTATTTGACATTCGGAGTTCAGGGGGGAGCTGGTTCCAGTGGATCGGCGCTGCATAGGTGAATGCTCTGTTGCTTGTTTCTGTTTTAACGGATCTTATGCTGGTTGGGACACAGAGAGTGTTGAGATGTATGGTTCTTCTGTTCCTGTTGTGCGCTTGCTTAGTGATTAGGTTGTCAAGGTATGAGGGAGCAATATTGTGAATGAGTTTAAACGTTGTTATGAGTAGTTTGTAGATGATACGGGCGGCTACCGGGAGCCAATGTAGTTCCATAAGTACTGGTGTTATGTGATCCGTGACCTTTTCTTCCATGATGATTCTTGCAGCAACATTTTGAGCCATTTGTAAGATATTTAGGGTGTTCTTCGGAAGCCCTTGGAGAATGGCGTTGCAGTAGTCCAGGTGAGGAATGATTAGCGCTTGTGCGACAGTCCTGAAGTAAGATTTTTTTAGGATACTGCGAAGTGGTTGGAGGACTTTTAATTTGTAAAAGATGGCTCGGTTGACTGTTCGGAGATGGTTATTCATCTGAAGGTTGTTGTCTAGTAGGACTCCTAGGTACTTTATTGCAGGCTTCGCATGGTATATGTTTTTGTTGAGGGCGACTGTGGTGGGTGGGGAGAAGTTGGTTTTTTTGGAGATGAACATGACCTCTGTTTTTTTGTGGTTTATTGACATGTTGTTTTGTTGAAGCCATGTTTGTAACATGTCAAGGCATTTTTCCAGCGGAGTGAAATCTGTCTGCGTTGTGTTTAGGCGTGTGTACAGCATCACATCGTCAGCATAGATGTGGTAGTTGATGTTGCACTTCTGAAAGATCTGACAGATTGGTTTTATATACAGGTTGAAAAGTAGAGATGACAAGGCAGATCCTTGCGGGATCCCCTGAGTCTGGGGGAAGGCAACAGCTTTATCGTTGTTGAATAGGACTTGTTGCATCCTATTGGATATGTATGATGCAAACCATTTTAGGGGGGTCCCTGTTATGATGATAGACGGTTTAAGAGGGTGCTGTGATGTACTGTATCAAATGCTGCTGAGATGTCTATAAATACAAGTATGAACATGTCATTTTTGTTCTCAAGACCCTTGAGGAGGTTGTCGAGGAGTGCTAGTAGCAGGGTTTCTACTCCGTGATGCTGACGGAATCCATATTGATGCATGTCTAGGGCTTTCCTATCGTCAATGTGATCTTGCAGCTGCTGCTGGACTGCTTTTTCAATTGTTTTTGCTAAGAAAGATATACTCGAGATTGGCCTATATGACGCAGGATCACTTTTGTTGAGTGATTTGTTCTTTAAGATGGGCCTTATAAGCGATCTCTTGAGATAGGTAGGCATTACACCTTGTTGAAGTGACTGATTGACAATGTGGGTGATTGGTTTTGCTATTTCATTTTTAGTTGCTTTTATCCATGCCGCAGGGCATGGGTCAAGAGGGGAGGTGGTGGATTTTAAATTGGTTATGATGTTTATGACCTGTTGTTCCTTTAATTGGTGGAAAGTGCTCCATTCTGCACCAGATTCTGTATGCGGGACCATGTTGGTTTTCTGAGGGGTGAGTGTTATAGACATACTGTGATCTGTGGCAGTGGGTACTTGCGGGTTAAGTTTCTTGGCGTAGTGGTCTGCAAGCATCTGGGATTTGATTTTGTCGGTCCAGTTGGTGTCCTGGGAGGTTTTGGTGAGAGATTTGACAAGCTCAAATAGCTCTCTGGGTCTATTAATGGCTTTATTGAGTAGGTTAGTGTGGTGATTCTTTTTTGCCTGGTTGACCTCATTCTTGTATTCCATGAGTAGAGTTAGGTACAGTCGCTTGCATTCCTCGGTTTGGGCTTTCCTCCATTTTTTCTCTAGCCTGCGTAGTTCCCTTTTCAGTTTGCACAATGTAGGGGAGTACCAAGGTTCAGTTCTTGTTCTTGTTGTTGTGTTTGCGGTTGTCCAGTTTGGACTTGCTGCTGCTGTTTGATCTGCTGTTTGATGTGCTGTTTGATGTGCAGGACCTGCTCCTTGGGCGCGCGCTGCCGCGGCGCATACCGCCGCAGGCAGCTTGTTTAAGTAGGCAGCTGAGTACCTGGAAAGGTCGCGACCGCGGGAACGCGGTTGCGTCACTTCCAGGTTCAAGCACAGGCTCCGGGGTGATACAGGAGGCACAGCACAGGCACCGGGATAACTGAAAGGGAACAAACAGCAAGTAACAAAGAGCAGCAGCACAAGTATGGGTAACAGGAGCAAACCAACACTTGAACCGCCGCAGGCAGCTTGTTTAAGTAGGCAGATGAGTATCTGGAAAGGTCGCGACCGCGGGAATGCGGTCGCGTCACTTCCGGGTTCAAGCACAGGCTCCGGGGTGATACAGGAGGCACAGCACAGGCACCGGGATACCTGGAAAGGTCGCGACCGCGGGAACGTGGTCACGTCACTTCCGGGTTCAAGCACAGGCTCCGGGGTGATACAGGAGGCACAGCACAGGCACCGGGATACCTGGAAAGGTCGCGACCGCGGGAACGTGGTCGCGTCACTTCCGGGTTCAAGCACAGGCTCCGGGGTGATACAGGAGGCACAGCACAGGCACCGGAATACCTGGAAAGGTCGCGAGGTTTGTTCATTGAGTGCTTTAGTATCACTGAATGGTATTGCTTTCTTGTTTTCATCGTTTTTGTTCGGTGACTTTGTAGGTGCGAGGAGTATGCACAAAGTGCTTCGGAGGTCCGGGTGTGGCGCCATTGTCTCTCGAGCCTGCATAGGTGGAGAAGCGACACTCGCAGGTCTTGGGAGTACCATGGTGCGTGTTCACGTTTCGTTGCTTTCTTGTTAGTGGATGGGAGGCAAGCGGCGGCTCTGAGAGCGTCATCCCAATTGGATACCAGTACGTCTGGGTCGAGGGATGCGTTGGTGAGGAGAGGAAGGATCAGCTCAAGAGCTTCATTCGCAAGCTCTTTCCTAACCAGGGCTCCACACATCAAACAGTAAGGGAACTTTGCTTGAGCACAGTAGGTTGCTGAACTCTGTAACCTCCTCAGGTTCAGAAACTGCTAACACCTAATCAGGAGTTAGTGGGCCTGTTTCCTGAGTGCAGTTGAAGCCTGCATAAAAGGCTCCTGTGCCCTGCCCTTTTGGGGCTTTCCTAACCAGGGCTCCACACATCAAACAGTAAGTAAGGATTTGAGGGTTTCTTTGTTTGGTTTTTTTATTACATTGCTAGCTCTCTGACTGGGAGCTCTTAAAAGGGTTTTGTGCATATTTTTTAAAGCAAGGTTACTTTCATTTTTGCTGTTTTAGGGGAACTTTGCTTGAGCACAGTAGGTTGCTGAACTCTGTAACCTCCTCAGGTTCAGAAACTGCTAACACCTAATCAGGAGTTAGTGGGCCTGTTTCCTGAGTGCAGTTGAAGCCTGCATAAAAGGCTCCTGTGCCCTGCCCTTTTGAGGCTTTCCTAACCAGGGCTCCACACATCAAACAGTAAGTAAGGATTTGAGGGTTTCTTTATTTGGTTTTTTTATTACATTGCTAGCTCTCTGACTGGGAGCTCTTAAAAGGGTTTTGTGTATATTTTTTAAAGCAAGGTTACTTTCATTTTTGCTGTTTTAGGGGAACTTTGCTTGAGCACAGTAGGTTGCTGAACTCTGTAACCTCCTCAGGTTCAGAAACTGCTAACACATAATCAGGTGATATAGCGGAAGGGCTGTCGGGTAAGGTTTGCCTCTTTGCGGATGATACCAAAATCTGCAATAGACACCCAGGAAGGTGTAGATAACATGAGGAGGGATCTAGCTAAGCTTGACGAATGGTCTAGAATTTGGCAGCTGGGATTTAATGTTAAAAAATGTAAGGTCATGCATTTGGGCTGCAGCAATCCAAGGGAGCAATACAGTATAGGAGGTGAAGTACTTTTGTCCACTAAAGAAGAGCGGGACCTAGGCATGGTTGTGTCTGATGATCTTAAAGTAGCTAAACAGGTAGAAAAGGTGACGGCAAAAGCTAGAAGGATGCTTGGGTGCATACGGAGAAGAATGACTAGCAGAAAAAAGGAGGTGATAATGCCTCTGTATAAGTCTTTGGTGCGACCTCATTTGGAGTATGGTGTGCAATTCTGGAGACCGCACCTTCAAAAGGATGTGAACAGGATGGAGTCGGTGCAGAGGGTTGCTACTAAAATGATTAATGGGCTTCATTATAAAGCATATGAGGACAGACTTAAGGATCTTAATATGTACACCTTAGAGGAAAGGTGGGATAGAGGTGATATGATTGAGATGTTTAAATACCTCCGTGGCATAAATGTTCAGGGAGAGAGCCTCTTTCAATTGAAAGCAATTTCTGCTACGAGGGGACATGGGATGAGGGTGAAGGGAGATAGATTCAGGAGTGATATGCGGAAATATTTCTTTACGGAAAGAGTAGTGGATCCGTGGAATAGTCTCCCAGTGGAGGTGGTAGAGATGAGGACAGTAACTGAATTCAAAAAAGCATGGGACCAACACAGAGGATCTCTAAAGGTAAAAAGTGGACTGTTGTAGTTGTTTATGGAAGGACAGACTAGATGGGCCTTGTGGTCTTTTTTCTGTCATCATGTTTCTATGTTTCTATGAGGGGCCGAAAGCATGATGATATGGTTCTGGGAGGCGTACAAGCTTTATTGTTGCTATTGCTGAAGTGGTTGGTGGGTATGTGGAATAGGAGAAGGTTATGATCAGATCAAGGTACTGGTGTTATGGATATCAAAAGGTTTCGAGTTGAGTCGACAGCAATTTGAGGAGTGAAGACCAGGTCAAGTATACCCCCCTTACTATGGGTGGGAGAGTTGTTGGACATGGACATGGACAGAGGAAGGGCTGACATGGAGAGAGGGAGGGGGCTGACATGGAGGGATGGATGGATGGAGGGAGGGAGGGAGAGGGGCTGACATGGACAGGGGGGCTGACATGGAGAGGGGGGCTGATATGGAGGGGGCTGAAATGGATGGATGGAAGGAGGGAGGGAGGGAGGGATGGGGCTGACATGGACAGAGAGGCTGACATGGAGGGAGGGAGGGCTGCATGGACAGATGGGGCTGACATGGAGGGAGAGAGGGGGGCTGACATTGATGGATGGATGTAGGGAGGGAGGGGGGCTGACATGGACAGAGGGAGGGAGGGCTGACATGGAGGGAGGGAGGGGGCTGACATGGATGGATGGATGGATGGAGGGAGGGAGGGGGCTGACATGGAGGGAGGGAGGGAGGCTGACATGGACAAAGGGAAGTGATGGGGGACATACTGGACAGACGGGGATTAATGCTGGACAGAGGGGAGAGACAGTGTGGGTTAGGATTATAATGGGCAGATGGGGGGGGGCTAGGACTGGTAATGGGTTGATTAGGGAAGGCTAGGACTGGGAATGGACTGATCAAGGGGAGGTTGGGACTGGTAATGTGCTGATAGGGGGGTAGGACTGGTAATGGACTGATGGGGGCTAGCATTGGAAATGAGCTGATTGGGAAGGTTAGGACTGGAAATGGGCTGATTAGAGGAGGCTAGGACTGGTAATGGGCTGATGGGGGGGGTAGGACTGGTAATGGGCTGATTAGGGGAGCCTAGCACTGGTAATGGGGTTGAGGAGGGACTAGCACAGGAAATGAGCTGATTAGAGGAGGCTAGCACTAGTAATGAGGTTGAGGAGGGACTAGCACTGGAAATGAGCTGATTAGAGGAGGCTAGGACTGGTAATGAGCTGATGGGAGGTGTAGGACTGGTATTGGGCTGATTAGGGGAGGCTAGCACTGGTAATGGAGTTGAGGGGGGACTAGCACTGGAAGCAAGCTGATTGGGGGGCTTTGACTGGGAATGGGCTGATTGTGGGGAGGGGAGGATAGAGCTCCTGGCCCTGGAAGAAAACTGGGGGGGCCAAGGCTACAAATGGGCTGATACGAGGGGATGGGAGAATGGAACTGGAAGGGAGTGGATCTGAGAGGGGTTGCCATGGTATTTGTACTAGAAGGGACTGGTCAGTGGGGAAGGAGGGGGACTGGAAGGGAATGGACACCAGTGGCAGTCATGGGAATGCAAGTTGACATTGAAAGGTACTGAGAGTGAGGACTAGAAAGGGGCTGATACTGGGGAGGGTTACGGAGCTGGAAATAGGCTGATGGAAAGAAGTGAAGAAAACGAAAGAAGAGATAAGAAATGGCAGATGGACCATAGACCACAGAAAGAGAGCTAAGAGAAGACAGGAAAGCAGAAGCCTCAGATCGGGACCAGCATGATCAGAGAATAAATTGGTCAGACAACAAAGGTAGAAAAAATAATTTTATTTCAGGGAGGAGTGGTCTAGTGGTTAGGACAAGGTACTTTAGGCCGGAGGGCCGGGGGTTCAAGTCCCACCTGGGGACAGCAATCTCAGACCGGAGGGACTGGGATTTCTAGTCCTATAGGCACTCCTTGTGGTTTTGGGCAAGCCACTTAACCCTCCATTGCCCATGTTCCCTGTAAGTATTAGCGTATGTGTCTCATATCCCCTTGTGTTAAATGTATCCCCCAATTGACCGCTTTGACCCGGTGAAAAGCGGGATATGAATACAGCTAAATAAATAAATAAAATAAATTCATATTAGTGATTTGACTACAAAATCATCATAATTTTGAAATCAAATATTGTTACTTGTTATTGTGATTAATTATTGTGGTTTAAATAAGTAAATTTTATAAATAAAAACATATTGCAAAAGCCTATAATATATTAATAATTCAACAAATGATTACAGCGACAATGCGTTAACGGTAAAGGAAGAGAGACACATTTGATTTTATCATTGGGGGTCACCACAAGTTGACCAATGGTAAAAGGGGTCACGGTACAAAAAAGGTTGAGAACCACTGCTCTAGTGTCACTGGGCTTCTGAGAAGCTGATGTACTCCTCTGGATCCTCTCGGCGTTCCTTCTGGAGTAGGTGGCTCCCTTAGAACATAAGAACATAAGATATGCCATACTGGGTCAGGCCAAGGTCCATCAAGCCCAGTATCCTGTTTCCAGCAGTGGCCAATCTAGGTCACAAGTACCTAGCAGTTTCCCCAAAGGACACAGGTTCCACAGTACTTGTACTGAGGCAAGCAGTGGATTGACCAAGTCCCTTTTAATAATGGTTTATAGACCTTTCCTTCAGGAACTTGTCCAAACCTCTTTTAAACCCAGCTACACTAACAGCTTTTACTGCATCCTGTGGTAAGAAATTCCAGAGTTTGATTACACATTGAGTGAAAAAATATTTTCTGAGATTTTATTTTTCTTCTCTGACCTTCCTTTCGTAGGCAAAGCTGCTGCTCTATTTAGCTAAATGGGGATGCTGGCAGGGTTTGTGCAGTCACAAAGGAACTTCTTGGTGTAAACTTAAGCCCAAAATTACTTTCCAGCCCCTCTGGGTACTTCCAGATGGTCTTAAGGTTAGAGTATAGCCACTATCCACTGCTCCTTCTTATCTGTATGCTATAGTAGCTGGCTGCCATAGATCTCTGCCTTACAAGAAGGCTTCTTTACACCTACATAATGTTACAGTGACTAATCACTAAAGACAAAGATCTGTCTTTGGGTACAGATTATATGCGAGTGATATTTTTCCCTCCCAGAGAAGTTTCCTCTCAGCATGGTGTAACGGGGCAGACGTAACTTTCCCTATTCTGGAAAATTTCCAGTTCATATCCAGGATATATTGAAGTAATTTGGTAGGGCCAAAAGGTTTCTACAAAACATATATAGGGGCATGTTTACTAAACCATATTAGCTGTTACTGTGGCACTCGTGGGGGGGGGGGGGGTGGCGGCACGCTTACTGGCTAGTCAGGTTTCAATATTTAGGAGGGGAGAGAGGGAAGGGGAGGGAAATTTTAATGGGCGCAGGAAGGAGGGGCTTCAGCCACCTAACTGATTAGCTGGGATAATTTCTCTTGTCGTGAGATGTCCGAAGGACTCGGTGCTGAGGGGGGAGGCTGCCATTTCTTTATATATTATCAGTGCCACGGATCATATAAATATGCATATGTAAAGCATCATTACAATATTATAAAGAAAAATACAATTGTTCATGAATAAATTAATTGCCTACAATGTTTCAGCAGAATGCCTGCATCAAGGGACTTGGGTATATAAAGGTTGATGCCAAGCAAGAGCTTTTGTGAGACAGGGTAGAGGGAAACCCTTAAGAAATGCCCACTTGCTTAGTAGGGGCAAGATGAACAAAAATGGGGTACAAAGAAACAGAAGATTATATATGTAAATTAGAAAATACTATAACTTACATGTGTTCCTTGGAAATCTAGGCATGGACATTTACTTCACACACATTTTCAACCACTTATGCCCATATTTTATAAAGTAAGATACAGTTTGCGTGTGCTTGACTTTATAATATATGCAAAATATAGATGTGGAATAAACGTAGAAAAACACAAGTTAACTATGCAGGACTTTAGAAAATTACCCTTCACATGGTTTAAGATGTTTTGTGTTGTGCTGATCTTTGCTGTAATTTTGGTGTTTTGTTTTATATTGAATAGTAGTGCTTAGGTTTATCGTGTTTGTTTGTTTTTTCAGTGTAACTTGTAACCGAACAACAGCTTCGTCGTAATTGTGCGGAGCTGTCTGATTTTAAAATTCATGCTAAAGATCTCAGCTCCCGACTTATATCTAGAGGATATCCATCTAATATGTTCAAATCGCTTACAAACAGGCCCGCTTTACACATCGGGAATGGCTTTTGCAACCTCGTGCTCCAGCACTGTCTAGTGACAAAATTACCGGTGTTTTTTCCTTTTATGAAGGGCACTTCAGCCGTTGTTCGGTTGGTTCACAAATTTTGGCCCATTTTGGCTATACACACTTGTTTTCGAAGGCCATTGCAAATTGCTTACTCTCGCAAGGCAAACCTCCGGGATCTGCTGGTGAAGACTACTGCCCCTCTGGATCGCCCCCTTTCAAGACATCCGGATGATGGTCATTTTCCTTGCGGTTCCTGTCCCTATTGTTCGAGCACCCTGTCGGGGTTGTTTTGGATAGATAGTCGTACTCAGAAGCATTATTATACCTGATGGCATACGGACTGTACCACTGATCATGTGGTTTATTTGATCATCTGTCCCTGTACGCTTTTTTATGTGGGACGGACATCGCGGACTTGTAAGCAACGCCTAGGGGAGCATGCCTCTCGGCTACGTACAAATTTGTTGACAGCGCCTTTGGTTAGCCACTGCTTGGAAAACCTACATCAGTTTGAAGATCTTCGTTGGCGCATCTTGGATCATGTGCCCCCCAACCCTAGAGGTGGTGACCGAGTTCAGATGTTACAAAATTTGGAACAAAAATGGATTTTCCGTCTGAGCACAGTATACCCGGAGGGTCTTAATCAACAGCTGGATTGGCATACCATCCTTTAACCATTCTGATTAGGAGGGGTTCCTGATTGGTGGTTCCTCTTTCCTGTTCTGATTGGTGTTTCTGTATATGCTTACCTGATGGGCGTGTCCCATTGGGAGGCGGTCTAACTTTGAAGCCTGGGTTATAAAAACCGTTTCATTCAGGAGTGATTTCAAGGCTGACGTTATTTCACGGTGACTGCTAAAACTGCTCAGTAGCACAGTTTGTAACTGTTATGTGCTTGTTGCACACACTGTCCATGTGTCTTACTAAGCAGATGTGATGGGTCAGTACATTATCCATTTGGTGATCAGCTGCAGACTGCTGTTCTGCATGTGCAGTGCCTCATAGGTACTGGAGGGGCTAACCTACACTGACACACACAGCAGGCAGTTTAGGAAGAGATAGGCAGGCTCTTTGTAGCCAGATATTGCTGGGTTGATAAATATGGAGGTGTTGCCTACTGGTTAGTGCAAAGCCTCTATAAGCAGGGGAAAAGGGTTTGATACCCACTTGTTTATTTTGCACCTGTGTGCTATTCACGTCATTTCCCTGCCTGTAACAGTCACAACTCTGTTGTGACTTGCAGATGCTCATCCTTCTAGGTTTTTATGTGTTCTGGCCACACTTTGGGTCAGCAAGCAAGCTATTCCCCATCATGGCCTTCTGAGAGAATGAGGGGCTGGACCGCCGGGCCCCGGTCCCGCGGCCGGCCTGGTAACCGGGTTCCGGGGCCCGACTTTGCGGCTGGCCGTGTTTTGCTTGGGGGGGGGGGGCGGCGCGTTGGCGCGCGTGCCTGCGCGCTGGGCCTCATGCTGCCCGGGGGGATTTCTGATTGGTCCGCGTAGGCGGACACGTGGACGGCAGCGCGAGCAAGGAGGGTTCGCTGGGTGGTGATCCCTCTCTTCCTCCTTGCTCGTGCTGGAAAAAGGTTTGGTGGTGGGGTTGCTCTTGTGTGCGGGTGGGTTTTTTCTTCGGCCTGCCGGCCTCGTCGGCGTGTCGTGTGGGTCCGTGGGGGTGCTTTCTCCCCGCTCCTCAAATTAAACAAAAAAAAAAAAAAAAAATTACAAATTCCAGAAAAGAAACCAACGCGCTTTCGCGTGGTTTCGTTTCTGCCGGGCTGATTCCAGCGTGGCCGTTGCCGCTCGGCACGTGGTGGGCTGGTCGGGGCAAGGCCTTGTTGGGTGAGTGGGGCCACTTGGACGACCTGGTGACTTTGGGGAGCAGCGTTTCCCCTTCTGTGCCTACCTAAATAGGCAGTTATACCTAACTTAATACAAAAAAAAAAAAAAAACCTCTCCAGGACACCTGCTATCTTAGAGCAGGGCTGCCTCGGAGGGTTGGGGGGGCAGGGCTTCTTGCTGAGTGCCATGGCCCGGCAGGCCCCGTTGCGAGGCGTGGCTAAGGGGGCGAGGGGTGCCGCCAGAGGGCGGGGAGCTCCGCGGCGTGGAGCCTTGCCCGGAGACCACGGTAGGGCAGGTCGTGCCGCAGCCCTGGCTCCGGGCGGGCCGCCTGCTGCACGGCGGAGCCGTGGGATTAGTGGCGGGAGGCGGGCTCGGGGGCGGGGGACCGCTAGGGGGCTCCCTGTGCCCGAGTGCGCGGCTGCGGGCGCCTCCATGGGCGAGCAGGCCCCGCCCGCGGGGCCTCCGGTGGAGGTCACTGCACTGGCGTCGATGGGGGGTGGTGAAGCGTCGGTTGGCCCGGTCGGCGATGGCCCCGGGTCTCTGCGGGCCCCGGTCCACAGCCTGCTGCCTACTGCAGCGGAGGGCTGGCCCTCGTTATCACCCCCTCCCCCGGGCTTGGGGGGGGTCTTCCTCCTCCCCTTGGTTTTCCCCTCCTCCTCCCGGTTTTCCGAGTTCGGTGGGCCCTTGGCCGTTCGGGGCGGCCCCGTGGGGCAGTGGAGGCCCTTGGGGTGGCTGGGGGGTTGGTTCGGGGAAGGGCGTGGGGCGGCCGGGGGGGCAGCAGGCTGGGGGGTTGGGGTCTTCGGCCCGGACTTGGGGGGCTGGGTCGCCCACAGTGCTTGGTACCCCCGGTACTCTGGCTGCTCCTTTCTCTTCCTCTTCTCCGCAGGTCCCGTGGATTTCGACGCCTTCCACCACTATGGCTTCTTCTGGTGCGTTGGCTGGTGCGGCCCCTGCTGGGTCCACTGCTGGGCCCGAGGTTCCGGCGCCTGGCGTGTCCATTGGCGGAGCTCCTGTCGCCCCCGCTGGGGGGAGTGGTGAGTATGCTGGAGGCGCTGCGGGGGGGCCCTGGAATCTGCTCCGGTCCCAGGGGGGGGGTGGGGAAGGCAGCCGGGAAGCGCAAGCGGGCTCGGCGCTGTAGGCGTGCATCCTCTTCCTCTTCCTCGTCGTCTTCGTCCTCGGCTTCCTCGCTCGGCTCCGATCGCGGGGCGGCAGTGGGCGCTTCGGGGGGGTTTTCCGTCATACAGTGCTCTGAACTATGGGAGGCCGTTCCGCGGAAGTTGCGACGGCGGATTAAGCGTAGAAAATATATTGACATCTTCCGTCTTCTCGATGGTCGGAAGCGGTCCGGTGAGAGCAGGAAAAAACGCAAGGAGGACGAGAAGGCGGGCAGGGTGCGCAAGGTCTCTCGCAACACCCTCAACTGGACCCGCGCCTTCTTGTGTTTGGCGAGCGTATGGGGGCACTACTTCCCGGATCAGTACGGGGCCCTGCTCGCTTATGCGGATAATAGCCTAGAGGCTTCCCAGGCTCACGAGGGCTGGGCTTGGTTGAATTATGACGAGGAGTTCCGGGACCAGATGGAGGAGAACAGCCGCTTGATGTGGGGGACGAAGGACATCAACCTGTGGTTGACCCAGATGTCCGTGCGGGGCCGCGCTGGGGTATCCGGCGGGGCGGTTGCTAGGGCAGGGCCGTCTCCGATGCCCTCTAGCGGGCGTTCCTTTCGTGCCTCCGGTCCGGCTTTGCCTCCGTCAAGAGCAGCAGTCGGTGGGGGACACGTCTGCTGGCGCTTCAACAAGGCGTCCTGCCCTTCCCTGACTGCAAATTCAAACATGCCTGCTCCTTGTGCGGGGGTGCGCACGCAGCGGCGAAGTGCAGCAGAAAGGGGGTTGTGGGGGCCCCCTCGGCGGCAAAGTAACGGGGGTCGGGCCTTGGCCCGTACCCCTGTGCGCGTCGAGGCAATGCGCCCTTGGTTGCTGGCGTACGGGCGTTCCTGTCGGGGGAGGGCGTCGGGTTTGCTTTTAGGTGGGTTTTCCCGGGGTTTTCGCATTCCTGTCCGGGGAGCGTCCGCGCAAGGGGGGTTTCGCAACGCTGCCTCCGTGCGGATTTATGGGGATTTTGTGCGGCGGAAGATTTCTGAGGAGTGTGCATTGGGTCGCATTGCCGGCCCCTTCATGGTGCCCCCCTTTTCTCCATTTACGGTCTCACCATTGGGTGTGGTTCCCAAGAAGGAGCCGGGCAAGTTCCGGCTGATACACAACCTCTCTTGCCCTCCGGGCGAATCGGTCAATGACCGCATACCTCGAGAGCTCTGCACGGTCCATTACTCTTCTTTCGATGCCGCCGTCTCCCTGGTCCGTCAATGCGGGCCTGGCGCCCTTCTTGCAAACGTGGATATCGAATCGGCCTTCCGCCTGTTGCCGGTGCACCCTACGGCTTTCCCTTTGCTGGGGTTTTGCTTCGAGGCGCGCGGTACTCTTTTGATATGTGCATGCCCCTGGGCTGTGCCATATCTTGTGCGTACTTCGAAGCCTTCAGTACGTTCTTGCACTGGGTCGTGCAGCGGCAGTCGGGCGTCGCTTCCGTGGTGCACTATCTCGACGACTTTCTGTTTGTCGGGCCTGAGCGGGCACCCACGTGTCCCACTCTCCTCAGCACTTTTCTACGCGTGGCTGCCGACTTCGGCATCCCCGTCGCCTCGGATAAGACGGTTGGACCGGTTACGTGTCTTACTTTTCTCGGTATCGAAATTGACACGGTGGCCATGGTCGTGCGCTTGCCAGCGCAAAAGGTTCGTCGCCTTCGGGAGTTAGTGGCCTCTATAGGTTCCGCTTCCAAGACTTCCCTCCGCGTCCTTCAGTCGTTGGTCGGGCATCTCAATTTTGCCTGCCGTGTCCTTCCTATGGGGCGCCCTTTCACGTGGCGCCTCTCCTTGGCGATGGCGGTGCTGCGGCTGCCTCATCATCGCATTCGGGTGTCGGCGGGGATGCGGGCGGATCTGCGGGTCTGGGACGCGTTTTTGGCTGGTTTTGACGGGTCCTCCGTCCTGCAGCTGCCTGAGCTATCGAACCGCGACCTGCAGTTGTTCACCGATGCGGCCGGTGGTTCTGGTTTTGGGGCGTTTTGTCACGGTTCCTGGTGTGCAGAGCCCTGGCCGGCGGATTGGGTAGGCTCCGGCTTGACCCGGAATATCACCTTCTTGGAGCTTTTCCCCATTGTCGTGGCTCTTCGGGTGTGGCCGGACCGGTTGCGGGACCGGCGGGTAGTCTTTTGGTGCGATAATGCGGCAGTGGTCGAGGTCATAAACCGTCAAGCTCCCCGGTGTCCCAGGGTGGCTTCCTTGATGAGAGTGTTTGTGTTGGCTTGCTTGCGCCTGAACGTCACCGCTAGAGCCCGGCACGTGCCTGGTTCTCAGAACACTATTGCTGATGCTTTATCCCGTTTTCAGTGGGCGCAGTTCCGGCAGCTGGCTCCTCAGGCGGACGAGCTGCCTGCGCGGGTTCCGGAGCATCTCTGGAGAGTTGGGACCCTGACCTGATGGTTCTTCTTGCAGCATCGGTGGCTCGTAGTACCTGGGCGTCGTACCGACGGGGCTACTCTCAGGTGAGTGCTTTTCTGGGCGCGCACGGTTGGTCTGGTGGGGTGGTGTCGGATGGCCTGGTCGGCCGTTTTGTGTTGTGGGCGAAGCAGGAGGGCTGGGCCCGGTCGGCTGTGGCTGGAGCGTTGGCGGGCTTTTCTTTCTTTTGTAAGCCGCTGGTTGGGGAAACCCGCGTGTCTCCTTCTTAGTCGGACGCCTGCTTGCTGGCTGGGCTCGCGTTCAGCCAGGGGTACGGGATTGGCGGCTCCCGATATCTCATGAGCTTTTATTGCAGGTTTGTGCGGTTTTACCGCAGGTGGCGGCCTCTGGTTTCGAGGCGGTACTGTTTCATGCGCTGTTTACTACGGCCTTTTTCGGCGCCTTTCGGGTATCCGAGCTCGTCCCTCGGTCTGCTAGAGGTGGGGCTTTTGGCGGGCTCGACTTCGGGCATGTCCGTGTGGATCCGGCGCGCGTGCAGATTTTCTTATCACGGTCCAAGACAGACCAGTCCGGAAAAGGCGGGTGGGTCCTGCTCCGTGCTATCCCCCCCTTGTTGTCTTGTCCCGTGCGGGCTTTGGGTGCGTACGTCCAGCAGCGACCGGGGGCGCGGGGCCAATTTTTTCATTCACGCGGACGGCGAACCAGTGACTCAATTCCAGTTCACGGCGGTGCTACGCTTAGTTTTGCGTGTCTTGGGTTGTCTTGAACGGAGCTACGCTTCGCACTCATTCCGGATTGGGGTGGCGACTAGCGCGGCAGCCGCGGGGCTGGACACGCGGGTCATTCAGCGCATTGGCAGATGGAGGTCGGGGGCTTATGCTGGTTATGTTCGCCCACCGGCCTCCGGGGGTGACGCCTAGTGCCTTGGGAGCTCTGCCCAAGGGGGGCGGTGCGGAGGGGTGGGGCCTGGGGGTACTAATCATTTTCTCCCTGTTGCAGAATAGCTTGCTGGTGGCGGTCCGCTCTTTTCTGCTTTCAGGTGGTGTGTCCGGTGGTGACTGGTGGATCATCGGGCACTCCTTTGTCTACTGGGCGGAGCGTCGAGCGGCGGTTCGGCCGTTGGGGGTTCACCTTGGTCTTGCTGCGGCTGGAGTGCGCTTGTGCTGGATGGGCCATCGCGGCCTGCACTGGGGACAACTCCTAGACCACGTCCATACGGAACTCGGACGGCGGCAGCGGCCAGTCGGGCTGCTGCTCCACCTGGCGGGCAATGACGTTGCTGGCTAGGCTTGCCTGCAACTTATCATGACTGTTTTGAATGACATTGCCCGGCTGCGGGAGGTCATCCCTGGGGTGGCCATCATATGGTCGGACATTATTCCTCGCCCTGCCTGCTGGACCCAACGGCGTTGGTCGAGGGGTTTGTGCAAACTCAACCGTCAGATTGGGCGGTGGGTACAGCAGACAGGCGGGTTTCATGTTCGGCACCCGTGGGCTGATGTCGCCTGTGCCGGTCTGTACCGGCTCGATGGGGTTCACCTGGCCCCGGTGGGGCAGGACCTGCTTCTCAATGATTGGCAGGAGGCATTGGAGTCTTGGTGCTGGTCGCAGCTTTCTTTGGTGGGGGCGGCTCTAGGATAGCGTGCTACCTAGTGCCGGTGGCGGGGTAGCGAGCTGGTGCTCGTTGACCCGGTGCCTCAGGGCAGCCGTATGCCGCTTTCAGGTGAGCGGCACGGCTCGACAGGTTGGGGGAGATGTCCCGGCTGGGGTCTCTACCCGGAAATAGGCGACCCCCTCAGCCGGCCTTTGCTATAACGGCTAGGCGGGCGCGGGGGGGTCACGGGGGGGGTGGTTTGGATGGTGCTCCACTTTGCTACTAACGGCTGGTGGGGGGCACCATCCGGATGAAGGGTGGTGGGGGGGTTATTCGGTTATTCAGTTACTGTTTGTTGGATTACAGAATTGGCCCATGTTGGGCCGGTATTTTTACCATCAATAAAGCTGCGACCAAGCAATGTTTGAACCAAACCCTTGATGTCTGTGCGCTTTGTTATAAGGTGGGGGGGGGGGTGGTGGAAGGAGTGTGAAATGGGGGAGGGGGGGGAGGGGGATGGGCCCAAGCCAGGTTGGGCATCCGGATACCTCGGTTATGGCTTTATTGGCTCTGCAGGAACACACACCAGGCGGAGGCTAAATAGGTCACAGGTGCTAACTTTTAATAGGAAAATCCCCTACGCGTTTTGGCTGGAAGCCTTCATCGGGGGGTACACATCTAAAAATAACAGTACAATCCATTAATAACATAACTGAAAACTTAAAAAGTATATGAAACAGGTATATACATAAAAAACAGATATATATAAGAAATTAGTTAAAAAATAGCGAAAACCAAAATGTTTCATCAAACAATGAACAACAATGTATAGAAACATGAATACATGGATATATATAAATATAAAAAAATATAATAAATAAACATAACTATGTGAATAAAACCGAAGCAGCCAAATGAATAATTAAAACTGTTACTATGGAGTGAACTACAGAGAGGATACTCATATAATGCACCTTATGTGAATGAAGGTCTTGAAAAAGACCTCTTTCAAAGTGATAGCTCAAGGCTAAAAGATAAAGATAATAAAATTATATAAGCACATCATGTAAATCATGAAAGAACACACAGAGCCAGAATGAAGAGGGAACAGGAATCAAAAAGTCAGATTGAAACGTCATGTATGGAGCCAGGCCATTAAAATCAATTCGGAACTAAGAGCAAGTGCGATTGCTAAGGTGTCATAAAATGTTGTTGATACATTACCCAGTCAAACTTCGAAAGCGGGCTTACAGCATGAAGTATCATTCGTCTTGAAAGGAAACTGAATGTGAGCGTCTTGGACTATAACCTTCATTTCGCGCCAAAAGACGTGATTGACAGATGGACGCGCATGTGCATAAGAGGAGAAAGGCACAAATAAGAGCAGAAATCACATTGAAGAGATGACTTCAAAATGAAAACATTTTAAAAACGTTAAAACCATGTATATTTAAAAAGCTGTACTTGATGAAGCTAATCTTTATATTTAAAATGGTTATAAAAATAAAAGGCTAATAATGCCGTGAATGGCAAACAGGACCGGCGTTGTGAAGTGAGGTTTCGCACATGTGCTAGAGTCAGGGCTATTAAACATGCGTCATTTCAAACACTAGTCATAATCAGCCATAAAAGCACATAAGCAAAAAACGTGTTAAAGAAATGTGGCACTTAGAAAATGCAGTACTGAGCGATCGAAGGACTAAATAATGAACCAAGGAAATGTGCGGGATAACAGTGATTAAAAACACACCGCTCTTTATAACATGGACTCTAGAAATAAAATGCCATATGATTGTTAAAATCATAAATAAATAAAGGCTATCTGTTAAATGTAAAATGGGGAATAAATAAATAAATAATGGTGATAATAAAAATGTGTACAGTATCGTTTTAAAATTGTATCATTTCAAAATGTGAATAGTATTGTTTTGAAAAAACATAATGATGCATGTTCAGTCAGAACAAGATTAAAAGGATGGAGTATGTATATCTTGCCAAACAAATGTTTTAAGGAGTGTATATCCTTGAAGACTCAAAATTGTTTTTCTGTGTCTAATGGAGATACCTACATCTCAGGTATCAACCAGGATGGCTGTCCATTCAGAGACAAAGCTCTTTTAACTCTTCACTCATGTTTGCAGGAGAGGTATACCCTCCACCATGTGATAAGTTGCTTCTGAAGGAAAAAATTGTAAAGAATTGTGGTACAAAATACAGGGTAAAAAGAGGAAGTGTTACCAAAAAGTGATAAAACTAGAACCATAAAGGTAATAAAAATAAAAATAAATCTAAAAACATAAATTAAAAACATGAACACAAAGGGGGAGCACTAGTGGATTCTAAGAACAGGATTAAAAGAAAACAGGATTTAAAGAAAAACAGACAAATCAACTTCTTGATTCAACCCAGAAGGCACAAGGATATTAAGTTCATAAACGAATCGTTGTTCCAACTTTAACAAAATTCTATCCAAATCTCCACCTCGCCAATGTGGCTCAACAACCTTGATGACCAAAAATTGTATGTCAGAAATCAGATGTTTTTTTTCAATCCAGTGGGCGACCAAGGGTTTTTCTTGTACTTGTCTTTGTACACAACTTTTGTGTTCAATTATACGGGTTTTCACTGGTCTCTTAGTTTTCCCAACATATAACATCTCACAAGGACAACGAATAATATATATTACATTAGACATATTGCAATTGGAGAACTGTTTAAGAAAATCTTAGAATCACCGTGTTGAAAGCAATCTTTTGTAACCAGCACATGAGAGCACGCGGAGCTTCTCCCACATTTGAAATGTCCCTTAACTCTAGGAATTATCCTAGGTATGGATAGGGCAGAGGGTACCAAAATATTGGCTAGATTTCGATTTTGTTTGAAGGCAATTGTTAATTGTTTTGAAGCAAAGGTTGGTGATGAGGAGAGTAGGTGCCACTCCTGTTTCAAAATTTTTACAATATTTGATGATAAATTGAAGAACATGAGGGCACACACTAATTTATCTGAGGCAACATGTGCTTTTGTAGTCAATAGGGAATCCCTATTAGTGTCTTTTGCTCTATCATAGGCCTGTTGAACACACTCCACTGGGTAACCATGTTGTAAAAATCTTTTCTTCATATCCTTGGCATGAAGTTCAAAATATTGTGGAATGGTACACAACCGACATATTTGGAGAAATTGGCTGACAGGTAAATTCCTCTTTAGAGGCCTAATATGGAAACTATCAAATTTAAGAAGAGTATTTCTATCAGTAGGTTTCCGGAAGAGATCAGTAATGAAGCCACTGCTGGTCTTCTTTATAAGAATATCCAGATATGAAATCTTGCAGGTGCTATATGAACCCTCAAACTGTAAATTCTCATCAAGACTATTTAACCATTCAAAATATTCAAAAAGAGATGTTTCTGTACCATCCCAAATAATCAGGATGTCATCTATATAACGCTTCCAAAGTTTTAATTGAAGATTAAATGGGTGATGTTTCAAGAATTGTTCTTCAAACTTGGTGACGTACAAATTGGCCACATCAGGAGCCATTGATGAGCCCAAGGCTACCCCCTTAACCTGCTTATAAAAAATGCTTCTGAAACAGAAAAAAATGTCCATCATGGTGAGGCTAGCCATTTGAGTGAGAAAGAACGAGGGAACACGTACAGGTCACTCTCTCTGAAAATAGAACATATTCAATAACATCTAATGTGGCTTTCTGTGGGATATTGGTGTAAAGAGATGCTATATCTAAGGTAGCTAATATAAGATGCTCTTGGTAACCGTGAATTGAGATATTAATAATGTGTGTGGAATCTCGGACGTCAGAACCTGTTTTTTCCACAATGGGTCTTAAAAATATATCTAAAAACTTAGAAAAAGGTTCTAAAAGAGAACCGATTGCAGAAACTATCAGATGTCCCAGGGGATTGACTATAGACTTGTGAATTTTTGGTATTGTGTATATTGTAGGCGTGACTGGCTGTTTCACTGTAAGAAAATCAACCTCTTTCCGAGTGAGATATCCTGCTTGTTCCCCAATATAGATCAGGGTGTCTGCTCTTTGTTTTAAGCAAGGAGTTGGGTCATCGTAGATCTTGATATAAAAACTGGTATCATTCAATTGTCGTAGAACTTCCTTAATATAGGGACCTCTGTCCTGAATCACTAGTGCTCCACCTTTGTCAGCCGGTTTTATAATGATAGCATGCTATCCTTCAAAGTATTGAGTGCACTCCTTTGTTGGGTAGATAAATTATTAAAAGTACGATGGTGTGGGGGCGGAGCCCGATGTCCAGCGGGATGGTCGCATAACGCTGAGGCTCCCGAGAGGCCTACTCAGAATCCTGAATTAACACCGGACAAACTTGAATTTCTGCTCTGATCTTGCCGGGGCATATTGGTGAGATGGCAGGGACCAAACCTACGCGTCTGGAATTTGGATCTCCAGCGGCTTCTCACGGTAAACGCTCCAAAACTGAACCCCCGTCCCCGCAGAAGGGGCCGGCTTTCCGCGAGGGCCCCGAAATGCAGCAGGAAATCCTCGCAGAAATTAGAGGGGTTAAGGACCTCGTGCAGTCAAACGGTGAAGCACTTCGAGCGCTGAGGGAAGATCTTGGTGTATTGCAAGGCAGGCTAGAGGGGCTCTCTTCGCGTCAGGACAAAATGGAGAGTATATTAGACTCCCATGCAGTCCGGCTGTCCAAACTCGACAAAGTTGAACGTCAGGTGCGGGCCTTGCAGAAAGAAAGAAGTGGAAGATGGCAATAATAGAGCGCGCCGCAACAACCTACGACTCGTGGGCATACCGGAGGGAGCGGAATTGGGAGATATGAAGGAATTTTTAAGTAAAATCCTCCCTTCCCTGCTCCAAATCACCTTTACCAAAGAATTGGAGATTGATCGCGCTCATCGTGTTCCCACAAACATAACGCTCAACAGGAAGACCCCGCGGCCTATCATCTTTCGACTTTTGAGATATCAACATGTGGAACAAATTCTCAGTGCCTCCTGAGCAAAAGGCCATATGGAGTATGAGAGCCACAAGGTCTCCTTCTATCCTGACTTGGCTAAACCCACGGTCGACCGCCGAAAGCGCTTTCTGGAATTTCGGCCGAGGCTTCAACAACTACAAGCACGCTATGGCCTGATGTACCCGGCCAAGCTCCGAGTCACGCTTCACAATCAGACAAGAACATTTGAGGACCCTGCTCTACTAGCGGAGTTCTTGGACTCTAAAGAAGCCGACTTGATGCGCTGACTTCCAGCATATTTCTGCCAGTACTCTCACATCCGCTGTACCTGCCATATTGGATTTACCGCAGCGCAGTGAAGAGTCTGTCGAGGGCGGTTTGTTGCCTTATTTTGAAGATATATGGGACCTGACTCCATCTACCCATAGCAGCCTCGACGAGTATCAGAGACAGTGTTTCTTATGGACTCTGGTGTTTCTTTTCTTTTATTATGTCAATATCTTCCTCTCTAGGGCCTCCTCCCGCAGACATCTGGTCGCCATATTCATTGGGGGTTTTGCTTCTTCTCTAAGTTACTTTGGTACATACTTTTCAGTATGGGTGTATTGGCTAGCATACTTGGTGTTTATGTCATTATTGTACAGATTCTGATTATGTTGTAAGTTTTCAAGAGCTCTTACCTAAAATGTCTATTATTGATTGATGGCACCATGTCAGACTTTCTCATTGAACGTACAAGGAATCAATAATCCGATAAACGGAGGAAACTCCTAAGCTTTCTAAGTCATGAAGCTGCGGACCTGATTTTCCTCCAAGAAACACATCTTAATTCGAAGGAAACTTTCAACCTCAATATTAACTCTTACATGGTGGCCACCTATTCCCCAGCCGTTTCTGGGAAATGTGGGGTTGCCATATTGGATAGGAAATCTCGGTATGCTACTATTGTTGCGACCTGCTTAGATACAGTGGGTAGATGGCCCAGAGTTTACTTTAAGATAGGTAACTTTTAAGTTACATGTATATGCCTTCATGCTCCTAATGTGGATGACCCTGCCCTTTTGCTATTCTTGCTCAGGTTACGCAGGCCTCTGCTAATACTTCCTTGATATTGGGGGGGATTTCAATTCAGTTCTGGATCCCCTGATAGACAAATAGCCGCCTAGGACAAGTGGTCCCCCAAGAGTCACATCACGCTTACCTCAGTGATCAAAGATATTGTTCTAGTCGATCCATGGAGGTTACTACACCCCAATGAGCTTGACTTTACCTTCTTCTCTTCCCCTTACAAATCCCAGTTTCGCATAGACTCCTTTCTAATCTCAATACTGTTAGTTCCTCAGGTGGACGCTGTAAAGATTCACTCTCAGCATATTTCAATTCATGCTGCTGTTTCTTTTCAATACCACACTACTGCACTTCAAGGGAATCCGGGGGCCTGGTTCTCTGATAGAGCCCTATCAATTCAGCCAGAGTTCCGGTTAGAAATTCGAGCAGCCACACATGATTACTTCCAGGCCCTGGTACTCCAGGGGGATCTGGACACCTCAACAGCTCTTCCCTGCAGCTCGTTGGAAAATCTTTCCTGATTTATATAGGGAATTTGCGCTACTAGCGCAACATTACTCTCAATCGATGTAGCTTCCATGCTGCCTCAAAAGTGTTCCAATCATGCCGCCTTCTATCTTTATTAAGATGGGCTAATAGAACTATTTCACTCTATTAGTTGTACACATGGGATAGCCTCTAACCTTTACAAACTATTATGTCAGGGTACAGATACTGCCACTTGTAGAGTTCAACAAGCCTGGGATCGCTAACTGTAAATCACTTTAATCCCTGTGCGTTGGAGCGTTTCCTGGAGCAAATTAGTGCGGGTCTCCCGCTTTGCCTCAGTTACCCTAACTTAACTCTCGTCTTTTGCACATAGCTGTTCTTATATTCCAGGAAAATAACCAAATGAACACAACTGCTAGGGACCAGTGTAGGTCTTGCCATACTGATGTGGGAACCCTTACTCATGCTCATTATGAATGTTCTTAATTACAGGTTTATGGGGGCGGGTCTGGGGTCGTATTTCACTTATCTTACACCTTCACGAGCCTCTTTCTTGGAAGACTGTGGGACTCCGCTTAGTGGCGGAGGTCCCCTCTCTTCCTAAGAGGGTTGCTCTTTCCTGATGTCATGCTGGGTATAGCCATATGTTTAATCCCGAGGACTTGGAAGGATAGCTCTCGATTTACCGTCAATGAATAGTGAACCTTGTCTGCTTATAAAGCATATATGAGCAGATATTTCGGAGAGCTATTATCCATGCCCAATTCATTATCGCTTGTCTAAATGGCAGATACTCAATGATCATGTATAATCTGTTTATTGCTTGCCATGTCTGTTTAATGTACATTCATCATGTTTCAGATCGCCGTTAGGTTTTGTAACTCAATAATGTCAGTATACGCCCGCTTTGAGAATGATTCAGTTTTCTAGAGAAGAAGCAGGGGGGAGGGGGGTGGCAGGGGTTTACTTTGGTGTATGTATCACATTCCATGTATGTATTGTCTTTTAGTTGTATGTCTTCCTTCCTTTGTTGTTGTAAAATGAAAATAAAGCATTTAAAAAAAAAAAAAGTACGATGGTGTGATGAATAAAGTTCTTGGACTCTGGTAAGAACTATTTTCTCATAGGCACTTATTAAAACATCATAGTTCCCAGGGGGGGATCCACGAGGAAGGTTTTTATTACTACTGATGTATCTGTAGATAATGCATCCTGTTTATGAAAGAAGTCAATGACTTTAAGCTTCCTAAAAAACTTTAAAAGTTCTACATGTGTATTAAAACATTGCTGGGTTGATAAATATGGAGGTGTTGCCTACTGGTTAGTGCAAAGCCTCTATAAACAGGGGACAAGGGTTTGATTTCCACTTGTTTATTTTGCACCTGTGTGCTACTCAGGTCATTTCCCTGCCTGTAACAGTCCTGGTTCTGTTGTGACTTGCAGGTGCTCATCCTTCTATGTTTGTATGTGTTCTGGCCACACTTTGGGTCAGCAAGCAAGCTATTCCTCATCATGGACTTCTGAGAGCATGACTTTATTGGCTCTGCTGCAGCCCATTATAGGGGGTCAGACATGTTCACCCTGCAAATGTCAGGCCCCTACTTGGAGGCGTGGCATGATGGTCAAGGCAATGGCTTGGGTGCCAAGATACCACGGTTTGAGGTCTACTACTACTCCTTATGTGACATTTCAGAATGGATTACCAACGTATTTTATATCTGCCACAACCTTCATGGACTGACAACACGTCCTTGTGACCTTGAGCAGTTCACTTAACCCACCAATGGCTCAGCTGACTGCAGGTCCGTACAGTCCCTGTTTATCATCAGACATTACAAATTGACGCCAAGATGTACCACAATGTGACTGCACTGCAACAGCGGTATACGACTAGGTAGTTACTTGCATTCAGCTATAACCTACTTGGGCAACATGAGTCATGTATGACATCATGACGTGACTATACATCTTGGGTTCCATTACATCTCTGCAGTACATGCAGACACCTCCTACCCCCCCCCCCCCCCTGGATTGCCACCTGCAGGTATCTTCTCATGTGTGTACATGGCCCAGTTTGGATGACGCCTGTGCAGTTGTTATCTGCACATTTGTCTGAGGTGTTGTATGGTGGCTGTGTGGTTGGGACAGGTGTGAGTCCCACATGTCTGGTATCAGGCCTTCCAAGTGGCACTGGAACACATTTTCACACACAGTACAAATACGTTGGGGATGGCACCTATGGCACATCAGTGCTGCCAGCCCATACCACCCTCTCCTCAGCTACCATCCTTCTTTCAGCCCATCCATCCACCTCTGTTGGCTGTGTGCAGTCATGCCTTCTTGTGCAGGCTGCTACACCATGGCCTACAATGGTACTCTTTTCCGCATTTTGACTCTTCACACACGCCTCTTCTGTGCCTGATCAGCATGTCACCATTCCTACTCTGTCCTCAAGTCACTGTACATTTCCTGCCACTTCTGACTCCACTGGGTGACACATCTTTCCCATCCTATGCCAAACACTGATATTGTGACATTTTTCATTGGCACCCCCCTGTGCATCTGTACATCTGCCTTTCACATACCCATCCCATTTACTGGCTGCCACGTAGGGTGCCCATGGATCTGACAGGTCCATCAGCACCCACCAGTCCTTCAATCCATCACCTTTAAATTGACTTTCTTTGCTGCTCTTTTATCCAGTGTTACGGTTATACCCATTTTCGGACGTTAAGGTACATTCTTGACAGCTTAACATCCGATGACCCATTAATGCAAGTTAAATGGCCCATAGCACCCTTAACGCAGGAACACCTCCTACAGTACATGCCCAGAGCCCTTTTCTCATGTAACACCCCTTATCGCTGCTATTAACGCTTGCTACACCTGCTCATTGTATGCCCTTTAGTAAACATACTCTGAAGAGTACCAACAAATAGCATAGAAACAAGGTTCCATCTGTGTGATTTTTCCCTACTCATATTTTTATTTTTATTTATTTATTTAACATGTTTTCTATACCGCCTTTTCTTGGAATCAAAGTGGTTTACATTACAACTTCAAACAGAACAATTACAGAGAGCTCATTTAGAAAACGTGGGTAAGGGTGACATTTGAGAAATGCTCAGGAGCATAACTTATTTGCAACTAATGTATTTGGGTACAGTTTTGTTTAGGTGTGGTTCATGAGGGTGTGTACTGGGTGTCCTCTTTGAAATTTTCAGAGAACAGGAAAGTTTTTAATTGTTTCCTAAAGTCCTTAATGTCCTTGGTTGTCCTTATCTTCTCTGGTATGGAGTTCCAGATGGTGGGTGCTGCTAGTGGGAGAGCCCTCTTCGATGTAGTCTTGTTGGCTTTAGTGTATAAGCTGGGAGTTGGTATTGTTTCTCTGGTGCTTTGTCTTTTGGGTCTATTGTTTGGTTTTGAGCTTAGGAGCTCCTGTAGAATTCCGGCTGACATTTTGTTTCTGATCTTGAAGATGGCTAATGCTATTTTGTATTTGGCTCGTGAGGTAATTGGTAGCCAGTGTAGCTGAAATAGAATGGGTCTTATGTGTTCATGTTTGGTTGATCCTGTTATGAGAGTTGCAGCAGTATTCTGGACCAGTTGAGGTGGTCTTGTGGTTTGAGCTGGAAGTCCTTGGAAGAGGGAGTTACAGTAGTCTAGAATGGGGGTAATAATGGCTTGACAAACAGTACCGAAGGTTTCCTGACTGAGTAGGGGTTTTAATCTACAGATGATGGCCAATTTGTAGAATGCACTCCTGGTGGTTCTGCTGATGTGTGCTTGTAAATTTAGGGATCGGTCAAGACTCACACTTAGGTATTGGACTTCTTCTTTTACTGGGATTGGTGTATCTTGAAGGATGATGGAAGTTGGGGGTGTAAATGAGGTGTTACATGAAATGAATAGTGCTTCAGATTTTCTGAAGTTGACAAGTAGGCCAGTTGTACATTTCATGCAGGCAGTTTGTGATTGCTGTAGTTGAGGAGGATTGGTGTGCAGACCATAATGTCATCTGCGTAGATGACATAGTAAATCTTGTGCTTTTTGAAGATATTGCAAACTGGCTGTATGTATATGTTCAAACCGCTTCTGATCGCTGGAAGGAGCGGTATATAAGTCCTTACTAAATAAATAAATAAATAAATAAAATGTTGAACAGGAGAGCAGACAGGGAGGATCCTTGTGGGACTCCCTGTATAGTGTTGATTGGAGTGGAGGTGATTTATTTATTTATTTATTTTATTTATTTAACTGCATTTATATACCGCTTTTCACCGGGTCAAAGCGGTATATAAATGACTTTGATCATTTGTTGTCTGTGACAGAGATAGGACTGAAGCCAGTTGAGGGTGGTGTTAAGTAGTCCAATATTGGCTAGATGATTTAGAAGGATGCTATGTGAGATGGTGTCAAATGCTGAGGATATATCGATGAAAACACGAATCCAGTTTTTATACTGTCAATTCCTCTGAATAGTGTGTCAAATAAGTGAGTGAGGAGAGTCTTGACGCTGCAGTTGGGGCAGAAGCCATGTTGGTATGGATCCAGTGGAGCATGTACTTGTCTCTGAATTTATTTTTCAATTATCTTATATAGGAAGGGAAGTCTGGAGATTTGACAGTAGGATGCAGGGTCTGAGCTGTCTGTTGTGTTTTTTTGAATGGGGCAGATGGTTGCTTGCTTGAGGGCATGTGGCATATAGCCTAGTGATAGAGATTTGCTTACTATGTTGTGGATGTAGCTGATAACCTCTTCTTTGACTGATTTGATCCACTCTACTGGGCAGGGGTCAGATGGAGCCGTGCTGATGTTTAGGGCAGATATAGTACAGAGAGTTGTTTGAAAGAGGGGATGTGGAATTCACACCATTTGTGTGTAACATTGAGTTCTGCATTTGTGGTACTGGGGATGTTAAGGGGTGATGCTGTCTGGGCTGGCTTATTCTTGTTGATGAGGTAGTCTGCAAAGATTTGAGGTTGGATCAAGTTTTCTTCTTTGTTTGATGGGTCCTTTGTGAGCGTGCGGATGATTTCAAATAGATCTCTGGGTTTGTTGAGGGATTTTAAAATAAGGTTAGTGTGATATTCTTGTTTATGTTTATTGACTAGGTTGTTGTATACATTTTACATTGTTTGGTATTGAGTTAAGTTGGGTTGTGAATGATTGTGTCTCCATTTTCATTCCATCTGACAGAGCTTTCTCTTTGTTTCTCGTGTTGATGCAGAATACCATGGGGCTGATTTGGGTCTCTCCTCTTTGTACCGTGGGTTTGGGTGGTTTGGGGTCTTCGTTGCCTCACTGATGGTGGTGTTCCAAGATTTGATGGCTTTATCCAGGTCTGAGAAGTTCGTGGAGAGGTTGGGGAGAGTAAATTTAGGAACTGGTCCTTGTTGAGTCCTTTAAATCTTCTCCCTGGATGAGGTGTGGTTTGTGGTTTTTCGAGTGGGGGGAGATGGATCTTGAAGTGTATTGCATGGTGGTCTGACCAAGGTATTGGTGTGACTTGAGGGTCCGTTATGCTGCCTTGTGAGAGGAGGTTCTTTGGGACGAAGATGAGATCAGGGGTAGAGCCGGAATGGTGCAAGGCCTTTGAGAATTTGGCAGAATTGGAGGGAATCCATTGCGTTGTGGAAGGCTGCTTCTTCTTTGGTGGAAGCGGATGTTAGGTTTAAGTCTCTTAATAGTATGAGTGGTTTGTGGGGGGAGTTGGCCGAACTTACAGCTTTGATTATGTTGGATGTTTCTTCAATGGTAGGGTTTGGGACCTAGGCAGGTGAGGCAGATGGTTAGGTGTTTGTTTTCTAGTGTAATTAAGTCACAGTGTTTGGAGCTCATGGATCTGGAGGCTTTGAGTTGGAGGTCCATTCTTGTGAGAATTAGGCCCCCACCACCTTTTTTATGGGTGCATGGGCAGTTAGGTAGGTTTGCAGTCTCTCACTTGGTTTGCAGTTTGTCGTGCTGTGAGGGCTTGCGTGCATCAGTGATGCTGAGAGCTAAACTATCGGTAGTTTAACTACTGGCAGGGTCTCCCAAGATGGACAGGTCTCAGCTGAGGTGCCAGACCAAGACAAACCACCCATCTGGGCAGCAGCAGAATGGGACAGTGTTGACGGCGGAGGATCACATTTTTGTGACAACGGCAACAACACCAAACTTAAACTGCGCGGAAGAAAGGCCCGGCAATCTACTTCTGTATCTTGCCATGAAAACCCAATGGATAGTTACAACAAAACAAATTGTGCTATGGTGCTGGAAGATGAGACCCCCAGGTCAGAAGGCACTCAACTAGCTATTGGGGAAGAGCTGAAGACTTTTCAGAGTAAAAGCCAGCATTTATGATGTGGTTGGATCAAAGCCCCTTGGGAAGTCTGACTGCTGATGTAGCTGCGCATGAAATGAGAGTCAGAAGCTGTAAAGATGTCTTACACATTGGAACATGGAACGTACGAAGCATGAACCAAGGGAAGTTGGAGGTGGTCAAGAATGAAATGGAATGTGTACAACTTGATCTATTGGGTGTCAGCGAACTGAAATGGACTGGCATGGGGCACTTTGCATCAGATGATCACATGGTCTACTATGCTGGAAATGAAAGACAAAGAAGAAATGGTGTTGCATTTATAATAAAGAAGAAACTTGCAAGAACTGTAATGAAATACAATGCAGTCAGCGAACGCTTAATCTCTATTTGTCTACGAGGATTGCCTATCAACACAACTATAATTCAAGTATATGCCTCAACAACAGCTGCAGAAGAGAATGAAATTGAAGAGTTCTATGAACAAGTACAAGCTGAAATTGACAGAACATGCAAACAGGATATTCTGATAGTCATGGGTGACTGGAACGCAAAAGTTGGCAACAAAGAAGAAGGCAGAGTAGTTGGAAAATATGGACTTGGCAACAGAAATGAAGCTGGAGAAAGACTGATAGAATTCTGCAAGACCAATGATCTATTCATCTCAAACACCTTCTTCCAGCAACACAAGCGGCGACTGTACACATGGACTTCACCGAATGGATTATATAAAAATCAAATTGACTACATATGTGGAAGTCAACGATGGAAAAGCTCTGTAACATCAACAAAGACAAAACCTGGAGCTGACTGTGGTACAGATCATCAACTACTAGTATGCAAACTCAAGCTAAAGTTGAAAAAGAGCAAACCACTCATGAATGCAGCAAAATATGACCTTGAGAATATACCACTGGAATTTAAAGACTGCCTGCAAAATCGATTTGCTGCTTTAGATACAAATGACAGAGCTCCGGAAGAGTTATGGAATGACATCAAGAAGGTTGTGTTGGAAGAAAGCGAGAAGTCTACAAAAGGTGAAAAAAGCAAAAACGGCCAAAATGGATGACGGAAGAAACTCTGAAAATTGCCCAGAAACGCAGAGAAGCTAAAGCCAGAGGAGAAAGAAAGACAATCGCAGAACTCAACAGAGATTTCCAATGTGCAGCAAGACAGGACAAGGAAAAGTACTACAATGACACTTGCAAGGAAATAGAAGCAGAAACTATTAGAGGAAGAACAAGATCGGCTTTCCTAAAGCTACGAGAGTTAAAGAAAAAGTTCCAGCCTCGAATTGGAATGTTACAAGATGCTCAAGGTTCTATGTTGAATGATGCTGAGAAGATCAAGAAAAGGTGGAAGGAATATATAGAGTTTTTATATGATAAAGATCAAGTGGACCAACAGCCGTTTCAACCTGTACCTTATGATCGGGAACCATTGGTGATGAAAGAAGAAGTTGAAGCAGCATTGAAAGCCTTATCAAAGAACAAAGCACCAGGCATTGATAGCATTCCCATAGAAGTATTGCAGCAATCTGATGCAGCTGTTACCGTACTCACAAGGCTCTGCCAAGAAATATGGAAGACAACATCATGGCCAACTGACTGGAAAAGGTCTGTGTTTATACCAATACTAAAGAAAGGTGATCCAACTGACTGTGGAAATTATCGCACAATCGCTCTGATCCCACATGCCAGCAAGATTCTTCTGAAGATTATTCAAAAGAGACTGCAACCATACCTGGAACAAGAACTACCTGAAGTGCAAGCAGGGTTCAGGAAAGGGCGAGGAACGAGAGACATCATTGCGGATGTGAGATGGATCCTTGAAAAGACTAAAGAATACCAAAAGGATATCTATTTGTGCTTTATCGACTATAGCAAGGCTTTTGACTGTGTAAACCATGAGAAACTCTGGGCCACATTAAGAAGCATGGGTATACCAGAACACCTGATCGTTCTCTTGCACAATCTGTACATTGATCAAGAAGCAACAGTTCGAACGGAACAAGGAGAAACAGAATGGTTTAAAATAAGCAAAGGTGTAAGACAAGGCTGCATACTTTCCCCCTACCTGTTTAATTTATATGCAGAACAAATCATCAGAGAAGCAGGATTGTATGAAGACAACAGAGGTGTGAAGATTGGTGGAAGACTCATCAACAACCTTCGCTATGCTGATGATACCACATTACTGGCTGAAAGTGAAGATGATCTGAAACATTTGCTTCTCATAATCAAAGAACATAGTCTCAAAATGGGCCTGCACCTTAATGTAAAGAAGACAAAGATCATGACAACTGGCATAATCAACAGGTTCATCGTTGAAGGAGAAGAAATTGAAATTGTGAACAACTTTAACCTACTTGGATCAACTATCAATAAAGAAGCAACAAGCAGTCAAGGAATCAGACGACGCATTGCTCTTGGCAGAATGGCTATGAAAGACCTAGATAAGATTCTCAAGAGCAGAGATGTCTCTCTCCATACAAAGATTCGACTTGTTCAAGCCATGGTATTTTCAATAACATCATATGAATGTGAAAGCTGGACAGTGAAAAAGATAGACAGGAAGAAAATTGATGCCTTTGAATTATGGTGCTGGCGGCGAATACTGTGTATACCATGGACTGCCCGAAGAACAAACCAGTCGGTACTAGAGGAGATCAAACCTAAGCTTTCTTTAGAAGCTCAGATGACAAGACTTTGACTTTCATACTTTGGACACATCATGCGAAGAGAGAGATCATTAGAGAAAGACATTATGCTTGGCAAGATAGAAGGTCAACGCAAAAGAGGAAGGCCAGCAATGAGATAGATCGATACAATAACAGCAGCCACGGGTACCAGTCTGTCAACAATGAGCCGCCTGACTGAAGACCGAACACAATTTAGGATAGCTATCCAGAGGGTCGCCATGAGTCGACTCCGACTCGACGGCACTTAACAACAGGTTTGCAGTGTGATTTGGTTCAGAATAACCTGGTCCGTGCTTTTTAGCCAGGATTTGGTGATGCAAAGTATGAAACAGTAGTGGTATTGCATGTGGTCTATGATGGTATTATATTTGTTTCTGATGGATCTGGCGTTTATTAGCCCAGTGTTTATGGGTATACCTGGTATGGGTGGGGTTTGGTGGCTGGTATTGTAAGTGGTTGTTTGTATTCTTATTAACCTGTGGGTTCTCCTGTTGGTATACTTGTAGGTGTTCTGCCATAGTTGTGTGTAGCAGGGCATGTGTAGTAGAGGTAAGTGTAGGACTGCAGTGTGTAGGTTTGTAGTATAGGTGGCTGTTGAAGGGCAGCTGAATAGGATCAGAATAAGAAGGAAGGCCTATACTTGCAGAGGTTCCCAACTTCAGTCCTGGAGGGCCAAACACCATTCAGGTTTTCAGCCTAATGAATATGCATGAGATACATTTGAATACAATGGGGCAGTGCATGCAAATGCATTTCATGCATATTTATTAGGGATAGCCTGAAAACCTGGTGTTTGGCCCTCCAGGACTGGAGTTGGGAATCTCTGGACTATAGTATTTGGGTAGCTGGCATGATTTATGTGGTTTACTAACAGAACTTTGCTTTGTGGTGTGATCCCTGAGGGGTGGTTGTGGAGTTCCTAGGGTGGTGGGAACAAAGGTTGTTCTGTGGTACTTACAGTTGGAGATTTTTCTTGAGGGAGATGTGAGTCATTGGGTACTGTGTTGTTTATGAGGTGAGGAAGACATCAGCTGCTTGACAGAGTGCAGTCTTGAGATCAGTGAGGCTGTTGGTGTGTTCATTATAGTTGTAGGGCTGTTGGCTGCAGGCAGGTTGGCTGAGCATAAGCTGAGACGACTTTTGCTTTCCACACCCGCGTTGCATGCCTAAGGGCCATGCCAAAGGGTCCTTTGGCGAGGCCCTCAGGCACGGGCCCACCAGGTGCAGGCGCACCGGGAGGATCTCTTTTTTTAAATGTGCTGGTTGGGCCCTGATTGGCCTCTAGTTGGAGAGCGGGAGGGGTTTCAGCCTCCCGCTCTCTTCCTGGATGCCGTTCAGGGCTCGGAGGAGCTGTGGGTGTAATTCCTGTGTGCCGGGAGGCGCTCCTTTTTTAAATGTACAGGTTGGGCCCTGATTAGCCTTCATTTGGAGAACGGGAGGGGTTTCAGCCTCCCGCTCTCTTCCCGGATGCCGATCGGGGCTTGGAGGAGCCGGGGGTGCAGTTTGTTTTCTTTTTCTGTTTTGTTAGGAAAACAAAATAATTATGCTGAGAAAATGACAAACGCCAGGATCACAGAGGTTTGATTTCAAAGGCGCTTGGAGAAAATGTGATCTATGCTATAAGCTGTTGTAATAAAGCTGTGCAGGGAAATCTGCTCCATTATTCAGGTTCATTAAGGACTTCAAATATACACTCTGCCGTTTTACTTGTACACAGCATCACCTTAATGAAGCAACTTTAATTTTCCAACTTGGCTAGTAAATGTCACAAAGGGCATTCATTGCCCTGCTCTGCTGAAATGTTATCTATCTCATTATTTGATAAAACATCAGAAAGTTGGATTAGAAAATAATAAGCTTCCATAACTGAGGGTGAAAAGGGCATGCAGGAAGTTGCTGTCAACCATTCTCCTTCCTTCACTGACTTGAGGTTGGACTGAGGATTTACAGAAGGATAGTTCTTTCTTCTTAGGAAAAGATATCTATTTAAGTGGAAGTTGCTCTGTTTTGCTGAGGTTCATGCCTCCACTACTGAATCAGAAAGCTATAAACAAGGTTGAAAATGGAGATGATGTTGAGCAGTCTTAGGGACCTATTCACTATAACCATGTAAGTCTCTGGGTAACATTATTTATGTTTAATATTTTTATTTAAAAATAAATATACTGCCCTTCCTTGGAAATATCAGGCTGGTTTACGTATTATAAAACACAATAAAAGCAACAAAGAAGCAATAATAAAAAAACAATGAAAGGGAGATTTCTGAAGATAAAGAAACACACTTTTGTACGTGATTCACTAAGGGGCATGTTTATTAAATCCCAAGCTAGTAACACATGTGTGGGCCGCGTTACTAGTGCAGGGAGCTCGTGCTAACTTTAGGAGGCATGTGAGTCCATTCCCTGCAGTTTGCATGAGCCCAAGACACAGCACCGTGCAAGCCAGCATACATGCACACTCAACACCAGCCAATGAGGTGGCATAAGGTGCATCCATGCTAAGGGCAGCAAGTGCAGTTAGTGCAAGCTACTAATACCTGCACTGCCGTCAACACCTCCATTCTTCCCATCCTCATCCCATTACGCGGAACCTGGATAGCATGGGATTTTTAACCCAAATGCTCATGCTACTTTTTAGCGTGGCACCCAAACCACTCACTAAACCGCACACTACAGGAAGTGCACTTCAGTAAACATTCCCCTAAAGGTATGCCACCTAGTACAGGTGAAATGGTTTTGCATATGCCACTGGAGTCAGTGCTGAGAAGGACAAAATCTGCACCAAGAACAGCGGAGGATTTATCAATATGCAGAAAAAAACTGCCCCATCATGTGAGTCAAAACTGAAAGTGGACAAGGCCATGAGACCGGATAGGACACATCCCAAGACAGTGAAAGAGTTCAAAGAGGTTCTGGCAGGGCCTTTAAAGGATGTTTTTAATAGATCCTTGGAGATGGGAGAAGTTCCGCAGATCTGGAGAAGGGATGATGTAGTTCCTCTTCACAAAAGTGGTAATAGTGAAGAGGTGAAAAACTATAGGCTGGTAAGCCTTACCTCTGTGGTCGGAAAAGTAATGGAGGCACTCTTGAAAGAAAGAATGGTGGACATTCTAGAAACCAATGGATTTCATGATCCGAGGCAACATGATTTTACCAGGGGAAGATTATGCCAAGCAAATTTGATTGAGTTTGTTGATTGGGTGAACAGAGAACTAGATCAAGGGCATGCAGTGGATGTCATATACCTAGATTTCAGCCAAACCTTTGGTACTGTTCCTCATAGGTGGCTTTTCAATAAACTAAGCATCCCGGGGATAGGGCCCAAGGTGGTGAACTGGATCAGAAATTGGTTGACTGACAGATGACAGAAGGTGGTGATAAATGGAACTCACTCTGAAGAGAGGAAGGTGCGTAGTGGGACCAATACTGTTCAGTGTATTTGTGATTGATATTGCAGAACGACTGAAGGGAAAAGTCTGCCTTTTTGCAGATGACACAAACATTAGCAAGAGTGGATACTTCTGAGGTAGTAGACAACATGAGGAAACATCTGAAAACACTGGAAGAAAGGTCTAATGCTTAGCAATTAAGATTTAATGTGAAGAAGTGCAGAGTCATGCACTTGGGCTGAAGCTACCCAAAGGGAAGTAGCCTAGTGGTTAGAGCAACAGCCTACAGTTCAGGCACTCTGGATTTGATTCCCAGTGGGCAAGTCACTTTACCTTCTAATTCCTTGGAAGGAAAGATCTGGTAACCTACTCCCAGTCACACCTTCCCAAGAAAAACCCAGGGGCTGCTGGATTGCCAGGAGTCAGCATTGACTTGAAGAGGTTGGTGTGCACAGACCTGGAGAGGGACCTCAGAGTGCTAATATTTGAGGATCTCAAGGTGACAAAACAATGAGAGAAGGTAGTAGTTGGGCTGCATACAGAGAGGAATAATCAGCAGAAAGGAGGAGGTATTAATGCCCCTATACAAGTTGTTGATGAAGCCTCACTTGGAGGAGTGTATTCCGTTTTGGAGGCCATATCTCACAGAGGATATAAAAAGACTCAAAACAGTTCAGAGGAAGGCAACCAAAATGATTTGGAATCTGCACTAGAAGACATATGAGAAGAGACTTGAAGACCTAAATATATATACCCTAGAGGAGAGGAGGGGCAGAGGAGATATGATACAGACTTTTAAATACTTAAAGTTATCAATGAACAAACAAACCTTTTTCAAAGAAAAGAAAGCTGTAAAACTAGAGAGCATACGATAAAGCTGCAAGGCGGTAAACTTAAAAGCAACATCATGAAATACTTTTTCACTGAAAGAGTGGTGGATTCTTGGAATGCCCTCCTGATGGGGGTGGTGGGGGCAAATACAATGACGAAATTCAAAATGGCATGGGACAGACACAGTGGATCCCTTTATAACAAGAGCATGAAATCAAAGCAAACTTAAATATCTTTTAATAGAGGGGGCTGACCTGCATGGAGCAGCAGGAATAACCCTAAATACAGGCATGGGGAGGGGGGGGGTGACCTGCATGGAGCTGCAGTTACAATCACTCTAGCGACCTTACTTGTCAGACTAGATGGACCATGCTTTGCAAGGTTGAAGGTCAGCATAAATGAGAAAAGCCAGCAATGTGATGGATGGATATACAGTACAGTAGTAACAGCAGCTATTAATGCCACTCCATCAACAAATCACCACCTGACTGAAGACTGAACACAGTTTAGGACAACAATGCAGAGGATCACCATGAGTCAACACCAGCTTGACGGCACATAACAACAACAACATGGAAAGGGAAATTGAGATGTCCAGGATAGGACATGCTCATCCCCCCTCCTTACAAAAGGGCCTGCTGAATGTGAAGCCATTTGTAAAATACATAGAAGGGCATGTAGAGGTTCATATCCAGCATATCCAATGGGAGCAGAAGAATCTTGTAAAAAAGCATGTCCCATTTTGCAGTGATGCAGCCAGGAACATAGATACAGTAGCAAGTCCAAAATTAGGCCACTATCTCACAAAGGGGCTGATGATGGAATACATAACCCACCTCTACCCCATGATTACCCCAACACAAACCAACCTCCTCAGCATCCCCTTATATGGCAACTTGATCCCAAGTAGTATTACTGCAAGATTATTGCTAGGAGCTAGAGGCGCCATTCTAAACTCAGGCACCCGACTGGCTATTGCTTCTGTCCTGCCACTAGACACCAGGAAGACACCACCACCCCCACAGGAAAGAGCAGGAAAGTTTGACATGTTGGTGGCATCAGGAGGTTTGCTTTGTGTTGGGAATCAAGGGGAAGTTTGGGGGGCTGATCTTGTGTTGAGGTGTGTCCAAGGGGTAGAGGGCAAGAGTTTCATCTGCCTTTGTACCTGTTGCAACAAATTGCCACTTGTGTGTGCCTTGGGGCTGATATGTAAAAGAGACAACTTATGCCCATACCATCCCCATGACACTCAACCATCACACCTCCTTTGAATGTCAGTATCCAGGAGGTAATACACATGCAAACAGTGGTTTTATGAAATTGATACTTGTATGTGCATGTGATCTACACATATGATGCCATTTTCATATATAGATGCTTCTAAAATAAGGGCTAGTGGATGCGATATATGGGCTTGTGCTTGTCGCACTTTAATCAATAAGAACAATTTTGAAAAGAATTTGCCTTTGCTGAAATCTTCTTCCTCTCAGCAACTAAAAGTACAAGTGTTTCAGAGAGCACATACTTTTCACTTCGGAGGAAAAAATGTGAGCTAGGCAAAGTATGCGTGAGGATTTCATGTTGATGATCATTTTGAAAACTGCTGTTCTTTTTTATATCCTCTATTGTTCAATTTGATGCTATTCTTTATATTTAATTTTGTCATTAAAGGGGTGGTTCCGCCAGTATTTTTTTCACCGTAATTGTTTTTAGCATTGTAATTATGTGTCTTATTCCAAAGTTATCTTATCTGACCCTACTTTTTCTAATATATTTCAGTTTTTATTAGATTCAGTTCTTTTGTCTTGTAATGTGCCCTCTGCAATAAATTAGATTAGAGAAGATAGTATTTAAAAATATACCAGTGGAGGATAATATCATAGCATAACCTTTATGAAAGGTTCAAAAAGGAGCCTCTTTTGTAAATGCAGGATTGGTATCCATGTGCCTGTGTAAAATAGGCTCCTATAATGACTCCCAGTACTGAAAACATGCCCTCGCACAAATTTACTGCATGTGTATATCACAACTCCACCCAAACTATGCTCCGGCAATGCCTATACGCCAGTTGTGGAAAAGTAGGCACTTACCTTTTACAAGTGTCGACCCTGCACAATATTATAAGAACCATTTTCAACCTGCAGAACAAGCTTTACACATGGAAGATGCTTTATGAGCTTACCCCCACAACGCAGTAATGCCCTGAACAAAATAGCACACTTACTGTTCATTCATATTTTAAATATTTTCATCTGCCGTAGCGCTACATTTAGATCAATCACATTATCAGAAACATAAATGAACTTAAATGGCTTAATATTATGGATCCATATTTTGTTCTGCTATCACAAGTAGCTCCACATATCGTTCAATTATAAAAGTCATGTTAGAAGGCATGTGTGGCCTCTATAAATGTAAATAATGGTGTTTACATAAGTAAATACAGTTCACGTGTAAGTGCTGATTTCCATAGCTGCTATTTATATGTGTAGAAGTCGCAGGATGCGCTATGACAAAATTGTGTTGTAGGCACAATTTGGGTGGTCCAAAACAATGTACATTTTAATACATTTCCCCATTGGTATTTACACTTGCCGAGGCAGGCATAAGTGTCATCTACCAGCTTGTTTGGAACTGGCGTCTCTACCACCAATTGAAAAGACAGTTGTGCTTACCTCTGTGGTATTTATTTATTTGAAACAAACTTCTCCATAGGCAAACCAGTATTTCACCATAGAGAAGATCTTTTTTAAAAACTGCCTTGGGCCTTCTGCAAGGAAAGGGAGTTGTGATGGGGTGGAGATGGGGTAGGCCAACTGAGACATGTAGGGAGTTCACTTTGAGATCTCTACACGATCCTTTTCTATGCACCTGCAAACTATGCATGGAAGAGATCCCCACAGCAGTGGCTAGCCATCACATTTTAAAGGGAAACTCTACAAGGAACTTCCCTTTAAAAATCAACTTGCTGGTCTCCAGGCTTGCAAATTAAGCAGTAAGACTCAAAATTACCTTCAAAGTGTTTTGCTTGAGATCAAAAGGACTGTCAGTGGGAGAAGTGGAATTTGAAGCCTGGCTTCCCTGATTATCAGTTCACTGCTTTAACCATGAGGATACTCCTGTAAAATAAAATTGATACCCCAAAATGCAGGGGTTTTTTTTAGAGACATAAAAATATAGAAAATGATGACAGATAAAAAGCATATGGCCTATCCAATCTGTCCAAACATACCAACTACTAATCTCTACAACCACTTCCTCCCTTTAGAGATCTCATGTGCTTGTCCTATGCCTTCTTTAAATAAGATATGGTCCTCTGAATTAAAAATTCCTAGTTCCATATTTTTTCTTTACGTTGTCAATTTTTATTTACATTTACCTTTGTGCATTTTTCAGCCTTCTAATTATGTTCCTATTTGTTCCAGAGTCTGGATCTGAAGTTTGAAGACACCATAACCTGTATCCAGTGAAAGTAAACAGCTATACAGACTACAGTATCTGAAAGTCAGGCTAAGACTTCATCGTGAAAACATGACTGTCATCCTATCGGTCTGCCTACTCTCATTCCTCCTATTTCCTTTGGTAAGAAATGACATCACTCTGTTACATACTTATGGTACACCACACCCTTCAACTTGCTAATTCACTAATAAGGATGACTTCCTGCGCTTTTATTTTTTTAAGATAAAATTTCATGTTAATGAAATGCATTTTTACAGAGATCCTTAATGTCTCTGGAGTCTATGACAATATATGACAGAGAAAAGTTAACTTCCTTAAAAGTGAGATTCTTATTCTTAGGGGCCTTTTTACTAAAGAGAGTTATGGTGTTGCACCTTAATGCACCTAAAGCACCGAAACTATGGCACATTAGGTGCAACAGCACTGTATTAACTGTTGGGGGCATGGAAAACATTTCTCCAGCAATTAACAGAGAGCTCTGTACCTTAGCACTTGCTGCAATAGCATGGGTGCACTTAACTCCACTTACTGAGGTGGCATTAGGTGATCCCACACTAATGTAGTTAGTATGCAGTGTGAAGACAGCATTAACAGCACGAGCTCACCACACGCACTCTGCATCCTGACTCTGCCCACTTACAATCCTAATGTGGGTTAGGCAGTGTGGGAATCATCCTGCACTAACTGTCATGGCCCTACGCTACCTGGCAACGCATGTCCCAACATGCATTCAGCGCACACCAGAACATGCATTGTCAACTAACGACCTTTAGGAAAAGGCTCCCTTAGTGTAATGGAACATCCGTTATTTCCAGCTGTGAATTGAAATTGTATTTATATAGACATTTCAGAAAGGTAGCAAGACCATGCCATTCTAAAATGCAGGTTGCAAAGCAAATCTCAGTTACTTCATGAGTGGTTCATCTCTTTTATCTTAAATTCTAAGTCAAGGTTATAATGTATTTTATTAAAACAAAATAAGACTAGATCTTTAGCATCTGTATCCTCTTCTTCAGATTTGCAAGTCATTCTATAATGTATTTTGTCATTTTTGTTTGGTGTGGAAATGGGTCACATCTGATGCAGGAACTTATGTGGCCTCATAGTATGATATGTTTGCATTAACTGTCTTTTGTTCCAATAAATGTTACGGCTGACTGCTATAATAGGACTTTGCATTTTAGCGGCCGGTAGCTAGCGGTTGTACGGGGAAGTTAGATGTGGGCGGGGAATGGGTTGTCCGGGGGTGGAGTCTGGGCAAGCAGTGGGTGGTCGCTGACCCTGGACGTACAGGGCCGATTCTAATGTCGGCACTGTATGTCCAGAGCCGGCAAAATGTCCTGGGAAGTTATTCCACCTCCGAGGTGGAATAACGTCCCTGGACATGTTTTTTTGAATTGCCCGGGGTGCGGATGGGGCAGTGGGGGGGGGGGCAGGGTTTATTCCCTACAGCCCAACTCTGGCCTTAGGGAGCCAAATTGGGGGTTGGGCTACGGGGAATAAACCCCTTTTTCAGGCGGTCAGCATCGCATTTTTTAAATGGAGCCTCTGTGCAATGGCAACATGACGCCATGGTGCCGTGGTTCCATTTAAAAGCTCTGACTGAGTTAGCCAGGGACAGTCCTGCATATGCCGGCTGGACTGAATGACAGTCCTGGCCTGTACGTTCAAGACTGTTCGCGATTCTGATCCCATGGGGCTAGATGTGCCCTACAGGATCAGAATCGCAATCTCCTCTATGCATCCGGTTCAGATCGGATACACAGAGGTGATCTACGTGCGGGATGGAATGAGGCCTTTACCATTGCAATCATCATTGTGTGTTTTTAATGCTTATTAAGTGTATTTCTTGTGTTCTCATTCTCACTACTTAATTTTTGTTTGTGAATACCATTTTTTAGAGTCTTGTTAAATGGTGTTAAGTAATTGTTCTGGCTAAATGTTCACAAGTACCCTAATGTTAAATGTAACCCTCCAGTTGTGATATGACGTGACCACCTTGATTGAAGGATAAGGTGGCATACAAATCTGTCTAAATAAAATAAAAAAAATAAATAGTGGTACCGTAATGGCTTTAGCATTCATAAAGGATGTTTTACATAGAAGCATAGAAAATTATGGCAGACAAAGACTACATACAGTCTGCTCATCCAAAAGAAAAAGTAAGCTCTACAATCTCTTCCTCTCTTTCTCAGAGATCCTCTGTACTTGTTCTATGCTTTCTTGAATTCAGATCCACTGAGAGGCTGTTCCACACATCCACCACCCTTTCTGTTAAGAAATATTCCCTTTGACTACTCTTTGGTCTAACCCCTTTCACTTTCATCCTACGACCAGAGCTTCCTTTCAAATGAAAGAGGCCCACCTCCTTTGCATTTATGTCATGGAGGTATTTGATGTCTCATATCTCCCTTCTCCCACCTTTCCTCCAGAGTATACATATTGAAGTCTTTAAGTCTATCCCAATATGCTTTCTGATAAAGACCATGTTAGAAGCAACACCCTGGACTGATTCCATCCTGCTTATATCCGCTTGAAGTAGTCTAAATGAGACTTTACCAGAGACTTATACAAAGGCATTATCATCTCCTTTTTCCTGCTAGCCATTCTTCTGTTATGCACCCAAGCATTCTTCTGACTTCATCCTCATTTTTTCTACTTAAGATCATCTAATAAGATCACTCCCAAGTCCCGCACTTCTTTCATGCATTGAAATACTTCACCCCTATAGTTTACATTGCTTCATTGGGTATTTGCAGCTCAAATGCATGATCTTGCATGTTTTGGCATAAAATCTTATCTTCCAAATAAGAAAAATTCTAAATTCATCTTGACAACTTAATTATTTTCTTCTAATATAGTTTATTTCTACTGTATCATGACTTTTCTCTACAGTCAAAACTATGAAGGACTGTTAGAAACAAATAATGTTTCTCTATCCTCTGACTGTGAGATAAAATAGACATGGAAGGCATTCTTCCCTCCTCCACCCCCACCCCCACAGCTGCAGTCAGGGCCGGCCCGTCCATTGAGCAAGAATGTTTTTTGCACAGGGCCCCGTGTTTCAGGGGGCCCCGCGCAAAGAACATTCTGCTTTTTTAAAAATTAAATTAAAAAAAAAAAAAAAAGCTGGCTGCTGCCGCCGCGGCAGCAACAGAATGGAGTGTCCCGCGGGGCCCCCTCTGCCCGGTTGAGCTCTCCCAGCCCGGCTGAGCCCCTCTGCGCTGGCTTTCAGATATGCGAAGGGAGAGTGTCTCCTTCGCATCTCTGTTAAGCCCGCAGGGGCTGATGGGAAGCAGGGGCTGATGGGAAATTTCCCATCTGCCCCTGCGGGCTTAACAGAGACACGAGGGAGACACTCTCCCTTCGCGTATCTGAAAGCCGGCGCAGAGGAGCTCAGCCGGGCAGAGGGGGCCCCACGGGACACTCCATTCTGCCGCTGCTGCGACGGCAGCGGCAGCAGCAGCAACCAGTTTTTTTTTTTTAAATTTTCCATGAGCCGATGGGGGGGGCAGGGGGTTAGGACTGGTAATGGGCTATGGAGGGGGTTAGGACTTGACTTGAGGTGGGCTGTGGGCTGTTAGTACTGGTAATGGGCTATGGGGGGGTTAAGACTGGTAATGGGCTGTGGGCTGATAGGGGCTGTCTGGAAATGGGGTGATGGGGGGTTAGGACTGGTAATGGGCTATGGTGGGGTTAGGACTGATAATGGGCTATGGGGGGGCTAGGACAGGAAATGGGCTGATGGGGAGAGGTTAGGACTTGAGGTGGGCTGATGGGGGGGTTAGGACTGGTAATGGGCTATGGGGGGTTAGGACTGATAATGGGCTGTGGGGGGGCTAGGATAGAAAATGGGCTGATGGGGAGGGGTTAGGACTTGAGGTGGGCTGATGTGGTTAGGACTGGTAATGGGCTGTGGGCTGATGGGGGGGTTAGGACTGGCAATGGGCTATGGGGGGCTGACTGGAAATGGGCTGATGGGGTTGGGACTGGAAGTGGACTGATGGGGGGTTAGGACTGGTAATGGGTTATAGGTGGGCTTAAACTGAAAATGGGGTGATGGGGGGTTAGGACTGGAAGTGAGTTGATGGGGGGCTAGGACTGGTAATGCGTTGGGGGGGGTTGCTAGGAATGGAAATGGGCTGAGTGGAAGGGGAGGCTTGAACTGCAAATAGCTGATGGGGAGGGGGCTTGGAATGGAAATGGGCTGTGAGGGAAGGGAGCTAGGACTGAAAATGGGCTTATGGAGCAGCTAGGATAGGACTGGAAATGGGCTGTTGAGGGGAGCTAAGATTGGAAATGGGCTGTGGTGGGGGCTTGAATTGAAATGGACTCATGGAGGGGCTAGAACTGGAAGTAGGCTCATGGGGGGGCTTGGACTGGAATTGGGCTGAGTGGAGGGGAGCTAGGATTTGACATGGGCTGATGGTAGGGCTAGAAAATGACTAGAAATGGGCTGATGGGGGGCTAGGATTGGAAATGAGCTGATGAAGGGACTCGGACTGGAAATAGATGGGGGAGCTAGGACTGGAAATGGGCTGATGGGGGGGCTAGGACTGGAAATGGGCTGATGCAGGGACTAGAAGGGAATGGATGCTGGGTGAAACTGGAACTAGAAGGGAGCTGATGTTGGGGGAGGATTAGAATGGGATGGGGCTGGGAGAGTAAAATGGAGAGGGGGAAAAATATTTTGTGTGGGAGGGATGAAAAATCTACAATTGGCCGGGTATTGGGAGAGTAAGTGGGGATTGAGGATGGAGGGGTAAAATTTGTGTGGATGAAATAGGAATGAGGAAAGAGCAAAAGGAGAAAGATTAGTATGTTAAAGCAGATGTAGAGAGAGAGAATGGAAAAAAAAACTAGAAGAGAGAAGAAAGGACAAATGGACAGCAGACGATGGAGAGTTAGCAAAAAACATGAAGAAACCAGAAGAAAGTGGCTGGAGCAATTGCAACTGAAAAAAAATGCACAAAAGGTAGAAAGATATCTCTTTATTTTGAATTTATTAACTGGAATATGAAAAGCTCTGGGAAATGTGCATCATTAACGTCTGTGCTTTGTTTGGTACAAGAGGAAATTAATTTATAGTTTTATTTCTACAGTGTTGTTGTACATTCCAAGTTTGGCTTTTGGGTTTCCCATTTTAATTATTGCCTTCCTGTTTCTAAATTGTGATTCCTTGTTTGGTGATGGTCTATGTTCTGCATGTGTAACTGAGCTGAGGTATTCTGTTTATGTAATTCCTATTTGACATTGCCACTTGTTCTCTTTCCCCAGTATTCTCTGAAATGTATTGGTTTAATATTTGCAGTGTTGCCTTTTGATAGGTTGGGTATGTTGCTTTGTGAGTCCTGGTAATGCTGTCAGGATATGGCGGGTTTGCTATGGGTTCTAAATGGGCAGCATTTGTAGTAGTTCCTAATGTGCCTGGCGGTTGGCACTGGATTATAGTAATGTAGAAACCTTTTAGTCTTTCTTTATCCATACACTCATTAAGAGACATGTTTACTAAAAGTTAGTGTATGGTAACATTATGCAAATATTTATGCAAATAAGGCCACTTATGCAAATGAGGCCCCACACCGAGTCTCCGCACATGGCTCGGCACCCCTCTTGGGCCACCCCTGGCTGCAGTTGCAAGTGAAAAATAACGTTACAAAAATGAATTTCGTTGTATCCTATGATTTTGGAATGAGAATAGATAGATACAGTAAGCTGTCTTTCCCCTGTGCCATAACTTACCAGTAAAACTGTTGTATAATAATCTGTCTGGAGTAGTGCACAGTGCACACCCTCCTCCAATGCTTTCAATTATTTATTTATTTATTTTATTTGAAATGTTTTTCTATACCACCCCTTCCATAGATCAGGGGTGGTTTACATTGGAACAAACAAGTTACATAGAACAGCATAAGAATGGATATAAATATAACTATTTACCTAATAACTATTAACATATATACATATTGATAGGTATTTTGGCAAGAACATTTAGGGGTATGTTTACTAAACTGTGGTAATGTCATTTGCGTTAGGTTCTGCGGTAAAGGTACAGATGCCCATATAAAGACGTGGGCGGGGCAGCATTATGGCAAGCATGTCAGGTAACGCACGTTATAAGGCACGTTACAAGGCACAGTACAAGGCACGTAATAAGGTGCCTTGTAACGTGTCTTATAACGTGCCTTGTACTGTGCCTAATAAGGTGCCTTGTAACGTGCCTTATAACGTACCTTGTACTGTGCTTAATAAGGTGCCTTGTAATGTGCCTTATACTGTGCCTAATAAGGTGCCCTATAATGCCTTATAAGGATTGTTGGCAACTGTGGTGAGGGTACTATGGGCTGGCAGCACAGATCCGCAGAGATATAACTGTCCAAAGGAATGACAAGTAGTTGTATAGGACAGGCATAAAAAATGGGAACAAACAGAAATCGAACCCATGACCAGTGGGCAGAAAGTCAGTGAACAAACCAGCAGGCTACACCACCATGTTGAGTTCCACAGCAATGTCTGCATACAAGAACACTGCAGGACACCACATAAAACGCCTGTTGTGTGCCAGGATAGGGCAACCCCACCAGTACCCATGATGCAACACAAATGCAGAACAGACGTCCACAGCTGATATCACAGTCTGTAAGTTTGACAAGAGATACAGATAAACATATGCACACATACCATGAAATGGAATGCCCTGAACAAAGCATGCCAAGGAGCAAAGATCCAAAATAGAAAGGGTGGCAGGGGCCTGCAGAGGGGACAGCTTTGTGCATGGTCATTGGACCAGGGCAAAACGGGGAATAGAACCAAAAAGGAGCACATGAGAATTGAACCTACACAACAACGTGTCCAACAACAGCATCACAACAGCACTACCAATCCCACAAGCCACCTGCTCACTTGGATAGCATAATGATAAGAACCATATGTAACAGCTAATATGTGAAAGATAGGCTGCATAGAGGGCACACCGTGGTGCACAGCAAAGAGAAGGGAGGGTGTGTGGAAAGGTGATGAAGTTGCAGCCATTGCAAGGTAAGGTTAGCAGAACACAAGAAAAGAAGAGGAATGGAACATGCTGGGATCAAGACCACAACCTATGGTGGCCCAATGCATGCCTTAACCACTATGCCAAACAACCACAGCAACTGCAATGCTAATATGTACCACTAAATTGCATGTGTGTATGCAAAGTCATAGCACCGTGTGAGGCGGTAGACGGCTGGCACACAGGCACCTGCCAGTGGTCCAGGATGGTCAGTGTGGTGATGCAGCAGCAGAGACAAAGGTCTGTAAAAAATGTCACACCAAAGCCACTGGTCCATCAACAGATGAGGAGCAGGACAGATCATGTCCAGGAGATGCATACTGTGCACATGTACACAGTGGGTGCTGCATGTGGAGCACCAAACACACAGGAGTCATGAAATGTCCACAAAGGCATACGTGCCTGGCAATACAGGACACCCAAGCCAGGAAAAGCATGTACAGCTAGATGTCTGCTAGCCTACACACAGATATATGTAATGGGTGTCAGAGCCTGGCCATGATATCAAGCAAAACAGTGTACATGGTAACATAACCCTCATAATGTACATCAAACGGTGACAATGATTAACTGGACCCCATTCGAGCAATGCAGGGAATGTGGCCTGACAAATGCTACATGGGGAATTGAATCCTGGTCCCCAGCTATGCAGACCAGTGCGAGAAGCATAGTGCCACACCAACACATCAACATCTCTGCAGTGGATGATGTGTATAAAAGGAGGCAGGTGCATATCCAATCAGTCCTGCAGTCACCGCCAGCACCTGTGCCAACGAACACCAATGCCAGCTATGTCCGACACACACATCCGAGGCGGGGATTTAGAGGCAGCAGCCTAGGCATGCATGTGCCCAAGTAGTAGAGATGCCCATCCACAAGAAGCCACAATGCTCCAATACATATGACATCCAACTGTACAGGTACATGGGAGCGATGAATGTACCTGTGTTAAAATGGAATATGTATGTGGCCATCAGTGAAACCATCTGTGCTTAGCAATGCAGCAGAAGAACGTTGAATACACTACACACATGTTGTAGAACACACACTTTGGGAAACGACCTGAAAGGTCGACTGGTGACACAGTGATGTGAGTGAACCAGATGGCACTGACGTGCGCTGTTGGCATCATAATGGGAATAGCACAGGAACACACAACTAACAGGGGGCACGGTCCAGGCAGAAGCACCAAGCTGCCCACATAACCAGAATGCGATAGGGTCGGAATGGAGGATACCTAGATGTAATGCCATGCTGCCATACAGCAATGTAGATCTGCAGTGCACAGGCAAATGCAGAAACATTAACAAAATGTCCTGTCTCAATGTCCCAGCACCAGCCCTCAACTGTGTAGACCATATGTGTGTGTATCAATGGGTCCTACAGCAGTGTAGATGGCCAGTCAAAAGTCTGTGATGTGCGTGAGCATCAGCAGACATCAGTTACGTATGTACAGAAACACCTTTAATGACCAAATGGAAGCAATAACAGTTACACAAGGCAAAAGGAGGACATGGAAACAGGTAGGAGATGCACATGTTGCCAAAGAACAAACATAGCCAAACCTCACAGACAGAGGTAGCACCATGCAGAAGGCCTGCTGCAATGGGTGTTGTGGATACACTCAACGTGTAATCAAACTCTGAAATTTGTTACCGGAGGATGTAGTAAAGGCTGTTAGTGTAGCTGGGTTTAAAAAAGGTTTGGACAAGTTCCTGTAGGAAAGGTCCATAAACCATTATTAAGAAGGGACCCAGGATATCAATGCTTGAACCAATACAAGCATTGTGGAACCTGTGTCCCCTGGGGAAACTGCTAGGTACATATGACCTAGATTGGCCACTGTTGCAAACAGAATACTGGGCTTGATGGACCTTGGTCTGACCCAGTATGGCATATCTTATGTTCTTATGTTCAGATATGCCAATGAACAGGGGATGCACAACCTAAGGCAGAAAAATGAGACACCCCCCGCACCACAGCTAAGGTAATGCTGCAATGTCAGTGGCACAATGCTACGTCATACGGAGGTTTGGGCACACATGCATTGATGGGGAGGTAAATCAATGTACAGCAGCAAATCTCTAGAGGAACCACACACAATAACATGTATGTGGAGTTAGAACGAAAGGGCAAAAATGGTGCACGAACCCACACAGAATCCACGTAGGCACATGCACCATTGCAAACCTGGAATCTGGCAAATGCACATGCACCGTGTATGTGAAAACATGACAGAGTGCTGCCCCAGATGAACTGTAACACCCCCTGTGAGAATCAAACACCAATCACAGATGGTGGCACGCATCACAGTGGTGTGGTGGCAAACAGTTTGTCATGTCCAAGTACAAGGTAGCCAGACATAGCAACAGGGCCTACAGGATGTTCCCCCAGTGGCACACACGTGGCTGCATGCAACTGTCCACACAAACATATGAAGATATACTGCACTGCAGGTCACACACATGGCCCACCCACATCAACACATTGTCAGATAGATTCACAGCATAGAGTGAGTATGTGACATCCTGCTGTATATGTTTGGACCAGTACACATTGTCCATAGTGAAAATGTCATCCGAAAGTACAAATGCCCCGGTAAGGCTGTCACAGATACATGGGCATGCAAGGTTACGTGTGACAACTCAGTGTGCCACAGTAATGTAGACTGTACTGCGTGTCCATCGTGATGACCACGACACATGGCCAGAGTATGGCAGCAATGTTGTGCCAGTTGTCCCTGTTTGGCACAAAGTATTAGTCAAACAATAATGTCCATCATAGGCGTGTGTCCCACTCACTGAGGCCCATCACCCAATGGCATCATTCCCCAGGGATCGTTGCATCGAGGTGCTCTGTCCACCAATGGTACTATGATGGGTAGGCCAGCTGCAATGTAGATGAAATGCCGTGTGTGTTCACTGCACCCTGTGATAGAGGAATGAGAAACAGGTTATGGTATTCTGTACACAAAATAAGGTCACAATGGAGAGAGAAAAAACACAAAATGTACATAATGAGATCTCAGACATGTACACAGGACACGATCACAACAAAGAGCACAGTTTGTGTTGGTCATAGCTGGAGATGGCACGGCCGACCAGGTTGCCATCTCAACATGGCCATGTCTATGGCCATGTAACACAGGCTGCCCAGTGGGCCACAGCATGTCCAGCAGTGTTGGTGCACACAGATCCCACAGAGGTCCACAACAAAACAAACAGCCCATAAGAAACATTTGAAGTGTGATGTGAGTCAAAACATATCAAACATGAAACGTACCGTCTGTGTGCAGCAGGTGTCCAATAGGGACTGTCTGAGGCAGGCAAAGGCCACAAGAGGTCACATTAAAGGTAGGGTGTGTCACTGGAATGCGTGGATTCACCATGGTTGCATGTCAAGCAGGCAATGCCACATGTGCAAGGTCTGGCGAGATCCGTGAAATGGAAGCATTGATGCATAGTGGACTGGCAGCAAACAGGAGACAGGTCGGTAGAAAACATAGAAGACATGCGTAAATACGTGTGCACAATGTACACAAGGGCACCAGCACAGGGTTATAGATAGAGCAGTGAGCACTACCACACAGGTGTCCAGGCACATCCCATCACCAGACAATGCACAAGGGTAGCAGAGAGTGTGCCATCACATAGACACACACACACAGTGAAATGGGGAGAGCATGCCGCCAGTAGCATACGGCCCCTGTGAACCCAAGCTGAGACCAGTGGAGGCAAGCATCACAGTCCATGCAAGGAGACACTGATGTTGTATAATGGCACAATGCTAGGGAAGGGGTGTATATGCCGCCTGCCACCACCACACCCGGCACCTGAAGACACACACAGCTCCATCACAGTTGCCACAAATACAGTTAAGAAAACCAAGAACATGACCTGAACTAATGGCCATATGGTTGCCAAACCGAACATGAGGGGTAGGGAGGCTCATGCCAAACAGGTGCACAACAGCATATGTACAGTGGACAGAGAACAACAGAAATGTGCTATGATGCAGTGCACACACAATACATATACCGCTATGTTCACCCAACACAGTTACCTGCAGGTTGAAGGACATACTCACAAGTACCAATGCACCGCCGCGATGGCCATGAACATTGGCTACTCCTGGGGATGTAAAGACAGAAGAGAAACATACATATGTGCAGTGAGAGGCCAGAAACATACACTGCAGCATGTACATGTAGACAAATATGCATATCACCACATATGCAGGACTTACATGAGAACAGCTCCTCGATCAGATGTTGCCTGACCGCCGTCCCCGCAGGTGGCCGTGTGTCATCATGGCCACCTGCAGGAGGGCACAGTGGATCCTCCTCAAGATCCTCATTAATGTTGACCCAGATATTGTGCCTGAGTGCAATGTTGTGTAGGATGCAACAGGCCAGAATGATCTGTGCCACAGTCATGGGTTTGTATTGTAAGGCCCCACCGGTCCTATCCAGACACCTGAAGCGACTCTTCAAAACGCCAAAGGTGCGCTCAATGACTGAGCGGCTGGAGGCATGGGCCTCATTGTACCTCCTCTCTACATGTGTCTGTGGAAGATGCACAGGGGTCAGCAGTCAGGCATGACAGCCATATCCCGCATCACCTGCAGACAGAAATGTGGTAAGGTCAATCATGAACTGGTGGTCACACAAGTGTGCACAAGCATCTACGTGTGAAAGGTTAACAGATACACGATGACACATACAGATGACATCTCATAATGGCACACGGCAGCTGTGCACCAGCGTTTGGGGGTGTGAAATACACGACATGGGGGTGTGGCAATGAGGGCAGCACACACCAACAGTAACCAGACCAATCACATCACCAACCACCTGCAGCCCACACCCACGAGTAGCATCCCTGAACGCAGCAGGTGGATACATGGCAGTGCCCCAGGAATGGGACAGAGACCAGCATATGTGCAATAATGTGACAGCCATGGTACAGTGCACACACACATGCTGGCACAGTAACATATACAGTAGGGGTGTAGCCAAGATGGGTGAAACTACACACCAACGTTGCCAAACACAGAGCAGACATGTGGGATGCAACGTCGCACCACAATGCCAGCCACATGATGCTACAGACGAGTTAAACATGGATGGGCCCCCAACACAGCACAGCATGAAAATGAATATGTGAGCCAACCCAGGCCCCCCTCTGGTAGCACACACACACACCTTGCAGACAGAGTCAACTAGGAACACACAACCCAGACTGACACATGTACATTGGCGTATGTGTGTGTGAGTCCGGGCTGTGCACAGAAGGTGATGGCAAACAATCTGTGTTTCACACCAACATGGAGGACCACACCAAAAGACATGTGCAGTACAGCAGCGGCACCTGGAAACAGTATAACCTGCAAGTGTACCGGGACACACAAATGAGCAGTGACGCACATATGGCTGACATAGTTACGTCTGGAAACACACAAACATATGTGTCCATGTCCCCTGTGACAGTGACATGGCATGCTGGAGGACACTGCCCCATACAATGTCAGTGATGCACAACTACAATGCAGGGAGAGGCATGCAGGGGTCATAGTCAGCAATGGGACCACGTATAAGAGACATCAGATAGGCAGTGATATGCCACAGCGTGACAGACTGTGTCTGTAATGTGTTCTTCAAAAACATCTGAGGTGCAGCATGCCATGTCATGTGTGTCACAGGGGATATGCAGTCAGAAGGCCCGAATGAAACACTGAAAGTGACCCTGTCCCAAATGTGCGAGGTGCAGTGCCCACAGGACATAGAGACAACATGAGCATGTTAGAGATGGCTAATACCCACCCAGCAGGACACAGTCCCCATATTGTCCGGCCTCAAATTGCCTGAATAGTGCCGAGTGTTGCAGGATATGGGAGTCATGGGCGGACCCTGGAAACCGGGGAACCAAATTCAGAATACGCATAGTTGCATCACAAACAACCTGAACATTCAGGGAATGGTAGTGTTTGCGGTTGCGGAACACCACCCCCCTGTCTGGGCAGGACCAGGGCAACATGTGTGCAATCAATAGCTCCCATCACGTGTGGTATCCCCGCAATCCGCTGGAATGCCTGGCCCAGGGCCCCCCACTGTTGCCCACTGTTAGGAATTGTAATGTAATTCCTAATCTGGCTGACCATGGCCCACAGTACCTGATGGAGACAGCACGAGAAGGTGGGCCTGCTCATCCCCCCCACTGCAGCCACCAAGGATTGGAAGCAGCCAGAGGCAAAGAAATGTAGGGCAGACAGGAGCTTGGCCAATCCTGGAATGGCATGTGACCTGGTAGTCCGGGGCTTGAGGTCAGGTCTCAGATCCTCATAGAGCTCCCTAATAGCCCCTGCGCTCAGATGGTAGAGGGAGATGACCTGGTCCTCACGAATGTCCTGGAGCAGGGGCCTGGGCCTGTAGAGGTGAGGCAGGTGAGGGTGTGCCTCAGCATGCCTATGGTGCCGTGCTGGACATACCTCGGCATGTGGAGCCTCCACAGCGGCAGGTCAGTGTTGCAGCGGGACTGCACCCATGCCAAGTTCCACAGCCCCCAGGACACCATCTCCCTCATCAGGCAACCGCAGCTCTTTGACTCCCAGCAATGCCACCACTGCACAACCTGCATGGTCAGTGTGAGCCATCATGGGCAGAGGCCTTGAGCGATGTGGGGAGCTAAATACATTGTAGGGCATGGCAACTAATCAGAACCAACATAACACAGCTGCAGATGCAGTAACACACACAAGCAGCAGGCTTGCAAACCGCACAGTACGTACGGAAGCGGAATGTCATAGCATGCACACTAGCACGTGTACCACAATACACAAGACACAAGGTGAGCACCAAACTCGCAAGGAGACCAAACAAACCAAATGGCGAGCAGGATCAGGTCACTAGCACTTTATTAATGAAACACCCCAACGCGTTTCGGCTTATGCCTTCATCAGGGGGTAGAAAGGACTGCAAATAAATTAAAAAACATAAAATCATATATAAATCAAAACCGAAAATATCTAAGATACACTGAAAATATAAAAACATAAATAATAAAAATCCATTGTGCGACCACAAGGATATAATATCTAGAAAAATATATACTTACTTATAAATCTCAATCTACAATTGCAAAAACACATAAACATTGTATATATATATATATATATGCATTATTGGTAAAAACATATATATATATATACAATGTTTATGTGTTTTTGCAATTGTAGATTGAGATTGTTTTAACTGTTCACATATGTACATATTTTTTATATATATATATTTTATATATATATATTTTTTTATATGTATACATTTTTGTGCTCTTATTTTAATGTATTTCAATTATTTGATTATTATTTTTTATGATTATTATCATGTATTTATATTGTTTTAATTGTTCACACATATACATATATCTATTTTTGTATGCTCCTATTGATGTATCTTAATTATTTATCCAATTAGTTTTTTTATTATTTTTCTATTATTTATTTCATATATTTTTACCTTCATCCATTAGACAATTTATGATTATTTAGTATTATGGTTCTGGTGCATTATTCATAATGCTATACATGTTTTTTTTGGTCTGGGTCTCCTATTTCCTTTGTTTATTGTGAATTCATAAGTTATCTGTTATTTAACGTATTTATTATGTTTTTTTCAGCTATTCTTTTGCACTATTGGTCACATACTGCTTATGCGCTTTTTTATGTATGACTAGAAGTTTTATAAGTAAGTATATATTTTTCTAGATATTATATCCTTGTGGTCGCACAATGGATTTTTATTATTTATGTTTTTATATTTTCAGTGTATCTTAGATATTTTCGGTTTTGATTTATATATGATTTTATGTTTTTTAATTTATTTGCAGTCCTTTCTACCCCCTGATGAAGGCATAAGCCGAAACGCATTGGGGTGTTTCATTAATAAAGTGCTAGTGACCTGATCCTGCTCACCGTTTGGTTTGTTTGACCACAATACACAAGTGCACCTCACGATTGGATCATGCGGAGCACGCATAGGAAGTGTAGAGCACGTGTAGGAAGGGCAGAACATGCATAGGAAGGGGAGGGGCACGCGGCTTGGCTGCATGCATGTGCGCAGGCACAATATATGCGTAAATGCAATGCGTGGGGTACCTACATGCGGCGGAGTGTGCTGTAGCGATGACATAGCACACTGAGTAAAACTACATACCAGAAACAAAAGATGTGTGGCACCAAATACAGAAGAGGACACAGCACCCATGGATGTAGGGGCAGACAATGAAGAGGTCCAAACGTACAGAACGTGAAGCGCACAGGTGTGTAATGGCATAGAGCACATAGGAACGTGCATAATGCTCAACACGCATGTTGTGTGTATGCATAGCATAGAGCAACGCTGAAGGGGGGCAGGGCTCATACAGCACGCCGTGACACATGTGCGAGACGTGACCTACGCCACCCCCTGTAGGCGTAGGAACATGCATTGCGCAGACTGCACGTCAGATGAACCATGCACCGCGTATTTAAAAGGGGCACAGCAGGTCAGCAATGGCAGCACATGATGGTACAGAGTGGAACATGAGAGATGACCGAGAGTGACCCGAGCAGCCACCGGCAGTGGTGTACCCTACAGAGGAGGAGCTTGGGGGGGGGGGTGAGGCAGGCCCAACCAGCTACATCCAGGGGGTGCAGCAACAGCGTGGAGGTGTGGCAGGTGGCAGGTGCCATCACAGGCCAGTGCCGGACGATGCCAGGAGGAGGGCAGCCTGCTACAACGAAGAGGAGAATGAGCTCCTCCTGGCAGCCGTCCTGGAGCGCTGCGAGGTGCTATTTGGGTGGCTCAGCAGCACCATCACCATTAGCCAGAGAAATGGCAGATGGGAGGAGATCACAACAGCAGTGGCCACAGCAGGGGGACCCACCCATGATACCGAGAGTATTAGGAAACGCTTCCGTGACATCAAGCACTCAGTCTGGGCTTGCACCATCGCTGAGAGGCGCCATGCCCATGCAACAGGAGGGGTGCACAATACGGAGCCACACTGTTGCCACTGGAACAGCAACTGGCCGACAGACTGGGGCCCATCTACCTCCACAGCCTGTCGCCCAAGCTGGATACAGTGGACCCACGTGTAGGTGGGACATAGGAATGTCTTCTAGGGTATGCCAACCCACGGGGGTTGGGGGGAGACCAAGGACAGGTCAAAGCCATAGGACCATGCACGGACAGGGTACCAAGAGGGATAATGTGGCCACCAGTGACAGGTGCAGCAGAGTGGCCATGGGTGATGGCAGCAGTGAAGGCCCATGTGGCATGTCATAAACATCTCACTGGAGACCTGTGACAGTGATACAGCATCTGAGGGTGTCTGGCACAGGCTGGGCCACACTGGAACCAGGGGGCCATGGGAGGGTGACGTGACAATGGTGCACATGGGTGAGGGTGGGTGGGTGTGAGGCAGCAAGCGCAGAGGGGGACAGGCAGGAGCAGGGATCGTTGACCACCTATGCACAGTGGAGCCACACTGGAGGGCGCAGGGGGCAGCATAGCGCCCGGTGATGCAGAGTGTGTTGGTGACAGTGTCCCCTTGTACCCACATGCGCGGTGGGTGGTGGTGGTGGTACGGCTGCGATGTGCGATGACAATCAATGGGGTGGGTGTCCTGAGGTGGGTAGGGTGGGGAAAGGGGGATGAGAGGGAATCCCCGGATGCTGGACACAGGGCAGGCCACCGTTCAGGGGGTGGCATGGGTAGGGTGGATGGAACGGCAAGGCCAGACCCATGTGGCACACACGCATCCATGCACTCGCACTGCACAGCCACCCAATGTGTAATGCCAGTTGTGCCGACATGGCCCCACACCGCCACAGGGCATGCACCTCTGCACATGGATCCCTGCCACCATAGGGCACACCTGTCCCAGGCAATGGTGGCCAGCCAACCCCAGCAGTACTCCAGCAGTCCCAGCAGTGTACATGGCCCGTATCCATTTGCACGCATACACATACACCAGTGAGGCGCCGTTGACACTGGAGACACATACAACTGATGATGCACCACACGCCCCTCCCCTGGAACAGTCCCTGGCCACATATACACAGCTGGAGATGGCCCCAATTACTCTATGTATCCCGCGGCCCACCCCAACTGGCAGGCCATGATGGGGCAGGTACATGTAAGTGGCTGGCCAGGCACAATACAACTGAGCTGTGTACCTTCACCCCCCACAGGTGACATACAAGCCATGGAGGCGGTTGTGGAAGTGGAGCCCCCTGGCTCCGGAACGTGTCCCCCGTCCAAGGCGGGCACGGATGTGGAGGAGCCTAGGGAGGACAAGGCAGCGCTGGAGGCAGAGGAGGACGCAGCAGTACACCACCTCTCAGAGGACGGTGCGGCGGAAGATGAGGCAGGCAACAGCAATGTCACAGTGGGGGCTGTAGTTGGTGGCACAGCTGGACCACCATCCTCAGGTACAGCACCATGGCCCGCACAGGCAGCCATCCTCCAGGTCATCAGGGAGATGCGTTCCCACTCCGAGGCAGCACATGAGGATGCAGAGTGTGAGTGGCTGATCCATCTGGCCAGCCATTTCATGTGTACAGGTGGAATGTGCAACCCATGTCTCACGGCTTCTACTGTGTCTCATCCACAGGCATACAGATGGCAGTGCGTGAGATGGCGGCAGAACAGGACTACCTGCGGCGTGAGGTGTGACGTCAATGACTGGTGCTGGGCGGCCTCCTCCAGAGGTGCGGACACTGAACGACACGGCAGGGTCAATGGCAGCCAGCATGGCCAGAATGGTGGCAGTGCACGAGGCCATGTTGGCACACATGGTCCACGTGCGGAAAGTACAGGCCTGCACACATCAGCAGCTGCAACCGCCATGGCACCAGGGTGGGTGACAACCCTCTATGTTGGGGCCTGGAGCATCCTGGGGGTGGTACAGGGCTATGTAACTGCAACAGGAGCCAAGACCATAACACCAGGCTGGATAACACACCTCTATGAGGAGGCCTGGAGCATCCTGGGGGTTGGGCAGGGCTATGGAACTGCAACAGGAGCCAATACCTTAATACCAGGATGGATAACACACCTCTATAAGGAGGCCTGGAGCATCCTGGGGGTAGGACAGGGCTATGGAACTGCAACAGGAGCCAAGACCATAGCACCAGGATGGATAACACACCTTTATAAGGAGGCCTGGAGCATCCTGGGGGTAGGGCAGAGCTATGGAACTGCAACAGGAGCCAAGACCATAACACCAGGATGGGTGACACTCCTCTATAAGGAGGCCTGGAGCATCCTGGGGGTGGTGCAGGGCTATGGAACTGCAACAGGAGCCAAGACCATAACACCAGGATGGATAACACACCTCTATAAGGAGGCCTGAAACATCCTGGGGGTAGGGCAGGGCTATGGAACTGCAACAGGAGCCACCAACATGACACCAGGATGGATAACACACCTCTATAAGGAGGACTGGAGCATCCTGGGGGTAGGGCAGGGCTATGGAACTGCAACATGAGACACCAACATGACACCAGGATGGATAACACATCTCTATAAGGAGGCCTGGAGCATCCTGGATGTAGGGCAGGGCTATGGAACTGCAACAGGAGCTAAAACCAGCCTTGTCACGCGCCTCCCTTGCTCGGGTTTTGTGTTATTTCCCGGTGTGCTGTGCCATATTCCTATCTGTTTGGACATGTGATCTCCTCTACTGGGATTTGAACCCACATCACATTGTTATGAGACATATGTTCTCCCACTGCACTACACACACACCATTAAGCTGCTCTGTCGGACCATGATCTTGTGGGCATTGCGGCTTAACGTCACAGCGTGTCAGGCTTATCATGCACGCTTTAGGCGTACTTTGGTTACAGCGCCTTGCAGCGTGCCTTGCCCTCGATACTCTACCAAGCGCATCATGGGTCTCCATAGGGCATAGGCATATCATATGGCGCCCTGACCCACGCTCCTGGACATGGCACGTTCCAGGGCTTTTGTGGTTTCTGCGCCGTACATGGCGCCTTAGTATGCACCTTGGTGGCTGCCATATTGTACAGCGCCGTATCGCTCTCCAGGTGCTTTGTGAGGTGCCATACAGGGCACCTACTCTGGGTCTCTAGGCATGGTGCAGGACTAGGCACCCCTGGACAGGTCACCTTTGGGGGAACTCAGGGATATGGTGCTAATGGTTACAATGCCCTGACAAGGTTAGGGTGCCCTCGGTTAGTGTGCCCTATGGGCTGCAAGGTGCCTCAGCTGGACATGCATCACCTAGGGGCATTGGGACAGTTGTCACCCTGGCACTGGGTGGCCATGGGGGGGGTGGCACTGCACAGGTGACTGATAGAGGGGGGTGGGGGGGCTGCAGGTGCCATATCTGCAGCCAGCCCATGTTGCTGTCAGTATGGTAGACCAACATGTTGTGGGCGACTGTACCATGTGACATGCTTGTGCGACAGTGGGTGGCAGTTAATGGGTGTATGTTTCTTCCTGTGGGGGCGGTGGTGGCAACATAGTTGAAATGGTGGGTCGACAGCAGGGTGGTGGTATCATGCAGATCGGGCACAGGCGGGGACACACAGAGAGGCACAATGCAGGGCAGGGTACCGGTGCATGCTATGGGGTGGCAGCCTGCACAGGCAGACAGGACTATGTACAGCTGACACACGCAGATGGATGGACAGCGGGACTGTGTTTCAACTGTGGCATAGCTGTTGGGGGCTGGCAATACCTATCCGCGAGGGTACAACTATTGGTGGCAATGCAAATTATACTAGTTGCTACAGCATGAGGGGAGGTAACAACGGTGAATCCGACCCATGACCACTGTTTGTAGTCTCATTGTACTGGCCAGAGTTCTTTACCTCTCTGCCCTTTTGGATTGGCTAGGTACAGGGGGACTGCAGTTCAGCACACAGCCATCAGCTGTGTGTGCAAGGATAGGGTAGCTGCACCAACACCCATGATGCATTGCACATGCAGAACAGCGCTATACATCTGATCTCCACATGGTGTCTGCACCTCTCTGTTTCCCCAGCTTGGTGTACCGGCCTGCCAGGGCATGATACTGCCACAGAGTAGTTACAGACCCTGCCATTTGGCAGGTTCTGTGTTCGCCCTGATGGTACAGCACTGGGTAAGTAGTACACGTGGTGCTAAAGAAAGGTCCTGCTACACATCCCCATCCCTACCAGTGGATGACAGGTGTTTGTAACAGTGCATCTGAGAGTGGCTCTGTGCCCATCTGTGTTCTGCAGTCACATGTGGCCTGCTGGGACCAGACCTCAACCATGTCACTGCGTACACAATGTTGGGATCTGGCTGCCATGAACACGTTAGTGGGGGTGTTTAGGATCACATGGGGGATATGTAGCAGTTTCCCTACCAGTCAGAGTGGTCTACACAGGGGTGTTTGGCAAATCTGCCCGCCACCCTGCCCTGATCACAGTGTTGATGTTTCCGGCCTGTGCAGGAGGTGGTGGTGGTGCTGGGATGCTACCTGCAGCTCCGTGCTGGGGCCAACAGCCTGACTCTACATGTGGATTTATAGTGGAGCCTGGCTGAGTGGGTGTTTGTGCCCCTGTTGGCTGCTGCCATGGGGATTGCACGTTTTGATGGTGTATCTACATGGTGAGGTAAAATATTTGGTTGTGCCTGCAGTTGGGGCTTGAACTTGTGACTCTCAACTCCAAGTCACACTGGCTGTGTGCTGCACCACAGAGTTGCCACAGAGTTACAATGGGCCCTGGGACTACCTATATGTCTGCTCAGCCAGACCTTTTCTGGTGTTGTGTTTTATCTACATAGTGGGGTCAATTATCGTGGTGTACCTTTACATCTCAGCCAGACCATTTCTGGTTTTCTGTTCTATCTATGTGGTGGGGTATATTATTGGGATGGACATTTCCTTCTCCTCAGCCTGAGCTTTTTTGTTATTCTGGTCTCTGTACATGGTGGGGAAAACTAGTGGGATGTACCTTTCCTTCTCCTCAGCAGGACCTCCTCTGGTTTTTGAAGCATCTACATAGTGGGGTAAAATATTTGGATGTGCTGTGCTGGGCCTGCAGCTGGGACCTGAACCTGTGAACCTCTGCTTACATAGAAACATAGAAACATAGAAACATGATGACAGAAAAAGACCACAAGGCCCATCTAGTCTGTCCTTCCATAACAACAACTACAACAGTCCACTTTCTACCTTTAGAGATCCTCTGTGTTGGTCCCATGCTTTTTTGAATTCAGTTACTGTCCTCATCTCTACCACCTCCACTGGGAGACTATTCCACGGATCCACTACTCTTTCTTTAAAGAAATATTTCCGCATATCACTCCTGAATCTAGCTCCCTTCACCTTAGGGACACACTGGCTGTGTGTATTGCGCTACAGTGTTGCCACAGGGTCACATTGGTCCCTTGGGCTAGCTGTACGTCTCCTCAGCCAGAACATTTTTATTGCACTGCACACCATGTGCTGGTGAAGGGCATGGCCTGGTGCCACTGCAGGCAGGTGCCACTGCCCCCTCCAGCACGGACACCCCCCACCCTCTGTCGTGCTGACATGGCCATAAGTTGTTGGTGCGCCATCACAGGTCATACACTGCATGGGTAGGTGGGTGCCTGGGTTGGGGTGTCAGGGGGGAGGGGCATACATGGCCTTCCGCACGCCCCCCACCCCCATTACAGCCTACCAACATTTTGCACCTTCCGCATGGAGGACGGATGGATGGGAGGGTGTCCGGTGTGTGCCCTAGTAACTATTGGCTAAGGGTGGTCAGGGTATTCGTGGTTTGTGTTTTGCTTTGGTCTGTCTTGCTGATTTCTCATGTCTATGTTCCTATGTGTTACCTAGGCTTCCGCCTGGTCAGCCCTGTGCCCCAGCTGCCCCCATTACATGTCCCGCCTGCAGCACCCTATGCCCCATTCGCACTGTCACCATAGTGGCCTTTCATACTTGTCCGCTGTGCTGTTGGTGCAAATGTATCACTACTATCACTTTTCTGGGGCTCCCTGGCTATGCTGTACATTGCTGAAACAGAACTGGTTTCTCTCTCTTGCAAATGTGTGCTAACGCCAGGTTTTCAGTTGTGTTCGTATTCAGCCCTTACTTTCTCCGCGTTAGTGTGAAAGGGGCCTCTCCCTGCCCACTCCCCGCCCATTGACCCCTTCTCTACGCCCTCTCTCCACCCTTTTCTGGACTTACCGTGGCCAGGAACGTTAAGGCGCGTTATGCAATGTTACATAAAGCGCCTTAACGTAGCGGCTGCTATGTTACCGCAGTTTAGTAAACATACCCCTTAGTATATTGGTAACTGGAGGGTAGAACTGATTCTGGTGGGGGAGGGGATTATGAGGATTGGGGCGAGGGGTGTTAGTTGCGACCTAATTGTTGTTGTAAATGGGGCTATTGTAATATTCAGTTAATAGAAAGGTCTTTAATTCTTTTCTAAGGGTTTTGAGGTCTTTGACTGAGGGAAGTGAGTCTGGGAGTATGTTCCATAATATGGGGGCTAAGTATGTGAACGTTCTATTGCTTGTTTGTTTAATCTTGTGGATGGATGTTGGTACTAAGAGGGTGTTCTGATTGCTTTTTCTTCTGGTTCTGGTATCTGTTTGAGTGTGTTCTAGAGATGTGAGAAAGGAGGGAGCAATTTTGTTGACTAACTTGAATGTGGTTATTACTGTTTTATATTTATTCTACTTGATATCAGAAGCCAGTGAAGGATATGTAAGATGGGTGTGATGTGGTCCGTTAGGCGTGCTTTGAAAATAATTCTTGCTGTGACATTTTGAGCCATCTGAAGGATGTTTAAGTTCTTTTTGGATATTCCTTGCAACAGACTGTTGCATAGTTTAAAAGCGGTGTGATTAGGGCTTGAATTACTGATCTGAATTTGTAGATGTCAAGGAGGTGTCTGAGGTGTTGTATGATTCTTAGCTTGAAAAATATGGTTCTGGCTGTTTGTTTTATGTGGGATGACATGCTGAGGGATGACATCCTGTTTTACTGGGAGAGTGGAGTTATGTAAGCAGATTGATGTGATCAGTACTTCTGTTTTTTTGAAGTTAATGTTGAGGTTGTTTGAGTTTAGCCAGTACTCTTCTTCCTTGATACATTATGAAAGGTTGTTGTAGTTGTTTTTTTTTTTTTTATGTCTACAGGAGAGTATAACATGATATCATCTGAGTAAATACGATATCCTATTTTGTGTTTTCTAAATATGGTGCAGATTGGCTGGCAGTATAGATTGAATAGAAGGGCCGATAATGCGGAGCCTTGTGGAATTCCCTGTTCCTGGGGGAAAGTTGTGGATGATTCCAGTTCTATTTGTACATATTGAGACAGGTCAGATATATAAGATTTGAACCATTGGTGGATGGTTTCCATTATCCCTAAGTGAGCTAGTCTTGATAGGAGGATGCTGTGATTCACATTGTCAAATACAGATGCTGTTTATAAAGACAAGTAGGAAGGCCTGTTTTGCACTGTCCATTCTGCAGATAAGGGTGTCAAATAACACTAATAGTAGTGTTTCAAAGCCATGGAATGGGCGGAAACCATGTTGTTGTTCATTTAAGGGTGCATTTAAGTCAATGAAGTCTTGGAGCTGTAATTGGACTATTTTGTCAATGACTTTTGATACAAATGGGATACTGGCAATGGGTCTATATGAGCTAGGGTCATCTTTATTGAGGGTTTTATTCTTAAGGATGGTGGAGAGTTTGAGTTCCTTCGGCATTATTCCTTGGATGAGGGATTGATTGACTATATTCAGTAGGAAGGGGGCTAATTCCATTTTTGTTGCCTTTATCCAGGCTACAGGGCAAAGGATCAAGAGGGGAGGTAGTGATGTTAATTTTTGTGATTGTGTCTCAAAGTTGCTTTTGCTCAATAAGGTGGAAGGAATGCCTTTTTTTGAGGTTTGTTGGAGGTTTGGGTGGGGAGGGCAATGTCTGTTGGATTTTTGCTTTTTAGTTTGGCTGCAATGTAGTTGGCTAGAATTTGAGGTTTAATGAAAATTGTATTTGGCTCATTTTGAGGGCTTTTGGTTAGAGATTTAACAATTTCGAAGAGTTTTCTTGGTTGGTTAATGGCTTTATTTGGGATATATATATGGTTGTTCTTTTTTGCATTGTTTATGGCTTCTTTATAGGTATTCAATGCAGCTATGTAGAGTGCTTTATACTCGGGGGTTTTTGGCTCTCCATTTTTGCTCAAGTTTTCATAGTTCTTTTTTTAGATTGTATATGTCATTTTTTAGAAAATTTGTGGTTGATGTTTGTATGTGTATGTGTGGGTGCAGATGCCTTGTTGATTATAGTGTTCCAATTCTGTATCATTTCATTAAGGCTCATTGGTGTTGTATCTAATTGGGGTATTATGTGAGTCAGGAAAGCATCTCTGTTAAAGCGCCTAAATTGAATAGTTTGGTGTGAGGTGTGGGAGGGGGTGGGGGTGGGGGTGGGAGGAGTGATTGGGAGGGCTAGGCACAAGATGAAGTGGTCAGTACATGGGACCTGGGATAATAGGGGGGGGGGTAGTTGGGGTGTTCTGTGAGGGGTTTTGGTAGAAATATTAGGTTCAGTGTGTTGCCCCTTGATGTGGGTTGGGCGGTTTATTATTTGCTGGAATCCCAAGTCTTCCATGAATCCTAGGAACGCTGTGGACTGGATAAGAGGGAGGGAAGTTAGGTTAAAGTCACCTAGGATGACATGGAATTTTCTTGTTGGGGATGTGCAGGCCGATTCCAGGATAGATGTAAGGTTGATGTGGTTGTTTGTAGGTGGTCTGTAGAGGAGGCATATAGCTAAGCTTTTATTTTCAATTTTGAGTATATCTATTCCATCACAATTGCTACAAATTCTGGCAGATACATTTAGTGCTATTTTGCTTAGAATAAGGATGCCACCTCCTCTTTTGGAGTTCCTAGGGCAGTTAAAGAGATTGTAACCATTTACGTTGAACTGATTTAGGAGACTCGTATCCAATTCTGTAAGCCAGGTTTCTGTGATACAGAGGATATCTGGACTTTCATCTGTTATGATGTCCAGGATTACTGGGATTTTATTTCTTATGGATCTTGTGTTGATTAGTATACAGTTTAATGAGATTGTGGTATCTATGGGCTTCAGGAGTTGGTTATTGGGTAGAGCGTTGATATAGATTAGTCTGTGCTGAAATTTGTTCTGGTAGCATTGGTTTCCTCTAGTCTAGTGAATGTGTGTCTGTGGATGAAGTGGAATTGGCTTTGTTTAGGATGGTAGTGTATGATGAGGATGGGGCAGACACGGGTGGGTTCCTGATGGGGCAAGAGGGCATTGGCTATTGTTGTGAGTACTAATATGCAGTACAGTGTGCAAATTGTGGAACTGCTAATTTCCATAGTGATATTATGTGTTCAACCACGATTGGTAATTATTGATCTAGATAAGTATGGTATATGCTAGGACAGTATGAGAAAGAACAGCTTAGATGTTTAGTGGGAGAAATGATCTAACGAGATTAAATCAGAGAGGTACAAATTTCCATGAGATTAGCAAAGGTAGCACAGGAAGTGAACCATGTGGGTTGCCTGGGCAAGGGTTGGAGGAGTGTGAATAGCTTAGTGGGGAGGCAACAATGTACATAATACAGTGTTTTGTATGAGGCGCAATGGAATGTAGTCAGTGTAATCAATGTGGGGGCAACAGTGTGTGTGAGACAGATAGTTGTAGATAGAGCAGTAGTAATGCAATCAGAATAATCAATGTGAGGGCAATAATATCCAGAGAGCTGAAGATGGTGCAATAGTAATGCAATCAGTATAAACAATGGGGTGGCAACAATCAGTTTAATCAATGGAGTGGCAACAATACATAGAAACAAAGAAACATAGAAAAATGATGACAGAAAAAGACCACATGGCCAATCTAGTCTGTCCTTCCATAACAACTACAACAGCCCCCTTTTTTCCTTTAGAGATCCTCTGAGTTTGTTTCATGCTGTTTTGAATTCAGATACTGACCTCATCTCTACCACCTCCACTGGGAGACTATCCCACCTTTCTTCTAAGGTATACATATTAAGATCCTTAAGTCTGTCCTCGTATGCTTTATAATGAAGACCACTAACCATTTTAGTAGCCACCCTCTGTACTGACTCCATCCTGTTTATATCATTTTGAAGGTGCGGTCTCCAGAATTGCACACTATGGGGTATGTTTACTAAACTGCGTTAGTGCGATTCGCGTTAGGAGCCGCGGTAGAGACAGAAACCCCAAATAAGGACATGGGCGGTACATCGTTTCCGAGAACGCGCCGAGAACGCGTGTTACGCCATAAATGAACGAGCGCTACAGGGCACGTTACCGCGCGTTAATCTTAAGAAGGTGCGCAGGCATACAAGCACAGCAACAGAGCTGTAGCACAAAGGTTACAACACTGAATGATGGTACAGGGGTCATGGGTTCGATTCCCCAGTGGGCCTAATGTATAAGGCTGGCTGAGGCAGCACCCTTTACATTGAAGTAGCGATTGTTGAGGCATGTGATGTGTATTTTAATTAGTGCTGCCAGCAAACACACCCTCACGGTGGCATAACCTAAGGTGCTGCATAAGGCACGCCATAGGGCACATTATAAAGTGTACTGTCCACCAAGGCCCCCTATAATGTCCCCTATAGGACACCTTATAAGGATGTGAACAAAGTCCTGGCTGGCTGCAGGACTGCATGTCACCACACAAACTGTCTGCTGTGGTTACCAGGATAGGGGTAACCCACCCGTACCCATGATGCACTGCACATGCAAATCAGCAGTCGAGAGATGGGCACAAGATCGGGTATGCACCCACAAAGCACCTTGGCCTTGTAGGGGGAACATACCGTGTGTGGCACTGCCACAGAGTAGCCACAGACAGTCACATTGTGCGGGTACAGTGCCCACCCTGAGGTTGAGGTGGGGCGCCCAGCACCAGGTCCACAGCACCTTTCATGGCTGAAATACGCTATGCTGCAGGTCCCCATCAGTGTGTGTGTGATAGGTAGTTCAGTTAGACACACCTGGAATACATCTGTGTTCTGCTGCATGTCTAGTCCCTATGGGCAATGCTGCACCCATAATAGTGCATATCCTGTGTTGGTGCCATCGTTACCTGCTGTAGGTGAAGGGGGAGGGGGGTTTATGGACCCATAGGCAGATTATATACCACCACGCAACCCACCCTCTGGGGCTCAGGGTGGGAAACAGGATCATGCACCAATAGATCCACAGTCTACCACCCTGCAATAGCAGCAGTAGAGGGGACCAGCAACCCCAGTCCTGCTGGGGAACAGACCGAGCGGTACACATCCATAACGCAATAGCAGACAGAAGGCGTGGAAATGCTCAGCTGCCCCCCACCATTATCTGACATTCTCCAGCAGCAAGCCTCCAGCCGCTGCACCCTGCAAGGTGTTCCAGCAAGACACATACTAGCTGCAGACAGTCTGCCAGCTAGTCCATAGTGCATGGTCCTGGAAGACATGCATGTACCCAGAACAGGCATGCCAACATACACACCAAGCAGATAAATCACTGATTGGGCCCCAAAAGGAGACCCATAAATATCACATGAGAGAAATGCTATATAGCACTATGGGGGAACCTAGCCATGCCATGGTCACTGCTCAGTCAGGGTGAGAGTGACCTCCCAGTAGGACATGCTATGGCCACCCTGTCCGTGCAGGTGGTGGCCAGGCACTACAATGTCCGAGCCATTGCCCTATGCCGTGTGCAGATGCATCCAGGCCAGGCCACCCTATCCAGGCTATTCCCACAGTACCTTGCTCCTCATTATGCACATTGGCAGGCCAATACTGGCAACAGTGCTAGCAGTGTGGGCTGTGGAGGGTGTTGGCAGCCACCACACACGGGATAAACAGACACACACTCCCCACACCTATGCCAGCATTGTGCAACTATAGAGGTGTTGGGCAGCCCAGGCCACCACACCAGTCCTGGGCACAGTGCAGGCATGGCTATGGCACTGTAATGTTGCTATTACTCCACAGCTGGAGCTTGTGGATATAAGCAGCCTGATTCCTTATTCAGTTAGTAAAATGGTGCTTGGGGAAAGCACTGCCTTCTGGGAGTTGAAGTTTTTTTCACTATTTGAAATAAGGCGAGTTGTGGAGCTCAAGTGTTCAGGCAAATAACAGGATTTTAATTCCCCATCCGAAACGGTTTTACAAATGGAAAATAAAGAACCAGGCCATACAACTTCTGGCTTGAAATAATATAAGAAATGTAACTCAAACAGCTTCTTATATCAGCATCACTATAATCCAACATAAAGAGCACTTCTGTTCCAAAACCTTTGGTGCAGTTTCCTTTGGCTGCTACCGGCAGCTTTCTTTCTCTCTCTGCACCTCTTAAACTTATTATACAGGTTTTATCTTTTCAGACACAGACATTGTACAGTCCATTGACTCAATAGGCAGATATTCTACAGATGGCTCAGTTTCCATCGGTTCATACTGACTCTCAGTTGGAAATGTCTGCAATTGCTTACAAGGTGTTTCCAGGCACACACCTGTTCCTTCAGCAATAGACTTTTCCCCGTAGCCTTCTACTAACCCCTGTTATCCAAGTTTATACCCCTGTTCTATGTAAAAACCAAACAAAATGTGTGTTTTGGTCAATTTGTTATACTGTAAACCGCGCTGATGCCGAATAGTGCGGTATATAAGCAACTGTAATAAATAATAAAATAAATAAATAAATACTACAAACGGCTTGTAATTGCCACATTGTTCACCACATGGAAAGCCCCACCCTTCTGGGTTAATAGCAGAGCACTTCTTAAAAACAGCTTTACTTTTATACCAGTCACTCAGCCTACCTCTTGGCTTCCTTATGAGCGATTCCTTCTGCTTTCCAGGATCAGCTACAGATGTAAGCCTTGGAGTTCCTACGTGCACACAAGTCTGCCTTCTTGGTACATTCCCCTTATAGCTGCCTTTTACCCACGGCAACAAACCTGGGCTGTTTGTACCTTGCTCCTTTGCACGGACTCTCTGCTCGTCTCCTGTGCTGACTTCCCCTTCTGAGTTAAAGGTCAGAGAATCCTATGTTATCATGAATTCCTCTGTGTCTTCACTCTCAAGCAAATCCCCTGTTTCTCGTGACTGCTTTCCTTGTGGCTGTGCTCTCAGCTGGCCTTCCAACTCTGCTTCCCCATGTGCTTCCAGATCTGCCTGCTCATGTGCTTGCTCCCTTCCTAATGAGCTTCTCTTAAATCTCTGATTTTCTGGGTTTAACCTGACCACCCCTTTCAACAGGTGTCCAGCCTTAGCTCGTGATTGCTGAGCTGAACTTCAGCAGGGGCGTGTTTTCCTCTCCTCTAATCTGCATTGTCTGTGGTTTCCCTGGAAACCAGGAACCATGTGCACTTGTTTACTTTCCTTAACTGAAGCTGAATCCTGCACTTTATCACTCTCTAAGGGATCTGAGGGACCTTCTACACCACAGTACGCAATACTGTAGGAGTCACTCCCCAGGTTGGTAAACACTGTCAGACACAAGACCTGTAGCACACTCCACAGACATCAGAAAGGTTGCTATGATGCAGCTCACTCAGAAAAGTGTACTTAACCTAGGAATTGCTATCTGCCAGTACTCATAGCAACCTTTTGATAGATGTGTACCATATTCCCCGGTTTAGGGTGGCATTACTAAGGTATGCAAGTGCTAGTATTGGGAGATGCACGCAGAGCCCAAAGTCCTGCCTCTCCAGGAGGCTTTGGATAATGGGGCCTGTGGGTGCGGGTGTGTCTGCCCCTGTTGGCTGCTGCTTTACGGCAGAGGTTCCCAACTCCAGTCCTGCGGTGCCAAACACTGTTCGGGTTTTCATGCTGTCCCTCATGAATATGCATGAGATACATCTGCATACCATGGGGGTGGCACATAGAAATGCAGCACAGGCATCTTTACCAGAGGCAGCATGGAACCGGGATGGTGTTTGGCCCTCCAGGACTGCAGTTGGGAGGCTCTGCTCTAGGTAATGTGCATGTTTATGGTGTCTGTGCTCTGTAGAGTAAAATGTAGGTGTCTTGGGCATGTTTACGTCATCTGCAATAAAGGTGCTGTCTGTATTAGCACGTTGTAGTAGTGGGTAAAATATGGAGACTGGGTTGGCAGGAACCACAGCTGGGACTTGAACCTGTGACCTTCTGTTTTTGAATACACTGGTTTTGTGCACTGAACTACCTTGTTGTCACAGACTCAGTACATTCCTTGGTGATACCATGACTGTTCATCAGACAGGGCCCGTCTGTTGCAGTACACGGCACCCACCTACACAGGGCTAGGCCACGGTCTGCTCTGGGCAGCTGCCACTGCCCCCTCCACCACCAGTATCCCTCAGCCACCATGCTGACATACCCTTCTGCTGGTGGTGCTGGTGGTGCGCAGTCTCAGGCCATCCAGTGTGCAGGTAGGCGGCTGCCTATGCTGCAGGTTCTGGGGTAGGGGTGCCTGCATAGGTGTCCACGCTTCCCCCCAGCACCGCCTGCCAATGTTCCGTGCCCTTGGGGGTAGCTGCTGGGTACTATCCCCTGTGACACTGTGGGAAACACAGTCGTGCCCATGTTGGGCCTTCAGCAGTTGCTGTCTGGCTGCTCTGCTGCTTCAGCATTCGTATGGGCCACCTAGGCATTGCCCTAGTCCGCACTGTGGCCCAGCTGCACCACAGCATGTGCCGCCTGTGGCCCTCTGTATCGCCTTCTCCGGGATCTGTCCTTATGGGGCACAATCACTGACTTATCTGCTTGGTGTGTATGCTAACATCCCCGTTCTGGGTACATGCATCTTCTCCAGGACCATGCACTATGGACTAGCTGGCGGACTGTCTGCAGGTAGTATGTGTCTTGCTGGACCACCTTGCAGGGTGCAGCGGCTGGAGGCTTGCTGCTGGGGAATGTCAGATAATGGTGGGGGCAGCTGAGCATTACCAGGCCTGCCGTTTGTCTGCTATTGCGTTATGGATGTGTACTGCTCTGTCTGTTCCCCAGCAGGACTGGGGTTGCTGGTTCTCTCTACTGCTACCATTGCAGAGAGGTAGACTGCGGATCTATTGGTGGGTGATCCTGTTTCCCACCCTGAGCCCCAGAGGGTGGGTTGTGTGGTGGTACATAATCTGCCTATGGGTCCATACACCCCCCCCCTTCACCTACAGCAGGTAACGATGGCACCAACACAGGATATGCACTGGCTTGGGTGCAGCATCACCCATAGGGTCTAGACATGACCGAGACATACAGCAGGACACAGATGTATTCTAGGTGTGTCTAATGGAACTACCTATCACACACTGCTGGGGACCTGCAGCATTGCGTATTTCAGTCATGAAAGGTGCTGTGGACCTGGTGCTGGGAGCCCCACCTCAACCTCAGGGTGGGCACTGTACCCGCACAATGTGACTGTCTGTGGCTACTCTGTGGCAGTTCCACACATGGTCTGTTCCCCCTACAAGGCCGAGGTGCTGTGGGGTGCATACCCGATCTTGTGCCCATCTCTCGACTGCTGATTTGCATGTGCAGTGTATCATGGGTACGGGTGGGTTACCCCTATCCTGGTACCCACAGCAGACAGTTTGTGTGGTGACGTGTAGTCCTGCAGCCAGCCAGGGCTTTGTTCACATCCTTATAAGGTGTCCTATAGGGGACATTATAGGGTGCTTTGGCGGACAGTACACTTTATAATGTGCCCTATGGAGTGCGTTATGGGGTGCCTTATGCGGCACCTTAGGTTATGCCACCGTGAGGGTGTGTTTGCTGGCAGCACTATTTAAAATACATGTCAAATGCTTCAACAATTGCTACTTCAATGTAAAGGGTACTTCCTCAGCCAGCCTTATACGTTAGGCCCAATGGGGAATCGAACCCATGACCCCTGTACCATCAGTCAGTGTTGTAACCATTGTGCTACAGCTCTGTTGCTGTGCTTGCATGCCTGCGCGCCTTCTTAAGATTAATGCGCGGTAACATGCCCTGTAGCACTCGTTCATTTATGGCGCCTTGTAACGCGCGTTCTCGGCGCGTTCTCGGAAACGATGTACCGCCCATGTCCTTACTTGGGGTTTCTGTCTCTACCACGGCTCCTAACGCGAATCGCACTAACGCAGTTTAGTAAACATACCCCATAGTGTGCAATTCTTCATTTTCTATGTCTATGTCATTTTCTATGTATTAGAGCATGAATGACCATTTCTGCAAGAAACCCCTACAGATATGGATTATCAGAATAGGGGTCATTTTGCATGCTAAGCTTGTCAATATTCCCTCTGACTAAAATTCCTATCATGCCAATTATCATACAACTTGTACTTCAACATATGTGCTTTACCTGATTGTGTGTACCTGTCTTACGTTTTATAAGACGTTCAAGTCAATCATTGAAAATTTGAATAGGGGAATGTAAATCACATTTGAAGACACATACAACATCATCCCTTGCGGTGTTGAAAGGAAATCAATTTGACCAAGAAGTTGGCTTTTGATGCCAGGAGAAGTATTGAAGTTATGAATGAAGCACCAATGAGGCAGTAATGGACTCCAACAGATCAATAAGATAAGTATTTTATCACTCTGAAGCAGAATGATTGAACTTTAATAATCATCCAAAACACAGCTCCATTTGAATGCTGGATTCTGTAGATACCTAGTCGTATACTGTTGTTTGATACTCAATTTAAAAAAAGTACTTGGTAATATTAAATTAAAAGGGACTACAGTCAATTAATTATATTGATTACTTACTGCATTGGAGTCCAACAAAAAACATCTTTTTCATAATTATGAGAAAGTAACCCATAAAATTGCCCTTTGGCTGTTAATTAGGATTCAACTTTATATCTATTAGGTATGTTATTTAGCAGGCCGAAACTATAAATTATCTGTTTATCAACTGATTGCTGCTGCTAAACAGGTAATTTTTTGGCCCATCCTCACCCCTCCTCTAACCTAGCCCACAAATATATGGACAGTATCTGTTTTGTGATTTATATGGCTTAATATTAGCTGCATATTTCTGAAAATATGGTAATAGACCAATTATGAGCCCCCTCATTGCTAGTAATGCATTATTAGCTTTGAATATCAACCCATTTCTCAGCAGTTAAAGACCACATGTACAATTTAGGAACATATCAAAGTCATCCTGTGCTCGTTGGAGACTGTAAATTACAGACTTGATTGAAGGGGTCTTCAGAGCCAGGGGGAATGGTTACTCTTTATTAAATAGATATGTCCGTTTGTTTGATTCACTCCATGAGTACTGAAAGCAGAAAATATATATGGCTTTATCTAAATGAAATTATGACAGTTAATATGTATGGTGGCTTTAATGAAGAAAATATGGACAGTCCTATATATGAGAGGAAAAATGTTTGCACACACCACCATTAGGCTTTGTAGGTCCAATAGGAGATTTTTAAAATGTTGCCCATGGTATTCATAAAGTCCAAGTATCACTATGCTCTTCTTCATTCTTATATTTCTATATTTTTTTAATTATATAAAAATGCTTATCTTACATATGTTGGACATTCTCTTCATAAATGTTTTGTATGTTTAAGAATAGCATTATCAACACTTGGACTTTAAAAAATCTTCAGTTATTATTTTACGTGGGCATTTAGCCCTTTCCTACAAAATTCCTAGGATAAGTTACACTAAAACATATATAAGAAACAATCAATCAATCTCCAATATTCATTGGCTCACAATCCACTCCACAATACTGTTGGTCTATTTCTGAACATTTGACAAACAAATATACTAAGATTAATCGTTCCTTATAAAGCAAATCAGAGTGTGTTCCAATCTTTTTCTCTTTTGAGTTTTCTCTGACGATTTTTTCATACACTTATACGCTAAATGAAGGTATCAGTCTTATTCACGCACCACTGTACAGACTGACGTCTTAAAACAGTGAATGTGCCTTTTAACATCAATGACCTCCAATTCAATGAGCAGAAGAGCTAGTCAAATTTTGATTACATATACTTTGTCATCAATCACTCCAAAGGTAATGAAAACTCTTGATGTTAAGTATCTGATACTTAGCTCTGGAAAACTGCTTGCTATTTTTTACTAGTCCCGACGCCTGTCCCCGGTCCCTTCCATGCATTTCACACTTATGGTTTCTTCAGGGGATCATCCTCTTCTTAGCATAAGGTGCTATATATAAATAAACATAAAATTGCCTACCACTCCTAATATCAGTTTATTTCCCACTCAATCCTTAAAAACTCCTTAAAACCAGACCAACTGAACCCTTACCGCATCTGCCGCCCACATTCACTTAAGCTTCAGGATCGGTTCAATGTTTCCAAACAAATTACTTTCTCCGTCCGAGCTAAGAACACTGCGCATGTGGAAATGCACTCACAACTCCTTTTTCAAAATCCTCTGCATCCAATCAAAACTGACTAACTACGATCTTATTTCGCTCCGCCCCTTAACTTATCATTCTTCTCAAGTTCTCAAGACTCCCCTATTATTTCAGTACCGTATGTCCATTATTGCCTTATGTCTTAATCCCACTTTATCTTACAAAAATCCTTCAGAGTGAACTGCTTCACTAGAACCACTTTGAAGCGTCTAATCATAAACATGCTAACCAATCAATATTAACATTAAGGCCTGGGGTTTCTAAAGTATTCAATCTGAAAATCCATCTTTGCTCATTAAAAATCAACATCTCATCTACAGATTTACCCTCCCGTCCATTGTCCACCTTATCTATGCAAAGACAACGTAATTGTTCAAACTTGTGGCCCTTCAGCAAACAATGCTGAACAATCGGAGCCTCCTGTACCTTACACTTTAGACGGCTCCGATGTTCCCTCATACGCACTTTAAAAGGACGTGCTGTTTTACCTATATAACATAAGCCACACGGACAGACGATAGCATAAACCACGTTATGAGAAACGTGGTTGTATGTTTCAAAGTAACTGTAACCCCCGCATACTGAAAGGTACTGGCAGCTATCGTTATATCACATATATCACACATTCCACAACTCCTATGACCTTTCTCCTGTAAATGCTGTGTCTTATCTAGAATAGTTCTTAACATCGCCGGACTTAATAATTCCTTCAAATTCCGCCCCCGTTGCCATACGCAACGTACTTTCTTATTAGCTAAACCAGGGACCATTTTCAACACATTACTGTGTTTTTTAACTATCCTTTGTATTCGTGTGCTAAGGGGGGAATATTTGGTAATTAAATTAACATTAGCTGAATCCATGTCCTCTTTCTTATGTGGAGGGGAGGGGAGGGGATAAGTGCATCGAGGGACTGGGTATAGTGAGAGAAAAGGAGAGGTCCCAAGATGAACCCTTGGGGTACATCAACTGAGATTAAGATAGCAGTAGAGGAGGAGTCACCAGAACATACACTAAAATGCTGTGGGAGAGATAAGAGGGAGGAGTAGCCTAGTGGTTGGGGCAAGGTACTTCAGGCCGGAAGGTCGGAGGTTCAAATCCCACTAGAGGACAGCAACCTTGGGCCAGAAGGACTGGGGTTTCTAGTCCCACAGATGCTCCTTGTGGTCTTGGGCAAGCCACTTAACCCTCCATTGCCCATGTTCCCTTTAAGTATTAGTGTATGTGTCTCATATCCCTGCGTGTTAAATGTATCCCCCAATTGTGTTGTGACCGCTTTGATTGAAGGATAAGGCGGTATACAAAACTGTCTAAATAAATAAAATAAGAGAACCTATACTATATTGCTCCCTTGGATTGTTGCAGCCCAAATGCATGACCTTGCATTTTTTAACATTAAATCTCAGCTACCAAATTCTAGACCATTCTTCAAGCTTAGCTAGATCCCTCTTCATATTATCTACACCTTCCTGTGTGTCTATTCTATTGCAGATTTTGGTATCATCAGCAAAGAGGCAAACTGTACCCGATGGCCCTTCTGCAATATCACTAAAATTGATGTTAAAAAGAGGATCATTATCTGTGTGACTTTCTCATCTTGTCTGATATTTTGGCCAGACCTACCTATTTCACTTCCCTGCCTTCAGATTGGGTGTCTGCCAGCAGCTAGGTGTCCCCCTGTCAAGGACATATGGCCAGGGACCTATGGATGCTCTTCTAGACTCTCCTTGCTGTAGCATGTAGAGGTCTGCGCTGTTCTGATGGCTGTGGGACCTCTTCATTTACGATGACCAGCCTTCACAATATGAAGGATTCTATCCTGGAAATGCTAGGCTGGCTTGTGGCCTCCATCGAGCTCTCCTATGCTATTCTATATAGACGAGACGGTAAATGCACATGTTTCACATGGTGGGGTGCATGTGCTGCATATGCATGCACATATGGGTCCTGCATACATGTGTACACTGCCAGTGGTGACTGTAGATGTGCAGATCCCAGAGAAGATTTTTTAAAATCTACACATGCATCTTTATTTAGGTATGCAAAATCATGTCGCCACAACTGCTGCTCTCTATGGGGGCTATGCATGTGGTGGCCCATTTTCTGTGACATGCACATACAAATCTCCACCATACATATTTTTAAAAAATGTGTATATTTAGGAGCAAAGTTGTGCTGATTTCATAAAGTCCATTTCTAAAATCATCACTGATTTTCACACATTTTGCTTTGCATATCACTGCATGTGCCTTAGAAGTCAATGCGCATTTACGAATACTAACTTACACTAAATGCTGCTGCGCCCATAGAACTAAATGGGGCACATTGGTACTTAATGCATGTTAACCTTTGTTATTGCGTGATAACCTTCAGTTAACACACCTCTAAATTTTTAAGATAGGCTAACAAATTGAGTGGCATATTTACTAATGTGTAGATGCATTAAGTTTGTTACTATGCAAAGTGCCACTGCAACCCATTTTATTCCTATGGATGCATCAGTACTTAGGACATGTAACGTCCATTAATGCACACTAAGCTTTAGTAAACATGCCCCTGAAGGCATGCTAATTTTAATGCAAGAGCCCTTCTTTATCTCTTGTTTTGGTAGTGCTTTCAGTTTTATATGGGCTTTATGAAATTAATTATTTTAATCCAATTTAAAAAGACATTTTGAGGAGATTGATAGGTAACATTGAATAAAAGTAAAAGTACATTTTTGGAGGCCACATAGTTTGAATGCTGGACCCTATCCAGTTTATAATTGTATAATGTCAAAGTACAATGTCAATTTTTGATTACTAAAACTATATTATTAATTTCCAATGCATTCCTACCATCCACTCTAGACAAGTGGGTTATGTTCACCAATCAGTAGGTGAAGACTGAGAAACACAAACTCTCAGTTCAGTACAAGTAGCCTGTGCCCACTGATCTGAGCCAGTATTCCTCAGTCTCCAGCAGGTTGGATGGAGGGTGGCGCAGCCTTGAAGAACCTTCAGGACTGGCGCATGGAAGCACTGCTTAAACAGGTCCTTGAGATGTCAGCTCTGGGACTGAAGGATGCTATCTGTGGGGCCTATGTGGCCCGTGCCTGTCTCCGGTGGTTTCAGAGCTACCGGAGGAGGTGAAAACATTGTCCCCTGAATATGCACAGACTGCTCACTTGGAGTCGGGGACTGCCTTTCTGGTGGATTTGCTCTATGATTTACTGTGTGTCTCCACTAAGAGCATGGCCATAGTGGTTTCAGCCTGATGACTCTTGTGGTTGCACAACTGGCCTGTGGATGTGGCCTCTAACATGTGGCTCAGTAAGATCCCCTTTGCAGGAAAACTGCTGTTTGGGGAAGATTTGGAGAAGCTTGTCAGTCTAAAGTGCCCATGCTGTCAGAGGACAAGCCCAAGGCCAGCAGAGGCAATACGATCAAAGGCTGAGATAGGGAGTTCTGGGGATTTTTCCCCTCTTGGGTGGCTAACCAGCAGAGAATCCATTCCTTCAGCATGGTTCTTCCTTTTGAGGGAGCACCATGGGCGGCCGATGAGCTGCCTCCAGTGCCCCTGGACCAGCCAAGTTCTCACAATAAGGATTTGGGGGCCCCAGTGGGGGTGCAGCTGGTGGGTGTTTGCCTTTGGGGCTTCCTTTCTACCTTGGCCCAAATCACATCTGATGCCTGGGTCTTGCAGGTCATTCATGAGGTATATGCCCTTGAATTTGCTCAGCCCCTGGAGGAACTCTTCATGTTCTTTCCATGTGGGATTGCCCGGAGAGTGCAAGTGGTCAAGGAAACACTCAAGTGCCTCTTGCAGCTCGAGGCAATGGTCCCAATGCCTTGGGAATTGTGGGGCTCCAGAAGGTGCCAAAGAAGGAGGAGTTTTGGTGCTCCATTTTGGACCTGAAATGGATCAACAGGGCCCTAAGAGTTCCACGGTTTTGCATGGAGACTTTGCGCTAAGTAATTGTGGTGGTGCATAGGGGCAAATTTCTTACCTCCTTGGACCTCACAGAGGCATACCTGCACATTCTGATCAGGGTAGAGCACCAGTGTTTCCTTCGCTTTGCGGTGCCTGGAGGGCATTTTCAGTTTCAGATTCTGCTCTTTGTCCTGCCCACTACTCCTCAGGTGTTTACGAAAGTCATTGTGGTGATGGTGGCACATCTTCGCAAGCAGGGGGTACTGGCATCCATCTGTCCAAGAACCGTCAACTCATCTTCGGTAGTAGACTGGCTAATCTACTGAAGAGGGCTTTAAACTAGATTCGTTAGGGATGGGTGAAGAAAGACCCCAGGTAAGTGAAAGCCCCCAGGTAGGTGATACATTAAATACCTTTATGGAAATGGGTAACAGGGGTAACATTGGGAAAGCAGTGTGTATAAATGCCCGTAGCATGGGAAATAAGATCCCTGATGTTGAAGCTTTGGTGGGAGTGGCTGACTTGGATTTAGTGGCAGTTACAGAAACATGTTCACAGAAAACCATGATTGGGATGTAACTATACCTGGCTATACTTTATTCAGAAAGGACAGGGTAGGAAGAAGGGGAGGAGGAGTGGCACTATATGTAAAAACTACTATTAAAGTTTTGGAGTTACAGAGCTTAAAAGGGAGAGAGGAGGCATTGTGGGTTAAACTAGAAAGAGGGAAAGAGAAATCTATTTGCATTGGTGTGATATACAGACCTCCCTCACAAGAAGAAGAGGTGGACAGAGAGTTAATTGAAGACATACGCAGCATTGCTAGGAAAGGGGAAGTGCTACTGATAGGAGATTTCAATATGCCAGATGTTGATTGGCACATTCCTGCTGCAGTATCATCTACAAGTAAGGAGATCCTGGATTCTCTACAGGGAAAACTATTCAGGCAATTGGTAACAGACCCCACACGTGAAGGAGCCATACTGGACTTGGTGCTTACCAATGGTGAAAGTGTTTCTGATGTTGTAGTGGGAGATCATTTTGCATCCAGTGATCACCAGATGGTGTGGTTCAGTATTAGGACTAGGGCTGTTAGAATCCATTCAAAGGTGATGATCTTAGACTTTAGGAAGACTAACTTTGCGAAGATGGGCCAATACCTCAGGGAGTCGTTAGTGGGATGGGAACAGCTGGGGGATGTAGAAAAACAGTGGGCAAAACTGAAAGGGGATATTTTAAGGGCAACCAACCTTTTTGTTAAAATGGTAAATAAAGGTAAAAGGAAAAGGAGACCGCTATGGTTTTCGAAAGAAGTAGTTGCAAAATTGAAGAAAAAGAGGGAGGCTTTCATGAAATACAAGAGATCACAGAGAGAGGAAGACAGGCATCTATATTTGTAAAAACTTAGAGAAGCTAGCAAAGTAGTCAAGAAGGCAAAGATTCAAAAGGAGGAGGAAATAACCAATGCAATAAAATGGGGGGATAAGACATTTTTCAGATATATTAGTGAGAAGAGGAAGGGCAAAAGTGGTATTGTCAGACTCAAGGGTGCAGGGGAGGAATATGTAGAAGCTGATAAGGATAAAGCGGAATTGCTCAACAAATATTTTTGTTCTGTGTTCACAGATGAAGAACCAGGAGCAGGACCTCAGAAAATACCCACAAATAGGAACAGAAGCGAGGGACATCTTGAACAATTTTCAGAAGACTACTAGCTCAACTTAAAGTAGACAAAGCGATGAGACCGGATGGGATACACCCTAGAATACTGAGGGAACTTGGGGACGTTCTAGTAACTCCACTGACTGACCTTTTCAATGCCTCGTTGGAGTCGGGAGTGGTGCCAAAGGACTGGAGAGAGGCTCATGTGGTGCCTTTACACAAAAGCGGAAGTAAGGATGTGGTTAAAAACTACAGGCTGGTTAGTTTAACTTCGGTGTTGAGTAAATTATTGGAAACGCTGCTGAAAGAGAAAATAGTGAGGTTTCTGGAGTCCAGTGGATTACAGGATCCGAGGCAGCATGGATTCACCAGAGGCCGGTCTTGTCAGACAAATCTGATTGATTTGTTTGACTGGGTGACCAGGGAGTTGGACCGAGGGAGAGCTCTAGATGTGGTGTATTTAGATTTCAGTAAAGCCTTTGCCACTGTTCCTCACAGGCGACTTATAAACAAACTGAGCACCCTAGGGATGGACCCTAAAGTTACTGCTTGGGTTAGAAATTGGTTGGGTGGGAGGCGACAAAGAGTACAAGTAAATGGAGCTCACTTTGAGGAGAAGGATGTTACCAGTGGTGTGCCCCAGGGATCTGTCCTTGGTCCGATTCTTTTTAACATCTTTGCTAGTGATATAGTGGAAGGGCTGTCGGGTAAGGTTTGCCTCTTTGCAGATGATACCAAAATCTGCAATAGAGTAGACACCCATGAAGGTGTAGATAACCTGAGGAGGGATCTAGCTAAGCTTGAAGAATGGTCTAGAATTTGGCAGCTGGGATTTAATGTTAAAAATGTAAGGTCATGCATTAGGGCTGCAGCAATCTAAAGGAGCAATATAGTATAGGGGGTGAAGTACTTTTGTCCACTAAAGAAGAGCGTGACCTAGGCGTGGTTGTGTCTGATGATCTTAAAGTAGCTAAGCAGGTAGAAAAGGCGACGGCAAAAGCTAGAAAGATGCTTGGGTGCATACGGAGAGGAATGGCTAGCAGAAAAAAGGAGGTGATAATACCTCTCTATAAGTCTTTGGTGCGACCTCATTTGGAGTATAGTGTGCAATTCTGGAGACCACACCTTCAAAAGGATGTGAACAGGATGGAGTCGTTGCAGAGGGTGGCTACTAAAATGATTAGTGGTCTGCATTATAAAGCATAAGAGGACAGACTGAAGGATCTTAATATGTACACCTTAGAGGAAAGGCAGAATAGTGGTGATATTATTGAGATGTTTAAATACTCTGTGGCATAAATGTTCAGGAGAGAGCCTCTTTCAATTGAAAGCAAGTTCTGCTACGAGGTGACATGGGATGAGAGTGAAGGGAGATAGATTCAGGAGTGATATGCGGAAATATTTCTTTACGGAAAGAGTAGTGGATCCATGGAATAGTCTCCCAGTGGAGGTGGTAGAGATGAGGACAGTATCTGAATACAAAAAAGCATGGGACAAACACAGAGGATCTCTAAAGGTAAAAAGGGGATTGTTGTAGTTGTTGATATGGAAGGACAGACTAGTTAGGCCATGTGGTCTTTTTCTGTCATCATATTTCTATGTTTCTATGTTTCTACTGGTCCATCTATACTTGGATGACTGGTTAATTCAAGGGAAGTCCCTTGAGGAGAGCAATCGCTCAATGGAGATGGTGGTCCATTGCCTACAGGAACTGGGCTTGTTGGTAAACTTTGCCAAGAGCCAGCTTCAGCCATCGCAGACCTTGGAATATCTGGGAGCCTACTTCAACACATGCCTTTGCATGGTTTATCTCCTGGAGGGCTGCATTGTGATGCTTCAGGCCCAGGTGAGGGGCCTTTGCAGAGTCAAATATTCCCAGGTGTGGGACTATTTGCAGGTTCCAGGATCCATGATGGCCTCTCTGGAACTGGTGCCTTTGGCTTGGCCCCCATATGAGGGCCTGCAGACACATTTCCTCTCCTACTGGTCTCCTCTGGTACAATTCATGGTAGTTCATCACCTGCTGTCAGGGGCAGTCCGGGCAAGCTTGCAGTGGTGGCTTGACCCAGGGAACCTGAGGTCAGGGAGCCCCTAAAGGCTCCAGACTGGGTAGTGGTCACCACATATGCAAGATTGTCCAGCTGGGTGGCCAATGTCTGTTGCATGTGGTGCAGGGCCGGTGGTCCACCGAAGAAGGGCAGTGGTCTATCAACTGCTTGGATACATGGGTAGTATGTCTATATCTACAGGCCTTTTTGTCCTTCATACAGCAGAGAACAATGCGGGGCCTGTCAGACAATGCCACCACGGTGGCTTACATCAATTGCCAGGGTGGCACATGGAGCTCACAGGTAGCAATGGAGGCAATGCCGCTTTTACAATGGGTGGAAGCCCATCTGATGACTATCTTGGTAGCAACACATGGCTGGATTGGCAAATGTCCAGGCAGATTACTTGAGTCACCATAACCTGAATCCGGGGGAATGGTCTGTTTCGAAGACAGTGTTCCAGTTGACAGTGGAGCGATAGGGAGTGACGACAATGGATTTGATGGCATGCCTGATAAATGCCAAGGCCTCCTGCTTTTTCAATCACCGCAAGTCCCCAATGTCTGAGGTTCTCGAAGCTCTGGTACAGCTGTGGCCTTAGGTGGAACTGCTGCATGTCTTTCTACCTTGGCCCCTGAGAGGACAGGTGCTGCAGTGCATAGAGGTGCATTGCAGTCAAGTGCTGCTGTTAGATCTGGACTGGCTCTGCCAGCCCTCCTCCTGGAGGAGGAGCCTGTACATCTGCTATCACTGCCGGGCCTTCTGACACAGGGGCTGGTGTGCATGCTGGTGGAGGATCAATTCTCGCTTACGGCCTGGGTCTTGAAATGGTTTTGTTAAGGCATAGTGCCTATTCTATGTAGGTGATTGACACTCTCTTGCAGGCCTGTCGGCATTCTATTTCCTTGACTTACATGCTTGTTTGGTGGCTATTTGAAGCCTAGTATGAGGAGAATGGGGTCAGTCCCCTGGGGGTTCCCATGTCATCCATTTTGGCCTTTCTGCAGGCAGGACTAGCGTTAGGCTCATTATAAGTTGAGGTGGTGGTCTTGTCTTGATTTCGCGGCTGGGTGCAGGGCATTACCTTGGCATCCCATTTGGTTTTTACAAGGGATTTTTACAGGGGATCAAGCACCTGCAGCCCCCGTGCTGGTCGGTAGTGCCTGCCTGGGACCTTAACTTAGTACTGTCCGCCCTCAGTGATCCTCTCTTCAAGCCTCTTTGGGGTGCGTTAGTCAAGGATTTGACCTTGAAAGCTGTCTTTCTTGTGGCAATTTGTTCTGCCCATCAGGTCTCAGAACTACAGGCTCTTTTGTGCAGTCCCATTTAATGTTTTCCAAAGAAAAAGTGGTGTTACGGATAGTGCTTTCCTTTTTGCCCAAAGTGGTTTCAGAATTTCATCTCAATCAAGTTTTGGTCCTACCTTCCTTCTTAGGTTGGCAGTACTCACCAGACCTGGCGGTGATGCAACCATTTTGATGCTTGGAGAGGTTCTTCATCATCTTTGGCAGAGCCCGGAAGGGGGAGGTGGCCTCTAAGCTTCCATCACCTGTTTGATCTGAGAAGCTATTGTATCAGCTTATTTGTTGAAGGGGCGGCAGGCACTCATGGGCTTATGCGCCCATTTGACAAGGGCTCGGGCTTCTTCCTGGGCCGAAGTGGGGAGGGTTCCTCTTCTGGACATCTGTCAGGCAACCACCTGGTCATCCCTTCATTCCTTTGTGCAGGCAAAGCAGGATGCCCAGTTTGGGGAAAGGGTGTTGAGAGCCGAACGTTCAGTTCCCACCCTGCATTAGTACTGCTTTGCTACATCCCACTTGTCTGAACTGGACTGGAGGGATACATTGGAAGGTGAAATCAGACCTTATCTGCTAATTTCCTTTCCTGTAGTCCTTCCAGTCCAGTCTAGGATTCTCCCTGGAAGATTTCAGTCTGTTGGTGAGTCATGCGTGTTTTTGCATGAGAGTTTTAGGCATGAGCAGGTGTGCAGTCATGTCGGATTCTGTGAGCTTTGGTTCCCATGTTAGGTATGTGCTTGTTTTTTCATGAGGCTGTTTACTGCAAAAAAATAAAATAAAATATGAAAACAAAACAACCCTCAGAGTGAATATTTTAAGGTGGACAGAATCCTTTTGGCAAGGCATCCACTTGGCGGATATGTTCTGCGGAGGGTCCCCTTTTGGGGAGTTCTTGCCTGGCGAAGAGTGGGAGTCTTGGGGCTTGGTTTATGGTCTCTGCTTGGTGACTGTCAAAAAACTGGCTCAGGTCAGTGGGCACAGGCTATTTGTACTGAACTGAGAGCTTCTCTTTCTCAGCCTCCACCTGCTGCTTGGTGAGCATAACCCACTTGTCTGGAGTGGACCGGAGGAACTAGAGGAAAGAAAATTATCAGGTAAGGTCTAATTTTACCTTTATGCTCATGTACTTAATTTTGTTGTGTCTCCATTTCAACTGACAAGCTCTTAAAATTCAGATTTACTAACTTGAGAGCATATTTACTAAAATTCAGTAACCATTAGCAGGCTTTTTATCATGCAGGCCCATGGTAACTACTACTGTGTGTAAAAAATCAGCTAGCATGATAAAAATCCTGTGCTAACCACTTAGCATGCACAGGGTAGGCACTGGTTGAGGAAGGGGCAGGTTGGCATGCGACAGCTAGCATGTGGAATAGCACAACTCACTGTCACAACTACCAGTAGTGCAGCTATACTTAATGTCATTAGCAATCTAGTAGTTCAGTCGCTGCCCATATAAAGCCTTAGTTCATGTGGACAAAAAGATCCCCCTAGCTCCGATCACCTTCCGAAGCTCTGAACCCCCTAAACAATACATTTCTGGCTCCAATTCCTCACAAAATATGCCCACCCATTCTGACCCTGCCTCTCCCCCCGCCCCGTGAAGGACCCTCAGTATTTTCATCCTTCAGCACCTGAAATGATAGATAGCCAACACAGGACCTCATAGCATCAGCCCACCCACAACTGTAGCCCCTCTTTAGGACCTGACCCCCAAGCTCCTCCACACTTCACCAGGGGAAGCTTCCCAATCATCCTGAGGAATGGGGCAGGAGCAGTCCCCCTCTGCTCCTGCTCCAGCTGTGAAAGCTGACAAAATGGCAGCAGTAGCCCCTAGTGATAATTTTGTGGTACTACTGCTAGAGATAGACTCTTAGCAGTAGTATCATGAGAATGCTGTTGTGAGTTACCACTGGCATTTTATCCTTCTCTACAGCTGGGACAGGGGAAAAGGGGGACTGCTCCTGCCCCATTTCTCAGGATGACCATAAAGATCACCGGTAAACACTGGTAGTGGGTCCAGAATGGAAGAGGGTCTGGGTTGGGTCAATGGAGAGGGCACCAGTTGTGAGTAGGCTGTTGCTATTGGCTGTCAACCCTTTCAAGTGCTGAAGAGTGGATATGCCAGGGAGGATTCTTCATAGGGGGGATTTGGAGCAAGGAGATACATGGAGGGGGGCCTTGGAGCCATAGGGATAATGGCTGAACATAAGAACAGAAAATATGCCATACTGGGTCAGACCAATGTCCATCAAGCCCAGTAACCTGTTTCCAACAGTGGCCAATCTAGGTCATACGTACTGTGACCTCACAGGTCCCGTATAGGCCTTTGCCTAGGGCCCGGGGTTATAGTTGCCTCCTATCTTGCAGAACAAAATAGTCTTCAGTCGAGTGTTAAGGCAAAACAAAGATAAGGGCTTTATTCCCTTTCCCTCAAGGATATCTTTTGGTACAAGAAAACTTGGAAACAAAAACAGTACTTCCAAAGAAAAATATGCTCTTTTTCTTTGTAGCTTACAGGTCTTCAGCGCAAGGATTCAACATCGTCCGACATACATAACGTACAGTCCATGGGAGCACATTCAGGAATATTGTTATTACTTTCCCACTGCATCAGCTCCCATTCACCCGGTGTTACACTTGGGTATAAATCCCTATAGCTGTTTCTGTACAAGCCTCTCTCTGAGGATTCAGTTGGACTACAAGGGTACAGTTCTAAGCAAGTAGGTTTTGGAATACCTGTTACTGCAGTATGTCCTTTCTGGCTCTCCTCCTCTAACCTCCAACGGCTAGAAATTGTTTTATATCTTCCTGTAGTTAATTCATGCTCTGTGCACTGCTCTGTCCCTCTGGTACAAACAGACTCTTTAGCTTTCCCTTTGATAAAGCTTGGTGCCCACCTGTATAAATGATGAGGTCTTCTCTCTGGTAATGAGGACTGTGGACTCCCCTGCTCTCCCAGTCTGGACAGCTTTCTGACCTCAGCTTGGTCTCTCCTTCTTTCTGGAGTTATAGCTTCTGCCTCTTGGCTGTAAGCAGGCTCCACCTCAGACCTCCGGTTGCTAGCACTCTGAGCACTTCGATGGCCACATTCTTCTGAAGCCTTTCCCTTGCTGCTTCCTGTTCCAGGGCTACTCCCACTGCTTCCTGGATTCAGCAGGCTTCTCTCTCTGTGACCTCTGCTTCCTGCACTGCTGCTGCTCACACTGACCCTGCCCTCTGCTGGATCTACCCAGCAGCTTTTATCTCCTTCTCCACTACACGTTCCCTGTGCTTTCCTGGACAGGTGATAATAATCAGATCCTAAACTTCTTGCTGCGTCATGGCTTGGGCGTGGTAATCCTATTCCACTGTTTCTTTGCTCCTTCTGAGCTGTGTGTGCTGGCTGCCTAACAGGTTTTAAGGTAAATTTCTCTTTTTCCTCTATTATCATAGGCTCTGTATAGGTTTCCATGTCACATATCCCCCCTCTTAAGCTATTACGGGCTGGTGAACCCACGTTCTCACAGCACGTAATCATGAAGCGGGACTCACTATGTTCCTTCACCTTGCATCAACCAGCTGTCGCTGTCCTCTGTCAGGCGCTTGCTATCCTTGTCCTTGTTAGGCGGTCGCCTAGGGCATGTTGTGCAAGCTGCCTTTGTAAAGAATACTCTGTAGCCGTGTTTAAGGCAAAATTATAATGAGGATTTATTCCCTTTCCCATGTGGATTTCTGTTCTTCTCATACAGCAAACAAAGGATTAAACAAACTGTTTCTTCACAGCAAAATAACAAAAATGCACCCTCTTTCACAAACAGGTATAACAATGCTCTTGCTTCTTGATTAACATAAAGAGGTAATATCATCCGATATACAGAGCGTGCAATCCATTGGGCTATAATCAATGTCCTGATTAGTATTCTCCCATTGCATCTGCTCTGTGTATAAACTTGTAAGTGGGTAACACTTTCCACAGCTTCTATTTACAGAACTCTCTTGAGAGGTAGCAGCTCTTGGGGCAAGGAACCGTTCTGTATAAGGGAAGTCCTGGGGACCTGTACTGGAGCCTATTTCTCTGAGGCTTCCCCCTTCCTTCCACCAAGGGTTTTCCTTCCAGCAATTAGCCTTTGCTTTTCTAGCCGAGCCCACCTCTTGCCCTCTGGAGAAATTGGAGTACTTAGCTTTGTTTCTTGGATAACCAGCTTCCACTCCTTCCTCTCTTAACAAGGCACCTTTACTTGGGCTGTAGCCTGCTTTGCCATGAGAGTTCCCCTCAGCAATTGTCTGGACTGGGCTGTGGTAACCTCCAGGAAAGGCTTCCCTTCTGCTGTTCCTTACTGCAGGGACACACCCAATGATTCCTGGTCCCAGCAAGCTCTCCTGCTTATGACCTCTGCCCTCCAGCTGCTTACTCACTCTCCTTGGAATGATGCCCCCTCTGGCTTGGGAGACCTGTGCACAAACACCTCCCTTGCCTTCCAATGCACCTCCCTTGCTTGCTCCTCCCGTGGCACCTCCCTTTACTGGGATTTCCCAGCCACTTTTATCCTCCTGGCTCCTGCACGTTGTACGTGCTTCCTGGCCCAGGTGGACGTGATTAGTTTCCTGGCTTTCTACTGCATCACAGTCAGTGTAGGGAAAGTTTGTTCTGCTATTTTCTGGAACCTTACAACCTGAATGTGCTTTTTGGCTTTCTGCTGCGTCACACCCAGTGCAGGGAAAGCTTGTTACACCATTCCCTGGCTCCTCACGACCTGAACCTGCTTTCTGCCCAGGTGACTGCAAGGTAAGCTCTTCCTTTTTTCCTATACCCAGGGGTTCTGTGCTGGCCACTGTATCGCATATCCCCCCCCCCTTAAGATATTTCGGGCTGGGGGACTCATGTCCTCACAGCACGGAATACCCGAATGGGTCTGGAGCTTAACCCTTACCCGGCCAAAAGCCGCTGTCCTTTCTCGCCAGGGTTTTAAAACATTAATGTGGTACACCTGACAGCGCCCCCTGTCGGTCTCTACCACGTAGGAGACCGGTCCCTTATGATCCACTGTAGTGTAGGGTCCCCTCCACTGGGCTTCGAATTTTGGCCCAGGGTCTGCCACCATTACGACTACCCTTTCACCTATGGCCAATTGACGGGGTTTCTTCCCCTGTTCATAGTATCGCTTCTGCTGCTGTTGACTGTCCTGTAAGTGACGCTCAGCAGTCTGCGAAGCTCTTTGTAATCGAGACCTTAATTCTTGCAGATACTGCGGTACTCCTACCTCTTCCCCTTTTGGTTCTGCCCACTGTTCCCTTAAAATATCCAGGACTCCTCTTGGGGCACGGCCAAACATTAACTCATAGGGAGAGGCTCCCAATGAGGCTTGTGTGCGCTCCCTATTGGCGTATAAAACAAATGGGAGCATTATGTCCCAGTCAGCCATTTTCCCATCCAGCCCCCTCCTCAACATTTGCTTGAGGGTCTGGTTGAAACGTTCTACCGACCCGTTAGATTGTGGATGATAGGCTGCTGTTTTTATGTGTTGTATTCCGAAGGCGTCCCATACCTGCGCCAGGTATCGCGACAGGAAATTACTGCCTCTGTCTGTTAATATCTCCTTCGGAAACCCTATTTCACAAAACAATTTAATTAACTCCCCCGCTATGGTCTTGGCCGAAATGTTTCTTAGTGGCACTGCCCAGAGGAAATGGGTGGCCTGATCCATAATTACAAGGATGTACTGAAATCCCCTAGGGGTTTTCACTAGAGGACCTACTATATCCATCGCCATCCGGCGCACTGGTTCCGATATAGTAGGGGTAGGTATCATAGGGACACCTTTTGGTTTTGCGGCCGATACCCTCTGACACGAAGGGCATGCCTCGCAAAAGCGTTTTGTCTCTTTGAAAACCCCGGGCCAGTAAAAGAGGGCCAATATCTGATCGAGGGTACCTAAAACACCCTTATGCCCACCCACCGGGTGATCGTGGGCCAGTCTCATAACCACGGCTTTAAAGGCCGTTGGTACCACTAGCTGCTTTCTAACAGCTCCTGTCGGGGGATCATTACTCTCCCGATATAAAATATCTCCCTCCATTAGGAATCTGGGGAGAATATCTCTATCCGACTGGGAGTATTCGAAGGTGCACTTAAACGCGGGATCCGCCTTCTGTTCTTTTTGGAACGATGGGAATCTTTTGACCAGATCAGCCGAGACCCAGGGAAAACCTAACCCATCCTCGGCTCCAGCCCTCAACTGAGCCCTGTGGTGGCGTTCCCGTCGCTTTTCTCCCTTACTTTTCTTACAGGTTTTTGCAGGGGGACTGACCAAATCCTCGTGTTGGGGCAGCTCTCCTAAAGTTTCATCTAGGGGCCTATCCTCCCCTTCCAGAGATTCTGTCTCCTCCTCTGCAGAGTGGGCAGTGTCCTCCGGGGGTTCCATCCGCTCCCCTAAACCTTGGGCCTGGGACATCGTAGATACCATCCCCTTTTTCCCCTGTATGCCCTCTCCTAGGCTCTTATAGAAGAGCAGCCAATCTCGGCCTAAAACTAGGTCATAAGACAACCTGGGTATCACTGCCACTAGGACCTTTCTCTGGGTTCCTAAACCTTTTATCGTAACCCTATAGAGAGGGTAGTAGGTGGAGGACCCGTGCACGCAGCAGATCCTAGACCTGCCTTCAGGTTGAATAGGGTGGACCCATTCCTGGCCTGTAAGAGGCGCCAGAATTTCTTCAAAATCATTGTTTGGTCCACCCCCGAATCAAGTAGGGCCTTGGCTACTACACCTTGGACTTCCACTTCTAGGCGAAAGCCTGCCTGCCTGTAGTTTTCATCCTTACTCATCAGAGCTGTTCGTACAACACATTCATCCTTCCTGTGACCCCGCCTCCCACATTTAAAACATTTAATGTGTGCGCCCCTGACCTCATTTCTAGGCATACTTCTCACAACAGCTGGTACACCAAACATTGGGTCTTTTTCTGCCTTTCCAAAATTGGCTACCCCACAATTGTTGCCAGCGCCTCTCGGCGGTTTATGGGCTAATCCAGCCTCCATGAACCTTTCCGTTAGGTGAGCTGCCTCGCTTGAGGTCTGACAATTCTGCAGAGTCAAAAATGAACATATCTTGGCTGGAACAGCTTCTGAAAATTGTTCTAAGACAAGCATATCAAGTACACTTTCCATGGTTCTCCCCTCGGGAGTGAGCCACTTCCAGACCAGGTTTTGGATCCTTTGGCGAAGTGCTTTAGGGGTTTCACCCGGCTGGAGTTGGGTCGCTCGCAACATACGGCGGTATACTATAGGCGATAAGCCTAGTCTGTCCCGTATGGCTGCTCTGACTTCTTCATACTTTGTCGCCTGGGCGGCGGGCATAGCCTTATACGCCGCAAGGGCTTCTCCCATCAGGGATGTGGCTAATCTTACCACCCACTGCTCGTAGGGCCAGCCAGCACTATGAGCTACTCGCTCGAAAGCCTCCAGGAAGTCATCAATGTTATCATCTTTTGTCAATTGTCCAAAGGATAATACCCCACATGTCTGTGGGCCTACCCCACAATAATGTCCCTCTGGTGTCTTCTCTGCCGCTCTCTCCGCCAGCAAAGTCTGAATCAGGTCGGTCAGCGGTTTTTGTTGCGCCTGCATGGCTGCCAATGCTTGCTCCTGGCTCTGCTGGGCTAACTCGCGCTGTTTTTCAAATTGGAGACTGATTCATCGCAGTATCTCCTGTGGACTCTGCATCTCCGAACACTGAAACACAAACAGACAACACAAACACCAAGTGTGGCACTTTTTTTTTCAAAATGCAACTATGCTCTGACTCTGGTGCCTAGTATCCCTTCTCACCAGAATCCCCTATTGGCTGTGCCCAGATACTTATTACCTGAGTCCAGTGGAGATTCCAGCCTTGAGAAGGTACTCTTGTCTCTCCGGATTCCGGAATCCTCTGGGCGTGGTCAGCAGCAAACCTGTGTCTTGCTGTCCGGCGCTGGTAATTCTGCTGGCTTCCGCTGTATTCTTTGTCCAAAAATCCGAAAAACTACGCCATTTGTCAGACGCTTGCTATCCTTGTCCTTGTTAGGCGGTCGCCTAGGGCGTGTGGTGCAAGCTGCCTTTGTAAAGAATACTCTGTAGCCGTGTTTAAGGCAAAATTATAATGAGGATTTATTCCCTTTCCCGTGTGGATTTCTGTTCTTCTCATACAGCAAAGGATTAAACAAACTGTTTCTTCACAGCAAAATAACCAAAATGCACCGTCTTTCACAAACAGGTATAACAATGCTCTTGCTTCTTGATTAACATAAAGAGGTAATATCATCCGATGTAAAGAGCGTGCAATCCATTGGGCTATAATCAATGTCCTGATTAGTATTCTCCCATTACATCTGCTCCGTGTCTAAACTTGTAAGTGGGTAACGCTTTCCACAGCTTCTATTTACAGAACTCTCTTGAGAGGTCGCAGCTCTTGGGGCAAGGAACCATTCTGTATAAAGGAAGTCCTGGGGACCTGTACTGGAGCCTATTTCTCTGAGGCTTCCCCCTTCCTTCCACCAAGGGTTTTCCTTCCAGCAATTAGCCTTTACTTTTCTAGCCAAGCCCACCTCTTGCCCTCTGGAGAAATTGGAGTACTTAGCTTTGTTTCTTGGATAACCAGCTTCCACTCCTTCCTCTCTTAACCAGGCACCTTTACTTGGGCTGTAGCCTGCTTTACCATGAGAGTTCTCCTCAGCAATTGTCTGGACTGGGCTGTGGTAACCTCTAGGAAAGGCTTCCCTTCTGCTGTTCCTTACTGCAGGGACACACCCGATGATTCCTGGTCCCAGCAAGCTCTCCTGCTTGTGACCTCTGCCCTCCAGCTGCTTACTCACTCTCCTTGGGACGATGCCCCTTCTGGCTTGGGAGACCTGTGCACGAACACCTCCCTTGCCTTCCAATGCACCTCCCTTGCTTGCTCCTCCCGTGGCACCTCCCTTTACTGGGATTTCCCAGCCACTTTTATCCTCCTGGCTCCTGCACATTGTACGTGCTTCCTGGCCCAGGTGGACGTGATTAGTTTCCTGGCTTTCTACTGCGTCACAGCCAGTGTAGGGAAAGTTTGTTCTGCTATTTTCTGGAACCTTACAACCTGAATGTGCTTTCTGGCTTTCTGCTGCATCACACCCAGTGCAGGGAAAGCTTGTTCCACCATTCCCTGGCTCCTCACGACCTGAACCTGCTTTCTGCCCAGGTGACTGCAAGGTAAGCTCTTCCTTTTTTCCTATACCCAGGGATTCTGTGCTGGCCACTGTATCACACCTCTCATGCCAAGGCTTAAGGACATTGACATGGTAAACTTGACGGCGTCCTTTGTCATTCTCCACTATATAAGAGACAGGGCCCTTGCGTTCTACTACTGTATAGGGACCCTTCCATTGAGCTTCGAATTTTGGACCAACGTCCGCTATTTAGCTGCATTTTTTATGCTATCTTTACTACTACCTTCTCGCCTAAGGTTAATTGACAAGGTTTCTTTCCTCGGTTGTAGTACCTTTTCTGTCGCTTCTGACTAGCTTGTAGATGTTCTCCCAAGGCCTGAGAAGTCCTCTGTAAGCGACTCCTCAGCTCACGAAGGAAATGGGGCACCCCCATTTCTTCCCCTTCAGGTTCCACCCATTGCTCCCTTAAGATATCTAGAACTCCCCTTGGGGCACGGCCAAACATTAATTTATATGGGGAAGCTCCTAATGAGGCCTGAGTACGCTCCCTACTGGCATACAAAACAAACGGGAGCATGAAGTCCCAGTCTGCCATCTTTCCATCCAGGCCCTGTTGTAGCATCTGCTTTAGGGTTTGGTTGAACCTTTCTACAAGCCCATTGGTTTGAGGATAGTAGGTGGCGGTTTTTATGTGGTGGATTCCAAATGCGTCCCATACTTGGCTAAGTATTTGGACATGAAATTGCTACCTCTATCGGTAAGCATTTCTTGTGGAAATCCTACTTCGCAAAATAGCTTGATTAATTCCAGTGCTATAATTCTGGCTGATATGTTTCTTAACGGTATAGCCCAGGGAAACCTGGTGGCATGATCCATCACCACCAGGATATACTGGAATCCTCTGGGTGTCTTTACCAAGGGTCCCACAATATCCATCGCCATCTGGCGTATGGGTTCCGCTATCTTAGGGGTAGGAATCATAGGGACTTCCCTGGGTTTCGCAGCAGTAACCCGCTGACAGGAAGGACATGCCTCGCAGAAACGTGCAGTTTCTTTAAACACTCCTGGCCAATAAAAACGGGCTAAAATTTGGTCCAGGGTACCCTGTACTCCCTTATGACCACCAACCGGGTGATCGTGGGCCAATCTCAGGACCACCTCTTTAAACGTAGTCGGGACAACCAACTGTTTTCTGACTGCTCCAGTTTGGGGATCATTGCTTTCCCTGTACAATATTTCCTTCTCGATTAGGAATCTGGGAAGAATGTCCCTCTCAGTTTTGGCATATTCAAAGGCGCGCTTTAATGCTGGATCACCTTGCTGCTCTTTAGGGAAGGAGGGGAACTTTTTAACCAGATCTGCAGGCACCCAGGGCAATCCTTGCCCGGCCTCCATTCCCGCCCTCACTTGAGCTCTATGGTGTCTTTCTTGGCGTTTCGCTGCTTTGCTTTTCTTAGTGTTTTTGGAAGGGGTACTAACCAAATCTTCATGCCTGGGTAACTCTCCTAAACCCTCGTCAGCCGGTCTACTCTCCTCCTCTGGGGGTTCCTCTTCCTCCTCTAGAAGGTCCGCTTCCTCTTCTGAGGGTTCGGATTGTACCACTGAACTTTGGATCTGGGATCTGGTAGAGACCATACCTCCCTTCACCTGTATGCCTTCTTTTATCCCCCTACAAAATGGTGGCCAGTCCCTACCTAACACAATATCATATGGTAATTTGGGTACTATGGCTACCAAAACCTCCCTCTGAGTCCCTAACCCTTTTACTGAAACTCTATAGAGGGGGTAATAGGTGGATGATCCGTGCACACATTGGATTTTGGTCCTACCTTCCGGTTGGCTCGGGGCTGATCTACCATGGACTTGTATGGCCTGCCATAGCTTCTTTGAGACCATACTCTGGTCAGCACCCAAGTCAAGCAATGCATTAGCTGCAACACCTTGCACTTTTACACTTAGAAGGAAACCTTCTTGAATACTTTTTCCATCACCCATTATCAGCGCTGTTCGTAACACACAATTTCTTTGCCTATGGCCTATTTTACCGCATTTGAAACACTTTACTGGTGTGTCTTTAGCATTTTTCTTAGGCAAGTAATTGGTTACACTTGGAACATATGGCCTAAGCTCCTTAATGGCCTTTCCAAAATTTGCCTCACCAAACATGTTCTCAGCGCCTCCTTGTGGTTTCTGGGCCAACTCAGCCTCCATAAACTGTTCAGTGAGGTGAGCTGCTTCTGTTGAGGTTTGGCAATTTTGTAAAGTTAGAAATGACCTTATTTCAGCAGGAGCTGCCTAAGTAAATTGCTCCAATACGATAGCGTCAATAATGGTCTCGAGGGTCTTTCCCTCCGGGGTGAGCCATTTCCACACCAAGCTGCGGACCCTCTGGCACAAAGCCTTAGGTGGTTCACCTGGTTTGAGCTTAGTGGCTCTTAACATTCGCCTATATACCATAGGTGTTAAGCCTAACTTGTCGCGTATGGCTTTTTTAAGCTCTTCATATTATGTTGCTAGAGCAGCGGTCATGGCTTTGTAAGCCGCTAAGGCCTCTCCCGTTAGGGAGGTAGCAAGACTGACTGCCCATTGCTCACGCGGCCATCCTACATTAAGGGCTACACTTTCAAAGGCTTCAATGAAGTCGTCGAGATTGTCCTCCACAGTTAACTGTCCAAAAGACAAGACTCCACAGTTTTGTGGTCCTACCACACAGGAATGTTCTATCAGTGTCTTCTCTGTTGTTCTCTGGGCTGCCAGCAATGCTTGTATCTGGTCCATCATACGCTTCTGCTGTGCTTGTAGGGCGGCAATGGCTTGCTCTTGATTCAGCTTGCCAGTTCGCTTTGTTTTTCAAATTGTGAGCTCATCCAGCGAAGTACCTCTTACGGATCCATTGCCAGGTTTTCTCTGTAAAGCAAACAGAAAGACAAAACACCAAGTGCGGTACTACCACTATTATCAGTGCCTAGGGTTTTCTCCCCTCTGAGCTTTCTCAACCCTCCTTCTCCAATGAATCCCACACCACCTGTGCCCAAGTACCTATTACCTGAGGCCGGTGTAGACTCGAGCTTTGAGAAGGGCTTTTTCTACCGGTTCTGGAATCTTCTGGTCAATACCAACCATGATACTCGGTCTGCTCCTCAGCCACCACTCGGCTGTCTTCCAGACATTTCCCGATGTACAATCCAAGGAAAAATCCTGCCAACTACGCCATTTGTGACCCCACAGGTCCAGTATAGGCCTTCGCCTAGGGCCCGGGGTTATAGTTGCCTCCTATCTTGCAGAACAAAATAGTCTTCAGTCGAGTGTTAAGGCAAAACAAAGATAAGGGCTTTATTCCCCTTCCCTCAAGGATATCTTTTGGTACAAAAAAACTTGGAAACAAAAACAGTACTTCCAAAGAAAAATATGCTCTTTTCTTTTGTAGCTTACAGGTCTTCAGCGCAAGGATTCAACATCATCCGACATGGATAACGTACCGTCCATGGGAGCACATTCAGGAATATTGTTATTACTTTCCCACTGCATCAGCTCCCATTCACCCGGTGTTACACTTGGGTTTAAATCCCCATAGCTGTTTCTGTACAAGCCTCTCTCTGAGGATTCAGTTGGACTACAAGGGTACAGTTCTAAGCAAGTAGGTTTTGGAATACCTGTTACTGCAGTATGTCCTTTCTGGCTCTCCTCCTCTAACCTCCAATGGCTAGGAATTGTTTTATATCTTCCTGTAGTTAATTCATGCTCTGTGCACTGCTCTGTCCCTCTGGTACAAACAGACTCTTTAGCTTTCCTTTTGATAAAGCTTGGTTCCCACCTGTATAAATGGTGAGGTCTTCTCTCTGGTAATGAGGACTGTGGACTCCCCTGCTCTCCCAGTCTGGACAGCTTTCTGACCTCAGCTTGGTCTCTCCTTCTTTCTGGAGTTATAGCTTCTGCCTCTTGGCTGTAAGCAGGCTCCACCTCATACCTCCGGTTGCTAGCACTCTGAGCACTTCGATGGCCATGTTCTTCTGAAGCCTTTCCCTTGCTGCTTCCTGTTCCAGGGCTACTCGCACTGCTTCCTGGATTCAGCAGGCTTCTCTCTCTCTGTGACCTCTGCTTCCTGCACTGCTGCTGCTCACACTGACCCTGCCCTCTGCTGGATCTACCCAGCAGCTTTTATCTCCCTCTCCACTACACGTTCCCTGTGCTTTCCTGGACAGGTGATAATAATCAGATCCTAAACTTCTTGCTGCATCATGGCTTGGGTGTGGTAATCCTATTCCACTGTTTCTTTGCTCCTTCTGAGCTGTGTGTGCTGGCTGCCTAACAGGTTTTAAGGTAAATTTCTCTTTTTCCTCTATTATCATAGGCTCTGTATAGGTTTCCATGTCACAGTACCCAGCAGTATCCCCAAGAGACACAGGTTCCACAATGCTTGTATTGGGTCAAGCATTGATATCCTGGGTCCCTTTTTAATAATGGTTTATGGACCTTTCCTCCAGGAACTTGTCCAAACCTTTTTTAAACTCAGCTACACTAACAGCTCTTACTACATCCTCCGGAAACAAATTCCAGAGTTTGATTACACGTTGAGTAAAAAAATATTTTCTCTTATTTGTCTTAAATAGTTTACCCTGTAGCTTCATTATATGTCCCTAGTCTTTCTATATTCTGATAGCGTAAACAATCGATCTACGTTTACCCGTTCCACTCCATTCATTAATTTATAGACCTCTACCATATCTCCCCTCAGTCATCTCTTTTCCAGGTTGAAGAGCCCTAACCTTTGTAGCCTCTCTTCATAGGAGTAGCCTTCCATCCCTTTTACCATTTTGGTGGCTCTTCTCTGTACCTTTCCTAATAACGCTATATCCTTTTTAAGATATGGCGACCAGAATTGCACACAATATTCAAGGTGCTTTCATACCATGGAACGATACAGAGACATTATAATATCCTTTGTTTTATTTTCCATTCCTTTCTTTATGATACCTTTCATTCTATTTGCTTTCTTGGCCGCTGCTGCACACTGGGCAGAGGGTTTTAACATGTTATCCACGATGACTCCTAAATCTTTTTCCTGGATGGTGGCTCCCAATGTGGAACCTTGCATTGTGTAACCATAGTGTGAGTTGTTCTTTCCTAGGTGCATAACTTTGCACTTGTCCACATTAAATTTCATCTGCCCAGTCTTCCAATTTATCCAGATCCTCCTGCAGTTTTCCACAGTCCTCTTGGGTTTTAACAACTTTAAACAGTTTTGTGTCGTCTGCAAATTTCATAACCTCACTAGTTATTCCCTTGTCCAAGTCATTTATGAATATGTCAAAAAGTAGCGGACCCAGTACAGATCCCTGGGGTACTCCACTATTCACCTTTTTCCATTGGGAAAATTGGCCATTTAGCCCTACCCTCTGCTTTCTATCTTTTAACCAGTTCCCGATCCACAATAGTACACTGCCTCCTATCCCATGACTTTTTAGTTTTGCCAAAAGTCTCTGATGAGGGACCTTGTCAAAGGCTTTCTGAAAGTCCAGATTCACTATATCAACCGACTCACCTTTGTCTACCTATTTATTCATACCTTCAAAAAAACATAACAGATTAGTAAGACAAGATCTTCCTTGTCTAAAGCCATGTTGGCTGTCTCCCATTAGGCCATGACTATTTACATGCTGTGTAATTTTGTTCTTTATGATGGTTTCTACCATTTTCCCCAGTACTGATGTCAGGCTCACCGATCTGTAATTTCTCAGATCACCCCTGGAACCTTTTTTAAAAATTGGCATTACATTGGCGACCCTCCAATCTTCAGGTATTACAGATGATTTTAATGAAAGTTCACAGATTACTAATAGCAGGTCTGCAATATCATATTTCAGTTCTTTCAACACTATTGGATGTATACAATCCGGTCGAGGTGATTTGCTACTATTCAGTTTATCAAATAGTTGTAATACATCTTCGCGGTGTAGCAATATTTCTCTCAATTCTTCTGCAGTATCACCTTTAAATACCACTTCAGTCTTGGGTAACATCCCTACATCTTCCTCAGTAAAGACCAAAGCAAAGAATTCATTCAGTCTCTCCGCTATAGCCTTGTCTCCTCTTACTGCCCCTTTTACCGCTCTATCAATTGACTCTCTCACAGGCCTTTTGCTACGAATGTACTTGAAAAAGTCTTTATTTCGTGTTTTTGCTTCCGTAGCAAGTTCCTTCTCATATTCTCGCTTTGGCTGCCTTATCAATGCTTTGCATTTAACTTGCCGGTGCTTGTGCTGTTTCCAGTTTTTGTCATTTGGCTCTTTTTTCCATTTCCTGAAAGATGCTTTTTTGGCAGCAACAGCCTCTCTGACCTCACCTTTAAACCATGCTGGCAGTTTTTTGGACTTTCTTCCACTTTTCTTAATGCGTGGAATACAGCTGGCCTGGGCTTCTAGGATAATATTTTTAAAAAACACCCAAGCTTGATGTAAGTCTTTAACCTTTGCAACTGCTCCTTTTAATTTTTTCTTAACTATATTCCTCATTTTATCATAGTCTCCCTTTCGAAAGTTAAAAGGTAGTACTGTGGATTTCTTTACTATCCCTCCTCCACTAATTAAATCAAACACGATCATGCTATGATCACTATTGCCAAGTGGCCCCAACACCCTTATTTCTTGCACCAGATCTGGTGTTCCACTAAGGACTAGGTCCAGTATGGCTTCCCCTCTGGTCGGTTCATGAACCAGCTGCTCCAAGAAGCAGTCATTTATTTCATCTAGAAACTTTATCTCCCTAGCATGTCCTGCCGTGACACTGACCCAGTCGATACTGGGGTAATTGAAATCATCCATTATTATTACTCTGCTGTGACTTTTGTTAGCTTCCTTGATTTCTTTGAGCATTTCATCATTCATTTGTTCATTCTGGCCAGGCAGTCAATAGTACACCCCCACTGCCATCACCTTCCCCTTCATACATGGAATTTCAATCCATAGAGATTCTACAGCAAACTTTGTTTCCTGCAAAACTTTAATCCTTTCTGCCTCAATGCCCTCTCTAACGTAGAGCACAACCCCTCCACCAATTTGATCAGTTCTATCATTACTATATAGTTTGTACCCAGGTATCACAGTGTCCCACTGGTTATCCTCCTTCCACCATGTCTCTGAGATTGTAATCATATCTAACCTCTCATTTAGTGCTATATATTCTAACTCTCCCATCTTATTGTTTAGACTTCTAGCATTTGCATACAAGCATTTTAGAGACTGTATTTTATTAATATTAATCTGGCTATTGGTAGACATGGGTAATTTGGAATCTTTACGCGCTGTCTGCACCATACTCGAGGGCATTTGGGCTACTTTACTCTTTTTTGGAACCTCACTGCTTTTGGTAGTATCCTTCAAGGATACCTTCTTCCGAACCATGCGCTCTTGGGCGACTGTCGGCTTTCCCTTGTTTTCTAGTTTAAAACCTTCTCTTTCTCCTTTTTAAAGGTTAATGCCAGCAGTCTGGTCCCATCCTGGTTAAGGTAAAGCCCATCTCTTTGGAAGAGCCCCTCCTTTCCCCAGAATGTTTCCCCATTCCTAAAAAATCCAAAACCCTCATCCTTGCACCATCGTCTCATCCATGCATTGAGACTCCGGAGCTCTGCCTGCCTTTTGGGTCCTGCACGTGGAACGGGAAGCATTTCGGAGAATGCTGCCCTGGAAGTTCTGGATTTCAACTTCCTATCTAAAAGCTTAAATTTAACCTCCAGAACCTCCCTTCCACATTTTTCTATGTCATTGGTACCGACATGTACCAAGACAGTAGACTCCTCCCCAGCACTATCTAAGATCTTATCTAGGCAGTGCATGAGGTACGCTACCTTCGCACCAGGCAGGCATGTTACCAGGTGATCCTCACGTCCACCAGCCACTCAGCTATCTACATGCCTAATGAATCACCAATTATAACAGCTGTCCTAACCCTTCCCTCATGGGCACATGTCCCTGGAGAAATGTCCTCAGTGCGAGAGGGTTTTACATCACCTGGAGGACGGGTCCTAGTTACAGGATCACGTCCTGCCACATCAGGGTGATGCTGTCCTGTCACGTGACCTCTCTCCTCCATGACAACAGGGATGCTTCCAGACTGGAGGTGGGACTTCAGGACTATATCCCTGTAGGTCTCGTCCATGTACTTCTCTGTCTTTCTTATGTCTTCCAGGTCTGCTACTCTAGCCTCTAAAGAACGGACTTGTTCCCTGAGAGCAAAGAGCTCCTTGCACTTAGTACATATGTAAAACCTCTCACCAACTGGGATAAAATCATACATGTGACACTCAATGCAAAATACTGGAAAGCCCCCATCTCGCTGCTGGACTGTTGTCTGCATCTTAGTTTAAAGCTTGTGTTTAGGTCTTTAAATTCTGTACTTACTAAGGGTTGGTGTAGATGCTTATACTAATAAAAATGTATCTAATACCCCTAATATACCTTGTTCACCTGGAGCTTAATTAATCTCAGGTCCTCAATGTATGACTGATTTGGATAAAGAACTGCACCTGAGAACAGCCCCTTTCCTCTAAGACGTGTAAGTACCTTTAAAGCTATAATTACCCCAGGGACAGGTGGGTGTTGGGGAGGGAGGGAGAGAAATAAGACCTATTAAAAGAAGGCTGTTACAAGGTACCCTGTCCTGTTCCCTCAGCAGGGGGGGAGAATGTTAATCCCTCAGGTAGGCTAGAGCAGGAAAAAAAGTTTAAAATGCAGCACGTTCTGGGGACAGAGCAGGGAGAGATATTTAATTTAAAGTAACAGTTAACCTGGCTACCACACAAAGGCCAGTTAGTTGAGAGAGGCAAGGTAAGTTATACAGCTGAGAAAGCTGAAGTGCAAAACTAAAGGAAACAGGGCACACCAATAAAGACACCAATAAATAAATAAATAAATAAATATAGAGCTAGAACTCACAGCAAAGTCGTCACAAGAGTTAAATATCCACCTCTCTAGCAGAGCACTGTGAGGGTACTACTCTTCCCAGAGCAGAGAGAGGCAAACAGAACAGACTATGCACACGTGGGAGGAGGAGACAGGAAGAAGGGCTACACAATACCTCAGCAGAGGGGGAGGGGGGTAGTCCCTCAGGTAGGCTAGAGCAGGAAAAAAAGTTTAAAACACAGCATGTTCTGGGGACAGAGCAGGGAGAGATATTTAATTTAAAGTAACAGTTAACCCGGCTACCACACAAAGGCCAGTTAGTTGAGAGAGGCAAGGTAAGTTATACAGCTGAGAAAGCTAAAGTGCAAAACTAAAGGGAACAGGGAGGTGAAGTAGCACACCGATAAAGACAACAATAAATAAATAAATATAGAGCTAGATCTCACAGCAAAGTCGTCACAGGAGGATAAGAGCCAGGGAGAGAGATAAGAGCAGGGGGCATCTTTGTGGTAGCCACCACAGCTTTCTGATCTCCATTTCTCATACCAAGGACTGCATTCCCTGCCTCAGGATTTATCGTGGGTGCTCCTGCACTACCTACTAGTGCAGGGAATGCAGCTCTCACATATGGTAATTATGCTCTGTGTGCTAAATACAGAGAAAATACTGGGCATGCGTCCTGAATTTACTGCATAAGATTTGCACTTACCACACTGACTTTTCCAGGTAAGGTGTGGTAAATGCAAACACTTACCACACTTTTGTAAACATACCCCTTGATTCATAGTCAGTGAAAGTATCGCTGACTCAGTTATAGATTGTTAACAAATTTTGAAAGATTTGGTATTATTAAAGGGAAAATATCCAGATTCCATTGAAAAAGCAGTTTTAGCCCCTATATTAAAAAAGCCAAAAGAGGATTCAAGACAATGTATCAACTATCATCCTATTGCGAATATAAATTTTTATCTAAAATGGTCAAAGGCACCGTTTCACCTCAAAAGTGGTATTATCAGTCTGTGAATAACACAGATTGTGAAGTGAAGCTCAAGCCATGATATTTGTTTTGCATAATGATGCATCACTTTGCATGCACTTACATACTTTCCATCTTATTATTTACTGTGCATTGTGAAAAAAATTTTCATCAGTTAGTGGCAAATACTGCAAATGTTTGTCAATTCATTCTCGTTATTTAACAAATAGCATGCATTATTTCTTTAATGCATGTTGGTAACTTTCCCACTTGGTTTTCTAACCTTAGAGATTATTGTGCATGGAAAATCAAGTTAATTTGCCTTTAACCTACAAACTAACACATATATATCCCTACTGTTTTGTAGAAAGTGTAGCCTAATGGTTAGAGCAACAGCCTTATACTCCAAGAGATCAGGGTTTCAATCCCACTGGCACTCTTTGTGATCTTTAGCAAGTCACTTTACCCTCCACAACCTTGGCAGAAAAGACTTGGAAATCTACTTCCAGTCATACCTTCCCAAGAAAGGTCAGGGGCTGCAGGGTGGCCAGAAGTCAGCATTGACATGAAGACACTTTAATAACATTTTATAACTGTAGTACTTTTGTAAATATAGGGGTCCTTTTACTAAAGTGAGGTATTTCTTTTGCCCCAATATGTGTTTTGAGTAAACATCAACCCACATTCTGTGCCACCACACCGCAGTACTTGTCAGGAGCATGGCAATTCCTGTAGGTGTAACATTGGTGATTAGCGTACACTAGATGATCACACTAACCACAATGTGCAGTCAGCGCCTACTCTTCGTCCCAACCCTGCCCATACCCAACCCTATCACATGATGTGCAGTTAATTTCAGCACGTGGTACTTGTCCAGCACTTTAATAAAAGGGCCTCATAGTAACATTTATGAAGTTTTATTCATATTAAAGGGTATAGTTCACACATTTGGAGCACCTCTAATAATTTAGGACTAGATTTACTAAAGTGTACTATTGAATTAGCAAATAATAATGCCATTAATGCACTTTATAAGTAAGTCGGTCCCATTGCATAAAATGCAGCCTGCAAGAAATAAAGCACATTTATGCATATTAGCACTCATTAACATTGTCGTGCCTTTTTGTAATTCTGGCTCTCAGTCTCTGTCCACTCCTCACTGTTATCTGTGACATATGCAAATGCATTGCTTATCTTTCGTGATTTATTTATCATCTACTATTCCTGATAGTTTTTTAGCTCTTCACTTTCTCATTCTGGCGCCCATTGGCTGTTAATTGAACGTTAACAAGAGTGATGCGAGTAGGGGATTTTGCTTGTTACCTGTTTCTCCCGCGGAGGGGTGAGTGCAGCTGGTTTCTGAAGTCTGCCGGCTTGCGTGGGGCAGCTACCCTGATGTCACCCAAGGCCCTGATAAAAGCTCCGGGAGAGTGCCTTTCGCTGGGATTTTGCTTGTTACCTGTTTCTCCCGCGGAGGGGTGAGTGCAGCTGGTTTCTGAAGTCTGCCGGCTTGTGTGGGGCAGCTACCCTGACGTCACCCAAGGCCCTGATAAAAGCTCCGGGAGAGTGCCTTTCACTGGGATTTTGCTTGTTACCTGTTTCTCCCGTGGAGGGGTGAGTGCAGCTGGTTTCTGAAGTCTGCCGTCTTGCGTGGGGCAACTACCCTGACGTCACCCAAGGCCCTGATAAAAGCGGTGTTCCCTATAGTACAGCATCTGCCGTCGGCGTCTGTTGTGGGCGTATCCTAAGGGGCGTATCGAAAGGAGAGCAACTGGCCCCTTGTGAGCCCCTTAGGAGCTGATTAGGAGAGGAAGTTTTGTGTGTGAATCCACATGCCTGGAGGAAAAAGAAAAAAGAAGCCCACTACAGCGGAGCCTGCAGAGGGCCCTATGGATAAACATGTGATTTCAACACCAGTGGCATCAAAACCAGGTACTGTTCTCCCTGTTCCCTCCATTGAGGGGGTTAGCCTTAGCTCTGTCGAGCGTACCCCTCCTCTTCCTCCGGGATTCTTGGAACTCCCTGATGTATCCTGCTCATGTCCGAGTCTTGCTGATGTTGGCGTCCTCCCTAAAGCCGTTGCTTGGAAGGAGCCCGTTCTTCTTGATGGTATCTCTCAAGCTTCTCCAATCTCTTTACTTGACATATGGCAGGTTGTAAAACGGACTGAGCGAATTTTGACCGAGACAGTTCCATCGCTATGCCATTTTACTAGTGATGTGATTGTGAAGTTTCAATATGTATGCTTTTTAAGTTATCTTAAAGTGTATATTGTCTATAATGTTTCAATATGTTAGCTTCTTACAATGGAATCAAAATGTATGCTGTCTAATATGTAAACTATTTACAATAAATAAAAAGATTAAATACTAAATTGGTTTCTCTATCTCATGCTAATGTAATTAAAGATAGTGTAGCTTTACATCAGAAGGTAGAAAATTTAGAGAATTTGTTAAGATGTAAAAATCTTCGATTGCTTAATTTTCCTTGCATATCGTTGCTTTCTCCTTCAATTCTTTTTAGGAAATTTTTGAAGGAAATATTGCTTTTACCTAATGCTGATACTTTAGAATTTACTAAATGTTACTATATTCCCACTAAAGTAGCTTTGCCTAATGTTGATACAGAATTGGCTGTTTTGGAAGAACAAAACCCTTTCAATTTGACTGCCTTTTTGGAGGATACAAAAGATGTTATTACAACTAGGGCTACCTTGTTAGTTACTTTATCCTCTGGAAATGATAAAGTTGCTATTCTTAAAGCATACTTTAGGAGAAAAGAAACCCTGTTTTGTGGAGACAGGGTATCTACTTTTCCAGATGTATCTCGTATAACACAAATGCGCAGGAAATCTTTTCTAGTCTGTAAGCCTAGGGTGCTAGCCCTTGGCGCTACCTTCTTTTTACGTTATCCATGCAGATGTTTAATTTCTTTGGGGCAGGATAAATTTGTCTTTTTGTCCTCTTCAGATTTAGAGAAATGGCTCGTGGGTAGGGAGGATGCATGATCGGTTCCTTTTCTTAGTTTTTGATAATTTCTTTTTCTTTTCTTACCGGGTGTATGGGAGGGTATAGGGCTGGGGAAATGTGTTAGCCAAACTTGCCTTTTTTTTTGAGGGCCTCTCTGGTTAGGTTTTCTTTGTTACTAATGTGGTCTGGATACCCCGAGATGTGGGCTAATGTATTCCTCTCAGGGTTTCTTGTACTGTAAATTATTGATGCTATTTTGTATTTCCATGGTTCTTTTATTCTGATAATTGTATTGTCAGTTAAAAATTCAATAAATATAATTTTAAAAAAAAAAGTGATGCGAGTAAGGCAGTAAGAATGCAGTTTTGAAGTGTGCTTGTTTTCTGGTTGCAGACACTCTAGAAACAAAGAATCTCATGAGTCATAAAGCGGGCTCAGTATTTGAACTGAATATTAAATGTGACTGCAATGCAGGTGTTTTAACTGTCTACAGTAATTCAATCAACTATATTTCCAGAGCTCATTCAGCTCTGGAGTTTTTGCATGGCATAATTGGCAAACTGTTAGAGCCAAATAGTTCTTTGCCATCATACAGATTCCTGCCCTTCATTTCACCTTTAGAATATTAGAAAATAGGTTTCCAAGATGCAAAGCCTTATGGCACATAAACAGCAAAATAGCCGCTGTCAGATATGACAAGCTTTTCTGTTCCTGTAAAAGACAATATGAGGATACTTTGTATGTCTGTTTTATAAAGACATTTTATTGATACAGCTAATGAGCCCAGTAATGTTTACTACGAAGGGGTGCTGTACTAACAATTTGATAATTTACGCTTCCTGGATTTGAGACCTTACCACATTTCATTTTGGGCTACATAAAAATGGATATTCACCTAATTAGGCATATACATATATAATTAAAAACTATATAGGCATCCAGGGGGCGGAGCCTAGCGGTGAAGCAGGATGGACGCATAGGAGCTCAGTTCCTGCAGACCCGAAGAGAATATCCTGCTATTACTGCCTAATTGGGTGACTATTGTGGACAAATCTTTTCTGCTATAGTAGCACTATATAAGCCCCGAGGGATGGCGGCCAGGAAACAAACCAAACTGGAGTTTACCTCGAGTGGAAACGCGGGCTCTAAGCGTGCCAAGCAAGATTCCCCCTCTCCTATCAAGATGGCGTCTGGACGTGAGACCGACGAGGGGAAGAGAGAAATACTGGCTGAGATCCTGGCTGTGCAGGAGTTAATCTCGGCAAACGGGGAAACCTTGTTACAGATGCAGGCGGATATGCTGGAGATTAAGGAGAGAACGCAGGGGTTGGCAGCCCGCGTGGAAAAGATGGATGGCGCAGTGGCAGCGCACGAGGAACACTTGCAAAAGCTGTCTGAGGCCATGAAAAAGGTAAATCTCCTCGAGGCGAGCGTGGAGGACCTTTCTAATAGAACCCGCAGAAATAACATCAGGCTAGTAGGAGTCCCTGAAGGAGCGGAGGGCACGGACACCATAGGCTTCCTGGGGAGAGTATTGCCTCAAATGCTTAAAATAAATTTTAGCAAGCCGCTGGAAGTAGAACGGGTGCATAGGATACCTGCGCATACGGGAGGTCGCAGCCCGAGGCCGAGGCCCCTAATATTTTGTTTATTGCGACATCAGCAGGCTATGCAAATCATGGCAGCAGTGAGAGCCTTGTCGTCAGTGACATTTGAAGGTCATAGAGTTTCGTTCTTCCCAGATCTCTGTAAGGCAACAATGGACAGAAGGAAAAAGTTCTTGGAGCTGCGGCCTCGCCTCCAGCAACTACAGGCGAAATATGACTTATTCTACCCAGCGCGTTTCAAAGTGACTTTGGATAACCGAACGAGAACCTTTGAGGAGCCTGAAGGACTGTTACAGTTTCTGGAAGAGCAGGAAGCCTTGAAAATGCATATGGAAAGTGGGCCATAATTGCTGATGTTAAAGACTCCCGTCTCGCTCCAGCAAGCTTTCTAGCTGGATCTGGATCAGCGCAAGCACAATCACTCTTTTGGCGCTGTTCCTCCTTAAACAGCAGAGGGTTCTTCTGTTTCTGCATAATCATACTATGGTAACAATGTGAGGGTATGGGAATAACGATGTATAAGATGTTATTGTTCTGTATTGCTTCAGAAAAGTGTATATTAGTTACTATGGCAGATAATCTATGTATAGGCAACTTCCTGATGTAGGGGTTGACTGAATTGGGTCTCGCAGATGCTGCTATGCTCCATTTTGGTCTTCACGCTGTCTCACCCTTGGTTGTTGCTCCTTTCGGGGAGGGATAGGTTAGCACGCTGCAGACAATTAGGGTTTCCCTTTGCACCATGGTCTAATTTGCAGGGTAACAAGTTGCTTAAGTCCACGAAGAGCTTGGCAGATCATATTCTGTATTTTTGTGATAATGCACCCCCTTAAGCTTTTGTCTCTGAATGTGAAGGGTATAATGCACCCTATAAAAAGAAAGAAGATAATGGTCTATGCTCAAAAGCAAAGAGCAGATCTAGTTCTTCTCCAAGAAACTAATTTGTCATCTAAGGAATCTATGAAGTTGAGCTCCAAGCATTATAAGCTGATTGCACATTCACCAGCCCTGGGAAAGAAGAATGGGGTTGCAATTTTAGGCAATGGCAGGTCACAGATTCAGGTTCTGTCTACAAGAGCGGACAAGGAGGGGCGCTGGGCTAAGGCTCATGTAGTCATTGGTTCTAAGCATCTAGTTGTTATGTGCATTTATGCTCCAAATACTGATCAGCCTAACCTTTTTTGTGCCCTAGCAAAAGTGGTACAGGAAAGTGCCTCGCTCCCGGTAATCCTTGGGGGAGACTTCAACTTGGTTCTAGACCCTTTGTTGGATTGCAGCCCTAGCAGGCCAAGGAGTGGCAGAGCGCTAACGGTGCTAAACTCGCTCATGCAGGAAATTGGCCTTGTGGATGTTTGGAGAATCCTTTTTCCGAGGGAGAGAGACTATACGTTTTACTCTTGTCCTCATGGCTCGTTTTCCAGGATAGATTTTTTCTTAATCTCCAGGCCACTGGTACAAGAAGCCTGTGGAGCCAGTATTCTAAGTACACATATATCCGATCATGCGGCAATTGCTTTAGAATTAAACTTTGTTTGTGACCTGCCCGGACAACAGTTTTGGTCTTTTAATAGAACGTTCCTGATCGACACAGACTTTAAGGTGGCAATAAAGCAAGCAATAAAGGAGTATTTTGCTATCAACAGCCAGGAAGAATCGCCAAATTGGGCTTGGTGGGAAGCCTTTAAAGCTTCCATTAGAGCGCACGTAACCAGTTTCGCAATAGCTAAGGCCAAGAAGGCGCGGGCGAAGCTACAAGAGCTTGACCAACAGATCAGGGCAGGGGAAAGAATACTGCAAAGAGATTTCAACGCAACAGTGCTGAACCATATTCACAAGCTGAGATATCAGTATAATATGATATTAAGCACCGAAGCGGAACAGAGCATGTTTAAGGGTCAAGCTCGCTACTACCTGGAAAAGAATAAAGCCGGTAAGCTGCTGGCTGCCAGCCTAAAGGCACGTCGCAGCAAGGTACATGTAACTCACGTGCTAGATGCACAGCAGAACCGCCTAACCAACAGCTGCGACATCGCGGCGGCATTTTGGAAGTTTTATGAGCAATTATATACCTCAGAAGTAACCTTTGATGAAAAGGCCTGTGAGAATCTTCTTGCTAGGGCTGAAAGGCCTATCCTGAGGGAGCATCATGCAGCTGGATTGGGGAAACCCTTCTCAGCTAATGAACTAAGAGAGACGTTAGCTGCTATGAAGATTGGCAAGGCGGCAGGACCAGATGGGATCCCGGTTGAATTTTATAGGACCTTTGCAGACGAATTGCTTCCACAGCTCCTGAAGTATTTCCAAGGATTGCTTGCGCAAGATCAGAAGAAGGGTGCATTTACTGAGGCAACTATTGTGGTGCTAGAAAAACCAGGAAAGGACCCAACTGAGGTTGGCAACTACAGGCCTATTTCCCTCTTAAATGCCGATTACAAGATGTTCTCCAGTATGCTGGCCAGGCGATTGAACAATGTGCTGCATCTGTTAATCCACCCCGAACAATGCGGGTTTGTGTCAGGAAGATCCACAGCTGACAATGGCCGTCTGTTATGTGACGTGCTGGAACGAGCTTCCACTATGGATTCCCCTGCAGTGGGCCTCTCAATAGATGCTGAAAAGGCCTTCGATAGGCTTGAGTGGCCTTTCTTGTATCATGTGCTACTTTGGTTTGGCTTGCCCAAAGAATTCGTAGCTATGGTACGGGTTTTATACAACTATCCCACTGCCCGAATCTTGGTTAATGGCACCCTCTCAAAGTCCTTCCTCTGTGTCATGGCACCAGGCAGGGGTGTGCTCTCTCCCCGCTCCTATTTAACTTAGCATTGGAGCCACTGGCTTTGTTAATCCGTCAGTCTGAAGAGATTCAAGGCATCCAGGTTGAAGATCTTCATGTTAAACTGTCAGCTTACGCTGATGACCTGCTGGTATTTCTCAGGCCTGATTCCATATCACCGTTTCTGCATCTGATGTCTCAGTACTCGCTGCTTTCCGGATATAAAGTGAATTGGATTAAATCAGTGGCTTTCCCTATGAACAGTTGGGTGAGTTCCTCCTTGGTAGATAACTTCCCCTTTCACTGGGAATCTACAGCGATAAAATACCTAGGGGTGCTGTACTCTGTTTCATTAGAAGAAACTGCACGACTGAATGCTGCAAAATTGTTGGATCTGGCATGATCATATACTCTGACGTGGTCTCCACTTCACCTGACGTGGTGGGGTCGTGTAGAAGCTGTCAAAATGACACTGGTGCCAAAGATAAACTACACTTTAAGTATGCTTCCCTTTTTCTTTCCTCCTACAGTATACAAAAACCTCGAACGGATTATAAGTGTCTTCCTTTGGGCTGGGAAAGTCCCTAGAATTGCATTAAAGAAGCTAAAAGCTAACAAAACAAACGCTGGAATATACTTCCCTGATTTTTCTTGGTATCATAAATCCTTTCTTTTGAAGCAAGGATCGCTGTGGGCCTTGAGCGACACTATGGAGGATACGCCCACATGGCTCAAGATGGAAGAGCGGCTTGTAGCGCCTTGCCCTGTTAAATTGCTCATTGGAATGGTCCATCCGAAGGCCTTTAAAGTGGGAAGGGTGATAGCTTCGACTCAATCAGCGTTCCAGTCTCTTCTCCCCATCATTGCACAGAGAAATCCTCCTTCGCGGTCAGTACCGATCTGGTTCAACCCTACTTTTATAATCCATAAAGGGATTTGTGCCTGGACAAAGTGGCAAAGGCGAGGAGTCTGGACCGTTGGGCAATTACTGGAGCGTTCCTCCTGGAAGTCCTTTAGCACCCTTCAACGGGAGTTTGACCTGCCACCCTCTGGGCACTATCAGTGGCTGCAGTTGAGGCACTGTATCGGAAGTGTGTTTCCACCCCCGGAGGGGTTGATTAGCTCTTGGGGGTTGCTGAAGATTGTTGAAGAAATAAACGCTCGGAGAGGAGCAGTCTCGCGTTTCTATGCTATGTTTGTGGATCACTTTGCTCCAGCAAATGTAGCGCTGTGCCGCATTTGGGAAACAGAGACGCAATTCAACCTGTCACCGTTGGAATGGAAAAAATTTTGGGGCTCTTCGATTCGAGCATCAAAGTCCGTGGCTCTTACACAATCTCTGTTCTTCCTCGTGCACAGGGCTTATATTACTCTCATTGCCCTGGGCAAATGGAATAAGAAAGAGGGCAATGTATGCTGGGCTTGCCGTGGGGAGGTAGGCACGCTTAGACACATGGTGCTGGAGTGCCCTCACATTCAGCAGTTTTGGACAAAAGTTTGGGACAAGATTCAACGAGTTTTGAACTTTACGGCTGACTTGACCTGGCAAATAATTGCATTTAGGAATGTGGTATCATTACCAGATTTTGATAAGAACAACCGCTTCCTTCTTAATTTTATGATAATGGTAGCTATAAAGCTTATTCTCACACACTGGAAGAATCCTTGCAAGCCTACTTACTGGGAATGGTGGAACCAATTATGCCTGTTCACCAAGTATGAGAAAGCCTCTGACAGAGTTTCGCATATGAGGGGTGTTATGCCAAAACTCTCCAAGTGGTCCGCATTAGATCATTTTTTAGTGTAACATGTTAAAATCCTGCATTTACAGCGGTGCGAGTAGCACTGGGTGCATTAGGTATATCTGCTTTGGACCCCTGTTGTCTGCAGTGTCTTGGGGGAGGGGGGGTGGGAACTGTTGTGAGTTTTATTTTTTTTTCTTCATCAGAAGCTTGATGTTAATTATTGGGTGGGAAGATTAGAAGGATAGGACTGGGATATACGAGTCTTCTTGGACTCTGGCAGTTCCTACTTGCAGGCTTGTTGTAATGTTTATTTTCACTATTAGTTGTGCTGTGTTATTTTTTCTCTTTTTTGTAATTTTGTATTATTTCTTCTTTGTGTGATGTGTTATGATATAATCAATAAAAATATTAATAAAAAAAACCCTATATAGGCATCCAAAGTGTGGTATAAAACAAATAAAGAAAATGTACATGACACATAGTAAATGCATACTCATATTTGTCTCAATACCGTGTAATAAATAAAAAGCTAAGGGGAGGGAAGATGGAGGGGGAAAAGGAAAAAATGAGGAAAAAAAAGAAAAAAGGAAAGGAAAGAAGCAATTGGAGGGAAAAATGAAAAATTATTTGAATGCCTCCATCCCCTTTAGATGTTTCTGCAGTTCTCCCTAAGTCAAACTGGATTCCACCAGGGGCAATGGACTCGGCTATAAATACTGAGATCATATTCAGGTGGGAAAGAGTTATAATATTTCTTACAAGTTTACTAAAGCACTGCAGGTAGCACAGGGTTAGTGCACAGTTAGTGTGTGGTTTTACTGTGATGGGCGCAATGCAGCTGTGGCAAATGCCTTATATATCCATTGTTATCTTGTTTCATGTAAACAATTGAAATATACTGCCAAAATTGCTCTATGTAAACCGTCTTGACTTGTAGAAAGACGGTATATAAAAATTGTTAAATAAATAAAATAAATAAATAAAATGCCGGGGTTTTGGCCACAGTAGAGAGGTAATACAGCATGATCCACATCAGTAGCGCGGTCAATCTAAATGTGTGACCAGAGCGTATACATGTTGTAATGGAGAATGCTAGGTGCACCCTATACTTGTGTGCTAGCAATGCGATGTTACGGGCGACAGTAAGCATAGGCAACAAATCCCTGCAGAGAGAGCAGATAGCACTACATGGCCCTTGACCCCACTAATAGGACATTTACTAAGTGGGCAGTGAAGGAAAGAGAACGCTGAACGGGAATTGACACATCTTGCAACATAGCTCAGAGTTATGGGCCAAAGTACATGGAGGAGGGACATACAAATCAGGAAAGTAAACATATGCATAGTGACCCTGTTTGTGGGTGACGGTGCAAATACAGCAACTGAAGGAGCAAGGGGCCTCATATGAATGTGGGCAGCTGAGGACGCCATGTGGAATAGCCATATGAATTCCTCTCATCTTGAGTCTTCCATGGAGAGGGCTCTGAGACAAACCACAGTATCCCATGCACCTCTCATGGAGATAGGCAACCCTGATCAGCTCCCAGCCAAAGAACATAGAAACATGACGGCACAAAAAGACCACGAGGCCTATCTAGTTTGCCCTTCCATATTAACTACTACAATAGTCCCCTTTTTCCTTTAGAGATCCTCTGTGTTTATTCCATGCTTTTTTGAATTCAGATACCATCCTTGGGCTGGTCCTGAGTTTATGGAACCAGCATGGGTCCCCATGTTCACTTATGCACTACTATGAGGCCCTCTATGTAGGAGAGATGGTTGTTAGACAGCACAGATTGTTACCAAACCTTCCTTATACAGTGGTTGGATCACCAGATTTGCATGCCTTACCCCCAAATCTATAGTTTTAATCACTGGCTATGAAGAAACAGAGAAATATAGAAACATGATGGCAGAAAAAGACCACATGGCCTATCTAATCTGCCCTTTCATATCCACTATTACAATAACTACAACAGTCTCCTCTTTTACTTTAGAAATCCTCTGTGTTTGTCCATGCTTTTTTGATTTCAGATACTGTCCTCATCCCTACCACTTCTACTGGGAGAATATTCCATGCATCTATCACTCTTTCCGTAAAGAAATATTTCCACATATTACTCCTGAGTCTATCCCCTTTTACCCTCATACTATGTCCCCTCATAGCAGAGCTTGCTTTCAATCGAAAGAGGCTCTCCTCCTGTGCATTTATGCCATGGAGGTATTTAAAAGTCTCAATCATATCACCTCTATCCCGTCTTTCCTCTAAAGTATACATATTAAAATCTTTAAGTCTGTCTTCTTAAGCTTTATAACATAGAAACATAGAAACATGATTACAGAAAAAGACCACATGGCCTATCTAGTCTATCCTTTCATATCAACCACTACAACAGTCCCCTGTTTTCCTTTTGAGATCCTCTGTCTTTGTCCCATGTTCTTTGAATTCAGATACTGTCCTCATCTCTACCACCTCCACGGGGAGACTATTCCACAGATCCACCACTCTTTCTGTAAAGAAATATTTCCGCATATCACTCCTAAATCTATCCCCTTTCATCCTCATCCCATGTCCCCTCGTAGCAGAACTTGCCTTCAATCGAAAGAGGCTCTCCTACTGTGCATTTATGCAATGGAGATATTTAAATGTCTCAATCATATCACCTCTATCCCGCCTTTCCTCTAAGGTGTACATATTAATATCCTTAAGTCTGTCCTCATATGCTTTATTTATTTATTTATTTTATTTCCACAACTTTCATCAAAAGACATACATAGGAAATATAAAGAAATTAATACACAATCCAATTGAATAAAAAACAAAATATTAACTCCCAGCCCACAAAATGGAGTGTGTCAAATAAATAAAGTAATCACTAAACCGAAGTCGAGAGAAAACACAAAATAGTACAATCCCACATTATACTAAGCAACAGCCACGAAAATTCATCAAGTCTGATTATTTAGAAAAGTTTCCAATTGAGAAGAATCAAAAAAGATATACGATTTACCCAGATGAGTGACAACACATTTACAAGGATATTTAAGAATATAAGAGGCTCCCAAAGCAACGACACAAGGCCGAAGCTGAAGGAAAGCCTTCCTTTTCAACTGTGTAACACGGCAGACATCTGGAAAAACCTGTATCTTCTGTCCAAAATATTTCTCTTGCCGAAATTTAAAATAAGATCGTAAGATCATCTCCTTATCCCTTTCCAATGAAAAAGTTACCAACAAGGTAGCACGAGTTGAAATTTCTTCAACTGAAGACTCTAAGTACGCTGATAAATTCATACTCTGATCAGATAAACGATCTAATTCCCCACCTGCAACATCACCTGTCTCCAAATCAGCGACTGGATGTTCTCTAATGCCACTAGGCAAATAATAAATTTTAGACAAAGCCATAGAATCCGGTTCTGAAATTTTCAAAACTTCCTTCAAATATTTAACAAATAGAATAGTTGGAGAAAGGTAATGAGTGCGAGGGCAATTTAGGAATCTAAGGTTCTTCACCCGCAGAGCATTTTCAAATATTTCATCACGACGGTGTAATTGCAAGGAGTCCTGCACATGAGATGTCAAGACTCCTTGAATAGAGACCATCTGACCATCAATTTTAACTTTATGAGATTCAAGAATTTCCAATCTATCCCGATGGTCAGTTAAAGAATTTACTGTCTCCTGTGTAAATGTAGAAAGTTTTACTAAAGAGGATTTTAACGAAAGTTCAGTTCTAGAAACTATTCGCCAAATGTCCTGTAATGATACTTCCTTAGGGGGTTGGAGATCTTCAATTGGCAAAGAAGAGAAATCAATTGGGCTGGGAATAGCAGTCTCATCAGCATGAATTCTCAAAAACCACTCTGAAAGCACAGGTAAACGTGATGATGACTTACTTTCCGCAGCACAACGAAACAGTTCTCCATTCAATGTCCGAGGCTGAATGCTGGGTGGGGATACTACCCTACGCGGATCTGAAGACTTGTTCAGCGAGGCCGGGCTGACTGAAGCTAAAGAGTCCAATGATGATTGCAATAAGGGAGACGATACAGCCTTAAGATGGCTGTCCATAGGTCCAACAACTTTAGCTGACTTACCAGACGACATTAAAGATTGGAGCGGCTTCTTCTTCCGCTTCCCCATATACAGACCAGGCCAAAATTCCTGAACTGCTCCTAAGTGCTCCGAAGGGGCTCCAAAGGGGCGTAGTCTGCCCCTTAGGACAGGCCCCTTTGGAGCACGCACCCTCGAGCACGCGCCCATGGTGCGCGTCCCGCGGTGGGGCTATAGAACTTATAGCCCGCTCTGCTCACGTGTTCCCGAGTGCTCTCCGGGACAGAGCAGCAGTTCCTCTCAGCTTCCAAGCAACACTGTAGCAAGTAAAAGACCCACACCCCTCATATGCGTTATAATGAAGACCAGTAACCATTTTGGTAGCCACCCACTGTACTGACTCCAGCCTGTTTATATCTTTTTGAAGGTGCTTTCTCCAGAATTGCACACAATGCTCCAAATGAGGTTGCACCAAAGACTTACACAGAGGCACAATCACCTCCTTTCTTCTTCTGGCCATTCCTCTCCCTATGCACCCAAGCATTCTTCTAGCTTTTGCTGTCACCTTTTCTACCTTTTTAGTTACTTTAAGATCATCAGACACAATCACACCTAGGTCCCGCTCTCCTTTAGTGGACAAAAGTACTTCACACCCTATACTATATTGCTCCTTTGGATTGCTGCAGCCCAAATGCATGGCCTTGCATTTTTTAACATTAAATATCAGCTGCCAAATTCTAGACTATTCTTCAAGCTTAGCTTGATCGCTCTTCATCTTATCTACACCTTCCTGGGTGTCTATTCTATTGCAGATTTTGGTATCATCCACAAAGAGTCAAACCTTACCCGACAGCCCTTCCGCTATATCACTAACAAAGATGCTAAAAAGAATCGGTTCAAGGACAGATTCCTGCGGCACACCACTGCTAACATCCTTCTTTGCAGAGTGAGCTGCATTTACCTGTACCCTTTGTCGCCTCCCACTCAACCAATTTCCAACCCAAGCTGTAACTTTAGGATCCATTCCTAGGGTGCTCAGTTTGTTTATAAGTCACCTGTGAATAATGGTGTCAAAGGCTTTACTGAAATCTAACGAAGTCCACTAAGCATTTTAGTAGCCACCCTCTGCACCAACACCAAACTGTTTATATCCTTTTGAAGGTGCGGTCTCCAGAATTGCATACAATACTGCAAATGAGGTAGTACCAAACACTTACATGTATACAGAGGCACTATCACATTCTTTCTTCTGCTGGCCATTCCTCAGCTTATGCACCCAAGCATTCTTCTAGCTTTCACCTTCACCTTTTCTACCTGTTTAGCTACTTTAAGATCATCAGACACAATCATACCGAGATCCTGCTCTTCTTTTGTGGACAGAAGTACTTCAACCCCTACCTACACTGTACCGCTCCCTTGGATTGCTGCAGCCCAAATGCATGATCCTATATTTTTAGCATTAAATCTCAGCTGCCAAATTCTAGACCATTCTTCAAGCTTAGCTAGATCCCTCCTCATGTTATCTATTTCTTCCTGGGTGTCTACTCTAGTGCAGATTTTGGTATCATCAGCAAAGAGGCAAACCTTACCCGACAGCCCTTCTGCAATGTCACTAACAAAGATGTTAAAAAGAATTGGACCTGTAGTTTTCAACCACATCCTTATTTCTGATTTTGTTTAAAGGGATCACATGTGCCTCTTTCAAGTCCTCTAGCACAACTCCCAACTCCAGCTATCAGGGAACTAAAGGCCAACAGATCAACAGCTTGCCAGGTCTGTAGAACACTTCATCTGCCTAAAAAAGGAATACTGATCAAGGAGCTCCAAACAAACAACTTCATGTTCAGTGGTGAAAATAGCGGTATCTGGACTGATCCAGTAGGCCAAAGTTATGTCATCATATGATTAGGATAAGTTGCCATCTGTCCACAGGCAGGACCATCCCATCTATTAGGCGGGCTAGGCGGCTGCCTAGGGAAGCAGACCTTGGTGGGTGGCACAGCAACTTTGTACCACCGCTTTGGTGCATCCAGCAGGCCAAATACTTTGGCACACATGACCTGCCACTTCTGACCCCCATCTGACACAACTTCCTCTCAGAGGGAAGTCATGCCCTACCCCCAAACAAACTCTATAGTTTCTATCACTGGCTATGTAGAAACAGAGAAACATGAAGGCAGAAAAAGACCGCATGGCCTAGCTAGTCTGCCCTTTCATTTAGAGATCCTCTGTGTTCGTCCCAAGTTTTTTTAAATTTCGATACAGTTCTCATCTCTACCACCTCTACTGGGAGACTATACCATGCATCTACCACTCTTTCCTTAAAGAAATAATTCTGCATATTACTCCTGAGTCTATCCCCCTTCACCTCATCCTATGTCTCTCCGTAGCAGAGCTTACTTTCAATCAAAAGAGGCTCTCCTCTTGTGCATTTATGCCACAGAGTTATTTAAGCATCTCTATCATAATATCATCTATCCTGCCTGGCTGTTTCAGTGAGCACAGGCCCTTTCTCCTAACCTTTCTGCAACTGAGCATACCAGTAGCCCTCCCACATCTATTCATATGCTGATGTGACCTACATACCATCAAGACAGCCACTGCTGTGTATACAGAGGTGTGCCCACTCTCCCAGCTCGTACAGATATGTGCTGTGAGCCCTGGTTTTGTGACTGTCAGATTGTGATGATCTGCTGCCATGGTGGCTATGCTATGCCACCCCTCCAATACCAGTGCAGTAGGAAAATGCCTGGTCCACATATGTTTATGGTTTAATAACTTTCTATACAAACAATAACAATACCGCCTAAGGGGAATAATCACTCTTCAAATCCAAAACAACACCCCTCAGTAAACCACCATTACATAAACCAACTCCAATTCAACTTTCATACCAAATTCTAAAGCACTACCATAAACATTAGCAATAGGTTCTCACCGGACCTCAGGATTTATACACCCTCCATTTGGCGAAATTCATCACCATAGGGACATGGTGGACACTTACATCATAGCTCCTTAACCTCAATAATTTATTAAATATATTACCAGAAGAATCTTTCAATACTATAGTTCAAAAACTATCCCTATCAAATACCTATACACAAGGATTCACCCAATCATTCACACAAACATACTAAAAGATACAATCATCAACAAATACCACATAACACATATTACTGTAAAAGTGTCCGATACTGCTCTCAAAAGCAGGAAGTAACAGAAAAGAATATTCAAGGCCCTTTGAACCACACATTCAAAAACCTTCAGATGTAGATATACTCAATCTCAGTGTCTCAATGTCCGCACAAAATGCTGGAAGAGAAAAATAAATAAAGTTCCTTTAACTAATATGCAGCATTCACCATTATACAAAGAGCAATCTGTTACTTATCTGCTAAAAATCAAATAACGGCATTTCTTCATAGCACTAACAAACTGCCCCAAAGGTAATCATCCGTTGTCCAACGAAAGCTTCCGTTTCGCCACCAGGCTTCGTCAGGAACCGGAGTTAAATAAATTTCACGACCAGCTCAACTCTTCCATACTTAGACACGAACCATTAATAACTTTCTATACCATCTTTTACCAGTTATGCACTTTGCTATCCTGCGTTGTGATGAATGGTATATGCGTGGGATGATTATGGTCTTTAAACATGTGGAATTCATGCTCAGAATGTGCTTTCATGATGCACTAGCAAAGTGGATGAAACTACCACCTAGTTGGCAGCTGAACATGTGAACATAAAACCATAAGAAATACCATATTGGATCAGAGCAAGGTCTATCAAGCCCAGTATCTTGTTTCTAACAGTGGACAATGCAAGTCACAAGTATCTGTCAGGTTCCCAAAAAGGTACACAGATTCCAAAATGCTTGTCCCAGGGTAAGCAATGGATTTAATAATGGTTTATGGACCTTTCCTCCAGGAACATGTCCAAACCTTTTTTTAAACCCAGCTACACTAATTTACTACATCCACCGGTAACGAATTCCAGAGTTTGATTACATGTTGAGTGAAAAAATATTTCCTCTTATTAATCTTAAATGTGTTACATTTTAGTTTCATTGCATGTCCTCTAGTCTTTCAACTTTTTGATGGAGTAAACAACTGATCTGAGTTTACCTGTTCTACTCCATTCATGAATTTATAGACCTCTATCACATCTCCCCTCAGCCATCTCTTTTCCAAGTTGAAGAGTCCTAAACTTTTATTTCTTTATTTATTTAACAACTTTTTATACCGCTTTATCTACAAGTCAAAGCAGTGTACAATTAACTTAGATTGAAGAGCCTTTATAGATAACTTCAACTGAAAAAAAAAACGTGTACAGTAACTTATACTGAAGAACATTTACAAATAACTTGAACTGAACTAAGGGCCATTTACAGTGCAACTAATTAAGATATTAACCCTGGGAGTACCAATGGGGTCAAAAGTGACCCCATTGCAAGTTTCACAATGCGTATCTCGGAAACTAGTTGTTCAAGAATGCAATCTTTTCATGACTTTTTACATGTCAATATTCTCTTTATATTGTACCATGAGAGGAATAATTTTCATCTGCTAGGTGACGCTAGTGATGAATTGCAGCACAGAGTACCAGTGGGGTCATTTTTGACCCCAGTTGCTTATGTCCGATTTGGATCGGGATATAATTTGCAGTTTTGTGAATTTTTTGATCTGACATAGGTATTTATCATTAATTATGTATCATTTATTTTTTGTACTCTTATTTTATGAAAATTACACATTTTCTGTAATTGATATCATATGTTCTCTCATTATTTCTGATGAAATCTAAAGGCTTTCAGCTCATTCATCACGATTATTGTACACCTATAGTAAAACTGCTTTGCGTTTTATTCAACTTTATCTTTGTTTATTTTAGGTTATTGTTTATGATGTCTAAACAAAAGTATTCAGCTGCCCAACTAAGAGAAATATTGCAACGAGATGCTGACAGTGACGGCTCTGAGTCGTCTGATGATGCAGTATATTCAGCAAGCGAAGAAGCATATCAGCCAAGTTTGGGTGATAAATCTGATGATGACAGTCATGATTCAGTTGGCGACAGCAGTTGGTCGCCAAGTGAATGTGAGACTGATGTTGAACCGGTAACATCGCCTGCAGCAAAGAGTCATGTTACAGGTCGAGGCAAAGGTCGAGGCTTTGCTGGACGGGGAAGAAGGCAGGAGTCCTCGGTGTCAGTATCATCTGTGAGGAATTTTAGTTGTGGTCGTAGAGGAGCTAAGAGGTCATCAACTATAAGCACAAATGTTGCCATTGAAGCCTATGTATCTAAGGATGCCACATCATGGAACAGGAAACCTATAAAGCAAGCTTCTGGAATATATGCCAGAGCTAATGTCATGCCCGTACAACAAGGTCCTACAAGGTATGCTGTACGAAATGTTGATGGCCCTCTCGCAGCATTCCACTTGTTCATAAGGAAGAACTTATTGAATGAAATCATGATGTGGATGAGCAAATAAGGAAGACACATTTGTGATGACAGATTTGACAGACGGAGAATTTCAATGTTTTCTTGGACTTCTGATCCTCTCAGGTATGTACAAGTCACGAAATGAATCCATAGTTCAGTTGTGGAACCTTGAAGATGGTCGTTCTGTTTTCGGCAAAAATATGGCCCATAACCATTTTCAGCAAATTTCTTGTGCTCTCAGATTTAATGATGCAACCAACAGATGTGAACAATGAGGCGTGGATAAACTTGCTCCAATCAGACACGTTTTTGATACCTGGGAAGCACCTCTAAGTGACGCCTTTGTTCCTGGTGAAAATGTTACTGTGGATGAGCAACTGCTTACATTTCGTGGCCGTGTTCCTTCAGACAATATATTCCCAGCAAACCTGGGAAATATGGCATAAAGCTATGGATGTTGTGTGACAGTGCAACGTCATATGTTCTGCATCTTCAAGTATATACAGGAAGGGAACTCGGACAAAACAGGGAACAGAATCAGGGTGAAAGAGTTGTGCTGCAAGGATTGACGCGATCTGGCAGAGATGTTACTGTTGACAATTTCTTCTGTAGTTTATCTCTGTCACGGAAATTGTTAGAAAAACAAATGACACTTTTGGAGACAATTCGACAGAACAGAAAAGAATTACCTCCAGAATTTGTAACAGCAAAGGGCCGAGAGGTATTCACTTCACTGTTTGCCTTTCGCGATGACGCCACTCTGGTTTCCTATTGCTCGAAGAAAGGAAAAGTGGTTGTTCTTCTGAGCAGTTTGCATGATCAAGAAGAAGTAGATAACACACGTCCAGACAAAAAAACACGCATGATCTTGGACTACAATTCTAGTAAAGGTGGAGTAGATACGGCAGATCAAATGTTGCGCACGTATACCACAAAATGAATGACAAGACGCTGGCCAGTGACAATCTTCTACAACATGTTGGACATCAGTGCTTTGAATGCCTTCATTGTTTGGATGTCACTAAATCCAGAATGGCAGTCCAAGTCAAAGCACAGATGTCATCTATTCCTCTTGGAATTAGGAAAGCAGCTGCTTCAGAGTAATTGCAGCGAGACTTCTTCCAGCATTGAAGAAGCCACTGATGCTGTTTGCAATGTCGGGATCCCAAAGAAAAGGACAAGATGTCACTGCTGTTACAGAGAAAAAGACAAGAAAAGCAACATAGTTTGCACCTCCTGCAAGCGCAATGTTTGCAAAGAACATTCAGAAATTGTCTGTGTCTCATGCAAATGACTGTAGTGCTTTACTGTGTTCATCAAGTGCATGCAAAAACTGCTTTCATGCAACTCTTCTTTGTGTAATTTAATGATAAAGCATTAAATTTCAAAACATTTAACCTTCATATAATAAATAATTAATTCAGAATAATATTTTGTCTGTTTAGTTTAAATTTTTCATGGTTAACAATTAAAATTTGTCGTGGGGTCATTTATGACCCCAATGGTATTCAGTGTGTGCAAAAAATCTCGGTAATTCCAGGGTTAAGCTGCATTAAAGAACATTTATTTTGCATCAGAGAACATTTAACAGTGTGATCATTAAAGTATGTCTGTGTTTACAAGTATGTTGAGCTGAGAGAGATATACAGCTAGGTGTCAGATCCAAAGTATTCTGTGATGAGGTGTGTTTTTAGTCCATGGCGGAACTCAGTTATGGCTGTTGATGCTCATTTTTCCAGAGGGATTGAGATTCAAATGGAATGTGCGAACAGGGAAAAAAATTGGAGGTTGAGTGGTTGCATCTAGTTTTGAGGATTGGGACAATTAGTAGGTTTTAAGTGGCTTTCCTTCTTTTCCTATTGTTGGCGGCTATCTGAATTATGGATTGAAGATTCTCTGCCAATAAGTTATGGAAGATCTCAAATATACTTTATATTTGACTCTCGTTTGTACTGGGAGCCAATGTAGGTTCTTTAAGATGAATGTGATGTGGTTTCTTCGGGGTACACCTGATATGATCCTAGCTGCCGTGTTTTGCACCAGTTGCAATGGGTGTAAGTAATAAATAATTATGAAGGAGATTTTCTGGATCAATGATGTTGGTTTGAATGCCAGACATTACCTTGGTTATAAGCTTTGCTGACACAGGGATCCTGTTTCTCTTTTATTGAAAGTATTTAGTAGATTACCTAAAGAAATGGTTGTTGAAGTACTTGGATTATCTTTGGAGTACCCTGTTTTTTTGTGTGTTTATCTTGACAGTTTTTTGGGGAAAGAAAATGGCATGATTGGGTGGCGTATGTTTGTGTGATCTAATCCTGACCAAGCACAAAGAAGCAAAATCCAACCTCAGCTCTTGGCTCCAATTCTCTAAATTCAGTGCAAGTGAGGTAGGAATGCATTCCTCACTGAGGCAGAAGACTTATTCTGGACTTAGACATGTTTGAGCTATTATTCTTTTGTAGTGATTCTTTACAGAAGCAGAGAAGGGGGGGGGGGGACTGTAGAAAGGAACTCAAAATGGGGTACTGGGATACTGGAGAAAGGTTCAGAAATATGGAGTGAGAATTTTGCAACTTGGTGCCCAGTCTGGATTAGAACATGCAGACAGTGCTATGCCAGATCTCCTTTTCTCTGTATTCAAGGCAAGCAGATGGAGGATGGAGGATTGTGAACATTAAGTACAGACAGACTCAGTCTAAGGCACAGGCTTTAGCATTTAAGAGAGACAGTCCATCTTATTGTATGTGTGTTAAACATAGTAATGTTTGTTAAACAAAACCCTGAAGCATGATGGTATTCAGTGACTAGTGGTAATGAAGCATCACAATTTCCCTTAGGAGGCACTTTTTCAGAGGAGCTTCAATGTTTGAAATATTAAATGGAAGTCAATGATTTAGGGAGACTGTACACTAGTTCTGAGTGTGTTGTCCTTACATGGTGGGTGAAAATGGTACATGAAAGGTCTCAAGAAAAAGTCCCTCCTAAGGGAAATTGCACAGCTGCTCAAGGGCATGAGACATTCCTTCTTGCCAGATAACAGCAGGCCTTGTTAGAGAAGATATTAAAAAAAGTTTTCAAAGAGAAAACAGAACCACAAAGGCCCATGCGGAGAAGCACCGAAATCCCCGAAACCTAAAATGCGCCCTCATAAATGTACGCTTAGTCCGCAGGAAATGGCCAGCCATCTCTGACCTTATAACCAACCATGACCTCGACATGCTACTAGTCACAGAATCATGGCTGTCTGACTCAGATTCAGTCCTCCTCAACCAACTCATTTCCCCCCCCCCGAATTCTCAATCCACACAAGCCACAGAACTAACTGCAGAGGCAGAGGCATCTTCATCTTAGTAAAGATGGAGCTACAATTTCAGCTGTTCACTTCCAGTAGTACTGTACAACCCACCTGGACTCAATCACCATAACCAACAGAGACACCTCCATCAGTTTAATCTACAGATCCCCATCTTCCTCTCCCGATGACCTCTCGATCATAATTGACTTGCCTGTAACCCCAAGAACCTGCGCATACCAAACTGGGTAATGGGAGATTTTAACCTGCCAGCTCTCCAAAGCACCCATTCCAAAGCCTTCCTCGAGGCACTCAACGAGCTGGGTTACAAACAGGTAATCGATACCCCTACCCACACAAAAGGAAATAAACTGGACCTGGTCTTTGCTCCACTACCAGCCATAAGCCCAAACTACAACCTCAAGATATCCATCACTCCAGCCCCATGGTCCAACCACAGCTTAATTAAATTTCAGATGCCCATACATCAAGATCACAACTCTCCTCGTAAGGCAGACCAGACTTCTGCAGCACCCACAAGACGTTTCCAGCCCTTTGACAAAGAAAAGATCACTAGCAAAGTCCTACCAAACCTCAGCTTAGCATCACCCAATCTCGATGCAATGATATCCACCTGGAACAACAGCCTAGGCTCCGTTGCACACTTACCTGCCACAAACAAGCCACCAAGAAGGAGAAAATCAGCACAATGGTACTCCTCAGAACTACAAACCTCACTACTACTCCTCAGGAAGCTCGAAAGATGATGGTGGTGCTCATGATCCTCAGATCACCTGGCAGCCTACACCGCCCACCTAAAGGTACACTGAGAAGCAATCTCAAGGAAGATGAAAGAGCATCACTCTAAACTCCTGCGACGCTCCCTAAACAAACCCCATGACCTCTTCAACATCGTGAAGACCCTGACGAGGGAGCCTTCTCCTTCCCAACCAAGCCTGCTGAACCCCCACGAATTTGTGGACTACCTACAGGCCAAAACCAGCCAAACCAACCCCACCATTACTACCATACCTGGTTTGAATGCATACCATCTAACACCGCTGACCTCCTTCATACCTCCTTCTGTGAGAGACATTGAGGACATCATCACATCCATCAACACCACCACAGCCCCAAACGACCCCTGCCCAGCATTCTGGATAAGATCGCTGTGAGCCAAATTTAGCCCATTCCTAACTAAGATTATGGACCTATCCTTTTCAACAGGGGCATTCCCAGTAATGCTAAAACAAACGGCCATCTGGCCCCTTCTCAAGAACAACAAACTGGACCCTCATAAGGCGGAATCCTATCGACCAATCTCCACCATCCCCCTGCTGACAAAAATAATAGAGAAAATCATCCAACGCCAAATCCAACACCACGTCGAGACCACTGCTCCTCTTGACCCATGTCAAAATGGCTTTAGAGAATAACTTGGCATTGAGACTCTCCTCACCACTCTATTCAGTACCTTAATCTCAGGGATTGATAACATCAGACAAGGATATGCGCTAATCTTCATGGACATTGCTGCCGCGTTTGACTCAGTCAAACCACAAGATGCTCCTGGCATGCCTCCAAGAGAATGGAATCCACGGTTTAGCCTTGAGTTTGTGCAAGTCATACCTGACAGACAGATGGCAACAGGTACAAACAGACTCCATGACCTCTGAGCCCTTTCAACAAAAGCAAGGTGTTCCCCAAGGCTCATCACTCTTGGCCCTTCTCTTCAATATATACATGCAGCCCATCTGCTCAATCATCCACCCCTTCAATATCTCCTGCCTGGTATATGCCGATGATGTACTGCTCTTCACACCATTCTCAATTGACCAGCCTGACTTCTCTACATTAGCAAAATGCTTTGACGCAGTCACAGACTGGCTCCACACGCAGAGTCTCAGAATAAATTTTAACAAAACAGATGTCCTCTTCATCACCAGGAATCACTCTTTCACCCCTCCTTTAAATTGCAGTGGTATATTCTCAAGGTCATATTTTGCTGCATTCATGAGTGGTTTGCTCTTTTTCAACTTTAGCTTGAGTTTGCATACTAGTAGTTGATGATCTGTACCACAGTCAGCTCCAGGTTTTGTCTTTATTGATGTTATAGAGCTTTTCCATCGTTGACTTCCAAAGATGTAGTCAATTTGATTTTTATACAATCCATTGGGTGAAGTCCATGTGTACAGTCACTGCTTGTGTTGCTGGAAGAAGGTGTTTGAGATGAATAGATCGTTGATCTTGCAGAATTCTATTGGTCTTTCTTCAGCTTCATTTCTGTTGCCAAGTCCATATTTTCCAACTATTTTGCCTTCTTCTTTGTTGCCAACTTTTGCATTCCAGTCTCCCATGACTATCAGGATATCCTGTTTGCATGTTCTGTCAATTTCAGCTTGTACTTGTTCATAAAACTCTTCAATTTCATTCTCTTCTGCAGCTGTTGTTGGGGCATATACTTGAATTATAGTTGTGTTGATAGGCATTCCTCATAGACAAATAGAGATTAAGCGTTCACTGATTGCACTGTATTTCATTACAGTTCTTGCAAGTTTCTTCTTTATTATAAATGCAACGCCATTTCTTCTTTGTCTTTCATTTCCAGCATAGTAGACCATGTGATCATCTAATGCAAAGTGCTCAATGCCAGTCCATTTCAGTTCGCTGACACCCAACAGATCAAGTTGTACACGTTCCATTTCATTCTTGACCACCTCCAACTTCCCTTGGTTCATGCTTCGTACGTTCCATGTTCCAATGTGTAAGACATCTTTACAGCTTCTGACTCTCATTTCATGCGCAGCTACATCAGCAGTCAGACGTCCCAAGGGCTTTGATCCAACCACATCATAAATGCTGACTTTTACTCTGAAAAGTCTTCAGCTCTTCCCCAGTAGCTAGTTGAGTGCCTTCTGACCTGGGGTCTCATTTTCCAGCACTATAGCGCAATTTGTTTTGTTGTAACTATTGTCCTACCCCCACCTAGGGCCGATGGCTCAAGGGCAAGGGTGACCTCTATTTTGTCTTCAAGTAATGTCCTTGGCTAATGTGCCAGCAAGGGATGCTGAGATTTGTAGTCTTGTTTATTATCCAACAAAAGTGTTGTGGCATGAGGTTCAGTCAAACAGATACATTTATTTGGGTTTTTCCCTTTCACATAGAGTTCACAGCTCAAAACATGGCATGGATTATTTTCTCCCAAAATAATAGGAAAAAACAGGAGCAATTAAAGTTGAGAAATAAAGCATAGGTAAACTGTTTCATTCACAGCAAACGCTTAGGCAGAGTTAATTGTTTCAGCACAATGTCCTTCTTTCAAAGAGTCAGAAAACAGCTTTGCATTCCTCTCATGCAAAGGTTGTTTAACGTAAGTCCAGGTGATTCGTCTCACAAAAAGAACAATCCATTTCACAAACGTCATTCATATCAGGAGTTTCTTCTACATCAATTATCATCTCCTCACTATCTCCATTATCATTCTGCTTTAGGGAACTTTTAAAACCAGAATTAGACTGAAGGTTACTAAGAACGTCCTGCAGCTGTTCTATAAAATGTTCCCTCTGGTTTGCAGTCACTTTGTCTAAAGAAGGAAACTGATTCCTTCGTAAGCTTTTAACTATAGACTTTAAATCTGTCTCATAACACTTACTTGGAATGTTTCTGGTTCTGACTGGAATTGTTTTCACAGCAGTGCTATCTTGGCTTTTGTTAGCACTGGTCTTTAACTGCTGTATAATATCTTCAGCATATCTCTTGCTAGATATTATAGCAGACGTACCTTTCTCACGTGCAATGCCCTCTCTGCAATGAGAGCTCTCTCCCCGTGTGAAGGTAAACTTTTCTACCTTTTCCTTGGGTTGCTTTAGCAGAGGTTTTGGGTTTGCTTCCAGTGTTCCTGGGGTATAGGAAACAGATCTTCCAGAATCCTTCTTAGCTTGTTCTGTGTTCCATAGCTTTCCTTGTTCAGCTGGCTTCCCTCGTGGCTTCAGCTTTCCTAGTTGCTCCTGCTGCTTCTTCCCTCTCTGCTGCTCTCTTGCACTGAACTCTGAGGCAGGTTTAAAACGGCTTTCTTCAGCAGCCACACCCTTCTGGCTGCTCATGTGAAACTCATTAGGGCTCCACTCAGCTCCTACGTCACTACTATGACAGGGCTCAGTTCTAGCTAGAAGCTTGAGGTTTCCATGGGAACCTTGTTTGCCTTTACTCTTAAAGGTATATTGCTCATTTCCTTCCCATTGCATTCGCTCTACAGAGCTGTCATTATCACACTATCCATTGGGTTTTCATGGCAAGATAAAGAAGTAGATTGCTAGACCTTTCTTCCATGCAGTTTAAGTTTGGTGTTGTTGCTGTTGTCACAGAAATGTGATCCTCCACCGTCAACACTATCCCATTCTGCTGCTGCCCAAATGGGTGGTTTGTCTTGGTCTGGCACCTCAGCTGAGACCTGTCCATCTTGGGAGACACTGCCAGTAGTTAAACTACCGATAGTTTAGCTCTCAGCATCACTGATGCACACAAGCCCTCATAGCACGACAAGCTGCAAACCAAGTGAGGGCTTTTCCTTGTATATATATATATATATATATATATATATATATATATATATATAACAACTTCTGATTCCAATTCCAATATATGTTTATGTTTATGTTTATTAAAACTTGATTGACCGCTCTTCAAAATAAAATCAGAGCGGTTTACAATACATAAAAACCAATAAAAGTAAGGCACAAGGCCAGAGAGGGAAAAGAAATTACAAGTTATAAAAGCAAAGAGGGCTGAGGAATAGTAGAGGGAAGAGAATAGAACTATAAGGAGGGAGGGGAGGTGGGGAGGTTAAAGGCTAGGGAAAAAAGATGGGTTTTTAGCTGCTGTTTGAATGCTGTGTGAGAAGGTTCTAGGCAGAGAGAAGTGGGCAGGGAGTTCCACAGTGCAGGACCTATAAAAAAAAAAGCAGAGGAGCGGGTGGATTGAAGAAGGGCAGCAGAAGGGGGGGGGGGAAGAGTGAGACGGTTTAAATGGAATGAGCGGGGGGTATGTCTGGGGGTGTGAAAGTGAATAAGATCAGCTAGGTATTGTGGGGTGCTGGTGTGAAGGGCCTTATGAACCAGGGTAAGTAGTTTATATTGGGAGCGAAAGGGAACGGGTAACCAGTGTAAGTGGATAAGAAGAGGGGTTGTATGGTGATAGTGAGATGAATGAGAAAGAAGGCGAGCTGCAGTGTTTTGAATTCTCTGAAGACGGTGAAGATGGGAGGAGGCCAGGCCGATTAGGATAGAGTTAGAAAAATCAACCCGGGACATGACAAGAGAGAGAAGTAGAGTAGAGAGAGCGGAGGGGGAAGGGAAGGGGCGAATAGCACGGATTTGGCGTAAGAAGAACAAAGAGGTTTTAGTAATGTAGGAGATATGAGCATGAAAGGAAAGGTCTGAATCAAAGAGGACACCGAGATAACGGAAGGTAGTGACCAAGGATATGGGAGTATATATAAAACAGCTTCTGATTCCAATTGGCAGTAGCATTATTCAGAAATAAATTTGCATGATAATGTTTTCATTAGATTATGTTTAAGATTATTTAACAGGGATCCTGTATTTGACAATTGTGATGGAGGGGAGGGGGGGGGGGGAAGAAAAGCCCAAAAAGATTAACCATTCCTTTACTTGTGTTTCAACAGAAAATAGGTTTAATCCATGATGTGAAAGTTTTATTTTCTAGATTTTAGGGATCTGAGTTTATGAGTTTTGTCTGCTGATTTCATTATATGTGGTAAAATGCAATACTGAAAAGTTTCTTGTAAATAATACCTTCCAGAACTTCTTATAACTGCAGATAAGAACCTCTGGTGAATGGTTAAACACATGGAGGCTAATTCCTTTCTTGATGTCCAGCCCCTTATGGCCTCTCAGAATCTGGTATACCGACCTGTATGTGCAGGCTGGCCCTGATTTTGAAGGGCTGCATACCCTATAGATCCTCAGCTAACTCTGTCAAGCTCTTGAATGGAGCCATGATGCCATGGTGTCCCATCACCATGACACTGCAGCTCCATTCAGGAGCCATGATTGCTGGCTGTGGGACAGAGCCCCATTTCCCCACAGCCCGACCCCCAATCCAGCCTACCATGGCCAGAATTGGGCTGTGGGGAACCCTTATCACCTTCCTGCTGCTGCCGGTCTCCGCTATCCCCTGATGTCCAGGGGGACTTATTCCACCTCCGAGGTGAAATAAGTGCCCCATCTAGAAGGCTGACCCAGGACGTACAGGATTGACCTCAGAATTGACCCTGTAGATCCGGGGTGATGGCTCACCTACATACCGCCCTCACTCTGCACTCCTTCCTGCCCCTCCCGCCCCCATCTAAGGCTCCACATACAACCTTGCTATTCGTGCAGGGAGCCTTGCATGGGGATGTCAAAGTGGATGAATAGCAGGGATGTATATCCAGACAGGACATATATCCCTACTATTTGTGCCTCAGAATGACCCTCATATTCTATTGTTTTATCTATGATGTGTATGAGTGAACAGGAAGTTCTTACATGTATGTATAGCAACTTTTTGGTAAAGATATATGATAAGTTGCATGAATTTGCATGATATAAAAAAGACTAAGAAAATTTATGATGGTGTTTAAAGGAAAAGATACAAGTTAGCAGCTTTGCTGAAAGTTGAATTGCTTGTCAAAGTCAAACTAAGTTTGTTTGATTAAATAGAATTGTAAAAAACAAAGAGAGTAAAAAGAGAAAAGAAAGTTAAAAGAGAAATGAGAAACAACCAACATATTTGTATACAGTAATTCAATCTTAATACTTGTGTATGGATAAAAGTTGAGATACGACAAGAAAACTGGACTCATTGTGAGATATGCCTTAGCAATACTGTACCTAGCTCCATGCGAGCAGTGCAGCCACACAGGGCACAAAGGCTTAGGGGGCGCATTTCAGCTGACTGTTGTTGCCCTGCCGTTGCCACTTTTTGTTCTCTCAGCAGCAGCAGGGCAACAGCAGGAAGTCAAAATGTGCCCCTCTAAGCCTTTCTGAAGGCCTGGTCCCTCCCTCCTATGACGCAACATCAGAGCAGGGAGGGATCAGATCTGCTTAAAGTTTAGGAGCAGCAGAACAGAGCAGACATGCGACTTGCACATCGGATGTGTGACCCCCCTCCTCTCCATACCTCCGTCCAGCCAATGCCTGCTCTTGCCCTGCTGCCAGCGCCACCGTGGAGAAAACAGAGGGCGACAGCAGCAGGGCATCTACATTCTTTAATTTATTCTGTTTATTTACCAAATGTTGGGCCCCAGTCTAAAACACCCACTTCTCTTATCAGACGCACAATTGTACATATCACTAATTATGTTTGTGATTTTATTCTCCAACTGCGACAGTTTAAAAGGTATATTTAATCTTATTACTTAAAGTGTAACAAACATTAAGACATAACTAGTACTTTATGGTGAATAAATTAAACTCATTTAAATTATTTACCAAAAATTCTCAGGAAGGCTCTTAACTTAGGTAATGATTCAACTCTCATTACTTTGAATATTGTCAGTAATATAGCTATCTAATTAATATAGACATCTCAAGACACAAAAGAAGGAATATTTATATAAGAGTATAGACAGTACTAAGAATTGTACTCAACAAAAGGTAATGCATTCGTAACCACATAAAGTTTAAAAATATAATATTTAAACCAATCAGAAATTCAAATGTGATTGCTTAATATTTCTCTTTGTTATACCATCTTCAGCACAAAACAGCACAGTAATAAAGGATCAATTAATCTCTTGCAGAAGCTATATTTATTTACATCTTAAATCTACCTCAATCAGTGATAATTTAGTTAATCAGTCTTGGTGTCTGTGTATGTTAGGAGGCAGGAGTCATTCCATAACAGGTGAAATACACAACATGATATAACTACCGAGGCCGACCCAAGATAGCATATTTCACATTCCACATCATATATACCAGACTAAGACCCTACTCAAAGTACACAATGTATATAGTACATTCTTCCTAATTATATATAAGTTAAATTAATCAGGATCTTGTAAAGCTAATAATTGTTTATTTGCACCCATGCACCTGTTCTAATGTTAACTTGCTTATTGTACCAGTTGTTCTATTGTAAACTGAAATGGTGGTATAAAAATTTCATAAATAAATAAATAAACATGAGAATTTAAGATTACTCCTCCCATAGACTCTTGCAAGACTGGGATATTGCTACTCTGTAATCCCTTACACTCCCAGTCCTGTCAATACCTGACAAAACACAGTTTTTCTGGTGGGATTGTATGGCTTTCAAAATCTCATCCAGTGTGTCCCTAATTTGGCTGGAGAGAATATAGACATTGATAGTTAATAGTATTCCTTTTAAGGTCCTCATCAGAATGAGAACCCATCCCAGGGGGTCACTGCGCTGACTGGAAGGAGCAATTTTAGGAGAAGAGGGTCACCACCCCTCTCTTGTGAGAGGAGAAATTGAACTCAAAGACCTGCAGGAACATAAGAGATTGTAACCGCAGGTGATCCTACTCAGACAAGTGAGATTTCTGTAGAAGGACTATGTCTGGCTTCTCCCTTCTCAGTTGGTCTAGCACTCATCTGCACTTTAGAGGGCTGTGGAGGTCCCTTACATTCCAGGAAATAAGTCTAACCATAATCCTTCAAAAAGCCCTCCATTACTATACCAGCCCATTGGACAGCATCACTCATCGACAAGGAACAATGTGTGTCTAGTGCCCTCCCATGACATGCTATGCTCCTGTGATCAGCCTCCCCCCTAAGTAATCTCCACTCCCCTCCTCCCTCTCCTCATCTCTCCTCTCCATCTCCCCACCTTAATCACGGTCCGTCTAAGAAAGGATGAGTACTTCTAAAGATTGCATGAAATATCCAAACTGGCATCGGGAGTGCAATGTTAGGGGATGCTGATGTCATGAGGCAGGAGTGCCCCCCCCCCAACCGTAATTAGTCTTGCAGGGGTACCTCCTCTCATTAGAAATCATCCTTTGACTTTTGTACAGTCTACACAGTTGAAATTTCCCAAACTCCAGCCCACAATACGGTATATACCTGAGACCGGAATCAGAATTTGGGGATACTGTCATTGCCACAGAGTCTGCACTATATAGCTTGTCGGCCCCATTGGTGTAAACCTGTGCAGGGTGCCCCAGAGAACCCCCCCACCCCCGCCCTCATCAATTTCAATTAATAACCAACCTCTAAGGTAAACACCTTCTCAGACAGAATGAGGAGAAGTATGTGTTCTGTGAGAGTATACAGTATGTAGCAGGAAAGGGCTTATATAGAGAAAGTAGAGAGATTTTCTCAGACAGTCAACGTTGATTAGTAATGTTCATATCTCAGATGTGATAGTTCTCTATAGTGTTGTCAAGGTGCCTTCGGGCACCAGGAATCTTGTGCCTCTTCGGAGTTGAAGCTTGCCAGTCCTGCTACTCTCTGGGTTGATTTGGGGGTGCGTCACTCTCCATTTTGTAGCAAGTTCACCATGTCGAGGCAATTAGTCAGCTTGACAAGTTTCGCTGGGTTTTGTCCCATTCAAAGATCAAGGTGAAGGGAAATCCCCATCTACATTCGATGGATCTCTTTTGCAGCAGTTGCAGCAGGTGTTTGAAACTCTTCTGCCACTTTAGTGTATATTGGGAGAGATCCTAAAATATCTGAATTTTGCAAAATGCAATGTGTGCCTTTGAGTCAGTCCTGACTCCTGGTGACCCAGAAGCTCCTGGGTTTTCTTGGCAGTGTCACTGGAAGTAGATTGCCAGGCCTTTCTTCTGAGGCAATGGAGGGTTAAGTGACTTGTCCAAGGCCACAAGGAGTGCTAGTAGGAATTGAACCCTGGTTGTTTGGCTACTAAGCCAGTGTTTTAACCACTAGGCTACTCCTCCACTCCACCTGAATTTTATGTCCCTGGAAATCAATGGATCACTCTCCCCTAAGGCTGCACAGAAGATGTATTTTGTCCTCAAAATAGTGGAAATATGCTATGATGGGGCAAGGGTGGGATCCATAATTAGCCTTCGGCCTGAGGCTCAGATGGGCTCTCTCCAGTTTAACTGGACCAGACGCCCCAGGGACGCAGAAGGCATATAGTTGTTGAATTAGTTCTTCGGTGTGCTCCTTGTCTCCGGTGACTTCTGGGATACCCAAGACTCTTATGCTATTTCGCCTCTTCAGTTTTCCAGGTCATGTCATTATTTTAAGTCCTTGGTGAGTAGATCGCGTTTATAAATTTGTGATTGGAAGAGAGCTGTGGCGTCTATCTGTTCACTGATGTTGATTTTGTTCTGAGTGACATGATCTTCCAGAGACTGAATTTCAGCTTTTATATTATTCACCACCTTGGAGAAATCCAACTGAAAGAGCTTAAATTCCTGTAAGATTTCCAAGAGGTATGCTTTTGTGGCTAGTAAAGTGGAACAATGAGCCGCCTGACTGAAGACCGAACATAATTTAGGATAGCTATCCAGAGGGGCGCCATGAGTCGACTCCGACTCAACGGCACTTAACAACAACAAAGTGGAGATGGGGGAGTCCTTGGGAGTAGGGACAGGGCCATGAAGTGAGTCAAAAAACAGTGTAGCTGTGGCTGCAACATCAGTGGTATGGGAAAATTTGGAAAGGGTTGCAGTGTATGACTCCTTGTTGGTCATGATAGGTACTGGTATCCTCTTTCTTCATCTCCATGAATTGCACAGAGGTATCTCCTTCACTTTGTTGGTGAAGCTGGTAGAGGATGGAAGGCACCCTGGTGGCACCAACTTTCTGGAGGGAGTGTGAGGGCCACTTACTGGAGCTGGAGATGGTGTGTCTCTGTGGCTATTCTCCCATTCTGCTTTCTATTCTTTGTGTTGTTTGTTCCTTGCCAACAGTTTTCCCTTCTTGCTCCCTTTTTCTTACTCTGGTTTTTTGCCTTCTTTTCCCCTACTATCTTCTTTCTCTTCAGTGTGTAAAATCAGCAGAGGTTTACCTTAAAGAGCTGTCTGCTCCATGCTGGAAGTCCTTAATGCGCCACCTTAGTCTTTTGGGCTCCTGCAGGCCTCTTCTCAGCACGTGCTGTGTGCAGCTGCAGCGGCTATAGCAAGGAGCAGTCTGCTTTGGTCTGTCTTCAGCTCCCACTGTTCCCACTGAACTACCAGTATGAACTCGCTATCAGCCCGCAGCACAGGAAGATCGTTCGGGGTGGAAGTAATCAGCATCTACCTAGAAGGGGACATGGGAAGACAGAGACGTGGCTCAGAGCTGGGAGGGGTCTGCCCAATATCATGGCATGCGCCAAAGCACACGCCGCAGATCCAGAGTCATTTGTTCATTCAACTTGTAACAGTGAGTAAGTTTTGTGGTTGATTATATTTAGCTTACTCCTCGGATATTGAGATCTTTGTTTTGAATAATAATGTCCTGGCAATGTCCCAGTTTTTTTATACTATTTCCTTTTTTAATTGGTCTTGTTTGACTTGATTCTTTTATGTGTCAAATTTGTGTGCATATATAGTCCAAAGCCATTTCACTGGCCACTTTTTCTAGGAGATATCAGACATTTAGGGGTTGAACAGCAAGAGTGCCAATAATGTTGACCACAACTGTACTACTTATAGTGAATGCATTATGCAAACTTCAGTATGAGAATATAGCAACACATGCTCAAAATGCAACAGAAGTTTTCAAAAGAACAAAATTAATAATGCAGTGTAACTCTGAAAATTAGACTTTGAACACTGCACATAATCTAAAAGGCAATGACAGATGTTTCAGGGCAAGAAGTTGGAGTTGTTTTGGAAGATTTGACTATCCAAAATGCTATAAAAGGACCATGACTCCATGGAAATCATAATGGAAATCTAGTCTGTATTTAGGAGGCATCACAGCTGTGGAGGAAAGGAATAACAAAGCATTTCAAACAGGAAGTAAGGGGCACATGAGAGTGGTGCTTACGAAGCCTCTATATCTTAAGAATGGTAATTAGTGAAAACACATTCTTTTCACAGCACGCCTATTTAGGGTAGAGAAAGCTGAAAAAGAAGCAACATTTGCTTTCTTAAATGAGACTATTTCAGCTTTAAAACAAAGGATGCATTTCCTCAAAAAGACTGTGTATAGTTACCTTTAAGAAAATAAATTTTCCTTCTCTGGTCAGCCATTTGTTTTGGTAACTTGAGAGAATAAATAGTATTTGAACATTTATTTTGCACTAATAAGTCTTCCTTGAACTCCTGCTTGTTCCACATTTTCTGATGTGTTTGTTGAATTTCTAAATAAAAATAAAAGGTGTCTCTTTGAAAATGCAACTAAAAACCAAAGTCCAATTTCTGAAAAAATGCCAAAGTAAAATATTCCTCTATAGAAATATTAAAGATACAATGCTGGGCTTGATGGAATATTGGTATGGCCTAGGAGGACACTTCTTATTTTCATATCCCCAGTATTTGGAGCTATATCTTCCAACAGAAAATTTTATCTAAAGATAAAAACATCAAAAGTGCCAGGTCAGGTTAGACCAATGTTCTGTCAAGTCCAGCAACCTATCACAGTTTGGGTCACTTGGAAGATATTGGTATATTCTAATAGAGAATCTATTTCCTGTTGCTGACTTCAAGAAGTAACAGGTGGTAATTCCCACAACTACCAGTCTCAAGAGGACCCATGCCAATTTTGCTTTGTTTATTATTTTTGATGGTTTTAAGGTATCATTGCAAACTGAGGTTGCTACCTGTTCGTCACCACAATGTCCCTCTGGCCTGGACCTGGTATCATCTCCTGCCTCCAGCAAGCTCTCTTCCAGCCTCTACCTCTCTGTTTCGCTATGCTTGATGTCACTTGAAGAGGCTGGGGAACTATCTTCTTAAGTCCCATAGAGCTAGAACATCTATGGGTAGTCATTCCTGTATGCTCAGGTTGAAGAGACAAACTAACAGTTAATTCCATCCACACTGTCCAACAAAAAAGTTATTCCACTTCTCCCTCCCACCCACCCCCCACCCCCCTATAGTGGTCCAGTTCCTATGTATAAATAAACTTGCGTCTCTTCACTAACACACTTCACCAACAGGTAGCTCTCCACCCAGCCCCTTTAATACAGTCTCTACACTTTAACAGTTCCAAGTACATCTAGGTAAGTGACTCAGGCCTCCAGTTGCTGGTCGGCCTGCCTGCTCCCACATAGTGGGTAACTCCACTTCCACCCCAAGCAGGCCTTACCTGGTATCTGTCAAGGAGATGCCCTTGGGGGTTTCAAAAATTGAGTCCTCCCCCAGACTTGAGTCTTTCTGTTCCTACTCCATTTCCTTAGAGTCCTCTGAAGGGCGTTCCATCTTTATGTCCATGTTGGAGGCAGGGGGTCCCTCCCATACTGCCAGGTCAGTGTTGCCTATTTTCTGGGACCCAACTAACTCCTCGTTTTATTTCCAAGAAACTTTCCCTCTTCCTGTCCCCCATCCCAAGGATCGAAGACCCTCCTGCCAATGTCGAGACCCTGGGTTCAGGGACATTGCTGGGTATCCATGTAAGTTCTCCTTCGGACCCTTTGCTCTAGGGATTTCCCCTGTGATGAGACATATACCCTGTCATACTACCTTAGTGTTATATTGGATTCTCATGTGAATATTTGGTCTCAGATTAAACATAGGGCAGAAGACAAGGAAAGTTAGGGGCAGAGGAGGGGGGTCATCATTGGGAGAAGGTAAGTTGTGAGCAATGTTAAAAAGATGGGTTTTTAGAAGGGATTTAAACTTGGCATATGATGGTTCAAGTTGGAGGGCAGGATGTGCATTCCGGGAGGTGGGAGCAAGAAGACGACTATGCTAAGAACCAATCTACCGTAAATAGTTGAAGCGTTGTAACCAGTTAAATGTATATAGTTCTTTACACTGTTCCATGTAATACAAATTCTGTTCCAATGTAAACCACTTTGATATGCTGTAACTGAAAAGCGGTATATTAAAAATGTTAAATAAATAAATAAGAGGAGTGGGTGTAATTTAGCCAAGCTTGAGAGACGGAGGGAAGATGTAAATGGTTGGCATGGATACTGTGAAGCATGTGGAGAGGAGAGTGAAGGAGCAGAGAGTCAGAAAGACAGAGGGGAAAACCTGTGTGGAGCACATGGTGAACTAACATGAGGAGTTTAAATTGAAAATGAAACTGAACAGGTAGCCAATGATAACGAACCAGGAGGGGAGTGATATGTTCAAATCGGGAAGCATGGGCGAGGAAATGAACTGCAGTATTTTGAATGCATTGGAGCCAATGGATTTGGAAATGAGGGAGGCCGATGAAAATGATATTACAGTAGTCAGTCCTTGATATTACCAACGTGAGTGGCAGTGATCAGGGATGAAGCGGAAAGAAAAAGATGAACAGCGTGGATCTGACGAAGTATAAGAAAGGAATGACGGGTCAGGGAAGAAAGATAGTTATGAAAAGATAAGGAAGAGTCCAGTGTGACACCTAGATAACAAATGGAGTCAGCTAGCAGGATAGGTGAACCAGAGAGAAAAGGGGCAAGAGTTGGAAAGGGCTACCAAAAGTGAACCATATAGCAGCAGTATAACACTATCTGCACTCATGGGGAGGATCTTCAATTCAGATTGTTCAGTATAGCCAAAATGCATACAGCAAATATTCCCTGACCCTTATCAAACAACTATTCAATCTACCGATAGCTTCTTCCACACCCCCTTCCAATATCAGCAACATTTCTGTCCCACTACCTTTTCAACCCCCCCCCCCTTGACCTACATCCAGAAGAGAGTTATCCCCTATAAATGACGTAACTGTAGCACTACTTTCTTCTCAATTAACTTCACCAGCATAGACAAGTTAGAAACTGGCCTATAATTCTGAAAATTGGTTTTATCCATACCTACCTTTTGTAGAACTGGAGTCACAATTCCTCCTTTAACCTAACTGGCACTAGTCCATGACTCAATGATCTATTAGCCAAATCTAAAATCGAATCCAACATAGCCTCTGGGACAGCCTTAAACAATTTATTTATTTTATTTATATTCTCTTATATACCGTGCTATTCTGCATCAGTGCGGTTTACATTGAACAACTGAAATTACATTGAACAGGGCATTATAACTTGGAGATAACTATTTTACAGGGAACATGGGCTATGGAGGGTTAAGTGGCTTTGCCCAAGACCACAAGGAGCACCTGTGGGACTAGAAACCTCAGTCCTTCTGGCCCAAGGTTGCTGTCCTCTAGTGGGATTTGAACCCCTGACCTTCCGGCCTGAAGTACCTTGCCCCAACCACTAGGCCAGTGCTGAATGACTCACAAGCCTTTCAACAACTCTTGCAGAAGCAACTTAGTAATCAGAGTAACCTCCAACTTTAGTCCAACTACTAAACCATCCTCCACACAAACTGCCACCCTGTCCCTCTACTGCGGTTTTCAATCATTGTACCTTCTCAAGGGAATATGTAGCCATACAATCAACCTCCTCCTCCCCAACTAACCATTTCCAATCCTTCTCTATCAACTGTTGCACAACATAAAATATCTCATGAACCTGACTACCTACCTATTCAATCCTTTGTGAAAATGCTATCTTTCTAGGTCACAGAATATTTTATTTATTTATTTATTTATTACTTTTATATACCGCACTCTTTAAAATCAGTGCGGTTTACAGGTAACATTTGTGCATATCGATATATCAGACATGTCTTTACAGAAAACAGGGATACAACTTGGATTTCAACTTGGGTAACTATATACAATATATACAATTCTGTACAACATAGCTACGAAATGATTGTGGGTCATCGATGTTTAGCTGGGTGTGTTGTGGCTAATATTGGGCTGTACATAGTGTAGGAGAAAGAGGTGATGTTTTAGAGCTTTTCTGAATTGTATAATATCGGTAATTGCTAATATTTTGCTAATAAGAAATGGCCACCACCGCCTCTTCCTGTCCTCCATCAACCGATTAGGTTATTGTAACTCCTGATATGCTGGCCCTCCTGCTACAGCTACAAGAAAGCTTCAGATAGTCCAAAATGAAGAAGTCCACCTACTCATGGGTGTAAAAGATATAATCATATTACTCCATATTTGGTTGCTTTGCACTGGTTTCTTATCATGCAGCATTATCAGGCCTATTTTTACGAAGCTTTGTTAAACTTTTGCAGTTACCTTATGTTAATGGACAAAATAAATCTACAGGAACTCCAAAGCCACTGTATTAACTGTTGGGAGTGTGCCCAGCATATTCCCATACAATTAATGCAGAAACCATACATCTACCATGCATTAACTGCTTTGCATATAACACTGATATACCCCACACAATCTGTGTGCTAACTGCTCTGTGTAACCTACTGCATTAACACTTAATGGAGTACATTGCTAAAGATTAACACACGTTAATAAACATCAACACATGCTAAGAGGAGAAATTGCTTAGGGCCCGATTCTGATCCCAACGTACATCTCCTTTGTACGTTTGGGCTGACCCGGATGTACAAAGGAGATCGCGATTCTGATCCCGCGGTGCACATCTAGTCCCACGGGATCAGAATCACGAACAGGAATGTACGTGCAGGCCAGGACTGCGATTCAGTCCTGGCCTGCATGTTCAGCCACAGCCCAGCTAATTCAGCCAGGGCTTTTAAATGGAGCTGCGGTGCCATGGCGTCCTGTTACCATGGCACTGCAGCTCCATTTAAAAGCCGCGATGCTGGCTGCCTGATAAAAAGTTAATTCCAGGCAGCCTGACCCTCGATCCGGCCTCCTAAGGTCAGGATCGGGCTGCGGGGAATTAACTCTGCCCCCCCAGCCCCTTCCACTCCCCGGGCCGTTTAAAAGAACATGACCAGGGAAGTTATTCCACCTCGGAGGTGGAATAACTTCCCAGGCCATTTCACCGGCCCTGGATGTACAGGGCCGACATTAGAATCAGCCCTGTACATCCAGGGACAGCAACCGCCCACTGCCTGCTCATTCTCTGTCCCTATGCCGCCCCTTCCCCACCCCCCTGTCTAACTTCCCTGCCCAACTGGTGTCATGTTGCCATGACACTGTGGCTCCATTTATATGCCACAATGCTGACCGCCTCACAAAAAGTTAATTCCCCACAGCCCGACATCTGATCCAGCCTCCTAAGGCCAGGGTCGGGCTGTGGGGAATTAACTTTTGCCCCCCCCCCCCCCAGCCCCTTCCACACCCCAGAGCTGCCGAAAAGACACGTCCAGGAAGGTTATTCCATCCACGGGGAATAACTTCCCTAGACATTTTGCCAGCCCTGGGCATACAGAGTCTACATCAGAATCAGCCCTGTATGTCCAGAGCCGGTGACCACCCACTGCCCACCAATTCCCTACCCCCGGGCCACTCATTCCCCGCCCCGACGAACTTCCCCACACAACCAGCAGGGAAATTAGTCAGGGGAGGGGGGGCAGCAGCTGCCACGAATAGCGGGGATGGACATCCCATTGGGACGTCCATCCCCACTATCTGTGCCTCAGAATAACCCCCTTACTGTTTAGAGCAGTGATCTTATGACTAAAAGACTAGAGTTTGATTCCCACTGGCACCCCTTCTAGTCTTGGTCAAATTTCTTTACCTTCCATTGTCTGGGAAGAAAGGCCTTGTTATCTAATTCTGCTCACACCTTGCCAAGAAAACCCAGGGGCTGCTGAGTGGCCAGGAGTCAGCATTGATTCAACAACACAAGTTGCATTGCAATTCCCACTGCATGCACAGAAATAAATAAATGTTGTGTGTGGGGCTCAGCACTGATTATTACTACAACTACTACTATTTATGATTTATAAAATGCTACAAGGTGTACGCAGTGTTGTATAAATATAAAAAGACAGTTCCTGCTCAAAGAGCTTACAATCTAATTAAGAAAGACAATACAATACAATACAAGAGAAATAAGGGTCCAATAGGAAGAAGAGACCAAGGGAAAGAGATTAGGATCCAAAGGCGGCCTCTCAGAGGTAAGCCTTCAGCAAAGATCTGAAGAGAGAGAGAGACAAGACTTGACATAAGGAAAGAGGAAGATTGTTTGAGGCACAAGGAGCAGCAAGGTGAAAGGAACAAAGTCTGGAGTTTGCTTTAGAAGAAAAGGGCATAGAGAGAAGGAACCAGAGGAGGAGTGAAGTTCATGCGGAGGAGAGTAGGATGAGAAGAGAGGAAAGGAATTGAGGGACAGTAGAGTGAATGCATGTATATGTTAGAAGAAGAAGTTTGAAATGGATACAGAAACGGAAGGGAAGCCAGTGAAGTGATTTCAAAAGAGGGTTTATATGAGTGTATCGGGGCTGGCAGAAGAATAGCTGCGCAGCTGAGTTCTGAATGGGTTGAAGAGGAAAAAAATGACTGAGGGAATCCAGCAAGGAGGAAGTTGCAGTAGTCAAGATAGGAGGTTACTAAAGAGTGGACAAGAGTTTTAGTTGTGTATTACTTGTCTTATTCGTTTTTTGTAAGTTCACCCTGGAATTAGTGCATGCTGTATCAAGCCACTGCATTAACTCATATGCCCCTTTTAGTAACATTGTAGCTCAGCTATCTTCTGCATGGCCCATTTTATTCCTGCGTTCTCTGTGGCACACGGCTCATGCTAAGTGTTTGTAAAAGGGGCCCTTAGTATGAATATGCCTTAATAAAAGGTGTGCTGCATTTTATGGGTTTTAAAATTTTGAGATATCCCACCACTCTTTTTATATCACTCTGTGCTTTTATCAGCCTTCACGTATGTTCATTCTTCCCAATAAGCACTTCGTAATCTTCCATTGGTTAAACATTCTCATAGGGGATGTTTATGGGTGTGGGCTTTTCTGGTAACCAAGCCTTCCTTCTGGAATACTCTTTCCATGAATTTGCACATGGAATTGGATGTACAGATTTTTAGGAGATGGTTTAAGATGATTTTATTGAAAGATGAATCTGATGCTGCTGACTTGATGATTGATCTGTTTTTTAAAATTGTATTGCCATTTTGTTTTATTGTACTTTTTATGGCTATTAATTTGGGTTTTTTTATGAGAAACATTTCTTACTTTGCATAGTTCTCAGCTAAAGTTTTTGAATTAGTGGACTATAAATAATAAAATAAAAAACAAACAATGAGGGATTTTTCTACGAAACCACAATAGCTGCTATTGTGGAGCTAACATGGAAATACTGTCTGGTGGTAGCAGCTAGCACAGACAAAATGCAGATTTTGCAGGTGATTTTCAGCAATTTCTGTATTACATGCAGCATAGTCAGAGGGAGGTGGGATCCTGTCAGAACAAGATGGGAACTCCTGGCTCCCCACCCCCTAAACCTCCCCAGCCCTTATCTCCAAATTCCTGGTGGGATAGTGGGCCCGGGGATCAGAGCGGTCCTTCCTGCTTCTGCCCCCTTCACCAGTGCTAACCAAAATAGCATCGGTCTCACAGTGCTGCCCCCTGGCATCAGGACATTAGGGCCCAGTACAAAAAACGTGGATGGCAAAGGAAGGAATCTTTATTGTAACTGTACACTTGTGAGCCAGGCCCGACACAGGCCGTGTTTCGCTATGCCTTCATCAGGGGCCGTAAATGGCTGCAAAATATGAGATGCATAATTAAATAACAAATAAATTAATAAAAACAAATATTAACACACATAAAAAATGAATGCATTAAAAACTAGATTTAACCCCATACATAAAAGTCAAAAATACTTTTAAGAACATATATACACTACATTCAGATTATAATTGGACATATATATATATATGTAATCTAACAGCGGTTGTATATATACAGCTAATACCTTCCAAATTTATTCAAAAATTGAATCAAATAATTTTGTTGTTGTTGTTAAGTGCCGTCGAGTCGGAGTCGACTCATGGCGACCCTCTGGATAGCTATCCTAAATTGTGTTCGGTCTTCAGTCAGGCAGTTCATTGTTGACAGACTGGTACCCGTAGCTGCTGTTATTGAATTCATCCATCTCATTGCTGGCCTTCCTCTTTTGCGTTGACCTTCTATCTTGCCAAGCATGATGTCTTTCTCTAATGATCTCTCTCTTCGCATGATGTGTCCAAAGTATGAAAGTCAAAGTCTTGTCATTTAGGCTAAATTTAGGCTTTTAGGTAGGAAGTTGAAATCCAGAACTTCCAGGGTAGCGTTCTCCGAAATGCTTCCTGTTCCATGCGCAGGACCCAAAAGGCAGGCAGAGCTCCGGAGTCCTAGTCCTTAGTGGAACACCAGATCTAGTGCAAGAGTTAAGGTTGTTGGGGCCACTTGGCAATAGTGATCATAGCATGATTGCCTTTGATTTAATTAGTGGAGGAGGGATAGTAAGGAAATCCACAGTACTACCTTTTAACTTTCGAAAGAGAGACTATGATAAAATGAGGAAAACAGTTAAGAAAAAACTAAAAGGAGCAGTTGCAAAGGTTAAAGACGTACATCAGGCTTGGCTGTTGTTGAAAAATACTATCTTGGAAGCCCAGAACAGCTGTAATCCACGCTTTAAAAAAAGTGGAAGGAAGTCCAAAAAACTGCCAGCTTGTCTTACTAATCTGTTATTTTTTTTTGAAGGAGTGAATAATCAGGTAGACAAAGGTAAGTCGGTTGATATTGTGTATCTGGACTTTCAAAAAGCCTTTGACAAGGTCCCTCATGAGAGACTTTTGGCAAAACTAAAGAGTCATGGGATAGGAGGCAGTGTACTATTGTGGATCAGGAACTGGTTAAAAGATAGAAAGCAGAGGGTAGGGCTAAATGGCCAATTTTCCCAATGGAGAAAGGTGAATAGTGGTGTACCCCAGGGATCTGTGCTGGGTCTGCTGCTTTTTGACATATTCATAAATGACCTGGAAAGTGGAATAACGAGTGAGGTTATCAAATTTGCAGATGACACAAAACTATTTAAAGTTGTTAAAACCCAAGAGGATTGTGGAAAATTGCAAGAGGATCTTCATAAATTGGAAGACTGGGCATCAAAATGGCAGATGAAATTTAATGTGGACAAGTGCAAGGTTATGCACCTAGGGAAGAACAACCCAAACTATGGTTACACGATGCAAGGTTCCACATTAAGAACCACCACCCAGGAAAAAGATTTAGGCGTCATTGTGGATACCATGTTAAAACCCTCGGCCCAGTGTGCAGCGGCGGCCAAGAGAGCAAATAGAATGCTAGGTATGATAAGGAAAGGAATGGAAAATAAAACAAAAGATATTACAATGCCTCTATATCGTTCCATGGTGAGACCGCACCTTGAATATTGTGTGTAATTCTGGTCGCCGTATCTTAAAAAGATATAGCGATTTTAGAAAAGGTTCAGAGAAGAGCCACCAAAATGGTAAAGAGGATGGAAGGATACTCCTATGAAGAAAGGCTAAAAAGGTTAGGGCTCTTTAACCTGGAGGGGAGATATGATAGAAGTCTATAAATTAATGAACGGAGTGGAACGGGTAAACGTAGATCGATTGTTTACGTTATCAGAATATAGAAAGACTAGGGGATATGCAATAAAGCTACAGGGTAAACTATTTAAGACTAATAAAAGAAAATATTTTTTCACTCAACGTGTAATCAAACTCTGGAATCTGTTACCGGAGGATGTAGTAAAGGCTGTTAGTGTAGCTGGGTTTAAAAAAGGTTTGGAGAAGTTCCTGGAGGAAAGGTCCATAAACCATTATTAAGAAGTGACCGAAGATATCAATGCTTGACCCAGTACAAGCATTGTGGAACTTGTGTCTCTTGGGGAAACTGCTAGGTACATATGACCTAGATTGGCCACTGTTGGAAACAGAATACTGGGCTTGATGGACCTTGGTCTGACCCAGTATTGCATATCTTATGTTCTTATGTTCTTAGTTTCCTCTAATAGTTTCTGCTTCTATTTCCTTGCAAGTGTCATTGTAGTACTTTTACTTTGCATGTTCTGTCAATTTCAGCTTGTACTTGTTCATAGAACTCAAATAATTTTAATAGAACTAAAAGTCGATATCTTACTCGTTCTAAAACGCATTAATTGCCCTATGGAAGTGACTAAACTACCAATATATAGAGCTCTGTAAAATAGAACATACCTGAATGTTCAATATTTATTCCTATGCAATCTGTGTGATCCTACAAAAAGAGGATGAGGAATCTTTTATGAACCTAACATATCATATCCAAGTTAGAAGATAGCGCAACAGGAATGCTGGTACCATGACGTTAACATCCGCTAGATTTTAGGACAAACTATTGTACTTTATAATTTCTAACTGATCCATAAATTAATTGACAGCTATTTCCAAGTAAAACTATTCAATTTAGCCCTCTGAAGGCCTACTTTAAATTTTTAATCCACATTCTGCAGCCGGGTTAATTTTTGCATATTTCAGGAAAATTGTACCCGTCTTATTCAATATGTTCTAATAGTGATTTTCCTTCTGCTATGGTCATGTATTATATATCATTTGATAGGAATATTTAGTCAGAATTTTGGATCCCGAGAGTTTTGGGCTCAGCCTGGAAAGGGTTAATATTATAAATAACTAAAAATGATCTTAAAAAGGTCCATTATAAACCTTTCCTTTCCCAGAATAAACCCACCAGATTTATTCAACCCATGTCTAAAAAACTTTCTAAATTAATGCTTATTATTGTTATTTAATAACTAATGTCTAATGCCACCACGATGTAGGCAATTCGATAGTCTGTTGTTTTATAAACTTATAATGGCTTTTAAAACCACAGCCGAAACAAGCTGACACAATTTGGTATTATCCCGCATATTCTGTATCTAAACATGCTTCTCCCGACTAACCAGCTGTTATTGAAACAGCGCATCCACTACTAGCAAAAGAGTATTTAACAAACAATTTTAAAGTCTTGAATATCTGTTTACTTACAGTATAATCCAATGACACATAGCCTTAACACCTTTCTCTGAACTATCAAATTCTGACCGCCGCACAGGATATTCTGTAACGGACGCCGGCGTCTGCACTATAGATCAAACCAATTTTTCACGGGAACCATGACGCATCTCTAGATTGACAGTCGTATGCAAATGTCAGTAACTTGTACTACAGTGGGAAACAAAAGGTTTTTTAAACTAAAACCTTCTGACTAACTTAATAATTTAGTTAATGGTTTTAAATAATTAATATATAATAATAAATACTAATAAATACTAAAACCGCATATTAATCACACCCCTAACTAATATTTTTAAAGGTCTCCAGAAGTCATAAGAGAGCTGAAAATTAAACCATATTAAAATTGCCTACCGGCATTGCACCGATTTAACAATAGTAAGCAAAGCCAATTTAATTATATCTTATATCAGGAACCAGGAAGTTAAAAATACTACCCAAAAAACTAAAAAAATATGAATATGAATAAAGTAATTACAATTGTGAACAAAAATTAATAATTAAACCATAAGAATCCATGTTACCCAAAGTAATAGGGAAATCAAAAAATTGATTATAAACTATGATTATCTTAAGGAATACGCCTCATATTACTGCGGGATCCTGTTACAGTATTATCAAGTAAACTGCAACAGTATCTTAATTGATCATAATGCATTTATGGAGGGGTAACTTCAGCTAACACAATAGCCAGTCATTACCTACAGAAAAACAATCATACCTAAAGAAAAACAGATAGGTCTTCTTCCATATTGAGTCCTTTAGGATGTAAACTATCTAAATTAAAAATATATCATTGTTCTAAACGTAATATAGTCTTTATAATATCTCCTCCCCTCCAATTCAACTTTACTTTTTTTATTACAAAAAAATTTAAATCAGATATTTTATGATTTTGTTCTAGCCAATGATCAACCAAGGGTTTCTCTGCCACCCTTCTGTTAATATTACTTCTATGTTCAATAATTCTATGATGGATAGGGCGTGTAAACATTCCTACATATAACTTATTACAGGGGCAATGTATTACACATACCACATGACTCGTTGAACAGTTAGAAAAATCATCTACATAAAACACACGTTGATTACTCGGATGTATGTATTGATTTCTGACTGGAAGAGCATGGGCACACATGGAACATCTACCGCATTGGAACTGTCCCTTGTAATTAGAGAGAAATTTCCGTTCAGTAAACGCAAAAGGAACAAGTAAATTGCGCAAATTTATGTTGCGTTTATAGGAATGTCTACACGCCCTAATTTTTGTAGTGAGGCGAGGTTAAAATCGCCAAGTACTATTGACTGCTTATTGGGATGGTCGTGTGTGCATATAGTTTCAAGTATCGTGCTTAGTGAGTTAGTGTCCTGTGAAGGTGCTCTGTAAATAAGGTCAAATGTTGCCTCCTTTGTTTCCATTAGGAGGGTGTTTAGTCCTTCGTAACATTTGCTGGCAATTAAGATGAGTTTTAGGTTCATCTTGACAAGAATCAAAGCACCACCTCCATGTTTATTTTTTCTGATGGTGTGGAAGGATTCATATTCAGGGTGTTTGATTTGTTTGAGTAGAACTGCATCTGTTTCTGTAAGCTACGTTTCTGTGATGAACATGATGTCAGGTTTGTTATCGTGGATGTAATCGAGTAATACAGGAATTTTGTTTCTTATTGATCTAGCATTTATTAAGAAACAGTTTATGGTGGCAAGGGTTTGTTCATTAGCTGTTTTTGTATGAGGTATGTGGTTGCATGCTACTATGTGATTGCATCTTTGTGGCACATTTTGTGCTTTTCCTAGGGGTTTGTACCCAAACTATACTTAGTAGATTGGCAATTCAAAATAGTAAGATTAAAGGCTTGTACTCCATTTTCTGAGTATACTTAATTATAGGATATTGTGGAATGTTCTGTATCAGGGAAACTGTTATTGTTGGAGCTATTGTTTTGTTCAGAATAAGAGTCAATATCGAAAATTAGGTATAAAGAATAAGCGACAATAACAAGAATTGATTGTACACTCTGATCTATACACTTATGTCACACTTAATAAAATATGGTGGATATAATCACAATGGCCAGCTGCTGTATTCACATAATCGAATGTATCTAGTATTATATCTATGTTTCGACAATATCATTACATTATGAATGAGTCCTTTACATGTGTTCCTGTTTTAGACAATAACATTACACTATGAATGAGACAATATTGTGTGGTGTATGGTTGGTTAAATGACTACACTTCTCATTAGTATGGAGTTACCTTGTTTGTCTTGTCTTCTTTTGTATTCTTGCCGGCATGTCTCATGGACCATGCCGAAGGGCCACACCAAAGGGTCTTTAGGCGCAGGCCTGCCAGGTGTGGGCATGCCCTGAGGCACAGTCCTTTTCAAGATGAGCATATTGAGCTGGAGCAGCCCTGATTGGTTTGGACCGGTGATTGGGAGGAGCATGTTGAGCTGGAGCAGCCCTGATTGGTGTGGGCTGGTGATCGGGAGGAGTTGGAGCCTCCTGGTTGCAGGCCTGACCCGATCAGGAGCAGAGAGGAGGAAAGGCACGTTTCATAAGGCACAGTCCTTTGCAAGATGAGCACGTTGAGCTGGAACAGCCCTGATTAGTTTGGACCGGAAATTGGGAAGAGTTGGAGCCTCCCAGTTGCAAGCCTGACCCGATCAGAAGCAAAGAGGTGGAAAGGCACATTTCCTGAGGAGCAGTCCTTTTCAAGACGAGCATGTTGAGCTGGAGCAGCCCTGATTGGTTTGGGCCGGTGATCGGGAGGAGTTGGAGCCTCCCGTTTGCAGGCCTGACCTGATCAGGAGCAGAGAGGTGGGCATTTTGGCCACAGTTTGGGTCAACAAACATGCTATTTCCCATCATGCCCTTCTGAGAACATGGCTTTTTTGGCTCTGCTGCAGTCCATTGCAGGGAGTCAAACAAGTTGACCCTGGGGGAAGCAGCAAGATGGTGGAAGCACAGGCAGACACTCATTGAGGAGCTCTGGCTGCAACATTTTCCTTATTTTTCTTTACCTTATGCTGCATAAGAGATGGAAGAGGAAAGCCAAGCTCCAGTTGGAGCGAGCAGTGACAACCAGGCCGATGGATTCCTTCCTTCTGCCTGCTGGAGATGCGATAATTTCGGGTGACCCACTTGCAGAGCAGGGGGTGGAAGAAGGACCCCCTCTCAGCTTTGGACCGGATGTTTCTTTGAGACCAAAGTGCCAGCTCAGCCTGCAGCAGTGGTGATTGAGGCTGCTGTGAGAGACGCCCCGGCGAGTGAAGCCACGGGGTTTCCCTCACTGGATGTGTAGCCCCTCTGCCCCAGAGGTATTTCCCAGATGACGGAGGTTTTAGCCAGCAATGCAGGAGTGATGGGGGCCGAGGAGGATCGGTTAGAGCCGCATCATGGAGGTGATAAATTCACTGCTCTGCCTAACGTGTCGTCTAGTTTGCCCCAAGTATAAGTTTGGGTTCCTGTAACTCATGTGACTTTGGTGAGACCTAATGTTTTTACTTTTGAAATGGTTTGGGGTGCACTTTTCAGACTTGAAAAGTCAATATTGGGGCAGCTTCAAACTAGTTCTGGTCAGCTTCTGGTTTTGGCCAGAGGTTGTTAGAGGGTTCTCTGCCTGCAAGGATTTCCTCACTGGATGAGGGAGTGGACTCTCCAGGATTCTGTTTCTGCGGTCCTGAAGGAAGCTGAGAGTTTGCAACAAAAGACAGAGATCCTGGAGAATGCATCTAGAAGCAGGAACTTAAGAATTCTTAATTTTTTTAAGGCTCCATCTTTTTTTACCTATAGTACTTTTTAAGACGTTTTTGAATAATGTGCTGAAAATTCCAATGGAATCTGTTCCTCCAATATCTAGAGCATATTATCTGCCTCCTGCTAAGATTAGGCAAGCTGATGATCAGGGTCAGGGTCTAGCTATGTTATTGGCTCTGTCCTGTGATGGTTTGAACCTTATTGGTTTCTTGGAACGGCTGGGGTCTGATTCTGGGATGACCGCAACTTTACTAGTCACCCTGGCTTTGGACGTCGATTGGAAATGGATATTGAGGATGTATTTCCAAGCTACTACTGAAGAGTTTATGGGATCTTCTATTAGAATTTTTCCAGATGTTTCTCGGACCACATAGAAAGTGGAAGCAATTTTTGTTTCTTAAATCTTGGATGCTCCAGCTGAGTGGGCTATTTTTTTACTTTGTTTTGCATGTAAGTGCCTAGTCAAATTGGCTGGGACTAACTATATATTTCTTGCTCCCCAGCAGTTGTCAGCCTTTATTTGCTTTAGACTTGTGGGTTCTCAACTCCCCCCTGTAGAACCCCCCTTTAATCGAGCCCTGCATCTGTAGGATGAGATTATTTGCAGTATAGAAGTAGTTCCTCCTGTCTGTTTTAAGTTTTTTGTTAAATTTCATTTGGAAAATATTGCCTTTGTTTTGTGTTTAAACTTCTCCTCCAGATTGGGGACTGATAGGGGCAAACATTTTTTAGATTTACTTTTTGGATGAGGTATGGGGTTAAATGATTTTGTATGGATCTATCTGTTTGCCCTTCTTACTGACAAGCTTTTGCCAAGTTTGAGCAACTCCTGACCAGTGCTTGTATGCACATTTGTCTAGGGTGTTGTATGGTGACTGGGTGGCCGGGACAGGTGTGAGACCCATATGGCTGGCATCAGGCTTTCCACGTGGCACTGACACGTTTTTCCCACACAGTACAAATGCGTTGGGGATGGCACCTACAGTACATCGGTGCTGCAGCCCATACCACACTCTCCTCTGCCGCCATCCTTCCTTCAGCTCATCCATCACCCTCTGGTGGCTATGTGCAGTCATGTCTTCTCGTGCAAGCTGCTGGCCTACACAGATACTCTTTTCTGCATTTCAATGCTTTACTCATGCCTCTACTGTGCCTGATCTGCATGTCACCACTCCTGCTCTGTCCTCCTTTCGCTGAACACATCGTGCCATGACTGACTCCACTGGGGGACACATTTTTCCCATCCTATGCCACCCACTGACATTACAGCATTTTACATGGGCACCACCCCCTCCCCCCAGTGCATCGGTACGGCTGCCTCCCCCATGCTTGTCCAACTTACTGGCTGCCACGTAGGGTGCCCACAGATCTGTCAGGTCAATCAGCTCCCACCTGTCTTCTCATCCATCACCTTTACATTGGCTTTCACTGGGGCTCCCTTATCCAGTAATGAAGTGACAGCCATTTTCTGGGGTAAAGGTGCATGCTTGACACCTTAACACCCGATGTCCTGTTAGGGCACGTTTAATGACCCATTGCACCCTTACCGCCGGAATGCCTCCTACCTGCCCAGAGCCTTTTTCGCATGGAAAACCTCTTATTGCTGCCATTAACACTTGGTAAACCCTTCTACCTTAATGCCTTATAGTAAACATACTTTTAAGTTTCACGGAGTTGCCCCTTAGTTCCAGTATTTGATAGAGAGAACAAATTACTCATACCACTCAGGTTACATACGACTGATAGGTTTTTGGTTTTCTTCCTAAGGCAACTGTTACAAGCCTTTTTATTATCTTTGATGCTCTTTGCTATTCCTTTTCAAGTTCTATTTTTTCTTTCTTTTTTTTATGAGATGTGGTAGCCATGCGTTAGTCAAAGGCATCACTTTTCACGTCTACATTACAATTTACATTACCCATTTCCTCAGTTTCAAAAGGTCCTCCTGCCTTAACTCACAAGTGACTCATGTTAACTCCTTTGAATAGTTTTTTGACCTTTACAAGGTCTATCCCTGCTCTGTTTTTTTTAGCTCATTAATGAATATGTTAAACAGCACTGTTCCCTGTACATATTCTTGGGATACACTAGTGTTGCTGAATATAGCTAGTCAATGAGATTTGGATGTATTACACCTGCAATATCTTTAACAGACTTATCTAGATAATTTTAACTACATAGAAGCTGAATATCCTCATTATCAAACTAATGTTTAAACTTGCCCCTGTGTTGCTTTTGATGCCTCTTAATTGTAACGGTTTAATGTCTGGCCAAATGTTATATGTTTGCTGGGCTGGAATTTTACAACTAAAGAATAAATGGATTACAGCAGGATCTGGCAGGGTACAGCCTGTAGCACAGAGACACCCACTTTCCCAAAGGAAACCCTGCAAAATACCATCACTGTCTTCATAAATGATAATGCTCTAGTAATAGAATCTGATATTGCCTTAGAGATGAAGGGTGATACCCAATGTACCATAAATCCCTTCGACGACCTCAAAGGATCTCAAAATCGAAAACCACCACTCCTGAGAGACTATTATTAGAGGCATCAATGTGGAAAACCACAATTCAAGGGACAGAAAAAGGTCAAGAAGGTCATTTTTGGAAGCCCTATTTATGCTTTGGATTCCCAAAAATAGGCACAGAGATGTCCAAAACGATTTTAGAAGCTGGCTGTGGGGACATCTGAGTCTGAACCAGGGCATGGCGGAGGCGTGGCCAGGCAATTCTGGAAACCTGGACACCCTCACCTAATCTTAGCAATATCATGGATGCCTGGCATTGCTTCTAAGCTTAGACGTGCTCTAGTATAAACAAGCATCTGAAAAATGCTCTTTTGGGCTGAACAACATCCAGAGGTTGTAACGAAGATAACACTCCCCCCCCCACACACACTCATCTCAATGTCAACAATAGCAGCAGCAGGATTTGAACCCTGCTTCTAACCTCCTACTACAGCCATTAGGCTATCCTATCCATCCAGGTCCTGGATGTCTATGTAGGCTCTGGGGTTGTCTATGTAGATGTCCCGCCCCACCCCCAGTTGTCCATATCAGACATATTCACATTTATGAAACTTGTCAGCACCGGACGTGCCTGTTTTTTTTTTTAAGATGTTCTGATTTAGACGTCCCATCTTGCCCAAATTCCCCTCCATATGCCTTCCTATATCTTCACCTAGCAAGAGCACAAACCAAACTGCAGGTGAAATCATGGAATTAAAAAAACAACATTATTAATCATCTGGAAAAAGCTGACGTAGCTGGAAGAAGCACCTCTGTAGTGCAAAAGACTTCCAAATTGTAGGGGTAAGATTTAAACCTATAATCAATAGGGATGTGCATGAGGAATATGCACATAATTTCCTTTAGAAATATAGTGTCACTTATATGCCTTCTTTCCATGCCATTTAGGTGGTCTGCTACAAAATTCCCCTCTTAGTCTTCTTCTCTGATTGTCCTGGCAGAAGATCATCAGAGCACCGAGCCCATATGTCAGAAACAGCATAAAGACAACTGACACTTAATCTTCATGCACAAAGGAAATCGATCAATTCATTTGGGCAAATCTCAATAGGCATTATTAGGCCTTCGCATATTTTATGCACTGAAGTGGTTTGCTACAGTACTTGATTAAAAATGCAAAAGATTGTTAACCACAAGTGGCTGTAGTGAAATCAATCAGAGTTGGTAGATAAATGCCGGCATCTAAAGCTTCTGTTTTTATTTAATGCTATTTCATTGAAGGAGGGCTATTTTTATCTGTGCTGTTTTGAGTAACAAAGCATAGGACACAACAAAAACTGCCAGCAATTGAGAAAGGAAAGAGGACTAGCAGAAAGAAGAGGAAAGGGTGCCACAAACCTAGTACCACAAGCAAAGAGCATAGTGGTGCTGACAGAGAAAGCACAGTTACTTACCTGTAACAGGTGATCTCTGGGAACAGCAGGAATAAGTCTTCACATATGGGTACATTGGTACTGACGGAGCCTGCGCGGGAACGCTCCCCAGCGTCCAAAAAGAAAGCTTTTGGGAGCATCCCACACGCATGCGCACTGCCTTCCCACCTAAACACTTCCCTCTCATCAGTTGGGTTTGTAGCTGAGACCAAAGGAGGGAAGTAGACAAATCAGAAAGAGAGAGAGAGAGAGCAACTCCTAGGGGAGGTGGGTAGGGTTGTGAAGACTTATTCCTGCTGTTCCCAGAGATCACCTGTTACAGGTAAGTAACTGTGCTATCTCCAGGAACAAGTAGGAATGAGTCTTCACATATGGGGACTCCCAAGCTAACATGCCTGGAGGAGGCACCAGCATGTTGCAGATCCGATGGATGGGCAATGCTTATCCTTTAGAACCCCAGGCATCTAAGGGATGGAGGGTAGGAGTTGAATTAGAAAAGAAAAAAGGGGTGCTGTGGAACAGCTTGACTAAACAAGGTATCCAGAGGGGAGCCCTTGTGTAGATCATAATTCTTAGAAAAAATTGAATCCCAATTTTCTAATGTGGATCTTACTCAAAACATATTGCAAAAGCATTTGTTGAGGCTAATATGGGTCTGTAATTGAGAGCCAGTATATTATCCTCAAAGAAATTTCCTCACTGAGAAGTAGAGGAAAAATAAATGTTGCAATACAGGAAAAGATAAGAAGCCTTAATGGCTAGAACTAACCCCAGAATAAAAAGTGGGGGAGTTTAATGGGGTTGGACTTTGGAGAAATAGGTAAAGCTTCTGTAAAGTCCAAGTTTGAACTCTTTGTCCTTGGAGCAGAATAGGGCCCTAGGAAAGAGTGTAGATAAATCTGACTGGTTTGGATGAAAAGGTAGAAATAGCCTTTGCAGAAAAAAGGGGTAGGTCTTTAAGACCCCCTTTATCCAAAAGAAAGACAAAGTTATTTGTATTGGGCATTGGGCCTCCAACTTCTTGAAGATCAGTAAAAATCTTTCATAAGTGATGTCACTTATGATAATGACTTTACATGGAGAGCTTCAGATGTGACGTAACCAAAAAGGATACGGTAAAGAAGGTATTTCCTAATTTACCATAGAAATTGGTTGTCCATTAAGTTTTATGATATGCTGGGGCAGCATTAACATGGACAGTAAACAAATCTTTCAAAGTCAGAACATTGTATAGAGATTGACCCAATAACAAGAAGGATTACGACCTACTTGAGAATATTGATGGAGAATCTCTGCCTGGTTAAAAATGGAAGAACTATAGGGAAAGTTTCGTCAAAACTGGTATTATGTTCTTCACCTACAAAGAGAGGACTAGATTTCTTTAAAAGATCTAGCACCTGAATAACCAGGTCTGGAGACATACGTGAAGGAGTGCAGAGGAGATCCTTAGTCTTAAGATAGCAAGTCTGGATCCTTCTATAACTTCAGGTAGTAGCTGGAGAAAAAGATGCAATATAAGGAGATACCATGTTGCCCCTCCATGAGGGCAATATGAGTATCATGCATCTTTTTATTCATTATAAGCTACAATGAAGTATAGGGAATTAGAACGAAAGTAGTAATTAAGGACCGACTGCAATGAAAAGAATTCATCCCTGTTGTAGAAGTTCCAGTGAAATGTGGAACAACCCAGGGAATTGTGTAATTTTCTACGCTTTCGCGTGGTCTAAGCCCTGGTTAGTTTTCCTTAAAAGGAAATTTTTAAGGAAGATGGTAAGAGTAGGAACAAACCAGTCATGTAGGAGCATGACTGGACAGAGTCTACCAGCTGAAGCCCTTTTTAACCATATGGAAGCTACCTGCTAGGAGTAGCTCTGAGGCTCTCTGGAAAGGCCGATAGTTGCAGAGCTTCCTTATATAATTGCAGAGAGCATGTTGTAGGTTGGTTAGATCTGGCTGTTTAATTGCCAGTGTACAACCTAATCTATTCTGTTATAGCCAAAAAGAAATGAAGAAGGCTAAGAATAGTAGACAGGCCTGATGCCTGCAGCAATAAAATGTCCAAATTGGAACCTCTCTTGGAGTTATCTGTTATTAAGGCAGCAGAAAAAGTTAGGTCCTATAGGTTGGAGAGGACCGACAGACATAATTTGGAGTAGTGATACTCAATTTCTGTCTGATAAGCTGCCTTAAAATAGTATCTGAGATACATAGAGAAGAAGATGAACCACAAAGGGGAAGGAAACTCTGTATGGAAACTACTTACTGGAGTAAGTATTGAAGAAAAATCCTATGGGTTTAGAGAATAAGCCCTCCAGTTGATTAGTAGTGCTCTTAGAGACTGAAAATCTGGACTAAGAGGGATAGAACGTAATACAGAGTTGAGAGGACTTACAATTTGGTAAGTCTTTGAAGAGGTAGGGTGCCCTTGCGGTTAAAAGTATAAGATATCCTCGTACAGAAAAACTGTCAAGGTGAAGGGTATAGCTCACCTTGTTGTTAGTTGTTACTCCTCCTTTTCTTTTAAAAGGAGAAACCTGTTATCTCTAGGGTATGATGGTTCTCAAAAACTCTTGGAGCTAAAGGATGGATTTCCCTTGTAGCAAGAGATTCATGCCCAGAGTCGAGGATTGAGTCAATGTATGACTGGTATCTCAGCATGGATGAGATGAACCTTAGATGCTTCTGTTAAAAAGAAGTAGGCTCAGAGGTTCTAAACCTCACACAGAAAAAAGAGAATAGAAATATCAGAAACCCTGCGACTGCTGGGCTTGCTGAGGCTGTTGAGGTCTCAGCTTTTTTAGCCTGGTTTGATGTTGCCTGTCTTTGGAAACATCTGCATGATGGGTAGGAGATGGATAAAACTTTTTTCCCTTAGGTGAATAAAGCTTTTTAGGAGATTTTTTATTAGCTGGGATAGAGGAAAGTTTTGACAATCCTCTGAGAGTAACAGCATCAGTGTTTAACTGAGTAGCTTGAAATAAAGCATCCTTGTTAAAGAGATTTTCACCAGTACAAGGAATATTTCCCAGCCTTTCCTGTACCCATATGTCCAAGTCTGAAGCTTGGAGCCAGGCCATGCGTCGTGCTCCTATGGCTATAGCAGAAGTTCTGCTAATAGACTCAAAACAGTCCAGGGAAGCACGATTAAGGAACCTAGAGATATTTTGAGCATGATTGACTAGTAAGAAATAGTCTGCTCTTTTATGCTCTTGAAGAAAAGGGTTCAAAAGCTTTAAGCTCTTTGTGACCTCTTCAAGAGATAATCCCATATAGAAAATATATGAGATAATTCTTGCTGAAAGCATGGATGCCTGGAAGCATCGACGTCTAAAGGCATCTAAAGTCCTAGACTCACGACCTGGCGGATAAGAGGAGTGCTTCTTTGCACTCTTAATGCGCCTCATTGCTGATTCTACAACAATAGAATGATGAGGAAGTTGAGTCTTTTGAAAACCTGGAGAAGGTGGCACTTTGTACCTAGTTTCAAGTGTCTCAGAATATGGTGATACCGTTAAAGGAATTTCCCACATTCTTAAAAGTAAATCTTGTAAGATCTGATGCAAAGGAAGCATGATTAGCTCCTTTGGCAACCAGGGGGATTGCAGGGTCTCTGAATCCCCTGGTAAGGATTCTTTACCAGGTATAGAAATGGCAAGTAACTTCGCCATATCAAGCAGAAAAGCTTGAAAAGAAATCTCCCCTGAGGAGGACCCTCTAAAATGAGGGGTAAAGGTTAGACTTGTTGAAGAATTAGCCTTGGTACCGATGGGCTCATCCCAGTCATCGGTATCGGAAGACTTGAAAGGATGAAGCATCGGATTCTCCTTAAAGCGATGTCTTCAGTACGACCCGAAGTCGGTACCGAGGTGAGTCGGTACCGAATCATCCATGCTAGGGATCGATTCCAGGCTCGGCATTGAAGGAATTGAGTCTGTCGAAGCAAGCATGAACGATACAGACACCGATGCCGATGTCAATACCGGTACCGATACCGAAGGCGATACCGATACTGGAGGAACGGTCTGCAGCCACCAAAGTAACCGAGAGCGCTAGACTACGTTCATCGGTGAGGAGTGTTTCATCCATCACCATAGCCGATGCCGGGGTGTCGGTACCGCTCGAAGTGGCCACAACCACCGAGCATGGCCCAGGTATGTTCACCGAGGTGGGAACCCCGGGAATGACCTGAAGACCCGTTAATGCTTTGGAGCCCGAAGACTCCTGCCGGGGCTTTATTGCCAAAATGTCCTCGAGGGCAAAGCTGGAGCAGTCTCGATACTGGAAAGGAGATCTACCACTCGAGAACTGGCTAGTCTTTACAGACTTTTGTTTGGTTACCTGATCCTGTGGAGATATTCTAGTTGGTGACATCGAGTGTGATGTAAACCGGGTATCGAGCTGTGCCCGATTCTGAAGATTCCTTCTGTTTGAACTCCAGCAGGAAAGACACTCCAGTGAGCAATGGTCAGGACCCAAACATTTTAGACACCAAGTATGGGTGTCTGAAAAAATATTTGCACCGCCACACTTAGAACATTTCTTAAGGGTAGTGGCTGGCTTTTCCATAACGGAAAAATGGAGGCCTAGTGGCCTAGAAACTGTCAGACACTAACAGGAAAAAATTTCTGTCGAAAAGAAGAAATATTTAGAAAAATATAAAAGAAAAGCACCGGCGGTACCGGTGGCGTCGAGGGAAGGCAGACGCGACCACAAAAAGCTAAGAATAAAAAGAATAATTTTCTGCGGTGACAGGAATACATCCTGCCGGCTCCGCGGAAAACGGAAAACTGATGAGAGGGAAGTGTTTTGACGCTGGGCAGTGTTCCCGCAGAGGCTCCGTCGGTACCGACGTACCCATATGTGAAGACTCATTCCTGCTTGTTCCTGGAGATTGAGGTCTAAACTTCAGCAGTAAGTTGGAATGAATCTTTAAGGGGGAGAGATCAGATCTCACTGAGTAACATCACATGGTGACCTTGTATAAAATCTGTACTCAAAATCTCAGTAAGACAACAACAACATCAGCAATAAATGTTAGAGTAAGATCCCATCCAACATAGCCTCGCATAGGGGTGAAGTGCATACCTATCATATGAGGAAAATTAACCCATTTGAATGATAGCTGCTTTGAAAGAAATTTCATTTAAAAATCTTTAAAAAGAAAGGGTTTTTTTTTTTTCCATTTTGTATGTAAGAGGGGGGAATGTTTGAGGAGCAGTTTGAAAACTTGATAGGTGTGAATTGAAATTTTTATTTCATTTGTTTTTTTTAATTTATTTAAAACAAAACAAACAAACAAAAACAATATGTGCAAAAGGTATGTAAGGGCACCACTAAAAAGGGGGTTCACTGGAGATTAGACCACCAGGGATCAATGGTAGGCTGGTACTGTAAACGGGCTGATACTGGGACTAGGGGCTGGAACCTGGGATGAGGAGACTGGAAATGGGCTGATACAAGGGCTAAAGGTTGATTGATATTGGAAATGGGCTGATACAAGGGCTAAAGGTTGATTGATATTGGAAATGGGCTGATACAGCGACTAAAGGTTGATTGATATTGGAAAAAAGGAACTAAGGGAATGGATCTGCAGTAGGGTGAAGAAAGAGTGTTTGACTCCTGCACTAATCTGGTCATGGAAAGTGAGACCGCTATCAAGGATGACACAAAGGTACTTAAGTGAGGGCACAAGGGTAAGCAAAGAACCATCCAGTGAGGGAGTCAAAAAGGGAGCAGAAAAGTAACCAGTGAGCTAGATTGCAAAAGTCTTAGAGGATTCAACTTAAGGTGATTAGAGTGCAACCAGCGGGCCACTTGGGAAAGGAAAGTATTGATAATCGTGGGATCTGGAGAGGAGAGGTAGGCATGAAAAAGAAGTAAAATGCCATCCATGCAATAATAGGCAGAAACCCCATGCTGTTGGATGATGGTAGCTAGAGGGACAAGGAAAATATTAAAGAGCAGGGGAGCTAGGAATGAACCCTGAGGGACACCACAATATAGAGGGAATGTAGAAGTTGTTGAGGATTAAAATGAAACTGAATAAAAGTGGCCAGAGAGGACAGATCTGTGGAGGCCAGCAGCTTGCAGACGCAACAGAATAAGAGGGTGACTGACAAGATTGAAAGTGGATGAGAGATCTAGAGAGATAGCTAAAGAATTGTTACCCTTAGCCAGTGGCTCCTGAGTTTCATTAAGAACAGAGAGGATGGTTTTGATGCTATAACCTGCACGGAAACCTGAGTGCTAGGGGTGAAGAAAATTAGTGTGCTCAAGATGATCTGCAAGCTGGGCAAAGAATTTTTTCAAGACTTTCGAAAGGAAAAGAAGATTAGAGACAGGATGATAGTGCACAGGAATAGAAGAATTGTGGGAGGAATTTTTCAATAGGGGCCGAAGCAAAGCAGATTTCCAATAGTGAGGAAAGATACCAGAGGATATTCTAATGTTCAAGAGAATCAGGGTATGAGAGAAAAGGACCACAAAGGCCTCTGGGATCCAGGATGATGGGATGGGGTCAGAATGACCTGGAAATGGGAATAACGAGGAGGTGAACAAATCTGAAGATGACACAACATTATTTAATGTTGTTAAAACACAAGAGGATTCTGAAAAGTTGTAAGAGGATCTTGATAAATTGGAAGACTGGTTGTCCAAATGGGCAAGTGCAAAGTTATGTACTTAGGGAAGAACAACCCAAACTACAGTTACATGATGCAAGGTCCCACATTAGGAATCACCATCCAGGAAAAGGATATAGGCATCATCATGGATAATACGCTGAAACCCTCTGCCCACTGTGCAGCAGTAGCCAAGAAAGCAAATAGAATGCTAAGAATCATAAGGAAAGGAATGAAGAATAAATCCAAGGATATTATAATGCCTCTGTATCATTCCATGGAGTGGAAAGGGGAAATGTAGATTGGTTGTTTACTCCTTCAAAAAATCGAAAGACTATGGAACACACAATGCAGCTACAATGTAGCCCATTTAAGACTAATTGGAGATAATATTTTTTCACTTGACGTGTAATCAAACTTTGGAATTTGTTACCAGAGGATGTAGTAGAAGCTGTTAGTGTAGCTGAGTTTTAAAAAGGTTGGACAAGTTCCTGGAGGAAAAATCCATAAACTGTAGGGAAATCCACTGCTTGCTCCATGATAAGCAATATGGAATCTGTATACCTTTTTGAAACCTGGCAGGTACTTGTGACCTGGATTGGCTACTGTTGGAAACAGGATACTGGGCTTGATGGACCCTTGGTCTGATCCAGTATGGCATATCTTCTGTTCTTATTGCATTTGTCAATTAAATCCGCTTCATCTTCATCAGCTACTACATGTTCCTCCCCTTCACTTTTCAGTCTGACAATACCACTTTTGCATTTCACTAATATATCTGAAAAATATTTTTTCCCCGCATCTTACTGCATTGACTATTTTTTCTTCCATTTGTATCTTTGCTTTCTTGACTACTTTCCTAGTTTCTCTTAGTTTTTTTGAATATTGATGCATGTCTTTCTCTTTCTGTGATGTCCTGTATTTTGTGAAGTCCACCCTCTTTTTCTTTACCTTTTCAGTTACTTCTTTTGAGAAACATACAGTAGTGGTCTCTTTTTCCTTTTACATTTAGTTATTCCTAATAAAAAGGGTTTTTTTCTTTAAAACTATCTCATTTCCGTTTTGCCCACTGCTTTTCTACTTCTCACAGCTATTCCCATCCTGCTAATGACTCCATGAGGTATTGTCCTATATTTTCCTAAAGTCTATGACCTTCACTTCTGAATGGACTATATCAGATCTTGTCATAATACTGAACCACACCATCCAGTGATCGCTGGATGCGAGATGATCACCAACTATAACATCCGAAACGAGATCCAGTATGGCCCCATCATACATGGGCTCTATTGCCAGTTGCTGGAATAGTTCTCCTTGTAAACAATCCAGGATCTTCTGACTTATAGATGACTTCACTGCAGGGATATCCCAATCAGTATCTGGCAAATTGAAATCACCACGAAGACAGGTGAAGAAACAGAAAACCAACAAGAGGAAGTGGAACCCAACTGGAAAAATAATATGATCCGACAAGAAAGGTACAAAATTGTGTCCGTTTTTAGAGAGGAAAGTATGTCAGCTTGGAAAATGAACATTTCTTATAGTTCATTACAGGAGGAAATGCATTTCTGTTTCTCTTTCTTCTGTGTTTTATAGTTCAGTGTCTGGTTTGTTTGTTTGTTTGTTTGTTTTGGGGGGGGGCATTTCAGTTTTTGTCTATATATTTGTTTCAAATGTTGAAGTTTCTTATTTTTTAATTGGTGATGGTCTGTGTTTTCCATGTGCATCCAGATAAGAGATTCTGTTAACATGTAAGTTCTCTCTAGGAATCTGTAATAGTTCAGTATGTTCTCTTTTTCCAACTGGGGTTCTAGAATATTTGCAGTGCTGATTTTCCATAGGTAGGGTTGGTGCAATTTGAATTCTTGAAGCTGGTGTTGCGTATCAATTTTTAGGGTTTTGCATTATGATGCACAGTGTCTGATGGTGGAGGGAGATAGTGATGTTGTCACTAGAACATGTTGAGTTTTAAAGTGAAACACCTTACTTCTGCTCTGCATCTATTGTTGGGAGAGTTTTATTCGTGAGTCTGGGAGTGTTCCATATGAATGTATAATTATGCCCCATCAAACTGATATTCTAAGGCAATTAAGGTATTCTCTGGCAAATGCATAATTAGCCTAACCATGTATTTTCAAAAAATATACAGATAATATCAGGCTGTTTAAATTTCAGAAAATCTAGATATTATCTGCATACTTGTGGGCATGTTAGGGGAGGTGCAGAAAATTATCCAGATAGTGGCAATATTCAGCTGTTATTCAAGTAAGTTACACGTTTAGTTTAGGCCTGAAGAATATCAGGTCTAGCCTAAACAGATAATACAATGGCGAACCATTATTCTCTGTATATAGATAGTGACACAGAATAAACAGATTAAGTTAAATTGGAAGGCGGCATTTAACAAGCCAGTGGGATGAAAATAAACCCTTGTTTGCGAAGCTTACAATGCAAGATTAGACCCAAGGAGGGGGCACAGAAGCAAAAGTTGACTCAGGGTGCTACAACCCCTTGAACCAGCCCTGTGTATATGACACATTTTAAACTCCTCTTCTCTTAAACTTGGTAGATAATTGGAGATGTTGAAGGTAATTTTGTAATCTCATGTGCAATTAACATGTGTTGACACGTGCATATTTAGAGCCTCTTTTACAAAGTGAAGTATGCATGTAGTTAGATGCTCCCTCACCTAGATTGTTCAGAAAAATGTGTTGTTATAATATTTTATAACTTATGTATGTCAATTTACACTCTACATGCATGCTTACAAAATTGTGACTGCCTAAAGAGTATATATGCCCATTCAAGTATAAAGTTCTTTAAAATAGGGACTTACACATGCAAATAACACATGATTTTCCATGTATTCCTTATAAAATTGGTCCCTTAGAATCTAAAACCTTAAAGTCTTTCTTGGCCCCATTATGGTAGAATAATGTTGTTGCTAAGTGCCATCACGTCGGTGTCAACTCATGGTGACCCTCTGGATAGTTGACTTAAACTATGTTCTGTTGTCAGTCAGGAAGCTCATTGAGTAGAATTATCTTCCACTAGAAATTAGATGTGAGGACAGTTAACTTCAAATTTAAGTCTGCTTTAAAGACATTTTTAATTTCAATGTGCTTTTAGTTCCTGTATTAGGACCAGGAAGGTGGGTTTGGGATTCATCTGGCTATAGGATCGATGGTCATCTGATGTTTTGTCTGCTTTATCTTTTGTGTCTTGCGTTAAGTTATGGGGAGAAGCGCAAATTGTTCCTAGCTAACCTACTTTGAGCCTGCTGTCTTTTTGTTCCCTTACATAGTTTTATTATTAGTGTATTTTGTAAACCACCTTGTTGTCATTGTAGTGAAAGGCAGTAAATCAAATTTGATTAAACATTTAAATATTAAACACTAGCCCAGCTCCTTTCTTTCTTTTGTCATGCATCTCTATATGCACCGTAGATGAAGTTTTTTCTGCACATCCTGAAATAGTCATGTTCAGCAGATGCTCTCTGACTCTCGCATGGACCCAGGGCTGGCATGAGGAGATGAGATGCCCTATGCAAACTGTATCCCTTGCACCCCCTTTGGCACCCTTTGCCACCACTGCTGCTGCCCCCCTCCCACCTCCAGGGCCTACAGAAGTTGCGATGTCCACACAGCCCCACAAAGCATATTTTACAACTTTGGCACCATGGCACTGTTTGCTTCTGCCCCCTAGGACTGCTCGATGCCAACTTCCTGTTTGCAAACATGAATCAGTATTTTACTCATTCAAAAAGTAAAAAGACTAGGTGACATGCAATAAAACTAAAAAGTAGTACATTCAAGATTAATCAGAGAAAATAATGTTTCATCCAACACATAATTAAGCTCTGGAATTCATTACCAGAGGAAATAGTAAAAGCTATTAGTATAACTGCGTTTAAAAAAGACTTGGACTTGGACTTGGGGGTATGTTTACTAAACCGGGCTAACGGTTAACCCGGGCTATCTGCCACTAGGTCCCATATTATTCAATGGGACCTCGTTGCAGATAACCCGGGTTAACCGTTAGCTCGGTTTAGTAAACATACCCCTTGGAGTGGAGAAGTGGCCTAGTGGTTGGGGCAAAGTACTTTGGGCCAGAAGGTTGGGGGTTCAAATCCCACTAGAGGACAGCAACCTCAGGCTGGAAGGACTAGGGTTTCTAGTCCCACAGGTGCTCCTTGTGGTCTTGGGCAAGACACTTAACCCTCCATAGCCCATGTTCCCTGTAAAGTAGTTATCTCCAAGTTATAATGCCCTGCTCAATGTAATTTCAGTTTGTTCAATGTAAACCGCACTGATGCCAAATAGCACAGTATATAAGAGAATGTCATTAAATAAATAAATCATTATTAAAGTGGACTGGGGAAAATCTGCAGCATGGAATCTGTCTACCTTTTGGGATCCTGCCAGGTACTTGCAACCCGGATTAGCCACTTCGGAAACAGTCTGACACTTCTACCTCCCTTCCCCTACCCTGTGGGGTTCCCCAAGGCTCTGTCCTCACATCCCTCCTCTTCAACATTTTCCTTATCCCTCTCACTCTTCTTGTGCAGCAATCCGGTATATCGGTGTATTACTACACCGATGATGTCATTGTTCTCTATCACACCTCCCCTTCTCTCCCTGATCTCTCACCACTAAATACCTGCCTCAACCGTGTTGCAGACTGGCTCACCACCAATCTTCTTCACCTTAATCACTCCAAAACATCAGCTATGTGCTTCACCCTGGGGTCCCCCCTTCCCTCCCTAGCCCCCGAGCTCCATGGTAACCTCATCCCTCTGGTCACTTCCATGTATTACCTGGGTGTCATACTTGATATAGAACTGTCCTTTCATAATCATATCTCTGCTCTCACACATCGTTCCTTCTTCTTCCTCTGCAAGATTAGGGCTGTCCGCAATATTCTATTCCCTACCTCTCTCACTACCTTGCTTCTCTCGCTGGCGATTTCCCGTATTGATTATTGTAACATCATTTTTGCTGGTCTCTCTCAACACCAGATCCATTGTCTACAAAAAGTTCAGAATAACACCGCCCGGATTATATCCCACACCACTCGCTACACTCATATCACTCCACATCTCATTCACCTCCACTGGCTCCCGGTTCCCCAGCGCATCATTTTCAAACTCTTCATCATGACCCACAGAGCCCTTTACACTTACACTCCGCAATATCTAGCTGACTTCCTCTGTTACTGCTTGGTCCCTCACAGCCTCCATTCTATCCATATGAATCGCCTTCTCAAGCCCATGCTCACCTGGAGCGTACCCGTAATTCAGCATTTTTCTGTTTAGCCCCCAACTTCCTGGAACTCCCTTCCTCTTTCCCTTCGCCAGGAAACATCCTACCCTAAATTCAAGGTGATCCTCAAGATCCACCTAAGACATGCCATACTGGGTCAGACCGAGGTCCATCAAGCCCAGTATCCTGTTTCCAACAGTGGCCAATCTAGGTCATACGTACCTAGCAATATCCCCAAAAGACACAGGTTCCACAATGCTTGTACTGGGTCAAGCATTGATATCCTGGGTCCCTTTTTAATAGTGGTTTATGGACCTTTCCTCCAGGAACTTGTCCAAACCTTTTTTAAACCCAGCTATACTAACAGCCCTTACTACATCCTCCGGTAACAGATTCCAGAGTTTGATTACACGTTGAGTGAAAAAATATTTTCTCTTATTTGTCTTAAATAGTTTACCCTGTAGTTTCATTACATGTCCCCTAGTCTTTCTGTACTCTGATAGCGTAAACAATTGATCCACGTTTATCCGTTCCACTCCATTCATTAATTTATAGACCTCTATCATATCTCCCCTCAGCCATCTCTTCTCCAGGCTAAAGAGCCCTAATCTTCTTAGCCTCTCTTCATAGAAGTAGCCTTCCATCCCCTTCACCAATTTGGTGGCTCTTCTCTGTACTTTTTCTAATAACGCTATGTCCTTTTTAAGATACGGTGACCAGAATTGCACACAATATTCAAGGTGCGGTCGTACCATGGAGCGATACAGAGGCATTATAACATCCTTTGTTTTATTCTCCATCCCTTTCCTTATGAAACCTAGCATTCTATTTGCTTTCTTGGCCGCCGCTGCACACTGGGCGGAGGGTTTTAACATGTTATCCACGATGACTCCTAAATCTTTTTCCTGGGTGGTGGTTTCTAATGTGGAGCCTTGCATCGTGTAACTATAGTGTGGGTTGTTCTTTCCTAGGTGCATAACTTTGCACTTGTCCACATTAAATTTCATCTGACATTTGGATGCCCAGTCTTCCAATTTATCCAGATCCTCCTGCAGTTTTCCACAATCCTCTTGGGTTTTAACAACTTTAAACAGTTTTGTGTCATCTGCAAATTTGATAACCTCACTAGTTATTCCCTTTTGCAGGTCATTTATGAATATGTCAAAAAGCAGCGGACCCAGTACAGATCCCTGGGGTACTCCACTATTCACCTTTTTCCATTGGGAATATTGGCCATTTAGCCCTACCCTCTGCTTTCTATCTTTTAACCAGTTCCTGATCCACAATAGTACACTGCCTCCTATCCCATGACTTTTTAGCTTCGCCAAAAGTCTCTGATGGGGGACTTTGTCAAAAGCTTTCTGAAAGTCCAGATACACTATATCAACCGACTCACCTTTGTCTACCTGTTTATGCACACCTTCAAAAAAACATATCAGATTAGTAAGACAAGATCTTCCTTGTCTAAAGCCATGTTGGCTGTCTCCCATTAGGCCATGACTATCTACATGCTGTGTAATTTTGTTCTTTATGATGGTTTCTGCCATTTTCCCTGGTACTGACGTCAGGCTCACCGGTCTGAACCAGCTGCTCCAAGAAGCAGTCATTTATTCCATCTAGAAACTTTATCTCTTTAGCTTGTCCTGCTGTGACACTGACCCAGTCGATACCGTGGTAATTGAAATCACCCATTATCACTACTCTGTTGTGACTTTTGTTAGCTTCCTTGATTTCTTTGAGCATTTCATCATCCATTTGTTCATTCTGGCCAGGTGGTCGATAGTATACTCCAACTGCCATCACCTTCCCCTTCATAAATGGAATTTCAATCCATAGAGATTCTACAGCAAATTTTGTTCCCTGCAAAACTTTAATCCTTTCTGACTCAATGCCCTCTCTAACATAGAGCGCAACCCCTCCACCAATTTGATCAGCTCTATCATTACGATATAGTGTGTATCCAGGTATCACAGTGTCCCACTGGTTATCCTCCTTCCACCATGTCTCTGAGAGTGCAATCATATCTAACCTCTCATTTAGTGCTATATATTCTAACTCTCCCATCTTATTGTTTAGACTTCTAGCATTGGCATACAAGCATTTTAGAGACTGTATTTTATTCATATTAATCTGGCTATTGGTAGGCAGGGGTAATTTGGAATCTTTATGCTCTGTCTGCACCTATTTTGCTTGTCTTATGACCTTCCTCCTTACCCCTCCGCTTAGTTCCTCTCTCTCTGTTTTTCTATCCCTGTCCTCTTCTCTTTCCTAAGAGTGTTTGCGGCTTTCCTTTATGAATTGTAGTTCCTTTTTGCTTCCTGGCCCTTGGGCTGTTTCTGTGCACTTTGCAACTTTGTAAATGACCCTTATGTTTTCGAAGGCGTGGTCTGTTAGGAATCCTAATAAGGCAAGGTCAGGGGTTCAAATCCCACTAGAGGACAGCAACCTTGGGCCGGAAGGACTGGGGATTCTAGTCCCAAAGGTGCTCCTTGTGGTCTTGGGCAAGCCACTTAACCCTTCATAGCCCATGTTCCCTGTAAAATAGTTATCTCCAAGTTATAATGCCCTGTTCAATGTAATTTCAGTTTGTTCAATGTAAACCGAACTGATGCAGAATAGCACAGTATATAAGAGAAGGTAAATAAATAAATAAATTTACTGCTATAGTCCATCTCTGGCCATGCCACTGCTCTGAAACGCTCTTCCATTTGACATCCACATTGACCCCCTCCTTCCAAGAACTATTTAAAGCAACACTCTTTCCTTACCTATGATTTACTCTTGTCGCGCCCTGTGCCCAGGCGGTCGCCTATAGGCCGGGACGTGCCTTTGTATTGTCCTTAAATAAGGAAATCCAGAGCCGAGGCTTCTGGGAGTTGTAGTTGTGAGGTCTCAAACAATAAAGTTGTGACTCGAGGGTTTTAGGAAAACACAGGAATTTTATTTTCCTTTCCAAAAGAGCATTTAAAAACTCAACGCATGGCAAAATAAATGGGATTCTTCTCCACACAAAAATTCTAACAAAAAAAGACCCTCTTTACCGGAACAGAACACTACAACTGCTTCTATCAGCTTTAAGCACAAATAGCTGTTTCCTTTTAAACTTTCAGCATTCAAAAATAAAGCTTTAACTGCTTCTGCCAGCTTTAAGCACACACAGTTATCTATTTCAAACTTTCAGTCTTCAAAAATAAAGCTTTAAGTGCTTCTGTCAGCTTTAAGCATATGTAGCTGTTTCTTTCAAATCTTCCAGTATTTAAAATAAAACTTTGACTGCTTCTGTCAGTTTTACTCAGACAATTTGTTTCTAGGTTTTTCTCCTTTCAAAACCTAGAACTTTTATGCTGTTTTCTTGCATAGAGAGCAGTCCATTAATGATTCTACAGACTCCTTATCAGAATCATAACACTCTGTTTGCATTTGTTCATAACCTGTGTCTGTTATATCTGGGTTTAAATCAGCTTGCACAATCTCAGGCTTAATCTCTTCTAACAGCTCTAGGACCTTTCTCCAGTGAGAATTCTCTTTATGCTCAGGGTTCTTAGCAGGCACATGGAGATTCTTTTCTTTCATTAACCGGCACAGAGCCTCTAACTGGCTCACATTCCTTTTATTTACAGTTCTATTCACACATCTTTTTGGAGTTGGCAGTTTTCCAGCAGGTTCATGAGCTGCTGCTTTCGTACCTTGCTCCTTGCCAGTAGCTCTCCTAGGCAAAACCCTCCTGCCTCCAGAATCAGCTGCAGTTCCCCTGCAGTACTGACTTCCTTCTGGAACGTGGCTCCCTGTGTGTTGGTTTCCTTTGGAATCCTCTCTGGTGCTGATCCTGGTAACTCTTTGTCCTTCAGCTCCCCTGAAGTTTCTTTCTCCTTCTGCACCCCTGGTGGTCCTCTCTCCTTCCGTTTCCTTGGTGGTCTCCTCCCACTCTTCTAATCCCCTGGGCTTATATGAGTGTGCCTGAACTATCGGGCCATGCTCCTTCCCCAGGTGCCTCTCATTAACTTCACAGCTTGCCTCAGAGCTTGGGCTTGGTCTGTACCCAGCAACTATGTGTGTTTTTTTTCTTTGCCTGCAGTCTGTAAACCACTGCTTTCTGGCCTGTCTCGTTCCTTAAAGGTAAAAGCCTGTTTTTCTTCCAGTTTCATAGGCTCAGATACACTTTTCCCATCACACTCTTTACCTTTGTCTCTGTGGTTCTCTAACATTTCCCATTGTTTTTTGTGTGCCATTGTAAATGGTGAAATTCTAGTTCACTCTCAGTTTAGCAGTGTATCATTCATTTTCCTTTCACTTATCTGTCTTCAAGTGCTTTGGGTAAAAGCTCTACAAAAATGAAAATATAGTAATATGATCCAGAGATTATAGTTCAAAGCAGTGACAAATACACATCTTTAGACATGCCAAAGCATCTTGGTTTCCACTATAAGATCCATTAATAGAGTGTGGTCATTGGCACATCTAGTTCTTTTGCTCTTCACAATACTGAATGTAGAACAGGCCACTTAAACAGCTCATTTCTCTTTGAAGTGTTATTATCTGGGCTGTGTTTATGTATGGCCTTATAGAACCTTTATCTTAATGTAGCCAGATATCCTGCCTGTTGAACTGATTTTTCTTTTGTTGAAGATACTTGAATTCTGCATTTACTAGCTTCTGCCTTTCATACGAGGTGCACAATAACACAAGAAGTATAACACTGACAGTTATTGTCCTCAGTTTCCTTCAAAGTAGTCCCCTTCTGATAAAACACACTTCCACCAGGGTTCCTGCCACTGCTGGAAACAATTTTGAAATGCCTCTTTCATTATGCTGTGAAGCTGCTGTGTCAAATTTTGCTTAATGGTCTCCAAATCGTCGAATCTCCTTCCTTTCAGTGGTAATTTCAGGTTTGAAAACAAAAGAAAGTCACAGGGTGCGAGGACAGGTGAGTACAGAGGCTGACGGACTTGCTCAATTTGGTGTCTGTCCAAGAATTGCCGGACAAGATGTGATGTGTGAGCTGGGGTGTTATTGAGATGAAGAAACCACTCACCATTCCTGTGCAACTCTGGCTTCTTATGATAAACTGCATCTCTCAAACAAGTCAGACGTTGTACTCCTTATTGATGGTTTGGTCTTTTGGAGCATACTCATGATGAACAATACCCTGGTAATGAAAGAAAACTGTGAGCATGACCTTGACATTGCTCTTCACCGGTCTGGCTTTCTTGGGTCTGGGAGAGTCTGGAGTCTTCCATTGTGAGGATTGAGCCTTAGTTTCTGGGTCATAACCATAAACCCATGATTCATCAACAGTAATAATCTTTTTGATGAAATCTGAGTCATTTTCAATGCATTCCAACAACTCCCTGGCAACAGTCGATCTTCTTTTTGGTCAGAGGACAGGAGTTTCGGCATGAATTTTGCAGACACATGTTTCATCCCCAAATCTACAGTAAGAATGGACTGTACTAAGTTTCTGGCAGAATTTAATACAAATTCGCTGTTCAATTTTTTTCACTCATTGTAAATCTGAAAAACTGTGTTTACATGATAGCAAACATCATGTGATTAAAAAACGTACAGATGTGCAGCAGTCACGCTACACTCTGCACATGCAGAGCACATAGCTAGGTCACTGCATGCTTAGTAGCATCATAGTGCAATATATTGTTATATAGCTACACAAGAAGTCTCGATAATTTTTAATCACACATTGTATGTATAAAAGGTCCAGGAAATAGTTTGCAACATTTATCACAAACAAACATACCTGTCATATCTGAACGTAACTTACCTGGAGCTATTACAAAAAAGGTGTGAGCTATATCCAGACATTATATAGTGCACACAAATGGAGCGCCTTTCTGAATATAGGTGAATTATATTCTCCTCTCCTTCCCAAATCTTTCTTTCAGTTAGACCAGGCGGAGACAGTGAAAAATATTTAGTTTGATGTAGGTATGGGCTGAGTTTGACCATTAAGATTTGTAATCAATAATTTGCTTAAGGTTAGCAGGGTGTGTATTGCACACTAAGAAGACCGTGTTAACTGTTATTGCATGCTGAAAGAGCCAGAGTGGTAAAGATTCCACACTGGAGACTAGGTGGGTTAGGAGCAAGAGTAGGTGTTGACTGCACATTGCAGATAGCATAGGGGTCATTAGCACATGCTAAGTGTCAATGTCGCAGTTTGCATGGGTGGGTGGCGGTAAGTGCTTTAATTTAGAATGATGGTTTAGCATGGCAAGGTGTTTCTCACCACGGTATCTCTATAGGGATAGGCCAGGCACACCCAAACAGTTAACATTGGCCTATTACACCTCCTGCGCTATTTTTTAGCACTTACTGCAAACTCCTTTAGTGTGCTTTAGTAAACACGCCCCACTGTCATTATCCTATGATCAGTGGCCTCATTTTTCATTTCAGGAATCCTTTCTTGGGAAATAATAACAACCCTTTGATGCATTCTGGCAGAATTAGTGCTGCTGTGTCACCTTAGAAGTGTCCCAGAGGAATTTTATCTTTTCTTCATTTTTACAATGCTGTTTTTGGCAGCTACGGAACTTAAAGCATGCGTGTGCTAGCTGTCCTTCAAGATAAACTCGGTGATTTGATCCAGTATGTTCAAGCTCTGACACTAATTCCTCAGCTGGGAGGATGTCCAGCTCCTTTAGAAGTTGCTGCTTTATTCTTCTAGAAGAGCTACAGAGGAAGTGCCCTCATTAAGAAGCATTTCTGTACTGCCGTCTTATTTTGCACAGCTCTCCAAAGAGTTGAAAGACACAAACGGGAATGCACAGCACTGTTATATTATTGTAAGCTTATATTACACTTTATTATGGATCTGAGACCCTACAAAAGTCTGTGGTTAAATTAGATGTCTGCTGGAACAGTACCTCCTGCAATATAGGATTTCTAACGCTGCACTGCTCTGCATTCTCTCTATCCCACAAACCTCACCCAACCACTCTCTCTATACTGTTCACCAATCTCATACTGTACTCCACCTCTTTCCCTCTCACACCTCTTTCCTCTGGGACTGAACACCACCATTCTTTCTTTCACTCTCTCTCTATATACAATAACCTTCTACATCAAGCTTAACCACACCATCCTCTGTCTCCCCAGGTCCAATCCTATAAACTCTCATCTCCACCTCTGAACTTGCAGCTGCCGTACGTTTCATCCCACCTTGCAAAACCAATTTGGCTGCTGCTGCCTCCTTTTGCCAGTCCATGTAACCAATGACACCTTCTCATTTGCCCTGCTTTCATGACTAGTACAGACCCCTACTTCTAGCCTTCATGGTATGGTTCCATCACCACCACCTCCTTCTTGCTGCTGGTGTGATCAAGTGGCCCAGTGCTGGATAATAAGCGCTGAGGGGACAGGATGAGAAAGAGAACGGTAGATGAAAAGGAAATCCTGAAGGGGGAAAGAGAAAGAGCAAGTGTGTCTAGGTCAGGCCTGTGACCAAGGAAGAGAGATACAGCATCGTAGGATCAGAACTTTGGGTGGGAGTGAGATTGAAAAAGGAAGTAATGTACTAAGGTGGGGGGCAAGAAGAGAGAAAGAGATAGAAAATCTGTTAAAGGGAAAATCATTTTTAAAGTTGGTTTTAGGACAGGTCCTTACAGGGGTCAGTGAATATCTTGGTCACTGCTCGACCCTAATAAAAAATCTGCTCAGGATGAACCCATCGTTTATATTGTAACATAACATTACTGTAATTTGAACTTTCTGCCCAAGAGGAAAGGCATCATGCTTGATTTTGAGGACTAAAATATCATGACTTCCCCTCTTGCAATGATCTCTATTGGCTAAAAGGGCACTGTTAATAACACAGGTACAATACCAAAAAACTGCCTCCAGTTTTGCAACTGATTCCTATAGATTTTGGGGTGCTGAATCCAGGAAAAATAGCCAAAATGTTCCATCACGTCACGTTTTCTTGCAAAATTAGATTTCTTACCCATATAAGGAATGTTCACATAATTTCTTTTTAGCCGACTGCAGTTTATTTTCTTGGCCCAAAATAGAGGTTGTAATGGTTAACTAACTAGAAACACTCCCTCATGATATATTAGAGTGTTTTGTATTCATTTTATACATTAACAGGACAATTGGGAGGCGGGGGGCTAAATCCAGTACTCGCGCTGGTGCATGTTCTTTCCTGTTCGCCTCGCCTCGTTCGCTCGCTCAAACACGGTGGTTGCGACATGAACGTTCCTGTCAAATTTCAGTTTCTTGCAAGTTCATTATTACCTTTTGTTTGCTCAGTCGTAATCCAGCTTTATTCCGAAGTGGTTCACTACAGTTGTAGTTTGCAGTGCTGTGTATTTGTGATGGCTCACAGAGCCAGAGGTTGCGTCAACTCTCCGGACAGTTTTTGTTTTATTTGTGGGGAATATACCGTGAAAAAGCGGCAGAAGAACATTTCTGCATTTATTAAAAAAGTATATTTCGCCTATTTCGGTTTGAAGTTAGGCGATCAAGACAAACCGTGGGCTCCTCACAAAGTGTGCAAGACATGTGAGGAAGATCTACGCTTATGGATGACAGGTAAAAAACAAGCATTTCGTTTCGGAATACCTATGATGTGGCGTGAACAAAGAGACCACAGCAGTGACTGCTATTTTTGCTCTTGCATTGTGAAGGGATACAACTTAAAAAATAAGAACGTAATAAGTTACCCCAACCTTCCCTCAGCAATTAGGCCTATGCCTCATAGCAACGAAGTACCTGTGCCTGAACCACCAAAATCTTTGGATCATATTTGTGTGGACGGTTCTGATCATGATGAGACTCATCAGATGGCTTTTCCCGATGAGTCCAGTACTTCCGAGTTTGAAACTGAACCAGATCCGAAACCTGAACTTTTCTCTCAAGCTGAATTGAATGATTTGGTCTGGGATTTAGGACTCCCAAAAGATGCTGCCCAACTGCTAGGTTCTCGGCTTAAACAGAAAAATATATTGTCACCAGGAACAACTTTTTATTGGTACCGCAACCGCGAGACACAATTTTTGAAGTATTTCAGCAAAGAGGAAGATTTGGTATTTTGCAACGATATATACGGAGTGATGGAAAAGTTTAAACTCAAGTATGATCCTGCTGAATGGCGGCTGTTCATTGATTCGTCAAAAGACAGCATAAAAGGTGTTCTTCTTCATAATGGCAACACATTCGCTTCAGTTCCTATTGCTCACTCTGTTATTCTCCAAGAAAAATACGAGAATTTGGCCCTGATTCTTCAGAAGATTCGTTATGATGAGCATAAGTGGATGATTTGTGGAGACTTTAAAATTCTATCCATGCTATTAGGGCAGCAATCCGGTTTCACCAAATATCCCTGCTTCCTTTGCTTGTGGGATAGCCGGGCCCGCGACCTACACTGGGGGAAAAAAGACTGGCCAATTCGGGAGTATTTGAGACCCGGTGAGAAAAATGTTCTTCATGAGAGCTTGGTACCTCGTGATAAAATTCTATTACCACCTCTCCAAATTAAGTTGGGTCTCATTAAGCAATTCATCAAGTCCCTTCCAAAAGATGGTGAGTGCTTTCGGTACCTTTGCTCAAAGTTCCCCCGACTTTCTGAAGCAAAGCTAAAGGAAGGAGTGTTTGTTGGCCCTGATATAAGGAAACTCATTTCAGATGGAGCATTCGCTGAAACGATGTCTGAGAAGGAAAAAGAAGCCTGGGATTCCTTCAAGGATGTTGTTCTCAAATTCTTGGGGAACAGGCGGGATGAGAACTATAAGGATATTGTTGCCAGGATGCTCAATGCCTTCAAAGAACAAGGCTGTAACATGAGCCTGAAAGTCCATTTCTTGCACTCCCATGTGAACTACTTTCCCGAAAACTTGGGGACGTACAGTGAAGAACAAGGTGAAAGGTTTCACCAGGACATCAAGGACGCAGAGAGAAGGTACCAAGGAAGATGGAACACCACTATGATGGCTGATTTCTGCTGGTTGCTGCTGCAGGAAACCCCAGATGAAAAATACGCCAAGCAGCGCACCAAGAGAAGCATTCGGGGGAAGAAGAAATGGGCCCACCAGGAGATTGATTGACCCAAGAATGACTTTAAAATCTAAACTGTGTTGACAAATATCGTGTTTTTACTAAACTTTGAAATAAAAATTTGCTAGTTATTACCACAGTGTCGGATCTCATTTATTAGAATTTTATTTTCACACCATCGGGTGTTTGTCTTCATGTATTGCAATGGTGCGGTTTGCGTTTTCTATTCTTACATACATACCTGTACAACATTTTTTGCACATTTCTTTGCTTTGCTTTGTGTCTAACCTCGTTCTTATATGCTCAATGTTTGTGCACATGTATGTGGCTGTTTTAAGTGCAGACAATTTTGCTACCATCACAGTGTGTTTTGTTGACATTACTCTATTCTTATGTGCTGCCTTGTTACAATTTTCTTTATTCTTATTTGAATAACTACTAATCAATTAGTATAAAGAATTCATCCAAGAAACTTTTATCTCGATCGCACTCAATCTGAAACGTTCACCTCAAACTGCTAACCCAATGTAGCAAAAAATCTGTACGTGATGGAGCAAATTGGTTACCAGATTTGGATTCAGCGCACCAAAAAACGTAAAAATCAATCGAAACATTAGAGGCAGTTTAAAAAAAAAATTTTTTAGTGTACCTGTGTAATCAGTAATGGAAGATTCTATCTTTTAGACTTTCAAGCTCACAAGGATTTTTGGGTCACGTGAACATACTGTTTAGAGAGGGAGTTATACAAAGAAGGGGAACATAACTAATGCTAATGAAAAAAAGAGCTATTGCTGTGGCAAAGTGCAATCAATGAATAAGTCCAGGAGTCGATTGACAGGGTCCAAGTCAGTTTATTGTGCACAGGCCCAGTCAGTCAAAGCTTCAAAAGGAACTGAGCAAAAGTTTATACAGAGACATAACTTTTTATACCTCTTTTTCAGTTTGATACATGAGAATTTTCTATTGGTTCCAACTCGATACATGCAAACTTTTCATTGGTTACATTCCCTTCATTTGTCCAATTAGAAATCCCTCTGGAGCCTAGCAACCGGCCCCCTCCTTTGGGATTGCTTGAACAATGGTACAGTTCTAAATCTCGCTACTTTTCTACTGCAAGGTTAACTTCGGCTTCTGGAATGCATATACTGTAACATTTCTGTTCTTTCACACACAAGAGAATAATAGAAAACTTATGAATTCATGAAAACTTCTTATTAAGCATTTTAAAACAGTTTTCTTATTTTTCACAGATTTTTGGTTCTTTTCTAGCTATAATGGGAGTTAGGATCCAGGCCTAACTTACAGGCCTTTCATAGTAACAGGCCATGCTAGGCCATAGCCTACCTCATTCCCCCCTTTGATTATTCTCACCCGCAAGTGAGGAAGGGTGAGAATTAAATCACTCATTAGTCAATTAACACATTATACTGGTGTAATGGCATCATCTTCGTGGGGTATAGGGTAATATCGCCACATAGCTAAGACTTTCGCAGCTGCCTTCCGCTCAATTGTGTTATCAATTGACGATGTTATCATGCGTAAGCAAAGGTGTAGGAGACAAGGGAGCAATAAGCACATGGCTAATATGAATAGTACGATCAACATAAGAGATTTCAGACCACTTATCCAAGAAAACAATGAACCAAACCACCCATCCATCTTTAAACTGTGCCAGGTCTGGACAGGCACAAATGTCTGCTCTCTCATCTGGATGGCTAAATCTTCCACTACATGCCCATTATTATCAATCTGTAAACAACAATTACTTAGATTCAACTTCCCACATATCCCACCTTCAGCTGCTAACAAATAATCTAAAGCTAAACGATTTTGATAAATAGCTGTACGCATTTGCGTACTTTGCTTTGCTAGTAGGGTTAGTGCTTTACTAGTTTCATTGGTTATTATTTCAACAACAGTTTGCAAACATATTATTCGATTAATCATATAAACAGGAGTACGATATCCCCAAGTCCCATCCTGCTCCCAAGTAGCAGGTCCATAGTATGAGATGATTCTTTCTGGGGGCCATTCTTCACCATCCCATTTGTCCCATTGGCCTATTTTCAAGGCCTCCTTCAGCTGTCGACTTCTGTACACAGGATATCCCAGCTGTTCTCCCTGGGATGTAGGCAGAAGGAAAAAGGAAGGTCGTATGGTTCCCAATACACATGCGCCTCCCCAGTGATGAGGAAGTCTGGCATATGCTCGGGTTCCGCAAATCCAGTACAGTCCAGGTGGTGCTTGCCAAGAATTATATGCTGCTAGGTTAGTCCAGATGCTGGCAAGTCTGGGGAACTGGACTAGAGGATTGGAAGGTTCAGTAGCGTTGGCTCCTGACCACCAAGATGTTTTCTTAGTGGTACTGTTGTAAAACCTCTGATTGAGACAGACCAGCTGCCCCACTTCCATATTAAACATTGGTCCATAGCGAAAAAAAACATAAATTACCCACAATGGAGTGGGCCAATACCCATTCACTTGTGGTATTGCGTATATTAGTCTGATTATATGGAACAGAATAGTTCAGTTCTTGTGCTTCCCAAGGCCATTGGTCTCCCATTTTTGTTCCTCCACAAAACAAACAGTCTGAAACATGGAGACTGGAAGCAACTGCTCCCGCTAATTCAAGAAATAAGTTCTGGGAGGCAGGAGGGATTTCAAACTCTGATTTCATGGCTTCATAGAAGGAGTGATGTATACGATAGGGTGAGGATACATGGGTGTTGGTGTTTAATCGCAGATATAAAATAGTCCCAGGATCTACACCTCCTCCTGCAATACGCAACCCAAACTTGTATCCTTGCTTCCAGTGGCTGGGGTTGGCTATGAAGAGTTGTAGAGGATTACAGGCACCTTTCTGGCATTTCTTAGGTTCTGGTATGCTGATCTTCGTTAGGCTGCCTTTGCGATGATCGCTGTCTTGTCCCGTCGGTGCATTCTTCCAGGTAGCAAAATATACACATTCCCATTTTGGGCAAAAGTAATCATGTTTAGATGCGGTGGTGTAAATAGTGGCTGCAGTAGTCTTTCGTGTACACTTTCCCCATCCATAGGCTCCTTCTGGACACATGTATTTATCATCATGGTAGTAGGCTCGCTCCCATGACCCACATCTGTGGTAAGCATTTCTGTTGATGGCATCACAAGCATCAAAGTTCAAGGTGATAGGTTTGGTGGGGTCGGTAAGGGGTTTTGTCGCATTCAGGATGGCTCCATCTTCATCAGTCCATCGTATCTCGAATGTATAGTATGATGGGTTTTGTCGAGGGGTATAACAAGTCTTACTTCTTCCCTTTGTGCAAATGTTCCGTTCGGTGCCCTTATAAACACACCGGCTGACTGTTCCAGAGCAAGTATGGTAGGAATGATAGAGCAAAGTCTGAGTAACCTTTTGTCCTGTTCGGGTGGTGGTGATGCAAGCTATACAAGGGGGTAGAGCAAAAGTCTTTTCCAGGATTCCCAGGATCACCACTCCCACAAGGCAATAGTGGAAGAACATTGTGATTACAGTCTCTGGAGGTTAACTGGAAAGTTGAGGATAATGAACTGTGCTGAGTTTTCTTCTGTTTCTGTAGTGATGGTCACTTTCGCGTGACGTAAGTGGATGCTGAAGATTCTCTATAAAACAGGCTGTCTCCTCAGGGTGAGTCGCAATGGAGTCTCAGGATCATTTACTGACGTCCATTGGCCAGGATCAGGAGCAGCTTCCGTCTTCACTCGACTGTGGTGGATCCAGGGTTCGAATTCTGCAACTTTCACTGCGGTGGGGGTTGACAGAATGACGACATAGGGTCCCTTCCAATGCGGCGCCAGTGGAGTCTTTCTCCACACTTTCACCCACACAGACGTTCCTGGCTTAAAGGGATGCAGAGGCTCGGTCAGGTTGATGGGTAGTCGGTCTTGCACCCACGTTTGGAGTTTCTGCAAAACAGAACCTAAAGCTAATAGTTCTTGTCTAGTTATTTCAGATCCTATCTGTCTCATGTCTCCCTTTATTCCCTGCACTATGGGTGGAGGTCGCCCATACAAAATCTCAAAAGGGGAGACACCTAAAGATCTGGTGGGAGCTGAACGTATCCTAAGAAGGGCTATGGGTAGAACTTGGAGCCACTTCAGGTGTGTTTCTTGGCAGAGCTTGGATAACTGAGTTTTCAAGGTTCTATTCATACGCTCTACTTTCCCTGAGCTCTGGGGTCTATAAGCAGTGTGCAACTTCCATTTTATTCGCAGAGCTTGAGCTAACTGTTGGGTCACTTGGGATACAAATGATGGACCATTGTCTGACCCTATAGTTGATGGTATTCCAAATCGGGGAATGATCTCGTGGAGCAATACCCTAGTGCAGTGATGGCTAACCTTTTTGAGCCCGAGTGCCCAAACTGCCGCACAAAACCAAAGAATTTCCTCAAAGTGCCAGCACGTCCATTAAAGCCTCATTTGCATAAGGTGCCTCATTTGCATAAATATTTGCATAATGTTACCATACACTAACTTTTAGTAAACATGCCTCTTAATGAGTATATGGATAAAGAAAGACTAAAAGGTTTCTACATTACTATAATCCAGTACCAACCGCCAGGCACATTAGGAACTACTACAAACGCTGCCCATTTAGAACCCATAGCAAACCCGCCGTATCCTAACAGTACTACCAGGACTCACAAAGCACCATACCCTAACTATCAAAAGGCAACACTGCAAATATTAAACCAATACATTTCAGAGAACAACAATACATGACCTACTGGGGAAAGAACAAGTGGCAATGTCAAATAGGAATTATATAAACAGAATACCTCAGCTCAGTTACACATGCAGAACAGACCATCACCAAACAAGGAATCACAATTTAAAAACAGGAAGACAATAATTAAACTGGGAACCCCAAAAGCCAAACTTGGAATATACAACAACACTGTAGAAATAAAACTATAAATTAATTTCCTCTTGTACTAAACAAAGCGCAAAAATTAATGATGCACATTTCCCAGAGCTGACATATTCCAGTTAATAAATTCAAAATAAAGAGATATTTTTCTACCTTTTGTGCATTTTTTTTCAGTTGCAATTGCTCCAGCCACTTTCTTCTGGTTTCTTCGTGTCTTCTCCTAACTCTCCATCTGCTGTCCATTTGTCCTTTCTTCTGTCTTCTTGGTTTTTTTTTCCATTCTCTCTCTACATCTGCTTTAACATACTAATCTTTCTCCTTTTGCTCTTTCCTCATTCCTATTTCATCTACTCAAAATTTACCCCTCCATCCTCAATCCCCACTTATTCTCCCAATACCCGGCCAATTGTAGATTTTTTATCCCTCCCACACAAAATATTTTTACCCTCTCCATTTTACTCTCCCAGCCCCATCCCATTCTAATCCTCCCCCAACACCAGCTCCCTTCTAGTTCCAGCCTCACCCAGCATCCATTCCCTTCTAGTCCCTGCATCAGCCCATTTCCAGTCCTAGCAGCCCCCCAACCCATTTCCAGTCCTAGCAACCTACAAACCCAATACCAGTCCTAGCCCCCCCTCATCTAACCACTTCCATTCCTAACCCACCATAAGCCCATTTCCAGTCCTAGCTCCCCCATCTATTTGCAGTCCCATCCGAGTCCCTCCATCAGCTCATTTCCAAACCCAGCCCCCCATGAGCCCATTTCTAGTCCTTTCCTAGCCCCACCATCAGCCCATGTCAAATCCTAGCTCCCCTCCACTCAGCCCATTTCCAATCCAAGCCCCCCATGAGCCTACTTCCAGTTCTAGCCCCTTCATGAGTCCATTTCAATCCAAACCCCCACCACAGCCCATTTCCAATCTTAGCACCCCCCCAACAGCCAATTTCCAGTCCTATTCTAGCCCCTCCATCAGCCCATTTCCTGTCCTAGCCCCCCCTCACCCATTTCCAGTCCTAGCTCCCTCCCCCTCACAACCCATTTCCATTCCAAGCCCCAATCCCATCAGCTATTTGCAGTTCAAGCCCTCCTTCCACTCAGCCCATTTCCAGTCTTAGCCCCCCCATAGCCCATTACCAGTCCTAACCCCCCCATCAGCCCATTACCAGTCCTAAACCCCCCATCAGCCCATTTCCAGTCTTAGCCCCCCCCATAGCCCATTACTAGTCCTACCCCCCCCCAAATCACCATCACCATCACCATCACCAGCCCACTTCCAGCCTTAGCACCCCCCATGGCCCATTACTAGTCCTAACCCCCCCCCCCATCAGCCCATTTCCAGTCTTAGCCCCCCCCATGGCCAATTACCCGTCCAAACCCCGGCCAATTACCCTTCCTTACCCCCCCCCCTGGCCAATTACCCTTCCTACCCCCCCCCCGGCCAATTACCAGTCCCCCCCCCCCCCCCCCGGCCAATTACCAGTCCTACCCCCCCCTGGCCAATTACCAGTCCTAACCCCCCCATCAGCCCCTTTCCAGTCTTAGCCCCCCCCCATGGCCAATTACCAGTCCTAACCCCCCCCTGGCCAATTACCAGTCCTACCCCCCCCTGCCAATTACCAGTCCTAACCCCCCCATCAGCCCCTTTCCAGTCTTAGCCCCCCCCCATGGCCAATTACCAGTCCTAACCCCCCCATCAGCCCCTTTCCAGTCTTAGCCCCCCCCCCCCCATGGCCAATTACCAGTCCTAACCCCCCCCCATCAGCCCCTTTCCAGTCTTAGCCCCCCCCATGGCCAATTACCAGTCCTACCCCCCCCCATCAGCCCATTTCCAGTCTTAGCCTCCCCACCATAGCCCATTACCAGTCCTAAACCCCCTTCCCCCCTATCATCCCAAATTAAAAAAAAAAAACCCAAACAAAGCGGCTGCTTCTGCCGCGGCAGCCTCAAGAGCTCTGCCGCGGCAGCCTCAAGAGCTCTGCCGCGGGGCCCCCCCCCCCTGCCCGGCAGAGCCTCCCTGCATCATCTACCTTCAAGTCGCAAAACGCGGGCTTCTTTCAGAGCCGCGAGAGTTTCCTTTCTCGCGGGAGAGCCGCGAGAAAGGAAACTCTCGCGGCTCTGAAAGAAGCCCGCGTTTTGCGACTTGAAGGTAGATGATGCAGGGAGGCTCTGCCGGGCAGGGGGGGGGGCCCCGCGGCAGAGCTCTTGAGGCTGCCGCGGCAGAGCTCTTGAGGCTGCCGCGGCAGAAGCAGCCGGTTTGTTTGGTTTTTTTTTTTTTAAATTTGGGACCTTTTAAATGCGGACCTTCCCGCGTGCCAGCTGCAAGGCCTTCGCGTGCCACAGCTGGCACGCGTGCCATAGGTTCGCCATCGCTGCCCTAGTGACTTCTCGGGCTTTCTCAGTTTGGGTGGGGTAGGCTTCTACCCACCCTGAAAATGTGCAGACTAACACTAACATATAGTGATATCCATTTACACGGGGCATCTCAGCAAAGTCTATCTGTATATCACTCATGGGGGTCACCCCTACTGACTGAACTCTTGGGGGTGGAACAGGACCTTGCTTGGCATTATTTTTGGCACATATCAGGCATTGCTGTGCCACCGAGGTGGTCAGGGATCCTAGCAATGAAATACAGAAGTGTGGTCTCAGGGCTTTCTCCATGGCTGCTTTTCCATAATGTGTGGCTTGGTGGAATGCTTGGACAAAGGCTGGCCCTAATGCTTCAGGGATGACGGTAGGACCTGGAGGTGGACTACCTTCTGGGGGTGGTAGCACTATCCAACCTTGTTCTGTTAAAACTCCTCCCTCCTTTTCACAATAATAGTCTAACTCTCTTGTAGTATATCGGGGTGCCCAGGAACTAAGGGGCACAGGGAATAGGGCTGCCTGCAGTACAGTATCTTGGGTCCTAACATGTCCTGTGGTGGCTGCCTTTCGGGCAGTGGCATCTGCAAATCTATTCCCTTGGGCAACTTCTCCTGCTCCTGCCTGATGACCTCGGCAGTGCATGACTGCCACTTGTTTGGGGGCCCACACAGCATCTAATAACATCAATATCTCGGGCCCATACCTAATGTCCTTACCCCTGAGGTGATTAACCCTCATTCTTTATACAAGGCTCCATGTGCGTGCAAAGTAGTGAAAGCATATTTGGAATCTGTGTACACATTTATGCGGAGTCCTTCTCCTAATGTCAAAGCTCTGGTGAGGGCTATCAATTCAGCTTTCTGTGCAGAAGTTCCTGGGGTCAGGGCTGAGGACTCAACTACCAGATCAAGGGTCACCACTGCATATCCAGCACAACGATGTCCATTGATGACCAGACTGCTTCCATCTACAAAGAAAGTCCGTTCTGGGTCCTCTAGAGGGACATCGGTCAAATCAGGGCGACTTGAAAATACAGTGTCCATGGTTTCTAAGCAATTATGATCAGGTGGCCCAGGAACAATTGGGAACAATGTAGCAGGATTCAAAGCTTGGCTAACTTTCAACTGTATCCGAGGGTTTTCACACAACATGCTTTGATACTTCAACATTCGTGCATTGGTTAGCCAGAAGTTTCCTTTGTGTTCCATAAGGGTCAGAACAGAATGTGGCACGGTAACTTGAAGAGTTTGTCCTAGTGTGAGTTTGTCTGCTTCGCCCACTAGGAGGGCTGTTGCTGCAACAGCTCTCAGGCAAGGGGGCCATCCTTTTGCAACTACATCCAATTGTTTTGACAGAAAAGCTGCTGGTCGTTGCCAGGAGCCAAGAGATTGGGTCAATACTCCCAATGCGTTTCCTTGTGACTCATGGACAAAGAGATGGAAAGGCTTCTGAACATCTGGAAGACCTAAAGCTGGGGATGACATCAGGGCCTTTTTCAAAGTTTGGAATGCTACATCTTGTTCAGGTCCCCAATCTAGTGGGGATTTTTCCATTCCTCTGGTGACTTGGTATAGTGGTTTTGCAATCAGGGCAAAGTTGGGGATCCATATGCGACAATATCCCGCGGCCCCCAGGAAGGCTCTTACTTGCCTCCTAGTGGTTGGAATGGGGATATTACATACAGCTTCCTTGCGTTCTGGTCCTAAACGTCGGATCCCACTGGACAAATGGAATCCTAAATACTTGACTTCAGTTTGGCATAGTTGTGCTTTGGCTCTTGAGACTTTGTGTCCAGCATCTTTGAGAAGGTACAAAAGTTCACTAGTAGCTTGTAGGCATTCACTTTCTGAGTTGGTGGCTATGAGCAAGTCATCTACATACTGAAGAAGAACCCTCTTTCCTGGGTCCACTGGGTAACTTGAGAGATCTTGATTTAGGGCAGCACTGAAGAGAGTAGGTGAATTCTTGAATCCTTGGGGTAATCTGGTCCAGGTGAGCTGACCCCGCCTTCCTGTTGTGGGGTCTTGCCATTCGAAAGCGAATAAAAGTTGACTGGGGCGTGCTAGGCGCACGCAGAAAAAGGCATCTTTCAGGTCCAGGACGGTGAAGTGAGTAGCCTCAGCGAGGATCAGTCCCAAGAGAGTATAAGGGTTTGGTACTACTGGGTGTATAGTTTCAACTGCATCATTTACTCGCCTTAGATCTTGTACTGGGCGGTAGTCCCCTGTCCCAGGCTTCTTTACTGGGAGAAGGGGGGTGTTCCAAGGTGACTGGCATTCCTTGAGAAGTCCGTACTTCAGCAGTTTCATTAAATGGCAGTGAATTCCTTCTATGGCTGGTCGAGGGAGAGGATACTGTTTCACATGTACTGGTTCCATTCCTGGCTTGAGGGTGACAATGACAGGGGCTATGTTCTTCGCTAGGCCAGGTGGATTATCTTCTGCCCATACTTCAGGTGGGGCTATAAGGTTGGTAGGTATACAGGGACTGGTTGACTTTATTGAAGGTGCACTATAGAACCGCCATTCTTCTTCTCGAGAAACAGTAAGCACCATCAATCCAGCAGGCTTTGGGTTCACAGTCATTTTCATTTCTCCCCCTTCAGCAAAGGATATTTGGGCCTGGAGCTTGGCAAGCATGTCTCGGCCCAGTAGTGGAATAGGGCACTCAGGCATATACAAGAACTGGTGCGTTATCTTCTGTCCCCCTAGTTCACACATGCGGTTCTGCAAGAATGGTTTTGTGACTTTATTTCCAGTGGCTCCTATAATGGTGACAGATCGTGAGGACAGTGGAGCTACTGGCTTGGCTACTACTGAATGTTCTGCTCCTGTATCTACCATGAATTCCATGTATTGGTCCCCTATCTTTAAACTGACCATAGGCTCCTGGGGACCCAGGGTGAACTTGGAGCCCGGTCTGGCCTAGTCTTCATCTATGTCATCCAGGTCATAGCCCGTTGCTACTGCCACTCCCTCAATGGCTTCTTCCCTCTCCTGCTGGAACTGTGTTTGATTCATTCCTCCTCTCCTTCAAAATCTTCCTCCGGTCCTCCAGGGACTCCCTCCTCCCCTTGCAGGGGCGGAGTCCAGATGTGGGCACTCATTTCTCCAATGTCCTTCTTCCTTGCAGTAGGCGCACTGATTTGCACCTAATGGAGGCCTTTCGCTTTCGCGTCCTTTGATTAGGAAAATCTCCTCCACGTCGTTCGGTTATAGCAGCAGCAAGAAGATCTGCCTTCTTCTTCATCTTTCGTTCGCTTTCTCTGTCTCGTTCATTTTCACGATTCACAAATACTTTCTGTGCGACTTCCATTAACTGAGCTGTATTCATGCCCGCAAATCCATCCAATTTCTGCAATTTTCGCTTTATGTCTCTCTGGGACTGACTAACAAAGGCCGCATTTACCATGCGTAAATTTTCCTGAGCGGCGGGATCATATGGGGTATACAGTCTATAAGTTTCAGACAACCGCTCATGAAAGGCCGCTGGGCTCTCATCTGGACCCTGGAGAACTTCCGATACTTTCCCGATATTCATGGCCCTCTGGCCTCCCTTCTTCAGGCCCTGCACTAAGGCCTGGCGAAATCTGGTTAGGGCCGCCGCCCCCCTTTCTTCATTCGGGTCCCACCCGGGATCTTCATTGGGATATTCCGCAGCAGCTGCTTGCAGGGGATTTATTTCCCCCCTTTCTACAGGGTTCTCTTCTAACCATCGGAGGGCTGCTTGCCCGATTCGGCCTCGCTCCTCAGTAGTGAAGAGGGTGGACAGGAGCTGACGATAATCGGCCCAGGTAGGCTGATGGGTTTGCATAATGCTAGACATTAATTCTGTTAATTCCTGGGGTTTGGCATAATGCGTTTTCCAGTTTAATAAATCTGTGGTGGAAAAGGGTACATAAACTAAGCTGGTTGGTCCTGGTGCCATCTGGCCCTGATAATTTAAAACAGGTATTCCAGGCACTTGGCGTAATGGCATTAGGTGCCCTGCTTTCTCCTTCTTCTTGGGAGTTACGCTTCTTAAATCATAAGGCTCCCGGGCACTAGTCTCCTTGGTGGGTGACCCTGAACTGGCAGGAGAGCTTCCGCTTTCTATCTCATCAGAGGACTCGAGTCCCCCTGCTGTGCTTTGGCCTGACCCGGAACTCTCACTCGGGGTAGGGTGCTTCTTAGGCTGTTGCTTCGGTATTTTCTGGGGCTCCTCGTCGGGCTCTACTTCAAGTTGCGGGGCTGTGGGGACTAATTTCTGTGGGTGCCGGGGTAAACTATCCAAAATATCTGAGGACTCTGGGTCAGAATACACAGGCAGCTTCGCTTCCTTAGCCTTTTTGGTTCCCCTAATAGTAGCTACAAATATTTTACAGTGCTCCTCATAACAACGCTTCATCCATGAGGGCTGCTGTTCACATGCACTTAACCAGGAATCTATATATGGGAACTGGTCAGGATACACTCTTAATATAAGTTGATGAAGTCGTAAAACTGTCTCGAAATCAAAGGTGCCCCCTCGGGGCCATGAAGCAGCTAATGCGGGCCACTCCCTTTCACATAACATTTTTAATCTGGATGGAGTCATTTTTATACCATAATCGCCCGAAAATCCTTTACGGAAATTCTTGATCATACATGCCAATGGAGTGTGCGTGGACTCCGTCCCTCCCATTTTGTAAACGTACCTACCTACACTGCTACCTACGTACTCAACATACCTGCATATGTTACGTACCCTACGTCCCTACGTATACGTAATGACGTACAAGACAACGAACAATAAGGATAGGTAGTATGGCTGCAGGTAAGGGGTCCGTACAGCCCACAGAACACTGGGGAGGGACAAACACCACTCGCTTCCTCCTGTTCGTGACCTGGGCGCGGTCGCCCGGCCAGGAACTGCGCTACTTAGGAGTCCACTCTCGCTCAATCTGTATTTCAAGACCTCTCACTCACACACGCAAGCATATTTCAACAAGATATCATATTTCAATATTTCAAGTGCCCAGGTTTTCTGACTAACTGACTATTCCAAACAAGAAGGGTCGATGGCTTCAGCTTCCGCTTTCCTTACACGGAGCTTACTAGGACCACCCTTATGGGAGGTGATCAGGCTCCCTTGTCTCGCGCATACTCATGCGAGATTTCCCGGTTAGTCTATACCAAATATACCAAATCAGTCCTGCGCACGCAAGACATTGTCCCAGGCTGTTCTTTCTGACTATTAAATCAGAAAAATGTCTACTCACCGGATCCGGTCCCCGATACCACACCAGCTTCTGAGTTGGAACCTGGACTCCCCCGGGTCGGAGGTGTTGGCCAGCTGGACCCGATGGCCCACCGAGGCAGGCGGAACCCTCTCCGGCACAAAGGGGCCGGCGGCGCCTGAGGTTTCCCCCGCGGTCGGACAGACACGGTTCCAACCGGGCCAAACCTCAAGGCGAATTACGTGGATTACTCACTTGAATACCATTTACCACTCGCACTTCCCGGCCAACGCACCAAGAATATGCTGTGGCAAAGTGCAATCAATGAATACGTCCAGGAGTCGATTGAAAGGGTCCAAGTCAGTTTATTGTGCACAGGCCCAGTCAGTCAAAGCTTCAAAAGGAACTGAGCAAAAGTTTATACAGAGACATAACTTTTTATACCTCTTTTTCAGTTTGATACATGAGAATTTTCTATTGGTTCCAACTCGATACATGCAAACTTTTCTTTGGTTACATTCCCTTCATTTGCCCAATTAGAAATCCCTCCGGAGCCTAGTAACCGGCCCCCTCCTTTGGGATTGCTTGAACAATGGTACAGTTCTAAATTTCGTTACTTTTCTACTGCAAGGTTAACTTCGGCTTCTGGAATGCATATACTGTTACATTTTTGTTCTTTCACACACAAGAGAATAATAGAAGACTTATGAATTCATGAAAACTTCTTATTAAGCATTTTAAACAGTTTTCTTATTTTTCACAGATTTTTGGTTCTTTTCTAGCTATAATGGGAGTTAGGATCCAGGCCTAACTTACAGGCCTTTCATAGTAGCAGGCCATGCTAGGCCATAGCCTACCTCACTATCATCTAAAGAAAAAATGAAGAGTTCGGGCAGAGAGTATGATAGTTTAGGTGTGAAAACAAACAAAAAAACAAAAATTATATTTTACCACTTAAGGATGTCTGGGTGTAAACAGTTATTTTTGAAACGTCTTTTTAATCTCCTTCCTTTTATTTATTTGTGACCTCTTTTTGCAGTGTCTTCTCTAACAAAAGGCTGCAGGACAAAAAAAATCCACTGACTGTAATGTCTCAGGCTAAAGTTCTTTAAGGGGGAACAGCAGTTTCTATGAGGCCACCTGCTGAATCTCATTCTGTCAGTCAAAAATAATAGTCCACACAGAGTGTTTGTTCAAACCATGTGGAGGCCAATTCAGAGCCCTGCACAGAGCTCTGAGCCATCTGGACATTCAGAAAATGGACGGGGCACATTTGTACTCAATGCTGTAACTGTGTAGCTATACGTTCCCGAAATTGCAAAATCAGGCACTTAGATGGCCCGGAGTGCACCGCATTCAGAGAAGTGAGACGGACAGCATGCTGCCTGTCTCCAACGCTCAGTGCTTCTGCTAGTGTGCTGGTGCCATGGTGTCCTGTCACCATGGCACCATGGCACCGGGATGCCCAGCAGGAGAACGCAATGCCCGACAGCAGAATTGTTCTCCTTTCTCTGCTGCCTGACCCTCAGTGGGGGCAGCCAGGTCCAGGAACGGGCAGCAGGGGCTCCCCTGCAGATGATCCGAATCTGTGGGGGGTCTGCATACATAGATCGCTTCTCCTCCCAGGACCTATTCTGCCTCCAAGGTGGAATAAGTCTGACATCTATCCTGCTCCCGCCGGACATACAGAAACCTGCCCTAAATGGCCTCTGTACGTCTGGGTGTGTGGCCCCTCCCCTGATCTGTCCAGGTGCTGCCCCCTCATGCCCCCGTCTGGCGTTCCCCATACAAAGGTTCTGTACCTGCGGGGAGCAGGAGGACCGGAATACGGTCCCAGGACTGTTTGGGAGTTGGATGTACAACCCAGACTCCCAACCCCACTATTTGTGAGTCAGAATTGGCCCCATACTGTTTACTGACATAAAAGAATTAGCAAAGCATTAGAAAAATGTTGAGAATATTATGGAGAGCAGTAGTCTATGAAGTCCACAATTTTGATTTTTTTTTTAAATGCTTTATTTAACTTTTCAATAAACAAAGAATAAAAAAAACCATCAATACAAACCAGCACAACCCCCATCATAACACAACAATCCACCCACCCATCCCATCCACCCCACCAACCCAGACCCACATCCCACAGCAACCTTCGTAGCTCCAGCTAAAGCAAATTACGTGAACACCCCCTTCCCTAAATTAAGGAAGAGCGTGTCACAGAGCAACATCCGTTTCTGAGCACCGAGCCTCATTACCAAAATCTAGAAGGGATTGCCATTTCCTCAAAGAGGAAGACTGTGGTCGTGACCCTTTGCGAGGAACCAGCTCATATTTACAATATAAGCACACCTGGTTCCACCACATATTCCAGTGAAGATCGGTCACCACCTTCCAGTATCGTAGTCTACAGCAAAGGGCAATCCCCAACATAAAATCCAAAAGAAAGGAATCATGCTTATTCAACGAGGGAATCAACATTTCAGAGCGAAAAACAAGAATCTCCCAAGAAAGAGGGGCTCTAAATCGCAAGACCCCCTGAATCCTCTCCCATACCTGCATCCAAAAGGATTGAAGCATCAGGCAATCATAGACCATATGTTTAAGAGTCCCTGCAGTGCGTTGGCACAGCCAACACTTGTCGCTTCCAGACCTATCCCATTTAGCTACCCGCACAGGGGTAAGATGGGCCCTTTGGGCAAAAAAGAATAAGGTTTGAGTAATCGCTGCCGATTGAGAGATTCTAATCTGAGAGCCCCAAAACTTCACCCAGCTCTGTGAGGAAAGAACAATACCAGTATCCCGCTCCCATGCATGCTGCACCCACTCTATTTTTGAACATCGTTTCCGGCCCAACAATTGATACAAAAGGGAGGCTTTACCCTGCACCCCTTGAACTTGTGTGATCAAAGACTCCAGGCCCCCTTTAATGCGTAAAAGCTTCACCTTATTTATTTATTTATTTAACAATCACTTATATACCGCATCTTCCATACATCAGTTGCGGTTCACAATAAACAACAATCAACAAAGCAGAGTTTGTTTTACATATAACATCATATAACCAAAAGACAATAAAACTTGAAAACAATTGTTAAAGTTAACTAGCACAGAACAGTGCAAAACTATATACATTATATACAGATATACATTGTTTAGGGCTTAAGCATATTGCGAAGTACCGTTACTGCTATGGGAATTTTCATAGGTCATGGGATATCTCATAAGAAAGCAGGTTAGCCCAAAGAACTCACTATACAGTGGCGCAATTGGGCCCATTGAAAAAACAATGACCCAGGGAGGTGAAACTCCAACTGAAGCCTATCAAAAGCCTTCCACTGTCCCTCATCAATCAGGTGATGCAATGTCCAAACACCTCTGCTATACCACGGCTTCCAGGCGACTACTTTCCCATGAATCTTAAAAAGAGGATTGAACCACAACGGGAGATCCAAAGAGTACTTCTCCTCCAACTGCCCTGAGTGAATAAGATCCTGAAACGCCCTTTGAGTATCCCTCATCATTTGAGGCCTACCGCTAGATAAGCTAAAGAGCATCTCAGGGGCCAAGTGTATCGGGAAGGGGGCAGCTACCTTAACCTCAAGATCCACCCATCTAGGACTAAGCTCAGACACGTCCCCAAGCCATATACACCCTTGCCTCAACAAGAAGGCACTGTGATATAAATAAAAATCAGGAAAATTCACGCCTCCGTCTTCTTTGGCAGCCTTCAATTTCACCAATGCAATACGAGCAGGCTTATTGTTCCACAAAAAACGCACAAGCACTCTCTCTACCCGTTTGTAAACCCAATCTGGAAGATAAAAAGGTAACATCTCCAACAGGTAATTAATTTTAGGGGCAATGGTCATTTTAATGGTCTCCAGACGACCCCACCAAGATAACAGCAAAGGTGACCATTTAGATAACAGAGATTCCACTAGAGAAACTAAATGCTCCGCATTAAAATGAGCTGTCTCCTCTAAGGGACTACAATAAAACACTCCTAAATACTTAACCATTTTCGCCTCCCAAAGAAAGGGGAAATGCGACATGTCTGCTTTAAAGACCCGGTTGTTCAAAGGAAACGTAACGGACTTTGACCAGTTTATCTTATACCCCGAAAGAGCCGCATAACTATCTATTTGCGTGAGTATATGGGGCACGGACTCTGGGTCCGTAAACAGCAGCAAGTCATCAGCATACGCTGATAATTTAACCTCGCTTCCCATGATATTTACCCCTTGAATAAGGGGGTTTTGCCTAATCAACAAGGCAAGAGGTTCTAACGCTAAATTAAAAAGTAGTGGTGAGAGTGGACAACCTTGCCGAGTCCCTCGCTCCAACACGAACTCTTGAGAGTACACACTATTAACGGATAGACAGGCAGCCGGCCGAGCATATAGTACCTTCACCAAATTGACAAAGTGATCCCCAAAACCAAACCATCGTAACGTAGGGAAAAGAAATGTCCATTCCAAGCGATCAAACGCTTTTTCAGCGTCCAAAGAGAGCCCCACTAAGGGCCTATCGATAGCATCCGCCGCCACTAGAACATGACAAAGTAATCTAGCATTGTCAGCCGTCGAGCGGCCCCTAACAAAGCCACATTGATCCGGATGAATCAATGAGGGGATCACATCAGACAGGCGCTTTGCCAGGATAGTGGCATAAATTTTATAATCTGCATTTAGCAGAGAGATAGGACGATAATTACCTGCCTCCAAAGGATCACGCCCTGCCTTCTCCAACACGATAATGTTAGCGGAAGCGAAGGAGCCCACCTGTGGGCAGTCCTCCAATAACGCCTGATAATACTGTTGCAAAAAAGGGCCTAATTCTTTGGAGAAGGTCTTAAAGAATTCTGCAGGAAGACCGTCAGGGCCCACTGCCTTCCCTGTAGCCAGCGATTCAATTGCCCTGCCAATTTCTTCCAAAGTGATTGGGCCGCCGAGCACTGCCTGCATATCAGAAACCACTGTTGGCCTCCGAACTCCTTTCATTAAATTCCCAAACGCCTCACTCGGGCGGTTTGTTTCAGAGGTATATAGATGTTTATAAAAGGATCGAAAAACCTCAACAATCTCTCCATCTTTCATAACCACCTCAGAGGTACGGCCGTCCCTAAGAGCAACGATCCGTGTCGCCTCTTTACAAGCTTTCAATGTATTAGCCAACAGCCGGCCCGCCCTGTTGTTTTCCCTATAATAAGTTCCAGACTGCGAGCGGACAAGCCGGACAGCCTCCGAGGAAAGGATCTGATTATACTGGAATCTCAGCCGCTGCAAACGAAGCAATATACAGGGATCAGAACGACTTGCCAAGAGACGTTCCCCTGCCATTATTTGCGACTCCAACACCCGGAGCTTCTCCTTACGCAGTCGTGCTTGTCCTATACAAAAACTAGTTATTTCAGCTCGTATGTAGGCTTTAAAGCCTTCCCATCTAGCCCAGCCCTTAGCCACCTGTGGAGGGTTAAAATCAAAGTATTCTATAATAGCAGCTTTCAATTTCAGTTGAAAGTCCACATCTGTCAACAAGGACCTATCAAAAAACCACCGTCCGGGAGCGAGATCCAGCTTCAGGTCCTTCAATTCTACACACAGAGCTGAGTGATCAGAAATATGGGAAGGTAGAATCTCTGCTGTAATCAAATTAGGCATCAGTGATTTAGAGACCAAAAAAAAGTCTATACGAGACAGGGTCCCATGTGGAGGAGAATAAAAAGTAAAAGTTTGATCAACAGGGTGTAGCCACCTCCAAACATCAATCAAACCTGCTTTGTCCATGAAAGCCTTAAGGATCTTCTGAGCTTTGCCAGTTTCTACAGACCTAGGGGGTTTCCTGTCAATTAAAGTATCTAAGACAAAATTAAATCTCCCCCTATGACCATAGGAGCCGCAATATCAGAATATAATTCCTCTATAAAAGTTGAAAAAAAGTTGGGAGAGTCGCCATTAGGGGCATAGACATTTACCAAAATTACCTCCATAACATCCAGCTTGACATGGGCTCTAACCCACCTCCCCTCCAGATCTGCTCTCGTTTGCAACACCGTCAAAGGGAGAGATCTATGAGCCAAAATAGCCACCCCATTATGTTTTTTCCTCGCTGGGGAAAAGGCCACCAAAGTAAAGGGTCTAATATTCAATTTCAGCGATTCATGCTCATTTAAATGCGTTTCCTGTAACATAAAAATGTCGCTACTGACCTGTTTCCCATATAGAATAATTTTTTCCTTTTAATGGGGTTGTTGACACCGTTCACATTTAGCGAATGAATTCTTAATGTAGCCATCTTACCAGCGCTGAAATACTTAATGACCTACCCAAGATATTGGAGCCATATTCCCAATAAGCATGATTTCTTTTGTCCAAACAAATCCTCGGTGATCAGAACAATCCACATTATACATACAACACCAGATGGATAAACAATGATCATAGAGCTACCACAAATGCCCATGGGTCCCTCGGGGGGGGGGGGGGGAAATACAACAACAAAAGAAACGGGTGAGCCCATCATGGAGCTACAAAACGTACACAGAGAGAGATAAAACAAACATTTTCTTATAGTCTGCACCTGAAACATCAAAAACTGAAACATCATCACAGCCAGCAGGATAAAGTAATGAGGTGGTGGGCCATGAGGGAGCAAGCCCCTCTAAACTGAGAAAGCATCACCGACACCCTCGGCTCCACAGCAATGCTTACACATTAAACAAGCATGCTAAACAGAAGGCCACACAAGTTCAACTCATAAGCTCTGCCTCTTTTTCCTCCAAAAAGGCAAGCAGGCCTTCCGGTTTATCAAAGGTTTTAGTGGAGTTATGTAATGTGACTCTCATTCAAGCAGGTTGAAGTAAGCCAAACCTTGCTTGCAGCCGTTGCAACCGTGGCCGCAATGCCAGAAATTTCCTTCTTTTGTCCACCGTGCTTTTTGCAAAATCCGGGAAAAGCTGGATAGGGTGGCCCTCAAATTCTAAAGGCGATTTGGCACGCGCTGTTTCCAAGATCTTGATAGCGTGCTGATGACGCAGGACCTTAAAAATGATCGGCCTCGGTCTTTTATTGTGAAGTGATACATATGCAGGGACCCGATGTGCTCTTTCTAGCTCAAACGGAGCCTCAAAGGAAAGTTTTAGAGTAGAGGAAACAAACTTGTGCAGAAAAGCAAACATATGTTTCCCCTCAGCGCCTTCCGGTACACCCACTACCCGGACATTATTCCTTCGGGCCCTGTTGTTCAGATCCTCCAGCTCCATTTGTAACCGGTCAAGCTGTCTGGAATGCTTGTCTAGTTCCTTCAATCTTTCCTCGTGCACCACAAGCCTTTGATCAGTCGTGTCCTGTCGAAAAGTTAGGCTTTCCACTCCACTTTTCAACTGCCCGATATCCTCCTTCATGCTTGCTAAAGAGTCACTGTTGGTCAGCACAATATCCTTCACCGCCCGTATCTCCTGTAGCAACTCTTGTAGGACTTCCGGCTGCTCTTTTGTCGCCGCCATTTTTTGAGGAGACGGAGGCTCTGTTTTGGAACGCTTAACGCTCCCACTCTGCCCAGAGGCAAAATCCAAGCGGACCGGCTTAGAAGTCGACATCGCCAAGCTCTCACACAGCCCGGGGTAATCTCAATGGCCAAATATACTGGCACAGACACAGGATTCGCTGCTACTCCCTCTGGAGCACACGCTCTAGCCGTCCATGCAGCTCCGCTCCAAGCTCCGCCCCATCCACAATTTTGATTTTTAGCACATACACAGTTATTAATAGAAAAAAAGCAAACAAAATCCACTGGAAATCCAATTCTTAGGGACCTTTTCACTAAAACCTGATATGAATTTGCTATGAAAGTGCCATTCTCACTCATATTAATGGTTAGCTTTGGGAGCGTGTTCAGTATGTCCCCTGCAGCTAACCTACGAAGGTTTCCTATAGTGTGCTCCACTAGGTTGGGTTCACTTAATGACTTCTACAGAGGAATTGTTAGGTGAACCCACATTAGGAGCCATGTTGCCGCTGAGTGCATGGCAATTGCCTTGGAGCTACTAGCAATGCAGTCTCCGCCCCATCCGGTGAACGCCGATTAACATGCGTTTTAGCTTGCAAAGGCAGGCACTGTCAGGCGGTAGTGTTCCTGACTGCCTGTAGCCCCGCATTTAAACACCTGCTAACCAGCTAATCAGCTTGAGGAAAAGAGGCCCTTAATCTTCTTGAGCAGGGAGCAACATGATACTCTCGCTCAGTTTTCCCAACAAAGCAGCAGAAGTCCTTTCCTCTCTTTAGAACAGAGAAAAATCACTGCAAATATTATGTCATGAAGACTGCTGCAAAGACCAAGGTTCTGTGCCCTTGACCTGGAAATATTCACTCTTCTAGTCAATGCTCAGATGAATCCCTCCTCAGGTCTCCTCTACCGGTGTGAGGATAGCAATTCACTCGCCTGCTGAGAATGAAGAACCATTCTCTTCGCCTCCCTGGACCACTGGAGAGTACAGTCCCCTGCTGTCTCTCACTTACTCCCTCTTTGACAATATCCCTGGGATTCACTGTGTCCCCATTTATACATCACCTCCCTCCATATTACCTCAAAGCAGAGGAACCCTTCCGGTTCTGGAAAGGACCCAGTTCCCAACACATACTCTAAAAATACTTGGTCCCAGTTCCCTATGAATAGTCACAAAATACATTGGTGAGCACATGGGATCACCATATATATTTAGAAAAATATGCTGGTTACTTTTAATGTCTGCGTTAGAGTATTTGAAGGTTCTGTTTGCTTTTTAATGATTGTATTTCTTGAATATTGTGTTTCTTTCTTACTAAGTTTGTTAGGCTGCAGTACTGTTTTATTTATTGTGCATGATGTAGATTTATCGGTTATGACTTTTTGTATATCACTTTGCACATACATTTTATAAATAAGTAAATAAAGTACACTATAAAACTATAGTTGCTTGATTCAACAGAGTGAAATGTTGGCTCATTGAAATGCTGATTTAAAGAGGCATTTCAGAAAGGATGTCTAGGTGCTATCTGGGATATCCAGGTCAAAACGTGCTCAAAAAAGGCAGCACAGTTAAGGTTGGAGACGATTTCAGAGATACGGATGCTCCTCATATAGACGTTCTAAGGGACGACTGCAAGGACATCCCCACAATGGCATTCTGAATCAGTGAACTGTCCCAGCCTGCCTTTCTGCAAACTCGGATGGTTGGCAGCACTATGAGCCACAACATGTTTCCCCATTTCAAATCATTTCCCTTTCTGATTGCACAAGGTATGAGGAATATTAGGGTTCCATCTTCTCTACATCCTCCGGAGGTTTTACTGGCAAAATGTGCACTTTGCAGATGGCTGTTCATTCTGTAAGAAGGTATAGATGAACACTGATAGTGATGTACAGGACATTTCTGACATCAATTGAACACATCTAAGTTTAGAGGACAACCTCGGAATACACCTCTGTCATGCCCCTATTTCTCATGCTGGGGATGTCTGCATGCCTGGTTTTGAAAATGGCTCCAGAGACCTTGCTTTGGACATCACTATGCCCATTTTCAAGCATCCAAAAGCATCCCCATCAAAGCTCGCATCCAATACAAGCTCTTAGTAACCACGTTCAAACTTGTTTACAACATAGCACCCTCATACCTAAACACCTTAATATCCGAGCAACCAATCATCAGAAACAGAAGAACAGTAAATAGCAACACCCTCCATGTCCCGAATAGCATGAGAAATTGTAACGCAAACACCACCAACAGAGCGTTCTCATTTACTGCACCAACACTCTGGAACCAACTGCCCTATGAACTAAGAGCAAACAAAGACTTGAAGGACTTCAGGAAGAAGCTGAAGACTCACCTCTTTAGAACTCACTTCAACCTGACCTAGTCAGAGTATGTAATATACGTGTATATGGATACATGAAAAGCCTCCACTAGTACAATCCAATGTAGATACGTAAAGTCTCCTCTTATACAATCAATGTAAAAATTGTAATTGCTTGTTGTGCCTTTCACCCCCCCTGAAATCAATGTATGTTCAAATTCCGGCCTGTACAGCCGCCCCATTATGTATAGAATACCGCTGCTGATCGCTGGAAGCAGCGGGATACAAGTGTACACTAAATAAATAAATAAATGAATAAGGCTTCTAAAATGGACCCCTTAATATACCAGATTCAATCCCTCTTATCCAGCTGATTTCTAATACAGTACTCACTTAACTTTATCACCAATGAGTTTGGAATTCATTCTACTTTCTTTTAAAATATATTTATTCAGATATATTTATTTTCTTCTTTTTTTTAATTCCTATAAAAACACAATTATCAAAGTAGCACTGGTCTGATACAATAACATCTACATTAAGAAATATGGAAGAACGTCAACAATATAAAAGTGCAATAAAACAAAAAATGCACAGGGGAGGGACGTTTGTAAGGTTAAGTGACAATGAAAAATACCCCTATAGAAAAATAAAGTACTGCAATACCCTTTATTCCTGCTATGCTGGTATTTGCTGTTTGTACTGAAGGGGGTAGTCTGGCCTTCCCTAGTAATTGCTATAGTCAGGGGAATGGGAATGTAGATGTAGGGATGGCATGTGAGATAGTATGAAATAGAATCACGTTTGGCTGAGAAATGCAGATCAGGTGTCTTGTCCTGAGATGTCTTGCTCTCTTATGCATTACCAGCAGTTGTGTATAGGTGCAGGTCATGGTTTTGGCACAGCTGGGATATATCTGACCACAAGCAAGAGTGTGTGTGGTGTGAGGGCTGCAGTTGTGCTGATCTGCAAATCTTGGCACCATGTATGCCTGGCCAGTACCTGGACCACAGGACTCACTGCAGCTTTACCAGCTGCTGGTGTACAGTACATGGGAAGTACATTCTGCAAAGCTGCTCTGCATCAACATAGCGGGGCATGTCCCTGCCAATGGTGGGGGACCTTTGGAGTGGGGGCATGCCACAGTGCAAACACCACACATACATGTCCAGGTGCACCATGTCTAACATTGTGTACATTTGCCAGGAAAGATGATGGTGCTTTTGGGCAGGTATTGCTGATATTTGCAGTGTTGCATGTGTTCATCCTGATGGGCTCCTATCATTGCCATGTAGCTGTAGAGACTCATTTCAGTGTCATGGGGCTCACTCTTTTTTTTTTAAATGTGTCATCAAGTCAGTGCTGACTCCTGGTAACCCAGCTGCCTTTGTTTTTTATTGGCAATGTATCACCTGAAGTAGATTGCTAGGTCTTTTCTTCCAAGGTAGTGGAGGATAAAGTGACTTGCTCAAGGTCACAAGGAGTAGCTAGTGGGAATTGAACCCTTGATCATCTGGGTACTAGGCAGTTGCTTTAACTGCTAGGCTACTCCTCTTAGCATTGCAAATGCTGTTTACAGCACTGACCACTGCAAGTATAACTAAGGTTTTCAACAAATGCCATGTATGTGTTGCTGCAGGGTCTATCAGGACAAACATCTCTCTTTCCATTTGCTTTTACACTTGCTTAGGTGTGCTTAGATAACCTTATAGTGTTATAGACATGCAACAAACTAGCATATATAGTCTGGTTTGCATAAACATAGCTGTTTCATCAGTATTAGTGTGTTCTGTGCATAAGAACAACACTCCCAGTGTGAGCATCAGCTTAGAGAATGTACATTTTTTCCAGCAGAGGCATGACTGCAAGGAGATGGGAATCATCGGAAATGTCTATCTTTTCAGGATACAGTGGGCACGAGGATGTACAGGCCATTTGCTGCATTACCTGTGTCCCATAATAGCAGCAGTGGCCCATGTTTCCGTGGCCATGTTTTTCGGGCAGCACTGGATACATATATCTCTCAATTCCAGAAACGCGAGTGTGTCTATACCCGTGGTTTCGGGATAGGGTCTATAACATGCCCGTTTTCACATTGGACATTTCTGACAGCCAGACATGGATGTTTACCCATTTCAATCCACTCCCAATTTTAGTGACCTCTATCATATCTCCCCCCACTTGTCTCTTCTTTGGGCTGAAGAGCCCTAATCTATTTAGCCTTTCCTCATAGAGGTATCCCCTTTTATAATTTTAGACACCCTTCTCTGTACCTCAATTATATCTTTTTTTATGATATGATGACCAAAACTGCATGGAATACTTATTTATTTATTCTTTATGCCACTTTTCTATAATTCAAAGTGGTTTACATTGAACCAATAATGTACAGAGCACAATGTGTCTCCTACTCTCTCCCTCCTGCCAATTCCAACCCCTCCTGCCACCCCAATCACACTCCCCCCTCTCCTTCGTAGTCCACTCCATTTGCCTCCTCACACCACTTCCCCTCCGAGTAGCCATTATTTATCGCCCACCCGACAAATCCAAATCAACCTTCCTCACCGACTTTGACTCCTGGCTTTCTGCCTTTATGGATCCCTCCTCCCCCACTCTTATTCTTGGTGATTTCAACATTCACATCGACAACCCTTCCGACCCCCATGCCTCAACGTTCCTCACTCACATCTCCTCGTTCGACCACCAACTTTGCTCCACTGCCCCCACACACCTACACGGCCACTGCCTTGACCTAATACTCTTCTCCAATTCCTCTCCCTCAAACCTCCGCAAATCAATCCTTCCCTCATCTGACCATCACCTCTTAACATTTCCTCTTCAGCTTCTGCTGTCCCAACCTCATCCTGTCTCCTCCGACCTATTTAGAAACCTTCATAATATTGATCCCCTGACTCTCTCCTCTACCATTTCTCCATCTCTTTCCTCCAATTTATCCTCCAAGTCCGTCGACGAGGCTTTATCTTCATACAATGCTACACTATCCTCAGCCCTTGACACTCTTGCCCCTCCCACCCCACGTCCTGTCAAACGATCTACTCCCCAACCCTGGCTTTCACCCACAATCCATTACCTATGCATCTGCGCCTGTTCTGCTGAACAAGCTTAGTCCAAATCCCGCTACCCTGAAGACCTTCTACACTTCAAATTCATGCTTGGCTCATTCCAATCAGCCCTAGAACTTGCCAAACAAAATTACTACATCCATCTGACCAACTCCCTTTCCTCTGATCCTCACCGTCTCTTTAATACCCTCAATTCTCTCCTCAAGGTCACCCCGCCCCCGATCCCACCCTCCCTTTCTGCCCAAACCCTAGCCTACTACTTCCATGACAAAATCCACAAGATTACCCTCCAATTCTCTACCCCCTCATCTACCTCCCCTCCTCCCCAATTCTCTTCCCCATCCATACTCCCCCTGCCACCCTCTCCTCCTTCCCCCGATCTCTGAAGAAGAAACCACACTCCTTCTTTCCCCCTCCAAACCCACCACCTGTTCATCCCACCCATCTCCTACATTCCATCTCCCTCACCATTGTCCCCTCCATCACCCATATCCTCAACCTTTCAATCTTTACTGAAACTGTCCCCGTTGACTTCAAACATGCTGTTGTCACACCTCTTCTCAAGAAACCCTCACTTGATCCCACATGCCCTTTTAACTATTGACCCATCTCCCTCCTTCCCTTCATATCCAAACTATTAGAACGGGCAGTCCACCATCTCTGCCTTGACTTCCTCACCTCCCAGGCCCTCCTGGACCCACTAAAGTCTGGCTTCCGCCCCCTACACTCCACTGAAACGGCACTCACAAAAGTCACCAACGATCTGTTCCTGGCTAAATCTATGGGCCTCTATTCTATCCTCATCCTTCTTGACCTTTCTGCTGCCTTTGACACCATTGACCACAACCTTCTCCTCGCCACCCTCTCCTCACTTGGCTTCAAGGACTCCGTACTATCCTGGTTCTCCTCCTGCCTCTCCCATCGCTCATTCAGTGTATGCTCCAGTGGCTTATCCTCCTCCCCTACCCCGCTCAATGTAGGTGTACCCCAGGGATCTGTCTTGGGCCCCCTCCTCTTCTCTCTCTACACCCAAGGCCTTGGCATGCTTATCTCCTCCCATGGCTTTCAGTACCATCTCTATGCTGATGACTCCAAAATCTACCTCTCTACACCTAATATTTCTCCAGCAACCCAGTCCAAAATCTCTGCCTGTCTTTCAGACATAGCTGCCTGGATGTCTCATCGCCGATTGAAACTGAACATGGCCAAGACTGAACTCCTTGTCTTTCCACCCAACTCCTCCACCCACTTCCCCCTCTCTCAGTCCATGTGGATGGATCTACTATCCTTCCTGTTCCCTCGGCCCGCAACCTAGGGGTTATCTTTGACACTTCCCTCTTCTTCTCCGATCATATCCAGATTGTAGCTAAGACCTGCTGCTTTTTTCTGTACAACATCAGCAAAATCCGCCCCTTCCTCTCTGAACACACTACTAAAATGCTTATCCACTCCTTAATCTACTCTCGTCTTGATTACTGCAACCTACTCCTCGCTGGTCTCCCCGTGAGCCACCTCCTTCCCCTTCAATCTATACAAAATCATGCTGCTCGACTAATCTTCTGCCAGCCTCGCCATGCCCACATTACTCCTCTTCTCAGGTTGCTTCACTGGCTCCTTGTCCAATTCCGCATCCAATTCAAGCTTTTCCTATTGACCTATAAATGCATTCACTCTATGGCCCCTCAATACCTCTTATCGCTATCTCTCCCTACATCCCCTCTCGAAATTTGCACTCCGCTAACAAATTACTACTATCAATGCCTTTCACCCGCACCGCGAACTCCCGACTGCGCTCCTTTCACTTTGCTGCACCATACGCCTGGAACAGCCTACCTGCATCTGTGCGCTAGGCATCCTCCTTAGCCCTATTCAAATCCAGATTGAAGAGCTACCTCTTTACAGTTGCATTCAGATCATTTATGACCAAACTATAAACCAAACTGTACAACACCGTACCTTGCGCTGAACTGACTAATACTCTGTTCTGTTCTACCTTAGATTGTAAGCTCTGATGAGCATGACTCTGATGGGCAGGGACTGTCTCTTGTATATTGGCTACCCCTTGTAGGTTAGCTGTGCAGCGCTGCATGTGTGGCGCTTTATAAGTGCTGAATAGTAGTAGTAGTAGTAGTATTTGACATAAAACAAAATAACTTGCAAGAAAAGTTGTGTAATAGGAACAGTGATTATTATAACATAATAATTGTTTACATTGAAAGTGTGATATGAGTATTACTGTTGATGTATATATGGGGGAAATGTAGTCACATGCAAGATTGTCAATGGGGGGGGGGGGGGTCATACATCTAATTGTACTAGGTGCGCAGAGGCATTGATTGAATACCAGCTTGTGCATATGAGTTTAGGTTGGTTTGATAGGAGTCCTGGAAGAGGTACATTTTAAGATTTGTTTCTGCAATTCTGTGATGACCTGAGATCCTCTTAGTGCTGGAGGGAGATAGTTCCATAGCAATGCGGCAAAGAGGGAAAGAGCACAGTTGCTAGTGGTTTATTTAGACTTTGGTTTTTGTATAGAGATGGTGAGGAGATGCAGGAAGTTCTGTCTGTGAGGTCTGTTATTTTTCGGCATGGATATGCAGGATTGGAGGCAGTTGGCAGAACAATTGTGTATAATTCTTAAGATAATGACAAGAGCTTTATATCTTATTCTGGCTAAGATGGGGAGCCAGTGAAGTGAAAAAGCATGGGAGTAATATGTGCTTGTCGTGGGGCGGAAGTGATTATTCTTGCCACTGTATTCTGAGCCATCTGGAGAGGGTGAAGAGTTTGTTTGGGGAGGCCATGGTATATGATGTTGGCATAATCAAGAATTGGTATGACTAAGGATTGGCAGACTGAACGGAATAACTCTGAGCTGCTGAGAGGACGTAGATTTCTTAGGGTCTTTAATTTGAGGTAGACTGAGTTAGCTGTTTTCTTTATTTGTGATTGTAGATTTATTTTCTGATCAAGGATGATACCTAGATATTTGATTTTAGATTTCACTTGGATTTGGTGGCCATTGAAATTCAGAGTACTTGGTGGACAGAAGGAGGGGTCAGAGAATATATGGAGAGCTTCAGTTTTTTCTTGGCTGATGAATAAATTGTGCTGTTGGAGCCACTGTTGTATGTCAGAGAAACGTATTTAAGGTATGCTTGCACTATGGAGCAATACAGAAGCAATATGATATTCTCTGTTTTATTCACCATTCCTTTCCTTATCATTTCTAGCATTCTATTTGTTTTCTTGGCTGCTACTGCACATGGAGTGAAGGATTTCAACGTATTAGTATCCACAATGACTTCTAGATCCTTTTCTTGTTGGTGACTCCTAATGTGCAACCTTGCATTGTGTAGTGTCATGTGGATTTTATTTCCTTATGTGCAGAGCTTTGCATTTGTCCACATTAAATTTCATCTGCCATTTGGATGCCTAGTCTCCAAGTTTCTCAAAGGTCCACTTGCAATCTCTCACAATTTTCTAGTGATTTAACAACTTTGAATAATATTGTGTCATCTTCAAATTCAATTTTCATTCTAGAAACTTAGAAACATGATGGCAGTAAAGACCACATAGCCTATCTAGTCTGCCCTTCCATATCAACTACAATAGTCCCCTTTGAACCTTTAGAGATCCTCTGTGTTTGTCCCATGCTTTTTTGAATTCAGATACTGTCCTTATCTCTACCACCTCCACTGGGAGACTATTCCACGCATCTACCACTCTTTCCATATATCCTGAGTCTATCCCCTTTTATTCTCATTCTATGTCCCCTCAAAGCAGAACTTTCCTTCAATTGAAAGAACCCTCCTGTGCATTTATGCTACAGAGGTATTTAAATGCCTCTGTCATATCACTCCTATCCCACCTTTCCTCTAAAGCATACATATTAAGATCTTTAAATCTGTCCTCATTCTGCCCTTGCTTTCCACACACTGCATTGGTGAGGCATCCAGAAACTGTTGCTTTCAGGTTAGGACCTGCACCTCCTCTGATCATTCTGATATTGGGTGTGATGTGTAAGGAGCCAATTTAGTCATATCTGATAATTGTACCCATGCTCTGGTCCCTTTCGATAAGTTATTGGGTGTGAGCTCTGTGGCAGTTTCTGGCAGCAGGAAGAACAGTCAGCACCATAGGAGAGTGTGTCAATAGGCAAGGTTCCCTCCACTACTGTAACTCTAGGTGCAGATCTACAGGCTACATCCATGATGCAGCAGGTTGAAGTGAACAGGGCAGGGTATTATATTGGATAAACACCTCAGCTCTCATCCAGGCCAAGAAAACTGAGTCAAAAGATGGCTATAAACATTTCAAAAGATTATTATGTTAGTTAATAGGAATAGCCAATGGAAGTGAATTTCAGCAAATATGGAGAGAAGTCTTATGAGTACCATATTGGACAACATTCTAGCAGCCTGACTCGAATCAGATACATTTTGAACCTCAAATCAAATACATTACCAGCTATTTTACAGAAAAATTAAATACAGGTTCCTGACCATCAGATCTCATATTTCTGCACCAGATCAACTGCTTGTTCTAATCCAACCAACTTTGCCTTCAAACCTAAAGTGATCTGGTATCATTTTGAGACCCCAACATGAGGATTATACTAGGAATTTTACAACTAAAAACAATTATTTTTGTTGGTTTAAGGACAACTCAAGTTTATTCTTAAAAAATAGATTTTGAGTCTCAACACGCACAAAGGTCCATTGCTCCTCATCAATTTGTGCCTTCCTCCACTTCTCAGTTCTCTATAAATTTCTCTTTCTTTTGTGCCATTTCTGCTGTAATCCAAAGATAGATGCTTCTTTAATGAGACCTTATATTTTAGCTTTACCAAGACCAGTTGAGCTCAACTTATAAGTATTTCATTTTAGTTATCAACTTAAACTTCACCGCCTCCACCAAAACGTTCTTCTTCTTCCTTGAAGGCCAATCTGAAATTATATTTAACACAATTTTCCATCTGATTTTGACTGTGGACTTCAATTTTCTTCCCCATTCCTTTTTCTAACATAAATGTTATTAATTTATGATAAGACCATGGAACTAACACCCCTTGAATGTTCTTTATCCAGTTTTTGCCTAATGACATTCATGTAAGAAAATTAGGTCAATAGTACGCCCCCCCCCCCCATATGTGTAGCAAATATATCATTTATGAAAACCCTGTTGCCATCATTGATAGTGAAAACTCCACTAATCAACCCCAAACTTTGTTTTTTTTCCCAGATTTCCTTATCCTTTTCAGGTAATTTCACATATTGGTTTTAATACATTTTGTAATATGTGCTAGAACTGTTTAACAAATGCAAATTGGTTATACAAATTAATTAAGAGGGTAACATGTTTAATGAATTTCATGTATACTAAGGGAGGTTATTATAGAAGTTCTCTTTCTGATTTCCAAATTTATAATCAAGCATGTTGTTGTTAAGTGCCATTAAGCCGGTGTCGACTCATGACGACTCTCTGTAAGTTTCCCTAAATTGTGTTTGCTCTTCAGTCAGGTGGTTCATTCTTGATAGAGTGGCATCCATAGCTGCTGTTATTGTATCATTCCATCTCATTGCTGGCCTTCCTCTTTTGTGCTGACCTTCAACCTTGCCAAGCATGATGTCTTTCTCTAATGATCTCTCTCTTCACATATACTTATGTAAATCACATCTATCTGTAAATGGCCATTTTTGAAATGGTTCAATTTACATGTGTATAACCCTAGTATCTGAATGTTTTAAGCGGCATGTTCTGGCTATAGTATGGACATGGCCTGGGTATGACAAAACTCTACACACGTATTCTCAGTTTCATATAGAGAATGCACCTGTAAGCCCATAATTATCCTCCGTGGTTTTTAAAAAGCATGCATTTCGGTCAGTCCTTTACAAAAGGGATTAAGGGGATTATCTTCCTTAATCCTCGCCCCCTAGATTTTTTCTCCCTCCAAACTGAAATGACTTAAAGAGAGCCCAATATTCAGTGGCGGTGTCTAACACTGCTAAAGTGGCTAGCCGACACTGGTGAACATTAAACCTGGCTATTCAATGCAGAGGCCACATCCAGGTTGACTGGATAGCAATGAAGCTAACTTGGCAGCAGCGATATTCAGCCACTGCCCGGTTTGCTTCAACGGCACAAGTTAGGTCGCCTTTTGATGTGCCTAATGTTCGCAGCTTTGCGATAGTCGGGCAGCAGCCTAATATCACGTTGCCTTGTTATCACCGGGTGCTGCCTCCAGAAAGGCCTAATGCTAACCGGTTAGTATCGAGGTGTGCAGTGGCACCATCCAGGGATATTCAGTGGCATTAACAATCTTTGTGTCGCTGCATGTCCTGGACAACGGGATTAACACGGTCAGCAGGTCTTTGAATATTGGGCCAGTGTCTTCTGTAGTTAACTAGTAGCAGTTACACATCTAAGTCTGCAAAATGTCTCATATGCACATATAGGTTTCGACATTTACATGTGCAAATTGTGAAATGCCATCACTTACACATGTAACTTGCCGCGTTTTCTCCATTGTTTTTTCCCATGCATAAATCTGTAAACGGCTGCATGTGGATGTCAATCGATGTGCATTCCTGCACTTCCTTCTATGCATTTTAGAAACAACTCCATGTTTAGAAGAACCTTTTCTAAAATACCATTGCCACTGAGCATGTCCCGACCTCGAAATCTCACTTCCGATTTAAGGAACACTAATGAACAAAAGGAGCTCTGGCAAATATCGTTAACAAGCCCAACTGGTAGAGAACAGTTATGCTGGTTGATCCAGGTTACAGCAAAGGAGTCTATGGCGGGAGATTTCTTTCTAAATTGTGATAAGCACTGACCACAGTAGCACTGACCACATCAGTTCATTTATATGAGCACCTGCAATTTCCAAGCCTGCAGTTTGAGTTGCAAAGACACAGTGACACCAAGACAGTAGCCAAGAGAGTGGATTCAAATGTAAATGGAATTAAACATCATTGGTGCATATGTGGGGATCTCACTAAAAACAAAGGCTCCAGCCCTTGTATACATTCAACAATTGACTCATACAGACTTACCCCCTTACAGAGAGGTTTCTGCTTTTAAATCCTGGCATGGTTACTTGCTGCCAGCTTTGGGAATTACAAACCTAAGAATATGACAGCAAACAGAAAACCCCAAAGTGAATTATAATGAGCCAGTCTTAGAAACTGCCAGGAAGTTCTGAACTGCCTTTTTAGTCGGCAACAGTGGGGCTGGTCCTTGCATCAGACTGCAGCCCTCTGTGATTGGTTGAAACTTCCTAATGTTTTTTTTTTAAATTGAGTCAGTTGCCGGCTAACTGGCCTTGGTCTAGATAGCAGTGAAGAACTGCTCTTGCTTTTGAGAGACAAAAAAGCCTGAGAATTGCTCTTTAGCTCTCATCGGAGTTCCAAACCTTGGACTCAGACTTATAAAAACAAGGGGGTGGGAGTAATATTCAAAGGCAGTTAGACGGCTTGAAGACCTGCAAACTGCCTAAATACCACTCACCAGGATATTCAGTGGTACTAACACGGTTAGTGCCACTAAATACTTTGACTGCTACCACTCATCATTTGCATAGCACTATAATGTGTACACAGCACTGTAGAAATGGATGAAAGACGCTGTCCCTGCCCATCAGAGCTTACAATCTAATCAAGACAATGAACATTACAAAACTAGGGACTAGAGTATGGTAAGATACACATAAGTGGTGAACAAGAGAGTGAGGAGCATCAAGTTCCAAATGCAGCCGCGAAGAGGCAGGTTTTTAGCCTGGATTTGAATAAAGCTAGAGAAGGAAGTATGTTCCTGGCGTATGGAGTAGCAAGATGGATTCAGCCACTAAGCATTCGGGAGTTCTGGGGGTGGAATGGAGATGACACCCGAAGATAACTGGCCAGCAGTGCTTTTCAGTCACTAGTCAGTCATCCTAAACAGGTTAAAATAAAGACAACTAAATTCCTGTCCTGATTTTACCTGCTTTTGCAATCTAGCTAACAGCTGAATATCACCACAGACCGAACTGCAAAAATTGTAATCCGGTCAACCCGGATATTCAATGCCAGTGGCTGAATATGACCCCGGGATTCAATATATGGGTTTACTTTACAGTGGCGACAGCTAGCCTCTTTAAGGGTGTTAGCTGCTATTGTTGAATATCCCCCCTTCCCCCAAGGATTAATCTTCCCAAGCTCTGGGTCAGAGTTCATAAGGAAAAGATTCTGTATTTCTTGACAACCTTGCAACTTCTATGTTCCCTCGGGAGGTGGTCGAGCCTTGCAATGGCCAGAGATCAAATTGAACAGCCATCAAAACGGTGAGATCTAACTATAAATAAACCAAAGAAAGCCAGATTTTTTTCCTAGCAGGAAAAGGCACCAAGGATTTGTATGGAACTGGGCTTGTTTTGACATCCAAACAGAAATCTATCATACTTGTGAAACATTCTCAAAAATCATCAGGTTTCAGTTACAAAACAGAGTACCCTCTGCTCCTGTTTCTCTCTAATTGCTGCTGCCCCCTTCCAGGACATGCAGTGGTGGAAATACTTTTAAAATGACATTGAAACTCCAGAGTTACCTTCAGCATAAGTGGAAATGTGGTTACATTTCCACTTATGCACTGCTTTGATTCCAATTCCTGCTTGCATGAGAGTGGAAGTGCTTCCACTCCCATGCAAAAAGAAGTGGAATTGAAAGGTGGCAAAAGCGCAAATGGCAGAGCAATGCCGGAGCTGAAAGTAACTCTGGCACTTTGGTGCCATTTTCAAAGTATTTCTGCTTCTGCATATCTCATAGAGAGCATCAGAAATGGGCACCACTGGAAGGCTGCACTCTAGGCGACTGCCTAGTTCACTTAATGGTAGCGCTGGCCCTGTGTCAGCCAGCAATGCAAACTTTTAATTTACATGTTCTACCAGTTTACCTTAATTGCTGATTTATCTTGGATGATATTGTTATATAATGATTTATTTCTATCTTTGGTTTGCTTTGCTAAATATCTGTATTGTTTGTTTTATCTTTGCAAGCTGTTTCTTATCCGGTTGTGTATGTGTATTTTTATGCCTGCTTTTATTCTAAACGCAGTATATTACACAAAAGGGCTCAGTACCCACTATTTCATTTAGAGTTAACCAATCTCAATACAGCTCATACAAGTGCTTTGAACCCTGTATTTTCCAGAGGCAGGAGCACATACCTAAGTACCAAAAGTATGCAGTCTCCTGAAGTTGTCTCAGGGTTTATCTCTTGAAGGTTTTAAGCAACTGCAGGGCAGAAAAGGCAGCCATGGGTTACATACACATTAGGGGCTTGATATTCAGCGGTGGAGGCTAGCACAATTACAGCACCTAGCCACAGCCACTGAATACTAAATGCAGATATTCAATACTGGGTCAATATCCGACCACTGATTCAGCCATGGAAGCTAGAAGCTAACTGGGCAGCGGTGATGTTCAGCCGCTGTCCGGTTATCTTCAGCACAAGTGTTAGGACAGCTTTTTCTGTGCCTAACTTTTACCACCAAGGGATAACCAGACAGTGGCTGAATATCACCTTCTGACTGTTTTATTTATTTATTTAAACTCATTTCTATACCGCCTTTCTATGATCCAAAGCGGTTTACAATTAACAAAATTTAACAGGGCTGAGATCAGCATACTGTTTTACAGAGAACTAGAACTAGAACATTGACAACATTTGTAATATTTTAACTTTGGAGCTACTTACAATATTGATCCTAGGGTTAAAATGGTCAACTTATGTACATATGCAGGCAAAATTGCCTGTTGGATGCTTAGGGTGCATTTTTAAGGTGGCTGAGTCTCTGAGTCTGGGCTTCTGGAGTATTCAGTCTGAAAAACGTGAGCTTTTAGCTTTTTTCTGAATTTGAGCAAGTCTGAGTATTCTCTCGGTGTTGGTGATAAGGAATTCCATAATGTGGGGCGAATAGGGAGAATGTTTGGTTGCAAATGCATTGCTTACTCTTGATTTTCTGAGCTGGAATGGTTAGCACGTTGAGGGTGGAGGTTCTTCTTGATATTTCTGGTGCGGACTTGGAGATGAGAGATTGAATGCAGATAGCAGATTCGTTGTGTAAGATCTTAAATGTTATTGTGAGTGCTTTGTATTTAAATCTGGCAGTAATGGGGAGCCAGTGGAGGAGTAGCCTAGTGGTTAGAGCACTGGCTTGGTAACCAAGCAACCAGGGTTCAATTCCCACTAGCACTCCTTGTGGCCTTGGGCAAGTCACTTAACCCTCCATTGCCTTGGAAGAAAGGCCTGCCAATCTACTTCCAGTGACACTGCCAAGAAAACCCAGGAGCTTCTGGGTCACCAGGAGTCAGGACTGACTCAAAGGCACACATTGCATTTTTGATGTGGTCGCAACAGGGTGCTCCAGAGATTATCCGTGAAGCTGTGTTCTGGGCCATTTGCAAGGTGTGGAGGGTGTGTTTAGGGAGGCCTTGGTAAATGATGTTACAATAGTCAAGGATAGGTGTGATTATGGCTTGACAGACAGTATGGAATACATCTTTAGGAAGTAGGGGGAGGAGATTTTTTAGGATCTGTAGCTTTTGGTAGATAGAGGATGCTGTTCTCTTTATGTGAGGTTGGAAAGTTAGGTACTGGTCCACGGTTATGCCAAGGTACTTTATTTCAGGTTTGACTCTGATTTCAATGTTGTCAAGTTTCAGTGTTGATGGTGGGGAGAAGATTGATTCAATAGTTATATATAGGGCTTCTGTCTTCTCAGGGTTGATGTGCAGAATGTGTCGGGTAAGTCAATCTCTTGCACCCTTGAAGCAACTTTGGAGGCTATTGAAGTCAGGATGAAGAAGGTTAATGGGAGAGAAAATCATTATATCATCAGCATAAATTTGATATTGGATTTTGTGTGTGTGGAAGATTTGGCAGGCTGGCTGTATAAAAATATTGAAGAGAAGGGTTGAGAGGCTTGAGCTCTGAGGAACTTCTGTTTGTTGAGTGAATGGCGTTGAGGTCCCTTTGCCAACTCTGACTTGCTGTTTTCTATTATCAAGGTAAGAGTATGGCCAAGAGAATGTAGTTCCTTGGAGTCCAATTTCTGAGAGTCTGTGTAGTAGTAGTAGGTGGTAAGAAATGGAGTCGAAGGCAAAGGCGGTATCAAGAAATATCAGAATGAATCCATTCTTAGGCTTTTGTGAGTCAGGTATTATGGTATTTAGTAGAGAGATGATAAGATTTTCAACTCCATAACATTATCTAAATCCATGGATCGAGTGGGGTACTTTCTATCAGGTGGTCTTGAAGTTATGTAAGTATGATTTTCTCCAAGATTTTTGCAATGGGATGCTTGATATTGGTCTATAGGATTTTGGGCAGGCTGGGTCAAGCTTATTGGTTTTTATAAGAGGTTGGATTGATGATTGCTTCAGTGGGGCGGGGACTTGCCTAGGGATAAGGAGGCATGAACTATCTTCATTAGGTAAGAGCTGAGATGAGGTCAAGTGAGTTTCATCCAGGATTCTGGATATGGGTCAAGTACAGAAGTTGTTGTATTGAGGGCTTGGATTATTTTTGAGTGACGGAAAGTTGAATTCTGACCATGGCTTCTGGGGAATGGCAGTTTGGTCAATAGTCGTTAAGGGGTGGATTATTGAAAGGACATGTAGTTGCTTGGAGATTTAAAAAATGGTAAACTTGTGTGGGCATATGTCATGCTGTGGTCTCCCTTTGGATGGTTCCTTTAGGAGATTTTTCACTCCTAAAGGCTTGTTTAGGGCTTTGTTGATGAGATTAGAATTGTGTTCCTTTTTACATTTGAGTGTTTCATCATTGTATAGTTTGAGTTGTTCCATGTATATTGTGTGTAGGAGTGGATCACTTGAACTTCTCCATTTGCATTCAAGGCAGCATAGTTCACTTTTCTGCTTCTTGAGTGGAACTGAGAACCATGGGGCCTTGGACCTAGGTCTCTTTGTATGTTTTTTTGGATGGGCGAGAGCTGCTCCAGATAGCATTTTGTTCCAGCCTTGGATTAAGTCATTGATGACTGAGTTTGAGGCAGCAATAGTGTTTAGCTGGGGAATGACAGTTTCTCTGAAGTATTCCTCATTGAAGTCTCTGAATCTTTGGTTGGTGTGAGATGAAGACTTTTGGATAATTTGCTGAGAGGTAAGGTGGATGGGTAAGTTATGGCTGCATGGTCTGACCATGGCACTGAGAGTTGCGATAGATAACTGGTGAGGTACAAAGGGAATGGTAGAAGGCATAAATATGAGGTCCAGGATGTTGCCTTTCCTGTGTGTTGGCCCAATGAGGATCTGTGTAAAGCCAAGGGCTTCCATGGTGTCAAGAAAGATGCTGGATTGAGAGGAGGAGGCGGCGGCTAGATTGAGGTCTCCAAGAAAAATTAGAGGTTGGTGGCTGGTTGAGATGGAGCAAGCAGTTTTGAGGAGGGTAGAGAGTTCAGAGCATTGCAGTGGGGTGCTCTTTATATTAGACAGAATGAGATGGAGCTGTTAGATACTAGTAAAGGTTCAATTTCTGTATTAGAATTAATGTCAACAATCTTGAGCTTTAGGTTATCCTTAGCGATGATACATATCCCTCCATCTCTGCTGTGCAGTCTGTTTGTAGTGAGTATTGTGTATGAGGGGGGGGGGCAAAGTTGATTTAAGAGGACTGTGTCTGAATCAGTGAATCAGGTTTCAGTTATGCAGAGGATGTCATGATTAAGTTCATCATAAAGTCAGCTAGTGTCTGGATTTTATTTCGGGCAGAACAAGCGTTAATGAGGGCACATCTTATGGTGTGTGCTGTATTGCTCTTGTTGTGTGGTCTGTTGTCTGCAGTCATTGGGATTCTTAATAACCCACAGTGTCTCCTTTAGTAGTGCATGTAGAATAGTTGGGGTGGCGTTCCATCTTGAGAATACCTGTGAGTTTGGATTATAGGAATGGTTTCCCTATGAATTGCGCTGGAAGACTCGACAATGATGATGGTGATTATTAGTAGGAGTAGGACAGAGTGTATGATGGTGGTAGTATATCTTCTGGGTACTGCTTCTATGTTGTAGGTTGTTTTGTGGCTTAGATGAGTGGCTGCTTAATGGGTGGCCACTAAAAGGGAAGTTGATTTATAGAGGGACTGAATGAGGTACTTCTTGTGGAGGAGAGCCGGTTAACAGTTGGATTGAAGTTCATTTGCTGTCCAGATGAGAACTTCCTGCTGATTATTGAAGTGTTGGCACTACTGTTTGAGAATGGCGGCTGGATGAGAACCTTGGGTTATGACTGGTTCGGGGGCAGATATCGGTGTCTTACTTACTGTAGTCACTTTGTTGTTGCATTGTTGTTGTGTTCTTCATCTTCTTTCCTGCTGGTCTAGTTAGGGTCCCACCTAAGGGCCACACCAAAGGAGTAATGCCCCAGAAATGCCCTGATGCTAACTGCATAGCATCGGGGCGTATAGTGGCAATACCCAGGAATATTCAGTGGCACTAACCATGTTAGTCTGTTGAATATCCCACTTAGGGGCATTTACATGATTGACAGGTCTGTAAACTGTGTAAATGCCTTTGAATATATTGAACTTTAGATCTATAGGGTTAAAATTTAATCAAGATACTTAGAGGCTCAATGCACAAATTCAAAATTTAAGAAAAAGTAGGTAAACACATCTTTAGTCATTCTTTGCATAGTTGAAATCAAAACATGGGCCATGTTTACTGAAGTGCAGCTGAGAGCACATGGTTAATGCGCAAAAATCACGCTTTCCTACTGCGCTAAAGCAGGATCAGAATTGTGGACAGGCATGTACATGCAGGCCGGGACTGTGATTCAGTCCTGGCCTGCAAGTACAGTCACGGCCCGGCTAACTCAGCCAGGGCTTTTGAATGGAGCCACGGTGCCATGGCGTCATGTTGCCATGGCACAGCGGCTCCATTTAAAAGCCGTGATGCCATTTGCCTGCAAAACACAGTTAATTCCTCCTAAGGCCAGGATTGGGCTGCGGGGAATTAACTCTGCCCCCCCCCCCAGCCCCTTCCGCGCCCCAGGCTGCTTAAAATAAACATGACCAGGGGAGTTATTCCACCTCGGAGGAGGAATAACTTCCCCAGCCATTTTGCCGGCCCTGGATGTACAAGGCTGACATTAGAATCGGCCCTGTACGTCCAGGGCCGGTGACCGCCCATTGCCTTCCCACTCTCCGCTCCCATGCCGCCTCTTCCCTGCCCCTCGACTAACTTCCCCGCACAACCAACGGGGAAGTTAGTCGGGGGCTGCTGCCGGCATGAATAGCGGGGATGGACGTCCCAACGGGACATCCATTCCCGCTATTCGTGTCTCAGAATACCCCCCAGTGTACATTGGACAAAATTAACTACAGGCACGATAATAGGATGGGGGGGGGGGGGGAGGCAAGGCAAACCCTGTGGATAATAGGAACTGTGACCCAAGCACATGTACAGAAGGCTATCAACTGGCCAGTTCAAAATTCAGAGGGTTTCCAGGAATGGGCTCAATTCCCTACACAGCTCAGGGCATAGGGGCTAAATACAAGAGATATATGCTGCATCCCTAACTGTAGAAGATAGGGTGCAACTGTGGCATTTGGAGCTGCAAGGAGCCTTGTATGGAATCAAGCAGGGTGTCCACAGTGTCCTCAACCTGAGACACCAAGGGTGCCTGTTCACTTAGGCTTCAGGGAGCACAGTACAATGCCTATGATGTATGAGTGCTGTGCGCATGGGGGTGAATGGACTCCACCTCCCATTCTCTTCTCTGATTATGGCTTGGACAGTACTATAGCCATTGTGGAATGTGTTTCAAAAGCCAATTCCAGACTTTGATCCTTTTACCTTTCACTTTGCTGGTCCTTATGCCTGGAACAAATCACCTGTATCTTCATGCCAGATTTCATCTCTCACCCTTTTTAAATCCATGCTAAAGGCTCACCTCTTTCAGGTTGCTTTTGGATCTTAATCCTTTATTCTCCTTCTGTCTCATTACCCTTCCCTACTGTACCCTGTCTGTCTTGATTAGATTGTAAGCTCTAATAAGCAGGCTCCATCTTATATATGTGTCTGTACAGCACTTTGTATGCTTTATAGCGCTATATAAATTATTAATAGTAGTAGTAGTAATGTTGGTGGAAAGGGGGTCCTAGTGCATGGGGGACTGGAAATTAGGCACAACCTGTCCATATGCTCAGAAGAATCTAAAGAAGGGTGCAATAGGGTCAGGCAACACCACCGCAACCTACTCCATTGAACAACTATCCCTGTGGTCTACACCCTATAGCATAAGTTGGGTTTTTCTCATACTCCCTTCTCTCAGGATGAGCTCTGGGTAAACACCCCCAGACTGAGCCCCCCAGATGTCCAGACAACAACAGCCCACCATATCAGGAAAATCACAAGAGCTTCTCAATGCCATAGATTGCCTCAGCCAAGGAAGGGCATTCAAGAAGGAAACATCAATCAATGAGCTACAACACTAAACACCCCTAGTCAGTGACAAAACACTACATAGTTGTTCTGATCTGGTAGGCTTCCAGCTCATCCTCCTTGGTTAGAGTGAGGGGCCATCTTCCCAGAGAAATATGGCCCCTAGTGGCAGCATGGGACCCCTGGTGCACTATACACTGTAACATGCCCCCAGTGCAGGAGAGGCAGGGGTCAGGCAACTCTTTTGCTGCCACACTGTTATATTGCTGGTAAGTACATCACCTAATTTGCATGCCCCTCCCCCTACTATTCTCTGCTGGCTCCAGCTCTGGCTATGAGGCCAACACTGACTATAGCGCAGAGCACAGGCCCTATCTTTTGACACCTCCACAGCACACAACACCAGGAGCCCTCGGACATCTATTCCTGGCATATGCAGATGTGAACAGCAATGCATCAAGACAGCTGTTGATGTGTCTGGGAATGTTTGCCCACTGTCCTAGCAGGGGAACCCTGACCTGCAGGCCCTCATTTTGTGACTGTAAGACTACTGTGGTCTGCTGCAATGTCAGCTCCCATCTCCTATTGCTCCTATCCTCTTATGTGCTTGCTCTGCTTCTGCCTTTCATATTTCCTAACACTCACATTCGAACCACATGACTGGAGAGCATGAGTATGGTGAGTGCAGCTGGTGCCAGTTCAGAGGACATTCTAGTGGCATGTTTGTGCAGCTAGTGCGCAACTATTGGATTGGCCCCACCCATGCATCCTTACTCGCCCCGCCTCCGCCTTAACCCCTCTTATTCACGCACTGCTCGGCTAGCATGGGAGTTTTAGCATGGTCGGTTTTGGGCTGCGCGCTTCTTGCTACTGTGCGGCCCAAACACACACTAACCGCGTGCTAAACCCCACGTCACTGGCTAACTCGGTTTAGTAAACATGCCATATCGTAATATAAGCACTCACATATACCTTCCTTGCATTGCTCACAGGAATAAAACTCTGACCTTGTGGTTGTGGTGGAATTCTTGGCCATTGCTTTATTCTAAATCACCAGTAACCAACACCCCACAAATGTCATCAATATCTGGCCCCCATTATCTCCCATACTGACCTTCCCTATCCTTCCTCAACAGCTTCCTCACTATCCCCAACATATTCCCCATCACCCCTCGTCCACAGCTGTGCTTGACCATTCGGCTAGTGCTGACTTAGTCATAGTGAGATCCATAAAGAACCACCCCTTGACTCACAAAGCCTTCAGTGATGCCAAGTCATGCTCCCACAGCTCTCAATGGTGGTGCCCACTAGCCATTGAATCTTCCCAATACTTCAGTCCCTTCAATCCAATCCCACTTTATTTTTGTCTGATTCTGGGAGGAAGGCTACAGTCCAATCCTGCCCCTCAGCTGCACCGTATACCCGCATCCCATCCCTGCTCCCCACAGGCCCACTTTGGCATGTTCACAGAGCCAACATTTGAATATAGAAGATGCAGGAGGGAGAGCAATCACAATTCTCCCCCAGTGTTCCCTTTTCCCTGGCCTACCCCTTCCAACTGACTTAAAGCCTGCCAAAAGCTGCACTCCAGCTACCCATATACCAATGCCCACTGCTGAACTCCCCAACTGATCAATCAATGGCCCTTGTGCCCCCCCCCCCCTACTCTAAGCTGGCCATTTCCCCCTTGGAAGTGGACGCAGTCATGTTATAGGGTCAGAGGTTTAAAATACTGACCTTCTTTATACAACCTCATGAAATGCCGACTTCTTCAGTGTTTACTGATTTGTACAGTTCCCTCAGAATAACTACATAGTACACCTAGAAATGATGCAAAGAAGAATAACTAGGCGAATGGAATAAGTGTAATCAAAAGAAAGACTCAAATCCAAGAGATTTCAGAATGAGAAAAAAAAATGAGTGAGAAAAGATGCATGTAGGAAAAATAGTGTGTTATTATTTACCGTTGTGGTCAACATTATTGCCACCCTTGCATTTTAAGAATGTCGTGTACAATATCTTGAGAAATAATTAAGAATGTTTACGAACAGTTTTCATGGGAGAAATGCAGCAATCACAGGCTTTTTCCCTCAACAGCTAATTTTGCACCGTCCCACATCCTGCTCATATGGGCAGGATGTGGGCAGAGATTGGTATTCCAGTTCTATGCAGCTACTTTGGACATTGGCATCATGCAGTAGCCACACGTTCTGCAGACTTTAAAGATTCAGCTATTGCTACCTCAATGGTAGCAATACTGCCACCCCACAATCCTTGCGTTTTCTCTGCAGTATCCACAGAGGAAATACTGGGAGCGTCCCCTGCTGATTCTACAGGACTTGTGCAGCTAATGCCAAACTTTGGCCATCGCTGCACAGTAGTCATACCCCTAATTGTTTTATCATAAGCTGATTGTATGAGGAGGATACTGAAACAGAAAATTACCTGCTTGATTTGGTATTTCTTCTAGATTTTAACAGCGTAGAAAACCTGGCCAGATATTTTGGTATCTGGCAGCTAATAATCAGTTTAAATGTCAAACATAATACTTTGACATGTGTGAGGCTGTATGTTCCCCAGAACCAACCACCGCAAAATTCAAACAATGCTTTTATAAAAAAAGCTAAATATTGTTCAAAGTCTCACTTAATGTGCCCAAATACTTGGTGCAATCGCACCCGCAGCACCATTATACTCATCTGGAACATGTTCAAGGCAGAATGCGTAAGCAAGGTGTCGCGCAGATAATACAATCCTTCAAGTTATGGATATAAAGTTCAGAGAATTTAACTGCCGGTTCCTCTGATGGCACTGCCATGCTGTTGGGTGTTGTTGTCAGTCTGTTGGGTACCACAAAACATTCATTTTGTTTCAAGCCTGTTCTTCCCATGGCTCTTTATCAAGCTACGTTAACCCATCTTCCTGCTCCGATAACTGTGTTATGACGTCAACATGGATTACTTATTAGGTCATGATAGACGTTTAGCTTTTTTATAAAAGCATTGTTTGAATTTTGCGGTGGTTGGTTCTGGGGAACATATAGCTTCATGCATTTGGGCCAGGTGGCCGCTTTTTTTAAAATTGATTAAAATGGAGGGCCTGTTTCAAGAGAATGATTTATCATCCTTACGACAGGCGATCCGACAAAAAAATTAAAGTAGTGATTAGATTCTGTCCGTTTCATTTGGGGAAATTAGATTTGTCAAACATTTCACTGGTTCTCATGCACCTTCTTTTATAGGAATAATCATGTCCTTGCAATGCCCCAGGTTTTTTTACTATTTCCTACTTTTTTATTTTGTATTTGGTCTTGTTTTATTTGAATCTTTTTTGTGTCAAATATGTGTGCATATATAGTCCAAAGTCATTTCACTGGCCACATTTTGTTTTAGGAGACATTAGACATTAAGGTGTTGACCACAACTGTATGATGCCTCATAATTCAAGAACTGGGGAATAATGACAAAACCATTAGGTGTTCAGTTTAAAATAAGTAAAAAGAAGCACCCCTGCACACAATCTATTACTGACTTGTGGAGCTCATTGCCATGAGGCATTGCGGGGGCATATAATAGAACTGGTTCCAAAAAAGAATGGTACATTTAATAAAGACAGAGCTATCAAAGAAAATTTATCATGATGGCCAGGGATGTCATCCCAAATTCAATGTATATCTAAACCATGACTGCAATAGACAAAGGAGGGACTCTTAATATGTTCTCTATATCTTATAGATTCCCTGCTAGCCCTCACTGCTTATCTATGTCAGATGCAGGATGTTAGGTTAGAGAGGTCATTGTTCTGAAGTGTGTTCCTGAGGAAAAATCTATGGAGGCAAGAGGGATGCTGTCACTGTAGGAAGGACAAAAACACTACAGGAAAGCAGCACATTTTAAGAAAAAGAAGTTGCTAACGCAATTTTTCTGTTGAAAGTGGTTTTACTGAATTCAATAGGCTGAGCTGCCCAGATCTCTGCTGGAAATTATTGTTTGCTCCTGTCTGGTACCTCAGGAGAAGTTAAACAACCATCAATGAGAAATAAATTCATTGTTGTGGCAGCTGCTATCCTGTGACCTACAAGGATAACTTCCCACAGGGCTACCTTTCTTCTCTTACAGAGCCCCAAAATAAAAGATGTAGCTCACCCTGCATACTTTCACCGACTCTTTGAGGCAGCAAAACTCTCAAAGTATTATGTTGGACATTTAAACTGATTGTTATCTGCCAGATACCAAAATATCTGGCCAGGTTTTCTACGCTGTTAAAATCTAGAAGAAATACCAAATCAAGCAGGTAAGTTTCTGTTTCAGTATCCTCCTCATACAATCAACTTATGATAAAACAATTAGGGGTATGACTACTGTGCCGCGATGGCCAAAGTTTGGCTTTAGCTGCACAAATCCTGTAGAATCAGCAGGAGACACACCCAGCATTTCCTCTGTGGATACTGCAGAGAAAACGCAAGGATTGTGGGGTGGCAGTATTGCTACCATTGAGGTAGCAATAGCTGAATCTTTAAAGTCTGCAGAACGTGTGGCTACTGCATGATGTCAATGTCCAAAGTAGCTGCATAGAACTGGAATGACAATCTCTGCCCACATCCTGCCCATTTGAGCAGGATGTGGGAAGGTGCAAAATTTGCTGTTGAGGGAAAAAGCCTGTGATTGCTGCATTTCTCCCATGAAAACTATTCGTAAACATTCTTAGTTATTGCTTTGTTTAACAATGGAACACTCAATGGAATACTCTCCAAATTGAGGTGAGAACTCTTAGGGGTATATCTACTAAAGTACATTAGGTGATAGTTTAGGGTTACCAACTGGCTCCAGATGCGCCCGACAGGTTTGATCCAGTCCTGGGTTTACCCCATTGCATGCAGGGACATGTAGTTCTGATTTCTCCATTGCACTCCATAAGAAAAACAAGACTACATGTCCCTGCATGCAATGGGGTAGACCCAGGACTGGATCAAGCTTGTCGGGCGCATCTGGAGCCAGTTGGCAACCCTATGATAGTTACAGAAGCCCAGCATTAGCTGCAAAAGATCCACAGTATCTGCAAGGGCCGTTCCCAGCATGCCCCCTGCAGATACCATGGAGAAAATGCAAGGATTGCAGGTGACAAGTACTGCAGAGGCATCTATCGCCACACACTGAAGTGGGATTAGGTTCCCCCACAATGTCTTTGGCGATTACCACGTGGTGTTGACATCTGCAGTAATTGCACGTTGCAGGCTCGCCCATTCTCCACCCTAATCCCACCCAAGTCTGCACAATATGCAGACATCATGGAAAATTGCCAGAATGTCTACATTTTTCCCATGTTAGCTGCTACCACTTTGCAATATTTCCACATCAGCGCCATAGTAGCAGCTAACACCCTTTAGTAGACATACCCCTTAGTAACTTCTTGTTTTTTTGATATACTTTGAAATGCTGGCTCTTTCTACATCATTATCACACTGATGATCTAGGATTAGTTTGTATTTTCAGATTTTTAGGGGATAAATTTAATATTCCCTGATTATATATATATTTTTTTTATTTTATATTTATACATTTTTACAAAATATCAATCAACACTGCCTGTACAGCAAAGATACAGACTTGCACAGAAAAGGAATACAAGAAACAAAATAGGAAACAAATTTACAAGAGTATCAATAGTCCTCAAGGAAGGGGAGAGCAACAAAAATAAATGTACTGAGGGCAGGAGACCCCCCAGTACTCTCAAGGAAACAATTGCAACCCACAAAAAAAGAGGACAGCAGAGGCCCGAGAACATCTTACAAACGGATGAGGATCTGCTCAGGAAGGATAAGATGTAACAATATGAGTGCTAATGAAGGAGGACAGATCTTCAGGATGATAGAAAACATACTTATGTAGTTGGAAAACAGCAATAAATTGACAAGGAAATCTTAATACAAAGGATGCACCCATCTGAATCACCTCAGTGCGGAAAAGCAAAAAAGCTCTACGTCTCTTCTGAGTTTCTCTGGCAACATCAGGGGAAATCGATATTTTTTACCCATAAACAAATTAGCTCTCTTTTTATATATAGCTTGAGAATCCACTCTCTATCTGATGACAAAGCAAAAGATACTAACAAAGTGGAGACAGGCAGTTCGTCTTCCTTAGGAGATTGAAGAAGAGCAGAGACATTAAGAAAATCCATCTCTAAAGTCCCAACTGCCATCTTCCCATCTTTCTTACCCACTGGCAAAAAGTAGGCTTTCAAAATAGGAGGAAACAAATCAGGCGGAACCAAAAGAGACTCCTGAAGATATTCCTTAAACAAATCCAAAGGGGCTACCGCAGGAACCATCGGAAAGTTCAAAAGACATATATTGGTAGACCTGGTAGCATTTTCCAATGCCTCTAACTTTGCTCTTAAGGCCACATTATCTTTGACCAAGGATAAGGATATATCAGAAACTTGCGAAAGCTTCTGCTCAGAAACATTCATTTTCCCCTTTATCTTCACAATCTCATTAATCTGATTGGAGACCGTTTCCTCAAGCTTAGAAATCCTGGAAGTAGAAAGAGTCAACTGCTGAGTTAGTACCTGTGAAAGTTGAGCTATCGCCTCCCATATGCTGTCCAAAGTCACTGAGGCAGGATGCGATAAAGTAAAGGCAAAGGAGGATTTAGACATTGCAACCTCAGGCAAAGTCTTCACTCCACTGGCAGCACTCAAACCACGAGCGGAATCAGCTACCTCTGTAACTTGAAATTTCACCAAGTCTGCAGCCGTGCTCACAATCGGCTGCCCACCGGAAAGCTCCTCCAGCAAGCCCCGCTCCAGATTCACAGCCATGACCTCAGTAGGAGGGGTTGCAGTTCCGCTTGCCAGAGAGGTCACCAGAAGACCTGGAAGAACAGGAGGAGCACACTCATCAGGGGAGAGAGATACATCGAAGGCGGAAGACACCGCAAGCTCCTCAGCCGGCGCGACCAAGCCTGCTTGGATCTCCCCGACTTGGTTCTCGGTGAGCCTTATGAACCGATCTATGGGCCCCACACTAGTAGGCACAGGCTCCGTGGGAAAAGCTTGCGGCTTGCCTTTACATTTAGGCATGATGGCTCCACTTCACTCTGCCGCCATCTTGAAATTAGTCACTCCCCAACTGTCCCTTTGATTGTATTTTTGCCTTGTATGTAATTTATTAGGTTTTAAAGCATTTCATGGATTTGAATTGTTTCTTTAACTGCTCAGCTTAGTATTTCTTAATCATTTGTTTATTTATTTTATTCATGTTATTGCATGCTACTCATATTTTGTCATTTCGTACTAATCGCCAGTGATTTTAATTTTGTTGTAACCAGCCTTGAACCCCTGCCGGTTAAGTGGAATATAAGTATTTAAATTAAACCAGTATATATACGGGCCAGTGTTCTTCTAAAATGCCAGCAGTGGTGTTTAAATCATTCATGTATATTCTGCATCACCAGTGGTGTTGAATATGCACACAGTTAAGCAGTATAAGTTAGGTCACACTGTTTTCTGGCCTAACATAATCCACTTAGCTATGAGGCCCATTCCAATCAGGGTATGTCCGGGCCGTCTGGATGTCCAAAAAATAGACGGGTCAAAATTGTACCCAATTCTGCAACTGTGGGAGCTAGATGTTCCCGTGATTGTAGAATCAGGCACTTAGATGGCCCGGCATGGCCTTGATTCTGCAGCGTGAGACGTCCATTGCCCTGCCCAGTCAGCCCATTCTATGCTCTTGCTGGTGTTCCGGTGCCATGGCATTCTGTCAACATAGCACTGGGACGCCAAGCAAGAGTGCAGAAGAACCAACCCAGACTAAATTATTTCCCCGCCTCCTGACCCTCAGCGGGGTCAGCCAGGGCTGGGATCAGGCAGAGGAGCCTCATCTGCCATGGCTGCCTGCATTGGTGGGGGGGGGGGTACAACTTCCTGGCCTGATCGCCACCTTTGGGGGGACTTATTCCACCTCCAAGGAAGTAACTGCGGGATTTATTTAACCTGAAGCAGGGTCAGAAATTTGTCTGATCCGAAACGGGGCCACGTCGTTTATCTTGATCTTTGCGGGTTTGTCAAGCTCTGCACAAAATGATATGATAAGAAAAGTGTTTTACTATGCTACATGTTTTTTCAAATGATTAAAAGGAGCAGTCATGGCGAGGGGAAGGTTCTTGTTCCTCCCTCTTTTGTATGACTGTTCCGACAAATAAAAATAAGTGGTTATAGGAGGTCTTTCTTAGCACACTGGGGTTTAGCTTTAATTTTTTTCCATGTCTAACCAGCCTCCAGTGTACGTACAGGGCATGGTCTGAATAGGTGCTGTATGTCTAGGTTATGTGGCCCACCCCCGCCTCAGCCACTCTCCTCCTCTGGCCTTCCCCCTCCTGTCCCCATCCAGTGCTCCCTGCACAACGCCGCTGTACGTGCATGGAGCAGGCAACTCAGAATATGAATAGCGGGGATGTGTCCAAACTGGATATACATCCCCGCCTTGATTACAGGAGAAGGCAGTATATAAATCCCTTAAATAAATAAATATTCATACATCCCAGCTATTCACTGGGCAGAATGACCCCTAAATGGATAGTGGCTGAATATCCATATAACTAGATGGAAAGCTTTTGCTCCACCCTTACTTTACCCTCACACTAAGAGGGTATTCTATAATCTCGCATGCAGACAAAGCATGTTACCGCACCCGTACTTGGGCCTGTTTTATAAAGTATTGTATGTGGAGGCTTTACTTTATAGAAGAGAGGTGTACAGATGTGCCTGGGTCTAGTCACAGCAGTTATCCCTGCACCTAGATCAGCTTAGTAACACGCATACGTCATAGTAACCTATAACTTATGCAAATAGATTTGGGCCCTACCTATGCTCCATCCAGACACTGCCTCTGTGCACACCTGTAATCTAACATTGTTTTCCCCTCCCTCTTTTCTAGTTGAAGAACATGAATAACTTGTACATGCTATGTTAGCATATTTTCAGTTCCTTGTTTTATGTAAAACTGTTACTGTTTCTTGTAAACTGGTTTGACCTGGAGAAAAGCGGTATAGAAAAATAGTCAAATATATAAATAAATAAAATATCAAACTTACACATCGTGGAACTTAAGCACATGTTTGCAGGACAGCGATCAACCAATGTGCATGCACAATTGCTGATTCAAGCGCATAAGTCCAATTCATGCATGTAACTGTCTGTGCATCCTATATAGAATCAGCCCCTATATGGATAGTGCCAGTGTTGTTAAGAATTTTCAATGGCACTATCCACATAGGGAGTAATTTTATAAGATGCACCTAGATTTATGCATATGCTTATGTGTGTAATCTTGGTATTTTAACAACATATGTGCATAAATCGGCATTAATCATTCCTTAGAAATGCGGGGCAGCTGCTAGCGCAATCACAGTGACTAGCCATTTGTTACTGTTGCCAGTATTATATACTAAGAAATACCTCACGGTAACCAGCCATACTACTATATCCAATGCTAACAAAAGTATCAAACAGGCCTCTTCCTACTTGTTACTGTTTAGCTACTTACTTACTATTGTTACCTATTCACTTGATACTGCTTAGTTTTGTAACACTGTACCAGTACCAGATCTAAACTGACACATACAACAAAAATGCTTCTAAAAGTGGCTTATATCTGCATCCTCCTAACAATCATAATTAACCTAACACTAAGTCTTAACATTAAAAACTACCAGACAATTCCAATCATACATACACCAAATCGGAACAACTTCCATATTGGTCATTATTCTCCACACAATCAGACTAAAATAAACTAACACAGACTCATCCAAATAAAACAAATTAATCTACAACATACCACACAGCTTAACCACCATCACAAGTCTACATCTTTATCATGCACCCTTATAAATGCCCGATCATTGAAAAATAAAATCCCTATAATTAATGATCTACTCGCTGACTCAAAACCAGATATTCTATGCATAACAGAGACTTGGCTCACAGATACAGATACAGTTCTCCTAAATCAACTGCACAACTCAAACTATGATATCTCCTACTCACATAGAACCAACAAAAAAGGAGGTGGTGTATTGATTATGACAAATAAAAACCTAAAAGCCAAAAAAATACTAGCTAATTCAAACAACAACATGGACACGCTCATAATAAAAATAGATCACCTCAGAATCTGTTTAATTTATAGACCCCCCAACCAAAATGCTGATAGCCTCCAATCATTATTTGAACTCCTCAACTTATCTTCAGAACAGAGTCCTCTAATTGTCCTAGGTGATTTCAACCTTCCCTCACTACCAACGAATGACTCTAACCTCTTTCTTGAAACAATTCAAGATCTCGAATACCATCAAGTAATAAACATACCTACCCACACCAAGGGTGGTACCCTTGATCTAGTACTACTACCTAACTTATGCTTTAAACTGTTTAATCCAGACTCTATAGAATGCTCTCAAATACCGTGGTCTGATCATCACCTTATCAAACTAAATCTCAATTACAATACCATCGACACCATAAAACACAAAAGAAATGACCATACAATTAAATTTAAAAAATTTAACGAAACTGAATTTCTGGATGCCACAATCCCTCTCCTTGATCCTTCTCCAACAACCCTGGATGAAGCAGTCAAAAACTGGCATACTACCATAAACAATGCAGCCCAAATACATCAAACTAATAAAAAATCAACCCACTCAAAAACCAACGGCACCCCATGGTTTAATAGCACTTTAAAACAAATGAAAAGAGAGCTAAGAAAACTAGAACATAAATGGCGCAAAACCAAATCCACTATTGAGAAAGAAATATACTACAACCACCTCAAAAACTATAAAGATGCCATAGATAACTCAAAGAAAAATTACTATGCTACAATCCTATCAAAATCATATAACAGACCAAGAGAACTATTTTCCATAATTACCAACCTAACAACCAACCCTCAAGATTCTAACAAGGAAATCACTGACATCTCTGCACAAACTCTAGCCAATTATTATCAAAATAAATCAAAACACTCACCAATGACCTTAGATCCTATCTACAAACCTCTCCATATGCTAAATGAATGGCCAGAATTTTACCCTTTATCCAAAATATCATTAAAGAATATCATTATCAATCTTAACACCACAACATCCTATCTAGACCCTTGTCCAGTAACCTGGATAAAAAACACACTACCAACACTTCTTTCATTCATACTTCCTATGGTCAATTTATCACTACTCCAAGGTTACCTCCCACCCACCCTTAAACAAGTACAAATCAGACCAATCCTGAAGAATAATACACTTGACAAAACCTCCCCAAAATCTTACCGACCTATCTCAAGTATACCATTCTTAGCAAAAGTCATCGAAAAAACTGTACAAATACAAACACAAGAATTTCTTGACTCATCCTACCCGCTAGATGACCAACAATATGGATTTCGCCCCAAGCATGGAGTTGAAACACTCCTGACTGTTTTTACCGATACACTACTAAGAGGAATAGACAACCACAAAAAAGCTTTTATCCTCTTATTTATTGACATATCAGCCGCTTTCGATAGTGTTAACCATTCAATAATGCTTAACTACTTAAGACACATAGGAATATACTCTACAGTTCACAAATGGTTCACCTCTTATCTGAGCAATAGAACGCAAAATGTTAGAATAAGCAATCAAACTTCTGAATCATATAAATTTGAAACAGGATTACCACAAGGCTCAGCGCTTTCAGCTCTACTATTTAATATATACATAAAACCAGTTTGCAATATCTTTAAGAAATATGGTGTACTCTATCATCTATATGCAGATGATATTATGATGTACATCCCATTCACTATCCCTAACATACCGTTGCAACTCCTTTCGGATTGTTTTAATGAAATAACATTATGGCTAAATGCCCACAATCTCCTAATAAACCATTCAAAAACTGAAGTGCTAATAGTCACCAAAAACCAAGATTATACCCCACCAACACATATAACACTTCAAAACCAAGAAATTAAAATAAAGAATGAAGTGAGATACTTAGGAGTCATTTTAGACAAACATCTCACTCTAGATACCCATATCAGAAATACCACAAAGAAAATTTACTACAAACTTAAAATACTTAAACAACTTAGACCTCTTGTTTACATACATGATTTTATCAGTATAATCCAAGCCACTATAACCCCCCACTTTGATTTTGCGAACCTTATATTATTAGGTACATCAAAACAAAACATCAAAAGACTGCAACTCGCACAAAACTCAGCAGCTAGGATAATAACAAAAACACACTCTCATCAACATATAACACCAATTCTAGCATCCCTTCACTGGCTTCCAATTCAAAACCGAATAACATATAAAACACTAATAACAGTATTTAAATCACTATTTGATTTGACACCATCTACTTTAAGTAACTTAATTACCAAAGAACATCCAAAACCTACTCAAAGAAAAAATCAACTAAACAAACTTAAAACCCCCATAGATTTCATAAAAACAAATAAATCAACAAACAACAGAGCGTTCTCACATGCAGCCCCAACAGCCTGGAATTCCCTCCCTGTTGAACTAAGAATATTAACAGAGATTAATGAATTCCGAAAAAAACTGAAAACACACCTCTTTACAATGCACTACAACACTATAGAACAGCCATCAAAAGAATTAGACAAAGGCTAAACAGTTTTATCTACATCTCACTATAACAGAAAAGAAAACCTGCCCTATCTGCATCTGTACTACTCATAATGATTATATCCCACATAACTTGTATATGTATTTAATAATATAATGTTAATGTACATAATGTATATAGTGTTGCACTGTTCAGTGCTATCTGTTCAACATTTCTGTTTACTGTACATTGGTTATAGTTATATGACGTTATATGTAAAACAAATCCATGATTTGTTGCCTGTTGTTATTTGTGAACCGCAGCTGATCTTAGGAAGCTGCGGTATATAAGAGATTGTTAAATAAATAAAATAAATAAATAAATAAATTGAATGTTAAACCTTGATAGTCAATGCCAGGGCCACATCTAGCCACCAGCACTGAATATCCAAATCAGCTGGATAGCACAGTAGCTAACTGGGAAGTGGCAATATCCAGTTAGCTTCGGCAGTGAAAGTTAAGCGAGCCTTCAAGATGTTTCACTTTTGCCACTAAGGGATAACCACGCAGTGGATGAAAATTGCCACTGCCCCATTATTCTTAGGTGCTGACCCCGAACTGCCCTCAGAACACCACAACAATCAGGCTAGCATTGGATGTCCAGTGGCAGCCAAAAGAGCAGCGGAGGCAATGACCAGAGCCTACCAAATTGATAAGTAAAATTCTTTATTAAGGACCCTACTGTATATTGGTAGAGGGGTGTGTGAAATAATCTCTTATTGTAATAGCATGCCTACAGATGGAACATTTGTTACATTTATAATGTCCTTTTCCTTTATGCGTGACAGTTGGAGCTGGAGGCATGAACGAGGAGACTAGTATATCACCTAAATTACGTTGTCTGCTATGTGCAATAGTAAGAGGTTGGCTTGAAAAACAGGGACGTGTTTGCAAAATGTGCCAATGAGATCTCAAAATATTTTGTGTTTTAGAAGAAAGGTGGGAAAAACGAAGGACACAAACAAATTTGTCATTAGGTCATTTTTCTTTAGGCAAGAGTAACTGTGATCTAGAGGAAGACCGAGCACGTTCAAAACCTTTTTGGATACACTCTCTGGGATAGCCTCAAGTATGAAATCGCGCTGCCATATGAGAAGATTACTCTTTAAAATCATCATTATTAGAACATAGACGCCGCAGACGTAAAAATTGTGATAAGGGTAAATTCTTCTTAAGATGGCTGTTATGAAAGCTTTCAAAACGAAGAAGCTTATTACGATCAGTGGGTTTACGGTAAATGGTAGTGGTGAAGCCATACTGCAATTTTCCAATGAGAATATCAAGGAAAGGGAGTTCTATAGTACTAGATTGCATTTGAATTTAAGATTGACATCTAAATTGTTAAGCCAATTGTGGAATTGATGTAGTTCGGAATTGGTGCCTTTCCATAATACTAGAATATCATCAATATACCTCTTCCAGGAAATGACAAGGGGTGCAAAGGGGCAATCTCTTAAATGGGTATCTTCAAATTGTGCCACGTATAGGTTAGCTATATCAGGTGCCATGGCGGCACCCATAGCTGTGCCTTTTATTTGTTGGAAGAACCGATCATTGAACAAGAAATAATTTTTTGTCAATGCTATGTGAGCCAAATCCACCAAAAAATGAGTGGGGATACGGACAGGTGGAGTGCGTCGATCTAAATATTTAGTGATAACAGCAATGGCACCATCTTGTGGGATATTGGTGTAAAGAGACTCGATGTCAAAGGACACCAAGGTGATATCTGAAAGGTTTCCACTAAACGTGTTTAAAAAGTTGATGATATCAGCTGAGTCTCTAACATATGTAGCAATAAGTGGTACAAAAGGACGTAACAAAATGTCAATAAATTGAGACAGTGGCTCAAGCACAGACCCAATGCCTGAAACTATGGGCCTGCCCAGTGGAGCTTGAAGGGACTTATGGATTTTCGGAATGGTGTAAATTGTGGGAATTGCAGGGTGTGAAACTTGTAAAAATGAGAATTCGCGTGAAGTCAAAAAAACAGCATTAAGGCCATACAGTAACAGGGAGTCAATAGTGGTCAACTAGGCAAGCCCTCGCAACAGGCGTCCCCTACAATGTAAACACCAAGCATTATCCTTTCTCAGTACACCTCATATGTATATAGTGTACCCTTTTTCCAAGTTGCATTTCCTGTTTAATGTAATGACCAGACATATTTAAGTTGTCGGATGTTTCTGTTCCATGTGAACCGCGCTGATTGCAAATGTTGTTGTTGTTAAGTGCCGTCGAGTCGGAGTCGACTCATGGCGACCCTCTGGATAGCTATCCTAAATTGTGTTCGGTCTTCAGTCAGGCAGCTCATTGATGACAGACTGGTACCCGTAGCTGCTGTTATTGTAGCGATCCATCTCATTGCTGGCCTTCCTCTTTTGCGTTGACCTTCTATCTTGCCAAGCATGATGTCTTTCTCTAATGATCTCTCTCTTCGCATGATGTGTCCGAAGTATGAAAGTCGAAGTCTTGTCATCTGAGCTTCTAAAGAAAGCTTAGGTTTGATCTCCTCTAGTACCGACTGGTTTGTTCTTCGGGCAGTCCATGGTATACACAGTATTCGCCGCCAGCACCATAATTCAAAGGCATCAATTTTCTTCCTGTCTGTCTTTTTCACTGTCCAGCTTTCACATCCATATGATGTTATTGAAAATACCATGGCTTGAACAAGTCGAATCTTTGTATGGAGAGACACATCTCTGCTCTTGAGAATCTTATCTAGGTCTTTCATAGCCATTCTGCCAAGAGCAATGCGTCGTCTGATTTCTTGACTGCTTGTTGCTTCTTTATTGATAGTTGATCCAAGTAGGTTAAAGTTGTTCACAATTTCAATTTCTTCTCCTTTAACGATGAACCTGTTGATTATGCCAGTTGTCATGATCTTTGTCTTCTTTACATTAAGGTGCAGGCCCATTTTGAGACTATGTTCTTTGATTGTGAGAAGCAAATGTTTCAGATCATCTTCGCTTTCAGCCAGTAATGTGGTATCATCAGCATAGCGAAGGTTGTTGATGAGTCTTCCACCAATCTTCACACCTCTGTTGTCTTCATACAGTCCTGCTTCTCTGATGATTTGTTCTGCATATAAATTAAACAGGTAGGGGGAAAGTATGCAGCCTTGTCTTACACCTTTGCTTATTTTAAACCATTCTGTTTCTCCTTGTTCCGTTCGAACTGTTGCTTCTTGATCAATGTACAGATTACGCAAGAGAACGATCAGGTGTTCTGGTATACCCATGCTTCTTAATGTGGCCCAGAGTTTCTCATGGTTTACACAGTCAAAAGCCTTGCTATAGTCGATAAAGCACAAATAGATATCCTTTTGGTATTCTTTAGTCTTTTCAAGGATCCATCTCACATCCGCAATGATGTCTCTCGTTCCTCGCCCTTTCCTGAACCCTGCTTGCTCTTCAGGTAGTTCTTGTTCTAGGTATGGCTGTAGTCTCTTTTGAATAATCTTCAGTAGAATCTTGCTGGCATGTGGGATCAGAGCGATTGTGCGATAATTTCCACAGTCAGTTGGATCACCTTTCTTTAGTATTGGTATAAACACAGATCTTTTCCAGTCAGTTGGCCATGATGTTGTCTTCCATATTTCTTGGCAGAGCCTTGTAAGTACGGTAACAGCTGCATCAGATTGCTGCAATACTTCTATGGGAATGCTATCAATGCCTGGTGCTTTGTTCTTTGATAAAGCTTTCAATGCTGCTTCAACTTCTTCTTTCATCACCAATGGTTCCTGATCATAAGGTATAGGTTGAAACGGCTGTTGGTCCACTTGATCTTTATCATATAAAAACTCTGTATATTCACTCTCACTTGGTTTGCAGCTTGTCGTGCTGTGAGGGCTTGCGTGCATCAGTGATGCTGAGAGCTAAACTATCGGTAGTTTAACTACTGGCAGGGTCTCCCAAGATGGACAGGTCTCAGCTGAGGTGCCAGATGAAGACAAACCACCATCTGGGCAGCAGCAGAATGGGATAGTGTTGACGGCGGAGGATCACATTTCTGTGACAACGGCAACAACACCAAACTTAAACTGCGCGGAAGGAAGGCCCGGCAATCTACTTCTGTATCTTGCCATGAAAACCCAATGGATAGTTACAACAAAACAAATTGTGCTATGGTGCTGGAAGATGAGACTCCCAGGTCGGAAGGCACTCAACTAGCTACTGGGGAAGAGCTGAAGACTTTTCAGAGTAAAGCCAGCATTTATGATGTGGTTGGATCAAAGCCCTCGGGAAGTCTGACTGCTGATGTAGCTGCGCATGAAATGAGAGTCAGAAGCTGTAAAGATGTCTTACACATTGGAACATGGAACGTACGAAGCATGAACCAAGGGAAGTTGGAGGTGGTCAAGAATGAAATGGAACGTGTACAACTTGATCTGTTGGGTGTCAGCGAACTGAAATGGACTGGCATCGGGCACTTTGCATCAGATGATCACATGGTCTACTATGCTGGAAATGAAAGACAAAGAAGAAATGGTGTTGCATTTATAATAAAGAAGAAACTTGCAAGAACTGTAATGAAATACAATGCAGTCAGCGAATGCTTAATCTCTATTCGTCTACAAGGATTGCCTATCAACACAACTATAATTCAAGTATATGCCCCAACAACAGCTGCAGAAGAGAATGAAATTGAAGAGTTCTATGAACAAGTACAAGCTGAAATTGACAGAACATGCAAACAGGATATCCTGATAGTCATGGGTGACTGGAACGCAAAAGTTGGCAACAAAGAAGAAGGCAAAGTAGTTGGAAAATATGGACTTGGCAACAGAAATGAAGCTGGAGAAAGATTGATAGAATTCTGCAAGACCAATGATCTATTCATCTCAAACACCTTCTTCCAGCAACACAAGCGACGACTGTACACATGGACTTCACCCAATGGATTGTATAAAAATCAAATTGACTACATCTGTGGAAGTCAACGATGGAAAAGCTCTGTAACATCTACAAAGACAAAACCTGGAGCTGACTGTGGTACAGATCATCAACTACTAGTATGCAAACTCAAGCTAAAGTTGAAAAAGAGCAAACCACTCATGAATGCACCAAAATATGACCTTGAGAATATACCACTGGAATTTAAAGACTGCCTGCAAAATCGATTTGCTGCTTTAGATACAAATGACAGAGCTCCGGAAGAGTTATGGAATGACATCAAGAAGGTTGTGCTGGAAGAAAGCGAGAAGTCTCTACAAAAGGTTAAAAAGCAAAAACGGCGGGGGGGCGGAGCCTGATGTCCAGCGGGTAAGACGCTTCGCGCTGAAGCTCCCGAGAGGCCTACTTAGAATCCTGACTTAATACCTATACAAACTTACTATTTCGCTCCGGGTTGACCGGGGTACCTCGGGGGGGATGGCGGCCCATAAACCAGCGCGCTTGGACTTCGGGTCTCCTTCTTCTTCTCACGGAAAACGCTCCAAAACAGAGGTGTCCTCCCCACAGAAGATGGTTCCATTTCGTGAAAACCCCGAAATGCACCTGGAGATTTTGGAGGAACTACGCGGCGTGAAGGAATTGGTGCAGTCCAATGGAGAAGCGCTTAGAGCCCTGCGAGAAGACTTTGGAGTGCTCCAGGACCGACTTGAAAGACTCTCATTACGGCAGGACAATATGGCGGGGGTCCTCGATTCGCACGCGGTGCGCTTGGGTGCACTAGACAAGGCCGAGCGCCAGATACAGAATCTGCAAAAGGAGTTAGAAGATAGCAATAATCGAGCCCGTCGCAACAATGTGAGGCTCATTGGAATACCGGAGGGGGCGGAAGCGGGAGATATGAGAGAATTCCTGCTCAAAATTCTTCCCTCCTTGCTGAAGATCACCTTTCATAAAGAATTGGAAATCGATCGTGCACACCGTGCTCCTACCCACATGGCGCTCAACCGAACGACCCCCCGGCCTATTATCTTTCGCTTGCTACGATATCAACAAGTGGAACAAATTTTAAATGCTGCCCGGGCGAACCATCATTTGGAATTTGAAGGTCACAAAGTCTCCTTCTTCCCTGACTTGGCAAAGCCTACCGTTGACCGACGGAAGAAACTCCTTGCTTTTCGCCCTCGACTTCAACAGCTGCAGGCTCGCTTTGGCCTGTTGTATCCCGCGAAACTCCGAGTGACTCTCCACAACCAAACCAGGACATTCGAAGATCCTGATCTACTATCAACATTTTTAGACTCCAAAGAGGCCGAGCAGATGCGCTAATCCAACGACGTGGACTTTTATTCGCCGGCTCTGTCCGCCATTTTGAAGGGCCCGATGCGGCGGTCATAGTCAAGCACAGAGACTTCCTGGACTTTCTTTCTTTCTTTCTATGACTCTTGTTTTGTGGTCTCCTCTCCCTCCATGATGTGTGCCTCGGTCGGATTCGGAGCACGCACAGTCCTACAGGTTATGTGTTTTTCAATTTTGGCCTTCTCTGGGGCTTCTCCCCGCAGACACATGGTCGCCAGTAATTTTTGGGGTTTTGCTTCTTCTCTACCGCGCTGCGGGTTTTTTTTTTTAATGTGGGGCGCTTCATTATGTTATCTAAGCTTAGTTTCTTTTATGCCATATGTACAGCCTGATACAGTCAATATGAGGGACATTGTGAAATTAGGTGCGCTATCATGCTCAGAATTTTTAACTTGTCTGAATGGCTTTATGTAAAATTTTATCACTCAACGTAAAGGGCATTAATAGTCCAATCAAAAGAGAGAAATCCTTAGCTATCTTAGCCATGAGCATGCTGATTTAGCGTTTCTTCAGGAAACGCACTTAAACTCTGCTGAAACACTGAAACTCAATGTTAAGCCTTACATGGTGGCTGCCTATTCTCCCGCCGTTTCTAAACGGTGCGGGGTTGCCATCCTGGTTAAGAAATCTTTGCAAGCTACTGTAATTGATTCTAGCGCTGACAAGGAGGGTAGATGGGCCCGAGTACATCTTAAGGTCGGAGATAGTGAATTCACATGTATTTGCATTTATGCCCCGAATGTGGACAACCCTGCTTACTATGCAAGTATTGCGCAGTTGGCACAGGCCTCTGCCAATACTCCATTAATACTTGGTGGTGACTTTAATCAAGTGTTAGACCCTCTGATAGATAGACAGCCGCCAAGAACGAGTAGTCCACCCAAGAGTCTTGCTACCCTTACAGCTCTGATGCAAGATCTTGCGCTGGTAGATATATGGAGGCTGCTTCACCCCTCCGACTTAGAGTTCACTTTCTTTTCTGCCCCCCATCACTCCCAATCTAGAATAGATTTCTTTCTCATTTCCAAAGCACTGATTTCTCAAGTAGACACGACTAGGACTCATCCTCTCCATATCTCAGATCATGCTGCCATATCTTTATCATTACGTGTCACTGCGCGGGACGATTCTCCCCGAGCTTGGTTTTTTGATAGATCCCTACTGGGTCAAAAAGATTTTCAGATCGATATAAAGGCCGCTATCCAAGATTATTTTCATTTTAACTCACCCCATGATACAGCGGGCTGGGCTTGGTGGGAGGGTTTTAAAGCATCTATCCGTGCTACTATAACTAGCTATCAAATTCGGCAGGGGAAACAAAGAAAGCAGCTTTTACTGACTCTAGAGCAGCAGATACAAGCTGGGGAGCGTCTCCTCACGTCCCGTACTGACCCATGTATTTTACTCCGTTTACAACGCTTGCGTTTTCAATACAATCAGCTTTTGCACACTGCTGCTGTTAAAAATATTGAATCACAACAAGGGCTTTATTATCGGGAAAATAATCGTGCTGGCAAATTATTAGCAAATGCCCTAAAAGGTCGAAAAGAAGCCAAGCGTGTTACCGCCCTCCGCAATCCGTCAGGGGGGGGCTTGGTCACTAAAGATACCGAAATCTTAGAACTCTTTCGTGACTTTTATACTCGGCTTTATCAATCTGAATGTGATTTTGAGCCAGATGTATTTGAACGCTTACTTTCAGGAGTACAAAGACCGACCCTATCTGACGAAGATAGAGTGGCCTTAGACACACCATTTACTGTCTCAGAAATTCATTCTGCTATCAATAAATGTGCCTCAGGTCGAGCCGCAGGCCCAGACGGTCTCCCCGCTGAATTCTACAAAACCTTTCACGCTGATTTAGCTCCAGTTTTGAAAATTTATTTTTCTGCTCTGGCCGAGGAGGGTTCTCCTTCTGGGTCCTTTTCAATGGCAAATGTAGTAGTCTTTGAGAAAGAGGGGAGAGACCCGCAACTAACAGCTAATTATCGTCCAATTTCCCTCCTAAACGCGGACTATAAAATCTTTGCCACCATTCTCTCTACCCGGCTCTCGGATAGGATGCCTACCTTAATACACCCAGATCAATGCGGTTTCATTCCTGGTAGATCGACCGCTGACAATGCTCGGACTCTATGCCATGTATTGACTACCGCAGTTAATCTTGATCGCCCATTTGTTGGCCTCTCACTTGATGCTGAGAAGGCCTTCGATCGCTTAGAGTGGCCCTTCCTGTTTGCAGTCCTCCGCTGGTACGGATTCGGGGAAGGTTTTCTCCGTTGTCTCCGCACCATGTACGCTCAGCCTACAGCCAGTATATGTACAAATGCTTTAAAGTCTCAACCTTTTCCCCTTCAACGCGGCACTCGCCAGGGATGCCCACTGTCTCCACTCCTCTTCGATCTTGCACTCGAACCCTTGGCTTTACTAATCCGGCAATCGGAGGAGATTCATGGAGTCCCCTTCACCCATAGGGAAATCAAAATTTCAGCGTATGCTGATGATCTTATGCTCTTTGTCTCTATAGACTCAGTACCGGCTGTCTTAGAGCAAATTGGTAAATACTCACAACTGTCCGGTTATAAGATAAATTGGACCATGTCGGTAGCCTTTCCATTAAATCCTTTGCTTCATCAAGCAGATATGCAACCCTTCCCCTTTTTATGGCAACCTCGCATGGTCAAATACCTTGGGGTTCACTATTGTTCTCCTTTGGAAGACACTATCTCCTTCAATGCCAAAGACTTAACCTCTAAAGTCCGGGCGCTTACTCACCGCTGGACTCCTTTAACGCTTACCTGGTGGGGCCGATTAGAAACCATAAAAATGATGATTGTTCCGAAAGTGAATTATGTCTTAGAAATGGTGCCCTGTCTCTTCCCTCGACGTATATATAAAGATATCGAGGGCCTTCTGACTAGATACTTGTGGCAAAATAAGACACCTAGGATAGCGAAACATAAGCTGCAAGCAGATAAGGAATATGGGGGTGTCAGATTCCCTGATTTCCTGAAGTATCATCAATCTTTTCTTCTCAAACAAGGTGCTCGTTGGCTGGAAGATCCAGTACCGAGTAGGCCTGTGTGGCTAGACATAGAAGAGGACCTTTGCAAACCGATTCCTCTTACTTTTCTCCCTGGTATGACTCTTCCATCAGACTCTCACTTCCCACCAATGCTTTTAGACACCTTAGGTGCCTATAATAATCTCATGCAATCTCTAGACTCCCGACTCTGTCCGTTAGACAAACTCCCACTTTGGTACAACACTCGATTTAGAATACAAAATAAACCGATGGCGTGGAGCCCCTGGTACACTAGGGGCATTTGGATTCCTAGCCAATTGTTCCATGAAGGTCGCTGGAAAACTTTTAGTGAATTGCAAATTGAATTTGGTCTCCCAGCGAAACATTACTTTCAGTTGGTGCAACTTCAGCATTGCCTTAGGAGTGCTAAGGTGCTCCCGTCATCGGCCTCCCCTACACAAGGTTGGTTGGAGACTATCCGATCTATCGGTAGTTCACCGGGTGTAGCATCCAATTTTTACAAAACCTTATGTAATGCTATAACTAGGGATACCCCTATAGCGCAGAAAGCATGGGAGAGAGAACTGCATGTGACTTTGACCCCGGAGCAATGGAGCCTTGTCTGGAGTAGAGTGACACGGGTCTCCCGATCCGCCTCACTCACTCAGACACTCTTCTTTCTAGCCCACCGGTGTTTTTACACTCCTGACAGATTAGCCAAATGGAACACTGCTCAGGGCAATAATTGTTGGACATGTCATGCGGCCATTGGTTCACTACCTCATGTTATGTATGAATGTCCCGCACTACAGTATTACTGGAGTCGGGTCTGGGGCCGTATCCAGTCTATTTTGCACTTTCAAGAGCCCCTTTCTTGGAGGATAGTGGGACTTCGCTCAGCAGCGGGGATCCCCTCTCTTCCAAAAACGGCTTACTTCCTTTTGGACTTTATGCTAGGTATTGCTATTTCCCTAATTACGAAATACTGGAAAAATAGCTCCCAGTTGAGCCCCAATGAATGGTGGAATCATGTCTGTCTCTACAGTAAATATGAACAAATACCTCGTATGTTTGCTTCCCCCATTCAGACTCCTCATCATCGGTCTAAATGGAAGATGCTCAATGACTATGTACATTCTGCTCAATGCTCTCATCTGACTGTCTAAATTTATATCTATCTTTGTCTCATGATTATTCTGTATCGCAGATACTCTTTTGATTGTTTTGCTGTACAATCACGTTTGTTTGGAAGCGCTCACATGCTGACATAATCAGCTAGAGAAGAAGCGTGGGGGTGGGGGGTAGTGGGTTTACTTTTCTTTATTGTATAATTGTATTGTTTCCTTTGGTGTGTTGTTTCTTTTGTTTGTTGCAAAATGAAAATAAAAGTTTCCAAAAAAAAAAAAAAAGCAAAAACGGCCAAAATGGATGACGGAAGAAACTCTGAAAATTGCCCAGAAACGCAGAGAAGCTAAAGCCAAAGGAGAAAGAAAGACAATCGCAGAACTCAACAGAGATTTCCAACGTGCAGCAAGACAGGACAAGGAAAAGTACTACAATGACACTTGCAAGGAAATAGAAGCAGAAACTATTAGAGGAAGAACAAGATCGGCTTTCCTAAAGCTGCGAGAGTTAAAGAAAAAGTTCCAGCCTCGAATTGGAATGTTACAAGATGCTCAAGGTGATTGCAAATAGTGCGGTATATAAGAAATATAAATAAATAAATAAATTTAAAAAATGGCACCTGATATAGCTAACCTATACGTGGCACAATTTGAAGATACCCATTTAAGAGATTTATTTATTTATTTATTTATTTTATTTTATTTATTACAATTTCTTATATACCACGCTATTCGGTATCAGCGCGGTTTACATCATAACACAACGACCATAACAACAAGCTGTCTGGTTTTACATCGAACAGGAGTGCAAACTTGGATAGCAGGGGTTAACTATATACATGAGATATTTACACGGAACAAGGTTAGATAAAAATCACATAACAAATGTAAGGGTCTTTCTAGAGTGGGTCGTTTGCCCCTTTGCACCCCTTGTCATTTCCTGGAAGAGGTATATTGATGATATTCTAGTATTATGGAAAGGCACCAATTCCGAAATACATCAATTCCACAATTGGCTTAACAATTTAGATGTCAATCTTAAATTCAAAATGCAATCTAGTACTATAGAACTCCCTTTCCTTGATATTCTCATTGGAAAATCGCAGTATGGCTTCACCACTACCATTTACCGTAAACCCACTGATCGTAATAAGCTTCTTTGTTTTGAAAGCTTTCATAACAGCCATCTTAAGAAGAATTTACCCTTATCACAATTTTTACGTCTGCGGCGTCTATGTTCTAATAATGATGATTTTAAAGAGAAATCTTCTCATATGGCAGCGCGATTTCATACTCGAGGCTACCCCAGAGAGTGTGTCCAAAAAGGTTTTGAACGTGCTCGGTCTTCCTCTAGATCACAGTTACTCTTGCCTAAAGAAAAACGACCTAATGACAAATTTGTTTGTGTCCTTCGTTTTTCCCACCTTTCTTCTAAAATACAAAATAATTTGAGATCTCATTGGCACATTTTGCAAACACGTCCCTGTTTTTCAAGCCAACCTCTTACTATTGCACATAGCAGACAACGTAATTTAGGTGATATACTAGTCTCCTCGTTCATGCCTCCGGCTCCAACTGTCACACATAAAGGAAAAGGACATTATATATGTAACAAATGTTCCATCTGTAGGCATGCTATTACAATAAGAGATTATTTCACACACCCCTCTACCAATATACAGTAGGGTCCTTAATAAAGAATTTTACTTATCAATTTGGTAGGCCGTGGTCATTGCCTCCGCTGCTCTTTTGTTTGATAATCTGCAGAAGGCCATCTTCTTTCTCTCCTTCCTGTCCAGTGGCAGCACCTGGGGATATTCAGCACCATTAACCATGTGAGCGCTGCAGAATTGTCCCGCTTACCGCAATGAATGCAGTCCGCAGACCTGCTAAGTGCATTTATAGTTTTGAAAATGTGCCCTGAAATTCCTAGAACCTGTTTGTTCTATTTCTCTCTCTTGAAAAAACGGTAAGCTCTGTTGAGCAGGGACTCCTTGTATACGCCTAGTAGCACCTTGGAAATGATAGTATTTACATAGGTCATTCCTGTGCTCGTTATTCTCAAAGCACATACATCATATCCAACATGTGTACTTTCACTGTGGGTGTGTACAGGGGCAGAGTTTGGGCAGAGTGGATAGTTACACATGTTGGGTCCGATATTGAGTTGTGTGAGCTATGTGCCTCATTGGCACTTAACCCTGCCCACTCACCCTTAACCCTGGATATTCAATGCCATGCCAACTGCATTGAATATTCAGTTTGGGAACCCTGGGAAAACCACCGCACAGCCTAAATGGGCAGCAGCAATATTGGACTGCTACCCGCTTAGCATCCATGGCTAAGACTAGGCATGCCAAAAGCTCACCTAGTTTTAGCCATGGAGAGCTAACCGAGTAGCTGTCCAATGTTGCTGATACCTGGTTACCATCATTTTCCATCCCTGCTCCGCCCTGGAACACCCTCAGCAAGCCCTGATAGCATTGGGGTGCATAAGGGTCATAGACAGGGATATTTGATGGCACTAACCATGTAGATGCCATCGAATATTCTTGTTTAAGGCATTTACACAGTTTACTGGACTGTAAACCATGTAAATGCTTTTTGAATATCGGGCTCATTAATTATAAAATGCTATAATTTACCTACATGCCAGGAAAAGGTGCACACGGGCATAGGGCTGGTGGAAGTGCTTGCGGCTTGAATGAATGTGCGTACTAATGCCCTTATTTTCTGAAGTAAAGTACATGTGTGTTTGACTTTATAAAATAAGCACAAACGTGCATGAAAACATGGTAAATCTAGCCGACATTTATAAAATTACCCTCACAGTGCCACCATTATTTTATGGATAAGGCATTTATATGTTTAGAGAATAATTCTATAACAGGAGGCCATGTATAGGTACCTACTAGCCTTTCTGACAGGAAATGTGCCTTGAATATAGGTACAATCACTTATATCTGCTCATGAGCAGGTGGAAATGATCGCACATACTTTACACACCTACATGTGCAGATTAAGATACTTTATAATATACATGCATATGTGAAAACTCTGTCCACGCTAATCCTTCCAGCTAACTACACACCTTCATTCCAACACACATGCTTTTATTTAGGTCATTATTTTATAAGAAGTTATTTACTCATGTACGTGGCAACATACATGCAGGAATGACTTTTAAAAATACAGGTCTGATATTCAACGGCGACAGCTAGTCATTATAAAATAGCTAGCCATTGCTGATGAACTTAAGACCTGGATGTTCAATGTCAAGGCCATATCCAGTCCATTAGTCAGATAGCACAGTAGATAACTGAGCAAAGCTGATATTCAGCTATTGCCCGGTTAGCTTCTGTGGCAAACATTAGGTCACCCTTTACGGTTCCCAACTCTCACAACTTAGGGATAACCCAGAACGTCCCAGTACTAGCTGATTAGCATCGGGCATCCAGCAGAGGCACCCGGTGATATTCAGTGGCACCCTCCATGTTAGCGCTGCTGAATATCTCAAGCAGTGCCATTAATGCGGTGAGCAGGTCTGCTAACCTCGTTAATTGCTTTGAATATCCCTCCCCCCACCTCTTTAAAGGGCACTTTCAGAACAGGGCTCCTGGATTCAGAGTGTAAGAAGATGCCTATCCATAGCCTATTTTATAAAGCCACACATATATCTTTATAAAGCACCAGCAAAAATTCTGCCTAAATACTCTTAAAATAAAGCCAGGAAAATTGATGCTTTCTTGGATGCAGGAATAAATGCTTGTGGATAGAGCAAACAGGAATGCACATATGTAAGTGTAAATGTAAAATACATTTAGGGGGGGTCATTTACTAAAGAGTGCTAGCTGTCAGTGTGTGTTCTGGTACATGCTGAAGGTGCTCCGAGGCACACATTGAGAACACAGAACCATGACAGCAAGGACTGACTTCCATACTAACTGGAACATAGTATAGTAACCAGATAAAGACCAGTATGGTCCATCTAGTCTGCCGGATAAGCTGGCTAGAGTGGTTGTAATTGCTGCTCAATGAAGTCACCCCTCCTCTATGCCTTTGTTTAGGGTTGTACTCACTGGTCTCTGCAGGTCACCCCCCACCCCCCATGCCATTTTGAATTCTGTGACTGTATTTGCCCACCACCACCTCCATGGGCAGGGTAGTCCAAGCATCCACCACCCTTTCAGTGAAAAAGTATTTCCTGATGTTGCTTCTAAGTTTACCGCCTTGCAGTTTCATCATATGCCCTCTAATTTTACAGCTTCCCCTTCTTTGAAAAAGGTTTGTTTGTTCATTAATACCTTTTATTTAAAGGTCTCTATCGTATCTCCCCTGTCTCTCCTCTCCTCCAGTATATACATATTTAGGTCTTCAAGTCTCTTCTTATATATCTTCTGGTGCAGGCTCCAAATCATTTTTGTCACCTTCCTCTGAACCATTTCAAGTCTTTTTATATCCTTTGTGAGATATGGCCTCCAAAACTGAACACGATATCCAAGTGAGGCCTCATCAATGACTTGTAAAGGGGCATTAATACTTCTTCCTTTCTGCTGGTTATCCCTCTCTGTATGCAGTCCAGAATCCTTCTGGCTTTGGCTACCACCTTGTAGCATTGTTTCGCAACCTTGAAATCCTCAGACACTATCACTCCAAAGTCCCTCTCCTGGTCCACGCATACCAACCTCTCGCCACCTATTGCATACAATTCCTTTAGATTTCTGCATCCCAAGTGCATGACTCTACACTTCTTTGCATTAAATCTTAACTGCCATTTTTCCAGTTTTATAGATCTTTCCTTATGTTGTCTACTCCCTCAAAAGTGTCCACTCTTGCAAATTTTTATGTCATATGCGAAAAGGTAGACTTTTCCCTTCATTCCTTCCACAATATCACTCAAAAATACATTGAACAGTATTGATCCCAGGACCGATCATTGAGGTGTGCCACTGTGCCCCTTCCTTTCTTCTTTGTTCCATTTACCACCACCTTCTGTCATCTGTCAGTCAGTTAATTTCTGACCCAGTTCACCAACTTTGGACCTCTCCCCAGGCTACTCAGTTTATTAATATGCCTCCTATGAGGAACAATAAAAAAGGCTTTGCTGAAATCTAGGTATCACATCCATTGCATGCCCTTGATCTAGTTCTCTGGAATCGTAAATTGGGGTGGTAAAGGGGAGGGTTAGGGATGGAGAATGGGTATGGTGAGGATTGCACAATTAGCGTGGGGGTAAACACCACATGCTAACCCTTGGTCCTTATTTTATTTTATTTATTTAGTATACATTTGTATACCGCTACTTCCAGCGATCAGCAGCGGTTTTTGATTACAGATTGGAAATTGTCAAATCATGACAGGAAATTTTTTTTTTTAGGTATAAACACATTGATTAGACAGGAAAGCACAGCACAATTAGTGTGGGTTGACCTAACACCACCTCAATATGTGCAGTTACTGTAAATGCAGTCACATGATATGCCAGTTTAGGTTCCATGTTAACTGCTGGGAAAATGATTTACACAACCATGACAGTTAATGCACTGGTGTTGCACCTAATGTGCCATGGATTTGGTGCTATTGGCTTATTCAGTGAAATAGCATAACACTCTTTAGTAAAAGGGCCCCATAAACACACATGATTCTGCCCATGCTTCCCCAAACTATACTCCTGAATGTGTCGATACCAGTTCATGTAAAAGTATGTATGTTCTGTCATCGCATATACTTTTATAGGAGGCATTTTATGTGCCTACCCTGGCACATGCATGCAAAAGGGCTTTATAAAATGACCCTCATAATGGCCACTGTTAAGGTGGTAATTTTATAAGAGGGTGCCTGGATAACTAGGGCAGAAAAGCACCTAGTTTAACCTACTTTATATAGACACATATTTCTGTACAAAATATTAGCACAACTCGGGCAGAAATCACACCTAGATTGACGGTGCGTACATGATGCCTGCTTGATCGCAGGTGTATATGTTAGCTCATACTTTACATTTGTAACTGCATATTTTAAACATCACGTGCGTAAATCGCATTTTCACCCACACTCTGCTCAAACTCCTCAACTCAGCACGCCAACTCTACAAGTACGCTCGCACTGTGCATACTTTTAGGGGTGACCTAATTTTGTGAGAGGCCTTTTACCCACATGAAACAGTTGCATCTGTGAAAATGAGATTAATATTGAGCCTGCTGGCTGCCTGGGGAAAAAGAATTTGGTTGTTCAGCAGCAGTATTCAGATAGGCGCTATCCAGACAGCAGTGATACTCAGTCACATCTGGATAGCACTTAGGGAAGCTTGTTCTCCTGTCCTAAGATATCCAGACAGCTATCTGGAGAGAGATGCTGAAAAACCCTGCTATATGGATAAATTACATTTCTGCCCCCAGACTGCCTAGCCAAGTTGGTCTATGGAGATATTCAGCCATACTATCTGCATGGCGGCTCTGAATATCCCTCTCAATGGGGCTTATCTGGTTAGCAGGTCCTACTAACCTGATAAGTCCTTTCGAATATTGCCCCCCCCCCCAAGTTTATAAATTTACCCTCCACATGTAATTAATGCAATTAATTACATGTGGAGGGTATGCATGTAATTAATGTAAAATAGTTCCTTGTAAATATGTTGATTGTAGACATGTTTCACTAATGTTTTTCAAAAGTTTAATGTGATTGTTCTGTTCTTTGTAAACCACCCTTGATCAATGGAAGGGGGTGGTATAAAAAAACCACCTAAATAAATAAATTAATAAATAAAAATAAACACATGTATATGTGCCTTTAAATATCTGACCCTTGGAAGAAGCCATGTAAATATTCTAAAATGTCCACATTTCTGGGGAGTTGCAAGATCCATTTTAATATCTGCCCAAAATTGTATTAATCTATAGGATAGTTTTATGCAGAGTTCAGATTTTACTCAAATGTAACATAATTAGATAAATTGTCCCAGCACTTGCAATGTTGTTTTGTTCCTTTGTCCGACATTTATCAAATCCTTAAATCAGGACAGAGATCTCGACAACCTCTATTCCCCTTTTCATTTATTTCAGATCTGTTCAGCTTTGCAGATATGTTTTTAAATTTCTGTCTCTTTTTTTTCTCTCAGGTTACTGCAATGCATTCTGACTGTGTCATTAAGAAGGAACAGGAGACTTGTTTGGAGAAAGTAAGGAGGGAAAGTGCAACTTTGAATGATTCTTTCCAAGGTATGGATGTGATATTTAAATTTTTTCTTTAATTGTGAGGTATTTAAAAAGAATGCTTACCTCAGAGAAAAATCGTTAGCACGTAGTGCAATACCCTATGACAAGACCACCAGGAATTCTTGTGTGTGTGTTGTGTGCCATCGAGTCAATGCTGACTCCTGGCAACCCAGCTGCTGGTTTTCTTGGCAAGCTGTAGCTGGAAGTAGATTGCCAGGCCTTTCTTCATGCAGTCTACAGTACCTTGTATTCCAGGAATTCTTAAGGATCCCTTTTATTAAAGTGCATTACATTTTTGCACTTACTGCATGTGTGGCACAAAAACTAATGTGCATTAAATGCAACGCCTGTGTGGTAACTGCCAGGGGCATGACCAGCATCTTCCCAACAATTAACACATACCCTCATGCATGGCACAGTTACCGTGGATGCACTTATCTCTGCCCCAATCCACCCATTTCACACTCTAAAGTGCAATTGGCAGCGTGAAAATTGGCACACGGTAACAATTATGTCCCCATGGTAACTGTTACTGCAGACCCAAGCGAGTGGTTACCATGCAGCAATTCACATGTTAACTGCATAATACACTTTAATAAAAGGGCCCCTTAGTTTAGGCTTTCATTAGTAATTAAAAATGGGGGTCATTCTGACCTGCGAATAGCGGGGTTGTACTTTCAGTTGGACATGCAACCCCAGCTATTCAGAGGAACCATATTCAGCAGCTATAACTCCCCGCACATAAAGAGCCTTTGTGCAAGGAGCTCCAAATGGGGGTAAGTGGGGGCAGTGACTGGGCATGATGAGGGTGGAGCATGGGCGGGCTGCAGCACCCAGATGTACAGGGCCTATTCTAGTCAGGGCCCTGTATGTCCAGCAGGGAAAAGATGGATGTGGGACTTATTCCACCTCGAAGGTGGAATAAGTCCCATCAAAGGCAACAATCAGGCCAGGCAGCCCCCCCAACACAGGCAGCCATGGCAGTTGAGGCCCCTCTGCCCAATCCCGGCCCTGGCCAACCCCGCCGAAGGTCAGGAGCAGGGGAAAGAAGATTTAGCCAGTGTTGTGCATGCTGTGCTCCTGCTGGGCGTCCCGGTGCCAAGGTGATGGGACACTACAGCCCTGGCACACTAGCAGAATCATAGGGCTTGCTGGCCAGCCAGAAGGGAGGACATCTCACGCTGCAGAATTGGGACCATGCCAGGCCATCTAAATGCCCTGATTCTAGAACCGTGGGAATGTCTAGCTCCCGCGGTTGCAGAATCGGGTGCAATGTAGGCCCGTCCATTTTTTGGATGTCCGGACGTGCCCCCTGTTAGAATTGGCCTCAATGTGTTTTGATATTTCATGACAGGGTAACATAACTTTAAATGAAAATGTCTAGGAATGTGCACGGCCTAAAAAAACGTTGGTTTATGCCCATTTAAATCAATCTGTTTCCAATCTGAAGGCATTTTTCCATGTTCATTTCACATAGTGATTGTGTGCATGTTAATTTTTGTAAATATACATGCATACAAATTATTTGAGTGCACTGTAAACTTTTAAGCGCTGACGAATTGAATGTGTTCATATCCTAATCAGTCTTTTTCTGCTTATTGTACATAACTCCGCTTAACAAATGTCATAGGATGCTTTGTAGTGTACAGTAAATGTAATTTCTCAATTCACTTATCACTACTATATATTTCTGGAATTTCTTCTGGTGGGTGTAAACTGTAAGGGCAATTCTGAAAATGATTTCCATAGATCAATGCATATTTTTCCAGAAAAAATTAAATATTTTCAAAGTTCATCTCCCTCTCTATGAGGGGCAAGGGGCAGAAATGGCGTAGGTCAAGCCTGGGGTGTTCTTACCTCATATTAAGGGAAAAGATTGTTTCATTTTCAGCTCGTTTATCCTTTTTTCCCCAATTTTCAGATTTTTGGTACCTTTCCCACATTCATTTTAATAAAAATGTTTAGTGCATGTTAAAACTATTTAATGTATTAATTGACTTAAACAGATTAATTGATACATTAACATGCATTTAATCTGTTTAGCATGTACTTTTTTTAAGGTGTATTAACAAACCAAATGTGCACTATCAAAAGCACATTTCTTCCTACTTTACAGCACTTGATACCTTTATAGTATCGTATGTGCGGTAAACCGACCATTACTACTGATCATTTGTATAGCGCTACAAGACATACGCAGTGCTATACATACACATGTAAAAGACGGTCCCTGCTCATCAGAGCTTACAATCTCACCCCCATAGGTGGTCACTGGATTTTCGACGGAAAACTCAGTGAGGGAGTTTTTCTTTCAAAATTCTCTTTCAGACTGCTGGATACAATTACCTACAGGCATGCACACTAATAAAGAGGGCTGAAAATAACCATTTCTATATATAGAACATTGCTTATAATTTTGAATATTAATACAATATGGGCCTGATTCTGTCCCAGACATAGGGGTATGTTTACTAAACTGCGGTAACGTCGCAGCTGCGAGAATGTCATGTATCGCTTGATAACGTCTCCAGCGGCGGTAAGGTGTGCAGAGGATGGAGTAAGGCTCCTCAGAGGGCGGAGTACGGCTCCCCAGGGGTGGAGATAAGGGGTCAGTGGGCGGAGAGTGGGTGTGGAGAGGCTCCATGCACACTAACGCCGTGAAATGAAGGTCTGAAAGGTAGTGCCAGTGAAAACCTCGCACTAGAGGCACATTTGCAGGGGAGAGAAACCATTTCAGTCAGCAATGTGCAGCAAAGGCAGGGAAACCAAGAAAAGTGATAGTAGTGATACATATGCAGCAACATCATAGTGCCCAAGTATGAGAGGGCACTACTGTGAGGCTGCAAATGGGGTACAGAGGGCTGCAGGCGGGACCTCCAGTGGGGCAGCTGGGGCACAGGGTGGGCTAAGCAGATGCCTAGGTGACACATAGGAATGTAGAAGCAGAAAACCAGCAGGACAGCAACTGACCAAAGCCAAACATGGCCACGAGTGTGTGTCCCGCAGTGTCCCAGGGGATAGTACCCAGAAAGTACCCCAAAAGGCACATAACATCAGCAGGCAGTGCCGGGGGGAAGCGTGAAGGTCTATGCAGGCACCCCTACCCCATATCACGCACCATAGGCAGCCGCCTACCGGCACACTGGATGGCCTGGGACTGCGCACCACCAGCACCATCGGCACAAGGGCATGTCAGCATGGTGGCGGAGGGGTGCTGGTGGCAGAGGGGACAGTAGCATCTGCCCACAGCAGACCACGGCCAATTCCCGTTTAGGTGGGTGCCGTGCACGGCAACAGACAAGGTCTGTCTGACGAACAGTCATAGTATCCCCAGGGAATGATCTGCCTCTGTGGCAACAGTTTGATGCAGTACACACAGCCAGTGTGTTCAGGGACAGAAGTCCCAGCTGTGGCTCCTGCAAACCATGTCCCTATATTTTACACAATACTAAACCATGTTAGTAAAGATGGAACCATAATTGCAGATTAAATAAACATGCCATAAACGCCTATATTTTACCCTACAGGGCACAGACACCATAAACATTTGCAATCCCTAGAGCAGAGGTTCCCAACTGCAGTCCTGGAGGGCCAAACACCATTCAAGTTTCATGCTGTCCATAATAAATATGCCTGTGCTGCATTTGTATGCACCGCCCCCATTGTATGCAAATGTATCTCATGCATATTCATTAGAGACAGCATGAAAACCTGATCCGTGTTTGGCCCACCAGGACCGAAGTTGTGAAACTCAGCCCTAGAGCAGCGGCCAACAAGGGCACAAACACCCACACCCACAGGCTCCACTATCCAAAGCCTCATAGAGAGTCAGGCTGTTGGGCCCTGCGCGGAGCAGCATCTCCCAATACTAGCACCTGCATACCTTAGCAATGCCGCCCTAAACTTGGGAACATTTTACACATATATCAAAAGGTTGCTATGATTAATGGCAGATAACAAATCCTAAGTTAAAAACAATTTGTTGACAGAGCTGCATCATAGCAACCTTTCTGATATCTGTGGTGTGTGTTTCAGTTTTGGTTTCTGACAGTGTTTACCACCCCGGGGAGTAACCCCAACAGTATTGAGTACCATAGCCATAACTGCACTGTGCTCAGGACTGGTGTGGTGGCCAGGGCTGCAAAAAAACTCTATATCTGCACAATGCTGGCATAGGTGTGGGAGTGTGTGTATGTCTATCCAGTGTGTTGTGGCTGCCTACACCTCACTGAGCCCACACTGCTTGCACTGTTTCCAGTGTTAGCCTGTCAATGTGCATAATGAGGAGCAAGGTACTGTGGGTATGGCCCGGACAGGGTGGCCTGGGAAGGATGCATATGCACAGGGCATAGGGCAATGACTGGGATATTATAGTGTCCCACCACCACCTGCAGGGACAGGGTGGCCACAGCATGTCATGCTGGGAGGTCACTCTCACCCTGACTGTGCAGTGACCACGGCATGGCTAGATTCCCCCATAGTGCTGTGCAGTATTTTTCTCAAGTGGTATTTATGGGATTTCTTTTTTTGGGGCCCAATCACTGACATACCTGCTTGGTGCGTGTGTCCACATCCCATTTTTGGTGCACACAGTTCTTCCAGGAACATACACTATGCAGACTATCTGCAGTTAGTATGTGTATGTCTGGAACACCCTGCAGGGTGCAGTGGGTGGAGACTGACTGTGCCTTCTGCTGGTGAATGTCAGTTATTGGTGGGGGGCAGCTGAGCTTTTCCAGCATTCTGCCTGTCTGCCATTGCGTACAGATCTACATTGACTGCCTTGTAGCATGCCTGTTCCCCAGCAGCATTGGGGTTGATGGTCCCCTCTACTGCCACCATTGCAGAGATGTAGACTGTGGATCTGTTGGTGGGAAGATCCTGTACCCCACCCTGAGCCACAGAGGGCGGGTTGGGTGGTTCTACATATTCCAAACACCCCCTTCACTTATAACCTGTGACCATGACACCCACACAGGACATGCACTATTCTGGGTGGCTAGACGTGACTGTAAAATACAGATGGACACAGGTGTATCCTAAGTGCAGCTGCAAGGACTACCTATCACACACTGGCACTGATGGGGACCTGCCGCATAGTCTATCTTATGCAAATACCAATCCCTAATTTAGTGATACTATATGAAATTGTCAAAAATAATCACCAAAAGAACCCCCGTGGAAAATTTTTGTATAAACCAATTATCTTTCTGTCGGATGTTCCAGGAAAGGGACATGTACAGATACTATGTCCTCCACTCAGTTACATCCCTTTTATTAATTTTGTTACTAAAAAACCCCGTCTACTTAACTGAATAAGACGGTTATCAGCAATCCTTGTCAAGCACGACGTGCACGTTTCGGGTCTGTAGCCCTGTCTCAAGTGCTGCCAATACTGCGGTTTCAATACTGCGGTTTCAACTGCCATTAAACGCCTGGTGCTGGGCGCCCCACCTCACCCTCAGGGTGAGCACAGAACCCACACAATGTCATGGTCTGTAGCTACTCTGTGCCAGTAACACACACGGTCAGTTCCCCCTACCAGGCTGAGGTGCTGTGGGGGTGCATACCCCATCTTGTGATCAGCTGTAGACTGCTGATCTGCATGCGTAGTGCATCATGGGTATTGGTGGGTTTACCCTATCCTGGTAACCACAGCAGACAGTTTGTGTGGTGACCTGCAGTCTTTCTGTGTCCAGCCAGGGGTGTGTTAGTAGCTATAGAGATATAGCCCACTGTTTGTGTCAATGACTGTGGAGGCAGAGGTCATGGGTTTGATCCCACAGTGTTGTTATTTAATAAGGCTGTCTGAGGCTTTTCCTTTTAATTTAAATCAGTGCTGCCAGCAAAATGCACCCTCACAGTGCTGTAACCTTAAGGTGCCTCATAAGGCGCCCTATAAGGCACCCTATAAAACGCTCTATAGGGCACATTTGAAGGCACCTTGGCAGACAGGACACCTTATAATGTGCCCTTTGGAGTGCCTTATAGGGTGCCTTATGTGGCATCTTATGTTACGACACTTTGAGGGTGTTTTTGCTGGCAGCACCGATTTAACTTAAAAAAGGAAATGCCTCAGACAGCACTGATTTAGATTAAAAGGAATTGCCTCACCACTTCAGGATCAAACCATAACACCACCATAACACCACTTCAGGATCAAACCCATTTCCTCTGCCTCCACAGTCATTGCAGTAACCAGTGGGCTACATCTTTATAGCTTCTAACGCTGCGCTGGCATGAAGTTAGGATTAACGCACGTTAACGTGCCACGGCGCACACTATCGCGCAATACAGATTCTTGCTACCTTGGAGCCGGAACGCCCACTCCTTATATGGCATTCTTCACATTATCACTGCAACTAGCGCCGGTAACATTAAGAAGGTTTAGTAAACATAGCCCATAGATACCCTCTGCGCATCTGGTCTGAACCAGACGCACAGAGGGTATCACGATTCTGATCCTGTGGGGCATGTCTAGCCCAGTGGGATCAGAATCACGAAGAGTCCTGCATGTGCAGGCTGGGACAATGATTCTGTCTGGCCTGCAGATGCAGGATTGCACCCGGCTAACTTAGTCAGGGCTTTTAAATGGAGCCACAGTGCCATGGTGTCATGTTGCCATGCACCGCGGCTCTATTTAAAAGCCGCGATGCCGGTCGCCAAGAAAAAGGTTTATTTCCCGAAGTCCATCCCCCAATCTGGCCTCCTAAGGGAATAAACCCTGCCCCCCCCCCCGCCCCATTTGTCCCCCGGCCGCAGAAAAACAAACGTCAAGGGAAGTTATTCCACCTCGGAGGTGGAATAACTTCCCTGACATTTCACCGGCCCTGGATATACAGGGCCAACATTAGAATTGGCCCTGTACATCTGGGGCTGGTGACCGCCTACTGCTCGCCCACTCTCCGCCCCCGTGCCTCGCATTCCCTGCCCCCAACTAACATCCCCACACAACCGGCAGGGAAGTTATTCGGGGGCAGGTGAAACCACAAATAGTGGGGATAGACATCTCGTCAGGCCATCCATCCCCGCTATTCGTGGCTCAGAATAACCCCCTACATGATTTAAAACTGGCACATTGTTGCGATGGTTTGAATCTTTTCTTATTAGTAGATTAGCTCAGCTGCGAGTTGCTAGTAGGTTGTCATCTCAATTTCAGTTCTCAGTGGGTGTGCCACAGGGGTCAGCACTATCCACTATATTACCGTATTTAATATTTATACAGCTCTGCTTTGTCATTTATTGTCTGGATTAGATCTTCACTATGGAGTATATGATATCCAATTTGCTGTTTTGGTATTGTCTTTTATTCTCGATGCCATGGAGCATGTTGTTGGTTGTATTGATGTGGTTCAAAATGGATATATAATAATAGATTAGCTTTGAATAACTCCAAAATTGAGATTCTTTATGTGGGTCGGACATTGCTGTCTTCTTTACCATCACAGTTGAAAATAGATAATTATGCTCTGGTGATTCGTCCTTAGGTTTGAAATCTAGCGATGATTTTGGTTTCACCATTGGTTTGCAGCCTCAAGTTCAAGCTGTTGTGAAATTGGCCTTTTAGGTTGAGTATGATTATCAGAAGGCAATTTAAGGACAGTGGTTCAGGCATTGGTTCTTGATTCAGTTGATTATTGTAACAGTTTATAATGGGGATTGCCTGATTATTTCATTCAGATATTACAAACTATTCAAAATGCGGCTGCTAGGGTGATTAAGAGAGTGGGCAGATATGACCACATAATGACAGTTTTGAGTGGACTACACTGGCTTCAGTTAAATGGCGTGTTACTTATAAAATGATTATGCTAGTGTATAAAGCTTTACATCATTGGATACCAGTTACTGTGGCGACTATGCTGGAGCCTTATAGACCATCTCGCATCTTACGGTCCCAGATGGCATGTTTATTAGAGGTTCCATCTCATTGTAGAATACATTCTCTAATGCTCCATGCCCATATGTTTTCTGTAAGTGCTCAAAAGTACTGGAACTCTTTACCCAGTGAGTTATGCATAGCAACTTTTAGGAAGAGATTAAAGACCTAGCTCTTTAAACATGGATACTTATTTATTTATTTAAATGGTTTATATACTGTCTAATCTTAAAGCCAAGGTGGTTTACAGAAGAACTAGCATAACTTAGTTTAAATGGCCGACCCTGGACATATAGGGCTAACCCCGGAATCGATCCTGTATGTCCCGGTTCATGGTGCCACCCACTGCCTGCTCTTGCTCCACCTCTGACCCGCCCCTCCCACCCACAAACAGAACTCCCCACACAACCCTGTTCTACAGCCCTGTTCCCTGCATAGTGATCCAGGCATTTAGCTGGTTGCAATCTACCCCATAGCAAACTGTAAACATGGACCTCCATTCCCCATCAGTGTTTGTTGATATAGAGTAAACTACAGGGGTTATTAATGTAGTCCTTTTCCACATCTTGCAGACATTTGCCCGACAAAATGAGCACTCTTCAGATGCCTGTTTGTACCTGAAGTAGGTTTAACCTTAGACATACTCGGGATATACAGGGCATTTCTGAGATCAGGTGAGGACACCTAGGTTTTATTTTATTTATTTAACAAGTTTGTTTATACCGTTTTATCATTTCAGTCAAAGCAGTTTACATTGAAACTTAAACTTGGTAATGCACATTAGACAGGGATACTGATAACTTGGAATTATTTTTTTTTTTAATGAAAATTTTACAACTTATCACAAGAAAGTTCCAATGAACAATCTTGAAAAGAAAAAAGATTAGATACAATTAGAAAATAATACACTCCAACTTATGAAGCAATTCAATATTATTGATACAATATATCCAATCACCCTAGCCCACAATATAAAGGGGGGAGATACAACAATTTCCAACAAAAGACAAAAGAAAACCAGGCAGAGGCAGAACCCAGTGTCAACCTATTTATACGAGCTCAGAGGAGGCCCCAGTAGAGGATTCCAACCTCCGAGCAGAAACAAAAGCTGTAAGTTGGGAGGGATCATAAAAAACATAGGAAACAGAGTGGTATTTCACCAAACATTTACATGGATGTTTCAAGAAGAAAAGGCAACTTGGATTTTTTTTTTTTTTTAAGCAATGGAGGGTTACCGTGCTTCCTCCATGCCCCCATTCAGACTTGGACAATCTTGTGGTGGGGACGTCCACAGACTCGACTTCTAAAATCACTCTGGAGATGTCTCTGTGCCCATTTTTAGATGTCCAAAGCACAAATAGGGCTTCCAAAATAACCCCCTGCATGTGTAAATCATGCATTGTCAATCACTTATGCATGCCGATAGATCTTTAAACACATACTTTATCTATTCTATAAGTATGTGCATAGGCCAATAGCACTATTCTATAAGTACGTGCATAGACCAATAGCATGTACACGCATATGTGCATACTTTATAAAATAGGTGCGATTGACTCATCTGAAAATGCAGGTTGACCTGGGCATGCCTCATAAAATTACCCTCTAAATGAGTAATCCTATAAACGTGGTCTACACCACTCATGAGTTTGTTAATCCTTCATCATGACCTTAGGAGCAGACTTTTCAGAATGATTGTGGTGCTAAACGCAACATAAATCACCACTCCCTGTACACAGTGACAGAGCTTCCTCAATATTCGGGGTGCTCACTTACCAATGCACCCGCAGAACTGACACTTATGGTCACAACCTCTCTTGTCACAGGCCAGTCTCTCTATGCCAGTTCTCTGATTTCTTCTCTTTTCCATAGATGAGACAGGACACTGGTGTACTGTCTACATGCTTTATTTACAGATCTAGAAGGTGGCTTTGCCATGGATTTTGAGTCAGACTTTCACGGCCCAACATACAGCTCCCTGCACAACTTAATCCAGCATGTGTTTCAAACAGACAGTGAAATCGCTGCTTCCAGCTTGTCTGACTTTTCCTAATACAGAATGAAGCCCATGCAGTTTAATACACCATGCTGTCTGTTTCTTTACTGACTGCCCCTTAATTGCACTTACAGAATAAAACAGTCTTTAGCAGCAATGTTTCCATTATATTTCTAGCTCACTGCAAGGACTGGCCTTTCAGACACTTTGGGCCTCTTAATCCAGTTGTATCCCCCCCCTCCCCCCCCCGGTTTAAACCCTCCTGCCTCCACATGCACTGCAACCTTCCTTTTGTTTTATTTTGTCAGCACCTTTCCAGCTATCTTCCTGTGTATTCTGAACACCAACTGCTTCTAAACTAGGGCTCAACAAATCCCAGCTGCCGGGTTGCCATAGCAACAGAATATCTAGTGCCCAAGATATTTCTCCTGACTAAAGACCAAACACAGTTTAGGAGAAATATCCAGAGGGTCGCAATGAGACGACACTGAATTGATGGCACGTAACAACAAGATATTTCCAATTCCATTCTGCTTTATGTTTTCTTGGCCGCAACCATTATTGTTTGAGTAGATGTTTCTTCCTCCCTGCACAGACCAGCTGTGTGTGAATCTGAGCCAGGCTGTGCAGAAACACGTACACTGGTATCATAAGACTTGAGAACCAGAAACCAACAGGAGAGGTCCTGCACGCCACAGTTCAGACTCACCCAGAGTCGCCTTGTGTAGTTCCTGCTCAAACACTAGGTTTGAAACATGAAATGAGGCACTTCCTTTTTCTGCAAGAAACCTGTTTCTATAAGAACCTGTCATCTGCCAAGGAAAAAGAGCAGCAGAGAGAGACAGGTAGGAGCTGGGACTGGGGATTAGGAGAAAGGGACTGGAAGCTGCTGGCTAATGCTAGGGTTTGGGAGAATGGGGATGGAGGCTGCTGGCTCATGCTAGGGTTTGGGAGAAGGAGGCTTCTGGTTCTGGCTTCATTCTTAATCACCCCCGCCCAATCTTGGTCTCACCTGATCTCCACCAACATGTTTAGGAATCTTCACACTATTGACTCTTCAACTCTCTCCACTGCTGTCTTATCACGTCTTTCCTCCACTATGTCATCTGAGTCTCTTGATGGGGCAATATCCTAAAAAAAAAAAAAAAAAATCAGGAAAAGCAGATAGGGGCATACCATCAGGAGTAATTTCCAACACAGATATGCAGAAGGGGGAGATTGGATCTTACATTGCATGTTGAGTCCTTGTTATGTTTCTGTATGTTTTTCTATTTGTTGCCAAAATGGGGCAATAGTGTGGTAGGGGAGAGGAGAAGTGGAGAAGAACAGCTTGGAAGGCAAATTTGTGTTTGTGTGGTGTGTGTGTGTATGCATATACATACAGCTAAATATGTGTCCGTGTGTATGTGTGTGTGTGAGGCTTTATGAGGCATGTGACACATATAGGAAGCAATTAGATGCTGCAGAATATTGGCAAGTATTCCATGCCAAAAGATAAAGAAAAATGCAGACACATGAATTGTGATGTATCTTAGATAGGTGCATAGGGCATGTGTGTGCATGGGATGTACATGTATGGATGGGATTGTAGGGCGTATTGAGATTTATGTGGCATTGTGCATGGGAAATGCTGGGTTTGTGGAAAGTATGTGTGTAGAAGCAGTGTCTACGTAGGATGGGTTTAGAGCCTACTGAGAGCTATATGAGTATATTTATAAGGGAATGTGTGAGTATGTGTTTTGGGAGTATGGGTGAGGGGGTGGTTGTGTGTGCATAGGGTCTGAGAGTGGGAGGTATAGCAGCGGGGTTGCATAGAGAGTAGAGTGTGACTGTATGAGCAGGAGTGTATGCAGAGCATGTTTATAAGTGTGTGTGTGCCAGCTGTGTTTTGGATGATGATGTCTTGCATGAAGTTTAATCTGGGGACATTTGTGTATTGAGTGTATGGGAAATGTTGTTTATGTGAGAAACATGTATTTATAGAGGTGGGAAAGAGAGCATGGAAATTTTGGAGGGTCTGTGAGCATGTGTTTATTAGGGGATGTTGTTTGGGAAGTGTTGAGGGAAATGACTTGCCCTTCACCAGATGCTTTAATTTTCTTTCACCATCTCTCAACTTTCCCAATATTGATTTTTTAGAAGGTTCATTCCCTTAGGGGTATGTTTACTAACTGTCTTAATGTTACTGGCGCTAGTTGCAGCGTTACTGTGATGAATGCCATATAAGGTGATGGGCATTCCAGTCCTAAGGTAGCAATGGCGGGTTATCGCGTGATAGAGGGTGCATGTCCGTTATCGCACGATAGAGAGCACTGTGGCACATTATCACACGTTAACCGTAACTTTGCACACTGACCGGCATTCACAGCAGCAGAGGTATAGCACACTGGCTAATGCAATGGCTGCCGAGACAGGGGTCATGAGTTTGATCTCTCAGTGGGCTCAATGAATAAGGGTGCCCATTCCAAGACAATTCCATTTCCTGCTTGTAACAGTCAGACACATTCCAACAATCTATGCTGCCAGCTAAAAATACCTGCACCCCAGTGATGTAACCTAATGCACCTTTTAGGATGCACCAGAAGCCACATCATACACCACCACGTCAGCCAAGGCGGGTCATAATGTGCCCCAGAGGGCAGCATGAAAGGTTGGCAACCCCCAAGGCACCATATAAGAAGCACCATAAGCTGTCAGAATCTATGGTGCTGCCAAAGATGCCCCAAAGATGCATATGTGACTCAAGAAATGGTGGCCAATGGGCAGTAAGGTGCCCCAAGTTGACAAGCCAGAAAGTTATGGCCCAAACACAGATGTAACCCTAACACTGCATAGAGCAACAAGGAAAGGCAATGCACAAGTGATGGAAGGAAGTAGATCAGAGCTGATGGACCAGACAAATCTGCGTCCAGCCCATGTGGCAGCTGGTAAAGTGTACAAACATATCGGGGGCAGCTGTACTGATGCACAGGGTGATGGTAATGTACCATGCAACAATGACAGTGTGTGGCAGAGGATGGGAAGACATGTCCAGCAGAGGAGGTAGAGGTAGCAGGATAGGTGCAATGACAGGAGGACAGAGAAGTAGCAGTGCCATGCAGAAGCAGACACAGGTGAGACAAGCAGGTAGAGCCGCAATTCAGAAATGTGTACCAGTGCAGGACATGGGGTAGCAGCCTGCACATCAAGGCAGGATGACACACAGCTGGCAGACACACATAGATGGACAGAAGTATGTTTGGCAACATCGACAAGGGTACAATGTGCCAACAGCACAGATCTGCACAGATATGACTGTTACAAGAATGAAAAGTAGCTGAGTAGGACAGCATACAAATGAAATAGAACAGAGAGGAATCAAACCCATGACTATTAGCACAAACGTCAATGCACAGACCAGTAGGCTACACCACCAACATGAGTTCATTAGCAAAGGCTGCATACAAGAACACTGCAGAGCACCACACAAAAAGCTTGCTGTCTGCCAGGATAGGGCATAGGGCAATCCCCAACAGTAACTATGATGGAATGTACATGCAAAACTGCTGTGTACAGACAGATCACAGTCTGTAATTGGGACGAGAGCCACATATAACTACATGCACACACACAATGAAATGTTATGCAGTGGATACAGCATGCAAACGAGGAAAGAACCTAAACCCAGCCCTTTGGGTTTAGGTTCTTTCCTCTTTTGCATGCTGTATCCACTGCATAACATTTCATTGTGTGTGTGCATGTAGTTATATGTGGCTCTCGTCCCAATTACAGAGTGTGATCTGCCACCAAAATAGGGAACGAACAGAAACATGTGAGAATTGAACCTGAAAACAGGCATGGCCCAGATCAGCTGAACAACAGCAATGCCAATCCCCCAAGGAGACTGCCTACATGCAGGGGCGGCCCAAGGGGGGTGCGGGGCCATGTGCGGAGACTCGGTGCGGGCCCTCATTTGCATAAGTGGCCTTATTTGCATAAATATTTGCATAATGTTACCATACACTAACTTTTAGTAAACATGTCTCTTAATGAGGGTATGGATAAAGAAAGACTAAAAGATTTCTACATTACTATAATCCAGTGCCAACCGCCAGGCACATTAGGAACTACTACAAATGCTGCCCATTTAGAACCCATAGCAAACCCGCCGTATCCTGACAGCATTACCAGGACTCACAAAGCACCATACCCTACCTATCAAAAGGCAACACTGCAAATATTAAACCAATACATTTCAGAGAATACTGGGGAAAGAGAACAAGTGGCAATGTCAAATAGGAATTACATAAACAGAATACCTCAGCTCAGTTACACATGCAGAACATAGACCATCACCAAACAAGGAATCACAATTCAGAAACAGGAAGGCAATAATTAAACTGGGAACCCCAAAAGCCAAACTTGGAATGTACAACAACACTGTAGAAATAAAACTATAAATTAATTTCCTCTTGTACCAAACAAAGCACAGACGTTAATGATGCACATTTCCCAGAGCTTTCATATTCCAGTTAATAAATTCAAAATAAAGAGATATCTTTCTACCTTTTGTGCATTTTTTTTCAGTTGCAATTGCTCCAGCCACTTTCTTCTGGTTTCTTCTTCATGTTTTCTGCTAACTCTCCATCATCTGCTGTCCATTTTCCTTTCTTCTCTCTTCTAGTTTTTTTTCCATTCTCTCTCTCTACATCTGCTTTAACATACTAATCTTTCTCCTTTTGCTCTTTCCTCATTCCTATTTCATCCTCACAAATTTTACCCCTCCATCCTCAATCCCCACTTACTCTCCCAATACCCGGCCAATTATAGATTTTTCATCCCTCCCACACAAAATATTTTTCCCCTCTCCATTTTACTCTCCCAGCCCCATCCTATTCTAATCCTTCCCCAACATCAGCTCCCTTCTAGTTCCAGTCTCACCCAGCATCCATTCCCTTCTAGTCCCTGCATCAGCCCATTTCCAGTCCTAGCCCCCCATCAGCCCATTTCCAGTCCTAGCTCCCCCATCCATTTCCAGTCTGAGTCCCTTCATCAGCTCATTTCCAATCCTATCCCCCCCATCAGCCCATTTCTAGTCATTTCCTAGCCCCATCATCAGCCCATGTCAAATCATAGCTCCCCTCCACTCAGCCCAATTCCAGTCCAAGCCTCTCCATGAGCCTACTTCCAGTTCTAGCCCCTCCATGAGTCCATTTCAATTCAAGCCCCCACCACAGCCCATTTCCAATCTTAGCTCCCCCGAACAGCCCATTTCCAGTCCTATCCTAGCTGCTCCATCAGCCCATTTTCAGTCCTAGCTCCCTTCCCTCACAGCCCATTTCCATTCCAAGCCCCCTCCCTATCAGCTATTTGCAGTTCAAGCCTCCCCTTCCGCTCAGCCCATTTCCAGCCCTAGCAACCCCCCAACCCATTACCAGTCCTAGCCCCCTGTCAACCAACTTCCAGTCCTAACCCCCCATCACCCCATTTTCAGTTTAAGCCCCCCATAACCCATTACCAGTCCTAACCCCCCATCAGCCCACTTCCAGTCCTAACCCCATCAGCCCATTTCCAGTCAGCCCCCCATAGCCCATTGCCAGTCCTAAACCACCATAGCCCTTTACCAGTCCTAACCCCCCATCACCCCATTTCCAGACAGCCCCCATCAGCCCACAGCCCTTTGCCAGTCTTAACCCCCCCATAGCCCATTACCAGTCCTAACCCCCCCATCAGCCCACAGCCCATTACCAGTCTTAACCCCCCCAATAGCCCATTACAAGTCCTAACCCCCCATCAGCCCACAGCCCATTACCAGCCTTAACCCCCCATAGCCCATTATCAGTCTTAACCCCCATCACCCCATTTCCAGACAGCCCCCATTTAGCCCACAGCCCATTGCCAGTCTTAAACCCCCCATAGCAAATTACCATTACTAACCCCCATCTCACAATTTCCTGACATCCCCCATTAGACCACAGCCCATTGCAAGTCTTAACCCCCCCCCCATAGCCCATTACCAGTCCTATCCCCCCATCACCCCATTTCCAGACAGCCATCAGCCCACAGCCCATTGCCAGTCTTAACCCCCCCATATCCCATTACCAGTCCTAAACCCCCCCATCAGCCCACAGCCCATTACCAGTCTTAACCCCCCCATAGCCCATTATCAGTCCTAACCCCCCCATCAGCCCACAACCCATTGCCAGTCCTAACCCCCCCTCCCCATCGGCTCATGGAAATTAAAATTTAAAAAAAAGCTGGCCGCTGCCGCCACGGCAGCATGGAGTGTCCCGCGGGGCCCCCTCTGCCCGGCTGAACTCTCCCGGCATGGCTGAAGCCCTCTGCTCCGGCTTGCAGATACGCGAAGGGAGAGTGTCTCCCTCGCGTCTCTGTTAAGCCCGCAGGGGCTGATGGGAAATTTCCCATCTGCCCCTGCGGGCTTAACAGAGATGCGAGGGAGACACTCTCCCTTCGCGTATCTGCAAGCCGGAGAAGAGGGCTTCAGCCGCGCCGGGAGAGTTCAGCCGGGCAGAGGGGGCCCCGCGGGACACTCCATGCTGCCGCGGCAGCAGCGGCCCGTTTTTTTTTTTTTTATTTCATTTTTAAAAAAAGCAGAATGTTCTTTGCGCGGGGCCCCCTGAAACGCGGGGCCCTGTGCAAAAAACATTCTTGCTCAATGGACGGGCCGGCCCTGCCTACATGGACAGTACAAAGAAAGAGACATATGTTACAGCTGATATGTGATGGATAGGCAGCCCAGAGGGCACACTGTGTTGTACAGTGAAGAGATGGAAGGGTGTGTGGAGAGGTGACGAACCTGCAGGCAGCTCATGGTCAGATTAGCACAACCCCCCCACCCAAAAAAAAGGGAATCAAACCTGCAACCTATGGTGTGCCAACACATGTCTGCAACCACTATCCCAAACAACCACTGCAAGCACAATACAAATATATGACCTCAAAGGGAATGTGTGTAGGGGAAGCCGTAACACCCAGTGATGTGGCAGATGGCTTGCAGATAGACAGCTGGCACCGTACAAGGATGTGAACACAGGTGGGCCATGTACCTGACCAGGAAATCACTAAATACATGTGATAGTGTGGTCAAGCAGCAGCAGAGACAAATGTACACCCAACACATATTTTTATTCTGGTTAACCATGAGACATAGAGTAGATACCGCCTTACATAATATCAAGATGTATGGAAAACTGTGAAAAAAGTAGAAACATATTTGGCAGGGGAGCAACCCACATGTCACAGAAAAGTCACTCGGCCGTCTACAGATGATGGGCTGGAGAGATAATGTGCAGTAGGTGCATGGTGTGCCCTATGCATTAGCCCCCCACCTCCCACATGCTGGTGCACACCCCAAATGCCTCATTCACATATGTGTGCATGTAGACAGTAGGTGGTTCATGATGAGGGCCCAACACACATTAGTCATAATTTTTAACCAAAAACATGTCTGTGCGTAAATACAGGAGGCACAAAAATGAAACAGCATACATTGTTAAAGGTAAGCAAGTGTAAACACTGATATAGAAATATATGTTACAGCTGTCACATAATGCCTGATATAGGAGTCAAAGCAGCAATAATGTAACCAAAAACAATCACCAAATGCAAAATGAGTATATGGTAACAGGTACAAGAGGCACATGAACAGCGAGAATTCAAATAAAACAAATCACAGACACATGCAGAGATAGCACTATGCTGAAGGTCTTCTGCAATGGGTGGTGTGGATACAGTGTCTGTACACATATATCACGGTACACAGAATTCACAAATGAGGAAGAAAATGGATGCCCACACTGCCATACTCCAAATATAATGGGCAATGTGAGTGCTGGAACTTCAGGGGATAAATAGGACTGTGCAGACATGCAATGCTAGGTTTGTAAATCAATGTAGAGCGACACGTCTGTACAGTAAACAAACACAATAACCTGTCTATAGAGATTGAAAGAAAGGTCAAACATGTTACAGTAACCCACACAGAAGCCATATTGTCCCATGCTGTGTTGCACCAACATATCCAGTCACATCCACATGCACCATTTACGTTGACACATGATACAGTGATGTCACACATGCACTGTAACACCCTTGATGAGGGCAAAAAAGTTGGTGTGCAGTAAAGTGGTGTGGTGGCAAATACTGTCTCATGTCCAAGTGGAGGGTAGGCCGACATGGACAAGAGGACCTCCCAATGTGCCCCCTGTGCTACATGCATGGCTGTATGCCCCTGCTGAACTAAACAGATGAGGGTATCCTGCTGTTCAGGTCACACGCATGGGCAAAACACACCAACACAATGTCAGATGGATGTACAATATACAGCAATAATGTCAGTCCCTGCTGCACATGTAGGGACCAGTACACAGTATCCACAGTGCAAAGGGTGTCTGCAACCCAACAAGTCTCGTTAAGACTGTCCTTGAAACCATGGGCATGTATAGTCAAGTGTAACATTTCAGTATGCCACAGTACTGGAGAGGTCATGTATGTCTCCTGTGATGAACACAACACCCAGCCAGAGCACGGTAGCAACGGTGTGTTGGACAGGCCTGTTATGCTCAAAGTAGCAGTCCAAGAATAATGTCCATCCGAGGCAGGTGTCCCACTCGCAGAGGTCCAATATCCTATGGCACCTTCTCCCAGGGATAGTTGCATGGTGTTGTTGTGTCAATCAACAGGTGTTTGATGGTGACTGCAGTTGCACTGTAGTAGATGTGCTGTGTGTGTCCTCTGCCCTGTGCATAAGAAGGAGAAACAATGTATTGGTATGCTGCTTGCAACATCAGGCCAAATTGCAGGGAGTCAAACATAAATATGTACGTAATGAAACGTCACACAGGCAATCAACATGATCACAACACAGAACACACACTGCATGTTGTGGACATTTGGAAATGGAACTGCAGACGAGGGTGTCACATGGATATGATCATGTCCATGCCCATGTCACACAGGCGTTGCAGAGCTATACCCCATGTGCATCAGCTTTGGTGTACAGAGACTCAACAGGAAAGGTCCATGAAACAAATAGCAAATCACTAACATGTAAAGGCTGATGTCATTTCCAAAAGACCCAAGGTGCAACCTACCGTGTGTCTGCAGCAAGTGTCTGCTCAGGATCCTCTGAGGCTGGCAAAGGCCACAGCACGTCACAGTGAAGGGAGAAGATGTCATCAAAATGTGTAGAATTAGCATGTCCTCTTGTCCAGCCACTGTTGATGCATATCCAAATTATGGCAATATCTGTGACACATAAATGTTGTTGCACAGTGGTCTGTCAGCACACAAGAGATAGGTCAGCTCACAACACACAACAAATGCCCACAATGTTCACAAGGTCAACAGCAGTAAGGTAGAGATAGCACAGTCACCACCGCTCCACAGGTGTACAGACCCTTCACACCACATGATATTGCAAAATGCCTGCAGACTGTATCATCACACAGCCAACCCAAACATATACACACAAACACACACTATGCTAAGGTGAGTGTGCCACCAGTAGCATATGGCCTGTATGTGCACAATTGGAGATTAGTGGAGATAAAGGCTTGCCAAATGCAATGATACACTGCTGTTGGCTGATGCTACAATGTCAGGGAAGGGTGTATGTGCAGCCCACCTCCAGGACACCTAGGACCTGTAGACACATGCAGCTCTGTTGGATGTGTCTCAGAGACAATGCTGGAGATGACAAACTGGCCAGGCACACATGTGGATATGTGTGCCAACAGCAACAAATTGGGTTTGGGGGGCAGCACAAAGAGGTGAACAACAACATATGTGCACTATGACAGATTACCTCAGACATGTGCTCCCCCTGATTGTTATCACAGACAAATTACCTGTAGGTCCACCTACCCCAGACTACTGCATGTTGGATGACGTACAGTCAGCTGATACTGCACCACAGCACCAGGAGGGTCACCAAGGATGTCCTGTGGATTGAGAAACCCTAGAGAAACACACATATGTCATGTTGGAGCTGTACAACACACACATCACCTTCATGTTCTCAGCTCTCATACCCCCCCCCCCCAAAGATCCTTTAAAGACTGGCTGTTCACCATCACACTGTACCGACTCAATTCATGCTAAAGTTCTCACTGAAGTGTGTGTGGCAAAATACAAGGGCCCCTACTCTGTCCGTCCCCATCCTGATCTCACTGCTTCCCCCAAAACTGTTGAACGCAACCGTCTCCTCCCTACTGTGTGCCTGCTCATCTCTAAGGCTTCTGTACTATCTGTGCCCCCCATATCTCTCACACTTCCACTTAAGTGTGTGTTCTGATGACTCCATATCCTCTGCTAGCCTGCTGCCAGTTCCTATACCACAGGGATATATCCAGGGGCATCTTCCTTTCCCTCTCCCGATATCCATTTCCTTGGTGTGACTATCTCATCCCTTGAATTACATTACCAACTGTGTGCTAATGAGCTGCAAATATATCTCTCCACACCTGAGCTATTTCTGCCAAACCACACACCAATGTCTGCTTGCCACCTGCCTTTGCTGGCTGCATGTCACCCCACTGCGTGAAATTTACAATGGCAAAGAACGGATATCCCAGATATCCACATAAACCCTACCCTCCCAGTAAAGCGTCTGTGTGTGAGTGGCCTCAGCTTCCTTTCTCCAGGGTCCTCAATGTAGGGGTTGTCTTGGACTCCACGTTCCTCCTCTCCACACATACCCAGCTTGTAGCTGAGGCTTGGGGTTTCTTTCTAGATGACACCAGCTATATTTCCAAAGTCTCCCCTGAATACACAACTAAAATGCCCCCCTCCCTTAATCAGCTCCCAGATTGCCTACTGTAATCTACATCTTGCTGATCTTCCTTTGAATCATCGGTGTCTGCGTGGAAATATGCAACACTGCACTGCATGGCCAATCTACTGCCAGATGCATAATGGCAATAATACACCCCCTGTCATGACACCTCAAAGGCTCCCTATCCATCTCCGCATCCATGCCAAAGCTCGCCTGCTGACTTATACATGCAGTCACACTGTGGCTTTGCAGTACCTTTCCTTGATGATCTCAAATACCACTAATACAACTACTACTGAGCATGTATATGGTGCTACCTGTCATATGTAATGCTATACTGAAACAAGTAACACACAGTCCCTGCTCAGCAGAGCATACAATCAAATCAAGCGCCTCATATTACAAAATGCGAACCACACATGTCTAGTCAACTGGTCCCATCTATGGGCCGCTCACCTACTGTTGACCCCAGACCACACACCTTTCACCATGCTGTACCCAAAGGCTGGAACTAACGACCTGTGGCTGTACAGCAGCCCCTTTCCCAATCAGCAACAAATCATGTGTGACACCTTACCACCTCCCCCAAGCCTACTAATCCTAACACACATAATCCACCTCCACCCACTGTGGTGCCCTGCTCACATCTTCTGTGTTTGAGTCCTGACTAGATTGTAAGATCTGATGGCCAGGCATTGTCTCTCATATGTCAGTGCAGTGTTGCATCTTACTGCTATTGCGATACAAATGTTCACCAATAGTAGTAGTAAACACATATGTAAAGAAATGTATGTTCAAATATATGCAGTACTTACATGAGAAGACCTCCTCAATCACCTGCCGCCTGACTGCTGTGCCTTCATGTGTGTCACCACGGCCATGTACAGGAGGGCACGTAGGATCATTTTCCAGATCCTCATCAATTTGGACATGGAGATCGTGCATGAGATCAATGTTGTACAGGATTCAACAGGCTATAATGATCTCTGCCACAGTCTGGGGTGTGTATTGTAAGGCCCTGCTGGTCCTATCCAGACACCTGAAACGACTTTTCAAAATGCCAAAGGTATGCTCTATGATGGAGCGGCTGGAGGTATGGGCCTCATTGTACCTCATCTCTGCACGTGTCCATGGTTGACGCACAGGGGTCAGCAACCAGGGGTGAAACCCATATCCTGCATCACCTGCAGAAAGAAATGTGAAATGTTAAAGCAGGAGCTGATGTCCACACACATGGTGAAATGTATATACATGCAAACCAAAAGCACAAAAAATTCTGACACAAACATATGACATCACATGATGGGACACCACAACTATGCAGCAGCGTTTGAAGATCTGGCACACAAAACAAGGGGTAGGTGTAAGGATTGCAATCAACATAATCTGTAACCTCGACACAAATGCTAGCGTGCATCCTACCATCAACACACAGCACCGTAGCAAGGAAGAGCTGGAGGGCCCCCCCCCCCCCAATGTTAGATCACACACAGACAGATGAGACACACACACAACTAGGGATACACTCCAAAGACAGACATGTGCACATACGGTTAGTAATAGGATCACCATGTGCATGTCAGAGATGCAAAATACCCGCCCAGCAGTATACAGTCCTCATTCTGGCCTACCTCAAATTGTCTGAATAGTGCTGAGTGATGCAGGATATAGGAGTCATGGGTGGACCCTGCAAACCTAGGGACCACATTCAGAATATGCATATCTACATCACATACAACCTGAACATTCAGGGAATGGTAGTGTTTGCGGTTGTGGAACACTACCTCCCTGTCTCTGGGCGGGACCAGGGCAACATGTGTGCAATCAATAGCTCCCATCACCTGTAGTATCCCAGCAAATGTCTCAAAGACCTGGTTCAGGGTCCCCCACTGTTGCCTAGTGTTGGGAATGGCAATTTAATTCCTCACCCAGCTAACCATGGCACGCAGTACCTGGTGGAGACAGCGTAAGAAGGTGGGGTGGCTCATGCCACCCACTGCAGCCATAGATGACTGGAAACAGCCAGAGGCAAAGAAATGTAGGGCACCAAGGAGCTTGACCAAACCCGGTATGGCATGTGACCGACCAGTCAGGGACTCAAGGTCAGGTCTTAGATCTTCATAGAGCTCCCTAATAGCCTCTGTGCTCAGGCAGTAGAGGGAGATGACCTGGTCCTCACGCATGTCTTGGAGATGGGCCCTGAGCCTGTAGAGGCGAGGCTGGTGAGCCTGCAACTCCGCACACCTCCTACGCTGTGCCGGCACACACCCTGCCTGGCCTGCCCCCACAGCTGCAGGTCTGTGTTGCAGCGGGACTGCACCCATGTCCTGTGCCTCAGCCTCATGGACACCATGTCCCCTGTCCGGCAACTGCAAGCCCTGCACACCTCCCAGTGCACATGCAGCAACCACAAAGCCCGCCATACACTCAACCCCCCTCACCTCCTCTAACTCACCACAAACCCAGCCACACAACTCCACCAGCACTCACCAACCCAGCCACTCTCCACACCAAACCTGCCTCTGACGCTCTCCTTGCCTCACCAACAACCAACACCACATGCCTCGTCTCCCTCGCCTACACAAACCCCTCAGTGTGTACCACGTGTGCATGTGTACTTATGGTTGTTTTTTTACATCTGCGCATCCTTGCGCGTGTTGAACATGCACAGTGGTGCGAGCATGGGTGCTGCATGCATTGCACATGCACAGGGGAGCTGCGGAAGGTGCATGCGCGGGACCCATGTGATGAGTGCCGCTATGCGCATGTGACGTGAGGCCGGCCGCATGCACGTAATGGCACACAGTACATGTGCACATCTCATGCTCACACACATGCACAGTGCATGCGCACCATGGTGGCCCTGCGCACGCAACACCCGCATCTCCCCTGCACATGTGCAACGCACACAGCTGCCACGCTCACGCTGCTGTGCATGCGCAATGCATGCAAGGATGCACAGACATAGAAAACATACAAAACCACATGCACACGTGGTACACGCTGAGGGTTTTGTGTAGGCGATGGAGACAGAAGACGAGGTGTAGAGCAGGCGAGTGTGAGGTCAGGACTATAGCAGGTGAGGAGAGGTGTGTTGTGGATCAGTTGAGAGAGAGAGAGAGAGGAGGGGAGGCAAGGAGCAGGCGAGAGAAACAGGAGGTGAGTTGAGGAGCAGGCGGCATGGAGAGGAGGGGAGGGGAGGTGAGGAGCAGGCATGAGGTGGAGCAGAGGAGCTGAGGGGCTGGGGAGGGGAGATTAGGCAAGGAACGGGAGGGTGAGGATGTGTGACAGGGAGGGAGAGGGCACAGAGGGCAGGGAGATGGAGTGACAAGACATGGCAGGAGGGGAGGTGGGGGGGACACATGTTCTGCGGGACCCAGAGCCGGCAGGGAGAGGTGGGCCTGTGGTGGGGGCTGCAGGCCCATTGGGTGTGACACAGCCCACCCAGGGGCCACCCAATGCCAAACATAGGTGTATGCTGGTGCCAGCTGAGGAATGGAGGAGGGCTGTTAGATTCAGCTAGCAGAAAAACAACATCCTTTTGGCTAGTGTGTTGGAGTGGTATGAGGTGCTCTACGGCCAGCTGAGCACCAGCACCACTGTTGTCACACGCATACACGTGTGGGAGGAGATCCAGGAGGCCATAGCCCAGGCAGGGGGACCTGGATAGCCTGAGGAAAAGATTCAATGACTTTAAGAGTGGTGTCCGTGCACACATGGTGTCGGAGTGGAGACATGCCATGGGCACCGGAGGGGGTGCCCCCTTTGCTCCAACCCTGATACCCCTGGAGCAGGAACTCGCAGAACGTCTGGGCCCCATCTACCTGCGTGGACTTCCTGAAGCGCCCATCCATAGGCAGGTAGGTCAGAGATATGCAGCACACTTACAGCTCATGGCCCAGCACATGCTGGCCATGGATGGGAGGGTGGGGGCCTATGTCCTGAGAACACGTGTGCCCCAACACAGGCAACTGGGGGCCATAAATCTAGCAAAACATGGCTGGGTAGGTACAGGGTGGGTGTGAGAGGTACCTGGGGCTGTGTGTACGACAGCCACAGTCCCGGACGTCGTAGAGCACTGCACAGGTGTACTGAACTGGAGGGGGGTGCATTCCCTCAGCCAGGCGGAGTACCAACCCCACCCCCAACTGCGCATGAGTGGGATGGATGACCGTACATACAGGGAGGACCCAACACCCTCCACCCCATGGACCCAGCACATGCAGCAGCTATTCGTACCTGGCACATAGGTCACACAGACCAATATACATCTGCAGCCAGGCACGCACAAAAATATAACAGAGGGACACAGACAGGAGAGACATACAATTAGGCCAGAACACATTGACCTGGGGGGACCCACACACACCTCCTATAACAGCAATGAAATGTGTTTGCGTTCACCTGTCCAGGAACATATCCCACACCAGTGACAGAGGAAGGCCTATCACACTGTGATGGTGAGGTGGACGCAAACAAACCCCGATGACCACATCACCTAGATGTCAGACACATAACACTCTGTCATTGGCCAACATACAGTGGGGGACCCCCACCCACCCTCACAAGACATTGGGGTGCACATTGCCACAGCCGTACCAACTGCACCTAGTCAAAACCCCCAACCACCTGTGGTCAGCACCTCCACAGGTACCACAGTGCCACAGACACATTCCCATGACCCCCACCCACGGTGCAACCACATGCCCAGCATCACTCCACCCATCCCCCAAACCAGCCCACCACACACACTGAGTATGTGAAAGCTGTCCACCCACACCACACAGTGGCTACCAAGGCGGCAGTTCCCACATACGTCTGGCTGATCTGGATGAATGCTGCAACACCTAACATGCATACCACTCAGGCCACTGCATACACATCGCTCACACACACTATGACAGGCCACAATCCCACTCAGGGCTCCCACATGCACCCTGGCCACATGTAGTGCTGAGCCCACATCCATGGTCACACACACAGTGCATTCCTAGTGCTGCATATAGTGGGCCCGTCAGTCGCCACATCAGCCCTCAAATATAACAGCAAATGTGTCACAGCTCCACCAGTGCAAGAGGCTGCCCCTCCCCCCATCAGGTACAGCTCACAGTAAGCACATGTGCTGTCCCCATTGTAGGCGCAGTAACAGCAAGGAACAGGCAGACACAACATTGCTGTTGGCGGGGATGTACTACACAGGTGTACATATGTGCTTTGTGCAAACTCATCTTTGCTGTGTACCCTGTTCCACCCCCCAGGTGACATCCAGGTCATGGAGGCATATGAGGAGGAGGATGTGCCGGCAACAGAGGATGTTGAGGGGCCAGAGGCTGGCGAGTCTGGGGACACGGGCAGCACTAGCGGGGAAACCCCAGAAAACAATGTAGTGGCAGAGGACAGGGCAGCAGATGCCAATGCACAAGTGGGGGCCAGTGGCAGCAGCACATGGGCTGTGGGGGACATGGAGTCAGAGGGGAGTCACCCCACAATGCAGGCGCCAGGGATATCAGGCACCCCACACACCAGCATGGATGTCATCCTTGCGGAGCTGTGGGTCCATACTGCTTCATCAAGGCATGATGCAGAAGGTGGGTAACAATACACAACAAGCCTCCTGGGGGTTGACGTAACATGCACAATGACATTCCATGTGCTCCCCAATATTATGACACCATAGCACGTAGGTCCGTATGTTTAGTAGGGGTCTGTGTAATGTGCACTCCCCCCTTGCAGCATGGGTCACCTGGTGTTATTATGTTAATGAGCTCATACATCTGCCCACTATTCACCACCACATACCCCAAGGAGACGTACAGTGGTACACACCCACCCCAGATCACCTATACAGCTTACTCGGCGGACCCCTCTCCTTGGGTAATGGTACCTAGCATAGATAGTCGGGGTAATCAGTACTGTGCGTCAGGCTTAGAGCATAGAGCGCCCCCCAGATATCTATCTGTGTGCCATGAATCCCCACATTATCCGGCCACTCCCATACAACCAGTGCGCAGATCAAGCAGTGACACAAAGAACTGCAAAACAGTACCATGTGTCATATCTGTGACTTCCACGACCCCTCAGCAGGATCACTTCCTGGCCTGAGGATGGATCATGGGATACACAGATGTAAACATGGTACTGCATTGCTAGTCGTCACATACATGGTTGCTGTGCAGACCGGTCTGTTAGGATACGCCAGACATGTGCATGAGTCACAGTGGGGGGTGCAACACATATCTCACAAATCACCTTGTGTCTCACCCACAGCCACTCGTCAGGCTCTGATGGCCATTCGGGAGGAGGTGAGCCAGCTGCGCACAACAGCTGAGACAATGGCAGCAGCGCTAGTGTGCATTGTGGATGACGAGGAGGCCATGGCTTGGCGTCACTAGCAGCCAGCACCAGCGGACCCGGCACAGAGGTGTGGGTTGGCCCGTGGGTGCCATGGATGTGGGCGGAGATGCAGGATGTGAGGTTGGGGACGAGGTCACCACATCTGTTACAATGAAAACATCATAACCTGTGTGTACGTCTCCAGTGTGTGCCACTGTGCTCCCCTGCGTACCCTGCAATGAAATGTTATCACCCTGGCCACATGTGCCACCGCAGTTCCCATAGGGATGTGGTGTCTGCACTGCCACCAATCACCGCACATACGTTATACCATTCCCTGTGTGCCAAGCACCGTGCCATGTGAGCAACCTTCTACCTATGTGTGTGGGTATACCCTACCTCTCCCGTCGACCGGCAATATATTTATGGTGGTACATGTATGTATTATGGATATGTCACTCTCTCACACCCCATATGCTCTCCATTACTCTCCACACATGTGTGCCCATCTTCTCTGCCCACACCAGAGTCTACGTGGCTTTTTACACACATATGCTTGAGGGGCACAGGCAGACAAAGGTATCTACCTACAGGCAGCTGGTTACTCATTCCCAGTGCTTGTAGTGTACCATCGCTCATCCTCCTGACCAGCACCAACCTGTCACAGCCCCACCAGCTATCCCCCTGTGCAGCTCCTGAGTACAGCGGTCCCTCTTATCCTTCCTGCCACATACCTGCTGCTAGCCTTTTCCTCTATTGCCTCCCGAGCATGGTGCATCAGATATGCAGCCTACATATCACAGGCAGCATGCATGTGACCATAGCTGTTTGGACACACGGCACATCAGCACATCACAGGGGTACCAGGGGACACAGACGCCTATGCACATGGGCAGCCCCCACACCTGAGTGTGGAGACGGTCCATGTATGTTACCAATGTCTACCAAGCATGCACATAGGGATCTACACACATGTCCCATGCTCACATCAACAGTCTGTCTGTAGGGGAGACACGTGACCATTGTGCTGTACGTACAAACTTGTTTATTTTAATATTTACAATGGGTAATATTTACATAGCACCCCATGTTCTGTCCCGGGTGACAGGACAGCACAGGGCACATGTGTGGGCAACCCTGTGCCCCTTAAATGCTCCTGGGCCGCCCATCAGGGGATGGCTGTCGAGATGCAGCCCATACCAGCTGCACACTGCATGTGCATCTCGGCAGCCAGCCACTGAATGAAACCTGCCAGCCACTGGATGGTGCAGTCTTGGGTCCACTGGCATTACAGCACACAACCCACTGCCACAGACAGGTCCCACACACACCTGCCACCACATCCACGCCAGGTGCCCAGTGTTTGTGTGGTAGCAAGTGCGTGGACCCTGTCTGTGGCAATGGGTGGGATGCTACTCCCAGGCGGCCACTATCGCCGCACACATGTGACAGCTGGCAGGGACCCACAGTGCCCTGTGCTGTCCTGTGTCCCCTCCCACCCACAGAGCCACCCTCCCCCCTCCACACACCCCTCCTCCCCCCTCCACCTCCAAACCACCCTCTTTCTCGCCCCCCTCCCTGCTCTCCTCCTCCTCCTCCTCTGCCTCATCTTCCACCTCCCCCTCCCCCTCCTCAACCCCTGCTGCATACAACTCACCCTCCCCCTACCTCCCTCCCACCCCACCCCACCCTCCACCCCCTCCATGTTGTCTCCTTCCTCTTCGCCCTCTGCCCCCTCCTCCTCTTCCTCCTCTGGCTGGACTGGCACTGTGGGGCCTGTCCTGGGGGGCCCCAATGTAGATGGGCCCTCACCAGCAGCAGCATCCTCTGTGGGGGAAAACAGTCATTAGCACACCATCATGTGAGTCACATACCACATGCACATAGTTTGGCCTCCCACAGGCTGTTGGGCCACTGTGACATGCTGTACTGCGCTGCAGAGGCCACTCACCGCCACTTTGCTCCATCGCCCTCCTTTGGAGGCGGGCAAGGACCTCCAGGCAGTGCAGCCGCAACTCCCGTCCCTTTTTCCGTAGATCCTCTAAATGGGGGGGAAAGCAATAGGTGGGGACATTAGGGGCCAGATATCTTTGGTGGGTGCCCAACGCATATCATACATAACTGTGAGCAGCAGGGTGCTGCTGCTGCTCTAGGCAGTGTGTCCTCTACTACCTGCTGCCTTCACCGCCTGCATGTGTGGCTATGGGTCTGGGCATGTGTGAGGTGCCACCTATGTGTACTGTGCGCAACCTCCCCCCCCCCCCCCGGATCCCCCATACCCTGTTCCTACACTCTCCTTGTATGACATGGCAGCACCATGCCATGTGTGGGTTGGGCATGCTGGTCTCAAGGGGAGGTGTTTCCTAAACCCCTGTGTGGTCCGGCACACACCTGTGTGTTTGCCTGACCTTCACACATCAGGCGATACAGTCGCCATGGCACCATGATATCCTTACAAAACATGGGTGATGTGTTCTTAGATAGAGCGGGAGGTGGGTGGCCCTGAACACATCGCCAGGTACCACTACCATGACACCAGGCTTTCTACTATACCTCTATGGTCAGAACTAAGGCCTCCTGTGAATAGGGAAGTTGTGGGCGACTGCAACAGGAGCATGGCCCACCATACCTAGCTGAGCTATTAACATCTGTGATCATGTCTGGGGCCTCCTGGAGTTAGGGCAGAGCTGTGACACCCCAACAGGTGCAGGTACCCTAACACCAGCATCTATAATGGTCCTCTGTGATCAGGTACGGGCCTCCTGAGGATAGGGCAGATGTGTGACCTGAAACTGCATAAACTACCATAACAGCATGCTGTTTCACAGACCTCTTTTGGCAGGTCTAGGGCCTCCTGGGGGTAGTGTGGATTTAGACACATCCTCAGCAGCACCTACCATACCAACAGGATGTATAACAGACCTGTGTAATCAGGTCTGGACCTCCTGGGAATAGGGCAGATGTGTGACCTGGCCCTGCATAAACTACCACAATATCTGTATTTCTTACAGACCTTTGTAATCAGGTCTCAGGACTCCTGGGGTAGGGTGGATTAGAAAACATCAACAGCAGCAAATACCATAACACCAGGGTGACTGACAGACCACTTTGATCAGGTCTCAGGCCTCCTGGATGTAGGTCAGATACTTTAACCTGGAACTGCAAAAGCGACCATAACACCAGGATGAATGACAGACCTCTGTAATCAGGTCTTAGGACTCCTGGGGGTAGGGTGGATTAGAACACATCAACAGCAGAAAATACCATAACACCAGGGTGACTGACAGACCACTTTGATCAGTTCTCAGGCCTCATGGGGGTAGGGCAGATGCTTCAACCTGCAACTGCATAAATGACCATAACACCAGGATGAATGCCAGACCACTTTGATCAGGTCCCAGGAATCCTGGGGGTAGGGCCGATGCTTTAACCTGCAACTGCATAAACGACCATAACACCAGGATGAATAACAGACCACTATAATCAGGTCTCAGGACTCCTGGGGGTAGGGTGGATTAGAACACATCAGCAGCAGCAAATACCATAACACCAGGGTGACTGACATGCCACTTTGATCAGGTCTCAGGCATCCTGGGGGTAGGGCAGATGCTTTAACCTGCAACTGCATAAACAACCATAACACCAGGATGAATAACAGACCACTTTGATCAGGTCTCAGGACTCCTGGGGGTAGGGTGGATTAGAACACATCAACAGCAGCAAATACCATAACACCAGGGTGACTGACAAACCACTTTGATCAGGTCTCAGGCCTCCTGGGGGATAGGGCAGATGCTTTAACTGGCAACTGCATAAACGACCATAACACCAGGATGAATGACAGACCACTTTGATCAGGTCTCAGGACTCCTGTGGGTAGGGCAGATGCGTGAACCTGCAACTGCATAAACAACAATAGTAAAAGGATTTATTACAGACCTCTGTAATCACATCTCAGGACTTCTGGGGGTAGGGTGGATTAGAACACATCAACAGCAGCACCCACCTTACCAACAGAATCTATAACAGACCTGTATAAACACTTTGTGTATAGCTTTTTTGTATATATGTATATCTATCTATCTATCTATCTATCTATCTATATATATATATATATATATATATATATATATATATATATGGTTTTTTTGTATATATATACTTTTTTGTATATAGCTCTCTAGCTAATCTAGCAACCTGCAGCCCACACCACTCTTCCAACATACCCACTACATGCGACTGGCCACACTTTTAAAAATTGTTTCATGTGGTAAAAAGCTTTGATGTAATGATAATGAGGTATATTATATCTGTCCAGATACATCAATATACAGGCCCACTGTGGTCATCATATTAACCATTGTCCTACATCAGTATTTTTTGTAACTAAACTAGGGCTAGTTACTGAACCAGTGCAGGTCACCAGACACGTTGTCTGGTGTGGCTACCAGGATAGGTTAGCACCATGAGTACCCATGATGCAATTCACATGCAGAACAGCAGTCTACATCTGCTCACCAGATGGGGTTTGCACTTCTGCAGCACATCAACTGGGTAGGGGGACTGACCGTGCTTGTTACTGGCACAGTGTGCCTACTGACCATGCCATTGTGCATGTTCTGTGGTCACCCTGAGTGTAAAGTTGTGTGGCCAGCACCAGATCCACAGTACCCGGGTTGTTTGCAGTAGGTTTTGCTGCAGTTCACCATCACTGCTAGTGTGTGAGGTATTCTTTGCAGACAGCCTTAGGAGTTTTCTATGTCCATTTCTGTTTATTAGTAAGGTGTGGACTATGATGCTTGCAACATAATGCATATTCAGTGAGATTGCTATGCGCACCTGTTTTTGGAGCAGGGGCGTGGCTGGTCTCACAGGATGAAGATATGCATAGTAAGCCCGCCTTCTTTGGGTCAGGGTAGGGAACATGATCTGCGAACAACAGACACACACTATCACCGTTTGCAATAGGGCCAGTTGAGGGACATGATGACGGACTGTGGGTTCAGCAACCGCTGGCCAACTGGCGAAGGGAGAGTTGATGCAGATCTGCACATGGAACTGGACCACTGGCAGACAGGTAGTATGCCTGGTCAGCTCAGCTGCCCCCCACTATGATCTGAGATTCACCAGCAGAGGGCAGTCACCGTTGTCTTGATTTCCTCTCCTCTCATACCCTCTTGGATCCTTTACAATCTGGCTTCCGTCCCCTACACTCCACTGAAACTGCTCTTACTAAGGTCTCGGATGATTTGTTCTTGGCAAAGTCCAAAGGCTTTCACTCTGTCCTCATTCTTCTTGATCTCTCTGCTGCCTTCGACACTGTTGACCATAACCTTCTTCTTATCACCCTATCCTCACTTGGATTCAAAGACTCTGTACTATCTTGGTTCTCTTCCTATCTATCCCATCGCTCTTTCAGTGTGTGCTTCGATGGCTCCTCCTCCTCTTCAACCCCACTACCTGTAGGCATTCCTCAGGGTTCCATCTTAGGTCCACTCCTCTTCTCTCTCTATACCCAATACCTTGGCTCCCTTACCTCTTCCCATGGCTTTCACTATCATCTCTATGCTGACGACTCTCAAATCTATCTTTCTGCACCTATTATCTCTCCTGATATCCAGTCTAAGATCTCACTCTGCCTCTCTGACATTGCTGCCTGGATGTCCCACCACCGCTTAAAACTGAACATGGCCAAAACTGAGCTTCTTATCTTTCCCTTGCATGTTTCCCCTCCTTTTTCCCCTTTCTCTCTCTCTGTTGATAACTCTGTACTGCTCCCTGTTTCTTCAGCACGTAACCTTGGTGTTATCTTCGATTCCCCTCTCTCTTTCTCTTCACATATCCAGCTCATTGCTAAAACTTGTCGTTTCTTTCTATACAATATTTCCAAAATTCACCCCTTCCTCTCTGTTGACACCACTAAATTGATTGTCCACTCCTTAATCACCTCCCTTCTTGATTATTGTAACGTTCTCCTTGTCGGCCTCCCTGCAAGCCACCTCTTTCCTCTTCAGTCAATTCAACACTCCGCTGCTTGACTCATTTTCCGCCAGTCTCATTTTTCCCACATCACTCCTCTCCTCATGTCGCTTCATTGGCTTCCCATCCATCTCCGTATCCAATTTAAACTTCTCCTCCTGACCTATAAATGTATTCACTCTTCTGCCCCCCCCCAGTACCTTTCATCTCTCATCTCTCCTTACACCCCCTCTCGGTTGCTTCGCTCTTCTAACAGTCTTCATTTATCTGTGCCCTTTACTCGTACTGCCAATTCCAGACTTCGCTCCTTCCAACTGGAAGCACCCTTTGCTTGGAATAGTCTTCCTATCTCTGTGCACCAGGCATCCTACCTGACCATTTTCAAGTCCAGACTAAAATCCCACCTCTTCACTATTGCTTTCCATTCCTGTCTTACCATATCTTGATCTCTCTATCAACATTTGGCTTACTTTGTCCTGTAAATTTTTGTTATTTGTATTATGTAACTTATTTTGTTTTCTGTCTTATTAGATTGTGAGCTCTGATGAGCAGGAACTTACTCTCTTCTATGTTTGTACAGTGCTTTGTATGTTGCAGTGCTTTTTAAGTCTTTAATAATAAGGTGTTACAGCCATACACATAGTAACTGCAGACAGTCTGCCAGCACATACATACATGTTCCAAAAGGAACAATGTGCACCCAGACATGGGATCTGCGCACACACCAAGCAGGTTTATCAGTAATTGGGCCCCATAAATGGGAACCCACAAATATCACTTACAGGAGCAATGTATAGCATTATGTGGGAACCTGGACATGCCATGGTCACTGCTCAGTCAGAGTGGGAGTGACCTCCCAGCATGACATGCTGGGGCCACTGTGTCCTTGCAGGTGATGGATGCGCACTACAATATCCCAGCTATTGCCCTATGCCCTGTACACATGCATCCTGCCCAGACCGCCCTGTCCGGCCCATACCCACAATACCTTGGCCCTCATTATGCACAATGGCAGGCTAACACTGGAAACTGTGCAAGCATTGTGGGCTCAGTAAGGTGTCAGCAGCCACAAAACACTGGATAGACATATACACACTCCAACACCTATTTCTGCATTGTGCAACGATAGAGGTGGCTGCCAAGCCCTGGCCGCCACACCAGTCCTGGGCACTATGCATGCAGTGCAAAGGTACGCTATACTATTAGGGTCACTCTCTGGGGTGGTAGACAGTGTTGTAAAAACATATGGCAGCACACTCCACAGATATCAGAAAGGTTGCTATGATGAATCTATTTTACCAAATTGCTTTAAGTTAGGATTTGTGATCTCACATTAATCATAGCAAGCTTTGGATACATAAATGGAACGTGTTTCCATGGTTCTGACTGCATTGCTAAGGTATACAGATGCAGGTGGTGGTAGCTGCTGCTCCGCACATGGCCCAACAGTCTGACTCTCCATGAGGCTTTGTATAGTGGAGTCCATGGGTGTGGGTGTTTGTGCGTCTGTTGGCCACAGCTCTGGTGCAGAGGGTCCAGACTCTGGTCCTGGTGGGCCAAACACGATTCCGATTTCCTGGATGTTGCTAATGAATATGCATGGATACATTTGCATACAATGGGGCATTGGATGTAAATGCATCTCATGGATATTTCTTAGGGACATCCTGAATGGTTTTTGGACCTCCAGGACTGGAGTTGGGAACCTCTGCTCTAGGCAGTGGACATGTTTATGGTGTCTGCACTCTGTAGGGCAAAATAGTGTGACATGGTCTGCAGGGGCCCCAGCTGGGACATGAACCTGTGACCTTCTGCCTTTGGGCACATTGGCTGTGTGGTTCTGCACAACACAGGCAGGTTGTTCCCTGGGGATCCCATGACTGTTCCTCAGACAGACCTTATCTGTTGCACTGCACACCACCCACCTATATAGGGCTTGGCCTTGCTCTGCTGTGGGCAGCTGCCATTGTCTCCTCCGGCGCCGGGACCCCCTCCACCACCATGCTGACATGCCCTTATTCTGGTGGTGCGCAGTCCCATGCCATCCAGTGTGCTGCTAGGCGGGTGCCTATGGTGTGGGGTCTGGGGTAGGGGTGCTGACATGGACATCAGCACGTCCCCCCAGCACCTCCTGCCAATGTTCTGTGCCCTTGGGGGTACCTGCTGGGTGCTATCCCCTGGGACACTTTGGGACGCACACTCATGGCCATATTGGACCCTGGTCAGTTGCTGTCTTGCTGCTTTTCAGTTTCTGCATGCCTATGTGCCAGGTAGGCATTTGCCTAGTCCACAATGTGCCCCAGCTGTCCCACTGCATGTGCCGCCTGCAGCCCCCTGTACCCCATTTACACCTTCACCATAGTGCCCTTTCCCACGTGCCCACTCTGCTGTTGCTGCACATGTGTAAGCCACAAAGGCAAGCTACCCCATACACACCACAGACAACGCTCATCAGCACTATTTCTATGTTGGCACATTCACTTTGTGGGAAGACTGAGAATTTACCCTTCCAAAAGTGAGCTCGTCCTTTTTCTTCTTTATAGGTTGTGTTCATTACCACTTGTCATTATTTGTTCTATTGGCCAGCTCGGTGTTTTGGATTTCACTTTTGGTTCTGGTCATTATTTATGCTTTTTGCCTTTTTGGTTGCTGCACATGTATTGCTACTATCACTTTTCTGGGTCTCCCTGCCTTTGCTGTACATTGCTGACTGAAATAGTTTCTCTGTCCTGCAAATGTGCCTAGAGCGAGGTTTTCACTGGTGCTAATTTTCAGAGCTTCATTTCAAGGTATTAGTGTGCATGGAGCCGCTCCCCGCCCACTCTCCACCCATTGACCCCATCTCTTCGTCCCTGGGGAGCCTTACTCCAGCCTTTGTGCACCTTAACACCGCCGCAGACATTATCATGTGATACGTGACGTTATCGCACGGTAATGCGCCATTATCGCACGATAACATCACGTATTGCATGATAAAGTCGCAGCCGCAATGTTAGAGCCGTTTTGTAAACATACCTCTTAATGTTTCTGGTTTTAAAACTATTCTAAGTTAGTCCAATTTCTTCCAGCAATTCAAACTTGAATACTTTTTGTCTCTTCTTTGGAATATTATTTTACCTCATAGAGACAAACAGATGGACAGACAGATTTAGTTCCCTTTTATATAGTTCTTTCCAACATTCCATGTGTTGGAAAGCATAAAAAGGGAACTGAAAAATTGAGAAGGTTATTGGCAGTGTAATTAATCACCTGGTTGTTAAGCAACCAATTCAAAAGCTTCACCATTCCCAGTTGTCACTTTGGTAATATCTTTCACACAGTACAAGAAAGAGTTATGCAGCCCATGTTTGATCTGCTGCTGCTGTAAGAAAATCACAGCTATTCATAAATACTTGCACTTAATCTGCATACATTAACCTTTTACAAATGCTGTCCACACTAAAAAAAAAAGGGTCAATAATAAACGATATAAAAACTATATAAAATGTTCATAAAATTCAGTTTTCACATTGTGGAGAAAAAATATGCTACCTTCTGACCTCCTAGAAAGTTTTTCACATTGTATTAGGACTCTCTCTCTTCAGAAACAAAAATTCAAAAAACGATAAACATCCAGACAGTGGTGATTTGGAGAGGGGCGACTGTGGTTTCTGTATAATGGAAACTATTTCAATATAGTTCAGGTAACCCCTCCCCTCATTTACACATTTTTTAATTAATTAATTTTAAAAGCTTTTATAAGTCATCCAAGCAGTTTACATAAACACATGTACACACACATCTGAAAATGAAAAAAAAACCTCAGCCTTTCCTAGGATGAAGTACTAGATAGACCCAGGACTGCAGGTTAGTGGTTACAGTGTCCTTTTTATAGCACATAGGGTCCATAGGATGCTGGTATTTAGAACCTGAACATTTGATAAGATCAAAAGAGTGAGAAAAGTGCAGGCCAGGATAAGTTCTTTGGACTCTGAAGCTGTCTATGGAGTGGGTTTGCCACTTCATGGTAAAGGAACAGCATCTTCTAGATTGCATCACTACCTATTGCTTCCTTGTTTACTTACCTTCTATTTTTTTCTTCAACAAGGAACTTGTTATGTTCTTGTTCTCGTTAGGGGGTAGAAAATAAAAACAAATTATCCACAGTGCAGCTGTTGAGATCTTCCCGTTAGCTTGTTTGCTATATAAGAAAGAACAGCACTGAACTGAAAGAAATTCTTGTTGGAGACAGAGGAAACATATTTCTAGACATCTAAAGAAAATTAATTGGAACCCTGTGACATAGTCCATAGACAGTGGAATGGGGGAGGGGGAGGGGGGCTACTGGAGCCTTGACCCAGCCAATATTTTGCCCTTTTTGGCATCAGCGACTACTTAACAAGAAGGGTCGAAGGCTAGTTTGGTCCCCAAGCCAAAATGATGCTCTGCTGCCCATGACTTAGTCTAATATATTGCCCTAATCTCACCTAGATAATCATGTAATTGACAATATCATGTTAGACATTAAGAATTAACATAACATAAAATAAAGAAGACTATTCAGAACTTCTTTTCAAATGTGGTTGATATATACATTGACATAACAAAGTACAGTATCTTTTGTGTACTTTATACTGTTTAATACAATACCCAGAAGTCAATAATAGTCATCTGCTCAACTACTCCAAAACTATATTTCAAATTTATTATGTTTGCTGCACCACTATTGCATCATATATGCATAAGACTCTCAAGGCACTTCCTGGGCCTTTTAATATTGGACTACCATGTCTCTTTCCCTGGCTTTTTACTTGGATGCCCAGAAGGGGTGATGATGGGACATTTTACCTATCCTGATAAGAGAACAGTATATATTATTTCTGGAAATGTTAAAGTAAATTTTGGAATTCTCCATAATATAGTTGATATGTCCTATGATTCCAGTACTCAAAGAGCCCGATTCCGATCCTGACGTACATCGCCATTGTAGGTCTGGGCTGACCCGGATGTAGAAAGGAGATCGTGATTCTGATCCTGTGGGGCTGCCTGGAAATGTACAAAATAAACATGGATTGATTGAGTAAATCAAGTTCACCATAAAAATATGGCAAAATATTATCCATCTGAAGAAAGAAGATTGAGACAGTTTTGGGATCATTTTAAAGGTCTTAGTTGTGATTTGGATGTCTGAAGATGTGCACATGCATGTCCAAATTATGGAGATGTCTCCAGAGCAATGTTCCCTCTAATTTTCTGTAGGCTGTGTGCGCATAAAATATCAGCTGTGCAGCTTTTGAATGAAGGTTAAATTTTTGTGTGCCACATAACGACACTCTGAGTTATATACTTTAAAATTTGACTACACGTCAGAATACAGTATGCACACCACATTGATTTTAATCAAATTAAATGAAAATAGATGATTACTAAATGAAGCAGAACATTTCTAGTAATTACAATCAAAACTTTTAAATTTTAAGACATCTGTGTTGTTTTCTATCAGAATCAGAACTGTAATTTTTGTGCGCTCTGTTGTAAAGTATGTGCATTCGCTTGGAGAGGTGTGTGCGCGCGCACACGCGCAGAGCTTAGAGGGAACTGTGCTCCAGAGCCATTTAATACACCACGCATGTATCTAGGCACTTCAGAAATATGTTCTGGATGTGCACCTTTCAACATACCCTTGCCCGGTTCCTAACATGAAAGGCGGTATATAAGAAATGTTTTATAAATAAATAAATAAATAAACATGCCCCAGAAGCCCCATTCGAAAACACTCACACATGGATGTGTCTGCAGCGCGCCTGTCTATGTCGCCATCTTTCCAAAATGACAATTTGTGCATGCCCGCAACTTGCATGTTTTTCCTGTATCACTGGCATTTCCAAATTGCTTTTAGTCCTTCTAAAATGACTCCCTTAGTCTGTCTAGGGAACAATTTCAATTGCTTTCTGACAGCAGTTTACAGGTCAAGTAATAGTTTGTTTGATATATCCAAATCAAAAGTATTAACTGTTTACCTAAAGGAATTAGGTCTGCACGATAGAGTATTAATGTAGCAGTTAAAACATAAAACGTTTTTATAAAGGATACAAAAGATTAAGTTGGAAACTGATTCCTTCATCTCAAAATCAGAGCAAATTGCTGATTCTTGTGGAGCCTTTTATCAGTATCTCCAAACAATCACAAAAGACACTGAAGGATATTGTAAGAAGTTAGACTGACTTCCAATACCTGACTTCCAATACAAGGTCGTTAGAAATTTGATAGAAAGACTCTTCTCATTAGAGAAGGTGTTATCTGTAATTAGTTCTTTAAAAATGATAAAGCAGCAGGATTCAATTACTTACCAGCACAACTATAGAAGGCTTTCAAAATTAAATTATCCCCTCGATTACTGGGGGTATTTAATGATATTAGGAAAATGCAATGCATGCTGGCTTCATTTTATGAAGCCCTGATATCTGTCATTCCAAAGAAGTGAAGGACTCATCAGTGTTTGTCAATAATAGACCAATCTCGTTCTTACATACTTTTACTAAAATATTGAGTATATGCAATGGCAGATTTATGACATAGGTCATACATCCAGATCAAACTGCTTTATTAAAGGGCATTATAGATATGATAATATATGTCATTTAATTAATAAACATTGTTTTACTAATAAAAGTAAAGTGGCGAGAGAGGTGCTTGCCTGCTGAGGAGATCCGTGCTGCAGAACTGCTGTCTTTGGGCTACTCGGTACATGAAAGGAGTCAGTTGGGATCATACTGGGGAGAGGCTCCGCCTCTACATGGCATCATCTGAATGCAACTCCTGCTTAAAAGCTGGCGTTTAGCTGAGGAACAATAGGAGAGAGGTATTTGCCTGCTGAGAACATCCGTGCTGCAGAGACACTGTCTTGGGGCTACCTGGTACGTGAAAGAAACCAGTTGGGATCGTGCCGGGAAGAAATTCACCCCCCCCCCCCTCTCTGGTGTCACTGGACTGTGACTACTGCTTCAAAGCTGGCATTTAGCCATGTGGCCATGGATGTGAGACCATGGGCACGTGGCCTAAGGGGCAAGGGGACATAGGGGTGTGCCCCTTTGATGCTTCTTAGGGGTCAATAAGGGACCCATTAGGCATCATTTGAGAGATACGAGGAGTGTTGGTGGTATGCCCAAGGGAGGTGGCAAGTGGAACATAATGGTCAGAAATTCACTTCCAGCAGTATCATCTAAAGCTTCTGGCCCAATGGATAAGCATATGTCTGTTTTACCATTGCAAGATCTGCCTGGCTTTTCTACTTCATCTCTGTCTGGGGCAACACTGTGCCACATATCTAGGATTTCTCCACCAAAACCATCAACTGTTTCTGACAGATGGGGGAGAGTGCAGCCTCGCTGGTGGTAATGGGTGAGACCAGGGCCGGATTTACCTATACGCCCATTACGCCGTGGCGTAGGGCCCACAGCTGGCAAGGGCCCACAAAAATCAAACAAATTAGCTTTTTTTAAAAATAAAATTAAAAAAAAAAACTGCTGGCTGCCGCCGCGGGGCCCCCTCTGCTGCTGCGGCAGCATGGACTGACCCGCGGGGCCCCCTCTGCAAGCTGAATCAATCGGTCCGTCCGTCCCTCCCTCCATGCAGGCTTTGAGAGGCGGAAAGGGAGTGTCTGCCTCGCGTCTCTGTTAAGCCCGCAGGGGTTGAAGGGAAATTTCCCATCAGCCCCTGCGGGCATAACAGAGACGCGAGGGAGACACTCTCCCTTTGCGCCTCTCAAAGCCTGCATGGAGGGAGGGAGGGACGGACGGACCGATTGATTCAGCTTGCAGAGGGGGCCCCGCGGGTCAGTCCATGCTGCCGCGGCAGCAGAGGGGGCCCCACGGCGGCAGCCAGCAGTTTTTTTTAAATTAAATTTTACTTTAGGCCGATGGGGGGGGGGTAGGACGGGTAATGGGCGATTGGGGGGGCTGGGGCTGGGGCTGGGACTGGAAAGGGGGTGTGGGGGTTAAGGCTGGAGGTGGGCTGATGGGGTTAGGACTGGTAATGGGCTGTGGGCTGTTGGGGGGGGTTAGAACTGGTAATGGGCTATGGGGGGGTTAAGACTGGTAATGGGCTGTGGGCTGATGGGGGCTGTCTGGTAATGGGCTATGGGGGGCTAGGACTGGAATGGGCTGGGGGGTTAAGACTGGAGGTGGGCTGATGGGGTTAGGACTGGTAATGGGCTGTAGGCTGTTGGGGGGGGTTTAGAACTGGTAATGGGCTTTGGGGGGGTTAAGACTGGTAATGGGCTGTGGGCTGATGGGGGCTGTCTGGTAATGGGCTACGGGGGGGCTAGTACTGGAAATGGGCTATGGGGGGGCTAGGACTGGAAATGGGTTGGGGGGGGTTAAGACTAGGTGGGCTGATGTGTTAAGGACTGGTAATGTGCTGTGGGCGGTTGGGGGGGGGGTTCGAACGGGTAATGGGGTGGGGGGGGGTTAAGACTGGTAAAGGGCTGTGGGCTGATGGGGGCTCTCTGGTAATGGGTTATGGGGGGGCTAGGACTGGAAATGGGCTGGGGGGGGTTAAGACTGGAGGTGGGCTGATGGGGTTAGGACTGGTAATGGGCTGTGGGCTTTTGGGGGGGTTAGAACTGGTAATGGGCTTTGGGGGGGTTTAAGACTGGTAATGGGCTGTGGGCTGATGGGGGGCTAGGACTGGTATTGGGTTGGGGGGTTGCTAGGACTGGAAATGGGCTGATGGGTGGCTATGACTGGAAATGGGCTGATGCAGGGACTAGAAGGGAATGGATGCTGGGTGAGGCTGGAACTAGAAGGGAGCTGTTGTTGGGGGAGGATTAGAACGGGATGGGGCTGGAAGAGTAAAATGGAGAAGGGAAAAATATTTTGTGTGGGAGGGATGAAAAATCTACAATTGGCCGGGTATTGGGAGAGTAAGTGGGGATTGAGGATGGAGGGGTAAAATTTGAGTGGATGAAATAGGAATGAGGAAAGAGCAAAAGGAGAAAGATTAGTATGTTAAAGCAGATGTAGAGAGAGAATGGAAAAAAACTAGAAGAGAGAAGAAAGGACAAATGGACAGCCGACGATGGAGAGTTAGCAGAAGACACAAAGAAACCAGAAAAAAGTGGCTGGAGCAATTGCAGCTGAAAAAAATGCACAAAAGGTAGAAAAATATCTCTTTATTTTGAATTTATTAATTGGAATATGTCAGCTCTGGTAAATGTGCATCATTAACTCTGCGCTTTGTTTAGTACAAGAGCAAATTAATGTATAGTTTTATTTCTACAGTGTTGTACATTCCAAGTTTGGCTTTTGGGATTCCCAGTTTAATTATTGTCTTCCTGTTTCTAAATTGTGATTACTTGTTTGGTGATGGTCTATGTTGTGCATGTGTAACTGAGCTGAGGTGTTCTGTTTATATAATTCCTATTTGACATTGCCACTTGTTCTCTTTCCCCAGTAGGTCATGTATTGTTGTTCTCTGAAATGTATTGGTTTAATATTTGCAGTGTTGCCTTTTGATTGGTAGAGTATGGTGCTTTGTGAGTCCTGGTAGTGCTGTTAGGATACGGCGGGTTTGCTATGGGTTCTAAATGACCCTCAACCTACTTGATTTCTATTAAACTCTAAACAGCAGATATTGTGCTCCTACATTCCTTAAGATATATCATTCTACTCTCGAAGTGAGCCCTCCTTTTTAATCAAATTTTCATAAAATTTGACCCATTACAGGTCTATTTGACCCACTACAGGTCAAACCAGGTGCGACAGCACAAACCAGCTGTTGCTCCTATACCACTAAAGCGAAGCAAAATCGTGCAATAAAGGTATTCCAACCTGCTCCGGTGCTTCCAGCTTGTTCACCTAATCATTAGTAGAGCAGGTACTCATCTGAATGAAGGCCAAACTCCTCCAATAATCGTCACGCTGGCAGGGCCTCAAAACTGTTGTAAAATGTTCAAAGCCAAAGCCTCAAACCTCCAGCAGCCAACGGAACTGTCTCAAAGATGGATAAAGCTTCGTCCCCAGTATAGGATTTATATGATTCACTGCACAACACCAATCAGTGTTTCAAGCCGCTCAGCTTTGCAGCTCTTCTTCAGATGGGTTCTAAATGGGCAGTGTTTGTAGTTGTTCCTAATGTGTCTGGCAGTTGGCACTGGATTATAGTAATGTAGAAATCTTTTAGTCTTTCTTTATCCATACACTCATTAAGAGGCACGTTTACTAAAAGTTAGTATATGGTAACATTATGCAAATATTTATGCAAATGAGGCCCCTTATGCAAATGAGGCCCCGCACCCCCCTTGGGCCGCCCCTGCTGGGGGCCCACAATTTTTGTTGGCGTAGGGCCTCACTCAAGGTAAATCCGGCCATGGGTGAGACTGTGTGTTTCCCAGAGGCTATTCCTGCTGCTTCCTTGGATGTTTCTATGTCTAAACCCTTACAATTTTCTACTACAATGTTAGTTTCTCATCACAGGCAGATTTGTTGCCCGAATCTGTTTCTTTGCTAGATATTTGGAAAATGGTGGCTAATACTAATTTGCTTCTGAAAGGTTTTATTGAACAGACTACATCCTTTTCACAGGAGGTAATTACTAAATTTGGTTCCCATGATAAAATGTTGATGCTAGAGTGGGGAAAATAGAACACTCATTAACTAATGTGCAGGCATCAGATATTGCCGGAATTAAGGACAGCCTGGTGTTGCATAGACAAATTGAGGCTTTAGAAAATTCTTTACGCTCGAGGAATTTAAGATTCCTTAATTTTCCTAAAACACATTTTCTTTCATCTTTGGTTTTGCTTCAGAAATATTTTAAAGATTTGCTTCAATTGCCTAATGTTGAGGGCCTCATTTGCATAAGAAGCCTCATTTGCATAAATATCAGCATAATGTTAATATGCCTCTTAATGAGTGTCTGGATAAAGAATGACTACCAGATTTCTTCATTACTGTACTCCAGTGCCAACCACCAGGCTCATTAGGAAGTACTATAAACACTGACCATTTAGAACCCATAGCAAACCCGCCGTATCATAACAACACTACCAGGACTCACAAAGCACCAAATCCTACCTATTAAAAAGGCAACACTGCAAATATTAAATCAATACATCTCAGAGAACACCAATACATGTCCTACTGGCAAAAGAGAACAAGTGGCACTGTCAAACAGAAACTACAAGAATAGAATACCTCAGCTCGGTTACACATGCAGAATATAGACCGTCACCAAACAAAGAACAAGGAATCACAATTTAGAAATCGGAAGACAATAATTAAATTGGGAACCCCTAAAGCCAAACTTGGAATGTACAACAACACTATAAATTAATTTCCTTTGTACTAAGCAAAAATGCAAAGACATTAGTGATACACATTTCCCAGAGCTGACATATTCCAGTTAATAAATTCAAAATAAAAAAGTATTTTTCTAACTTTTGTTTTTTGGGCATTTTATTTTTCAATTGTAATTGCTCCAGTCACTTTCTTCTGGTTTCTTTGTGTCTTCTGCTAGCTGTCCATTTGTCATTTCTTCTCTCTTCAGATTTTTTCCATTCTATCTTCTACATCTGCTTTAACATACTGATCTTTCCCCTTTTGCTTTTTCCTCAATTTCTTTTTTATTCCTTCATTGTCCACTTTAATTTCACCTTTCCGTCCTCAATCCCCACTTACTCTACCAATACCCAGCAACTTGTAGATTTTCCTTCCTCCCACACAAAATATCTTTTCCCCCTCCATCCTCATTCCCCCAGCCCCATCCCCTTCATCTTCCCCCAGAATCATCTCCCTTCTAGTTCCAGCCCCACTCAGCATCCGCTGCCTTCTAATTGCATTCCCCCCCCCCCACATCAACCCATTTCCAGTTCTATCCCCCCCAATCAGCTCATTTCCAGTCCTATTCCACCCCCATCAGCCATTTGCAATACTAGCCCCACCCAAACCATTTCCAATCCCATTCCAGTGAGCTGATGGGGGGGGGGGGGGCTTGGACTGGAAATTGGGCCGAGTGTGGGGGAGCTTCAGCCCATTTCCAGTCCAAGCTCCCCCACACTCAATCCATTCCCAGTCTGAGCCCCCCTTCAGCTCATTTCCAGTCCTATTCCATTCCCATCAGCTCATTTCCAGTCCTAGCCCCCCAATCAACTCATTTCCAGTCCAAGCTGCCGGTATGAGCGCATTTGCAATCCTAGCCCCCATCAGCCATTTTTAAAACTAGCCCTCCCCCATCGGACATTTCCAAACCTATTCCAGAACCACAGCAGTCAATTTTCAATCCTACCCCCCCAAAAGCCCTTTTCCAGTCCTAGTCCTCCCCATCAGCTCATTTGCAGTCCTAACCACTGCCCCCCCACTCAGCCCATTTCCATTCCTAGCTCCCCCCCACTCAGCCCATTTTCAATCCTAGCCCCTTCCAACCCATTTCCAATTTTAGACCCCTCCACTCAGCCCATTTGAAACCTTAGCCCCCTGCCCCAACTCAGCCCATTTCAAGCCCAAGCCCCTCCCCTCCCCGAAGAGCCCCGCAGCAGGCTTTGGAGGCCCTGCCTCCTGGCAGGCTCAGTAACAGCTCATTAAAGCTGATGAAGTAAAGAGCGTTGTTTCCTTCACTTCGGCAGCCATATTGTAATGAAGATCGCAGGCGTGCTGAGAGCTGGGACACAGGAAATGTCCTTTGACCTTCGGCGCTCCAGCAATCTTCATTACAATACAGCTGCCGAAGTGAAGGAAACAATGCTCTTCACTTCAGCGGCTGTAAAGAGCATTGCTGAGCCTGCCCGAGCTGCTAAAGGAGGTGAGTCAACAGTGTACAGAATGTTGTTGGCGCGGGGCCCCCAGAAGCGCGGGGCCCTGTGCCAACAACATTCTTGCTCAATGGACGGGCTTGCCCTGTTAACACCTTGGCAATTGTTAATTCCGATTATCTCTTGGATAAAAAAAACTTGTGGATGCTTCTACTGAAATGCCTTAGGACATGATTGATTTATCTAGTTTTCTAGAGTCTTCAGAAGATGTAATTCCCAGTAGAGCAACTTTGGTTGTTACATTTTCTAGTGAAAGTAACAAACTATTAGTGTTGAAATCTTATTTTCCAAAAACGCAGTTCTTGTTTCGTGGCTAGAAAATCATGTTTTTTCCTGATGTTTTAAGAGTGACCCAGCTGCGGCATAAAGGTTTCTTGGTGCTTAAGCCTCAGACTTTGACTCTGGGGCCACTTTTCTTTTGTGTTTCCTCTGCTAGTGTTTGGTAAGCTTGCAGGGCGTTTGATATGTTTTTATCTGACCCTCTTCAGTTGGAAGATTTTGTGAAAAATAGGGAAGGATAATTGCCCCTCTGATCTGATTATGTTGTTTCTTTTTTGTTTATTTAATTATTTTACAGTGTAGGATTATGCCTTGTTTTTGTTAATTTTCTCCTGGTCAGGCATTGCTTGCTCTTTCTCTGTAACGTGGTCTAAGTTGTAATTTGATTTCTGTATTGTATATAGATTTGTGTGTCTCTTATTTTTTGGACTGCTTATGTTTTTACTTATTGTAAGAAGTGGTTAAATTCAATAAAAAAAGTAAAGCTGGTTTGGTGATCTCTTTTATTTTTATTAAATGTTTGAAATTAGCTCATGATTCCTTTAAACAGGCAATTAGCAATTACAATCCATTAAATAAAAACCCATAATAATCATAAACTTCCAAAATAAAAGAAAAATAGAGAAGACAACTAAAGAAAAAGTAATCAAGAAAAGCATGCATTAGGAATCTCTTGGCAAATTAAGTTTGCAATGTGAAAAATCACACCTCCCCCCTCCATAGCAAACTGTTGGGAAGGAATCAAAAGACATAAATCAATAGCTTCCAAATCAACCTGAGCTTTAATCAACTCACGGTTAGTGATTAAGGACTCCAATTGGAGAGGATCTATAAAAATATATTCTCGTCCCTGAAAACTGCTATTACACCTCCTAGGATATTTCAAAATAACATACCCAGAGATAAGGATCTGTGATGTAATTGAATGAATTTCTTCCTAATTCCCTGTGTCATTGAAGAAACATCTGGGGATAGATAAATTTTATGAGCATGAAAAATTGTCATATGTACCTTACAAAATAATGATAACATGCAGTGCATTTTTTCTAGCAGAAAGGGTACCTGGCCCTTTCATAAATACATGAAGCCCATGGGCCAGTTTTACCAGGCAATGAAAAAGGTTCCAGTACTCAATACACAGAGTACCCCTTAACACCCCCCCCCCCCCCCCCCCCCCCCATAATTCTACATTTCTAACTGAGAGATTCCTACAAATGGCAAATTGCCATAGCCTGGTAAGTTGAACCTTGATTTGAAGTCTTGAGAATTTCAGTCAAATTCCTCATGTCTGCCTGCAGAGAAGGATCGGAAGAAACTTTCTTAATAGATTCAGGAATAATAAGCCCTCTCAATAACAGGCAGAACATGGGAATCCCAATGCAAAATATCTACTAAATACTCTTTTACGATTTCATTGACAGAAATCATTGAGTAATAAGGGAGATAAAGAAAACTCAAAATTATCAACCTTCTGAAAAATTTCTAGCTGCTCCATTTTATCCTCTAATAAAAGATTATCTTTCAGCAGCACATTATTTGATGCCCCCAATACCAATATCCATTTAGAATAGTCCTTGGCTATTCTTGCCCATTGACCTAAATCTTTCTCTAGATCTGATGGATCAGACAATGTGGGGCATGTTTATTAATGCAAACTAACCATTAGCATGGGGTTTGCTGCTTGATAAGTGTGTTACACTAACAGCATGGGGCCACACTAACCAGTTAGCATGTGATTGGGTGGAGACTGGGTGGGTTAGGGATGCAGCATGGGCATTGACAGCACATCGTAATTAGTGTGGATGTTTTGGGTATGTACTGACTATGCCTGTTGCCATTAGTGCAGTTGCATTTAATGCCACTTCAATAGGTAGCATTAAGTACACCTATGTGTCAGGTAGCATGGTGCACATTAGCAATGCAGTAAGAGCAGGGGGATGGATGAACAAAGCCCCCCAAAATTTTGTGCCACAAATGCATATTGCTGGCATGGGCATTAGTAAAAATGTCCCTGTATCTCCAGAGAATTGCATGGTTGCGTTGGACAATTGGATAAAGCTGACTCCATTTTGGTCATTGCTTGCCAAATTTCCAAGTTTATTATCTCTCTAGGTGGGTTTGCCAGGGCCATATCTCAAGAATCCAATCCACTGGAAAACACCATTCTTTTCAAAGAAAAAACAGGGATCTAGAGTCCAGAAGAGCAATCAAAACTAACTTATGACCATTGCTGTTATTAACTTGAGTCTCTCCTGAGTCAACATTTCTAAGAACTTGATCTTGCCCTTCTCCTACTGTCCTCATCACTAGAGAAGGTTGGTCTAGGGAATTCAAGAGTGCACCTCCAACTGGGTTGTAGAGACAGTGACTAAAGAATCACATTTAATGAAACTTCCTCTGAAATATGGCTTTCAATATTATCCACAAATATTTGAGCTGATTCTCCCCAAATCACTACAAAGGTTTCTATTGGCTCTTGGGGAATTTTAACCTGAGACTTCTCAGTCATTATATTCTTTCCCTTTTTATTCATTGACCTGAATCATCTCACAGTAAAACAGCACCTGAAACATAGATGAAGAAGAACACTCTTCTCAGCATCAATCAAATCTAACAATGATTCCTCGGGTGACTCCAAAGGGGCTCCAAAGGGATGTTACCTTCCCCTTTGGTCACCCCTCTTCAGACACATAACCATGGGCTATGTAAACATGGCAGAACGATGTTTTCAGCATGACACTACACCTTCCAAGGCTGCCTACTATCCCTACTCCTGTTTGGTTTTGGCTATAGGTCTTTTGGCAGTTAAACAAAGACATTCTACTGAGATTCAAGGCATAACAGTCATAAATCTGCCACAGAATAGAGAGACAGTTGGAGTAAAATACTGTATATCCTTCTTACTCTTCTAAAATGTAAAGATGGTCTAGAGGTTTCTAACTTGCAATTAAATTTTTATGTTTGTTTGAAAACTATCTTTAGTTAGCTCACACATGCCTCCTTTTCAGATCATGTCACACCCCTGCATATCCGTCTTCACTGGCTTCACATAGCTTTTCAAATTCATTATAAAATCTTCATCTTTGTCCACAAAGCAATTCACACCAGTGTACCTCAGTATCTCTCTAACCTGGTTTGTCTTCACACCTCTCAGCGCTCCCTTAGGTCTTTACGTTCTAATCACATGTTCCTCCCCTCTCCTTCATAAGCACACCTAGAGTCCTCTCGGTCATCGTCCTTCTTTTTCCTTGGCTCCAGGCTCTGGAATTCGCTCCCATTAGCCCTACGTTTGGAACCATCATTTGCCAGCTTTAAGGCTAGATCGAAGACTCATCTTTTCTATACTGCCTTTGATCTCTACCCCCTCCCCCCCCCTCATTCTTCCTCTCCTTGATGTGCCCCTCATCCTTTCAGTTCAGGTTTTTCCTTTTGCCCTCTCTCTTTGCTCTCTCTCTTTCCTATCTGACCAATAGCGTTCCATTTCTATTTCTTGCAGTCTTTATTTCGTTTTTACAATTGTAAACCGCTCTGATGCTCACGCGTGGGCGGTATGTTAAATGGTGAATAAAGATAAAGGATAATGCACAGACCCAGACTCAATGGGTTCGATTAGAATCCTTATGCATATTCTCCCATGATAGCTCTTTTCTTGAACACAAGGGAGGAGTTAGTGAGAGACTGATCGAGGTGAAGTATTATCATACTGAGATGGTGAGTGGGAGGGAAAGGTGGAAATGTAGGAAGGGGAAGAGTTGGGAGAGATAGAAGGTTTATCAGAAAGGTAGAAAGAAATTAGTTTCTGCTTTGGATGTTTTATCAGAAGGAACAGTAAGATGGTTTGGCATGTGGCCCATTGAACATTTGTTCAGTAGGGAATAAGTGGCACATTTTGCATGATTTATTATTGAATTCTAAGTTGGATAGAATGTTTTTAACTGAAACATGGATATCAGAAAAGATGAGATTTTATGCCCAGCTGTTCATGTACCTAGCAAAGGAAGGAAAGGAGATGGGGTGGGCTTTATTTATAAGCAAAAAATAGGACTGCAAATTTAAAATATGTAGTTTTACCCCCAGAAATGAAAAGGTTATCAGTAAGATACAGTGATTTGAATGAACTAGGGATTTTGTTACTGTAATACCATGAAAGGCCAAAAGTAAAGAGTGGGAACATTTGTTAAAATCCATTTTACTGATACAAACTCAATTTGTGAGTTTTATGCTTTTAAAAGATTTTTATCAGGGCCAGCCCAACCACAAACAAACTAGTCAGTCACCTAGGGTGGCATTTTTGGGTGGGAGGGGGGTCAAAGAGCAAGGCATTCAAAGTTAAACAATACAGTAGATTCTGATAGGGAGATATGCCTTAAGGTTTGCCTAGGGTGCCAACACCTTGTAAGCTCTGATGAGCAGGGAGTGTCTCTTGCATATCTGATGAGCAGGGAGTGTCTCTTGCATATCTGATGAGCAGGGACTGTCTCTTACATGTCTCTGTATGGTGCTGCATATGCCTTGTAGTGCTAAACAAATGATCAGTAGTAATAGTAGTAGTAGTAACCAGATCTGAGGCCCACCCTGATTTTAATTTACATGTGGATAATAAGGATGATAGTAAAACTTTAATGTGCTTATCTAGTTTGGAATTGGGAAGATTAAAACAAGTGGAGGCTGATTCCATACTGTACATGTCTGGCCTATCCGGACATCGAAAAAAATGGATAGGGCACAACTGTACCTGATTCTGAAACTGCGGGAGCTATACGCTTCCGCAACTACAGAATCAGGTCGCTTGGACGGGCCGGCGTGCACAGTATTGTGAGCAGGGAGATGCACAGCATACTGCCCATCTCTACTACTTAGAGCTTCTGCTGGTGCGCCAGTACTGTGGCGTCCCATCGCCGTGCCACCGGGATGCTCAGCAGGCGCACGCAAGGCCCAACAGCAATTCAAAGTTTATTTCCTCTCTGCCCAACCCTTGGCAGTGTCGGCCAGGACCGGGATTGGGATTGGGTGGAGGAGAAGCACCTGCATCCACTCAGTGTATATGTGGGGGCTGCCTGGACTGATCGCTGCTGCTATCTGGACTTATTCCACCAAGTCGGGCGAACATCCTGCCCTGGTGGATGTACAGAGCCCTGACCACAATAGGCCCTGTATATCCTGGTGCTGTGGCTTTCCCCCGCTCCACACACTCTCCGCCTCTGGCCCTCTCTCTCCCGCCCCTGTCCAGTGCTCCCCGCACAATGACTCTGTGCATAAGAGAGCACTAACAGCTGAATACGATCCCTGCAAATAGAGAGAGATGAGAATGTTAGAGAGACGTTGGGTGAAGACATAGGGGCTGATGCAGAAAGCTAGCGCAGGCTTTTCAAGCCCATAATGCCATGGTTAAGCACATTTTACGATCCTTTAAATGCAGGAAATAGACGTATATGTTGATGGAAAAACTAGTGCCCAATTTACACCATGTATATTTAAATCTATTTAAATGAATCCTAATTATTTAAATGTATTTTAATCAGCTGGGCTGGTATGCAAATCATGGCTATGCCCGATGCAGAGACAGGCGTAGATTATTTCGCAATCAGCCATAGCGCCAAACTTTTTACTTCAGGGTCTGAGTAGAAGTAAACCTCTAATGTGTGCCTCTGCCAGTATTTTGGAGGCACTGGGTGCTTTTCCCGATGCCTAGTTCATCTTTTTCTTAGATGATCAGGCATTGGGAAAAGCTCCCGATACCATGAAAATACTGGCGAGGCATGCTGCCTTGACAAAAAGTAATTACCTGGTGGTCTAGTGGCCCATGAAACACTCCACCCCAAAACTCAAGTAAGAGACAATCACCCCCAAGCAAAATAAAATCACCTCTAAGCAAATATAAATAAAGTAAAATTTACCTGGTGGTCTAGCGGCCCTTGAACCCCCACTCCGAAACCCAAGTAAGAGATACACCATGCAGGTCCAGGTGGCAGACCAGAGCGGGAGTGCATAGGCAGTGCTCCCGCCTATTTAGTATGGGCAGACTTGGATTTAAGGGCCGCTAGACCACCAGGTAAATTTTGCATTGGTTATTTTTGCTTGGGGTGATTTTATTTTACTTGGGGGTGATTTTCTCTTACTTGGGTTTTGAGGTGGTTGGTTTCAGGGGCCACTAGACCACCAGGTAATTACTTTTTGTTGGGGCATCAGACTCTGGCAGTGTTTTGATGGCATCGGGAGCTTTTTGCAATGCCACAATCCTCCCCAATGCCATCAAAATACTGTCGGGGCTGATACGCAAATTAGCCATGCAGTGCCTGGACAGCAAGCCAAACTAGCACAGACTTCATTTGCACATGTGTTTGGCTTGCTCTCCCAGTTTAACACTGTGGTAGCTGATTTGTATGCACACAGTTACCGTGGCAGCCATTTGCATATCCTAACCTTCCTGCATCATGCGTTAAAATGTGTGCATTGTCAGGAACGTTAAAATACTATCCAGCGCGGGTCTGGCATCGACTTTCTACATTGGCCCAATAGTCAGAAATATATAGGAGGATCTGGAAAAAAAGAGACCACTATTTTGTACAGATTCAAGAACATAAGAAGGTTCAATATGCAAGAAAAACCGAAAAGCAAGACATAGATCTAGAGAGTTGTCTAGGAGTATTGACATCATAGTTTAAGGAAATCATTTAGTTTTCCCCAGTTAGCTTGGGATTGGAGTAAGTGATAAGATGCAAATTCTTTGGGAAATGGGACAGACATGAAGTAGACTCAGTCCCTAATGAGATTATGTGCCTGGACAAAGGCGAAGATACTATGATGTACACATGCTGGACATCACAACTGTCTCCGAGGATAAAATACACGAATATGTGAGCATTAATAAAAAGGGATTTATATGTAGAACAAATTCATCAATATTCAGCCTGCAGCAGTCAGGGTTTTTTTTAAATGCTGGATGCTGCTATTAAAAAAAATATCTATATATTCAGCAGTAGGATTCAGAGAGTGACTGCGGCTGAACATCTGGATTTTGTGGCTAATACCATGGCCATCCAGATAAGGGCAATATCCAGCTGCTTTCCAGATGGTATACACTGGACAGCTGTTTATCTAAGTTATGTGGATACTTCTCTAGATAACGGAGCCGAATAACTCTGATATCCAGAAAAGTGACAGTTGCTACCCAGCTCTGCCCACACACCGCTCCAGCACTATCTGGACTCAGCGGGATTTAGCCGGTTAACATGTCCTTCTTTTAAACCACGTTGAACTGATCTGCTGCGTTATGACTATCAACCACTGCAAGGATGTTCTGATATAATAATATGTCATATAGAAGAAATCTAACTGCTTGAGCAAAGGAAATGCAAGGTAAGGAATACGAAATGACAGCAGTGAGAAGCAGTCTCAGCAAAAGCATCACTCCGGCACATGTTTGTTCCTAATAAATAGATGGAGAAACACACAACTTTTCTACACTCCAACTCCCTTCTTCCAAGTTGATATCATGTGCTTTGGATCTTTGGGAAAACCTCTGTAAAACTGTTGGTGGTTAGAACTGTGATAAGCCCTCCAGGGATAGAGAAATGCGTACAGTACCTGTTTGTAACTTGCATTGAAATACTACTGGAATGGCGTGTGCTATAAACTAATAAAGAAATGAATGAATGGATAAATAAATAAATGCACAAGTTCAAGGTTGTAGAGAAAGTGAATGGAGAAGTGGATTTATAATATGTTTTGCAGGAGAATTTCCCCTGTGCAACAGGTGACTCGTACAGACTTTTGCAGGCTGTTCTTTTTTTTGGCTTTAGCGCGTACTCAGCATTGACTCGACGGCACACAGTTTCTGCTTTTTTTTAGTACAAGCTCAGATATTTCCCTGTCCCATACCACCAAAAGCAAGGCGTACCACAAGGATCATCCCTATCCTCACTCTTTTTCAATATATACATACAACCGGTTTGCAACATCATCAGGTCCTTCAAGGTTGAATGCTTGATATACGCAGATGACATCCTCCTATATATGCCTTTCTCCACAGTTCATATGGACCTTTCCCCGCTTGCTAAATGTTTTGATGCAGTATCCGAATGGCTTCAATCCCAGAACCTCCGAATTCAACATAAAAAGACCGAGGTTCTCTTCATCACCAGGGACCCACTTTTCACCCCCCCACCCCATATAAAGGTGAAAGAAGCTGAGCTCCAATCAAAACCGTCCATTCGCTACCTTGGAGTCACTTTTGACCAACGCATGGATCTGAAGCTACACATAACCAACGTAGTCAGAGCAATCTACCTCAAGATCCGGACTCTTCGACATCTTCGCCCCCTGCTTGATCCTGATGACTTCAGAACTATATTTCAAGCCTTAACCTTACCACACCTTGACTATGCCAATGCCATTCTCCAAGGCCTCCCACACTCCACATTAAACCCTCTGCAACTCGCCATGAATACCGCTGCTAGAGTCCTCTACGGAGCATCAAGAAGGGACCATATAACACCCATCCTAGAGCAACTCCACTGGCTCCCCATACATGGCAGAATATTATTCAAAACATTACTCCTAACTTTCAAGGCCACCAAAAGCATCACCTCCTCCTCCCTAATAGACTTCATTCAGGCCGTCCCACCCAACAGATCCAGAAGAACGATATCAACAAATACTCTAATCATCCCTAAAGCAGCGACAAAATGCCTATCAGTGACATCTAACAGGGCCTTCAGATTCTATGCCCCTAAGTTCTGGAACGCGCTACCCCAGAGATTCGTGCTATCAATGATCTATCCCTTTTCAGGAAGGCACTCAAATCCCACCTCTTCCCCCAATATTACTTGACAACTAACCAATCTTAATCACTACCCAAACTAAGAACAAATCCTGTAATGTATACCTGTAAATACTCTTGTAAATACTCTTGTAAATAGTTGCAGTAATGACGTTCCATGTTTTATTCCAAGTTCTCTGACCTTGTTCTCTGTAAAACCTAACAGTTTGTTGTTATGGTATGTTGTTATATTGTGAACCGCGCTGATTCTGAATAGAGCGGTATATAAGAGCCTGTAATAAATAAATAAATAAATAAATAAAAGCTTACAATCTACCTTTAGGAGGAAGTTACTAATGTGCATTAAGGGAATAATGCATTATATTTCCCACTTAATATGTGTTATATGGCAAAATCTGGCTAAATGCATGCTAGCAAATAATGCAAATGCAAATGTATGTAAAGCACCTCATTTTTGTGGAAATTGAATAACACAGCTTGTTCTGAAACTCCTAGTGGGCTGGGACTGCTTAACTAGGGGGAAGTGAGGTATTTGGTGGAGTGGAATCGGCTTGCCTGGGGGATGGGTGTCTTTGAGAGGTGGGATGGGCTTGACTTGGGGGTAAGGGTTGCAAGCATGATTATATTAACACTGACCCCTTTAAGATGCATTCAGGAGCATCACAACAAGTGGTAGTGACTTGAAAGTCCCAGGAAGCAAAATAGCACAGCTTGCAGGGTTAATTGGAAGTTGCGTTATCTATATACCAAAGGAGTTCTAATCCACGGTATTCAGCTACCACGGTTTAGTAACTTCTCTGGCAATGCTGTAAAATGCAATATTTTACCACAACTTAGTAACTACCACGCTTTGTACCTGTGGTCATGAAAGGTTAGTGTAAGGTTCCCAGATGTTTCTGATTTTTGGGGGTTGTCCCTGATTTTAGAACTGTGTCCCCCAACTTCCACCTGTTTGGCAGCTACTTGTCCTTGATTTCAGCAATAGGGACAGAGAGGGTAGAAAAAAATGTGTTTTCAATTTAGATATTTGAATATGTCAGTTTTAAAATTTATATCTATTGGGTCCGATATTCAGCAGCAACAGCTATGTGCATCTACAGTGCATAGCCATTGCTGCTGAACCTTACCCTGGATAGAACATAAGAACATAAGATATGCCATACTGGGTCAGACCAAGGTCCATCAAGCCCAGTATCCTGTTTCCAACAGTGGCCAATCTAGGTCATATGTACCTAGCAGTTTCCCCAAAAGACACAGGTTCCACAATGCTTGTATTGGGTCAGGCACTGATATTCGGGGTCCCTTATTAATAATGGTTTATGGACCTTTCCTCCAGGAACTTGTCCAAACCTTTTTTAAACCCAGCTTCTGTACACTAACAGCCTTTAATACATCCTCCGGTAACAAATTACAGAGTTTGATTACACGTTCAGTGAAAAAATATTTTCTTTTATTAGTCTTAAATAGTTTACCCTGTAGCTTCATTGCATGTCCCCTAGTCTTTCTATATTCTGATAACGTAAACAATCGATCTATGTTTACCCGTTCCACTCCATTCATTAATTTATAGACTTCTATCATATCTTCTCTCAGCCGTCTCTTTTCCAGGTTAAAGAGCCCTAACCTTTTTAGCCTTTCTTCATAGGGGTATACTTCCATCCCCTTTACCATTTTGGTGGCACCTCTCTAAACCCTTTCTAATAAGGCTATATCCTTTTTAAGATACGGCGACCAGAATTGCACACAACACTCAAGGCGCGGTCCCACCACGGAACGATACAGAGGCATTAGAACATCCCCTGTTCTATTTTCCATTCCTTTCCCCATGACACCCAGCACTCTACCCGCCCTCCCGGCCGCCGCTGCACACTGGGCCGAGGGCTTCAATGTGTTATCCACAACGACGCCCAAATCTCTTTCCTGGGTGGTGGTTCCCAATGTGGAACCTTGCATCGTGCAACCACAGCTTGGGTTGTTCCTCCCTAGGTGCACAACCCTGTACCTGTCCACATCAAATTTCATCTGCCATTTTGATGCCCAGTCCTCCAATCCATCAAGATCCTCCCGCAACTCTCCACAATCCTCATGGGTTTCAACAACCCTAAACAGTTTTGTGTCATCTGCAAACTCGACAACCTCACTCGTCATATTCCCCCTTCCATGTAATCTATGAATATGTCAAAAAGCAGCGGACCCAGCACAGATCCCTGTGGTACACCACTATTTACCTTTCTCCATTGGGAAAATTGGCCATTTAGCCATATCCTCTGTTTTCTATCTTTTAACCAGTTCCTGATCCACAGTAAGGTATTGGAGAGTCAAGGGATGAATGTATGGGGATAAAAGGGCATAATGTGTTATAAGCTGAAAGATGCATCCCCCCAAACACACACATATAGGCACCACAACTCCACAGGACAGACACACACATATGCATCTCAGCTCCACACTACATACACACAGGCTGCATACGCATAGGCACCTCACTTCCACAGCACACACACACTCACAGGCACTCCAACTCTGCACCACATCTGCAGAGACAGTCAATGCTGGGGGCCATATCCGGCCACCAGCATTGAACATCCGGGTCTGCTGCACAGCGACATATGGCATGGCAGCTAAGGGGTCACTTTGACATGCGAATAGAGGGGTTGGACACTCCTGGACCTGATGCTGTGCTCTTGGCTCCCCACACGTACAGGGCTATTGTGTGGATAGTGTTGGATGGGGGCAGAAGGGGGCAGCACTGGAGTGGAGTGGGGGTGTGGCCAGGCACAGGGATGTACAGAGGCCATTCAGGTCAAGCTCTGTACATCCCCTGGTGCTGAGATGGACGTCTGCCTTACTCCACCATGAAGGTGGAATAAGTGCTGAGAGCCGTGCTAATGGCAAGCTGCAGGCTCCCCAACACCATCGTGCGACCATGGCAGTGAGGTGATGGGCAGGTAAGTGTCTTCTCTGATCTCTCCTTACAATCCCCCTCGGGAACTCCGCTCTTCTAGCAAACTGCTTCTATCTGTGCCCTTCTCTTCTACTGCTAACTCCAGACTTCGCTCCTTTCACCTTGCTGCACCTTACGCCTGGAACTAACTACCTGTGACAGTACGCCAGGCACCTTCTCTAACCCTCTTCAAATCCAGGTTGAAAACTCACCTCTTCACTGCTGCTTTTGGATCTTGACTTACCTGATCTCCTTTTTTTTCCCCCTTGTTTTATCCCTGCTTACACCTTCTGTGTTTTGTCTTGACTAGATTGTAAGCTCTGAAGATCAGGGACTGTCTCTTACATGTCTGTGCAGCGCTGATTACGACTGGTAGCGATATACAAATGCTCAGTAGTAGTGGTAGTAGTTTTGCCTTCCGATTGCCCCGGCTGGATATGCTGATGCCATGGTGATGGGATGCCACTGCATTGGCACACCAGCAGGAGTGTGCTGTGGCTGGGCAGACAGGTCGGTAGATATCTCCTGCACCAGAATGGGTTGCCCAGCAGGATATTCAAGTCCCTGATTCTGCCATTGTGGGTATGTCCAGGCCCTGCGGTGGCAGAATTGGGAACATTTCCCATATGTCCATTTTTTGCACGGCTAATGTGGCCTGACATGCATGAAACAGAATTGGCCTCCACCTGGGCAGCGGCGATACTGAACCACTGCCCAGTTAGCTCCAACGGGTAAAGATAGCCAGCTTTTGCTGCATCTATCTTTACCCATGAATCACTAACCTGGCAGTGGTTCAATATTGTCACTGCCCGATTAGTGGTGGACTCTGCCCCAGAATGCCCATGACATGCTTTCAGAGATCAGGGGCAGTTAACAAACCATTTTACAGAGAACAGATATTACAAACCATAACATGGTAAAACTATGTATAAATGTATGCAGAGGGAGATCACGTGAGCACATGAGCGGGTGAGGTGCTCCTTGCCACGCTCCCGGGCCGCTCGGAAACCTTTTGAATAAACCTGAGGCGAAAGTGGGAGAGCCGCGGTAAAAACTTGCTGGAGACTACTGGAGTGCGCGGGGCATCATCGGAACCGAGAGGGACGCAAGTCAGAGTGCGATGAAGGCAGCGGCGAGGAGAGAAAAGACTGCCACGTCTCGAGAAATCAAAATGGCGACTGGCATGAAAGGAGGTACTGTGCAGGGATCCCCGGAGAAGGAAAGTGGTGAAACAGCTCCCGAGGAGACGGCGCAAGAAGTAGTCAGATTACTGGAGCCTAAATTTGACAATGTAATGCAAAGGTTGGAGGTTATGGGCGAAGCTTTTACAGAACTGACCAGGAGAATTGAGGAAGTGGAGCAGCGCGTGACAGTGCTTGAGGAAGGGGAACTGACACTAGAGAGAACCAGTCAGAAGCAGCAGAAACAAATTGAGGCGCTGATGCTTAAAGTGGACAATTTGTAGAATCGATCCAGGTGAAACAATTTAAGACTGGTCGGTGTGCCTGAAACTCGGATGGACCATCAACTACTGGACTTGTTTGAGACATGGCTGCCGAAGGAGCTAGGCCTGGACCATCTGATTGGTCATATCAAGGTGGAGAGGGCCCACAGGCTTGGTCAACGGATGGAGGGCAGAGAACATCCGCGTCCAGTGCTGGCCAGGATTCTGAACTTTCAACATAAAACTCTTCTACTGCAAGCATATAGGAAGCGGAGAGAATTAAAACTGGACAATACTCCGGTCCTTATGTTTCAAGACTACTCTTCGGCGGTGGCAGCTAGGAGGAAGGAGTTTTCAACTATTTGTAGTGAGCTTGCACGTGGCGGAATTCGCTTTGCACTAAGCTATCCGGCCACACTGAGGATTTTCCATAACGGCAAGTCACATGCTTTTGAGCAAGCAGCTGCGGCACGGACCTTGGTGACTTCCCTTCTGTCCAAGAACAAGCCTGGTGACAGCTAGGCACTGGATTTGGTCATGTAGCGGTAGGCATGCTGTGACCCTGGTCTGTTTGAAATAAGAACATGTGGGACTGGCACACAATGTTATTGTCTGACTAACAGCCTCCATTGATCCTGCATACAGTGGCCCGGAGATGTGGACAGTGATCTAGCTCCAGTTGGAGCATCTTGCCTCGGCAAGACCAAGGGGCTTGTTTACAAAGCCGCGATAGTGGTTTGCGATTGCGATCGCAGCCGCGGCCCCATTGAAATCAATGGGGCCGCGGCTCCGATTACGATCGCAAACCGCTACTGCAGCTTTGTAAACAAGCCCCCAAGTGTTTGTGCGGGGTATAGGGGGGAGGGGGTGGGGGGGGAGTGAGTGGTGGATGTTGAGAGCTGTTTGGGTGTTGTTTAGTTCATTAAGTTTGTGTGGAACTGATACCGGGGAGGGGAGGGAGGGAGGGGGGAAGGGGGGTGGGGAGGGGTTGAGAGTGGCCATGGGGAGGGTGCCCAGGAATCTTTGGACCTCATGGAAGCACAGGGGGGCGGTGAGAGTTATACTCTGGGGCCGAGGCTGGGCGGTCCCCGGAATAGGTATCTGTAGTCCTGCAGTGAAAGGCCATAGCCCTAGGAACAAACTAACCATAGTGTAAAAATAATCTCCTGGAACGTAGGCGGGATAGGCTCCCCTGTTAAGCGTACTAAAATTCTGCAAGCATTAAAAAGAAAAGGAGCGCATATAGCTTTGCTACAGGAGACACATCTTAGTGAACAGGAACATAAGAAACTGGTGAAGGATTGGGTGGCAAGTATGTATGGGGCTTCGTCCGGGGGGAAAATGGCAGGAGTGGTGGTGCTGGTAAAAAGGGGGATCCCATTTGAAGTGAAAAAGGTGGAGTCTGACCTGAAGGGGCGATATATTTTCCTCCAAGCTAAATTGTACAATGATGAGATATGGATAGGCAATATCTATGCCCCAAATATATATGATCATGCTTTCTTTAAACTGCTTCTGGGATTTGTGAAGAAGGCGGGGGATGGTAAATTAATAATGGCAGGGGACTTTAATTGCCCCCATGACCCTCTTCTGGATAAATCGGTGATAAGTGGGGGTGGGGCCTGGTCCAAGAAAGGGGTAGGCTACCTTTGTAGAATGGGAGGCCTGCTGGATGTGTGGCGTACCCTGCACCCGGGAGAGCGTGTCTATACCCATCAATCGAGAACCCACCTTACCTGGTCACGGCTTGATTATGTCCTGGTGAGTGAGGAGGGGTTTTCCAGGGTGGATCAGACGGGTATAGAGCCCATACCAATATCTGACCATGGGATGGTTTGGGTGACTTGGGAGTGCCAAGGAGTAGGGAAGTCGGGTTGGCAATTTCCGGCCTACTTATGGGAGGATAAGGATTTTCGGAGCTTCTTAGAGACGAACTGGGATGAATATGTTCTTTTCAATGATACTCCCGATTGCACACCCCTTTTCTTCTGGGAAGCTAGCAAAGCAGTTATGAGGGGGATAATTATTGCCTACACTGCTAAGAGGCGCAGACATCTGGATCATAGTATCCTGGTGTTGGAGCGTAACCTTCAGGTTTTGAAATGTAACCTTAGTAATCTTAGTGGACTGGGAGGTAGGGTACTTCAGCAAGATTACGTTAAAGCCCAATTGGCCCTCAATGAGCTTCTTCAGAGAAGAGCTAAGATGTCCTTGCAGTACTATCGGCATAAGTTGTATAGGTATGGAAATAGGTCTGGGCGGCTCTTAGCGAAGTTGGTTAGAGTTTCGGGTGGAACATGTTTTGTGCCCATTCTGAGGGATGAGGAGGGGAAACTGCAGCACCAGCCGCAGCGCATCGCAGCAATTTTCAGGAGCTTTTACGCCCGCCTCTATAAGGAGGAGGAGTGCGATAATGCTAAGGGTAGAGCATTCCTGGATGGGTTGTCATTGCCCCAATTAACTGAGGAGGAGGTGCATAGCCTCAATGCCCCTTTGACGGGGAAGGAACTCCAGGATGCCATAAGGAAACGGAAACCGCATAAGGCTCCGGGCCCCGATGGGTTCGGAGCAGAGTATTACAAGATACTATCAACCAGACTAGCTCCCAGTATGCTTGCTATGTATGCGGAGGCTCTCCAAGAGGGCGGTTTCCCTAGAGACATGCGTTGTGCGAATATTACCGTAATCCTGAAGCCAGGAAAAAACCCGCTAGATTCTGCGTCTTATCGACCTATATCGCTTATTAATAGTGATGTTAAGATTCTGGCCTCGATACTAGTGAAGCGGCTGAACCCTATTTTGCCATCCTTGATAGATGATAGGCAAGTAGGCTTTGTTGTGGGGAGAGATGCGACTAAGAACATTGCTAAATTACTTTTGGGAATGGAGCATTGTATTGAGAAGGAATCACCATTGTTATTGGTCAGTCTGGACGCTGAAAAAGCATTTGATAGGGTTGCCTGGGCTTATTTGTGGGATGCATTGGGTAGCTTTGGGATTCGAGGGGAGTTTGCCCAATGGGTCCGGGTACTGTATATGTTCCCTGCGGCGAGGATAGGAGTGAATGGGGTCTTCTCCGAGACATTTAATCTGGGAGGGGTACACGGCAAGGCTGCCCATTGTCCCCACTTCTGTTTGTCCTTGCATTGGAACCGCTACTGTGGGCTATTCAACAGGAGGCCCAGGTGACGGGGGTGAAGATGGGGGAAGAGGAAATGAAACTTTTTGCTTTTGCTGATGACATGCTTCTTTGTTTGACCGAACCGCAAAAGTCGTTGCAGCGGGTGTTGCTACTCATTCAAGACTTTGGTAGTTTTTCTGGGTTAAAGATTAACACGTCCAAGTCTATGGCCTTAGATGTTGGAGGGAGAGTGCAACCTGTCTGGCGCGGAGACTTTCCTCTTGCGTGGGCGGCAGACTCCATCAGGTACCTGGGCATACAGTTGCCTGCGTGCCCGGAGAGGCTCTATCAAGCGAATGTGGAGGGAATGCTAGAAAGGGCACGGACAACGTTCCAGAGATGGCGAGCTTTCCCACTGTCTCTGAGAGGCAGGATTGCCTTGTTTTCTATGGTGGAACTTCCCCAATGGTTATATATGTTGCGGTTACTGCCGATTTGGGTTCTCGCGAGGGACTGGAAAATATTTGATAGGCATTTGAGTGGGTTCCTTTGGGCAGGGCCGGCCCGTCCATTGAGCGAGAATGTTTTTTGCACAGGGCCCCGCGTTTCAGGGGGCCCCGCGCAAAAAACATTCTTTTGAAAAGTAAAATTGGAAAAAAAAAAAACCACCTGTCTGCTGCCGCGGTCGGGGCCGCCGCGGCAGAATCGAGCGTGCCGCGGGGCCCCCCTGTGCACGGCAGAGCCTGCCCTCCCCTGTAGCAGCTCTCTCTTTGGAGCTGAAGTCAGACGCGCCGGCTTGCAGAGCGCGAGGGAGGAGTTTCTCCCTCGCTGCTCTGTTAAGCCCGCGGGGGCTGATGGGAAGTTCCCATCAGCCCCCGCGGGCGTAACAGAGCAGCGAGGGAGAAACTCTTCCCTCGCGCTCTGCTCTGCAAGCCGGCGCGTCTGACTTCAGCTCCAAAGAGAGAGCTGCTACAGGGGAGGGCAGGCTCTGCCGTGCACAGGGGGGCCCCGCGGCACGCTCGATTCTGCCGCGGCGGCCCCGACCGCGGCAGCAGACAGGTTTTCTTTTTTTTTAATTTTGGCTTGGCGGGGGGTTGTTAGGACGGCTAATGGGCTGGGCTGGGCTGGGGGGGGGTTGTTAGGACTGCTAATGGGCTGGGCTGGGCTGGGCTGGGCTGGGGGGGGTTGTTAGGACTGCTGCTGGGCTGGGCTGGGGGGGGTTGTGAGGACTGCTAATGGGCTGGGCTGGGGGGGGTTGTTAGGACTGCTAATGGGCTGGGCTGGGCTGGGGGGGGTTGTTAGGACTGCTAATGGGCTGGGCTGGGCTGGGCTGGGGGGGTTGTTAGGACTGCTAATGGGCTGGGCTGGACTGGGCTGGGCTGGGGGGGGTTGTTAGGACTGCTAATGGGCTGGGCTGGGCTGGGGGGGTTGTTAGGACTGCTAATGGGCTGGGCTGGGGGGGGGTTGTTAGGACTGCTAATGGGCTGGGCTGGGCTGGGGGGTTTGTTAGGACTGCTAATGGGCTGGGCTGGGCTGGGGGGGGGGGTTGTTAGGACTGCTAATGGGCTGGGCTGGGGGGGTTGTTAGGACTGCTATTGGGGTGGGCGGGGGGGGGTTTGTTAGGACTGCTAATGGGCTGGGCTGGGGGTTGTTAGAACTGCTAATGGGCTGGGCTGGGCTGGGCTGGGGGGGTTGTTAGGACTGCTGCTGGGCTGGGCTGGGGGGGGGTTGTTAGGACTACTAATGGGCTGGGCTGGGGGGGTTGTTAGGACTGCTAATGGGCTGGGCTGGGGGGGCTGTTAGGACTGCTGCTGGGCTGGGCTGGGCTGGGCTGGGGGAGGGGGGGTTGTTAGGACTGCTAATGGACTGGGCTGGGCTGGGGGGGTTGTTAGGACTGCTAATGGGCTGGGCTGGGCTGGGCTGGGGGGGTTGTTAGGACTGCTAATGGGCTAGGCTGGGCTGGGGGGGGTTTGTTAGGACTGCTGCTGGGCTGGGCTGGGGGGGGGTTTGTTAGGACTGCTCATGGGCTGGGCTGGGGGTTGTTAGGACTGCTAATGGGCTGGGCTGGGCTGGGGGGGGTTGTTAGGACTGCTGCTGGGCTGGGGGGTTGTTAGGACTGCTAATGGGCTGGGGGGGTGGGTTTTTAGGACTTCTAATTGGATGGGGGGGTTGTTAGGACTGCTAATGGGCTGGGGGGGTGGGTTGTTAGGACTGGTGGGGGTGGGTTGTTAGGACTGCTAATGGGCTGGGGGGGTGGGTTAGGACTGCTAATGGGCTGGGGGGTGGGTGTGGGTTAGGACTGCTAATGGGCTGAGGGGGAGCGGTTAGGACTGCTAATGGGCTGGGGGGGTGGGGGTGGGTTAGGACTGCTAATGGGCTGGGGGGTGGGGGTGGGTTAGGACTGCTAATGGGCTGATGGGGAGGGGTTAGGACTTGAGGTGGGCTGATGTGGTTAGGACTGGTAATGGGCTGTGGGCTGATGGGGGGGGTTTAGGACTGGCAATGGGCTGATGGGGTTAAGACTGGAAGTGGGCTGATGGGGGGTTAGGACTGGTAATGGGTTATAGGGGGGGGGCTTAAACTGAAAATGGGGTGATGGGGGGTTAGGACTGGAAGTGGGTTGATGGGGGGCTAGGACTGGTAATGGGTTGGGTGGTTGCTATGACTGGAAATGGGCTGAGTGGAAGGGGAGGCTTGAACTGCAAATAGCTGATGGGGAGGGAGCTTGGAATGGAAATGGGCTGTGAGGGCAGGGAGCTAGGACTGAAAATGGGCTGATGGAGCAGCTAGGATAGGACTGGAAATGGGCTGTTGGGGGGAGCTAAGATTGGAAATGGGCTGTGGTGGGGGCTTGAATTGAAATGGACTCATGGAGGGGCTAGAACTGAAAGTAGGCTCATGGGGGGGGCTTGGACTGGAATTGGACTGAGTGGAGGGGAGCTATGATTTGACATGGGCTGATGATGGGGCTAGGAAATGACTAGAAATGGGCTGATGGGGGGCTAGGATTGGAAATGAGCTGATGAAGGGACTCAGACTGAAAATGGATGGGGGAGCTAGGACTGGAAATGGGTTGATGGTGGGCTAGGACTGGAAATGGGCTGATGCAGGGACTAGAAGGGAATGGATGCTGGGTGAGACTGGAACTAGAAGGGAGCTGATGTTGGGGGAGGATAAGAATGGGATGGGGCTGGGAGAGTAAAATGGAGAGGGGACAAATATTTTGTGTGGGAGGGATGAAAAATCTACAATTGGCCTGGTATTGGGAGAATAAGTGGGGATTGAGGATGGAGGGGTAAAATTTGTGTGGATGAAATAGGAATGAGGAAAGAGCAAAAGGAGAAAGATTAGTATGTTAAAGCAGATGTAGAGAGAGAGAATGGAAAAAAAACTAGAAGAGAGAAGAAAGAACAAATGGACAGCAGACGATGGACAGTTAGCAGAAAACATGAAGAAACCAGAAGAAAGTGGCTGGAACAATTGCAACTGAAAAAAAATGCACAAAAGGTAGAAATATCTCTTTATTTTGAATTTATTAACTGGAATATGAAACCTCTAGGAAATGTGCATCATTAACGTCTGTGCTTTGTTTGGTACAAGAGGAAATTAATTTATAGTTTTATTTCTACAGTGTTGTTGTACTTCCAAGTTTGGCTTTTGGGGTTCCCAGTTTAATTATTGCCTTCCTGTTTCTAAATTGTGATTCCTTGTTTGGTGATGGTCTATGTTCTGCATGTGTAACTGAGCTGAGGTATTCTGTTTATGTAATTCCTATTTGACATTGCCACTTGTTCTCTTTCCCCAGTATTCTCTGAAATGTATTGGTTTAATATTTGCAGTGTTGCCTTTTGATAGGTAGGGTATGGTGCTTTGTGAGTCCTGGTAATGCTGTCAGGATACGGTGGGTTTGCTATGGGTTCTAAATGGGCAGCGTTTGTAGTGGTTCCTAATGTGCCTGGCGGTTGGCACTGGATTATAGTAATGTAGAAATCTTTTAGTCTTTCTTTATCCATACACTCATTAAGAGACATGTTTACTAAAAGTTAGTGTATGGTAACATTATGCAAATATTTATGCAAATAAGGCCACTTATGCAAATGAGGCCCCGCACTGAGTCTCCGCACATGGCCCCGCACCCCCCTTGGGCCGCCCCTGCCTTTGGGGAGGTCGCCGGGCCCGGATCCCGTTAAGGGCCTTGAGGCGGAGGAAGGAGGAAGGAGGGCTGGAACTTCCTTTGTTGAGGAACTACAACCTTAGATACCTGATTAGACACATTTGGGGTTTGTTAGTTGAAGGGGGTGGGTGTACCCCAGTGCAACAATTGATGGAAATTTGCTCCCCCTATCACAGTTTATACCTGCTCCATACTGTGCGACCACGTAGCATGAGGGGTAGGAGGGAAAGTGCGTATCTGAGATCCCTACGGGTGGCATGGCGGGAGGTGTGTGGGAGGACCGGCTGGGACTGGAACTGTTCCCTTCTGTTGCCATTGGTGGGGAACCCGGATTTTGCTCTGTGCTTTGCTAAACATACGCTGTTCAATGACTGGCAGCAGAGGGGGATAGTGTGTTTGGGGGATTTGGGCAGAACTGAGGGAGGTGTCTTGGATAGTTATCAGCATCTGAGTCTTACTTATAGATTGGTAGCCCGTGACTTCTACGGATACCTCCAACTTCGACACTATGTCGACCAGTTGAGGAGGAGGGTCCCAACCCTGTTGGACACGAAAGACCCGAGGAAACTAATTGGAGGATGGGTGGAGAAAGACCTGCTTGACTGGGACGAGAGAAAACAGCTGCTCTGCCCGCTGGTAGGCCCTTGTTATCTCTCGATGCTGGTTCAACGTTGGGTTAGGGAAGGCCTGGACGGGCTGACAGTGGAAATTTTGCAGTCCGCGTTTGAGCGGATTCCCAGGGGTGCAGTGTGGATGTACTTGCAGGAGATGCAGTATAAATTTCTTTGGAGAGCATACACCAGTGATCAATGGGCGTATAAAATGTAATTGTAACCCGTTCAATGTAATTTCAGTTTGTTCAATGTAAACCGCACTGATGCAGAATAGCGCGGTATATAAGAGAATATAAATAAATAAATAAATAAAGTAGGCCTGCGGGACAAGTCTGTGTGTGGTTGGTGTCAGCAAGACGAGGGGACGCTGTTTCATAAATTCTGGATGTGCCCCGGGGTTCAGAGCATATGGCTGCAGGTGATTGATAAGATGGGGGATTGGTTGACGATGGCGGCCCCTAAGCAGTGGGAGGTGTGTTTGTTTCATTATTGGGAGAAGGGCCTGCCTATGGTTGCACCCCACCACAGAGTGCTATTTGAAAGAGGTCTTCTCCTAGTAAAGAAGGTCATATTGAGTAGATGGGTTGGGGACACACCTCCGCGGCTTGCGGGTTGGGAAAAATCAATGATCGACCTGATGTATATGGAAAAGCTTACGGCGAAACAATTGGGAGGGAAGCAGTGGGATCAGTTTATTGAGCTCTGGTTACCAGTCATTAATACTCTCTCAACCCAGGAGCGCAGCGCAGTGCTGAATGTATAGATGATTCCCCTAGTACGGAAGTCTGCCACGTTTATGTGTGCAGCGTTGGATGTGGGTGAACTTTATTATAAGAGAGCAGGGCTGGTGCTGTGGGGTTCCGGGGGTGGTCGGGCACTAGGGGTTTGCTTGGGGGGAGGGGAGGGGGAAGGGTTGGAAGGGGGGGGGTGATAGGCTCTGTATAGACTGTTGTTATCTGTAGAATGTTGTTCTTTATAGACTGTTGTTGATGTGAAGATCTGCTCCCTGTGTTTGGTGACGGGGGAGGTGGGGTGCTGACATTGAAAAGGCCTGATAATGCCAGCTGTTGGTCTCCTATTTGGATAATTAGTTGTATGTTGGGGTGTGGGTGATGGGGCCGCTGGTATAGAGGAGGAGTGGGTGGGGGTATGTGGTATTTTCTGTAGCCCTATGGCATTTAACTGTGTACCTTTATAGGGGTGGCGACTGTACATTGTTATTGGCTCTGTATGAACTGTAACCTATTTTGCTACTTATGTTTGGAAAACAATAAAAATGAGTTTGAAATAAATGTATGCAGAGTTCATCACAGCTGCTTTCAAGTTCAGTTTCACATTATCAGCCCCACATTAGGGGCTTTGGGGTAGATTCTGACCTGCGTTTAGTGGGGATGGACGTCTGATCTGGATGTCTAGACCTGCTAAACGCTGGTATGGCTTCCCTGCTGACAGATCTTCCTGCACTTCTAGGCAGTCTGTGGGGAGCTCTGTTCATGGGTGGAAGGGGGATGTCCAGAGATGGGAAGAGGGTGGGCTGTGGGTGGGGAAATGACTCTGGACATACAGAGCCGATTCCAAGGTCAGCCCTAGAAACATAGAAACATGACGACAGAAAAAGACCACATGCTTATCTAGTATGTCCTTCCATATCAACAACTACACAGTCCCCTTTTTTCCTTTAGAGATCCTCTGTGTTTGTCCCATGCTTTTTTGAATTCAGATACTGTCCTCATCTCTACCACCTCCACTGGGAGACTATTCCATGGATCCACCACTCTTTCGGTAAAGAAATATTTCCGCATATCACTCCTGAATTTATCCCCCTTCACCCTCATCCCATGTCCCCTCGTAGCAGAACTTGCTTTCAATTGAAAGAGGTTCTCCCCCTGTACATTTATGCCATGGAGGTATTTAAACATCTCAATAATATCACCTATATCCCTTCTTCCCTCTAAGGTTTACATAATAAGATCCTTAAGTCTGTCCTCATATGTTTTATAATGAAGACCACTAACCATTTTAGTAGCCACCCTCTGTAAAGACTCCATCCTGTTTCTATCCTTTTGAAGTTGCGGTCTCCAGAATTGCACACTATACTCCAAATGAGGTCGCACCAAAGACTTATACAGAGGCATTATCACCTCATTTTTTCTGCTAGTCATTCCTCTCCATATGCACCCAAGCATCCTTCTAGCTTTTGCCGTCAACCTTTCTACCTGTTTAGCTACTTTAAGATCATCAGACACAATCACGCCTTTCTTTAGTGGACAATAGTACTTCACCCCCTATACTATATTGCTCCCTTGGATTGCTGCAGACCAAAATGCATGACCTTACTTTTTTAACATTAAATCCCAGCTTCCAAATTCTAGACCATTCTTCAAGCTTAGCTAGATCCCTCCTCATATTATCTACACCTTCCTGGGTGTCTACTCTATTGCAGATTTTGGTATCATTGGCAAAGAGGCAAACCTTACCCAACAGCCCTTCCGCTATATCACTAACAAAGATGTTAAAAATAATTGGACCAAGGACAGATCCCTGGGGCACACCACTGGCAACATCCTTCTCCTCAGAGTGAGCTCCATTTACCTGTACTCTTTGTCGCCTCCAACCCAACCAATTTCTAACCCAAGCAGTAACTTTAGGGTCCATTCCTAGGGTGCTCAATTTGTTTATAAGTTGCCTGTGAGGAACAGTGTCAAAGGCTTTACTGAAATCTAAATACACCACATCTAGGGCTCTCCCTCTGTCCAACTCCCTGGTCACCCAGTCAAAGAAATCAATCAGATATGTCTGACAAGACCTACCTCTGGTGAATCCATGCTGCCTCCATGCTGCCTCGGATCCTGTAATCTGTTGGACTCCAGAAACCTCACTATTTTCTCTTTCAGCAGTGTTTCCAATAATTTACTCACCACCAAAATTAAACTAACCGGCCTGTAGTTTTCAACCACATCCTTACTTCCGTTTTTGTGTAAAGGTACAACATGAGCCTCTCTCCAGTCCTTTGGCACCACTCCTGACGCCAACGAGGCATTGAAAAGGTCAGTCAGTGGAGCTGCTAGAACATCCCCAAGTTCCCTCAGTATTCTCGGGTGTATCCCATCCGGTCCCATCGCTTTTTCTACTTTAAGATGAGCTAGTTTCTCACGAACACAGTCTTCTGAAAATTGTTCAAGATGTCCCTCGTTTCTGTTCCTGTTTGTGGGTGTTTTCTGAGGTCTTGCTCCTGGTTCTTCATCTGTGAATACAGAACAGAAATATTTGATAAGCAATTCCGTTTTATCCTCATCAGCTTCTACATATTCCTCCCCTTCACCCTTGAGTCTGACAATACCACTTTTGCCCTTCCTCTTCTCACTAACATATCTGAAAAATGTCTTATCTCCCCATTGTGTCACATTGGCTATTTCTTCCTCTTTTTGAATCTTTGCTTTCCTGACTACTTTACTAGCTTCTCTAAGTTTTTCCAAATATAGATGCCTGTCATCCTCTCTCTGTGATCTCTTGTATTTCATGAAGGCCTCCCTCTTTTTCTACACCTTTTCAGCTACTTCTTTCGAAAGCCATAGGGGGTCTCCTTTTCCTTTTACCTTTATTTACCATTTTAACACAAAGGTTGGTTGCCCTTAAAATATCCCCTTTCAGTTTTACCAATGTTTTTCTACATCCTCCAGCTGTTCCCATCCTGCTAATGACTCCCTGAGGTATTGGCCCATCTTGGCAAAGTTAGTCTTCCTAAATTCTAAGACCCTCACCTTTGAATGGATTCTAACAGCCCTAGTCCTAATACCACCATCTGGAAATCACTGAATGCAAAATGATCTCCCACTATAACATCAGAAACATTTTCACCATTGGTAAGCACCAAGTCCAGTATGGCCCCTTCACGTGTGGGGTCTGTTACCAGTTGCCTGAATAGTTCTTCCTGTAGAGAATCCAGGATCTCTTTACTTCTAGATGACACTGCAGTAGGAATGTGCAAATCAACATCTGGCATATTGAAATACCCTATCAATAGCACTTCCCCTTTCCTAGTATGCTGCGTATGTCTTCAATTAACTCTGTCCACTTCTTCCTCCTGTGAGGGAGGTCTGTATATCAAGCCAATGCAAATAGATTTCTCTTTCCCTCTTTCTTGTTTAACCCACAATGCCTTCTCTGTCCCTTTTAAGCTCTGTGCTTCCAAAGCAGTAGCCTAGTGGTTAGAGCAATTACCTAGTACCCAGAAAATCACAGGTTCAATTCCCATTGGCATTCCTTGTGACCTTTGGAAAGTCACTTTACCCTCTATTGCCTCAGAAGAAAAGGCCTGGCAATTTACTTCCAGTAATACATTGCCAAGGAAACCCAGAGGTAGCTGGGTTGCTGTGAGTCAACACTGACTTAATGGCACAAAAAAAAAAATCCAAAGCTTTAATAGTATTTTTTACATATAGTGTCACTCCTCCTCCCCTTCTTCCTAGCCAATCCTTTCTGAATAAAGTATAGCCAGGTATAGTTACATCCCAGTCATGGTTTTCTGTGTGTCCGGGGTCAGCCATTTGCATGGGGGAGTTATTGTACCTTGAAGATGGAATAAGTCCCCCTGAATGGAAGAAAGATGGATAGCCTGGACCCGGAAACAAAAGTGAGGGGGTACAGGGGGATCCATGTGGCCCGACCTTGGCCATGGTAGGACTGATCGGGGGTTGGACTGCAGGGAAAGAAGAATCTGATGTTCTGCTGGTGATCTGATGTTCTGCAGTGGCCATGCAGGAGCTTGTCTGGGTTAGCTGGGGAATTGCTAGACATCTGGGCAGCCAGAATTGAGTATGGCCTGCACGTCCAGGCCAGTAGACCTGATTCTGATCCCGTGGGCACATCTAGCCCTCGCGTGATCAGAATCGGGTGCTCTGGATCATGTCCCGATTCTGACCCCAGACAAGCGGAGGATACACACAATGGAATTGGCCTCCATGCATATACCGTAGAGCATGGTTGGAAGCATAGCAATTTTTCAGCTAATTTCACAAAATGAAGAGGCCAGCTGTACCACTCTTGGACTTTGTATCTACTTTTTTTGCATGGATAAAATCAATAACTGAAATCACCAATGGAGATTTCAAAATGAAATCCTCACATGTAACCAGCTGGCTCCATTCTCTCTCACATCTGGACCCACTGAGCCCAATATTCAAAGGCATTTACATGGTTTAAAAATCTGTAAACTATCTAAATGCCACTAGAGAGGGATATTCGTCAGCACTAACATGGTATGTGCCGATGAATATCCACCGGTTCTGCCGCTACATGTCCCGATGCTATCCGTGTAGAATCAGGGTGTGTTGTGGACATTCTGGAGCAGAGCGGAGTTGGCACCCTTTGTTAATCGGGCAGTAGAGATATTAAACCGCTGCCGGTTAGCAACCCGCAGGTAAATATAGGCATGGGAAAACCTCGACTACTTTTACCTGCGGTAGCTAACCGGGCAGTAGCTCAAAATTGCCGCTGCCCGATTAGCTTCTGTGGTATGCTGTGGCATGTTGCAGCAGACACAGATATTCAATTCTGGTGGACAGATATAGCCCCAGATTGAATATCTGGGGTTAAAGAGCAGCAATGGCTATGACCCTTAGAGGCATATAGCCATTACAATTCAATATAAAGCCTACTATTTTTTTGCCAGAGCTGTAAATACCTATGCTGTAAAACTGCACAAGTGTTTTACAGACCGAGAGATAGGCATTCCCTCAGCCTTCATTCGTGATTCAATTACTGTTTAACCATAGAAAAAGCTTTAAAAATTTCCATCTAGGCACACAGACCATGCGCATGATCAATAGTACACTTTAGTGCATAAGTCCTATGTTAAGTATTATCTGGGTCTGTGGACAAACCTGAGATATATCCATCTCAGCAACATTTTCAAGTATAAAGAAATATAAGTAAAGCGTTTTTTAAAATTTCTATTTATAAAGTTTACAATTAAATCAAGCAGCAAACGCTTGAAACAGAAAAGCTACAAACTTGCGAAAACAATTCTTAGGAAAATATACATATGAAAAGTAAATAAAGCAAGAGCATCAATAGTCCCCAAAAATGGGAGACGGCTTACATATAATCCACTGAGGGCAGAGTATCCTACAGTGACATCAAGGAAAACATTGTCAGCATAGTAGAAGGTGACAAGGGACCAGGACCATATTAGTAAAATAGATGAGGACCTGCTTAAGAAGGTGAAGATGTTATACTATGAGTACTAATAAAGGAGGACAAATCTCCAGGCTGGAAAAAAACATATTTCTGAGAGTTGAAAACAACAATACATTTGCAGGGAAATCTCAATACAAAAGAAGCCCCCATCTGAATCACACCTGGTCTCAACAAAAGAAAAGATTTACGTCGCTTCTGGGTTTCTCTAGCGACATCAGGGAAAATAGATATCCTCTTACCCATAAACAGATTGGCTCTATTTTTATAAAATAATTTAAGGAGCCAATCTCTATCCGTAGATAGAGCAAAGGTTACTAACAAAGTGGACACTACTATTTCATCCTCCTTGGGGGCTGAAGCAAAGCGGAGACATTAAGAAAATCCATGTCTATAGCTCCAACGGCAGTCTTACCCTCTTTCTTTCCCGAAGGTATGTAGTACGCTTTCTGTACTGGAAGAATCAAATCAGAGGGTATCATTAAGAATTCATGAAGATACTTTTTAAATAAATCCAAAGGTGCCACCTCAGGAACCACAGGAAAATTAAGCAACCGAAGAGTTGAAGCCCTGGCCACATTTTCCAAAGACTCCAGCTTCATTCGTAACGCAGTATTATCTTTCATCAAGGAAAAGGTCAGATCAGAGACCTGTGAGAGTTTCTGATCAGAAACTTCAATTTTGCCCTTTATTTCCACCATATCCTTGGACAACACATCCACATTCTCCTCAAGTTTGGAAATGTTAGAAGAAGAAAACGCCAACTGCTGAGTCACTGCCGGAGAAAGTTGATTAATCGCTTACCAAATACTCTCAAGAGTCACCACAGCGGGACGAGAAATAGAAAAGGAAAATGGTGACTCAGGCTGAGCTGCTCCTACCAAATCCTTCACGATACCAGGACTTTTCACCAAGCAGGCAATATCGTTGACTTCTGCACGGGGTACTTTAGCAGGAACAACAGCCGTAGACACAAACGGCTGACCTCTGGGACTGCCCTCCAATGCACCCCGCACCAGGTCCATAGCCCCAGCCTGCACAGGAAGAGCTGCAGATCCACATGCTGGAGGGGTCACCAAAGAACCCAGAACAGCAGGAGGAAGACGCTCATCTGGGGAGAGAGACAGTTTGAGGGCGGAAGACGCCGAATGCTCCTCTGCCGGCGCTACCAAGCCCGCTCGAATCTCCCCAATCTGATCCACAATGAGCCAGACAAATCTATCCATAGGACCCACACTGGCAGGCACTGGCTCCATGGGAGGAGCCCTTGGCTTGCATTTTCGCTTTGGCATTAGGCTCAGATCCACACTGTCGCCAGCTTAGAATTAGCTCAGTAAAGCTTACTTTAATTATAAGTAAACAGAAAATATTGATCGGATGAATTATGCTTGTTCAAGTAATGTTTTGTACTGTTAATGTCCATGTGATGGGGTATATAGAATGCCTCCCATCCAAAAGGATTATCAACAGTTGCCTTTAAGAAAGCCTTCAGCCCAGAGTTGAGGACTGGGAGGGTGTGGCTCACAGGGAGAGGTCTATAATCTTTAGGAATGTAACTCGGGTTTCCCTTTGGAAGGAGAAACATTCTTCCTATAGTAAGCAATTGTGGTGTTAAGTCTGGTTGCTCTGACAATTGATTTTTGCAGTTTGCCATGTCTTGGTGGAGTGATGTTAACTGTTTGAGCCAAAAGTTGGTTATTCCATCTGAGCCAAGGCTCTTCCAATTTGGAGCTCATTTTAACCTGCTTTTCAGCTCTAATGTTGTTACTACAGGCCATTCCACAGGTTTGATGTCTGTTTTTTTCTAAATGCTTCTGTATGCTGGGTAATCTTTCTGCTTTGTGATTGTGCAGTATGTTGTTGTGGTTGTTAAGTGCTGTCAACTCATGGTGACCTTGTATAGGGTCCTCATATAGCTTTCTCTAGAAGGTTTTGGTTTTGGTTGGAGGTGCTTTTACCATATTAATGCTCTCCCCCAATTATTTATTTAGCTGCATTTATATCCTGCTTTTCACTGGGTCAAAGCAGTTGGGGGATACATTTAACACAAGGGGATGTGAGACACATACACTAATACTTACAGGGAACATGGGCAATGGAGGGTTAAGTGGCTTGCCCAAGACCACAAGGAGCACCTTTGGGACTAGAAAACCCAGTCCTTCCGGCCCAAGGTTGCTGTCCTCTAGTGGGATTTGAACCACTGACCTTCTGGCCTGTGGTACCTTGCCCCAACCACTAGGCCACTCCTCCCGCTAATTCCCTGCAGAATTGTTTTGAGTTTTCTCTAAATAGTTTATTCTTATTTTTTCTTTCCTGTTTTCTTCATGTCTTCAAAGTTTTTGTGTTTCTGCCATTATTTTCAATTTATTGTTGGAACATATAAATTCCAGGTTGTCTTCTGTTAATGCAGCATGCTTCAGCTTGATATCTTGGATCTTCCTCAATATCTTTGATGATCTTAATCCTTTTAGATAACCATCCATCAGGGATACCTCTGCACACAATGATTGCATTTTTCCTTTGAAATGCTTTTTCCAAGGAGGAACTGTTATTGTTCTCTTTTTCTTCTGGCCTTGCACTCTAGTTGGTAGTATTCTTGCAGTAATAATTTTAGCTGCACAATATTGTATTTGATTAATTCTGGTGATGTCAATAAATGGTCCCTTTATACTGGATATGGCCTTGTTCATCTTACTTATCATACTTCTAACCTTAGATGTTAAATTTAACTTGGGTAATCTTTCCCTTGCTTGGAACCCAGCATTTTCATCTCGTTCCATATGTACCAGGAGTTCTATCTTGAATTCCTCCACCTCTGGGTCTCTTTCTTCCCGTTCTTCTTCCTCCTTTGCTTCCTCCAATTCAGTTAATTTGTTGATCCTTCCTTTATTCATCTCACTCTCCTGCAGTTCCAAATCTTTCAACTCCATCTCCCCCTCACACTCCTCTTTCCTTTTCTGTGTCTTCCTTTCTTCTGGTACTGTCGCCTAGGTCTCCTCCTCCATTAGTTGCTTCAAGATGTTATCATTCACATAATTCTTTTCTTTGATCTTTAAAATTAAAGATCTTAAATTTGTAACTGTTATTTTTGCAATTTTTCTAATGGCGATTTTCCTCTTTGTTCCAGCTTTTGGCGGACTCTCTTTGTATACCCTCTTGATTTAAATAGAGAGTTTATAGCATAAAAATAGCAGTACCTTATCTCCTCTTTATCTGCAGCAGTCCATTTAACTGTAGTTAATCCTCTTAAATTATTCATGGATTTCTGGGTTTATCTTCTGCTACAGTGGGTCCATGAACAGGATCACCATGGCCTTTATCTGTGGCAGGGATGGGTTTTTTTTTTTTTTTTCCAATCTTTTATTTAAGCTTTTCTTGAGTATACAACAAGATAAAGAAAAATACATATTGAGCAATACATTATTCAAGAAAACAAATTAACACTCATCATAAAGAAACACATCAAGAGGAAAGAAACGTCATCAATCTAAAGAATATAGAAAAAAAGAAGCAAAAAGGAGTGAAACTAGTCACTCCACATAAGAGAGCTGTAAAAAATACAATCCTCCTATTTCTTCTCCCTAACTTCCCTCTCAACTAACAACTGGAGCAGCTGAGCCACGTCAGTATAAACATAACTCTGTCCCTCTAGTACAACTAAGCAACGACAGGGAAATTTAAGGAAAAAAGAAGCTCCTATTGCTACAACCCGTGCTTTTAACTCCAAAAACTGCCTACGTCGTGCCTGAGTGGTCCGACTAACATCTGGGAACACTTGCAGCGTAAAGCCACAAAACAAAGCATTCTTGTACTTAAAATACGCACGAAGAACACGCAATTTGAGAGATTCAGTACTGAAGGTCACCACCAAGGTACACCGCTTGGTAATGAGATCCAGTGAATCTTCCAAAAAAGCAGTAAGGTCCTGTGCTACCGACACATCGGTGGTGGTGGTGGGGGGGGGGAACCCCTTCCTCCGTCGGCAGGGCAGGAACCAACACAGGAATACAATACATTTGAACCACATCCACTGGCTCCTTCAGTTGCAAAATTTCAGAAAAATATTTCTTTAACAAAATTTCAAAAGAGAGCAAGTGTGTATGAGGAAAATTTAAAAAACGTAAGTTTCTTGCCCGCTGCTGATTTTCAAGTGCTTCCAGACGACACGATAATAAAGAAAAATCCTTAATGAGAGAGACATTAATGTCTCTACCTGACTGGAGCATTGTATCAACATGGGCAAGAGACTTAGAAACAGACACTAGCTGTGTATCAATAACTTGAACTTTATCCACTACAGAATGGGTAAATTTGCACAAAGAAGAAACTGTTGACGATAAACGGGTATCAATCCGTTGAAGCGCTAACCAAATGTCAGAAAGAGTCACCTCCCGAGATAAGGGAGACAAGACTTCCTCTGACGCAGCTGGGCCAACAGGGAGTAGAATCGGAGCAGCAACAAGAGGGGGCGAGTCCAAAAACGTAGAGGATTGTGGAAGATGGGGGAAGGGAGGATGCGTCCGAAGCTCAGGGCTAAGAGAAGCCCCTTCCAAGGACTGATTAACAGGTAGCAGAGGAAGAAGATGTCTGTCCATGGGGCCACTCAGCTTACCTCGTGGAACCTCACTAGTGGCCGCCTTAGCCACCGCTTTCGCCTTACGCTTCCCTATTGACAGACGAACTTCAACCACCGGTGCTCAGAAAACCTCAGAAGCACCGAAGGAGCACATAAGGAGCGCGACAAGCCCCTTGTGATGCGCCCCTTAGGACACGCCCCCGCAGGCCGCGTACACGCAGCCGCGTGTGGTTCCCGCTGGACTTTGTAGGGCTCAGGGGGTCCTCAGCACCAAGGGCAACCATCCAACGCCTGCAGCTGACCCAGCAGGGACCCGGCTCTCACCTGCTACACTGCTCCGCGGAACAAAACACCCGCGGCAGCTCTCAAGCAGCAAAAGATCTTTCCCGGCAGGGATGTTATCTGCATCTGTAGCACTTGCACTATCGTGACCACCATCGTTAGCCCTAGTGGGTAAGTTATAGGTGGGCACCTTTTCATCCTGGGTGACATGCGGCCAGTATGTATTTTTCTTCTTTGTTCCTACCATACTTCAATCGCAGTGTTGCCTTGCTGAAATTTGGTATGGATGTTATGCAACGGGGTCACCACATGAAGGTACTCAGCAAGACTTTATTCTCTCCCCCCTAAGAGACACACATGAACAACAACTGTTGTACACCCCTTTGAGGTATCTCAGAGTTCCATGAGGTTTTTGCCTTTTGAGTTGCTCTTTTGAAGATGGCCAAGAGGCATATTAGATGTGATAAGGAAAACCTGGGAAAAGGAACCCTGTGCCGGGTGGAATTTGGCGGAGTATGTTATACAAATGCAAGACCAGATGAGGAAAGCCAGAGAGTTGGCCAAATTCAGCCTGGAAAAAGCCCAAGCCCAGCAGGCCAGGGACTACAATCAGGCAGCTGTGGACTGCACCTTTCAACCGGGAGACAGAGTTTTAGACTTGCAGCCCTCATTTGAGAGCAAATTACTCTGTAAATGGCGGGGTCCTATGAGTTGGAAGAGAAAGTAGGGCCTGTTAACTACAAGACTGCCCAGCCATATAAAAGGAAGAAAGACTAAATTTACCATATGAAAAAGTGGACGCCAATGATGGCTGTGGTGGAACATGGACATGATTTTAGCCTGGAAATTTCAGCCCCATCAGATCCAACTTGACCAGCTTTTTCCTGCCCAGATGATACAGGAATGGAAGATCTATATATTTAACATTCATACAAATGTTTAACAATTACAGATACACTGTCATCATGTTCATGAATTGTACTATCTTTGTTTTGGCTAGGTTGCCAGCTTCATGGAGCAGGGACTGTCTGTTAGAGGTTAGTATCCAGTGAATATCTTGATATTCAAAAAGATACTTGGATAAATTAATGCTGCTTATTACAGCAGGTTAAAATTGACTGGATATCTTTATCTGGTTAATCTAAACTTCCTGTTTATATGGTCTAGTTTAACCAATTAACTTCAGTAATGTTGAATATCGATATTGGCATTTTTTGGTTAAAGTTAAACCATGTTCCCCCTTCCCTCGCGCAGCTCTTGCTCATCCCAGAGATAACCCGTTAAAATCTTATGCTGACAGCAATTTATTGTTGTTAAGTGCCATCAAGTTGATGTCAACTCATGGCAATCCTGTGGATAGTTGTCCTAAACAGTGTTCGATCTTCAATTAGATGGCTAATTGCTGATAGAGACAAGTTATCTGTATGATATTTAAGCAGTGTTTAGAGTGGAAAATTCAAACTGAAAGATTTATCGGGTTAATTTCCAAAATGAACTAGAGAAATCCTTTGAATATCAACCCCTACGGGTTTCTGAACAGTGCTGTGTTAGTTTAGAAATGCTTTAGAAATGGCAAGTAACAGCAGTAGTAGTATTGTAAAAGAAGCACTCCAATGTGATGCAGAATCTCTTCAGCTGTTTTGAAAAGGCTGTAGGGGAGAGAATTTGGCTCGAAGAGAACAAGTAAATTGGAATTTCTGAAGGGAATCAACAAACCTCCTGAAGGTTTCAATGTGGCTGAAAAGAAACAGAAGATCAGTGGTCAAGGAAACTTGAAAAGCTCCCCAGGAGTTTTCTTTAAAATCATTCAACTGCCACAATTAAGCATTTCTATAATAGGGGTGTGTATGTATTCATCTGTGCATGGCAGGAGACGAGAGAATAATAAGACAGAGAAAAATGGTGAAAAGCAAATATGCTCTCACAGGAGGGTATATGTGGTTTTCATGTACTTTACTTCTAGCAAGATCTCTGTGTGGCACAGCTGGCATTGGACTGGGAACCAGTTACTCTCCTCCATCTTATATTAAGCCAAAGAAAAACACTGTGATCTCTAATCTATTCCTCCAGCTACACCATAGGTATATTCCGTGATAGTATTATTTGCTAGCTGCCTACCTCATTAATTTTTTAACCCATGCATGCATTTTGCGCAGCATTATGGCAGGAAAAGTCTGGCTGGCTCGTTCTTCCTGCTCGCTTATTCCTGTCCATAGTGCTCAGGATATATCCAGCACCCTTGATCTCTTGCAATACTTAAACCCTCAGCCAGGGCTGCAAAATTTAACCCTTACCACAAAATTGCTGGATCAATGTGGAATCCAAGAAATCAAAGGGACTCTCGTTCCTTTAAATAGTACCATCCTCATCACCCAACACCAGTGCTGATTGGTGTCAGTAGGAATAGGAGAGTGGTGGTAACTCAAATCATGTATTTATTTTCTGTCACCCAAATCAGAGTGTTACATTTTGAACCACAAGGTATTATGGTATCTCTTGTGGTCCAAAGCATGACTACAGCTCCAGGCAGGAGAAGGAGTTGGGATTTTGGAGAGGAAGGATATCGTCCTACTGTCTCCTTGCCTGCAATGGCTTGCAGGTGGACATCCACAATTGTTACAATGAACTGTCAAATTTAGTGCCACAGTAAGTTCCTTGTTATATTTTTATATGTGTGGTAGCATTCTCTGTAACAAAAAGAATAAATCTCTACATGATCGGCATTTAAAATGATTTATGCAGTTAACTTAAGTGCAACTTTAGAAAGGGAAAAATTGACACAGAATTCTAAGAGATTTACTAATTTATGGTACCTTAATACTGTAGGTTCATGTAAGTCACATACATTTTCCGTTGTGCATTACTGGCTAAAGGAACTCATAAGGACAGTCCCTCTCCCTGCACCCCCATCCTTTAATGGCGCCAGCATCTAAAATAAAATAAAAACATGTAAACAAACAATTCCTCCCGCCTTTCCTCCCGTGGACATAAAACTCCCTGGTAGGTTATTGAGTCCCTTCCCTTATAAAAGGGCTGCCCCTTCTGCAGCATCCCTGAAATGTCTGCTGAGCTGGTGAGCTAGGCATAAAACCTCCAATAGCCACAGCCTGGTACGACAGTAGAAAGGTTTAAGCCCCCTTGCATGGCCCTCCCCCATGTGCCTAGCCCTGACCCATCCAAAAAAAGCAAGTAGTGGATTTGCCCTTCCAATCTCCTGCTCCCATTCTTTGACTTACCCGAAATGTAGATTACAATTGAGGGAAAGGAACAATCCCCATTCAGTCCTGCCCTTGGCACAGCAATGTTTCAACATGGCAGTATCCGATCACTAGTAGTACATCATATCAAACCACTCAGGTTGAGTGTACCAAATAAGAGAGGGATCAGGACACTTCTTGATGAGTGCAAGCCTAGGCATCAGGGGAGAAGTGGGTCATACTGCTTGGAGGCATTACATTTTTCTACTGTAATTCTATTTTGCCTCACATTAGGCCTAATTTATTTTGTATGAAAAGCCATGTTAACACATTTAGCATGCATTAGTTGCCCAAGAACATATGTTAACATGGCTTAGTAAATAGGCTAGATAGATCAGTCTAGAAGTCTGCAGTATTTGATCATTATGCCATTTCCACAAGAGGAGGCGATTTGTGTCAGCTAGTCCAGCCGTATAAAATTTGGAGGAGTTGCCTTGTGGTTAGAACAGTGGCCTGTAACCAGAGAGACCAGTGTTTGAATCCTAGTACTGTTCCTGGTGACCTTGGGTAAGTCGCTTAACCTTCCATCGCCGAGGGTAAAAAATTAGATGGTGAGGCGTCCAGGGATGGGGAAATACTTGATTGTAACTTAGCTTGAACTGCTAATGGAAAGGAGGGCGCTACAGTAAATACAACCAAATAAAAATTTGACATTCGGGCATTTTAATATAAAGGAAAGTCGAAAGAGTGTCTTTTAGGATACCAACCAAGTGGAAGAGAAGATAATAAAAGAAATTCTATAAGATCACCAAAATTATAAACACTGTCATCTGCTTAAACTATCACAATATTAACCACACAAGTGTCCCACTGAACTATCCCTTTCCTCTTCAATCCATTCAATCTGCTACATTTTTTTTGGAGGTGTGAATAACTACTACTACTACCGCTCAATATTTGTATAATGCTACAAGACGTGAGCAGCGTTGCACAGACACACGTAAAAGATAGTCCCTGTTCATCAGAGCTTACAGTCTAGACAAGACAGATAACAGAGTAGCTGTAGACATGGGATACATTTAGGCAGCGCTGTACCTGACCATGTGCGAGTGGTGCAGCCGCACAGGGCGCAAAAGCTTAGGGGGCACATTTCAGCTGCCTGCTGTTGTCCTGCCGCTGACACTTTTTGTTTTCTCAGCGGCAGTAGCACTGGCAGCAGCTGAGCAGACCTAAAATTAAAAAAAAACAAAAAACACGTGGGTCTTTCCCCAGGTCTGGTCCCTCCCTCCCCTGACGTGATGTCAGAACAGGGAGGGATCAAATCTGTTTAAAGTGTGGCGTCAAAAGACCCGCGTGTTTTCTTTTTACACATTTTAAAGTTAGGTCTGCTCTGCTGCTGCCGGTGCGGCCGCGGAGAAAACAGAGGACGGCAGCGGCAGGGCAAAAGCAGGCAGTGGCTGGAGGGAGCCATGGAGGTATGAGTGAGAGGGGTGTGCACCCAATGTGCAAGTCAAACAGGGCACAATTCTGTCTCAGTACAGCCCTGGATCTAGGGAGAATGGTAAGGAAACGCAAAAGAGATTAGATGAGTTAAAAAACGAAAGAGGCAGTGAAGAGCTGAGTTTTCAGCCTGGATTTGAAAAGGGTCAGAGAAGGCACCTGACATATAGACTCAAGTAGTTTGTTCCAGGCATAAGGAGCAGCAAGGTGAAAAGAGCAAAGTCTGGAGTTATCAATAGAACAAAAGGCACAGATAGAAGCAATTTGCCAGAAGAGCGGAGTTCCCAAGGAGGGGTGTAGGGAGAGATAAGAGAGGAAGGTTAGTGAGAAGCTGCAGAGTGAATGTACTTATAGGTCAGCAGGAGAAGTTTGAACTGGATATGGAAATGGATAGGGAGCCAATGAGGTGACTTGAGAAGAGGGGTAATATGAGCATGACGAGGCTGGCAGAAGATTAGCCACGGAGCAAAATGCTGAATAGATTGAAAGGGAAAGAGATGATTGAGAGGAGACCAGCACAGAATAGTTTGCAATAGTCTAGAAGGGAGTGACTAAGGAGTGGATAAGTGTCTTAGTAATGTGTTCAGAAAGGAATGGGCAAATTTTGTTGATGTTATAGAGAAAGAAACGGCAGGGTTTAGCTATCCGTTGGATGTGTGTGGAGAAGGAGAGTCAAAGACGATCCCAAGGTTGCGAGCTGAGGAGACAGGGAGGAGTAGAAACATAGAAACATGATAGCAGAAAAAGACCACACGGCTATTTAGTCTGCCCTTCCATATCAACCACTACAACAGTCCCCTTTTTTCCTTTAGAGATCCTCTGGGTTTGTCCCATGCTTTTTTGAATTCAACTATCCTCACTTCTACCACCTCCACTGGGAAACTATTCCATGCATCTATCACTCTTTCTGTAAAGAAATATTTCCACATATTACTCCTGAGTCTATTACTCCTCGTAGCAGAGCTTGCTTTCAATCAAAAGAGGCTCTCCTCCTGTGCATTTATACCACGGAGGTATTTAAACGTCTCAATCATATCACCTCTATCCCACCTTTCCTCTAAAGTATACATATTAAGATCCTTAAGTCTGTCCTCATATTCTTTATAACGAAGACCACTAACCATTTTAGTAGCCACCCTCTGCACCTACACCAACCTGTTTATATCCTTTTGAAGGTGCGGTCTCCAGATTTGCACACAATACTCTATGTTCATTTTCAAGCAGTGGTGAGACATCCAAGCAGCAATGTCAGAAAGACAGGCAGAGATCCTGGCCTGGACTGCTGGAGAGATTTCAGGTGTTGAGAGGTAGATCTGGGAGTCATAAGCGTAAAGATGGTACTGGAAGCCATGGGAAGAGATGAATGCACCAAGGGACTGGGTATATTTTTTGACTCTTTTTGCAGTGTGGCACGGTGCCGAGTCCTGCTGAAATATAGTTGTGCCAGAAACACTCTTGTGTATTTTAACTTTACTATTCAGCATGGATATGTATTTTGCAGCATTTACTCTTTCACCTTTCTCAAAAATGTGCAGGCCACATCGTCCATTCGCCGAGATACCACCCCATACCATGACCGATGGTGGGTGTTTAACAGTCTTGATCGTGTACTTCGGATTTAGTCTCTCGCCTGCTGGTCGACGGACGTAGTTGTAACCACTCCCACGTACTTGTTGAAATGTACTTTCATCTGTGAACATTACCCTCTCCCACCATTCAGCAGATTTGTCTTTCATCTTGCTGCAAAACTGTATGCGGGCAGCAATTTGTTTCCTGGTCATCATAGGCTTCTTGGCAGGTCTTCTGGCCACGAGTTTGAATTCACCCACAAGCCATCGTCGGACAGATCTGCCACTTATCTTCATTCCTCAATCATTAGCTAACTGGTGGAGGAGTGGCCTAGTGGTTGGGGCAAGATACTGAAGGTCAGGAGTTCAAATCCCACTAGAGGACAGCAACCTTGGGCCAGAAGGACTGGGGTTTCTAGTCCCACAGGTGCTCCTTGTGGTCTTGGGCAAGCCACTTAACCCTCCATTGCCCATGTTCCCTGTAAAATAGTTATCTCCAAGTTATAATGCCCTGTTCAATGTAATTTCAGTTTGTTCAATGTAAACCACACTGATGCAGAATAGCACAGTATATAAGAGAATATAAATAACTGAGCCACACATTGAAATGAAGTAGGTGGACTAGATGTAATAATGCTTTTGAGGAATTGGTCACCTCGTCCAGTAGTTATCCGTCTTCGCCCACATTTCGAACGACATGTACGGCCACCTGATTTCAGAACATTCTGAACTGCACACCTTGATATATGCAAATGTTTTGCAATAGCACATTGTGAATATCCTTCAGCATGGAGTGTGATAACTTGTCCCTTTACAAAGTCATTAATATCACACTTTCTACCCATCTTGATTATATATTTTGTATGTAACTTTCAATCTTTTCCTAGTTGTAAAAATTCAAAACTTCATCCAAGAAACCTACTACAGAGTGTAAGTAAACTAAAATGGATGCCAGACGCATGGTGTGACTAATCGCCATGCTGATTAAATAAGTAAGCATGTATGACATCTCCACAGTACATTATTTAACAATAAATTGTAGAAAAAGATACCTGCCTTAATTTTTTGGCAACTACTGTAGAGAGAAAAGGAGTGGACCCAAGACAGATCTTTGGGGTATATTAACTGAGAACAGGATAGCAATAGAGGAGGATCCACCAGAACAAATACTGAAAGAGCGATGGGAGAAATAAGAAGAAAACCAGGATAGCAGAGAGCCCTTAAAACCAAGCGAGGACAAGGTATCAAGGAAAAGGTTGTGGTCAACAGTGTCAAAAGGAGCAGAAAGGTCAAGAAGGATGAGGACTGAGTAAAGACCCTTGGATTTTGCCAGAAACAGGTCACTGGAAACAGCAAGAGCTGTTTCAGTAGAATATAAAGGATGAAAGCCAGATTGTAGAGGATACAGAAGGGTTGAGAGGAGAGAAAGTCAAGGCAACGGCAGTGAACTGCACGTTCAAGTAGTTTAGAAATGAACGTGAGGTGGGGAATGGGTCGATAGTGAGAAGGACAGGTAAGGTCTAGTGAGGGTTTCCTGAGGAGAGGAGTGACCACAGCATGCTGGAAGGCTGCAGGGAAAGTTGCAGTGGAGAGTGATAGGTTGAGAATATGAAAGATGGAAGGGACTACAATGAAGGAGATGCAGCTAAGGAGACAGGTGAAATAGGATCAGAGGAGCAGGTTGTGAGTTTGGACGAGGAAAAAAGGTGAGTGGTTTCCTCCGCAGAGATCATAGAAAAGGAAGAAAGGGTAGCAGAGGTTGGTGGGGGGGGGGAGTTGGGAGTGAAGAGGGGGAGGAGGTGAAGTAGCTGACCTTGTGGGGAATTAGAGTGTGACCTTGTGAATTTTGTCATGGAAGTAGTCAGCCAGGGTTTGGGCAGAAAGGGAGAGTGGGGTCAGAGGCAGAGGCACCTTGAGGGGAGAGTTGAGAGTAGTAAAGAGACGGCAAGGATCATAGGCAAGAGGGTTAGCCAGATGGACATAATAATCTTGTTTGGTGAGTGCTATGGCTGATTAGAAAGAGACAATCATGAATCTGAAGTGTAGAAAGTCCGCAAGGGTGCGTGATTTGAGCCAAGCATGGAATGTAGATAGTGGGTAGTGGAAGACAGCCAGGGTTGAGGTACAGTACACCTCACAGGACTTGGCATCAGTGGAGCAAGAGCATCCAGAGCAGACGGGAATGCAGCATTATAGGAAGCTACTGACTCATCAACAGACTCAGATGACATAGTGGAGGAAAAAGGTGATGAGACAGTGCAGGAGAGAGGCAATGGGTCAATAGCATGAAGATTTCTAAAAAGGTTGGAGGAGACAAGGAAAGGGTGAGGCAGTGAGTGATGAAGAGTGAAGCTTATCAGGTGATGGTTCGATAAGGGAAGAAGTGAGTTACAGAGGTTTGAGGGTAGGTTGAATGATTAGATAAGGGAGAGGAGCTTTAAAACATAAGGGTCAGAGGGTTTATCACAAGAATATTAAAATCCCTGAGAATAAGGGAGGGGGAAGATGAATCCAGAAAGAAAGAAAGCCATGTGTCATGTGTCAAAGTCAGAGAGAAAAGTAGAGGTGGACTGTCAGGGGGTCAATAAATAACAGCTAATCAAAGAGGTAGTGGTGTAAAATGCTGGATGGAGTGGACTTCAAAGGAGGGAAAGGTGTGAGATTGAAGCAGAAGGAGGGGTTGAAATTGACAGGAAGGAGAGAGTAGAAAACCAACACCACCACCACAGCCAGTGTGGGAGAATTGATAGCCACTATTACAGAGAGCAGTGACTGAAGCTGAGACCTCTGGGAGGAGCCAAGTTTCAGTTAGAGCAAGGAGATGGAGATCATTAGAGATAAAGAGATCATGAGTAAAGGCAAGTTTCTTTCAGATGGTTTGTGCGTTCCACAAGGCACATGAGAAAGGGAGAGAGAAGGGGGAGAGGGATGTGAATAAGATTTGAGCTGTTGTGTGAGGATCTGTTCTGGGAGTGTGACAAAAGTCTAAGGAGGCCAGGATTGGGGTTGATAGCTCTGAAAGAGAGAAGAAGGTGTAGAAGAGTGCAGGACAGAGAGGAGACAGACAGCATGGTGATAACGAGGTTGAGGTTGTTTCAGAGAGAGAGGAAATGGCTGAATGAGAGGGAGAAGCTCAAGAGCTGATGATAGGGTAGAAGACAAGATGGTGGGGGAAGTGAGGATGGTAAAGGGGGGAGAAAGGGGAGGGTTTGAAGATGTTGGTAGGAGGGGAGACAATTAGAGAGCATGAGCAATAGGAAGAGAAAGTGTTGAGGAGCCATAAAGAGAGATGAAAAGGAGCACAGAAGTCAGAAGAAAAAAAGGATAGATGGTAGAAATTGCAGGGGATAAGGTGCATCTGTGAGCGATCATGGTAATGAGCACAAGGTGGCTATAAGACTGTAAGCCAGGGGATGGGTAGGCAGTGGGAAGGGAGGGTGGGATAATAAGGAAGAGGAGAGAGAGACACACAACTGAAAACAGAGAAGGACAGCTGAACAAGATCACAAACAAAATTACTGAAAAGTAAGGCACTCTAATATAATGGTAAGATAAATACATTCAGACAGACCTTACAAGCAAGCAGTTAAAAAGTCAGCCCCTAGCCAGAAGCTAGGAGCACAGCCTATAATTGACTTGCACATTCCACAGCAGGAAGCACACATGGGGAAGAGGTTTAACAAATGCTACAATGGGAGGGGGAGGGGGCGGAGTTACACTTCTGGCACACAGTAATAGGAGGCAGGCAGGAAGGGTGAGAGTTTAAACTCAGAGAAGGCTGCAGGTAGATAAAAGTAAGCTGTTGGATATAGTGTATCTAGATTTTCAGGGAGCCTTTGACAGGGTCCTTCATGAGAGACTCTTGAGGAAATTAAAAAGTCATGGAATAGGAGGTAGTATCCTATTGTAGATTGGGAACTGGTTAAAAGATAGAAAATAGAGAGTGGGGCTAAAATGGCAATTTTCTCAATGGAGAAAGATGAATAGTAGAGCACCCCAGGTATTTGTGTGGGGCCCACTACTTTTTAACATATTTATAAATGACTCGGAAATAGGAACAATGGGTCAGGTGATCAAATGTGCAGACAACACAAAATTATTCAAAGAGAATTGTGAAAAATTGCAAGAGGACCTTGAGAAATTGGGAGACAATCAGGTGGCAGAGGAAATTTAATGTGGCAAGTGCAAATGTATGCACTTAGGGAAGAGCAACCCTAGCTATAGCTACATGATGCAAGGTTCCACATTAGGAATCCCACACAGGAAAAGGATCTAGGCATCACTGTAGATAATACAGTGAAATCCTCTACTCAGTGTACAGCAGCAACCAAGAAAACTAATAGAATGCTAGGACCTGTGAGGGAAGCAATGTAGAATAAAACAAAGGATATCATAATGCTTCTGTTTTGCTCCCAAAAACTCTCAACTGAAACTACTGTACCATCTTGCAAATTTTGAGGGTAGGATTCTCAGAAGGCAGGCAGAACTCCAGGATCTCAATGCATGGATAAGATGATGGTACAAAGAAGAGAGTTTTGGATTTGTTAGGAACTGGGCAACATTCTGGGGAAGGGGCTTTTTCAAAAGGATGTGCTCCACCTTAACCATTGTGGAACCAGGCTGCTGGCATTAATCTTAAAAAAGAAGATAGAGCCGATTGTAAACTAGATAATAGGGGAGAGGGGACAGTCACCCAAGAGTGCATGGTTCAGAATGATGTATCTTTGAAAGATACTAGCAAAAGAGGGACGTTAGGGCATCCTGATAGAGAGGTTCCAATAAAGTTAAAAGTAACCCAGATGCCTTTTAGTAAAGAGCGGTTGGAGCAGAAAGATTCCAAATTACCCCTGTCAACTGATAACCACATTGTTAATATGAATCAAATACAAACTCTGAAATACCTGTATGCAAATGATAGAAGTGTAAAAAATAAGATAGTTAAAGCTAGAATATACAGTATAGCACTAAATGAAAGGTTAGATAAAACTGGCAACTCACAGATCTGGTGGAAGGAGGACAGTGTTACCTGATGCAAACTATATCACAATGACAGAGAAGATCAAATTAGTGGAGGGGTTGCGCTCTATGTTAGAGAGGTTATTGAGTCAAACAGCATAAATGTTTTGCAGGAAACAAAATACACTGTAGAATCTATGAATAGAAATCCCATGTAAAAAAGGAAGGTAATGGCAGTGGGGATATACTACCGTCTCCCTAGCCAGAATGAACAGATGGATGATGAAATGTTAAAAGAAATTAAGGAAGCTAACAAAAGTTACAACATAATAATAATGGCTGATTTCAACTACCCTAGTATTGACTGTGTCAATGTCACAGCAGGATATGCTAGTGAGATAGGGCCCGATATTCAAAAGGCATTTACGCAGTTTAGACCTGTAAACCAGGTAAATGCCGCTGAACGGAATATTCAATGGCACTAACATGGTTAGTGCCACTCAGTATCCTTGATTATCTCCACTACATGCCCCGATGCTAACTGCTTAGCATTGGGGTATGTTGTGGGCATTCCGGGGCGCATCTTGGGCGGCAACAGTGCCTACAACGCTACAGTGCCTAATTTTAAATTTATATTTAAATTTACATTTAATTTATATTTAAAATTTAAATATACATTTAAAACTAGGTGCAGTAAAAGCTACCCTAGCTTTACCCGCAGGTCGCTAACCGGGTAGCGGTGCAATATTGTCCCTACCCGGTTAGCTTCTGTGGCATCGGAGGCTGTAAGGTGATCCTGGATATTCAATGCCGGGGCCGCATATGACTCCAGCATTGAATATCCAGGGTTAGAGGTCGGCGGCAACAGCTATGCACTGTAGTTGGGCATAGCACTCTCAATACAATATCGGGCACATAGTTTCTTACTACTTCATGGAGCATCTGGTTGATGAACCAACATGAAGGGAAGTTATTTTAGACCTAGTCCTTAGTGGAATACAGGATCTGGTGCAAGGGATAACGGTGGTGGGGCTACTTGGCTATAGTGATCATAACATCATAAACTTTGATTTAAAAAATGGAAGGAAGACAACAAGGAAATCCACAGCACTAGCTTTTGACTTTCAAAAAGGAAGACTATGATAAAATGCGGAAAATAGTTAAGAAAAAACTAAAAGGAGCAGCTGCAAAGGTTAAAGGTTTACATCAAGCTTGGATGTTGTTTAAAAATACTGGGCCCGATATTCCAAAGCAGTTACATGGTTTACAGACCCATAAACCGTGTGACTGCCTCTAAGCGGGATATTCAGAAGCACTAAGGGGCATGTTTACTAAAAACCGCTAATTTGCGTGCCGCAAAATAGCGCACTAAAAGCGGTACTTAAGAGCGCTTAAATGCCCCGCAATCGTGCGTGTCACCCCCGCACAGGTGCGCGGCACAATAACGGGCCCCGCACAAGTACGGGCCCGCAAATGTCCGATAGAGGCGTGGAACGGCTAATGGAGGGCGGAGGAAGGTTCCTGAGGGGCGGAGAGACGGGTTTAATGGGCGGTGAAGGGGAGGGGAGAGGCTCCACGCACATTATCGGGGCCGAATCCCAAAGCAAAACTACCGCGAGTGAAACACTCACGGTAGAGGGCATTTAAAGGGAAAAGAAACCATTTCCGTCAGCAATGTACAGCAAAACTGGGGAATCCTGCAAAACGTGAGCAGTGTGATACATGTGCACAGCACAAAAGTGAAAATAAAAATAGAAAGTGACCACAACAAAAATATCACAAATAGTAATGCAGCTGGGGAACAGTTATAGTAATGGGCAAATATAGAAAACACACCCAGGAAAGCTCCAGAAAGAAGAAATGAATATTGGAAGGGTCTACTGAGCGGAGACTCATCCAAAACAAATGCCCTTTATGGAGCTTTCCTGGGAGTGTTTGCTATGGTTGCCCATTAATATCACTTTTGCCCAGCGTGGTGGTCATTTCCGGGGTTTATGTGCACGTTTGTCACCAGACAGAGTGCATGTGCCCACAGTAAAAATGCGTAGAGCAGGGTTTGTGACTCCATCCTGCCAGGTATACTACCTCCAGGGGCTGCATTGTCTCTGTGGCCATAGTGTGGTGCAGCGGACAGAGCCAGTACCTCTAGGGTCAGAGGTTCACATGCCAGCCCAGCCGCTATATTTTACCCACCACTAAACAAAGATAGCGCAGACACCCCTGTATTGCAGGGAACATAAGCATGGGGAAAACACCCATAGTTTACACAACACTGCAAAAACACAACAACAATGGGCATTACCTACAGCCAAATCCCCCAAATGCAGTCCCGTACTGCCACATTGCAATCTGGTCATCTGCTGTTTCTGAGAGAAGCTCATGCCAGCATGTTGGCGGACGAGTACATGTGGTGCAGGGGGCAGTGGCTGCTAGCCACAGAAGACAGAGGCCTAGCCATTTGCAGGCTGGCACAGTCCACTGCAACAGACAGACCCTGCCGGATCCACCGTCATGGACGTTCCAGGGAAACCAGCCAATCTGTGGCTACATGGTGGTGCAGTGCACACAGACAATGCAGGCAAGAACAGAAGGTCACAGGTTCAAAGCCCTGCTGGGGCTTCCACCAATCCTAGCCACATATTTTTCCCACACCTACACAGTGATAGTAAGGACACACCTTTCGTGTCGAGGACATATGCAATGGTAATACGTCTATGTTTTACCCCACTGAGCACAGACACCATGAACAGGGGCAGTACCTAGAGCAGACTCTCCCAAATGCATTCCTGGTGTGCCACACACCAGTCAGGTTTCATGCTGCCACTCATACAAATGCCTGTGCTGTATATCTATGCACCACCCCCATGGCATGTAGATGTAGCTCATGCATATTCATGAGGGACAGCAGGAAAACACGAACAGTGTGATGCAGACCTGGACTGGGATTGGGAATCTCTGCCGTAAAGCAGCAGCCAACAGGGGCAGACACACCCACACCCACACCCACAGGCCCCATTGGCCAATGCCTCCTGGAGAGGCAGAACAGTGGACCCTGCGTGCATCTCCCAATACTAGCACCTGCATACCTTAGCAATGTCACCCTACACCTGAGGTATACGGTACACAGCTCTGAGACGTTTGCTAGGAGTACTGGCAGATAGATATCCATACGTTACGCACATACTGCTAGTTGACCCTATCAGAACAATCTGTTAGGTGTTTGCGGGGCGTGCTCCAGGACTGGCCTCTGACGGTGTTTACCACCCTGGGGAGTGACCCCCAGCAGTACTGCGTACCATATCCATGCCTTGCCGTGCCTAGGACAGGTTTGGTGGCACTGTTCCCTCTAAGCTGTGCGCGTGTGCGCGCGCACACACCTCGCCGAGAGAGCGCACATACTTTACAACAGAGCGCACAAAAATTACGGCTCTGATTCTGACAGAAAACAACACAGACGTCTTAAAATTTAAAAGTTATGATTGTAATTACTAGAAATTTCCCGCTTCATTTAGTAATTGTCTATTTTCATTTAATTTGATTAAAATCAATGTAGTGTACATACTCTATTCTGACGTGTAGTCAAATTTTAAAGTATATAACTCCGAGTGTTGCTATGTGGCGCACAAAAATTTAACCTTCCTTCAAAAGCTGCACACAGCTGATATTTTATGCGCACACAGCCTACAGAAAATTAGAGGGAACATTGTTTGGTGGCCAAGGCTAATTACCTCCTCAATAGTAGCACCATGCTGGCATAGGTGTGGAAGTGTGTGTCTGTCTATACAGTGGGTGCTGGCTGCAAGCCCCTTCCACAGCCCACACTGCCAGCACTGTTGCCAGTATTGGCCTGCTAATGTGCATAATGAGTAGCAAGGGACCATGGGTATATCTCAGACAGGGTGGGCTGACCAGGATGCAGCTGCACAGGGCATAGGGCACTGGCAGGGACATGGTAGTGCCCGGCCACCACCTACAGAGACAGGGGGGCCTCTGTATGTGCTGCTGGGGGATCACTCTCACCCTGAGTGTGCAGTGATGGCAGCATGGGTAGGCACACCCATAGTGCTGTATTGTGTTTCTTTTGTGTGATATATATGGGTTTCCTGTTGGGGCCTTTTCACTGACTTATCTGCTTGTGTGTGCTGCCACTCCAGTTGTGGGTGCATGCATTTCCATCAGGACCAACCAGCAGACTGAGCACAGATGGTATGTGTCTTGATGGAGTGCCTTGCAGGGTGCAGTGGCTGATGGCTTGCTGCAGGAGAATATCAGATAGTGGTGGGGTGCCTCTATGAATATCCAGGCCTAATGTCTGTCTGATATTGTGTTATGGATGTGTGTGCAGCTGCTTGGACTGCCCTGTTGGGGGGGGGGGGTGTCATCTACTTCCCCAGCAGGACTGGGGTTGATGGTTGGCTCTACTGCCGTGGGGGGGGAGAGAAAAGATAGTATGGGGATCTGTTGGTGGGAGACCCTGTTTTGTCCATGGGGGGTGGTGGTGGTGTATGTTCCACTAACTGTGGCAGACAGCGATCTCCAAGATGTTTATGCAGCACCCACCTATTTCACAGGTTATTGCTGCTTTGGAGCTCTGGCATGGCCGCATTTAGCCATGCAAGGTGTTGTGCACCTGGTCCTGGGCGCATCATCACACACTCAGGGTGGGCATAGTAACCACACAATGTGATGGTGTTTAGCTACTCTTTGCCGTTTGTCCACCCACTCAGGACACCCTACCAGGCCGAGGTGCTGTGTGGGTGCACAAGGACACCTCCCCCTACCAGGCCGGGTAGCTTTAGGGGTGCAGTTCCCATCTTGTGTGCATCTGTGGACAGCTGATTTGCATGTGCTGTGCATCATGGGTACGGGTAGCCTAACCCTATCCTGTTTACACAAGTAGACTGTCTGTGATGTGACGTGCATGCTATCTGCAACCAGGCAGGAGCTTGCTTACAGCTATAGAGGGGTAGCCCAATGGTTACGCCACTGCCTGTGCAGCCAGAGGTCATGGGTTCATACCCACAGTGGGGTTCTGTGATAGGGTTTTCCAAAGCATTTTTTACATTTACTGTACATATGTTGATGCCTGCAATAACACCCTCAGCGTACTGTACCCATAAGGTGCCTCTGAGGGTGCTTTATTGGGCGCCCTATAGGGCACTTTATGGTTGGCATCCATAGAGGGTGCACTATACATTATCCTGTGTCGCAACATACATGCTGCCCTATAGGGGACATTCTAGGGTGCCTTGGCGGACGGTGCACTGTAACATGTGCCTTATGGTCCGCCTTATGTTAACATGCTGTGAGAGTGCGTTTGCTAGTAGTTATCACAAAATAGAATTAAAAAGCCTCCTAAAGCACTCCACAACATAAAATATACTGCCTCAGCTAGCCTTTTTCAATGGGCATTGTGAGGGATTGAATCACTGGTCCCTGCACCATTGGTCAGTGTCTTAACCATTGTGCTGTGGCTGTGTTCCTTTGCTTTAGCATGAGCGCGCCGCCTTGTGGCCATCAGCGCGCCGCATCCTGCTGCCCACAATGAACAGTGCGCCGCCTTATGCCGCCCCACAATGAACAGTGCGCCGCCTTATGCCGCCCCAATATGAACAGTGCGCCGCCTTATGCCACCCCACAATGAACAGTGCGCCGCCTTATGCCGCCCCAATATGAACAGTGCGCCGCCTTATGCCGCCCCACAATGAACAGTGCGCCGCCTTATGCCGCCCCAAAATGAAGAGTGCACCACCTTATGCTGCCCCAAAATTATTTTGCCTCCTGACACACATTTCCACATTCAAGGTGGTGCCTCAGCCAGCCTTTTTGGGCTGCACACACTGGGGGATTGAACCCGTGGCCCCTGCCCCAGTGGTTATTGTCTTCACCGTTGTGCTATGGCTCTATTCCTATATGTGCACAGCTGCGCCCCACTTAGCCTTCCCACGCGCTAATGTGGGCCCCGCACATTAACGCGACGCGCACACATACGGTCTTTTTTTTTCCTTTTTCGGCCTGAACTGCCCACTCCTTATATGGCACAGGCACACTACCGCGGCCCCGCACGTTAGGAATGTTTAGTAAACATGTCCCAAAGTGTTAGTGCTGCTGAATATTCCTGGATACCACCGCTATATGCCCTGATGCTATATGGTTAGCCTCAGGGCATTTAGGGGGCATTCCAGGGGTGGTACCCAGGAATAACCAATAAGTGGCAATATTCAGCCACTGCCCAATTATCCCTTGGTGACAAAAATTAGGCACAGCAAAAGATGCCCTAACATTTGCTACTGAAGCTAACCAAGCTGTGGATGAATATTGCCGCTGCATGGTTAGCTTCCATGCCATATGACGTTGTGCGGCAGACCCAGATATTCAATGCCAGAGGCTGAATATGGTCCCGGCATTGAATATCCAAGTCAACACTTCAGCGGCTATTGTACTCATGCTAGCCACCACCACTGAATATTGGGCCCACTTTGAAGCCCAGAAAGCTTTAAGAAAGGTGGAAGGAATACCAAAAAACTGCCAGCGTGGTTTAAAGATGAGATTGGAGATGATGTTGTAGCCAAAAAAGCATCTTTCAGAAAATAGAAAAGGGATCCAAATGAAGAAAACAGGAAACAACATAAGCACTAGCAAGTTACAGTAGATGCAAGGCACTGATAAGCAGGCAAAGAGAGAATTTGAAAAACTTCCCAGGAAAGCAGAAATGCATAATAAAAACTTTTTAAAGTACATTTGCAGAAAAAAAAAGAGAGAGAGTCAGCTGGACCATTAGATGATAGAGGGGTAAAAGGGGCACTAAGGGAGGACAAGGCCATAACGGAGATGCTGAATAAATTCTTTGCTTTGGTATTGTATGGAAGTTACCCATGCCTGAAATGGTATTTAAAGGTAAGGTATCAGAAGATTCAAAAGGAATATTGGTAAATGATGCAGGTGTACTACGACAACTATTTGATAAAGAGTACCAAATCACCTGGACTGGATGGCATACATCCCAAAGTGATGAAAGAACTTAAATATGAGATTGTAGAACTACTATTAGTAATTTGTGAACTATCATTAAAATCATCTGTAGTACCTGGAGATTGGAGAATAGCCAATATAACTCCAATTTTCAAAAAGGGTTCCAGGGGTGATCCAAGAAACTACAGACCGAAGAGTCTGATATCAGTACCTGGCAAAATGGTAGAAACCATTTTAAAGAATAAAATGACTGAACATGTAGATATTCATGGTTTAATGGAAAAAGCCTTACTAATCTGTTATATTTTTTGAAGATGTGAATAAACAAGCAGATAAAGGTGAACCGGTTGATATAGTGTATCTGGATTTTCAGAACGTCTTTGACAAGGTCCCTCAGTAGAGACTCTTGGCAAAATTAAAAAGTCGTGGGATAGGAGGCAGTGTAATATTGTGCATCAGGAACTGATTAAAAGATAGAAAACAGAGAGTAGGGCTAATTGAAAAGATTCCAACTCTATGTCATCACAATATTTTAACAGTATGTTCAATGGTATACAACAAAATGATTTCTGTGCAACTTAGATGTAATTTCTGAGAAAAAAAAAACAAAATATGATCTGGAGGACTCATGACCTTCGACCCAGACCAAGCTTTCTGACACTAGGTAGCACATTTCACTCCAAAATATCTAGGTAGTGCTCTGACTTAATGATTCCTTTAATAAATTCCAAGCCTCCAGTTCCTGAGGCTGTTCCTGTAACTGTGTTTAAAAAAAGGTTTGGACAAGTTCCTGGAGGAAAAGTACATAAATCATTAGGACCAGGGACATCCACTGTTTACCATGGAATCTGTGTACCTTTTTGGGAACCTGACATGTACCTATGACCTGGATTAGCCGTTGTTGAAAACAGGATACTGGGTCTGACCCAGTATGACATATCTTAAGTTCTTATGTACCCCACCCCCAAAACTACTTTCATACAACTCTCAAGAACTCCCAAATCTACATCCTGCATAAAGACCCCACCATCCTCAGCTACCCCATCAAAGAAAAACACGTGCACAGAACACTCAACAGAGATACACATGAACAGCACACAGACACGGGGGGTGGGGGAAGTTGCCTAGGGTAGCAGGCTCCAGTGGGCTTCATGGCCCCCCTCCTCCCAGAAAAGCAGCAGTTCATCGCTGTCTGGCCCACCATGCCGCGCCCCTCCAGGTATCTGTATTCTTACCTGGGGGGGGGGGGAGGCACAGCTTGGTAAACATGCCCCAAGGATTACAAATAATTTCCTAACTGTGATTTAAAATGAAAAATAAGGGTGTGCCTTTGAGTCAGTGTTGACTCCGGGTGATGCAGTAGCACCTGGGTTTTCTTGACAGTGTGACTGGAAGTAGATTACCAGGCTTTTTTCCCAAGGCAATGGAGAGTGAAGTGACTTGCCCAAGGCCACAAGGATTGCTAGTAGGAATCAAACCCTAGACATTTGGTTACCAAGCCAGTTTTCTAACCATTAGGCTACTCCTCCATTTCCACTGTGATTTACTGCATTTTTAATTATTCACATATATTTCATTTTTAATTTTTTAAATTTTTACTATGAATACTAATGACTGAATTGTACTACTTTATTATTGGTTATTATCTGTTCTGCTGTCAAGTATCTGTTACTACAGGCAGGGCTAGATTAAGGAACTGACAAGTTAGGAACATACCTAGGGTCCAAAGTGTGTGTGTGGGGGGGGGGGGGGGTGCTGGGAGACACGCTCAGCACTTGGGAGATTAGGATTGACAACTCTCTGACTTTGTCATGCGTCTATTGATTTTTACATTGAAGACTTAAAGCTAGAAGGAAGGCTAACATGTCTGGACATTTTTCAGAGATTAAAACCTCTAGCCACACTTCTATAATCCTCTTCCCTGTGTGTGTGAGCGAGCCTGCCCTGCCTACTTCCAGTGTAACTAGCAACAGAGACTTTGGGTAGGATCCAGCCAATGGGAAGGTTGTAGGCACGGAGCACTGGAATGCTCCTCAAGTCAAAGAAAGGGAGGTGGTGACCTGGGGGACATTCCTGTGATGTACAAATTTAGTTTCTGCATACAGTAGGAGATGGAAGAGAAATTAAGCCCCCAAACCCCCAAAGCCTCAGTGTATTTCTCTAGGAAAAACAGTTCCAGCAGCTGCTACATATTAACACTGATTCACAGTAACATAGTAATTACACAATTGTACTTGTCAAACAGTCCTCCCCTCTTATCTACTCTCCTGGTCACAGAGACACAGAGAATAAACACACACACACACATTCGGTTATTCACAAACACATGCAAGAATGCACAGACGCACATACAAGCACATATGCAGTAGCACATAAACACGTGCTTGTTCATACAAACATGCACAGATATACCAACCCAGAAAGATACATATACACACATACAGACACAATAGAGATACACACACCAAAAAAAACCCATAATAAACATACAAAACAGATATACAAGCACACACAGGCACACATTACACTCAAATAGACACCACATTCACAAGACACATGCACAGAGAGGGTTTGGAAAGAATTCTATGAGGCATGCTTTACATGCTTTTCCCACTTGCTTTGGCAAAAATGTGAGCAATTTGTTATCCGTTTTGCAGTCTGAATATTGCCACTAACTGAATAACTCCAAACTCCGGCCTGGCTCTGCCAATGGACTTCCCTGGCATATCCGGATAATGTTGAGATAATCAGAGTAAATATTCAATAGTGCTATCTGAATAGTGCCGTTGAATATAGCATTGACTGGAACTTATGCGGTTAACTGCCCCAGTAGGTTTTGGGAATGAGGCAGTTTTGGGATGATGGGGCAGTTTGGGGATGGTAATTTGGAGGGTGGGGCATTTTCTGAGGGGGTGGAGCAGTTGTGCAGGCATGTTTTAAGGACAGGAAGTTTTAAGGCTGTAGGAGTGTTGAGAGGGAGTGATTTTTAGGGGTGGGGTTGAATGTGGGTTGGTGGGGCAGTTGCAGTGTGATAGTTTTGTGGGGATGGGAACATTTGCAAGAGGTAGATTTATTGTGGTGAGGCAGTTGGCAGGTTGGTGGGGCATTTGGGGTATTTTTTTAGGTATGGGACAGTTTGCGGGGGAAAGGGAGTTATGGAGTGGGGGTAGAGAAGTTGCAGATGTTTGTTTATTGGTTTGGGCCAATATGCAAGCTGGTGAAGCAGTTGCAAGAAGTTGTTTTTTTGGGGTGGGGACTGTTATCGGTGTGGTGGGGCAGTTCTTGAGGTATAGTTTTTGGGGCTGGGGCAGTTTTCAGCTGGTGAGGCAGTTGTGAGAGAGTATATTTGTTATGGTGGTGCAATTTGAAGGGTTGGTAGCGCAGTTGCAAGGTGGTGGGGCAATTATGGGAGGAACATTTTGGTAATGGGGTAACTTGGGAGATTGGGAGAGTAAGGACAGAAAAAGGGTGTTTGAAAGGAGCAATTCCCTAGCTGCTATGTTTCACTGTATGTAAATGTCTATGCTACAGAAGCTGGAGCCCTTTTCCCATAGAAATACTTTGGACTCGTTTTTTGGGGGCTTATTTCTCTCAGATCACCAATCTGATTTGGTCCATTTTTAAACTCGATATGTCTTTTACCAGATTTTCCTACATGCAAGTTTCATCCCATTCCATTCAATTTTCAGAGATTTATTTTGCTCCTAGACAGACAGATAGACAGCATGGATGAGGGAAGAAGTGTCAAGGAGCAGAAAATTAATTTCTGTCCTTTTCCCTTTGGATTATGTTGGAAGAAGCACAAAAAACATCAAGGGAAACAACACTTCTCACAGTTCAAAGTAATCATTTATTATGCCAGACACGGCCATGTTTAGGCAGAAATTCACCTGCATCAGGGGCAACTTTCATACAATTTAAAAAAATCTAAATTATATATATACAAAAGTCATGCAAACCATATTAGAATGTTGAAGCAAAAGAAAAAAAGACAAAACAGAATTACTATACAATACATAAAATAAAACTACATAAAAATTTACATAGCAAATTGTTTAAAAGCATATGACTATAAAGAACATGCTAGATTGTGCATTACATAAAATCTCATTTAGGTACAGGTACATATACATTTTTGACAATTAGAAGATGACAAAAACAATCCATATACTCACACCATAAGAATAAAAAGATATATGATATTCATAAAATCACCTAGAAAGTAAGTATTTTTAAGCCGTTAATCATAGATGCCACAAAAGAAATCATACAGGACGTACAAATAACACAAACTGTAATAAAAATATGATATTAAAATACTATCATGGAGTCCCTAAAGTGCAGCAAAACCTTAAAAACCAACATATATTGAATGATGTAGCTCTCAGCTTTGATCCTCGTGTTTGCAAATTACCAAAATACTTACAAATACAAATGTTTGATACCCAAACATCACTACAGAATGGAAGGATTGTTAATCAAAACATCGGTAAGACATTATTAGCAGGCGCTGCCGTGCCAGTATTATCAATATTAGGCATTATCAAGCTTGTACAATTTCATATTAAAAGACATTTCCATGCATTCATTTTTAGTAATAGACTGATTTAATAATACCAAGAAGCAGCCACCATAAATCACTAAATATATCTACAGGGATTTCTTTGTGGCAGTATCCCTTTATTTCTCTGGCCGATAAGAACCAGCAACAAGGACCAAGCACTAAGGTCATGAGCTGAGAGCCCATTAGCAGGTGAAGAAGTGCAAGATGACCTCTAGCAGACAACTTTTCCGCACCATTCCTTTGGAATCTTTCAACCTGTGGAAATATACCATAAGAATAGATATTTAACTGAATACTGAGTTTATAGTATGCTTTAGGACCTTTGTTACTGGCAGATGGGAATTAATGTTAAAAAATGTAAGGTCATGCATTTGGGCTGCAGCAATCCAAGGGAGCAATATAGTATAGGGGGTGAAGTACTTTTGTCCACTAAAGAAGAGTGGGACTTAGGCGTGGTTGTGTCTGATGATCTTAAAGAAGCTAAACAGGTAGAAAAGACAACAGCAAAAGCTAGAAGGATGCTTGGGTGCATACAGAGAGGAATGACCAACAGAAGAAAGGAGTTGATAGTGCCTCTGTAGAAGTCTTTGGTGCGACCTCATTTGGAGTATAGTGTGCAATTCTGGAGACCACACCTTCAAAAGGATATAAATAGGATGGAGTCAGTATAGAGGGAGGCTACTAAAATGGTTTGTGGTCTTTATTATAAAGCATATGAGGACAGGCTTAAGGATCTTAATATGTACACCTTAGAGGAAAGGTAGGATAGAGGTGATATGATTGAGATGTTTAAATACCTCTGTGGCATAAATGCACAGGCGGAGAGCCTCTTTCGATTGAAAGAAAGTTCTGCTATGAGGGGACATGGGATGAGGGTGAAAGGGGATAGATTCAGGAGTGATATGCGGAAATATTTCTTTATGTAAAGAGTGGTGGATCCGTGGAATAGTCTCCCAGTGGAGGTGGTAGAGATGAGGACAGTATCTGAATTCAAAAAAGCATGGGACAAACACAGAGGATCTCTAAAGGAAAAAGGGGACTGTTGTAGCTGTCGTTATGGAAGGGCAGACTAGATATTCCATATGGTCTTTTTCTGTCATTATTTTTCTCTGTTTCTATATATTGTACAGTATGCAGCCCAGTAAAACCACCATGATTAGAAACAATTTCAGTGGGACAATAATGAATCACTGGGAGGCCTAGTAAAGAAATCTTTCCCCTCAGCAATGACCGCTGCATGAAGAGAGAATGTGTGGTTAAACAGAGTCGGTGGGCTACACATGTTTATTTGGGATATCCTGAAGACACAACTGACTGTAGTATCAGTAGCTGAATTGGGAAACACTGCTCTATCCCTATTTTTCAAGATTAGTAGGATTTTTCATTGCCAATATTGAAGTGACTGCATGTTCTTCATCATGAGAAACTACATTTGCTTTGGGAAATGAGAAAACTCTTGTAAATGAGCCGCTATCACATTCCAGCGATAAAGTGAAATAGAAAGCTCTAAATGCTATGGGAGACATCATTTCATGGCCCTGTTCCTTAGCAATGATTCTGCCTCATGGAAGAATGTGATGGATGCCATGACGTCTGGAAGTTTTTCTTTACAATATCAGCTCATCAGTCTGGTGTTCCATCAAACGTTCCCTGCTGCCTGTTCATACAACATTTCCCTTGACAGTGTTAGAAGGATTTAATTTCACTGCATGCATCCTTCATTTTTGCAGCTTTGATCAGTAGCAAGAATAGTCATCCATGTGTGTCACTTGTTATATAGATCAATGGCTTTTTTAGAAAATGTATGCATTTAAACTATTTTACTAAGGGGTATGTTTACTAAATGGCAGTAGCAGCTTCCATACGATATCGGAGCCGTGGCCTCATTGAAAATACTCACCCAGGTGAATGGGCTGTTTGAAGAGTTTCTTCTGTCCATGCAGGTAAAAATACACAGTGATGATTCTTTGAGTTTGTATGGCTGTCAGGACCCTGCAGATGTTTTTTGCTATTCTCTGTCAGCCAGAAGCTTTCGCTCTATGTGACCACCTCATTTGCCTAACCAGTCCTGGTGGTTAGATTTTTTCTTTGCCTGATACATTTTGTGAGGACAGACTTAAGGCTCCAGAAGGGGTAGTGTCTAATTTTTTCTTTTTCCTTTTTTCCAATCCAATAGAAGCTGGAAAGAAATACACCAAAGGGGACTAGAATGTCTGTCTCTCTGTCCATCTGTCTGGGGGCAAAACAAATTTACAAACATTTAATGGAACGCGATGAAATTTGGCATATGATCAAAACTGGTAAAAAAAAAAAGCATATTTGAGAATGGGCTAAATTGAACCGAGGTTCCATAGAAATAAGTCCTTTCTCTCTCAAAAAAAATAAATAAAAATAATAGCCCAATGCATTTCTGTGGGAGAAGGAGTTTCAGCTTTTGAAGCACAGAAACTTACCTATGAGACATAGAAGTTGGGGACTTGCTTTCCTGAAACTCCCTCTTCTTGTTCTTCACTCTCTCAACTCCACAAAATTACCCCTTAACCCCCAAAACTACTCCCACACACAACTGCCTCGCCACCCCACATACTGCTTCATTCCCAAAAAATGTTCCTTTGCAACTGCTCTACCAAACCACCATATGTTCCCCACCACAAAAAGAAATACCCCCATATAATTACCTCACCATCCTGAAAACTGCCCCATCCCCCAAAACTACAAATCTATAAATGCCCTACCACATCACCAACTGTCCCCACCCCAAAACAACAGCCTCTACAACTGCCTCACCACCTTGCAAACTGCCTAGCACACCACAAACTTCTCCCACTCCAATACACAACCTCCCACAACTGCCTCATACCCTGCAAACTGTCCCACCACAAACAATACCTTCTCACAACTGCCCTACCACCCCACAAACCGTCCCACCCCAGAAACTACCCCTGTGTCTCTCCCACAACTCCACAAACTGCTCCCATCCCAAAAAATATCCCCACAGCTGCACCACCTTGTAAAATTCCCCACCCCAAAAAAACACCCTTCTGTAATTCCTCCACTATCCCACAAACTGCCCCACTCCCAAAATCTAACCCCTCACACAAATGCCCCAACCAATCCACACACTGCCCCACCCCTAAAAATCACTTCCTCTCAATAGTTCTACATCCCCAAAACTGCCACACCTCCTCCCTCCCCCCAAAAGCTTTCATGGTATCCTCACTCTTCCCTCTCCTTAAAGCACTCAGGGAATTCTCATCAACCCCCCCCCTTAAAACAAAGCTCCCACTGCATTCTCTTCACCTTCCTCTTAAAAGCCCTCATGAGATGGTCTAGAAGTCCTCCGCCCTTAGCTCTATGGAGTGATGGTCTGCACTGCTGAGCTGGGGGGGAGGATTGAGAAGCAACACTGAACCAGATTTCACATTTTCAATGCAGCCCCAGCAACAGGAAGAGTGGGTGGCACAAACCCCATGTTGCTTTCTTCTTCTCCAGAGTAGCAGCACAGCCAGAATTGCTTATAACATTCACTTCAATGGCCCATGCACCAAAACTGAATGCTGTAAGCAGTGTCAGGTGCTGCTGTTGCCTTGGTGAATTAGATTTTGCACTTCACAAGTCACCATAGAAAAATATTTAAATTCTGGTGTCAACTCAGTAGCAGCAACACACATTCCCTCCACTACCAGGCAGATGGTGAAGCATAAAACCTGGTAAATTTCACTCAACATAAATGTAGTAAAGCTGTCATACCATGCCAGCACTAATGCCCAGAATTCAAACAACACTGCAAATCCTACGCCAAGCACTAGAACACCAATACTCTTCCTAATAGAACAGCAGAACAAACCAGACTGCTACAAATTTGTACACTAACAAAATCTTTCATCTCTACCATACACATGAAGAACAAAGACTATTCCTCACAGACTACAAAAATGGAAATGCCAAGAAGTCAGATTCTGCATGAAATGCAAAGCTGGAGAAAATCAAACAGAAATGCATTTTGTTGTTGTTGTTAAGTGCCGTTGAGTTGGTGACGACTCATGGCGACCCTCTGGATAGTTGTCAAACCAAAACACAGATATCAGATGTATACATATGGCCAGATTAAGCCTATCTGCTGTCCTAGACAGAATTTCATCATTTGCCGCCCCTTCCCCCAAGGACTGCTCAGGCTTTGCCGTCACCCACTGTAGCACCTCATCATCTCTCTCTCTTCCCGCCCCTTTAAAGTTCAGGAGTACAGTTGCTTTGTTCCTTAGTTTATGACATAAAAGTGCTCAAAAAGAAAATGAAGTTGTTGTGCTCACACTAAAACATGTTGGAAGATCCTACTGGTCCTACTCTCAATGGCAGCAAGAAGTTCATGTCAGAGGAAATGGGACTGGCAGAGACTTCGAGCATGCTACAGAGTGTAGATCCGTGATAGTTTAATTTTACATAGAAACATAGAAATATGATGACAGAAAAAGACCACATGGCCTATCTAGTCTGTCCTTCCATATCAACAACTACAACAGTCCCCTTTTTACCTTTAGAGATCCTCTGTGTTTGTCCCATGCTTTATTGAATTCAGTTACTGTCCTAATCTCTACCACCTCCACTGTGAGACTATTCCATGGATCCACTACTCTTTCCGTAAAGAAATATTTCCGCATATCACTCCTGAATCTATCTCCCTTCACCCTCATCCCATGTCCCCTCGTAGCAGAACTTGCTTTCAATTGAAAGAGGCTCTCTCCCTGAACATTTATGCCACGGAGGTATTTAAACATCTCAATCATATCACCTCTATCCCGCCTTTCCTCTAAGGTGTACATATTAAGATCCTTCAGTCTGTCCTCATATGCTTTATAATGAAGACCACTAATCATTTTAGTAGCCACCCTCTGCACCGACTCCATCCTGTTCACATCCTTTTGAAGGTGCGGTCTCCAGAATTGCACACTATGCTCCAAATGAGGTCGCACCAAAGACTTATACAGAGGCACTATCACCTCCTTTTTTCTGCTAGCCATTCCTCTCCGTATGCAATTTCTTCTGTTTTCAGTTCACGTTCATCCACGGATACACATATCCCGTGGCATAATCAGCCCCATCCCGCTTCAACTTTTTCTGTTTCTTAATCATCACTTCCTGACGTACTGTTTCAATGGTATCTTTTAGTTGCCCCTGATGACAAGAAAAAAGTTCCTCTGTTTCTTTGTCTTTTAAGGTGGTGGTATGAGCCGCTATTTCTGTTGATAACTGTTCTACATAGGTTTTAGCAGTCTATTAGTAAAACCATTAAGTCAAGAGAGCACTTGTTCAGGATTTTATTCCACTTTTCCACAAAATCCGAATCAAGTGTTGGCACCCGAGGTTCTTTATAAACCCGAAGCCCTCAAGGGATTTGTTGACGATAGACATACTCCAGTAAAGAGGATCTATGCAGTTCCGCTCTGATTCGCCTCTTCTCCAATTGTTCAACAGTTTCCCATAAAGATTCAGTGGTATTGGTCTCTGCAGTTGGAGCATCGGAAGCAAACACTGTTTTCTCTTTTAATAGCGTGGTGATGTATTCTTGTGGGAAACTAAAAGTCTCCTGCCATGTCAATTGGCCTTCCATATTGTAGAAATACTAAATTATAAAATGGCCGTACTCCGTGAATGATAATTGCTATAAGCTTATACCGGACCTCATTCAACAATTCACCTTTGTATTACTGTTCAGTGTTATTCCTGTTGTCACTACATAAGCCTCAGAAAACACCCTTTTAGCACTACAGAACCAAGAAATGTTATACAGTGTCCTGGACGTGTGTGGGGTTTAATACATCAACGGCTTATGGATAATGAAGAATCTAATGACCGTCACCAACCATTTCAAAAATCACAAAAATGCTCAATGTAAATGGAAAAAGCACTTAACTTAGTGTTGGTGGGACTGGTCTTGGCCTTCTGGTTGTTTTTCCAATTTTTTAATTTTTTTTATTTTTTACTGTCTGCCTTTTCCTTTGTCGTTGAAGGGAAGGCAATGTCCCAACGCCTATTTTACAGGCGCCCATGCGTTTCGCCACTTAGGGTTTCTCAAGGGACCCGATCTTCAACATGTTTCTGAAAAAATAAAAAATGACATCATCATTAACTGAATAATACTTCAGAAAGAGAAGACTACATCACGCTATATAATATCGTTAAAAGTTATTCTTAAAAAGAACAGTGGATGAACCTAAAAGTAGCACAGCTTCGAGTCTCAAACCGTCAGTCTTCTTTTTCTTCTTTGGGAAATCTGAGGACGCCGCGCATGCGTTCTGAAGATGAAATCGCCATTTTTAAAGGCCAACTAAAAAATCAGGTGTTGGGTAATGAACTCATTGAAGACAAGCAGACCAATTTATGTTGAAATTAAGCCCCCTAGGTTGAACAGTGTCTAAAGTGTAGATCCACCACTGCTCTCGATAGAGCAACAATTTATCACGTGATCTCCCCATACCGCTGTGTGACACTTGCTCAATAATCCAACAACGAAGCTGGGCAAACGTGTGACATTCAGCGGAACAATGTTCAACCAGTGGAGCTTCTCTCCGAATACAGCGGAGTCGGCTTTCATGTTCCTTCATCCTAATCTTAAAAAAACGAATCATCTTGCCGATATATAAGAGGCCGCATGGGCACTCTACCGCATAAACTACATAAGTAGATTCACAAGTGGTTGCTTGCTTCAGTGTGTATGTAATGCCTTTATGAAAAAAAGTTGAGCGCTCAATAGTTATGGCACATATGCCGCACTGACCACATTTTTTGTGGCCCGTTGAAAATGCGCTTGAATCTGCGGGTTTTACTGGGCGCAATTTGGTGGGACTCAAATACTCCTTCAAGTTGCGGCTACATTTCCACACACAGCGTATTGATTTTTCTTGCAAACCAGGTACAGTATGGAGTATGGGACTATATTTTTTAAGGATCTTCTGCACTTGAGAACTAACTGGAGAATAATGTGTAATAAAATTAATAGGGCTGTCCTTGTCGGATGTTTCCACAGATGGCTTTGGAGACAATAACAAATCTCGATTGTTGTACAGCGCCCATCGATAAGCATGTTGTACGATATGACTAGAGTAACCTCTATCTATGAAGTTTGCTTTAAGTTGCTTGGATTGATGTTTGTATGTCCTTATATCTGAACAATTCCGGCGATATCGCAGAAATTGAGATAAAGGTAAACTGTCCTTCAAGTGAGGGGGATGAGCATTGTCATAATGAAGGAAGGTGTTTCTGTCTATTGATTTGCGGTAGATCGATGTTCCCCATCCACCTTCCTCCCTTGTGATCTGTACATCTAAGTATGTGATCTGACTTTTGTGAAACTCACTGGTGAACTTGATATTAACATCTTGAGAATTCAACCAATTGAGGAAAAGCCCCAGTAATGATTCAGTGCCTTGCCATAACATGAAAACATCATCAATATATCGGTACCCGGCCTTGATGCGAGTGTAATATGGTGAAGTAGGAAAAAACTGTTTTTCAAAAAAACCCATGTAAAGGTTAGCAATTGACGGGGCACACGTGGCCCCCATGGCCACTCCAGATATTTGATGATAGAGAACTCCCTGAAATTCAAAAAAATTCTTGAATAACACCAAAGAAGTAAGGTCAGATAAGAATTGCAAGTGTAACTGAGATAAGTCCCCATGGGCTATCAAGGTTTGTTGTACTATATGACTGGCTGCTTCTCGCGGAATGCTCGTGTACAAAGACTGGACGTCTAAAGTTACTAAATATATCTGGTCGTCTTTCGCCCAACCAGAAAGATCTTTCAATATGGATAAAAAATGAGTGGTATCTCGAAGGTAAGATGGAATTTCCGTCAATAGCAGACGCAAAAAAGAGTCTAAATAAATGGACAAAGGTTCTAATAAAGTCCCTTTTGTAGACACGATGGGACGACCTGGAGGTCGTGTTGAATGCTTATGAATTTTGGGAACTGTGTAAAATTGGGCTAGTCGCGGGTATTTAAAAACCTATGTTCTTTCTTGGAGATAAGCTTGTTGTTTAATGCTTCCTGAGTAAGATCTTTGATGGAGGCTTGAAGCTCAACACTAGGATCCTGCAGCAATACCGAATACGTGGTGGTGTCGCGAAGTTGAGTTAAAGCCTCCATCAAATAAAAATCTCTTGTTTGCAATACTATGGCCCCTCCCTTGTCTGCTCGACGAATCACCCACTGAGTTTGTGACTGTAACTTTCGTAATGTAGCTTGTTGAGAACGGGAAAGATGTACATTTCGTAATGGACCGGTGGCTGCCAGCCAGTGTATCTCACTGAGAACCAGATCTTTGAAAACTTGCAAAGCCGGATGGAGCGGGCCAGGAGGTGTCCACTGGGACTTCAGAGGTAGCTGAATTCACCTTAATTCTCTGTAATTGGTCCCTTCCGTGGTGAATGAAGATGTTGAAAAAAAAAATTTAACTGAAGTTTTCGCAAAAGGTTCTCAAAATCAATGCGAAATCTAAAGAAATCAAATTCTATTTCAGGAACATACGATAAACCTTTCTCCAAAAGTATTTCTATATCGGATGGTAACGGTTCCCCTGTAAGGTTAACCACCAAACTAGTGCTTGGAGATGTTACTTTCCCCGGGATTTCTGTCTGCCCCGTCCCTGACCTGGTGTTGCTTGGTCCCCTTTTTTTTGTCGTTGGGGACGAGGTTCCCTTTCTTCGCGAAAAAAACCTTCTTTTGCAGATCTGCTAGAGTCAGAACTCGCCCCTTCATCCGTGGTGTCATCAAAATATACTCTTTTTTTCAATTTCTTCTGTTTTCGGTTCACGTTCATCCACGGATACACATATCCCGTGGCATAATCAGCCCCATCCCGCTTCAACCTTTTCTGCTTCTTAATCATCACTTCCTGACATACTGTTTCAATGGTATGTTTTAGTTGCCCCTGATGACTAGAAAAAAGTTCCTCTGTTTCTTTGTCTTTTAAGGTGGTGGTATGAGCTGCTATTTCTGTTGATAACTGTTCTACATAGGTTTTAGCAGAGTCTATTAGTAAAACCATTAAGTCGAGAGAGCACTTGTTCAGGATGATGTGGTACCTCTTCACAAGTGGTAATAGGAAAGAGGTGACAAACTATAGGCCGGAAAGCCTTACTGTACCTCTGTGGTGGGAAAAGTAATGGAGGCATTCTTGAAAGAAAGAATAATGGACTTTCTGAAAACCAATGGATTGCATGATCCGAGGCAACATGGTTTAACCAGGGGAAGATGGAGTTCTTTGACTGGGTGATCACAGAATTAGATCAAGGACATGCAATGGATGTGATATACCTAGATTTCAGCAAAGCCTTTGATACTGTTCCTCATAGGAGACTTATTTATAAAACCTAGCAGTATGGGGATAGATCCCAAGGTGGCAAACCAGATAAGAAATTGGTTGACTAAGAGATGACAAAAGATAGTGGTATATTGAACTCACTCAGAGGTACAGTATGTAATGGTGTGCCTCAGGAATCGGTCCTGGGACTGATACTGTTCAATGTATTTGTAAGTGATACTGCAGAAGGATTGAATAGAAAAATCTGCCTTTTTACACGAAAATTTGCAACAGAGTGGACACTTCTGAGGGAATGGACATCATGAGGAAAGATCTACAAATACTGGAAGAATGGTCTAATGCTTGGCAGTTAACATATAATGTGAAGAAGTGCAGAGTCGTGTACTTGGGATGCATAAATCCAAAGGAATTGTATGTAATAGGGGGTGAGAGGATGGTGTGCAGGGATAAGGAGAGGGACCTCGGATTGCTAGTGTCTGAGGATGTTAAGGTGGTGCAACAATACGACAAAGCAGTTTGCCAAAGCCAGAAGGATGCTGGGCTGTATACAGAGAGGAATAACCAGCAGAAAAGAGAAGGTATTAATGCCTCTGCACAAGTCATGGGCAAAGGAGGAATAACCTAATGGTTTGAGCACTGACTTAGGAGCACACACACACACAAAAAAAACAAAAACAAAGCTCATAAGAACATAAGATATGCCATACTGGGTCAGACCAAGGTCCATCAAGCCCAGTATTCTGTTTCCAACAGTGGCCAATCTAGGTCATATGTACCTAGCAGTTTCCCCAAGGGACACAGGTTCCACAATGCTTATATTGGTTCAAGCATTGATATCCTGGGTCCCTTCTTAACAATGGTTTATGGACCTTTCCTCCAGGAACTTGTCAAAACCTTTTTTAAACCCAGCTACACTAACAGCCTTTACTACATCCTCTGGTAACAAATTCCAGAGTTTGATTACACATTGATTGAAAAATATTTTATTTTATTAGTCTTAAATAGTTTACCCTGTAGCTTCATTGCATGTCCCCTAGTCTTTCTATATTCTGATAAGGTAAACAATTGATCTACATTTACCCGTTCCACTCCGTTCATTAATTTATAGACTTCTATCATATCTCCCCTCAGCCGTCTCTTTTCCAGGTTAAAGAGCCCTAACCTTTTTAGCCTTTCTTCATAGGAGTATCCTTCCATCCCCTTTACCATTTTGGTGGCTCTTCTCTGAACCTTTTCTAAAATCACTATATCCTTTTTAAGATACGGCGACCAGAATTGCACACAATATTCAAGGTGCGGTCTCACCATGGAACGTTATAGAGGCATTATAATATCTTTTGTTTTATTTTCCATTCCTTTCCTTATCATACCTAGCATTCTATTTGCTCTCTTGGCCGCTGCTGCACACTGGGCCAAGGGTTTTAACATGGTATCCACAATGACGCCTAAATCTTTTTCCTGGGTGGTGGTTCCTAATGTGGAACCTTGCATCGTGTAACCATAGTTTGGGTTGTTCTTCCCTAGGTGCATAACCTTGCACTTGTCCACATTAAATTTCATCTGCCATTTTGATGCCCAGTCTTCCAAATTATCAAGATCCTCTTGCAATTTTCCACAGTCCTCTTGGGTTTTAACAACTTTAAATAGTTTTGTGTCATCTGCAAATTTGATAACCTTACTCGTTATTCCACTTTCCAGGTCATTTATGAATATGTCAAAAAGCAGCGGACCAAGCACAGATCCCTGGGGTACACCACTATTCACCTTTCTCCTTTGGGAAAATTGGCCATTTAACCCTACCCTCTGCTTTCTATCTTTTAACCAGTTCCTGATCCACAATAGTATACTGCCTCCTATCCCATGACTCTTTAGTTTTGACAAAAGTCTCTGATGAGGGACCTTGTCAAAGGCTTTCTGAAAGTCCAGATACACAATATCAACCAACTCACCTTTGTCCACCTGATTATTCACTCCTTCAAAAAAACATAACAGATTAGTAAGACAAGATCTTCATTGTCTAAAGCCATGTTGGCTGTCTCCCATTAGGCCATGACTATCTACATGCTGAGTAATTTTATTCTTTATGATGGTTTCTACCATTTTTCCCGGTACTGATGTCAGGCTCACCGGTCTGTAGTTTTCCGGATCACCCCTGGATCCCTTTATAAAAATTGGTGTTACAATGGTGATCCTCCAATCTTCAGGTATTAGAGATGATTTTAATGATAGTTCACAGATTACTAATAGCAGGTCTGCAATCTCATATTTCAGTTCTTTCAACACCCTTGGATGTATACCATCCAGCCCAGGTGATTTGCTACTCTTCAGTTTATCTAATAGTTGTAATACATCTTCCCGATGTATCGATATTTCCTTCAATTCTTCCGCACCTTTAAATACCACTTCAGTCATGGGTAACATCACTACATCTTCCTCAGTAAAGACTGAAGCAAAGAATTCATTCAGTCTCTCCGCTATCGCCTCTTAGTGCTCCTTTAACCCCTTTATCATCTAATGGACCAACTGACTCTCTCACAGGTTTTTTGCTACGAATGTACTTGAAAAGGTCTTTACTTTGCGGTTTTGCTCAATTCCCACTAGCACTTATTGTGCTCTTAGGCAAGTCACTTAACTCTCCATTGCCTCTGAAAAATCCAGATTATCAATATTCTTGTTTAATGTGCATTACCAAGTTTAAGTTACAATGTAAATATTTTTATTTTTGAGGATCAAATTGATCAAATTGATGGAGGAGTTGCACACTATGTCAGAGAGGGCATTGAGTCACACGGGATTAAAGTTTTGCAGGAAACAAAATACACTGTAGAATCTCTATGAATCAAAATTTCATGTAAAAATGGGGAAGGCAATAGCAGTGGGGGTGTACTGTCAATCGCCTGGCCAGAATGAATTAATGGATTATGAAATGCTCAACTACATCAGGGAATCTAACAAATGTTATGACACGGCAATAACAATGGGTGATTTCAATTACCCTGGTATTGACTGGGTCAGTGTCACATCAGGATATTCTAACTCTTGCCCCCAAAACATAAAAAACAAACAAAAAAAAAGAATAGAATGAAAAACTTCATAAACAACTTGGAAACCTAAAGAAAATGACACTTTTTGGTCTTCACATCCCTAATAATTTATTTTCAATATTCTGTTTGGTTGGGAAGAATTTTAAATAAAGATGAATCAGACTATCCCAATCCATTCTAGGTCATGCAATCATGCTTTCCTAAGCCAGACACTAAATTAGGAGCCAAATTCTTTCTAATTATTTACTTTATCAGTTTGTCAGTTTTGAATGTACCTGCTGAGACATTATGGCACACTGAGGGGATAGCAGCTTTCTGGATGCACTAATTTGTAAACTCAAAATACAAAGTTATTATTTATTTAACAGTTATTTTATTCTGCTTTATTATTTCAGTTAGAGCTGTTTACATTGTAACTAAAACTTGCTAATGTACAATAATAGCTTGGATTTTTCTGAGACAATGGAGGGCTAAGTGATTTACTTAAGGCCAGGGCGGCCCAAGGGGGGTGCGGGGCCATGTGCGGAGACTCGGTGCCGGGCCTCATTTGCATAAGGGGCCTCATTTGCATAAATATTTGCATAATGTTACCATATATTAACTTTTAGTAAACATGCCTCTTAATGAGTGTATGGATAAAGAAGGACTAAAAGATTTCCACATTACTATAATCCAGTGCCAACCGCCAGGCACATTAGGAACTACTACAAACACTGCCCATTTAGAACCCATAGCAAACCCGCCGTATCCTAACAGCACTACCAGGACTCACAAAGCACCATACCCTACCTATCAAAAGGAAACATGCAAATATTAAACCAATACATTTCAGAGAATAACAGTACATGACCTACTGGGGAAAGAGAACAAGTGGCAATGTCAAATAGGAATTATATAAACAGAACACCTCAGCTCAGTTACACATGCAGAACATAGACCATCACCAAACAAGTAATCACAATTTAGAAACAGGAAGACAATAATTAAACTGGGAATCCCAAAAGCCAAACTTGGAATGTACAACACTGTAGAAATAAAACTATACATTAATTTGCTCTTGTACTAAACAAAGCGCAGACGTTAATGATGCACATTTCATCCTCACAAATTTTACCCCTCCATCCTCAATCCCCACTTACTCTCCCAATACCCGGCCAATTGTAGATTTTTTATCCCTCCCACACAAAATATTTTTCCCCTCTCCATTTTACTCTCCCAGCCCCATCCCATTCTAATCCTCCCCCAATATCAGCTCCCTTCTAGTTCCAGCCTCACCCAGCATCCATTCCCTTCTAGTCCCTGCATCAGCCCATTTCCAGTCCTATCCCCCCATCAGCCCATTTCCACTCCTAGCAACCCCCCAACCCAATACCAGTCCTAGCCCCCCCATCAACCCACTTCCAGTCCTAACCCCACATCACCACATTTTCAGTTTAAGCCCCCCTATAACCCATTACCAGTCCTAACCCCCCATCAGCCCACTTCCAGTCCTAACCCCATCAACCCATTTCCAGTCAGGCCCCATAGCCCATTGCCAGTCCTAACCCCCCCATCAGCCCACAGCCCAGTACCAGTCCTAACCCCATCAGCCCACCTGAAGTCCTAACCCCTCCCCATCAGCCCATTTCCTGTCCTGGCCCCCACATAGCCCATTATCAGTCCTAACCCCCCCCCCCATAGCCCATTACCAGTCCTAACCCCCCATCAGCCCACCTCCAGTGTTAACCCCCCATCAGCCCATTTCCAGTCCTAGCCCCCCCATAGCCCATTACCAGTCCTAACCCCCCCAACAGCCCACAGCCCATTACCAGTCCTAACCCCATCAGCCCACCTCCAGTCTTAACCCCCCCATCAGCCCATTTCCAGTCCTAGCCCCCCATAGCCCATTACCAGTCCTAACCCCCCCAACAACCCACAGCCCATTACCAGTCCTAACCCCATCAGCCCACCTTGAGTCTTACCCCCCCGCCCATTTCCAGTCCTAGCCCCCCCATAGCCCATTACCAGTCCTACCCCCCCCCCCCCATCGGCTCAAGTAAAATTTAAAAAAAAAAGAAAAAAAAAAGCTGTCTGCTACTGCTGCCGCTGCCGCCGTGGCAGCAGCAGAATGGAGTATCCCTCGGGGCCCCCTCTGCCCGGCTGAGTCCCTCCCTCCCTCTGCGACGGCTGAGCCCCTCTGTGCCGGCTTTCAGATTCGCGAAGGGAGAGTGTCTCCCTCGCGTCTCTGGTAAGCCCGCAGGGGCAGATGGGAAATTTCCCATCAGCCCCTGCGGTTCCCATCTGCCCCTGCGGGCTTAACAGAGACGCGAGGGAGACACTCTCCCTTCGCGAATCTGAAAGCCGGCACAGAGGGGCTCAGCCGTCGCAGAGGGAGGGAGGGAGGGACTCAGCCGGGCAGAGGGGGCCCTGTGGGACACTCCATTCTGCCACTGCTGCGGCGGTAGCAGCAGCGGTAGCAGCCAGCTTTTTTTTTTTTTTTTTAATTTAATTTTGAAAAAAAGCAGAATGTTCTTTGCATGGGGCCCCCTGAAACACGGGGCCCTGTGCAAAAAACATTCTTGCTCAATGGACGGGCCGGCCCTGCTTAAGGCTAAAAGGAGTACTAGTGGGAATCAAACCTTATGCTTTTGGTTCCCAAGACACTGCTCTGACAACTAGGCTACTCCTCCACTCCAAATGTGTCCTCTCATGTAACCCTTTCACAATAGCCAGTATTAGAACATGAAATACACCAAAAACAAACTAGCAATGCTCAAAATAAAAACATGTGTATATATATATATTTTTTTTCAACTTGCTGCCACTATATATATATATATTGTGGTACCAAAAGCATTCCTGAGCAGACAGAAGGGGAAAAGGGCGAGCACTGCACCTTTAAAAGCCAGAGCAAGCCAGGTTTCCATGACAGCAGGAAGCTTTCAGAGAGAATGCAGCTCAGTCAGATTCATGAAGTAAGAGCTAGAAGCAGCCCTAACGAGGTGCACCTGGATAGTCAGAAGGGCGTGCCTGAACAAGGAAGCCGTTTTAAACCAGCTTCAGGGCTAGTCTTTCAGAGCAGCACTGAGAATCAGGACGTACAAGAAGGCAGGGAAAAGCCTTTACAAGGGTCTATTCCACTTCAGCAAGGAAGGCAGCAACTGAGGGAGTCTTGGAACCCAGTCCCAGGCAAGAAGGATTCTGGTGGGTCCATTACTGGTTGCCTTGAAGCTAAACCTAAGCCGTTGTGGGAGCTTCCTGAAGACAGAGCAAAGCCATTTCCCTGTAGAGAGGAAGAGAGCTCCGAGCACAGACAAAGCAAGGTCAGCAGAAAAGGTACGTCAGGGTTACTGCCAAGCCAGAGTTTTGGGGAAGCCGTTGTGAAACAGTTAAGAGCAAGTGCTAATAGGTGCCAGGGTAGCACGGCTGTGAAAGCACCTAGCAGATACTCTTTTGACAAATGGTTTAAAGCTAATGTGACTACCATAAGGAAGAGCTTACGTTCTAACCCATTTCCTGAACTAGAAGAAGTCACGGTCAGTGAGAGTGGAGTCTTCTTAGAACAGCTGCAAATAGCTATCCCAGGATTGCAGCCAAGAAGTTCTCCTAAACAGAGCCGTGAGAATGCAAGCAAGGAGATGTTTAATGACGTAGCTGATATTCCTGACTCACCTGATTACTATAAGAGAGACTGTTCCATGTATAATGTAGAAAGACTGCTCCTAAGATAAACAAGCTTTGGTAAGAAGAATTACAAAGTTGTTTGGAAGTTTTGTGCTGCTGTGAAGAAACAGTTTTTCCACTTTTACTTGATGTTTTTCATTTGCTCCTGTTTTTCTGTCTATTCTGGAAAAGAATTATATTGTTTTGCTTATTTGCCTGAGAACCTCTGTGAGGGGAAAAACCCAACAATAATAATAAATTTATCTGTTCCAAAAGACCCTTGTGCCACAACACATTTTTGTGAGAGTGAAACCAAAAACTACATATCCCAGCAACCCTTGCTGCTGGATAGCATAAAGGACACTCAGAAGCAAAACAGCGGTCACCTCTACTATAAAGCCTTTGGCCAGTAGCAGGGGAGCGTGACAAAATATATGTATGTATGTGTGTATATGTAAAATGGCAGCAAGTTGAAATCTAGTCAAAGGGGTGGCATCTGCACCAGACAACCAATAAAAACCCAACACACCTTGCACTCCAAATGAAATAGCTCATCAAAACTGGAGAAGTAAAAAGGCCAGGACCTCTGCATAAAACTCCCCAGTCCCCTTTACTCAATTGGTCAATTTTGGATCTGCACATCCACGGTATAATCTTCTTTCCCAAAAAAGAAAGGACATCCAACAAACCCCTGTTTCCCAAGGCCCTCTTAGAGGGTACTACCAACTTGCAAATATGAAATGTTCCAAAAAAGGCAGCTTCACATCTAGAAACACATATATCAGCAAGCACCTTAAATAAAGCTGATATCATTTAGCACTTGTCAACACAGAAGGTGGACAAAAACCTGACTTTGCACAGGAAAGAATCCTTGAACCAAACTCTTAATCAGGAATCTACAGGTTGGATCAGAAAATCATGTAGCTTAGAATATAGGGCCACACTCACCAAAGAAGCAATTACTGACTGACTAGACATTTGGTGGTATGTTTACTAAAAGCCCGGTAAAGTGCGGGCCGCGGTAGAGTGCGGGTGCCATATAAGGAGTGGGCGTTTCGCGCTGAAGAAGGAAATCCCTGATTTGCATATGCGCTAAGGTGCGCGGCACCCATATGCGCCCCGCACGTTAGCGCATGAGGTGGCTGCGCGGGAGGAAGAAGTGGCGTGCTGATGTGCAAACAGGAGAACAAAGCTACAGCACAATGGTTAAGACACTGACCAATGGTGCAAAGATCAGGGGTTCGATCCCCCACATTGCACAATGCAGACAGCTGGCTGAGGTGCTATTTTAGGAGGCATATAAATAATGGGCGCCATAAGGCGGCACGCTAATGTTTATGAGGCAATTTAATACTGGGTGTCATAAGTGACGCACGGATTTTAAAACAGAACAGCAGAGCCACAGCACAATGGTCAGAACATTGACCAATGGTGCAGGGATCAGGGGTTCAATCCCCCACAGTGCCCATTGAACAAGGCTGGCTGAAGCATTGCATATTATGGACAAGAGTGCTTTAGGGGGCATGTTATTTTTTATGTTAATTACCAGTACTAGCAAACACACCCCAAAGCGTGTTAACATAAGGCGCCCTATAAGGCACATTTTAAAGTGCATTTTCCGCCAAGGCACCCTAGAATGTAGCTTATAGGGCACTTTAGAGGGTGCCGTATGAGGTACCGCAAGGTCAGAGTACTGTTTTTGATGGCAGCACTATGCATTTTAAGGAATGAAAAGCATTAGTAGGTGCACTGACATGCAAGGAGGAGCAGCAGTGGAGCACAATGGTTAAGGCACTGACTGCTGATAGAGGGGTCTTGAGTTTGCTCCCCAGGGTGCCTAATATGTAAGGCTGGCTGTGGCATCAGCTTTGCAATGTACATATTTTTTCCTGCAGCACCTTATGTTTATTTTATTAATTGCTGCCAGCAAACATGCCCTCACGTGCCGTAATTGAAGGTGCCGTATAAGGCACCCTATAAGGCACTCCATAGGGCACATTAGAAAGTGCACTATCTGCCACGGCACCCTAAAATGTCCCCTATAGGGCACCCTATAAGTTGCGTCACAGGATCATGTATAGTGCACCTTATATGGACGGCAACCATAAGGTGCCCTATAGGGCGCCCTATAAAGCGCCCTTAGAGGCACCCTATGGGTACAGTACGCTGAGGGTGTTTTTGCTGGCATCAAAATATGTACGTTTAAGAAAAATAATGCTTTGGATAACCCCACTGTGGGTTTGAACCCATGACCTCTGGCTTCACAGGCAGTGAAGTAACCATTGGGTACAGCTCTATAGCTGCTAGCAAGCCCCTGGCTGGCTGCAGAGAGCCTGCACGTCACCACACAGACAGTCTGGTGTGTTCACCAGGATAGGGTTAGACCACCCGTACCCATGATGCACTGCACATGCAAATCAGCTGTCCACAGATGAACACAAGATGGGGAATGCACCCCCACAGCACCTCGGCCTGGTAGGGGGAAGTGACCGGGTGCACCCACACAGCACCTCGGCCTAGTAGGGGCTACTGACCAGGTGTTCTACTGGCACAGAGTAGCTACACACAGTCACATTGTGCGGGTACTGTGCTCACCCTGAGTATGCGATGAGGCGCCTAGAACCAGGTCCACAACACCTCCCATGGCTGATGGAGGCCCAAAGCAGTGTTAGTGTATACGATAGGTAGGGTCTGCACAAACACCATGGATATCTCAGTCAGGTGTAGCCCCCTATGGACCCCCAGGTGGGACATGCACCACCCCCCCCCCCAGGGCAGCAAACATGGTTCCCCCATCAATGGATCCACCCTATACCTCCCTGGGGAGGGGCACATCAATCCCCAGTCATGCTGAGGAACAGACACCCCCCAGGGCAGTCAAAGCAGCTCTGTACACATCCATAACACAATAGCAGACAGACATTAGACCAGGATATGGTAAGCTGCACCCCACCACTATCTGATATTCTCCTGCAGCAAGCCATAAGCCACTGCACCCTGCAAGCCGCTCCATCAGGACACATACTAGCTACAAACAGTCTGCTAGTTAGTCCATAGTGCTTGTTCCCAGTGGAGATGCATGCACCCAGAACTGGGATGTCAGCAGACACAGCACACAGATAAATCAGTGACTGGGCCCCAGACACCCATATATATCACATGAGAGAAATACTATATAGCACTATGGGGGTGCTTAGCCATGCTGTGGTCACTGCACAGTCAGGGTGAGAGTGATCTCTCAGCAGGACATACTGAGGTCACCCTGTCTGTGTAGGTGGTGGCCGAGCACTAGAATGTCCCAGTCAGTGCCCTATGCCCTGTGCAGATGCACCCTGGCCAGGCCACCCTGTCCGTCCTATACCCATGGTACCTTGCTCCTCATTATGCACATTGGCAGCCCAATACTGGCAACATTGCTGGCAGAGTGGGCTGTGGAAGGTGTTTGCACCCACCACACACTGGATAGACAGCCAGCCACCCCCACACCTATGCCAGCATTGTGCGACTATAGAGGGGTTCAGCAGCCATACCCACCACACCAGTCCTGGACACAGTACATGCATGGATATGGGACGCATTACTGTTGGGGGTCACATCCCAGGATGGTAAACACCGTCAGAGACCAGACCTGCAGCACACAACGCAGACATCTGACTGATTGTTATGGTGGAGCTCAATGAGCAAACTGTGCTTTACGTAGGACTGGAGATCTGCCAGTTATCATAGGAAACGTTTGATAGCTGTGTACCGTATACCCAGGTGTAGGGTGGCATTGCTGAGGTATGCAACTGCTAGTATTGGGAGATACAGGCAGGGCCCAATGTCCAGCCTCTCCAGGAGGCATTGGCCAATGGGGCCTGTGGGTGTGGGTGAAGGGGTTTATGGCCCTGTTGGCGGCTGCTCTACGGCAGGGTTTCCCAACTCCAGTCCTGGTGTTCCAAACACTGTTCGGGTTTTCATGCTGTCCCTCATAGATATGCATGAGCTACATCTGCATACCATGGGGGTGGTGCATATCTATGCAGCACAGGCATCATTATTAGAGGCAGCATGGAACCTGAATGGTGTGGGGCCCTCCAGGACTGCATTTGGGAGACTCTGCTCTAGGTAATGCGCCTGTTTATGGTGTCTGTGATTGGTGTGGTAAAATATAGGCGTATGAACCATGCATATGTTCTGCGCTATACAGTTTTGTCCTTACTAACACGCTTTAGTTGTGGGAAAAATATGTGGACTGGATTGGCAGTTGCCCCAGCTGGGCTTTGAACCTGTGACCATCTGTTCCTACACACACGCTGTTTGTGTGCACTGCACCACCATGTTGCCACAGATATGCTGTGTTCACTGGGGAGTCCATGACTGTACATCCAACAGAGCCTGTCTGTTGTGGTGGACGGTGCCAGCCTGCACAGGCCTAGGCCACTGTCTGCTGTGGTTTGCAGCCACAGCCCCCTCCACCACCTGTACCCTTCCGCCAACATGCAGACATGTCCCTATCTGGGTAAAACATATGCCCTGAGTGAGTTGTAGCACTCCAGAACTGACTTTGGGGGACTCGGCTGTAGGTAATGGCCATTGTTAGGGTTTGTGTGCGGTGTAGGGTAACATATAGGTGTTGGGACCATGCTTATGTTCTCTGCAATAAAAGAGTGTCTGTACTCTCACTGTTTAGTGGTGGGTAAAACTATGGGGACTGGGTTGGCAGGAGCCCCAGCTGGGATTTGAACCTGTGATCCTCTGGTCCTACAGGTACTGGCTGTGTCCGCTGCACCACACTGTGGCCATAGAGACAGTGCAGTCTCTGGTGATAGGACACCTGGCCGCAAATGTCAGACACCCTGCTCTGCACAATTTTACTGTGGGCTCGTTTACCTTGTATGGGGACAAGGGTGCACAAAAAACTCATATATGCCCTTCATAAATGGGGAGAAAAATATTACAACAAGCTGCGCAACAGTGATATCAATGGGCAACCTGACATACACTCCCAGGAAAGCTCCATTACATTGCAGTGCTTTTGACTGAGTCTATGGAGCGTAGACCCTTCCAAAAATCATTTCTATTTTTTGGGGCTTTCCTGGGAGTGTTTGTTATTGTTTCCCATTAATAGCACTGTTGCCCAGCTGGATTATAATTTATTTGGAATTTGTTGTGGTCATTTTCATGTTATATTAGCGATTTTGTTCTGTGCACATGTATCACACTGCTCACGTTTTTTAGGTTTTCCCGCTTTTGCTGTACATTGCTGACGGAAATGGTTTCTCTTCCCTTTAAATCACCTCTAACGCGAGTGTTTCACTCGCGGTATTTTTTTGGCCGAAATTCAGCCCCGCTCCTGTGCAGGGAGCCTCTACCCTCCCACTCTCCACCCATTGACCCCGTCCCTCTGCCCCTCGGGGGCCTTCCTCCGCCCTCCGTTAGCCTTTCCCCGCCTCTATCGCACATGAGCACACCGCACACGTGCGTGTTTTCGGCGCACGTGTGCGGGGCCCGTTAATGTGACGCGCACGCGTGCAGGGCGCTTAAGAGCACTTAAATGCATCATTTTAGAGCGCTCAAGTGCGCCCTGCACAAGGGCGCAGTTTAGTAAACATACCCCTTGGCTTCTAGATGCACATAAAATGAAATGAAGAACTTGACTGAATGTTGAGACCCCTTAGGTTCTGCTCCTTTAAGCAGCACAGACTTCCAGTGGCTCTACTAAATTATTACAGTGTGACCTGCAATTGTTCTGGTAATGTTCCTGAACAGGAAGGTTACTCTCACCCTCATGACCAGTGCAATCATGAGCCAAACTAAATGGCTGCCTAGAGTGCCAACAGTCCAGGGATGCAACACTACGAAAGCAGGTACCACACAAGATGCAGAAACCAGTCCAAAGGCGTGGTATAGTGTTGTTTTGTTTTTGATAATTGCAAGCGTCTGCCGCTGAGGAGAAGTATATGCCAGATAAACCCCTGACGAAGTGTGACGAAACACGGCCTGTGTCGGGTTGGCATTTGTTTAATAAAGGCTCCGTTTTTCCACTCTACCACGCCTTTGGACTGGTTTCAACAGTCCAGGGATGGCCATTGCTGCCCTTCTGGGACCTGCAATGGCGGTGACAGCTTGAAACAACCCTGAGCACTTACCTAAACCTCCAGCACTGCGAAGCTGTTTGACTTCCACCCTTTCTGATGCCCAGTGTCAATTTCCTGGTTGCATAGGGGTGGAAGTGACTTATCAGCTGCTTCTGTCTCCATGCAAAAGGAAGTCATCACCGGGTGTTGGGGGGGGGGGGGGGGCAAAGCCAAAGAGCCTTCCAGTGCGGGAGGTTTAAGGTAAGCGCAAAGAGGCTTTTTGAAGTCATTGCTGCCGCTGTAGGTCCCAAAGAAGGGTAGCAGCTGTGGCAGTGGGGGTCAGGGAGTGGTGGGAGTGGAAGCAACTGGGTACAAGTGATGAGGTTTCCTGGGGTATCTCATATCCTTGCACTGGCACTGCTTGCCCTCTGTCACATCCTGGGAGGTAACATTCAGCCACTATATGAACCACATCTAAAGGCAGAACTCTGTCTTTGACTTCACCGAGCATTGCAGCATGGAACTGGAATAGGAATTTGTCTTTAGGGGGACAAGGATCTTTGGCTCCATAGCCACTGTACCTATAAGATGAACCCACTGGGTTATATATTGCATCTGGAGGGGGCAGAGAGCTTGTAGGCCTTCTACGCACTATCCACCATGACTGCAAACTCTGCCAGTGCGCCCAGAGGAGTAGTCATACTAGTGGAGAGGATAAGGAGTAGAGCAATTGAACATCTAGGAGTCGCTGATCCAAAGGAAAGAGAGGATACAGAAGTGCACTCTGTAACTCAGGGACACTAGAGCTACCAAAGTTCAGTTTGAGAGACCAGCATCTACAGCACTTACCAGCTCACAAGGTACTCTGAAAGAATATAGTGCAGGAGGAAGATTTCCCCTATCGAGATTAATCACATAGCAAGGAGAGAGAAAGGAGTGGAAGCTATCCCCTCTATCTGTCAAAGAACATGCAGAGCCACTATAAGGTACACACGCCCAGACAGGGGGTTACATGAAAATTAGGGTCAATCGCGACTGAATGAAAGGATTCAGCGCACTTAAAAATACTTTTCCATCCCTTGTCATGAACACTCCATTTATTCTTGGATAAAGACAATGCCAACAAACTTTTAACTAAACTGAAATCATATCCCATAATAGTGACATTTTTGTAGAGAGTATGTCCATTTTGGGAACAAGCAACTAAAAATAGAACCACTGGAAACAAGAAGTTACATTATCAATACCAGAAATATGATGAACTGCTAACATTACATTTAAATACAAACAATGTAATACCAGCATCCTCAATATCTAACTGATTTTTGGTGGATCATCTATAAATAGCAAGGACAACAGCCATATTATCGGAACAAATCATCACCCTCATGTTCTGCCACTGATCATTTATTTATTTAACTAGGTTTATATACCACTTTTCTACCAGTTAAAGCAGTGTCCATTCAGGTACTGTGTATATATTTTTCCCTTGTCCTGGAAAGACTCAAAATCTATGTTTTTGTACCTGAGGCAACAAAGGGTTAAGTGACTTACCCAAGGAACACCTGTGGGACTAGAAAGTCCAAGGTTGCTGTCCTGTGGCCTGAGGTAACTTGCCCCATGGCCTGAGGTAACTTACCTCGACCACTAGACCACGCCTCCCTCTGATCATTGCAAATCATGAAAGCCATTCAAAACAGGAAACAACTTGAAGAATACCATTTTAGTGCATCTTGCATATTTTTCAAGTGAAAAACCCTTTTGTATGTTAACTTTGAAGTTTAATACATCAACTCCCTCTCCTTTGTCTGTGTTCCAAAATGACACCCATGACCTCTAGAAGTAATCTTGTGCTACCACAGCTAGGGTTAGTACCATAAGATTACCACTAGGGGTCAGGGACACCATTTCAGAACTTGTTACTAAAGGAACAGGAGTAACTGGGCATTGTTTATGCTCTCAGTGGATACCAGAGACACCTATTAAAGCCCTGGGATGGGGGTGGGGGAGTCTTTTGGGAAGGAGTCATGGGGGGGGGGGTTCTCTATGTTGTAGGAGAGTCAGGAGTGGGTTCATTTTAGGAGGGACTTAATATCTTTGTAGGGGTCAGCTGTCAGGGAGGATGGGAGTCATCAGATGCTTTGGTGGGTAGGGGATCGAATGTTGGGATGGAGGTGAAAAGGAGAGTGATAACTATTGAGGGAGTGATGGGGAGAATCAGTCCTTGGCCTTTACAGCTGTCCTTTCAAAAGGCTCTTACTTGTGTCCTGGAACAGCTGTAAATACCAACATCTGATTTTTTTCAGTGACATGGATTCCTCTTGTAAGATGGAAATCCATGTCAATGTTGCAGGCCCAGTCTAACCATCTCCTCTCCATCACCAGTTGCAGGCCCAGTCTAACCATCACCATGTGTAGTCTTCTTAAATGCTGCTATTTACAGATGGAGATGTTTCTAAAAATAACCCCAAAGTGTGCTAAGGGGCAAAATGAAATAAAACAACAAAAAAAACCCTCACTTCATTGGAGTGCATTTTGCTTCATTTTGAAATGGCATGAAGCAAAACAGCTTTTTCTGTTGCACTTATCATGCTGTTTCAAAACAAATGAACATCATTATTTAGAAATGCATGTCAACACGAACTTTTAAGTTTTAGTTAATATTCTTCTCTGGATGAATCATATCCTTAATGTGTATGGCATAGCTGCAATCATTTCTTTGTGAAGGGACTCTATTGAACATGCTTTGCCTGGTCTCATTCTCATGCCCATGTTTGCTGTTTATAGCCTTACTCTAGAGAGATGCATTCTTGAGTGTGCCTTTGATTTGTTTGAGTACCATGGAAATTTAAAGTGTATGCAATCACTTGTATGTCCATATACCTACAAATTAACATTTGTGCAACCCATCTGAACACTTAAAAAGTTCTAGTGCATGTATAGCGTACACCTAAAAAAATGAATATGCAGAATGAACATGCAAAGTGGCTGGAAATTGAGAAAATGTGTTTTAAGTAAGCACAAACTAAACTTTTTTTTGTCCTCGCACGCCCCTAGATTTCTGGCAGCAGTGAGTCATACCACAGTTAGTGATGATTGCCGTACTCCACATTCATTAGTTAGTAAGTCACTTTCATGCTGAACTGCTTTTGTTGAGATCTGCAGTTAGCAAGGGCAGATAAAAGCAGAAAATAAAGCTGTGAGTTTGTCCAGGTTTGACTTTGTCAGACACTCACTTGTTGGACAAATTAAGAGCATAACGGTTGATAGTTTAGAATGTTTCTTTGTATGAAACCCCCTGAAAACAATCATACCGCTCACTCAGAGACAGTTGAACAAACTGTTTACTCTATGAGGGGTACAATGAGGGGTACAATTTCAAAGTCATTTCCATTATACAGGTCCATATAGCCTTCAAAAGTTCAATTTTCATGCCACCTGCAGGCACATGCTTTTTGTCTGAGTCCTTTCAGTCCTTTTAGTTAAAATGAAAAGTAACAAATACACAGTGCTGAAAACAGTTTTCTGCACTCCAAGTATACTAATGACAATTACAAGTTCTTATCATGATATCATGGTTTATTTGAAATCTTTTTTCTTATGCAATAAAAAAAATATACATTAAACAACTCTGTGCTTCTTCAGACACTATAATTTATAAAGTAGGAATAATAAAAATAATTCAGAATCAGTGTGTGAAATAGTAAGTGAACCCCTAGTTTTCTTAGCACAAGTAAACCAGCAGCCCCTCCAACACAAGGAGCCACTGAAGGTACTGCTCTGCCTCCTGATCCCGGTCCCGGCAGACCTGTCGAGGGATGGGCAGAGAGAAAATAGGTCTGGGGGTGGTATCAGGCCATTGGCGCACCAGCGGGAGCAGGGGGGCCTGGCCATGCTGCCTCCAGGATGTTCCCACAGCTGCTACAGGGGCATGCCGGGCCATCCGGTTGCTTGATTTGGCATCCACGGGAGCTTCTAGCTCCCACAGCGCAGAATCAGGTACAATGGAGCCCATCCTGTGCTGGAACGTCTGGTTGGCCCGGATGTGCCCCTTCCTGGATTGGGCTCTAGGGGTCTGGAAGTTAATTGAAGGGGACACAAAACTGAAGGATGACAAATATCCTTGTACTGGCCCTACTGAAACAGCTAATGCAAAAAATTCAAGATCACTGTAAGAATATGCTGTAGAACACATCAATATACAACAAATTGACTTGCTTCAAATAAGTATTTTCAAGATGTGTGGCACTGCACAGTTTAGAGCACCTGCTCCTGATACCCAAAAGTACAGACAGAATTCATAGTTTATCTGTGCAAGCTATTAAGGGGGCTGGTTATTAAGCTGTAGTAAAAGTGAACATTTAACTGAAGCTTTATTTACCATGGAAGTCACTAAATTGTGGTAACTCAATGCCGCAGGTTGTGACTCTCGCAGTAAATGAATAATGCAGCTTGCAATGAATCTCGCAAGCTGCATTCTTTAGCTCCCCTGAAGCTTTGGGCTGCTGAATCATTGCCCAGTGTTTCCAAGGAAGCACGCATTCATTCATTTTATTATTTAGATAACTCAAATCGTAAACATCCATGCAACTTCTCTTAAAAGAACTGGTACAGGGAACACAAGAAGGAAGGTTTGGGAGCTTCCTTCCCTTCTCCAGCAAAGACCCCCCCACCCCCCAAAGATACTTTTATCTATCAACTTAGACCCCTTAGCCCCCCCCCCCAGACACATTCCAAGCCTCCCACCCCTGTGAGTTGACTCCCAAGGAAGACCTCTCCGAATACCCCCACCCCCTTGGTCCTACCTTAAAGATTCCCTGGTGGTCTAGGGGTCTTCTGGCATGAGAAAATCCCCAGATTCTCCTTGCTCTGTTGGTCCCACTTTGAAAATGGTGCTTGCAACCCTAGCAATAGTCTTATGGTTCTACTACTAAGAGGATAAGCTGCCATATAAGAGCTAAGACAGCTTGACTTTCGTGGAAATACTGCAAGACTACTGATAATGATTGGGAGTGCCATTTTGGTGCCCAGAGGAGCAGGAGCAATTAAGTGTTTTAGGGTGTGGGATTTTCCTTGGGGGTTGCCCTATGGATGTAGGGGGCTTGGAATGTATGTTTAGGGGGTAGGGGCTTTTGTGTGGAGATAGAAGGTATCTTCTGAAGGGAATCTTGATGGGGGTAAGTATGGAGGGGGACCCTGGACTACATTTCTTGTGTTCAATGCACTGACTTCTTTAGGAGAGGCTCTATTCTGCTGGGTGGAAAAATAACACCAGCTTTACGCTGGTAACATTTTTAAAGAATAGTACAGCTTGTGAAAGCCAATGCAAGCTATGTTATTCCATTTATTTAATAATGAGGTGTTTTGCATGCATTGACATGCTTTGCAACTCACTATTAGGGAACTTGATTTCAATAAACTAATGTGTATCCTGGTAAAGTAATGCATGATTTTCTCATTTTGCATATGTTAAGGGGCAAAACTCATGTGCTTTGTTTGATATTTCTGTTAAAGCTACAGATGCAGAAGAAGTTAAAAACAGTTTGAAATGGATGCAATGGACAAATCTTTAAAGAAAATGTTTGTTGATATGCTTCAGTTTATACTTGATGGACAGGTTTTATTTTTTATAGGGATGTGCATTCATGAGCATGCATTTGATTCATTTGGGTGCCTAAAACTTTGAAGTGCATGCCAATCGCTTGTATAGAAACACAGAAACATGATGACAAAAAAAGACCACATGGCCTATCTAGTCTGTCCTTCCATATTAACCACTACAAAAGTCCGCCTTTTTTCCTTTAGAGATCCTCTGTGCTTGTCCCATGCTTCTTTGAATTCAGATACTGTCCTCATCTCTACCTCCTCCACTGGGAGACTATTCCATGGATCCACCACTCTTAACATAAAGAAATATTTCCACATATCACTTCTGAATCTATCCCCTTTCACCTTCATCCCATGATTCCTCATAGCAGAGCTTGCTTTCAATCGAAAGAGGCTCTCCCCCTGTGCATTTATGCCATGGAGGTATTTAAACGTCTCAGTCATATCACCTCTATCCCGCCTTTCCTCTAAGGTGTACATATTAAGATCCTTCAGTCTATCCGCATATGCTTTATAATGAAAACCACTAACCATTTCAGGAGCCACCCTCTGTACTGACTCCATCCTGTTTATATCCTTTTGAAGGTGCGGTCTCCAGAATTGCACACAATACTCCAAATGAGGTCGTACCAGAGACTTACACAGAGGCACTATCATCTCCTTTCTTCTCCTGGCCATTCCTCTTCCTATGCACCCAAGCATCCTTCTAGCTTTTGCTGTCACCTTTTCTACATGTTTAGCTACTTTAAGATCATCAGACACAATCATGCCTAGGTCCCGCTCTTCTTTAGTAGACAAAACTACTTCACCTTTATACTATATTGCTCCCTTTGATTGCTGCAGCCCAAATGCATGACCCTGCATTTTTTAACATTAAATCTCAGCTGCCAAATTCTAGACCACTCTTCAAGCTTAGTTAGATCCCTCCTCATGTTATCTACACCTTACTGGGTGTCTACTCTATTGTAGATTTTGGTATCATCCACAAAGAGGCAAACCTTACCCAACAGTCCTTCTGCTATATCACTGACAAAGATGTTAAAAAGTATGTATATATACCTTTGTATTAACATGCATATATTTCATTTGCATGTTTAAGGAAATTCTAGCATATAAACAATATGAGGCTGATCCTGTAATGTGCTCATTTGGACCGCGGACATATCTAAATTTAAAATGTGACCTGTTTGAACTTAATTCCACATCCGCAGGACTAAACATGCCTGCGTGTCTGAAATCAGGGAGATAGACTTGCTCGGAGTGGCATGGGCAAGGCATTATTCAGCTGGGCCATATACGCTTCCGGCATGCGGCCTGCACACGGGTGCAGCCCTGGGCCATGTGATATAATGGAGAAACATGTTCTCTGTCATTATTAATGGACATGGGTAAGCACTGTGGACGTCCCCGCAACCACCGTATTCTGAGAAATTACACGTCTTGGATGCTTCCCATCTCCGAGATGCACCCGCGGATGCCACGCCTCTCAGGATAAACCTGCAGCTCCTAAACTGATCTTCACACTGATAGTAGTTTGCTGATGCAAACTAAATATAAATGCCGATGAGAAATGACTGCTGCTTATAACTAACAGCTGCTATACTATAATGGCATGTCGTCCCAGGACTACACACGTTCTCTCTGTCGCGGACAAGCAATGCCATGGAGAGGACGTTCCCGCGGTGATGCTGGGGCAGCCGTGCCTATCTCCCTGTGCCTGATCATGCACCTGCAGAAGCGTCTTGCTCCCCTGGTGCAGAATCGGACACTGACGATCCCGTCTTGGTTGGGGCTGTCCAGCCGGCCCAGAATGCCCCATAGAGGATCGGGCTCCACATGTCTAAAGAACGAACGAGTGAATCAAACATGAAAAATGTTCAAAAGTTGGGAAACGTTTGTTTTAAATCAGCACAAATAGAACATATTTGGGCTATGCACACACCATATTTTTATGATACCTCATGCTGGCATTACTGGAGAGTTCCCTGGCAGAAAATTGCCGTGTTGTTCTCCATTATTGGACATTTTTGCCTCTTCCGTTACACATGACTCAAGTGAGCTGCCATTCCAGTCCTACTAATCATGCCATCAGTTTATATTTTCTGCAGTCAGTGTCATTTTACATACTGTAGAGTTGTACGCTACCTGCTTTGCACCTTTCTTGGTACCTTTGGTCCAAATTCTGCTGTTGCTGGTGTCGCTTTTCCCCTTTCTGTGGTATTTTTGTGTCTTCCTTCCTCTACAGTATAGAGAGGAAATTATTATTACTATGCCTCCAAACCCCATGCATGTTCCTAGAAGTCCCCGCTTCCCAATGCCTGCGTATATCCAGCTGAGTAATCAATGAAATCATCCTCACATGAAAGTTCCAAACGGATCAAAAGCACAGTATAAGCTTTATTTAAATGGCACAAAATGTCAGAGACCAAAATGGTTTGCTGTGCCCCATCTGAAAGTCAGCCTGATAATACATCAAAATCCTCTCTTTCCTCCATAAAGGATGACGGCTGTGCTTGAACTTTTCACAAAACGTTGATAAAATAAAGAATACTAGCATCAATTTATCTAAAATCTGGACTAGTTGAAACATCCAGGGTAGGTTTCTTTAGAAAGGGGTTCATAGCAGTAAGTTGACGTCAAGCATGGAGACATCCACTTTGATTGTAGGATAAGGTGGTATACAAGTATGTCTAAATAAATAAATAAATTACTGTAATAACAACTCACCAGCAGAGAACAGGGATCCAGTGCACATTCTATAACCCTAATATTATATAACAAAGATAATGAGTACCATGTACCAGAAGGCAGGTTCGCCCTCAGATGTGAAACTCTCCCATTAGAAATTAGACGGCAAGGTGAATACTTGAGATTTTATAAGAAAGTTAAGTCTTGGCTTGACTTTTTTCAGTTAATGGTGTAGAAGGGGATAGAGGAATTAAGGATGGCAAACTGACGAATAAGGATTGCTGATGAAAGGGTCTGGGTTAAGACTGAAAGGGGTACACGGGGATGAGGGTGCCTGAAGAAAGGGATTCTCCTGTATCTTTTTTTTTTTTTTTTACATTGTAACTCACGTTATTGTTTTGAAAGTACAGGTAATTAATGTATCGATTAAAAAACAAAACTAATCCAGGGGGTGATGTCAGACGACATAGAGCAACTGTCATGGATAGACTTTTGAGACTCAGGTGCTCTTCTACTAAAGGCTGCTAACTAGTTAACTTGCAATTTAGAATGCGGTAACTGGCAGCTGAGGATGCTAATGCGCATGCTTGCAAGTGACTGTCCACTAAAATAAACATTTTAGAAAGGACGTCCAAGTGCATTCTGGGACATCAAAGCCAAATGTCCGAAGAAAAAGCAGGCATGTCCAGACACAGACACATTTTCACAAACCTGGATGTGCCTGATATACAGGGTGGCCCAAAAAAAGTGAGAACATCTCGTAAATTAAAAGCTTAAATAGTTTACTTATTTACCTTTTTTAGCTATATAACGTCTTTATTTCGACAATTTCCGGTCGACATCTTTTTTTTTTTTAAATTTGTCAATCATTTACATCTGTCTTTTTGAATTTTTAAATAACTTATATGCTACAAGATGTTCTCACTTTTTTTGGGCCACCCTGTAGAAGTCTGTGGGGCATCTACATAGACATTCCCCGAATATTATACCTAGGAATTGCCTAATGGTTAGAATAGTGGGCTAGGACCAGGGAAGCCAGAATTCAAATACCACTGCTCCTATCATTGTGATTGTACCAGGGATGATGAAGTATTAGCTTCTCTACACCCCCTGGATAGTTTACAACCCAAAGTAGCACTTTCCTGATGCTTATTTGTGCCTGGAGCAGGTCTAAACTTAAATGTGACTCCAGATATCCAAGATGTTTTTGAGATCAGGCAGTGATGTCCAGGTTCTTGGGAATACTGCAGCTATGCCTCCATGCTCCTATTCAGACTTGGATGTTCACAGACTTGGCTTCTAAAATAGCTCTGCAGATATCTCTGTGCTTTGGACATCTCTTTCCCGTTTTTCAGATGTCCATAACATGACTAGGGCTTCCAAAATAACCCCTTAAGTGGCCATCACACAAGGGAGGAGAGTGGGCAAGTTGGGAGCAGAGTTGTGGATGTGGAGAGCACATTGCCACTAGTGTGACAGCAATATCAACATGCTCAGTGGCAATTAGTGTGCATACCCATAACAATACCTCTATGGGTGGCATTAGATGTTAAGCAGGCCGTGTATTCTGGTGCATCTCAAAAAAGATATAGCAGCATTAGAAAAGATACAGAGGGTGGCAAGATGGCAGCTTGAGTGTTTGGTGCTCCATGACTTCTTCTCTTGAATGGATAAAAGGAAAACAAAGTCCAGGAAGATCCTCTCATCAACCCGCTTGCCACCTTTACCTGGTTCGATGGACCAACATGTTGTCCATGAAGCTTCACGGGCAGCATCTTCTAGGATTAATACTACTATTAATCATTTGCATAGTGCTACAAGGCAAACACAGTGCTGTACAGAGACATATAAGAGACAGTCCCTGCTCTTAAGAGCTCACAGCCTAATCGAAACAGACAACACAAGTGGGGACTAGGATATATCTAGGGGAATGGTAAGGAAACACATAGGAGGTCAACGGGAGACTAGGGGGATCAGGACCCAAAAGCAGTCTGAAAGAAGTGAGGGCCCGATATTGCAAGGAATGCCCCTAAGTGGGATATTCAGTGGCACTAACACAGTTACTGCCTTTGAATATCCCTGAGTAATGTTTCTGTATGCTCTGATGCTAACCACTTAGCGTCAGCCGTGTCGGTTCGTTCCGGGGGCTGTTCCCAAGGATAACTGGGCAGCAGCTGAATATCACCACTGCCTGGTTAGCTTCTGCCCATGCGGCTCATTGGGGTGCATTGTGGCAGACCCAGATATTTAATTTCAATGGCCGAATAGGGTCCCAGATTGAATATCCAGGACCAAAGTTCAGCGGCAAATCAATATCAGGCCCTGAGTTAGCCTGGATTTGAACACGGCCAGAGATGGAGCCTGATGTACTGACTCAGGTAGTTTGTTCCAGGCATAAGGAGCAGCAAGTAAGAAAGTTTGAGGTCTGGAGTTAGCAGTGGAAGAGAAGGGCACAGATAGAAGAGACCTGCCAGAAGAGCAGAGTTCTCAGGGAGGAGTGCAGGGAGAGATGACAGGATGTTTCCAGTTACACTGAGGCCGCTCGAGCTAGTGTTCTTTTCGGACTTGGAGACATCATTATCCCCAGAGGAATGGCATCCCTCGTGCAGCCTAGCATGACACCACTGCCACCAGTAAGCAGTCCAGCACACCTCCATCGGAAGTCAGTGTTGAAAGAGTGATCACTCAAGGTGGCCTGCTGATGGAAGCATTGGATCTATTGCCTCCTCAGAACAACTTGGAGGCTCTGCTAGGAGCTCATGACTTTTCAGGAGATTAAGGAATCGGGCAGTGTGAGGATGGAAATTCCTTTGGCCTCTCAGTCAGGTTTGCTTCCATTTTCTATATCCATATATGCTTTCAATTTGCAAAGACATAAACAATTTCTTTTGGAAATTATGTGGTATACTATTAAGAATTAAAGGGTTGCCATCTCTACACAGTCCCTGCAGGACAAGCAGCATGGATTCTGTATACCTTTTGGGAACCTGACAAGTACTTGTAATCTGGATTGGTCACTTTTGGAAACAAGATACTGGGCTTGATGGACCCTTGGTCTGACCCACTATGGTGTATCTTATGTGCTTATGTTAAAGAAAATTTGGCTGCTTTTTTGCATTTAAACTTTAAGGGCCCAATTTTCAACAGGCAAGCTATGTGCTGCAGACCCTTAAACCCAGATATTCAATGCTGTGGTGATGGCATTGAATACCTGGGTTTCGCGCTGAGTAGATTCACCCGCAGAGCCTAACCCGGTTAGCATCCGGAGCTCAAACTAGGCGAGCCAAAAGCTCGCCTAGTTTTAGGCATGGATCACTAACTGGGTAGTGGTCCAAAATCACCACTACCCAGTTAGCGGCATTCACCGCCTCTGAAGCTCCCCCAACATGCCCCGATGCTAACCAGATAGCATCACGGCACATAGGAGACTTAGACGGGGATATTCAACAGCACTAACCTTGCATGTGCCATTGAATGTCCCCGTCTAAGGCGTTTGCATGGTTTATTAGGCTGTAAAACATGTAAATGACCTTTGAATATTGGGCCCTAAATGTATTTATGGTATGCACCATCTTATTATATTAATGGATAGCAGTGGCAGAATTCAATCACATGACTAGACATATTTATATTAACAAATTGCTAACATAGGCACTCACACCATCACCACCCTGCACCCATCTCCAGTGACAGACTATATACACACAGTATGTGGCAAAGTTAATGGCTGCCGCTTTATTCAAATTCACAACACTTGAACATGTAACTTAAAGATCTTAATATGTATACGTTAGAGGAGAGATGGGATAGAGGAGATATGATAAAGATGTTTAAATACCTCCGTGGCATAAATACACAAGAGGAGAGCCTCTTTCAATTGAAAGCAAATTCTGCTATGAGGGGACATAGGATGAGGGTGAAAGGGGATAGACTCAGGGGTAATATGTGGAAATATTTCTTTATGGAAAGTGTGGTAGATGTGTAGAATAGTCTCCCAGTGGAGGTAGTAGAAAGGAGGACATTATCTGACTTCAAAAAAGCATAGGACAAACACAGAAGATCTTTTAAGGGGAAAAGGGGTACTATTGTAGTTGATATGGAAGGGCAGACTAGACAGGCTATATGGTCTTTTTCTGCCATCATTTTTCTATATATACAACAAACATTCCAGGGTTGGTTTATCCAGTATAAGATCCTTCACTTACATGGCATGAAACCCCCATTTTCCCCAGGTCTACAGCCACACTCAGCCACCTGGCTAGTTAGTGTTGATCTAACCATGATGAGTTCCAACTGAACCCTGGATTATTTCCACACTTTTTCTCCCCATCCCACACAGCTGGCAGTGGTGCATAGCTGTGCCCTCTGAAGTGCGCAGTGATGTCATACGCAAGCTCCATACCTATCCCTCCTGTTCCATGCCTATCACCTCTACTCTGCCCGAATCCAGGAGAAACTGATTCCTTTGACCACGCCAGCTGTGACCAATCCCTCCCCAGTCCCCCCACTGAGGGATGGGTGGGACAGAAAAAATAAGCTTACTGCTCCCTCTACCTTGGCCTCCATCCTTCAAACTGCCCACCAAAACTTCTAGCCCAACCCCTAGCTCCCTCTCTCATCATTCCACCCTGCTACCTATCCAATCACATGTCTCCCTCACAGATACTGCTCTTCCGGACCCCCACCTGCCACCTCCTACTTTCCCTTAGCAGCTCTAGTGAGGCATTGGCCATGTTATGGTGCCCCACCCCCCAGCTCCATGGGGTGCTGGGGAGGGAACTGATTATTTTTCTTCATCAGAATTTAGAAAAGATTCTATTCAGAAAAGATTTTTATGGCCAGGTTCCTGGTAAATGGAATATATTGCCCATTGAGCTTCCAATTAAACACAATTCTATAAAGTTTTGGAAAAGTTTAAAGACATGGCTATTTACTAAGGGGGGATATTCCAAGGCATGTACATGGCTTGCAGCTCTCCAAACCATGTAAATATCATTGAGCTGGATATTCATTGGCACAAACTCAGTTACTGCCGCTGAATATCCACAGTTGCTGCCACTACATACTCTGATTCAGACTGGTTGGCATTAGTGCATGTCAGGGGCGGCACCAGTCACTAAGTAGGCAACGGCAACATTGAGCTGCTACTTTAGCGACACACAGCTAAAGTAAGGAAGAGCAAATGATGGCCTTGCTTTAGCTGTGGAAGCTAACCGGGCAGAGGCTTAATATCACCACTGCCCGATTAGCTTCCGGGTTCTGCGGCCACCTGAATATTTAATGTTGGTGGCTGGATTTGGCCCAGGGATTGAACATCCAGGATTAAAGTTGAAGATCAATGGATAGCTGCTTCACGAGCACTAACAACCGTCACTTCAATCCCCCCCCCCCCCTCCGTCTTTGGCTTAGTGGTCTTTATTGCAATGATTTTCTGTAACGCAACATCGAGATATGCGAGCAGTGCCTGGGGATAACAGGCCAGCGGTGATATTCAGCTGCTGCCTGGTTATCCCTCAGTGCAAACGTTAGTCACAGATAAGACTGTCCTAACTTTTGCCGCCAATATCTAATCACCTATCCACCAAGGCATTGAATATCTATGTTTAGTGTTCAGCGGTGAAGGCTAGCTGCCCATTATTTGTAAGTCTTTATTTTATGTTATGCTGATTGTCTTATTTATATGACTTCATAATATTTCTATTACTTATTGTCATCCATCTTTACCTTTTGGTTAAGCGGAAGAGAAATGTTTGATTAAACTAAAGTAAACTAAAAGAAAAAGGAAAGAAGACTTTTGTACTTTATGCACAAATTGAGTTTACGGACTTTTCATGTTCCTGTCGACTTAGGTACTGATTTCTTTTCTTTATCTTAGTATTGAGATATGTAGCCTTGTCCACATAACTAGAATAATAAGCACAATGTTTTCTGTTCACAAAATGGAGCTAATTCATCCTAGAAATTAAGCCTGTGCAGCTGCAAATCATGCTGGGAACAGCTCTCAGCAGAAGAATAAATAATGTTTAAAAACTGCTTACTGTATGTTGATGAAAATTAGACTGGGAACCAGCTGTCATCCTAGAGGATTATAATACCTCTATTTTCCTTTACTAGATTGAAACCATGGTTTCTGTTTTGCTCTTACTAACCATAGGAGAAGAACATACTATGGAAGGGTCATCTCTATAAAGTTAATAATTTCAATTTGTTAAAATTTTAAAATAATATGAATCCCACCTACTCATCTATTTTTCCCATAGACACATAGGGCCCAATTCTGTGCCACAAATAGCAGGGATGGATGTCCCAATGGAATGCCCATCCCTGCTATTCGTGCCTTCTCTGGCTGCGTCTAACTTCCCTGCCGGTTGTGCGGGAAAGTTAGACGGGGGCGGGGAAAGGGCAGCTCGGGGGCAGAGTCTGGGTGGGGTCTGGGTGGTCGCCGGCCCTGGATGTACAGGGCTGATTCTAATGTTGCTCTGTATGTCCATGTGCGGGGAAGTTAACTTCCCTGGATATTTTTTTTTGTACTGGTGGGGTGCAGATGGGGTGGGGGGGGGGGGGGGGTTTGGAGGACATTCATTAAACACTACTTGTTCCTCAAGTACTATACACAGCATCATGATCCACCTCCATACCCACACACTCACCCAGTTGTATCACTTGATAACACATGCTTTACTCAGTTGCAACCTGATTAATGATTAATATACTAACACAATGCATTAATGCCTCATCACCATGTTAAATACAAAAATGTTATAGTCTAATCCCAACGGTAAAATTTGTTATATGTATGTATATAGTTTGTTTGTATATAGTTTTACCCAGTTAACTCAAGTTTAAAAATCCTGTTTTATGTAAACGTTGACGATTTGTCCAAATATTCTGTTCATTGTAAACCGCACTGATGTGAAATAGCGTGGTATATAAGAAATGTTAAATAAATAAACAAATAAATTCCCCACAGCCTGGCCTTAGCCTCAGGAGGCCAGATGGGGGATTGGGCTGCAGGGAATAAACACTTTTATTCAGCGGACGGCATCACAGCTTTTAAATGGCAAACGGACACCATGGCGCCTTGGCTCCATTTAAAAGCCCTGACTAAGTTAGTCGGGCAGGTCATGTACATGAAGGCTGGACTGAATCACAGTCCTGGCCTGCACATACATGACTGATCACAATTCTGATCCCACAGGATTAGACGTGCCCCATGGGATCAGAATCACCATCCCCTCTGTACAGAGGGGATCTATTTCCAGAACAGAATGAGCCCTACAGGGGCTGATTCTATAAGGGAGGTGCCTAAAGCTATGTGCCATTTAGGTACCTAAGGCCCTGTTTTAAGGGACTTACATGTGTAACAGTACTCAGGTGCATGCTTTAGGTGGTCATTATTCAGTACGGAGGTCGTTCCAGAAAGTGAATAAGGCTTTGTATGTGTGCCGGAAACGTTTAGGAGTATATTCCAGTATATAGCGCCCACGGACATTTATCTCACTAACATGGGGATCTTGGAACATGTCTTGGAGGGGCAGAATGGGGGCATGGTTTGCCACAGAGACGTTTAAAGCATATTCAGGAAAGACCCGTGAACGTTTTGGGAGGTCCCCCAAAGATGTGCCCATTTTACCTGCCGGAGAAATGGAATAAGGCGAGGACTTAGAAAATATTCTGCTGTGTTTGTATAAAAGTAGTGACAACTCTGTTTTAAACTGGTGGACTTCAGTACAGAAAAACACCACAAGATGCATTTATAAAGAACAGTATTCAAAGGTGTGTGAATCTTGTAAGCTAAGGAGACATTGATAACTACCGCAAAAGAAATGTGAAAAAGAACAAATATTCTGGCCATGCTGACTTTTGCTGTTTCTGCTAAAGGAGCTAATCTAGGGGTTCCTAATAATTCCCGTGTCCCTAAAAATGGGACTGTTGATGTAGGAATAGTATGTGAATGAGTATGGAAAAGAATCTTGTTTGGGTGAGAAACGGAGATCATATTTTTCGTCCTGGGACTCCATGCTATTCTGCTATACCAGCTGTTATTTATAGGCTCAGGACATCTGATTTATGTTTTTTGTGACTGAAAGTGAGAGTGTGAGTGTGTGTGTGTGTGTTTGTGTAGTTTGAGGGTTGCATGGGAGGATCTGGTGTACTCACCAGCAATTCAGGGGGGACATGAATGCCTGGCTAGTACCTAGACCGTACGGATGACCACAGTGTCGCCAGGTGCCAGTGTGTTAGGATGGAAAAAAATCATAAAAGGTTCTCCACAGCTAAATGTCAAATCATATCCCTTTCAATAATATGAGACTCTCAGAATATGAGCATTCAACAATGCAAACAGTACTGAAACATGCAAAAAGCACCATATTGTGTGCAGTTGGAAGGGTACATATTTAGCATTGTAAGAGATGACCAATGAAAGAATAATTACAGATTTCTTCTAGTGCTATATATGTTTTGATACAAGGTATGTCACGAAAACCATATCACTTCTACTTGCTGTTATTATATCTCTGAATGCACCGAGATCACATTGCACTGTTCTGGGTATGCAGCAGACTAGTATATCTAGTCTAGTTTGCTGCAATATTTATGTATCCTCAGTATTCATGTGTAGTTTGCATCAGCAAAACACTGTCAGTGAGAGCAGCAGCTTTGCAGATGCATGTTTTTACAGAGGAGGTGTGGCCATCCGAGACGTCCACGGGTATTTGGCAGAAACGGGCAAGATCAGAAACATTCATCTTTTCAGAATATGATGAGCGTGGGCATGTCCAAATCATTTGCTGCATATACCCTGTCTTATCATAACAGCGGTACCAATGTTTCCCAAACTGGTTTACATGTGAAATGCTGGAAACGTCTATGTCCCCAATTCCGAAACGACGAGCATGCCTATATCTGCGACAGTGGAAACAGGCTGAAATCAGACCCGTTTTCGATTTGGACGTGCCCGTGGCCCAGACATGCATGTTATGGAATTGGCTTCCACATGTATGCCTAAGTGTAATAGTGTGTTCTTTCATTGTGGGCATGCACAGGGGTGGAGCTTTGGCAAAGCATAGGAAGCGCCTAAATTTACACATGTACTAGAAAATTCTAGGTGCTTGCATTTACATCTATCCTAGATCTGCCACTCCCTCGGTCTTAATAGGCTTTCTTCCTTTTGGGGGCTAAGTTCCAAATACATAATTATGTCACTTAGCAGTCTTAAATAAAGTTGAAAAGACCAGAGACAGAGCATAAGTTCCTGAAACACCTTGCAATTGATTTTCAGGGATCTAGATCCCCAAAAAGAGACCGTTTGGCAGCAAGGAAAAAAAACACATCTAAGAGTCTGGACACTGACATTGTAGGATTCTAGCCATGTTAGCTGCATGTCGTGATCCACAGTATCAAAGCCTACCATCAGGCTCAAAAAGATAATGAACAGCTCTGCCTGAGTCTAAACCTTTCTGGAGATCATCAAATATAGCTAATAAATTGATCTCTGCACTAAATTTTGACTAGAACCCAAGCTGATAGTGATTCAATTCATCATTTGATTCAATAAAAGGCTGAAACTGGTACAAAACAGGTCTTTCAATAAGCTTCCCCAAAAAGACAAAATCTGAGACATATTTCTACTTGAGAACTGTCTTTCTATCAAGACTATATTTTTTTTTAGCAGCAGCCAGACAATTGCCTCATTTAGGAACATGTTTACTAAACCGCATTAACAATCGCATCTTAAGGGGATGTTTACTAAACTGAGGTAATGTCACCTGTGTTAGGTTCCACAGTAATGGTACAGATGCCCATATAAAAGCATGGGTGGTGTATCTCTACAGCAAGCCATATCAGCTAACGCACGTTGCAAGGCGCCTTAGACTAACAAGCATAACAAGGCGCCTTATTTATTTTATTTATTTATTTTATTGTTCTTATATACCGCACTCTTAAAAATCAGTGCGGTTTACATAGAACGGTATTGTGCCGATAAGGCACTTACAATGAACAGGAAAATTAACTTGGATTTCAATTTGGGAATAACTATGTACATCAATTTCAAATTATAATTATAAGGTGAATTTCAAATTCACCTAATAAGGTGCCTTGTTAGGTGCCCTATAAGGTGCCTTGTTAGGTGCCCTATAAGGTGCCTTGTTAGGTGCCTTATAAGGGTATTATGGGCTGGCAGCACAGATCTGCAAAAAAATGACTGTTACAGGCATGCAAGCTATTTGAGTAGGACAGGCATGAAAGGAGGGAACAATGAGGAATTGAACCCATGAACACTGCTGAGAATAGCATTGTACTAACCAGTAGGCTATACCTCCGTGGTGTATGGCACAGCAATGGCTGGGTACAGAAGGACTGCAGGTCACCGCACAAACTGTCTGCTCTGAGTACCAGGATAGGGTAACCCCATCAGTACCCATAATGCAATGCACATGCTGAATAGCTGTCTACAGCTGATCAGCAAATGGGGTCTGTACCTCTCCGGTACCTCAGCTTGGAATGACGAACCGACAGTGTGGGATACTGGCACAGAGTATCTACAGACCATGCCATTGTGCAGGTTCTGTGTTCCCCCTGAGGGATAGGATGGGTGCCCAGCACTAGGTCTGCAGTACATGTGGTGCTAGAGATAGGTCCTGCTGTACGTCCCCATCACTACCAGTGTGTGACAGGTATTCCTTGCAGTGCATCTGCAGGTACTTTGGTGCCCATCTGTATCCTGCAGTCACATGTGGCCCTCTGGGACCAGACACCACCCAGATTAGTGTGTACCCTGTGCTAGGATCTGGCTGACATGGGCACCTGTTATCAGGGCAGAGGGGTTTCTAGACTTGCAGGAGGTTTGTGTAGCAGTGCCTTTATTGGTCAAAGTGGTATACACTACATACCCCAAAGAGCCCACAATCACCCTTTTTGTAGGTAAGGGACAGATGCCTGTCCAAGTGAAGCAACCTCCATCCTGCGGGTATAAGACAGCCTACCAGAGTTGGTGGGCCAAAGCCAGACCAGCAGTAATGCTGGGGTTAGGTCTGGAAAACCCCAACTGCCGCACACCACTGTCTACCAGGCACCTGTAGACAGCACAGTCAGACTGCACCTTATAGGTGTTCCAACCATGCACAGTTTAACTGCAGACAGTCCACAGTGCATGCTCACAGAAGAACTACGTGCACCAAAAAGTCATCTAAGTGATTGGGGCCCCAGCACTGGGAACACAAAAGTATCATTGATGGCAGGTAGTGTAGAGCGCTATGTGGGAACCTAGACATGGCATGGTCACTGCTCGGTCAGAGTGAGTACCCTCCCAGCATGCCATGCTGTGGCCACCCTGTCCATGCAGGCAGTGGTCGGGCACTACAGTGTCCCAGCCATTGCCCCACACCCTGTGAAGAGGCATCCTGGCCAATCTGCCCTGTCCGGGCGGATTGGCCAGTTGTTGATATGGAAGGACAGACTAGATAGGCCATGTGGTCTTTTTCTGTCGTCATATTTCTATGTTTCTATAAAAAGGGGAGTGTTGTAGTTGTCGATATGGGAGGACAGACTAGATAGGCCATGTGGTCTTTTTCTGTCGTCATATTTCTATGTTTCTATAAAAAGGGGAGTGTTGTAGTTGTTGATATGGAAGGACAGACTAGATAGGCCATGTGGTCTTTTTCTGTCATCATATTTCTATGTTTCTATACCCACAATACCTTGCTCCTCATTATGCACATATTCAGGCTAACACTGGTAACAGTGGGACATTGTGGGCCCAGTGAGGTGTGACCAGCTACAGAACAATGTATAGACATACACACACACACACACTCCTATTGCAGCTTTGTGCAAAGATAGGGGTGGGTGGCAACCCTGCCTGCCACACTGGTCCTGATCACAGTGGCAACATTGATAAACTGTGCAGGAGGTAGTAGTAGTGCTCTGGTGATAACTGCAGCTCAATGCTGGGGCCAGCAGCCTGAAGCTCCATGCAGCTTTGGATTGTGGAGCCTGTGTGAGTGGGTATTTGTACCTCTGTTCACCGCTGATTTGGGCTTTGCACATGTTGCTGTTGTATCTGCATTGTAGGGTAAAATATAGGAACGTGATCTCAGGATCCACAGCTGGGACTTAGAACCTGCGACCCTCTGCTTTTGGACACACTGGCTGGGTGTACTGAACCACACTGTTGCCACAGATGCATGGTAGTCCCTGGAGCTACCTCTACTTTTCCTCAGTCAGACCTTTATGTTGCACTGCGCACCACGTACAGGTGCAGGGCATGGCCTAGGTGCACTGCAGGCAGGTGCCACTGCCCCCTCCAGCACAGACACACACAGCCCTGCCATGCTGACATGACCATATGCTGTCGGTGCTGGTAGTGCGCAGTCCCAGGCCATCCACTGTGTGGTAGGCGGTCGCCTAGGGAGCGGGGTCTGGGGTGGGGGGAGCATACATGAGCATCATCACATCCCCCCATCACCGCCTACCAATAGTATGTACCTTCTGCTTGGGGGGAGGGTTGGCTGGGGGATGTCAGGTCAGTGCCCTGGCAACTGTTAGCTTGGGTGGACCAGGAAGATGTAGGTGGATTGTGTTTGGCCTTTGTCAGCTGCTATCTTGCTGGTTTCTGGTTTCTATGTTCCTATGTGCCACCTAGGCACCCACCTAGTCCACTCTGTGCCACAGCTGCCCCTGCTACATGTCCTGCCTGCAGCCTCCTATGACCCATTTGCACCATGGCCATGGCCATAGTGGCCTTTCATACTTGGGCACTATGCTGTTGCTGCAAATGGAGCACTACTATCACTTTTCTTGGGCTCCCTGCCTATGCTGTACATTGCTGACACTGAAATATTTTCTCTCTCCTGCAAATGTGCATCTAACGACAGGTTTTCATTCGTGGTACTTTTCAACCCTTCAGTTCCCCGTGTTAGTGTAAACGGAGTCTCTCCCCGCCTACTCCCCGCCCATTGACCACTTCTCTCTGCCCTCTCTCCACCCTCTGTGGTTTACCGTGGCCGGGAATGCTAACGCTCGTTACGTAACGTTAACACGCATTAACGTTACATAGAGCGTGTTAACGTTACCTAATGAGCGTTAACATAGCCACTGCTACGTTACCACAGTTTAGTAAACATTCCCCTTAGTGTGTGTTTAGTGCCAAAAATTAGCGTGGAAGGTCTGGTCAATCCGCACTAACGGTGGAGGCATTCCCTGCAAGTCCCAATGAAGATAGCACGGTGGGAAGCACCTCACCATAATAAAGGGTATGTTTACTAAACCATCCTAATGTTACCGACACTAGTTGCAGCGTTAATGTGAGAAATGCCATATAAGGTAGACAAGGTAGCAATGAATCTGTATCGCGCGATACAGGGTGCTTTGGCTCGTTAACACACGTTAACCTTAAGTCCATGCCAGCACTGTGCTAGAAGCTATTGAGATGTAGCCCACTGGTTTCTACAAAGACTGTGGTGGCAGAGGTCATGAGTTTGATCCCACAGTGGTGTTATTTAATAAGGCTGTTGGAGGGATTTCCTTTTATTTAAACCTGTGCTGCCAGCAAAAATACCCTCACAGTGCCATAACCTAAGGTGCCTCATAATATGCCCTATAGGGTGCCCTATAAGGTGCCTCATAGGGCACATTATAAAGTGCCCTGTCCGCCAAGGCACCTTATAATGTGACCTATAGGGCGCTTTATAGGGCACCTTATGAGACACCTTAGGTTAGGGCACTGTGAGGGTGTTATTGCTGTCAGCACAGATTTAAATCAAAAGAAAATGCCTCAGACAGCCTTATTGAATAACACCACTGCAGGATTGAACTCATGACTTCTGCCTTTGCAGTTATTGTAGTAACCAGTGGGCTATATCTCTATAGTTTCTAGCACAGCTCTGGCTGGCTACATAAAGACTGCAGGTCACCACACAAACTATCTGCTGTGGTTACCTGGATAGGGTAAACCCACTGATACCCATGATGCACTGTACATGCAGATCAGCAGTCTATAACTGATCACAAGATGGGGTATGTGCCTCTACAGCACCTCGGCCTGGTAGGGGGAACTGACAGTGTATGCTACTGGCACAGAGTAGCTACAGACCGTGACATTGTGCGGTTCCTGTGCTCACCCTGAGGGTGAGGTGGGGCACACAGCACCACGTCCACAGCACCTGGCTTACCTGAGATAGGCTGTGCTGCAGGACCCCATCAGTGCTAATGTGAGATAGTTAGTCCTTGCAGACACACCTAGGCTGCACCTGTGTCCAGCTGTATTTCCCTATCACATCTAGCCTTTTTGGACTGTGATGCACACAGAATAGTGTATATCTTGTGTGGTTGCTGTGGTCATTTGTTATAAGAGAAGGGTGGTGTTTGGACCACATGTGATTATGTAGCACCACTCAACCCGCTCTCTCTGGGTCAGGATCTCCCACCACCAGAACCACACTCTACATCACTGCAATGGAGGCAGTAGTGGGGACCATCAACCCCACTCCTGCTGTTGAATGGGCACCCTCCAGGGCAGTCAATGCAGATCTGTACATATCAAATAGGGCACTAGCAGACAGGCAGTAGGCCTGGAAAAGCTCAGCTGCCCCAACCGTAATCTGACATTCAAGAGCAGAGAGCACAGTCAGTCTTCACCCACTGCACCCTGCAAGGTGTTCCAGCCATACACATGTTAACTGCAGACAGTCTGCTAATTAGCACATACTGCATGTTCCTGGAGGAACTGTGTGCACCCAAAAGTGGGATGTAAGCAAACACACCAAGCAAGTATGTTAGTGATTGGGCCCTAGAAAAGAAATCTCATGGATACCACTTAAAAGAAACACTGCACAGCACTATGTGGGAACCTAGCCATGACATGGTCACTGCTCAGTCAGGGTGAGAGTGACCTCCCAGAATGACATGCTGTGGTCACTCTGTCCAGTGCAGGTGGTGGTCGGGCACTACAATGTCCCAGCCATTGCCCTATGCCCTGTGCAGATGTGTCCGGGCCATACCCACAATACCTTGCTCTCTTTATGCACATTGGCAGGCTAACACTGGAAACAGTGCAAGCATTGGGGGCTCAGTAAGGTGTAGGCAGCCACAAAACACTGGATAGACATACACACACTCCCACACCTATTTCAGCATTTTGCAAAGATAGAGGTGGTTGGCAGCCCTGGCCGCCACACCAGTCCTGGGCACAGTGCAGGCTTTGCTAAGGTACTCAATACTGTTAGGGTCACCCTCCGGGGTGGTAAACACTGTCAGAAACAAAAGGTGAAACACACTCCACATATATCTGAGAGGTTACTATGATGTATCTCTGTTAATAAATTGTGTTTCATTTATGATTTGTTATCTGACATTAATCATAGCAACCTTTTGATATATATCGAACATGTTTCCATGTTTATGAAAGCATTGCTAAGGTATGCAGGTGTAGTATTGGCAGCTGCTGCTCCGTGCAGGGCCCAACAGCCTGACTGCCCATGAGGCTTTGGATAGTGGAGGCTGTGGGTGTGGGTGTTTGTGCCCCTGTTGGCTGATGCTCTAGGGCAGAGTTTCCCAACTCCGGTCCTGGTGGGCCAAACACGATTCAGGTTTTCAGGCTGTCCCTAATGGATATGCATGAGATACATTTGCATACAATGGGGGCAGTGCATACAAATGCATCTCAAGCATATTTATTAGGGACAGCATGAAAACCTGAATGGTGTTTGGCCCTCTAGGACTGCAGTTGGGAATCTCTGCTCTAGAAAGTGGACATGTTTATGGCGTGAGTGCTCTGTAGGGTAAAATATAGGGACATGGTCTGCAGGAGCCACAGCTGGGACTTGAACCTGTGACCTTCTGCCCCTGAACACACTGGCTGTATGTACTGCACCAAACTGTTGCCACAGAGGCAAGTCATTCCCTGGGGATACCATTACTGTTCGTCAGACAGACCTTGTCTGTTGCAGTGCACAACACCCACCTAAACAGGGATTTGCCTTGGTGTGCTGTGGGCAGATGACAATGCCCCCTCCATCACCAGCACCCCTCGTCCACCATGCTGACATGCCCTTATGCTGGTGGTGTGCAGTCCCAGGGCATCCAGTGATAGTAGGCAGCTGCCTATGGGTGGAATATGGGGTAGGGGTGCCTTCATAAACATCCATGCTTCTCCCCCTGCACCACCTGACAATGTTATGTGCCCTTTGAGGTACCTACTGGGTAATGTCCATTGGGGCACTGGGGGACACACACTCATGGATATGTTTGCCTTTGGTCAGTTGCTATCATGCTGGTTTTTCATTTCTGCTTTCCTATGTGGCACCTAGGCATCTGCCTAACTCACCCTGTGCCACAGCTGCCCCACTGCATATCCCACCTGCAGCCCCCTGTACCCCATTTGCAGACTTACTATAGTGCCCTTTCATACTTGGGCACTATGCTGTTGCTGCACATGTAGCACTACTATCACTTTTCTGGGTCTCCCTGCCTTTTGCTGTACATTGCTGACTGAACTGGTTTCTCTCTCCTGCAAATGTGCCTCTAGCATGAGTTTTTTGCTGGGTGTTAATTTTCAGACCCTAATTTCACAGTGTAAGGATGCCTGGAGCTTCTCCTTGCCCATTGACCCCCCTCCCCCCTCCCCCCTCCTCCCTCCTCCCTCCTCCCTGCCCTCTGGAAAGGCTTACTCTACCTTCTGTGTGCCTTAACACCACCAGAGATGTTATCACATGAAATGTAATGTTATCACCATAACATTGCTGCTGCAACATTAGTGCTGTTTAGTAAACATACCCCTAAGCCTGCAACTGTGAGTGTACTTAGCACAACTCATTGAGGTGGTGGTAAGTGTACCCACACTAACTGCAACTTTGACAATTATTGTATGATAATGAAGCCCACACTAATTGCAATGTTCAGGCAATGACAGCTTTCTTCCCCTAACTCCTGCAGTCCCTGCCCAATCACACACTAAGCAGTTTTTTTTGTGCCATCAAGTCAGTGTTGACTAATAGCAACCCAGCTTTTTCTTGGCAATGTATCACCTGAAATAGATTACCAGGCCTTTTCTTCCAAGGCCATGGAGGGTAAAGTGACTTGCCCAAAGTCACAAGGAGTGTCAGTGGGCATCAAACCCTTGGCCTTTTGGGTACTAGGTAGTTGCTTTAACCACTAGGCTACTCCTCCACTCCACTAAGCAGTTAGCATGGGATTATTTACCATTTTGGTATTTTTAGCGAATTGTAACAATTACCACAGTCTCATGCTAATTGTTTACAATGTGCTAATCTCACAATAAACACTGGTGGACTTTAGTACACATGCCCCTTAATTGTTTAGGGCAGGAGTGGGCAATTCCGGCCCTCATGCACCACAATCCAGCCTGGTTTTCATGATGGTCCTAATGAATATTCATGGACCTATTTCCATACAATGGAAGGCAGTGCATACAAATAGATCTCATGAATATTAATTAGGGACATCATGAAAACCAGGCTGGATTGTGGTGCATGAGGGCCGGAATTGCCCACCCCTGGTTTAGGGAACTAACCAGCTCATATTAGTGGTGACTGGCTTCAGAGAGTTGGCCCTTGCTTTCTTCATTAGTCTACAGAAGGAGGGATTTATAATTTTTTCAACCTTTTCTAAATCAGTTTATCCAGTGCTTCCTGCACTAAGGGGTATGTTTACTAAACCGTCTTAATGTTACCGACGCTAGTTGCAACGATAATGTGAAGAATGCCATATAAGGAGTGAGCGTTCCGGTCTTAAGGTATCAATCACGGGTTATCACGCGATAAAGTGCGCCGTGTCCGTTATCACACGATAGAGGGAGCCGTGGCACGTTACCGCGCGTTAACCTTAACTTTGTGCGCTGACCTGCAATCACAGCAACAGAGGTGTAGCACACTGATTAATACAATGACTGCTGAGACAGGGGTCATGAGTTCACTCCCTCAGTGGGCGTAATGAATAAGGGTGGCCAAGACAATCCCTTTTCCTGCTTGTAACAGTCAGAAACATTCTAACAATCTGTGCTGCCAGCTAAAAATACCCACACCCCAGTGCCATAACCTAATGTACCTTCTAGGGCGCACCAGAAGGCACATCATAAACCACCACATCAGCCAAGGCGAGTCATAATGTGCCCCAGAGGGCATGACAAAAGGTTGGCAACCCCCAAGGAACCATATTAGGCGCCCCATAAGTTGGCTGAAACTAAGGTGTGGCTAAAGATGCCCCAAGGATGTATAGGTGACTCAAGAAATGGTGTCCAAGGGCAGTAAGGTCCCCCAAGTTGAAAAGCAAGAAAGGTATGGGCCAAACACAGATGTAACCCTAACACTGCACAGAGCAGCAAGGAAAGACAATGCACAAGTGATGGAGGGAAGTAGATCAGAGCTTATGGACCAGACAAATCTGTGCCCAGCCCATGTGTCAGCTGGAAAAATGGACAAACATATCGGGGGCAGCTGTAGCGATGCACAGGGTGATGGTAATGTACCATGCAACAGTGACAGTGTGTGGCAGAGGATGGGAAGACGTGTCCAGCAGAGGAGGTAGAGGTGGCAGGATAGGTGCAATGACAGGAGGACAGAGGAGTAGCAGTGCCATGCAGAGCACACACAGGAGAGGCAACCAGGAAGAGCTGCAATGCAGAAACATGTACCAGTGCAGGACATGGGGTAGCAGCCTGCACATCAGGGCAGGATGGCACACAGCTAGCAAGCACACATAGACGGACAGAAGGATGGTTGGCAACTGTGATAAGGGTACAATGTGCAAACAGCACAGATCTGCACAGATATGACTGTTACAGGAATGAAAAGTAGCTGTGCAGGACAGGCATACAAATGAAAGAGAACAGAGAGGAATCAAACCTATGACCATTAGCACAAATGTCAATGCACAAACGGGTAGGCTACACCATCAACGTGAGGGCAATAGCAAAGGCTGCATACAAGAATACTGCAGGGCATCACACAAGAAGCCTGCTGTCTGCCAGGATAGGCAAACCTCCAACAGTAACCATGATGGAATGCACATGCAGATCTGGTGTGTACAGCTCAGATCACAGTCTGTAATTGATACCAGAGACTCATATAACTACATGCACACACACAATGAAATGTTATGCAGTGGATACAGCATGCAAAAGAGGAAAGAACCTAAACCAAAAGGGCGGTAGGGGATGCTCTGTGGAGCAGGGCAAAATATGGAACAGAACAGGAGCATGTGAGAATTGAACCTGCAAATAGATGTGGCACAGACTGGCTGAACCACAGCAATGCCAATCCCCCACGCAGACTGCCTAAGTGAACACTACAAAGAAACAGACATATGTAACAGCTAATATCTTAAGGATAGGCAGCACAGAGGGCACACTTTGGTGTACAGTGAAGAGATGGAAGGGTGTGTGAATAGGTGATGAACCTGCAAGCAGCTCTTGGTCAGGTAAGCACAACACAAAAAAATAATAAAACCCCATGTGGGAATCAAACCTGCAACCCATGGTGTTCCAAAACACGTCCATAACCACTACCCCAAACAACTACAGCAAGTGCAATGCAAAAATATTACCTCAAAGGGAATGTGTGTATGGGAACCCGTAACACCCAGTGATGTGGCAGACAGCTGGCAGATAGACAGCTGGCACCATACAAGGATGTGAGCACAGGTGGGCCATGTACATGACCAGGAAATCACCAAATACGTGTGTCAGTGAGGTCAAGCAGCAGCAGAGACAAATGTACGTCCAACACATATGTTTATATTGGTTAATCATCATAGAGAGCGTAGATACCGCCTATCATAATATCAAGGTGATTGGATAACAGGGCAAAAAGTGAAAACACATTTTGCAGGGCAGCAACCCACATGTTACAGAAAAGTCACTGGCCCGTCCACAGATGATGGGCAGGAGAGATAATGTGCATTAGGTGCATGGTGTGCAGTATGCATTAGTCCCCCACCCCCCACATGCTGCTGCATGCCCCAAATGTGTGTGTTACATATGTGTGCATGTAGACAATAGGCGGTGCATGATGAGGGCCCAACACACGTCATTCATGATCTGTTCATAAAAATATATCTGTCTGCCAACACAGGAGGCACAAAAATGAAACAGCATATGTTGTTAAAAGTAAGAAAGTGTAAACACAGATATTGAAATATATGTTACAGCTGTCACATAATGCCTGATATAGGAATCAAAGCAGCACCAATGTAACCCAAAACAATCATCAAATGCAAAATGAGGATATGCTAACAGGTACCAGAGGCACATGAACACAGAGAATTCAAATGAAACAAACCGCAGAAACATGCAGAGATAAAGCGTAGTTACTCACCTGTAACAGGTGATCTCCGGGAACAGCAGGAATTTAGTCTTCACATATGGGTATCGTCGGTACCGATGGAGCCTGCGCAGGAATGCTCCCCAGCGTCCAATAGGAATGCTTTTGGGAGCATCCCTCAGCACATGCGCGCTGCCTTCCCGCCTTTCCAACTGTCCCTCTTCAATTAAGTTTGTAGCTGAGTGAAAGGATAGAGGGAGAGAGGAAAGAGACAAAGAAATAGAGAGACAACTCATAGGGGAGGTGGGTGGGTTGTGAAGACTAAATTCCTGCTGTTCCCGGAGATCACCTTTTACAGGTGAGTAACTATGCTATCTCCAGGAACAAGCAGGAATGTAGTCTTCAAATATGGGGACTCCCTAGCTGAAGATGTCAGGGAGATGGCCCCAGGAAGGTGCCACCCTAGAAAGGTAGGCATCTTTCCTCCCATGGATCTCTGGCATTCCACCAGGGTTGGTGGGTAGGAGTTGAATTAGGTCTGAAAGAGATTTTGAAGAACAGCTTGGCCAAAGAAGGCATCCTGATGGGAGGCTTTATCCAGGCAGTAGTGGGCTGTGAAGGTGTATACCGAAGCCCAGGTGGCTGTTCGACAAATGTCATCGATAGACACAGAGTGGAGATTAGCCATGGAAGCTGCCATGGCTCTCATGTTATGAGCTGTGATATGGCCTTGAAGAGGAAGACCCTTACTCTCATAAGCAAAGGATATGCATTGGGCAATCCATTTAGATAAAGTTCTTTTGGAAACTGGAAGTCCCAAATGACGAGTCAAAAGCTATAAAAAGTTGCAAGGACTTTCTATGTTGCTGTGTTCTCTGTAGGTAAAAGGTAAGGCTCTTTTACAATCCAAAGTATGAAGGTTTCTTTCTGCATTAGAGGCGTGAGGCCTCAGAAAAAATACAGGAAGATAAATTGATTGATTCAAATGAAAAGGCAAAATCACCTTTGGCATAAAGTGTGGATGAGTTCTAAGAACAACCTTATCATGATGAAACCTAGTATAAGGAGGATCAGCCACTAAAGCTTGCAGTTCACTAATGCGATGTGCAGAGGTGATTGCAATTAGGAAGATGACCTTGCAGGTCAAAAACCTAAGGGTTGTAGTGGCTAAAGGCTCAAAAGGCGGCTTCATGAGCTGCCCGAGAACTAGATTTAGATCCCATGCCACCGGTGGTGGCATAATAGGAGGTTTGGTCATCAGAAGACCTCTCATAAATCTGGATATCAGTGGATGAGAGGAAATTGGTTGTCCATTCAGAGGCTTATAAGAAGCTGCAATTGCACTAAGATAGACTCTTACCAAATTGGTCTTTAGACCAGAATTTGATAAGTGAAGGAGATACTTTAGTATTGATTCTAAAGGTATGACAAGGGGGTTTAATCCCTTCTTGGAGCACCATATAGTAAAACGTTTCCACTTGAAGGCATAAGATCTTCTTGTGAAAAGTTTTCTAGAAGTCTGAAGGATATCTTTTACCTGTAGGGACAGGTTGAAATCCTGGAGGTCTAAGCCTTCAGCAACCAGGCCGTGAGATGCAGGGACTGGGGAGTCAAGTGCCATAGCGTCCCGTCCTCTTGGGAAAGGAGATCTGTAGCATGCCCTAACTCCAGAGATGCAGCTTGAGAGAGATGTAGAAGCAGGGGATACCACGCTTGGCGTGGCCATCGTGGTGCTATGAGAATCATGCGACCCCTGTCTCTCTGAAGCTTGAAGAGTGTTTTGAGGGGAATGGGTGGAAAGGCATAAAGGAAGTCCTGACCCCAATGAAGGAGGAAGGCATCCCTTGCCTGACAGTTGTGAGCTGGAATCCTGGAACAGAACCGGGGAAGTTTGGCATTTAATGGACTTGCAAAGAGGTCTATGTCTGGAGTGCCCCAGAGATGAAAAATCTTTGCCACCTGGTCTAGGTGGAGAGACCACTCATGAGGCAGCAGTACTCGACTGAGTTTATCTGCCCAAAGGTTTTGAATACCTGGCAGATATACCACTAGAGGGTGAATTTGATACTCTCTGGCAAGGGCCCACAGTCGTAAAGCTTCATTGCATAATGACAGAGAGCCTGTCCCGCCATGTTTGTTCACATAGAACAGTGATGGCTAATCTTTTTGAGCCCGAGTGCCTAAACTGCCGCACAAAACCAAAGAATTTCCTCAAAGTGCCAGCACGTCAATTTGCATAAATATTTGCATAATGCTAACATACACTAACTTTTAGTAAACATGTCTCTTAATGAGTGTATGGATAAAGACAGACTAAAAGATTTCTACATTACTATAATCCAGTGCCAACCGCCAGGCACATTAGGAACTACTACAAACACTGCCCATTTAGAACCAATAGCAAACCCGCCGTATCCTAACAGCACTACCAGGACTCACAAAGCAGCACACCATACCTATCAAAAGGCAACACTGCAAATATTAAACCAATACATTTCAGACAATAACAATACATGACCTACTGGGGAAAGAGAACAAGTGGCAATGTCAAAAAGGAATTACATAAACAGAATACCTCAGCTCAGTTACACAGTTGCAATTGCTCCAGCCACTTTCTTCTGGTTTCTTCATGTTTTCTGCTAACTCTCCATCATCTGCTGTCCATTTGTCCTTTCTTCTCTCTTCTAGTTTTTTTTTCCATTCTCTCTCTCTACATCCGCTTTAACATACTAATCTTTCTCCTTTTGCTCTTTCCTCATTCCTATTTCATCCACTCAAATTTTACCCCTCCATCCTCAATCCCCACTTACTCTCCCAATACCCGGCCAATTGTAGATTTTTTATCCCTCCCACACAAAATATTTTCCCCTCTCCATTTTACTCTCCCAGCCCCATCCCATTCTAATCCTCCCCCAACATCAGCTCCCTTCTAGTTCCAGCCTCACCCAGCATCCATTCCCTTCTAGTCCCTGCATCAGCCCATTTCCAGTCCTAGCCCCCATCAGCCCATTTCCAGTCCTAGCAACCCCCCAACCCAATACCAGTCCTAGCCCCCCCATCAACCCACTTTCAGTCCTAACCCCCATCACCCCATTTTCAGTTTAAGCCCCCCCTATAACCCATTACCAGTCCTAACCCCCATCACCCCATTTCCAGACAGCCCCCATCAGCCCACAGCCCATTAGCAGTCCTACCCCCCCAGCCCATTAGCAGTCCTACCCCCCCCCCGCCCGCCCGCCCGCCCATTAGCAGTCCTAACCCCCCCAGCCCATTAGCAGTCCTACCCCCCCCCGCCCGCCCGCCCGCCCCCCCTACCCATTAGCAGTCCTAACCCCCCTCCCTCCCTGCCCATTAGCAGTCCTAACCCCCCCTCCCTCCCTCCCTCCCTGCCCGCCCATTAGCAGTCCTAACCCCCCCCTCCCTCCCTGCCCATTAGCAGTCCTAACCCCCCCTCCCTCCCTGCCCATTAGCAGTCCTAACCCCCCCTCCCTCCCTCCCTCCCTGCCCATTAGCAGTCCTAACCCCCCCTCCCTCCCTCCCTCCCACCCTGCCCATTAGCAGTCCTAACCCCCCTCCCTGCCCATTAGCAGTCCTAACCCCCCCTCCCTCCCTCCCTGCCTGCCCATTAGCAGTCCTAACCCCCCCTCCCTCCATCCCTCCCTCCCTGCCCATTAGCAGTCCTAACCCCCCTCCCTCCCTCCCTGCCCATTAGCAGTCCTAACCCCCCCCCCCTCCCTCCCTCCCTGCCCATTAGCAGTCCTAACCCCCCCCCCTCCCTCCCTCCCTCCCTGCCCATTAGCAATCCTAACCCCCCCTCCCTCCCTCCCTCCCTGCCCATTAGCAGTCCTAACCCCCCCCTCCCTCCCTCCCTGCCCATTAGCAGTCCTAACCCCCCCTCCCTCCCTCCCTCCCTGCCCATTAGCAGTCCTAACCCCCCCCCTCCCTCCCTCCCTCCCTGCCCATTAGCAGTCCTAACCCCCCCTCCCTCCCTCCCTCCCTGCCCATTAGCAGTCCTAACCCCCCTCCCTCCCTCCCTCCCTGCCCATTAGCAGTCCTAACCCCCCCTCTCCCTCCCTCCCTCCCTGCCCATTAGCAGTCCTAACCCCCCCTCCCTCCCTCCCTGCCCATTAGCAGTCCTAACCCCCCCCTCCCTCCCTGCCCATTAGCAGTCCTAACCCCCCCCTCCCTCCCTGCCTGCCCTGCCCTGCCCATTAGCCGTCCTAACCCCCCTCCTCCTCCCTGCCCATTAGCAGTCCTAACCCTCCCCTCCTCCTCCCTGCCCATTAGCAGTCCTAACCCCCCCCCTCCTCCTCCTCCCTGCCCATTAGCAGTCCTAACCCCCCCTCCTCCCCCCTCCCCATCCGCAGCCCTAACCCCCCCTCCCTGCCCATTAGCAGTCCTACCCCCCCCCCCCTGCCCATTAGCAGTCCTAACCCCCCCTGGCAAATTTTTTTTAAAAAAAAGCAGGCTCTGGCTGCTGCCGCGGCAGATTGCAATGTCCCGCGGGGCCCCCTCCGCCTGCTAAGCCCCTCTGCAAGGGCTTTCAGATTCGCGAGGGAGAGCATCTCCCTCGCGTCTCTGTTAAGCCCGCAGGGGCTAATGGGAAATTTCCCATCAGTCCCTCGCGTCTAAAGGGGCTGATGGGAAATTTCCCATTAGCCCCTGCGGGCTTAACAGAAACGCGAGGGAGACGCTCTCCCTCGCGAATCTGAAAGCTCTTGCAGAGGGGCTTAGCGGGCGGAGGGGGCCCCGCGGGACGCTGCATTCTGCCCTTGCCGCGTCCGCGGCAGCAGTCAGAGCCAGCTTTTTCTTTTTTTGCGGACCTTCCCGCGTGCCAGCTGCAAGGCCTTCGCGTGCCACAGCTGGCACGCGTGCCATAGGTTCGCCATCGCTGACATAGAACATGACTACTTGATTGTCCGTCTGGACTAGGACTGACTTGTAGCTGAGCTGGGCATGGAATACTCGAAGAGCTCAATATATTGCTCTTAATTCCAGGAGGTTTATGTGTAGACCAGCCTCCTGTGGAGTCCAGATGCCCTAGGTAGAGAGATGATTCAGGTGTGCTCCCCAACCCACCTGTGATGCATCTGTTGTTAGGGTGGCCTGAAAAAGAGGTTGGTGGAAAGGAGACCCCACTGTCAGATTTTCTAGTGATTGCCACCATTGGAGGGACAAAATTAGTGGTTGAGAATTTACTACTTTGTCTGATAAATGTCCTGTGGCCTGTGTCCACTGTGTGGATAGGGTCCACTGAGCTGCTCGCATGTGGAGGCGAGCATATGGGACTACATGAACTGTGGATGCCATATGTCCCAGCAACTGTAGTAGCTCCTGAGCAGTTAGGGAGGATTTCCTTGTTGCTTGAGAAGCTAGTTGCATTATGCAAAGACACCGGGCCTGTGGAAGGAAAGCCTTTGCCTGTCTGGTATCTAGACAGGCCCCTATGAATTCCAGGCATTGGGAAGGAACAAGTTGGGATTTTGGGAAGTTTATTAACAACCCCAAGTATTGGAGGATTCGCATTGTGTGATACAGTGCAGTGCTGGCCTCTGCAACTGTAGGGGCTCGAATGAGCAAGTCGTCTAAGTAAGGGAAGAAGAATATCCCCAGGGTCCACAGAAATGCAGCTACTACTGCCATGCATTTCGTGAATACTCTTGGTGCTGAAGCCAGACCAAAGGGAAGAACCCTGTACTGGAAATGTGTTCCCTTGAAAAGGAATCGTAAGAATTTCCAGTGATCTGGATGGATCAGAATGTGAGTGTATGCATCCTTTAAGTCTAGAGAACAAAGCCAATCCTGGCTTTGAAGGTATGGCAGAAGAGTTCCTAGAGAAATCATTTTGAACTTCTCTCAGAACAGGTATTTGTTCAGTTCTCTGAGGTCTAGAATGGGTCTGTGTCCTCCTGTTTTCTTTGGAATAAGAAAATAGGGGGAGTAGCACCCTGTACCCCGTTGAAGAATGGGTACCTCTTCTATTGTCCCTTGGGCAAGAAGTGCTGAGACCTCGTGATCTAGCAGATTGTCTGCGGAGGTTTGAGAATTGAATTGCCTTAGAATTGTAGGAGGGGCATGCTGTGAAAATGGACCTTGTACCCCTCTCCTACAATGGACAGAGTCCAATCTTATGCTGTTATCTGATGCCATCTGCTGGCAAGGTGGCAGAACCTGCCTGGGATATTGGGGGGTTGGGGATCCCTCAGAGGCAGGAAGGCTAAGCTCTCTAGGAAGGAGTCAAAGCCCTTGGGGGGGGGGGGGGGGGCTGAACCTGCAGAGCTGGTTGGACTCTCGGGCCTTTTGGCTTCTTTTGCTCTCTAGTTTGTCCCTTTTGGGCAACCTGACCCTGAGTTTGACTCTGCTGGGTATAGGAAGGATAAAATTTCCTCTTTTTGCTGAAAGAGAGTTTTTTATAAGGCTTCTTTTTGGCTGGAGTGGCTGTAGATTTCGACAATCTATCTAGAGTGGTATTGTCAGCATCTAACTCGTTAGCTTTTTCCTGCCAGTTCTTGCCAAAGAGATTCTCTCCCATGCAAGGAATGTTGCCTAACTTGTACTGTACCCAAGTCTCCAAGTCTGATACCTGAAGCCAGGCAATCCATCGTGCCCCAATGGCAATAGTAGAGGTTCTGCTGATGCATTCAAAGCAGTCAAAGGCTGCACGATTCACAAACTTGGAGACATCTTGAGCATGCTTAACTAGAGCAAGAAAATCTTGTCTCTTGTCATCTGGGAGAAGTGGGCTCATAAGCTCCATGTCTCCTGTAACTTCTTTGAGGAACATTCCCATATATAGTATATATGAACTGATCCTAGCTGAAAGCATGAAAGCCTGAAAGGTTTGGTGCCCAAAAGCATCCAGAGTCCTGCATTCACGACCTGGGGAATTGGATGCATGCCTCTTTGCACTTTTCATCCTACGCACAGCTGACTCCACCACCATTGAATGGTGTGGCAGCTGAGTCTTTTGAAATCCAGGACATGGCGGGACTCGATACATAGTATCAAGCCTGCTAGAATGAGGAGATGTAGTCAGAGGTGTCTCCCACATTCTGAGCATCAAGTTATGCAGAATTTCATGGATGGGCAGAGTGGTTGCCTCCTTTGGAGCTTTAGGATATTGGAGAATTTCCAATTCCTTTGCTCTGGGTGCCTGCTCAGGAGCTACCGTGATTGAAAGGCCTTTGGCCACATCACAAATAAAATCCTGAAAAGACATGTCCTCTGGAGGTGACATTCTGCATTGGGGAGAAGAGGGATCTTCCAGGAAAAACCCTCTGGTACCAGCAGAATTGTCAGAGTCTTCAGAATCAGAGGATTCAAAGTATTCCTGACCACGATGCTCATGCAAAGCACGGTCCCGGTATCGATCAAAGTCAGTACCGAGTTGATCCGGTACTGATCTGTCGATTCCAGCCAAAGATGGCGTGGGAAGAATACCCACCAGGGCCAGTACCATCAGTACCGGTATCGTGTCTGTACCGGTGCCCGTTGAACCATAGATGTCAACAGTACCACAGCTCTGAGAAGAGCTGCAATGCTGAGTTCGATAGCGAGGAACCTCTGGTCTATCGACGCTGCCGATGCCTGGGTGTCAGTACCAGTGAATACGACCGGGACCCCTGAGCATGGCACCAGTAGTTCTTGCGAGGTCGAGGCCTTGAGAACATCCTGGAGCCCCCTTGATGCTTTGGAAGTCAAAGCCTCCTGCCGGGGATGTTTTGCTGGTGTGGTTCCCTCAAGGGCAATGCCAATGGCCTCTCGATGCTTAGCAGGAGAGCTACCCTTAGAGGACTGGCTTTTTTTGTTTAGTTACCTGAGATCCATGGGAGGAAGAAGAGGCTCTTGAAGATGTTGATGCAATGGATCTGGTATCCGAAGAAAGAGAGTACCGAGCTTTGCAGCCCGGTTCTGTCTTCCTCTCTTAGTCATCCCCATACAGGAGAGACATTAAGATGTAGAATTTCAGGCCCTAAACATTTAGGACACCAATCATGGGTGTCAGTGACGGAAATGGTACCGCCACACTTAGAACATTTTTTAAAACCACTAGTTGGTTTTTCCATGTTTCAGGAATATGAGGCCTAATGCCCAAAATGGTGCCTAGCACCGAAAAAGAAAAGTTTCTGAAGAGAAACAGTTCAAAGTATAACATTTTTGAGAATAGAAAAGAAACGGTGGTACCAGTAGGCATCGTGCGGAGGCAAACACGACCACAAGAAAACAATTTTAAAGACAGAATTTTCTGCGGTGACAGGGTATAGGTCCTGTCGGCTCTGTGGAAAATGAAGAACTGAAGAGGGACAGTTGGAAATGCGGGAAGGCAGCGCGCATGTGCTGAAGGATGGTCCCAAAAGCATTCCTATTGGACGCTGGGGAGCGTTCCCACGCAGGCTCCGTCGGTACCGACGATACCCATATGTGAAGACTACATTCCTGCTTGTTCCTGGAGATCACTATGCAGAAGGTCCCCTGCACTGGTAGGTGTGGATACAGTGTCTGTACACATATATCACAGTACATGGAATGCACAAATGAAGGAAGAAAATGGACACCCACACTGCCACACTACAAATAGAATGGGGAAATGTGAGTGCCGGAACCTCAGGGGATAAATAGGACTGTGCAGACATGCAATACTAGGTTTGTAAATCGATGTAGAGTGTCACGTCTGTACAGTAAACAAACACAATAACCTGTATATAGAGAAGGAAAGAAAGGTCAAACATGTTACAGTAACCCACACAGAAGACATATTGCCACATGCTGTGTTACACCAACATAGTCAATCAAATGCACATGCACCGTGTACGTTGAAACATGATACAGTGATGCCACACATGCACTGTAACACCCTTAGTGAGTGCAAACATTTATTTATTTATTTATTTAAATTCTCTTATATACCGCGCTAGTCTGCATCAGTGCGGTTTACATTGAACAAACTGAAATTACATTGAACAGGGCATTATTACTTGGAGATAACTATTTTACCACACCACTTTACTGCACAACAACATCAAGATGTTGTTGTGCAGTAAAGTGGTGTGGTGGAAAATACTGTGTCATGTCCAAGTGGAGGGTAGGCAGACCTGGACAAGAGGACCTCTCCAATGTTCCCCCTGTGCCACACGCATGGCTGTATGCTTGTGTTAAACTAAACAGATGAGCGCATCCTGCGTTCCATGTCACACACATGGGCAAAACACAACAACACAATGTCAGATGGATGTACAACATACAGCGACAATGTCAGTCCCTGATGCACACGTAGGGACCAGTACACAGTGTCCACAGTGCAAAGGGTGTCTGCAACCCAACAAGTCCCATTAAGACTGCCCTTGAAACCCTGGACATGCATAGTCAAGTGTGACATCTCAATATGCCACAGTACTGGAAAGGTCATGTGTGTCTCCTGCAATGAACTCGACACCCAGCCAGAGCACGGCAGCAATGGTGTGTTGGACAGGCCTGTCATGCTCAAAGTAGCAGTCAAACAATAATGTTCATCCTAGGCATGTGTCCCACTCGCAGAGGTCAAACATCCTATGGCACCATTTCCCAGGGATAGTTCCATGGTGTTGTTGTGTCCTCCAATAGGTGGGTGATGGTGACGCCGGATGCACTGTAGTAGATGTGCTGTGTGTGTCCTCTGCCCTGTGTCAGAAGAGAATAAACAATGTATTGGTATGCTGCTTGCAACGTCAGCCCAAATTGCAGAGTCAAAAATCAATATGTATGTAATGAAACGTCACACAGGCAAACATAATATGATCACAATACAGAACACAGTGCATGTTGTGGACATTTGGAAGTGGAACCACAGATGAGGGTGTCACATGGATATGGTCATGCTCATGCCTATGTTACACAGGCTTTTCACAGCTCCACCCCATGTGCATCAGCGTTGGTATACAGTGACTCAGCATGAAAGGTCCATGAAACAAACAGCAAATCATTAACATGTAAAGGCTGATGTCATTCCCAAAAGACCAAAGGTGCAACCTACCGTGTGTTTGCAGCAAGTGTCTGTTCAGGATCCCCTGGGGCTCTTAAAGGCCACAACATGTCACAGTGAAGGGAGAAGATGTCATCGAAATGTGTAGAATCACCATGTCCCCATGCCCAGCCACTGTTGGTGCATGTCCACATTATGGCAATATCTGTGATACATAAATGCTGTTGCGCAGTGGTCTGTCAGCACACAAGAGATAGGTCAGCTCACAACACACAACACATGGCCACAATGTTCACAAGGTAAACAGCAATAAGGTAGAGATAGAACAGTCACCACTGCTCCCCAGGTGTACAGACCCCTCACACCACATGATAATGCAAAATGCCTGAATGCTGTATCATCACACAGCCAACCCAAAAACACCCACCCACACAGTATGCTAAGATGAGCGTGCCAGCAGTAACATATGGCCTGTATGTGCACAACTGGAGATTAGTGGAGATAAAGGCTTGTCAAATGCAATGATACACTGCTGTTGGCTGATGCTACAATGTCAGAGAAGGGTGTACGTGCAGCCCACCACCCGAACACTTAGGACCTGCAGACACACGCAGCTCTGTTGGATGTGTCCCAGAGACAGTGTTGGAGAAGATGAACTAGCCAGGAACACGTAGATATGTGTGCCAACAGCAACATATTGGGTATGGGGGTGCAGAGCAAAGAGGTGAACAACAACATATGTACAATATGGCAGATCACTGCAGACATGTGCTCCCCCTGATTGTCGCCACAGACAAAGTAGCTGTAGGTCCACCTACCCCAGACTACTGCATGTTGTATGATGTAGTCAGCTGCCACTGCACCACAACACCAGGAGGATCACCAAGTATGTCCTGTGGATTGAGGAACACAAGAGAAACATACATATGTCATGTTGGAGCTGTGCAACACATTGCACCTTCATGTCTTCAGCTCGCAGACCCCCCAAGATCCTTTACAGACTGACTGTTCCCCATCACACTGTACAGACTCGCTTCATGTTAATGTTATCACTGAAGTGTGTGTGGCAAAATACAAGGGCCTGTACTCTGTCTGTCCCCTTCCTCACCTCTCTGCTGCCTTCAAAACTGTTGAACAGAACCGTCTCCTCGCTACCATGTCCCTGCTCAGCTCTAAAGCTGCAGTACTATCTTGCACCGCCCATATCGCTCTCACTGCCCCTGTCTTGGACTCCACTCTCCTCCTCTACACACATACCCAGCTTGTAGTTGTGGCTTGTGGTTTCTTTCTAGATGACATCAACTATATTTCCCCTGTCTTCCCTGAACACACAACTAAAACCCCAATCCACCCACTTATCGAACCCCCGGCTTGCCTACTGTAACCTACACCTTGTTGATCTGCCTTTGAATCATCTCTGTCTGCCTTGAAATATGTAACACTGCACTGCATGGCCATTCTACAGCCACACACATAATGGCAATAATACTCCCCCTGTCAGGACACCTCACAGGTTCTCTATCCGTCTCTGCATCCATCTCAAGGCTCTCCTGCTGACCTACACATACAGTCACACTGTGGTATTGCAGTAACTTCCCTTACTGATCTCAACTACCACTAATACAACTACTACTGAGCATGTATATAGTAATACTTGTCATATGTAGTGCTATACAGAAACATGTAACACACAGTCCCTGCTCATCAGAGCATACAATCCAATCAATCAACTCATATTCCAAAATGTGAAGCACACACATCTAGGCAACTGGTCCCATCTATGGACCACTCTCCTACTGTTGACCCCAGACTACACACCTTTCACCTTGCTATGCCCAAAGCCTCAAACTAACTACCTGTGGCTGTACAGCAGCCCCTTTTCCAATCAGCCACAAATCATGTGTGACAGCTTACCACCTCCCCCAAGCCTACTAATCCTGACACACATAATCCACCTCCACCCGCTGTTGTGCCCTGCTCACATCTTCTGCATTTTAGTAATGACTAGATTGTAAGCTCGAATAGCCAGGCAGTGTCTGTTATATGTCAGTGCAGTGTTGCATCTTACAGCTATTGGGATTCAAATGTTCACTAGTAGTAGGAGTACACACATATCTAAACAAATGTATGTGGCAACATATGCAGTACTTACATGAGAAGACCTCCTCAATCACCTGCCGCCTGACTGCTGTGCTCTCACATGTGTCACCATGGACACGTACAGGAGGGCACGTAGGATCATCTTCCAGATCCTTATTAATTTGGACAGAGATATGGTGCCTGAGAGCAATGTTGTACAGGATGCAATAGGCTATAATGATCTCTGCCACAGTCTGTGCTTTGTATTGTAAGGCTCCGCCTATCCTATCCAGACACCTGAAGCGACTCTTTAAAATGCCAAAGGTGCGCTCTATAACGGAGCGGCTGGAGACATGGGCCTCATTGTAACTCCTCTCTGCACATGTCCGTGGTTGACGCACAGGGGTCAGCAACCAGGGGCGACACCCATATCCTGAATCACCTGCAGAAAGAAATATGGAACGTTAAAGCAGGAGCTCATGTCTACCCAAAATGACACAAGTATGTACGTGCAAGCCAAACGCACAAAACATCCTGACACAAACATATGACATCACATGATGGGACACCACAACAATGCATCAGCGTGTGAAGTTATGACACACAAAACAAGAGGTAGGTGTAAGGATTGCAATCAACATAATCTGTAACCACGACACAACTGCTAGCATCCATTCTACCATCAACACACAGCACCGTAGCAAGGAAGAGCTGGAGTCACTCCCCCCCCCCCAATGTTAGATCACATACAGACAGATGAATTACACACACAACTAGGGATACACCTCAAAGACAGACATGTGCACATACGGTTAGTCAGAGGATCACCATGTGCATGTCAGAGATGAGAAATACACACCCAGCAGTATACAGTCCACATAATGGCCTGCCTCAGATTGTCCTAATAGTGCCGAGTGATGCAGGATATAGGAGTCATGGGTGGACCCTGCAAACCTAGGGACCACATTCAGAATATGCATATTTGCATCACATACAACCTGAACATTCAGGAAATGGTAGTGTATGTGGTTGTGGAACACTGCCTCCCTGTCTCTGGGTGGGACCAGGGCAACATGTGTGCAATCAATAGCTCCCATCACATGTGGTATCCCGGCAAATGCCTCAAAGGTCTGGTTCAGGGTCCCCCACTGTTGCCTAGTGTTGGGAATGGCAATGTAATTCTCCACCTGGCTGATCATGGCACGCAGTACCTGGTGGAGACAGCATGAGAAGGTGGGGCAGCTCATGCCACCCACTGCGGCCACAGATGACTGGAAACAGCCAGAGGCAAAGAAATGTAGGGCACCAAGGAGCTTGACCAAACCCAGTATGGCATGTGACTGAACAGTCAGGGGCTCGCGGTCAGGTCGTAGATCCTCATAGAGCTCCCTAATAGCCCCCATGCTCAGGCGGTAGAGGGAGATGACCTGGTCCTCACGCATGCCCTGGAGCTTGGCCCTGGGCCTGTAGAGGCGAGGCTGGCAAGCCTGCATCTCCGCATGCCTCCTGCACCGTGCTGGCACAGCCCCTGCCTGGCCTGCCCCCACAGCTGCAGGTCTGTGTTGCAGCGGGACTAAGCCTCAGCCCCATTGACATCATCTCCCCCGTCATGCAACCGCAGCCACGCACACCTCCCACTGCACATGCAGCAACCACAAAGCCCACCATAAACGTCACCCCCTCAACTCCTCTATCCCTCTCAAACTCAGACACTCACCTCACCAACCTAGCCACACACCTCCCCCACCTCTCACTAACCCTGCCAGTCACCTCCCCCACCACTCATGAACCCAGCCACACACCTCCACCACCACTCAACAACCCAGCCACTCTCCACACCAAACCTGCTTCTGACACTCTCCTTGCTTCACCAACAACCAACAACGCACCCCTTGTCTCCCTTGCCTACACAAACCCCTCAGTGTGTACCAGGTATGCATGTGTATTTATGGTGTTTTTTTTAACTCTGCGCGCATTGCGCATGCACAGTGGCACAAGCGTGTCGGCTGCGTGCATTGCACATGTGCCACAGAGACGCGGAAGGTGCGTGTGTGGGACACCATGTTACACATGCGCTGTGCATGAGCATGAGGCTCGGGGCATGCGCGTAACGGAGGTGGAGGAGGGCAAAGACCTCTGGGCAGTGCAGACGCAACTCCCGACCCTTTTTCCATAGATCCTTTACCTGGGAGGGGGGGGAAAGCAATGGGTGGGAGCATTAGGGGCCTGATATCTCTTTTGGGTGCCCAACGCATATCACAAATCTCTGTGAGCAGCAGGGTGCTGCTGCTGCTGCTCTGGCCAGTGTGTCCTCTATTACCTGTTGCCAGTGCCCCCTGCATGTGTGGCTGTGGGTATGGGCATGTGTGAGGTGCCACCTATGTGCACTGTGCACAACCCCCCGGACCCCCCATACCCTGTTCCTACACTCTCCTTGCATGACATGGCAACACCATGCCACGTGTGGTTTGGCCATGCTGGTATCCAGGGGAGGTGTTCCCTAACTCCCTGTGTGGTCTGGCACACACCTGTGTGTTTTCCTGACCTACACACTTCATCCGTCACACCCGCCATGACACCATGATATCCTTACAACACATGGGTGATGTTTTCTGAGATAGAGCAGGAGATGGGTGGCCCTGAACACTTCGCCAGGCGCCACTAAAATGACACTAGGCTTTCTACTATACCTCTATGGTCACGACTAAGGTCTTCTGTGAATAGGGTAGTTGTGGGCAACTGCAACAGGAGCATGGCCCACCACACCTAGCTGAGCTATTAACATCTGTGATCTGCTCTGGGCCCTCCTGGAAATAGGGCAGGGCTGTGAAACCCCAACAGGTGCAAGTACCCTAACACCAGCATCTATAATGGTCCTCTGCGATCAGGCACGGGCCTCCTGGTGATAGGGCAGATGTGTGACCTGAAACTGCATACATAACCATAATATTTGGATTTATTACAGACCTTTGTAATCAGGTCTCAGGGCTCCTGGGGGGGGGGGGGTGGATTGGAATACAACCACAGCTGCACCTACCATACCATCAGGATCCATAACAGACCTGTGTAATCAGGTCTGGCCCTCCTGGGAATAGGGCAGATGTATGACCTGAACCTGCATAACCTACCACAATATCTGGATTTCATACAGACCTTTGTAATCAGGTCTCAGGACTCCTGAGGGTAGGGTTGATTAGAACATATCAACAGCAGCACATACCATAACATCATGGTGACTGACAGACCACTTTGAGCAGGTCTCAGGCCCCCTGGGGGTAGGGCAGATGTTTTAACCTGCAACTGCATAAATGACTATAACACCAGGATGGATAACAGACCACTTTGATCAGGTCTCAGGACTCCTGGGGGTAGGGTAGATGTTTTAACCTGCAACTGCATGAATGACCATAACACCTGGATGGATAACACACTACTTTGATCAGGTCTCAGGACTCCTGGGGTTAAGGTGGAATAGAACACATCAACAGCAGCACATACCATAACACCAGGATGGATAGCAGACCACTTTGATCAGGTCTCAGGACTCCTGGGGGTAGGATGGATTGGAACACATCAACAGTAGCATCTACCATACCAACAGGATTTATGAGAGACCTGTGTAATCAGGTCTGGGCCTCCTGGGAATAGGGCAGATGTGTGACCTGACCCTGCATAACCTACCACAATATCTGGATTTCATACAGACCTTTTTAATCAGGTCTCAGGACTCCTGGGGGTAGGGTGGATTAGAACATATCGACAGCAGCACATACCATAACACCAGGGTGACTGACAGACCACTTTGAGCAGGTCTCAGGCCCCCTGGTGGAAGGGCAGATGTTTTAACCTGCAACTGCATAAATGACCATACAAACCAGAATGGATAACAGACCACTTTAATCAGGTCTCAGGACTCCTGGGGGTAGGGTGGATTAGAACATATCAACAACAGCACATACCATAACACCAGGGTGACTGACAGACTACTTTGAGCAGGTCTCAGGCCCCCTGGGGGTAGGGTGGATTAGAACACATCAACAGCAACAAATACCATAACACCAGGGTGACTGACAGATCACTTTGATCAGGTCTCAGGACTTCTGGGGGTAGGGCATGAACGACCATAACACTGGGATGGTAACGCACCACTTTGATCAGGTCTCAGGACTCCTGGGGGTAAGGTGGATTAGAACACATCAACAGCAGCACATACCATAACACCAGGATGGATAGCAGACCACTTTGATCAGGTCTCAGGACTCCTGGGGGTAGGATGGATTGGAACACATCAACAGTAGCACCTACCATACCAACAGGATTTATGACAGACTTGTGTAATCAGGTCTGGGCTTCCTGGGAATAGGGCAGATGTGTGACCTGACCCTGCATAACCTACCACAATATCTGAATTTCATACAGATCTTTGTAATCAGGTCTCAGGACTCCTGGGGGTAGGGTGGATTAGAACATATCGACAGCAGCACATACCATAACACCAGGGTGACTGACAGACCTCTTTGAGCAGGTCTCAGGCCCCCTGGGGGTAGGGCAGATGTTTTAACCTGCAGCTGCATAAACGACCATACCACCAGGATGGATAACAGACCACTATGATCAGGTCTCAGGACTTCTGGGAGTAGGGTGGATTGGAACACATCAACAGCAGCACCTAACATACCAACAGGAACAATGGCTGGGAAAAATCGTATCGCTAAAGCTGTTGCCCCCGTTACAGCTTCTGCCTCGGTCCAGACAGAGGTCCTAATGCCAGTTGAAGGACCGATTCCATGTGGAGGGTGCCTGCATGCTGAAGCTCTGAGGAAACAAGTGGAGGAACTCAGAGAGGAGGTGGGGAGGCTGAGGAGCATTCAAGACAGTGAGAAGTACATTGATGAGATACTTCTTGCAGCAACCAAGCTCTCCAGCAGAGGAGAAGATGGGTGCCAACAGAATGTCGATGGTTGGACACAAGTCACCAGGGCCTGCAAAATCACCAATCCAACTTCTCCAGCCCTTGAATTGAAGAACCATTATGCAGCCCTGGAAGTGGAGGAGGTGAAAGCACCCCTGGAAAGGGAAGAACCAGAGTTCAAGTACCCCAAAGTTGCAGAATCAGTAACCACAAGGAAACGAAGGGTAGTGGTGGTTGGAGACTCTCTTCTGAGGGGTACTGAGGCGTCCAACTGCCGACCAGACTTGATGTCCAGAGAGGTATGCTGTCTGCCTGGTGCCAAAATCCAAGATGTTACGGAGAGTTTGCCGAGACTCATCAAGCCCACTGACTATTCCCCAATGTTGCTAATCCATGTTGGAACAAATGATACTGCCAGGTATACCTCAGAACGTATCAAAAGTGACTTCATGGCTCTGGGACAGAGGGTGAAGCAGTTAGGTGCACAGGTGGTGTTCTCTTCAATCCTCCCTGTTGAGGGTAAAGGCCAAGGCAGAGAGGCTCGAATCCTGGAGATGAATGCATGGCTGCGTGGATGGTGTCATCGAGAGCGTTTTGGTTTCCTAGACCATGGGATGCTGTTCCAAGGGTTGCAGAGCAGAGATGGCATCCATCTGTCCAAGAAAGGTCAACGCGTCTTCAGGAGTAGACTGGCTAATCTACCAAAGAGGGCTTTAAACTAGATTCATTGGGGATGGGTAAAGAAAGCCCCCAGGTAAGTAAAAGCCCCCAGGTAGGTGATACATTAAATAACTTTATGGAAATGGGTAACAGGGGTAATATATGGAAAGCAGTGTGTATAAATGCCCGTAGCATGGGAAATAAGATTCCTGATGTTGAAGCTTTGGTGGGAGTGGCTGACTTGGATTTAGTGGCAGTTACAGAAACATGGTTCACAGAAAACCATGATTGGGATGTAACTATGCCTGACTATACTTTATTCAGAAAGGACAGGGTAGGAAGTAAGGGAGGAGGAGTGGCACTATATGTAAAAACTACTATTAAAGCTTTGGAATTACAGAGCTTAAAAGGGAGAGGGGAGGCATTGTGGGTTAAACTAGAAAGAGGGAAAGAGAAATCTATTTACATTGGTGTGATATACAGACTTCCCTCACAAGAGGAAGAGGTGGACAGAGAGTTAATTGAAGACATGTGCAGCATTGCTAGGAAAGGGGAAGTGCTACTGATAGGAGATTTCAATATGCCAGATGTTGATTGGCACATTCCTGCTGCAGTATCATCTAGAAGTAAGGAGATCCTGGATTCTCTACAGGGAGAACTATTCAGGCAATTGATAACAGACCCCACACATGAAGGGGCCATACTGGACTTGGTGCTTACCAATGGTGAAAGTGTTTCTGATGTTGTAGTGGGAGATCATTTGCATCCAGTGATCACCAGATGGTGTGGTTCAGTATTAGGACTAGGGCTGTTAGAATCCATTCAAAGGCGAGGATCTTAGACTTTAGGAAGACTAACTTTGCGAAGATGAGCCAATACCTCAGGGAGTCATTAGTTGGATGGGAACAGCTGAGGGATGTAGAAAAACTGTGGGAAAAACTGAAGGGATATTTTAAGGGCAACCAACCTTTTTGTTAAAATGGTAAATAAAGGTAAAAGGAAAAGGAGACCGCTATGGTTTTCGAAAGAAGTAGCTGAAAAAGTGAAGAAAAAGAGGGAGGCCTTCATGAAATACAAGAGATCACAGAGAGAGGAAGACAGACATCTGTATTTGGAAAAACTTAGAGAAGCTAGCAAAGTAGTCAAGAAGGCAAAGATTCAAAAGGAGGAGAAAATAGCCAATGCAATAAAATGAGGGGATAAGACATTTTTAGGTATATTAATGAGAAGAGGAAGGGCAAGAGTGGTATTGTCAGACTCAAGGGTGCAGGGGAGGAATATGTAGAAGCTGATAAGGATAAAGCGGAATTGCTTAACAAATATTTTTGTTCTGTGTTCACAGATGAAGAACCAGGAGCCAGGACCTCAGAAAACACCCACAAATAGGAACAGAAGCAAAGGACATCTTGAACAATTTTCAAAAGACTGTGTTCGTGATAAACTATCTCAACTTAAAGTAGACAAAGCAATGGGACCGGATGGGATACACCCGAGAATACTGAGGGAACTTGGGTACGTTCTAGCAGCTCCACTGACTGACCTTTTCAATGCCTCATTGGAGTCGGGAGTGATGCCAAAGGACTGGAGAGAGGCTCATGTGGTGCCTTTACACAAAAGCGGAAGTAAGGATGTGGTTGAAAACTACAGGCCGGTTAGTTTAACTTTGGTGGTGAGTAAATTATTGGAAATGCTGCTGAAAGAGAAAATAGTGAGGTTTCTGGAGTCCAGCAGATTACAGGATCCGAGGCAGCATGGATTCACCAGAGGCAGGTCTTGTCAGATAAATCTGATTGATTTCTTTGACTGGGTGACTAGGGAGTTGGACCGAGGGAGAGCCCTAGATGTGGTGTATCTAGATTTCAGTAAAGCCTTTGACACTCTTTCTCACAGGCGACTTATAAACAAACTGAGTACCCTAGGGTTGGACCCTAAAGTTACTGCTTGGGTTAGAAATTGGTTGGGTGGGAGGCGACAAAGAGTACAAGTAAATGGAGCTCACTCTGAGGAGAAGGATGTTATCAGTGGTGTGCCCCAGGGATCTCTCCTTGGTCCGATTCTTTTTAACATCTTTGTTAGTGATATAGCGGAAGGGCTTTCAGGTAAGGTTTGCCTCTTTGCGGATGATACCAAAATCTGCATTAGAGTAGACACCCAGGAAGGGGTAGATAACATGAGGAGGGATCTAACTAAGCTTGAAGAATGGTCTAGAATTTGGCAGCTGGGATTTAATGTTAAAAAATGTAAGGTCATGCATTTGGGCTGCAGCAATCCAAGGGAGCAATATAGTATGGGGGTGAAGTACTTTTGTCCATTAAAGAAGAGCGGGACCTAGGCGTGGTTGTGTCTGATGATCTTAAAGTAGCTAAACAGGTAGAAAAGGCAACGGCAAAAGCTAGAAGGATGCTTGGGTGCATACGGAAAGGAATGGCTAGCAGAAAAACGGAGGTGATAATGCCTCTGTATAAGTCTTTGGTGCGACCTCATTTGGAGTATAGTGTTCAATTCTGGAGACTGCACCTTCAAAAGGATGTGAACAGGATGGAGTCGGTGCAGAGGGTGGCTACTAAATGATTAGTGGTCTTCATTATAAAGCATATGAGTACAGACTGAAGGATCTTAATATGTACACCTTAGAGGAAAGGCGGGATAGAGGTGATATGATTGAGATGTTTAAATACCTCCATGGCATAAATGTTCAGGGAGAGAGCCTTTTTCAATTGACAGCAAGTTCTGCTACGAGGGGACATGGGATGAGGGTGATGGGAAATAGATTCAGGAGTGATATGCGGAAATATTTCTTTACGGAAAGAATAGTGGATCCGTGGAATAGTCTCCCAGTGGAGGTGGTAGAGATGAGGACAGTAACTGAATTCAAAAAAGCATGGGACAAACACAGAGGATCTCTAAAGGTAAAAAGGGGACTGTTGTAGTTGTTATGGAAGGACAGACTAGATAGGCCATGTGGTCTTTTTCTGTCGTCATGTTTCTATGTTTCTATGAGTTATGACAGACCTGTGCAATAAGGTCTGGGCCTCCTAGGAATAGGGCAGATGTGTGAACCTGCAACTGCAGAAACTACCATATCAGCATGCTGTTTACCAGACCTCTTTAGGCAGATCTAAGGGCTCCTGGGGATAGGGTGGATTGAAACACATCAACATCAGCAGGTACCATAACACCAGGCTGACAACTGGACCTCTGTGATAAGGTCCTTAGCCTCCTGGGGATAGGGCATACCTACACACATTAGCATATGCAGCTACATTCAGCACTGGATGGCCCAAAGACTTGCGTTTATACCACGTTGTACATGTATGATGTGTGTTCATTGCTGGATAATTTGTTGCACACCTTTCATTGTGTGACCTGTCCCCATACACTTACCTTATGTGGGTAGTCAGCAATACGATTGTACTGCCTCGTGACATCCTCCCGTGTATGTTTGTACAATGCTTTGCATGCTGCAGTGCTTTTTAAGTCTTTAATAATGAGGTGTTGCAGCCATACACATGCTAACTGCAGACTGTCTGCTAGCACATACATAGTGCATGTTCCAAAAGGAACACTGTGTACCCAGGCATGGGATCTGGCACACAGACCAAGCAGGTTTGTCAGTGATTGGGATCCAGAAATGGGAACCCAGAAATATCACTTACAGAAATGTTGTACAGCATTATGTGGGAACCTGGACATGCCGTGGTCACTACTCAGTCAGAGTGGGACTGACCTCCCAGCATGACATGCTGTGGACACTGTGTCTTTGCAGGTGGTGGATGCACACTACAATATCCCAGCTATTGCCCTATGCCCTGTACACATGCATCCTGCCCAGACCGCCCTGTCTGGCCCATACCCACAATACCTTGGCCCTCATTATGCACAATGGCAGGCTAACGCTGGAAACTGTGCAAACATTGTGGGCTCAGTAAGGAGTAGGCATCCGCAAAACACTGGATAGACATATACACACGCCAACGCCTATTTCTGCATTGTGCAACAGTAGAGGTGGCTGCAAGCCCTGGCCGCCACACCAGTCCTGGGCACTGTGCACTGTGTACTATTAGGGTCACTCTCCGGGGTGGAAGACAGAGTTGTAAACACATATGCAGCACACTCCACAGATATCAGAAAGGTTGGTATGATGAATCTATTTTACCAAATTGTTTTAAGTTAGGTTTTGTGATCTCTCATTAATCATAGCAAGCTTTTGATACATATATGGAATGTGTTTCCATGGATCTGATCGCATTGCTAAGGTATACAGGTGCAGGTGGTGGTAGCTGCTGCTCCGCACACGGCCCAACAGCCTGACTCTCCATGAGGCTTTGTATAGTGGGGCCGTGGGTGTGGGTGTTTGTGCATCTGTTGGCCGCAGCTCTGGTGCAGAGGGTCCAGACTCCGGTCCCGGTGTGCCAAACACGATTCCGGTTTCCTGGATGTTGCTAATGAAAATGCATGGATACATTTGCATACAATGGGTGCAGTGCATTTAAATGCATCTCATGGATATTTCTTAGGAACATCCTGACAACCTGAATAGTGTTTGCACCTCCAGGACTGGGGTTGGGAACCTCTGCTCTAGGCAGTGGACATGTTTATGGTGTCTGCACTCTGTAGGGTAAAATAGTGTGGCATGGTCTGCAGGGGCCCCAGCTGGGATGTGAACTTGTGACCTTCAGGCACACTGGCTGTGTGTACTGCACCACACTGTTACCACAGAGGCAGGTTGTTCCCTGGGGATCCCATGACTGTTCCTCAGACAGACCTCATCTGTTCCACTGCACGCCACCCACCTATACAGGGCTTGGCTTTGCTCTGCTGTGGGCAGCTGCCACTGCCTCCTCCTGCGCCGGGACCCCCTTCACCACCATGCTGACATGCCCTTATGCTGGTGGTGCGCAGTCCCATGCCATCCACTGTGCCGCTAGGCGGGTGCCTATGGTGTGGGGTCTGGGGTAGGGGTGCTGACATGGACATCAGCACGTCCTCCCAGCACCGCCTGCCAATGTTCTGTGCCCTTGAGGGTACCTGCTGGGTGCTATCCCCTGGGACACTGTCGGACGCACACTTGTGGCCATATTGGACCCTGGTCAGTTGCTGTCTTGCTGATTTTCAGTTTCTGCATGCCTATGTGCCAGGTAGGCATCTGCCTAGTCCACACTGTGCCCCAGCTGGCCCACTGCATGTGCCGCCTGCAGCCCCCTGTACCCCATTTACACCATCACCATAGTGCCCTTTCCCACGTGCCCACTCTGCTGTTGCTGCACATGTGTAAGCCACAATGGCAAGCTACCCCATACACACCACAGAAAACGCTCATCAGCACTATTTCTGTGTTGGCACATTCACTTTGTGGGGGGACTGTGAATTGACCCGTCCAAAAGTGAGCTCATCCTGTTTCCTCTTTATAGGTTGTGTTCATTACCACTTGTCATTATTTGTTCTATTGGCTAGCTCGGTGTTTTGGATTTCAATTTTGGTACTGGTCATTATTTATGGCTTGTGACTTTTTGGTTGCTGCACATGTATCACTACTATCACTTTTCAGGGTCTTCCTGCCTTTGCTGTACATTGCTGACTGAAATGGTTTCTCTTTCCTGCAAATGTGCCTAGCGAGATGTTTTCACTGGCGCTAATTTTCAGAGCTTCATTTCATGGTGTTAGTGTGCATGGAGCCACTCCCCGCCCACTCTCCACCCATTGATCCCTTCTCTCCATCCCTGGGGAGCATTACTCCACCCTCTGGGAAACCTTACTCCACCCTCTGCGCACCTTAACGCTGCCGCAGACATTATCGCGCGATACGTGATGGTCTCGCACGGTAATGCGCCATTATCGCATGATAACGTCACGTATTGCATGATAACGTCGCAGCTGCGCCGTTAGCGCCATTTAGTAAACATACCCCGAAGAAGTCCAGTAAGGCCAGCTTTATAGATTTCAATGTAGGCAAGATGTCTGCGGGATTTTGTGATAGTAATTTATAGTTTTAATGAATAGCTCTCAAAGTATGGAATTCTGTGCTTTTTTCCCTTATAATTAGTAAAAACAGTTTTTTTACAAGCATTTGATTTTTGATTGAATATTGATATGATTTTCTTTTATTTTTTTGTCTTTTATGTTTTATCTTTATTGATTTTACCTTTATTTTTCTAGTTATATTTTTAATTTATTTTGTTTTTGGATTATTATTTCATATCTTTCTTGTAAGGTCCCTAGAAATTTTTATGATAGTAGTATATATATATATATATTTATATATATATATATATATATATATATATAATTATTTTTTTTTTAATAAATACAAAATTACATACAGTATGACTTGATAAAATAGGCTAAAAATAGGCCCCTTCCTGCCCAGTTAACCAAGGTATGCTAATACAAAATTACCCTCATTGTGTTGTATGCCATAGGGTGATAAGAAGAATTTCCAAGCACATCTTGACAAACTACCCATACATGTTACACCTTATGAACTCGAGCAAAAGGCTCCCTTTGGCCGATGTGAGTACTATGCCAAGCCTTGCTAGTAAATTTGAGAGACTGAGGTCATACTCCCCATGCTCTGGCTTAGAAGTGAGGTTCACGACTGTCATGGTGAACAAATTGAACTACAATAATAATGCTTTTGATGCACAAAACAAACCCATTTAGATAAACTGCCCCAGGTAAAACAACAATATGAGTCAGTTTTTGTCTTCTCAAGAGACATCGCCAAGTTGTCTCTATCTCACTATCTATGTTCAAGAATGCTGCAGTAGAACCTGAAATAGGATTATGAAATTGAACATTTGCATTATCCAAATTTGGCTGTTCCAACATAATACCAGTAATTGCTTGAGTCAGCTCATACGTGGATTGTTTATTCTTCTCAGAGTGCTGGCAAATGAGCACGAGAGTTCATCTGAAAATAAATTCTAGCTCCAAAAATTAGCATTCTGCTCCTTTCAATTAATCAAGGAGTATGATAATAATTAAAGCCCCATGGACAGATATGACTACATGGAACAACATCATCCTCTTTAAGCCGGTTTCAGATATATATAAAATATCTAGACTATGATTAAAAATCATATCAAAACTGCAAACCTTAAAATACAACACAAGCTGTGTCGCAGGGTTTTCAGGCAGACCAGTTGATGAGGTGGTTTTACCAATTATGGCAATACTCAGATAATCCCTAGAAAGGAAATGAGATGTTTGGGAATTATTTTGGGGGTCAATTTTCATTGGGAGGCCTCAAGGAGTAATAAAGAGATATTCTTGGTTTTTGTACTGTACTCACCAATTACAGACATTTTTGGATAAGCAAGCCTTTAAAAAGTGATATTTCCCTTATCATTTTCCAAATTGATGACTCTAATGCTCTTTACATAAATTACAAAACAGTTACATAAATTACAATAACACAGAATTTTGCAGTGAAACTCGTTTTATGGAGAGGAAAGAGGATAAGAGTTACTCCTTTAATGAGCTACGCTCAGAGCTGCCGCTACCCGGTAAGCAGGGTAAGCGGGGGAGGAGGGCACCGATCTCCCGGGGACTAGCAGTCCCTATCCCCAAACAGGAAGACAAGTGCAGCCAAAATCTTTCAGGCAAGGTCTGGGATAAAATTAAAGCAAACTGCGGTAGAGCCAAGCGCTCAAATGTAGTGGTGTTCTAGTTTGTCTCCATTTTTTGTGATTCGCAATTGAAAACATTGGAAAGACGTGTTTATTAATGTGACATTTTATCACTATAATGTTATAAATGGTAACAATACTTGCAAAATGCACAAATATGATCAATCCACTTTATCACAACATTCTGAAATTGATTTTTATATGAAAAAAAGTGCAGGGTGAATATGCATTTTTGTTGTTTTATTCCTTACTTTTTTCTGGGCTCTGTGAAAGTCTTTTTCACTTTCTTGTTTTTTTGGAATTTTTATTGAAAAATGTTAAACACTTTAAATATAGTAAATAAATCCAAGAAATGTTAGTGTAAGTGGCATAACACATGCCTACATTGCAGGTGCGCACATTTATACCTTCCCTGGACAGGTGCAAATGTTCACACCTATAATTGTTCAATACATATATAGATTATCATATTATGTAATCTATGTGGCTACTTGCATGCTCCGTACATGGTCCACCCAAACAGCCCATGTGCTGTACTAGAAAAGTAGATTCCATCATGTCTCAACACATACTTTTACACTAGCCAGTAAAGCGTAGTTATTCCCCTGGAACAGATGATCTCCGGGAACAGCAGGAATTTAATCTTCACATATGGGTATCGTTGGTACCAATGGAGCCTGCGCGGGAATGCTCCCCAGCATCCAATAGGAACGCTTTTGGGAGCATCCCTCAGCACATGCGCGCTGCCTTCCCGCCTTTCCAACTGTCCCTCTTCAGTTAGGTTTGTAGCTGAGTGAAAGGATAGAGGGAGAGAGGAAAGAGACAGAGAAATAGAGAGACAACTCCTAGGGGAGATGGGTGGGTTGTGAAGATTAAATTCCTGGTGTTCCCGGAGATCACCTGTTACAGGTGAGTAGCTACGCTATCTCCAGGAACAAGCAGGAATGTAGTCTTCACATATGGGGACTCCCTAGATGAAGATGCCAGGAAGATGGCCCCAGGAAGCTGCCACCTAAGTAAGGTGGGCCATGCTTCCTCCCATGGATCTCTGGCATTCCACCAGGGTTGGTGGGTAGGAGTTGAATTAGGTCTGGAAGAGCTTTTGAAGAACAGCTTGGCCAAAGAAGGCATCCTGACAGGAGGCTTTATCTAGGCAGTAGTGGGCTGTAAAGGTGTGTACCGAAGCCCAGGTGGCTACTCGACAACTGTCATCAATAGACACAGGGTGAAGGTTAGCCATAGAGGGTGCCATAGCTCTCACATTATGAGTTGTGACATGGCCTTGAAGAGGAAGACTTACTCTCATAAGCAAAGTATATCCATTGTGCAATCCATTTGGACAGAGTTCTCTTGGAGACTGGTTGTCCCAAATGACTAGAATCAAAAGCAATAAAATTTTGAGAAGACTTTCTATGTTGCTGTGTTCTTTGTAGGTAAAAAGCCAAGGCTCTTTTACAATCCAAAGTATGAAGGTTACTTTCTGCATTAGAGGCATGAGGCCTCGGAAAGAATACAGGAAGATAAATTGATTGATTTAAATAAAAAGGTGAAACCACCTTTGGCATAAAGTGTGGATGAGTTCTAAGAACAACCTTATCATGGTGAAACCTAGTATAAGGAGGATCAGCCACTAAAGCTTGCAATTCACTAATGCGACGTGCAGAGGTGATTGCAATTAGGAAGATGACCTTCCAGGACAAAAGCTTTAGGGTTGTAGTGGCTAAAGGTTCAAAAGGTGGTTTCATGAGCTGCCCGAGAACTAGGTTTAAATCCCACGCCACCGGTGGTGGCCTGATGGGAGGCTTTGTTAATAGAAGACCTCTCATGAATCTTGTTATGAGTGGATGAGAAGAAATTGGTTGTCCATTTAGAGGCTTATAGGAAGCTGCAATTGCACTAAGATGGACTCTTACTGAATTGGTCTTTAGACCAGAATTTGATAAATGAAGTATTGATTCTTTGGAATAAGAAAATAGGGGGAGTAGAACCCTGCACCCTGCTGAAGAATGGGCACTTCCTTTATTGCTCCTTGAGCAAGGAGTGTTGAGACTTCTTGATTCAGTAGATTGCCTGTAGAGATTTGGGAATTGAACTGTCTTATGATTGTAGGAGGGGACATACTGTGAAAATGAAGCTTGTACCCCTCTCCCACAATGGATAGAGTCCAGTTTTCTGTTGTTATTTGGTGCCATCTGTTGGCAAAATGACACAACGTGACTTGAATGTTTAAGGGTTATGGCCCCTTCAGAGGAAGGAAGGCTAAGTTCTCTATGAAGGAGTCAAAGCCCTTGAGGGGGCTGGGCCTGTGGAGCTGGTTGAGCTCTAAGGCCTTTTGGCTTCTTTTGTCTGGATTGTTGTTGTTGACCCTTCTGGGCAACTTGACCCTGAGCTTGCCCTTGCTGGGTATAGGATGGATAAAACTTCCTCTTTTTGGTGAAAAAGGGTTTTTTATAGGGCTTCTTTTTGGCTGGAGTGGCTGTAGATTTTGACAATCTGTCTAAAGTCAGATTGTCAGTATCTATCTCATTAGCCTTTTCCTGCCAGTTCTTGTCAAAGAGGTTTTCTCCTGTGCAAAGAATGTTTCCCAATTTATCCTGTACCCAAATCTCCAAGTCTGATGCCTGAAGCCAGGCAATCCGACGTGCACCAATAGCAATAGCAGAAGTTCTGCTAATGCATTCAAAACAGTCAAAGGCTGCACGGTTTACAAACTTGGAGACATCTTGAGCATGCTTGACCAGAGTGAGAAAGTCCTGTCATTTGTCCTCAGGGAGAAGGGGGCTCATAAGCTCCAAATCTCCTGTGACCTCTTTGAGGAACATTCTCATATATAAAATATATGAGCTGATCCTAGCTGAAAGCATGGAAGCTTGAAAAGTTTGACGCCCAAAAGCATCAAGAGTCCTGCATTCATGACCTGGAGGATTGGATGCATGTCTCTTTGCACTTTTCATCCTACGCATGGCTGACTCCACTACCATTGAATGGTGTGGCAGCTGAGTCTTTTGAAAATCAGGACATGGTAGAAAACCAGGACATGGTGGAACTTGATACATGGTATCGAGTCTCCTAGAATGAGGAGATGTGGTCAAAGGTGTCACCCACATTCTGAGCATCAAATCATGAAGAATTTCATGAATGGGCAGAGTTGCTGCTTCCTTGGGAGCCTTAGGGTATTGGAGAATTTCCAATTCCTTTGCTCTAGGTTCTTTTTCAGGAGCTACTGTGATTGAAAGGCCTTGGGCCACATCACAAATAAAATCCTGAAAAGACATGTCTTCCGGAGGAGACATTCTTGCGTTGGGGAAAAGAGGAGTTTTCCAGGAGAAACACTCTGGTACCAGCAGAATTATCAGTCATCGGAATCTGAGGATTCAAAGTATCTCTGATCCCGATGTTCATGCAAAGCACGGTCTCAGTACCGATTGAAGTCGGTACCAAATTGGTCCGGTACCGATCTGTCGATGCCAGAAAAAGTCTGCATGGGAAGGATTCCCATTGGAGCTGGTACCATGGGTGCTGGTACCGGTATCTGTACTGGTGTTGGTACCGGCATCAGTACCGGTGCCCGTTGAACCACTGGTGTCAACGGTACCGCAGCTGTAAGGAGAGCTGCAAGACTGCGTTTGATAGCGAGGAATCTCTGCTCTATCGACGCTGCCGATGCCTGGGTATCAGTACCGGTAAAAGCGGCCGGAACCCCTGAGCATGGCACCAGTAGTTCTGCCGAGGTCGAAGCCTCGAGAACATCCTGTAACCCCGTTGATGCTTTGGAGGCTGAAGCCTCCCACCGGGGCTATTTTGCCAGTGTAGTTTCCTCAAGGGCAATGCCAATGGCCTCTCGATGCTTTGAAGGAGAGCTTCCCTTGGAGAATCGGCTCTTATGTTTAGTTACCTGAGATCCATGGAAGGAAGACGAGGCTCTTGAAGATGTCGATGCAATGGACCTGGTATCCGAAGAAAAGAGGGTACCAAGCTTTGCAGCTTGGTTCTGTCTTCCTCTTTTAGTCATCCCCATACAGGAGGAACACTCAGATGGAGAATGGTCAGGGCCTAAACATTTTAGACAGCAGTCATGGATGTCGGTGACGGAGATGGTACCGCCACATTTAGTACATTTTTTAAAACCACTAGCTGGTTTTTCCATCTTTTGGGAAAAATGGGGCCTAATGCCCAAAATGGCGCCTAGCACCAAAAGAAAACCTTTCTGAAGAGAAACAGTTAAAAAAAAAAAATATATATATATATATATATATATTATTATTTTTTTTTTAAAGAAGAAAGAAAGAACCGACGGTACCGGTAGGTGTCGTGCGGAGGCAGGCGCGACCACAAGAAAACAAGTTTAAAGAAGAAAATTTTCTGCGGTGACAGGGTATGTGTCCTGTCGGCTCTGCGGAAAACGAAGAACTGAAGAGGGACAATTGGAAAGGCGCTGAGGGATGCTGAGGGATGCTCCCAAAAGCGTTCCTATTGGACGCTGGGGAGCGTTCCTGCGCAGGCTCCATCGGTACCGATGATACTCATATGTGAAGACTACATTCCTGCTTGTTCCTGGAGATAAGAAGCTATTCATATGTAACCTTGAATCCATGAGAATGACTGCATAAAATTACCTCCTTTAAGGAAAATAAATGCTTTTCTGTCTTTTGCTGTTCCGTCTATAGGGCCAGAATAATTCTCACTCATGCTAAGCAAACTCACTAAAGTTATCAATCATGTTGTTTCTATGGGAAAATTCTCTCTTAGGAACCAATGTTTGGCATGCTAGTCTTTGAGGATATTTTAGTAACAAGTACTACCTGGCAGCAAACAGGTATTACCTTTCGCAATCTCTGTGGATAACACTTTATTACTCACTGTTTCATCGGCTCGCAACCTTGGGATCATCTTTTACTCCTCCCTCTCCTTCTCCACACACATCCAACTGCTAGCTAAACCTGTTGTTTCTTTCTCTATAACATCAGCAAAATTTGCCTCTTCCTTTTCGAATACACTACTAAGACACTTATCCACTCTTTAGTCACCTCCGGTCTAGACTATTGTAACCTTGCTGGTCTCCCTCTAATCATCTCTCTCTCCTTCAATCTGCTCAAAACTCAACTGTGCAGCTAATCTTCTGTCAGCCTCGATATGCTCATATCACCCCTCTTCTCAAGTCACTTCATTGGCTCCCTATCCATTTCCATATCCATTTCAAACTTCTCCTACTGGCCTATAAGTGCAATCATTCTACTGCTCCTCACTACCTTTCCTCTTTTATCTCTCCCCACAGCCCTCCTCGGGAACTCTGCTCTTCTGGCGGATCACTTCTGTCAGTGCCCTTCTCTTCCACTGCCAACTCCAGACTTCGATCCTTTCACCTTGCTGCTCCTTATGCTTGGAACAAACTGCCTGAGTCTGTACGTCAGGCTTAATCTCTGTCCCTTTTCAAATCCAGGCTGAAAACCCCTCTCTTCCAGACTGCTTTTGGATCCTGATCCACTTAGTGTCCTATGTGTTTTCATACCATACCCCTAGATATATTCTTGTCCTCAGCTGTTGTGTTGTGTTGTCTGTCTTAACTAGATTGTAAGTTCTGATGAGCAGGGACCATCTTTTGCATGTGCCTGTACAGCACTGTGTGTAGCCTAGTGGCTAGAGCACTGGCTTGGTAACCAAGCAACCAGGGTTCAATTTCCACTAGCACTCCTTGTGGCCTTGGGCAAGTCACTTAACCCTCCATTGCCTCAGAAGAAAGGCCTGGCAATCTACTTCCAGTGACACTGCCAAGAAAACCCAGGAGCTTCTGGGTTGCCAGGAGTCAGGACTGACTTGAAGGCACACATTGCATTGCAGTAGTAATAGTAATAGCCACTACTATTACTTATACAGCATCCAGCGCTAAATATTCCATTTCCCTGGACAGTGCTGTTGCTATCCAGTCAGTGGTGATAAATGGTCACTAACTATACAGTGAAAAATGGTTAAAGTTACGACAATCATTGGCCTGTCTTAAGTTAAATGATTTAGCTAACTGGTGGCAATTGGAACCACCTCCAGTTGGCCCACATTCCACCCTGGTTTCAACCAGGCATCTTTTCTCTGATCTTTGGCGATAGTCAGCGGCACTATGTAGATAGTGCTGTTGAATATCAAAATGTCTGTGTTTTATTGCTTAGCAGTTGTGCTAAACTGGCTCAGATGCTTCAGATATGCCCCCCACCCCTCTATTTAGAATGCACTGCAGTAAACATAGTTCATCATATCATGACCATGAGAAACCTTTTAACAAGGTGGTAGGTTTTCTCTTTGAAAGCCTGAAAAAACACATTTGAACTCATTCTTGAGCCTTCTGGGAAAAGATGCACAGTGTCTTGTAAGAATCTGCAAGCTTTTGAACACACTGTCTAGGAAATGCAATTAAAAGTAATTTAGTAGAGAATGTTTATGAAATGTTAATGTGTGTTAAGTGCTGTTGTGCGCATAGGGGGAAAAAAGGCTGTGGAGTCATTTAATGTGTTAATGTTTGTTAACACATGTTAACTTCAGTAGACGTGCCTCAGAATGTTTTGATTGCATAAGTCTTTACACCCCCTGTCATGGCAAATCCAAATTAGTTCTATTTCAAAAAACTGCTTTAATTAGGCCCTTAATAAATAGAGGCCACTTGTGTCCATTCACAGTAACTGAGCTGATTAAACTACTTCTGAGTAACGAATCAAGCTTTTGGGTTGCATGAAGTGAATTTAAAGGCAAAGGCCTGAACACACCAAACACAGAACTGTCAAAAGAACTTTGAGATAAAGTTATTTAAAGGTACAGACTGAGATTAAGCTATACGAAAATTGCAATATATTTGAATATCCCTTGAGTCACTGTCAAATCCATCATTGTAAGGTAAAACAGTGTGTCACCACCTAGGCACCGTCTCAGTCAGGCTGGCGTTCTAAAGTCAGTAGCTGTGGGATAAGGAAACTGCTGAGGAAAGTCATTGTGAAATCTATGATTACTTTAAAAGAACTATAAGGACTCTGTCTCATACTGTGGAAAATGTTGACTCAAGAATTTCAAGGCTACTCTAGAAATATAGCCTATGTGGGAGCCACTGCTGGAGAAAAGCCATATGATGTGGCACATTCGATTTGCCAACAAATGCCTAGAGAACACTGCACAAATGTGGTCTGATGAGCCAAAGTAGAATTGTCTGGTTTCAATGCATTAAACAAATAGGGGACATGACCCCTGCTAAATCCCTAAAGTAAAGCAGTATTATGACATGGAGATGCTTTCCAGCAGTGGGGATAGGATAGCCAACTGGCTCCAGATGTGCCCAACAAACTTGATCCATCCCTGGCTTTACCCCATTGCATGCAGGGACTTGTAGTGTTGCTTTTCATGTGGAGTTCAATAGAGAAATCAGAACTGAATATCCCTGCGTGCAATGGGGTAAACCCAGGACTGGATCAAGCCTGTCGAGTGCATCTGGAGCCAGTTGGCAACCCTAAGTGGGGACATAAGGTTTGTGGGGATCAAGGGAGAGATGGCTGGTGCACAGTAAGATAGATTCTGTAGTAAAATCTGTTCCAGTCTGCCACAGACCTTTCAGCAGGACAATAATCCAAAGGACAAAAAAAAAATGACAATGGAGCGGCACGACAAGAAGAAAGTGAATGTCCTTGAGAGGCACAGTCAGAGTTCAGACCCGAACCAATAAAAAATGTATATCAAGCCTTGAAGACTGCATCTACAGGTAATCCCCAGCCAAACTGAAAGAACTTGGTCTATCCTACCATGAAGAATGGGAAAACTTGCAGCCTCTCATTGTGCAAAGTAGGTATCCTAAACAACTCCAGGCTGTTCTTGTTGCAAAATAAGCTTCCACAAGTATCAAGTCAAAAGGTACGAAGACTTATATATTGCATTGAAGACTTTTTTTTTTTAACCTCAGATTTATGGTAACCCACACAGCCCAGTTGCTTTATGTACTTTTAGCTTAGCTAGCTCCTCACAGTCTTCTGAAAAAACATTTGAGGTCTATCTCACTTCTATTCCTCTGTGCCAGTTTTCTACAGTCCTATTTCCAGCTTCCTCAGTAAACATCAAACAGAAATATTTCTTAAGTAATTCTGTTTTTCTTTGTCAGCCTCTAGATATTCCCTTCCTCCAATTCTGAGTCTCACAATGCCTCTTTTGCACTTCTTCCTCTCACTTCTGTTTCTACGAAAAAAATCTTCTCCCACTGTTTTACTGTATAAAATATTTTTTCTTACATTTGTGTCTTTGCTGTTCTGACTAATTTCTCATCTTTTCTTAGTATTCCCATGAATTGTTGCCTGTCTTCTTCTTTCTTTGATCTGCTCTCTTATCCACTTCAATCACATTCACAGAGTACTACAATTCTGACCTGCAGCACTCCTGCTCTTATGTTTGTCTGCTGATTACTGACGACTGTTTTGTGTGATTTGTTCTTTGGGGATTTTAATTTTGTGATGCCCTGAGCACATATGGTATGGTTAGGCCAGTTGGAATTAAATCTGAGGCTTATGAATGTTTTTCTTTTCTTCCTCAACTTTTTCAGTTATTTCTTCAAAAACACTGCAGCCTCTGTTCTTTCCTCTTACCATTATTTACTTTTCCAACAAAAAGGCTGGTTGCTCTTAAAATATCTCCTTTTGGCTTTGCCCACTGTTTTTGAGGTACACCACCATCTTGACATTTTAGTTTTCCTGACGTATAGGACTCTCACTTTTAAATGATTCATCATCTGTACTCTAAGGCATAAGAACATTAAAAACTAAGAAATGCCATACTGGGTCAGACCAAGGTCCATCAAATCCAGTATCCTATTTCCAACAGTGGCCAATCCAGGTCACAAGCACTTGGTAGGTTCCCAAAAAAGGTACACAAGTTCCAAGATGCTTGTCCTGGGTTAAGCAATGGATTTACCAAGTTCTCTTTAATGATGGTTTATGAACTTTTCCTTCAGGAACTTGTCTAAACCTTTTTTAAACCCAGCTACACTAAGCCTTAACTACAGCACATCCTCGAATAATGAATTCCAGAGCTTGACTATGCTTTGAGTGAAAAATATTTTCTCTTATTAGTCTTAAATGGGTTACATTGTAGCTTCATTGAGTATCCCCTAGTCTTTCATCTTTTTGATGGTGTAAACAACCAATCTACATCTACCAGTTTCACTCCATTCATCAATTTATAGACCTTTATCATAGCTTCCCTCAGTCGTCTCTTTTCCAAGTTGAAGAGCCCTAACATTTTAAGCCTCTCCTCATAGAGGTATTCTTCCATCCCCTTTACCATTTTTGCCACTCTTCTCTGTATCTTTTCTAATTCCGCTATATCCTTTTTAAGATATGGTGACCAGAATTGCACACAATATTCAAGGTACGGTCAAATCAAATCCTTTCCTTATGATTCCTAGCATTCTATTAGCTTTCTTTGCCACCGCTGCACACTGGGCGGAGAGTTTCAACATGTTATCCACGATGATACCTAAATCTTTTTCCTGGGTGGTGGTCTCTAAGGTGGCATCTTTCATCGTGTAATCATGGTTAGGGTTGTTCTTTCCTAGATGCATAACATTGCACTTGTCCACATTAAATTTCATCTGCTATTTGGACATGTGGAGGCCAATTCTCTCCTGGGTGTCCCCGGGCCGTCCAGATGATCAGAATCTGGATAGGCCTGCATTGCATTCAATTCTGCTCCCGTGGGAGTTAGACATTCCATGGGAGCAGAATCGGGTGCAACCGGACGGATGTGCAGGTCATGCCCCGAATCTGGTCACCTGAAAGTCCAGCCCACTACCCGGGTAGCCCAGTCAGGCTACTGCATGGAGCAGCTGTGGCATGGCATCCAGGAGCCGTGATCACTGGCAGACCCAGCAAAACGCCTTTCACAGTCACCTGACCCCCGATCGGGCCTGCCAATGCCAGGGTTGGGCTGTGGGGAACCCCCTGCACCCCTTACATCTTTGACGGGCTCCAGATTCTCCATCATCCGCTATCCAGGGGAACTTGTTCTACCTCCAAGGTGAAATAAGTCCCCTGTCCAAATGGTCGACCCGGGATGTACAGGGCCAACCTCGGAATTAGCCCTGTATGTCTTGGTCAGGTTCCTGCCCACTCCCTGCCCTCGCTCCTCCTCCAGCCCACCCTCTCCTGCCCACAAACAGAGCTCCCTGCACATCTTGGATCTATGTGTGGGGAGCTCTGTTGGCGGAATCACCACACTAGAGTTTAGCAGGGATGGATGTCCGAATCGGACAAGTCACTGGATCCTGGATGTTCGCCCACTACCTAGTAACATAGTAAGTCACAGCAGATAAATACCAGTATGGCCCATTTATTCTGCCCTGCAAGGTGTTTAGGGTTGTAAATGCTGCTCTGTGTAGATTACCACTACACTATTCTTTTTATTTTGGGTTGTAAATATTGTTCTGAGAAGGTTACCCCCATCCCCCCCACTCTATGCTTTTAACTTTGGGTTATAACTGTGGCAGCCACTCCTGCTTTGTGTTTTTGAAATGTAAAAATCATTTAAGTTTTGCTTTGAGCATCCTCAGAAACACTTCCCCCATGCATAAGCACCAGGTTTGGTATGAATCCCTTTCATCTGTGTTCTTTTACCTGTTCCTCCTGCAAAAAATCCAAAATCTCCCTGCTTCTAGGTGACACCACAACTGAGATGTCCCAATCAAATCTGGCAGATTGAAAGAAGGCACTTAAAACAATGAACACATGCCGTCTTAAAAAGCTACGGTTGAAAGGAAAAATTGCCTCACTACAGAATTCTGTAGCTTAAATATGAATCTAATAATTTGCACATTTGGCTGAAGCTCCTGAATGCAGGAGTAGCTTTGTGGCATCTAATATTTTTCCAGTTTCAATTATGTGCAGACTTTTTTAAGAGCTCTGCAGAAACAGCATGTTCTGCCCCCTTAATGATTCCACTGAATGAATCATTCCTTCTGTCTTCCCATTTATTATCACATCACTGACAGGCAGCTCCTCATTAGCTTTTTCTAAAACATGCTGCAATATTTTTGATAGACTAATGGAGCTAGGCAGACTGTGATCTGCTCCTCTGTGCACTTTATAACATAGCTCTGACAATGAACTTTAATTCTGACCTGCAACACTCCTGCTGCTTAATCCTCCAGCTTCTCCTGATCACTGACCACTAATTCTGGTGCTTTGCTCTGTAGTATTTGGTGTGTTGGTTTTGTGATGATTTCAGTACAGATGAGAAGGATGGTTTGAATTAAAGCTGAGCGTTTAATTAGTTCCAGGAGATAGTTACAATAATTAATTGAACCAGAACAGGATATCAGTAGGATCAGGTAATTCCAAACTAGTCATGGCAATCATATATGCCTAATTCAGACTTTGTGACAAATTTAGATCAAATATTAGTACCAATTTAAATAATTTTCTACATGTTTTAAAGGGGGTAATTTTATGAAGCATATTCTGCCTGCAAAGCATGTTTTATACACAGAAAATGGCTAATATAAAATTGTGTGGGTAAATATGTATGTACAAATTATGTGTCCTGACGATATCATGAGTACTTTTACATGGCCTGTTTGTAAATACTCCCAGGGTGGTATTTGGGAAGAGTTGTGGTGGAGTTTGTGGTAAAACACCCATGCTAAGTGCAGGTTGAGGTGGGATTGGGACGGGTTCAGGGTGGGTGCCTTACCGTGACCTAGCTGTCATGACTGCCAGTAGTGTGGCTGCACTTAAGACCATCTCAAGAGACGGACAAATGGATGATCTCTGTAATGTTTTTAACAGCTTTTGCACTGTGCTCTGCTTTCTTTCACTTTCCTAGTCAGTGCTGATGACATCATCAGTCATGAGAGCTGGGGGAAGGATGGCAAGGATAAGCTTGTTTAGCTGCTTGTCAAAGAGTTTCAATATGAATATGAAGTACTTCTACCTTGATTCATTTGCATTCCCCCTTCCCTACATATTTGGGGTTGGAGCTATCCATTCAGTTTGTTTAAAGGTATATGAACTACAAATAGCTTCATTCATTGCATTTTACCATTGTTTCAACAACAAATAATAGTTCTATTATGAATTCTTAAAAGTAAATTTAAAAGAAATATGTAAAAAGGACATGTAGTCTTTGGGGAAAGGTAGAATAGAAATGTGATAAGTAAATAAATAAATAAATAGAGACATAAATAAGTGACTACATTATCTATTCATCCAAGAGATGCAGTGCATGATTTATGAGAGCAGTTCTTAATATCATCTGCTGCCTTACTGATCTGCTTGCAAGAGTTCTAGTAGCTCTAGCTACTAATTTTCTACTAATTGATATTTATTGATTCTAATTTGCATGTGACACCTCCCTAACTTCTTTGAGAATTCTCATCTCACAATAGTATCTAGATATAAAAGTTTAACTCTTTCAACCTAGCAGTCATATCTGAAGAAGGGTGTCAAAAATTCAAGCATTACAATATTTCTGGATATGGCAGGGCAGCAAATAGTACGTGAGTACAATTTCTCCAGGACCAATTTCTATAGACACAACAGGCTATGAAAAATCTAAACTGCAGTGTAGTTCCATAAAATTTATAAAGTAAAATGCAAAACAATGAAATAAAAATATTTTTTTTCACTACACAAATCACCTCAGAGTAACACCTTGACTAGGTCAACCTCATGCCTGCTAAGACGCCCCTTTATTTGCAATTATTTTCAGTTTAACCTTTTCCTTTAAATCATTCAAATTCATATAAATGTTTTTATTCTTATTTATAACCCTTAAGTAATTATTTGGAAAGTTATTCCCTTCAAGAAACCTGATTTTTCTTTAATGCTGAGTAAACACAGAGTTCCTTATCTATTTCATCAGAATATCTAGAGGGATTTTTTGATAGCCTTATCACCGATTTCCTTCTGTCTGTATTCAGAAGGGAACTGGAGTTGTCATGTCAGTCCACTTGAATATATAGAAATAAGGGTCAACAAATAAGTTGCAGATTGTTGTTGTTGATAAGTCCCGTTGAGTCGGAGTCGACTCACGGCGACCCTCTGGATAGCTATCCTAAATTGTGTTCGGTCTTGAGTCAGGCAGCTCATTGTTGACAGACTGGTACCCATAGCTGCTGTTATTGTATCGATCCATCTCATTGCTGGCCTTCCTCTTTTGCGTTTACCTTCTATCTTGCCAAGCATGATGTCTTTCTCTAATGATCTCTCTCTTCGCATGATGTGTCCAAAGTATGACAATGGAAGTCTTGTCATCTGAGCTTCTAAAGAAAGCTTAGGTTTAATCTCCTCTAGCACCGACTGGTTTGTTCTTCGGGCAGTCCATGGTATGCACAGTATTCGCCGCCAGCACCATAATTCAAAGGCATCAATTTTCTTCCTATAAGAACATAAGATATGCCATACTGGGTCAGACCAAGGTCCATCAAGCCCAGTATTCTGTTTCCAACAGTGGCCAATCTAGGTCATATGTACCTAGCAGTTTCCCCAAGAGACACAAGTTCCACAATGCTTGTACTGGGTCAAGCATTGATATCTTCGGTCACTTCTTAATAATGGTTTATGGACCTTTCCTCCAGGAACTTGTGCAAACCTTTTTTAAACCCAGCTACACTAACAGCCTTTACTACATCCTCCGGTAACAAATTCTAGAGTTTGATTACACGTTGAGTAAAAAAATATTTTCTTTTATTAGTCTTAAATAGTTTACCCTGTAGCTTCATTGCATGTCCCCTAGTCTTTCTATATTCTGATAAGGTAAACAATCGATCTACGTTTACCCGTTCCACTCCGTTCATTAATTTATAGACTTCTATCATATCTCCCCTCAGCCGTCTCTTTTCCAGGTTAAAGAGCCCTAACCTTTTTAGCCTTTCTTAATAGGAGTATCCTTCCATCCCCTTTACCATTTTGGTGGCTCTTCTCTGTACCTTTTCTAAAATCGCTATATCCTTTTTAAGATACGGCGACCAGAACTGCACACAATATTCAAGGTGCGGTCTCACCATGGAACGATATAGAGGCATTATAATATCTTTTGTTTTATTTTCCATTCCTTTCCTTATCATACCTAGCATTCTATTTGCTCTCTTGGCCGCCGCTGCACACTGGGCCGAGAGTTTTAACATGGTATCCAGAATGACGCCTAAATCTTTTTCCTGGGTGGTGGTTCCTAATGTGGAACCTTGCATCGTGTAACCATAGTTTGGGTTGTTCTTCCCTAGGTGCATAACCTTGTACTTGTCCACATTAAATTTCATCTGCCATTTTGATGCCAAGTCTTAGAATTTATCAAGATCCTCTTGCAATTTTTCACAATCCTCTTGGGTTTTAACAACCTTAAATAGTTTTGTGTCATCTGCAAATTTGATCACCTCACTCGTTATTCCACTTTCCAGGTCATTTATGAATATGTCAAAAAGCAGCGGACCCAGCACAGATCCCTGGGGTACACCACTATTCACCTTTCTCCATTGGGAAAATTGGCCATTTAGCCCTACCCTCTGCTTTCTATCTTTTAACCAGTTCCTGATCCACAATAGTACACTGCCTCCTATCCCATGACTCTTTAGTTTTGCCAAAAGTCTCTGATGAGGGACCTTGTCAAAGGCTTTCTGAAAGTCCAGATACACAATATCAACCGACTCACCTTTGTCCACCTGTTTATTCACTCCTTCAAAAAAACATAACAGATTAGTAAGACAAGATCTTCCTTGTCTAAAGCCATGTTGGCTGTCTCCCATTAGGTTGTGACTATCTACATGCTGAGTAATTTTATTCTTTATGATGGTTTCTACCATTTTTCCTGGTACTGACGTCAGGCTCACCGGTCTGTAGTTTCCCGGATCACCCCTGGAACCCTTTTTAAAAATTGGTGTTACATTGGCGATCCTCCAGTCTTCAGGTATTAGAGATGATTTTAATGATAGTTCACAGATTACTGATAGCAGTTCTGCAATCTCATAGTTCAGTTCTTTCAACACCCTTGGATGTATACCATCCGGCCCAGGTGATTTGCTACTCTTCAGTTTATCTAATAGTTGTAAGACATCTTCCCGATGTATCGATATTTCCTTCAATTCTTCCACACCTTTAAATACCACTTCAGTCATGGGTAACATTCCTACATCTTCCTCAGTAAAGACCGAAGCAAAGAATTCATTCAGTCTCTCCGCTATCGCCTTGTCGCCTCTTAGTGCTCCTTTAACCCTTTATCATCTAATGGACCAACTGACTCTCTCACAGGTTTTTTGCTACGAATGTACTTGAAAAGGTCTTTATTTCGCGTTTTTGCTTCCGCAGCAAGCTTCTTCTCAAATTCTCTCTTTGCCTGCCTTATCAATACCTTGCATTTGACTTGCCAGTGCTTGTGCTATTTCCAGGTTTCGTCGGTTGGCTCTTTTTTCCATTTCCTGAAAGATGCTTTTTTGGCAACAACAGCCTCTCTGACCTCACCTTTAAACCATGCTGGCAGTTTTTTGGACTTCCTTCCACTTTTCTTAAAGCGTGGAATACAGCTGGTCTGGGCTTCCAAGATAGTATTTTTCAACAACACCCAAGCTTGATATACGTCTTTAACCTTCGCAACTGCTCCTCTTAGTTTTTTTCTTAACTGTTTTCCTCATTTTATCATAGTCTCCCTTTTGAAAGTTAAAAGGTAGTACTGTGGATTTCCTTACTATCCCTCCTCCACTAATTAAATCAAAGGCGATCATGCTATGATCACTATTGCCAAATGGCCCCAACACCCTTATCTCTTGCACTAGATCTGGTGTTCCACTAAGGACTAGGTCTAATATGGCTTCCCCTCTGGTCGGTTCATGAACCAGCTGCTCCAAGAAGCAGTCATTTATTTCATCTAGGAACTTTATCTCCCTAGCATGTCTATCTTTTTCACTGTCCAGCTTTCATATCCATATGATGTTATTGAAAATACCATGGCTTGAACAAGTCAAATCTTTGTATGGAGAGAGACATCTCTGTTCTTGAGAATTTTATTTTATTTATTTTATTTGTGTGTTTTTCTATACAGCCCCTTCCAGAGATCAGGGGCGGTTTACAAGGAACTTAAAAAACAATATAACATACAGTGAAATATTGTATTACATAGAACATTAAGAGAACATAAGAACTAAATATCGTATTACATAGAACATTAAGGGAACATAAGAACTATGTTACAAAGAAACAATGTGTAAATTATTTACATGGTTGAACAAAAACTATTTACAATAGTTATTTGCAATCATATGTACAGTGTTGTGAGGAGGGCTGTTTAGAATAGTTATTAAAGGAATTAGGATTCAGTGAGTGAGAAGTATCAGAGATGGTTATAAGCAAATGTTAACAGAAGTGAGTCTTGAATTAGATGGGGTAGACTTGTGTTTGGTTAGTTGTGTATTCTTGTGTAGTATATTTGATTGTAGGTTGTAGGTTGCTGTAGTGTTGACTAAACAGGTAGGTTTTAAGTTCCTTCCTGAAAGAGGTAAGGTCCTTAATCTCTCTTAGGTTTAGTGGTAGTTTGTTCCATTGACTGGGAGCATAATATGAAAAAGCAGTGTTGGTGGTTATTTGTTTCGATTTTCTCACGGCATTGGGAATTAGTAGCATGTTGAGATTTGTTTTTCTTCTAAGTCTGTTTTCTGGTGGAATCTGAAGTAATGTTGCTAACTGTGATGGGGTTAAGTCATTAATGAGTTTAAAAGTGGTGACGAGGGTTTTATATTGAATCCTACTAGAGATTGGAAGCCAGTGGAGAGCGTATAGGATGGGGGAGATATCATCGAATATTTTGGCTTTCGCAATGATTCAAGCAGTGACATTCTGAGCTCTTTGAAGGATGTGTAGATTCTTTTTAGATGTCCCTTGAAGTATGCCATTACAGAAGTCTAAATGTGGCATAATGAGAGCCTGGACAACTGTTCTGAAATCATTGAATCTTATCTAGGTCTTTCATAGCCATTCTGCCAAGAGCAATGCGTTGTCTGTTTTCTTGACTGCTTGTTACTTCTTTATTGATAGTTGATCTAAGTAGGTTAAAGTTGTTCACAAATTCAGTTTCTTCTTCAACGATGAACCTGTTGATTATGCCAGTTGTCATGATCTTTGTCTTCTTTACATTAAGGTGCAGGCCCATTTTGAGACTATGTTCTTTGATTGTGAGAAGCAAATGTTTCAGATCATCTTCACATTCATCCAGTAATGTGGTATCATCAGCATAGCGAAGGTTGTTGATGAGTCTTCCACCAATCTTCACACTCTGTTGTCTTCATACAATCCTGCTTCTCTGATGATTTGTTCTGCATATAAATTAAACAGGTAGGGGGAATGTATGCAGCCTTGTCTTACACTTTGCTTATTTTAAACCATTCTGTTTCTCCTTGATCCGTTTGAACTGTTGCTTCTTGATCAATGTACAGATTGTGCAAGAGAATGATCAGGTGTTCTGGTATACCCATGCTTCTGAATGTGGCCCAGAGTTTCTCATGGTTTACACAGTCAAAAGCCTTGCTATAGTCGATAAAGCACAAATAGATATCCTTTTGGTATTCTTTAGTCTTTTCAAGGATCCATCTCACATCTGCAATGATGTCTCTCGTTCCTCGCCCTTTCCTGAACCCTGCTTACACTTCAGGTATTTCTTGTTCCAGGTATGGTTGTAGTCTCTTTTGAATAATCTTCAGTAGAATCTTGCTGGCATGTGGGATCAGAGCGACTGTGCGATAATTTCCACAGTCAGTTGGATCACCTTTCTTTAGTATTGGTATAAACACAGATCTTTTCCAGTCAGTTGGCTATGATGTTGTCTTCCATATTTCTTTGCAGAGCCTTGTAAGTACGGTAACACCTGCATCAGATTGCTGTAATACTTCTATGGTAATGCTATCAATGCCTGGTGCTTTGTTCTTTGATAAGGCTTTCATTGCTGCTTCAACTTTTTCTTTCATCACCAATGGTTCCCGATCATAAGTTACAGGTTGAAACGGCTGTTGGTCCACTTGATCTTTATCATATAAAAACTCTGTATATTCCTTCCACCTTTTCTTGATCTTCTCAGCATCATTCAACATAGAAATGGCCAGTGATTGCAGACACAATTTCCCTCCATAACCCTGATATTATCATGGTTACTGAAACATGGCTTTCCGCAGAAGACAATGTACTACTTAATCAGCTCCTTCCACCAAATTTCTCAGTGTTTACCAGTCACAGACATAACAAGCGAGGAGGGGGTGTGCTCATACTCTCCAGATCAGACCTTCAGTTCCAGCTGATAGACGCTCATAGCTCCGACCACCTAGAGTTAGTTTCTATCTCCAACAAGTTATGCGCTATAAACCTCCTATACAGAGCACCTTCAGCCTCCCCAGATGTCCTTCCAACCATTATTGATCTGGCATCCGACGTCCAGAATCCTAATACCCCAACTTGGATTGCTGGTGATTTTAACCTGCCAGCCCTCCAAGATAGCCATTCATCTGCCTTCCTCGAAGCGCTTGAATCCCTTGGATATCAACAATTAGTTCATGAGCCTACTCATGCGAAGGGTAACACCCTTGACCTTATCTTTGCTCCACAGTCTGTATACGTCCAATCATACAATACTGGGATATCTATAACTGCTGTACCGTGGTCAGATCATAAACTCATTATTTTCCAGATTCCTACTCACAAGAGTCATTCACAGTCCAAAAGTGCTCCTAATAACAGCCCTAAATCTCTTTCCAGGAGCTTTTTTCCTTTCAACAGAGATCACATCCTTGCTGGAACATGCTCACTTCGTAATGAGACCTCCTTAAAAATAGAAGATCTAAAAATAGAAGATCTAATCACCTGCTGGAACAACAGTCTTAATGCGATTGCACTACTAGGAGTGGCCTAGTGGTTGGGGCAAGGTACTTCAGGCCGGAAGGTCGGGGGTTCAAATCCCACTAGAGGACAGCAACCTTGGGCCGGAAGGACTGGGGTTTCTAGTCCCACAGGTGCTCCTTGTGGTCTTGGGCAAGCCACTTAACCCTCCATAGCCCATGTTCCCTGTAAAATAGTTATCTCCAAGTTATAATGCCCTGTTCAATGTAATTTCAGTTTGTTCAATGTAAACCGCACTGATGCAGAATAGCGCGGTATATAAGAGAATGTAAATAAATAAAATAAATAAATAAATAACCTCCACTTAACATGCTGCCTAGAAAAAGAGCTTCTGCACCTTGGTACACAGACGAACTGAGACTATCACTATCCCAACTACGTAGCCTCGAGAAGCGCTGGCGTCGGTCTCGCTCCACTGTAGACCAGACAGCCTACCTCAATCAACTATCCATCCACCGCAAAGCCATCTCAGAGAAAATGAAGCGGTACCACATGGACATTTTCGAAGCGTTCCCTAAACAAACCTCATGATTTGTTTAACTTAGTAAAAACCTTATCTAAAGAGCCAGCCCCTGAAAAGCAATGCGAGATCCATCCTCAGGACTTTGCAGTCTACCTACAATCCAAGCTTACACAAACAAATAAACCTCCATTTGAATTTGCCCTCACAGCTCAAGATTGCCCAACAGCTCTAACCATTTTCTCTACGCCCTCCAAGAAGTGAATTGAAGATCTGATCATGTCTCTTAATTCCACAACTGCTCAGACTGACCCTTGCCCAGCTTTTTGGATAAAGGAATTGCGTTCTGAATTCAGCCCAATAATAACTAAAATAATAAACCTGTCTTTCAACTCTGGTTCATTCCCCTCTGCCCTCAAGCAAACTTCCATCAGACCACTCCTAAAAAACAGTAAGCTAGATCCTCAAAAGGTAGACTCCTACAGACCCATCTCAAGTATTCCTTTTCTCGCAAAGTTAATAGAAAAGGAGGTTCAATGTCAACTGCAAGACCACATCGATGCCGCTGCTCCCCTTGATCCTTGCCAACATGGCTTCAGAGAGTCACACGGTGTAGAGACACTCCTTACATCGCTCCTCAATAACATAATTTCTGGTATCAACAACATCCGGCAGGGTTTTGCACTTGTGTTCCTGGACATAGCTGCAGCTTTTGACTCTGTGAACCATGACCTCCTCCTAATACGGCTAAAAGAGAAAGGAGTTGGTGGAACTGCCCTTGAATGGTGCAGATCGTACTTATCCGAAAGATGGCAACACGTGCGTGCTGGTGGAGCGATGTCTGATCCATTTCACCAAGGGCAGGGGGTCCCACAAGGTTCCTCCCTTTCTGCTTTGTTGTTCAATATTTATATGCAACCTATTTGTAAGATCATCCGGTCTTTCAATGTAAGTTGCATGGTATATGCGGATGATGTCCTGCTTTATATGCCTTTCAACATAGACAAATTGGACCTAGCCCCCCTGAGCAACTGCTTTGATGCCATATTGGAATGGCTCTTGTCACAAAACCTAAGGATACAACATAAGAAGACAGAGGTGCTCTTCATGTCAAAGAACCCGAACTTTACCCCTCCGCAATTCCTGAAGGTGAAAGATGCTGAGCTACAATCAAAACCCAATATACGTTATCTGGGTATTATTCTCGATCAGAACCTGAACATGAAGGCACATATAGCCAACACTGTAAGAGCCATGTACTACAAAATCCGGTCACTAAGACATCTTCGCCCCCTTCTCGAACCTGAGGATTTCCATACCATCTACCAGGCTCTGATCATGCCTCACTTTGACTATGCTAATGTCATTTTGCTAGGCTTCCCTCAATCAACCTTGAACCCCTTACAGCTTGCAATGAATAGCGCTGTGAGGGTTCTCTATGGTGCATCTAGGAGTGAGCATGTGTCGCCCCTTCTGAAGCAGTTACACTGGCTTCCTATACAGGCCAGGATAATCTTTAAGACATTATTTCTTACCTTCAAAGCAGTAAATAGTCTCTCCTCCACTTCTTTAACTGATCTCATCAAACCCATAACCCCGAATAGATCAAGAAGATCAACTGCATTAAATATGCTAAGGGTTCCTCGTGAACTTACAAGAAACTCCTCATCTACAGCAAACAGGGCTTTCAGTCTCCGTGCCCCAAAACTTTGGAATTCATTGCCACTAGATATTAGAGCAACCACCAGCCTACTTCATTTTAGAAAGGCCCTCAAACATTACTTATTCCTTAAATACTTCCCGGTAAGTGCAGAAGCACGTCCTCTCTCTGTTAGTTACAGGATCTCCGAATCACCTAGTGAGCTAGAATTCCCCACATAGTAAGGTCCACTGATCATTAATTATAAGTATTTCACTTACCATTAATTACGTCTCATTTGTGCGATAATTTAAAGATGTAAATAATTTACTTTGCAATCCAAGTTTACCTTCCTGTGATTCATATTTACCTTGTTATCCAAGTTTATAGACCCTGTTTACTGTAACTCAGACACTTGTTTTTGTGCTGAATTTTTGTGTTCGATGTAAACCGCGCTGATGTCAAATAGTGCAGTATATAAGAAATGTAAAATAAATAAATAAATAAATAACCTTGAGCATCTTGTAACATTCCAATTCGAGGCTGGAACTTTTTCTTTAACTCTTGTAGCTTTAAGAAAGCCGATCTTGTTCTTCCTTTAATAGTTTCTGCTTCTATTTCCTTGCATGCGTCATTGTAGTACTTTTCCTTGTCCTGTCTTGTTGCACGTTGGAAATCTCTGTTGAGTTCTGTTATTGTCTTTCTTTCTCCTCTGGCTTTAGCTTCTCTGCATTTCTGGGCAATTTTCAGAGTTTCTTCGGTCATCCATTTTGGCCGTTTTTGCTTTTTCACCTTTTGTAGAGACTTCTCGCTTTCTTCCAACACAGCCTTCTTGATGTCATTCCATAACTCTTCTGGAGCTCTGTCATTTGTATCTAAAGCAGCAAATCGATTTTGCAGGCAGTCTTTAAATTCCAGTGGTATATTCTCAAGGTCATATTTTGCTGCATTCATGAGTGGTTTGCTCTTTTTCAACTTTAGCTTGAGTTTGCATACTAGTAGTTGATGATCTGTACCACAGTCAGCTCCAGGTTTTGTCTTTGTTGATGTTATAGAACCTTTCCATCGTTGACTAGAGGAAGAACAAGATCGGCTTTCCTAAAGCTACGAGAGTTAAAGAAAAAGTTCCAGCCTCGAATTGGAATGTTACAAGATGCTCAAGGTTCTATGTTGAATGATGCTGAGAAGATCAAGAAAAGGTGGAAGGAATATACAGAGTTTTTATATGATAAAGATCAAGTGGACCACAGATGTAATCAATTTGATTTTTATACAATCCATTGGGTGAAGTCCATTTGTACAGTCGCCACTTGTATTGATGGAAGAAGGTGTTTGAAATGAATAGATCGTTGGTCTTGCAGAATTCTATCAGTCTTTCTCCAGCTTCATTTCTGTTGCCAAGTCCATATTTTCCAACTACTTTGCCTTCTTCTTTGTTGCCAACTTTTGTGTTCCAGTCACCCATGACTATCAGAATATCCTGTTTGCATGTTCTGTCAATTTCAACTTGTACTTGTTCATAGAACTCTTCAATTTCATTCTCTTCTGCAGCTGTTGTTGGGGCATATACTTGAATTATAGTTGTGTTGATAGGCATTCCTCGTAGACGAATAGAGATTAAGCGTTCGCTGACTGCATTGTATTTCATTACAGTTCTTGCAAGTTTCTTTATTATAAATGCAACACCATTTCTTCTTTGTCTTTCATTTCCAGCATAGTAGACCATGTGATCATCTGATGCAAAGTGCCCTACGCCAGTCCATTTCAGTTCGCTGACACCCAACAGATCAAGCTGTACACGTTCCATTTCATTCTTGACCATCTCCAACTTCCCTTGGTTCATGCTTCGTACGTTCCATGTTCCAATGCGTAAGACATCTTTACAGCTTCTGACTCTCATTTCATGCACAGCTACATCAGCAGTCAGACGTCCCGAGGGCTTTGATCCAACCACATCATAAATGCTGGCTTTACTCTGAAAAGTCTTCAGCTCTTCCCCAGTAGCTAGTTGAGTGCCTTCCGACCTGGCGGTCTCATCTTCCAGCACTATAGCATAATTTGTTGTGTTGTAACTATCCATTGGGTTTTCATAGCAAGATACAGAAGTAGATTGCCGGGCCTTTCTTCCGCGCAGTTTAAGTTTGGTGTTGTTGCCGTTATCACAGAAATGTGATCCTCCGCCGTCAAGACTATCCCATTCTGATGCTGCCCAGATGGGTGGTTTGTCTTGGTCTGGCACCTCAGCTGAGACCTGTCCATCTTGGGAGACCCTACCAGTAGTTAAACTACCGATAGTTTAGCTCTCAGCATCACTGATGCACACAAGCCCTCACAGCACGACAAGCTGCAAACCAAGTTGCAGATTATATATTTTTAATCGACTAATTTAAGGTATTTTTGGCAAGTTTTTAAGAGTTATCATCTTTTCAACAGAACAATGAAAAATCTATGCAGTTGCACCAGTTTTAAAACTAAAAACTCATCTAGGTCTTAGGCTGTCTATAAATTAGCTGGGCCCATCACTCTTTATTTGCCTTCCACTGCTATGTTGTGGAAATATTTGGTTTAGCTATAGGATGGAACATGTTAACCTTTTTAATTAAGAAATGATGTGTTATATAATATTTGTGTGGGCCTAGCTGTGAAGACTCAATTGTTTTCCCTCTAGAGTCTTTCAAAATTTCTTGAATAGACGTCCAAGGAAAAACGTAGTTCCCAACACCCTTTTAAAAGGTCTAGTGAATTGATCAAATTCTCATATTCATAGTTATTCCTTTATGCTGTTTTCTTCTTTCTTTCTTTTAATCCTGTTAACATCTCTGCAGTCTATATATCATTGCCAAAATAATGTCATCACTGGAAGATACTTCATCCAATTGTACAAAAAGAGCTCAAGACCTCACAGTGCTAGCCTTTCACATTCTTCTCTCTAGAGAAAAAAATGATCTTTCTTTTATTGTTCAAGAACCATTCAGAGAGGTGCATACTAGCCATTGGCAGCCAATAATTGGCCCTAATAATTAGCAAGTTTGAGTTTTGCATAATCCCTTTTCATTTGCTTTAGCAACCAAGACTGACCATGACAGCTCATTCACATTCATTCTCCACATAAAACAGAAGAATGAAACCCCTCAGCCTTGGAACTATGGGTGTTAATTATCTCCTGGTGCTAAAACATTACACATACTTCAAAAGACTTTTTCTTTCACATTTTACCCTCAAAGCTTGCTTTGATGCAGTGATGCATTGTTTGGAGAGAAAGGGGGTGTGAAAGTGCCTTGTAACCAGGTAGGCAGGCTTTCCTTGTTGTTTTTAGATGGATATTTCAGAAACATGCATCTTCAGTCAAACAGTGTGTAAATGCAGATAAAGGTAAAATACTAACCACTGTTGGTAATTAATACATCTCTTGCTTAGCAGTTCTGTGCTTTGTTTTCTAATTTACTAAATGAGTTTTAGCAAATTAGCACCCTTTGCAAGTAGAGTGCTCTAATCCACACTGGTGAGAAAAAACATTTTTTGAATAGACAAGGGAACTGCTGTCTTATAACTATTGCAGACGTGAAGGTGCCCAAAGGAGGAGAGTGCAACTTTTTCCAAATGCCTGCAGTCAGTACTTTGGCATCCTATTCATCTCTCTTGTTAAATGGAAAGAAAAAGGGATTTTCAAACAAAATTCATTCCGTGCAAAGCTGTCGGGCCTCTTGTTGATTTGGTATTGTTCACATCTCCTTGTTTCCTTGTCACTAAAATTTTAAATTTGGAACAGCGTAAGATCATGGCTGACAATTTCCTTATTTCTGTTGCTTTTTCTTAGCTCTCAATGTATTAAAGTAAAATTTTAGGGTAGTATAAAATCAAATATTTTTTGGGTTGAAGTATTTGTGTCAGCGAGGTACTACTAGCCAAAATATATGTGCATGGGCAGACTAGAGCAGCAGGACTGTTAAAATGATCCAGCTAGTTAATTGGTCCATGGAGAATGGTGATTTTTTTTAATCTATGCTATATTATGCTAGATAAAAATGTTCCCAGGACCATATTTAGGTCAGGGGGAAAAGACAAAGCACATGCATTCCATTTTCAAAGGCTCATAAGCTACATATATTATTCTGCCTACAGACACCCACAGAAACAGCAGCTGTAAAGATTGCTGTCACTGATAGGGATCTGTCTACTAAAGTGCAGCAACATTTTACAATTATTGCAAATTAGTTGGAGAAATGTAGCAGGCAGTAACTGCAAAGACTGTGTGGCAATGGCTGGAGCTGTGTCCAGCAGCTGTCAATGCAGTTACTGCACAGGGCAGACATTTAAGCCCCTGCTCTGAATGGCCCTCTAGAAACCCCAAACTCCCTGACCTATCCCCAAGCCCATGATACACCTCAGCATCTCCAAGAACAACTTCTCACCCTTGACACCACCAACAAAAAAACACCCCATGATAACCTTGATATCTACTTTCTCATTCCCTGACATATCTAACAAACAACCCTCACCTCCTAATACCTCCCAATATTTCCAGGAACACCACCCCATCCCCTGCCTCACCCAACATCTTCAACAAAACCCCTCCATACCCCTATACCCCCCACACAGTTGTACTTTTTTAGGAATGTCCAGGGCATGCCACCACCATACCCCCTGTGCGACAAAGATGTGATTGCACCGGGCATTTATTTATTTAAACGGATTTCTATATCGCCTTATCCTACAATCAAGGCGGTTTGAACAGCAAACAATCGATAAAATACTGTGTCTAGTGTGCACATGCAGTGGGACATATATAATTTAGGACTTTCTAAAATGGCTTTAAGGACATCTATGTGATTTGCACATCTGAATGGGCACTTTCAGATATGGAAATCACAATTACTACTACTACTATTACTACTACTACTGTTAGACTTTTAAAATGACCCCCTTATCATGTGTGCAAACAGTTAACGTAAACTAATTCACGTGGTATGGACAACTATCCACAGGCACACCAGGAGTCATCAACTCAAGGACACTCAACATCAAAAATTCACATGGCAACTGCTTACCACCCTTTCTGAAACAGGCATCCTCGTGCATCTACTTTGCATCTGTTAATTTTCAAAGGGAAATAATGTGTGAACTCAATGAGCTATACAGCTCTCCGTGACTGAGAACAGTAATGAAATTTTAATGGTGTACTGTGGCTACAAAACTGAAAGAAACAGAATTTCCTCTGTGGTTACAGATGGAAAGGGTATTAAATTTTCCTTTTCCCTAAGCAAATTCCAGAGATAGTTCTACAAATATATTTGAGGAGAATTTAAGCTATTCTATGACCACATACCATAGATATGGCATGTACATTGTCAGCCCACAGCTCAACCTCCCCTTGTAACTGTTAAAATCTTATCAACTTGAAATTTAGTTTCCCCTGTTCTACCCAAGTTCCCCATCCTACCCAAATTGATGTTCCTGTTAATGTTATTCACCTGTTTCAATTTAATACCTGTTCTATGTAAAACATTTCTATTGTTCATGTTCTATGTAAACCGTACTGATTTTGAAATAGTACAGTCTATAAAAGCAAATAAATAAATAAATAACCAGTAGAACATTTTAGAAAATATAGCATTTATTGAAATTTACATGGAAAGACACTACCAGAATGTCTTACAGGTCTTTCATTAGCCCACCTGAGTGGAAAAGACAGGATACGTGAACATCGGATCTGATTTTAAAAGGAGAACAGCTTATGACCTTCTATCAGATAAATTAACTTAGTAACACCTCAAAGTGTTAAAACGTTTCAGATGAGGCATGGCATGTCAGCAAGGAAAGACGGAATTTATGTATTTAGCTGTGCTTATATACCACTTTTCACCTGGTTAAAGCAGTATATAAGCAGGCATACCCAACATTTTTAAAACTCTACAATCCAGCCTGGTTTTCAGGATACCCCTAATGAATATTCATTAGATATATCTACATACGATGAGGCAGCACATGCAAATCTATCTCATGAATATTCATTAGATATATCCTGAAAACCATGCTGAATTGTGGCTTTCCAGGACTGGGTGTCCAAATGGCAGATAAAACATGGACAAGGGCAAAGTTATGCACACGGAGAGCCCAGCGGCCTTTTATGAGCGGTTGTCTGAAGCCTATAGATTGTACACCCCATACGATCCTGCCGCTCAGGAAAATTTGTGCATGGTAAATGCAGCCTTTGTCAGTCAGTCCCAGAGAGACATAAAACGAAAATTACAGAAACTGGATGGATTTGTGGGCATGAATACAGCACAGTTAATGAAAGTTGCTCAGAAAGTGTTTGTGAATCGTGAAAATGAACGTAACAAAGAAAGTGAACGAAAGATGAAGAAGAAAGCAGATCTTCTTGCTGCCGCTTTAATTGAACGACGTGAAGGAGGTTTTCCTAATCGAAGGAGCAGAGGACGTGGAAGGGGTCGTGAGAATAATTGGACCCCACTGGGTGCAAATCAGTGCGCCCATTGCAGAGAAGAAGGACATTGGAAAAGTGAATGCCCACATCTTGACTCCACCCCCAGGAGGGGAGAAGGGAGTCCCTGGAGAACAGAAGGCCAATTTCAGAGTCGTGGAAGAATGGATCGAACACAGTTCCAACGAGAGAGGGAAGAAGCTATTGAAGGAGTTGCAGTTGCAACGGGCTATCACGTGGATGAAATGAATGAAGACTAGGCCAGACTGGGCTCCAAGTTCACCCTGGGTCCCCAGGAGCCTATGGTCAGTTTGAAAGTAGGGGACCAATATATGGACTTTATGGTAGATACAGGAGCTGAACATTCAGTGGTGACAAAGCCAGTGGCTCCTCTTTCTTCTCGATCCATCACCATTATTGGGGCCACTGAGAATAGGGCCACCAAGCCATTCCTGCAGAACCGCATGTGTGAACTAGGGGGACAGAAAATAACGCACCAGTTCTTGTATATGCCTGAGTGCCCTATTCCACTTCTGGGCCGAGATATGCTTGCCAAGCTCCAGGCACAAATATCCTTTGCTGAAGGGGGAGAAATGCAAATGACTGTGAACCCGAAGCCTGCTGGATTGATGGTGCTAACTGTTTCCCGAGAAGAAGAGTGGCGGTTCTACAGTGTACCTCCGACCAAGCCAGCCAGTTCCTGTATACCTCCTAACCTTTCAGCCCCAACTGAAGTATGGGCAGAAGATAATCCACCTGGCCTAGCGAAGAACATAGCCCCTGTCATTGTTGCCCTCAAGCCAGGAGTGGAACCAGTGCATGTGAAGCAGTATCCTCTTCCTTGACCAGCTATTGAAGGTATCCACTGCCATCTGATGAAACTACTGAAGTATGGACTTCTTAAGGAGTGCCAGTCTCCTTGGAATACCCCCCTTCTCCCAGTTAAGAAACCTGAGACAGGGGATTACCGCCCAGTACAGGATTTAAGGCGGGTAAATGATGCAGTTGAAACTATACACCCAATGGTACCAAATCCTAATACTCTCTTGGGACTGATCCCCGCTGAGGCTACTCATTTCACTGTCCTGGACCTGAAAGATGCCTTCTTCTGCATACGCCTAGCCCCCACCAGTCAACTTTTGTTCGCCTTTGAATGGCAAGATCCCACAACAGGAAGGCGGGGCCAACTCACCTGGACTCGATTACCTCAAGGATTCAAGAATTCACCTACTCTCTTCAGTGCTGCTTTGAATCAAGATCTCTCAAGTTACTCAGTGAACCCAGGACAAAGGGTTCTCCTTCAGTATGTGGATGACTTGCTCATAGCCACAAATTCAGAAAGTGAATGCCTACAAGCCACTAGTGAACTCTTGTACCTTTTAAATGAGGCTGGATACAAAGTCTCAAGAGCTAAGGCACAATTATGTCAAACTGAAGTTAAATATCTAGGGTTCCAGTTGTCTAGTGGGATTCGACGCTTGGGACCGGAACGCAAAGAAGCTGTATGCAGTATTCCCACTCCAACCACCAGGAGGCAAGTAAGAGCCTTCCTGGGGGCCGCAGGATACTGTCACATATGGATCCCCAATTTTGCTCTGCTAGCAAAACCGTTGTATCAAGCTACCAAAGGAATGGAAAAGACTCCACTGGAGTGGGGACTTGAACAGGATGCAGCATTCCAATCTCTGAAAGCCGCTCTGATGTCATCATCAGCTCTGGGTCTACCAGATGTCCAGAAACCTTTCCATCTCTATGTCCATGAGTCACAAGGAAATGCTCTAGGGGTACTGACTCAATCTCTTGGATCTTGGCAATGGCCAGTGGCCTATTTGTCAAAACAGTTGGATGTAGTAGCAAGAGGTTGGCTCCCTTGTTTGAGAGCTGTTGCAGCAACAGCCCTTCTGGTGAGCAAAGCAGACAAGCTCACTCTGGGACAGAATCTTCAAGTTACTGTGCCACATTCTGTTCTGACCCTCATGGAACATAAAGGAAGTTTCTGGCTAACCAATTCACGAATGTTGAAGTATCAGAGTATGCTGTGTGAAAACCCCCAGATACAAGTGAAGGTCGATCAAGCTCTGAATCCTGCTACGTTTTTCCCAATTGGTCCTGGCCCCCCCTGATCATGACTGTTTAGAAACTATGGACACTGTATTTTCAAGTCGCCCAGATTTGACTGATGTCCTTCTGGAGGACCCTGAACGGACTTTCTTTGTAGACGGAAGCAGTCTCGTCATCAATGGACATTGTTGTGCTGGGTATGCAGTGGTGACCCTTGATCTGGTAGTTGAGTCCTCAGCTCTGGCCCCAGGAACTTCAGCACTGATAGCTCTCACTAGAGCACTGACATTAGGAGAAGGACTCCGATTAAATGTGTACACAGATTCACAGTATGCCTTTATAACTTTGCATGCACACGGGGCCCTGTATAAAGAACGAGGGTTGATCACCTCAGGAGGCAAGTCCATTAGGTATAGGCCCGAGATATTGATATTATTAGATGCTGTGTGGGCCCCTAAGCAAGTTGCAGTCATGCACTGTCGAGGTCATCAGGCAGGAGTAGGAGAAATAGCCCGAGGGAATAGATTTGCTGATGCCACTCCCCAAAAAGCAGCCACAGATGGACGAGTTGTGACCCAAGATACTTCAGTGCAGGCAGCCTTATTCCCTGTGCCCCTTAGCTCATGGGCTCCCCGATACACTACAAGAGAGTTAGATTATTTCTGTGAACAGGAGGGAGGTGTCTTAACAGAAAAAGGTTGGATAGTGTTGCCATCTCCAGAAGGTAGCTCACCTCCAGGTCCCACAGTGATTCCTGAAGCATTAGGACCAGCCTTTGTTCATGCTTTTCATCAGGCCACGCATTATGGGAAAACGGCCATGGAAAGAGCCCTAAGACCCCATTTCTGTATCTCACTATTAGGACCCCTGTCCGCTGCAGTGGCACAGCAATGTTTGACATGTGCCAAGAATAATGCTAAGCAGGGTCCCACTCCACCCCCAAGAGTTCAGTCAGTAGGGGTGACCCCTATGAGTGATATTCAGGTGGATTTTACTGAAATGCCACGAGAAAATGGATATCACTACCTGTTAGTTCTAGTTTGCACATTTTCTGGGTGGGTAGAAGCTTGTCCCACCCGAACTGAGAAAGCTCGAGAAATCACTAAAATACTGCTCCATGAGATTATTCCTCGGTTTGGCATGCCATTAACTATAAGATCAGATAATGGACCCTCATTTGTGTCCCAAGTGACTCAACAGTTAGCTCGAGCTTTACAGATACAATGGAAGTTGCACACTGCCTATAGACCCCAGAGTTCAGGGAAAGTAGAACACATGAATAGAACCCTGAAATTTCAGTTGTCCAAGCTTTGCCAAGAAACACACCTAAAGTGGCTCCAGGTTCTCCCTATAGCCCTTCTTAGGATATGTTCTGCTCCAAACAAGTCTTTAGGAGTTTCCCCTTTTGAGATTCTGTATGGGCAACCTCCACCCATTGTACAGGGAATAAAGGGAGATATGAAACAAATTGGATCTGAAATAACTAGACCAGAACTATTGGCTTTAGGTTCTGTTTTGCAGAGTCTTCATACCTGGGTGCAAGATCGATTGCCCATCAATCTGACAGAACCTCTACATCCCTTCAAGCCAGGAGTGTCAGTGTGGATCAAAGAGTGGAGAAAGACTCCGCTGGCACCGCATTGGAAGGGACCTTATGTTGTCATCTTGTTAACCCCAACTGCAGTGAAAGTTGCAGAACTCGAACCCTGGATCCATCACAGTCGAGTGAAGCCAGCAGCCGCTCCTGAACTTGGTCAACGGACTTCAGTAAATGACCCTGAAACTCCATTGCGGCTTACATTGTGAAGACAACCGGCGTTGTAAGAGTTTTCAGAATCTCCAATCCGACCCCTGTCACGCAAGGGTGGCAGTCAAAGCAGGGAAGGAGAAGAAAAGACTCTACAAGTTCATATTTCAGTATCCAATATTTCAGTTGACCTCTAAAGACTGTAATCACGATGTTCCTCCACTACTGTCTTATGGGAGTGATAGTCCTGTGAGTCCTGGAAAAGACTTTTGCCTTACCCCCTTGTGCAGCTTGTATAACTACCACCCGAACTGGAATAAAGGTCACTCAGACTTTACTTTATCATTCCTACTACACTTGCACTGGTATAGTTAGCCGGTGTGTGTATAATGGTACAGAGTTGAATATCTGTACGAAGGAGAAAAGTAAGATTTGCTACAACCCCCGGCAGAACCCCTCTTATTATGTACTGGAGATACGATGGAATAACGAAGAGGGAGCCCTCATAAATGCTACACAAGAACTCTCCAATCCCACAAAATATGTTATCTTAACCTTTGATGCCTGTGATGTGATAAACAGAAATGCCTATCACAAGTGTGGATTGTGGGAGCAAGCCTACTACTATGATGATAAATATATGTGTCCTGAAGGAGCATACGGATGGGGACAGTGTACTAGAAAGAGTTCCCCAACGGTCTACAGCACATCATCTAAAGATGCCTACTACTGTCCAAAGTGGGAATGTGTGTATTATGCCACCTGGTCTGGTGGGCCTACTGGACGAGAGGGAGACAAACATATAGCCAGCCTGGAAAGATTATCATTACCAGAGCCTCGGAAGTGCAAGAAAGGTGCCTGCAATCCTCTGCAGCTCCTCATACTTAACCCTAGCCAGTGGAAGCAGGGGTTCAGATTAGGATTGTGTATAGCAGGAGGAGGCATAGATCCTGGAACTTTTATACATATACAGCTAAATACTAAGACTCATGTATCCGCACCTTATCAAATACATCACTCCTTTTATGAGGCCATGAAAGCAGAATTTGAAGTCCCTCATACTTCCCAAAAGTTGTTCATCGAGCTCGCTGGGGCAGTAGCATCTAGTCTCCACATCTCAGACTGCTTCTTCTGTGGAGGAACTAAGATGGGAGACCAATGGCCCTGGGAGGTGCAAGAAGTGAACTATTCTATTTCTTATAATCAGACTGCTTTGCATAATACTACTAGTGAGTGGGTACTGGCCCACCCTATTGTTGGTAACTTGTGTTTTGCTCGCTCTGGACCACAGTTTACCATGGAGGTTGGACAGCTGGTCTGTCTCAATCAGAAGTTCTACAACAGTACCACTAGGAAGACGTCCTGGTGGTCGGGGGTCAATGCTCCAGAACCCTCCAACCCTTTGGTCCTCTTTCCTAATCTTGCCAGCATCTGGACTAATTTAGCGTTTCATGGTACCTGGCAAGCACCACCTGGACTATACTGGATTTGTGGAACCCGAGCATATGCTAGGCTTCCTCCCCATTGGGGAGGAGCATGTGCATTGGGAACTATACGACCTTCCTTCTTTCTTCTGCCCATTTCCCATGGAGAACAACTGGGTTTCCCTGTGTACAGGAGTCGACAGAAAGGAGAGGTCTTGAAAATAGGCCAGTGGGACAAATGGAATGATGAGGAGTGGCCACCTGAGAGAATCATTTCATATTACGGACCTGCTACTTGGACACAAGATGGGACCTGGGGATATCGCACTCCTGTATATATGATAAATCATATTATACGCTTAAAAGCTGTTGTTGAAATAATAACTAATGAAATCAGTAAAGCACTAACTCTTTTAGCTAAGCAAAGTACACAAATGCGTACAGCTATTTATCAGAATTGTTTAGCTCTAGATTATTTATTTTTGAGCATTTAAAATTATTAAAAAGGACCGACCACGGCGAGGGGTGGGTACAATCCCTGCCTCCTTTTGCATGGTTATTCTGACAAAAAAGAATGTGTTGATTGCACAAATTTTGCATTTTGCTTTAATTTTACGGTTTCTTGTGAGCCGGGGTACTTTCATTTTGGTCTTGTATTTTGCCCTAGGCTAAGGGTTTTTTTTCTTGGACTGGACACTTTTGTTTTACCCATTAAAAATGGCGTCTGAAATCTTTGCATACACGGAGGAACATTTAGCCAAGTTGCGGCAGGGCCAATCTCTTTTTGAAGGTCCCACGCTAACGGAGGCTATACCCTCTACTATTTTGGAATTAAAAGATCTCCATAAACGTCTGATTAGAGCACAATTACATGGTTTAGCCATGACACAGTACCTAAAATCTCATATTATCCCTCGGGGACTTCGGATGTTTAAAGCACCCAGGCAATTCACTGATGACACTGAGTTCTTGAGTCGTTGGAATGCCATTCTGAACAAATGCAGTTTTGATATTATTGCATTGTTAGTGGAACGTTCAACGCAGGAACAGGAGCAATTAACTAAACAATCAGTGGAGCTGAAAGCAAAGATTTTGGAGACTCAGGCAGCTTCCCAATTTGAGACTCAGTGGTTGGAAACAGAAAAACAACTGGATTCTTTCCGGGGCCATGTACGTGGTCTAAAAATACGAAAATTTCGATGAGATCAATCTGACTATGACAATAATAGCGTGTACAAATGGATGACTCCAATCGGTCAATATGTCGCTCCTGTTAAACAGGTCTCTTTTGCGGCTAGTTCAGAGGATTCTACGGATTCCGATGGGTCGGAATCTAGACGCGGAGGCCGCCAGTCTCGCCCGGCATCTATGGAGGAGGTTTCCTCCCGCCGGGGTCGTCGATCTAGACGTCAATATCAAGCCCAACCGGATTTTTGGGAAGGTCCCGAGACCCGATCCCGGACTCGGAATCTGTAGTATTTAATCTTTCTGGTAGACCTCTCACCCCTCCCCAGCTACAGCTACTCGAAATGGGCCTGTCATTTGTCTCGACCTCTCGGTATGATAGATTTGGGGTACGGGTGGCTCTTTTTCGGTTTTTCCGTAAACTACGGGTTTCACTGTATTTTTCTCAACAGGGTTCAGCAGGTGAGGATCAGTCAGTTATCTCTGGCCCATCACGTTGGCTCCCCCCTGGGGTGGTAGATCCCGTTATTTCCACATTTCAGGAGTTGGTCCTTCGGGACCTACAAGAATTGGAGACCAATATGCCGGTCCCCCATTCGAATCTTTCTCATGAGCAATTTCAAGCGATGCAAGATCTTGTGAATTCTGATCTGGTTATCCGTCGCGCGGATAAAGGGGGTGGAATTGTGGTGATGTCGCCTGATCAATACCATTGTGAGATTCAGAAACATCTTCGGAATCGTATACATTATCAGCTTCTGATGCGGGATCCAACCACAGAATTGTTGCAGCAAATCACATCTCTGATGCTGGAGGCTCGTTTGAACGGGTGGATAACGGGACGTGAATTTAAGTTCTTGGTGAATTCAAGCCCTAAGATCCCGGGGTTCTATCTGGTCCCCAAGATCCATAAGAATGTCCATAGCCCCCCGGGGAGACCTATAGTGTCCTGTCGTGACTCTTTACTGGAGCCTCTTTCTAAGTTTTGCAACGTATTTCTACAGCCAGTGGCATCAAAAGTCCCCTCCTATTTACGGGACACCGGGGATTTCCTTACGCAATTGTCATCTTGCACTGATTTTTTGACATACACGCATCTAGTGTCATTAGATGTACAAGCACTGTATACGAATATTGACCAACATGCTGTGCTTCACTGTTTAGCTGACTATCCGCTTGATCTCCCGGCGAGGATACCTCGGTCTTTCCTGTTGGCCATGTTGGATCTGGTCTTGAATGGGAATTATTTTTTACATGATGGTGTTTTCTACCGGCAAACATTTGGGATTGCAATGGGGGCCACGGTGGCCCCCTCGATAGCGACCATTTATATGGCGGAGTTTGAGAGGCAATATATTTATCCTTCTCCTCTGTTTCATCATGTTTTGTTTTGGCGTCGCTTTTTGGACGACATTTTCTTTTTTTTTTTTTTTTTTTTTAATTCTTTATTTTCATTTTATAACAACAAAGGAAAAGGAAGACATACAGCTAAAAGACAGATACATAAAGTGTAATACATACACCAAAGTAAACCCCTGCCACCCCCCTCCCCCCTGCTTCTTCTCTAGAAAACTAATCATTCCCGAAGCGGGCGTGTACTTACATTATTGTGTTACAAAACCTAACGGTGATCTGAAACATGATGAGTGCACATTATACAGGCATGTTGGAACAATGAGCAGATTGTACATAATCATTGAGCATCTGCCATTTAGACAAGCGAGAGTGAGTTTGGGCATGGGGAATAGCTCTCCGAGGTATCTGCTCATATTTACTATATAAGCAGACGAGGTTCCACCATTCATTGACAGTAAGTCGAGAGCTATCCTTCCAATTCCTCGTGATTAGGCATATGGCTATACCCAGCATGAAATCAAGGAGAAAGCGACCCTTCTTAGGAAGAGAGGGGACCTCCGCCACAGAGCGGAGTCCCACGATCTTCCAAGAGAGAGGTTCGTGAAGGTGTAAGATAAATTGAATACAACCCCAAACCCGCCCCCAATAAACCTGTAGTTGAGGACATTCATAAATAACATGAGCGAGGGTTCCCACAGCAGTATGGCAAGACCAACACTGGTCCCTAGCAGTTGTGTTCCATTTGGCTATTTTTTCTGGGGTATAAAAGCATCTGTGTGCAAAAAAGAAGAGAGTTTGGGTAACAGAGGCAGACCGGGAGACCCGCACTACTTTGCTCCAGAAAACGCTCCATTGCACAGGGGTTAAAGTGGTTTGCAGTTTGCGCTCCCAGGCTTGTTGGGCTCTAAAAGTGGCCGTGTCTGTACCCTGACATAATATTTTATAAAAGTTAGAGGCTACCCCATGTGTACTACTAATAGAGTGAACTATCTCTAATAGCCCGTCCTCAGTAGGGGCAGAGGGCGGCATGATTCGAGCACTTTTGAGGCAGTGTTGAAGTTGCATCAATTGAAAGTAGTGTTTCGCTGGTAACGCAAATTCCTTTTGTAAATCAGAAAAGGTTTTCCAACGAGCTGCAGAGAAAAGCTGTTGGGGTGTCCAGATCCCCCTTGAGTACCAGGGTTTCCATGCTATCGTTCTATTTAGGACTTGAATTCTGGGGTTATTCCATAGCGGGAGTCCGTCCTGAGGACATACGTTCGGGCCCAGTGATAGAATGAGAGTGTTAAAGGCCGCAAGAGTATCGACAATCATTGGCGGATGGCGGGTGTCTACTTGATGGGACATACCGGGGAGATGGGTCAAGGGAATTGGGCCACTAAGCTCCTCTTCTATGTCAAGCCAAACTGGTCTGCTGTCTGTTGAGGCATCTAGCCATCGGGCACCTTGCTTAAGTAAGAAGGCTTGATGATATCTAAGAAAATCAGGAAATCTGGTACCCCCTCTTTCCTTTGCAGACTGTAGTTTTTGTTTAGCTATCCTTGGTGGCTTGCCCTGCCAGAGATAACGGACGAGAAGGCCCTCAATATCTTTATAAGTATGCAGCGGGAGTAAGCATGGCAGCATTTCTAAAATGTAGTTCACTTTGGGGGCTATCATCATTTTCACAGTTTCTAGGCGGCCCCACCACGTAAGAGATAAGGGAGACCAACGATTTGTGAGCTCACGGACTTTGGAGACTACCTCTTTGGCATTAAAACTGATAGTGTCTTCTAAAGGAGAACAGTAATGGACCCCGAGATACTTCACCATGCGGGATTGCCAAAGGAAGGGAAAGGCCTGCATGTCAGCCTCATGTACCCAGTGGTTCAGTGGGAATGCTACAGATTTGGTCCAGTTAATTTTATAGCCCGATAATTGTGAGTATCCGTCAATCAGATCCAAGACAGCTGGAACCGAATCGAGGGAAACGAAAAGCATAAGGTCATCTGCATATGCAGAGAGTTTAATCTCCCTATGGCTGAAGGGGACACCTCGAATACGTGCGGACTGTCTAATAAGGAGGGCTAGGGGTTCAAGAGCTAGATCAAAGAGCATTGGTGACAGGGGGCAACCTTGACGCGTGCCTCTTTGGAGATTAAATGGCTGAGACTTGATGGCATTTACACAAATACTGGCGACGGGTTGAGTATACATGACTTGGAGATATCGGAGGAAGCCCTCCCCAAAGCCATACCATCGGAGAACTGCAAATAAGAAGGGCCATTCTAGGCGATCGAAGGCTTTTTCGGCATCCAGGGAAAGACCCACCCATGGATGATCTAGATTGGCAGCACTGGATAGCACATGGCACAAGGTCCGAGCATTGTCAGCAGTTGATCTGCCGGGTATAAAACCGCATTGGTCGGGGTGAATTAGGGTGGCCATCCTGTCAGATAGCCGGGTGGCCAAGATCGTTGCGAAGATCTTATAATCGGCATTAAGTAGGGAGATTGGACGGTAGTTGGCGGTTAGCAGCGGGTCTCTGCCTTCTTTCTCAAATACTACCACATTAGCTGCAGAAAAGGATCCCAAAGAGGATGTATCTACCGCAAGGGCAGTAAAATAGAGTTTTAAATAGGGAACTAAATCTGCACTGAACGTTCTGTAGAATTCGGTCGGGAGACCATCGGGCCCTACGGCACGGCCCGAGGCTGTTCGTTTTAGGGCAGATTGGATCTCTGAAGTAGAGAAGGGTTCATCCATCGCATCCCTATCATCTTCAGAGAGGGTCGGCCGCTGAATGCCAGAGAGCAATCGCTCGAATGTCTCTGATGAGAACTCACATTCAGATTGATATAGGCGGGTATAGAAATCCCGAAAGAGTTCTACAATAGCGGAGTCTGTGGTCACTATGCCCCCTTCCTGTGGAGCTCGAAGGGCCGCTACGCGTTTGGCTTCTTTTTGACCTTTCAAGGCGTTGGCTAAGAGTCGACCGGCTCGGTTATTTTCACGATAATATGTCCCTCGCTGAAGCTCAATACTCTTAGAAGCTGCAGTTGAGAGGATTGAATTATATTGAAAACGGAGACGCTGTAATCGAATTAATACGCATGGATCGGTACGTGAAGTTAGAACTCGTTCGCCTGCTTTTATTTGTTGGTCTAGTATGAGTAGCTGCTGTTTGCGTTGTTTCCGCAAGCGGATTTGATAGCTAGTGATCGTTGCTCGAATGGCCACTTTGAAGCCCTCCCACCAAGCCCAATTCGCAGTATCCTGGGGTAGATTAAAATGGAAGTAATCCTGTATGGCTGCTCGAATTTCTAACTGGAACTCTGGTTGAGTTAATAGGGCTCTATCGAAGAACCAGGCCCCCGAATTCCCTTGGGGTGCAGTAGTGTGTAATTGAAAGGAAATAGCAGCATGATCTGAGATATGTCGGGAGTGAATCTTTGCAGTGTCCACCTGAGGAACTAGCAGTTTTGATATTAGAAAGAAGTCTATGCGAGACTGGGATTTGTGAGGGGAAGAGAAGAAGGTGAAGTCAAGCTCATTGGGGTGTAGTAGCCTCCATAGATCAACTAAAGCAAGATCTTTAATCAGGGAGGTAAGCGTGGTGTGACTCTTGGGGGGACCACTTGTCCTAGGCGGCTGTTTGTCAATCAGGGGATCAAGGACTAGATTGAAATCCCCCCCAATTATCAATGAAGTATTAGCAGAGGCCTGCGCAACCTGAGCAATGGTAGCAAAAAAGGCAGGGTCATCCACATTAGGAGCGTAAAGGCATATACATGTAACTTCAAGGCTACCTATCTTAAGGTGAACTCTGGACCATCTACCTTCTGTATCTGAGCTAGTCGCAATAATAGTAGCATGCAAAGATTTCCTAACCAGTATGGCAACCCCACATTTCTTAGAAACGGCTGGGGAATAGGCGGCCACCATGTAAGGTTTAATATTGAGTTTAAGAGTTTCCTTCGAATTTAAATGCGTTTCTTGGAGAAAAATCAGATCCGCAGCTTCCTGACTTAGGTAGCTTAGGATTTTCTTCCGTTTTATCGGATTATTGATTCCTTTTACGTTCAATGAGAAAATCTTACATGGTGCCATCGATCGGTAATAGACATTTTAGGTAAGGGCGCTTGAAAACATACAACATAATCAGAATCTGTGCAACAATGACATAATCACCGAGTATGCTGGCTAATACACCCCATATTGAAAAGTATGTACCATTGTATCGTAGAGAAGAAGCAAAACCCCCAAAGAATATGGCGACCATATGTCTGCGGGAGGAGGCCCTAGAGAGGAAATAGAGAGACATGAATAAAAGAAAAGAAACACCAGAGTCCATAATTAACACTGTCTCCGATACTCATCGAGGCTACTGTGGGTAGATGGAGTCGGGTCACAGATATCATCAAAAGTAAGGCAAACAAACTGTCCTCGCCAGACTCTTGGCTGGGCTGTGGCAGAGCCAATATGGCAGGTACAGCGGATATGAGAATACTTGCAGGAATATTCTGGAAGTCAGCGCATCAAGTCAGCTTCTTTGGAATCCAAAAACTCCGCTAGTAGATCAGGGTCCTCAAATGTTCTTGTCTGATTATGAAGCGTGACTCGGAGCTTGGCCGGGTACATCAGGCCATAGCGTGCTTGTAGCTGTTGAAGCCTCGGCCGGAATTCCAGAAAGCGCTTTCGGCGGTCGACCGTGGGTTTAGCCAAGTCAGGATAGAAGGAGATCTTGTGGCTCTCAAACTCCATATGGCCCTTTGCCCGAGAGGCACTTAGAATTTGCTCCACGTGTTGATATCTCAAAAGTCGAAAAATGATAGGCCGCGGGGTCTTCCTGTTGAGCGTTATGCTTGTGGGTACACGATGAGCACGATCGATCTCCAAATCTTCGGTAAAGGTGATTTGGAGCAGGGAAGGGAGGATTTTGCATAAAAACTCTTTCATGTCTCCCGATTCCGCTCCCTCCGGTATGCCCACGAGTCGTATGTTGTTGCGGCGCGCTCTATTATTGCCATCTTCCACTTCTTTCTGCAAAGCCCGCACCTGACGTTCAACTTTGTCGAGTTTGGACAACCGGGCCGCATGGGAGTCCAATATGCTCTCCATTTTGTCCTGACGCGAAGAAAGCCCTTCTAGCTTGTTTTGCAGCACACCAAGATCTTCCCGCAGCGCTCGGAGTGCTTCACCGTTTGACTGCACGAGGTCCTTGACCCCTCTAATCTCTGCGAGGATTTCCTGCTGCATTTCGGGGCCCTCGCGCAAGGCCAGCCCCTTCTGCGGGGACGGAGGTTCAGTTTTGGAGCGTTTGCCGTGAGAAGCCGCTGGAGATCCAAATTCCAGACGCGTGGGTTTGGTCCCCGCCATCTCACCAATGTGCCCCGGCAAGATCAGAGTAGAAGTTCCAGGTATGTACGGTGTTAATTCAGGATTCTGAGTAGGCCTCTCGGGAGCCTCAGCGTTATGCGACCATCCCGCTGGACATCAGGCTCCGCCCCCCGACATTTTCTTTTTGTGGTCCGGTTCTCAGCTGGAATTGGAGGTCTTTTTGGAATCTTTGAATGGGTTTTCTTCGAATATACAGTTTACTGCCACGTATGATCGGCATGCCATTCAGTTTTTGGACCTTACAGTTTTTTTTGTCACCAGAGGGGATCACCACCACGTTGTTTCGAAAGCCGGTCCAACGGAACACCCTGTTAAAGTTTTCTAGTTTTCATCCATTACCTTTAAAGAGGGGCCTCCCATTTGGCCAATTTTTGCGGCTTCGTAGAAATTGTTCGTCTCTGGAAGATTTTTATAAATATGCTGAAGACCTGAAGTCCCGTCTGCTAATTCGGGGACATCCTCTCCCTTTAATAAGAAGGGCGTATAAGCGGGCCAGGTTCTTGCATCGAGACTGGTTGTTTCTTCCCCGTGTTCCACCTGATGATCCGGGGGAAGAGGCTTTTACCGGCATTTTTCCATACCTCATGGGGGTTCCAAAAGTGATTACACTCTTACGCCGGTATTGGCTGGTGTTATCGGTTCACCCCTTTTTTTCTGGCAAGCATCTACGGGTGGCCTTTTCAAGGGCACCGAACCTCCGTGACAGGATTGTCAAGTCTTCTTGGCCTTCAGATCGCCCCCCTGTTCTTCATCTCAACCCTGGACATTACCCATGTGGTTCATGTGATTTCTGCGATATGGCAATTAGTGGACCAACGTGGCAGAATACTTCTACTTCCATCATATATAAGGCTCGGTGGCACACTACCTGTACTTCATCTTACGTGGTCTATTTAATCATCTGCCCATGTGGGTTTTTTTACGTGGGCCGTACTACTCGTCCAGTTAAGATCCGTCTCGGGGAGCATGCTTCTCGGTTGCGATCGAAAACGGTTTTGGCGCCTATGGTGCCTCACTGCCTTCAAGAAAACCACTTTTTTTAACCAGCTACGCTGGCGAGTATTGGACCATATCCCTGTTGATCCTCGGGGAGGTGATAGAATTGGACGACTACAGCGTACAGAGCAACGTTGGATATTTCAATTGGACACGGTTTCCCCTCATGGACTAAATGCCTCTGTGGAATGGCATACCCTATTGTGACTCTATTCTGTATATCTGTCATCATCTTACATTGGGACTCCCTTATAATGGGTTTTCCCTTTCTTTCTTTAAATGCTCTCTTTTAAAGCTTGCTACATGTAGGGGGCTTATTGGCTGCTTTCCTTCCGTGTTTGCGGTGACGTCATGCGCCATTTTTTATAAAAGAGTTTGACCGTTGGATATTTCTCATAAGCTGACTTTGTGGGATTCCATATATTTCACCTGATGCAGGGCCACGGTTGATGTGGATGGCCCGAAACGTGGCACGTTGTGTCTTCTGAATTCCAAGCTGGCTGAGCAAAAAGAATGAGATAAGTTTTGAGCATTTAAAATTATTAAAAAGGACCGACCACGGCGAGGGGTGGGTACAATCCCTGCCTCCTTTTGCATGGTTATTCCGACAAAAAAGAATGTGTTGATTGCACAAATTAGAAGAAAACAAAAAAGCGGAGCCTGGACTGGTATAAAAAACCTTGTTTATTGCGCCCCAACGCGTTTCGGCCACCGGCCTTCTTCAGGGGGTCTTAGAGAACACACCTCAAAAATAGTAAACATAAACATAAAAGTTAAAATCATAATATATAAAAAAGATATTGTATTACATCAATAAATAAATAAATAGAATATTGATGAAATAATAAATAAAACCATAACTTACACATAGAGCATCTAAAGGACAAACTATTAATCCATAATAGTTAATTAAAAACAAAATAGATAAAAATATATTATAAAATACATATACACTGGAAAATAATGAATACCTTTTTAAAAAAGGGGGGGGGGGGAAAAGAGAGAGACGAGGAGAAGCAAACAATAAATAAATACCTTAGTAGGAGCAAATTGAATGTTATCCCGGAATGAGCCTACGGGATACTGACGGCTGACAATGAACAAATAAATTATTAAATAAGTAAATAAATACTCACAAAGCAAATAAATACAATTCTAAAAGATCAATAATACATATTGACAAATGTATAACTAAATAATTAATTACATAAATAAATATACATATACATAAAAAAGTGTAAAAACCACATGTACTGTATAAAAAACATTTATAAAAATAACAATTATAAAAGTAAAACTATATACATGTGTAATAAAAACTTTTCATATATGAACACAACAAGGTACTTCAGGGAACACAAAAAAGCAAGTAAAGAAGAAATCATCATAGAACCCATATAAAAAACGCATATAAAAATAATATGAAAAACACATGTAAAACATGTGAGAACTGTATAAAGAAATTATAAAAAAACCTATTCCAAAAACAAATTGTAAAAAGGTGGAGACACTCTTAAATGTGCTTAAAAAGTGCATCAAAAAATTGTAATTTTAAAAATGCAGCTTATATAATGTGTTTGTTGTATTGCCAACAAATAGCTAAAAATATCAACCAGAAAACACAAAGTAGTAGAGGAAAATAACGGTAGATCAAACCGATGGCCATATTCAAGACATATGGGCTTACAGTCAGAGTATATGATTAGATTGCGTTATATTTAAAAATGTAAAAAGAACTAACCAAGAGACAGTCGCTTGTGCTATTGGCTAATGGGGTCGGGCATATTGAATGCGAACGCTCAAATGCTGACATGTTCCCGTAGTGCAAAGTGAAGGGGACTGAATAAGAACAACAAATAAATACATGTGTATTAAATGTAAAAAGGAGAAACTTGCCGAGAACCAGCATTCTGCTCTACAGCAGTAGGTTGTGCTGAAAACGGACGTCCAAAGGATGACGTTTGTACAGGTTAAAGGGCAAACATTTGAAGCGGCCAAAGATCTACCGTTATTGTGCCAACAGAGTATTTTTAATTATGCGATTATTTGCCGGTTTAAGTCAATGCCCTTTAAACCTGCACTAGCGGGAAAACGTTTCTTTTTGGGCGTTCTCAGCACAGCCCATCGTGTCACTCAACAATGCAGTGGAGTAGAACGTAGGTTCTTGGCAAGTTTTATACAAAACAACACAATTAGAAGTTCCCGTGAGAGGTTTATAAGTTTGTGATAGATCTGGTGTTTGTGGTTCCCTTTTAAATAGTTGAGTACTGCTCGCCACCACATTTCATTTTCCGTTTTGTTTTTTAAATTTCTTAAATATTCATCCTTTGTCTAACTCAATACTTTGTTTTTATTGTTTTTTTATTGTTCTACTCATTATTCCATTTAGCATAATCGGTTCATATTTTTAGTTATAAGTTGTTAGTACAATAAGTATGACATGTAAGTCACAATAGATAACTTTTTTGATGTGACCTTCAATTCTATCATGAATTATTTCGGCTAATCATCCATTTTCCTCTACTACTTTGTGTTTTCTGGTTGATATTTTTAGCTATTTGTTGGCAATACAACAAACACTTTATATAAGCTGCATTTTTAAAATTACAATTTTTTGATGCACTTTTTAAGCACATTTAAGAGTGTCTCCACCTTTTTACAATTTGTTTTTGGAATAGGTTTTTTTATAATTTCTTTATACAATTCTCACATGTTTTACATGTGTTTTTCATATTATTTTTATATGCGTTTTTATATGGGTTCTATGATGATTTCTTCTTTACTTGCTTTTTTTGTGTTCCCTGAAGTACCTTGTTGTGTTCATATATGAAAAGTTTTTATTACACATGTATATAGTTTTACTTTTATAATTGTTATTTTTATAAATGTTTTTTATACAGTACATGTGGTTTTTACACTTTTTTATGTATATGTATATTTATTTATGTAATTAATTATTTAGTTATACATTTGTCAATATGTACTATTGATCTTTTAGAATTGTATTTATTTGCTTTGTGAGTATTTATTTACTTATTTAATAATTTATTTGTTCATTGTCAGCCGTCAGTATCCCGTAGGCTCATTCCGGGATAACATTCAATTTGCTCCTACTAAGGTATTTATTTATTGTTTGCTTCTCCTCGTCTCTCTCTTTTTTCCCCCCCCCCTTTTTTAAAAAGGTATTCATTATTTTCCAGTGTATATGTATTTTATAATATATTTTTATCTATTTTGTTTTTAATTAACTATTATGGATTAATAGTTTGTCCTTTAGATGCTCTATGTGTAAGTTATGGTTTTATTTATTATTTCATCAATATTCTATTTATTTATTTATTGATGTAATACAATATCTTTTTTATATATTATGATTTTAACTTTTATGTTTATGTTTACTATTTTTGAGGTGTGTTCTCTAAGACCCCCTGAAGAAGGCCGGTGGCCGAAACGCGTTGGGGCGCAATAAACAAGGTTTTTTATACCAGTCCAGGCTCCGCTTTTTTGTTTTCTTCTATATTGTGCGGATCCTTAGCTCCTTTTTTGGTACGATTGCACAAATTATGCATTTTGCTTTAATTTTACGGTTTCTTGTGAGCCGGGGTACTTTCATTTTGGTCTAGATTATTTATTAGCAGCTGAAGGTGGAGTATGTGGAAAATTGAATTTAACCAACTGTTGTTTGCAGATTGATAATAATGGACAAGTTGTTGAAGATATAGCTACTCAAATGCGAAAACAAACATATGTGCCTGTTCAGACCTGACATGGTCTGAAGCTTGATGGGTGGTTTGGTTCAGCATTTTCATGGTTAGGTGGTCTAAAGACCCTTGTGTTTATTGTATTATTCATACTAGCCATATGCTTATTGCTCCCATGTTTATTACCCCTTTGCTTACGTATGATAACCACAGTTATTGATAATACTGTAGAATGGAAGGCAGCTACAAAGATAAATCTGCTGAGAATAAATCCTAATACTTAAACACACTCAACGAATACAAGAATGCGATTAACAAATCAAAAAAGGATTACCACTCCAAGGTAATAAACCTAGCTATCAATCGCCCGAGAGAACTATTTGCAATTGTAAAAACACTGACAAAAGTCAAAAATCCAGAACCAAAACAATCAGCAATAAGTATCCAAACCCTAGCAACCCACTTTGCAGAAAAACTAAAATGCAAACTTAACACAACACCAACACTAATCCACACAAACACCGAAACTAACAACAACTGGACAACCTTTCACACGATAGATCAAAAACACCTCCTCAGGATTATAACAATTATCAACACCACAACCTCCCCACTCGATCCATGCCCTGTGTCATGGATCAAAAGTACTAAGGAAGAACTAGCTGGAAACATTCAATACATAGTAAATCAATCCCTATCCCAAGGCATTATGCCTGATGCCCTAAAACTCACAACAATCCGCCCAATAATAAAAAACAATAAACTCGACCCGAAAGACCCAAACTCATATAGACCGATAGCCAGCATTCCATTCATGGCTAAAATAATAGAAAAAACTGTTCAACTTCAACTGCAAGAACATATAGACGAGCACAACTCCCTTGACTCCCACCAATTTGGCTTCCGCCCCTTCCATGGGGTAGAAACCCTCTTAATTACTCTGATGGACTTCCTCATAAGACACACAGACGATAACACTCAAGGCCTCCTACTCCTTTTCATAGACATTTCCGCCACATTTGACAATATCAATCACCTCACACTGATTAACAGATTAGAAAACCTAGGAATAGGCGGGACTGTCCTCAATTGGTTCAAGTCCTACATCACACACAGACTAATGCGAGTTCAATTAAACCAGGAAGCATCAGAAACCTTCCCCCAAGGACAAGGAATACCCCAAGGATCAGCCCTTTCTGCTCTCCTTTTCAACCTATACCTACAACCCATCACAAAAATATTTAAAAAACACAAAATCAGTCATTTTATCTACGCCGACGACATCATGCTCGCCCTCCCCATAACCACGAAAAACCCTAATTATAACACTCTATCCGAATGCATGGCGGAAACCTCATCCTGGATGGAAACCAACTTCCTCAGCATCAATCTCAAAAAAACTGAGGCAATGTTTGTATCAAGAGCACCTATGGCTGAAGATACCTACCCAACAACTATCTCCATCAATAATACAATGATACCTGTTAAAACAGAGGTAAAATACCTAGGCGTTATAATCGATCACACACTCACCATGCTACCACACATAAAGCAGACGGTAAAAACTATATTCTACAAACTTAAAACTATTCAACACTTAAGGCTCCTTCTTGACACGCAAGACTTTAGATCAGTCGTAAGTGCACTCATAACCCCTCACTTTGACTATTGTAATAGTCTCCTAACCGGCCTCCCACAAAAGAATATCTACCTATTACAAAGAGCACAAAACATTTGTGCAAAAGTAATCACTAAAGCCCACCTAGCAGACCATATAACCCCTATACTGCTAGAACTACACTGGCTCCCCATAAATAACCGAATCAAATACAAAATACTACTAACAACCTTCAAACTACTAAACGATATTGCCCCCTCCCATCTATCCACACTCCTCCACGCCCCAAATGATTCAAGAGCCCGCAGACTAAATGCAACCCTCTCACTAGAGCTGCCAAAAAACATTCACGAAGACTAAAAAAATCCACCAGTGCCAGAGCCTTCACATTCACCGCTCCCACACTCTGGAATGACCTCCCAATAGACATCCGAATCATAAAGGACCTCTCCCAATTCAGGAAAGAACTCAAGACATACCTATTCTCTGAGCATTTCGGAATCCCCTACCCTCCAAGTCCAGCCACACAGCGTCCACAGACACACAAACAAAAAAACCTGCAGACACACAATTAACACACACAACCCCTTCTTCAAACAGCCCCCAAAGACACCCCAAACAACCCACGAAAAAATGGAAATAAATTCCACCACACTCACACACTCACACACACCCACCCACACACACATACACACACACTCACACGCACACACTTGAATAGTGAATTTATCCACCATAAATCATGTATCCTAACCTTTTGTAAATCATGTATCCTAACCTTTTTGTAAATAACAACTATAAATAGCAATGTCAGCTTCCTGACATTCCCCTGTAAACAAAAGCATACACCCTGTAAATAGTTTTACCAACTTACTGTTCTGATTTATGTAAAAAGTTAAAAAGTTATATGTAAAAAGTTAAAAAGTTCTTGTTCTATGTAATGTTATACGAATGTATACAATTGTTGTTCCATGTAAACCGCCCCTGATCTCTGGAAGGGGCGGTATAGAAGAAATAGATAAATAAATAAATAAATAAATTTTAGCTATGTGGCAATATTACCCTATATCCCAAGATGATGCTGTTACACGAGTTTAATATGTGATTTAATTTCCACCCTTTTTAACTTGCGGGTGAGAATTATCAAAGGGGGGAATGTGGTAGGCTATGGCCTATGATAGCCTGCAAATATGAGAGGCCTGTAAGTTAGGCCCTGATTCCAACCCCCATCTTAGTAAAGAACCAAAAATCTGTGAAAGATTGAGAAAACTGCTTTAAACTGCTTAATAAGAAGTTTTTCATGAATTCATAAATCCTTCATTATTCTCTTGTATGCTGAGGATAGAAATGTTTCAATACTCGCATTCCTAGAGCTAGAAATGACCCTGCAGTAGAATTGTATCCATACCTAGAAACTGCACCATTGTTAGAACAATCCTAGAGGAGGGAGCTGGGTGCTAGGCCCAGGAGGGATCTCCGATTGGACAAATGCAGGGGGCGTTGGAACCAATAGAAAGTCTGTATGTTTCAAACTGAAAAGAAATGTATAAAATGAATATGTCTCTGTAAGAACTTGGCTCAATCCTTTTTGAAGCTTGACTATCTGGGCCTTGTGCACAATAAATTGGCTTGGACCCTGCAATTGACTCCTGGATTTATTCATTGTCTGCACTTCACTGCTACACAGGTACTTTTGACATGGATTCGCTGCTGTTGGAAACAAGATGCTGGGCTTGATGGGCCCTTGGTGTCACTCAGTATGGCATTGATTGAAGGATAAGGCGGTATACAAAACTGTCTAAAATAAATAAATAAATATCTTATGTTCTTAGGACTGGAGTTGTACACCCATGCTCGAACACAGTAGCTCTCAGCTAGGATTGCCAAATGTTTTCAGATCCGTCCAACAGGGCTGATCCAGTCCTGAGTTTATCCCATTGCATTAAGACATCTGTACTTCTGATTTTCGAATTGCATTCCCTACAAAAAGCTAGTCACACATCTGTTCATGCAATAGGATAGACCCAGGATTGGTCAACCCTGCTGGGGGAATCTGGAGAAAGCTGACAATCCTAGCTGAGAATTACTGGTTTAGAGGATACCAGTAGTTTATCAAACCTATTTACAATATTATCTTTGGGGTGTACCAAACCAGCCTGGTTTCTAGGATGCTCATTAGGGATGTGCTTTCGTGCATGCTGTTTGTTATCAAGAGTTAAAAAATGTAATGTGGAAATATTTATGTCATGCATATTAACCCTTTCAAGGCCTACTTTAAATTTTTAATCCACATTCTGCAGCCTGGTTAATTTTTACATATTTCAAGAAAATTGTATCAGTCTTATTCAATATGTTCTAATAGTGAGTTTCCTTCTGCTATGGTCATGTATTATGTACCATTTGATAGGAATATTTAGTCAGAATTTTGGATCCCAAGAGTTTGGGCTCGGCCTGGAAAGGCTAAACTATGGGGCTTGTTTACAAAGCTGCAGTAGCGGCTTCTGCCCGATATTGGAGCCGCGGCCCCCATTGAATTCAATGGGGGCCGCGGCTCCGATATCGAGCGGAAGCCGCTACTGCAGCTTTGTAAACAAGCCCCTATATATTAATGCTTGTACAGACAGTGAATATTGAAATGTATTAATATGCATTATGTTTTTAAGCTGAATGCATTGAAATCTACTAAAATAATTTTGAGAAAATTGCCAAAAATGAACTGAGAGCCTGATATTCAAAGACACTTACAGTATCTGGGTAGCTAGGCCTGATACTCAGAAAAATGTCACTGACTGTGGCCATCCCTTGATTTTCAGCAGCATTAGCCATATGTTGCTGTTGTTAAGTGCCGTTGAGTCGGTGTTGACTCATGGCGACCATCTGAATAAATGTCCTAAACTCTTCAGTCAGGCAGCTCATTGTTGAAATTGTGGCACCCATAGCTGTTGCTATTGTATCGATCCATCTCATTGCTGGCCTTCCTTTCTTGCACTGACCTTCTACTTTGCCAAGCATGATGTCTTCCTCTAACGATCTCTCTCGTCGCATGATGTGTCCAAAGTATGAAAGTCAGTCTTGCCATCTGAGCTTCTAAGGAAAGCTTAGGTTTGACCTCCTCTAGAACTGACTGGTTTGTTCTTTGGGCAGTCCATAGTATACATAGTACCATAATTCAAAGGCATTGATTTTCTTCCTGTCTATCTTTTTCACTGTCCAATTTTTACATCCATATGATGTTATTAAAAATACCATGGCTTGAACAAGTCAAATCTTTGTATGGAGAGAGAGACATCTCTCTTTTTGAGAATCTTGCCTAGGTCCTTCATCCCCATTATGCCAAGAGCAATGCGTCATTGGATTTCTTGACTGCTTGTCATTTCTCTATTGATAGTTGATCCAAGTAGGTTAAAGAAGTCTACTATTTCAATTTCTTCTCCATCAACAATGAACTTATTGATTTTGCTAGTTGTCAGGATCTTTGTCTTCTTTACGTTAAGATGCAAGCCCATTTTAAGACTACATTCCTTGATCTTGAGAAGCAAATGTTTCAGAACATCTTCATTTTCAGCCAATACTGTGGATCATCAGCATAGCAAAGGTTGTTGATAAGTCTTCCACCAAGCTTCACACCTCGGTTTTCTTTATATAGTCCTGCTTCTCTGATGATTTGTTCTACATATAAATTAAAGAGGTAGGGGGAAAATATGCAGCCTTGTTGTACACCTTTGCTGATTTTAAACCATTCTGTTTCTCCTTGTTCCGTTCGAACTATTGATTCTTGATCAATGTAAAGGCTGTGCAAGAGAACTATCAGATGTTCTGGTATACCCATGCTCCTTAATGTGGCCCAGAGTTTCTCATGGTTTACACAGTCAAAGCCTTGCTGGAGTCGATAAATCACATGTAGATATCTTTTTGGTATTCTTGTGTCTTTTCAAGGATCCATCTCGCATCCGCAATGATGTCTCTCGGTCCTTGCTCTTTCCTAAACCCTGCTAGCACTTTGCTGATTTTAAACCATTCTGTTTCTCCTTGTTCCATTCAAACTGTTGATTCTTGATAAATGTAAAGGTTGTGCAAGAGAACTATCAGATGTTTTAGTATATCCATGCTCCTTAATGTGGCCCAAATTTTCTCATGGTTTACATAGTAACATAGTAAATGACGGCAGATAAAGACCAGCATGGTCCATCTAGTCTGCCCAGCAAGATGGCAAGAGTAGGTGCACCTGTCGCTCTGTGCAGGCCACCCCTCCCCATGTCTTTGTTTAGGGGTAAACCCACCACTCCAGGTAGGACACCCCTATTTGTTGAGACGTTATATATTTGTTGAGACGTTATATGGTTCAGAAGTTAGATGGTACTGTTTATTTTGTTTTTATCCTATTGCTGTAAAGCGATCCACTGTGTTTGTCCTATGCCTTTTTGAATTCCGTCACCGTGTTTGCCCCCACCACTTCCATCGGGAGGGCATTCCAAGCATCCACCACCCTTTCAGTGAAAAAATATTTCCTGACATTGCCCTTCAATTTACCACCTTGCAGCTTCATGTTATGCCCTCTAGTTTTACAGTTTCCCCGTCTTTGGAAGAGGTTTGTTTGTTCATCATTTCTCTTTAAGTATTTAAAGGTCTGAATCATATCTCCCCTGTCCCTCCTCTCCTCCAAAGTGTACATATTTAGGTCTTCAAGTCTCTTCTCATAAGGCTTCTGATGCAGGCTCCAAATCATTTTGGTCACTTTCCTCTGAACCGTTTCCAGTCTTTTTACATCTTTTGCAAGATACGGTCTCCAAAACTGAACACAGTATTCCAAGTGAGGCCTCACCAGTGACTTATACAGTGGCATAAGTACCTCTTCCTTTCTGCTGGTAATCCCTCTTTGTATGCAGCCCAACATCCTCCTGGCTTTTGCCACCACCTTGTCACACTGTTTGCCACCTTGAGATCATCAGAGATAGTTACACCAAGGTCTTTCTCCTGAACCGTGCATACCAACCTCTCGCCCCCTATCGCGTTCATTTCCCTTGGATTTCTGCTACCCAAGTGCATGACACTGCACTTTTTCGCATTAAATCATAGTTGCCAAGCATTAGACCAGTCTTCCAGCTTTTGTAGATCTTTCTTCATGTTAGCCACTCCCTCGGTGGAGTCCACTCTGTTGCAAATGTTTGTGTCATCTGCAAAAAGACAGACTTTTCCATTCAGCAATATCACTCACAAATACATTGAACAGTGCCGGGCCCAGGACCGAACCCTGGGGCACCCCGCTAATCACATTCCTCTCATCCGAGTGAGCTCCATGTACAATCACCGTCTGTCAGTCAACCAATTTCTAATCCAGTTTATCATCTTGCGACCCATCCCCAAGCTACTGAGTTTGTTGACAAGCCTCCTATGAGGAACAGTATCAAAAGCTTTGCTGAAATCCAGGTAGATGACATCCATCGCATGCCCCTGATCTAGTTCCTTGGTCACCCAGTCAAAGAACTCAATCAGATTTGTTTGGCAAGACCGTCCTTCGGTAAAACCATGTTGCCTCGGATCTTGCATCCTGTTGGTTTTGAGAAAGTTCACTATTCGCTCTTTCAGGAGTGCCTCCATTACTTTTCCCGCCACCGAGGTAAGGCTCACGGGCCTATAGTTTGACACTTCTTCCCTGTCACCACTTTTGTGTAGAGGTACGACATCAGCCATTCTCCAGTCCTGACACAGTCAAAAGCCTGTGTCAGGACTGGGGAATGCCTGTCAAAAGCCTGTGTCCTGACTCCAGTCCTAACACAGTCAAAAGTCTTGCTGTAGCCGATAAAACACATGTAGATATCTTTTTGGTATTCTTGCGTCTTTTCAAGGATCCATCTCACATCCGCATGATGTTTCTCGGTCCTTGCTCTTTCCTAAGCCCTGCTTGCACTTCAGGCAGTTCTCATTTCAGGTATAGTTGTAGTCCCTGCTGAATAATCTCCAATAGAATATTACTGGCATGTGGGATCAGAGTGATTGTTTGATAGTATTGGTATAAACATAGATCTTTTCCAGTCAGTTGGCCATGTTGATGTCTTCCAAATTTCCTGGTAACAGCTGCATCCGATTGTTGTAATACTTCCATGGGAATTCCATCAATGCCCAGTGCTTTGTTCTTTGATAAGGCTTTCAGTGTTGCTTTGAGGTCTTCTTTCATCACCAATGGTTCCTAATCATAAGGTACAGGTTGAAATGGCTGTTAGTCCACTTAATCTTTATGGTATAAAGACTGTATATTCTTTCTACCTTTTCTCGATCTTCTCAGCATCATTCAGCATGGATCCTTGAGCATCTTGTAGCATTCCAATTTGAGGCTGCAATTTTTTCTTTAACTCTCATAGCTTTAGGAAAACTGATCTTGTTCTTCCTGTAATAGTTTCTGAATCTAATTCCTTGCATGTGCTAATGTAGTACTTTTCCTTATCTCATCTTGCTGCATGTTGGAAATCTCTGCTCAGTTCTGCGATTGCCTTTCTTTCTCCTCTGGCTTTAGCTTCTATGCATTTCTGGACAATTTTCAGAGTTTCTTCGGTCATCCATTTTGGCCGTTTTTGCTTTTTCACCTTTTGTAGAGACTTCTCACATTCTTCCAGCACAGCCTTCTTGATGTCATACTATGACTCTTCTGGAACTCTTGTCATTTGTTTCTAAAGCAGCAAATCAATTTTGCGGGCAGTCTTTAAATTCCGGTGGCATATTCTCAAGGTCATATTTTGCTACATTTATGAGTTTCTTGCTCTTTTTCAACTTTAGCTTTAGTTTGCATAATAGTAATTGGTGATCTCTACCACAGTCAGCTCCAGGTTTTGTCTTTGCTGATGTTATTAAACTTTTCCTTTTTTGACTTCCACAGATGTAGTCAATTTGATTCCATTGGGTGAGGTCCATGTGTACAGTTGCCGATTATGTTGCTGGAAGAAGGTGTTTGAGATAACTAGATTGTTGGTCTTGCAGAATTCTGTCAGTCTTTCTCCAGCCTCATTTCCGTTGCCGTCCATATTTTCCAACCACTTTGCCTTCTTCTTTGTTGCCAACTTTTGCGTTCCAGTCGCCCATGACTATCAGGATATCCTGTTTGCATGTTCTATCAGTTTCAGCTTGTACTTGTTCATAGAACTCATCAACTGCATCCTCTTCTGCAGCTGTTGTTGGAGCATATACCTGAATTATAGTTGTGTTGATAGGCATTCCTCGTAGATGAATAGAAATGAAACATTCACTGATTGCATTATATTTCATTACTGTTCTTGCACGTTTCTTCTTGATTATAAATGCAACACTATTTTTTCTTTATCTTTCATTTACAGCATAGAAGACCATGTGATTATCAGATGCAAAGTGCCCGATGCCAGTCCATTTCAGTTCGCTGACACCCAACAGATTGAGTTGTACACTTTACATTTCATTCTTGACTACCTCCAACTTCCCTTGGTTCATGCTTTGTACCTTCCATATCCCCAATATGTAAGACATCTTTGCAGCTTCTGACTCTCATTTCATGCACAGCTACATCAGCAATCAAACATCCTGAGGGCTTTGATCTAACTATATCATAAATGCTGGCTTTACTCTGAAAAGTCTTCAGCTCCTCCCCAGTAGCCAGTTCAGTGCCTTCCGACCTGGGAGTCTCATCTTTCAGCATTACAGTGCAATTTGTTTTGTTGTGACTAACCAATGTGTTTTCATGTAGATTGCCAAGCCTTTCTTCCACACAAGTTATTCTAGTGTTGTTGCCATTGTCACAGAAATGTGCTCCTCTGCTTCCAACACCCATTCTGATGCTGCCCAGATGATGCTGCTGAAAATCTTTGCAGACCACCCTGTTACTATCTAGATAGTGCTGTGGAGATCTGTGGGTAGAACTATGATAGTGCCCAGACTTACCTGCTTAGCAGTGATAGTCGGTCCTCTAATCAGATAAAGTTAGAACAGCAAGAAGGCTGCCCTAACTTTCTCCAATCAGCTATCCAGATAGAGAGCCAAATATTGACATTATCTGGACACTGTTAACGGTCACCATTGAATCCTAATATTTTGTGATGGCCACTGTCCATATACTGGTGCTGCATGTCTGGATTTATTTTAGCTATGGCAGCCAGTGTTTAACACTAGAAGCCCCAAAGTGCATCAATTGACACAAATGCATCTTTGAAGTTGTATACCAGCGCCACTGCTAGAACCATGTCAGTCATGTTCCATGACTTTGTTAGCAAGATCAAGATGTTCAAATATGTGCATTGAAAATTAATGACAGATGCAGCACCTAGCGTGAAAATCAATTCATACCTAGAAACCCCAACGTACGTCAATTGACGCAGTCAATTGTCTTGGCTGCGTCAATTGACATACTTTGGGGCTTCTAGGTATAAATTCATGTTCCCACTAGGTGGCGCATCTCAATCACTGTTTACAGTTTTACTCTGACATTACAAACAATAAACACACGATGATGTCATGTAATGATGTCACATACTGCACGTATTTAACGAATAAGTAACTTCACATTAATTCACATCTGCATTTCATGCTAAACACAGTCGTCGTGATAATGTGTCAATTGACACACTTTGGGGTTTCTAGGTAAAATGCTTTTTTGGGCTTCTAGTGTTAAAAAAAATGCTGACCATCTCAGCTGAATATAGATCCCTGATATTTTTGGGGCTGTGCTTATCCATAATATGAGTATTCATAATAATGAATATACATGGAATCTGCATACATTATAGGCAGTACATGATAATCTCTCTCTTGTATATAATTATGGAAATCCTGTAAATCCAACTGGTTGCAGTAAGGTTGCTTTGAGTTCTGTCATTGGTTAAAGAATGCACATAATGGCTATTGCTGAGAGGTAGGAAAAGTATGGACAAAGAACTTAAGGGCCCTTTTATTAAAGTGCAGTAAGTTTTGCACTTAGGTGCACTTTAAGTTGAAAACTTAAGATAGAATCGGACCAAAGCCTGTGCGGTAAATGTAGGGAGTGTGATAAACATCTGCCCTGCATTTATCACACAAGAATCACACAGGACTAGGGTTACCAGATTTTTGGCAGGCAAATCTGGGACACTTATCTAAAGTGTGTGTGGTGGGGGGCAGGGGTGCACCTTAGTTCCAAGTTTGAGCAACAAGGCATGGAGGAGGGAAGATGAGTTATTACCCTGCCACCCATCCATCCCATCACAGCAACAATATCACTTCTAAGCAGACAAATCACAGAGAAATAGAAAGAATGCTGCATTTCCCATGTTCACTGCAAACTAGAATGACAATGGATGTAAATTCTAAAAAGTGACACGTTCAAATCATTAAATGAAAAATATTTTTATCTACCCTCCTCTGTCCCCATTGCTGGAATCAGGAACAGGAGGCTGCCAAACAGGTGGGAATCAGGGACACAGCTCTAAAAGTGGGTACAATCCCTGAAAATCAAGGACCTGGCCTGCCACCCTTAGAGGTCTGCCACCTTAGGCAGCCACCTAGCTTGCCTGGTGGATGGGCCAGCCCTGACTGCAGCCACGCTCTTGGCAGTTATGTGAGTGACCATGAGATAATGCACCATGAGATAGCTGGCCATACCTGATCACCACCCATAAACCATCCTAATCTCACCACAACTCATTGTAAGAACTTACTGTGGGATTTTTACTGCACAGTAGCTATTAGCGTGGGCCCATGCTAATGGTTACCACAAGTTAAACCCCACAGTAAGTACTTACTCAGCATTAGTAAAAGGGCCCTTTAGAGCCCTATATAGAACCAGTGTAATGTACTGAATTTTGGAACAAATCATTAGGAAGCGTTGAGCATACATGTGGCAATTTAATCACGTATTGGGGTACGCATCCATGCATTAACTATCAGGAACATGCTGGGCATGCCCCTGACAGTTACACGAGGATTTACACTTAATACATATTCGTTTTTGAGCTGAATATACATTATGCGGTATGTTTACTAAACCGCATTAATGTAGCAGCAGCTACATTAATGCACGTTATGTAACGTTAACGCGCGTTAAGGGTACCTAACGCGCGTTAACGCCACCGTCTGCGGTAAGTCCCGCAGAGGGCGGAGAGAAGGGGTCAATGGGCGGGGAGTGGGTGGGGAGAAGCGCTCGCCACATTAACGCGGGGAACTGAAGGGCTGAACATTACCGGGACTGATAACCTGTCGTTAGCTGCAGATATGCCAGTTAGCGAAACCATTTAAGCGTCAGCAATGTACAACATAGGCAGGGAGCCCAAGAAAAGAGATAGTAGTAATCCCTATGCAGCAACAGCATAGTGGCCAAGTATGAAAGGCCACTATGGCGATGGTGCACATGAGGCATAGGGGGCTGCAGGTGGGACATGTAGTGGGGGAAGCTGGGGCACAGGGGGAACCAGGCAACTGCCTAGATGGCACATAGGAACATAAGACTACAAAATATGCCAAACTGTGTCAGACCAAGTTCCATCATGCCCAGTATCCTGTGTCCAACTGTGCACAATCTAGGTCACAAGTACCCAGCAGTTTCCCCAAAAGACACACAGGATCCCCAATAACTGTAATGGGGCAAGCAGGGCATATCTCAGATCCTGTTTAGCAATGGTTTATGGACTGTTACCCAGGAACTGTTCCAAACTATTTTGAACCCAGCTACACTGAGAGCTTTTACCACATCCTCCAGTATGATTACGTGTGGATTGAAAAAGTATTTTCACCTAGAAGACCCAAATGGTACACTGTAGCTCTATTGCAGGTCCCCTAGTCTGTCCACAGTATGATGACATAAAAAAGTGACTTACATTTACCTGTTTCACTCCAGTCAATAATCTATAGACCTCTATCATATCTCCCATCATCTGTCTCTTCCCCAGGCTGAAGAGCCGAAACCTTTTTAGCCTCTCCACAAAGGGGTATTCTGACATCTGCAGAACCATCTGTGATATTCGTCATGATCCCACAGTGATAGTGGCAGCACACAGTCCTGCTACTGCTGCGGAAAGGCGATGTGCCACATAAGATGGTCCAAGGTTCATGGCACCCCAGGCAGATATCTAGGTTGCCCCCCCGCTGCCGCAGAACCCAGCAATGGGGGAATAGGCTGATAGCGCCAGATGCTGTAGCCCTCCAGGTAGCTGGAAAAGACAGTTGCCTGGTGAAATACTACCCAAAAGTACTGACCCCGAAACAGCCCACTGTGAAAAATATTTAATTCATTTTGTCGGAACGTGCCTAGGAAGTGAAAGATGAACAACTTAACCCCACCAACTGACACCATCCATTTTATTCAAAAAAGTTCCTTCTTGTAATCTAAAAACTTCTCATATTATAGGAGCAGCATGCTCATACTTAACATCGCCGTAATTTCCAAGTCCAAAGAAGCACGACATGCACGTTTCAGGAAGTACACCTGCCTGTATCAAGTGCTTAATGGTAATTGTGATCCATGGCGTTCTTCCACCTCGAACAAGCCCGTCTCCAGTGGAGTGAACAACGATGGATCTATGAATTGCAACCCACTGGTCTCAATTGGGAAATTGATTGGTTTAGTTTGTTGTAGGGAGGTACCAATCGGGTAAGGAGTATCCCTATGTCATTGGTTTATCCCCTTCATGACTGGTTGTTCCTTTTTGACAGACTTATATGTTTATTTAGGGGAATTGCAGTTTCATCATTAGGATTGGGGGGGATTCCATTCCAACCGGCACGGGGAAGGTGCATGGATTAGTCACCTCGTGTTTGGGATTGGTTGTTGCCGTGATTGACATTCTAATCAGCCTATTTTCAGATTTTTCATGTCCTATAAGGTGATTCAACCACTGATTTTGTAAGCGGCTTGTTTGAGGTGGAAGAACGCCATGGATCACGATTACCATTAAGCACTTGATACAGGGAGGTGTACTTCCCGAAACGTGCACATCATGCTTCTTTGGACTTGGAAATTACGGTGATGTTAAGTATGAGCATGCTGCTCCTATAATATGAGATAAGTTTTTAGATTACAAGAAGGAACTTTTTTGAATAAAATGGATGGTGTCAGTTGGTGGGATTAAGTTGTTCATCTTTCCCTTTCTAGGCACGATCCGTGTACAAGGTCATAGGTTCAGGCCCCCGCTGGGTTTCTGTATTGCATCTTCCTGTGGACAAAGTTTAGCTGATAATATAATTACAGCTCCAGCATGTGCAGCCCCCAAGGAGATGGCCAGTAAGGGTGGAAACACCCACCAGCAGCACAGACAGGCTCCACCATCCACAGCTGGTTGGAGGCTGATAGCACCTGCAAACATTACACACATTATCAATCTGTGGTGAGGGTAAGGCACAGTAATACATGCAAACAGTGCACACGTTATCAATCCTTGAGCTGACATTGAGACAGGAGTGTCAAGCAGGAATGCCAGTCATCTCCACTTTTGCTCAGTGTGCCAATGAGTGTGTGTGTGTGTCCTCTTTATCCTGTGGCTTTCTGCACTGCACTGCACTTTGGCTCTCATTGATCAAGTTTTTCTCAGCCTGTTTGGGAAATGTGAATAAGACGAGGCAGAGGATTGTGGGTATTGCATGAAACAGCGCAGATTGACCTGGATGTGGCTGCCACAATGGTAGGGTCACTGACTAAGATGCCTTTTTGCCCATCTGCCACCTGTATTGCCTGGATAGCCACTGTATGACATGCTGGGATGGCACTCTCACTATGACCAAAATGTGACCATGGCACAGCTATGTTCCCACATAGTGCTGTTATAGCATTTCTTTCTAGTGATATCTGTGTGCTTCCTTTTTTGGGGCCCCAGTCACTGGGGCATCTGCTGGGTGCATGTAGCTTCTCTGTGAAAATGCAATATGGACTGGCTAGCGGACTGTTTGAAGTTAGTATGTGCATGGCTGGACAACCTGATGGGGTGCAGCAGGTACAGTCTGACTGTGCCTTCTGCTGGTGAATGTCAGACTTTGGTGGGTGGCAGCTGTGGTTTTCCAGACCTTCTTCCAGCATTTCTGCTTGTCTGCTAATGCCCTAGTAACAACTACAGATCTGGCCTACTGGTCCAAACACCCCCCCTCTTGCCTTGGATGACAGCCTTTGGCCAGCTGGACTGGAGTTGCTGGCCCCACAGCTATTCTTCATGGCCGTGCCACATGTCCCTCTGCTGCCACAATTACAAAAACACTGATTGTGGGCCCTTTGGGGACAAGAGGCATATACCGTAAACCACTTTGACCTGGAGCAGGCGGTATATTGGCCATTGCTACATAAACCTTATGCAAGTGTGACACCCCTCTGCCCTGATAATAAGTGGCCATGGCAGCCACATTATAACACTGGGTATGCACTACTCTGGGTGGGTCCCAGTCCACCAGGGCTAGATGCAACTTTAGGTTCCACTGCAGGGAACACTTACCACACACTGGTAATAATGGGGCTCTGCAGCAGAGCCTATCTCTAGCACCCTAGGCACTGCGGACCTGGTGCTGGGCGTCCATCCTCACCCTCAGGGTGAACACAGAATCTGTGCAGTGGCATGGTCTGTTGCTGCTCTGTTCCAGTATCACACACTGTCAGTTCTTCTTACCAAGCTGAGGTGCTGGAGAGGTACATTCTCCATTGGGGATGAGCTGTAGACTGCTGTTCTGCATGTGCATTGCATTATGGGTACTGGCGGGGTTACCCTATCCTAACACACACAGAAGACATTTTGTGCGGTGACCTGCAGTCTTTCTGGAGCCAGCCATTGCTATGCAAAGAACCATGGAGGTGTAGCCTACTGGTTAATACAATGTCTCCCTAGGCAGGAAACATGGGTTCAATTCCTCTCTCTTCTCCCTTTTTTTATGCCTGTCCTACTCAAATCATTTTCATGCCTGTAACAGTCACAACTCTGTAGATCTGTGCTGCCAGCCCATAATATCCTTACTTCAGGTGCCAACTATCCTTCAACCCATCTATCTGCCTCTGTGAGCTGTCTGCAGTCCTGTCTTCTTGTGCAGACTGCTACTCCATGTTCTTCACTGGTACTCTTTTCTGCAATGTGGTTCTTCACGCTTGCTTCTCCTGTGCCTGATCTGCATGGCACCACTACTCCTCTGTCCTCCTATCATTGCAAATATCCTTTCACCTCTGCCTACACTGGGGGACACGTATTCCCATCCTTTGTCACCCACTGTCATTGCAGCACTTTACGTTGCCAACACCATGTGCATCGGTACAGCTGCCTCTAACATGTTTGTCCACTTTACCGGCTGCCACATAGGATGCCTGCAGATATGGCAGGTACATCAGCTCCCACCTCTCCTTCCTTCCATCACGTGTTCATTCCCTTTCCTTGCTGCTCTATCTTGTGTTAGGGTTATAGCTATTTTTATGCCTTACAGTTCATGCTTGTCAACTTGAAGCACCTTACAGCCTTTAGGGCACCTTACGTTAGGGCACTCTTAACTTAAGGCACCTTAACATCCTTAGGGCACCTTAACCTAATGTTAAGGTGCCCTAAGGGCTTTAAGGTGCCTTACTGTAAGTTAAGGCACCTTAACATCCTTAGGGTGCCTTGTCAGCCTTAACGTGCCCTGTTTTTCACCTTAACGTGCAATGTCCCATTAACCTGCGTTAAACGGCTAAGGCATCCTTTACTGCACGTTAATCAGCCCATTGTTCCCTTTACACCAGAACGCCCCCTCCCTGCCCATTGCCTTATATGGCTTCAGGTACCTTAACACGGCACTTACCGCTGGCAACTTTACTGCGGTTTAGCAAACATACCCCTAAGTGGCTAAGTGTGCTTCCAGGAGAGGGCTGAGAAACTTTGCTATAGGTTATGGTAATATTACAGTTCCACTTTCACTAATGATTTAATTCCAGTGACATTCCATGCGACATATATATTTAGTGCTCAAATAAATTAATTGTGCTTAATACTATTTCCATGCTCCACATGAATTGAATGAATCATAATTGTAAACTTGTATTTTAAAGTGTAATAAATGAAATTTGAAGGTAAGAAATGCTTCCAATTTTTATGTTTTCTTCCTCTAGGATGTCCTGGGATGTGGGATAATATTACTTGTTGGATGCCCGCTGTGGTCGGTAAAGTGGTCTTCGTCAGTTGCCCAGCCCTGTTCAGAATGATAAATTCTGAGGATGGTAAGAGAAATCTGCTTCTTTCATGCTAGCTTTAGTGCAGAGGTTTTCAACCAGGTCCTTGGGACACACCCTAGAATATCCACAATGAGTATAATGAGATAGATTTGAATTTAAGAAAGGCAATGCATGCAAATCTGTCTCACTGTGCATAACCTGAAAACCGAGCTCGCTAGGTGTGTCCTGAGAGCTAGGTTGAGAACATCCGCATTAGTGTATTTCTATGCAACATTTCTGAAAGGCAGGGTTCTCAGTCCAGTCTGGGCACACCTAACCAGCCAGGATTTCAGGATAACTATAATAAATATGCATGGAAGAGATTTTATTGTATGCAAATCTCTCTCATGCATATTCATTGTGGTTATCCTGAGAACCCCTGCCCTAAAGCGATATAACTATGCCATTCCAGTAGTAGTATGCTTTCTTTTGTGATTTATGTATTAAAAATAACACCAATGCAATGTATGTGGTCAAGTCATTGCAGCCTCTTGGTAAACCAACACCTTGTGGGGTTTTTTTGGCAGTGTGACCAGATGTAGATTGCCAGACCTTTCTTCTGAAGCAATGGAGGATTAAGTGGCTTGCCCAAGGCCACAAGCAGCACTAGTGGGACTAGAACCCTGGTAGTTATGAAATCAGTGCTATAACCATTAGGTTACTCCTCCACTCCATTAAGAAAGCAGACATACGCAATGCACTTATATATTGAATAAAGAAATTGTCATATTTTCAAACTAACTGATGACTGTGAATATAATTGTCAGCTAGCTCCATATTTACAGAACAGGATGATCTAGTCCTGGTTTTACCCCATTGCATGCTGGACTTTGCTTTGGATAGGGTCATCTGAACAAATGCAAGGAGCAGTGAACCAAACCAGGTCTCTAACATATAGGTTCCAGTGTCCAAAACAGAGCAATCTTTCATGCAGAGATACCACACACACAAAAAAACAGAGAGTCTATTAGCAGTATTATGATATTGTTTATATTATATATATATTTATCTTTTTACCTTATTATTATGGTTCTTATGATTGTTTATTGGTTTAATTTGCTGTTTAAGTTGATTTTTATTTGTTATTGTTATATAAGGCTATTCCCCCTGAAGAAGGCCCAGGTCGAAACGGATTGGGGTGACTTCAATAAATCTTGGATCTACTGCCAATAGACTCTCTGCTTTTTGTTTGTGACATATAGGTATCAGCCAGGGCTGTGCAAGCCATAACTGTACCCTGTGTGACTTGCAATCCTGGCATCCCCCATGACACCAGACTTTTGTCATTTGCCCCATCCCCCTATGCCCAGCATAGCCCTTCTGCCTCATCACCCCATGTCCAGCATTTCCCCATCTTACCCCACTTCCTCATGTCTAGTCGACTCCCTGCCATGCTGCCTGCCTGGCCTGCCCTTACCCTGCTGTTGCTTTTTATGTTCCCTTGGTGGCAGCGGCAGTGGACCTCCAATTAAATAAACAAACCATGGGTCTTTCAGACTCCATCCATGCATGGCTTGTCTGATCCCTCCCTCCTCTGTCGTATGCTTATGTCAGAGTGGGAGGGACCAGATCAGCCATGCAAGTGTGGCATTGAAAAGACCCACGCTTTTTTTTTTTAAATTGGAGGTCCGCTGCCACCAAGGGAACAGGAAAAGCAGAGGTGGGGCAATGGCAGGCCGGGCGGGGGGGGGGGGGGGGGAGAAAAGGCCAGCAGTCGGTAGAAAACTGGCCCTAAATGTGCTCCTATTTTTTTGTGTCCTGTGCAGCTGCTCCACTGGCACAGGCCTAGGTACACTACTGGCACCAGCTCTGTGTGTGTTGACCACCACCCATATTCTCTCCTGTGACCTCCAGGGTCTAGATCCAGGAGCTTTAGACTGCAGGAAGGAAGCACTAAGTGCTGACTGCTACTGTTCCCACTTTCCTCTTCAGTCTATTAGCTGCAGGGCCAGCCCAATCATCAGGAAAACTAGGCAGTCACCTAGGGAGGCAGCTTCTGGGGTCACCAAAGAGCAGGGATTTAAAGCTAAACAATAGATTCTGACAGCTTCGGGGGCATAAGGTTAAAGATTTGCCTAAGGTGCCAACACCAACTCTAGGGCCAGCCCTGATTGAACTTAAGAACAGAGGAAATGCCATACTGGGTCAGACCAAAGTCCATCAAGCCCAGTATCCTGTTTCCAATAGTGTCCTATCCAGGTCACAAGTTCCTGGCAGGTTCCCAAAAAGACACACAGATTCCACAATGCTGGTTAAAGATGTCTCATCAATGAAGTGTAAAGTGAGGAGGAAGCTGCAGCAGTGCAGGAGAGATATTCCTGTCGGCCCTGTCCTGCCTTGCTAATAGAGAGGATCAAAGAGCTGAGAAAGGCACTGGGAAAGGGGAGGAGCTATTAGGGCAGGCGTGGACTGAGGGAGGTGATGGGGAGAGACAAGGGTTGATAAAGATGATCAAGAGTGAGATAGAGAGGATGTTATTGCTAGCTAAAAGAAAGGAAGAGAGGCAGTGAAAGAGGACACAGTTTGCATTTTTGTGTGAATCTTGAACTGTGGAGAACATGAAAAGGAGGAGAATCCTCTGCAGAAAAGAGGAGGTCCACAAAAAGCAGAGGTGAGCCTTGAAGGTTTTTTGAGATAAAAGCTTTTATGACATCCGTGGTGTGGCTGTGTTCACCTCCGCTTTTTGTGGACTAAATCTTGAACTGTGCCTTGAGCATGGAAAAGAAACGTTCAAACAGGACAAAATAAATACATTTAATATTATTTAAATGCATTTCATATTTGTGTATCTAAAAATATATATTTAATAGATATTTATATATTTGCTAGAGAAGAGAATAGGAGTGAGGTCTGGGAGAGAAGCTGGAAGAGGGGATACTGACTGGGTGAGGAGGACTGGAACTGTAAGGGGAAGAAGGACAGAAAGGTGGAGGGCTAGGTAATGAACTAAGGGGTTAGGAGTGAAGTGGGGGGAAGGGTGAGGGCATTAGCAGAAGTTCAAATAGTGTGCCTCCAAGCAAAATTTGTATTGCAATGCAATATGGTATTAAATTAAATTATTAAATTAGCCCAGCCGACTCCATCCCAATAATTTCCTCTGATACAATTTTTTTTTACAATCCTCCTTAGTTAATTATGTCTACACCCTGTTAAATTGTTCTCTGTTAATAACAGTTCTATGTAATGAATTCATTCAATGTGCTTCAATGTTACTGTTCTATGTAAAACGTCATGTTCCTTGTTCTCTGTAAACCGCTTTGATTTACAGATAAAGCAGTATAAAAGAATAAATAAATAAATATATATATTTGTAGTCCCTGATTTTACCCATTGGAAACAGTGCTACAAAGTCCTATAATGCACCAGGATGAGATTGTCACAAATCCAGGACTGGCTTGAAATCTTACTCCTAGAATTGGGTAACTTGGCAACTCTGAAATTGGGTTTATGTTATATTGTTTAAGAATGATTGTTATTTCCATTGATTAAATTGCCATTTGCTCTGTACTATCTGCGATTGAAAGAACAGAATATAAACAATGATATTAAATGAATTTAAAGTTTTAAATTTAACAGAAGGCAAAGATCAGCAAACGTTGTACTTACCTTTAAAAGTCACACTAATCTCTGCCTCCCCCAAATTCCCCACCCCTCAGTGACTGCAGAAGCAATTCAGTTTAGTTTATTTGCTTCATATATCAGCTTTAGTTAAAACAGCAAAGCTCTGATCACCAGCCTTGACCAGTAAGCAGGAGATCATGAGCTGAAGCACCTCTCTGGCAGGAATTAGGTCATTTCATTGAAGAAAGATGTTAAAGTTAATGCAGTCTTTGCTGAGCTCTGCTTCCATACCTACAGTGTAGGATTCACTGGGCCTCTTTCTTGACAGGGTTGTCCTGCACTGGACAGACTGGGTAGGTGGTATTAACAGCATATAAGGGATAGAAGTAGTCTAGACACAGACTGTGAGGGGAAAGAGAGGAAATTAGGAAGCAAGGAGAGATGGAAGAGGGGACAGACTTATAGGGACATGTCTACTAAATCTCTTTAGGTTTTGGCTGCTAACGCACAAAACCGCGTGGTAAGCAAAATACCTCTACGGTATCTGCAGGGCACATTCCCAGGGCAGGCACAGCTAGTGCCGCAGAGGACTGGATTTCCTGCGGAGACCCTGCACTACCTGCCTCAGCAGATTTTAAGGGAAAAGTCCCACAATGCTTGCCCGAAGCAGGTACTGGGGGTCGCTGAGGTAAATCCATGGGGAGGGATAATAGTGGTAGGTTGCAAAAAGCTGTCAGCAGCTCTGTGTCCTGATTGTTACCATGCCTCCCCAACAGCCGGCATCATGCCTCGCCCCTACAGTATTGTTGATGCCACAGTGCTGTGATCCATGGCACCAACAATCTGAACTAAAATAATGCTAGCCCCCCTGAAGCAGTGATCCCCACTGGGCACCCCCCCCCCCCAAATTAAATAGCATCCCAGCTAGTCAGTTGGGCTAAGCCCCCTTCCCTCTGCCCCCGCCCCAGATCAACTGTAGAAAGGTGGGAAGGCCACATAGACCCTGTCCCTCCCCTCCCCTCCCACCTCTCTGATATTAAAAAAAAAAATCCCATTTAGCCAGCTGGCAAAGGGGCTTGGGGGGCAAAGCACATGTTTCTTTTATCCTGCCCTCCTCAAAGGTCCTATCAAAAATAGCTGTTATCTCATGGTGCTGCCCCTTAGTGTGAGGCTGGAGGTTAGCACCTAGTGATGGTGGCCATTTTGTTTTCTGGCTGCTTGATGGGGCAGGAGTCCAGAGGAGCACTCCTGCCCTGTTCGACCACTAGACTACCAGGATAAAAGTAGGTATATGCCTGGGGGGGGGGGGGGGAGGCTGTGGGTTGGGGACCATGGTCCCACTTTACTGGCTGGCTAGCCAGGACACATTTTAAGTATCAGGGAGGTGGGAGGGAGGGCCACTAGTTGGTCAGGGGACAGAGTGAGAGGGGCTTAGCCCAACTGGCTAGTCAGGATAATATTTATTTCAAGGGGGATGCACCAATCTCCCCTGAGCAGCTCCTGATAGAGATCGGGAGCTGTCCAGGGGGATCGGTGCTGCATGGAGACAGCACTATTTTAGCGCAGATTGCCCTGCCGTACATCGCAGCACTGTGGCACCAACAATACTGTAGGGGGGGGGCCCAATCACAGCTGTTGGAGGTCTGATTGCCTCCAGGGCACGCCCCACATTATCAGACCTCCAGGCATATAATGCCACCTCTTGAAGTGACGTTATCTGACATTACGATTGGGCCTGATTTTGGCCGCCACCATGTGAAAACGTTTTCACACGGTGGCTGCCAACTATGGCCACCCCCACTCCCTGCCCCAGACCACCTGATCCTGCCCTTAGGGACCTGTACCATGCAAAAATCAGATCACAGAATATTGCCTGCTATATATGATTTTTTCCACGAGTTTTTTGTTACCCCAGGGTGTTAATCCTGCATTAACCCCACAGTAGCAGCTAACCCCCTTTAGCAGACATACCCTATAAATTGTGTTAAGGAGAAGAACAAAGAAAGGTGGCGTGGGTAGTGAAAAGGGGTTGGATAAGGGCAGATCTTAGTTGCAAAGCGGGGAGTTAATAGGGAGATATTGAAGCTGAGAGCAGTGAAAGAGACTTGGAGAGGAATCATGTGGGAATGAGAAGGCAGGCTGATAAGGGTAGTTAGGGCATGAACAGTGGAGGAAAGGGACATGAAAGGATAAGGAGACAAAGGAAAAAAAGTGACTAGAGAAGGAAAGAAGTGACAGGAAGGGATGACTAAAAATGATGAAAGAAAGCAATAAGCAGTGAAGAAACAGACTGAAGATAGCAAGAGATATGTGCACGAAGCAAAGAGAATAAAATGTTAAGAAAAAAAAAATTATATAAAAGAAGGAATGAGGAGACACAGAGAAAACTAAGAGAAGACCCAGCATAGACAGGATAAAAATCAAACTATGAAAGTTTGGAAAAGTATTTTGGTAAAGATTTCTGAACTCACTAGCCTGGATCAAAGATAGATGACAGCTATCTTCGCAGTCAGCAGGGTAGATAAGCAGAGAGACCATGGGTGGGTGTTTGGTGATGATATACAGTGTCTTGACTGAAAATCTCCTTCAAATGGGGCTTGAATTACTTATGCAGTAAAATCAGACAGCTTTTTATTTTCTCATCTCTTCATTGTGGAACTCCCTCCCAAGTCATCTCCGCATTGAACCCAAGTACAAAAGAATTCAAGACCAAACTCAAGACTTTCTTTTTTCAGCCAGACATTTGGGGACCAAATCGGCAGTGCTCCCACCTCCTAACCTTTCTTTGCCCAGCCTTCCTGTTATCTTCTCCACCCCGTCTCCTTTCCTTTGCCATTACCATTTGGCCTCCAGTTGCATCTGCTCCTGCCTGTTTGACTGTTATTTTATTTTTAATTTAGTAAACTGCTTTAACATTTTTTTTCAAAAATGGTAAATCAAATGATCAAAAGTAAATAGAAATTATAAAAAGAACAAAAAGGACTGGAGGGGGGGGCGAAGCCTGAAGCCAAGCAGGAAGGTTGTGTAGAGCGGTGCTCCGGAGGGGCCTTATACAGAATCTGGTGATTGTGCTTATCTTATGGTGGAATTTAGAATTTTTTTTACACCCTAACGAAGCGGAGAGATGTCCAGCTCCAAACCGGCTCGGTTGGATTTTTCTGCAGGCCAGAGCACGAGCGTGAAAAGGTCTAAAACAGAGCCGCCATCGCCGCAGAAAATGGCGGCTGTTCGAGAGTACCCCGAGGCAATTCAAGAGATGCTGGTGGAGGTGCACGCTAGCAGGAAAATCGTGACGGCAAACAGCAAGTCTCTCTCTACTGTGCAGGAGGATATCGGTGAGCTTAAAAGTAGGATCAAGAGCCTTAATCTACGCCAGGAGCAGACGGAGCAGAAAATGGCAGTACATGAGGAGAGAATGAAGGTGGTGGACAAGCAGGCTAAACAAATTAAGCAATTACAGAAGGAGCTGGAGGATAATAACAACAGGTCCCGGAGGAATAATATTAGAATTGTTGGAGTGCCGGAAGGTGCGGAAGGTAAAGACATTTTTGCTTTCTTGTTCAATTTAATCCCTACGACGCTGAAGCTTGCATTTGAAATACCTTTCGAGATTGAAAGGGCACACCGGGTTCCTGCACAAGTCTTGCCTGGCAGCAAAAGGCCCCGGCCGATTATCCTCAAGGTTTTGCGGCATCAGCAGGTCCTTAAGATAATGGAGGCAGCCCGGGTAAGATCCCCGGTGGATTTCGAGGGGCATAAGTTTCTGTTTTTTCCAGATTTTGCTAAAAGCACCGTGGAAAGGAGGAGGAGATTCTTGGAATTGAGGCCCAGATTGCAGCATCTACAAGCGAGATTCGGATTGCTACATCTGGCAAGAATGAGCGTTACGCTCCATAATAACACAAGGACCTTCGAAGACCCTGCTGCTCTACATGCTTTTATTGAAGAGAAAGAGCAAGAGTTGATGTGCTGAGTTCAATGTGACTGTGGGTTGGTCTGCAGGCGCGGATTTGGTGGCTGTTTTGCAGGGATATATGGGGTGGTTAGCGTGTTCTCATGTTCCTTCGCAGAAGCCGGGCTGAGTTCGTCAGATTGGTCTTGATGGGACACAAGTTCTTTTTTGTTGATTGCACAATCCAAACAAGAGCTTTAAAATATGGCTCCTCTGTTTCTGTTTCTGCTAGCTGTGGGTTCACCTGGCAGGTTTTCAGGTTTCCTCCCCATCCCATGGTCCACCAACTATGACACTGTGCTCTTTTATTATTGTTGGCTATGTATTGTTAAAAGGGGTAATGTTTTAAGGGACGCTATATGTTTAATTTTTATGGTTACGGGTAATTGGGGGGCAAAGAATGTGGGGGAATATGTATGGAGGGGCTGATTTTGGGAATTATGGTAACAACTTGGTGGGGGTGGCAAGAATTTCATGAGTTGTGGGTTTATGGCATCTGTTAGAATTCTTTCTTTAAATGTAAAAGGTATAAATAATCCTATAAAACGTAAGAAAATTTTTCTTTATGGTAAGCAGGTACAAGGGGACGTTCTGATACTGCAGGAGACTCATCTTAAAGAAAAAGAATCATTGAAATTAAACATTAAGCCCTTCATGTTGGTGGCCTTCTCTCCAGCAAGAGGTAAACACAACAGGGTGGCTATTTTAGTCCGTAAGTCCCTTTATTGCATGGTGATTCAAACTAGGGCAGATCAGGAAGGTAGGTGGGTCAAATCCCATCTTAAACTTGGATTTTTAGAGCTAATCTTAATGAATATATATGCTCCCAACAAGGACTGTCCGGAATTTTTCCAGGCGGTAGTGGAGGAAATGTATGCAAATCCCTTAGTCCCGAAGTTCTGGGGGGGGGGGGGATTTTAATCTAGCCTTGGATCCTCTAGTGGATCGGAAGCCCCCTAGGACCTTGGGGCCATCCAGGGCTCAGCGGGTCCTTTCCTCCATGATGGAGGAGATGGGTCTTGTAGATGCATGGCGAATGTTCCACCCGGAGGAGCTGGATTTTACATTCTATTCGCCTCCTCATCAGTCGCTATCGAGAATAGACCACTTCCTGTTGTCTAAGTCTTTGACACCAAATATAGTTACTGCTGAGATTCACGCGGCACATGTCTTGGATCATGCGGCTGTGTCGATATTGATACAAGATAGGGGTTTGGGTTCCCCAACAATAAAGTGGACTTTTGATAGGGCGCTGCTAAACAGTGAGGAATTTCGGTTGAGGGTTAAGGAGACTATAGCAGAGTACTTTTTCTTTAACTCTCCATCTTTGACTAAAGGATGGGCCAGATGGGAGGGCTTTAAAGCCTCCCTGAGGGCTGTGATAACCAGTTTTTGTATAGGGCAAGCTAAAAAACGGAAAGAACAACTGAAGGTGCTGAAGGCGCAGATAAGAGCGGGAGAGTGTGTGTTGGCTAAGCGGTCTGAGCCATGTATACTGCTGCGGCTGCAAAGGTTGCAATTTAGATATAACCAAATCTTAACTTCGGAGGCCTCGCAATATGTTAAGTCTCAAGAAGGTATATATTATAGAGAAGGCAATAAAGCTGGTAGGCGTCTGGCTAGCTCCTTGAGAGCCCGGAAAGAGGCAGGTCGGATTGCAGCTATTCATGATTTCAGGCTTCTGGGGCTGTTGGTTGGTGACTCCGAAATAGCAGAATCTTTTAGATCCTTCTTCAAGCAGCTATATGCTTCTGAGGCGGAATTTTCGCATGAGGCCTTCTCACAATTATTAGACAGGGTTCAGAGACCAACGCTGGAGTCAGAGGACTCGTCCTTATTGGATAGGTCGATCTCTCTGGAAGAAATACTGAAGGCAATTGATTCACTTGCGCCTGGGAAGGCTGCTGGTCCGGATGGCTTGCCCTCAGAATTTTTCAAAGTTTTCGCGAAGGATCTGGGTCCCTTTTTGCAACAATATTACCAAGCATTGTTGGAGGAGAGTCCTTTGTTGGGCTCTTTTGCCTCGGTGAATGTGGTAGTGTTAGAAAAGGCAGGGAGGGATCCACAATTGGTAAGTAATTATCAGCCAATTTCCTTATTGAATGTGGATTATAAGATCTATGCAACTTTTTTGGCGCGTTGATTAGCAAAGGTGGTTCCTTTTTTGGTCCACCCAGATCAATGCGGGTTCGTTGAGGGTCGATCGACCGCGGATAATGCCAGGCTCTTTTGCCATGTGCTAGCCGGGGCGGAGAGCATGGAGTGCCCATTAGTAGGCTTATCATTAGATGCTGAAAAGGCTTTTGATCGGCTGGAGTGGGCATTTTTATTTGATACACTCAGATGGTTTGGCTTTGGGGAAGGTTTTATTAGCCTGATCAAAATAATGTATGTTCGGCCGCTGGCAAGCATATGTGTCAACAGTATTCAATCTCGGGAGTTTCAGTTAGGCCGTGGGTCTCGACAGGGCTGCCCACTATCCCCAATGTTGTTCAATATCGCTCTTGAGCCACTAGCCCTTTTACTGCGACAAAATCCTCGGATCTCAGGTTTTAGGATAAAGGGCAGAGAGATCAAGTTGTTCTCTTATGCAGATGATCTTCTGCTATTTACTACCCTGGAGTCTATCTCCTATATTTTGGACCAGATAGATGAGTATTCAAAGCTCTCGGTATATAAGATCAACTGGTCTAAATCGGTAGCTTTTCCCCTTAATTCTCGAGTTTTTAGGGATGAATTGTCCAGATTTCCTTTTGCTTGGGAATCTAAACCGGTGAAATATCTTGGAGTATATTATTGTCACCCCTTGGTAGAAACAATTCGTTTTAATGTTAAAATGTTTCTGTCTACACTTAAATGGTCTCCTTTGGTACTATCATGGTGGGGACGGTTGGAGACAATTAAAATGGCAGTGGTTCCTAAAGTAAATTACATTCTGGAAATGTTGCCATTGTATCTACCGGCGCAAGTGTATTGGCAAATGGAAAGGTTATTATCTCTTTTTTTTATGGAACAATAAGCCCCTGAGAATAGCGCTCAAAAAGCTCAAGGCTAACAAAGAAAATGGGGGAGTTAACTTTCCGGACTTTTATCTTTACCATAGTGCCTTTTTGATGAAGCAAGGGGTCAGATGGTCAGAACAGCTGACTGACCAAAGCCCGGTTTGGTTACATCTTGAGGAGAGAATTGCAGCCCCCTTCCCATTACATCTAATTCCAAGCATGATCTTTGGTGAGGCATGTCCAAGGCCGCAAATGATGGTGGATACGCAAAGGGCTTTCCAGGAATTCAGGCAAAAAGGCAAGCCCGATGATGAGTACTCTTTGTCTCAGCCTTTGTGGTATAATCCCCTCTTTAAGATACAGCATAAAACTTTTGCTTGGGAGCCATGGTATAGCAGGAATGTTTGGGCTGTTGAGAAACTGTTAGAGAATTGTAAATGGAAGAGTTTCAAGAAATTACAATTGGAATTTAGTCTCCCAGGATTGTTATTTTTTCAGTGGGTTCAATTGAGGCACTGTGTCACGAGAGCTCTTGGGGATGTTCAGGGCCTGAAGTCAGAAGGGAGATTGAATGCCATAATTAAACGGGCGCAGGAGATTGCGGGGAGGGCTTCTTTCCCGTATAAGGAAGTTAAACAAATTAGCTCGGCTTACTTAATCAGTTTAGAGGGAGCGTGGGTGAGAGACACTGGTATTGAGCTGCCGCAAAAGAGCTGGTGGAACTTTTGGTCTACTCACACAAGAGTTACCAAGTCAGCTTCCGTTAATCAAACACTATTTTTCTTTGCTCACAGGGCTTATATTACCCTAGTGCGAGTTAGTAAGTGGGATAAGGTGGCAATCAATAAGTGTTGGATCTGCCAATTGGATACTGGTACTTTTAGACATATGGTCTATGATTGTTCTAGTATCCATACCTTTTGGGAGGAAGTCTGGGAGTGAATTCAGTTAATCCTGGGATTCAGATGCCCCCTTTCATGGGATATTTTAGTTTACCGCTCAGCTTCGCTTGTTCCTCTAAAGAGTCACAATGATACTTTCCTTCTAGACTTTTTATTGGGACTTGCGATTTGCTGTCGCGTGCGAAACTGGAAGGTAGTAACTGACCTCCATTGGCAGGCGTGGTGGAACCTCGTCTGTTTGTATAGTAAATTTGAACTCATGCCCCAAAAGGGATGGTCACAATCCCCTTGCAGTAGAAAGAAATGGGAAGCTCTGATAGGTTTTGGGGAGGTGGCCCAATGTTGATGGGGTGGTGGGTGTAGCCATTATTAGTATTGTTGTCAACTTGAAGTGGGAGTACTGGGAATGTTCTTCATATTATTTTGCTGGTGGGCAGAGAGGTAGGGAGGTGGTGGGGGAGGAGTGTTAAGCTATGTTGTTGTTTTTTGGTTGGCTGTTGTGTTTTGTGTTTGGGTTATTGTATTGTTTGATGAAAAGCTAAATAAAGATGTTAAAAAAAACAAAAGGGATAAGGAGTGGATGGTGAGTAAAGGATAGGAAGAAAGAAGAGGATGAAAAAATGAGGGTGTGGGGGAGGGATGGATAAGTCAAGTAGGGGAGAAAGTTGAGGACTAGCTAGGGAGTGATTGTGGCCTGGTGTGGATGGGCCAGACATAATGGAAGAGAGAGTATAGTATTCATAGGTTGTCATAGAGTAGTGAGAGACTGATGAAACTTTCATTGTTTCCAATGAGCTGGAAATTATGCCAAGAGCCTTCTTGTTTTAATTTTTTTCTTACCATGAGAAGGGAGGTTGGAGTGTGAATTTGGGGGTGGGGCATAATTTGTGTGCAGTTCAGCATTCACAATCACGTTGAAGAGTTGGTTTATATGCTATAAGAACGTGTTTTGCAATGTAGTTCCAATCTGGACTCCACTTTGAAGTGTGTGTGGCATGGAGAGTGTTAGTTTCACAAGCTTGTTCTACAATAATCTCCCAACTGTGGAAAGGATTGTGATTTCAGCTTGGGCTGCAAACCAGTATTACATTGCTCGGAAGAAAATTATTATTTTTTTAATTTCCAAGTAACTAAAGTATGGTTATACATTTAGGAGTATGTTTACTAAACCGTCTTAGGGGTATGTTTACTAAACGGCGCTAACGTAGCAGCTGCGATGTTATCACACGATACGTGACGTTATCACGCGATAATGGTGCATTACCATGCGAGAACGTCATATATCGCACGATAACGTCTCCAGCGGCGGTAAGATGCACAGAGGGTGGAGGAAGGTTCCCCAGAGGGCGGAGTAAGGCCCCTCAGGGGCGGAGAGAAGGGGGTCAATGGGCAGAGAGTGGGTGGGGAGAGGCTCCATGCGCACTAACGCCGTGAAATGAAGGTCCGAAAAGTAGCACCAGTGAAAACCTCGTGCTAGAGGCACATTTGCAGGAGAGAGAGACCATTTCAGTCAGCAATGTGCAGCAAAGGCAGGGAAACCAAGAGAAGTGATAGTAGTGATACATATGCAGCAACATCATAGTGCCCAAGTACGAGAGGGCACTACTGTGAGGCTGCAAATGGGGTACAGGGGGCTGCAGGCTGGACATGCAGTGGGGCAGCTGGGGCACAGGGTGGGCTAAGCAGATGCCTAGGTGACACATAGGAATGTAGAAGCGGAAAATCAGCAAGACAGCAACTGACCAAGGGCAAACATGGCCACGAGTGTGTGTCCCACAGTGTCCCAGGGGACGGTACCCAGCAAGTACTCCAAAGGGCACATAACATTGGCAGGCGGTGACGGGGGGGAAGCGCAGATGTCTATGTAGGCACCCCTACCCCAGATCCCACACCATAGGCAGCTGCCTACAGGCACACTGGATGGCCTGGGACTGTGCACCACCAGCACCATCAACATAAGGGCATGTCAGCATGGTGGCAGAGGGGTGCTGGTGGTGGAGGGGTCAGTGGTATCTTCCCACAGCACACCAAGGCCAAGCCCTGTTCAGGTGGGTGGCGTGCAGTGCAACAGACAAGGGCTACCTGATGAACAGTAATGGTATCCCCAGAGAATGACCTGCCCCTGTGGCAACAGTTTGGTGCAGTACACACAGCCAGTGTGTTCAGGGGCAGAAGGATACAGGTTCAAGTTCCAGCTGTGGCTCCTGCAAACCATGTCCCTATATTTTACCCAGTACTAATCCATGGTAATAAAGACAGAACCTTTATTGCAGATTAAATAAACATGCCATAAACGCATATAGTTTACCCTACAGAGCACAGACACCAGGATGATATATACAGTAGTAAATGATGGCAGGTAAAGATAAGCAAGGTCCATCTAATCTGCTTAGGAAAGTAGTGAGAACTGTACCTGTCAGTCCATGCAGATTACTATAGGACTGGTACCTTGTGGCCTGCTCTGAACCAAATAAAATGCATTATTGCTATGGAAGCTTCTTCTGTGTTCCAAGCCCCAAACCTGCTGACCTCCAAGCAATTACCTGCCAAGTATTTGTGTGCCTGTATACAGAAGACTAGTGTTTCCTGCCATATCTACGTGCAAGGGAACCTGCTTCTTAAACTTGTTCTACTGGTCTTGCACACTTGCAACAATATATGAGACTGCATACCATCTTATACTACATTTCATCTCTCACCCTGGACACTATTGTGCACAAGATGACTACATGATGACTGTCTCCTGATTCACCGAGACACCTCACAGTATCTCATGCCAGTCAATCATCAAAATATGATAAGGACTCATCACAAGGAAAAATACTGTATGCAAAGAAGAACCAAGGGCCATTTTGCCTTTTGCCTTCCTTGCTAATTGCATAACCACAAGAATATTCTGTATCTCCCGAGGATGTTCCACTAACCCCTGTGAGACAACTGAAAACTCCCACAGGCACCTGTAATGTTCTGTGTTTTCATGCAACTCACTTCCTACAGCTAGAGCCAGCATAGCTAGCTTATCTCTTTGGACTTCTGGCTGTTCTTAAGACTGTCTCAGACCCCAGCTGCATTTTTTCATCTGGCAGAGCTAAGGAACCAGTCTTATGTCTTCACATGGGTGTGGGGTTTAGGCAGGTAGTTCATTCCTCTATTCTTCTAAGTGCAGAGAAAGCCTGTGACCTTTGGTTGCTAATTACTGATATATAGTTACTACAGCCCTAACCGGGACTCAATGACATAGCCTACTCAAATGTGCATTAATTAACTCTCACTGCATTTGGAACAATATCCATACTATACTGGACTACATACAGGACCAAGACATAGACATAATATGCATCACTGAAACATCACTATCAGACACAATGTCATTATAAACCAAATGACCTCCAAAGCATAAACTATACACAATTGCATAAGTCCCTCTCGAAGGGGAGGAGGTGTCCTCATTGCAGCAAAATCATACCACAAGTTCACGACCATCTCCTCTTATCACTCAAAAGGAAGTAACACGATAACAGTCTTGAATAAGAACATTGCAATACTCCTAATATATAGGGCAGCAAGCCCTATTGCGGAAGAACTCTCAGCCATCCTCAAGGCAGTACACACTCACTTGATTCCGAATAAACCCCTCCTTGTACTAGGAGATCCAAATCTCCTCTCTTTATCTCAAAGCGATGCAACCTCTTTCACAGATGCTATGAAGGACCTATACTACACCCAGATGATAAATACTCCAACACACAAGGAAGGGAGAACACTTGACCTTATATTCCTACCCAACCAATACATTGAACACAACCTGCTGACACACCTGGACACCACTCCAATCCCTTGGTCAGACCATTATATGATCAACTTCTCTATTAATGCACCTGTGACAAAAGTAACATCAGCTGAAACCCCAAAAGAAAAGAGAAGATTTAGAACCTTCAACAAATACATTTCTGAAGCAAGTTCTACAAGAGCTGGAACAGAAAATGCAAGATTTAGACTCAATAATTAATCATTTGAACCACACACTCAACAATGCAGCCCCAGAGTAGTCCAAGACAGAAGGAAACACAATGCTCCATGGTTCTCAACAGAAATCAACAGCCAAAAGAAACTGCTACAGAAACTTGAAAGAAAATGGCTTCAAAATAAAGACCAAGAACACCTAATCAAATACAATGACATGCAAGCCTCATACCACAACATGATAAATAGATGAAAGAAGAAATATTATATAAACCTAATTATGAAATCACTTAGTAAACCAAGATAACTTTTTGAAATAGCGAACACACTGATTACAATTCCACAACAGCCAATGAACACCAACTCCCCAGAACCTCAAAAAATGGCAGATTACCTAATTCTAAAATACAAGAATGCACCATCCTTGGATCTTACCCTGCTAGATCTGCAGCAGTCATACCACAAGAATATAAACTTATGGAAATCCTTTCACATTTCCTCAGAACACCACCTTGAAGCCACCATAACCAGCATAAAGACAACTACATCTCCTCTAGATCCATGACAACCACATGGATCAAACTCACAAAAGAATATCTAACATCCTTCCTACTGGAAATCACCTGGTCCTCACTCACACAAGGATGCCTACCCTCTCATTTTAAACAAGCACCGACACAACCCATTCTTAAAGGCAAGAACCTCGACACCCAGGACATCAACTCATATTGGCCAATATTAAGCCTACCATTCATAACCAAAGTGATTGAAAATGTAGTCCTACAACAATTACAAGACCACATAGATGAACATGCCACATTAGACGCACACCAATATGGCTTCAAATCCAATCACAATGTGGAAACACTAATTACATCACTCCTTGACACCATAACAAATGGTATAGACAATGTACGACAAGGTTTTATCCTGCTTTTCATTGAAATCATAGCAGCTTTTGATTCTGTCAATCATAGGTCCATGCTGCGAAGGCTTCACAAAATAGGGATCCATGGAACAGTAATGAATAGGTTCCATCCTACCTATCAAATTGAAAACAACAAGTAAGATCTGGCAGCCAACAATCAAGACCATTCACACAGCAACAAAGTGTCCCACAGGCTCTATCCTCTCGGCATTGCTCTTCAACATTTACATACAGCCATTCTAGACATCATAAAGCAACACAAAAACCAATACAAGATATACGCAGATGACATAATGGTCTTTATCCCAATAAACACTGAACGACCCGATTACACACAGATCACCACATGCCTGGAAGCAATGATTGGATGGCTTAAAGAACAAAACCTCAATATAAACTTCAAAAAATCAGAAGTGCTACACATCACTAGAAACATACTATTCTCTCCTCCTGAATCAATAAACATCTTAGACTACACTCTAAGAGTCAAGAATGAAGTCAGATACCTTGGAGTGACATTTGACAGACTACTCAACTTCCAGACCCACATCAAGAGAATAACCAAGACAGCATATCAAAAGCTAAGGACCATACACAGACTCAAGCCCCTACTCAGTGACGGTGACTTCAGATCAGTCTGAAAGGCCATTATAACCCCCACATTAAATTATTGTAAAATAATCCATCTCCCGAAGAAAACTACACTTTTACTACAACTTGTACCAAATACTACTGTGCGCATAATAACTGGAACAGCAAGATACTGCCACATAACTCCTACACAAGATCAAAACAACCCCAAAAAACAGTGGTCAAAATAACATCAAACAAAAAAAGACCCCGTTGTGTTTCATAAATTTTTTTAAATTTTGTCGGACATAAATCATGAGGAGAAGGCACTATAGACCAACCCACTAACACGATACATATCCCTTTTATTAAACCACTTAGGTATTATTAATCAAAATCATTAGTTGAATTTCCAAAAGTCCTTAAAAGTTCTTGAAATAAGAAATGCACAATACTTATCAAATATATGTGCGATGTGCACGTTTCGGGGGAGACCCCTGTATCAAGCGCTCAAAACTCCATTTGTAAAGACAACCGCATCCACCATGGAACTGGCCAGGGGTCTCCCCCGAAACGTGCACGTTGCACATATATTTGATAAGTATTGTGCATTTCTTATTTCAAGAACTTTTAAGGATTTTTGGAAATTCAACTAATGATTTTGATTAATAATACCTAAGTGGTTTAATAAAAGGGATATGTATCGTGTTAGTGGGTTGGTCTATAGTGCCTTCTCCTCATGATTTATGTCCGACAAACTTTTAAAAAATTTATGAAACACAACGGGGTCTTTTTTTGTTTGACATAACTCCTACACTACAGCAACTACACTGGCTTCCAATAACCACACATTCCAAATACAAGGCCTTATAGATGATCTTCAAAATAATCCAGAACCTAGCACCCCCAGTTCTTCAACCACTGCTAAAAAAGACACCAGAGGACAAAACAAGAAGAACCTTGAATAACAACACTCTGAACATTCCCACGCACAAGAGGAAAGCCAAACAAATGACACACGAAAGAACATTCTCCCTGTATGCTCCCTCCCTATTGAACCACTTACCTAACTCAATAAGAGCTACCAAGGACATATCAGACTTCAGAAAACAATAAAGACCTTCCTATTTACTGAATACTATGGGAACAGCCCATGAACAGTAGATACAAACTGAAACACCTCAGCATACAGACCCAAATCTTCCCAAATGTCTCTCCCCTCATTCCCCCCACCAACCCAACCTAACCCTCTCCCACCTATCTGGCTCCACCTTCTAGAGAGCATACTCCCTACCTGCTGTAATGTATCACCCACAACAATGATACATGTGAATTATCTATAACCCCATATAATCATCCAAGTTTAACATCCTTGTTCAATGCAAACTTTTATGTTATTGTTGGTTCATGTTATATATAAGCCACTCTGAATCCTATGATAGTGTGGTATAGAAAACCTGTTAAATAAATAAATAGTGCTGCTACAAAAAATGAATTATCTCATTCTGCAGTGTTAGTTTTATATTCTCTCTTTCTCTATGCATAATAAATCTACCGTAATATACAGGGTGGCCCAAAAAAAGTGAGAACATCTCGTAAATTAAAAGCTTGAATAGTTTACTTATTTACCTTTTTTAGCTATATAACGTCTTTATTTCGACAATTTCCGGTCGCCATCTTTTTTTTTAAAATTTGTGAATTGTTTACATCTGTCTTTTTGAAATTTTAAATAACTTATATGCTACGAGATGTTTCACTTTTTTTTGGGCCATCCTGTATAACACCACAGAACTCTGTCTCACTTCTTGCTCGTTACCAAAAAGTATCACTGAAACTGCAGGTAAGGGGCTAACGTCAGGCTTTCCCTTAGGTATAACTGAGCATACCAGAATATATCATATCTTCTATCTGCCAATACGCCCCACATTACCCCTGCATACATTTTTTAGGGCTGTACCTGCTACTCTAGGCAGGTTATCCGCCTCTATACCTTTGCTTAGGGTTTTAGGATTACCACACCATGCAGGTTACCCCCTTTATTTTTTGAAACATAAAAGTTATTTAAGTTTGCGTTGATTCTATCCTCTGTGTCTGTCCCATGCCTTTTTCAGTTCTGCCTCTGCAAACCTCCATCGGGAGGGCATTCCAAGCATCCACCACCCTTTCCGTGAAAAATTATTTCCTGTTGTTGCTTTTAATTTTTCCTCTTTGCAACTTCATTTTATGTCCTCTTGCATCCCTGGATTTTTCTACGTTCTGCTTTAGACATCCCTTCTAAAATACCACTTCAGATGTGCAAATTTGCAGATGTTTCCAGCCACTGGAGAATTTTTTTCTGAAATGTAAATGTCGGGCACGATATTCAGCGGTGGTGGTTAGCACAGCTAACACAGCTAGCCATCACCGCTGAAAATGAACCCCAGATATTCAGTCCTAAGGCCATATCCAGCCACTGGCATTGAATATCCAGATTGCCACAGAGCCTGGATGCTAATCAGGCAACGGCAATATTGAGTCACTGCCCAGTTAGCTCCTGCGAGTAAAGCTAGGCCAGCCTTTGTCATACCTTACTTTATCCACGGGTCCCTAACCGGGCAGCAGCTAAATATTGCCGCTTTCTGGTTAACAATGGATGCTGCCTCCGCTCTGCCTCAGAACACCCCAGAACATCCCGATGCTAACCGCGTAGCATGGGGGCATGAAGTACTGCTGCCTGCGGATATCCAGTGGCACTAATCGTGTTAGTGCTGCCGAATATCCCACTAACTGGCATTCACATGGTTTGCAGGTCTGCAAATGATGTAAATGGCCTTGAATATCCCCCATGTTATTTTTTATACGTTCTTAGGAAAACCATACAGGAAAAAATAGCTATTGAAGTTGGTGATTTGAAAGTGGGAAGAGAAATGAACCAGAACACAACATATGGATATTTCAGAAAACTGGAGGCATGAAAGGAAAAAAAGGTTTAGCCTAGAGGGCACTTTTATATGGGGGCATCTAGACTATCAAGGCACATAGGTTCATATGCTGTGCCTACTTTATAAAGCCACAATAACCCCGCCCCCTCATCCGAATATGAAAGATTCCAAAAGATATACATAGACCAAAGAGTTTATAGTGACTTTTTGTTGGACCTCTTATCATATACAGTCCACAGTCTCTTCCTAGGTGGATCAATATATCAGTGGTTCTTTTTAATATCATATATCAAGTGGAAATGATTAACAATCCTCTCCACACTCAAACAGCATGCAAGAAGAAATCTATTTCTATCCTTTACACTTCTTGTAGGGGTGAAGGTCATCGGTTCTTAGTCATCAGTCATTGTCCGCGATGTCCCTGACATGCCCATTGCATGCCTACATGTTTCAAAGTGCCGTGTCAAGGGGATGCATTCCTTCTATTAGCAGATTCAAGTTTGTCATCATTCCTTCAAAGGAATGGACTTCAGATAGCAGAAACCACGGAGCTTACCACAGCAATGACTCCAACATAGACAACACATGCGCCTATTTAACTTTTATAAAATGACCCCTGGGAACCAAGGCACACACATTTACGAGGTACACCTGTTCAGAGAGATATAATTGTGTGCCGTTTGTCTTTGCTACCCTGAATGCATCTGATCTCGGCTGAGCTTACAGACTAAGCAGGATTGGGTTTGGCTATTGCTTTGATGGGTGACCACCGTGGAATGCCAGGTGTTGTAGACTTACTGTGAGGAAGAAAGACATGACTTTGTACTTCTGGTTGCTCCTTGCAAAGAAAATATAGGGGCTAAGTTTCTAGGAGGCAGCATTGATTTGATGGCATGCACCCACATGGCCCAATTAATTCAAATTTAAATTAGACCCATTCAGGCTCATTCCGAGCCATGAATAGCAGGAATGGACCTCCCATTGGGACGTCCGTCCCTGCTATTCGTGCTCCCTACACCGGTGTCTAGTTTCCCCGCCAGTTGTATGGGGAAGCTAGATGGGGGGCAGGAAAGGGGAAGATTGGGGGCGGCATTAGGGCGGGCAGTGGGCAGTCGCTGGGCCCGGATGTATAGGGCCAATTCTAATGTCGGTCCTGTACGTCTTGGGCTGGTGACTTGAACGGGGATGTTATTCTACCTCCAAGGACCCGGGGCTGGGAAAGGGTGGCAGGGGGCTAAGAGCATTCCCTTCAGCCTGACCCTGCAGATCACAAGCAATCAAGAACAGAAATACCAAAAGTGTCGGAGATGCCTGCAGTCAGAATTGAAAAAATGAACAGGCAGAGCAGTCAGCTGTGGAGGAATGATCTCTATTGCTCATTCAGTATGACAAAAGGTGGAAGTTGACAGCCATGGTACCTTTGAACGTTGGCAAACCCCTGTTGTGTTCACTGCACTTATGCATTGCGCCAGCCCTGATACTAGTACTGTGCTCAAATTTGGCAGGGTAATACTTGGCAAGATCTGTTTAATAATAAAGTTCATCAAGCACATTACCGTAATACTTGCCTCCCTACCCATGTGGTATATGTGATCTCTTGTCCTTGCCCAAAATTATACATAGGTAGGATGAACAGCCCCTTAGAAACTCATTTGGGAAAACACAAATCCCACTTAAAAACTATGTCATTGTCTGCCCTTATGGGGGGTCATTCTGAAACATGAATAGCGGGGATGGACGTGCCGGTTTCAGCCCTGACTAACTTCCCCACCAGTTGTGCGGGGAAGTTAGTCGGGGCGGGGAATAGGTGGCCCTGGGCTGAGAGTGAGCGGACAGTGGGTGATCACCGACCCTGGATGTACAGGGCCGATTCTAATGGCAGCTCTGTACGTCCAGGGCCTACAAAATGGTTGGGGATGTTATTCCACCTCCGAGTTGGAATAACTCCCCTGGACATTTTGTTTTTTTTTAAATTCGGGATGCAGAAGGGTCCTTGTGGGGGGGGGGGCAGGGGACATTCTCCACAGCCTGACCCTGGCCTTCGGCGGTCGGGCTTCAGGGAATTTGTAGTTTTGGTTGGTGGCCGGCATTGCAGCTTTTAAATGCAGCTACAGTGCCATGGAACTTGGTAATTAATGATGCAGCAGCATACAATGGAAGACAATTAATAAATCACCACAAATCTACCCCCCCCCCCTCCCCCCGGTACTCCAGAAATCTTTCCAGCTCAGACGAAAGCGCAGATTGTTAGAAAAAAAGTGGAAATGTTCACAAGATGCAAATGTTAAGCTACAATTCCATGCCATGCAGATGGAATACAACAATCTATATAACAAGTGCCGAAAGGAATATTACACGAACATTCTCACAAAATCCCTCAATTGTCCTAGAGAACTATTCTCAATTGTGTCCTAACCGACCAGTGAGCCCAACACAACAGATGCAACAAACACAAAAATGCAACTTGACCCACAGGAGATGGCTGACTTTCTCTCCAACAGGCACAGACCAACAACTCCACAGCACTATGACCCCTCACAACAACAGGACAACACAGATAAAATCCACTTATGGCACATGTTCAACCTAATAGCCAAGAGAGAACTCTCAGATATCATCAGATAAAATCCGCTTATGGCAGCTACTCAACCTAATATGCAAGAGAGAACTCTCAGATATCATCAACAGGATCAATACCATAACATCTCCATTGGACTCATGGTTAAAATCCCTTTGCAATGAGTTCACTCAGACCATGTTAAAGATAGTCCATACATCCCTCTCCCAAGGATGCCTACCCGCAGTGCTCAAACAGGCATCAATTCACCCTACATTAAAGAAACTTTCATTAGACACAACTCTCCCCAGCTCTTGCAGACCAATCGCCAGCATACCATTCCTGGCTAAAATAATTGCGAAAACTGTACAACAACAACTTCAAGACCATGCTGACTCCTATGCCCCATTGGACCCGCAACAGCACAGCTTCTGCCCCCAGCATGGCATTGACACACTATTCACGGATCTCTTCAACAGGTTCATCATAGGTTTGGACAAACCTCAACAAGATTTGTATTGGTCTTCTTGGACATCAGCACAGTGTTTGACTCGGTAGCACATCACACCATGATAGGCAGACTCAAAAACATAGGTCTGATCAACTTTACCTTAAAATGCAGAACCATGCAAATAAAAATCGGACCCAGAAACTCCAAACCATTTAACCAAATTCAAGGTAGTCCTCAAGACTCAGCCCTATCTGGCTTACTATTTAACATATACATACAGCCCATCTGCAACCTGTTAAGAAAATGGAACATGCACTTTCACCTCTATGCAGATGATAAGTTCTACATGCCATTTAATACCATCAATCCGGACTTCACTACCATATCTGATGTCTTCTCTGCTGTCACAAACCTCCTTGCCGACCTTAATCTTGCAGTGAACAAAAACAAAACTGAAGCATTATTGATATTCGGAGACCGAAATTTCAAACTGCCAGACAAGCTCACACTACATAATGTTGAAATTACCATAAAAAGGGAAATCAAGTACCTTGGTATAATGGTTGACAGCAGCCTCAACATGATTGCACACATAAAGAATGCAGCTAATACAGCATACTGAAAACTTAGATTCCTCAAACCTCTACTCCCTCTCCTATAAGACAACGACATCAGGTCAGTTTTTCAAGCTGTCATTATACCCTACCTTGACTATGGCAAATCCTCTATCAAGGACTGACAAAACAGGCACTATACCTACTCTAGTTAGTACAAAACACCGCCACCAGAATCCTAACAGGAAATCAAATCAGCAACACATAGCTCCTATCCTCAGAAGTCTGCACTGGCTCCAAATCGCCCAATAGATTAAGCATAAATCCATAACTACCACCCACAAAATCATCAATAATCTCTCCGCCACCTTTCTCAAAGATCAAATCACAAGAGCATCCATGACAAGACCAAGAAGATCTGCAACCCAGAATCTCCTATCCATCCCTCTGATCAAGATCAAATGTACACAGCAGACAAGCAACAGGGCCTTCTCGATATATGCCCCCACGATCTGGAACTCTCTACCTGAAACCATTAGATCTGCACAGTCCACCAAAGATGTGAAGAAACTACTAAAAACACACTTCTTCATAGAACACTTTGGGCCAAATGACATTACATAAGTGTATATACAATAACCACTGATGATCTGTTAACTCAAACATAACCCCCATGTTTATCTCCATGGTATACCCCTTGTTCTATATAAAACAAATCTCCAGATTTTATGTGTTGTTGTTCATTGGGGAGGAGTGAATCAGTTGTTAGGACAAGTTATCTCAGGCCGGAGGGCCAGGGGTTCAATTTCCACATAGGGACAAGTAACGTCAGGCCAGAGGTCTCTATTCCCATGGCCACTCATTGTGGCCTTGGGCAAGCCACTTAACCCTCCATTGTCTCAGGTACGCTTAGACTGTGAGCCCTTTGGGGGCAAGGGAATAAAAAGTGCCTGTTAGCGTCTATTTGTAAACCGCTTTGACCTGGTGAAAAGTGGTATATAAGCACAGCTAAATAAATTGTAAACCACTTTGGTACAAAAGCAGTATATAAAACCTGTAAAATAAATAAAATCTATGATTGTCAATCTGCATAAGCTTTGACAAGGATTGTTGACATAAAGATATTTTTTTCTCTTTCCCCCCCTGAAATAGGATGACATTAAATGGTTATGTGAACTGTCCTAAACATAGCACTATGTCAGAGATAGGGGATAATTATCCCTCATTTTTCCATATTTTTTTACAGTTTATTTTTAAATTTTGTACAGCAACAACACTTGACAACATAACATCTAACATTACAGAAAACACCCCTCAAACCCCTCACCCTCCCCGGTTCTCTGAGGTGACTATCTTGGCATTTTTTAAATCCACAGACTGACCACAGCAATCAATCCATCAACCCATTCACTATGCATTATGGCGGAATAGGATTATACATTATGGCACTTTGCAACGCCCCATTTGATACTTTAGCTCGAGCTACATATTGATCTTATAGCGACCACCTCTGTATATTTAAACCAGCATTATCAGGATGATGTAGTTTACTGAACAACTTCTCATATTTGGCATTTTGACAAACAAGATTCCACCACAGCTCCTCACACAGAGTTTGAGAGTTTTTCCAATGCATGAGAATGACTTAAAGCGATAGCTAGCATAAAGTTCAATAAAAAAGCTTTATCTTTTGACATGCCATGACAATTCTCTAATGATCTTAAACATACAATGTTCTAAGAGATAGTAGCTGAGAGGTCTAACATTTTCTGAATTCTAATCCAAATAGATCTCCAAAATCTCTGAACATTAGGGCATTCATAAAACATGTGTAAAAATGTGCCTGCTACTTTTTGGCAGGACCAACATTTACCCTGTGATAATTTAGCCCATTTGGCCAATTTGACAGGTGTAGTATGTGCCCAGTGCATGAAAAAATACATCGATTGTGTGATCGCAGCTGATCTGGAAACCCTTGATATCAGGCCCCATAGAACTTTCCAGTTGGTAGGGGAAAGCGAGCGGGCTAAGTTAGAATCCCAGACTTTTGACAGTCCCATCAGTTTGTGAGGGGCACGATCCCTAAAACAAGCATAAAGACTTGAAACAGCTCCGACCTTCTCTGCAATTTCCCTGATATCTTTAACCAAAGTCCCCTCATCTGTCAAGCTGTTTACATCTATTTTGGACGTACCTACTCTATGTCTAAGTTGCAGCCACTGAAAGTACCTAGTCCCAGGAAGTGAGAATTCGGATTGTAGAGTGGAGAAATCTTTCCAGCCTTTTGCACCTAATATTTGACCCAGGGTCCAAATGCCACAATCTTGCCATTTTTTCCATGCAAACTTTTTTCCTTTGATTTTAATCTTCGGATTCCACCAGAGTGGAGTCATCTTTGAAGGCGGGTTCTCCTTACCTACTATCTGCACGAGAGTCAAAAAAGCTTCTTGTGTGGCCAAGATGACTTTCCCTGCGGAAGTCGAATCTGGGTGTTTCATTCCTAAGAGAAAAGACAAGGGGCAGGGAGCAACAAGTTGACTCTCCATCTCTAGCCAAATTGGCCTCTGATCAAAGTCATCAGATCCCGCCCACATCGCCTCCTGTTTTAACAAGAAGGCATGATGATACCACTTGGAAATCCGGGAAATGGACACCTCCGTTCTCTTTGGAGGCTTTTAACTTTCCCATAGCAATCCTCGGTTGTGTTCCATTCCACAGAAAGATAAATTTCTTTCTAGAGCAGCATAGGTTCCTGATGTGAGAGTAAAAGGCAGCATTCCCAGCACGTAATTGATTTTTGGCATTAGGGTCATTTTAATAGTTTCTAGTCTACCCCACCACGTAAGGTGGAGGGGAGACCATATTAATTTCATTTTACGTATCATATTTAATAACTCTTTGATGTTAGTTTGAATGGTTTGATCTATTGAGGCTTCATATTTAACACCTAAAGATTTAATATTACCTACCTCCCAATGGAATGGGTATGCTACCATTGCCTCCGAGGTAGCCCAGTTATTTATTGGGAAGGTCACCGACTTTGTCCAGTTTATTTTGTACCCCGATATTTTTGAGTAGGAATCAATCAGCGTTAGAATTGCATGAACTGATGAAGGTTGAGTAAATAGGAGGAGGTCATCTGCGTATGCCGATAGCTTCACTTGTACTGTAGATCACCATTTACAAAGCCAGATATATTCTCTGACTGTCTAATAACAATGGCCAGAGGTTCCAGCACCAGATTAAAAAGTAATGTGGAGAGAGGACAGCCTTGATGGGTGCCTCTATGTAACAAAAAAGATTGGGATAGAATGCCATTGGCGAATATACGGGCTTGCATTCTCGCATATAACACACATACTTTGTTTAGGAATCCCGGGCCAATTCCAAACCACTCTAGGATTTGGAACAGGAAAGGCCATTCAAGCCTGTCAAATTCCTTTTCAGCATCGAGAGAGATGCCCACATAGGGAGAGTCTACCTCGCTTGCCCTCTCTAACAGATTGCACAGCAGTCTTGCATTGTCGGAAGTAGACCTCCCGGGAATAAAGCCGCATTGATCAGGATGAATAAGATCTTTTATGACTTTAGACAACCTCTGTACTAGGGCACTTGTGTAGATTTTATAATCTGAATTTAATAGGGAACTTGGTCTATAATTTATAACACGATTTGGATCCTTTCCCGGTTTTTCCAAAACTACAATCGTAGCCTCTGAGAAGTTTCCCGTACATCCTTGTGCCTGAGTTAGTTCTTCAAAGTACACTAGTAAGTATGGGATCATTTCATCACCAAACACTTTTTTTTTTTTTTCATTTCAATTTCATTTATTAAGAAACTTCAAGAAAATACAAAAGTACCAAGAACAAAAGGCAATCAAAACTAAGGAAAACAAAACAAAAAACAAAACAACATCCCCGGTCATCAGCAATAAGTCCACATCAAGGGGAGCATGTAAAAAAAGGAAAAGCAACCATCCAAAGAATACAAAACTCTTTTTCATACTAAACTACTGCCATAGCAATTAATATCTTAGGAAATCAGGGAACCCTGGATTGAAGGAAAGATTCTAACGCCGTAGTCTCCAGAAAAACAAACTTGGTGCCCTGAAAGGTAACTAAACATTTACACGGAAATTTAAGAAAAAAAGTGGCACCAAGCGCTAGGACGCGGGGCTTTAACATCAAAAAAGCTCGGCGACGTAGCTGAGTTTTTCTGGAGACATCGGGAAAGATACTCACCCTCCCCCCACAAAAAACTGGTGTTTTATTCAGAAAATACAAACGCATCACAGCATTCTTATCCTTTTCTGAGGTAAACACTTTATAAAATTCTGCAGGTATCCCATCCGGACCAGCTACTTTCCCGGAGGCCATGGCATTAATTACCTTGCGTACCTCTCTGCTCGACAAGGGCTTGTCCAACTCTTTAGTCTGTTGTGGCCCCAGTTTGGGTTGTTTTAGAGTTTTCAAAAAATTATTAGAGACTTCAAAATCAGGCGTAAGTTCTAAGGAGAATAAATTATCATAGTATCTAGTAAATGCTTCTAAAATTTGATCATTATTTGTTAGCCTACACTGATTGTCATCTATAATGGCTATGATACGTGATCTCTCTTGCTTCCCTCTTAAGGCCTTGGCAAGAAACTTTCCCGATTTGTTTTGCTCCACATGATACTGAGCTGATTGCTTAAGCATTATATGTTCTATCTCTGAGCTTAGAATTTTGTTACATTGATATCTTAATTTCTGTAGCCACAGTAACACATTCAACTCTGGATGGTTGATCCACAATCGCTCCAGGGACTTAATTTGCCTATCAATGTCATTTAATTGGGCCTTTCTCCTTTTATTCTCCTTAATAGTGAAGCTAGTGATTGTTGCACGCAGGGAGGCTTTAAAGGTCTCCCACCATGCCTAGCTTGCTGTGTCCCCTAACTTGTTTGTGTTGAAATAATTATTGATAGCAGATCTCATTTCTTCCTGGAATGGAGCTTCTGCTAACCAGGATCAAGGACCATGTCAAATTGGGTTTGACTTCCTCCGGTAACATCATTTTTAAGATAATAGCTGCATGATCTGAGATATGTCTGCTTAGAATGTTAGCTTCACAGGATTCCGAGACTAGTACTGTAATCTAGAAATTAAAAAGAAGTCTATTCGAGAAAGGGATTTATGCGGAGGGGAAAAAAAGGTATAATCTTTATCAGTAGGATCGAGTAATCTCCAAATATCTACCAATCCCCCTATGTCTTTTAGGGCCTTAAGTGCAACCCCCGCTCTGGAAGTTTTCTCCACTCTGCCTGGGTTCCAGTCTAGTAGAGGATGCATGACCAAATTATAGTCACCACCCATTACAACTGGTAACATTGTCTCCTCTTGCAAGACTCCAGAGAGGTCTTTAAAAAACTTGGGATCATCATTGTTAGGACCATAGACATAAAGTATTCTTAATTTGTTTTCACCAATCAAAATGGAAGATTTCACCCACCTCCCCTGCAAATCATTACTGGTATTTTCTGCCTTAATCACTAAAGATTTACGTGCTAAAATTGCCACACCATTTTTCTTTTGGATTGCAGAGGAGTAGCCAATTGATGAGAACTGATGTCCTCCAACTTTTTAGTCTTAGTCAGAGATAAATGAGTTTCTTGTAGTAGAATCAAATCAGCATGCTGCTGTTTGCAATATGTTAGGATTCTTTTTCTTTTTATCGGGCTCTTAATACCCTTCACGTTCAGGGATAAGATCTTCACCGCATTAGCCATGGTTGCCTAGTGAAGATATATCCGTGACAGCCCTTGAGATCCAGAAGAAACAATTATGCGTCTTTCTCCAGCCCTCAGAGAACCAATCATCACCCCCATAGTCAAGGGAGCATTTCCTTGGGTGAGACAGCAAATACATCAGACATGGCACAGCCCGGACCCTCTGATTGGCGTTTTTTCCCCCCTCTAGACCAATCTTAGTTGCCCCCCTACCAATCAATAATTAACTATTCGACTTAAACAAATACATCTTTACCAAGTTAGGGACTGGCACCAACCCCACTATTAACTACACAACAAAACAAAACATTTCTTCCATCTTACCAATCTCGATCCCCATTCCCTTCCACAAATACCCCTTCGGGTAGTTACAGGTCAACACTAGCTTATAAACTACTCGGAACAAATTAATCAGTAACAAAGGATCCAAGTCCAACAATATCCAAGGGCAGACAGAGTCACATCAGCGATGTCAGCCGGACAGCTCCCTGACATGTTCACCGAGAGTTCCTTGTCAACTCCAGCTTAGGACTCTTTTCCTCACAAGGAGGACAGATCTTAACTTTGGTGCATTTGTAGAGCCTCTTATTCTTCAATAAACAGCTCCAAAGATGTCGGGTCCTCAAAAGTTTTAGTGGTATTGTTTAAGATGACTTGAAACGGGCAGGGTAACATAAGCCATATCTTGCCTGTAAACATTGAAGCCTTGATCTGAATTATAAAAAGCTCTTTCTCTTTTCTACTGTGGTCTTACTAAGGTCAGGATATAGAGTGACTTTGTGGCCTTCAAATTGGAGAGACGAGAAAGACCTGGCGGTCGCCATGATTTGCATGTCTTGTTGATGCCTTAAGACACAGAGAATCATAGGCCGTGGTCTCCTGGTTTGAGAGCTGGGTGTTGTCGGTATGTGATGTGCCTTTTCTATCTCCAATGGGTAAGCAAATTCAATTTTTAACATCTTTGGGATCAAAGTTTCCAAGGCTACTGGGTCTTTTCCTTCTGTGCCCTCCGGTATCCCGACTATTCGGATGTTGTTCCATCTTGCTCTGTTATTCATATCCTCAACGCTTCATTCCAGCCATTCCACTCTTTTTGATGTTTTAATTAATTGTAGGATACGCTCCTCATGAGCTGTGGTGGTCACTTCAGATCTCTCCACTCTCGTTGTGAGCATTTGCATTTGTGTCCTTATTTCTTTCAAATCTGACTGCAATTCACTCAAGGACTCCCCGTTAGAATCGACACGAGTGTGAATCGTGCAAATCTCTTTCAGCAACTCCTGCAGGTCCTCTGCTGGCTCTTGTGATGACACCATCTTGTGCGGGGACAACGGGTCTGATTTGGATCTTTTTGTGCCAGATCCTGGCGTATTCGCGAAGTCTAAATGGGTTTACTTGCTGCTAGTCATACTCACTTGATGTGAGGTTGATTTCACCAACTCCATTTTCCAATTCAACGATAGTAGACAGGATTAATTGAAAGGGTCAATGGGAGAGAAACTCTTATGCAGCCATGTTGATCCTTTGCTGGCTCCTCCCCCTCATTTTTCCATTTTTAAAGGTTGAAGAAATTTGTTGTTAAGTGCCGTCAAGTCGGTGTTGACTCATGGCAACCCTCTGGATAGTTGTCTTAAACTGTGTTTGGTCTTCAGTTAGACAGCTCGTTGTTGGTAAAGTGTCATCCATAGCTGCTGTTCTTATATCAATCCATCTCATTGCTGGTCTTCCACTCTTGTGTTGACTTTCAACCTTGCCGAGCATGATGTCTTTCTTTAATGATCTCTCTCTTTGTATGTTTCTAAAGCATGAAAGTTGAGGTTTTATCATCTGAACTTCTAAAGAAAGCTTTGGTTTGATCTTTTCTATTACTGACTGGTTTGTATTTTGGGACGTCCATGATATACACAGTATTCTTCACCAGCACCATAATTCAAAATCATTGATTTTCTTCCTGCCTCTTTTTCACTGTCCAACTTTCGCATCCAAATGATGTTATTAAAAATACCATAACTTGGACAAGTTGAATCTTTGAGAGAGACATCTCTGCTCTTGAGAATCTTGTCTAGGTCCTTCATAGCCATTCTGCCAAGAGCAATGAATCCTCGGATTTCTTGACCAATTGTCATTTCTTTATTGATTATTGATTAAAGTAGGTTTAAGTTGTGCACTATTTCAATGTCTTCTCCATCAATGATGAACTTATTGATTTTGCCATTTGTCAAGATTTTTGTCTTCTTTACATTAAGATTCAGGCCCATTTTAAGACTATTTTCATTGATCTTTAGAAGCAAAAATTTCAGATAATCTTCATTTTCAGCCACTGTTGTGGTATCATCAGCGTAGCATAGGTTGTTGATGAGTCTTTCACCAATCTTCGCACCTCGGTTGTCTTCATACAGTCTTGCTTCCCTGATGATTTGCTTTGCATATAACTTAAACAGGTAGGGGGAATTATGCAGCCTTGTCATACACCTTTGTTATTTTAAACCATTCTGTTTCTCCTTGTTCCATTTGAACTATTGTTTTTTTGATCAATAGAAAATGTTGTGCAAGAGGACTATCAGATGTTCTGGTATACCCATACTTCTTAATGTGGCCAAGAGTTTCTCATGGTTTATACAGTCAAAAGTCTTGCTGTAGTCAATAAAACACATATAGATATCCTTTTCGTATTCTTTTGCCTTTTCAATGATCCATCTCACATCCGCGATGATGTCTCTCATTCCTCATGCTTTCCTGAACCCTGCTTGAACTTCAGACAGTTCTTGTTCCAAGTACGGTTATAGTCTCTGCTGAATGATCTTAAGTAGAATCTTTCAGGCATATGGGATCAGAGCGATTGTGCGATAATTTCCACAGTTGGGTTACCTTTCTTCAATATTTGTATAACACAGAGCTTTTCCAGTCAGTTGGCCATGAATTTGTCTTCCAAATTTCCTAGCAGAGCCTTATAAGTATGGTAACAGTTGCATCCAATTGCTGTAATACTTTGATTAGAATGCCATCAATGCACAGTGCTTTGTTCTTTGATACGGCTTTCAATGCTGTTTTGACTTCTTTCATCACCAATGGATTCTGATCAATAAGGTACAGGTTGAAATGGCTATTGGCCCACTTGATCTTTATGGTATAATGACTCTGTATATTCTTTCAACCTTTTCTTGATCTTCTCAGCATCATCCAACAGAGGAAATATATGGGTAAAAAAAATATCTAAGGCCATTAAAAGGTAGTCCAATAAAAATATTTTGTGGGTCTAAGTATTCCTTTAAAAATAACTTTTTGTAACTATTTCTCTTTGGGGACTCATATGAGTTAAGTCTATTGGCTAACCATTTGGGATCAATATTTTATGGATGGACTGTTCATTAGTGATTGATCCTTATAATTCACCTTTTCTTTGTGTTTGGACTGCTCTAATGAGATGATGTTGGATTGCATGTTCAGAAAATATAGATGAGGTCCCCATTTTTCTTTCTTTTGAAGTAGATGATATTAGTTAACAAACTAAAGTAACAGATGGTGGGTATAAGAGCTTGTTATAACTGCATCCATAAGTCTATTGACTGTCTTTCTATTTTCTGTTGTTAAAAAAAAAGTCTTTATTTAGTTTTGTAGCATGACAGTTTTCACATTTATACTTTCCATTTAACACTCTTGTAGAAACTAATCCTAATAGCTTGCAATTGACTCCTCAGCATTTCAGAGTTATACAGAATAATGTCTTAAAGCATTATGACAATTGCACACTGAAATCCTCCTTGCCAATCCTTAACTGTAAAGAAAAATCACAATTACCTACTGTTACAATTTTTAAAGAGATTTATGGGATATCTGAGGCCGGTACACTTATAGATTTTCTCATTGCCAGTATTCAGCCCCGGCCTATATGGATAGTGATGGGGCAAAATGATAGTTTAACCACCTTGGGTTAGAGTAAGCACAGAGCGAGGATGAGACCATTTATGATCTATGTAGCAGTAATAGTCAGCCGTTATATGATAAACCTAAGTGTTTAATTTAGGCCTTCTGAAAAGTAATCCTAAAGTAAGTTTCTGAGGCTGTCTGTAGAGCAGTCAAATACTATATGGATAGCAACGTGGTGGACGGTACCATATTCATATATTCATCACTGCTATTGCGGCTGAAAATAGACCTCTATAATGCTGGGCATTAATAATTTGTCTGTACTTGCTAAAGTACAAGAAAATATATCCATTAAAATAGATTAATTATTTTATGAATGTGATTAAAATAGTATGAGCTTTACATCTGGACTACTGTCCTAGTGTGTGGTTTGGCTGCCCTGATGAGACTTCAGTGCAGATTGCAGGTAGTCCACCGTATGATAGCCCAAGTGGTGTTTGGCCTTCCAAGATGGTCAGCAGCTTTGCCACTACTCCAGTCCCTTTAGTGGTTGCCAGATAAGACCAGGATACAATTAACCTGCACTTTTACCAGGGGATTCGCAAATCTGCAATACATTTATTTTTGTGTTGCTAAAGCCAACACTAAGCTAGCAGATCTGAAGTCAGGAGCACTATCTTTAAAGGGCTGGACAGTGCAATAAAACAATTGTCCTTCATTCTATGACACCTTTAATTCATAATTTCTTTTTAATTGCAAAAGGTTCATCTTCTGTGTATTTATACTTTGGCAGTGAAGTACACATATTTAGTTCATTAAGACTCTTATTTTAGAAGCATTTACACATGTAAATAGCCACATTTACATGTGTAAATAACTTACTACATGTGCAAACAGTGATTTTATAGTGCCACTATTTTTGATGTTGATCCTTGGTGAGCAACTTGGTAATTTCATCCTTTCTGGGACTCTGTTTCCAGAAGAGATTTCATTGAACTCTAAGGAACATTTTGTACCCACACTCCCTATTTCCTGTAATAATGTCTGGTCAGGAAATGTTTTCAGGCAAGCACTGTAATTGACGATTTTGTATCCCTCTTTCCTCCATCTTTGAGGACCCCTCTGGTCAGGAGAAGACATCAGAAGAATCTGAGGAAACCAACCTGCTGATATAGCTGCAGAGGTCCTTAAGATAGTGTTTTCCAGATGTTGAATTTATCATTGAGATGACATTCCTCTTCTACCCCTCTTCCTCCTAGTGATATTTCTAAGATCAAAATGTTTGGTGGTAGGGGTCAAGCTTTACCCAAAGCACAAGCAGAGCCATTAGTGTGATTGATTGGTCAGTGTAAAAATGTCCTGGGGACACCCAAAGAAATTAACCCAGGGACTATTTGTAAGCTATTTTACACTTAAACAGATAATTGTTTTTGGATCCCAACCAGGATGATAAAAGGGGTGCAATGGTTCTAGGCTCAACATGTTAGGACTCCTCAAAGTGGAGAAGAGATGACCGAGAGGGGATGTGATAGATATATTATAAAATCATGAGAAGGATGGAATGTATAAATTGAAAATGGCTTTTTACCCTTTAAAATAGTATTAAGACTAGTGGGCACAGGTAGCAGAGGGTGTGGTCAAGTTTTCTTGCATTTTGGGATTTAGAAGGGGTTTAGTTCCTAAAGGTAAAATCTAGAAACCATTATTAACCTGGTAGTGAAAAAGCCACCTTTTACTCCTAGGAGCGAGCAACAAGGAATTAATCTACTCTGTGGATCCAGCTGGGTGTTTAAGACCCAGTCTGGCCATTGTTAGTGGCAGGATGGTGCAGGGGGGGAATATGTAGAAGCTGATAAGGATAAAGCGGAATTGCTTAACAAATATTTTTGTTCTGTGTTCACAGATGAAGAACCAGGAGCAGGACCTCAGAAAACACCCACAAATAAGAACAGAAGCGAGGGACATCTTGAACTATTTTCAGAAGACTGTGTTCGTGAGAAACTAGCTCAACTTAAAGTAGACAAAGCGATGGGACCGGATGGGATACACCCTAGAATACTGAGGGAACTTGGGGACGTTCTAGCAGCTCCACTGACTGACCTTTTCAATGCCTCGTTGGAGTCAGGAGTGGTGCCAAAGGACTGGAGAGAGGCTCATGTGGTGCCTTTACACAAAAGCGGAAGTAAGGATGTGGTTGAAAACTACAGGCCGGTTAGTTTAACTTCAGTGGTGAGTAAATTATTGGAAACGCTGCTGAAAGAGAAAATAGTGAGGTTTCTGGAGTCCAGCGGATTACAGGATCCGAGGCAGCATGGATTCACCAGAGGCAGGTCTTGTCAGACAAATCTGATTGATTTTTTTGACTGGGTGACCAGGGAGTTGGACCGAGGGAGAGCTCTAGATGTGGTGTATTTAGATTTCCGTAAAGCCTTTGACACTGTTCCTCACAGGCGACTTATAAACAAACTGAGCACCCTAGGGATGGACCCTAAAGTTACTGCTTGGGTTAGAAATTGGTTGGGTGGGAGGCGACAAAGAGTACAAGTAAATGGAGCTCACTCTGAGGAGAAGGATGTTACCAGTGGTGTGCCCCAGGGATCTGTCCTTGGTCCGATTCTTTTTAACATCTTTGTTAGTGATATAGCGGAAGGGCTGTCGGGTAAGGTTTGCCTCTTTGCGGATGATACCAAAATCTGCAATAGAGTAGACACCCAGGAAGGGGTAGATAACATGAGGAGGGATCTAGCTAAGCTTGAAGAATGGTCTAGAATTTGGCAGCTGGGATTTAATGTTAAAAAATGTAAGGTCATGCATTTGGGCTGCAGCAATCCAAGGGAGCAATACAGTATAGGAGGTGAAGTACTTTTGTCCACTAAAGAAGAGCGGGACCTAGGCGTGGTTGTGTCTGATGATCTTAAAGTAGCTAAACAGGTGGAAAAGGCGACAGCAAAAGCTAGAAGGATGCTTGGGTGCATACGGAGAGGAATGGCTAGCAGAAAAAAGGAGGTGATAATGCCTCTGTATAAGTCTTTGGTGCGACCTCATTTGGAGTATGGTGTGCAATTCTGGAGACCGCACCTTCAAAAGGATGTGAACAGGATGGAGTCGGTGCAGAGGGTTGCTACCAAAATGATTAATGGGCTTCATTATAAAGCATATGAGGACAGACTTAAGGATCTTAATATGTACACCTTAGAGGAAAGGCGGGATAGAGGTGATATGATTGAGATGTTTAAATACCTCCGTGGCATAAATGTTCAGGGAGAGAGCCTCTTTCAATTGAAAGCAAGTTCTGCTACGAGGGGACATGGGATGAGGGTGAAGGGAGATAGATTCAGGAGTGATATGCGGAAATATTTCTTTACGGAAAGAGTAGTGGATCCGTGGAATAGTCTCCCAGTGGAGGTGGTAGAGATGAGGACAGTAACTGAATTCAAGAAAGCATGGGACCAACACAGAGGATCTCTAAAGGCAAAAAGTGGACTGTTGTAGTTGTTATGGAAGGACAGACTAGATAGGCCATGTGGTCTTTTTCTGTCGTCATATTTCTATGTTTCTATGTTTCTAGGATGCTAGGTATGAATAACTTTTGCCCTGACCCAGCAAGGCATTTCTTATATTCTTATGGCTCTCAATAATACACTTCAGCAATTGGACTTTAATAGTTCTCTACAGGGAACATCACCATCTCTTCGTAGAGTTAGGTGGAGTACTCATGCTCCGCTCTCGCTCCACTCCAGCACTTTCTGGATAGTGCCACAATGGTCCATAAGAGTTTTCAGCTGCACTATTCAGATGGTTCTACTGAAAATTTACAGATTGGGCACTTACCCTATAGTGGCTGCTGGTATCTGATTAAATGCTTTTGAATATTAATGTGCATTAGTTGCTACATTAGCTCATTTGAAATGTTAACTGACTTAAGGGGCTTTTTTACTAAAGTGCAGTATGGTTTTGCATTTACTACATGTTTAGTGCTGAAACGAACATGCGGTAAGTGGTGTGCCACTCTTGAAAACATATAACACATCACTTTCAGAGGACATGCGATGAATGATTTCAATTCCTCAGCACCCACACTATCCGCTGATGCATGTTACATGGGGTCTATGTGATAATTTGCTTGTCACTTTGTGACAAAATAAGAGAGGGCACAAACATTTTTGGACAATTGTTTCCTATTTTTAAAGCCTAATTGGAGGTATTCATTGACATAAGCACTCACACCTCTTCCTAGCAGCATGTGCATGAATGAAACAAACAATAAACTTATGATGGCAAAATACATAACCTCAGCTTTATTTCCCAACTTAAACTTAACAAAACACTTAATAACAGTTCATAACCCAAACCTTCCAAGATCCAACTTTTCTAGTTCCCCTTCACATTTACCCAGTGCCATCCCCTGAATGTGGTTCCACAGTCAGTGCTGATCTAGCCATGGTGAGGTTCCTCAGAACCCTGTGGTGAGGTTCCTCAGAACCCTGTGGACCACCTCTCTCCTTTTCTCACCCCTCCCTATGCATGGCCTGTAGTGAAGCCAGATCATGCCCAAGGCTTATGGCAGTGCCTTATGCTAGCCTTCATTTCAGTCATCCATAATTTGTCTCTGTTTCTTTATCATATGGTGATCCAGGATTTAACGGATCCTTCTCCCCATTCCTAGCTGAAACCTCAATTCTTCCTTCCATAGTTTCCCTGTGCTCCCCTCCAGCCACACCAAAAATCAAAAGTAGGAAAGGTGAGAAGAACAGTCTTCTCCGATACCTGTCCCATGCTTTCCAGCCCACCTAACTAACCACCCACAATATCCTACTCACTCTAGATTAGCCCTCTCCCTGCTTTTCCTTCCCCCATTCTACTTTCCGCTCTAGGCCAATGGCCAACACCTGCCATATTAACATGTCCTCAGACGAGTCTGAAGGCAAAACTTATAAGATGTTTTAAAAGGACCATTCAGCTTTTCCTACTAGGGATCATGGCACTTAAATTTGGAAAAAGCTTTGGTATTCCATGATACCTAATACCAATTCTGCTTTCCTTCAATTCAGTTCAATTGACTGATGTGTGTACAGCAAAAACACATAGGAGTTTTCAAGAGCAGAGGTTTCCAAACTTTCCTAGAGGATCCTCAGCTGATCAGGTTTTCAGAATTTCTGCAATGAATTTCTGCAATGAATGAGGTAAATTTGCATGCAATGGAGAGAATGCATTCAGATCTATTTCATACTAGGGAGAAGTGGCCTAGTGGTTAGGACAAGGTACTTCAGGCCGGAGGGCCAGGAGTTCAAGTCCCACCTGGGGACAGCAATCGCAGGCCGGAGGGACTGGGATTTCTAGTCCTATAGGCATTCCTTGTGGTCTTGGGCAAGCCACTTAACCCTCCATTGCCCATGTTCCCCATAAGTATTAGTGTATGTGTCTCATATCCCCTCGTGTTAAATGTATCCCCCAATTGACCGCTTTGACCCAGTGAAAAGCGGGATATAAATACAGCTAAATAAAATAAAATAAATAAATATTCACTATGGCTATCCTGAAAACTCAGTAGGCTGGGAATTCCTCAGGATAGGATAGGAAGCAACTGCTCTAGCTGTCTGATTAATTCTACCTTTCATATGCTTTGCAAGTCTTAGTATTTACTATCTACTTTATGCCATATTGTACAACAAAAAGGGAACCGAGACAATGAAAGTGTGAATTGTAGTCATTCTATGGTGGTATTCATCAGCCTCCCAGCATCATTTTCATTTGTCACTTTCTTGAAATTTGTTATTCTAATTTGACAAGTGAACAGTAGGTGAGAGTAGGAAGGAGAATTAATGAATTACTGGCAGAACAAAGAGTTTAGCAATATTAGATACAGTAACATTAGTACATTATCATGCAATATCATCAGCTTCAACCTTTTGTTCTAGTTAACGTGCAGATTTTGATTAGCACCACTGGTCCGGGAAATATTTGAATTTGTAACATGCTGTGATAGTTTTAATTATTCTGATATAATACTATCTAGAAGTTTTGTATATAAGCTTCTGAGAACAACTGTGTATTTGTCAGATTAGGAAAAATGGAATTAGGTTGGTCCACTAAAATATATCATAATGTGTAAAGCAGTCAGTTCTTTCTTCTGGAAATCAAAAGCCTGGATACTCCTTTATAGCATAGGCCACTGTTCAGTAAAGCAGCCTCCCATCAATTGTGAAAACTATTGCCCTGATATTCAGCTGCACTTACCCAGTTAGCAACGCCTGCCAATCGGACAAGTGCCACTGACTTCAGTATTCAATAGCACTACCCGGATAGTACTGCTAAATATCACCATAGACCACCTTGGCACTATCCAGATAGTGCTAGGATGGTCTGGAGGTGGAGTCAAAGTGGAACAGTACATCTTCCAAATAGTGGCAATTTTCAGAGCCGCTATTCAATTAACTATCCTCATAAACCATTATTAAAAGGGACCCAGGATATCACTGCTTGACCCAATACAAGCATTGTGCTAGCTGTGTCTTTTGGGGAGACTGCTAGGTACTTATGACCTAGATTGACCACTGTTGGAAACAGGATACTGGGCTTGATGGATCTTGGTCTGACCCAGTATGGCATATCTTATGTTCTTATGTTCTTAGTTTAAGAGAGAAAGAAAGCAGTCCTAAGCTGTCCGGACAGTGGACTAAAAATCACTGCTATCCGGATAGCATCGGGAATCGGGATATTCAGTGCCAGTCTCTATCTGGATACCGATACACAATATTCAGATTTTATTTAAATACCATGGCCAACATTTAAAAACAAATGATGACCATGGAGTTTAAATATTACCCTGTATATTTTCAGACTTGCTTCATTATCACACTTCCCACCATCTCATGCGTTCCATCCACAATCATCATCTGGTCCTCCCCTCTGTCACCCAGGCTCACCTTGAACGTACCCGCTGTTCCACTTTCTTTTTCCTGGGACCTTCTCTTTGGAACTCTATTCCACTCACACTCCGTTCCGAACCCTCCTTTGTTAGGTTCAAGGCCACCTTAAAAAGACATTTTTTTCACCTAGCCTTCAATCTGCTTAATACCCTGGCATGATTACCATACCCCTTTACTCGTTCCACTTGCTGCCCTGCCATGTCTGTCATGGCTGTCTTGTCCTCTCCCTATCCTTCTCTCCCCTGTCCTTTCTCTTCCCTTATGCCTATACTCTAGCTCTCCTCTTTTCCCTCTGCTGTCCTATCAGAAAATGGCATTCCTTTCCTTTTCTAAGCAGTTAGTGGGGTTTTTTTGTATTGTTCACCACTTTTATGCTTCAGTCTAAGTGTTTATCAAAAAATAAAGAAAGATAAAGATAAAGAAAGGGCACATTTTCAAAGGGTTAGTCCAGATGGATATTTGGTGGAGCAGCTCAATCCACCTATGTGATTTTCAGTGGCCTAAAACTAGCTGCATAGTTTCACAAGTTATGGATTTCTAACTGCACTGAAAAAGGTTTTCTAGGATGGAAGGCAGAGGGAACTACATGTGTGCATTAAGAGGGTCATTTTAGAAGTCTTTTTCATGTTTTGGATGTACAAAAACGGGCTTAGAGACATCTCATGAGCCATTTTAGAAGCCAATTCTGGGGATGACCCCAGCATGAGGACATCTGAATCCGATGGAAGCATGGAGGAGGCATGGCCAGGGAATTCCCAGGAACCTGGAGGTATGGTTAGGGCATTCCCAAGCGTCTGGTGCCACGTCTAACTCTAAACCTGTTCTGAGGCACGAACAGTGACTATAGAGCATTTGAAAAGTGCTTCTTTTTGCTGAAAAACATCCAAAGGGTGTAGAAAGGAATGCACTCATTCATCCGCAATACTCAGTACAATGTCAACAATAGCAACAGCAGGATCTGATCCTGGGTTGCCCTGTTCCCAGCCAACTACTCTAATCATTAGTCTATCCTAGATGTCTGATTCCTGTAATACTGTTTTGGGGATGTCTAAGTAGATGCCCCTACAGATGTTTATATTAGGCACGTCCGGGTTTGTGAAATTACATTCGCACCTGGATGTGCCTGCATTTTTTCAGACCTTCTGACTTAGATGTCTCAGATTGTACTTGGATGGATCTTCTAAAATTCTCCTCTAATGTTTCTAGGGTGGGGGATAAAACCACATGCATACATTAATGTTTCAAAAATGTATGCCCATAGTCAACATGCATAATTTAATGCCCTTATTTGAGATTAAAAAGTATACATATCCTTTTCATCTACCAGGAAACAGAGGGGGGATATTTAGTGGTGGTGGCTAATGCGTTTCAATGGCTAGCCATCGCCGCTGAAACTGAAACTCAGATATGCTGGAGTAATATGTCTCTGACCACTGGACTCACCAGCTTCCCTGGACCTGATTCTGCATGTGGGAGGAAGCAGGAGCTACAAACTCTTCCTGCTTCCCCCTTCTGAGCCAATTGGGAGGCCAGCAGGACTAAAGAAAAGCAGAGCATGCCCCAGGCATGCTCGCGCCTGGCGGGCCCGCACATGAAGGCCTCGACAGAGGGCCCTTTGGCATGGACCTGAGGTGAATACATTAACAGCTATGTCCCGAATATAATTCCTACTTACCCTACTCCACAAAACCAGGATTTCAACAGGTAACTTTTTGTTCCAAACTGCAAAGCTGTATTGTTAGCATCAGCATTGTAACTTACTTTGTTTCCAGCTTTTGCAACAATGTACATTCGGTCTTGTTCCTAACTTGACCTAACAGTCCACTTCCAAATCTCTACAAAATAATGCTTCTTCCACCTAACCTCCTAACCTCAAGCCCTCCCCTCAATCTCTGTACTCTGCACTAATTCTGTTTCCTCAATTACATCATCAATCACTGCACTCTGCATTTCCCCTCCCCCTCAATAGAACCTATTCGGTTAGCAATCTCCACCTCTCTTCACTTACATGCCTTACAGAATTTAATATATCCCTCACTCAATCCTCTCCTCTTATCCCATTCTCAATATCCCATACCTGACAAAATTGTCTGGCCTCACTCCTGTCCAAGACAATTTTAACATGGAGTACAATATCTTGTTTGCCTTGCTGCTCACATTATTACTCTGCTATCAACAAATGCCTACACTCAGCAATTTGATGCAAACCACCTTCTTACTATACTCATTTCAACATGATCCACACAAGAACCCAGTCACTTACTTAAAAACATTCATCACACGAATAATAAGCATAAAACTTACAATAGACTAATACACATTAACGTATCATTCAGTATCCACATCCATCAGTCAAACCCTCCCCTATTAAACTAATGCTGATTAATGCAATCCGTGGTCAGGGTTCTCTGAGTTCTGGGCACTTGGAAGGGCATTCCTGCTCGGAGGTGGCAGACGTTTTGCCACCAGTTGAGGGATTCTGCCAGTTGGCAGGTAACCCTGACCCTGTCCCATAGCCTGCCCGTGGCTTGGGTCCACTGTGAGCGAAGGCATCATTAGGCTGCCCCCATGTGCAAGTGGGCTGAGGGCATTACATGGACTGTGGAAGCCATATGGCCCAGTAGGTGGAGGAGGAGATGAGCTGGCACTGACCAGCGACGTTGTACCTCTCCTGCCAGTTTTATGAGGCATTCAGCCCTGTCTCTGGGGAAGAACGCCTTGACTTGCAGCATGTCAAGCTGAGCACCTATGAACTCCAGAATTTGGGCTGGAGAAAGATGGAATTTGGGGATGTTGATGATGAACCCCAGGTGCTGCAGGAGGAAGGACACATGCTCTGCTGACTGACTGGCCTCTGAGGCTGTGCCACCCCTGATCAGTCAGTCACCTAGGTAGGGGAAGATGAAGGACCCTTGTAGGTGCAGGTGGGCAGCCACCACCATCAGGCATTTGGTAAAGATCCTTGACAAGGAGGCCAGATCAAAGGGTAGTACCCTGTACTGGTAGTGCCCTTCTCCTACCATGAACCTTAGGTAATGCCTGTGAGAGGGGTGGATTAGGATGTGTGTGTATGCATCCTATAGATCCAAGGAGGTAAGGCAGCAGGATTCCAAGGAAGAGCTTCTTGAACTTTTCCCTCACTAGAAACTTATTTAGGTTTCACAGGTCTAGTAAAGGCCTGAGGCCCTCAGTTCTCTTTGTGACAAGAAAGTACCTGGAGTAGAAGCCCTTTCCCTACAGGTGCTTGGGTACAGGCTCTACTGTGTTGTTCCTGATCAGACCTGTGAGCTCTGTGAGCAGAAGAGTCTGGTGAAGGAGGGATCATACCGGCTCTCCTGGGAAGAACCTGGGTTGTATCTGCTATAAGTGGAGGAGGTACCCTTCCCTTACCACTTGCAGTACTACTGGTTCAAGGTGATGTTGGCCCATTTGTGGGCAAAGAGCACCAGGCACCCAGCTGTGGGCTGGTGAAGGTCTCCTGGGGGAGGGAAGGCCCTGCCCTGGGAGTCAAAAGCTCCAGAATGTAGAGGCAAGATAGCTAAAACAGTTAATATGTGGAATCTCAAATCTTAAGGGCATTATAGAAGGAACAACAAATAAATTAATCTTGAAAGACTATAGGTAAAAAATAATGGGCCCAATATTGATTTGGGCAGGCTATGTGCCAGTATAATGCATATCCTCGCCTGCTGACCCCTAACCCTGTATTTTCAAGGCTGCAGCAGATAGCATCGGGGCATGTAGGGGACTTAGAAGGGGATATTCAACTAACCATGTAAGTGTCGTTGAATATCCCCATTTAAGGCATTTACATGGCTTGTTGTTGTTAAGTGCCATCAAGTTGGTGTCGATTCATGGCGACCCTCTGGATAGTTGTCCTAAATTGTGTTCAGTCTTCAGTCAGGTATACAGTTGGCACTTGTGTTGCTGGAAGAAGATGTTTGAGATGAATAGATCATTGGTCTTGCAGAATTCTATCAGTCTTTCTCCAACTTCGTTTTTGTTGCCAAGTCCATATTTTGCAACTACTTTGCCTTCTTCTTTGTTGCCAACTTTTGCATTCCAGTCACCCATGACTATCAGGATATGCTGTCTGCATGTTCTGTCAATTTTAGCTTGCACTTGTTCATAGAACTCATCAACGTCTTCCTCTTCTGCAGCTGTTGTTGGGGCATAGCCCTGAATTATAGTTGTGTTGATGGACTTTCCTCGTAGATGAATAGAAATTAAGCATTCACTGACTGCATTGTATTTCATTACAATTCTTGCAAGTTTCTTCTTAACTATAAATGCAACACCATTTCTTCTTTGTCTTTCATTTCCAGCATACTGGGCTGTAAACTGTAAAAATGCCTTTCGAATATTGGGCCCAATGAATTTAAATCTGATGACACTCCTGTATTAAATGTCAGCATTAAGACCTTAGAAGGGTAATTTTAGAAGCCTCATTCAGGAGTGTCACTCTTCAGGGGGAACTCAGCATCATATCAGCAGCTCTCATTCACAAATCTACCTTTCCATCAAAATTGCTTGAGAAAACGTAGTCCAACATCCTCTTTATTAGTTTAAGTAAAGTTCAAACTCAGTTTTCTGTGGATCAATTTAAAAATAGCAGCAATTCACAGGATTTTATTCCTCGCCCCATATCCCTGGCTTCCAGGCTGACTGGATCTCTGTATCAGCACAAACCAAGTCCAGGCAATGTCTTTTCCCCACAGTGCCTAAAGCTTCACTTAAACAGTCTCTTTGTGCATCAGCACAAATCCCGTGCTTCACCATAGTAGTGTTAAGTCTTCTCACAACTGCAGTCTAATTAGCCTTCGACAATGTTCTCATACACTGGCAGTGTCAGATGCAAACATCCCCAGTTCATTCAGTACAGTTCAGTTCCATAAAATTCACTTTCACAATCTCCTTGTTGAGCACAACACCACACTCTTGTGAACCACAGTCTGTTATATTCCCCAAACGTTCATATAACAATCTTACTGAGTGCGGAGTGGACAGCCCCTCCCTGTGGCAGATGAATTGTGTTCTGCCTCCTTATAAACACTTGTCACACTTTCTCCTGCAGTCAGCCTAGAAGGGAAACTTGGAACTCTTACCTCCATTGGAACTCAGTACCATTGCTTCTGGCTCTTCTCATGGGTCAGAAACGGTGGCTTAGTTTGTCTCCAGTTCCATATTCTCTCCCTTGTCTGGTGGTGCTATACAGTCCTGAGACTCCTGGCGCTCCAGCAGTTCTGTGTCCTGAGCAGTTCTTGCTCAGCTGTGCTCATCAAGTTTTCCCCCTCTGCTTATGGTCATTAAAGATATGTGGGAGGACCTTGCCTTCTGGAAATCTCCCAACCCTTCTGCTCTACTCCCCAGCTTTGCCCTCTCCTGGGTTTTTCCTCTCTGTTTGTAGCCTGAGGAGCTTTAAACGTGGCAGTGGCTTTTCTAGAGCTATCCAAAGGGATTCTGGGATTTGTAGTCTCCCTTAGGTAATGTACCCTGCTCCAAGACTTACATGTTTAATCAGGCATATACACATGTGACTCTCATCCATGTATAAAGGGCTATTTTAGAAAGAGTCTAGTTTAAATGTGGATGCCTTTAGTGCACAGACGTTCTTAAGGGGACATGGTCAGGACATGGCCTGGGTGCGAAAATTGTATATTTCAGGATTTGCACCTGTCAGTCTTTTACAGGAGGGATTAAGGGGGTTATCCTCTTTATTCTCCCCTCCCCAATTTATTTAAATGCAGCCTCTGTTATTAATTGGTGGCATTTATGTGTATGCTTGCAAAATGGACACACTACATGTGTAAGTAGTGGCAGCTACACGTGGGAGGTGCTGAGTCTGACCTGTAGCTTTATAAAATGGCTCTCCTGGATCCATGTATTGGCACAAACACATGCACTCCTGCACCTTCCCATTCGCTATTTTAAAAAAGGCTCCACATTTAATGAAGCCTTTCCTGAAGTACCCTGGAACTGTAAACGTCACCAATTCAATGTCTCAATTCTGACCTCTATGTCTTTTCAAAAGAATAGGCCTTCACATTCCAGCAAAAACAGGGAGTTAATGCTGCAATATGATTAGAGGTGTAACATGATCTGAATGTCTTACAGTGTTCTGTATATTCATTTTGTTATTCAGTTCTCTGTGGGAGTGGGGATACATGGTCTGCATGTTGATTAGTAGGGGGGCTTTTAATTGCAGCTGATTCTTCTTTGGATTGAATCATAGCAGGAGGGGTAAGCTCTAAACCTCCCAATGGTTTGCCTTAATATTGTGTACAGTTCTAGTTGCTGCATTTCAAAAAAGATATAATGGAATTAGAAAAAAAAATGACAAGGGGGATTTATTTATTAGGTTTATCTTTCAGTCAAAGCAGTTTATGTTATAACTTAAACAGGGACATTAATGACTTAGATTTTTCTGAGGCAATGGAGGGTTAAGTGACTTACCCAAGGCTATAAGGAGTGCTAGTGGGAAGTGAACCCTGGTTTCTTAATTCCCAAGCTTTCCTTGTAGGGAATGCAATGACTCTCCTGTGAGGCAAGGCAAACGAAGTTAAGGGCCCGATTCATTTCTGGAACCAGATGCACAGAGTGAGATGGTATTCTGATCCTGAGGGGCACGTCTAGCCCCACAGGATCAGATTTGCATCCAGGCCTGTATGTCAGGCCTTACCCGGCTAACTCCGTCAGGACTCCTGAATGAAGGAGTGGCACCATGACTCCGTTCAGGACCCGCAATCCCCAGCAGCTGGACAGGAATCTCCATTCCCCATAGCCAAACCCCTGATCTGGCCTCCGAAGGCCAAGGTCGGGCTGAGAGGAATCACCTCTGCCCCCTTCCACCTTTGCTGCGGCCTGGGCCTGCCATCCCCTGCTGACTAGGGGTACTTATTCCACCTAACCTCACCTGTATGTCCAGGGCCGCAGACTGCCCACTGCCTACCCTATCTCTACCCTGTGATGCCCCTTCCCCACCCCTCATCTAACCTCCCTGTACAACGTGTGGGGAAGTTAGTTGGGGTCAGTGTCTCGCAATGACCTTGTATCTTCAACTTGGGGACTAGATGACTGGAGAGATATGATAGAGGCCTATAAAAGTTTGAATGGTGGGACAGGTAAATGAGAATCAGTTGTTTTCTATTTTCATAAAGTACAAAGACTAGGGGGCATGCCATGAAATTACTAAGTAGTACATTCAAAACAAATCAGAGAAAATCATTTTTCACACAATGCATAATTAATCTCTGGGATTCATTACTAGATGTGATAAAAACAGTTTGCAGAGCTGTGTTAAGAAACGGTTTGAACAAGTTTCTGGAGGAAAAGTCCATAAATGATTATTGAGGATGTACTAAATGCCACCACTGAGATTGTGCTATCTGCTCTGCTAAGAGTTAATGAGCACAAAGTTAGCATGTAACTGTAAGGCGTGGTCCATGCAGAGCCAGTGCAATGGTATTGGGTACCTTAGGCAAACCTTCAGCTTTATGGAACCCCCCCCCTGAGATTTTGATAAGTAAACAACAATTGTGTTCTTGTCATAACCACACCTCCCAGAAGAATCCTATAAAAATGCATAGTTTGGCATCATACTTTTAAATATTCAATTTTACTTTGTATATATGCTTGTGCCCGCTCTCCCTGTAGGTAAACCAATGTGCTGATGGCTCTTTGTCTTTGTGTAGCTGTTAAGATTCATTGTTTTGCTTTGACTGCTGCTGCTCTTTGCCTTCCCTATGTGCTTCCATGCAGAGGAACCTTGATTTTGATTCCTGGTACAAGCCACTGTTCCCTGGACCAGTTGGGAGTGGGACTGGAGCTAGGAATTCTGTAGTGCTCACAGCCCCAAGAGGAGGGAAGACTCGGCCATTGCTCCACAGTAATGCTGATTCAGGGACCATAATTGAATGCTCCAAGTTGTATGATCACTGGCTAAGGACAGTTGTCATGGTAGCTGATTTAGAAGAGATAGAAGGTTATAAACTAGGGGGTAAGATACCCTGATCAGTTGCAAATTAAAGCTTACAGTGCCAGGTTTTTGCTCTTTTTTTGGCTGATCTAGAAAAAATAACGGAGGAGAAAACTATTGGGCCAAAAAACAGCCAGCATATTCAGATGGGATTATCTTTTTTTATCTGATTCCTAATTAGATAGTTATAAAAATAAATGTTAAGTAGTCTTGCTCTTTCATGTTTGCATTTAGCACTTTCATTTTTATTTATTTATTTATTTAACAATCACTTATATACCGCACCTTCCAGGGATGAAGTGCGGTTTACAAAGATATCCCCTTCCCTCAACATTCCCCTCCCTACCAACCACAAACCACAGCTATATGAGTCCAATAACCTACACCAAACCTAGAGCTAAATGTATTTGAACCAAGAATGTAAATAGTTCTCCCAAGTTACCTCCAAGTTAACTCCCTGTTCTATGTAGACGGTCCAATATATCTGACCAAGTGTTATATTGTTTAATGTAAACCACACTGACGACAAAGAGCGCGGTATATAAGAGATGTTAAATAAATAAATAAATAAAGAACGAGTTAAAGAACAGAGCGACAAGTCTGTTTTTACATGGAACATCAGTGAACTATGAACAATAGTATATTTCTTACATGAAACATTAGAGAACTACATATATACATTAGAGAACATTAGAGAACTAACGTAAGAGAATTATATACAGAAGGTATAAGCCTTAACAAACAAAACTACTAGTCTTTGAAGATTAAGTCAGGCCTTCTGAGACACCAAAACATTTTTGTACCTTGAGCACATGATCTCACAGATGGGAGCAAATATATATTACGAATATTTGAACTTACTTGAGAAACACCAAGTAGGGTAGGAAGCATGGGTTTCTTAGGAGCATGATGTGTTGGGAGATTTCCATGCAGGAGGCTTGCTGGTCATACTGAGGAAGACAGAGGCAAGTTTGGAAGAGACCCAAGGGTGTGCCTTCGCAGTTATTGGCCTGTGTATGGCATATTCTGCCGTACAGCGTAGCTCCTGTACCGATTACATTCCAGAACTTTGTCAAAACACGGCCATTTCAGCACGTGCTTCAAGGTTGAAGGAGGATGGGCAGTAACATAGGGCACAGAGGGAATTTTACTGGAGACGCAGGAGGATTTTCTATGATGTATTTTAATTGATCTTTTCATGTATGATATTAATTGAGTTAAATTCAAAGAGGCAGCAAATACACAAATACATAAATAAACAATAACCAAGAAAGATATTATACTAAAGGTGTTCAGTTACTATAATAAATAGAGCAGAGTACTATTATCACTTAGTCCTAATTCAATGCTACTCCCTCTAGATCAGATGCTGAAATGACCTCTTGATTGACTTCCTCTGTATCTGATGTATAATGTCTAAACTTATCATATGCTAAAAGGAGAGAAAATGAGCTTACTCTAGTGCTGAAGACGAGTTCTGATATCTCAAGGAAGGGGGTATTAACTGGAAGAATATGTTTGCACTGGTAGGCAGGAAAGATGCTTTTAGCCCATTTGTTCCATCATTACCATCTTCATACCCATATCATGTACCAGAGTGCATTTGCTAGTAAGAATTTTTCATTGTGATGATATCATATAATCTTAAGATAAGAAACATAAGAAAAGTCATGCTGAGTCAGACCAAGATCCATTGAGCCCAGAATCCTTTCTGTGACTGGCTAGTCCAGGTTGCTAGTACCTGGCAGATCCCAAAAAGGAGGCTCTTCCAAGCCTACCTGGCTAAGAATGTTTTATGGACACTTCCTCCGGGCACTTGTCCAAGCCATAATAGTGATGAGAACTGGAGGGTTGCCCAGGTATATAGGAAAAGCTATTTTTAGTAAAGAAAAGACATCTTTTTACCAGGCTGAAGAGCCCTAACCTTTCAAGCGTTTCTTCTCAGGGGAATTCTTCCAACTTCTTTATCATTTTGGTCGCTCTTCTCTGCACCTTGTCCAATTCCATTAACACTGAGGTTTTGCAGTTCCTTTGCATTAATTTTGGCAATTAACACCTAGTAATTGAAAACATTTACTTATGTATAACTAGAAAAGAAAAAAGAGACACTGGACATATTCAAATACTATCAAAGAAGAAATAACGGATGAGAAGCAAGCATTTTCTGGTTCAAATAAAGCTCCAGAAACAAGAGGCCAAAATATGAGGTTCATAGGGAATAGATACAAAAATAACATCAGGTGATAGTCCCTACAGAGAGGATGGCAAATGCATGTAACTGGAAATTGTAAAGGACAGAACTATAGGGATCTTTTACTAAAGGGTGCCAGTTGTCAGCACGTATTCTGGTGCACACTGGAGGTGCGCTGAGCCAGGCATTAACAGCTAGTATGAGGCCATGTCAGCGCAAGACAATTTCTGCACTTACTGTGAATCGCATGTTGGGGTGATAAGAGGATGGGTTAGAGATGGTGAGTGGGAATGGGAAGCACTGCATAGTTAGCACAGAGGTGAACACCGTGCACTAACTGTAAACCTTGCAGTTAGCGTGGATTCATCTAACATTACCAGTACAAGCATTGCAGAACCTGTGTCTTTTGGGGATACTGCTAGGTACGTATGACCTAGATTGGCCACTGTTGGAAACAGGATACTGGGCTTGATGGACCTTGGTCTGACCCAGTATGGCATATCTTATGTTCTTATGTACCTCAATAGGTGGAATTAAGTGCAGACGTGTTATTTGCATGCCCTATTAACTGCCAGGAACATGCTTTCCACACCCCGACAATTAACATGGTGGTGTTCCACCTAATGCATCATGGTTTGGATGCTATTGGCGTGTTAGGTGCAACACCATATTGCCCTTTAGTAAAAGACTCACTATAATTAAAAAGCTTGGGAATAAGCCTATAATACTTTTAGTTGCATGGATGTGAGGTATGACAAGACATGGCTATGTCCTGCTTCAACAAGGGGCATGCACAAAGGCAGAGTTGCTAAGTTACCCAGTTTCAGGAGTGAGATTTTAAGCAAGTCTTGGATTTCTGACAATCTCATTTTGATGCATTATGGGACTGGCAGCACTGCTTCCAATGGGTAAAATCAGGTACAAAATGGGTAAAATGGGTACAAATGCCATATTGAATGCAATACAAATTTAAAACCAGAACTGGCAAAAAATCTCACTCCTGGAACAGGGTAACTTGGCATCTCTGCACTGGTTGTTTTTCATTTGAGGGGATTGGATCTCAGCAATTTTCATTTTGTTTGATTTTTGTGGTTGTTGTTGTTTCATGACATTTCATTTATATTGTACATTATATACAAATGAAGTGCACTAAAAACAAAAATATGGAGGTTTTTTTGGGGAGGCAGGGGTATTTCTAATAAAATGAAAAGAGCATACTGCATTGCAATTTTCATTTATTTTCAAAATGAATTTACATTCTGGCTTCAACTAGTTATCTGAAATCCAGCGCGCCTTCCAGCACAGCAACCTCCTCACCAGCACCTGATTCAGCATCAGGGATGGAAGCAGGAGCTGTAAGCCCCTATCCCTCCACACCCCCCACAAAGACCAATTGGGAAACAGCCCACCAAAGGACAGCAACTTTGAAATCCAGCACGCCTTCAGGGGTGCCCGCGCCTGGTGGGCCTGCACCTGAGGGTCTCACCAGAGGACCTTTTGGCATGGCGCTTAGGCAGGGACTGCATACCAGGCAGAAGACCGCACACCTACTCAACCACACCAACAAAATCAAGGTAATCTCTGAATTACCAGTAGTACTGCCACAATGAAGAATCTGTTAGCTACCATCTTATGCCTCTCCTTCCTACTCATAATTACCCTTGCCACATCCACCCCACTTTCACTCCCCATAGACATGCTTCCATACATACTTATTATTTACACACACCCATTACACATAATCTCTTCTCACTTCTGCAGACACAAGCCCAGACACATGAAACACCTCATCTAATTCAACTTCACATCACTTAATACCAAGCCCCCCACACCAAACCCTGAAAGACAAACCCACCAAATTAAATGTACCCTCTTAAATGCATAATCCACAAGAAACAAAACACAACTCTTAAATGATATACTACTTGACAGTCAAATCAATATCCTAAACATAACCGAAAAATGGTTCACCAAAACGGATGCAGTCCTCTTAAATCAACTAGCACCACAAGACTATCATATATTCAACTCCCCACAGACAAAGCAGAGAGGTGCTGGTGTCTGCATCATAAAAAGAAAATGCCTAAACTTCCAAATCCTCTCAAGAGCCTCTGCCAATAGTCTACAGACATAAAAAGACATGACAGCAGAAAGAGACCACATAGCCTTTCTAGTCTGCCCTTCCATATCAACCACTACAACAGTCCCCCTTTTTTCCTTTAGAGATCTTTTGTGTTTGTTATATGCTTCTTTGAATTCAGATACTATCCTCATCTCTACCACCTCCACTGAGAGACTATTCCACGGATCCACCACTCTTTCTATAAAGAAATATTTCCACATATCACTTCTGAATCTATCCCCTTTCACCTTCATCCCATGTTTCCTCATAGCAGAGCTTGCTTTCAATCGAAAGAGGTTCTCCCCCTGTGCATTTATGCTATAGAGGTATTTAAATGTCTCAATCATATCACCTCTATCCTGCCTTTCCTCTAAAGTATACATATTAAGATCCTTAAGTCTCTCCTCATATGCTTTATAATGAAGACCACTAACCATTTTAGTAGCCATCCTCTGTACCGACTCCAACCTATTTATATCCATTTGAAGGTGCGGTCTCCAGAATTGCACACAATACTCAAAATAAGGTCGCACCAAAGACATATACAGAGGCACTATTGCCTCTTTTCTTCTGCTGGCAATTCCTCTCCCTGTGCACCCAAACATCCACGTAGCTTTTGTCGTTGCCATTTCTACCTGTTTAACTACTTTAAAATCATCAGACACAATCATGCCTAGGTCCTGCTCTTTTTTTGTGGACAGAAGTACTTCACCTCCTATACTATATCGCTCCCTCGGATTGCTTCAGCCCAAATGCATGTCCTTGCATTTTTTAACATTAAATCTCAGCTGCCAAATTCTAGACCATTCTTCAAGCTTAGCTAGAATGCTCCTCATGTTATCTACATCTTCCTGGGTGTCTTCTCAGATTTTGGCATCATCCTCAAAGAGGCAAACCTTACCCAGCAGCCCTTCCTCTATATTACTGACAAAGATGTTAAAAAGAATCAGACCAAGGACAGATCCCTGGGGCACACCATTGGTAACCTCCTTCTCCTCAGAGTGAAATCCATTTACCTGTACCCTTTGTCGCTTCCCACTCAATCAATTTCTAACCCAAGCAGTAACTTTAGGGTCCAACCCTAGGGTGCTCAGTTTGTTTATAAGTCACCTGTGCGGAATGGTGTCAAAGGCTTTACTGAAATCTAAATACACCACATCTAGGGCTCTCTTTCGGTCCAACTCCCTGGTCACCAAGTCAAAGAAATCAATCAGATTTGTCTGACAAGACTTACCTCTGGTGAATCCATGCTGCCTCGGATCCAGTAATCCATTGGACTCCAGAAACCTCACTATTTTCTCTTTCAGCAGCGCTTCCAATAATTTACTCACCATCAAAGTTAAACTAACTGGCCTGTAGTTTTCAACCACATCCTTACTTCCACTTTTGTGTAAAGGGATCACATGTGCCTCTCTCCAGTCCTCTGGAACCACTCCTGACTCCAACGAGGCATTGAAAAGATCAGTTAGTGGAGCTGCTAGAATCTCCCCAAGTTACCTCAGTATTCCCGGGTATGTCCCATCCGGTCCCATCACTTTGTCTACTTTAAGTTTAGCAAACTTTTTCACGAACACAGTCTTCTGAAAATTGTTCAAGATGCCCATTCGCTTCTGTTCCTATTTGTGGGCATTTTCTGAGGTCCTACTCCTGGTTCTTCATCTGTGAACACAGAACAGAAATATTTGTTAAGCAATTCCACTTTATCCTCATCAGCTTCTACATATTCCTCCCTCTCACCCTTGAGTCTGAGACTACCACTTTTGCCCTTCGTCTTCTCACTAACATATCTGAAAAATGTCTTATCCCCCTATTTTATTGCATTTGCTATTGCCTTCTCTTTTTGAATCTTTGATTTCCTAAATACTTTGCTAGGTTCTCTAAGTTTTTCCAAATATAGATGCCTGTCTTCCTCTCTCTGTGATCTCTTGTATTTCATGAAGGCCTCCCTCTTTTTCTTCACCTTTTCAGCTACTTCTTTCGAAAACCATAGTGATCTCCTTTTCCTTTTACCTTTATTTACCATTTTAACAGAAAAGTTGGTTGTTGATAAAATATCCCCTTTCAGTTTTGCCCACTATTTTTCTACATCCTCCAGTTGTTCCCATCCTGATAATGATTCCCTGAGGTATTGGCCTATCTTGGTAAAGCTAGTTTTCTTAAAATCTATGGATTTTAGCAGCCCTAGTCCTAACACTGAACAGCACAATCTGATAATCACTGGATGCGAAGTGATCCCTCACTATAACATCAGAAACTCTTTCGCCATTGGTAAGCATCAAGTCCAGTATGGCCCCTTCACATGTTACTTCTGTTACCAGTTGCCTGAATAGTTCTTTCTGTAGAGAATCCAGGATCTCCTTACTTCTAGCTGATACTGCAGCAGGGATGTGCCAATCAATGTCTGGCATATTGAAATCCCCTATCAGTAGCACTTCCCCTTTCCTGACAATGCTGCGTATATCTTCAATTAACTCTCCATCCATCTCTTCTCCTCGTGAGGGAGGTCTGTATTTCACACGAATGCAAATAGATTTTGCTTTGTCTCTTTCTAGTTTAACCCATAATGCCTCCTCTCTCCCATTTAAGCCCTGTAGTTCCATATCTTTAATATTATTTTTTACATATAGTGCCACTCCTCCTCCCCCTCTTCCTACTCTGTCCTTTCTGAATAAAGTATAGCCTGGTATAGTTACATCCCAGTCATGGTTGTCCATGAACCATTTCTCTTTTACTACCACTAAATCCAAGTCAGTCTCTTCCATTAAAGCCACGACATCTGGGATCTTATTTCCCATGCTCTGGGCATTTATACACACTCAGGCTCATACCATCCTGGACGTACAGTTCCTCTGTATGTCCGGTTTCAACTGGACATACAGAGGGGGGGGTCACAATTCTGATCCCGTGGGGCATGTCTAGCCCCACGGGACCAGAATTGTGAACAGCCCTGTATGTACAGAACAGGATTGCGATTCAGTCAGGGCTTTACAATGGAGCCCGCCATGGCATCCAGTTGCCATGGCACCGTGTCTCCATTTAAAAGCCACGATCCCCAGCCGCTGGCCACCACATTGCTTTTCCTGCAGGCCGACCCCCAATCTGGCCTCCCAGTGCCAGGGTTGGGCTGCGGGTAATGTCCTCGGGCCCCCTTGCCCCATCTGTGCCCCAGGCCCGCATTAAAAAGACATCCCTTTCTGCCCAAACAAGTCGCCGGCCCTGAACGTACAGAGCCGACATTAGAATCTACTCTGTATGTCCAGAGCCACTGACCGCCCACTGCCCGCCCTAACTCTGCCCCTTATCTGCCCCTTCCCCACCCCTGTCTAACCTCCCCGTACAACTGAAGGGAGGTTAGACACTGGTGGGGAGGGCACCATTGGGACATCCATCCCCGCTATTCGTGGGACAGAATCAGGTCCACTGTTTTCCATATGTTGCCCCTTTTACCCAAGTCCATAAAGGTATTTAATGGTTCACTTACCTGGGGGCTTTCTTCACCATCTTTGCTTACAGATCCCCAAATGCCAATCCTGACAGCCTGGAGACCATCCTAGAAACCATCTGTAATAACAACTCAAACAATAAATACCTCATGATATTAGGTGACCTCAACCTCGCCTCAACACTGCCAAGCAAAGCCAACACCTTCCTGGAAGCACTGGAATCTCTAGACTACATTCAAACTATCAGCCATCCCACCCACAGCAAAGGCAACACCCTTGACATGATTTTCCTACTACTCAACATACTCAAGCAACACCAGATCCCAGCACCTACCACCACTGATGTTCCATGATCAGACCATAAAATGATATCATTAATAATCCCTCCAGAAATAAAGGAACACAAACAACAACACCATAGAACAGTACATATTTAGGTTCCACAGCTGGGATAAAGAAAAATTCCTAGCAAGCATACTCCCAAATCTGCAAAGTAGCCCCAACGACATGGATACACTAATGCAAAACTGGAACAAAACCATAGCTGATACTGTAAAGGTGCACCTACTTTTGCCATTTTACTGGGCAGACTAGATGGACCATACTGGTCTTTATATGCCGTCATTTACTATGTTACTATGTAATGAAGCCAACAACTGACAATCAATACACCAAATCATAGCAACTTGGTACACACCCCTACTAAAGGACTTGAAAAGAAGCCTGCGGATCACCAAAAGAAAATGGAGGCACACCAAATCAGATGACACCTTTGATATCATCAAATGCAAGTTACAATCATACCAAGCTGCCACCACCCAATCAAAAAAGGCATACTACACTAAAGTACTCCAAAGCTCCTTAAATTGTCCCCAAGAGCTCTTTGATATAGTTAAATCACTAAGCAAAGATCCTGCACACCAAATAGGAAAAAAACAATCTCCCATCTCAAGCAATGGCTGACTATTTCCACACCCTAACCTCAGCACAAGCCATCATGCAAGCCCACCCCAACAGTACAAGCCAACATTCAAACCTAGCAAGTGAAACCACACATCAAAACACATGGACCTCATTCCTGAAAATCACACCAGAATATCTAGAAAAAAATATCACAAGCATCATCACAACTAACTCCCCGCTTGACCCCTGTCCAGTCAGCTGGATCAAGGCAACCAAACAGGAGCTCATACCAACAATGCTAAGAATCATACAACCATCACTAACTCAAGGATACATCCCACCAGAATTCAAGTCAGCCTCTATCCATCCTTTCAGGAAAGGAACATCCAATGACATCGACCAGCATCCTTGGAAAAAAATCATATACAGGAAGCTCCAGGATTACATTGATATGAATCACCCACTAGACCACCAGCAATATGGTTTCAGACCATGGCACAGAGTGGAAACACTCATGAGTGGCCTACTTGACAACCTAATTTAGGGCACTGATAAACCCAAATCTGGATTTATTCTCATCTTTCTGGATATAAAAGCAGCATTTGACTCTATCCCACATGACCTCATAATTCAATGCCTTCAAACCATTCAACCATCAGATACCCCCCTCTCATGATTCAAGTCCTACTTGACAGACTGTAAACTGCAAGTCATAATAACCCATACAATATCACCTATATGCAGATGATATCGTGGTGTACACTCCAGTTGACCTGAGCACCGCTGACATAACTCCAATGACCAAGTGCCTCAAAAACATGATCACCTGGCTCACCAACCATAACCTCAAGGTGAACTTTGACAAAACTGAAACAATGTTAATTTCCAGAAGCACAACATTCAAGTCACCTTAAGAAATGAACATACTACACTGGACAATAACAACAAAGGACGAAGTAGAATATCTAGGTGTCACCACGGACAAGAACCTTAATCTCCAATCCCACATAAACAAGACTGCAGTGAAAACATATCACCATTTAAAGATCATCAGACGACTCAAGCCAATCCTCAGCCAAGACCATTTCCACACCGTATGCCAGGCAGTCATCACCCCCATACTTGACTATGGAAATTCCTTATACCAGGGGTTACCAAAGCAAACTGTGCACCCACTTCAAATGGTTCAAAATACTGTGGCTCGCATAATCACAGGCACAGTCAAATGCAAGCACATAACAGCGGTACTCCAACAGTTGCACTGGCTACCTATAATTGCACAGGCGAAATTCAAGGCTACACTAACCAGCTTCAAGATCATACACCACTGCTCAGCAGAAGTTCTACAGACCTTGATAACCAAAGACACAAGCAGCAGACCCAGGCGAAGCCAAGGCAGTAATAGACTCCGCACCCCAGCGGGATACCACAGGATGAAGCAAGCAACTTCTAGAAGGGCGTTATCACTCTCGGCGCTGGATCTATGGAATTCCCTCCCTGAGGATCTAAGAGCACAAAAATACCTCAAGGACTTCTGCAAATCCCTTAAAACCCATCTGTTCATGGACTCATTTGAACAAGCACCATAACTCAATCACCACCGATACAGACACCAAACACCAACGACTCATATCTGGGCTCAACCCCCAGAATTATATGTCTGTCTGGTCACCCTCTGTTGAATGTAGACCCTTTGTTATGTCCCTAACCACTTTGATTGAAGGAAAGGGTGGTATACAAAACTGGCTAAATAAATTAACCAGTCAACATAATCCCCTTACACTCAAACCCAAGGAGTCCCACAAGGCTCAACCCTTTCAGCATTGCTATTTAACCTCTTCCTGCAACCAATATGTACCATAATAAAGTCCTGAAACAACCTCTACCATATCTATGTGGCTGATGTAATGATTTACACACCTGTCAACACAACAAAACCCAACATCACGCCCATAACAAGCTGTTTCTCCACAATATGCAAATGGATCAAAAGATATAACCTGAGCATAAATCTTAAGAAGACTAAGGCCATGTTTATCACCAGAGACACCAGCTTCATACCACTGACCTCCAACTCTATTGATGGAACACATCTACATGTGAAACAACGATACCTTGGAGTTACACTGGATCAGCACTTCACCTTCAAAGCACACATACAAAACATTACTCAGAGCATATATTTCAAGCTCAAAACAATCAAGACTCTTAAACCACTCCTATCCGACCATGACTTCTGCTGAATCCTCCAAGCAACCATATTCCCTCACTTCAACTACTATAATATCATCCTTCAAGGCATACTAAACTCAACCATTCACCCCTCCAACTTGCACTAAGCATGGCTGCATGAATCCTCTTCAATGCAAAAAGAACAGAGCACATCTCTCCTCAAGCAATTACATTTTCTTCCCATTATAGAATGTTTAAAATTCAAAGGCCATTCTTACAACATTCAAAGTCCTCAATGACTCTTCATCACCACACCTACAAACCCTGCTCCAGATCATATCTAACAACAGAGGACGATGATCTACCTCAAGGAAGTTGCTGCAAACTCCACCAATATTCACAAAAACCAACACTACTACATCTAAGAAAGCCTTTTCCCTCTATGCTCTGCAACTCTAGATTTCTATTCCTGAAAAGCTAAGGATTACAAGTCCTTAAAACTCACATTTCAGAGAATGCTACCTGGAAACCTAGTCCACCCCTTACCCCTCACCACCCCCCTCTCAATTTCCCACATCCCCCACCTAGCCTCACCCCTCCAGTTTCCCCTAAAACCTCAATACCTTCATGTATTTACAAATGTACATAGTTACTACCCAAATATTTCAAAGTTGTCCTCCCCGTTTAATGTAAATTTTTCTGTTATAAAGTAAACCGCTTTGACCGTAGGATAAAGCAGTATAAAAAAAACCTGTTAAATAAATAAATCTGATGCCCAGGGAGTCACCTGCATTGCTATACAATTTGCAGAAAAACAATCTCTTTATTATTTTCCAGCATTTGCCATTTTACAAACAGCATCAAAATTCCCTTGTCAGAGTCACCAAGATATTTTTGACCCATATGACAGGCATTTAAATGCAGGTTTTTCTTACTCTGTATAGCAACAAAATACTCTTTTTTCTGCTAAAAAACAAAACAAAATAAAAACTAAGCAAAACAAATCAACCCAAATTAATGGTCTCACACAGCCTTCTTTCATGGATATTCTCTACAATCACTCACTCACTCGCTATAATCACACTCACTCTTCATCACCTGCCACCTCAACCTCACCCTGTCTCATCCAACCTCTTTAGAAATCCCCATGCTATTGACCCTTTGGCTCTCTCCTCCACTGTTTCATCACCTCTTTCCTCCACTATTTCATCTGAGTCTGTTGATGAGATTGTAGTTTCCTATAACACTGTACTCTCCTCTGCTCTGGATGCTCTTGCTCCACCCATGCAACATCCTGTAAGATGTATTATATCCCAGCCCTGGCTGTCTTCTACTACCCATTATCTATGTGTCCATTCAGCTCAGTGTGCTTGACTCAAATCCTGCTCCCTTGCATACTTTCTACACTTTAGATTCATGCTTGTCTCTTTCCAGTCATCCATAGCACTCGCCAAACAAGACTATTATATCCATCTGACTAACTCTCTTGCCTCTGATCCTCACCGTCCCTTTACTACTCTCAACTCACTCTTCAAGGTGCCTCCACCTCTGGCCCCTTCTTCCCTTTCTGCCCAAACCCTGGCTGACTATTTCCATGACAAAATCCACAAGATCACCCTCCAATTGCCCAAGAAGTCAGCTACTTCCTCTCCTCCCCCTATTCACTCCCAACTTTCCCCCACTACTACCCTTTCCACCTCTGCTACCCTTTCTTCCTTTTCTATGATCTCTGAGGAGGAAACCACTCACCTTCTTTCCTCATCCAAACTCACTATCTGCTCCTCTGATCCTATTCCCACCCGTCTCCTAAGCCCCATCTTCCCCACTGTTGTCCCTTCCATCTCTCCTATTCTCAACCTATCACTCTGTCCCTGCAACCTTCAAGCATGCTGTAATTACACCTCTCCTTAAGAAACCCTCACTAGATCCTATCTGCCCTTCTAACTATCAACCCATCTCCCTTCTCCCCTTCATTTCTAAACTACTAGAATGTGCGGTTCACCGCTGTTGCCTCAACTTTCTCTTTTCTCAAGCCCTCCTAGATCCTTTACAATATGGCTTTCATCCTTTACATTCTACTGAAACGGCTCTTGCCAAAGTCTTCAGTGACCTGTTCCTTTCAAAATCCAAGGGCCTAAATTGATCCTCATCCTTCTTGACCTTTCTGCTGCTTTTGACATTGTTGACCACAACCTTCTCCTTGATACCTTGTCCTCACTTGGTTTTAAGGGTTCTGTACTATCTTGGTTCTCTTCTTATCTTTTCAATTGCTCTTTCAGTGTTTGTTCTGATGGATCCTCCTCTACTGCTATCCCGCTCTCAGTTAGTGTACCCCAAGGATCTGTCTTGGTCTACTCTTTTTATATACCTAGTCCCTTGGTGCACTCATCTCTTCCCATGGCTTTCAGTACCATCTTTATGCTGGTGGCTTCCAGATCTACCTCTCTACATCTGAAATCTCTCTGGCAATCCAAACCCAGATCTCTGCCTGTCTTTCTGACATTGCTGCTTGGATATTTCACCACCACTTGAAATTGAACATGGCCAAAACTGAGCTTCTTAATTTTCCCCCTAAATCCTCCTCTCCTCTTCCTCCTTTCCCAGTCTCTGTGGATTAATCTCTTCTCCTTCCTGTTTCCTTGGCTCACATCCTTGGGATCATCTTTGACTCCTCTTTCTCCTTCTTCACACACATCCATCTTTTAGCTAAGACCTGCCATTTCTTTCTCTATAACATCAACAAAATCCACCCATTCCTTTCTGAACACACTACTAAGACACTTATCCACTCTTTAATCACCTCCCGTCTTGACTATTGCAAGCTACTCATTGCTGGTCTTCCTCTGAATCATCTGTCTCCCCTTCAATATGTTCAACACTGTTGTGTGGCTAATCTTCTGCCAACCTCATCATGCTCATATTATCCCTCTTCTCAAGTCACTTCATTGACTCCCTATCCATTTCTGCATCCAGTTCAAACTTCTCCTGCTGACCAATAAGTGCATTCACTCTGCAACTTCTCACTACCTTTCCTCTCTTATCTTTCCCTACACCCCTCCTCGGGAACTCCACTCTTCTGGCAAATCGCTTCTATCTGTGCCCTTCTCTTCTGTTGCTAACTTCAGACTTCACTCCTTTTACTTTGCTACTCCTTATGCCTGGAACAAACTACCTGAGTCTGTATGTCAGGTACCTTCTCTGACTCTTTTCAGATTCAGGCTGAAAACTCACCTCTTCACTGCTGCTTTCAGATATTGACTTACCTGATTTCCATTGGGTTTCCTTATCATTCCCCCTAGATGTATCCCATGTCTACAGCTACTGTGTTGTCTGTCTTGACTGCGTTGTTTGTCTTGACTAGATTGTAAGCTCTGATGAGCAGGGACTGTCTCTTACATGTACTGTGTGGTGCTGCATAAGTCTTATAGCTCTATACAAATGCTCAGTAGTAGTAGTAGCAATCATTGAAGCTCTCTGCTTATCTAGGCCCTACTTACTTTTGCACCTATCTCCTTGGATATTTCCTGTCTTCTCTAGTAGACCCCAAGAGAAATATGTCTCTTTATAAAGAAGCTTTCATTACTTTCTTCTGAAATCCTTCCTCTCCAGCCATCAGCTTCTTCTTACTGGTAAATTTAGGTCAATAAGCAAAATAAGAATTGTAACCCCTGCCAGCCAAGGAAGGCCTTGCAGCAGACTGAGGCACAATGTCCAAGAGCAAATAGTACCTTTTCAGTCTCAACTCTTAGGGGTGATTAGGATTCCTGAAGCATGATCAGTATATACTGAGAGATTTTTGACATCTATACTCCACTTAGTCTGGTTTCCTTTCTCTCAGTCCAGGCCAGTATTTCAGAGATGCCATTACCTAGCTCGAAGAGTGAGATTTTATGCTAGTCCTGGATTTTGGACAAGCTCATCCTGATGCAATATGGAACACTGATTCCAATGGGTAAAATGAGGGACTACAGATAAAACACTACATTGCAAATCAAATTTAAAACCAGAACTGGCAAAAAATCTCACTCCTGGAACTGGGTAATGTGGCAACTCTGGAATTTGTGTCCTGAACCAAAGGGTTTACTAAAAATAACTTAAGGATCACCAACAGCAATGAAAACAAATACAGATCTTAGCAGAGACAAAAACTCCAGTACAAGCAGTTACAAGTCCTTCTTCCTTCTTTGGCTTATTCCCTGGATGGGGAAACCCTCTCTTCTGCACCAGCTTCTTTCTGTGTACCTCTGAGCTGGAGGCTTCCATAGATGCAGGTCCCCGGTGCAGCACCTTGGAAGCTTCTGGCTCTAGGTGGCACTTTGTTACAGGGATGTTCTTCTGGATCTTCTCCTTTCTCCTTAGGCCATTCTTCAAGCTTGGCTAGTTTACTCCAGGGGGCCCTACCCTACTGCAGCTTATCCAATAGGTCTTCTGTCATATCATTTACAGTATTCAGTTGTTACGAATGGACCAAAGACTCATCCCTGCAGTACACCATTGATAATGTCTTTATCCTCAGATTGAACTCCATTTATACTTGTAAATACTCTTGTAAATAGTTGCAGTAATGACTTCCCATGTTTTATCCAAGTTCTCTGACCTTGTTCTCTGTAAAACCAAACAGTTTGTTCATTATGGTATGTTGTTATATTGTAAACCGCGCTGATGCTGAATAGAGCGGTATATAAGAGCCTGTAATAAATAAATAAATAATAAATAATAAATAAATTTGTCGATCGCTATCCTTTGTCGGCTATCATTCATTCAGTTCTTACAGTCATTCACTTTAGAGTCCATTCCAAAGGCTCTCAGTTTATTTATAAGTCTACATGTGTATTCCTGATTCCATTTAGGGGATGCACGTGTAAGACTAGAATTGTCCATGTCCACATTTACATCTGCTTCCGACATGAATAGGAAAAAAAAGTGGTTTTTTTGCCGTTCCCTTTACAGGAGGGATTAAGGGGGATATTCTCTTTCATGCCCAAAGTTTACCTCCCTCTCTTAATCACAACAAGGGAAAGAGAGAGGCCTCTGTAGTTAATAAGCGGCATCTACACATCTAGATTTGCAAAATGGCAAAGATACATATAAATTGCTCCCACTACACGTGGTTGCCCATCTCCATGCCTCCCTGCACTTTCTTCTTTAATATAAAATGCATATCCATGCTGAGGGGCAGAGATGTTGATTTTACATCGGGCTTACATATGCCAACCCTCTCCTCTAAAATTGACATCATTTTGCAGATATCTTCACTTGGACTTTGCTGTAACCACATAAACGGGTTTCTAAAATGTGTACTTCTTTATTTGGCAATGCCAGCTTTTAATATGTGCAATGGCCATGCCCACTTAATTTAATTAATTTAATTTAATTAGCGAGTTTTTATATACCGCACCTTCCATTGATCAGTTGCGGTTTACATGGAACAACAGTAAACAAGGCAATGCTGTTTTTACATATAACAATGTGAAACTACAAGCAGTTCAATCTTACAATTAACAAGTTGTAAACTATGTACAAAGAAGCGGATTATAACTATGTACAAGGTATGTATGTTTTCAAAACATCGGTTTGGGGTTTTAGCACTTATTTCAGTTCAGAGGTGGGTTATGTCAGCTGGTGAAACTATCCTTTTTCTTGTTGAAAAGGTGAGTTCGACAAGGATCCGTAGTATGTTGCGAATAAATGTGTTTAAGTTTTTTCCTGAACTCCATGATTTGAGGTAAGGATCTTAATTCCAAAGGAATGTTGTTCCAAGTTATAGGGGCAGCATGAGAGAATGCTTTCTTGTTTGTTGATTTTTTGGCCTTTATAAATTCCTTTGGTGTTATTTATTTATTTATTTTTATTTTATGTATTTAACATCTCTTATATACCGCACTATTGTCATCAGCGCGGTTTACATCAGCGCGGTTTATTAGTTTATTTAGTTGGTCTCGTCTTTGATGATTATGATTGGGTTCTTTATTGATAAGGTTATTTAAAGTAAGAGGTGCTGTGTTATTTAGGACTTTGTAAGTAGTTAAAAGAGTTTTATACTGAATCCGGCATTGAATCGGGAGCCAGTGTAAATACTCTAAAATAGGTGTTATATGGTGGAATGGTGGGGCATTCATTATAGAAGCAACTATTTCTAAAATTGCCTCCATCATCTGTAACAATCTGCTGAAAATTGTCTGACAAAAAATAGCTACAGTGGTTTAGCACAAAAATTAATAATGTTGAATAAGTAGAAGTCATGACCCTGGAATTACTCATTAGACAATCTTGTTCTAGAACATTATCAAAGTCTGAGAATGACATGGCTCATTACAAGAAGTATAAAGCATAAGAGGATGTTTTCATGATATGAGGAAGTGTGGGCACATTGTGATGAAAAGATTAACAAAGACAGGATAGAGGGTGCTTTAAAGAATTTGAAGGGAAATTATGTAGTCAGGGTATACGTTTCATTACTATGATGTGAGCAAGCTCCTGGGAATGCCTTTCTCAATTTAGCTAAAAGTAGACATGTGGAAGAACAATCCCTTGAGTTTACAGTACAGCCACATTGGGGAAGACAATTTCTTGATAGCTGGTATAATGAGGGGTCGGGGGTGGGGGATTGTGAGAGCTCATGGTAAAGGCACACTATGACATATCTTTAATGTTGCAATTGTTTACTAACTGGAGCAAGGATGCATGAGCAGATGACTTCTTTTTAAGTAAATCATCACTGGCTTCCAGTGCAATAACAGATCAGAGTTAAAGTGATGATGTTATCCTTTAAAGCTTTATGCTTGGGGAATTTTTGCCCATCTCCCTGCAAGTAAGATATAATACCGAATAGGGTTTATTGAAAATTCTTGCCTCTCCGCAGATGTTTCGGGTTAGAATATCTAATAGATCCATATCCCTGTCTGTGCCATTTCTTTGGAATTAACTACCTGTTACTAAACTGGGCTAATGGTTAACGCATACTTTTACAACTAGGTCACTAGTTACAAACATCACCTGGTAACCATTAGCCCAGCCTAGTAAACATACCCCAAGTGATAGCTGAAAATGTTTCTTTTTATACAAGCCTTTGCTAATAATGATTTCTCTCAATAATGATTATTTAGAACACATTGTAATCAGTGGTGTACCAAGGGTGGGGTAGCGGGTGTGGCCTGCCCCAGGTGCCAGCTGGGAGGAGTGTGCACGCCTACCGGACATACACTTGCTATTAATGAGACTTTGACTGGGAGAGAAGATTCTCCGGGTCTGGAGCAGAGGCAACATGGCAAGCCACCCGGGTTTATGCTAAGTTTGCTGCAGTGCCTCAGAGGTGTAGGCCCGGTGGGGAGAGAGCACAGCATCGGGCCAAGCTGCATCATGCTGCAGGGAGGGGGGACGCCCCTCCCAGTACCGAGGGAACTAAAAATGCCACTGATTGTAATATCTATTAAATGTTGATATGCATTTATGATTATGTCCTGTGTTGATCTGTATTTCACAAGAATATTTCCAAAGTGACGTAATATAAATTTATGTAACTAAATAGCTAAATAAGTAAACTGGCAGGGCAGCATATTTTTAGAATTGTACTGTAGAATGACAAATAAATGGCTTTTTTAAATTGCAGGTTTTACAGGAAAACCATCTGTAAAGATCAGCTTACCATTCCCCCCTTAATATTTCCTTTTATAAAATGGAAGCATGCTATTTCTCTTAAATGGGATATAATGAAGTAATGCATGTCGTGCAGAAATACAAAAGAGCTGTATGTGATGGGGGGGGGGGAGGGGACGAGAGCTTGGGGTGAAAGTGTTTGAAGATCTCAAGTTGTGAAACAATGTGACAAGGTGGTTGCCAAAGCGAGAAGAAAGCTATGCTGCATAGAGAGGGGCATAAGCAGCCAAAAGGAGGAGGTGATGATAATGGTGAGGTGAGGCCTCACTTGGAGTACTGTGTTCAGTTTTGGTGACCATATCTTGGTAAGGATATATTAAAAACAGAGACCTAGAAAGTGACAGTAGATAAAGACCATACAGCCTTTCCAGTCAGCCCATCCATAAGAACGATCGAGTTCTACAATCCCTTCCTCTCCTTCAGAAATCCTCTGTATTTGTCCCATGCCTTTTTGAATTAAGACACATTTCTCATTTTCACCACCCCCACTGGTAGGCTGTTCCACGCATATATCATCCTTTCCATAAAGAAATAGTACCTCAGATTACTCCGGAGTCTATTCCCTTTCATCATCGTCTTGTGACCCTTCGTTCCAGAGCTTCCTTTTAACTGGAAGAGGGCCACATCCTGTGTATGTATATCATGAAGATATTTAAATGCCTCTATCATTTCCACATCTGCCTCCTTTCCTCCAAGGTTATACATATTGAAATCATTAAGCCTATCCCATGTGCCTTATGATGAAGACCACTAACCATTTTTGTACCCACCCTCTTGACCGAGTCCATCCTGTCTATATCCTTTTGAAGGTTTGCTCTCCAGAACTGAATATAGTACTCCAAATGAGGTCGCACTAGAGGCTCATACAAAAGGCACTCTTACCTTCTTTTTTACCTCCTTTTTCCTGCTGGCTATTTCTCTGCAACAAAAAGAAAAAAAGGGGGAGGAGTTAATGAAATTGCCACAAAATAAATTAATTTCAATTATTGGTAAGGGTTGTACCCCTCCCTTCCATTTTTTCTTGTATTGTCATACCTTTCTTTATGCATCCAAGCATCCTTCTGGCTTTTGCCATCACCTTTTCTACCTGTTTTGCCACTTTAAGATCATCTGATACAATAGACCTCCAGGTCCCTGTCTTCTTTCATTTAAAAATACTCCATTCCCTTTACTGTACCATTCCCTTGGATTTTGCAACCCAAATACATGACCTTGCATATTTTTACATTAAATCTTAACTGTCAATTCTCAACCATTCTTCCAGCTTTGCTAGACCCGCCTCATGTTATCTAGCGATTCAGAGGAGGGCAACCAAAATTGTATGATGTTTGTGCCAGAAGGTATATGAGGAGAGACTTGAAGACCTGAGCATGCATACCTTAGTTGAAAGGAGAGACAGGGGAGACATGATACATACATTTAAATATTTGAAAGGTACTAATGAGCAAACAAGGAATGCTATAAAACTAGAAGACATGCAATGAAGCTGAAAGGAGTAACATTTAAAAACATCAGGAAATACTTTTTGATTGAAAGGGTGGTGAATGCCTGGAATACTCTCCCACTGGAGGTGATGGGGACAACAATGGTGACAAAATTCAAAAAGGTATGGGGTAAGAACAGAGGATCTCTATATAAGAAGAATAACATTCCTTCTCAAAGCAACACTTAAATGACCTTCACACTTCCAAACAGCATAGCAGAGGTAACTGTCACAAAGCGGCAGTTAGAACCCAACGTAAAAAGCATAGAGTGGGGGTAATCTGCACGGGGTAGCAGTTACAACCTTAAACACCCTGATGGGCAGACTAGATGGAACATACTGGTCCTCATCTGTTATCACTTATATGTTTCAAAACTTTATAGACTTATTGTGTAAAAAGCTATACACTTGACAACATCATTCATAAAAAAAAAACATGAAACAATGGCTACAACCCTAATCCTATCAATTTCCAGGAATCAAAACTTTTAATTTCACTGTGGTTTGGAAGCTGAAGGAGCCTTTGACATCCACCACACTGCAGACTCATAATAAAATGTTAAACCAACACGGTGATAATAGCAGTAACTACATCATGAAACATCTATGGAAAGCAGAAATCCTTGAGGCAGACCCTTATCGTGCATGTTCAATTAAAACAGCAATGGGCCAATACTGAAACAGGATATTCAGCGATGGTATACGGATTTTGGCAGATGCAGAATATCTGCTTAATGCATCCAGCATCGGTGCCACTCTACGGATAAGCTAAATGGATAGTCAGTAGGGCAGCAATTTCCTGTCCTACAGTAAATCATATGAATAGTTATGTATATAGTGGCACTGAATATCACTGCTATACAGATGATTCCTTTTCTGCTCCATCCACGAACCACCCTCGCGCTATCTGGATAGTACTGAAGCAGCCTGTCGGGATATTCAGCGGCCCTATCCATATCTCATTCAGCAGCACTTAAGCGGATAGCAGGTGCTTCTATCCCAACAAATGCTTTTTAAAATTGACGAACAAGATTGTGAGAACAGCAAAACTGCAACATTTTAAAATATGGGAGAAGTTTCAACTCAGACTAGTCTAAAGTTACATTCCAAATCACATTTAGTGGGACTGGACATGCGGTCCGGACGTCCAGGTCCATTAAACACCTAGGTGCCAATTCTGATGGTAGAGCTCCCTGCACATAGAGTCAAGATGTGCGGAGAGCTCTGATGAGGGTGAGGGGGGATGGGCCATGGGAGGAGCGAGGGTGGGGAGTGGACGGGACCCTGATCCCTAGGGTCAGCCCTATATATCCGGAATCAGCGATTTGGACGTGGGACTTATTGCATTTCGGAGGTGCAATAAGTCCTCCTAGACAGTGGCAAACAAGATCTCAGGGCCACAGGGAGGAGGTAGGCAGGAGCAAGAGGTTCCCTGATTCCCGACCCAGGCCATGGCTGGCCAGATTTGGGGTTGGGTGGTGGGGAAATGGACTTTGCTGTGTCTGCCGGTGATCGGGGCTCCAGCTTGGAACCATGGTGCCATGGCAATGGGACACCACAACACCGCAGCTCCATGCAGGAGCCAGGCTGAGCTAGCCGGACAGAGCTCTGGACATCTGTGGTGCCTGAATCGGGACACATCCTGGACATCCAGGTCCTATGCCATGATTCTGCTCCTGCAGGACCATCTAGCCCCCGTGAGAGCAGAATTGGGTGTATCTCCAGGCCGTCCAGATTTCTGGACATATGGACAGTGTGATGAAGAAGTTCCATTTCCTACCTTAAAAACACAGGATTCACTGAGTTCTAGTCTTGAAGCTGACAGGCAGCAGGCCATGTGAGCAGCAGTTGTCAGGGGCGACATAAACAAACCCAGCCACGGGGTTTGCAAATAAGCCCAGCTGAGAAACATTCCCCAATTCCTAATAGCATGCACCTGGAAAGGGGAAGAGCTTATAGCCACTATAAGAGCTATGCAGGAAATACAGAGTTAGACCGGGTAGAACGAGGAGACCAGGTAGAACGAGGAGACCGGGTAGAACGAGGAGGACTAGCTGAACTAACTGAACCAGCTGGTCTAGAGGAAGAAGGAGGAGTTTCAGACTCTGACCCAGGACGTGAGTCAGAGCCAGAACCAGGAAGGGTTCACCACAGAAACTACCCAGAGCACTGCAGGAGAAAGCAGCCAGTGAGGTCAGAGAACAGTTGCAAGTGTTCTGCTGATTGCAAGCTGTTTGGAGCTCAGAGGCAACATTCCAACTGGAGTGATTGGAAGCCTAAAGACAAACAGTATGTATTTGAGAGCTGTAGCCTGGAGAATGTCTCTGGTAGGAAGTTAAAGTTTGCTGTTAAAAGAAATACCTGCAGGGTTAACGCTGAGAAGCCTCGTGTGATAAATCCTAGGTGGGGGCAGGGCAGTAACACCCAGCCAAGGGATTTGAGCACTGAGCTGAAGAGAGAGCAGTTAACACCCCCAGAGAGAGAAAGGTATTTCCCTGAAGATGTGTGCATGTCTGAGGAAGATATATTGTTAGGCTATGTATTATGGATAAAGCTCCACTTTTTAACCAATCTTAAAACTAACTTACTATAAATAGTTTAAATTAGCGACTGGGTCTCAGAATATAGACTATTCACTCAGCCTCATCAACGGGCATTGTGAAAACGTCATTTATACATCAATGACCCATACTGTTTTTGTCGCTTATGTATTCCTTATTTTTTTATTTGTTATCTTTTTATTTCTTTATCCGATTTTTTCTGGAATTTTTTATTGATGCATCTTGAATGCCACGTTTCTTAGACTGTCTTCTAAAAGTATTAGATATACTAGGAATAGCAAACAGGTAGAAATGAATGAAACTTTATAGCTACTTAACTTAGAGTTGGGCTGCAGCAATATCGTCATTCCAGAAATCCTTTTCCTTACATGTAGAAGCTGCAATTCCCAATTCTGTTAGAAAAACTTCAATTATGCCATCTGTGCTATTCAAACCGTGTTATCTATTGTTGAATATAGCAATTTCTTGCTTTCACATTGCCTGTTTATGGTGGCGGCTTGTTGCTTTCATACTTCCCAACGCATTCAATGGGCGCCGTAGCGTTTCACCATAGACGTTTCGTCAGGGGATTATAGTAGTCTATAATATGTATCCACCTCTCACCAAAACGCCGCGCGGCGTTTTGGTGAGAGGTGGATACATATTATAGACTACTATAATCCCCTGACGAAACGTCTATGGTGAAACGCTACGGCGCCCATTGAATGCGTTGGGAAGTATGAAAGCAACAAGCCGCCACCATAAACAGGCAATGTGAAAGCAAGAAATTGCTATATTCAACAATAGATAACACGGTTTGAATAGCACAGATGGCATAATTGAAGTTTTTCTAACAGAATTGGGAATTGCAGCTTCTACATGTAAGGAAAAGGATTTCTGGAATGACGATATTGCTGCAGCCCAACTCTAAGTTAAGTAGCTATAAAGTTTCATTCATTTCTACCTGTTTGCTATTCCTAGTATATCTAATACTTTTAGAAGACAGTCTAAGAAACGTGGCATTCAAGATGCATCAATAAAAAAAAATTCCAGAAAAAATCGGATAAAGAAATAAAAAGATAACAAATAAAAAAATAAGGAATACATAAGCGACAAAAACAGTATGGGTCATTGATGTATAAATGACGTTTTCACAATGCCCGTTGATGAGGCTGAGTGAATAGTCTATATTCTGAGACCCAGTCGCTAATTTAAACTATTTATAGTAAGTTAGTTTTAAGATTGGTTAAAAAGTGGAGCTTTATCCATAATACATAGCCTAACAGCGATCAGCTCCGAGAAGTGACAATTATTTATTTTGAGGAAGATATATTAGCAGTTCCTAAGCCTCAGAGAAAACCCCACAGGCTTAAACCTGGTGTTAACAGGGGAGAAGAATATTCTTTTGCAAAGCCTGAAGCCAGAGCTTATAAGCGTTCCAAGGGTAGAACCTGCCAGAAGGAATTAAACTCTAAGAACCCTGAATGGTGGCTTCCCTCTCTCCCAAACACCGAGGAATACGGTAGCTGTTATTCCAGCCCTAGAGGAAGTTGTGCAGAGAGACTCTGTGACGGCACTTTACAGGGGAACTTGCAGAAGTATTGTGGCAAGGAGAACTCAGACAATTCTGAATGTATGCAGGAGCCTATGGTCATTGATACAGTCAGTGAATGTTCATTTGATAGTGACCCAATGGACTGCACATTGATTTTCTCTGATAAAGTGACGTCTTTTCGCTAGTCAAAAGGCTGTATAGTGTGGAGGGAAAACACTATCAGTGAAGAGTGCTGTTTTGCACATGTGGAAGATATGTGCTGAGTTTTGCCTGTTTAACGTTTACTCTTTACTTTAAGAAGCAAGAAAAGCTGTTATAATTTCCTTTGTGTTTTGCCAGAAAGTATGGCTTATTTGCTTTGAGTATTCCCAGGAGGGGAAATAAATCCTTTTACCTTAAACCATTCGTGTTCACAACTACTTAATCACCATCAGACACAGATCTGCAACCCTAGGCGGCAGCCTGCCCACCTGGTGGTGACAACAGCCTGGATGTGCACCTACAGAATTGGCCTTATAATAAAGCTGTTGATCTCTGTTATCACTGAAAATTTTAATATAATCCTCTTCTGCTTCTACAACCATTTTCATGTCTATCCCTCCCAAACACTGTGATGCTCTCAGAACAAATTATAAGCTCTATGCATCAAGGACTGCCTCTCACATTTGGGTCTCTACAGCACTGATAATGCCCAGTTATATTTTAGAAATGATAGGCATTAGTAGATGACAGGCAGAGGCAGATAGGGAATCTTATCTGTTTGTTCTTAAAGATTTTTTTTGGGCTTTCTGGCTTGAGTATGCATCAACAGGCCATCTAAATCGACAGAGCCTAAGACAATTTTAAACTCTGCTTTCTGTGACCAGCCTGCCTGTGCCTCTTTGCTTTGCCCTGTGCAGTTTATTTTTTCTCTCACCCTCCTTCTGCAGTGCTCACTGCTCAGTATGAGTGCAATTTTATAGCAGGATTCCACAGATAGGCAGATACGTAGGCTCTCTTGTCTGCCCAGCAGTGAATAGGGTAGCTGCTGGAATCGTCTAGAAAGGGGGTTACACACATTCTTTTGTTTACTTGTTTCTCCACAAGATTTTTTTTTTTCATTTAAAGTTACTTCGCCTTACAAATCTATTTAGCATATATATTATATTAAACCAATATTACAGGATATCTACTTAATAGGCATGAGATATTTCCATATATTAGAGACTTAATAAGAACATAAGAAATGCCATACTGGGCCAGATCAAAGTTCAGCAAGCACAGTATCCTGTTCCCAATAGTGGCCAATTCAGGTCACAAGTACCTGGCAGGTTCCCAAAAAGTATATAAGTTCCACAATGCTTGTCCCGGGATAAGTAATGGATTTCCTGGGTTCTCTTTAATAATGGTTTGTGGACCTTTCCTCCAGGAACTTGTCCAGACATTTTTTTAAACCCAGCTACACTAACAGCTTTTAATACATCCTCCAGTAACGAACTCCAGAGTTTGATTACACATTAAGTGAAAAAATGTTTTCTCTTATTAGTTTTAAATGGGTTACATTGTAGCTTCATTGCTTGTCCCCTAGTCTTTCTACTGTTTGATGATGTAAACCACTGATCTATGTTTACGCATTCCACTCCACTCGTTAATTTATCGACCTCTGCATCAATTCCCCTCAGCCGTCTTTTTTCCAAATTGACGAGCCTTGACCTTTTAAACCTTTCCTCATAAGGGTATCCTTCCATCCTCTTTACAATTTTGATGGCTATTCTCTGTACCTTTTCTAATTCTGCTATATCCTTTTTAAGATAAAGTGACCAGACTTGCACATAAAATTCAAGGTGCAGTCGCACCATGGAATGATACAGAAGTATTATAATATTATTGGTTTTATTCTCCATTCCTTTCCTTATGACTCCTAGCATTCCATTTGCTTTCTTGGCCGCTGCTGCACACTGGGCGAAGGGTTTCAATGTATTATCCACAATATATGCAAATCATTCTCAAACATATTGATTGTGGGAAGAATGAAAACCTGATTAGCTAGATATGCCTCTAAGAAAGGGCATAATCTATACTGTGCTATGTGGCTTATTCCTCAATCTAGTAATAATGTCATATTAACAAAATTTAACAAACCCTTATTTCTATGTCATATAACCAAAAAATGTTCAAGTTGTAATGTAAACTGCCCTGAATGGAAGATAGAGCAGTATAAAACCCCCCTGTTAAATATAAATAAATAAATAACCAGTAAGCCTACATGCACTACTGTGTAACACACTGAACAAGTACTACTGGGACTTATCCATGTGATTACTGCCCATTGACTATTGACCAAAAGTGAAGGACAAAGTTGGACAGATTACTGGCATAGTCTATGCTTAGTCACTTGCTATAAAAGAAAGTCCTTTCCTCTTCCCTTCTCTCCTAGTACACAGGTAGACATAGTAACATAGTAAATGATGGCAGATAAAGACCAGTATGGTCCATTTAGTCTGCCCATCAAGGTGGCAAAAGTAGGTGCACCTGCAACCACGTGCAGGTCACCCCTCCCCATGCCTTTGTTTGGGGGTGTACCCACCACTCCGTGTAGGTCACCTCTATTTGCTGAGATACAAGAGAAAGTTAAGTTCATTTTGATTTTATCCTGTTGCTATAAAGGGATCCACTGTGTCTGTCCCATGCCATTTTGAATTCAGTCACTGTATTTGCCCTCCCCACTTCCATCAGAGGGCATTCCAAGCATCCACCACCCTTTCAGTGAAAAAGTATTTCCTGATATTTCCTTTCAGTTTACCCCCTTGTAGTTTCATGTTAATCCCTCTAATTTTACAGTTTCCCCATCTTTGGAAGAGGTTTGCTTGTTCATTAATAATTTTTAAGTATTTGAAGGTCAGAATCATATCTCCCCTGTCCCTCCTCTCTTCCAGAGTGTACATATTTAGGTCTTCAAGTCTCTTCTCATAAATCCTCTGACGCAGGTTGCAAATCATTTTGGTTGCCTTCCTCTGAACTGTTTCCAGCCTATTTATATCCTTTGCGAGATATGGTCTCCAGAGCTGAACACAATATTCCAAGTGAGGTCTCACCAGCAATTTGTACAGTGGTATTAGTGCCGCTTCCTTTCTGCTGGTAATTCTTCTCTGTATGCAACCCAGCATCCTTCTGACTTTTGCCACCACCTTGTCATACTGTTTTGCCACCTTGGGATCCTCAGAAACAATTACTCTGAGGTCTTTCTCCTGGTCCATGCACACCAACCTCTCACTCCCTATTGCATACAATTCCCTTGGATTTCTGCTTCCCAAATGCATGACACTATACTTCTTCACATTGAATCTTACCTTCTAAGCTTTAAACCATTCTTCCAGCTTTTGTAGATCTTTCCTCATGTTATCCACTCCCTCAGGGGAGTCCACTCTGTTGCAAATTTTTGTTTCTTCTGCAAAAAGACACTTTTCCATTCAGTCCTTCAGCAATATCACTCACAATTGCATTGAACAGTACCAGTCCCAGGATTGAACCAATAATCACCTTCCTTTCATCCGAGTGAGTTCCGTTTAGCATCACCTTCTGTCATCTGTCAGTCAACTAATTTCTGATTAAATTCACTACCTTGGGACCTATCCCCAAGCTGTTGAGTTTATTGATAAGCCTCTGATGAGGAACAGTATCAAAGGCTTTTGCTGAAATCTATGTAGATCACATCCATTGCAGGCCCTTAATCTAGTTCTCTGATCATTCAGTCAGAGAACTCAATCAGATTTGTTTGGCAAGATCATCCTTGGATTTAATTTTTCAAATTACATCCAAGTGCAATCTGGGACATCCAAGCAAGAATGTCTGGAAAAAAAGAAGGTACTTCCAAGTTCAGGCAATATTTCACAAATGTAGACATGCCTGATATGGATGTTTGCGAGGAGAGTCTACATTGACATCCCCAGAACACTATTCAAACCTGAGGGCGTTTAGGAATAGCCTTATGGATAGAGCAGTGGACTAGGACCAGGGTTCAAACCCCACTGCTACTAACATTATGATTGTGCAGAAAATTGGGTAAGGTGGCATACCTTCTTCTCTTCATCTTCTGGATCTTTTGCAGCAAAACAAGCACTTTCCAAATGCCTATTCATGCCTGGAGCAGGTTTAAATTTGGACGGGATTACAGATGTCCTGACATTTATGAAATCAAGTAAGGATGTCTAAGTGCATTACACACCCCAGAAATGCCTCTGCTATGCCCTCTGCCTACTTGGCCACCCCCACACCGGAAACGGGGATGTCTGCATACACTTTTTCAGACATCAAAATCATGAATAAGGCTTTTAAAATGACTTCCTAAGTCGTATATATTTACATTTGTTCAGGACTGGGAGGAAATTGATATTGTGGTGGATTCTCATTGATCAAACAATTTAATCAGTAGTAATGAATGATTGGATCAGGATGAAGAACACATTTCTCAAATATCAAATTCCTTAACTAGGTACTGGAATCCTATCAGATGTCAGAGTATTACTTTGTATAGGACACTTAGGTAGTAAAATGGATGTTTAGTTCCATACATTTAAAAATACAATATTATTTTAGAAAAGGCTCTATGAATATGGAACGTTTTCTAAAATATGCATAGTGCCACCACAGAAGTCTTGGTATGTGGTGAGAGACACAGCTGAAGAAGCCATTTTACAAAAGAACATGTTGAAAAAAGAGCAGCATTAGCCAGGACTTTACATGTGTAAGTAGTACTACTTATACTTAGGTGAATATAACTGATACCATTTATATGTATACGTGGTAGATTTTGCAAAACTGCAGGTCTGCGGGATACTGATTAAGGAATTAAGCTCTGAAACTCAAACCTTTGGCATTTTTGCATGGTTTTGACCATCTGAAGGGTAAAGCAACATTCCCACTCAACCTTTCTTTGAAAGCTCAGGTCCAAGCTAAATGTTGGCTTTCAGTCCAAAGATACATACCTGCAGAAACTTATTTTATGCCATGGCACCTGCTGGAATTGCCAGGATTATTAATGGGATTGTTTCATGACCTTTGCTCTTCCCCTTCTGTATGTGCATTAACTGATGTTGTGTGCTGTCAGTTATCCATTCTCATTACATTAATTGTCATAGAAAAACAAGTCTAGAAGTCTGATTGCGTGTCATACCTTCGAAATATAATGTAGGGGTGAGCACACAAAAACATGTTTGGTTTAGTTTCCTGTGTTTATTTAATTTTATTTCATTTTTTAAAAATACATTTTAGTTTAATTTTGTTTTTATAATTTTTCATTTCAGGGCAGTTTTGTTAAGAAGTGGCTGTGGCTGCTGTCCTAACAATAAATGCTTGTGGTAACCCATCCCATCCCTCCTGATCAAACCCAAAACCCCAAAGATAACCCTTGCTCAATCTAAGAACATCTAAGAATCTAAGAATGTTAGCTTGGACCTAAATCTCCTCTGATTCCTCCTCCACTAGCATTAAGCACAATATTTCTTCCTATCCCCCAGGTCTCAACATCACCTCTTTGCCCCACTGAAGAGGCAGATGATTCCCCTGGGACTTACCAGCGGTAATTGCTGATCGTATAGTGCCAGTGCAGGAGTGATCCTCCTTCACTCTCAGCCCCATTCCTGCCTAGGCTCAAAATGGCAGCTGTATCCCCTAGCAGTACTTCACTAGTTGTCAAGCTGCTAAATGAGGAGCATATTTGGAATATCTAGTCCAAAGTCTTTGAAGTTAGTCTCAAGATCATGGAAACTGAATGTGGGAGTGGAGGATCCCTTAAGGCCAGGTTTGGTGCCATGGAAACTGGAGTCTTCAGAGCCAAGGTCTCGTGTAGATGCAGAAACAACCATGGAAACAGGAGTCTCTGGGGCGGGGCTCACTAGCACAGTAGCAGGAAAAACAATGGAAATTGATGTCTCTAGAAACAGACTCTCTAGCACAGAAACAGGAACAGCCATAGAAAATGGAAGTGCCAGAGCTGGGCTCTCTTGAATGGAAAGAGGAACAGCCAAGGCTGCCATCTCTGGTGCTAAGCTTGCAGGTGCAGAAGCAGGGGCAACCATGGAAACTGGAACCTCTAGAGCCCTGCTCTCTGCAATGGAAGAATGAACAGTCAAGGTTGTAGTCTCTGGAACTGAAGTTTGCAGTATGAGAGCCCCTGAAATCAAGACTGGAGACATGAATGTTGAAGTTTTGGGAGTAGAAGGCACTGAAGCAAATGTAGCAGTATCCTGTACTGGAGCTGGAGTCGTGAAAGCAGGAGGCTTTGAAACACAGCTTGAAGACATAGACTCAAGAATCTCTGGAGTAAGTGAGGTCACCCCAAACCTGAAGGTCTAGGCAGTTGTCAGTTCTTTCAGATTGCACAGACATAGGCTGTTTTCATCTAAAAAGGGATCTGCCCAGTATAAGGCTTTTCCTTTGAGGAAGATGCACATAAGGCACAGCTGGGCCTGTTCTATAAGAAACACCTATCAGTGTGCCAGGAACTACTGGAAACACTGCATAAGGAACTCTCTAATGCAGAGATGCCAATTTACCCAGTTCCACAAGGATAATTCTGGTAGTGTAGGATTTATAGTTTTTGATGCCACCCATTGAAATCTGTGCTGAATGTTTCATAATGCATCATAATAGGCTTGTCAGAAAGCCAAGCCAGTCTAAAATCTCTTTCTTGGCATTGAATAATTTGGCAGCTGTGCTAATGTTTCTTGGCTATCATCAAACTTTTCAAGTAAAGGCTCAAAATGTTTGTGAAAGGTTACTGAGTATTACCAGGTACAAGAGCAAATTTCAGCTTTTACTTTCTTAGACATTGTTTCACAGAATTTCTGAACTGCATCAATGACTGGACAACTAGGATCTAGAGTAGGCTTGGTAAACATCTCCGATAATATAATAGTAACTGGGAATTTCATATAAAGATTCAGGACTGAAGGTCCAAAAATTAAATAAGGATACCATGTTTACAAGAGTTCCAAAATATTTTCCTGGAAATTACAGGGCTAGGAATATGGTACAAGAAAAGTCATTGGAGTTAGTCTGTAGAGTAGGAGTCAATAGATTCATAAGTCAAAGGATCCAGGAAGAGTTTTCCACAGAGCTCAGGACCAGACAAGAACACTTTGCTAGACACATTGCAAACACTCTTATGAGTCAGTTTCTGGTATAAGGAGAAGAGCCTGCCTACCAGTTGTGCAGAAGTAGAGGAAAAAGAAAAAAATGCAGGCAATTAGAGCATGTAGGTTTCTTTACCTCTTAAGCTGCTGAGGGCACAGAAATTTAGCTGAGTCCTATCAGCTTTTTTGTTTAGGTGACCAAGTGAATCTATAAACTGTCAAGTTGCCCATTTCTAAGAGGAAGATAAGAATATAAGAACATATGATATGCCATTTTGCAGAAGACCAAAGGTCCATCAAGCCTAGTATCCTGTTTCCAATGGTGGCCAATCCAGGTTACAAGAACCTGTCAGAACCCCAAAAGGTGGACAGATTCCATGCTGCTTGTCCCAAGGGTAAGAAGTGGATTTCCCCACCCACTTTAATAATGGTTATGGGCTTTTCCTTCAGGAACTTGTCCAAAACTCTTTCAAATTCAGCTACTCTAACAGCTTTTACTGTATCCTTAGGTTCCACAATGCTTGTCCTGGGGTAAGTAATGAATTTCCTGGGTTCTCTTTAATAATGCCATTGGTGCCAATATGTACCAAGACAGCAGACTCCTCTCCAGTACTATCTAAAAACGTGTCTATGTGGTGCATGAAGTCCTCTACCTTCTCACCAGGCAGGCATGTTACCAGGCAATCCTCATATCCACCAGCCACCCAAATATCAGCATGCCTAATGATTGAATCGCCAACTATAACGCCCGTCCTAACCCTTCCCTCATGGGCACATGGCTCTGGAGAAACCTCCTTGGTAGAAAAGGGTTTTACATCTCCTGGCAGACAGGACCTAGCTACAGGATCACTTCCTGCCACACCAAACTGATGCTCTCCTGTCACGTGACCTCTCTCCTCCATGGTAACTGAGAATCTGTCAGACTGGAGGTGGGACTTCAATACTACATCCCTGCAGGTCTTGCCTATGTTCCTCTCTTCTTTATTATGTCCTCCAAGTCTGCTACTTTAGCCTCCAGAGACTGGACTCATTCCCTGAGGGCAAAGAGCTCCTTGAACATAATGCACTCATAAGACCCTTCACCAACTGGGAGAAAATCGTACATGTGACACTCAATGCAAAAGACTGCTATCTGCATTTTAGTTTTGAGATTTTGTTTAGCTATTTAAGTTGTTTACTTAAAGTTGCTAGAGATACTTGTACTGATACAACTATACCGATTAAGTTTAAGAGACTTTGTTCACCTAAAGATTAATTAATTTCAAGGCCTTAATTAATCTATTTCTGGTGAGGATAACCAGCTGAACCTGAAAGTGAATTTGACTACCTCTCCCCCTTTCATATCACCCCCTCTCCCCCTTTCATATCACCCCCTTGAGTGCACTTCTGGGTCAGAGATTGGCCTGGCTGGAGTCCTCTCGGGGGCAGGCTCCATTGGTCCTCATTTGTTTGGTGCCTGGTGCCTCCACCTGGGGAAGAAAGGCCTTAGCGGGTAGGATTTCCCTCCCTTCACCCCAAGAAACCTCTACAAAAACACTTCTGTGAACAAGACTGGCTTAAATAGTATTTACAATTTATTTACAAAATATATACATCAAGTATTGTGATACAATAATGCAGCACATACAACCTGTATTATCATAAGTGGTTCAAGCAGATAAGGTGAAATAGCAATACAGGTAAAAAAAAAGAGATAAGGCAGTTCAAACAACCAACTATAACCTTATACATAATGATTTAAGAAAACCTTAAAAGATTATAGATCTAACCTCAATAACCTGTCTCCTAACTCCCTTCTCTTTCCCTTTCCCCACCAACTCCAAGTCTCACCCACTGCTGGAGTTCTGGACCAGTGGCTGCTTGTAAAAAGAGAGGTTTTGTAGATCTGTCCAATCGTTGGGGCTGTGGCCTTGGCTCTGCCTATTCCAATCCAGAGAGGATTTTACATTCCTGTCCAATTAAAAACAACTGTTGCAGTCCTCCCTTGGGCTGATCTGCCACTGGACCTTCCTGGTTCTTGTGGCTCCTAGTCCGGAATGGACTCTGCCGCTGCTGCTCTCACTGGAACTGATTCTGCTGCCGCAACTCCCAATTGAGCTGATCTGCTGCTGGGCCCTTTCTGGGCCTTGGGGCTTCTATCTGCTGCTGGACTCCCAAGCCTAGATTAGGTTTTCCAAGGTCTTTCTGCTGCCATCTCCACTCCCTGGATTGGGAGGAGACCACCCGCCTCTATCTTCACTCCTACCCCCGACTGGTACTGTAGGAGGCTCTCTGCTGACTCCTTCATTCCGAGCCTGCTTAGGCTCCCAGAAAACTTACTAGCACCATCTTCAGGATGGGAATCTCTTTTGAAATAAGAAGCTTGACATCCTCTAGATCCTAAACTGCATCTCTTCTCAAGCTCTTTTCTTTATTTTCCAGTGATTTTTAGTACTAGCGCCAGTTTATCTGATACCATTTCTCTTAGTAATTTCCACCGACCCCCAATTTGCTTCTCCACCCTCTGTATGATGTGTGCATTTTATTCCCCTACACTATTCCCCATCAATTTAAAGTTAAATTTTAGTAATAGAAATAAATGTGAACAAATATTACCCATGCTCCTTCAGCACAGGCAGTAATTTGCATATCCCCCTAAACGTTTAGTTTTCAGCTCCGCTAGCCTACTGACTGCTCTTTTAATGTTGTTCCCCATCTAACCTCTTCAGCAGCATACAGTGACAATTTATCTTTTGATTTTACATTATTCAGCACACTCGGAAACACTCACTTTTGGGGTGGGTTTCAATAGATTTAAGAGCCTATAAAGCTAAGATTATGCACTTAGTAAATGCTGGCTTGCAACAGAAAACCCAGACCTGTGCTTCTATGGTGATCTGTTAACAATTTCCTGGGTGGGGGAGGTATTGCTACTGCAACCGCATTAAGAGAAGGAGGCAGGCTGAGCCCCGAGTTGTCCCGACGTCATTGGGGGCTTCCGATAAAAACTGCTGTGTGCTCTGACTTACCAGGAGGTATTCTTACTGCAGCCGCATTAAGAGGAGGAGGCAGTCCGAGCCCTAGGCTGCCCCAGCATCATTGGGGACTTTATATATCTGTGCTAGGTTGCTAGGCGTACAGCCATCGGTGTGTGGCCGGTGTGACCAAAGGGGCATGGCATAAGGAACATTACAGGCTCCTTGCCAGCCTCTTGGAGCACCAAAAGAGCACAAGTTTGCTGGCAGCAGAGTGTATTTTCTATGAGGAAATGTAAGAAGAAACCAGCGATAGCAACAGAAGTTGCTACGGGCCCTATGGATAAACACTTGAAGCCCAGGGAGGACGCGATTCCACCCACAGGTACTGTGCGAACTGCCTTACAAGTTTTGGGAGCTTCTTTGAGCTCTCTGAAATGCTCTCCACCAGTTCCCCCTTCCAGGATAATCTCACAAGACCCAACTGGCAGTATTTAGCCTAAGCATCAAAGTACACCATGTATTGCTGCGCATGAAATAAGAGTCAGAAGCTGTAAAGATGTCTTACACAATGGAACATGGAACGTACGAAGCATGAACCAAGGGAAGTTGGAGGTGGTCAAGAATGAAATGGAACGTGTACAACTTGATCTGTTGGGTGTCAGCGAACTGAAATGGACTGGCATCGGGCACTTTGCATCAGATGATCACATGGTCTACTATGCTGGAAATGAAAGACAAAGAAGAAATGGTGTTGCATTTATAATAAAGAAGAAACTTGCAAGAACTGTAATGAAATACAATGCAGTCAGTGAATGCTTAATCTCTATTCGTCTATGAGGATTGCCTATCAACACAACTATAATTCAAGTCTATTCCCCAACAACAGCTGCAGAAGAGAATGAAATTGAAGAGTTCTATGAACAAGTACAAGCTGAAATTGACAGAACATGCAAACAGGATATCCTGATAGTCATGGGTGACTGGCATTCAAAAGTTGGCAACAAAGAAGAAGGCAGAGTAGTTGGAAAATATGGACTTGGCAACAGAAATGAAGCTGGAGAAAGACTGATAGATTTCTGCAAGACCAATGATCTATTCATCTCAAACACCTTCTTTCAGCAACACAAGTGGCGACTGTACACATGAACTTCACCCAATGGATTGTATAAAAATCAAATGGACTACATCTGTGGAAGTCAACGATGGAAAAATTCTACAACATCAACAAAGACAAAACCTGGAGCTGACTGTGGTACAGATCATCAACTACTAGTATGCAAACTCAAGCTAAAGTTGAAAAAGAGCAAACCACTCATGAATGCAGCAAAATATGACCTTGAGAATATACCACTGGAATTTAAAGACTGCCTGCAAAATCGATTTGCTGCTTTAGATACAAATGACAGAGCTCCGGAAGAGTTATGGAATGACATCAAGAAGGTTGTGTTGGAAGAAAGCGAGAAGTCTCTACAAAAGGTGAAAAAACAAAAACGGCCAAAATGGATGACGGAAGAAACTCTGAAAATTGCCCAGAAATGCAGAGAAGCTAAAGCCAGAGGAGAAAGAAAGACAATCACAGAACTAAACAGAGATTTCCAACGTGCAGCAAGACAGGACAAGGAAAAGTACTACAATGACACTTGTAAGGAAATAGAAGCAGAAACTATTAGAGGAAGAACAAGATCAGCTTTCCTAAAGCTACGAGAGTTAAAGAAAAAGTTCCAGCCTCGAATTGGAATGTTACAAGATGCTCAAGGTTCTATGTTGAATTATGCTGAGAAGATCAAGAAAAGGTGGAAGGAATATACAGAGTTTTTATATGATAAAGATCAAGTGGACCAACAGCCGTTTCAACCTGTACCTTATGATCGGGAACCATTGGTGATGAAAGAAGAAGTTGAAGCAGCATTGAAAGCCTTATCAAAGAACAAAGCACCAGGCATTGATAGCATTCCTATAGAAGTATTGCAGCAATCTGATGCAGCTGTTACCATAATTACAAGGCTCTGCCAAGAAATATGGAAGACAACATCATGGCCAACTGACTGGAAAAGATCTGTGTTTATACCAATACTAAAGAAAGGTGATCCAACTGACTGTGGAAATTATCGAACAATCACTCTGATCCCACATGCCAGCAAGATTCTACTGAAGATTATTCAAAAGAGACTACAACCATACCTGGAACAAGAACTACCTGAAGTGCAAGCAGGGGTCAGGAAAGGGCGAGGAACGAGAGACATCATTGCGGATGTGAGATGGATCCTTGAAAAGACTAAAGAATACCAAAAGGATATCTATTTGTGCTTTATCGACTATAGCAAGGCTTTTGACTGTGTAAACCATGAGAAACTCTGGGCCACATTAAGAAGCATGGGTATACCAGAACACCTGATCGTTCTCTTGCGCAATCTGTACATTGATCAAGAAGCAAGAGTTCGAACAGAACAAGGAGAAACAAAATGGTTTAAAATAAGCAAAGGTGTAAGACAAGGCTGCATACTTTCCCCCTACTTGTTTAATTTATATGCAGAACAAATCATCAGAGAAGCAGGATTGTATGAAGACAACAGAGGTATGAAGATTGGTGGAAGACTCATCAACAACCTTCGCTATGCTGATGATACTACATTAGTGGCTGAAAGTGAAGATGATCTGAAACATTTGCTTCTCACAATCAAAGAACATAGTCTCAAAATGGGCCTGCACCTTAATGTAAAGAAGACAAAGATCATGAAAACTGGCATAATCAACAGGTTCATAGTTGAAGGAAAAGAAATTGAAATTGTGAACAACTTTAACCTACTTGGATCAACTATCAATAAAGAAGCAACAAGCAGTCAAGAAATCAAGCGACGTATTGCTCTTGGCAGAATGGCTATGAACGACCTAGATAAGATTCTCAAGAGCAGAGATGTCTCTCTCCATACAAAGATTCGACTTGTTCAAGCCATGGTATTTTCAATATGGATGTGAAAGCTGGACAGTGAAAAAGACAGACAGGAAGAAAATTGATGCCTTTGAATTATGGTGCTGGCGGCGAATACTGTGTATACCATGGACTGCCCGAAGAACAAACCAGTTGGTACTAGAGGAGATCAAACCTAAGCTTTCTTTAGAAGCTCAGATGACAAGACTTCGACTTTCATACTTTGGACACATCATGCGAAGAGAGAGATCACTAGAGAAAGACATCATGCTTGGCAAGATAGAAGGTCAACACAAAAGAGGAAGGCCAGCAATGAGATGGATTGATACAATAACAGCAGCTACGGGTACCAGTCTGTCAACAATGAGCCGCCTGACTGAAGACCGAACACAATTTAGGATAGCTATCCAGAGGGTCACCATGAGTCGACTCCGACTCGACGGCACTTAACAACAACAACATCTGGTTACCCCTTCCAGTTGATAATCAGGAGGTTGTTGATTCTCAGATACCTCTGGGCGACATCTGGAGGGTGGTTACAAAGACTGATCAGACTTTAGTAAATACTGTCTCTCAGCTTTGTTTATTTTCTCAAGAAACTGTTACACAGCTGGGTTTAGTTGGAGAACAGGTTGGGTGCTTGCTAATCCAATTCAAAAGTGTGAAAACCAGTGTTCTTCCTTGCAAGCTATCAGTGCTTCCAATATAAGGAAAGGCTAATACTACATCATAGATTGGAAATGTTTGAGAACAATCTAAGAGTTAAGAATATTCAATGTATGATATTTCCTTATTGCCATTTGCTTTCTCAGGAGGTTTTCTTTCAGAGGTACCTTATGGAAACATTGGATTTATCCAATGCGGACTTGATGGTATTCTTTGAAATCTTCTATTTGCTGGGTTGGCAGATTTCTAGCAAGTCCTCAGAGGGCTTTCGAATTTTGCAGCCTCAATCAGGTTTTAATCTTGCACAGTTCTGGAGGACTCACAGGATATCATTACTACTAGAACTACCCTTCTAGTTACATTTCTTGCAGAGCAAAATAAAACCTCTGTGTTTAAAAATTACTTCAAGAATAATGCTTTTGTTTTTTATGGTGCACATATTCAACTATTTCCTGATGTCTTAAAGGCCATCCAGTTGTGTAGAAGGGCTTTTTTGGCCCTTAAACCGAGGGTATTGGCCCTTGGGACATCTTTTTTTATACATTATCCTTGTAGGTATTAGTCATATTGCAGGGTTTTAAGTTTCTTTTCCAGGACTCTACGCAGTTGGAGGCATTTCTAGCTGATAGGGAGAAACAGGAAGGGGTAGGGTGAGCTTTTCTAGGTGGGAAAGAAATTGTGACTGAAATTTGGAGATTTTACGCCTATGTTTCTGTGATATAAGTTGTTTCTTAAGTTTTTTTGTTATCTCCCCAAATTGTAAACTAATGGCTATGCAGTATGTTTTCTTTTTCATTTGATACATCCTATCTGGTGTTTACTGATTGTATTTCATGTATACTTGTTTTTTGTAAGTATTTAAAAAATGTTTCAATTTAAAAAAAAAAAATCCTGGGTGATTCACATAGCCCTTGGTCTGACAGAGGGAGCCTTTCAAATTGCCCCTTTGATCTGTCACTTGGCTTTAACACCTATTTAAAACAAAATCCCAGATTTCTTGCCTCCTAACTAGAAGGCCTCTTTGTAAAGGTTTCTAGAAACAATTTATTTCTTTCAATTGAAAGAATATTTATCCTTCTGCTAAGCTATACTCTGATTTTATTTAAATTAAAAGCTGTCTGCTGATACTAGGCTCTGACTGAGTTTTCAATTTAAACTAAAAGCTCTCTGCTGATACTAGGCTCTGTCTGAGTTTTAAATTTAAATTAAAAGCTCTCTGCTGAGTTTTAAATTTAAACTAAAAGCTATCTGCTGAGTTTTAAATTTAAATTAAAGGTTCTCTGTTTGGATGTTAAATTGAAAATAAAATCTCTCTGCTGAGTTTTAAAGTTAAACTAAAAGCTATCTGCTGATACTATGCCCTGACTGAGTTTTAAATTTAAATTAAAAGATCTCTGCTGAGTTTTATATTTAAACTAAAAGCTATCTGCTGACACTAGATCCTGACTGAGTTTTCAATTTAAACTAAAAGCTCTCTGCTGATACTAGGCTCTGTCTGAGTTTTAAATTTAAATTAAAAGCTCTCTGCTGAGTTTTAAATTTAAACTAAAAGCTATCTGCTGAGTTTTAAATTTAAATTAAAGGTTCTCTGTTTGGATGTTAAATTGAAAATAAAATCTCTCTGCTGAGTTTTACATTTAAACTAAAAGCTATCAGCTGCTACTAGGCACATACTGAATTTTAAGTTTAAATTTAAATTTAAATTTAAATTAAAACTTTCTACTAATACTAGGCCCTGAGTGAGTTACCAAATACACTGGATTCTAAAATACACAGCTTTTTCAGCTTTAACCCAAGAATTCCCCAAGTTTTAGAGAATTTCCCAGAAGTAAATACAAGTGCAGATTTCTTTTCATAAGTAGCAGTCCCTTTTGGTAGCCCTTCAAGACTGAGAAGAGAGGAAAGGTAGTAAGGAGATGCAGAATGAATGTACTGGTAAGTCAGTAGGACAAGTTTAAATTGTATACAGAAATGGATAGGGAGCCAATTAAGCCAATGCAACCATGCTATTACTGTTAGGGTTCCATAATTCACTCTATGAATGTTACCACAATGCCTTCTTGAAAGTTGGATGCCGTCTTGCCACTGTTATTTGGGTCATAAGCACCATCCCATGCAGGTTGGCCCATTCAATTCTGGGAAGCTCAGGCTGATACCGTATCATATGAACATAGCTATTAATGTCTGTACTTATTCTAGTTTATTTTTAAGTCATTTATTAAACTTATCAACTACCTTTTCAAATGGAGTTCATACAGGTTTACAACATACCTTGCTGATGTCATTGGGGCTGAATATATGTATAAGCATTACTGCAGGGAGTGCCAAAGGGGGCTACTCCTTTAGACATTCCTTTAGGAGTCATTGGGAGCATTAGGGGATGTTTATGTTTATTCCAAACTGCTTTTCTGTTTAGAGGCAAGGTGATATACAGTCAATAAAATCAGTTGAAAATAGAAAGGAACAGCATCAGTTAATGGGACAAATGGGACAGAGGGGACAGAACCAAAGTTCTAGCAGGGGGGGAGGGAGAGAGAGAGGGAAGGAGGTTTGTTCTAAGTTCCAGGCAGCCTAGGCTTCAAAGGTCCCAGGAGAAGAGATGTAATTTCTATTGTTTAGTAAGGGAGTTGATAGGGGGTGCTTACTTATATTATTGACCTAAGTGAAAGAGAGGGGCAGGGTTAGAGAATGTGCCTGGGGATTTTGCATTCTAAAATATTTGAATGTGTTATTTTGTTGTATTTTGATAATTTTGTTTTGAACCAATCTAAGTTCTCTTTTGAAGGATGGCAGCATTATTTAGGAATAATGCATGGGTTATTAGGTTGGTTTTATTGCTATGTTGGTCATATTATCTTTTTTTCATTATTGTTGTTGTTGTTAAGTGCCGTCAAGTCGGTGTCGACTCATGGCGACCCTCTGGATAGTTGTCCTAAATTGTGTTTGGTCTTCAGTCAGGTGGCTCATTGTTGACAGACTGGCACCTGTAGCTGCTGTTATTGTATCGATCCATCTCATTGCTGGCCTTCATCTTTTGCGTTGACCTTCTATCTTGCCAAGCATGATGTCTTTCTCTAATGATCTCTCTCTTTGCATGATGTGTCCAAAGTATGAAAGACAAAGTCTTGTCATCTGAGCTTCTAAAGAAAGCTTAGGTTTGATCTCCTTTAGTACTGTCTAGTTTGTTTTTTGGGCAGTCCATGGTATACGCAGTATTTGCCACCAGCACCATAATTCAAAGGCATCAATTTTCTTCTTGTCTATCCTTTTCACTGTCCAGCTTTCTCATCCATATGATGTTATTGAAAATACCATGGCTTGAACGAGTCAAATCTTTGTATAGAGAGACATCTCTGCTCTTGAGAATCTTGTCTAGGTCCTTCATAGCCATTCTGCCAAGAGCAATGTGTCATCGGATTTCTTGACTGCTTGTTGCTTCTTTATTGATAGTTGATCCAAGTAGGTTAAAGTTGTCCTTGATTTCAATTTCTTCTCCATCAATGATGAACCTATTGATTTTGTCAGTTGTCATGGTCTTTGTCTTCTTTACATTAAGGTGCAGGCCCATTTTAAGACTATGTTCCTTGATTGTGAGAAGCAAATTATTTCAGATCATCTTCACTTTCAGCCAGTAATGTGGTATCATCAGCATTGTAAAGGTTGTTGATGAGTTTTCCACAATCTTCACACCTCTGTTGTCTTCATACAATCCTGCTTCTCTGATGATTTGTTCTGCATATAAATTAAACACGTAGGGGGAAAGTATGCAGCCTTGTCGTACACCTTTGCTGATTTTAAACTCTTCTGTTTCTCCTTGTTCCGTTCAAACTGTTGCTTCTTGATCAATGTACAGATTGTGCAAGAGAATTATCAGGTGTTCTGGTATACCCATGCTTCTTAATGTGGCCCAGAGTTTCTCATGGTTTCACAGTCAAAAGCCTTGCTGTTGTCAGTAAAACACAAATATATATCTTTTTGGTATTCTTTAGTCTTTTCAAGGATCCATCTCACATCTGCGATGATGTCTCTCATTCCTCACCCTTTCCTGACCCCTGCTTGCACTTCAGGTAGTTCTTGTTCCAGGTATGGTTGTAGTCGCTGTTGAATAATCTTCAGTAGAATCTTGCTGGCATGTGGGATCAGAGTGATTGTGGGATAATTATTTCATTATTATATTACAATATATTGTATATTGTATTATAATATAATAATGAAACAAATAATATGACCAGCATAGCACTAAAGCCAACTTAATAACCCATGCATTATTCTTAAATAATGCTGCCTTCAAATGTAGATGTATGGCAACTAGCCCCATTCATATAGCACAGTCCACACTTTAATTCACTTTGAATAGACAAAAAACCACACAATATACTTGCCAAATGCTCTTAAACTGTGGTGAATTCGTACCAGCTCAACCCAATTTGATATCAAAGTTTTGTGATCTACTTCAGAGCTGGCATTAACTGCTTTGTGCACTTTAATAAAAGCACCCTTAAGCTTATATTTCTCTCCACACCATTCTTCTGGCATGAATTCAAGTTTTAAAGTGTTTCAGGGAAGAACAGCACAGTCCATTGCATCTTTGTATTGGGACTTTTGTCACTCAATAGGTGTGTTCTCTGAAACTTTAATAAATGTCCTGTTCTAAAAATTACCACCCCCCCTCCCCTAAAGTGAGGAAAACAGCAAGAATCAGGGCTCTTCCTCAAAACTAATCTATAAAAGAGAACCAGACACTGGCACGGGAGAGTGAAGGCAGGGGAAAGAGGGAAGATGGTCTCAGTTTAGCATGCGGTATCTGGCCAAGGTGATCACTAATGTGCATCCATGCCAGCTACTGTGCATCAAAATGCATGCTAACTGGCAATTGTATGCTACTGTGCAGAGTGAGCAAGTTAGGGGAGGAGCGAGGAGTGGAAAGCAGAGTATCGTGCGATCACAGTTGGCATGGCACATAGTGAGTCCACCTAATAACTGTAATCGTTAAATGAACCCGCATTATGTTGCCACACATTAGCTACTGGGAACATGCGGATCATGTCCCTGGCAGCTAATACTGAGGGTTTTCACTTAACATGCCTTGATAATGCACGCTAAGTGCAAAACATAAGCGGGATTTGGTAAAAGGGGCCCTAAGAACTTTGGAGGTGGCTAAATAACAAAAGAAACCCCTACAAATCACACAAAGTAGTAACATTAATGAAAAAAAGTAATTCTCACTTTTTAATTTGGAAAAGTAAGTTGTTGTCTATCTATAGCACAACATGAGAAAGCTTCTTCAATTTCTAATTTAAATATACAACCAAAAATATAGAAAAAACAAAATATGCTTTTACGCATCTGTTTATGATAGTGTTGTACTGTGTTCTATTAATTTATTAATTTAGTGATTTGATTGTTGTTTTAGGTTGGGATCCAATTGAAGGCCAGACTCACCCAGGCAAGCTACATTCTTCCTTCATCTGTCTTTCTCTTAGGGACTAGTTCACCTGAAATCATTTTGAATTCTAGAGAGCAAATAGCAAGAAACATTCAGGTTTTATCTAACTGCTATTGTTGAGAAAGCAGATAGTCATAAAATAGGAAAACATGATGATACTTAGAATAACTTGAAGACAAATATTTAGGACATATAAGTGGAGGCACAACTACTAATGTTCTATTATGGTATGTTTTGCACCTATTTTACATAGTGTGCTCCTTATCTAAGGCACAGTTTGCAAATGGACTTTTATTTGCGAGCTGCATTTCGTTAAAGTTATTTTCTCTGTAAACCTCAGAATCAGCATGCTAACAAGCATCCTGACACTTCTCTTTCTCTCTCAGTGCCAGACTGTTTGCCAGGAAACATTTTGTTCAGTGAAATCATACAACAATCTCCTCTGAATTGTTCTTGAGAAAGCATCCTCAGGGCCAGTGGCTTCTTATAGTCACAGACGCCCATCCCCCTCCATACTCCCAACTGCCACTCCTCTCCTCCCACTTCCCATCCCCACTTCTCCTCATGCTAAAACAAAGAATATCTGCTATTTTTAGGGGGTACTCTCTGGTCCTGAGTACCTGCACCTTTTCCATTGCCTGCTAAAATTTACCTACTGTCCCCAAGTATTCATAAAGGATATCAGAATCTGAGCCCCCCCCCCCCCCAAATACCCATCCTTGAGCCCGATTCTGGTTCCCGCGGACCAGAATCGGGTTCAAACAGGCCCATCTTGCTTGGGGCCGTCTGGACTGCCCGGACATGCCCCTACCTGAATCGGGCCCCACACGTCCCAAGGCAGATATTGGTCAATCAATGCTTACTTTCTGACTACAATTAAGAACACGTTCAGCCACGGCCCTAGCTGTTTAGAAGCAACTGACAGTTTCTCTAACACTAACTGTAAAAATTACTGGGCTCATTTTCCAGGAGACTTACATATTTAGTGGCCTCTACTAAATGTATGAGTCCCCTAATCATGAAGTTTCAGTGGCACTATATGGATAGTACTGCTAATAATCTCTCTAAACTTGCTGGCACAATATAGATAGTGTCAGGGATGAGCCAAGGCATTCTGCCTAACCATATGTATAGCAGTAATGCTTGGGCACTATCCCATAAGGCTAAACAGTTTCTATGAGCAATACCTCTACAAAAATAGATTTGACAATCAAACTGTACAAGTTTGCATCAAAAAAGCATGCTATGCCCATATGATGTCATGAGACCTCCTCTTTTCTGCAAGTCCTTCTTGTATTTTCTATGAAATAGAATGTGTGCGTTTGTATCTTCCATCATCATGTATGCTATTCAGACATACCCAGAGCTAATTAGCCAGTCTGAAAGAGTGGGAATTAAGGAATATCAATTTCCTCTACTACATGCAAAATGTATTTCTAAAGATGATAGATCTGCTAATAGGTAAATGGTTTGTACCTCTCTTCCTTTAGGCTGGGACACCGTGGATGAATTCACTGAAACTCACCCAGGTGAGAAATCAGATGCGTAACAAAATTCGGGAAGGGAGGGTGTAATATTATAAAGAGTTTTCCATTTGTAGAGCGTGTCACTCACTGAAAAACGGAGTTACTTACCTGTAACTGGAGTTCTCCGGTGACAGCAGGATAAGTCAGCCACACTTGGTGTCGTCATCCGATGGCGCCGAGACGGAAGTACTCTCCTATAGCTCAGAAGGGCTTTTTGCCCTTCTGAGCATGGGCCAACTGGCCCCACCCCCCTGCCCGCCCCTAACTAGCCAGTACGTCACTAGCTGAGCCTTTTTGCCTCTAGGAGGTGGGCATTCGGACGGAGGCTGACCCCTTCCCAGGGGAGGTGGGCGGGTATGTGTGGCTGACTTATCCTGCTGTCCCCGGAGAACTCCAGTTACAGGTAAGTAACTCAGTTTTCTCCTAGGACAAGCAGGATGAGTCAGCCACATTTGGTGCCTCCCCAGCTGGATTGCGATGTGGTGGAAAGGGGGAGGCCGAGATCAGGTGCAGGCGTCACTTTATCAGGGCATGGATGTTGTAATGGAGTGCCCTGGGACACTTTGGACTATTGTCCTTAATGTGCCAATGTGCGTTGTATGCGCACACGGAGAATGTGCAGCCTGTGGTGGTAATAGGTGCACGCCTATTTGAAGTGCGCATGTAGTAATACGGAACGTGTAGGCATGCAGACCTACGTAGCGCCTATGTGGCTGCAGGGTAGTTGTCTCAATGGGCAGGCCCTGAGATGCATTAGCGGAGGGGTCCCATCGAGCATTAGCATTGAGTTCACCACTGAGAGCAGGTAACCACGGTGACAAAGTTGGAAGCGCTGCAAGGGTGTGCGAGATTGACGCACCAGCAGCAATATCGACCGTGCTAGCAGTCAAGACCTTGAGACGGCTGGGTGACGCATTTGTCAAAGGTGCGTGTAGACCTGAGACAGCAAGGGTGTTGGCAGGTGTCGCTGCCAGTGGATCACTGTTAATGCGCTGTTTCGTGTATGCCCTGGGCATGTAGTTGCGTAGGGCTGCGATGACGTCCAGAGCGGGGAGTGTCTCTGGTGGCCGTGGTAGCATTATGTGTGTGGTAGGTATGCCATCTGTATTAGCAGTTTGGACTGCTAGCCAAGCTGCCACGGGGTTGTTGGTCCACCCCGTTTTTTTTTTTTTTGGTGCCAGCAAGGCTGCTGGGCGTGGTCGCAGGTGGCTACATGATGGCTCTGTAGTACTTGTAGGATAGATTTTCAATCGTATCAGATCAGGGAATGGCAAGTCGGGGCAGATGATACCGACAAGTCGGGAAAGAGTTAGCAATATACCGTGTCGGCTTCTCGAGTTACTCCTTGTGCATGGTATCCAGGAGTTTGTAGGCCATAAGTTTAGAGAAAACGCTTTGGAGCTGGCCAGGGCATGATGAAGATAGCCTGGCTCTGACCATTTCAAGTGGGTAGGACGAGTTGTGGTCAGCCCCGCGCGGGAGAGGTAAGCTGATGGCGAAGGGTTGCGGTTCCCCTGCCCAATGGATGGTACTGTTGGGACTTTGACCGCAGTTAAGTCTGGCACATCAGAGGCTCTAGGACATTCGTGTGGGCCTTTTGGATGCAGTTAAGTCCGGCACATCAGAGGTTCTAGGTCATTCGTGTGGGGAAGTAGGAACCTGTTTCCCTTCTGCACGGGACTAGGGCCGCCCTGTTGACTGTGTGCGTGTAGTCAGGTATGGAATACGCGACCGTCCGAGCCAATGTATGCCCTTGCGACCTTTGTACAATGGTGATCCGCTGGCCGGCCATGACATTGCCACCTTGCAGTCATGGTCACAGGGACCTGGGTTTTGATGCTGCAGGACTCTGCCATCCTTTACTCATGGCACAGTGGCCTGGGTTTAATGCTGCAGGCTATTTGGGGTCCGTGTCACAGATCTGGGTTTGTAAAGTGCAAGATTCTCTCTGCAAGGATAGCATGATGGTAGCCTATTGTCCCAATTTCCAGGTGGGCTCAATTGTTCCTGTCTTAAGATGACAGAGCACAAGATGACAGAACGCCAGTGGGCGCTTCCGGGAACTGCGGATCTCGGTGATGTCCTTGGCCTTGTGTACCTGTCTCTAGGGGACAGAATGTAACCACTGACTGCGCCAGGAAATGTGATCTGGGCGCTCCGTGTGAAATTTCATCAGAGATGCAGGCTTCACACGGTAGGCCATGGCACTCAGGAAGGTGCAACAGAGACCTGCTCTCTGGGGTCCGGAATGGGACACGGATCTGTGAATCCTTCTTCTAAGATATAGTGGGTGCGTATTGTCCCACACTGTAGCCATTTGGGTATGGGAAGGGCCCTGAGTCATGAGGATTGTCTTGGCGCACAACAGCACCATGGCGCTGATGTTAAATCCAACAGCCCCCCGCCAGTGCTGATGTTCACTCTTGCAATGTGTGCCTCTGAGTCAGTCCTACTCCTGGTGACCCAGAAGCTCCTGGGTTTCCTTGGCAGTGTCACTGGAAGTAGTTCACTGGAAGTAGATTGTCAGGCCTTTCTTCCGAGTCAATGGAGGATTAAGTGACTTGCCCAAGGCCTCAAGGAGTGCTAGTGGGGGTTGAACCCTGGTTGCTTGATTACCAAACCAGTGTTGAAACCACTAGACTACTCCTCTACTCTGTTCACTCCAACAGCACCCCGCCGGTGCTGATGTCCATTCCAAGAGCACTCCGCAGTGCAGAAGCACTCAGTTGATGCAAGGCTTCTGGGAGCCCATTGCTTGGTTGATCCTCACGATGGCACGGCAGAGGTAGGCTCATTTCCAAGATGGGGGCACACCAATATCTGCCACAGGAGTCAGCTGCCACCACACATTGGGGTATGCGGCGTGGACCTTCTGATCACCCCTGAGCTGTAGAGGATGTGAGGAAGTCCAGGCAGATGTGAGGAGGTCCAGGCAGAGGATAGGGGCACGAGGCACAGGCCTGGCAGGAGGGCCAATGTGGCTGAGTCAGAGGTGCTGCTGGGTGTGAGGAGGTTGGGGTGGGTGTCCAACATAACTGCCCAGTTTGCTGACCTGCTTCTTGGACTACCACAGTTGTCTTACCCTTAGAAGCAGAGGATGGTTTGCAATGTCATTCGTGGTAGGTTGTTCCTGAAGCTCATGTACTAACTAGAGGACTATGTTCATAGCAACCCAGCTACCTCTGGGTTTACTTGGCAATGTATCACTGGAAGTAGATTGCCAGCCTTTCCTTATGAGGCAGTGGAGGGCAAGGTGGCATGCTCAAGTCCCAAGGAGTGCCAGTGGGACTGGACCCTCGAGCTTCTGGGTACTAGGCAGTTGCTCTAATGACTAGGCTAGTCCTCCACTGCATTGTCCTCTCTATGTGCCTTCGTGGCTACTGCTGTCACTGTCAAAGGGGATTCGGTGAATGGAATGCGGATCTCCGGGGAGATAGGATGGTGTTCCAAACACCAACCCGGTGCATGAAGATGATAGACTCAGGTAAATATATATGGACCTGGTTTGCAGGAGCCACAACTGGGACTTGAACCTGTAACTTTCTGCCCCTGAACACACTGGCTGTGTGTACTGCACCAACTGCTGCCACTGGTTGTACCAAGGTGGAGTCCTTTTGGGTAGTGTCAGCCCTGTGGTTTGTACCATGACCTGTCGGTCTTAGGAAACAGCCTTGGAAGGACCTACGCTGGAGGGGGTCAGGTTAAGAGATCTGTTCATGGTTTACAGCTCCAGCTGGAAGATGTTACAACCAGCAGTTCTTGATCTTGCACTGCTGGAGGGCGGTGCTGGCCAGAGGATTCAGCGGGTGCTGGCCGAAGACCCATGATCTGGTCTGCACCTTGACCGGGACCAAGCAGTACCGTGGAGCTAAGTGCAGCTCAGGCTCTGGACATTGACTGTGGAGGGCTTGCAACCCGAGGAATTGTTTTTTTTGTTGTTTTTTTTTAAGGCAGGAACTGTGTTAAAAAACGGTATGAATGAAAACCTTGGCCCCTCCTTATGAGGCAGTGTCTAAGCTACACCTCTATGAAGGCAGGAACGGTGACGAGCCGCCCAGGCTCAGATTTTGGTGTATGTCAATGTGCAGGCATCAGACCAGGAGAGCCTCTAGTTGTTATGGCATCGCCCATGGAGCGGTGAGCACCAAGAAGACAAGCTAGCAGCCTGGCTCTTCATCAACATGTCCCGGTAGTGACTTGACGCCAAAGGGAGGGGATCTCCCTTTTATCATGGTCTCATCCAGACAGGGATTGGGGTAGGTTACCCCACGCAGCCAGCGCTGGTATGTGGAGGACTGACCCCATACCTTGCTAAGAAGGGCTCCAAGAGCTTAGGTTCCAGCTTGGTTAAATGCTTCCATTCATTGTGTAGCATTTAATCAGGTATTTAGGTGTGCCCTCGGTTCATGTAAGGCCTACTGGCCAGGGACACTTGTGATATACAGCTACTTGGAGTGGGCATACTTAGATTTACAGAAATCTGTGTTTTTGTTTTTTTTGTTACTAAGTCTTTCCTGCAGCCTCTCCCCTCATGGAATGGCTGAATGTGAATCTGTGCAGGCGAAGAGAGCACGTGTATTCCAATAGGAATGCTATCTGGTAACTGAGAAGCAGTTATGGTGCAGACCTAGGCTTCCCACGAGTCGATGGCACGATGCACGATGATCAGTGGAGGCAGCTATGTTGTCGGCCTCGGAGAGTGGTCATGTCAGTCTCCCACCAGGAGAGGGCGCCACCCGAGAGATAGAGTAGGCAGTAGAGAGCAAGTAATGGTCTGTGGAGCCTACGAGCATGTCGCTGTCTGCGATCTACTGCTGCCATTTATGCCGCTGCTGTTGAAATGAGTGTCTCTGCGCCGGTGCCCAGAGCGTCGGTGCCGCTGCTGTTGAAATGAGTGTCTCTGCGCCGGTGCCCAGAGCGTCGGCGTCATCCTCGCAGACACCTCTGCGCCGAACGGGACCATCGGCGATAGGGGTGTCCTCTGCGAGCGGCTCCTCCTCCCAAGCTGCTTGGATTGGCGTCGACCAATGGCACCGTAGGGGGAGGAGCCGGGCCCGTGGCCGGCTGGAGGGGGATGGTGGAGGCATCTCTGAACTCTCCAGGCCAAGCAGGACCGGAGTAGTGCTAGAAGGGAGGCATTTGAAGACTCCAGTGCGCCGAAGGGCAGACTCGGACGTCCACCGGAGGGCTGGGGATGGAGGCCTCAGAGGCAAGATGGCCGCCCCCATGTTTCACCTGCGTGAGGAGGATCTCCGAACGATAAGGAGTAGAGGAGGCAGGCCAGATGGACGGAGCCCTTCCTAGGCACTAGCCCTTCCTGGGCTGCCTACTGCCTCACCGGGAGCTTCCTTTCAGCCGACTTGCAGAGAGAGAGAGGTAGGAGGCTGGCCGGGGACAGAGGCCTTATTAGGCATGTCCTGGGCTGCTGCTTTCTCTGGGACTCATTGTTCCTGCCGACTTGAGGAAGAGAGAGAGAGGCAGGAGAGAGGTAGGGGGCTGGCCGGGGACGGAGGCCTTAAAGGCACGTCCTGGGCTGCCACATTCTCTGGGATCCATTGTGCTGCCTGGGAGTTTCCTTGTTCATCCTGGATCAGGAGGAGCTGTTCTTTAATTCCAGGATTCTGATTATATATAACTTAGAATCTAGAAAGAAAGCATCAGAGATAGCATTAGAAATTTAAAACAAAGAGTAAGTAAGGAGGAGGATTCCTCTTTCCTTCAGATGTGTAATTTCAGTTGGAGAGTAGAAAGGTCCGTCTTGCTGGCAAGGCAGAAGAACTGAAAAACTGGCTATCTAGGGGCGGGCAGGGGGGTGGGGCCAGTTGGCCCATGCTCAGAAGGGAAAAAAGTCCTTCTGAGCTATAGGAGAGTACTTCCGTCTCGGCGCCGTCGGATGACGACACCAAGTGTGGCTGACTCATCCTGCTTGTCCTAGGAGAAATAGCTTTTATAAAAGTGAGCAGTCAAATTTGCATGCATAAGTACCTATGCCAACATGTGGATCTTGTGTATTTCTGATGGTGCAGTCAATGGTCCATTTTCATTTTATTATAACAAGTCGAAATAATTAAAAAAAAATCTTCATGCTCAAACAGCATATAAGAGGAGAGATAAACCTATATTATAATTCTATAGGGCATGAATCTTAGCATCCTATTCTTGAAAGAGAGTTTCCTGATTTCTGGAAATCACTACACAGCCTTCATGGAATGAGACGCAGACAGAAGTAACTTCTGAGAGTTAGGACATAGGTGATGGACATTCAGGCTTTTAAAATCAAACTGTATCAGACCTTGTCATGCCAATTAATCCCTAATAAATCACAGATGTAACTTCTAAGGTCACATTGTTTATTTTATGGAATACTGGGATTTTTAAGCATTTTTTATTCCTTTTAATGATGATGGGGATCTATATAAATAAAGCATGCATCTTATACTACTTAGCATACACAGAAATAGTATACTATGCCTTAAAGGTTTCATGTGCATACTAAACTAGTCTCTAATAATGTCGGCAGTCAGTGTTAAATTTAATGCATATCTATATTTAACATAAAGAAGACAAAGATCCTGACAACTGGCAAAATCAATCAGTTTATCATTGATAGAGAAGAAATTGAAATAGTTGACTATTTTAATCTACTTGGATCAACATTCAATAAAGAAACGACAAGCAATCAAGAAATCTGATGACACATTGCTCTTGGCAGAATGAATATGAAGGACCCAGACAAGATTCTCAACAGCAGAGATGTCTCTCTCCATACAAAGATTTGATTTGGTATTTTCAACAACGGCCTATGAATGTGAAAGTTGAACTGTGAAAAAGTTAAGACAGGAAGAAAATTGATGCCTTTGAATTATGGTGCTTGTGATGAATGCTGTGTATACCATGGACTGCCCAAAGAACAAACCAGTCAGTACTAGAGGAATCAAACCTAAGCTTTAATTAGAAGCTCAGATGACAAGACATATCATAATTTGGACACATCATGCAAAGAGAGAGATCGCTAGAGAAAGATATCATGCTTGGCAAGGTAGAAGGTCAAGTCACAAGAGGAAGACCAGCAATGAGATGGATCTATACAATAGCAGCATCTATGGATGCCACTCTATCAACACGACCGAACAGTTTAGGACAACTATCCAGTGGGTTGCCATAAGTCAAAACCGACTTGACGGCACTTAACAACAACGACAATCTCAGAAGATATGTGGAACTGCACTGTTTGCTCTCTTATGCTTCCTATTTTCCGCTGTCAACCTAAAAAAACAAAAATTGATATCCGCCTTAGATTATATAATAGCTATTTTGTCTACGTGAAAAGGTTGATATTCCCTGTATTAACCACTCCTTTAACTTTGCATCATATAGCATGAAGGATTTCCTCTCCACTGTCCATTCCCAACAAAGGTGAAGGTCCCTAGTGGCCTTGATCTCCTCTAGAGTGTCCAAGTGCTCAGCAATCCTATTTGCTCTATTTACCCTCACACTTCCATCAGCTAGAACAAGAAGTAGCTCTGTGGCCCTAGCTTTACTCCAGCCCCAGTAGAGGCTTAGCAGTCCCAAGATCACTGTACGTTCACACACACACACACACACACACACACACACACACTGCCCTGTGTTGACATCCCTTGGAATCATATCCTGATCTAACCATCTAGTTTCCCCACCCCTCAGATCTTCCCAATCTTACCCATTCCAATGAGGCACAAAACATGCTTGGGCAGGAAGGAGTAAGTCTTCTACCTATCCCATTACAGGTGACTTAAAAATATGACTCCAGATACATTTTTGTGTTACTTTGCCCTCTATATATTTTCTTAAATGCACAGGGCAAAGAGTGAGATCTTCTGTAGGATGGAAGAATGGCTTGTTCGCTTTTCTGTCCTGAGTGTCTTTTGCATCTCATCAGAAAGGTGGAACATTAATGGAGAATATACTGGGCAGAATGGAAGGCCAGGGAGTGAGGTCAGGCCAGTTAATTCATGTGGTCTATGAGTGAGGTAACTCAGATGTAATTTCAGTTTGTTCAGTGTAAACCGTCTTGATATCATGAAAGGCGGTATATAAGAAATGTTAAATAAAATAAATACATGTGTCATTTTGGGTTCACCAAGCTCTATTAGTATTTGTGTGACTGTATTTGGAGAGGGAAGGAAGTATGGTTGTGAGGCTGCCAGGATACCAGTGACATTCTTGTGTGTTGGGAGGGGGGTAGGGTGCTATTTTGGACCCCTGAACCTTTGCTTACATTCTTTTGTGTGTGTATGTGTGCATGTGGGAGAGTAGGGAGGTATAATGATAGAGCCACTGGGCCCATATTCAACTGTGTGGGAAGTATGGAGGAGGTTAGAGGAGGTTTAAGCTGTCTGAATCTGAGAAATGGGAGCTATAATAAAATGATTTTATGAAGAAACAAGGTCTGTTGGATCCTTCAGATTGTATCTGAGGAGGAATGATCCTTTCACTCTGGGCTGGATATTACAGGGAATTTTTCAGTCTATTGGATCAAGCTGTACTTTTTTCAGTTAATCTAACTGTGAATGGCAAGTGATCAGTATGAGTACAAATTTTTGTGAATGCATGCAAAAATTATTGCATAGGTCACCATGTTAAGTGGAGGTCTTCCTGGCATTTGAGGATAAAGTTAGCCAAACAGTAATACATGACAATGCATGTTATGAGCCACAACACAAACATTTGGCAACAGAAATTTTCCCCCAAATGAACCTACAACATTTTTGGAAATATGAATATCTTTCTTGAATTCCTGGACCACTGAGACAAAAAATAGTGTTGTTTATCTCTCTCTCAAAGTCCTGTTTGTGCTTTTTGGATGATTTGATTTCTGAAGCCATTACCTTTATTCCATCTTCTCTTTAAATGCAGGCACAAAAATGGTTCCGAATTGTTGGTGCATTTAGTTTCCTGCTGAGCTGATGTCATCATCAGTCAAGGGATTTGGAAGAAATAAGACAGAGATAGGCTTATTTGGTTGCTTGTCAAAAAGCAACACAATTGTAAAGGGAGTCCTGATTCTTCCTTCTCTCCTTCCCAAAGCAGTTTCACTGTGTCAGACCCCCATAGAATGCAGTGGTTCTGAAAATGGATGGGCATGAATGAGGATTTGGTTCATTAGAGCTCTGTGGTTCATTTGATGGTGCATAAATCCAAAATATCCTCATTTATAATCGTTTTTCCATTAATTTTAAAATAAATGCACATCTGTATTGGATACTAAAATTGTAAATTAGGTAGTATTATAAATTTCATTTCATTTTGTTTATTGAATTTATCATCTAATCATTTATACGTCTTAGCGGTTACAAAAAAACATATACAAAGCTTGCAGTAAACCCAACAAACATTTACAGGCATATAGAATTAAATCTACTACTACTACTTATCATTTGTATAGTGCTACAAGGCCTATGCAGTGCTGTCCAGAGACATGTAAGAGACAGTTCCTGCTCATAAGAACTTAAGGCCCGATATTAGAAAGTCATTTACATGGTCTTACAGCCCAATAAACCATGTAAATACCTTAAATCGGTATATTCAACAGCACTTACACAGTTAGTGCCATTGAATATCCCTTTCTAACTTTCCTATGCGACCCCAGTGCTATCCAGTTAGCATCGGGGCATTCTGGGGAGGAGCTGAGGTGGTGACAAGTAATAACTGGGCAGCAGTAATATTACATGCTGCCGGGTTAGTGATCTGTGCCAAAAAGATAGGCAAAGAAAACCCTTGCTTATCTTTTGGTGCAAGAGCTAACCGGGCAGCATGCAATATCGCTGCTTCCCAGTTACCTAATGCAGCTTCCAGTGTGTATGGAAATCCTTGGATATTCAATTACAGGGCCACATCTGACCCCGGCATTGAATATTCGGGGTTAAGGGCCAGCGGGCAGGGCTATGTGCCGTAGCGGCGCATAGCCTGCCCAGAAGAATATCAGGCTCTTACAGTCTAGTCAAGATAGACACAACAACTGGAGACTAGGCTATATCTAGGAGAATGGTATGGTGAACAGGAGACTAGGGGGATCAGGATTCAAAAGCAGTCTCAAAGAAGTGAGTTTTTAGCCTGAATTTGAACAGGGCCACAGATGGAGCATGACATACTGACTCAGGTAGTTTTGTTCCAGGCATAAGAAACAGAAAGGTGGAAAGATGCAAGCCTGGAGTTGGCAGTGGAAGAGAAGGACACAAATAGAAGGGATCTGCCAGAAGAGTGAAGTTCCCGAGGAGGGGTGTAGAGAGAGATAAGAAAGGAAAGGTAGTGAAAAGCAGCCGAATGAAAGCACTTATAGGGCAGTAGTAGAAGTTTGAACTGGCTAGGGAAACTGATAGGGAGTCAATGAAGTGACTTGAGAAGAGGGGTGATTCAAAGACTTTAGAAAACAAATAAGTTGCAAGATTCTTGTAAAATGAATGTAACATCTGTGGTTCTTGCATTGGAAGAGGCAAAATGTTCCAGAGCTGCCAACCCCATGTAAAAATAAACAATGAAGTGCAGTAATCCTCAAATCCCTGCAGTCGACGGCACTTGCAACAAATATTGTTGAACATAATGACCAGGAAGGATGACATATTGTTGCATTTATTAACTACACCCCATTTTAAACTGAAACAGTACAGCATTGATTCCAGAAATAGCTCTTTCCAAAGTCTCGAACGACTTGTTCTTTGCCAAATCTAAGGGCCTTTACTTGGTCTTCATCCCTCTTGATCTTTCTGCTGCCTTTGACACTGTTGATCACAAACCTTCTCCGCAATTCTCTGTCCTCGCTTGGATTTAAGGGCCCTGTTCAGTCCTGATTTTCTTCTTATTTCTCCCATTGCACTTTTAGTGTATGTTCTGGTGGATCCTCCTCTACTGCCATGTATCTGGCGCGATCATGTTTATGTCAAGCAGGGGCATGATGGAGGCATGTCCAGGACAGTGATAAAAAGATCCATGGACATCTCCAATTTCAGAATACAGCCACAAGTTTAAAACTAGCACAGACATATCCATATCGTTACCAGCCCCTTGGCACCGATAGGAATTTGAAAAGCGCTTGATTTGGCCAGCTTTCATGAATAACGATCATAGGGGCATTCCTTCTTGTTGCCAAAATAATTTTCCCCTCATAGAAGGATAGCAGTTGAAATCAAGGCCTCTTTGCCTACTGCCATGGTACTACACATCTCAGTTTTGCAAAATGATAGGATGGGTCACTTATGTGGTAACAAATATGTCTGCATTCTAAAATGCTATGACGGATACATCTATGTTGCTCATCCCAGCACCATCCATATTTCACATATGCAATTTTCTAAAACTGGCAATCTCCCTGTATCTGGGCCTTTATTCTGCATGTCCCCATTTTAAGAACATAAGATATGCCATACTTGGTCAGACCAAGTGTCCATGAAGCAGAGGCGTAGCGTGGGGGGTGCAGGGGGGGCCGGCCGCACCGGGCGCAACATGGGGGGGGGGCGCCAGGGCCGGATTTACCTATACGCCATGTACGCCATGGCGTAGGGCCCACAGCTGCAAAGGGCCCACAAAAATGGAACAAGTTAGGCTTTTTTAAAAAAATAAAATAAAATAAAAACCTGCTGGCTGCCGCCGCGGGGCCCCCTCTGCTGCCGCGGCAGCATGGACTGACCCGCGGGGGCCCCCTCTGCAAGCTCGATCCCTCCCTCTGTGCCTCCGTGCCTCCCTCCGTGCAGGCTGTGAGAGGCGCGAAGGCAGACTGTCTCCTTCGCGTCTCTGTTAAGCCCGCAGGGGCTGCCATCACAAAACATTAACCCCATCATACAAGTTCCTTACCAAAACCCATCACATAGCTCAATACACTCCCATAATCACTATACACGACATGACTCAAACAAATACCAACGAAGACTCATACAAATAAAGCAGAATCCATACAGACGTATAACTGACAAAACCACTATAATAGACGCAAAAACAAAGCTCATCTTAATAAACATTCGATCCATACGAAACAAAATACCAATAATCAACGACATGATAAAAGAAGAAAAACCTGAAATTATATGCATCACCGAAACATGGCTCTCTCCCACAGACACTGTACTACTAAACCAGCTAACCACACACCAGTATGACATATTCAGCTGTCATCGAGATGCAAAGAGAGGTGGTGGTACTCTCATACTCACCAAAAAAGACCTACAATACACCTTAACAAGTTTAAATAATATAGACGGAATGGACATAATCAACATAGAAAATAGAACCCTTGCACTCACCCTCATATATAGACCCCCTACAGCTGATCAAAAAAACCTCTCTCCCATCCTTGAACTTGCTTGCACAACATCACCAAGCAAACCGCTCATAATCCTAGGTGATTTAAACCTCCCTTCCCTAAATGATTCCCAATCAAATAACTTTATGGACACTATGTTCCAAATGGGATATACACAGATAGTACAAGCACCCACCCACACAAAAGGTAACACCCTAGATCTCATCTTCCTCCCCAGCTCCTTTATCAACCACCAGCAGCACACCCCTCCAACAATAACAGAAGTACCATGGTCCGACCATCACCTCATTACACTCCACCTCCCAATACAAGCAATGCAGAACTCTACGCACCACACACCTCATATATCACGATTTGCACACTTCAACAAAGACACTTTCCTGGACAAAGTACTACCCATACTCAACACAAACCTCCCAGACATCAACTCCACCGTAAATCACTGGAACCTTACAGTTCAAAAAGCAGCTGCCCCCACACAATCCACACATAGACAGTTAAAAAAGACAGAAAAATGGTTCACGAAAGAACTAGTGAACCTAAAAAAACAACTGAGAAAACAAGAAAAGAAATGGAGGAAAACTAAATCTGCTGAGAATAAATCCCAATACTTAAACACACTCAACGAATACAAGAATGCGATTAATAAATCAAAAAAGGATTACCACTCCAAGGTAATAAACCTAGCTATCAATCACCCTAGAGAACTATTTGCAATTGTAAATACACTGACAAAAGTCAAAAATCCAGAACCAAAACAATCTGCAATAAGTATACAAACCCTTGCAACCCACTTTGCAGAAAAACTAAAATGCAAACTTAATACTACACCAACACTAATCCACACAAACACCGAAACTAATAACAACAACTGGACAACCTTTCATACGATAGATCAGAAACACCTCCTCAGGATTATAACAATTATCAACACCACAACTTCCCCACTCGATCCATGCCCCGTATCATGGATCAAAAATACTAAGGAAGAACTAGCTGGAAACATTCAATACATAGTAAATCAATCCCTCTCCCAGGGCATTATGCCTGATGCCCTAAAACTCACAACAATCCGCCCAATAATAAAAAACAATAAACTCGACCCGAAAGACCCAAACTCATATAGACCAATAGCCAGCATTCCATTTATGGCTAAAATAATAGAAAAAACTGTTCAACTTCAATTGCAAGAACATATAGATGAGCACAACTCCCTTGACTCCCACCAATTCGGTTTCCGCCCCTTCCATGGGGTAGAAACCCTATTAATTACTCTGATGGACTTCCTCATAAGACATACAGATGATAACACTCAAGGTCTCCTACTCCTTTTCATAGACATTTCCGCTGCATTTGACAACATCAACCACCTTACACTGATTAATAGATTAGAAAACTTAGGGATAGGTGGGACTGTCATCAATTGGTTCAAGTCCTACATCACACACAGACTAATACGAGTTCAATTAAACCAGGAAGCATCAGAAACCTTCCCCCAAGGACAAGGAATACCACAAGGATCAGCCCTTTCTGCTCTCCTTTTCAACCTGTACCTGCAACCCATCACAAAAATATTTAAAAAACACAAAATCAATCACTTTATCTATGCCGACGACATCATGCTCGCCCTCCCCATAACCACGAAAAACCCTAATTATAACACTCTATCCGAATGCATGGCGGAAACCTCATCCTGGATGGAAACCAACTTCCTCAGCATCAATCTCAAAAAAACTGAGGCAATGTTTGTATCAAGATCACCTGTGGCTGAAGATACCTACCCAACAACAATCTCCATCAATAACACAACGATACCTGTTAAAAAAGAGGTAAAATACCTAGGCGTTATAATCGATCACACACTCACCATGCTACCTCACATAAAACAGACGGTAAAAACTATATTCTACAAACTCAAAACTATTCAACACTTAAGGCTCCTCCTTGACACGCATGACTTTAGATCAGTCGTTAGTACACTCATAACCCCTCACTTTGACTATTGTAATAGTCTCCTAACCGGCCTCCCACAAAAGAATATCTACTTATTACAAAGAGCACAGAACATTTGTGCAAAAGTAGTCACTAAAGCCCACCTAGCAGACCATGTAACCCCTATACTGCTAGAACTACACTGGCTCCCCATAAATTATCGAATCAAATACAAAATACTACTAACAACCTTCAAACTACTAAACGATATTGCCCCCTCCCATCTATCCACACTCCTTCACGTCCCAAATGAATTAAGAGCCCGCAGACTAAATGCAACCCTCTCACTAGAGCTGCCAAAAACATTCACGAGGACCAAAAACTCCACCAGTGCCAGAGCCTTCTCATTCACCGCTCCCACACTTTGGAATGACCTCCCAATAGACATCCGAATCATAAAGGACCTCTCCCAATTCAGGAAAGAACTCAAGACATACCTATTCTCTGAGCATTTCGGAATCCCCTACCCTCCAAGTCCAGACACACAGCGTCCACAGACACACAAACAAAAAAACCCACAGAAACACAATTAACTGAACACACACAACTCCTCTTCTAACAGCTCCCCAAAGACACCCCAAACAACCCACGAAAAAATGGAAATAAATTCCATCACACACAAACCCACTCACACACACACACAAACACACGCACAATTATACACACACACACTCACACACACATACACACACACACACACCTGAATAGCGAATCATGTATCCTTGTAAATAATTTCTATAAATAGCAATGTCAGCTCGCTGACATTCCCCTGTAAATTCAGCAGTATACAAAAGTATACACCCTGTAAATAGTTCTGACAATTTGCTGTTCTGTTATATGTAAAACGTTAAGAAGTTCTTGTTCTATGTAATGTTATGCAAATGTATGCAATTGTTCCATGTAAACCGCCCCTGATCTCTGGAAGGGGCGGTATAGAAGAAATAGATAAATAAATAAATAAATAAATAAAATAATGGGCTATTGGGGGGGCTGGGGCTGGGACTGGAAATGGGTTGGGGGATTAAGGCTGGAGGTGGGCTGATGAGGTTAGGACTGGTAATGGGCTGTGGGCTGTTGGGGGGGTTAGAACTGGTAATGGGCTTTGGGGGGGGGGTTAAGACTGGTAATGGGCTGTGGGCTGATGGGGGCTGTCTGGTAATGGGCTATGGGGGACTAGGACTGGAAATGGGCTGGGGGGGTTAAGACTGGAGGTGGGCTGATGGGGTTAGGACTGGTAATGGGCTGTTGGGGGGGTTAGAACTGGTAATGGGCTTTGGGGGGGTTAGACTGGTAATGGGCTGTGGGCTGATGGGGGCTGTCTGGTAATGGGCTATGGGGGGGCTAGGACTGGAAATGGGCTGGGGGGGTTAAGACTGGAGGTGGGCTGATGGGGTTAGGACTGATAATGGGCTGTTGGGGGGTGTTTAGAACTGGTAATGGGCTTTGGGGGGGGTTAAGACTGGTAATGGGCTGTGGGCTGATGGGGGCTGTCTGGTAATGGGCTATGGGGGGGCTAGGACTGGAAATGGGCTGGGGGGGTTAAGACTGGAGGTGGGCTGATGGGATTAGGACTGGTAATGGGCTGTGGGCTGATGGGGGGGGGGGTAGGACTGGCAATGGGCTATGGGGGCTGACTGGAAATGGGTTGATGGGGTTAGGACTGGAAGTGGGCTGATGGGGGGTTAGGACTGGTAATGGGTTATAGGGGGGGCTTAAACTGAAAATGGGGTGATGGGTGGCTAGGACTGGAAATGGGCTGATGCAGGGACTAGAAGGGAATGGATGCTGGGTGAGGCTGGAACTAGAAGGGAGCTGATGTTGGGGGAGGATTAGAATGGGATGGGGCTGGAAGAGTAAAATGGAGAAGGGAAAAATATTTTGTGTGGGAGGGATAAAAAATCTACAATTGGCCGGGTATTGGGAGAGTAAGTGGGGATTGAGGATGGAGGGGTAAAATTTGAGTGGATGAAATAGGAATGAGGAAAGAGCAAAAGGAGAAAGATTAGTATGTTAAAGCAGATGTAGAGAGAGAATGGAAAAAAACTAGAAGAGAGAAGAAAGGACAAATGGAAAGCAGACGATGGAGAGTTAGCAGAAGACACGAAGAAACCAGAAGAAAGTGGCTGGAGCAATTGCAGCTGAAAAAAATGCACAAAAGGTAGAAAAATATCTCTTTATTTTGAATTTATTAATTGGAATATGTCAGCTTTGGTAAATGTGCATCATTAACGTCTGCGCTTTGTTTAGTACAAGAGCAAATTAATGTATAGTTTTATTTCTACAGTGTTGTACATTCCAAGTTTGGCTTTTGGGATTCCCAGTTTAATTATTGTCTTCCTGTTTCTAAAATGTGATTACTTGTTTGGTGATGGTCTATGTTCTGCATGTGTAACTGAGCTGAGTTGTTCTGTTTATATAATTCCTATTTGACATTGCCACTTGTTCTCTTTCCCCAGTAGGTCATGTATTGTTGTTCTCTGAAATGTATTGGTTTAATATTTGCAGTGTTGCCTTTTGATTGGTAGAGTATGGTGCTTTGTGAGTCCTGGTAGTGCTGTTAGGATACGGCGGGTTTGCTATGGGTTCTAAATGGGCAGTGTTTGTAGTAGTTCCTAATGTGTCTGGCAGTTGGCACTAGATTATAGTAATGTAGAAATCTTTTAGTCTTTCTTTATCCATACACTCATTAAGAGGCACGTTTACTAAAAGTTAGTATATGGTAACATTATGCAAATATTTATGCAAATGAGGCCCCTTATGCAAATGAGGCCCCGCACCCCCCTTGGGCCGCCCCTGCTGGGGGCCCACAATTTTTGTTGGCGTAGGGCCTCACTCAAGGTAAATCCGGCCCTGGGGGGCGCGCTCGCACTCGCAGCTCTCTGCAGTGCTGGCTGTGCGAATCCGATCCGAGCCGCCGGGTTGCCGCCCACTGTGGAGGGGGGGGGTGCCAGGCGTGCGGTGCGGTGGGTGCGAAGAGAGAGCAAGGGACTATCTGGGGGAGGGACAGTGCAGCGCTGATCGCAGGAGAGAACCACACCAGACCAGGGGGGCGCAAATTACTTGCCTTGCCCCGGGTGCTGACAACTCACGCTACGCCACTGCCATGAAGTCCAGTATCCTGTTTCTGACAGCGGCCAATCCAGGTCACAAATACTGTAGTTTCAGTTTCAGTTTATTTACATTTGATATACCGCCCTTTATGACATCAGGGTGGTTTACATTAGTTGGAAACATTTACAGGATGGCTTGAAGCCATAGAAAAGGAAAGGAACTACAATTGTGACATGAAAGAAGAAATGGCAAGAGGAGCAGAGACAATACTTAACTAGGAGGTCAGACAAGCGAAGATAAACCAGGTCAATTGTGTGTTTCTGGGAGGTTGTAGGCAATGGTTAACAGATGAGTTTTCAGGAGGGATTTGAAGGTGAGATAATTCTGTTCCAGAGGGAGAGGAGTGGGCAGAGAGTTCCAAAGGGCAGGACCGTGGAAGAAAAAAGCAGAGTGACGTGTGGCCTGGAGGTGTGCACGTGAAGGGGAAGGAAGATGAAGACTGTTGATATGAAGGGAACGGAGATTGCGCATGGGAACGTAGAATTGGAGAAGATCAGTGAGATACTGTGGTGTATGTGTGTGAATAACTTGGTGTATCAGGGTGAGTATCTTAAAGTGTACATGAAATTCTACTGGAAGTCAGTGTAAATGAAATAGAAGTGGAGTGATGTGATCTCTACGGGTGGAGCGAGTGATGAGTCTAGCTGCAGTTTTCTGTATTAGCTGTAGGCGGCGCAATTGGGTGCGCCTGATACCGGAGAAGACAGAATTGCAGAAATGAAGCCGAGATATTACTGTAGATAAGATGAGAGTGGTTAGAGCACTGTACCTGTCAGGTTTCCAAAAAAAGTACACAGATCCCATGTTGCTTATCCTTGGTTAAGCAGTGGATTTCCCTTGTCCTCTTTAATAATGGTTTATGGACTTTTCCAAACCCAACTACACTGACATCTTTTACTACATCCTTTTCCCTCCCCCCCACCCACCCCCCAATGAGTGCCAACTCCTGGCAACTCAGCTGCCTCTGGGATTTCTTGGTAATGTATCACTGGAAGTAGATTGCCAGGCCTTTTCTTTCGAGGCAATGGAGGGTAAAGTGACTTACCCAAGGTCACAAGGAGTGCTAGTGGGAACTGAATCCTTGATTTTCTGGATATTAGGCAGCTGATGAAACCACTGGGCTACTCCTCCCCTCACTATATCCTACAGTAATGAATTCCAGAGTTTGATTATACGTTGAGGGAAAAGATATTTTCTCTGATTAGTCTTAAATGGGCTACGTTCTTTTCATGTTTGTGGAAACATTTATCTTTTGGGGCAGAAACAGATTGATTTTAGAACAAATGTACATGTGTGCACCTTCTCTGCTGCTCCTCCCATAGAAGTTTCAGTCATTTTGATTTGCACCTCTCTGAAATGTGCCTTCACATGGATGGCAGCAATATTCAGCCGCTCTACGTAGAGTCTAGCATCACTACCCACTGCACTCAGCCTCCACTCGGGTACCATACAGTTAGTGCCGAAGTGCTTAGAGCGAGCTCAATTTTTGCTGCCACTATTCGAGTAATGCATGTGAAAATTGGCACTTTAAGAGTTAGAGATTTTTCAGCGGTCAGTACATGTATAACCTTTTTGAATATTAACCCCAAAATGTATTAAGCCCAAGCGTTCCACCTCATTTCTGTACTATCATTCTCTAAGCAAAACACCCATTCTTAGGCACTTTAAACCAGTATTTTATAAATCCAGCCAAAAAATTCTCAAAGAAGTTTTTATTTCAGACAAGCATGGGGAGGTTTCTCCTAAAAACCAATTAAGACAAATTTGTTGGGAGGATGGATTATGCAGTATTAGCAAGTCTGGTGTTTGTGAGGTGTGTGTACCTTATCCAAGTGACAGTCTAATCAAGAAAGCCCTTCAGAGCTAGTGCTAACATGTTTCCCACCAACAAAATATGGTGCGAACTGTACTCTTCTTTGGAATACAGTATAATAGGAAATGCTATGATTTCTTTTGCTTGTCACTATTTCACAGGAAAGAATGCAAATAATAGGAACCATGTGGAGGAGTGAAGGAGTAGCCAAGTAGAGTAACAGCTTTGATAACCAATGAAACTAGGGTTCAAACCCCCCTAGAACTCCTTGCAGCCTTGCACAGTTCACTTAACCCTCCATTGTTTCATGTACAAACTTAGGAACTGGTTTAATAAGCCTCACACTACCAATCTGGGTTTGGGGACTGTTGTAGTGGTTGATATGGAAGAGCAGACTAGATAGGCCATGTGGTCTTTTTATGCCATCATAAGAACATAAGATATGACATACTGGGTCACACCAAGGTCCATCAAGCCCAGTATCCTGTTTCCAACAATGGCCAATCTAGGTCATACATACCTAGCAGTATCCCCAAAAGACACAGGTTCCACAATGCTTGTATTGGGTCAAGCATTGATATCCTGGGTCCCTTTTTAATAATGGTTTATGGATCTTTCTTCCAGGAACTTGTCCAAACCTTTTTTAAACCCAGCTACACTAACAGTTCTTACTATATCCTCCGGTAACAAATTCCAGAGTTTGATTACACATTGAGTGAAAAAATATTTTCTCTTATTTGTCTTAAATAGTTTACCCTGTAGCTTCATTACATGTCCCCTAGTCTTTCTATATTCTGATAGTGTAAACAATCGATCTACGTTTACCCATTCCACTCCATTCATTAATTTATAGACCTCTATCATATCTCCCCTCAGCCTTCTCTTTTCCAGGTTGAAGAGCCCTAACCTTTGTAGCTTCTCTTCATCGTGGTAGCCTTCCATCCCCTTTACCATTTTGGTGGCTCTTCTCTGTACCTTTTCTAATAACGCTATATTTAAGATACGGCGACCAGAATTGCACACAATATTCAAGGTGCGGTCATACCATGGAATCATACAGAGGCATTATAATATCCTTTATTTTATTTTCCATTCCTTTCCTTATGATACCTAGCATTCTATTTGCTTTCTTGGCCGCCGCTGCACACTGGGTGGAGGGTTTTAACATGTTATCCACGATGACTCCTAAATCTTTTTCCTGGGTGGTGGTTCCCAGTGTGGAACCTTGCATCGTGTAACCATAGTGTGGGTTGTTGTTTTGTAGGTGCATAACTTTGCACTTGTCCACATTAAATTTCATCTGCCATTTGGATGCCCAGTCTTCCAATTTATCCAGATCCTCCTGCAGTTTTCCACAGTCCTCTTGGGTTTTAACAACTTTAAACAGTTTTGTGTTGTTTGCAAATTTGATAACCTCACTAGTTATTCCCTTTTCCAGGTCATTTATGAATATGTCAAAAAGTAGCGGACCCAGTACAGATCCCTGGGGTACTCCACTATTCACCTTTTTCCATTGGGAAAATTGGCCATTTAGCCCTACTCTCTGCTTTCTATCTTTTAATCAGTTCCCGATCCACAATAGTACACTGCCTCCTATTCCATGACTTTTTAGTTTTGCCAAAAGTCTCTGATGAGGGACCTTATCAAAGGCTTTCTGAAAGTCCAGATACACTATATCAACCGACTCACCTTTGTCTACCTGTTTATTCACACCTTCAAAAAAACATATCAGATTAGTAAGACAAGATCTTCCTTGTCTAAAGCCATGTTGGCTGTCTCCCATTAGGCCATGACTATCTACATGCTGTGTAATTTTGTTCCACATGATGTTTTCTACCATTTTCCCCGGTACTGACGTCAGGCTCACCGGTCTTTAATTTCCCGGATCACCCCTGGAACCCTTTTTAAAAATTGGCGTTACATTGGCGACCCTCCAATCTTCAGTTATTACAGATGATTTTAATGAAAGTTCACAGATTACTAATAGCAGGTCTGCAATCTCATACTTCAGTTCTTTCAACACTCTTGGATGTATACCATCCCGTCCAGGTGATTTGCTACTATACAGTTTATCAAATAGTTGTAATACATCTTTCCGGTGTAGTGATATTTCTCTCAATTCCTCTGCAGTATCACCTTTAAATACCACTTCAGTCTTGGGTAACATCCCTACATCTTCCTCAGTAAAGACCGAAGCAAAGAATTCATTCAGTCTCTCCTCTACAGCCTTGTCTCCTCTTACTGCCCCTTTTACTGCTCTATCATCTAATGGTCCAATTGACTCTCTCACAGGCCTTTTGCTATGAATGTACTTGAAAAAGTCTTTGTTTCATGTTTTTGCTTCCGTAGCAAGTTCCTTCTCAAATTCTCTGCTTTACCTGCCTTATCAATGCTTTGCATTTAACTTGCCAGTACTTGTGCTGTTTCCAGTTTTCGTCGTTTGGCTCTTTTTTCCATTTCCTGAAAGATGCTTTTTTGGCAGCAACAGCCTCTCTGACCTCACCTTTAAACCATGCTGGAAGTTTTTTGGACTTTCTTCCACTTTTCTTAATGTGTGGAATACAACTGGTCTGGGCTTCCAGGATAGTATTTTTAAACAACTCCCAAGCTTGATGTAAGTTTTTAACCTTTGCAACCACTCCTTTTAGTTTTTTCTTAACTATATTCCTCATTTTATCATAGTCTTCCTTTCAAAAGTTAAAAGGTAGTACTGTTGATTTCTTTACTATCCCTCCTCCACTAATTAAATCAAACACGATCATGCTATGATCACTATTGCCAAGTGGTCCCAACACCCTTATTTCTTGCACCAGATCTGGTGTTCCACTAAGGACTAGGTCCAGTATGGCTTCCCCTCTGGTCGGTTCATGAACCAGCTGCTCCAAGAAGCAGTCATTTATTTCATCTAGAAACTTTATCTCCCTAGCATGTCCTGCCGTGACACTGACCTAGTCGATACCGGGGTAATTGAAATCACCCATTATTACTACTCTACTGTGACTTTTCTTTGCTTCCTTGATTTCTTTGAGCATTTCATCATCCATTTGTTCATTCTGGCCAGTTGGTCGATAGTACACCCCCACTGCCATCACCTTCCCCTTCATACATGAAATTTCAATCCATAGAGATTCTACAGCAAATTTTGTTTCCTACAAAACTTTAATCCTTTCTGACTCAATGCCCTCTCTAACATAGAGCTCAACCCCTCCACCAATTTGATCAGTTCTATCATTTCGATATAGTTCGTATCCAAGTATCACAGTGACCCACTGGTTATCCTCCTTCCACCATGTCTCTGAGATTGCAATCATATCTAACCTCTCATTTAGTGCTATGTATTCTAACTCTCACATCTTATTGTTTAGACTTCTAGCATTTGCATACAATCATTTTTGAGACTGTATATTATTAATATTAATCTGGCTATTGGTAGGCATTTGTAATTTGGAATCTTTACGCTCTGTCTGCACCATACTCAAGGGCATTTGGGCTTCTTTACTCTTTTTTGGAACCTCACTGCTTTTGGTAGTATCCTTCAAGGATACCTTCTTCCAAACCATGCGCTCTTGGACGACTGTCGGCTTTCCCCTATTTTCTAGTTTAAAAGCTTCGCTATTTCCTTTTTAAAGGTTAATGCCAGCAGTCTGGTTCCATCCTGGTTAAGGTGAAGCCCATCCCTTCAGAAGAGCCCCTCCTTTCCCCAGAATGTTCCCTAGTTCCTAACAAATCCAAAACCCTCATCCTTGCACCATCGCCTCATCCACATATTGAGACTCTGGAGCTCTGCCTGCCTTTTGAGTCCTGCACGTGGAACAGGAAGTATTTCTATTACTAGTGTGGGGCACTGTGCTAGATGCAAGGGGGTGTGGACAACCATCCCCCTGCATTTAGTGCAGCTTGCAGTGGTAATACTGCCATCGGGAGCAACTACCACCACCTAGTGCTTCCTGCCAAGTGTCAACAGCTATCAGCACTTGGGATCACCTAGGTGGTATAGAGCACGATCCCACACTACTATTTAGTATGACACTAAATACGTGCAGTAGCATATTTCAGTAAACCGATCCCTTAGATTATTAACCCTCTGGGGCAGGGGCATTCTTACTCTACCTGATTGTAGCTCACCTTGAACTACTACTGGAAAGGTGTGAGTTAAATAGAGAAAGGCTACTGAGAATGATTCAGCTCTGAAGCGGCATAACATCTACAAAGACGGCATGTTGATTTGAAAGAGTTGCAGACCAACAAAGAAGACTTGGTTTTAGGCCAGATGTTGTAAGTAATCTCATAAAGACCTTAGAGAAAAAGGGTATGGGTATGGGTAATTTTATAACAGGGCATCTTGTGAAATGTCCAAAAAAGCACCTATTTTATAATGGCAAATTACACCCAATATTTAAAAAACAGTCTTCCATATATTAAAGTAATTTTGTATAAAACATCATATACATTATGGTTCTTCATTCAATATTTCTCTAGAATATGGAAAATATGATCACTGGTCCAGATTTTTCCCAATTGGTGTTTTTTTTAAACAATTTTATAATTATACATAAAATGATTTTATTCATCTTCCAACACACTAGTTTCTGTAAATAGCATATCTAGCATCCCACAAATGTCCATTCCTTCTCTCTCAGCATCACCTCCACACTTCTAGATATGGCACCAGCATATATCTCCTTATACTATGTCATCGCTGCCCCTTTTCAGATCTATGCTAAAGGCTTTGAGGCTGCTTTTGGCTCCTGATCCTTTAGTCCCTTGTGCCCCTTACCCTTCCCTATTCTGATCTTATTCCTATCTTTTGTCTTGTCTGTCTTGATTAGATTTTAAGCTCTGACGAGCAAGGATTGTCTCTTTCTGTGTTTGTACAGTATTGCATATGCCTTGTAGTGCTTTATAAATGTTTAATAGGAGTAGCAGTGTCTATTGGGATCTGATGCATGAATAGTTTGTAAAGGCAACATAGACGCCTATGGGCATTCATAAAATAGGCTCTCAGAACTATCCCAATAGTGCACAAATTCTGTTGCACAAATTTATATCTACTCTGAATAAAATGTTAATACTATATGCGCATGTATTTTATGGGGGTTATCTTAGAAACCCTATTCATGCTTTGGATGTCTGGAAATGGGCACACAGATGTCCAAATCACAGAGATGTGCCAGGAACCATTTTAGAAGATGGATCCATAGATGTCCCCAGGATAAGGATGTCCAAGAGATATGATAGAGGCGTGACTGGGGGTGTTCTGGGCAAGTTGGACATGCACTTCTGATTTCAGAAATGGAAAGCACATCTGCACTCACTAGTGGGACCATCCATATCTGTTTCTGCTCTCACATGGAGGGCATAGAGAGGAAGGTATGCTGATATCCCCTCTACTTTCCAAAATGATAACAAAAACTGCAGGGAAATGAAGACCCTTGTTTTTGGTTTGGCATGCTGATGCACATACCTGCATGCAGAATAGCTTGTGTGGACATGCATTCAGCATAGGACAGACATTCCTAGCCCAAGTGTTTATGGTGGGGACATCTTTGAGGCTGCCCATGTGGCTGTCCAATTCAGGGATGCCCAAGCTGTGGAAAATTGGTGGAAACATATTGTAAACATCCCTGACGTTTTTTAGCATTTTGCCTTGGACGCTCCAGATTTCACCTGGACATCCTTTCTGAAATGCCACTTTATGTGTGTCCCTTTTCAAATGCATGTTAAAGGCTCACGTCTTTCAAGCCACTTTTGGATCTTGTAGCGCTATAGAAATGATTAAGAGTACTAGTAATAGTGTAACTGCATGTTTTATAAAATATGCATTTACATCACAACTGTCCCCCGCTCTGCCCCAAAGTAGGCCCCAGGAATGCCTGTGCATAGATTATATCAAAGTAGGCACAATCTTGTGGTGCACCTATATAATCCGCATATATACCAATGCACAATGCTTGTCATATTTTGCAGAGTTCCTTGACAAAGCTGTCTGGGCGAAACACCTAGTGTCAGGGCTCTGGGTTACTGCCACACACATTGCTCAGATTCAGCTATGTTGTGTTCTGTTCTGTTCTGCTATGACTGTTATACTAAGCTAACATTTATATTAAGCTAAACCAACACTTATATTAAGCTAAGTTCTTTTGCTTTTTGATACTTTACACAGTCTTACTGAGCATGTCATATTATGTTGCTAAGTGTTTTTCATTCACACAGTAAGCATTTTTTAGGGTGAGCCATCTGAGTGTCTTGAGATTCTGAGTTTTTGGATATGTGTGGGTCCCCTTGCATATAGAGGTTTTTTTCTGACCGCTGATGTTTCCTTGGGCTTAGCCGACTGACTGACATGGCAGTGTTTATGATATTTCTGCCGATCGGCTTGCTCACCCCCTTTTTTGCTCTGTATACAGAAGGGGAAGCTGAAGTCTTTTTTCCTCTTTATCTATTATTCTTGCCTGTGTGGTGTTTTTTGGGAAGCTCTCGTTCTTTTGTTTTGTCTGTTTCTTTTTATTTATTTGTTTTTTTATTTTTCTCTGTTGCCTTGCTGGGGACTCTCTTATTAGGTTGTTATTGCTTTGTTGGTTCCTTGAGATTTTTTTGATTACATGAAATTAATGCATACACTTTTACTCTGCGTATGATTTTATAAGAGCCTATTTATATGCGCAAACTGCCATTTATGCATGTAAAAAATTACAATGCCTATTTTAGGAACCTACTTTCAGGCATAAAAGCAGGTGCCTCCTTAGAAAATGACCCACAAAATGTTTACATAGCCCAGGAAGTTGTCTGGAAGCTGCATTCCTTGTAATCTGAATTTGGTTGGTTAATTCTTGATTGCAGTATAAACAGTGAATTGTGCCATCTAGGCTTCAGAAATCAGTAGGATTTAAGATGAGTTCTTTCTCAGCCTGAAATTCACTGTGCCTTCTTTGTCCCCGCTACACAAACATTTCTGGAGTTGCGGTTGCATATCCAATGTGTGGTATCTGCACATTTCGGTCACTAGTGTATCAAGAGCAATTTATGATTCTGGGGCGGTCTTAATTTATGGTTTCCACTATGTGCCAGTAAGATGCTATCAAGAAAGGAGATATACATTAGAAAAGCACCTCTGCTTTGCTCTTGGACTTTCATGTAAAACATCACAACTATGGAATTTACCTGGACACAGACAGCATGGAAAACTACAGAATAATGGCAGGACTTTAGTAATCACACATACAAAAAAATTCTCAGATTTAAAATTTTTTGATAAAATTCTCAATAAATATTAAATATAAATATGCTGCAAGGACTTCAGTGAGGTCATTGCCTGGAGAGTTAAGCCTAATTTCAGGGCTCCATTTGGTCTGGTTCTTTCTTGGCATTTCCTAACGGTGGATTTACTGTGTTCAGATGTAGGAATTATCAGCAGGAACTGCACTGAAGATGGCTGGTCTGACCCTTTCCCTCATTACTTTGATGCCTGTGGGTTTGATGAAAATGAAACGATCCCTGGAAGCCAGGTAGGAAACTCTGTGCCTTGAGATCAAAAACCTAACACAAAGGGGCTTGTTTACAAAGCCGCGGTAGCGGTTTCCGATCGTTATCGGAGCCGCAGCACCATTGAAATCAATGGGGCCACAGCTCCGATAATGATCGCAAACCGCTACTGCGGCTTTGTAAACAAGCCCCAAAGAAAGCATTTCTTCCTGCTTCAGTCAGTAGGAAGCTGTGTCTTGAGTATAGCTCGCACTTCAGAAAACCAGTGCCTGGGACTGTAGATCTAACGAAAAAAAATTACAGCGTTTCAATATATTCAGAGCTAGTAGCAGTCCTCTTTTGCTTCAGTTTAAATCTAGGAAGTCTATGATAAAATTACCCCCACGGAGGTCATTCCATAATATGCATGTCTGGCCAAATCGAAAATGGGTCTGATTTCACCCTAATTATGCAGCCATGGGTATAGACGCATGCGTCACGAGTAAACCACTATGGAGAAACACAGGCTTCACTGTTATAGCGAGACATGGGTATACGCAGCAAATGGTTTGGTTGTCCCCGCACTCACCGTATTGGGCCCGATTCTTTCCCAATGGGACATCCATCCCCACTATTCGTGCCCTCCCCTCAGTGTCTAACCTCCCTGCCGATTGTACAGGGAGGTTAGACGGGGGCAGAATTAGGGCGGGCACGGGCTCTGGACATACAAGGCCGATTCTAATGTCGGTCCTGTACGTCCATGGCCGGTGACTTGTATGGGGAAGTTATTCCACCTCCGAGGTGGAATAACTTCCCTGGACATTTTCGTTCGGCAGGCCAGGGGCGTGGATGGGGCAGGAGGGGCCCAAGGACATTCCCCGCAGTCCAACCTTGGCCTTCGGAGGCCAGAACAGGAGTCAGGCTGTGGGGAAAACCTTTGTGAAGCCGGTGGCCAAGATCGTGGCTTTACAATGGAGCTGTGTTACCATGGCAACCAGACGCCATGGTGCTACGGCTCCATTGTAAAGCCCTGACTGAGTTAGTCAGGCTTTCCCTGTACATACAGGCTGGGCTGAATTGTAATCCTGGCCTGCACGTACAGGGCTGTTCGCAATTCTGGCCCCACAGGGCTAGGCGTGCCCCACGGGATCAGAATCGCAACCCCCTCTGTACGTCCGATTCAAACCAGACATACAGGGGGGGCTGTACGTCCGGGATGGAATGAGCCTAATTCTGGAAAGATGGACGTTTCCGATCCTGCCAGCCTCCACCATACACCCATGAATGTCTCCGACAGCCACACCTCATCTATTAAATCGTGCATCTCCTAAGCTGCTCCTCTAACTGACAGTGTTCTGCTGATGCAAACTACTCATAAATACTGAGGATGCATAAATGTCGATGCAAACTAGACAAGATACACTAGTCTGTTGCATGCCCAGAACAGTGCAAGGTAATCTCAGTGCTCTCCAAGATATAATAACAGCAAGTAGAAAGTGATATGTTTGTAATGACATACCTTGCATAAAAACATACATGACACTAGAAGATATCCTTTGTTTTTCTTTCATTGGTCATCTCTAAAAGCAGTCTTTACAATGCTAAGTATGGACCTTGCCAATCTCACAAACACCTCATTCAGCTTTGCAATTCCCCAAAGGATGCATTGTATTGCTGAGTGACATAACAATGCTCTTCAAATGACTATGGCTGTCTGGCTATGGCATCTGTTTCCCACATATCTTGGTACTGGCATTTCTCATAGCAGCTCCCTACATGCGGCTACACCTGTCCTATAGAATGCCCTTTCTTTGTCCTGGCTTATGTTGGTCTGTATACATCTGCTATCTGTAGGGCAACCCTGCCTGCCTTTCCACTGTCTTCTGTGTGGCAGAGCTCCCCTGGTCAGGCCTTTGTGGGCATGGAAGGGGAGATCCCTGTGCCATCATACCAAGTAGCCAGCCTCCAGATATATCACCACTCTTGCAGCTCTCATAGATCCTGAACTGGGTGAGGATGTAGGCCTCATGGAATAATCTAGGAAATGTTGACATAACATCAGTCATGTCTCCCAGTGCCTGGCACAGCGGGTGTATGGCTGCCCATTACACTGCCAACAATATATGATCTTATTAGAGTACCCTATGAAACATATTCCAGAAAAAAAATCACACAAGATTTTCCATAGCTAAATGTCGAAACATATCCCTTTCAATAATAAGAGGCCCTCAGAATAAGAGCATTCAACAATGCAGACAGCACTAATACATGCCCAAAAGCACCATCTTTGGTCTCTATAAATATGCACAAACAGCAAATGTCAGCATGACCAGAATAATCATTATTACTCTTCTTAATATTTCTTTCAGGGTAGTTATTGATGCTTCTTTAGCTTACAAGATTCCCACACCTCAGATTTCTGTTCTTTATAAATGCATCTTGTGGTATTTTTTGCAAACTGCAGTCCACCAGTTTAGAACAGACTACTCACCACCTTTATACAAACACAGCAGAATATTTTATAAGTACTGGCCTTATTCCATGTCTCCGGCAGGTATAACAGCCACGTCTGCAGCGACCTCTCAAAACATACAAGGGCCTTTCGTGAATATGCTTTACACATCTCCGTGGCAAATCCCACCCTTGTTCCTCCCCTCCCAGACACATTCTGAGATCCCCATGTTAGAGAGATAAACATCCGCTGGCGCATTGTACCTGAATACACTCATAGACGTTTTCAGCAGACAAACATCTCCGGGAATGATCTCCATAGTGGATTTATATGTATAGCTCTATGGGAGTGCTGCAGAAAGAGACATGCCTCTTACATGTCCTAGTCTCTATTTTACAGGACTTATGCATGTGAATGGGCGCTTTCATGTATGCTTTGGCTAATGGCTATTCCATAAGCACACATGAAAGTGCCCATGGTGCTTATGTTCGATAGGGGCGTGCAAGGGGTCAGGTTTGGGTGGAGCAAAGGTGTGGCCTTGAATACTCTCTGCCAATCTAGGCATGGCCAGCTACGTGTGCTCTAGGGCAAGCATAACTGTAGCAACTAGGGTATGGTGCACCGGTAGTCTGCCATGTCATAAAGCGAGGCATGCACTTGTGTCACTTTACATAAGAGGGCAGATATATTTGCATGGTGACATGCACGGCCTGTACAGGGGCTTACAAAGTTACCTTCTATACTTATAAGGCTCACAGGTATTAAAATAAACCAGTTGTATATTTAGCATGGTGCAAAAAGTATGACTGCTGTTTGAATACTGACCTGATGCTGTTTCTATTCTGAATCGGAAAACAATGGTATTAATTGTAATTTTGTAATTGTCAGATAATGAAGGAGGGCAGGTTAAGTTGAAAGTAAAAACAGGGGGTACCCAAGCATTGTTAACAATTATGCTCTCACTACTGATTCCCGAGAATTTCCTCATACTGCAACAGACATATTGACCTAAGCAAGAAATACACCGGTTATCCTAGAGGTTGATTTTAATTGGCTCTCAAATACAATTCTGGATAGACAATCGACATATAAGCGAAGAGTCCCTAACGCCTGGACAGTATTAGATGCACTAGGTAAAGAACTCTATTTGGTCGATCCCTGCAGATCAGAACATCCTACAGACAAGGAATTTACACTGTATTTCCTTCCCCACCAGAGCCCATATGCGAATCCATTATTTTTTGATATCTAAAAGCTTATTACTTTCAGTGATATTCTCAAAGATATCCAGAAGATTAATATTGGATTGCTCTGCATCTCTGTTACTACCTAATGGCTTATGGTTATGAAAACACTGTTGTCCTGGAAGTTTAGCCCAGACCTGCTAAGTAGTGAAGTTTTCTATAATGGGATGTCTAATGCATGTGGTTGTTACTCTGAGCATAGAGTTTTTTTTTTTACTAAAGGATTACACTAACCACGCAATTAGCAGCCAAACTAATGTTCGGTAAGTGCACCCATCGAGTGCTACTTGTTGGGAACATGTCCAGCAAATTCCCAGCAGTTAGTTCATGATGGAGAACTGGACATGTAGCATGATGAACAGGGATTGACTTTTACATTTCTATATACAGTGCTGCGTACACCTTCTGTTACTACACAGACGATAAGTAGTGGCCGTCATTAACGTGGGTGCACCTAATGACACCCATAGAGGTATCGTTATGTTCACTCGCATTAATTGCCACACTGCTGATGAGCGCATGGCAATTGCCCTCATGCCAGCATCAGTGCGATGTCCACACCCACACCCTGTCCCTAACCTGCCCACTTTGCTCCCTAGCGCACGATGGCCACTTGCTGTGCACTTTAGCAGCCAGTAGATGGCAGGCATATGCATTAACGTTCTCGGCTGCCAGTTACCTCACATTAAAACGTGTGTTAACAAGCTAGCGGCCTTTAGTCAAAGGGCCCCAGAATCTATGTAAAGAAACATCAGGCTATTTAAGGCCTCATTTGCAGGTGTAATACACCGAACTATCGAGTTAAATTCTGTAAAGACAGAAGAAAAAATGTAGCACCTCTTGAGCGAGAAATTTAGAGCAAAAACACATCAGGGGGAGGATTGTTTCAACCACAAACATTATCATTACAATCAAATATTAAGTCAATAGTCAGGTTTCTCCATCTTTATTCCAAATTCGGGAAGGAGGGGGGAATATTCAGCAGCAGCAGCCAGCACTCTCAAAGCTGCTAGCCATCACCGCTTTATCAGTTTTTGATCAGGATTAATATAAAAGTGCAGCCAGTATGCATAACTGAGAGCTGATATGAGCATTATAGCAAATGTGTGTTAGGAGAATATATACTGAAAAGGGGAATTGAATTTAACTCACGCCATTTCAATAGTAGCTCAAGGGAAGTTAAATTCAGATATGCTAGGTATTTACCTGTTCCTAGAGGGCTTGCAATCTAAGCAGCATGTCTGCTAATGTGGAGTTTGCCCTTACAGCACCTTAATAGGAAAATGGTTAAGAGCAAAGCCTGTGTGGTCAATGCAGGGAATGTGCCCAGCATCCGGCTTTCATTTAGCCTACAAGGCACACTTACCGCCTGTGGGATCTGTGCTCTTTGCCTCAGTGGCAGCAGGGTGTAGTGACATTTACACTAGGGGATTCAGTAAATGTGCTAAATATTACCACAATGTGTAACCTAAAGCAAAGGTAATATAATCCCCTGTTGTGGGCTGAACTGATGGTACAGCTTCCTGTAGGAACCATGGAAAAAGCATTACTACTTGAAACAAAACTAGTTAACAACATCATGTCTTGATCTCTTTCTGAGAGTCGCTCGCAAATTATGCCGTCCAGAACACAACAAGAGGGGCTCAGTGGCCCCAACAGAACTGGTCCCACTCCCATATACCTTCTCAATCCTCTTTCCACCTGCACACTGTACCCAATGGCTTCCTCCTCTCCCCCTGCTTTCTCGCACATTTTTCTCCTGTCCCTTCACCCCATACTCCCTTCTTCTTTCCTTTGCTGTCCTCGTACTTCCTCTCTTTATCCCACCCTTTCAGCCACACTTCCCCTTCTCTTCCTAGCATAATGCCACCCCACATCCCTACTCTTCCCCACCCCTTCTCTTCCATTTTGTGTTCTAAATTTCCCTCACTATGCTCAATATTGCCTCTACCCCTCTCTTCTCCTCTGATTTTAATGCCTCACTCTTCTTTCTCTTCTCATCCTGCTTCCACCCATTCTCTCTTCCCCTTTTGCCCCCATCTCTTCCTCTCTCTTCCTCCCTTTGTCCCCAATCATAATTTCTTTTCGTTCCAATATCCAAGACCTACATTCACCGATGTGCTCCACTGCCTCACCCCTTCTCTTTTTCCCCTCTTGCTACTTGAAATTTCCTTCACTATGCCAAATCTTTGTGACCAGACCAAAAAAAGGTCATTGGACTTAACAGGTCATTTTTCCGCCTACATCTAAGATTGTGGATGCCTTTGAAGAAGCATTCCTCAGACAACACTGTGATGGAACTAACTAGGGAAAGTTCAATGCTGGATTTAGTACTCACCAATGGAGATAGTGTGTCAGATGTCCAGGTGGGTGCCCATTTGAGCAGCAGCAATCATCACATGGTGTGGTTTGAGGAAAAAGCCAAGGCAGAGTCCAATCACAGCAAGCTCAAAGTCCTAAACTTCAAAAACGCTGACTTCAGTAAAATGGGAAAATATCTGAAGGAGAAATCAGCAGGGTGGGTGGAGGTAAGAGAAGTGGAATTGCTGTGAGCTGAACTAAAAGAGGCAATAAAATGGGCAATGGATATATATATTTCAGGAAAGTAAGTCAAAAAAAGAAGAAAAGTAAACCTATATGGTTCACCAAAGAAGTGGCTGCACAAATAAAGACAAAAACCACAGCTTTCACAAAATTCAGAAGACCACAAAAAGAGGAACACAGAAAAGAGTGCAGGATTAAGCTAAAAGAGACAAAGAGAGAAATAAGGAAAGCAAAAGAAAAGGCAGAAGAAAAGATGGCCAAAGATGTGAAGCATGGAGGCAAACCTTTTTCGTGAGAAGAGGATGATCAGAGGTGGAATTACAAGACTCAAAAGTGCCGAGGACGGATTTATGGAAAGTGACATTGAAAAAGTGAAAATGCTAAACAAATACTTCTGTATTCACAAAAGAAAATTCTGGAGAAGGATCAAGTATTACTTACAATATATGAATGGGTAAGGAATTGATTCTACACCATTCACAGAAGATTATATTTTTAAACATCTTGTAAAACTGAAAATCGACAAGGCCATGGGACCAGATGGGATACATTCCAGGATACTGAAAGATCTCAGAGATGTTCTGGCAGGGTCTTTAAAGGATGTTTTTAATAGATCCTTGGAGACAGGAGAGGTTCCACAGGACTGAAGAAGGGCTAATGTGGTACCTCTTCACAAACATGGTAATAGGGAATAGGTGGTAAACTACTTACCTCTGTGTTGGGAAAAGTAATGCAGGAAACCAATAGATTGCATGATCCAAGGCAACATGGTTTTACCTGGGAGAAATCATGCCAAACAAATTTGATTGAGTTATTTGACTGGGTGACCAGAGAATTAGATCAAGGTCATGTGAGGGATGTGATCTACGCAGATTTCACAAAGCCTTTGATACTGTTCCTCATAGGAGGCTGATCAATAGACTGCGCAGCCTGTGGATCGATCCCAAGGTGTTGAACTGGATCAGAAATTGGTTGAATGAAAGGCAACAAAAGGTGGTGGTAAATGGAACTCACTCAGAAGAAAGGAAAGTGTGCGGTGGTGTGCCTCAGGGATCAGTCTTGTGACCAATTCTGTATTTGTGAGTGACATTGCAGAAGGACTGAATAGAGTTCTGCCTTTTTGCAGATGACACAAAAAATTTGCAACAGAGTGGACACTTATGAGGTAGTGGACAACATGAAGAAAGATCTACAAACACTGGAAGAAAAGTCTAATGCTCGGCAATTATGATTTAATGTGAAGAAGTGCAGAATCATGCATTTAGGATGCAGAAATCCAAAGGAGTTGTATGCGATAGGGGGCAAGATGTTGGTGTTCATGGACTAGGAGAGGGACTTCGGAGTGCTAGTATATGAGTATCTCAAGGTGGCGAAACAATGTGACAAGGTGGTAGCCATAGCCAGAAGGATGCTGGGCTGCATACAGAGAGGAATAATCAGCAGAAAGGAGGAGGAGATATTAATGCTCCTGTACAAGTCATTGGTACAGCCTCATTTGGAGTATTGTGTTCAGTTTTGGAAACTATCTCACAAAGGATAAAAAAAGACTTGAAATGGTTAAGAGGAAGGTGATCAAAATGATTTGGAGCCTGCACCAGAAGACATATGAGAAAAGACTTGAAGACCTAAATACTGTATGTATGTATACCCTGCAGGAGAGGAGGGACAGAGGAGATATGATACAGACCTTTAAATACTTAAAGGCTATTAATGAACAAACAACCCTCTTCCAAAGTCGGAGAAGCTGTAAAACTAGAGGGCATAACATGAAGCTGCAAGGTGGTAAACTTAAAAGCAACATCAAGAAACACTTTTTCACTGAAAGGGTGGTGGATGCTTGGAATGCCCTCCCGATAGAGGTGGTGGGGGAAAATACAGTGACAGAATTCAAAATGGCATGGGACAGACACAGTGGATCTCTTTATAGCAAGAGGATGAAATCAAAGCAAACTTGAATATCTTTTATACTTCAGTAAATAGAGGGGGACTGATCTGCACAGAGCTGCAGTTATAACCACTCCAGCCAGCTTACTGGGCAGACTAGATGGACCATATTGGTCTTTATCTGCCGTCATATACTATTTTACTATCTTACCATTTTTTCCCTTGCTGCACTATTTCTCTTTTCTTCTTTTTTTTTTTTTTTTTTATAAATGGAGTTCTTTTTTGTTTTCAAAATTGTTAATGTAAACCACATTGCTTGTGTGCATCAAATAAAGAAAAAGATAAATATAAAAACATAAAGGTTTCCAGGTAAATAAAAAAAATCCATGGTTTCATTTTTCATCCATTTTTGTCAACAGTTATCATGGGCTGGCCTCGCGCTTGAGGAGTGCTACCCTTGAGTTAGGTAGCACTCCTCTTCCAGGAAGAGATTTGAAGGGGAATTTTAGAAAGGAAGTCCAAGGGCAATCCATGGGAGGAGATAAGTGCACCAAGGCCTTGGGTATAGAGAGAGAAGAGGAGGGGGCCCAAGACAGATCCCTGGGGTACACCTACATGTAGCGGAGTAGGGGAGGAGGAGGAGCCACCAGAGCATACACTGAATGAGCGATGGGAGAGATAGGAGGAGAACCAGGATAGTACGGAGTCCTTGAAGCCAAGCGAGGAGAGGGTGGTGAGGAGAAGGTTGTGGTCAATGGTAATAGTAGCAATCTGGACCATCTAAGCCAGAATGTCTGAAAAAAAAGCAGGCATGTCCAGGTGCAGATATGATTTCACAAACATGGATGTGCCCGATATGGAGGTCTTTGGGGATGTTTACATGGACATCCCCAGAACAATATTCCAGAACTGGGATGTCTAGCAATAGCCTAATGGCTAATTTAGTGGGTTAGGAACAGGGAAGTCAATTGTTCAAATCCCACTGCTCCTATTGTTGAAATTGTGTTGTGAACTGAGGATGAGGGAGTGCTTTCTACTCTACACCCTCTGGATGTTTTTCAGTCAAAACGAGCGCTGTTCGTACCTGGAGCATGTCTAAACTTAGACTTGATTCTGGACATCCAAGACATTTCTGAAATCATGCAGGGATGTCCAGGTTCCTGGGAATGCCCCAGCCACGCCTCCACCATATCCCATTTCATACTTAGGCATTCACAAACCCAGCTTCTAAATAGATCTGGAGACATCTCTGTGCTTTGGTCATCTCTATGCCCATCTTTGGACATCCAAAGCATGTATAGGGCTTCCAAAATGACCCCCGTTGTGTCTCCTAGGTGGCTGTCCCTAGCCAGCCTCTACTTAGCTGTATCTTGTATTTCTGGTACTGTTAGGCACTATTTTCTGATTAGCCCAAAATATGTCTGATCTTGAGCTACATGGAAGGTCTTTCTGGATTTTTCATCTTGTGACTATTGACTTCTGCTCAAGAAACTTAGAACATAAGAACATAAGATATGCCATACTGGGTCAGACCAAGGTCCATCAAGCTCAGTATCCTGTTTCCAACAGTGGCCAATCTAGGTCATAAGTACCTAGCAGTCTCCCCAAAAGACACAAGTTCCTCAATGCTTGAATTGGGTGATATCCTAGGTCCGTTTTAATAATGGTTTTTGGACCTTTCCTCAAGGAACTTGTCCAAACCTTTTTTAAACCCAGCTACACTAGCAGCTTTTACTACATCCTCCAGTAACAAAATTCCAGAGTTTGATTACACGTTGAGTGAAAAAAATATTTTCTCTTATTAGTCTTAAATAGGTTACCCTGTAGCTTCATTGCATGTCCCCTAGTCTTTTTATAGTCTGACAATGTAAACAATCAATCTACATTTACCCCTTTCACTCCATTCATTAATTTATAGACCTATATCATATCTCCCCTCAGCTGTCTCTTTTTCCAGGTTGAAGAGCTCCAACCTTCTTAGCCTCTCTTCATAGGAGTATCCTTCCATCATTTTGGTGTCTCTTCTCTGCACCTTTTCTAATAATGCTATATTCTTTTTAAGATATGGCGACCAGAATTGCACACAATGTTCAAGGTGCAGTTGCACCATTGAAAGATACATAGGCATTATAATACCCTTTGAAATTTGGTCTCCTCTTCTTGGATCCTCTGGGACTCCATCAAGTATCCACCAAGTTAATTGGTCAAAAGTGTGTGCTTTTTCCAAAAGATGTTCGACCATCGGTGCCGATCGATTTTGAGTCCGGAAATGAGAAGCATGTTCCATTAAGCGGACCAGCATCTTCCTAGTAGTCCGGCCCACATAATATAGTGGGCATGGACAGGAAATTAAATAAACCATGAAGGTCGGGTTGCAGTCTGTTGACCATTTTGATTTATAAATCTTAGAAGTATGAAAATCCATCTACGTTGGGCCCTGTATAGCCTGTTGACAAAAGCCACAAAAGCCACAACTGTAATGACCAGGATCAGAATGAAACGATTGAGGGCGATCCAAAGGGGATGCGGTTTTCACTACCATTTCCCTTATGTTAGGACCCCTTGATGGAGTCCCAGAGGATCCAAGAAGAGGAGACCGAATTTCAAAGTTACAAAAATTTGAACAACGTTGGATCTACAGTTTGTGTACGATTTCCCCAATGGGCTTGAATGCTGCTTTGGAGTGGTACGGTATGCTTTGATTGGCTCATTTTTTATATAATGGTTACTTCTATTGGATTTAACCAATGGGAACGGGGGCTCCCCTTCCTTATGGGGTTTCCCCGCTGTTCCATTGGTGGTTATAGGGAATCTTCCGATAAAATGGTCCAATAACAAGTTCTTGCTGCTTGTCACGTGTTCACCCTTGTTTACGTCACACGCCGATTCTTCAAAGTGAAGATTTTTTGTAGAGGTGATACATTGAAGCTTATGTGACTGCAAGATTCATTCAACCTGAGGCAGGATCGCAATTTGTTCTGATCCAAAACGGGGCCATGTCGTTTTTCAACCTTCTCTCGGTGGTCCTTTTTTAAGCTCACGAATAATGAAAACACAATGTGAATAAGCTAAGTAAAAGTTTTTTCATTATGAATAAAAATGATTAAAAGGAACAGTCACAGTGGAGGGGGGGGGGGTGTCTAGTTCCTTCTCCTTGTGTTTGACGGTTCCAACAAAAAGAAAATAAGTATAATAGTTAAGTATGTATTAAAAAACGAGGATGTTTCCTTTTTTCACTTTTTTTGCCAAGGTTTTTTATTCTTGCATTTAACTTGCCAGTGCTTGTGCTGTTTCCATTCTTTTTTTCCATTTCCTGAAAGATGCTTTTTTGGCAACAACAGCCTTTCGGACCTCACCTTTAAACCATGTTGGCTGTTTTTTTACTTCCTTGCACTTTTCTTAAAGCGTGGAATACAGCTGGTCTGGGCTTCCAAGAAAATATTTTTTTTTTATTTCAAATATTTTTATTGAGTATATTCATAAGAATAACAAAATTATACATCATTCTCAAAGAAATACAAACATAAAAACATAGTCCACATCCAGGGGAGCGAGACCAAAAGAAAGAAAATCTTAGGAGTTCAATATAAAAAAGGAAAATTGAGGAGTTAAGCCCAAAATCTTAGATAAAGCTCTAATTACTATGCTTACAGAATGCAAATAAAATATAACACATTAATGCTTGGAGGGAGCCTGATGAATAATAAATGATTCTAAAGAAGAAGTTTCGGAAAAAACATACTTGGTGCCATCAAGTACAATCACACACTTACAGGGAAATTTGAGGAAAAAAGAAGCACCCAGAGCTAAGATGCGAGGCTTCAAATTCAAAAAAGCCCTGCGTCTAAGTTGTGTTTGTCTCGAGACATCAGGAAATATGTTTATCTTACCCCCACAGAACATAGCATTTTTATTAGCAAAAAACAACCGCATTACTGAATTCTTAGCAGCCTCAGACATAAATGATACTAACAAAGTAGCCCGGGTAGAAATTAAATCTTGCAATGATTCTATAAAATCAGACACATCTAAGGTATCAGAAACAGCTTTAGGAGCACCGTCTGGAGGTACATTATCAGAAGGCGCCCCCCCTACCGGCAGATAATAAAGCTTACTAATAGAAGGCTTAGTGATATTATCATAACCCAAAACTTCCACAAGATACTTATTAAATAATATCTGAGGAGAAAAAGATGGGTAAAGGGAAAATTTAAACAACGAATATATATTCATCGCCCTTAATGAATTCTCCAACAGTTCCTGTTGCATATGCAAAGCAATACTATCCTTCATAAAAGACACAGAAGATTTTTGCAAAGAAACATAATTAGCTTCTAATTTTCGACATTTAGCATCTAAAACTGCAATTTGAGAATCATGTTGGGCCATTTTAGCAACAGAATCTTTTGAGAAAACAGAAAAGCCACTGATGCTAAAGAAGTAATAGAAGCTTCTATATGTGAAAGAGCAGATAAAACATCAACTAAAGAAACATTTTGAGAATCAGGTATACTAGCAGCACCCTCAGGGTGAAACATCACACAGTCCAGTGGCAGATGAATGTCCTGTGGTAGCGGAACCACCAAAGGCTGTCCATTACTGTCCGATAGAGCAGACGGAGAAAACAGAAATCCATCCTGCAGTTGACCATTTGCTATCGGAGAAGACGCCACTGTATCTATAAAGTCTACTTCCATAAGCAGGGCAGAGCTTGAAAAACCCTGTGAGGAAACATCTGAAAGAGAAGGGCACTTGGTGGCAGCATTAGTATTCGCCACATCCATAGTCATAGAAACAGCATGTTTATCCATAGGTCCAACAGTCTTGATGACCTTGGACAGATTAACAGTACTTACATTCAAAAGGTGCTTCCTACGCTTACCCATATCAGGAGCACCTTCACCGGAACACCTCGAGCGCCGAAGGAGCGCCGAAGGAGCGCATAAGGAGCAAGACACGCCCCTTTAAACGTGCCCCTTCAAACGCGACTGCATCCGCGAAACCGCAGAGCAGAACAGTTCATATTCCCCGGAGATGACGTCGGGGCAGGCGCCGCATGTCAACAGGCCCTACAGGTGTCTAGAAGGACCACACGGCACACAGAGCACAATTGGGCAACTCCGTCCACTCACTCCCGAGTTGTAGCTGGAAACGCTCCTTCTCATATGCCCCAGAGATGATGTCAGGGGGCAGGCGCCACGTGTCAGCAGGCCCTACAGGTGCCTAGAAGGACCACAAGGCACACAGAGAACAATTGGGCAACTCCATCCACTCACTCCCGAGTTGTAGCTGGAAATGCTCCTTCTCATATGCCCCGGAGATGACGTTGGGGCAGGCGCCGCATGTCAGCAGGCCCTACAGGTGCCTAGAAGGACCACACGGCACACAGAGCACAATCGAGCAACTCCGTCCACTCACTGCGGAGTTGTAGCTGGAAATGCTCCTTCTCATATGCCCGAGAGATGACGTTGAGGCAAGCGCCGCATGTCAGCAGGCCCTACAAGTGCCTAGAAGGACCACACGGCACAAAGAGCACAATCGGGCACCTCTGTCCACTCAAACCCCCAAGATAGTATTTTTAAACAACACCCAAGCTTGATGTAAGTCTTTGACCTTTGCAACTGCTCCTTTTAGTTTTTTCTTAACTATTTTCCTCATTCTATCATAGTCTCCCTTTTGAAAGTTAAAAGGTAGTACTGTGGATTTCCTTACCATCCCTCCTCCATTAATTAAATCAAACGCGATCATGCTATGATCACTATTGCCAAGTGGCCCCAACACCCTTATCTCTTGCACCAGATCTGGAGTTCCAGTAAGGACTAAGTCCAAAATGGCTTCCCCTTTGGTCGGTTCATGAACCAGCTGCTCCAAGAAGCAGTCATTTATTTCATCTAGAAACTTTATCTCCCTAGCATGTCCTGCTATGACACTGACCTAGTCAATACCGGGGTAATTGAAATCACCCATTATTATTACTGTTCTGTAACTTTTGTTAGCTTCCCTGATTTCTTTGAGCATTTCATCATCCATTTGTTTATTCTGGCCAGGCGGTCGATCGTGCAACCCCACTGCCATTGCCTTCCACTTTTTACATGGAATATCAATCCATAGAGATTCTACAGCAAATTTTGTTTCCTGAAAAACTTTAATCATTTGTGACTCAGTGCCCTCTCTGACATAGAGCACAACCCCTCCACCAATTTGATCAGTTCTATCATTACAATATAGTTTGTACTCAGTTATCACAGCGTCCCACTGGTTGTCCTCCTTCCACCATGTCTCTGAGATGCCAATCATATCTAACTTCTCATATAGTGCTATATATTCTAACTTTCTCATCTTATTTTTTAGACTTCTAGCATTTGCATACAAGCATTTTAGAGACTGTATTTTATTCATATTAATCTGATTATTGGTAGACAGGGGCAATTTGGAATCTTTAAGCTCTGTCTGCTCTGTACTCAAAAGCATTTGGGCTACCTTTGTCTTTATTGTAACCTCTCTGCTGATGTGCCCTAACTTCATTTTTTGGTAGTATCCTTCAAGGACACATTGTTCTGAACCATACGCTCTTGGGCGACTGTCAGCTTTCCCCTATTATCTAGTTTAAAAGCTGTTCTATCTCCTTTTTAAAGGTTAATGCCAGCATCCTGGTTCTATCCCGGTTAAGGAGAAGCCCATCCCTTCGGAAGAGACCCTCCTTTCCCCAGAATTTTCCCAAGTTCCTAACAAATCCAAACCCCTCATCCATGCACCATTGTCTCATCCACGCATTGAGACTCCGGAGCTCTACCTGCCTTTTGGGTCCTGCACGTGGAATGGGAAGCATTTCGGAGAACGCTACCCTGGAAGTTCTGGATTTCAACTTCCTACCTAAAAGACTAAATTTAGCCCCCAGAACCTCCCTACCAGATTTTCCTATGTTATTGGTACCAACATGTATCAAGACAGCAGACTCCTCCCCAGCACTATCTAAGACCTTGTCTAGGTGGCGCGTGAGGTCTGCTACTGTCGCACAAGGCAGTTATGTTACCAGGTGATCATCACGTCCACCAGCCACCCAGCTATCTACATGCCTAATGATTGAATCACCAACTATAACGGCTGTCCTAACCCTTCTCTCATGGGCACATGGCCCTGGAGAAACTTCCTTGGTGCGAGAGGGTTTTACATCACTTGGAGGACAGGTCCTAGCTACAGGATCACTTCCTGCCACACCAGGGTGATGCTCTCCTGTCACGTGACCTCTCTCCTCCATAGCAACAGGGTTGCTGCCAGACTGGAGGTGGGACTTCAGGACTATATCCCTGTAGGTCTCTTCTATGTATCTCTCTGTCTTCTTTATGTCTTCCAAGTCTTCTACTCTTGCCTCCAAAGATCAGACTCGTTCCCTGAGAGCAAAGAGCTCCTTGCACCTTGTGCACACATAAGACCCCTTACCATCTGAGAGAAAATCATACTTGTGACGCTCAGTGCAAAAGACTGGAAAACTCCTATCTCACTGCTGGACTGCTGTCTGCATCTTCACTTTAAGGTTGTTTTGAGATATTTAAGTTCTTTACTTACATAAGGGTTGCTAGGGATACTTATACTAATAAAATTATACCTAAGACATTTAATGTACTTTGTTCACCTGAAGTTTAATTAATCTCAAGTCCTAAATGTATGCTGATGAGAATTAACAGCTGCACCTGAGAGTGAATATGGCATCTCCTTTCCTTTAAGAGGTTTAAGCACCTATAAAGCTACGGTTATCCCAGGGGTGGGTGGGTGTCGGGAAGGGAGGGAGGGAAAGAAGGCTTATTAAAAGCTGGCTGCTACACAGTATCCTGTCCTGTGCTTCTAAGATAATCTGTGACCAATCTGCAAGGGGAGTCCCAAAGCCCTTGCTTTGATAGAGGGAGTCTTGGGTTCTAAATTTAACCAGAAAGCTCTCTTGTGTGTTTTAAATTTTAACTGAAAGCTCTTGCTGCTGCTAGGCCCTGACTGATTTAATAATTATACTGGTTTCACAGATTAATCAACTTTAATCAAAATAATTCTTTTTTCCCCAAGATTTAGAAAAATTCCCAGAAGTAAATACTTACAATTGCAGATCTCTCTCCAGAAGTAGCAGTCCCCTTTTGTAGTCCTTCAAAAGCTTTCTTGTGCCAGAAATTCTGCGATAGTATAAGTAACTGGGAAATTCACACAATCAACCTTGCCAAATTACCGAGTCCCAAGAGGGAAATTATAGGCAATTTATGGATTTCTGGCAGTTCCATTATGCACTATGATGGGACTATCTGAAATCAATGATTGGCCTAAAATTTCCCTCTTGGAACTGGATAATTTGGCAGGGCTTCTTGTGTGAAATTCCCAGTTACTTTCATGCTATCAGACATTTATTTATTTATTTATTTAGTATACATTTGTATACCGCTACTTCCAGTGATCAGCAGTGGTTTGATTACAGATTGGAAATTGTCAAATCATGACAGGAAATTTTTGAGGTATGAACACATTGATTAGACAGGAAAGCACAGCATACAGAGAACTATTTTACAGGGAACATGGGCTATGGAGGGTTAAGTGGCTTGCCCAAGACCACAAGGAGCACCTGTGGGACTAGAAACCCCAGTCCTTCCGGCCCAAGGTTGCTGTCCTCTAGTGGGATTTGAACCCCCAACCTTCCGGCCTGAAGTACCTTGCCCCAACCACTAGGCCACTCCTCCACTCCTCCTCCTCCATGTTTACTCAGATCCTGGAGAGATATTCTGTGAAATTGTGTCTAAAAAAACCTGGATATGGTTTCACAGAAGTTCTGGCACAAGAAAAATCTTTAGAGTAAATCTCTTGAACAGGAATCAATAGATTCACAAGACGGAAAAATCCAGAAAGAGCTTTCCATGTAGCTCAAGACCAGACACACTTTGGACCAATCAGGAAACAGGAATTAACAGTACTAGAAATAAAACACAGTTAGGTATAGGCTGGCTAGAACTAGCCTCCACAGGAGGCATAACAGCTCCGCTTGAAAGCCACTGCTCCCTAACACAAGAGATACAGATTTGAGGCCAGGCCAGGCCATGACAACCCTGGGGGAGGAGGAGGGGGGATCATTGGGCTTTTTCATGTCACAGCAGTGCTGGGGATTCAATGAATCCCTTGAAGGCCCTGACCACATGCAACTTTCGGCTGCATGAGAGCATCCATGCTACCTGCTGTGGTAGGGAACGCAGGTCCAGTGCCCAGAAATTGAAGACTAACTTTATGGTTGTGGCTGTGATGTTTATCTCTCCCAAATGCCAATCCTCTGCCCGAGGCACAAACTCCCTGATTGGCACATCCACCATGCATGACGTCTTCGCTCAGCTCAAACCTTCCCAAGCAGAATTCTCCCCCTTCAGCATTCACTTGCAGGACAACAAAGAGGACCCATTGAAGCAACTCCCCAATCCTTTACCCCCAAATAGACCTTCCCCACAAGGTTCTAACTTGGATACTAACCCCCATCCTCTGATCCTCTCCCAGATCTTAACCAGGGCTCCCTGGCAATGTTCCCTCTAATTTTCTGTAGGCTGTGTGCGCATAAAACATCAGCTGTGCAGCTTTTGAAGGAAGGTTAAATTTTTGCGAGCCACATAACGACACTCGGAGTTATATACTTTACAATGCTTATTATTTTTATACTGCTCTTAAAGATATGGAATGCCCTAAAGCACTAGGAAGAGCACAAGGCTCTCGCAGTAAGAAACACAGACACACAAAGCGAGAGACATATGAAGGTTACAGGTGCTTTATTGATTAGTCCCTGACGCGTTTCGGCAACGCCTTACTCAGGGGGTATGCAGCTTATAAAATAAAATAATAAAAGTACACTTAAAAAATACAGAAATAGTAAGAATAATAAATAATAACAATAAAACATAAAATAATAAATAAATCTAAAAGGCTGGATGAGATTAATTAAAATAACAATAATAAAGGCTCATAAATGAAAACGTGTATTTATCAACACCCATTAAAAAAACATAAAACAAATAATAAAACCACATAGTAGACAGATAAAAAACAAATAATCAAATATTAAATGTAACAACTACAGAAAACGCAGGGCAGTGGGTGAACTCACAGAACACCTTTTGTTAAGGAGTGACAAACAAACTGTCTATTAGGAGAGATAAAAATAATAAATACATATATACTCACTGATTCACACTGTGAAGCTTTCTTAGAGAAAATGCAGAATATACCTGTACAATATAACTTTCTCTGTGCTGAAAACAATGAGATAAAGAACATTATGCTTAGTGGCTAAACTAAATACATATATAAGAAAATCAATAAGAAGAGCCAGCATAAGGATTTCAGTACGGCACGTAAAAACAAGCGCAAACTTAGAGATTTTTCATAAAAGTGTTTTCAAAAGGAGAAAGATATGCAAAAGCACCATGAAGAACCATTTACAACAATTAGTAACCAAAGGAGCACAGACCTTTGAGAACTTCAAAAGATGTCCAATGAGACTCAGAGTACCTCCAACGGAGCGATCGAGTCAAAAAACACTCTGATTATGTAACCGCTCATCGCGCGCCAAAACAAAGGTTAGAGGTGAGGTGGTGGAAGGAGCCAATAAACGTCAATCACAAGATCTTATCTAGATAAGATAGTGAATTAAGGCTGCCATAGAATTCTAATAAATGATCCACCATGAAAGTTCTGAATAAAGGATTCATAAGCAAATAAAGGCAAAAACGAAGCACTAAAGCAGAATACTCCGTGTTCCGCTGACCTGCCGCTTGCCCTCCGCCTCCTCCAATGCTGCCCGTCTGCTTGTCCGCTTCACCGCAGCGCACGGCTCCGGCAGCTCTCTGTACGTGCTGCCACTGCCGCTTGCTCTCCCTTCTCTGCAACTGTTTCCCCTCCGTAATTTTTGTGCACTCTGTTGTAAGTTATGTGCGCTTGCTCGGTGAGGTTTGTGCGCACACACACGTGCACAGCTTAGAGGGAACAGTGCTCCCTGGTGGTCATAGCATTCAGTAGGGCAGGAACAGCCCCCCCTTTGTTCCTGCCCTGGCTCTGGCCACTCCCAAATAGCACCAGTAATCCATAGTGTTAGTCCTATGATACTACCTCTAGGGGTCATTCTCTAGCAGTCATACCATGAGACTACCATTAGCGGTATCAGCACCATTTTGAGAGCTGCTGGAACCAGGGAAGTAGCAGAGGAGACCACATCTGCCCTGCTGACTTTGAAGTCAACCAGGGAATCCTAGGTAAGACCTGGGAGGGACACAGGGGGGTAGGGGGAGGGTCAGGTTAGAACCTTGTGGAGGGATTTATTTGGCTATTTGGGAGGTGTTGAAAGGGATCGTCTTTGCTGTCCCACGGGAGGGGGGGGGGTGCTAAATGACAGAGGGCATGCTTGGTTGGGGGTTCTGCTTGGGGGGAGATCTAATCCAAAAGGGTCACTGGTTGGGGGTGCCATTCAGGGGGTTTGTGCCTTAGAGAAATTTGCATTCGATGAAGAAGACGTCACAGCAGCACTCTGCTGTTGTTTTTAAGGGCAGAAGCCATACTACCTGGACTGCTGGTAACATGGCTGCACTTAATGTCAACTCTAGAGATGGCATTAAGCGTATCTGCATTATGACAGCTAGCCCATGGTGCCATCCTGTGTACTGGCCGTCACTGTGTAACAAACTCTCCACCATACTGTGCCGAGTGCCTGCCCATCCATGCGCTAAACAGTTTGCAATGGGATTCTTATCTCACTGGTGAATTTTCCTGCATGTTAGCGTTTACCATGTGTCTCCAGTAATAGTATGCGTGTACTAAAACATGCCCTAACTATTGCCACACTTAGCAAACATGCCCCTAAGTTTGTACTTGAGACAATGGATAATTAAGTGACCTACCCAAGATCACAAGTGTCGGTGAGGTTTAAAACTTGACTTCCAAGATTCCCAGACTGCCGAGTTAACCATGAGGTTATTCTGCCACTCCAAAAAAGATTTTTGTTTTCTTAAGTGCCATCAAGGCAATTCTGACTCTTGGTGACCCAGCAGCTCCTGTGTTTTCTTGGCAAGTTATGACCAGAAGTAGATTGCCACGAATGTTGCTATAAAAAATATCCCCCATAGAAGAACAGAAACTGCGTATACTGTAGAAACCAGCCATCATCAATAAAATGTTACATAATATGAAAGCCCACAAAGCTACACAATCTGTTCTGAAAAGAAGCTTTCCCTAATCACCGGGTTAGTGAGCTCTGGTAATAAATAGACGTTTCATTTAATTTCACATTTATCTGACCCCTACTCCAAATTCCCAGACTTTTCAAGGCGGCTTGCAATCTCAAGATTAAAAACCATTGCAAACAATATTTGAAAACTGTATAATATGCAGAGGTTTGTTAAATAGGTTAGCATATTTCCTTTCTGGAGATACAGATGCACAGAAATCCATAGTGAATGTCAGTGGACTAGTGAGGTCTATAGATCAGCTGAAGATTTTAACAGGAACTACAGGAGAAAAGCCTCTACGTTTTTATCAGGAACTTTGTAGATTTGTTTAAACATAAACCATGCTGATCTGAGTATGAGTTGAATAAATATGTAGAGATTTATCTATAATGAGTTTAGCTACAGAATTTGCAAAGATATTTTTCTCTGTGTAGTTTAGCGATACTAGACCGGTTTACCCTTCATAGTCTAACTGCATCAGTTTCTCCTAGTACCCAGAAAATCAAGGGTTCAGTTCCCACTGGCACTCCTTGTGACCTTGGGCAAGTCACTTGTCTTGGAAGAAAAGGCCTGGCAATCTACTTCCGGTGATACATTGCCAAGAAAACCCAGAAGCAGCTGTGCCACTAGGTGTTAGCAGCGACCTAATGGCACTAAAAACAAACAAAAAAAAGCAGCCAACTCTTGGAGTAGAGGAGTAGCCTAGTGGTTAGCACACATTGACTAGTACCTAGATAATCAAAGGTTTGATTCCCACTGGCATTCCCTGTGACCTTAGGCAAGTTACTTTATCCTCCATTGACTCAGAAGAAAAGGCCTAGTAATCTACTTCCAGTGATACATTGCCAAAAAACCTAGAGGCAGCTGGGTTGCCAGGAGACAGCACTAAAAAAAAGGTTGACTCTTAGGGGTCCTTTTACCATGGAATTAGTGGTAAAACTAACATGCAGTAAGTGCAACCACTGTGTGTGATTAGGGGCATATCCAGCAATTCGCACAAAATCGCTTACCTGAATTCATGCTGTGATTCATGGGGATGCAGATAGAGCAGGAGATAGAAAAGGAGAAAAAGGAAAAAAAAAGGACATACAGCAGCTTTTAAACTAGATAATAGGAGAAAGCCAACAATCACCCAAGAGCGGATGGTTTGGAAGAATGTATCCTTGAAGGATACTACCAAAAGCAGAGAGGTTCCAAAAAAGAGTAAAATAGCCCAAATGCCCTCGAGTATGGAACAGACAGAGCTTAAAGATCCCAAATTACCCATGTCTACCAATAGCCAAATTAATATGAATAAAATACAGTCTCTAAAATGCTTGTATGCAAATGCTAGAAGTCTAAAAAATAAGATGGGAGAGTTAGAATATATAGCACTAAATGAGAGGTTAGATATGATTGGAATATCAGAGACATGGTGGAAGGAGGACAACTAGTGGGACACTGTGATACCTGGGTACAAACTATATCGTAATGCTAGAGCTGATCAAATTAGTGGAGGGGTTGTGCTCTATGTTAGAGAGGGCATTGAGTCAGAAAGGATTAAAGTTTTGCAGGAAACAAAATTTGCTGTAAAATCTCTATGGATTGAAATTCCATGTCAAAAGGGGAAGATGATGGCAGTGGGGGTGTACTATCGACTGCCTGGCCAGAATGAACAAATGGATGATGAAATGCTCAGAGAAATCAAGGAAGCTAACAAAAGTTACAGCGCAGTAATAATAATGGGTGATTTCAATTACCCCGGTATTGACTGGGTCAGTGTCATGGCAGGACATGCTAGGGAGATAAAGTTCCTAGATGACATAAATGACTGCTTCTTGGAGCAGCTGGTTCATGAACCGACCAGAGGGGAACCCATATTAGACCTAGTCCTTAGTGGAACACCAGATCTAGTGCAAGAGATAAGGGTGTTGGGGCCACTTGGCAATAGTGATCATAGCATGATCGCCTTTGATTTAATTTATGGAGGAGGGATAGTAAGGAAATCCACAGTACTACCTTTTAACTTTCGAAAGGGAGACTATGATAAAATGAGAAAAATAGTTAAGAAAAAACTAAAAGGAGCAGTTGCAAAGGTTAAAGACTTATATCAAGCTTGGGTGTTGTTGAAAAATACTATCTTGGAAGCCCAGACCAGCTGTATTCCACGCTTTAAGAAAAGTGGAAGGAAGTCCGGAAAACTGCCAGCATGGTTTAAAGGTGAGGTCAGAGAGGCTGTTGTTGCCAAAAAATGCATCTTTCAGGAAATGGAAAAAAGAGCCAAACGACGAAACCTGGAAACAGCACAAGCACTGGCAAGTCAAATACAAGGCATTGATAAAGCAGGCAAAGGGAGAATTTGAGAAGAAGTTTGCTGCGGAAGCAAAAAAGCGAAATAAAGATTTTTTCAAGTTCTTTCGTAGCAAAAAACCTGTGAGAAAGTCAGTTGGTCCATTAGATGATAGAGGATTTAAAGGTGCACTAAGAGGCAACAAGGTGATAGCGGAGAGACTGAATCAATTCTTTGCTTCAGTCTTTACTGAGGAAGATGTAGGGATGTTACCCATGACTGAAGTGGTATTTAAAGATGCGGAAGAATTGAAGGAAATATCGATACATCGGGAAGATATATTACAACTATTAGATAAAATGAAGAGTAGCAAATCACCTGGGCCTGATGGTATATATCCAAGGGTGTTGAAAGAACTGAAATATGAGATTGCAGACCTGCTATTAGTAATCTGTGAACTATCATTAAAATCATCTCTAATACCTGAAGATTGGAGGATCGCAATGTAACACAAATTTTTAAAAAGGGTTCCAGGTGTGATCCGGGAAACTACAGACTGGTGAGCCTCACATCAGTACTGGGAAAAATGGTAGATACCATCATAAAGAATAAAATTACTCAGCATGTAGATAGTCATGGCCTAATGGGAGACAGCCAAAATGGCTATAGACAAGGAAGATCTTGTCTTACTAATCTGTTATGTTTCTTTGAAAGTGTGAATAAACAGGTGGACAAAGGTGAGTCGGTTGATATAGTGTATCTGGACTTTCAGAAAGCTTTTGACAAGGTCCCTCATCAGAGACTTTTGGCAAAACTAAAGAGTCATGGGATAGGAGGCAGTGTACTACTGTGGATCAAGAACTGGTTAAAAGATAGAAAGCAGAGGGTTGGGCTAAATGGCCAATTTTTCCAATGGAGAAAGGTGAATAGTAGTGTACCCCATGGATCTGTTCTGGGTCCGCTGCTTTTTAACATATTCATTAATGACCTGGCAAGTGGAATAACGAGTGAGGTTATCAAATCTGCAGATGACACAAAACTAAAGTTGTTAAAACCCAAGAGGATTGTGGAAAATTGCATGAGGATCTTAATAAATTGGAAGACTGGGCATCAAAATGGCAGATTAAATTTAATGTGGACAAGTGCAAAGTTATGCACCTAGGGAAGAACAACCCAAACTATGGTTTACACGATGCAAGGTTCCACATTAGGAACCACCACCCAGGAAAACGTTTTAGGCGTCATTGTGGATAACATGTTAAAACCCTCAGCCCAGTGTGCAGCGGCAGCCAAGAGAGCAAATAGAATGCTAGGTTTCATAAGGAAAGGAATGGAAAATAAAACAAAATATATTATAATGCCTCTATATCGTTCCATGGTGAGACCGCACCTTGAATATTCTGTGCAATTCTGTTCGCCATATCTTAAAAAGGATATAGCGATTTTAGAAAAGGTTCAGAGAAGAGCCACCAAAATGATAAAGGTGATGGAAGGATACTCCTATGAAGAAAGGCTAAAAAGGTTAGGGCTCTTTAACCTGGAAAAGAGACGGCTGAGGGGAGATATGATAGAAGTCTATAAATTAATGAACGGAGTGGAACGGGTAAATGTAAATCGATTGTTTATGTTATCAGAATATAGAAAGACTAGGGGACATGCAATGAAGCTACAGGGTAAACTATTTAAGACTAATAAAAGAAAATATTTTTTCACTCAACGTGTAATCAAACTCTGGAATTTGTTACCGGAGGATGTAGTAAAGGCTGTTAGTTTAGCTGGGTTTAAAAAAGGTTTGGACAAGTTCCTGGAGGAAAGGTCCATAAACCATTATTAAGAAGGGACCCAGGATATCAATGCTTGACCCAATATAAGCATTGCGGAACCTGTGTCTTTTGGGGAAACTGCTAGATACGTATGACCTAGATTGGCCACTGTTGGAAACAGGATACTGGGCTTGATGGACCTTGGTCTGACCCAGTATGGTATATCTTATGTTCACCTAATGACACCCACCGAGGTATCATTATGTTCAATGGTGCTAACTGCCACATTGTAGCAATTGCCCTCGTGCTAGCAGCAATGTGCTCTCCACACTCACATTCCATGCCTAAGCCGTCTACTGTCTGCTCTTGCACGCAATGGCTACTTAATGTGAGTTTTAGCAGCCAGTAGCTAGCATGCACGGTTGCCAGTTACCACATGCTAAAATGTGTGTTAACCAGTTAATGGCCTTTCGTAAAAGGGCCTCTTAGTGTTCTGATTTGGAACACTAGAGTCATCGTGTTAAGAGTTAAGATAGACCTCCGTCAAACCTCATTATCTGATAGTATGTACGATCTCCACCTTTAGCCGTCCTCCCCTACTCTGGACATCAACAGACCACCAGACAAATACTAAATTAATAAGAAAGAAGATATCCTGCAATTGGTTTGCCCAGATAGAGAGTATGGTGTTCCAGGGAAGAAGATAGATCCAAATGCTGCATCTTGAGGGGTCTTGATTCTAGCAAGTGTCTGAATAGTTTGGATATTACTAGGGATCAGGTTGTTAATGCTGCTGGGTCTGAGAGATCCTGATGTTACTGTAGGATTTTGGGGTGGGGGGAAGTCCAGAGTTGCTGGAGGAGATGGAGAACTGGAAAATGTCAGAGGTCTCGGTGAATGGAGTGCTTGATGGGACAGGGACTGGGATGGCTTAATGTGACTTTGGGTTATTTATCACAGGGGTTCAAAAGGATATGCTGAACACATTCTGGGCTTTAAAACTTGGATTTGCTGCATACAGGATAAAATCATGTTAAAATCAGTTGTGCCAGTTTTAATGTGTATTTTAGTATACAAGTCCCTTAGCTATTTAATTTAAATATCATTGGAACATTTACTAGCAGACTGCTAACAATGATGAACAAGAAACATGGGACAACATGTGAACTTGCAGAAACGCGCTGCTAATGCTGCAGAGCTTGCACCTTTCTACGTTTGTTCCACATGAGCATGAGTTAGCTAAATATCGCTAGTATGAATTAGAAAGCCTGAATTAGACTTATGTATGAACATAAAATGGTAAAGGTAAAGTAGAAAGCAATCTTGTATTTTAGAGGAAGACAAAGCATTTTCTTGCAATAGGATAAATAAGGACACATCGCCATCTGCTGGGAGTCTGGTGAACAGCCATGACCATGTTTCCAGTTTCTATGGGATTGCCTGGAGTTCTGCTTCCAACCACAGAGGACAATTCAGAGGCCAGAACTGTAGCTCATTACTCTCAGAACAGCCTTAAACGTTTTGTGTTCTATTCTTGGCAGATACCTTTTCTTAACATAGCCATTTTCCTGCCTAGTTTTATTATTGGGCATACAGAATGTGTCCTCGGTGAGAAGAAAGATCTTCTGCTGCCCTACTAACTAGCTACTTTGTCATTCATGGACAGAATGCCAACTGTGCAACTTTATCAGCAGCAGAAGATTTTTTTTTCTGTGTTACCTCTGCCATGTTTGCAACTATAACCACTGGAGTACTACTATTAATGCAGCACTTTTCAAACTCCCATTCAAACGTCTATGGACACAAGATACCTTGGACATTGCTTTTCATATGGGAAAATTCTCAATAGGAAATAAGGCACATAGATTTCACAATGCAATCTATGCCATGCATTGTCAATGCATTATTTTCTGATTCTACCCCAAAGCATTGCCGTGGAAACTTCTCCTCCTAAGTTTGGCTAAAAGTATGCATATTAAAGAACAAAGCACATAACTTTATCCACTTAAAAGATTATGTTATACTTAGCTGCTTAAAGTCACACACCATCAATGCACATAAGTCATGTATTTAAAATGATTTACAAGCGTGGATGGGTCCTTACACATGTAGTTTAGCCAGTCACAATTTTGTAACTACACACATCAGGCCAATGGTGTGTACTTTCGGTGTGGGCATGCACAAGGGTGAAATGTGGGTGGTGTGCTGGCAGAGTGCAAATTATTGTGTATATGTTATAAAATCCTATAAATTACATGCATTCTTAGAAATCTCGACATGGGCATTGGTGCCAGCCCTAGGACTGGTGTAAGTGTTTGTGCTTAGATTTAACACATGTTCTCAGCTGTTTCTACCCCTATTTTATATCGAAAAGTAGGCATCTGTTTTTCTTTTTAAAATAGGTTTAAGATGGGTGCATTCTGGATGCCTAAAAGTAGGCACCCGGTTTTAAAATCACCCTCCAGAAGGGTGGGCATTATTAAAATGGACAGTTTATCCAGTTAAACCACTATCTTTCTCATTAAATGGCTTTGAAATTGCTCTCAGTACGGTCATTAATAAGAGAGTGTATTATTTACTCCGCAATATGTGATCTCAGACTGTAATAAACACTCTTCATCATCAGATCAACTTAAAGGGCAGAAGATAATTTTAATAAAATCTCAAATGCTGAATAGTAATGAAATTGTCACCTTCATGTTTCTGTAGGAGTACTACTATCTATCAGTGAAAGCTTTGTACACGGTTGGATACAGCACTTCACTCGTTGCACTCACTACGGCTATGGTTATCCTGTGTCGATTTAGGTGAGTATCTAGGCAAGCAAGAATGTGAAAACATTCTAGTAATAATCAAAGGTTCATTGTGATTTTACCTACAAAGTAGCCATCCGTGATCAATGGACTAGATGTGCTATAGGATTTTTCTAAGTTGTATCTATCGGTCCCAATCTTTCACCTTGTCACACAGGGAAAAAATGTATAATACCTGTTTTACATGCAAAAGAGGCTTTTATAAAATTGTACAACTGCATATATTCAGAAAAGTAGGAGCATGAAAAAGAAATTGTACATTTTTATAAAATCTGCACATAGGTGTTCTTGAGGATATTTTTATTTATTTATCTGCATTTATATCCTGCTTTTCACTGGGTCAAAGTGGTTGGGGGATACATTTAACATGAGGGGATATGAGACACATACACTAATACTTACAGGGAACATGGGCAATGGAGGGTTAAGTGGCTTGCCCAAGACCACAAGGAGCACCTGTGGGACTAGAAACCCCAGTCCTTCCGGCCCAAGGTTGCTGTCCTCTAGTGGGATTTGAACCACCAACCTTCCGGCCTGTGGTACCTTGCCCCAACCACTAGGCCACTCCTCCCTTCCTCTGGGAGGAGCGGGGTGTAGTTGTGATGTGTATGCATCTTGTATATAATGCACAGGTACATGCATTGGGTGCAGGCACACATCTGCACCCTTTCAGAGCAGGGCCTTACTTGACAGCTTGACCCCTAGCGGATATACCCGAGACTAGCTCTAGGAGTCAGAGCTGCCATTTTGAACCCAAGCAGCAACAAGGCAGGAACATTTGGGGATCATACCTGCCCCACTACTGGCAACAATGGGGGCTGGGAAAGTAACAGCAAGAGCCTGGAGGGGAGGGTGCAAGGGATGAAGTTCCCCCAGGGCAATTTGTCTCCTTGCGCCGGACCTGTGTATGGTGGATCCTAGCCATGTGCCTCTAACAATTGCAGGGGCATCTACATAGACATTTCCAGAATAGTATTTCAGAATTTAGGGTTAGAGTAGTGGACTAGGAACAGAGCAGCCAGGATTCAAATTTCTTCTACTATCATTGAAATTGTGCTGAGTACTGAGGATGATGGAGTATTTTCTTCTCTACACCCAGTCCAAAAACCGTGGTTTTGAAGGAAGGAGTACTTTATTTAATATTAATTGATTCCTTGCGCCAAAAAGCCCGACACAGGCCGTGTTTCGTATTCACTTCATCAGGGGAATTCAGGCGTACTATATTTATAAACACATAAACAAAGACCCAATTACATAAACATATCATTCAAATCCTCATATAAAATCATTGAAACATGTATATAAAACATTAATAATAAAACTCATATAAACAATTAAAAGAACTAAAAACCATTAAAACAAACATATACCTTGAAAGTAAATAGTTATAAGCATAACATATCATTAATTAACACTTATATTTAAAACCATACAATAATAATAAATAAATAATGAACAGACATAACACTGAAAGGATGAGTAGCCATACATTCTCTTTACCGACACCTCTTTCTTCTCTATACCCTCCTGATGTTTTTTCAGCCAAAAACTTTTCGTGCCTGGAGCAGGTCTAAACTTAGACACAACTCCGAACCTGGAGCAGGTCTAAACTTAGAGGCAATTCTGGATGTTTCTGAGATGAGGTGGAGATGTCTTGATTCCTGGGAATATTCAAGCCAAGCCTCAACCATGCCCCCATTCAGACTTGGACTTACATAGACCTTGTTTCTAAAATGACTTTGGATATCTCTGTGCATTTTCTGATGTCCAAAACACAGCTTATTTTTTAAGTGTAGTCAAGTCAATGCAGCAGCCCCTGAGTTTTCTTGACAAGGTATGACAGAAGTAGATTGCCAGGCCTTTTCTTCCAAGGCAAGGGAGCATAAAGTGACATGCTCAAGGAACATCAGTGGGACTCAAACCCCATTCTCTTGGGTGCTAGGCTGCTACTCTAGCCACTAGGCTACTCTGAAAATCCAAAGCATAGAGAGGGCTTCCGAAATTACCACCTATACTTTCATAAAGCCACTAAGATGATAGAAGTGGTTCAGGGGTGGGTTACAAAAATATTTTAAGGCCTGCAACATACACCCAAAAAGACTTGACACTTAAAAAGGTATATTTACTAAAGGGTGTTAAGGAGCAAAGGTGCTGTTAACAGGTGTTATCAGCACCCATGAGCAGTTAACACCACAGAAAACACTGAAAATACTGGATTACCATGCGGAAGCTGGTCCCTTAGCGTTAAGGTAAAAAGAGGGAATGTGGGTGTTAATGGGGTGGAGACTGGCAGGGATAGTGTGTGCCCCTCTAACGCTGGCTTGTGTTACCTTGCGTTAGTGGTCCCGTTGCTGGGAACCCTAACACCATCAGAAAGCTTGTGGTAAGAGCTATTTCTGAGGGGAGAGAGCCTATTTAAATGTATGCAATGGGCTCTACCCATTGTAGATTTGAAATTAGTGATAGTAGTGCTCCATTGGTAGTAACAGCATGGTGCCCTATTAATAAAGGGCACTATGTTGTTGGTACTAAAGTGGCAAAGGAGGTGTCATGTGAGCGATGCAGTGGGGCTGTCTGGTCCACTTGGCTGATCAGGCGCCTGCCTAGGGTATACATCTACGATGCCTGGTATGACTCTGCCATGACAATGGCAGCACACATACATGCTGCCACAATCAAAAAGGACTGGCGCAACCCCCACTGCCACCATGCTTCCATATCAGCATGATATGAGAGTGGGGTGGCGGTCAAAGAGGCTGCAGCCTGGTGCAGAAGAAATCTGTGTCCTGACCCTTTGTATCAGGTGCAACACTGCAGTTACCACTGTCAGTGAATGCCAAACATGTCATCAGCAGGTACAGTGAAGTACACGGTGATCCCTCCCTTCTGAGGTCTAAGGTAGCCACACACATGCCCACATCCCCCACTAGAGGGTGGCAGGAGTGGCATGCTGTGACTAGCTACATGTGTGCAACTGCAAAAAGGCCGCCTGCAGCACTGAAGCGGCGGCTGTGCCATGCTTGCAGGAAGGGAGGGATTGGCCAGCATGCTGTCTACCATGATCAGTGACCCTGGCACTCGGCTAGTTTTCCTAGTGGATGGGCTGGCCCTAGGATCAGGATGCCCCCCCCCCACTTGCACATATCAAGTGGATATGTGCATGTGGGGCAAGAAATATGCCACTGAAGCAGGACTAATATGCAATATGTTTACAGCCCATGTCAGAGGAAAAATGACCACCCTGCTCTCTCACCTGCCAAATAATGACCATAATCTGTGCATGAACCAGTGACACCTCCATAACTAAGTACATAGTCAGTTGCAACCATCAAAGCCACATGTGAATCTAAAATAGTCATTATGGTCTGCAACATATAAGGTTATTCCATGACTGGACTACAAGCACATACCAGGAAATGGGCACCTTACTCATTCGGTTAGGTTACCCATGATCTGGAATTTGTGTGTGTTCATGTATCATGCTCTGCCCCTTTGGCTGGACAGATCCTATATGTAAGACATAAATGTCAGTTGAACCAGCAGCATATCAATGCAGTGCAACATACAGACTTAACATGATGTCTCTCTCCCACACCTGCCTAACATACCTAGACAGATAAGTATGGCATAGAGCCTACAGAGATCTAAGCAGACAGGCATACCCCCACTCATGCCCACATGCATCTTAACAATAACACATATATACCCATGGAATGATGAAACTCCCCCCCCCCCCAGTTGCTCTGTGGCTACAAACAAATGGGCAGTGTGTGCATAAGAGGAAGAGTCATAGGTTCAAAACCAGCCTGTGGTGATGGGATGGTTATATCCAGATGTGTTAACCTTATCCTACATTTCTAGAATTATATCATCATGTGCAACTGTCAAAATTTCATCCGGCATGAGTCCTCACACTCTGTTGCCACACAGAGAAGCGGAACCATCAAAAGCTAAATGGCAGAGCATGCCAATAGTGCAGGTGTTGACAGCACCCGAGCATTGCAGAGCACACTAATAGTGCCTGCACATTGAACAGGCATTGGCAATAGTGGAGCATTAAAAGAGGCCTAAGAGACAGGTAAGAATACCAACTTGCACCACTTTTGGACAGGGGGGGGGGGTCGTGTGTGTGTGTGTGGGGGGGTGTCTCCAGAGGCCTGTGAGCTGCAGCAATGCACTGTGCATGCATGTGATGTCCAGGCTTTATGTCTGTGCATGCAATATGCTGCAGGTCAGCTATTTAGCAACTCAACATATTGTGTGAGATCCCTTTTACAAGCAAAAGGTTAGTTTTCAGTAAGTAATTGCAACCTGTGGCTGTGACGCTGTAATACATTCCCAGTTACACCATTGTCAAGGCCCTTCCCTGCAGCATTCCCATACACTTACCTCCCAATATGACACTGCTGCACAGATCCATATCACCTGCTGGTTTGACTTGAGTTAGTAGGGGGGACACATATGTGTGTTGCACCCCTCACCTCTGATTGAGCCTCCAGGCCTTGGGACACACCACTTTGCACAGGTGAGAGGCCTGATTGATGCCAGCTGCTGTAACAGCTGTATCCATGACAAAACTGCAGCCCACTTGGTGCAGCTGCAGCCTATAGGGAACTAGATTGAAGTGGAGGGCTGGCCTCTGTGAATGTCCAGTTCAGTCACTTGGTTGGTGACCGTGGCAAGATTCTGCAATATACCTATATGCATATTGCTCTTATCCTATGCTGCCCTCACAGAGTGCAATCTGAGGGACTCTGCTCCATGAACAGTATGCACATGCAGGTAGGTCTATATTATGCCAATCTGCACACAATATATGCCATCTCAACACTGTCTACTGATCATTGACCAAAGCAGTCAGCAGTGCATTACCTATTACTCCAAAAGAGAGTCAAAATGCACTTCTCAGACTGATTGTGACTGTGGGACAGTGGCCTCTGAATGGTGCATACACAATTCCAGCTATCAAAATGTGTCACAGGATGTCATGTTGGTCTCTGCATCGCCTGCTACCATATGGGAAGGCAGTGCCTGGAGGTAAATGTTGGGGTGGAGGGAACAGTACCATACCTGTTACGAATGTGCCCATTGTAGGTGGCATTGCTGTACAAAGCCTATGTTCACATTCCCAGAAGCTATGCAGGCCTACCCAGTGTCTGCATGTGTTATATCAGAGGTACTGCATGACTGCCTCACCCAATCCCCATGATTACTGAGTGTGACAGTCACAAGGATGTTGTTAGAATTCAAAGTGGCAGGGAATGGTGGCGTATGAGTAGCCAGCAACTGTGCCAATAATTAACCCCAAATCCAACCTGCCATGCTTCCATGTGCTCTTGGGAGAGGAGGGCACTGCATCTGCAGCATGGGAGAGTGCATGTACTGCACTGACCAGTTTTGCAAGGTTCTTGGCTAAGGACATGACATTATATGGGTGTACAAGCATGTCATTATGTGCAATGTTCACTGCCACAAGTTGTGTAGTGGGACATAGTATTTGGGAATGCCTCAGATGTAGGTCACTGTGGGGCAACATGCACTCACAGTCCGTCTGTGGCCCAATTTCCAGTGTACCTTGCATTGCATTTGTGTTCCACAAGTTCAAAGTGAAAGGGTACACAAATGAAGAGAAAAGTATTCTGGCTATTGTCTAAATCAGAGCAGTTTGCACAGAATGTATATGAGTTAGAGGTAAGGTAAATGGCTGAGCCAGCTTAACGTGGGTCAGGCACAAGTATAGCATGGGTGCACACATCTGTACATGCTCAGAAGCCATTCTCAACCTCACCAAACTGTGACCATGTCTTAGCTAGGTATCTACATTGTTCAATTATAAGGCCAAATAGTAGTGATATTGGTGCAGTGCTGTCACATACTGCAGGCCAGCCATTAGCCAGGCTGCTGGATGTCTGTGCTTTTTGTACCAAACCATCATCTTCATGGTGGTTGTGTGTCACTGCAGTGAGTGATGACCAGCAGACCAGGCACAGATGTAATGTGAATGGCTGATACTGTGTACTGTTGCCTAATATAAGGCAGCAGACTGTGATTGATGTTGTGGATGAGAGATTTTATGAAAGAAATGCAATTCTCTCATCCTTTGTGCCCGGGAACCTGAGCCTCCATATGGATTATGCTAGACCTGCTGTAGGTGTCAGCACTGCCACTTTCTGGCCACTCAACACTCACTGCAAGCAGATTTTTGGAAAACAGCTGCAGCTACCCTAGAGCATGACACTGCACAATCGTTGGCCAGCAGTTGCACAGCACAATGGCATTCATGGATATGCCATTTCCACATACTGTGGTTAGATACCATCTCAATTGGCCAGCATCACACATGCTGCATGCAATTCTTGCAGCAGCTTATCAGTGAAATATATCCTCTCCAGAACCTGGAGAGAACATCTATTTTAGTATGTGCTCTATGGACCAGGTGATGTGTGGTCTTCCTCACATTTAGGGTGGCTGTTGCTAAAGAACACTTGCCTGTGTGCTGCTTGTCATGTCCCTGCATATGGCAGAACTGATGTGATGGTTCTCACCATTTTCAATATGGTCAAACTGAGGTGGAATAGCAATGGCCAAATGGATTCTAGCTGATCTGAATGTAAGGTGCATCATGGGAACATGAGGGGACTAAGCAATGCAGATGTACATGAACTCTACAACAGCCACTGTGGTGACTATGATGACTGGAGCAGTAGCCACTACTTGCATGTCATGTATGATGGTGGAGGAATTGTGCTTAACATCCTGGACAGAGCAGGAGGATCCCCAAAGGACCTCATGGGTCATGCATGAGGTTTGAGTTTGTGGTATGGGCAAAAGTATAGATCTGCTGGTGCACAGAAACTCACCATGGGAATGCAAGGCCTTCACATGTCCTGCCTCAGGGGATGGTGCCACAATGCATCCCAGTATACCATGTATGATAGTTCTATAGCTTTGGAGGTACACTGGTAGGATGGGCAGCATGAGCTCAGATGTGGCTTGGCTGTAGGAGAAGAGATGTATACTGCTGATTGCTGACAGTAATGCTGATGGAGTACTGAGTCAGTCAGTACGTACAGCATGTGTACTGCTGCATGCAGTCTCTAAGTGTGGTTTCTGACTGCCTCTGTATGTGGCAGCTAGGTTGTGTCCTGTACTGGGCTGTATCAATTTCATGCAGGGACCTGATGTCATCTTGGGTCCAGACAGTGCAACAATGTGAGGCACTGTGCTGTAGCTAATGGTCACAGCAGGACTTTAGTAAGATAAAGGACCTGGGTTCAAATATCAGTTGTGCTCAGTGTGACTTTGGAAAACCTACATGAAGATATTGACCAGAACATCTTGGAGGTATCATTGATTATAGGGCTGCCACCAGCCTGATCTTTGTTTTGGGTCTGCCCACAAGCATATTGTATATGGTGTCCAACACATATGGCATTGTGGTGTGCAAATACTCATAAATATGTTATGTGTCATGGAATCTGCCCACTGCCCACTAATTTCCCATCTCAAGGCCTGTTCCTGGAGGTCAAACAGTGACCCCACGATCTGCTAGCATTATGAGTTAGGGCACAGTCATGTGAGCAAAATGCAAATGTAAAGCATACACTGTGATCTGCCAACTATAAAGTGATTCTAGGAATGGGCTAGAAACACACAATTGAACGTTATGGGTTTTCACTAATACAGGTCACCATGCACTGTAATGGCACCTTATGGTGGTTGTCCTCTCCCTATGGCTGCTGACATCTCACATGTTAAACATGAATGCCACCAGCATGGGATGGCTTGCAATGTTTTTGTTTATCGAGATGTTGCAATATGTCATATCATCATACCTGGTACAGATCCAGTAGTCTGAGTCTGACAGATACATACCCCAGCTTTAACCATCAGTGACCACAATGACCACAAAGAAAAAATTATATCTGGAGTGATGCACCCACAATCCCATATGGCAGATCAGTTGCTTCTGATAGGTAACTATTCTTTGATTGACAAAAAGGTGAATGTCTCATCACCAGCCAGTGACAGAACAATGAAATGCCCAGTTGAGTTAGGTTCATCCCACCATCCAACTTCAACAAATGAAAGGGTCAAGACTCCACATTGTGTTTTTTCCCATCCTGAACCATCACATACTAATTCCCTGTTAGAGTACATGCTACCTTAGCATGCATCAACAAGATGTGTTGCCCAGTAAGCATTAATGCAGCACCACCTGAAGACCACCTATGAGGCCATTCATAGGATGACAACAGTCATGTGTCTGATGTATGCCACCCTCCTCCCACCCCCACCTCTCAGCACCTTAATATCTGCATCATTGTCGTTACTCTTCCTTTGCTACACCATGGCTCAACAGGTTATCGCTTCAGTTCTGAGTGTCATCCTTCTTGCTGAGGAAATTGCTGCTCCAAGGCCAGCAGGCCAGGCCCAGCCCCCAGGCCTTCCACTGCTACAGCCTGCCAGTTTGCAGGTGCAGCAGCCTGGAGATGAGAGGGGCCAGCATTGTCGGAGAAGGGAGGTGCGCCCTAGAAGGCCACATATTTTCAGGCCCAAAGCCATCATCCTCAGTCTTCCTGAGGATCAGATCATCTCCTTCTACAGGCTGAGCTCAGGGGCAATAAGAAAGCTCTATGAGGATCTAAGACCTGACCTTGAGCCTCTGACTGCCTGGTCACATGCCATATCAGGATTGGTCAAGCTCCTGAGTGTTCTACATTTTTTTGCTTCCAGTTCCTTCCAAACATCTGTGGTAGCAGTGGGAGGAATGGGGCACTCCATCTTTTCACAATGCCTCCACAAAGTACTGCAAGCCATGGTCAGCCAGGTAAGGAATTACATTGTATTTCCCAATTCCAGACAACAATAGGGGACCCTCAACAGCAGTTTGAGGGAATAGCAGGGATACCACATGTGATGCGAGCAATTGATTGCACACATGTGGCACTTGTCCCACTGAGAGATGTGGAAGTGATGTATTGCAACCACAAGCACTACTATTCCCTGAATGTGCAGGTGGTGTGTGATGCCAATATGTGCATACTGAATGTGGTTCTCAGGTTTACAGAGTCCACCCATGACTCATATTTTCTCCAACACTCTGTACAATTCCAGCAGTTTGAAGATGGCCAATATGAAGACTGCATATTGTTGGGTGAGAACATTCTGTTGTTTTCCATTATGACTTGTGTCAGGGATATAATGACAGACCACCACACCATAAAGTAATAAGACAGTATAGTATGTGCTGTGAAATGCAGACACATATCAATTTTCAGGGCAATGCAGACAAGGGATAGGCCACAAACATGTATGGTGTGCATTTTCATGTACAGTGTTCCAAAGTCTTACACCCTTTACCCATCTGTGACTGAGGGCAACTGTGCATGTGTCCCAAGCTCATCATGTCTGCCAAATGACTAGGTTATGCACTGCCAATATACTCAAGTATGTGAGTTTATATGTATAGTGCCAGGGCCAACACCTACAGTCAGGGTAAATCATGTGCTAAGAGGATGCCAGTAGCTGTACTGCTGAAGGAAACTATACAGTATAGTATTAGCATTGAGCTGTGATATATGCATGTTCCATTACTATGTACACTACTCAGAATCAGTAAATATTTATTTATTTATTTAACAGGTTTGTTTATACCACTCTATCATTAATTCAGGGTGGTTTACAGAAAACATATCACCAGACTTTTACATAGAACAGGGAGTTGAACTTTGATGATTATATGGGGTCCAAAGGGGTGTGTTAAAGCAGTAGTGGTTTATACATGATGTAGTTATTTATGGGTTGAGAACAGCCTCGGACTATGGCCGGCTGGGAGGGTGTGGAAAGCTGAGTGTATTTTCCTAAATAATGACTGTGACTCTGATATTATCTCCTAGGATGTGTATGCAGCATGGATATTGGTTGGGGATATATGCACAGCAAGGGTACCTCAGAATCTAATAACACACCACAATCTGGAATGGCAAAGACTGTCACACTGTCAGGTGAACTGCCAATCTAGGATGTGGTGCACCCGCATCTAGTCTAGACATCTGTGAAGCTGGGCATCAGAGAGTACATCAGTACCTCACTGAAGGTGCACCAGTTCACAGATACCCTTCCTCCAATCTCCCAACTGATATGCCAAACATATACATGCAAAATGTTCACAGTTACAATTGAGACCAGGTAAGGAGCTGTGGGTCAGCCACTATAGCCTTGCTGAATATGGAAGTAGGATGCATTAGGGGAACTGAATGCAGAATAAAAATGTGTAGGGTGACATGACAGAAATTAGGCATAGGAATTCCCATGTTTCAAACCACATATCTCCTGCAATGCACTGAATATATTAGATATAGTCTGTACTTAACAGTGGCCCAAAGAGATCCTTGCTGCCAGTCCTTTCTCTCAAACATTCCCCAGCTGATACAATTAGCAATGGGAAGCAAGTGTCACAGCTGGGTCAATCATTAGGATGTGTAAAAAAACATCACAATCCTAATACCTAATGTCATTGGGAGAACACATACTGAAATCACACATAGGTAAAGATGTGGATATGGCACACTATGTCCTCTATATAGCTGTTTATGTCCTCTGAAATCCATCTCTATGGGCAGGAATAGCTGTCACTGCATTGGACTGAGTTTGTATGCTAACCCATATGGCCATTGTGCTCTCTGAGGGTCAAGATCAACACGTACATGTTGTTTATAGTTGTGGAGAGCTGTCCCACCACATAGAAAATCATTGCTATTGGACTCATAAAGTGGATGCAAGACATGAGTTGGAGGATATGTCAGAATGTGAAGCTGTGAAGATGCATTAAGAAATTAAACATGAGGGATTCAGTGAGTGGCAGACTGGATAACAATGCACTGATTAGGCCCATGATGAAATAGCTATGTAGCCAGTCACAACTGGAATATCTCACACATGTATAATGGGATGCAGTCACAGAGGACAACAGAAAGACATTAGGAGCATGGATGCCATCATTGCTTTAAAGTCACACATTTTTGCTCATCTGTGCAACATACTACTTCCACTACTACTACAGGGTACTGTGTAGCAGACAGCTTTTTATAGGTCTTATTTCCCTCCCTCCCCCCTCCCCAACAGCCACCCACCCCTGGGATAATCATAGATTTATAGGTGCTTAAACCTCTTAAAGGAAAGGAGGTGCCATATTCACTCTCAGGTGCAGTTATTTATCCTCATCAGGCATATATTAAGGACCTGAGATTAATTAAGCTTCAGGTGAACAAAGTACATTAAACGTATTAGGTATAGCTTTATTAGTGTAAGTATCCCCAGCAACTCTTGGTAAGTAAAGAACTTAATTATCTAAACACAAACTAAACAAAAATGCAGACAGCAGTCCAGCAGTGAGATGGGGGCTTTCCAGTATTTTGCACTGAGTGTCATATGTATGATTTTCTCCCAGTTGGTGAAGGGTCTTACATGTGCACTAGGTGCAAGGATATTTTTGCTCTCAGGGAATGAGTCCGATCTCTGGAGGCAGGAGTAGCAGACTTGGAGGACATAAGGAAGACAAAGAGGTACATAGACGAGACCTACAGGGATATAGTCCTGACATCCCACCTCCAGTCTGGCAGCATCCCTGTTGCCATGGAGGAGAGAGGTCAAGTGGCAGGGAGTATTACCCTGGTGTGGCAGGAAGTGATCCTGTAGCTAGAACCTGTCCTCCAGGTGATGTAAAACCCTCTCACATTAAGGAGGTTTCTCCAGGGCCATGTGCCCACAAGGGAAGGGTTAGGACAGGTGTTATAGTTGGCGATTCGATCATTAGGCATGTAGATAGCTGGGTGGCTGGTTGATGTGAGGATCGCCTGGTAACATGCCTGCCTGGTGCGAAAGTAACGGAACTCACCCGCCACCAAGACAAGGTCTTAGATAGTACTGGTGAGGAGTCTGCTTTCTTGGTACATGTCGGTACCAATGACATAGGAAAATGTGTTAGGGAGGTTCTAGGGGCTAAATTTAGGCTTTTAGGTAGGAAGTTGAAATACAGAACTTCCAGGGTAGCGTTCTCTGAAATGCTTCCCGTTCCACGAGCAGGACCCAAAAGGAAGGCAGAGCTCCAGAGTCTCAATGCGTGGATGAGACAATGGTGCAAGGATGAGGGTTTTGGATTTGTTAGGAACTGGAGAACATTCTGAGGAAAGGAGGGGCTCTTCCAAAGGGATGGGCTTCATCTTAACTGGGATGGAACCAGGCTGCTGGCATTAACCTTTAAAAAGGAGATAGAGCGGCTTTTAAACTAGATAATAGGGGAGAGCCAACATTCGCCCAAGAGCGCATGGTTCGTAACAATGTATCTTTGAAGGATACTAGCAAAAGATGGAAGTTAGGACATATCAGCAGAGAGGTTCCAATAAAGACAAAAGTAGCCCAAATGCCATTGAGTACAGAGCATACAGAGCTTAAAGATTCTACATTACCTCTGTCTACCGATAGCCAGATCAATATGAATAAAATATAGTCTCTATAATGCTTGTATGCAAATGCTAGAAGTCCAAAAAATAAGAAGGAAGAGTTTGAATATATTTTTTTATATTTAACATTTCTTATATATTGCCTTTTCATGATATCAAGGTGGTTTACATAGAACAAAGCATTATAACTTGGAGATAACTATTTTACAGGGAACATGGGCAATGGAGGATTAAGTGGCTTGCCCAAGACCACAAGGAGCACCTGTGGGACTAGAAACCTCAGTCCTTCTGGCCCAAGGTTGCTGTCCTCTAGTGGGATTTGAACCCCTGACAAATGAGGGAGGAGTGGCCTAGTGGTTGGGGCAAGTTATCTCAATCATATCTAACCTCTCAATCATATCTAAACTCTAAATGAGAGGTTAGATATGATTGGTATCTCAGAGACATAGTGGAAGGAGGACAACCGGTGGGATACTGCAATACCTGGATACAAACTGTATTGCAATGATAGAACTGATCAAATTGGTTGAGGGGTTGTGCTCTATGTTAGACAGGGCATTGAGTCACAAAGGATTAAAGTTTTGCAGTAATCAAAATTTGATGTAGAATCTCTATGGATTGAAATTCCATGTAAAAAGGGGAAGGCGATGGCAGTGGGGGTTTACTATCGACCGACTGTCCAAAATGAACACATGGATGATGAAATGTTCAAAAAAGTTAACAAAAGTTACAGCACATTAATAATGGGCAATTTCAATTATCCCGATATTGACTGGGTCAGTGTCATGGCAGGACATGTTAGGGAGTTAAAGTTTCTAGATGAAATAAATGACTGCTTCTTGGAGCAACTGGTTCATGAACCGACCAGAGGGGAAGCCATTTTGGACCTAGTCCTTAGTGGAACACCAGATCTGGTGCAAGAGATAAGGGCGTTGGGGCCACTTGGCAACAGTGATCATAGCATGATCACGTTTGATTTAATTAATGGAGGAGGGATGGTAAGGAAATCCACAATCGAAAGGGAGACTATGATAAAATGAGGAAAATAGTTTAAAAAACCTAAAAGGAGCAGTTGCAAAGGTTAAAGACTTACATCAAGCTTGGGTGTTGTTTAAAAATACTATCTTGAAAAGCCAGACCAGCTGCATTCCACACTTTAAGAAAAGTGGAAGGAAGTCCAAAAAACTTTCAGCATGGTTTAAAGGTGAGGCTGTTGTTGCCAAAAAAAGCATCTTTCAGGAAATGGAAAAAAGAGCCAAATGACAAAAACTGGAAACAGCACAAGCACTGGCAAGTTAAATGCAAGGCATTGATAAGGCAGACAAAGAGAGAATTTGAGAAGAAGCTTGCTGTGGAAGCAAAAACCCGTAATAAAGACTTTTTCAAGTGCATTCATAGCAAAAAGCCTGTGAGAGAGTCATTTGGACCATTAGATGATAGAGGGGTAAAAGCGGAACTAAGAGGGGACAAGGCCATAGCGGAAAGACTGAATGAATTCTTGTTTCAGTCTTTATTGAGGAAGATGTAGGGATGCTACGCATGACTGAAGTGGTATTTAAAGGTGATACTGCAGAAGAATTTAAAGAAATATCGATATACTGGGAAGATGTATTGCAACTATCTGATAAACTGAAGAGTAGCAAATCACCTGGACTGGATGGTATACATCCAAGAGTATTGCAATAACTGAAATATGAGATTGCAGACCTGCTATTAGTAATCTGTGAACTATCATTAAAATCATCTGTAATACCTGAAGATTGGAGGATGGCCAACGTAACGCCAATTTTTAAAAAGTGTTCAAGGGGTGATCCGGAAAACTACAGACCGGTACGCCTGACGTTAGTACCAGGAAAAATGGTAGAAGCCATCATAAAGAACAAAATTGCTGAACATGTAGATAGTCATGGCTTAATGGGAGACAGCCAACATGGCTTTAGACAAGGAAGATCTTGTCTTACTAATCTGTTATGTTTTTTTGAAATTGTGAATAAACAGGTAGACAAAGGTGAGTCGGTTGACATAGTGTATCTGGACTTTCAGAAAACCTTTGACAAGGTCCCTCATCAGAGACAATGTACCATTGTGGATCAGGAACTGGTTAAAAGATAGAAAGCAGAGGGTAGGGCTAAAAGGCCAATTTCCCCAATGGAGAAAAGTGAATAGTGGAGTACCCCTGGGATCTGTGCTGGGTCCGCTGATTTTTGACATATTCATAAATGACCTGGAAAATGGAATAACGAGTGAGCTTATCAAATTTGCAGATGACACAAAACTATTTAAAGTTGTTAAAACCCAAGAGGTTTGTGGAAAATTGCAAGAGGATCTTGATAAATTGGAAGACTGGGCATCCAAATGGCAGATGAAATTTAATGTGGACAAGTGCAAAGTTATTCATCTAGGAAAGAAAAATCCAAACTTTGGTTACACGATGCAAGGTTCCACATTAGGAACCACCACCCAGTAAAAAGATGTAGGTGTCATCGTGGATAACATGTATACCCAGTGTGCAGCGGTGGCCCAGAGAGCAAATAGAATGCTAGGTATGATAAGGAAAGGAATGGAAAATAAAACAAAGGCTATTATAATGGCTCTGTATTATTCCATGGTGTGACCACACCTTGAGTATTGTGTACATTTCTGGTCACTGTATCTTAAAAAGGATATAGTGTTATTAGAAAAGTTACATGGAAGAGCCACCAAAATGGTAAAGGGGATGGAAGGATACCCCTATGAAGAGAGGCTAAAAAGGTTAGGGCTCTTCAACCTGGAAAAGAGACGACTGAGGGAAGATATGATAGAGGTCTATAAATTAATGAATGGTGTGGAACGAGTGAACGTGGATCGATTGTTTACGTCATCAGAATATAGAAGGACTAGGGAAATGCAATGAAGCTCCAGGGTAAACTACTTAATTTGTTACCAGAGGATGTAGTACAAGCTGTTAGTATTGCTGGGTTTAAAAAAGGTTTGCACAAGTTCCTGGAGGAAAGGTCCATAAACCATTATTAAAAGGGCCTGGGGTATCACTGCTTGCCTCAATACTAGCATTGTGGAACCTGTGTCCTTTGGGGAAACTGCTAGGGACTTATGACCTAGATTGGCCACTGTTGGAAACAGGATACTGGGCTTGATGGACCTTGGTGTGACCCAGTATGGCATATCTTATGTTCTTATATTGTAACCATGGCAAGGTGTTTCCATGTGCTATGGATGTTCTCGGGAGTGGCTGTGACTCCTAATATGGGTATGTCATGTGTGAATCAGTATGCCTGACCTGCTGATCACAGTCAACATTACTGTACATTTCTATCATTGACAATGTCACCTGAAGCTATGTAGTACGCATTCAAATACTGCAAGTTGTGACTCTGTTGTGCCTGTCACTTACATTGATGTCTGCCCTACTGATAGCATTTCAATGTATATGAACTGTAACACACATAGATGCTGTGCTGCAGGGACAACAATTATGTGCAAACAATTGCAGAGTGTATGTATCCTCATGGGAATGGTGGTGAAATAGCACTGACTAGAATGTGCACTCTGGAAACTGCACAGCTTGAACCCCTGCACTATCATTTGTGTCTTAGCACAGCTGTTTGCTACTCTTAGGGAAGGCAAGAGAAGTGGCCTGTTCATACTGAAGTTTGTAACAGTGTGACATCCTGAATGGAGGTCATAGCACTCATCATAGCAGTACATTCACATTGGATGTACAGTCTGTCATTATTGGCCATTGAGAATGGAAAATCCCTAAGAGAGACAAAGTTCATGACTTCCATACTCAGCAGTTGGAAGGCAGCACTGTAAACAGGCTCCCTTTGGTCAAGTCACCCTGTGGAGGTTCTGCAGACATGTGGTCTGAAATAACCTCTCTTGGCACCATGCCATGTGGACATAATGATAGAAAAACGATTCCATTCTAAGCCTATGTTGTTTGTGAGACTGCACATTACATGCATTGAGGAAATGGCCAGTGGGCATATGTTCATGTAGGCCTTGTCGGTTTACATATACAACTGATGTTACAATATCACATGTTCTGTCGGCAGGTGATGCTGGATACGGATGTGGAGCCAGGTTGCTGACCCCAGAGTGTTTGCCAAGGTCACATGTAGAGACAAGGCACAATGAGACCCATGCCGCTACATCTCTGGTGTATTGAAAAGTCGCTTCAGGTGTCTGGATAATACAAATGGGGCCTTACAACACCAACCTCTGACTGTGACTAAGATCATTCTGGCCTGCTGCATTCTGCATTGCAATCAGGCATCACATCCCAGTCAACCTGGATCTGGAGCCAAATCCATTATACCATCCTGTACGTGATCAAGAGAACACATGGGTGGGCTTTGAGATCAGACAATTCCTGATACAGCAACTGTTTGCATGTAAATGCTGTCTAGGTAAAGCTATGGATATGTGTAATAATCACAGTAACAACATTCATCTTTAATGCTCAGCAATCTTGCAAAGTCCTCTGTATTCTGTCTCTTGCTTTACAGGACTTCAGGATAAATGATACCTCCACAGCTCATGCAGCAGTACACTGTACCACTCTGGTGACCTGAGAGACATATTGCCAATCACAAAGACTAAGGATATAAAAAAGTGAGCCCAACCTGTTATGTATTCCCATTTTACAGCATGATGCATTGTGTTATACAGGACAAACGTCCCCAAATCTGCCCTGAATCTTGGTTCCACTAAGACATCTTCTTGTGTTGGCTGTGAGAGACACGAGAAGGGCAGTATTCTCATGGGATGTGAAATACATCATAAATGTAGCTAATTGCATGCTGAACATTTATAATGCACTTTGAAGGGGTCTCACCTGATAACCATTATCTCTCATGTTCCAATGCAGTGTCAGCAACACCTATCAGGCTTGTGTGTGATGCATGATGCTATTGTCTAGTGTTCACTGTGAGTTAAGATGCAATTCCAGAGATGGATCATCACTGCACATGCGTGCCTGAAGATCTTATGAGGGCACTAGACTGGGATAACATAGCTCATTGGGGTAGGTCATCTGCTGCATGTAGTCTATCACACCAGAGTCAATGAAGCTCCAATATTGGCACCACACAATCCACTCCAAGTTAGGAAGATATGTCTGTAGGCATATATGCCATATCACCACAGAAAGACATAAAGTGCTCACTTATTGTAACGTTTTTTGTGGACAAGCACTTTGCCCAATGACAGCAATGCGGAAGGTTCTGATGAAGTGGCTAATATAATGCTACTATATTGATTATGGGCTCTGCAGATCTATCACGTGCATCCATCTTTAGAACCCATGTAATATATACACTTTCAAGCAGCTGTCCCACCATATAGTGCATTGTGCCTTGCTACAGCATTTGAAGTGTGGATTTCCATGGCATGGCACATCTTCTGGCAATTTCTGCACTATGGGATGTGAATGGCATTTGACAGTTCTGTTTTATCCTCAGATGTCTCCTTGACATGGCACTGAAATGACAACACGTTCAACCACTCCGATTCATCTTAAGAGGTGGTGAACTTCATGAGGCTACATCACTGTCATGATATGGAATAGCAGGTGAAATGTATAAAGTGCTCATCACTAACTATTCTAATATCAAACTCTGCTGTGCATATATATGTCTATGCGGTTTCTAAGCAGTACATATTATGAGGTGTTCAAGTGGCAAAGCATGGGCATAGGGCAATATGTCTTGGTATGAGCCCACACAGACTGTGATTTAGGAAAATACTCATAGATATATGATTCACCACATAGCTGTGAATATGGCCAGAGTCACTAGATGGAGATGCTCAGAATCTTTGTGGAAAAAATGTCAAAGTATCTCAACACACACCATGCAGACTGGCCAGAAGAAATAAGGACATATTGAAGTGGCATACGTGTCTAATGGCCATTGCTGCTGTAAAACACAACAGCTCAGATAGTTTATTGGACTGGCATGCAGGCATGTAACTCTCTGTATAATAGATGTTAAGCATTGTCTGCCATTGCAAACCACTCTAATGGATGTTAGGGTTTCTTTCAGATGTTTAATAATCACAAGGGAAAATACATTGACTAAGGAATACCACTCTGAACCTGCGACCATATGCTTGCAGCTGCTGTGTTCTAAAGGGCCAGGTACATTGTCAAGTGCTGACAGGGATGATGTCTCCAGCAGAATAAGAGGAGACAATGTAGCATGAAGAGCTCATATGTGCCATGTTGACTGCTTCTCCACATATGAGTGGTTGCTGATATGCCTTTTGCTGACCCAATTCCAACAGCCTCTGTAATGTAACAGAACTCTATCATGTTGAATGTCAGTGTTTTCAATGTGATCATTCCAAAGTTAATGATTAAAACTCATATACTCTGATCTGTAGATGTAAATCCAGTTACAGAACAACAGAGATATCATGACAAAAGAGTGGCGAGCAGTGATGAAATATCTGTCCATACAAGGGAACTTGGCAAAAACAATTGACGATGATGTGGATGTCACAGTAGATAAGTGTCCCTCCTACTCTACAGTCAATAACTGTGTTGTGAAGCTGAGGACAGGAAATTGAAGCTATGAACATGAATAATGTCCTGGGAGATCAAGTGAGGTGGCAATCCCAGAACATGTGGATGTTGGTCATCACATGGTCCTGGAGGATCTCTGAATATAATCTAAAAACATAGCAGAGACACTAAAGAGATCACCAGAATGTGTGACCTATATCATCCCTGACATTGTAGATATGACAAAACTCTCAGCCAAATGGGTTCCCCAATGCCTCAATGCTGGTCTGAAGTGGAAATGATTGCCTGCTTCACATCTTGGACAGATGCCTTCTAAATGCCATGGGATACCTTGATTGGATTGCCACTAGGGATGCAAGTTGGATCCATATGTATCAGCCATACCCCAAATAGCAAAGCAAGGAGTGCAGATGCAGTGGGTACCTAGGTCAGCAAAGGTTTCAGACTCTGACACCAGCAAGCAAGCTAATGGCATCAGTCTGTTGGGACAAAAATGGAATTGTGTTTGTTGATCACCTACAAAAGGGGGAACCCATATGGCAAACTACTATGTTTCCCTTCTGGACAAATGGAAGAGGAAACTGGTTTCCACATGTCTATGAAAGTTGCAAGATGCATCTGTGGTCTGCAGGACAATGCTTCTTCTCACACTGCAGTCAGCTCACAGCACACACTGGCAGATCAATGCTTTGAATTGCTGTAACATCAGGCATACTTGCCTGAACTGGCCCCTACTGACTATCACCTATACCCTAACCTCCAAAAAGACTTGGCCAGGAGGCATAAGAGAGGAAAAACTTCAAGTATTGCTGAGACTGCACCAGCTGCTGAAGAGTGGTTTGCATACTGGACTTAGTGCATACCAATGGGGAAAGTGTTTCTGATGTTACAGTTGGAGATCATCTCGCATCCAGTGATCACCAGATGGCATGGTTCAGTATTAGGACTAGATCTGATAAAATCTATTCAAAAGTGAGGGTCTTAGACTTAAGAAAAACTAACTTTGCCAAGATGGGACAATACCTCAAAGAGTCATTAGTGGGATGGGAACAACTGGGTGATGTAGAAAAACAGTGGGCAAAACTGAAAGGGGATATTTTAAGGGCAACAAACATTTTTGTTAGAAAGGTAGAGTAAATACATCTAAAAGTAAAAGGAGGCCACTATGTTTCTCAAAAGAAGTAGCTGAAAAGGTGAAGAAAAAGAGGGAGGCCTTCATGAAATATAAGGGAGGAGTAGCCTAGTGGGAGGCCTTCATGAAATACAGGGAGGAGTAGCCTAGTGGTTGGGGCAAGGTACTTCAGGCCAGAAGGTCGGGGGTTCAAATCCTACTAGAGGACAGCAACCTTGGGCCAGAAGGACCAGGGTTTCTAGTCCCACAGATGCTCCTTGTGGTCTTGGGCAAGCCACTTAACCCTCCATAGCCCATGTTCCCTGTAAGTATTAGTGTATGTGTCTCATATCCCCATGTGTTAAATGTATCCCCCAATTGTGTCGTGACCGCTTTGATTGAAGGATAAGGCGGTATACAAAAACTGTCTAAATTAAAAAAAGAAATAAGAGATCACAGAGAGAGGAAGACAGGAATTTATATTTGGAAAAACTTAGAGAAGCTAGAAAAGTAGTCAGGAAAGAAAAGGTACAAAAAGAAGAAGAAATAGCTAATGCAATAAAATGCGGGGATAATGCATTTTTTCAAGTATGTTTGTGAGAGGAGAAAGGCAAAAGTGGTATTGTCAGATTCAAGGGTGAAGGGGAGGAATATGCAGAAACTGGTGAGAATAAAGTAGAATTGCTTAACAAATATTTCTGTTCTGTGTTCAAAGATGAAGGGCCAGGAGCAGGACCTCAGGAAACACCCACAAATAGGAACAGAAGTGACGGGGATCTCAAACGATATTCAGAAGACTGTATTCCTGAGGAATTAGCTAAACTAAAAGTAGACAAAGCCATGGCCACACATGGGATATATCCAAGAATACTAAGGGAACTTGGGGATAGTCTAATGGCTCCACTGTCTGACCTTTTCAATGCCTCTTTGGAGCTGGGAGTGGTGCCAGAGGACTGAAGAAAGGCAAATGTGGTCCCTTTACACAAAAGCGGACGTAAGAATAGCATTGAGAACTACAGGCCGGTTAGTCTAACCTCTGTGGTTAGTAAATTATTGGAAAGGCTACTAAAAGAGAGAATAGTGAGGTTTCTGGAGTCCAATGGATTGCAGGATCCGAGACAGCATGGATTCACCAGAATCAGACAAATCTGATTGATTTCTTTGACTGGGTGACCAGGGAGTTGGACCAAGGGAGAGCCCTAGATGTGGTGTGTTTAGATTTCAGTAAAGCCTTTGACACCATTCCGCACAAGCGACTTACTGTATAAACAAACTGAACTCCCTAGAGATGGACCTTAAAGTTACTGATTGGGTTAGAAATTGATTGAGTGGGAAGCGACAAAGGGTACAGATAAATGGAGCTCACTCTGAGGACAAAGAGATTACCAGTGGTGTACCACAGCGATCTGTCCTTAATCAAATTCTTTTTAACATCTTTGTTAGTGATATTTCGGAAGGGCTGTCGGGTAAGGTTTGCTTATTTGCAGATGATACCAAAATCTGCAATAGAGTAGACACCCAAGAAGGAGTAGATAACATAAGGAGGAATCTAGCTAAACTTGAAGAATGATCAAGAATTTGGCAGCTGCAATTTAATGCTAAAAAATGCAGGGTCATGCAATTGGGCTACAAACATCCAAAGGAGTGGTACTGTGTAAGGAGTGAGGTACTTCTGTCCACAAAAGAAGAGTGAGACCTGGGCATAATTGTGTCTGACGATCTAGGTAGAAAAGGCGACTGCAAAAGCCAGAAGGATGCTTGGGTGTATAGGGAGAGAAATTGTCGGCAAAAAAAGGAGGTGATAATGCCTCTGTATAAGTCTCTGGTGCAACCTCATTTGGAGGAGGAAAGGCAGAATAGGGGCAATATGATAGAGATATTTAAATACCTCTGTGGCATAAATGCACTGTTCTGTGTGTGGGATGACTAAACTATGATAAAAGGGGGAATGATATGTAGATCCTGACATATAGCCACCAAGGGCACAGCTGGTTTACACACATCACGTGTGCAGACACAGGGTGCAGAGTATGTGGAGGCCCTGTTTACAGGTCACAATTTCCTCAACAAAAGGCCATGGAGTGAGACGTGCACATATGTAGCAAGACAACCATATTTATAACATAGTGAAAGAAATACACACTTTGCTGTATGGACAGTGACCTTCATGCAAAGTATGCCCTTCTGAACATGTCTATCATCATTTGGAAACACACATGTAAAAGACAGTCCATGCTCATCAGAGCTTACAATTTAGTCAGACAGACATACAACACAGCAGCCAAGGACAGGGAAGTATCATTGGGAATGGTATGGAAACACATAGGAGTCTAAGCAGATCAGGATCCCACCTCACCCTAGGAGCACCCCAAATAAAAGTTCAAGCACAAATAAAATACCTAGGAGTCATTCACAACTAAACTCTCACTCAAGCAACAGATAGCAAAAACTGCAAGAACAATATTCTTCAAAACCAAAATGATACAGTGGCTCAGACCACTCCTTGACCCCCAGGACTTCAGATCAGTACTACAAGCAATGACCATTGTAATGCAATATATCAAGGATTCCCACTCTCCACTCTCCACCCACTATGGACAGTCCTTAACACAACCGCCAGGATCTTACAAAGAACAAAGAAGTATGACCACATCACTCTAATACTGAAGCACCTCCACATTCACCCACTGGAATCTTGGATCAAATACAAATCCTTACTACTGATTCTCAAAGCACTACACCAACAACAACCAACAACTCTGCCTCTTACGCCTTCTCTTTCTGGTGCCTCTATTTTCACAGTTTCCAAACTTCGGTATCTTGGTGTCATTCTTGATAGTGCACTCACGTTTCACGATCACATTTCTTCTATTTCTCAGCATTCTTTTTACTGCCTTCGGCAGATTCGTGCCATTTGACCTTTCCTATCTCCTCAGGCACTCACTACCCTTCTTCTTTCATTAGTCATAACCCGATTAGATTTTTGTAATTCCATTTACGCCGGTATCCCTCAGTATCAGTTACATCGACTACAGTTAATTCAAAACACGGCTGCCCGGATGCTCCTACTTGCCTCTCCATGCGATCATGTCACCCCCCTCCTACAACACCTTCACTGGCTGCCACTACAATTCCGGATCCCTTACAAGGTCCTTACTCTGGTCCATCGAGCCATTTACCTTCATAGACCCCAATACCTCTCCGATTTGCTCTCCTTCCATGTCCCCTCTCGAAGCCTCCGGTCCATTCACATCAATCGCCTTCACCTTCCAGCCCCTTCCCGTGCACATCTCCAATCCACCCATAAATCAGCGTTCTTCTACCTTGGTCCCTCCCTCTGGAATTCACTACCCACTGCCCTCCGTTTGGAAGAATCATATCCTAAATTTCGTTCCCTTCTCAAAACTCATCTGTTCTCCTGTGCCTTTCCTGGATCTAGCTGACTCTCCTGACTCTATCTTCCTATCTTCCCCCGTCCTCTGTTTCCCTTTCTTCCTTTCTTCAAGTAATTGTAACTTTCTCTTTCCGTTTCTGACTTGATGATTTTATTTATATTGTAAACCGCCCCGATGTAACGGGGGCGGTATATCAAATGTTATGTAAACAATAAACAATAAACAATCACATCTACACACCCTCTTACCACAACCAAACTCTGGGAGATCCACAAGGCAGACTACTAATAATGTTCTGATCATACCACCTGCAAGGACAAAACACAATCATCAAACATGTGCCCGTGCATTTGACTGCTACACCCTGTCCCTAAAGAACTATCTTCCAACCAAAATCCAGAACAACAAGGACTTCTCCTCCTTTCAGAAACAAATAAAGACCCACTTATTCAGAGAACACTTTGGCACAGACCCAAGCAACACCCAACAAATGCATAATTACATGTATGTTGTACACAAGATAAATTTGTGGCTGAGACATGAAAAAGAATTGCAAATAAGTTAGGAAATCCCGATGCTTACCCAATTAAGGCTGTAAATAAGTTGAGACCATGTTGAATGTATAACCCCTGTAAATACGTTATGACCTGTTCAATGTATCTCTTGGTGTTTAATGTAAACTGCTTTGACCTGGTGAAAAGTAGTATATAAGCATAACTAACTAACTAAATAAAATAAATAAATGCTGCCTTGCAGAAGTGAGTTTCCAGCTGGATTTGAAGAGGGCCAGAGATGAAGCCTCATGCACAGATTCAGGTAGCTTGTTCCAGGGATAAGGAGCAGCAAGATGAAAGGATCAAAGTCTGGAGTTGGCAGTAGAATAAAAGGGCAGAGCTAGAAGGGATCTGCCAGAAGAGCAGAGATTCTGAGGAGGGGTGTAGGCAGAGATAAGAGAGGAAAGGTAGTGTGACGCAGCAGAATGAGTGTACTGATAGGTCAATAGAAGATTTAACTGGATATGAAATAGATAGGGAGCCATTGAAGAGACTTGAGAAGAGGGGTTATGTGAGCATATAGAGGCTGGATGAAGATTGATATCTCCATATGACAGGAGGAGAAGGAGCGGAAGAGTGTGGGTTAGAGAAGAGACAGTACAACGGTAGTGAGGGTGAGGTTTCAGAGAAAGAGGAGATGTCTGAATGAGAGGGAGAAAATGGTGAAGCTTAAGATCTGAAGATAGGGTAGGTGACGAGATGGTGGGAGAAGTAAGGATGGTTGAGAGGCAATGCTAAGGAGGGGGGTCTTGAGGTTGTCGGTAGGAAGGGAGAAGATTAAGGAGTGTCGACACTAGGAAGAGAACATGATGTGGATCCATAATAAGAGAAACCAGGAGGAGAACAGACATCAGGAGAAAATTAGGAGGGAAAGGCAGGAGAAAGACCTCAGTGAATTGGGGTACACCTGTGTGTAATAGTGATAATGAGCCCAGGACAACTATAAGAGACTACTAGCCAGGGGTTGGGTGGCCTATGGTGTGGGAGGGAGGTCAATAAGGAAGTGAAAGGAGATGTCAGCGACTGACAACTGGAAATAAGAGAGGTGAACCAGATGACAATCCAAAAATACAGAGAAGGTAAAAAAGCACACTAACAAAGATAAGATAACTAACTAAATAAATTTATACATATCAAGATAGACAAAGAGGACTCACAAAAAGACAGTAAAAAGTGTGGGCCTGGAGCTTGGAGCAGAGTTAGTAATGGAGTTGCACCTTCCACAGCAAGAATTGGCAAATGGCAGAAGCACATGTGGGGAAGGGAGATGAGGAGGTTTAGACAATGCTTCATTGGGGGGGGAGAGGGGTGAAGGGCTATACTAAGTGCACAAACAGGTAGGTTAGCAAGCAGGCAGGGGGGAAATATATAACACTCGGTGAAGAGCAGCACAGACAGAGGTAGCAAGGAATACTAGATCTGCATTGCGGCCTCATGAATATAGGTGTGTATATTGTGTGGGAGACCATGCACCAATGATACCACCACGGAGGTTGTGCACTGCTGTACACCACCAGCACCAGCCCTGCATGGGCTGCATATAGGCAGGGGCCTAGGTACCACCCTATGTTTTATTTTATTTATTTATTCAGCTGTATTTATATCCCGCTTTTCACCGGGTCAAAGCGGTCAATTGGGGGATACATTTAACACGAGGGGATATGAGACACATACGCTAATACTTACAGGGAACATGGGCAATGGAGGGCTAAGTGGCTTGCCCAAGACCACAAGGAGTGCCTACAGGACTAGAAATCTCAGTCCCTCCGGGCTGAGATTGCTGTCCCCAGATGGGACTTGAACCCCCGGCCCTCCGGCCTGAACTACCTTGTCCTAACCACTAGGCCACTCCTCCCCCAAATGTGGGCAAATCCTAACTGCTGTGATGGTTGGCCACATCCCACTTGAAGGTATACTAGTGGAGGACTCTAGGCCAGGGCATGGTGCTTGGAGGGGTCAGTACTGAACATCCCCCTCCCCCCCCCATTGTAGCCTACATGGCTGTAGGACACATCCACCTTGTAACTGGGGACATAAGTGTGATGCAATCACATACCCCTGTTGGCAATTAGGCATCATGCACACTCTGTCCCATGTCTCCTGTGTGAGCTACAGGTCACACACTGTACCTAGTATTCACAAAGGAATGTACCTCCCATCCATGCTCTTCAGAATTGATTGAGCTGGCAGGCTCAGAAGCACTATCACCATGCCACTCGCTGCCAATCAGGGATGTCTCCTCCTCGGTGGATTCCTGGGTGCCATTGTTGAGGATCTGCATATCCCAGAAATCACATTTGCAGCAGAGCTAAGTGGATCAACTTTGCTCAGATGATGTTCCCATATCTGTATGAGAACCAGTCCAAAGGCATGATGTGGTGGAAAAACACAACCTTTAATACAAAAATGCCAGCCCGACACAGGCCGTGTTTCGTCACACTTCGTCAGGGGTTTCTATGCCATATACTAAAAACATAAATATGATCATTAATACTTAAAAATATGAACAAACAGAGCATATGCATAACATTAAAAATACAAATCATGAAAAGATAATAAAGCACATAATAAAATGAAATCACTAAAATTAATATAAAACATCAATAAATAATTAAAACATTAAAAACAATGGTTTTAGCATTTTTACGGATCATTTTTACCTTCAAATTTATACAATTTGGTAGTTCACAGTTTTTTGGTGATTAAGTAGTTTTTATTGTTTTTTTAATCATTGTTGCTAATTTAATTATTTATTTATTTATATCTTTCTTTAGAGCATACAGATTTATAACACATGTACAAGATTTTTTGGTCTCTTATAGAGGTATCTATATGGTTTTATATGTTATATTTGGGCATACTCGTTGTTTCTCTATTATGTATTTATTTATTTTTATATGATGTTTTCCGTTGTTTTTAATGTTTTAATGTTTACTTGGTACTGTGCTACTGTGCCTGTTCTGTACTACGAGATTGTAGCAGGCAGTCTGGACAGGGGTTCACACACAAATCTCACACATATCACTTCTCCTACTGTAGGTGACATTCAGTATGCTGTGATGATTTCATGATGCTTGCTGTGTTTTTTTTTTTGTTGTTTTTTTTGGGGGGGGGCAAGGGAAGAGCTGATGAATGCAGGGATCGGACCCATTGTATAGTTACTATAGCTGTTGTGAGCTCTGAATGACCCACCTGCCTTTGATGCTGCAACTATTGACACAGGTGATTTGCATGTGCAGACCTACACTTGCTGTAACTGTGTTGGCACTCACATTATGCCCTCACCTTTCCACAGCTTGCACTCTTTCTATGTGGGTCCTTTATTGTCTGTTGTCAGTGTGTATAAGCATTGTGCTATGTATTCACAGATCTGCTGTGATTAGTGGCTGAGGAACTTTGTTTTGGGTATGGCCATTCCCTCGGGCCACCTTGGTACCATGTCTCACACCACAGATGCCAATGCCTTTAATGTAAGTGCACTGAGGTCTCCTTCCCCTCCTTGCACTGATCCTCCGTGATGGCTCCAGTACCTCTTAGTGACAACAGTATACAGACAATCTATGTGCACAGGGTCCCATGTGTCAATATGTGGTGTGTGTTTACAGACAGCAGTACTCTGCATGGTTTTGCTGTCAAACATGAACCATGCTATAGTCAAAATACCTCAGTGTAACAAATGAACCATGGTCAGGAAGCATCAAGGGCTGTGACTGCTCCCTGCCTCACACACCACATGCTGATTGCTGACTGGCAGTATTTATCATCGGTCACAAACTAGGTCCTGCATGGAAGGTGGATATCCATTAATCTGACACTCTATCCACCAATGTTGTGACCACATATGTAGTCATGTCACGGGATTTGTGAAACACAGTAGAGATGGCTCATAAATTGCAACATGACTCTTGTTCTCCAGGTCAACCAGGGGCGGTGGGGGGGGGGGGGGGAAGCAACTGCATTGACACATAGAACACACACATGTGTGTGCCTTTCCTGGGGTGTATCTCAACAGTATAGTCAAATGCTGAGCCCATTCATATTCTCTGTGGATGGCTCCACCAAGACCCTCTCATTGAGATTCTGAAACTGTGTTTACTACAAACATGTACTTCATGGTCACATCGCACAAAGAGCAGGACAAATTAATCATAGAAGGACCACTTTATTGAGAAACCATGAGGTCTGCCTGACACATGTTTCAGTTGGGGGTCTTCTTCAGGGGATCGAGACTTCTAAAATAATAATAATACAATAAAATCATAAGAGCAATAAATAATAAAACAAAATATGAATGTATGAAAACATAAGAATATAAATAAATAAGATAGGAATCAAAGGTATAACCTAAAAGATCTGGTGTCTATATATATAAAAACATGCTGAGCATAGAAATACATATTTAGCTAACACAATAATAAAATATACAAATCAGTCAATAAGGATTAAAAACATAAATATACAATCATTCAATCAATGGTGTTAATCAGGATGAGATGAGGCACCTGCCTTGTTGTGGGGCAGATTATGTGTGGACAACAACATATGGTGTTTTTATCAGAGGCTTGGATGGAGATATCCTATTAGATTCTGTGGACCTCTGAAGCCTCCTTGTGGGGTGCACTAGCTTGGTTTTGAGCAACAGAGGGTGTGATGTGAAAAACCCACACTTCCTATTGTGCTGCAATGTCAGTGCGTAGTGGTTTCGGCCAGCACTCCAATGGCATGAGTTGTGTGCTTGTCACAAGCCATGTAAGCATGCAAGTATACCCTTTGTGGAGCCATGCATGGCATTTTGGATTGCACCTGTGAATAGGGTTGCCAACTGACCCCAGATGCAGCTAACTGGCTTGATCCAGTCCCAGGTTCACACCATTGCATGCAGGGATATGCATTCTGATTTCTTTACTACAGCGCATAGAGAAACAAGACTACAAGTCCCTGCATGCAGTGGACTAAACCCAGGACTAGATCAAACCTGTTAGGGGCATCTTATTTTATTTATTTATTTAACTGCATTTATATCCCGCTTTTCACCGGGTCAAAGCGGTGTAACATATAACATGGGGGGGGGGCAATTTTTCAGGGAGGGGCCATCACCAAGGGGCAACAATTAATGATTTAAGTAGACATGGACATGTATACAGTCATGTAGATAGGGTGGTATTTCTGTTCAGAGATGTTCACAGAATAGGATTGTCTTGAGCTGTTTCTTGAATGATGTGATGTCAACGTTATTCCTGATGTGGTTTGGTAGAGAGTTCCAGAGGGATGGAGCATAAAGTTCGAAGGCTCTGTTGCAGGTCCGTTGTGTGGATTTGGTTCTTTTGTGGGGGACGACGATAGAGTTATTGGAGGAGTGTCTGGTTGATCTGTTGTGGGATGGGTGAGGCAGTAGGGAGTGGAGTGAGGTGTTCCGTGTTTGGTGGATAGTTTTGTGGATGAGTAGGATAGCTTTGTACTTGATTCTTGCTTGTATTGGAAGGAAGTGGAGGTCTCTTAGGATTGGGGTGATGTGGTCCCGTTTTTTTGCATTCTGAATAATCCTTGCTGTAGTATTTAAGGCAGTTCGGAGGGGGTTGGTGTGTGAGGCAGGAAGTCCATGATAGATTATGTTGCAGAAATCCAGATGAGGGAGTGTCACAGCTTGCATTACTGTCCTGAAGTCATGAGGTTCTAGGAGGGGTCGGAGGCGTTGAACAGTTTTGGCTTTGTGGAATATCGTCCCAGCGGTTTTGTTGATTTGTTGTTTAAAGGTGAGAGTTTGGTCAATGATGACGCCTAGATATCTTATGTGGGGCTGGATTTGGATTTGCGTGGTTCCCATGTTGAGGTGGGTAGGTGGTTTGAAGTCGGGTTCTTTTGTCACTATGAGGGCTTCGGTTTTCTTTATGTTGATGGATAGATTGTTCTCCTGTAGCCAGTTGGCCACATCGTTGAAGCAGGCTGATAGCTGATCGTTTTTTGGGTTGCTGGTTGTAATCGGTGCATAGAGCATTATGTCGTCTGCATAGATGTGGAAGTTAATGTTGTGGGTGCGTATGATTGAGCATAGCGGACGGAGATATATGTTGAACAACATGGCTGATAGGGTGGATCCTTGGGGTACTCCTTGAAGTTGTTGGTAGGGGGGCGAGGTTGTGGAGCGGGTGCGGATCCGTTGCTGTCTATTGGTTAAATAGGATCTGAACCATTGGAGTACAGTGTCTTTGATTCCAATTGATTGTAGTCTGCTTATGAGGATTTCGTGGGAGATTGTGTCAAAGGCCGCTGATATATCCAGGAAGATCAGGATGTATCCTGATTGTTTCTCTTGGGTTCCAATGATGAGAGTGTTCATTAGAATGGTCATGAGGGTCTTGACTCCATGTAGTGGTCGGAAACCGTGTTGCTGCGGGTCAAGTATGTCATTGGTGTCCAGATGATCTTGAAGCTGGCGTTGGACTATCTTTTCTATTATCTTGCCTGTTGGCAACCCTACCTGTGGAGCAGACCCTGTCACTTATGAGCGCTGTCATATAATACCTTTACCAGATCTATCCTGCTTTTCTCCTGAGGCCTGTTTATTTATTTGTTTTCTATACCGCTATATCAAAAATCAAGGTGGTTGCTCTCCTGTACATTCTCTGTGGCCTGACACTGTTCTGCTCTATAGACTGTGCACATGCTTCCTGCTCATCCAGTACTTCAGTGAATGTGCTCAGTGCATCTGACCATCTCCATAAATGTTGTCCCAGTCACCCACAATAGACACACTACATTTTCTGACGGCTGCTCTCTTGTCTTAAGTGATATGTGCTTCAGTGATGTCCTAGACAGCGACTGTTTGTACAGACAAGGTGTGGGACATCCTGTCTATTGCTTCCAATGATCATTCAATCCATAATGTCAGTGACAAGGGAGGTTGCGACATAGGTGAGGGACATGAACAACATATTTGCACTATCATATCTTGCTTGTACACATCTCCCCATTAAATGATCACACAGCAAGCATGATCTGCATTTGTGCATGTCATGAGTCCTATCATGTGTGATTTCCATGCCTTCTCTGTCTGAGATGGAGAATGGCCTGGAGAGGCATGACCCCTCCATCTTCATTGGACCACTTCTTTTCCCCAGAATTACAGGTTTACAGAGGTCTCCCTATAGCTGCGCATGTCTGGCAACTGTGGGAAGTACCATGGGCTGTGTGTTCATACTTTTACATGATTGTATGCTGGTAGCTGTCTCTCTACCCTGGACCACATTTGGAAATTGACATAAGGCCAATATGTTTGCTGCCTTTGCAGGGTGCACCTAGATGACTGGCCAGGGAGTGTGATGTGTTGGCAGGAACACATCATGTAGGTGATGTAGGTGGTTATATGTGTTGACTGATCCAGAAAGGGAGAATGGCTGACAGGCCATGGTGATCTTGTAAATGTGTGTAAAGGCATCGCTGTTCCACATGCTAGTAGTATTTCATGGCATTCATGCAATGTTTGTGCCAGTTATCATATGTTCACAAGAGTTAATTCAGCTACTGGTTGCAGTAGCAGCAGACTGGTATGAACCATTCATGCATGTGACATTACAGGTGGAGACCTGTATCTCTCCTTTTGTCAGTCAGTGCAATGCTCCACACATACAGCTTTGTGCCTGCATGCAATGATGTAATCCCAATGCCAGTTCTGCCTATGGCCAGTATGAGGAGACAGTTGTTAACCATAGACATCAGTGACACAAATATACTGTGTCAGGAGGGGTGCTATGCAGGTACTGTGACGTCTTGAATGAAATAATGCATTTGGAACTGGTTCAAATAGCATTTGTGAGTTGAAATCTGCCTTCCCAGCTACATCAATTTTGCCAGTCATATACTCTGTACTGGCGTTCACTCTCAACCAAGAAATACTTCCATCAGTTGTGTACTAGATACAACAACTTTATGTCACCACAACATGCTTTGCGACTGCGTAATGCATTTTGTTGTGATGTTATGCGTTTTGAGGTGAATTAACGCTAATTGCTCACAACGCATGTTACCAACGTGCACAAGATCTCATGTCAGTGAGGCAGCTGCATACTGCACGAGGAAAGCATGGCAGCCCAATCAAGGAAGCCAGCTTCAGCAATAGAGACCTGCACCTATTGGCAAGCCTCTTCTGCCACACATAGATGAAGCTCTTCCCCACATCCGGCATGCCATGACATGGAAAAGCTGCAGCACTCATGACAGCATGTGGAGGAGCGCTTCAATGTGAGCAGTGACTACCCACGGACAGTAAGTACACGTGCACAGGAACCCTTTACACATATGTCTATATCACAGATGATGTATTACCATTTTCAAACATACCTGTGTTTATAGCCTAGCTCACAAGGACTGGGGAACTTCTATGCAGGCCCAGGCCAAAGGTTTCTTCAACCCAAGCCAGAGTCTGCAGCTATGCTGCCACTCCCATGCCATGTAGGCCCCCAAACCCCAGTGTGCATTGCCAAACCCGCACACTGCTACTTTTCCTAGCAACAGGATCAGGAGAGCAGCCCCCGCTCAGCTGTGCTGCATATCATGCTCTTCAGCACACATGGCCTGCCACATGTGACCCCCTGAACCTCTGTCAGAGAGGAGTCAAATGCAGCAGGCCATGGGTGGTGAACCATAGAGACTGCCACACACAGGGATCTGCAAGCCCTTGGCAACCTCTAAGCTCGCCTAGTGGACAGCCCAGCCCTACCTCCATGTCCCCCCTATCACATTAGCTAAATGCACCCTTCATGTGGATGCATTTTTGTGGGTTTGACCCAGGAGGCCATTGGGTTTCACAGAGTTATCTTTCTTGGGACTTTTATAGAGCATTCACAATCACGCCCTTCAGACATCAGTGCAGTTTACAAGGTTCACAATAGGGGCAGGTTTGCAAAGGAAGGGAATAACATTAATTAGGTAGGACTGAACACCCTCACTTTAGAGAGTTACAGACATACCAGGGACCATGGGGCAAAGCAGAGAGGCCAGGGATAGGTTAGGTGATGGGGAGGGGTAAATCACAGACGGTTTTACAGAAATGGGCATGAAGGATGAATCTTGAGGGTCTAGAGGGAAGGTTCCATACAGAAAACTGTGGGGAGTGGGTTCCAGTGGGGGGTATCCAGGAAGATGATGGCAGCAGGGGGCCATGACTCAAGGCATGCACGTGAGGCTGGCAGAGGAAGCAGATGAATGATATGACTGGAGCAGAGACTACTAGAGGGATCGTGAACAGATGACAATCAGACAGAGATTGTGGGATGTACATGGTAATGGACCTCTAAACCAGAGTGAGGATCTTGCAATGGATATGACATTTGGTAGGCAGGCAGTGGAGATTATTGAGCAGTGGGGAAACGTGGTCAGAGCAGGTGGTGTGAGGCATGATCCAACCGGCAGTATGCCCATTCCATTGTATACTGCAAAGGTATTGTTGGGGGAGACCAGAGATATCAACATGACAGTTATGCACACGTGAGATAACTGACTACAGGTGAAGGGTGGGCATTGAGATGGTTTTTGGGAAAAGACAGATTGCAACATATTAGTACATGTACTGCCATTATCAGAACAACCAACAGAGACCTCATAAGAACTGTCACATATGTATGCTTTGGCCAACTATCCTGACTTACATGCAAATACAGTGACATTGAATGTCAACATTTGAGGTCCCAGGGATACATCTCTTCACAGCAGATGTGGGTAAGGTAGCATATGCAGGCCAGTATTCCAGCCATTTCATACTGTGCAAAGTATTTGTGTGTTTTCCCTTGCACTGCTGAAAGCCAACTACACATCTCGTGCAGCCACACAATGGGCTTGGCACATAATCAGATGTATATCATGGATCACTCACCATGGCATATGGGAACGCAGGAACCATGTGACGTATCAAATATGCATAACAATGGTGACAGATCTTTCAAATCAAGGTTACTCCATCAGGGAGGATAATATTTGTGCACATTCTCATAGCAGCACTAGGATCTTGTAATGGGCAGCTATTGGTATGAGATGTGTAGCACATTTATCTAAAAGGGTTGACATATCGGGTGCATTCTCAATATCTCATTGCTATGACTATTACTACTGTATAGCGCAACCAGATGTACATAACACAGCACAGACACATGTAAGAGACAGGCCCTGTTCAACAGAGCTTACTATCTGGTCAGGATAGACAACAGAGCATCTGTAGAAACAGCATACATCCAGGGGGGTTGGGAAGGGCACACAAAGGAGATTGGGTACATCATGTTTCAAGAGCAGCAGAATGGAGGTGATTTTGAAGCCAGAATTTGATAGAGGACAGAGAAGGGGCCTGACGTACAGACTCGGGTAGTGTGTTCCAGGCATAAGAAGCAGCAAGGTGAAAGAAGCAAAGTGAGGAGTTTACAATAGCAGAGAGGGTGCAAATAGACCTGATTTGCCAGGAGAACAGAATTCCCATGGAAGTGTTTAGGGAGAAACAATTGCATTTGGGTAATTCATGTCATACTTTCACATATGTACGCATCATGTCATATGCCTCAGTTGAGAATTGAGTACACAACACACATGGAAATATTTATGTGGGAAAAGATAAGGCAACACATTCCAGTGGCCTAATCTTGGAATATGGGAGGTGAGGGGACACCATCCATGTAATGTAGGGTCAGCAGCTCTGAGCATGGAGGCAAAATGACATGATGTTATAATTGTCCTTCTCAATCTGTTCTGACATACATATCACATGTGACACTTAGGGCTCAAACTAAGGCCCTAACTGCTGGCCCTCCCAATGGCTTTACCAGTGACATACACACACACATACATATAGCATTGTGGAATTCAACCACACTCTGCTGTTGTCACACAATGCCTCTATGATATGTCTGTTATGAAACATTACTAAGGAGTATTCTATGCTAATCACAGTTAGGGAACAAAGCCAGAACTGAAAAGCTAGGATGGACAGGATGTGTTGTACCAGGAAAAACAAGCTTTCACATCCAGACCCGCCACGCAGACATGTACGGTGCATTGGCTAGATGGACAGACATGTCACACAGTATTGGCAGTGGTTATGCTTGGGGCCCCCATCATCTGAGCACAAAGATTCTTTTTTGACTGAGCTAAATCTGTCACATCTAGTCATAAGGCCAATATGTACAAGTTCTGACGGGTCACTATCCCCCCAAGTGTGTACATCATCATGTCACACACAGTACACAGGTCAGCACCTGTGATGTATGTTTTCTAAGGTGATGATGAACCTGCAGCTATGACACCAACACAGATGAGATATTCTCCATCACAAAGCCTAGAGTCCATGCACATAATGTTCTCCAGCTGCGTAGACCCACCAACCAGAACACACAGTGTCCTCACATTGTGCTGACATTTCCTTGGATGAATGTTGCCATGTTGTAGGGGTCTGCCATTGTCATAGTAATAGAGGACTGTTTATGGTGTGTGTGTAGATATCTATTTTGTCTAAATTCTGTCATACTTTTCCACATTCATTTGCAGCATGGCCCATAGAGGCAGCATCTTCTTAATGACTGAGACAATTGGTTTATTGATGCACATTCAATTGAGGTCAGGTGTTAGAAGTTAGCACATCTACTGTCCACCCAGGTCCCTGAAGCCATCCTGCAGGCACAAAGTTAATGTCTTCTACATCAGTGTCCCTTCAATGGTGTGATAGCCTGCAAAATAACCTTATAGCACAGCTCATGATCCTGTGGGCAGGACATGGGGAAATTATGTGATTGTTGACCTATGTATGCCAGAACATATGTAGAAGGACAGTTATAACATCATGTCATTTTGCCTCCATGCTCAGAGCTGCTGACCCTACATCTACATGGATGATGTCCCCTCACCTCCCATATTCCAACACATCAACTGTTCTGTTGCATGTATACATATCAGCCTTGACTACAATATTACATTTCAGAACACCTATGCTGTGGGACATGTGCCCAATGGCTTTCTGTTTCCGATTTTATTAAGACAAATGGACCAGAGTTGGACAAGGGATCACAGCCAGAGTCATACCTGTGGTGGTAGTGTGCTGCCTTCCATTTCTGTGAATACAACAGCCATGACTGGGGGCTTACATGAGCTGCTGACATTATTTCTTGGAGAGGCATATATCTCCCAGGCAAGGGAAACAGTTCCAGGTGAAAAGATGTGCAATCTTGCAGCTAGTGTGGAATACGTAGTATGAACATGTTCAAGATGCAAATCCTGGTCATAGATGTACATGTTGCTCACAATGTGAGGTCTACTTTGAAATTTTCACATCATACAACTGAGAAGGATGTTGTGCAGATTCTTCCAAGGGAAGAAGGGGCTCATGTAATTGGTGGCATTCTATGAGGGAATCGGTAACTTGAGGAAGAGTGCAGATATGAGTGTTTGCCAGTATACCTCTGCAACTGTGTTGTATCCAGTACATGCAACAAACAAGGATAATTGTTGATGCACCCACATAAACCACACTTTCCAAACAATACATATGTGTACTGACTGCAAGGTCATGTACAATGACAGGTCGTGACAGGCCATCTTCCAGACATTATCTGCCCCACAGCTGGATTTTGGATATTATGATGCTAGGCAGTCACAGCAAACCATCAACTATTAACTCCACATTTCTGTTCTTCTGGGTACATGGCAAGGTCATTTGTATATTGCATGTGTCTACATTAGTGTGATTGTGACACACCTACAGTACAAGGGGGCTTCTCATATGATTATATGGTTCAGCATGTGCCATCATCATATGCATTGAGTGCATCACAGTTGCTAGTCCTTCCATAATTGCTGTGAGCTGCCAAAGTGATTGTTTTATAGTAAACATGTCACACTGTCAGGTGACAATTGGAGACAGAGCCCTGATAATGCCTCATGTGTGATGCAGCTCAGGCTTACCTGTATGTTCTATTTTCATAGAGCCTGACCCTTCTAAAGCAGCTGCAGGGAGCACTGCAGAAGACCCACTGGCCCCAGCAGAAGAGGCAGAGGAGGAGGAGGATAACACCCCTGAGGAGGGATTGGAAAACTCAGAATGGCAGGATGCTGGATCAGAGGAGGAGGGAGGGCCTGGAGGAGACTCTGGATAGGGCCTTGTAGGAGGAGGCCCATGGCGACATCGCATTGGCCCTACCAGAGAGGCCACACTGCAGAGCCCAGGATGGAGCAACCAGCCTCATTCTCCCCCCCCCCCCCCCACACACACACACTCAGTTCAGGGACCTCTGGCTACAGAGGACCCTGGAAAGCAAAGTCAGTTGCTCCACAAAACACTGGGGTCTGACGGACAGCCATCTGTGCCAGCAGCCACTGCTTCAGCCACGTCATTGTCAGAAGCTTCCACCCAAATCCCATATATGTGGAGGGTTTGGCTGGGTGACCCTGACAGTATTGTGGCTCTGGCAATGGTAGCCAATATTCAGGCACAACATGACCTGATGATGTCTGTGGAGTAGCTGACTACCTATGTGGTGAGGGTGGCTGATCATCTGGAGAGGCTGGAGGATGGCAGTTGGGTGCTCCAACCCATCAGCCATCCCCACATGGGAGGCCAGGGTCCCAGCAGTGAGGTCTTTGGGGCAATATCCCTTAGTGTTCCTCTGCATCCAAGGGTCCTATGCCATGTGAGGTGCCATCCAAAACTATCGGCACATGTGTTCTAGGCCATAGGTGTTTGCACTGAATTGGCGTTCATCAACAACAGCTGGACAAGATGTGATGTGTGAGTTGGGGCATTATTATGATGGAGTTGCTATTCACCATTCCTTTGCCACTCTGGCGTTTTACAAGAAAAAGGTCATCTCTTCAACATATCCAAAGTGGGACGTCATACTCTGTATAGATGGTTGTGCCTTTTTGTGCATACAATTGTGGTCAACTTTATTGGCACCCTTACATTTTCAGTAGGTTGTATACAATATCTTGAGATAGATTTGGAAATATTCAAACTGTATGTCATCATTATGTTTTAGGAGTACATTCCAAGGTACACAACAACACAAGAAAGATGTCTGTGCAATTAAGATGTGGTACTTTCTGAGTACAACACACATGATGACATGGACATCATTACTGTCACCCTTTACTGTTATTTGCTGCCACAACCCTTGGCAGTGATGACAGCTTGCAAACTTTTGTGGTAGCCATGTTTAAGTTTCTTACATCTTCTGGAATTGTCTCCCACTCTTCAACTGACATTTCTTTGAGCTCATGAATATTTCTGGTATTCCTTTTACCAATGCCACATATCAGCTCTTTCCAAATGTTCTCAATTGGAGTGAGATCAGGGCTTATTGCTGGCCATTTTCACAGAGTCCATTTGGACCTCTGAAACTATCATTTTGTACTTCGGGATGTATGTCCTGGGTCATTGTGCTGTTATGGGACCCATGAGCTTCAACCCAGACCTAGCTTTCTGACACTAGACAGCACAATCCACTTGGAAAAAACTTGGTAGTCCTGTGATCTCATGATTCCTTGCCTATGTTTCCTGCCTCCAGTTTATGAGGCTGCAAAAGGGACACACAACATTATGGCACGTCCACCATCTTTAAATGTGGGCAAGGGTTTTTTGTTTCTTTTTAGAACCTTCATTTCTTTACTTTTAGATGTATCAGTGGTCCTCATTGGCAAAGAGGTCACATTTGGTTTCCTCTGTCCACACAACATTTTCACAGAAGGACTGTGGCTTCTCGAAGTGGGTTTGGGCAAAGATCAGGTGCACCTTTTTAGGTCTATGTTTGAGCAGTGGGGTCCTGCTCAGCCTTGGGCAATGAGGTCCTTCTTCGTTTCATGCATGGCATATGGTGTAGGTTGACAACACCACTCCAGATTGATGCAGGTTGACCTCAGGCTCTTTGGATGATGTACAGGATGTTTTTGTCACACCTTCAAAGACTTTTAGGATTCATTTCTCTCTTCCCACCACATCCTGGGAGGTTCTTGAAAGTTCCAAGAGCAGAGATGTTCAAAATAACATGGCATATTATTGACACAGGAATCCTGATGTCTTTGGAGATGGCCTTGTACAGCTTTGAAGTTTAATGTTAGGTTGATAATGTTTTTTCCTGATGGTCTCTGCCAGCTCTCTTGTCTTCACCATTGTGAAAACTGGAACCATGAATGACTGTGGGCATTTTGCACATTAGAGCCATCATTTATTGTTTGATTTCAGTCATGTGAGTACTGACAGTTGACCACATGTGTGCCTCATGTTACTGCACTGGGATTATGGGTTTTTTTCTATTAAAACTGATGTGAATAGTTTATAAAGGTGGCAATAATCATGTCCTGGCAATGTCACAGTTTTTCATATCTTTACAACTAATGTTTCTTTTAATTGGTCTTGTTTTATTGGATTATTTTATGTGTCACATATTTGTGCAAATATCACCCCAAGCCATTTCACTGGGTACTTTTCTTTATGACATATTTGACATTTAGGGGTTGAACTGAAAAGCTGCCAATATTGTTGACCACAACTGTACTCATGCTGAACAAGACGCTGCTAATCCACCAAAACTGTGATCATGACATTCACAGAGCTGCTTCCCTAGCATCTATTATCAAGTTTTGGCAAGTCTGGAGTCTGGCATTGCCAGGATTGACCCTTAATTTCTGAATCATAACCATACATCCATGAATAATTGAGCACTATAATCATTTGGATAGATACAGAGTCATTTTATGCACATTCCAACAACTCCCTAGCTGCTGGCAGGCCATCTTCATTTTATTCTGGGTCCAGGACTTTCTGCAGAGACTCTTCAGACACACATCTCATCCACAAAATGACAATATGACTGCACTTTGCGCAACAGAAAATGTTTTCCATATCCTCAGCAAATGCATAATGCAGCACCCAGTGCTTCAGCTTTGTCTTCATTCCTGCTCATTTGTGGCCTTCATTCATCAGTGTGCAGACTGTGGCAAACATCCTGAACATATATGGACCAGTCTTGGAGTGGGGCACAACTCCAGCATTCATCCCCCATACACTGGATGAAATTTGCCATATAGTTCTTTGTAGGCATCTCCACAACTCACGCAGGCTTGAACTTAAATTGGCAGTTCACCTTTTCCCAATCATCATTTATGTCACAGACTGCTATGACAGAAGACCCAACATCATGGGATTACTGCAAATGCAGAACATAGAACAATATCAGTACATGCCTGATATCATCATGGTGTAGTAAATGTTGTTCTATAGCAACACAACCCATGTCGATAGTTTTTGATGACACCTTGTTTGGCCTGTCCCTCCCTTAACTACCCCATCTACATGTTCACATTCACATTTTTGTGTTGATTTGCCAGAGCGGCTGTGAGTAGTGTTGAAATAAATCTTTTTCTATGTGTTTATATTCTTGACTCACATGTGTGTTTTATTGTATTCATGTCTGTTCACTGTTTCACACACGTGGCATGTGGTATCTGATGATGTAATATGCACTAATTTGAGACACATATAATGGTATCCATTCAATGTACCTTTTAATAGGTGAATGCATACTGGCAGCTGCAGCACACTGGGACATACATCAACAGGAATGTTGACATGATGCAGTCCTTGTGAGTGACATGTATAAAACTGCACCCAAGCGTGTACTTGCAAATGTGGGTCCCGCCTAACATACTTGGCACACGTAGATTCACATACCCTTGATACCTTGACTTTCCACTCACCTCTAACTCGGCAGTAAGTCCATGCCAAATGTTTTCCTGGACCCAATATGGCTGGTACAGGGGTATTACAGCATGGCACTTGACAACGATATAGAATCATCCTGATGAGCCAGGGCAACAGTCTTCATTCCATGAGCACAGCCTGTGTTGACTCATCAGGGGTTGTAGCATACAGTTGTCTCAATTTTGATTGTTGACAATTTGACATGTCTGCATGGAACCTAATTGTAAATTTGCTCTGTGCAGTGACCAGTGAGTGGTGCTTATAACCCTCGGCAGGCGAGATGCATGTCATCGTTCACATTCATGATTTCCTATGCATTTGGCTGATCCTCTCAGACATCCCATAGAAGCATTTGAGTTGGCTCATCCCATAGAAGCATTTGAATTGGCTCATACCATATTGATGGCATTTGGCCATGTTGCCATACTAAAGGGGTTCAGATATGTAGCCCAGCTTCTCTCCCCCAAAACTCCACCCCAGGCATACCACAGCACACCAAGCTTCTACATTTGATGGAGGTGTGGCAAATTTGCAGCTGTGTCATGTCGTCTGCAGAGGCTGCAGTGCTATATCACACCACAGCTATATCAGGGACAGAGGTTGTATTAACTTCTGTCACCCAACAGACCAATTTAGTGGCATTCATGCTCTCATAGCTCGGATCAACATTGTGCCTGTGTAACCCTAAGGTAAGTACACATTTCAGTGCTGGGAATGCTCCTGCTCACCTAGATGGTTTCTTGGCAGGATTTGAGTGTTGATCATTTTCTGACTGCCACATTGGATGAGGGTTGAAGAAAACTTCATGATCTGACCACAATACCTCGGCTCTTTAGGTCTCTGGTCCATCAGTAGTGAGAGACAGGCAGAGAGTAATACAGAACACAATCACACACACACAAAGTGCTATTTTCTTTGGGCTCAGAGGGAAGACGGCAAGCGGTATATGGACGGGCATAATTCCACACCTGCCGAATTCAAAGTTCTCCTCCTAAAAGCTCCTTTTTATTAGAGAAAAAGAGGAAGTTACAATCATTTATTATAACCATGAAATAACACAAGGTGTCGCCAAAGTTCTTTTTACAGAGTAAGATCTGATTACAGTATATTAGATGAAATTTACGCAATTATGACAAAATTGTTTATAATTGCAAAAGTTGCAAAAATTATGTTTTGTCAGCAGGGACTTCCAGCTGACTGTACAATGAACTATGGTTACACAGGTCATAGCCTATGTTCTTTTTGCTTGCGTTAACACTGTTCCATCTATTTTAAAGACAGTTACACAGAACCCATGACCATGACATCCTATTCTATTTAAGAAAGTAGGTGAAAAGTCAAACTTCTAAACACATTTTGTATCAAGAACTTCATCCATCTTCAATTACATATTGGGGATTCTGGTATCCCTCGTATCTGTCCATCCCTACAGTCCTCCCTGTGATTCTAGAAAGAATCATTACTAAAGAACAGTAGCTGAAACATGTCCAATTCCAGAATAATCTTCTACAGTAGGCTTCATTTTGCAGATGTTCTGTCAAAGTCCTAGGCACATCTGGTCCATAGGTGAGCTCCATCTTGTTCATTGGAAGAAATCATTATACAAAATCATGTGACATTGTTTACCTTTGCTTAGCCCCAATAAAAATGTGTACAGAGAACAAGACTTTACCAATTACACAGGTACACTACCAAAAAACTGCCTCCAGTTTTGCAACTGATTCCTATAGATTTTGGGGTGCTGAATCCAGGAAAAATAGCCAAAATGTTCCATCACATCACGTTTTCTTGCAAAATTAGATTTCTTACCCATATAAGGAATGTTCACATAATTTCTTTTTAGCCGACTGCAGTTTATTTTCTTGGCCCAAAATAGAGGTTGTAATGGTTAAATAACTAGAAACACTCCCTCATGATATTTTAGAGTGTTTTGTATTCATTTTATACATTAACAGGACAATTGGGAGGCGGGGGGCTAAATCCAGTACTCGCGCTGGCGCATGTTCTTTCCTGTTCGCCTCGCCTCGTTCGCTCGCTCAAACACGGTGGTTGCGACATGAACGTTCCTGTCAAATTTCAGTTTCTTGCAAGTTCATTATTACCTTTTGTTTGCTCAGTCGTAATCCAGCTTTATTCCGAAGTGGTTCACTACAGTTGTAGTTTGCAGTGCTGTGTATTTGTGATGGCTCACAGAGCCAGAGGTTGCGTCAACTCTCCGGACAGTTTTTGATTTATTTGTGGGGAATATACCGTGAAAAAGCGGCAGAGGAACATTTCTGCATTTATTAAAAAAGTATATTTCGCCTATTTCGGTTTGAAGTTAGGCGATCAAGACAAACCGTGGGCTCCTCACAAAGTGTGCAAGACATGTGAGGAAGATCTACGCTTATGGATGAAAGGTAAACAACAAGCATTTCGTTTCGGAATACCTATGATGTGGCGTGAACAAAGAGACCACAGCAGTGACTGCTATTTTTGCTCTTAGAAACATGATGACAGAAAAAGGGATTGTGAAGGGATACAACTTAAAAAATAAGAACGTAATAAGTTACCCCAACCTTCCCTCAGCAATTAGGCCTATGCCTCATAGCAACGAAGTACCTGTGCCTGAACCACCAAAATCTTTGGATCATATTTGTGTGGACGGTTCTGATCATGATGAGACTCATCAGATGGCTTTTCCCGATGAGTCCAGTACTTCCGAGTTTGAAACTGAACCAGATCCGAAACCTGAACTTTTCTCTCAAGCTGAATTGAATGATTTAGTCCGGGATTTAGGACTCCCAAAAGATGCTGCCCAACTGCTAGGTTCTCGGCTTAAACAGAAAAATCTATTGTCACCAGGAACAACTTTTTATTGGTACCGCAACCGCGAGACACAATTTTTGAAGTATTTCAGCAAAGAGGAAGATTTGGTATTTTGCAACGATATATACGTAGTGATGGAAAAGTTTAAACTCAAGTATGATCCTGCTGAATGGCGGCTGTTCATTGATTCGTCAAAAGACAGCATAAAAGGTGTTCTTCTTCATAACGGCAACACATTCGCTTCAGTTCCTATTGCTCACTCTGTTATTCTCCAAGAAAAATACGAGAATTTGGCCCTGATTCTTCAGAAGATTCGTTATGATGAGCATAAGTGGATGATTTGTGGAGACTTTAAAATTCTATCCATACTATTAGGGCAGCAATCCTGTTTCACCAAATATCCCTGCTTCCTTTGCTTGTGGGATAGCCGGGCCCGCGACCTACACTGGGGGAAAAAAGACTGGCCAATTCGGGAGTATTTGAGACCCGGTGAGAAAAATGTTCTTCATGAGAGCTTGGTACCTCGTGATAAAATTCTATTACCACCTCTCCACATTAAGTTGGGTCTCATTAAGCAATTCATCAAGTCCCTTCCAAAAGATGGTGAATGCTTTCGGTACCTTTGCTCAAAGTTCCCCCGACTTTCTGAAGCAAAGCTAAAGGAAGGAGTGTTTGTTGGCCCTGATATAAGGAAACTCATTTCAGATGGAGCATTCGCTGAAACGATGTCTGAGAAGGAAAAAGAAGCCTGGGATTCCTTCAAGGATGTTGTTCTCAAATTCTTGGGGAACAGGCAGGATGAGAACTATAAGGATATTGTTGCCAGGATGCTCAATGCCTTCAAAGAACAAGGCTGTAACATGAGCCTGAAAGTCCATTTCTTGCACTCCCATGTGAACTACTTTCCCGAAAACTTGGGGGTGTACAGTGAAGAACAAGGTGAAAGGTTTCACCAGGACATCAAGGACGCAGAGAGAAGGTACCAAGGAAGATGGAACACCACTATGATGGCTGATTTCTGCTGGTTGCTGCTGCGGGAAACCCCAGATGAAAAATACGCCAAGCAGCGCACCAAGAGAAGCATTCGGGGGAAGAAGAAACGGGCCCACCAGGAGATTGATTGACCCAAGAATGACTTTAAAATCTAAACTGTGTTGACAAATATCGTGTTTTTTACTAAACTTTGAAATAAAAATTTGCTAGTTATTACCACAGTGTCGGATCTCATTTATTAGAATTTTATTTTCACACCATCGGGTGTTTGTCTTCATGTATTGCAATGGTGCGGTTTGCGTTTTCTATTCTTACATACATACCTGTACAACATTTTTTGCACATTTCTTTGCTTTGCTTTGCTTTGTGTCTAACCTCGCTCTTATATGCTCAATGTTTGTGCACATGTATGTGGCTGTTTTAAGTGCAGACAATTTTGCTACCATCACAGTGTGTTTTGTTGACATTACTCTATTCTTATGTGCTGCCTTGTTACAATTTTCTTTATTCTTATTTGAATAACTACTAAACAGTATAAAGAATTCATCCAAGAAACTTTTATCTCGATCGCACTCAATCTGAAACGTTCACCTCAAACTGCTAACCCAATGTAGCAAAAAATCTGTACGTGATGGAGCAAATTGGTTACCAGATTTGGATTCAGCGCACCAAAAAACGTAAAAATCAATCGAAACATTAGAGGCAGTTTAAAAAAAATTTTTTTTAGTGTACCTGTGTTATTCTTGTAAGCACTACCTCATCCAGCAGTGGCCAACTGCTTCTCGTAGATCTAGCAATAATTCAGAGATTAGTCCCTCAGATCATGACACCAGTCATCACTCCAGATTCTTCAGCAGCATCCTTTCTCACCATGGGCTGTGCTACGCACATCTTAGATCAATCTTTTTCAGTGACCATCCACCCGGCTTCACTGCTGCGCATACATGAGTAGTTCCTCTGGAATCGCTGATCTTTATCAGGAGTCTCCATATCCAGTAGCATTTCATTCAGTCGTTTTCCTCTTCGGCCCATAGGATTCAGTGCATACAATATATAATTTGTAAAAATCCTACTCTCCACTACAGCATCTCTCTTGATGCCATACAATTGCAAACAAGCACAATTATTCATCCCTAATGACAGTCTTGAACAGAATTATATTATCTATTGTTAATTACAATACATCTATAGCTAGCACTAAAATATTACATAGTGTCACAGGGTGGACATAGGGCAGCCTGAGAAGGTGCAGAGCAGTGTGAATGATCACGGTGAAAGTGACAGAATAAACAGGAGAATGTTTATTGGTTGCCAGGGACAGCCTAAGCACACGTGCACAGAGCCCAGAAAGACACACCCAGAGAGCAAAGCAAGGGAGTCTGCTTTACCTAATAGAATGCACCTGAGGGAAGGTGGAGTCAGGAAATACACAGATAAAACAGACTACCAAACATTTGGAGATAGGGAATCCTGGAGAGAGGAGCCAAGGAGGGAATCCTGGAGAAAGGAATTAAAGCAGCAGAGGTCACAAGCTGAAAGGCAACAGGGGAGCCGGTGTGAATGTTGGAAAGAGTCCGGAGACCTGTGTGGTTCTGGGAGAAGGCAACACCCTGACAGCGTGAATGTGTTTGGAAAGCAAGAAGAATACAGGAAGACTGCAACAGCAGGTACAGGGGCAAAGAGTAGATACAAGGGCTATTTGCCATTTGAAAGGGAAGGGCCCTGGAGGCTTAGAAATAGCCATATAAAGCCCAGATATTCAGAGGCTAATAATAGCTTTTCTCCTGATTATAGAAGTGTTAAAAGAAGAGGGCTTCACTTACCTAGAAAAGCTGAAGAAATCCCTTCTCACGGTGAGTTCCCAGCTTCTAGGGAAACACCGTTACACCGGTTGCAATCAGGCACAGTTGGGCCTGGAAAGCTAGGGCAGACCCGGCAGGGACCCTATCAAAATTACCCAGCTAGCAGGTAAAACCAAGACCTGAGCTATGCATTGAGGCACCAGCGGGGGCAGGGCTCTGAAAGACATCACTCAGAGTTTGGTGATACTCCCCAGAGAGGCAGTGCTCACAGGAAGAGAAACTTCTTGACTAACGAGGCAAGCCTTCCATATTTTTAGTCCACGTTGGAAGTGGATAGTGGAGATACCAATGAGCAAGAAATAATGGAATATGAGAATTCTGAAGTATTAACAAATACAGAATTGATGGACTGTTCTTTCTCTGTGATAGAGCCAGAGATATCATTAAGGTAAATGTGATTTGTGTAACCTTAAATTCCAATATACAAGTGGCAGAGCTGCAACTCTCTCCCTCTCTCCAAGCCAAGCAGTCAGTTAGGCTGTTTATTATTTACTTTTGGTTTAAAGTTATCAGCTGAAGGAAGCTACTTTTGTTACGTAGTTATCTTTTGTTTGAAGCCAAGTGAGCTGTTAATTTCTGTTGTTTAAAAAGAAGAAACCTCAAGGGAAGGGGAATAAAACCCTAAAAGAAAAGAAAGTTCTTCTGTGTGATTTATATATAGAAGCAAAGCACAACTACCACCCTCATAAAAGCCCAACAATACCAGGAGTCACGGCTGGGGCGGATGAGGTGTGACAATAGCTAGTCTGTAACATACTTATTATTTTCATCTACATTCCTAAACGTATTCTGTCTACTTGCCAAATCAAATGTTAGCATGTGGCCTGATAGACACATTGCTTTTTCCTGTCAGGAACACAATTGTACATATTCATATCACTTATGTTTGTGATGTATTCTCCAGCCTTAACAATATACATGATATAGTCAATCTGATTTATTCAAGGGGTAACAAACATTAAAACATAACTAGCAGTTCATGGCAAATAATCTAAACTCATTTCAATTGTTTGTCAACAATTATTAGGAAGGCTGTCTTATCTTAGGTGATGATTCAACTCACATTACTTTAAACATTATCACCACATCCTGTACACACAAACACCCCAATACCTCACTGGTCTTCTCCACTTCCATATCCCTACGTAGTCTTCATTCTCTTCACATTAATCAACTTCACTTCCCTCCACCATCTCATGCACACTTACAGTCTACCCGTCATTCTGCCTTTTTCTTCCTTGGTCCAGCTCTGTGGAACTCTCTTCCCACTCCACTCCGTCTGGAAGATAACTACACCAATTTCAGGCCCCTACTTAAATCCCATCTGTTCACCTCAGCATATAACCTCCCAGTCACACCCAGCTGACCAGGTTTATCTATTTTTGCACTCTTCTTTGTTTTTTTTTGTTATTTTTTTTTAAATACTACTTTCCCCACTAATCACAGCAGTTCACATTGCAACTAAAACTTGGTACAGCACATTAAACAGGAACATTGATAACTTAAAATTTTTCTTTGTAAGACAATGAGGGTTAAGTGACTTATCCAAGGTCACAAGGAGTGCTAGTACTCTTCTTTATTCCAGTCTAATTCACATAGACATCTAAGCTCACAAAGGAAGGAACATTTACATAAGGGTGTATACATTCATAAACTATAAAACCTTTTTAACACCAAATTTGAACCAACTAAAACTGTTAATTACCACTTCTTTTCAGAACAAAACAGCATAGTAGTAGAATATCAGCACATAGAGCTCCTCATGCAAGAAGCCTGAAACAAAATCAGTATTAATCAAGTGAACAGATAACGCAAGAGCTCTAGGAAGAGCGAACACTCCAGCTAGTTGAGCATTAACAAATAGCAAAGCAGCCGACTCTGCACAGAATCAATTCTTTCAATTGCATCAGTTTTCCTTATTCATTGTGCAAAGCAGAACCATCAGTACAGTGTGAGGTTAAACAGTAGCAAGAAAAGAGCTGGAAAACTGTTTTTTTCTCCAAGTGTAGAAAACACGAAAACTTAATGAGAGACATGTTAAAGTACTAGACAATCAGTAATTTGGATTGCAAAGACTACTGCTACCAGCCCAGTGGCTTACGTCCAATGGGAAATTTCTGAGCAAAAACACAAACAGCAACAATAGAAGAGGTAAGCATATTAAATCTCAATGATACTAATTTAAAAATATTCCACTAGAAGCAAGGCATTTGCTTCACACTTGCAATTAACAACATCAGTTCTGCAGAGATCTTTCATAATAACTAAAACAGATACGACATGAAAATTTAAATCACTCCTCCAATCGACTCCTGCAGATTAGTTTAAAAGAGACTAAGAGAATTATCAGCATTTTTTTCTTCAGACATTTACTCATACACTATCATAGTTAAACTTTCAACATTATACATATATTCGCCATACTATTTTAATTACTTAATTCACTTGTTTGAATGTAGTTGCATCATTCACTTTTTCCCTTTAACAAACTTGCTTGACTTAACTTGACTAGCAATTCAATTTTTTCCAGTTAAGTTACTAACTTCTCTTTCCTTTAAAATACTTAATTTTTCTTTTATTACATCACACAATTATCAAATATCTAAATATATCAAAGCATGGAAGATCTTCCCATTCATTCACATCAATTATAACTAGAAATACAATTTGGAAAATATATCATCAATCATTTCTCCCAAAGCATCCAGAGACATAAGAAACACCAAGGAGTAATATTTCTAATAATATGTTCAGCATTTGCATTATTACACATAGAATAGAATCAGTAAATAAATTCTCATAACCCAAAATAAGTTCAGATCCAGACCTAAAAAACAAACTTATTTACTATACATACACAAGTAAGAGAAATGGTTAATCACATTTGGAGGTTTTTTTTAACTTCCCTAATGGTTAGTCTAACAAAGAAAATCTTACCACAGTTGCTCAAGACTTTCTTTTCCTGCTAATATTGCAGTCTTGCCAAACTGTTATCTGTGCCGGAAACCTCTACATTATAAAAAAACAAACTTCATACTGCAATTATGGCATGAAAATCAGTCCTTTAAAACTTTGTTTGATTAATTTCTATTTTACAGTCATACAGCAACGATATAAGTTTTTCCCTGTAAGCTTCCGTTTCTTTTATATTTAAACTATCCATCTTAAACACTTGATTTTTAAATTTTTCAAAACACAGAGTCAGTGGCTTGCTGCACTTTTCAGCCTTAAACTGCCACAAAACCATTCATGACTGGTATGAAATTTGCTTAAATCTAATCATATTTCATACTGTAATCAACTCAATTTGTCCCACTGAAATGTTCCACAAAGGAGGAACGGCAAACTGTGGTTACTGGCAGTCATCAAATATTAACATAAGGGCGCTTCACCAAAACTTGCGCCTCATTTCACAATTAGGGCTTCCTTTTCTCTGCCCTATATCACTTCACTTATCTAACTGAGATTTCTAATTAACCTTACCGGCTTTACATTATTATCACAATATACACACAGATATCTGTCAATTTTTTAGTATACTCACGGCAACCACTGCCTGTGTCCTTGAGACTTGTCTGCTTGTTTCCAACTGCTGAAGGAACACAGAGATCCGAGTCACGGCACAAACTGAAGAAAACTTCATGATCTGACCACAATACCTCGGCTCTTTAGGTCTCTGGTCCATCAGTAGTGAGAGACAGGCAGAGAGTAATACAGAACACAATCACACACACACAAAGTGCTATTTTCTTTGAGCTCAGAGGGAAGACGGCAAGCGGTATATGGACGGGCATAATTCCACACCTGCCGAATTCAAAGTTCTCCTCCTAAAAGCTCCTTTTTATTAGAGAAAAAGAGGAAGTTACAATCATTTATTATAACCATGAAATAACACAAGGTGTCGCCAAAGTTCTTTTTACAGAGTAAGATCTGATTACAGTATATTAGATGAAATTTACGCAATTATGACAAAATTGTTTATAATTGCAAAAGTTGCAAAAATTATGTTTTGTCAGCAGGGACTTCCAGCTGACTGTACAATGAACTATGGTTACACAGGTCATAGCCTATGTTCTTTTTGCTTGCGTTAACACTGTTCCATCTATTTTAAAGACAGTTACACAGAACCCATGACCATGACATCCTATTCTATTTAAGAAAGTAGGTGAAAAGTCAAACTTCTAAACACATTTTGTATCAAGAACTTCATCCATCTTCAATTACACATTGGGGATTCTGGTATCCCTCGTATCTGTCCATCCCTACAAGGGTGAAGGGAGATAGACTCAGAGGTAATATGCAGAAATATTTTTTTACAGAAAGAGTGGTCCATGCATGGAATAGGCTCCCAGTGGAGGTGGTAGTGACAAGGACAGTATCTGGATTCCAACAAGCATGGGACAAGCCCAGAGAATCTGTAAAGAAGGCAAATATTGTAGTTGATATGAACGGGCAGACTATATCCACGTGGTGTTTTTCTGCTGTCATATTTGTATGTTTCTATTGTTTCCTATGCACCCCGTGCACCATTGGCAAACATACATAGTGCAGCTGGTTTAAAAGGGAGGCTCTATTACAGCATACTGAATTTGTGACCCGCCCATCAATGTATATCCTTCATTGTCACATAGGCACTGCATCACCTTGACATGACACTCATCCTTTCCTTGTGCCACAGTAATTCATGGACCAAAGGTAGGGGCTTCAAGGGAGAGAGATGACATCATAATGAACATAAAGGAATCTTTCTTGACATTTATAAGGCATATTGTTTATGTGTGATGATTACAGTCACATACATATTTCATTATGACATGGAAAACCATAGATCCCCCAATCTTGAGGGATTTTTAGGACTCATGTACATTGCCAATAACATACATATATGCCTGTAATGTTGTATATACATCGTTGCACATATCCATCCACATGAACATCTGCTTCAATAATATCTACTTCTGTCAGCTGCTACATCATGCAAAACCCAGTTAACCTCTTACCATAAGTACACATCATTCACATCTATCATGTGCATACTGCACACAGCAGCTTTCCTACACTGTCATGCCTTTCATGGACACATCAGGGCCTTGGAGCCTCCTTGTAGGCACACTTACAAATAATCCAAGACCACACACTGACATCAGGGCACATTCATAGACTACCCGTCACTTTGACAGTATCACTGGCTGCAACATTATCCTGCCACATACTGTAAGACACATAAGGACAATTTGGGTCATTGAGGTCCATCTCCTCTTACATTTCCTTCCATGCAGCCAGGGCAAGTCCTACAGTTAGTTCAGAGTGTTGATGCCTTAGGCAAACATCAAACTTTACACCCCTCTCGCTGTCAAACTCCATTATTTAGCTTGGATTACACTGTTTTGGCTGTCCTCTGGAAGTTGCTTCCATAGACGACTGCCTAGTTTGCCTAGTTTTTAGGCTAGCCCTGCATGCAGTGCATGATACATCACTTTCAGACAGGCTCCCTTATCCTGCTTTAAGATGATCGCCTTTTTCGGGAAGTAAGGTGCACACTTGGAACCTTAATCCCAATGTCCTCTTAGCGCCCAGTAAGTGGTGCCTTGTTCCCTTAATGCTGGTACTCCTACTCCTCGTCCCATCCTTTATCACATGCAGACACCCTTAATGCTGCTATTTACGCTCGTAATCCAGTGCTCCCTTACTGCTCCTTAGTAAACATACCCCAAAGTGTACGCAGAGGAGGACATAATGGAGAGTGGGATTTTTTTCATGTCTTTTTTTAAATATTTATTCATACCTATCCACATATTTTTAGATGGCAAACAAGCAAAATATAGATAATAAAATGATAAAAAAATTTCAAATATTTGGCAGGCCTCGGTAAATATGGAAAGATCTATTATTCCATAAGAAATAAAAAATCAAAGGCAAGGTATCATGATCTTAATGTGCAAGAAGGAATTTTGAGAGGAAACATGAAAAATACTGTACTTCTTCAGTGAGATGGTGATAGTTGCCTGGTACAAAATATTATAGTGACAGAATTCAAGCATGCTACGAATATCTATAAAAGACAATGCTAAGAACAAGATCAGGAGATTGTACTAGTACAAACAACCCACTTGTCACCCCCTCAAGAGCAGAGGTAAAGGAAGGGATGATTTAAAAAAATAAGCATGGATGAAAGCAGCAGGAAGTAATGACAGAGGACACCATGAAATAGATGAGTTGGAACCAGCAGGATATGGGCTCCCAGAAATCAATCAGAATGTTGCTGATATATTGGTGATGGTCAAGTAATGTCAATGAAATCCACAGGGACATAGGTAACTGGATGTTAGGGTATCAATCTCATGCATTTTGGTGAATGTTTAGATTATTACAGAGTGTGGTCATAAGACTTGGGTGTTGGGTTAAGCAAGGAAATTTTGTATGTCCATCTGTTTCTGATGGTGGAGAAGGAGTGAGAAAGAAAACTAACTATTGAGTTAGATAAAGAGAGGTGATCAGGTGGGAGTATATGCCTAGCAGTATAAACTGTAATAACTGGGCAGACTGGATGGGTCAAATTGATCTTCCATCATCTACAGTACTATTATATTATTATTGGAATGACAGCTCAAAAAATAGGGCTTGCCAAAAATCTCCTTTCTTGAACCAGGTCACTTGCTGGCTTTGTAGTAAAAATGCATTCACAGTGACTTTTCTCCAGCTCACTTTGTATGCCTTGTTTCAGGCCATGATGAATCTCTTAGTCAGTTCTGAATATATACCCGCAAAAGGCTTTTCTGTTGCTATTTCCGAAGCCCCAAAGTATCTGATGCCATTCACCTAAAGAGACAAAAAACACAGGGCTAAATCAGTCTCTAAATGAATAAATTCCTGTGTGATTTCATGAATAGCAGTAATGTCAAAAGCACAACGTATTACAGAGATTCTTGGTCATACCATACGTTCTTCATACACGTCACTGTAATGAGTACAATGCACCATGATTCTGTCAACATTCCAGTGGGTTTGCAGTATGATGGGATTAGCAGTCTCTGCACTGGTTCATGAAAGAAGATCAAATCAGAAAGATTTTTGTTTTCTTGAGTTAAGGCTTCCTTGGTAAGTTACTGAACTGAGTCCTTGTCCTATTGTCTTGAAATGTGAAATTCTGTAAAATCTCAACATATGACAGCTGTTGTCCATCTTCCTTTTCCAGGAAACTCCACTGCACAAGAAATTTTATTCACATGAACCTCTTTGTTTCATTCATTCTCCGGGCAATATCAGTCTTTATTAAGGATGAGGTTTTGTATGCTGAGCAGGACAGTAACCACTGCTTTGTTTCTACTGTAAGTAAACTGAAACACAACTGCTAATCAACATACAAGTAGACAACTAAAGTGGGTCTCAAAGAGTATTCTATGATTTAATTCCCATTAACTCATGCCTAACCTTTGTTAAAATATCATTATGTATGCAAGCAGCAGACTGATCAAAGTACTATTCTATTTTAACCCTGACCGGTAGAAGGCAGGTTTCAGTTCCTGACTGGGTTACTGAGTTCATAGAGAATCACGCTCTACAACAGCACTTCTCAAGGAGTGCCTTGAAGGCGACAGCCAGGGGCGTGGCTAGGCAGGAGCTCATTGGGCGCTTGTCCTTCTCTCTTGGGCATTACTATTGAGAATAGCCATCTGCTGCCTGCTCCACCCTATGTTTTCCAAAGCAGATCACAGAGACTGTGAGAGAACAGGGTCAATTTGGAGCAGATAGAGTAAAGAACTAGTCTGCCTCTTAATCCCCCTCCCCCTTCTTCCTGTTATTTCAGGACAGCAGAAGAAGTGTTGACTGGGGCACACGTTTCAGATCAAAGTATAGCTCTTCTACTCTCCCTGTCTCTTCTATTCTAGATGTAGGAAAACAACTTTTCTTTTCAGGTTAGCAATTGCAATGTATGATCAAGTAGCTGTAAACTCCCTGGAGTAAACTGGATGCTCTGGAACCCCAAAATAGAAAAGTACAAAATCTCTGACTTGAACCCTATCTTCTACCCAGAATTTACATATTTGGAGTTAGTGTTAGCTAATCAGATTTTTCTCTGGTGTATAATTAATTGGCTTGTGTGCTGGACATACCTACCAGCCCTGAGGCTTTTTTATTGAACCCAAAAATATTTTGTAGTAGGAAGACTAAAAGAATTCGCTTTTAGGTATAGTTTGAGAGTAGATTACTCTTTTTCATGCAGAGAGTCCACTGGACTCCCCTTATCCTCCCAACCAAACTGAACCGATCCCTTACTACTGACACTCTCCCCCACCCATCACTAGGACAGCAGCACTTCTTATGGGGCAGTTTCTCCAAATTAGTTAGCTTTGTGCATACATTGCTAAACCAGGGTATGTGGAGGAGTCTTAGTTGGGTGCCTCCTCTGCTGGCTTCAGTCTGATTTATTTATTTTATTTATTTATTTACATTTTCTTATATACCACACTATTCACCATCAGTGCGGTTTACATTGAACAGGTTTTATGGTGCGGGAACTACATCGTAATTACAGATAACAGGGAGTTCAACTTGGATAGGCAGGTTAACTATTTACACATATATGTATGTACACATCATTCCAGGGCATGATTACATGATAGTCATGGCATTTTTGTTCTTCTCCTTTATGCAATGCACTCAAAAAAGTAACACATCAGTAACTTAAAGTAAAACACACATTGTCAGCTCAATTTTATCACCGGGTTTCAGACTAGTGCACTTATGCCAAGACTCACGTCTAGTAATTAAGTGCGATGCTTGCATCAACGACCACAGTGTTTTCTCTAGAGCGATAGTGTGAAATAGATATTTATAAGGTGGGTAAACTTAACTTAAAAGCACCACCGATGTTTTGCTTAACTGATGAAGTGGATTCCGACGCTCTAATCAGGCGCCACTACGGCGTTTCAAAAGAAACTTTCTTCAGGAGATCCTCCCCGTGCTCTACAAAAAACAAACAAGTGCCTTAAAACTAGTTCACTAAAAAACAATAAAACCATGTGATAATACCGTCTCTCCACCAATTTTAGCACTCTAACTTACTTATAAGAATGCTGCCCGCGTCCTCTGGCGTTTATCGCTCTTATGGTTTCTTGTGTCTCTGAACTCCCCAAGACGCCGCGCATGCAGGATAGAACTAACTTCTACTATTTAAAAACCCCTCCACTTAATTATATAATACATCTCATCTGATCTATGCTCTGTGGGTCGGCCCCTGTCTGTCACATGACGATTCCTATCAGGGATATTCTCAATGTTGCCTTGTCTCACTAAAATTGAAAATATCGATTATCAATGTTTTTTAAAAAACATGGCTAGCGGAAAACACTAAACCGCTAAGGAAATATCAATGTGCCCATCGGGCTCCTGTGGTAGACCCCTCCCCTATTCAATCATGAGACTCTGCCTATTGGAATCACCATGTAGCCTACCCCTAAACCAGAATAAAAATATTTCCAACTAAATCTGAAAAAACCTAATGAAATTGAAACTAAAAAAAAACAAAAAACTCTGATAGGTCCTATCGCCGTTATATCCCTCACCTATCTATTCCCAGCTCTCTCCTCTTAATGGAGTTTTCAAGTACACACTTGCCAGTCTATCACAGCATTTAACCCTCCCGGGGAAACCGTGCCCAACCGATATATCCACTGTTGTTCTCGTGTTAGAAGGGTCTCATCAAGGGTCTTACCCCCCTCTGGTTTTAATAAATGTTCTATTACAAAAAACCGTAGTTGTTCAAATTCATGTCCCTGCCCTATACTATGCGCTACTATCGGGGCTTCTTGCCTACGGCATTTTAGCCTGCTTCTATGTTCTCTTACCCTGATTTTCAAAGCTCGTAAGGTTTTACCTATATACAGCAGGCCACATGGGCAAAAAATGCCATAAACTACTGCTTCTGAATTGCACGTTGTGCTTGTCCGGAGTTTATATCTAATTCCTCTGTACTGAAACTGGGATTGTTCTAACATGACCATACAAACATCACAATCACCACATTTTTTGTGGCCTTCCTCTAGCGAAATAGGCTCAATTTTTGGAAGCACTGTAGGGCTAAGATATTCCTTTAGGTTCCTTCCCCTCTTCCAAACACAACGGATCTTTTTAGCTCCTAAGCCCGGGACTAACGTTAACACATTCTTGTGTTTTTACAATAATTTTTGTATGTAGAAACTCATAGGGGAATAGGTCGTTATCAGATTCACTGTATCTGAATCGGCTCGTGCCTGAATGGAAGACGTATGCATTCTTAACAACTCTGGTCTGTGGTTATACAGGGCTCTCTTCTATGCCTGTTGAACTATTGACGTTGGGTACCCCCTTTCCACGAAATCCTGCTTAAGGACTTTTGCCCGATGTTTAAAATCCTGAATGTCAGAACAGTTCCGCCTAAAGCGTAAGAACTGTGAGAAAGGGAGTGCATTTTTTAATTGTCGGGGGTGCCTGCTTGAATAGTGAAGAAAGGTATTTCTGTCAGTCGTCTTTTTAAACACTGATGTATGCCAATCTTGGATACCCCTACTAACGTGCACATCTAGATATGTAATCTCATTCCTATGGTAATTATATGTAAACTTGATGTTAGCATCCCTTTGGTTGATCCAATCAAAAAATTCCAATAATAATTCCTGCGGACCCTTCCACAAAACGAACACATCGTCTATATACCTTCTCCATACAATCACATTTTGCAAGAAAGGGGACTGAGATAGCCAACGTTCCTCAAAAGTGCTCATATAGAAGTTAGCTATTGAAGGAGCGCATGTAGCACCCATGGCCACTCCGCTTATCTGTTGGTACAAAACCCCCTCAAACAGAAAGTAATTCTGATGGATAGCCAGGCGCGCTAGCTCCATTAGAAAATCAAGATGGGCAATAGAAAGATCCCCTCGTAAAGACAATGTATGATGGACAACTTCTAACACTGCCGTCTGTGGTATATTTGTATATAAAGAGGTGACGTCCAGCGTCACTAACAATGTGTCTGCCTCCATTGACCATTCCGCCATTTCTGCTACTATATTTAAAAAATGTGTAGTATCTTTCAAATAGGAAGGGATTGTGGGAAGTAATGGACGTAAAAAAGAATCTAGATATGTAGAAAGAGGCTCCAGTATACTCCCTCTTGTGAACACTATAGGTCTTCCCGGGGGATTATGTAGGCTTTTGTGGATTTTTGGAACGGTATAAAATTTTGCTGTATTTGGGGAAATGACATTTAAATATCCAAATTCTTTTTTCGAAATTAATTTGCATTCCAATGCCTGTGATGTAAGCTGCCTGATCTCATGCTGTAATTCTCGCTGGGGATCTATCATCAATTTTTTATATGTCGTAACATCCCCTAATTGTGACAAAGCTTCTTCTACGTATCGCCCCCGATCCAAAACCACCACAGCTCCCCCCTTGTCGGCTCGTTTTATTACTATGTCTGTTCTCCCCCTCAATTCCCGCAAGGCTTGATTTTCTAGATTGGTCAACGCCGTTCCTTTCGACTTGACTGTCTCTTCCAAGTGAACAAGATCACGCAATATCAGTTCCTTAAAAGTAACTAATGCTGGAGGTAGCGGTATTGGTGGTACCCAATTCGGTACCCGGGAGGGTTAAATTCTGTGATAGATTGGCAAGTGTGTACTTGAAAACTCCATTAAGAGGAGAGAGCTGGGAATAGATAGGTGAGGGATATAACGGCGATAGGACCTATCAGAGTTTTTGTTTTTTTTGTTGTTTTTTTTAGTTTCAATTTCATTAGGTTTTTTCAGATTTAGTTGGAAATATTTTTATTCTGGTTTAGGGGTAGGCTACATGGTGATTCCAATAGGCAGAGTCTCATGATTGAATAGGGGAGGGGTCTACCACAGGGGCCCGATGGGCACATTGATATTTCCTTAGCGGTTTAGTGTTTTCCGCTAGCCATGTTTTTTTAAAAAACATTGATAATAGATATTTTCAATTTTAGTGAGACAAGGCAACATTGAGAATATCCCTGATAGGAATCGTCATGTGACAGGCAGGGGCCGACCCACAGAGCATAGATCAGATGAGATGTAATATATAATTAAGTGGAGGGGTTTTTAAATAGTAGAAGTTAGTTCTATCCCGCATGCGCGGCGTCTTGGGGAGTTCAGAGACACAAGAAACCATAAGAGCGATAAACGCCAGAGGACGCGGGCAGCATTCTTATAAGTAAGTTAGAGTGCTAAAATTGGTGGAGAGACGGTATTATCACATGGTTTTATTGTTTTTTAGTGAACTAGTTTTAAGGCACTTGTTTGTTTTTTGTAGAGCACGGGGAGGATCTCCTGAAGAAAGTTTCTTTTGAAACGCCATAGTGGCGCCTGATTAGAGCGTCGGGATCCACTTCATCAGTTAAGCAAAACATCGGTGGTGCTTTTAAGTTAAGTTTACCCACCTTATAAATATCTATTTCACACTATCGCTCTAGAGAAAACACTGTGGTCGTTGATGCAAGCATCGCACTTAATTACTAGACGTGAGTCTTGGCATAAGTGCACTAGTCTGAGACCCAGTGATAAAATTGAGCTGACAATGTGTGTTTTACTTTAAGTTACTGATGTGTTACTTTTGAGCGCATTGCATAAAGGAGAAGTGTAGAACACGCGTTCAGAGACAAGACCAGACTGTTTGTGATGGCATTTTTGTTGTCATGGTTGGTGTACCTCCCTCTGGGTAGTATTTGAGGAAAAGGTGGTGCTTTTTTAAAGCTTTTCTGAATTTTGTTAGCTCAGTGATAGCACGTATGTTGGGTGGAAGGGCATTCCAGCATCTGGGTGCACAGAGACTAAATGCCCTGTTTGCTGTTGCCTGGGTGCATTGAGTCATTGTTTTGGGGATTGTCAGTATGTTTATTGCTGCAGATCGTCTGGCTCTGTTGGGGGGAGTGATGTGTGTGAGGTCCGCAAGGGTGGATGGGGAGAGCCCATTGATGGCCTTGAAAGTTAGTAGCAAGGTCTTGAAAATGAGCCTACTATGGATGGGGAGCCAGTGAAGCCTTTTCAGGATGGGTGTCACGTGGTCACGCCTGGAGGCTCCATCTAGGACTCTGGCTGCAGTGTTCATGGCGAGTTGGAGCGGGCTTAGGGTGGCTTGTGGGAGTCCTTGGAAGATCGCGTTGGCGTAGTCGAAGTGTGGAATGATCAGTGCTTGGAAGATTGTTCGGAAGTCATCTGATTGTAGCAGGGGGTGTAAATGTCTGAGGGTCCTGATCTTATGATATGCTGCTCTTACCATGTTACCAATGTGGGTCTTCATGTCCAGTCGCTGGTCCAGGGTGACTCCCAGGTAACGGATTGTAGGTTTGGTTTGCATCTCCGCCTCCCTGACTTTTAGGTAGGTTAGGGGGGTGAAATGTTGATTTCTGCTAACAAACAGAACTTCCGTCTTTTTGTGCTGTATCTGTAGGTTTTGATTCTGGAGCCAGTTGGCTACTGCGTCAAAACAGTCTGTTAGTGGGGAGAGGTCTATTTGATCAGTACTGAAGGGTATGTAGAGTAGAACGTCATCCGCATATATCAGGCATTCTACATTGAACGAGTGGATGAGGTCGCAAATGGGCTACATGTAAAGGTTGAACATCAGGGCCGATAGTGAGGATCCTTGCGGAACGCCCTGTTTCTGGTGGAACGGTTCAGATGTTGAGGTCTCTGTTCGTACATGCTGCCATCTGTCGGACAAATATGACTTGCACCAAGTTAGTGCTATGTCACAGATGCCCTTCTCCTTGAGTCGCCCCAGGAGAATCTCGTGGCTTACTGAGTCAAATGCAGTGGCTATATCCAAGAAGATAAGGACGACACTGCGGTGTATGTTATCGATAGCAGTGAGTATGTTGTTGAAAAGGGTAGTGAGTAGCGTCTCCACACAGTGAGATTCTCTGAATCCATGTTGGCAGGGGTCCAGTGGTGCGGTGTTATTGATGTGTTGTTGTATCTGGCGTTGGACCTCTTTTTCGATTATCTTAGCTAGAAGTGGGATGCTGGATATCGGTCTATATGAGTCCACTTTCTGGGGGTCAAGCTTGCTGTTTTTCAGCAGTAGTCTGATGAAGGTGTGTTTGAGGCTTTGGGGGAATGAGCCTGTAGTAAAAGATATGTCCATGAGTCTGGCTATGAATGGGCTGAACTCTGTCCGTAGTTCCTTTATCCAATAGGCAGGACATGGGTCGGTCTGAGCTGTAGTGGTGTTAATTGTGCCGATGGTGTCCTTGATGTGCTTCTTGGATGGAGTGGTGAATGTGGTTAGTGGCATTGTGGTTGCCGGTTTCTTGGTGGTAGTAGGTGGAGTGGACTTGTTGGTTTGGCATTACTTTGATTGAAGGAAGTCAGCGAAGTCTTGAGGGTGGATCTCGATTTTTTTGCTCCAGGCCTGGTTCTTTTGTCAGGTTCTTGACGAGGTTGGATGTCTGGATGCATGGATCCCTGCCATCGTACATGATCTGCTAGTCTCATATGTTCAGATACCAGATTGTATCTGGCAAAATGAGGCACCCACAGGTAAAAAATGCTGTTCTCCTTCTCTCAGTGGGAGGGACTGAGCAGTGAGGATCATGCAATTACAGCTAGACCAACTAGGCAAACCAGGTTGTCGCTTAGGGCAAGGGGGAGGCTGGTGCAGCAGTTACAGTCGAAGCTAAGTAAGGGGTCCTGGCAGCCACACAAACTCAGAATCATCAATGCATGCCTTTACCTGCAGGAATAATGGTCAATAGGTCAATATGCAAATGGTCCATTTACTCTTGTACTGTAACTGGCTTTTTGAAATTTCCCTCATTATACATATATTTACAAAACAAAGTTTAATATTTAAAAATGTGTTGGCCAAATGTGCATTTTTATAGAATTGTTCTAGGATGATTATAATTGAGTAAGTAAAATCTTGGCGGGGAGGGGGGGGCGTGCCATGCTAGGCGTCTAAAGGCTGATTACGAGGGGGTGCAAGGCTGAAGTTTCTCCTAGGGCCCTAATACTGTGGTGCCGACACTACATGCAGAATTTAATTTGTGTGCCCCGAGGACTGAACAAACCCATAAGTATACCACAAAATGAAAAAGGTTGAGAAGCACTTTTCTACAAGATGGTGAAGTGGACCAGTGGCGGTGAAACCTTCATTGACTTAGGACGACCAAATTTCTCTGTGATTATTTAAATTAATTTTGGGAAATTGATTTGAACTCAGAGACAGAAAAAGTCATTGGAAGCTGTTAATAAAACAGAGTTCAACCCCAGACAAACAATACAGTGTGAAAACAGGGTTGCTGGTTCCAAAATATTTATTTTCCTTATAATTAACTAGGGCAAAAATTGATAATGCTTTCCATCCCATGCACAGGACTCCAGATACAGGAAGAGCAATGTAATGTCAGTGCATGGATGAAATAGTATTTCACAGAACTTGGGGAATCTATTCTGAAAGGATGGGTTCCACCTTGACTAGGGTAGAACTAGACTGCTGGATCTAATATGAAATGGAGATATGGAAACTTTATACTAAATTGAGGGCAATCTGACAGTCAGGAGCACATGATTCAAAGTAACATATCTTTAAAAGACACAAAAAAATTGGAGTTAGAATATCTCAATCGAAAGGTTGTGGGAAAAACTGAAGTTCTCCGGGTGCATTTAAATAAAGAACAGACAGAGATAAATGATTGCCAATTATCCCAACCAACAGCTAGACAGGTTATGAATACAAATAAAAAGAATATTTTAAATTGTCTGCATGGCAGTGCCAGAAGCCTAAAAAATAAGATTCAAGAGTTAGAACGAATGGAGCTAGATGAAGAGACCTCCTGGAAGGAACATAACCAATGGGACACTGTGATATCAAGGTATGTACTAAGTATATCAAAATGATAGGACGAATCACATTGGTAAAGGGGCAGCCCTATACGTTAAGGATGGGAGAGTCAGCAGTTGATATTGAGTGGTGATGGTCAGTTCTTTTAAAGCTCATCACCGCCGCTGAAGCTAAAACTGGATATTCAGCACTGAATATCTGGTTTCGCCGCCCACACTTTTGCTATGCAGTTACCGTTAGGAGGTCATCGAAGATATTTTGGATCTCACCACATGCTGAGCAGGATCTTTCCTGCTCCCACTGATTACCACTGACTACCAATGACCCCCCTCCCAATAAGCTCAGAGTGGGGGATCAGGGAGTGAGTTGGCTGCCAGGAGGACCTCAAGGGGGGGGGGGGAGTTATTTGTTTTGGGGACCCTTGGGGGAGTTGCCATAAGCAGGCAGCTATCAGTGGGAGGGGAGGGTGGTTACAACACTGGAACTGCTGTCAGTGGAGAAGGAGGTTTATACTTCAGGGCTTCTATGGGATGGGGTGGCTTGGCCGATGTGCTTTTGGGAGGAGGGGTTGGTGGCCACACAGGGGTCATTTATCAGGGTCTGAGCTTTGATAAGCAGAGTGTGGTGCTCAACAGGGTATAACTGCATAGCGGGAGAAGCAACTTTAAGAGGTTGCTCCTACACATATGTGAGGGGGGTTTCATGTTTTTTCCCCTTTGCAGCATCTTAAAATTCCCTCCCTCCCTCCCTCCCCACACCCACCCACCCCTGGGATAATCGTAGCTTTATAGGTACTTACACATCTTAAAAGACAGGAGGTGCTCTCAGGTGAAGCTCATTACCCAAATCAGTCATACACTAAGGACCTGAGATCAATTAAGCTTCAGGTGAACAAGGTATATTAAACGTATTAGATACAGTTTTATTGATATAAATATCCATAGCAACCCTTAGTAAGTAAAGAACTTAAAGATCTAAACAAAAACTAAAAACTATGATGCAGACAGCAGTCCAGCAGCGAGATGGGGGTTTTCCAGTCTTTTGCATTGAGTGTCACATGTATGATTTTCTCCCAGTTGGTGAGAGGTCTTAGGTGTGCACTAGGTGCAAGGAGCTCTTTGCTCTCAGGGAACAAGTCCGTTCTCTAGAGGCTAGAGTAGCAGACTTGGAAAACATAAGAAAGACAGAGAAGTAAATAGACGAGACCTACAGGGATATAGTCCTGAAGTCCCAACTCCAGTCTGGCAGCATCCCTGTTGCCATGGAGGAGAGAGGTCACGTGACAGGAGAGCATCTCCCTGGTGTGGCAGGAAGTGATCCTGTAACTAGGACCTGTCCTCCAAGTGATGTAAAACCCTCTTGCACCGAGGAAGTTTCTCCAGGGCCATGTGCCCATGAGGAAAGGGTTAGGACAGCCATTATACTTGGTGCTTTGATCATTAGGCATGTATATAGCTGGGTGGCTGGTGGACGTGAGGATCGCCTGGTAACATGCCTGCCTGGTGCGAAGGTAGCGGACCTCACGCGCCACCTAGATAAGGTCTTAGATAGTGCTGGGGAGGAGTCTGCGGTCTTGGTACATGTCGGTACCAATGACATAGGAAAATGTGGTAGGGAGGTTCTGGAGGCTAAATTTAGGTGTTAGGTAGGAAGTTGAAATCCAGAACTTCCAGGGTAGCGTTCTCCGAAATGCTTCCCATTCCACATGCAGGGCCCAAAAGGCAGGCAGAGCTCTGGAGTCTCAATGCATGGATGAGACAATGGTGCAGAGATGAGGGGTTCAGATTTGTTAGGAATTGGGTAACATTCTGGGGAAAGGAGGGGCTCTTCCAAAGGGATGGGCTTCACCTTAACCAGGATGGAACTAGGCTGCTGGCATTAACCTTTAAAAAGGGGATAGATCAGCTTTTAAACTAGATAATAGGGGAAAGCCGACAGTCGCCCAAGAGCGGATGGTTCGGAAGAATGTATCCTTGAATGATACTACCAAAAGCAGAGAGGTTCCAAAAAAGAGTAAAGTAGCCCAAATGCCCTCGAGTATGGAGCAGACAGAGCTTAAAGATCCCAAATTACCCATGTCTACCAATAGCCACATTAGTATGAATAAAATACAGTCTCTAAAATGCTTGTATGCAAATGCTAGAAGTCTAAAAAATAAGATGGGAAAGTTATAATATATAGCACTAAATGAGAGGTTAGATAAGATTGGAATATCAGAGACATGGTGGAAGGAGGACAACCAGTGGGACATTGCGATACCTGGGTACAAACTATATCGTAATGATAGAGCTGATCAAATTGGTGGAGGGGTTGCGCTCTATGTTAGAGAGGGCATTGAGTTAGAAAGGATTAAAGTTTTGCAGGAAACAAAATTTGCTGTAGAATCTCTATGGATTGAAATTCCATGTAAGAAGGGGAAGGCGATGGCAGTGGGGGTGTACTATCGACCGCCTGGCCAGAATGAACAAATGGATGATGAAATGCTCAAAGAAATAAAGGAAGCTAACAAAAGTTACAGCGCAGTAATAATGGGTGATTTCAATTACCCCGGTATCAACTGGGTCAGTGTCACGGCAGGACATGCTAGGGAGATAAAGTTCCTAGATGAAATAAATGACTGCTTCTTGGAGCAGTTGGTTCATGAACTGACCAGAGAGGAAGCCATATTAGACCTAGTCCTTAGTGGAACACCAGATCTAGTGCAAGAGATAAGGGTGTTGGGTCCACTTGGCAATAGCGATCATAGCATGATCGCCTTTGATTTAATTAGTGGAGGAGGGATAGTAAGGAAATCCACAGTACTACCTTTTAACTTTCGAAAGGGAGACTATGATAAAATCAGGAAAATAGTTAAGAAAAAACTAAAAGGAGCAGTTGCAAAATTTAAAGACTTACATCAAGCTTGGGTGTTGTTGAAAAATACTATCTTGGAAGCCCAGACCAGCTGTATTCCACGTTTTAAGAAAAGTGGAAGGAAGTCCAAAAAACTGCCAGCATGGTTTAAAGGTGAGGTCAGAGAGGCTGTTGTTGCCAAAAAAGCATCTTTCAGGAAATGGAAAAAAGAGCCAAATGACGAAACCTGGAAACAGCACAAGCACTGGCAGGTCAAATGCAAGGCATTGATAAAGTAGGCAAAGGGAGAATTTGAGAAGAAGCTTGCTACAGAAGCAAAAATGCAAAATAAAGATGTTTTCAAGTACATTTGTAGCAAAAAACCTGTGAGAGAGTCAGTTTGTCCATTAGATGATAGAGGATTTAAAGGGGCACTAAGAGGCGACAAGGCGATAGTGGAGAGACTGAATGAATTCTTTGCTTCGGTCTTTACTGAGGAAGATGTAGGGATGTTACCCATGACTGAAGTGGTATTTAAAGTTATGGAAGAATTGAAGGAAATATCGATATATCGGGAAGATATATTACAACTATTAGATAAACTGAAGAGTAGCAAATCACCTGGGCCAGATTGTATACATCCAAGGGTGTTGAAAGAACTGAAATATGAGATTGCAGACCTGCTATTAGTAATCTGTGAACTATCATTAAAATCATCTCTAATACCTGAAGATTGGAGGATCGCCAATGTAACACCAATTTTTAAAAAGGGTTCCAGGGGTGATCCGGGAAACTACAGACTGGTGAGCCTCACATCAGTACCGGGAAAAATGGTAGAAACCATCATAAAGAATAAAATTACTCAGCATGTAGATAGTCATGGCCTAATGGGAGACAGCCAACATGGCTTTAGACAAGGAAGATCTTGTCTTACTAATCTGTTATGTTTTTTTGAAAGTATGAATAAACAGGTGGACAAAGGTGAGTCGGTTGATATAGTGTATCTAGACTTTCAGAAAGCCTTTGACAAGATCCCTCATCAGAGACTTTTGGCAAAACTAAAGAGTCATGGGATAGGAGGCAGTGTACTACTGTGGATCAGGAACTGGTTAAAAGATAGAAAGCAGAGGGTTGGGCTAAATGGCCAATTTTCCTAATGGAGAAAGGTGAATAGTGGTGTACCCCAGGGATCTGTGCTGGGTCTGCTGCTTTTTGACATATTCATAAATGACCTGGAAAGTGGAATAACGAGTGAGGTTATCAAATTTGCAGATGACACAAAACTATTTAAAGTTGTTAAAACCCAAGAGATTTGTGGAAAATTGCAAGAGGATCTTCATAAATTGGAAGACTGGGCATCAAAATTGCAGAAGAAATTTAATGTGGACAAGTGCAAAGTTATGCACCTAGGGAAGAACAACCCAAACTATGGTTACACAATGCAAGGTTCCACATTAGGAACCACCACCCAGGAAAAAGATTTAGGCGTCATTGTGGATAACATGTTAAAACCCTCGGCCCAGTGTGCAGCGGCGGCCAAGAGAGCAAATAGAATGCTAGGTATCATAAGGAAAGGAATGGAAAATAAAATAAAATATATTATAATGCCTCTATACCGTTCCATGGTGAGACCGCACCTTGAATATTGTGTGCAATTCTGGTCGCCGTATCTTAAAAAGGATATAGCGTTATTAGAAAAGGTTCAGAGAAGAGCCACCAAAATGGTAAAGGGGATGGAAGGATACTCCTATGAAGAAAGGCTAAAAAGGTTAGGGCTCTTTAACCTGAAAAAGAGACGGCTGAGGGGAGATATGATAGACGTCTATAAATTAATGAACGGAGTGGAACGGGTAAACGTAGATCGATTGTTTTTCGTTATCAGAATATAGAAAGGCTAGGGGACATACAATGAAGCTACAGGGTAAACCATTTAAGACTAATAAAAGAAAATATTTTTTAACTCAACGTGTAATCAAACTCTGGAATTTATTACCAGAGGATGTAGTAAAGGCTGTTAGTGTAGCTGGGTTTAAAAAAGGTTTGGACAAGTTCCTGGAAGAAAGGTCCATAAACCATTATTAAGAAGGGACTCAGGATATCAATGCTTGATCCAGTACAAACACTGCGGATCCTGTGTCTTTTGGGGAAATTGCTAGATACGTATGACCTAGATTGGCCACTGTTGGAAACAGGATACTGGGCTTGATGGACCTTGGTCTGACCCAGTATGGCATATCTTATGTTCTTATGTTCTTAAAATTATGGCTGTAGTCAGACATGAAAAGGCATACCTGTGTGGTCCTCCTGCACCTATTTTACAAAAAGCTCTGTGTTTAGCAGAACCTCTTGTAAAATGCTGTCATATTACTCCACGTTCTGAGATGGTCATGGGGCTTCCCCTCTCCATATCCTTTCTAAAATGTTCCTTCATGCATTTATTAGGCTAAGGAATGTTTATAGATTTCAAGATCTACCTCTCTGCTTCAGAAATATCATTGTGAATGTTGTCCCAGATTACAGCCTGCTTGTCTAAGGGTGCGTATACATTAGAGGCCCGATTCTGTTCCATATGTAGATCCCCTCTGTGCATCTGGTCTGAAGTAGACGCATAGAGGGGATCGCGATTCTGAACCCGCCGGGTACGTCTAGCCCTGCAGGATCAGAATCACAAACAGTCCTGCACGTGCAGGCTGGGACTGCGATTCTGTCTGGACTGCACCCGGCTATCTCAGTCAAGGCTCTTCAATGGATCTGCGGCGTCATGGCGTCATGTTGCCAAGGCACCGCAGCTCCACTGAAGAGCTGCGATGCTGGCCGCCTGAAAAAGGAGTTTATTCCTCACAGCCCAACTCCCAATCTGGCCTCCCAAGGCCAGGGTCAGACTGCGGGGAATAAACCCTGCCCCCCTTGCCCCATCCTTGCCCCGGGCTGTGCAAAAAATCGCATCCAGGGAAGTTATTCTATCTCAATGGTAGAATAATTCCATGGACATTTCGCTGGCCCTGGAAGTACAGGGCCAATGACAGAATCGGCCCTGTATGTCCAGGGCCGGTGACCGCCCACTGCCTTTCCAGACTCCATCCTCAGGCTGCCCATTAAACACCCCCATCTAACTTCCCCACACAACTGGTGGGGAAGTTATCCGTGGCTCAGAATAACCTCCTGGGCAATCAGAACATGTAATGAAACATGCAACAGAACTCTAGCTAGTTGGGACACAGAGCGTGCATCAAGCATGCATTCTTTGAAACAAGCTGCATGCAGTGTGATACACTTCCTTCTCGAGCATACTGTTGCTGTTGACGCGAGCATGTCCTCTCAAGAAGAAATGGGGAGTTTAGTCCTTGCTAGTGGCACTATAATAATTTTAGCACATCTACTCATAAAAAAAAAAGCCTCGACTTTGGTGGCACACCAATTTATTTTAAAAAAGATCTGGCTCAGAATTGCTTTAAGATTTAAAGTTTCAACATGTGAGTGGACAGTATATAAGCTTCACACGTATGTCACCTAAAGACTTTGAAAACCTATTAAATATGGTAGGACACAGGATTGCAAAAAAGGAAACAAGTTTTTGAAGGCCCATTTCAATTCAATTCAGATTAGCTGTAACTCTACAGTTCTTAGCCACTGGTGATTCGTACACAAGCCTTCAGTATCTATTCAGAATATCCAAACAGTCTATTGGAAGAATAATTCCAGAGGTTTCTGCAGCACCTATTGAGGAATTAAAAGGAAATGTTAAGAAATTATGGAAATATTTGTATACTTACCTTATCTCCATTTGGCTGTATCATATAGTGCAAGTGCCAAACCCAAGCCCATGTCCACAAACGCAACCACTACAACAATTTTCACATCAGTCTACTCATGTCTTGTCATACATACTATGCTTGGAACCCCCTCCACAACAGTCCCCTTGCACTCCATCTCCACGTCATTCCACATACACTCCATCTCCACAACAGTCCCCTTGCACTCCATCTCCACGTCATTCCACATACACTCCATCTCCACATACACTCCATCTCCACAACAGTCCCCTTGCACTCCATCTCCACGTCATTCCACATACACTCCATCTCCACAACAGTCCCCTTGCACTCCATCTCCACGTCATTCCACATACACTCCATCTCCACAACAGTCCCCTTGCACTCCATCTCCACGTCATTCCACATACACTCCATCTCCACATACACTCCATCTCCACAACAGTCCCCTTGCACTCCATCTCCACGTCATTCCACATACACTCCATCTCCACAACAGTCCCCTTGCACTCCATCTCCACGTCATTCCACATACACTCCATCTCCACAACAGTCCCCTTGCACTCCATCTCCACGTCATTCCACATACACTCCATCTCCACGTCATTCCACATACACTCCATCTCCACATACACTCCATCTCCACAACAGTCCCCTTGCACTCCATCTCCACATCATTCCACATACACTCCATCTCCACGTCATTCCACATACACTCCATCTCCTCAAGCATCAGAATTTTCCGATGATTTGTCCAAATATGTATTAGGTTTGATAACATGATAAAGTGAAATGGTTATGATACAGCCAAATGAAGATAAGAAATTATGGAAATATATGTTCACTTACCTTAATGTTTCCTTTTAATTCCTCAATAAGTGCTGCAGAAACCTCTGGAATTATTCTTCCAATAGACTGTGTGGATATTCTGAATAGATACTGAAGGCTTGTGTACGAATCACCAGTGGCTCAGAACAGTAGAGTTACAGCTAATCTGTTGAATTGAAATGTGTTTTCGAAAACTTGTTTCCTTTTTGCAGATGTGCCCTTTTGGTGAACTGGGCTCTTATTCATTCTCTCCTGCTTTGACTACAACAACCTGCTTCTCACAGGTCTCCCAGTGAACCACTCTTTCCACCTCAATCTCTTGAAAATTCAGCAGTGCCACTTATTTCTCACCACTGTCACTACACCCATATGATGCCCCTTTTCAAGTCACTACCCTGGTTTCCAAGCCACTTCCACACAGTCAAGCTTCTTTTACTCAAAGTGTGTTCATTCTGCAGCTTATCACTACCTCTTATTTCACCCTAAATTTTCCTTCGAAACTCCACTCATTGGACAAATATTTCTTACTTATGCCCTTCTCCTTCACTGACAGCTCCGTACTCCGCGCTTTCCACCTTGCTCCCCACATCTTTGGAATAGATTTCCTACATTGTACGTAATGATCCTTTTCAGGCATTACTGAAAACCAGTCTAAACCCCCAATAATGTCAAATATGAGCCATTTATTTCTTCATTGAATTCTGGCTAGTTTTAACTTATTTTCTGGGCAGGCCCTAGAGCTGGTTCAAGGTTTTGGCACCCAGGGCAAACCTTAAGCCTCAATACTCTCTTGGATGTCAGGATCTATTGTTTAGCTTTAAAGCCCTGCTCTTTGACACCCCCCAGAAGCTGCCGCCCTGCGCAACCGCCTAGTTTGCCTGATAGTTGGGCCAGCACTGCTTTTTTTTTTTATTTTAAAGAAGTGCTCCGAGTTTTGTGTCACATATATTTTCTCAATTACATTGTAAGCTTTACAAAGTAGAAACTAATAAGAATTTGCACAACGCTGTGTCTGTTCACTCTAGAAATGATAAATTAGAGCAGTAGGAGTAGAAAATCACCAAGAGAATCATTTGAATTTTATGCAACTGGTTCAGCACTGGAAAAAACATCTCATAATATTTAGCCATTGCCTATCAAGATTGTCTGTAATTTGTATATTGATCTGAATGACATTAACTGGGAAATTGTTTTAAAAGCTTTAGGAGCCCTTTTACTAAAGTGCACTAGGCTTTTGCAATTAGTGTACATTTCGCACAGAAACCGCTGTGGGCTAACTATCAGGAGTATCTCCGGCATGTTCCCAGCAATTATTGCACTGATCTCTAATGCGCCTCAGCAGCAGGGGCAGCTCTATCATTAGGCAGAGTGAGGCAAATGCCTCAGATGGCAGCAAAAAATGCCCCAAAGCAGCCAAGTGGTCGCCACCTCACTCTGCCTTCTATGTAGAAAAAATACAAAAACAAGAGCTGCTACTGCTGCCACCACCTCTCCCAGGTTAGCAGCAGCAGAATCATCCCCCCTCCCCCCCCCCCTCGCCACTGCCACCACCCCAGGTATGAGGGTAAACAGTGGCAAAGACAAGCTTTGAAAGAAAAAATAAATAAAAGCAAAAGTGTGAGGTCTTGCGAACCAGAATGCTTATAAGGCCCTGAGAGGTATGATGCATGCTTTTCACATTAGAGGGGGTGAAACCAACAGGGACTTTCAAGCACGCTGGGGTTTTGAAGACTCCGCACTTTTGCATTCTTTTTCCATCCCCCTTTTCTTTTAAGTCACCGCTCCTGCCGATATTGAGAGAGGCATTAGCAGCGGCAGAAAAGGAACAAGGCATCGGCAGAGGTGGAGGTAGATGGCAGATGCTGGACAACGAAGGGGCAGGAAGACAAATACTGGATGACAGGGGGAAGGCAGAAGGACATATGCTAGTCATGGAGGGAAAGGGGACGGAGGGCAGATAGAAGCCAGATGGCAGAAGGAGAGGATAGATGCTGACCATGGGATGAGGAGCAGGCAGATGGTTACCACAGGAGGGCTGGAGAGCATATGGTGAGGGAACATAGGTGAACGTGCAGATGCTGAGCATGGGAGGGGGAAGAAAGTGCAGATGCTGTATATGGGAAAGGGGGAAGTGCAGATATTGGACCTGGGGCATTGATAGTAGTTATGCCATGTTCAGGAGGTTCTCAATAAAATGTAATTTGTGATTCAATTTAAATCATTTGGTAAGATGTTTTATTCATGTGTTGCTAGAAAGCTATAAATATCATGACAAATGATTCATCTAGTGTCATAGTTGATGTTGAGGGTAGATAGATTCACAGTGGGAGTGTGTGCTTCTCAGATCTTGGCTGTCTCTTGAAATAAATTAGCAAAGCTTTTTTGTTTCCTACCTGTAAACATTTTGAATGATTGCCATGAATCTTTAAGATGGAAGATAATTAATTACTAGATCACATTGTGAGCCTCTCTTGACATGGGTATGTTTGTACAGTGCTTTCTAAATGTTTAATAGCAATAGTACCAGCAGCTACATTCCACATTTGACTAAATCCTTTAAATCATTTGTGCCTTCCTTGACCCTTAATATCAAAGTAAATTGGGTCTTTGTAAAGAGCTAATATACACTCCTGTATTGCAGTCAGACTTTTCTTTAATGTTCTTCTATATTTGGCTTAATTTTGGTTTTAGTTTAGAAACAAATGAAAACACTCATTTACTAACTTACGTTAATGATTTAATGTGCATTAATGTGAGCTAATTTGAGTTGTGCACAATTATTAAATATGTCTCAGAAATAATGGTTCTTGTGTTAACATGCATTAAATCACATTAACATACATTAACATAATAATATGTTGGTAAATAAGGGTCTAAAGCTTATACATTTATAATATTCAATCAGGGCATGATATGAGTACATAATGTGTGACCATTCCCTTATATTGTTGTCCTTGCGTATATTTCCTACAGGTGGAATGCAAAGCAGTGATGGTATTTTTCCACTATTGTGTCATGTCCAACTATTTTTGGCTTTTCATTGAAGGACTGTATCTTTTCACATTGCTAGTGGAAACATTTTTCCCAGAGAGAAGATATTTTTATTGGTATACCATCATTGGCTGGGGTAGGTATAATCAACTGGCTTCTTTCTTGCATATTTTGTCTGTGCAAATACAAGACATAAAGAGAGGTTAAACACATTTCCTTTTAAACATGGAGAATGGAGGCAAGTGACTATGCATAAGAGAGATCTCTTGGGCACCTTAAGGGACATTAAAGCCCAACCCATTTTAACAGGAGCTTCGCTAGGGAAGTTAGGATTTAAGGTGGTTCCCTAAGCAGAAGGTTAAAAGCCAGGCCTAGAGTGAAGCTGAGGGACCCGATATTGAGAGGAGAAAGCCCTGAGCATATAAGCAATACTGAATCTTTTTTTTTTTTTGGAAGCCTGCAAATGTAAGTCAGGGTCAGCTTTCATTTATTGTTCTTGAATAAAGATATTTATGCTCCGAACCTGGATTCAGTCTCTGCAGTCACAAGGTGCTTCAGCACAGGTTCTAGGACCTAGTCTACTTGCTTCAACAGTAGGATGCTTGTCAGTCTCACTGTCGATTCAGAGCTGCTTTAACCATTTATAGGGTTCTAGGAAAATGTTTGTGGATGGACCTTTCTTTTATTTTGTACAGATCCCCCTCTCCCCATTTTGCCTCCAGTAAACACTGAATCACCTTCCATGCCATTATCATCTTTAAACTGTTATTTTGTCACGTGATACCACACATCTTGAGAAACAGATGAACCCAATCTAAAGATGACAAGCAGGCAGAAGAAAAATGCCATGAAGCATAAATGTGATAATTTTACAAGGGACACCTACATTTCTGCACATGTTCACTCATATAAATCATGATATTTTAGTAGAAAATAGATACATAGAAACATGATGGCAGAAAAAGACCATACGGCCTATTCAGTCTGCTCATTCACACCAACTACTATAGCCCTTATTTTCCTTTAGAGATTTTCTTTGGTTGTTCCATGGTTTCTTAAATTCAAATACATTCCCTGTCTCTACTAGCTCTACTGGAGACTATCACTCTTTCTGTGTGATGTATTACTTTCAATCTGTTCAATTTCCCCTTCAGTCTGTTCAACACCGTGCTGCATAGCTAATCTGCCAGCCTCATGCTGATATTATCCCTATTTTCAAGTCACTTCATTGGCTCCCTATCTGTTTCCGCATCCAGTTCAAACTTCTGCTGACCTATAAGTGCAGCTCCTCACTACCTTTCCTCTCTTATCTCTCACTACACCCCTTCTTGGGAACTCCACTCTTCTGGCAAATCACTTCTATCCATGCCCTTCTTTTCTATTGCTCACTCAAGTCTTTGCTCCTTTCACCTTGCTGCTCCTTATGCCTGGAACAAACTACCTGAGGCTGTACATCAGGCGCCTTCTCTGACCCTTTTCAAATCCAGGCTAAAAATTCACCTCTTTGCTGCCGCTTTCAGATCTTGATTCACCTGATCTACCTCGTGTTTCCTTACCATTCCCCCTAGATGTATCTTAGGTCTCGGCTACTGTGCTGTCTATCTTGAATAGATTGTAAGCTCTGATGAGTAGGGACTGTCTTTACATGTGTCTGTGCAGTGCTGTGTACGTCTTGTAGCGCTATACAAATGCTCAGTAGTAGTAGTAGTAGAAGTAAGCACATATGTCCTCATATTACTCCTAGGTCTATCCCCTTTCACCTTCATCCTATGCCCCCTCATTGCAGAGCTTTCTTTCAATTGAAAGATGCTCTTCTCCTGTGCATTTATGCCACAGAGGTATTTAAAACTCTCTATCATATCTCCCCTCTCCTGCCTTACCTGGAAAGTGTACATATTGAGATTGTGGTTTATGCATGTTAACGGCCACTTGCATGCATAATGTAGGCGGTCGCTATACTGAAATTACATGTGTTGGACCAATGCATTTATTTTCACTATGGGTGCACAAGGGAGGAGCTGGGCCAAAATCTAGGGCAGACATAGGCGTGAGCACCTAGATGTTCTGCGAATATCTCTCCTCTTATGCCCTGTTTTAGAAAGTAAACTACACACATACATCACTTTATAAGATACATAGAAGCATAAATTGGCCAACCCTTATAAAATTATCTTTTGGGAGTAAAGTGTGAAGTCTGTACAGAATGGAATAAATTCTACAAATCCAGTTCTGTAAGCATACACAGGATTCACAGAACCTCCCACACCAGTGGGTACAGGGCAACAGAAACTAAAACACTGGCAGAATCCCTCATCATGGCCATACATGCCACACACAGAGAGGGCTGTCATGTTGAATTCCTGTGTCCAGGGGTCTGTACATGTGATGTTGGATGTGCAGCTTGCAGGGTAGCCGATCAGAGCATATGTGTGCAGGTGGTGAGGAGATGCACTGGTGATGTATTACCGAGCCTGCCTTCTGGGATCTGCTGCTCCTTCCTTAGGGTTCCGGGTTGTGTCTAGATATTAATGAATGCTTGAGGCTTTTGTGCAGCTCCGAGGAATGCACATGCATAGGGTGATGTGCATGGGTCTGATTTCTGTGCTCCAGTGCTTCTGGTGATGACGTTTTGGCATACGGATAGGTGGAGTTGTCGGCAGCTTTAGTGGTGGGCTTCTGAGTTAAGATGAGCGGTTGGTCGGTGTTCCGTGTTGGTCCTCATAGTCCCTGCTTAAGGTGAGGCCCCTAGGCGCGGGCGTGCCTTGTGCTGTACAGAGTTTTATGGAGCCAGAGGGACAGCGATGCTTGTAACGTTGGCAGTGCAGGAGCAGCTTACCTCCATGCTGCTCAGCTGTTTCCTTTTGCTTCAGCATTAGGAAAAGGCAGGATCCGATGGTGCTGTCGATGGCTGGATGTCTGGCTTCCTTGTGTGTGTGCAGAGTCCCATATCCTGATGGATCCCTCTGGGTGCTATGGATTCTGTAATTAATACATTTAAAGATTTAGTATTAAGAGACTTTGACAAGCTGGAGGATCCTTATAGTTTTAGAGCACCTCATAATATTTCATATGAGGATCATAAGGCGTTGCAGCAGCTTGAAGATAATGCATCTATTGTGATTTCTTGTGCTGATAAAGGGGATGCAGTGGTGGTCCAAGATCGAGTTCAGTATGATAATGAAGCATATCATCAGCTTGCAGATGAGCATTGTTATTTTAATTTGGATCATGACCCCACAGATGAGTTATTTTTTCAGATGAAGGATCTGATTAAAGTTGTGAGTATCTACTTGACTCCTAAGGAATGTACTTTTTTTTATAGAAGAATCTCCAGTTGCGCCCTTGATCTATTTTTTGCCTAAAGTTCATAAGGATACACATGCTCCTCGAGATGTCCTACAAGAAAATCTGTCCTTGAGCCATTGTCTAAATTATTTGATCATTTTCTGCAACCCACTGTGAAGGGGTCGGTTCCTATGTGCAAGATAATGCTCATGTTCTGCATATACTGGACAATATATCTGATGCCAGTTCTGTTACTTTTATGGCATCTATGGACATTATGGCACTGTATACCATAGTCTGTGGCTCTTGAAATTATATGTGATACTATATTGCAGCTTAATTTAGATTGGGCTATTCCTATTGAGGTTTTTCGGCAGATGGCTGAGTTGGTACTTTTCCATAATTATTTCTGATTTGATGGGCCCTTTATGAGCAGCTGCATGGTGTGGTGATGGGGGCTACACTAGCTCCTTCTGTAGCTTCCTTATACATTGTGCGATTTGAAGAACAATTTATTTATGATCACCACTGGATATGGGAAGCAGGGCAGCACTACCACCTCTAATGTGGCTTGCCCTGCTGGAGTCTTAAATGAAACTTGTGCCATGGAATACTGCCTCATGTCTCCATGCACACAAGCCAGTGTTAGCATACTTGCATAGCCAATTTGAAATAGGGTTATGGTTTTCCGGTAAATGAGACTACATACTCCCAGATTCTATCAAGTCCTGGAGGCAGGTCTCCTTGAGCTCCACTGGAATCACAGTGTTCTAGACCCCTGAGTAGGAAGTGTCCACAAAAGCAGAGGTATGAGGGGTGGTTAGGTTGACATCCATGGATTCTTCCATCAAACGTGTCCCCAAGCTCTACACCTAAAACAGTTGAAGGGGTTGTGGCTGGGACTATGCCCTTGACTAGGAGGTGACTTTGGTGGTCAGAACAGGGGAGCCAACTTGCTTTCTGGACTCCCCTTCCATCCTCCTGAGCTAACAAGTGACTTCTTCCCCTTCTCACTATCTGCCTTATTTACTGGCTGGCCTTCAGGGTACACCTCGGCTATTTGCAGTGCACTTTCCAGTGTAAGCATGTAGTGCTGACATACCCATTGTTTAATCAGGGTGGTCAAGTACTCCAAAAATTGCTCCAACAACACAATCTTGGTTATCTTGGGCCCAGTCTTTCCCTCCGGTTTCGGCCACTTCCATGCAAGATCCTTCAGCCAATAGAGGAACCTCCGAGGGCTCTCCTTTATCTGGAGCCCTCCCTTTCTGAATCACTGGTGGTAGGCCTCTGGCGTATAGCCAGCCCATTCCTGTATGGCAGCCTTGACTGCTGCATATGTAGCTTGCCCATCTGGGTCAGAATCCTGGAATGCAGCCTGACTGCTGCCTGTCAGTAAATTCCCCAAATAAATAGTCCATGTCTCCCCCGGCCAGCCAGCCATATAGGTGAATTTGTTCAAAGTTCACCAAAAAGTGGTCTGGGTCATCTTCTGCTGTTATTTTAAGAAGCGCTTACCAAAATTGAGCTCCTTATCTATCCCCCTAAGCCCACCTCCCCATTTCCTCCCTTCGCTATTTCAGTGGATGATACTACACTCTTCCCCATTTTCTCAGCTCGCAACCTTGGGGTCCTCTTTGACTCTAATCTGTCTTTCTCTAGGCACATCCAACAGACAGCTACAATCTGACACTTCTTTCTCTATAACAACAGCAAAATGTGTTCCTTCCTTTATACTCACATTACTAAGACCCTTATCCACTCACGAGTCACCTCCTGTTCTCGCTGGTCTCCCTCTGAATCATCTCTCTCCCCTTCAATCTGTTCAAAACTCAGCTGCACAGCTTATCTTCCGCCAGTGTCACCATGCTCATGTAACCCTTCTTCTCAAGTCACTTCACTAGCTCGCTATCAGTTTCTGCATCCAGTTCAAACTGATCTACGAGTGCATTCATTTTACGGCTTCTCACTACTTTTCTTCTCTTATCTCACTCTACACTCCTCCTTAGAACTCCACTCCTCTGGCAGCTCCCTTTTATCTGTGCCCTTCTCTGCCACTGCCAACTCCAGACTTTGTTCATTCCATCTTTCTGCTCTATATGCCTGGAACAAACTACCTGAGCCTGTGTTGGCCTTCTTCTCTAGCCCTATTCAAAGCCAGGCTAAAACCCAGCTCTTTGAAGCCACGTTTGGATCCTGATGCTCCTCACTCTCTTGTCCACTATTTATGTGTATCCTACCCTACTCTAGTCCCCAGTTTTGCTATGTGCTTTGTCTTGATTAGATTGTAAGCTCTGATGAACAGGGACTGTGTCTTTCATCTAGTCAGTATATACAGCGCTGTGTGTGCCCTGTAGTGCTATACAAATGATTAGTAGTATTAGTAGTAGTAGTTACAGTTTCTTTAGGGCCTGAATCAACTACTGCTGCCCTACCAGCAGAGTGCATTGATACTGTTGTCGCTCCCGATACTGGTGTTGTTACTGTTGCCCTTCAGACAGAATCTGGAGGAGTTACTCCATCCTGGCTTGTTTCTGTTCTCTTGCAACACCACCACTGCGTCCTCTTCTGCAGCTGAGTTAACCCTGGAGTATTCCATTCCAACAACTTTTTGTGGCCTCTAGTGTCCAAAACAAAGCCTGCCTGTCCTTCACTGATTAGCCTTCCTCCAGCTCCCTAACTAGGGTAAGGCTAACCCTCTTAGTCCACACAAACACAAAAAAAAATCCTGACCTGCTGAAGAGGCCCATCCTTGGAGGTACATGGATTTGCCCTCAGTCAAATTTATTTATTTATTTATTTAACAGTATTTCTAAACCGCCTTATCATAATAATCAAGGTGGTATCACAGCAAACAATCTGGTAGTGTGAGTGTGTTATACATGCAGTGAGGGAGAAAATTTAGTTGGGTGCGTGTTGTGTTGTGTGCTAGATTAGTTTGAGTTATGTACAATGTGGGCTATATACAGTGGTGCTAAAAACATCTTATATACATACAGTGTTAGGCGGTGACGTGTGCTGATATACAGCTATTTAGACTATGTGATGTGTCCATAGTGTTCTATGAACAGCATGGTTTTCAGCTGTTTCCTAAAGTCCTTGAGGTCTGTAGTTGCCCTCAAATCGTCCGGTAGTTTGTTCCATATTGTTGGAGCAGCCATGGAGAGTGCTCGGTCTGTTGTGTCCTTGCGTGTGTGTTTGTATTCACTTGGGGTGCTGACTCGGTTGTGAGTTTGTTTTCTTCTTGGACGTGTACTGGTGTCTGGTTGTATGAGGGTGTGCAGGCTGTTGGCTGATGTGTGCTGTTTTATCTTGTATAGGTTTATGATAGTTTTGTATCTGATGCGTGCACTGATTGGAAGCCAGTGTAAGTCCTTTAAGGTGGGTGTGATGTGCTCCTGTCTTGCAGTTCCGGATATGATTCGTGCTGCGGTGTTTTGTGCCAGTTGGAGTGGTTTGATGGCTTGTTTCGGTAGACCAAGGTATATCGGATTGCAGAAGTCCAGTAGTGGGGTTATCAGAGCTTGACATACGGTACGGAAGTGTTCTGGGGCGAGGAGTGGTTTCAGTCTCCTGATGATTCACATCTTGTAGTAGGCTTTTTGTATTGTTTTGCCTATGTGTGGCTTGAGATTGAGTTTATTGTCCAGCGTAACCCCGAGGTATCTCACTTCTGACCTTATTGGTATAGTAGTGTTTTGTATCTTTATATTCGGTGGGTGTATGAAGCTTTGGTTCCGAGTGCAAATGGTTAGAGGAAATCTCCAAGCTGCCACCATTTGTATTAGTGTGGTGTGTGGTGGGAATAGAGTTTGTTTACAACACAGACCAGCCAGCAGTTCAGGAAAAATGAAAGCAATTTTATTCTATTCCAGCTTGTTAAACCTTCATAAAACAAAGCCCAGAAGAAACAGAAGTTCTGGAAAACAAAGGCAGCTTTACTTCTGGCACAGTTTGTTAAACTTCCACAAGCTGGTTCTCTCAGCCCTTCCTCCAGCCCCAGTTAAAGTTCCTACCTCAGAACTCTTTTGCACAGCTTTCCTTGGAAGAACATCTGGCTCCACTGGCCTCTCTCCCTCCTGCAGTCTGCTGGGTTCTTAATCTCTCCTTCTGAGCCACATCTTCCATCCCTGAACTCTGTGCTGTAGACCCTCTTAAAGGGGACTGTTGATAATCCCTTTGGAGAGTGATGCGTATGTTTCTATATACCCCATTACATGCATCTAGATAGTATTCTACAGTATACATTTCTTTTTTTTTTACTTCTTTATTTACATTTTCAGATAAATAAAAAAATAAAACAAAAGGTTACAATTAAAATGATACATCTATTTAAACATAAGAGCAAGAAAACAAAGGCCTTAACAGCCTACCCCAACACTAACCCTCTCCTCACTATGCAATCATCATAGAAAGAGACTATAAAAGGAAAAAAGAGGCTTGCAAGGGCTATGGCATCCCCAAAGTTGCCCTATACCTTGTGCAAACATGACTGATTGACTAATTACCCCTTAATTTACACCATAACGTGCTTTTGAAATATAACCATGTAGGGGTTTCCATTTAAGCAAGGTAGAAGGCATGGGAATTGTGCCGTAACATGGCATTTGCTCATATTTACAACCTAAGCAAAGAGGATTCCACCATGTGTGACAGTTAAGATCTGCCGTATGTTTCCAGTTGGCAATAACGAGATGCAGCGCCACTCCCATCATAAAGTCAAACAGGAAATGACAATCCCTCTGTAACGACAAGATGCCAATTGTTGACCGGAAAACTATAATAGACCAAGAGAGAGCGGCCCTGAATCCCAAGACCTCTTGGATTCGGTTCCAAATTGAAATCCAATAGGACTGAACATTAGTGCAGTCATATATGACATGCCTTAAAGTGCCAGCATCCCTCCGACAAGACCAGCACTCATTTCCAGCTGACTCATCCCACTTGGAAACCTTTATCAGGATAAAATGAGCTCTGTGTGCAAAGAAGTATAGTGCTTGGGAGATAGAAGCAGACTAAGAAACTCTGATTAGTTTGCCACAATATTTCACCCACGATTCCGGAGAGTCTCCCCAGTATCATGTTCCCATATCCGCTGAGCACCAATGGACTGTGGGGTGGGGCAATAGGCAACCAATTTATAGTAATAAGAAGCCACCCCTGAAGCCTGTTGGGCTGTACCTATGATATTCAGTAACCCCCATTCTTCAGGTAAAGATTTGTTATCAATAAAGGAATTTCTGTATGCAACGTCTCAACTGAATCCACGGAAAGTATAGGGATTTAGGCAAGTCAAATTCACGCTGTTGATCTACAAAAGGTTTCCACCTGCCTTCTAATAGCAATTGTCCTATAGACCAAATGCCCCTGCTAAACCATTGTTACCATGCAAACGGACTTTGATGAATTTTTAAAAAAAGGCTGTACCAAATGGGGATAAGCTTTGACAAGCATGTCTCCCGAGGAGTTACATTCACTAACTGTTGGAAAGCTCTTTGGGTGTCTGTTATAACCCTATGAGACTTCAACCTCTCAGAAGACACCATGCCAGGGAGGAGGCTCAAGGGGAATGGAACAATCAATCTCTCTTTCAAATCAAGCCACACTGGACGTTGCCCCTTATCTCTCTCCACCAATCTTGAACCCTGTTATAGCAGAAAAGCGCAGTGGTAGGCCTGAAAATCAGGGAAGTTCACACCCCCTTCCTCTTTCTTAGACTTAAGCTTCCTAAGAGCAATTCTAGGCGGTTTATTTTTCCATAACAATTGGACAAGAGTCCTTTCAACTTGACGATACGTTTTACCTGAAAGGAAAACTGGCAACATTTCTAACACAAAGTTCACCTTAGGAGTGATAGTTATTTTTATCGCTTCAAGACGACCCCACCAAGAAAGATAGACCGGCGACCATTTCACAGTCAGATTTTGTACCGTGGAAAGAAGCGCCCCTTCATTATATTGCAGAGTTTCACTAAGTGGATGACAATAGTGAACTCCTAAGTATTTCACCATTTTTGGTTCCCACACAAAAGGGTAATCTTCCAAATTCTCACTACAAACTCATGCATTTAAAGGGAATGCTACAGACTTTGACCAATTAATTTTGTAACCTGATAATCCTAAATATTGATATATCAACTCTAGAACAGCTGGAATTGAACTGGGCATGGTGAATAGCAGTAGATCATCAGTGTAAGCAGAAAGCTTAATTTCCATGTCAGCTATGGGCACACCTTTAACAGCAGAGCTTTATCTCAGCATTAGGGCCAAAGGCTCCAAGGCCAGATTGAAAAGGATAGGTGAAAGGGGGCAACACTGACGGGTGCCACATCCTAAGATAAAATCTCTAGGCTGAGTCGCATTCACAGAAGTATTAGCGCTTGGTCTTGCATATATAAGTTTAATTAGTTTAAGGAAACCATCACCAAAACCAAACCACCTCAAGACGGCAAATAAGAAAGGCCATTCCAGTTGTTCAAATGCTTTCTCTGCGTCTAGTGATAATCCCAACTGTGGGCCCTCTGCTCCTTCCACACCTTCGAAGACATGACAAAACACTTTGGCATTGTCAGGTGTAGAGCGTCCCTTGGTGAAGCCACATTGATCCAGGTGAATCAAAGATGGAATTAATTTGGAGAGGCGACCAGCTAAGGTGGCAGCGAATATTTTATAATCTGCATTTAGTAATGAAATTGGGTGGTAGTTACTAACCGTCTGAGGATCTCTCCCAGGCTTTTCAAGAACTACAATATTCACAAAGGTGAATGCTCCAGTCTGGGCCTCCGCTTCTTAAAGAAGTCTATAGTATTGTTGAAGATATGAGCCTAACACTTTGGAAAAGGTTCTATAAAATTCAACTGGAAGGCCATCTGGTCCGGTAGCCTTGCCCATTTGCATAGAGTCAATAGCCTGGATAATTTCCATGACCGTAATCTGCCTATCTAGACCTGCAGCTGTTTCCTGATCCAGCACAGGCCTCTGTACATTGGCCAGTAATCACTCAAAAACTTCCTCAGAGAATTCTATCTCTGCGGAGTATAGCTGAGCATAAAATTGATGAAAGGTTTCTTGAATTTCAGAGTCCTTGACAATCAAATGTTGCACCTGAGGATCTCTCAAAGCAGCAATGCGAGAAGTTTCTTTGTGACCTTTTAATGATAACCATCTGGCCCTGTTTATTTTTTTTTAATTTACATTCTCTTATATACTGTGCTATTCTGCATCAGTGTGGTTTACATTGAACAAACTGAAATTACATTGAACAGGGCATTATAATTTGGAGATAACTATTTTACAGGGAACATGGGCTATGGAGGGTTAAGTGGCTTGCCCAAGACCACAAGGAGCACCTGTGGGACTAGAAACCCCAGTCCTTCTGGCTCAAGGTTGCTGTCCTCTAGTAGGATTTGAACCCCTGACCTTCTGGCCTGAAGTACCTTGCCCCAACCACTAGGCCACTCCTCCACTGTTACCTTCCAAATAATATTGCCCTTTCTGCATCTGAATATTCTGTGAAGCTTCAGTAGTCAACATCAAATTATATCTAAATCTAAGACGTTGTAACTGTATCAAAATGTTAGGATCAGTTTTCTTACCTATGATGCGTTCCCCCACTTTGATCTGCTTATCCAAAGCTTCTAGTTCTGCTTTATATTACTTGGCCTGCCCTATAGCAAAACTGGTTATGGTGGCCCGCATGTTAGTTTTGAAACCCTCCCACCATGTCCAACCCGAAGTGTCCTGAGGTAAATTAAACTGAAAATACTCCTTTATAGCCATCAGAATGGTCTCTCGGAACTCCTGATTGCCAAGATGAGTTCTGTCAAAATGCCAACGTGTATGAGGTGGGCAGCTCGTTGAGTCCAATAGGGAGAATAAGATTGTAGCATGATCAGAAATATGAGCCACATGAATATTGGACTCACTGATTCTAGAACATAGTCCTTTAGAGACTAGAAAAAAATCTATGTGCGATACCGAGTTATGAGGGGGAGAGAAAAAAGTGTACTCTTTAACAACAGGATGTTGTAACCACCATATGTCTACCAGGCCTAATTCTTGTATTAGTGACAAAAGAACAGGGTGTGCTTTGGGGACCTTATTAGTTCTCACTGGACTCCTTTCTGACAAGGGGTCTACCAGGAGGTTGAAGTCTCCCCCCACAATAGTCGAGTATCTGGACACCTCTTGCGCCAAAGCCGCAATGGAGCTGAAAAAAGTAGGGCAATCTATATTAGGGACATAGATGTTGATTAAGGCCAGTTCAGTGGATCCTAACTTGATGACAACCATTGCCCAATGCCCTTCAGTATCAGATCTGGTTTGTAGTACAGTAGAGGATAGGATTTCCTAGCTAGAATGACTACCCCGTTTTTTTATGATTGGCAGCTGAAAAAGCCACTAGTAAAAAGGGTTTCATATCTAATTTTAAAGACTCCTTCACATTCAAATGTGTCTCTTGTCTGCACTTTCCTTGCGCCCATATAAAAATATATTTTTCCTTTCAATGGGATTGTTAATGCCCTTAACATTCAGTGAGACTATCTTAAAGGAAGACATAGTGACAATATAGCACGCTGTGATAGACAAATGTTTCACAAACATACCAGGTTGTAACATATGATTTTACATTGTTAATCCACACCATTAAAGCACCCAGAATAGTAGCTACATTAATAGCCCAATGGAAAAAAAATGCAAGCAAAAAAGCCACCTCTTAGCCATAGCCCTTGTAAAAGATCGCTCAAAAGAAAAACACATGATTCTAAACACCAAAAGCCACCAAAACCCTGGGGGGCTATAACAAACTCTGAACTGAGTGGGTGAGCCCAAAGGGACAAGTCAGGCACGGAGGGTGTAACTAACTAATTCACTTCAACTCCTCTGCCACGTAGGGCTTCTTATACTGACCACTACCCACCACTAGAGTAGTGTCCCCAAACCCGAGGCTCTAAAACACTAGAGCAAAACTGCCCCCTCCCATACATTGTATGATTGCTAAAGGCTGCATGTAGATATATGGGGGCCATCTTGCCTTGCAATGCCCTGACGCCCTCCGAAGCAACCCAGACACCACAGACAACACAAAACACAAATGAAAGAAAGCAAAGAACAAACGAAAAGGACAATGTGACCAGAGCAATGCCCTGGAGTTGCCTCGAGAGAGCCACATTGAATATCAACTCTGCATGATTTAAATCACAACTTCATGACCTCAGATCCAGTCAAAACACCCATATGAGAAAGTGTTGGATAATGCTACAAGCTTATGTCCACCGCTGATTGCAAGGCAGGTTTTCACCGCATCAACACCAGCTCTTTGTCCTCCAAAAACACGTGCAACTCCCCTGGATCATCAAAAGTCCTGGTCTGGTTGTGCAGCGTGACTCTCATGCGGGCAGGACAAAGTATCCAAAACGGGCCTGCAGCTGCAACAAGCATGGGCATAGCACCAAGAAACCTTTCCTCCAGTCTACCATCACCTTCATGAAGTCAGGGAAAAAGAGGAGTTTATGCCCTTGATATTCTAAGGGAGAATGCAATCTGGCCGCTTCCATTATTTGCGTGACTTGTTGAAATCACAGAACTTTTAGAATGATTGGGCATAGACGCTTGCCCAAAACCACAGACTGAATAGGCACTCGATGGGCGCGCTCGATCTCAAAAGGCATAGCAAACTTCACTTTCAGCACACCTGGGATCATTGATTGTAAAAAGGCCAACATATCTGGACCTTCAGCTCCCTCGGGAACTCCCAGGATCCTAATGTTATTTCTTCAAGTGAGATTGTTACCATCTTCCAACTCTCTTTGCAGTGACCGGGTCAGCTTTGCTTGCTTCTCAATGGCCCTGAGCCATTCCCCTTGTGTTGCCACCATGTTCTCCACCTTCTCCAATCTCTCCGTAATCGACTCCAAACTGTTTTTTAAGGCCTTAATATCCTTCTGCATTGTGTTCAGCGAGTCTTCATTTCATTTAACCATGTCTTTAACAGCACGGATCTCATAGAGAAGCTCCTGCAAGTCCTCAGGACAATCTCGGATGACTGCCATTTTGTGAGGTGAGAGAGGCTCCATTTTAGTTCTCTTTGCACTGGCGTTTTGAGTTCCTTGGTAATCCAGATGCATTGGTTTGGGGCCAGACATGTCCAGAATCGACTGATTCCAAAATAGGTAGGATCAGCTTAATTAAAGGCAGCAGACGTCACTCCTTGACCATTACCCTCTGGAGCATAGCTCTTACATGTCCATCTTGCCCAAAGTTAGGCTCTGCCCCCTACAGTATACATTTCTAAAATTATCCTTCTTTCGAAAAAAAGAAGTTAATTGTACATCTTCTCCTACCAGGATCAAGGTGACTGTATCAGAGGGGCATGCAGGAGAAGCAAAATCCTTTGCCTTTTTGTCCACTGAAATTGGGGACAGGAGGTGGTTAAAGTCCATAGAGTTGGAGACACTATTTCAAAATCGAGGGCAATCCGTGAAAATTAGGGATATCTGCTAACCTTATTAAAAAGGTAGTACTGACCAAATAAGTCCAGTTGTCATGGTTATGTAAATACTTATGGAAATGAGGCCCTGCAATGAGTCTCCGCACATAGCCCCGCATCACACTTATGGAAAGGTGGCTGGACCATGGATAGCTGAGCACACTGAAGAGCTGCAGCTGCTATATGGTCAGCTGCAAAGGAAGAAAAGACTATGATCATATGGCTGGAGTTCTGTCAATCAAAGCAGGTAGTGGCAGGCCCTCTTCTTAATAGAACTCAACCAAGGCGCAGACCTACATGACATTGCACAAGGAGTGGCCCCGAGCTCTCCTGAGCCAGATTCTATTGCTGTGGTTTCTCTTCTCACTTTTTATCTGTTGCTGGGGCAGTGAAGGAGATAAATCAGCTGACTGATGCAGACATCATCATAGAGTGCCCAGACACAAGGCATGCCAGACAAATCCCCACGGCAACGACAGGATGCCCTCCATGCCAGATAAGTCCTCTGATAAATGTCTTAGCTTCAGTGAGGTGGGGACTGATTAATATGTGCCGTGAGCTGAAGATAGCTTAGCTGGTGTGCCTGGTGGTTTGGGTCACTACCAGAAGAGGAACTACTTCCTCTATGCACCATACGGCTTTGTGTGAATTCAAGCCGCGCTGGGCAGACAGAAGTACCTGATGACATGGCACCTGGGGTTTGTCGAGCCCTGCCTTATAGAAAGCACTGGAAGTTAGGAATGCCTTCCATCAAAGCCCAGTGAGGGTAGAGAGCCCCCATCCTAAAAGATGTATGGACCTTGGATATCCACAGTCAGAAAGCAGAATGTCTTCCATGAACCTAAGAGAAGGAATTGTTTATTAACCTGTATAGACCTCAGGCTCTGGAAGCCCTGATGTGCCTCGATTAAAGAAAAAGGCCAGAAAAGAAAGAGGCTAGAATAAGAATTGTGTGCTGAATCTTTAACCCTTCACTTTTGAGATAGAACAGATGCGACAAGGCCCACAAGAACAAAAACTTCCTTTCTCATGAGGGGAGCAAGGTGGAGAGCGGCCAATGTAACAACAATTTTTAAAAAGGTTCCAGGGGTTATTTGGAAAACTACAGACTGCTAAGCGTAATATCAGTGCCATGCAAAATAGTAGAAACCATTATAAAGCACAAAATTACTGAACATAGATATAATCGTGGTTTAATGGGAACAAGTCAACATGGATTTAGCCAATAAAAGTCTTGTCCCACTAATTTGCTATATTTTTTGAAGATGTGAATAAACAGATAAAGGTGAGCTAGTTGATATAGCGTATCTGGATCTTCAGAAAGTCTTTGACAAGATCCCTCATGAAAGACTTGAGGAAATTAAAAAGTCATGGGAGAGGAGGCAGTGTACTATTTTGGATTAAGAACTGGTTAAAAGATAGAAAACAGAATAAGACTAAATGGCCAATTTTCTCAATGGAGAAAGGTGAATTGTGGAGTATTCCAGGGATCTGTGTTTGGCCCGCTGGTTTTTAACACATTTACAAATGACCTGGAAATCGGAACAGTAAGTGAGGTGATAAGAGTAGCAGCTGACACAAAATTATTCAAAGTTGTTAAATCACAAGAGGATTGGGAAAAATTACAAGGGGACCTTAAGAAATTGGGAGATTGAGTGTCAAAAAAGGCAGATGAAATTTAATGTGGAGAAGTGCAAAGTTAGGCACTTAGGGAAGAACTACCCAAACTACAATTGCATGATGCAAGGTTCCACATTAGGAATCACCGCCCAGGAAAAGGATCTAGGTGTCATCATAGATAACACGTTGAAACCCTCTGCCCAGTGTGCAGCAGTGGCCAAGAAAGCAAATAGAATGCTAGGAATCCTAAGGAAAGGAATAGAGAATAAAACCACGTTTATTATAATACCTCTATATCGCTTCATAGTGAGAATGCACCTTGGAATATTGTGTGGAGTTCTAGTCAGCATATCTAAAAAAGGATGTAGCAGGATTAGAAAAGGTGTAGAGAACAGCGACCAGTATGATAAAGGGGATGAAAAAGTCCCCTACGAGGAAAGGCTCTTCAGCTTGGAAAACAGATGGCTGAGGGGAACTATTATAGAGGTGCATAAAATAATGAGTGGAGTGGAATGTGTAAAAGTGAATCGGTTGTTTACTCCTTCAAAAAGTACAATGACTAGGGGGCACACGATGAAGCTACAATACAGTACATTTAAGACTAATTGGAGAAAATATTTTTTCAATCAACATATGATCAAACTCTGGAATTTGTTGCCAGAGGATGTAGTATAAGCTGTTAGTGTAGCTGGGTTTAAAAGATTTGGACCAGTTTCTGGAGGAAAGGTCCATAAACCATTATTTAAGTGAACTGGGATAAGCAGCATGGAATGTGTACACCTTTTGGGAACCTGACAGGTATTTGTGACCCGGTTTAGCTACTATTGCAAACAGGATACTGGGCTAGATGGACCTTTGGTCTGATCCAGTATGGCAGATCTTATGTTCTTATGACAGGCACTGAATCCAAGAAGGTTAGGATGTGGGGGAGGGTGTATCATAGGGGTGTGCATGGCCAAAAATAAATTTGGTTTGTGCTTATTTCAAATTAATTTTTCCAGTTTTCAGACATGTTTTTGTATTCATTTGCTGTATTTATTTGTTAGATGCACATTGAATGTGCAAAAACTTCAGAATGTGTGAAGTTGATAGTTTTGCTTCAATTCATAGGTATTTACACATACAAGTGATGTATACACACTTTAAATGCTTAGGTGGCAAACCAAACCAAATGCCTGTCACAAATGCTCTACCCTAATGTGTGAAAATGTATATAGAGGAGCAGGGCCATACCGATCATGAAATGTGCCCTGTGCGACTTGCACATTGGCCATGTGCCCCCTCCCCTCCGCACCTCCATCTAGCCACTTTATGGGGGCGGGAGAGAAGAGGCGCGCCCGATGTGCAAGTTGCCGGCACGCTAAGCAAGTGTGGTCCCTCCCGGAGGGACCAGACTTGCTTAGCGTGCCGCAAGAAGGATTAAGGGGCACATTTCAGCTGTCTGCTGTTACCTGCCGCAGCTGAGAGAAGAAGTGGCCGTGGCAGGCAACAACAGAGAGCTGAAATGCGCCGCTTAAGCCTTTGCTCCCCGTGAGGCCGCACCGCTTGCACAGGGCTAGGTATGGTCCTGTAGGGGAGATCCTTAGTCCACTATAAGAGATAAAACAACCCTGATTCACTGTAACAGGAACTTAGCTAAGGAAATCAGTGAGCGGTCCCAAGGGAGAAGTTTTAAACAGAGGCTCAGAATAGTGGCATAAGTTCTGCCCAAGCAGCCCCGGGCAGACAGGGGATCCACAAAGCAGCAGTAAGGCAATGCGGTGAACTTACTTTATCATCTTTACTACTCTGTCTCCGCTCTTGTAAGTTTGCCACAGCCCGGCAGCTGTTCCTCGCCAGTCCAAGGTCTCGGGATAAAAGCTGCACTGTGAGGCCTTGTTCTGGCGTGGAACAGTCACTGGGCATGTGGCAAACTTACAATAGAGGAGGCAGCACAACAAAGGTGATAAAGTAAGCTTTCTGCTGCTGCTGCTGCCACTGCATGAGGAGGGGACTGCATGGGAGGGGGCCCACCGCATAAGGGGTGCGCCATGGACATAGGGGGCCCTCAGAAAAGTTTTGCTTGGGGGCCCCTCATTGGAACTTATGCAGCTATCTTAGAGTGAAGTACGGAGATCCCAGACTGGAAGGAGGAAGCCCCATAGAACACAAGAAGACTGGTTTTATGAGAAAACAGATTTTTTTTTTTTCTGAAGCCTGCAAAGGTAAGCAATGTCTTGCTTGTGTTGTCTGTTATGGAATCAATATTTTTATGGTCTGTACTAGGACTCAGACTCCTCCCTAACGCAGTGCTGTTCATCATAAGTTCCAGAAACTAGGCTGTTCACTTATGCTGTCATAGTGACTTTAATTTAAAAACAAATTGTGACAAAGGAAGCTTAATTCAAAATAAAAATAAACACAGGTAGGGACCACAGGTATATAAGTGCCCTGAGAGTGCAAGTGCAAATTCCTCACCAAGAAATATGTGCAGGGAATTAAAAAATAAATGCCCTTTGAACATTTTGCAGGGATAGTCCCAGTGCACGCTCTTTTTTCCCTATGGATAAAAATACACGCTGTGTTTAGCAGTAGAGTTGGTGGTGGGAATTTTGAGAATTTTGAGAAGGACTTTCTCTTGAAAACCTGTAACTAACAGAGTCCCTTTAGAAAATTGCCCCAGAGTGAACTATAATAGTATAATGAGATGAGCAAAATCTGTGAGCAATCATTTGTGTCTCCTGTTTTCTTAACAAGGAAGCTATTAAAATCTAATTATAGTCATAAATACCTAGGATATTTTTAGTTCTGGTAATGCTAAAGTTATCCTCTCTCTCTCTCTCTGTTTTTAATTCATGTTTAAAATCAGAAAGAGCGAGAGGATAACTTTAGCATATGTATATACCTATATTTATCTCTATAAATATCTCTTCCTCTCTATATTAATCTGTGCCAAAGAGGGAGAGAGATCACATCCATCCTTATCTTGGTAATGATTATCGTCCAGTCTCCAACATGCCTTCTATAGAGCAGGTCATTGGAAAAGTGGTGGTTTTGGAAGATCATTTGCTTGCTGTTAGACTTTTGCGATGGTGGCTTTCTTAGAAGACATAGCACAGAAACGTGATGTCATACTTTCATCAGGCTAGATGTAGGACAGAGAACAAAAAAGCTAAATCATAACTAACTTGATCATGACACATCTCTCCTGCATTAGATACTATAAACCACATTTTCAAGCCTTGGGTATTAGGTGCACTGTGCTTGCCTGGTTTCAAACCTTCCAAATGGGCTGGCAGCAGAAGTAAGTTTGGGAGGGTATGGATCTGAATGGAAAAGCCACCCAGGCTGTGGGAGGGATATGCAAAACAAATGATGGGGAAAGCAATGGTGATTTCACAAAAAAGCACTGCCTATGCAAGGGCCTTCCAAAATCAGGACATTCTTGTCTCCGAGGATATATGTGTCTGGTCTGTGGGGACTTGCAAGGGCACGTGAAAGAAAATGGCCCAATGTACATGTGCAGAGCCCGCAGAGAGTAGTAGCCATGGAAATATAGATGCACGTTAGGGGGTTTTCTTTTGGCACGTGTATGTTCCCACATGCGCAGCACGCCTTCCCTCCATGCAGAGTATCTGAAAATGCATTTTTTGCTGTGCTCAGAGAAAGGCAGACAGCCAAACATCTCCAGGGCAGAGACCCTGATGCTGTGCTGAATGGTCCTTAAATAGTAACATAGTAAATGACGGCAGATAAAGACCAGCAAGGTCCATCTAGTCTGCCAATAAGGTGACAAGAGTAGATGCACCTGCCACTCCATGCAGATCACCCCTCCCCATGCCTTTGTTTAGGGGTGTACCCATCGCTTCGTGTAGGTCACCCCTATTTGTTGAGATAAAAGAGATAGTAAAGTTTATTTTGATTTTATCCTGTTGCTATAAAGGGATCCACTGTATCTGTCCTATGCCATTATGAATTCTGTCACTGTATTTGTCCCCATCATTTGCATTGGGAGGGCATTCCAAACATCCACCATCCCTGCAGTGAAAAACTATTTCCTGACGTTGCCTTTCAGTTTACCCCCTTGCAGCTTCATGTTTTACAGCTTCCCCATCGATGAAAAAGGTTTGTTTGTTCATTAATATTTGTTAAGCATTTAAAGAAGAAAAGAAACCACGCTATCTGCCACGATGGTGCAGGCCTCTCTATACTGCAGCAAGAAGGGTCTAGGAGAGGATCAACATGGCCCTAGCCATATGAGAACACTATTTCATATGTAAAGATAGCTTACGGGGACACCTAGCTGCTGGCAGGCACCCAATGTGCAGGCAGAGAAATAAGGAAGAAAAGGTTGGGCCAAAAATTAACCAAGACAAGCCAGTGCCCCTCTGAGGGTCAGTAAATAGCAGCAGCAGTCAGAGAATAAAAGAGATCAGTTCAGCCACAGACACAAAGACATCCAGAAACACAATCTGAACTCAATAGAGAGAGTAAGCACACATATACAAGCATTGCAAGGTAAAATATGCCATGAAACTGTCAGGACAGGGAACCAGGATGTCATAAGGGAGTGGTGGCAGATGTGTCCTGCACCTGATACCATGACACCTTCAGTGGCCACCTGCTACAACTCCTGCACACATGGATAAAGCAGACCCTCAACCCAAAAGAAACAGAGAGAGAGAGGTCAGGTGGATAGCAGGGGAAACTGGTGAAATGTCTGTAGTCCTAAGCATGAGTTCTTCATTTATCCCCAGTGGGCCCTTCCATATTCTCCATGACCTGGTGAAGACGCAATTCAGAGCCATGCTGAGGACCTGACCCTAATTTCTAGAGTGTCCTAAGGGTGTACAGATATTAGCTGTCTCCCACCATAGCTTGCAGAAGGAGGGGATTGGCAAACAAAAGCCACACAATGTACAGGAGGAGAGCTGGAGGGCAGGGAGGAGAGGAAGGGAGGGGGAGGAGGAAGGTGGACAGGTGGGAGAACCATTGCATCAACTAGTGACACTGCCTGTCCAGTCTGCTTCTATGCTGGACCAGATGCATGAGCATAAGGTCCCTAGGGGCTTTGTGGACCCCATGGTCTTGCTGCACCTCAGTCCCTGAAATGAGAGGTGTGGCAGGGTTTTTCCATAGTCACCTGGTCACAGTACCTCATGGTCACGCACATGGAAGGCCTGAGAGTGGAGATGAATGCCATGGTTGGATTCCTGCACCAGCTTATGGCATGTATTTCCTCTCCAGCCACTCCAGTTAGGAAGGAGGAGGTGGGGCATTATGTCGTCATTATATAGGTGATAATGCAATATATGGCGTTTGATTATGCCACAGATTGGTTGGATGTAAATGTTAAATAATATGGACGAGAGAGCTGATCCCTGTGGTATTCCTTGGGTGATAGCGAACTGTATTGATTTTCTTTGGTCGCATTTGTCGCATTTGACTTGCTGCATTCTATTACTTAAATAGGATGTGAACCATTTTATTGTATTGTTATGCAACCCAATCTCCTGTAGGCGGTTCAGGATTATGGTGTGGGAGACTGTGTCGAAGGCTGCTGAGATGTCTAAGAAAACTAGCAGAAATCCATTTTTTATGTTGTCTAGGCCTTTCAGCAGATTGACGAAAAGGGATGTGAGCAGAGTTTCCACATTGTGCTGTGGTTTGAAACCATGCTGCTGGGGGTCCAACGGGGCATGCATATCGATGTGATCCTGTAGTTGCCTTTGCATCACTTTTTCGATGATCTTTGATATAAATGGAAGACTTGATATGGGGCGGTATGATTTTGGGTTGTGCCATTGAGGATGGGTCGTATCATAGCTTGATTGAGAGCTTGTGGCACATATCCTTGCTGTAGGGATTCCTTCACAATTTTGTGAATGTGTTGGCTTAGCTGGTCCTTGGAATCTTTGATCCACTCAACCGGGCATGGGTCTGATAGGGATGTTGTTATATTTAGGGTGTCCACGATGTCTTATATGTGCTGTGCTGTTGGCATTGTAAATTTTCCCAGGTTTGTTGAGTTTACGTCCAATTTAGATTGCATGATGCAGGGGAGTGAGCCGGGGTTAGCTTAGTGCTCTTGTATATTAAGTAGTTTGGGTACTCTTGGGGGTCGAGTTGATGGGTGTCATGTTCAAAGTTATCTTTAGTGAGCTTTTGCACGATGCTGAATAGTTCCCTTGGTTTATTTGCTGCTCTCATAATAAGGTTGGTATGGTGTTGTTGTTTGTGTTCGTTGATCAGGTTGTTGTATATTTTTGTTCATTTCTGTATTGTTGCAGAGTGTCTTGCGACTTGTGTTGCCTCCATTTCCTTTCTAGTCGTCTTAGTGAGCGCTTTGCTTCTCTGATTGAGTTGGAATACCAGGGCGCATTGGTTTTCCTATGCATGGGTAATTTAACCTTGTTTGGTGCTGATGCGGCTTTAGATATGGTATGGTTCCATTTATTTATTGTTTCATCTAAGTTGTTTTATTCCTGTGGAATATGTGGCATTATTTCTTTCAGGAAGGCTTCTTTCTTGTAGGCTTTGAACCGTCTTGTTGTATTTTCCCCATCATAGGAGTGGGTGGGGGTCTTTAGGTGTAAGGTGAATGTGAGGACATGGTGGTCTGACCAGGGGACTGGCGTGGTAGCTGGGTTCGTGAATTGGTTCAGTTTGGTTAGTTGTATTGGTATGAAGATAAGGTCCGGTGTACTACCATGATGAAGTGAGGGCGTATTGACCGTCTGTGTGTAGTCGAGTGCTTCCAAGGCTTTGAGAAAGGCTCTGGTATCTTTTGCGGGTGCAGAGTTAAGGTTGTAGTCTCCCAGGGCAATGAGAGGTTTGTGCTGGATGCTGAATGCACAGATTGCCTCAAGTATGGCCGATAGATGTTCCTCCTTGGCGTTGGGGGGCCTGTGTGTGAGGCAAAAGCTGATGTAGTGGTTTGAGATGATTATGGTGGTTGATTCTGATAAGTTGTATGTGGAGATGGTTTTAAATGTGTAGTTTTTCCTGGCCAATATTAGTGCCCCTCCCGTTCTCTTGTGTATTCTAGGACAACTGAAGGCTGTGAAGTCAGGCAGCATAACTTGGTTCAGGATGACTTGGTCCGTTTCTGCAAGCCATGTCTCGGTGATGCATATTATATCCAGCTTTTGGTCCACAATGTAGTCGTAGATGGTATTTGGTTTGTTCCTAGTCGATCTGGCATTCAGTAATGTGCAGTTAACTGCAGTGGTGAATATGGGGTTGCTAGTCGCTTTGCACGATGGTGGTGAATGGCCAGTTCTGTGCTTTGTGTGTGGTGTTGGTGTGGTGCAATGATCCAGGGCAATTGAGGTGGTTGTATGAGCAAATGTGTGTTAGGTGGTAAGTGTGTGTAATGTCCAGCTTGGTGTGCCAGGAGCAGCAGCATAAGGTAGAACAGAAAATAATGCTGGTTGGTCGACATGCTTGGCTTCTGGGAGGTGTGCGGTGGCAAGCTTGGCAGATTCCCTCTTACCTGCCGGAATCTGGAGTTTTGTCAGGGGTTCTTTGTGCTTATGATGTTTATTCCTTGGGTGGTCTTTTTGGTGTGATTGTCTCAGTGCCCCGCCTAAGGGCCACGCCAAAGGGCCATCTGGTGAGGCCCTCAGGCGTGGGCCCGCCAGGCATGGGCGTGCCCGCTGGTGCAGTTCTTTTTTTTGTTGATCGGGAGGTGTCCTCAGCCCCGATTGGGCTGGAGCTTCAGAGCAGGGGAGATGCTGGCTTCCTGCTCTGGAACTCTACCCCAATAGGGGGAGCTGTTTCACTGCTGGAGGTGGAGATAGTGTTCTTTCTTTCCCGCTGGTGCAGTTCTTTTTGTGTCGATCGGGAAGTGTCCTCAGCTCCGATTGGGCTGAAACTTCGGAGCAGGGGATATGCTGGCTTCCTGCTCCGGCGCTCTACCCCGATTGGGGGAGCTGTTTCACTGCTGTGTGTTCAGAGATCATGACCCCACAGGTTCGCTATAGTGGTCAGACACCTCTCCTAACAGCACCCTATAATTGCTAAAAGTATATCAAAGTATCTAAAAAGGGCCTCCATAGACCACTCCATAAACTTCTGCTATGGGGGTGCATGAGCAGTATCCACTTTAGTTCTTACTATATGGGTCCAGTCCCCTAGCCCTATATCTTTATCTTTATTTCACACTTTATATACCGCCCTTGCCGAAGCATGAGGGCAGTATACAATAAAATATACTATATGCTGATGCCAAAATGAAAAATAAAAGAACTCCATTATAAAGTAGAAAAGGAATGACCAGAGGGGTCAAGTAAAGGCAGATAGAGGAGCAATAACTAAATAGAGCTACTGGGAGGGAGGTCATAAGCCTGCTGGAACAGGTAAGTTTTCAATAAAGCTTTGAAATTGTGATATGAGGATTCCAACCGGATGGAAGATGGCAAGGCATTCCAGAGTGATGGTCCAAGGAAGAAGAATGCAGCATGATATGTTTGCTCCAAGTGAGCCTGTGAAGGGGAAGGAAGATACAAACGGTTGGCATACAATGAACGAAGTTGACGGTAGGGAGTGTGAAGGGAAACAAGATCTGCTAGATATAACGGATTTGATGTATGGATGGCCCTATGTGTTAGGATGAGGAGCTTGTACTTAAACCTATAGCGGAGTGGTAACCAGTGTAATTGAAGAAGAAGAGGTGTAACATGATCAGATCTACGAGCATAAGTAACAAGATGGGCAGCTGTGTTCTGTAAAAGTTGTAACCGCTGAAGTTGGTAGGATGGCAAGTTAGCAAAAACTACATTACAGTAATCCAGTCTGGACATGACCAGAGACAGTAGAAGGGTAATAAAAGAGTCAGAAGACAAAACAGAGCGTACTGATCTAAGCTGCCGCAATACAAAGAAAGAACGCCGGGACAGATTTGAAACATGTTCGTGAAAAGATAGTGAGGAATCTAAAGTAACACCTAAGTAATGAAAAGAAGAGGTTAGAGGAATAGAAACTGAATTTATTTGAGGCATAACTGTTGGACAGGGTGTACTCAAGGAGACCCACATGGCTGTGGATTTCAATGGGTTTAGATGTAGAAAGTTAGCAGTCAGCCAGGTAGCAACATGGGAGAGACAAGTATTAAATTGGGTAATGTCAATGTTAACCGGGGAGGTATGGAAAAGGAGAATGATATCATCGGCGTAAATGTAAACTGAGACAGGATATTGCTGAATCAGGAGCGGTAAAGGGGCAAGGAAGATATTACAAAGCAGAGGAGAGAGAACGGAACCCTGGGGTACCCCACATGATAAGGAAACAGGTGAGGAGGATTGAGAATTAGAACTAACAACAAAGGAACGAGCTGTGAGAGAAGAACGAAACCAGCGCAGTACCCTGTACCTAGATCATCACCACCCTCTTGGCCAATGGCTGTTTTCATATTTTCTGGTCCCTTTGCAGATCGCTACATCTGCCTTGGATTGGAGCCAACCAAAAAGGCATTACTACTACTACTACTATTAAACATTTATATAGCGTTACAAGGCATATGCAGCACTGTACAGATACATATAAAGATGGCCCCTGCTTCTCAGGGTTTACAGTCTAACCAAGACAGACAAGAAAAAAGATGAGAATAAGGGTAGAATAAGGAAGGGTAAGGAGACACAAGGAAAGCAAGGGCTCAGGAACCAAAAGCAGCCTCAAAGAGGTGAGCCTTTAGCATGGATCTGAAAAGGGGCAGATATGAAGCCTGACTTACAGACTCAGGTAGTTTGTTCCAGGTATAAGAAGCAGCAAAGTGAAAGGAGCAAAGTCTGGAGTTGGCAGTGGAAGAAAAGAGCATAGAGAGAAGCAAACCAGTAAAAGAGGGGAGGTCACGAGGAGGGGTGTAAGGAGAGAAAAGAGAGGAAAGGTAGTGAGGAGCAGAAGAATGAATGCATTTAAAGGTCAGAAGGAGAAATTTGAATTGGATATGGAAATAGAAGGGAAGCCAATGAAGTGATTTGAGAAGAGGAGTTATATGAGTATATTGAGGATGGCAAAAGATTAGTCACACAGCAGAGCTCTGCATATATTGAAGCTGCAACTCAGAAAAAAAATGTATAAAACATGCACTCAATATTTCATGGAGGAATTAAAAAGATTACTATGAGGAAAAGGATCTCCAGTATCTCTAAACACATTAAATACCTGACAAGGGATGAAATAACAAGCACACCCCAGCGCTAGTAGTGGCGCCTAAGCATTATTAAAGCTTCAACAGGGAATGGTCCTGGACAATCAGTGTTTTATTATGCATATGTGTACTGTCCAGGACCACTCCCTGATGAAGTTTTAAGCAAAACGTATAGGTGCTGCTACTTGTGTTGGTGTGTGCTTGAAGTTGTACTTGCACATTTACTAGGTAATCGTACTGCCCATTTAAAAGATAAATGCATCTGCTTTATGAAAAATTTCAATTAATATACTGGAGGTTTTTTTGGATCTATGATGTGGTGAGCCCTACCTGACTGTTATTTCATTCTTGTCAGGTATTTAAGGTGCTTAGAGATACCAGAAATCTGTTTCCTCCTAGCACCATTTTTAACTCCTCCAGAAAATATTGAGTGTATGCTTTATATACATATTTTTTTTTGAATGGGGCCAGCACACATCTATGGTCATTTATGCTTTTGGTAGGTATCATCAGTGACCAGTATCAGAAGAAGAAAAATTAACCAGAGCTTCATAAGAACATAAGAAATGCCATACTGGCATTACTGGCAAGGTCCATCAAGCCCAGTATACAGTTTCCAACAGTGGCCAATCCAGGTTACAAGTACCTGGCAGGTTCCCCAAAAGGCACACAGGCTCCACAATGCTTGTCTCGGGGTAAGCAGTGGATTTCCTGGGTTCTCTTTAATATTGGTTTATAGGCCTTTCCTTCAGGAATTTGTATACAACGTTTCGAAACCCAGCTACTCTAACAGCTTTTACTACATCCTCTGGTAACGAATTCCAGAGTTTGATTGCACGTTGAGTAAAAAAATATTTTCTCTTACTAGTCTTAAATGGGTTACATCATAGCTTCATTGCGTGTCCTCTAGACTTTCTACTTTTTGATGGCATAAACAAGCGATCTATGTTTCCCCGTTCCACTCCATTCATTAAATGTATACACCTCTAACATATCCCCCCTCAGCTGTCTCTTTTCCAAGTTGAAGAGCCCTAACCTTTTAAGCCTCTCCTCATAGGGTATCCCTCCATCACCTTAACCATTTTTGGTCTCTCTTCTCTGTACCTTTTCTAATTCTTTTTAAGATATGACAATCAGAATTGCATACAATATTCAAGTTCTGGTTGCCCCATTTATTCTCCATTTCTTTCCTTATGATTTATAGCATTCTATTTACTTTCTTGGCCGTCGCTGCACACGAGGCAAAGGGTTTCAATGTGTTATCCACAATGATGCCTAAAACGTTTTCCTGGGTGATTGTTTCTAAGATGGTACCTTGCATCGTATAATCATAGTTTGGTTTGTTTTTTCCTAGGTGCATAACTTTGCACTTGTCCACATTAAATTTCATCTACCATTAAGACTCCCAGTCTTCCAATTTATCAAGGTCCTCTTGCAATTTTTCACAATCCTCTTGAGTTTTAACAGCTTTGGATAATTTTGTGTCATCTGCAAATTTGATCAATAAAACAGAGCAATAAGACATTGGCTTTCTCCTATTAAACCATGACTATATGCATGTTCAGTAATTTTATTCTTTATAATGGTTTCTACCATTTTGCCTGGTACTGACATTAGGCTCACCAATCTGTAGTTTCCGAAATCACCCCTGGAACCCTTTTTAAAAATTGGCATTACATTGGCCATTCTCCAATCTTCCAGTACTACAGATGATTTTAATGATAGTTAACATTACTAATAGTAGGTCTGCAATCTCATATTTCAGTTCTTTCAACACTCTTGGATGTGCATCATCTGGTCCATGATTTGGTACTCTTCAGTTAATCAAATAGTTGTAATATATCTTCCCAGTCTATCAATATTTCTTTCAATTCTTCCAATACATCACCTTTATATACCATTTCAGGTACGGGCAACTTCCCTAAATCTTCTTCAGTAAAGACCAAACCAAAGAATTCATTCAGTCTGTCCGCTATGGTCTTGTCCTTAGTTAGCGCCACTTTTACCCCTCTATCATCCAGTGTTCCAACTGATTCTCGACAGGTTTTTTGCTATGAATGTACTTGAAAAAGTTTTTATTATGCAATTTTGCTTCCATGGCAAGCTTCTTTTCAAATTCATTCTTTGCCTGCCTTATCGATGCCTTGCATCTAACTTACCAATGCTTATATTGTTTCCCGTGTTCGTCATTTGGCTCCTTTTTCCATTTCCTGAAAGATGTTTTTTAGCAACAGCCTTTCTGACTTCGCCTTTAATCATGCTGGCAGTTTTTTGGACTTCTTTCTATTTTTCTTAAAGCATGGAATACATCTGATCTGGGCTTCCAAGGTAGTACTTTTAAACAATGCCCTTGCTTGAACCTTTGCAGTTGCTCCTTTTAGTTTTTTCTCAACTATTTTCCTCATTTTATCATAGTCTCCCTTTTGAAATTTAAAAGCTAGTACTATGGATTTCCTTGTCATCCTTCTTCCATTTATTACTACCACTACTACTACTACTACTGCTGAACATTCATATAGCGCTACAAGATGTACACAGTGCTGCACAGACATGTAAGAGATAGTCCCTTCTCATCAGAGCTTACAATCTAGTCAAGACAGACAACACTCTATTAAATCAAATGCAATCATGCTATGATCACTATTGCCAAGTGGCCTCTCTTGCACCAGATTCTATGTTCCATTAAGAACTAGGTCCAAAATAGATCCCCCTCTTGTCAGTTCATGAACCAGCTGCTCCGAGAAGTAGTCATTTACTTCATCTAGAAACTTTCTCTCTCTAGCATGTCCTGCTGTGACATTGACCAATTACTATGTTGTAACTTTTGCTAGCTTCCCTGATTTCTTTCAGCATTTCACCATCCATCCATTCATTTTGGCCAGGCAGTCAGTAGTACATTCCCACTGCCATTGCCTTCCACTTTTTACATGGAATTTCTATCCATAGGGATTGTGCAGTGTATGTTGTTTCTTGGAAAACTTTAATCTTATGTGACTCAATGCCCTCTCTAACATAGAGTGCAACCCTTCCACCAATTTGAGCTATGTTATCATTGAGAAATAGTTTGTTTCCAGGTATCAGTGTCCCATTGGTTGTCCTCCTTCCACCAGGTCTCTGAGATTCCAATCATATCTAACCTTTCATTTAGTGCTATGTAGTCTAGCTCTCCCATCTTATTTTTTAGACTAGCTTTTGCAACTGGCATTTTAGAGGTTGTATATTATTCATATTAATCTGATTATCAGCTGATAAGTGTAATTTGGAATCTTTCAGCGCTGTATTTAAGGGCATCTGGGTTACCTGTATCTTTATTGGAACCTCTCTGTTGGGATGCCCTAACTTCCCTCATTTGGAATATCCTTCAAGGATACATCCTTCTGAACCATGTGCTCCTGGGTGACTGTCGGCCTTCTCCTATTATCTCCTAGTATTATGGAGTGGAGGAGTGGCCTAGAGGTTCAAGCAAGGTACTTCAGACTGGAAGGTCAGGGGTTCAAATCCCACTAGAGGACAGCAACATTGGGCCGGAAGGACTGGGGTTTCTAGTCCCACAGGTGCTCCTTGTGGTCTTGGGCAAGCTACTTAACTCTCCATAGTCCATGTTCCCTGTAAAATAATTATCTCCAAGTTATAATGCCCTGTTCAATGTAATTTCAATTTGTTCAATGTAAACCACACTGATGCAGAATAGCATGGTATATAAGAGAATATAAATAAAATCTAGTTTAAAAGCTGCTTCAAAAGAGTTCAAAAGTACACTGGAGCCCAACCTATGAGTAATTTAAAAATCAATGTATCCAACTTGAATGAAATGTAAAGTAGAATTTTAGAAAGGACTTCTAGGAAGAATCTTGGATGTCCAGACCTAATATTCAAAAATCCAAAGATAGTGGCAGCATTGAAGGGAGGCATGTCTAAGTGCCTTCTGAAATTTCTGTTGCCATCCCAAAAAAAGGGCGTCCCAATAATCAGTTAGCAAGGCCAAGTACGTCTCTGAATATAGGTCATTTTACTAATGTGGACATCTCTGAATTTCATGATCTCAGAACTGGGTACTTGGACATGGTTTTAAATGGTCTCTATGCGGGTTATTATAGAACAGGGTTATGTGGACAGGAAGGCAACTATTTTCTGTCTATTTTATAAAAACACATGAGTGCCTATGTGCCTTTATAAAATACTAGCATGAATCCAGCAGCAATAGTGACTAATGACTACCTTGAAGGTATAGACGTTATGCCTTCTCGAGAACAGGTGTAAATGACAGCATGTACTTTAGGTACATAAATCATGATACCACCCACGATCTGCCAAACTCCCAAGTTCAGGCCGACTGTGCAACTACATGCTAGCTTGCATGGCACATATGTTTAGGCATGACCTAAGTTTTTAAGAGCTACCTTGCATTTGGGCAGCTTGTCAAAAACCATGCTGCTGTTTTTTTCAAGGCTTTTTAACAGGTAAACCTGAAGACCAAGATAAACTATGCTACAATAAGCCCTATTAATGCAAGTGACTTAAGAACAAATCAAAATGTGCTAACTATAACAAACACTGCAGTTTCTGTAACAATCTCAGCTTTGAAAGGCAGCAGAAATCACAGCTTGAATCTGCTCTTGATGAGTGTATGGATAAAGAAAGACTAAAAGATTTCTACATTACTATAAACCAGTGCCAACCGCCAGGCACATTAGGAACTACTACAAACACTGCCCATTTAGAACCCATAGCAAACCCGCCGTATCGTAACAGCACTACCAGGACTCACAAAGCACCATACCCTACCAATCAAAAGGCAGCACTGCTAATATTAAACCAATACATTTCAGAGAATAACAATACATGACCTACTGGGGAAAGAGAACAAGTAGCAATGTCAAATAGGAATTACATAAACAGAATACCTCAGCTCAGTTCCACATGCAGAACATAGACCATCACCAAACAAGGAATCACAATTTAGAAACAGGAAGACAATAATTAAACTGGGAACCCCAAAAGCCAAACTTGGAATGTACAACAACACTGTCGAAATAAAACTATAAATTAATTTCCTTTTGTACTAAACAAAGCACAGATGTTAATGATGCACATTTCTCAGAGCTGACATATTCCATTTAATAAATTCAAAATGAAGAGATATTTTTCTATCTTTTGAGCATTTTTTTTCAGTTGCAATTGCTCCAGCCACTTTCTTCTGGTTTCTTTGTGTCTTCTGCTAACTCTCCATCGTCTGCTGTCCATTTGTCCTTTCTTCTCTCTTCTAATTGTTTTTTTCTATTCTCTCTCTACATCTGCTGTAACATACTAATCTTTCTCCTTTTTCTCTTTCCTCATTCCTATTTCATCCACTCAAATTTTACCCCTCCATCTCAAATCCCCACTTACTCTCCCAATACCTGGCCAATTGTAGATTTATCTTCCCTCCCACATAAAATAGTTTTCCCCTCTCCAATTCACTCTTCCAGCCCCATCCCATTCTAATCCTCCCCCAACATCAGCTCCCTTCTAGTTCCAGCCCCACCCAGCATCCGCTCCTTTTTAGTCCCCGCATCAGCCCATTTCTAGTCCTAGCTCCCCATCAGCCCATTTCCATTCCTATCCTAGCCCCTCCATCAGCCCATTTCCAGTCCTAGCTCCCTCATCCATTTCAAGTCCTGAGTCCCTCCATCAGCTCATTTCCAATCCCAGCCCCCCATCAGCCCATTTCTAGTCCTTTCCTAGCCCCACCCTCAGCCCATGTCAAATCCTAGCTTCCCTCCACTCAGCCCATTTCCAATCCAAGCCCCCCATGAGCCTACTTCTAGTTCAAGCCCCTCCATGAGTCCATTTCAATCCAAGCCCCCACCATAGCCCATTTCCAATCTTAGCACCCCAACAGCCCATTTCCAGTCCTATCCTAGCCCCTCCATCAGCCCATTTCCTGTCCTAGCTCCCCCCACTCAGCCCATTTCCAGTCTTAGCTCCCTCCCCTCACAGCCCATTTCCATTCCAAGCCCCCGCCCCATCAGCTATTTGCAGTTCAAGCCCCCCTTCCACTCAGCCCATTTCAATTACAAGCCTCCTCCCCATCAGCTATTTGCAGTTCAAGCCCCCCTTCCACTCTGCCCATTTCCAGTCCTAGCAACCCCCCAGCCCATTAACAGTCCTAGCCCCCCATAGCCCTTTACCAGTCCTAAGCCCCCCATCAGCCCACTTCCAGTCCTAACCCCCCATCACCCTATTGTCAGTCCTAGCTCCCCCCATAGCCCATTACCAGTCCTAACCCCCATCAGCCCACTTCCCGTCCTAACCCCCATAAGCCTATTTGCAGTCTTAGCCCCCCGAAGCCCATTACCAGTCCTAACCCCCCCATCAGCCCACCTCCAGTCCTATCACCCCATCACCCCATTTTCAGTCTTAGCCCCCCCATAGCCCATTACCAGTCCTACCCCCCCCCAATCAGCCCATAGCCCATAACCAGTCCTAACCCCCCTCCCCCCATCAGCCCAGGTCAATTTAAAAAAAAAATTGGCTGCTGCTGCTGCTGCCGCCATGGCAGTGGCAGAATCAAGTGTCCCGCGGGCTCCCCCACCTGCCCGGCAGAGCCCTCCCTGAATCACTCCCTTTCATCGCCACGAAGGGAGAGTTTCCCTCTCGTGGCTCTGTTAAGCCCGCCGGCACTGATGGGAAACAGGCACCGTGCTAACCAGGTACACATCGTACTTAACAGATAGATGGCAGCATGTTCGCACTGGCCCCTCTACCTCCTCACCTTTCCTGCTAGAGAAAGGCGTGCCACAGGGCTCCTCGCTCTCAGCCTTACTATTCAACGTATACATGTAGCCCATTTGCAACCTCATCCGCTCTTTCAATATTAATTGCCTAATCTACGCCGACGACGTGTTACTATACATGCCTTTCTCGACAGATCATCCAGACCTCTCACCCCTAGCCACCTGTGTCGATGCTGTCACGGATTGGCTACACACGCAGAAACTCAGAATAAATTTAAAAAAAACAGAGGTCCTCTTTATCACCAGGAACACAACATTCACTCCACCCACCTCACTGAAGGTACGGGACGCAGAGCTCCTCAGCAATTCCACGGTTCGGTACCTAGGGGTCACGCTGGATCAACAGCTCAATATGAAGACCCAAATAAGCAACATGGTCAAGGCGATCTATAACAAAATTCGGACGATTCGCCACCTACGACAACTGCTAGAGCCAGAAGACTTTCGGACAGTCTACCAAGCACTAGTAATTCCACATTTTGACTATGCGAACGCCATATTACACGGTCTCCCGAAAAACACGCTGAATCCCCTGCAACTGGCAATGAATGCAGCCGCCAGAATCCTGCACGGAGCCTTCAGGAGGGAACATATTACCCCAATCATAAAACACCTGCATTGGCTCCCGGTCCACTGCAGGATCTCCTTTAAGATTCTAATGATGACCTACAAAGCCATCAACAAATGCTCCTCCACCTCACTCACAAACCTCATACAGACCACCCCCCCCCCCAACAGAGTAAGGAGATCTGCCACCCTCAATACTCTGAAACTCCCGAGGGCGATCCACAAAATGCTCGCAGGCAACTAGAAACAGAGCTTTCGCGTTATATGCACCCACATGCTGGAACGCCCTGACACCGGCCATCCAGGCTATCAATGACCTCACCCAGTTTAGGAAGGCATTGAAGCACTATCTGTTCCTCCAGCACTACGCCAAACCTGATGACAACCCACAGTCAGTCACACTCAGGACCCAGGTGACGCCCCAATGCAGCCCCTCCATGAGTCTGCAGCCCAGCCCACTAGACCCCCGATCCCCTCTAAGGGTAATGTAATATTCGAGCTGTCCTCATGACATATGACAGCATGTATATAGCTGAGCCAATGTGTAATAGTGTCGAGCTTTCCTTACAACTTATGACAGCAAGCCATCTTGTACATAGTTAGCCTGTTAACTCTGTATATAATCCCCGGTTTATTGTAAGTCCAGTGTAGGCCTGCCTGCACTGTACATATCTGTTACCTGTAAACCACACTGATTTTTAAAGAGCGCGGTATAGAAGAGACAAATAAATAAATAAATAAATAAATAAAATCTCATACACAGGCACTTCATATAAAGGTAGATATTATGTACAGTGTAGTGTGGTGATGCGCATGCAGCACAGCCCTTTAAAAGTGGAAAAAAAGAGGTTTTTTTCATAAATGGGGGATGGGCTCACCAAAGCATAGCTCCCAGAGGGAAAGTGAAACTAACACACACACTAGCAGAGCTAGCCTGAAGCCACACCCAGTCTCCAGAGCAGCTGCAGGGAGAGAGAGGGTGGGGCCAGAGAAGGAAACAGGCTACAGAACATTTAAACTGCGTCACTCAGCAAGAGAGGGAGTGCAGGCCAGAGGGCAGGAAGAGACGGCCAGAGTGCAGGAAGGAAGCCACGAGGAAAGGCTGGAGAAGCAGAGAGTCCAGAGAGACCAGGAGAAGAGACAGCACTGCAGGGCTGTGAGACCTGGTGATTCTAAAGGGACCTGCAATATCTGCCAAGGCAAGTCTCAGGGCCAGAGGGAAGAAAGGAGCTGGGGAAAGATTCAGAACTGCACGTTTGAATCTAAAGATAGCAGCTCAAGCTCTGAGCCCATAAGCAAACAATTGGGGGTTTTGTACAAGCAATGTTTAGAGCTTTTATTGAAGGCTGTGTGAGACAGTGTGAGAAGATAAGAAGTGCTGGTGCCAATTAATGCCAAGGAGAAAGGCAGACAAAAAGGTAGAAAGCCTCATGTTTTAAAAGCAGCCATTTTTTACCAATGCTGGAGCCACGTTAAGAATGCTGTTTGTTTTAAACTAAGAGGCAGCACATGATTATACACTGGTCTGTAGCAGCTGAGAATGGCAGAGAAGATTGCTGGACTGTGCGTGTAACAGAGTTCAAAACTGTCTTGCTGAAGTTTAAGTTTTGCTGGACTGTGCATGTAACAGGGTTCAACTGTTTGTTAAAGTGAGGAAGAATTTAAAGTTAACCAAAGAGTGAAGAAACTGCTTTGAAAGTGTTTTGCTGAGAAAGTTTTGTTGGAGAAACTATCCTACTTTATGTTTGCTATTTTGGAAACCTTTATCAAGGTCATTTGCCAAGTTGACACTGCAAAAAGAAAAATAAAACAAATTTATTTAACAAATTTTCCTGTGTAAGCCTCATCCACTCGGACTGCTTTAATAACAAGCCCACAACTACACTAAAAGGGCCTCAGCTACTACGTTGAAGCATTAAAAGAAGTGTGATGACCGGCGCACCCTTACTAGGCAGCCGCCTGGCAAGGATGGCGCCGCCACAGTAGTCACTCATCCTAAACCATCCACCTACCTACCTCCATGCTCATCCCTGCCCACACCACTAGCCCACCTCTCAGCACCAGCCCTGTGATACCTGCTCCCACACCAGCTAAGTGGCAGCACTACCACTAACCCCTCCCTCTCTCAAAGCTTCCATCATCCCCTTGCCTATGTCCTTTCCCCAAGGTAACCCTCTACCCTTACCCAACCACCCCCTGAAACATCCCTCTTTCAGCCCCTCAAGGATGCCAATAGGAAGGGTCATTTCTTCCCACATCCCCTCCCACAACCTCTGCCCCTCAGCACCTTATGCCCTACCCTCTTTTCCCAACTCTGACTATGCTAGTGTAAGGTTGTGTTGGATGATGTCTCACTGCCTTCTGAAGAACTGCTGGAGACATCATCTAGTGCATCAGATTGTTGGGAGGCCTCGTGGAAGGGGAGAAGTGAAGGGGTTCCCAAAATGTGGGAAGAGGGAGACAGTGGCCAGACAGATAGAGGTGCTGATGTGCCAGAGCTGGAGGTGCTGATGTGCCAGAGCTGGTGGTGTGGAGGTGCTCTCCTCTTTGAGTCTTGTGCAAGCAGACACACCAGGGGCACAAATGGTACTGTGGTGGCTTCCAGAGTTGAAGGCGAGGCCATGGAATGTTGCACCATGATTTGCTCTATTGAGAGTCTCTGTTGCTTGCAGCTGTTTCTTCTGTAATTGGATGTGACATTCCTGGAGGGTTAGTGACCCTCTCAGCAGCTCAGTCTTCTCAACTTGCTGTGCCTGATTGACACTGTACTGCAGTAGATAGTTTAGTTTAGTTGCTTGGCACAGCACAGAAATTGGTGACTCCAGTGACTGGCACTAGGGATGTCCTGTGTGACATTGGCCCCTTTACCTCCCCTTCCAGATGTCTGAGTATTTTTGAAGAGAAATGGAAGTGGGAGCTATAGATCAGCCCCCTCGATGATATCCTCCTCCTCCTCCATCTCCAGTTATGCAGCGGCATGTTCATCACTTTCAGTGCTCTGATGATCTTCAGCTCTGGATTCCTACTCCTCCACTTAAGCTAGGCTGCCACTATAGGCTCTGATTGTGATGAAATGTGGTGCGGGATCATCTCCAGGAGTATGGCTGCTAGGGTCCATGCTGCTTCCCTCCTTTTTTCTTGTAAGATATGAAATGTACTCATCCACCATGTTTCAGCTGTCTACCCAGCCTTTTTGATCTTAGTGGTAGATACCTTTCCACACTTATATTCTATCTGGTGCAGTGCTGTGCAGTGTGTGACCGAGGATGGCACTCCAAATGGCGGCCATGGCCCCTATCGCATCAGCACTAGCCATGGCTACTTGCACCATCCATGTGAGAGGGCCATGACTGTGGAAAGACTCACCATGGATAGGGTATAAAAGTTGTTCCCTTCATTGCCACACACTCTGCATGTCCACTGTGTCAATCTGCGGGGCACTCCGCATCACATCGGCCGTTATCTTACACAATTTTTCCCATCTGTTGGCTCTTTCAGCCTTGTCTGAATAGCTTGAGAATTTTTAACATAAAAACCCACTTTATTAGTCCACATAAAATGCAAACAAAACTATATCACGACAGTTCACTGACTCAGTTCCTGTCACTAAGCTTTAAACAGTCCATATCAGGAAACAGCTCTCTGGCTTAACCTTTCCCTTTTTGAGGAAAACAATAGTTCTTATCTTCACCAGTCTAGTAATACTATCTGGCTGGGTGCAGCAGCTTATTTAATAATTATCAGCAATGTTCAGGACTCCTAGTTTAAAGTGGTAGATAGCCTAATTTTCCCCAAAGCCTCTAGGCTGGGTTTCAATCAAGTCAACAGTTCAACAATATAACAAGCTGTAATCCAGGACATTTACCCTGTAAAGCAGTCTGTAGCTCCTAAGAGGTTAACTTTCCTCCTCAGTTGCTCACATCCCATGTGCAGAAGCTGTCCTTTAGTAAATCTGGCATCTGGCCATGCTGTGCCTTTCTCATAGCAAACCAGTAAGGTTATCACAATGTCCTTTTCTCAACTTTGTGAAGTCAGCTCCGAGCAATCTCCTTTGCTTACACTTCATAGGCTGGTTGATTATCCCTTTGTGACTCAGATATAAGGAGGATGCCTCACCAGGGCAGCCATAATCCTTGCAGCACAGAGGCAATTGTCCACAATCAAGGTTTCATTCTTCTACAGCATCTGCTGACAATGCTGCCGTCTGAATAGCACAGTTCAGAATTATCTTATATCAGCAGTTTTTCCCACTGATGAAGCAAAGCAAACTTTAAAATCATTGCCTGTTATGCCCCCTTCTCTCTCATAGTTAGGACTCCCATGAGAGTGGGGCAGACAGCTAATAAACTGTAAGGCTGCGTTCTGCTTCAGCCCCAAGGTGTCTTATTTCCTCCCGGCATACTTCTTGTAAGAGTTCTTGCCTTCATGATATGAGTTGAGAACCATAACTTCTGGTTCCTTTTACTGTCCAGGGTCTACTTCCATCTCCATCTGTTCTTCATTACTCTGCTGTGTTTGTACGTCCTGTGCTTCCAGGCTCTCCGGCAAACATGGGCCTTGCCACGGAGCAGGTTGCCCCCCTCTCCTCTGTGTCAGCCGATCTATTCCCTCTACATCTGGGTAGGAAGTGTATAAAAGGGAAGCCTGTCCTTTCGTCCTCCCCAAGCCCACCTGCTCTCTTCCCCAACTCCTCCCTTACCTGTTTCTAAAGTGAATCTGTGCTACAGGGGAAGCTTTTATAGTGTTTCTAGGAGTTGTAGTCCCGCTCGGGACTCTGACCCTGCCACAGCAGCAAGCCACAGATTTACAACAGTGCCCATTGAGAATGTGTTTGGATCTGTCAGTTGCCCACACATCCCATCACCACACCTAAAGCAATGACCATGCACTGTAGCTCAATTTGGGCTTACCAGACTGCATGTTATGGCACTGTCACGCTTTCAGTGACAGGGCTACTCTTTTGGAATATTCTAAAACTGAAGATAACACAGGTACACTAAAAAATTTTTTTTTAAACTGCCTCTAATGTTTCGATTGATTTTTACGTTTTTTGGTGCGCTGAATCCAAATCTGGTAACCAATTTGCTCCATCACGTACAGATTTTTTGCTACATTGGGTTAGCAGTTTGAGGTGAACGTTTCAGATTGAGTGCGATCGAGATAAAAGTTTCTTGGATGAATTCTTTATACTAATTGTTTAGTAGTTATTCAAATAAGAATAAAGAAAATTGTAACAAGGCAGCACATAAGAATAGAGTAATGTCAAAAAAAAAAAAGTGATGGTAGCAAAATTGTCTGCATTTAAAACAGCCACATACATGTGCACAAACATTGAGCATATAAGAGCGAAGTTAGACACAAAGCAAAGCAAAGAAATGTGCAAAAAATGTTGTACAGGTATGTATGTAAGAATAGAAAACGCAAACCGCACCATTGCAATACATGAAGACAAACACCCGATGGTGTGAAAATAAAATTCTAATAAATGAGATCCGACACTGTGGTAATAACTAGCAAATTTTTATTTCAAAGTTTAGTAAAAACACGATATTTGTCAACACAGTTTAGATTTTAAAGTCATTCTTGGGTCAATCAATCTCCTGGTGGGCCCGTTTCTTCTTCCCCCGAATGCTTCTCTTGGTGCGCTGCTTGGCGTATTTTTCATCTGGGATTTCCCGCAGCAGCAACCAGCAGAAATCAGCCATCATAGTGGTGTTCCATCTTCCTTGGTACCTTCTCTCTGCGTCCTTGATGTCCTGGTGAAACCTTTCACCTTGTTCTTCACTGTACGCCCCCAAGTTTTCAGGAAAGTAGTTCACATGGGAGTGCAAGAAATGGACTTTCAGGCTCATGTTACAGCCTTGTTCTTTGAAGGCATTGAGCATCCTGGCAACAATATCCTTATAGTTCTCATCCCGCCTGTTCCCCAAGAATTTGAGAACAACATCCTTGAAGGAATCCCAGGCTTCTTTTTCCTTCTCAGACATCGTTTCAGCGAATGCTCCATCTGAAATGAGTTTCCTTATATCAGGGCCAACAAACACTCCTTCCTTTAGCTTTGCTTCAGAAAGTCGGGGGAACTTTGAGCAAAGGTACCGAAAGCACTCACCATCTTTTGGAAGGGACTTGATGAATTGCTTAATGAGACCCAACTTAATGTGGAGAGGTGGTAATAGAATTTTATCACGAGGTACCAAGCTCTCATGAAGAACATTTTTCTCACCGGGTCTCAAATACTCCCGAATTGGCCAGTCTTTTTTCCCCGAGTGTAGGTCGCGGGCCCGGCTATCCCACAAGCAAAGGAAGCAGGGATATTTGGTGAAACCGGATTGCTGCCCTAATAGCATGGATAGAATTTTGAAGTCTCCACAAATCATCCACTTATGCTCATCATAACGAATCTTCTGAAGAATCAGGGCCAAATTCTCATATTTTTCTTGGAGAATAACAGAGTGAGCAATAGGAACTGAAGCGAATGTGTTGCCATTATGAAGAAGAACACCTTTTATGCTGTCTTTTGACAAATCAATGAACAGCCGCCATTCAGCAGGATCATACTTGAGTTTAAACTTTTCCATCACTCCGTATATATCGTTGCAAAATACCAAATCTTCCTCTTTGCTGAAATACTTCAAAAATTGTGTCTCGCGGTTGCGGTACCAATAAAAAGTTGTTCCTGGTGACAATAGATTTTTCTGTTTAAGCCGAGAACCTAGCAGTTGGGCAGCATCTTTTGGGAGTCCTAAATCCCGGACTAAATCATTCAATTCAGCTTGAGAGAAAAGTTCAGGTTTCGGATCTGGTTCAGTTTCAAACTCGGAAGTACTGGACTCATCGGGAAAAGCCATCTGATGAGTCTCATCATGATCAGAACCGTCCACACAAATATGATCCAAAGATTTTGGTGGTTCAGGCACAGGTACTTCGTTGCTATGAGGCATAGGCCTAATTGCTGAGGGAAGGTTGGGGTAACTTATTACGTTCTTATTTTTTAAGTTGTATCCCTTCACAATGCAAGAGCAAAAATAGCAGTCACTGCTGTGGTCTCTTTGTTCACGCCACATCATAGGTATTCCGAAACGAAATGCTTGTTTTTTACCTTTCATCCATAAGCGTAGATCTTCCTCACATGTCTTGCACACTTTGTGAGGAGCCCACGGTTTGTCTTGATCGCCTAACTTCAAACCGAAATAGGCGAAATATACTTTTTAAATAAATGCAGAAATGTTCCTCTGCCGCTTTTTCATGGTATATTCCCCACAAATAAAACAAAAACTATCCGGAGAGTTGACGCAACCTCTGGCTCTGTGAGCCATCACAAATACACAGCACTGCAAACTACAACTGTAGTGAACCACTTCGGAATAAAGCTGGATTACGACTGAGCAAACAAAAGGTAATAATGAACTTGCAAGAAACTGAAATTTGACAGGAACGTTCATGTCGCAACCACCGTGTTTGAGCGAGCGAACGAGGCGAGGCGAACAGGAAAGAACATGCGCCAGCGCGAGTACTGGATTTAGCCCCCCGCCTCCCAATTGTCCTGTTAATGTATAAAATGAATACAAAACACTCTAAAATATCATGAGGGAGTGTTTCTAGTTAGTTAACCATTACAACCTCTATTTTGGGCCAAGAAAATAAACTGCAGTCGGCTAAAAAGAAATTATGTGAACATTCCTTATATGGGTAAGAAATCTAATTTTGCAAGAAAACGTGACGTGATGGAACATTTTGGCTATTTTTCCTGGATTCAGCACCCCAAAATCTATAGGAATCAGTTGCAAAACTGGAGGCAGTTTTTTGGTAGTGTACCTGTGTAATTTAGTCTTCTGAAGTGTTAAAGACATTTTTGCTTGTTCCCGCCTTTGGGGAAGAAATGCAATTATTTGGACTAAGCTGTAGGCACATACAATTTTTTTTTAAGATAAACCTGTATGTTATTTATTTTGATACTTGGATTGTATGCAGTGTTTAAATATGGATTATGGTTCTTGTTTTATTGTAAATGTATTTTTATGAACTGTCTTGGACGATGTTATTGAATATGATGGTTTATAAAAGCAATAAATGAAATGCAGTATGTCCTGGGACAGCATATAAGTGAAGATTTTATCTAATCCAACATTTATGCAGACTCGAGGCTGGATTCCTGGACCAGCACTAGAAGCCCTAATGATTAATATGCTGCTTGCACTAACAAAACAAGGCATTATTCATCTTGCTATTTTTCTCTTCATTCCCAGTGTTTGAGCAAGTTTAGACTTCTTGCTGAGACATATCATTTTATGATAAATCCAGGAGTCTGGTATTTTGTATCATAGGCAGTTTACCTAGCTCAAGAGATATTGCCAAAATTGTGGGGCCCCATTCCATCCACTCCCTCCTCCAAGTTCAAGATTTATCTGATGTGCCTCGTGTTTTCTATAGCATTATTTACAGCCCTATGTATAGATAAATTGTTTATGGCATCCAAGGCAAATATTGGTCAGAGTTTATTTTTGGCCAATATTTTGGTCAATATTCAGATTGTACTTTTAATGTTTCAAAGATCAAAGAATGATCAATCGGGCAGAGGGCACACAATAATTCTTCAGGCAGGTTTTGTCCTTGGAAGCATGACGGATCAGTAATTCTCAAGTCCACATGGCAAACTGCCCCAAGGAGGGAGAATATTCTTCATATCATGATCTATCCCTATTAGCATGCTGACAGTTTATGACCCTATATAAGAGAGCACTAACTAGGACATGGTGGAAACAACATGAGTTTGAATCCCACTAATTCAAATTACTCACAACAACCCATGAAGCAAAATTTGGTCTCTCCATTGCAGTAACTCAAAAGACAGATAAATGGAAATCTGCAGTCTTTAAAAATTGTTTACATCGGGGGTCATTTGAAAAGTCTTAGTCATCATTTAGACATCTGAAGACATGCCTGTGGACATCCAAATTATGGAGATGTCCATGGAGCTGTTTTACAAGTGGCTTTTAAAGACATCTCCCAGAGCAGGGATGTCCAAGTAGGCAGGGAGCATGGCAGAGGTGTGTCTAGGGAGGTGCAATGGACTTAGACATCCACACTTAGGGGGATGTTTACTAAAGTGCGGTAAACGTGACTAACGCGCGTTATACGACATTAACGACCGTAAGTGCCGTATAACGCGCGTACCGACGCGCTAACGACTGTTAACGTACTACTACGCGCGTTAAGCATAGTTAACGATCGTAAAGTCCCGCGGCGCGTTAAAACAGCGCAGAAGGTGGAGAGTGGGCGGGGAGAAGCTCCCCTCACACTAACGCACTGAAATCCTGAGCTCAATTCCAACGCGAATGAAAACCTGTCAAAGGCATTTAAAGGGAAGAGAAACCATTTCCGTCAGCAATGTACAGAAAAACCGGGGAAACCCACAAAACGTGAGCAGTGTGATACATGTGCACAGAACAAAATTACACATAAAACGTTAAAAATGACCACAAGAAACATTTTAAAAAGCATAATTCAGCTGGGCAACAGTGATAGCAATGGGAAACAAGGAACAACACTCCCTGGAAAGCACCAAATAAAAAAGAAATGATGTGTGGAAGGGTCAACGCTCCGCAGACCCTTTCAAAGATCATTTCATTGTAATGGAGCTGTCCTGGGAGTGTTGTGTAATGTTGCCCAATGATATAATTGTTGCCCAGCTTGGTTATGGGTGTGTGCCCCTTTTTTGAGGTCTTCTCTGAGGTTTATGTGCACCTTTGTCTGCATACAAGGTAAATGAGGCCACAGTAAACCTGTTGCAGAGCAGGGTTTCTGACTCGTCAGGCCGCTTTAACTAACTCCAGGGACTGCACTGTCTCTGTGGCCAGTGTGGTGCAACAGACACAGCCAGTGCCTGTAAGACCAGAGGGTCACAGGTTCAAATCCCAGCTGGGGCTCCTGCCAACCCAGTCCCCATAGTTTTACCCACCACTAAACAGTGATAGTAAAGACACTCCTTTATTGCAGAGAACATACGCATGGCCTATATTTTACCACACCAAACACAGACACCAGAAACAGGCACATTACCTAAAGCAGAGTCCCGCTAATGCAGTCCTGGAGGGCCCCACACCATTCCGGCTTCATGCTGCTTCTAATAAAGATGCCTGTGCTGCATAGCTATGCACCACCCCCATGGTACGCAGATGTAGCTCATGCATATTTATGAGGGACAGCATGAAAACCCGAACAGTGTTTGGAACACCAGGACTGGAGTTGGGGAACTCTGCCGTAAAGCAGCAGCCAACAGGGCCACACACCCACCCACAGGCCCCATTGGCCAATGCCTCCTGGAGAGGCAAGACATTGGGCCCTGCCTGTATCTCCCAATACTAGCAGTTGCATACCTTAGCAATGCCACCCAGGGCCGGATTTACCTATATGCCATGTACGCCATGGCGTAGGGCCCACAGCTGGCAAGGGCCCACAAAAATGAACAAGTTAGGCTTTTTTTTTAAATAAAATTTAAAAAAAAAACCTGCTGGCTGCCGCCACGGAGCCCCCTCTGCTGCCGCGGCAGCATGGACTGACCCGTGGGGGCCCCCTCTGAAAGCTCGATCCCTCCCTCCGTGCCTCCCTCCCTCCCTCCGTGCAGGCTGTGAGAGACGCGAAGGCAGACTGTCTCCCTCGCGTCTCTGTTAAGCCCGCAGGGGCTGATGGGAAATTTCCCATCAGCCCCTGCGGGCTTAACAGAGACGCGAGGGAGACAGTCTGCCTTCGCGCCTCTCACAGCCTGCTGAAACAAGGAGCACAATGGATGAAGATGGATGTTGGACAATCTCCGGTGTGGCTCGAAATTGAAAAGGCGATTGCGGCCCCTTTCCCTACACAGCTCCTGCCATATATGGTCTTGCCGGTGGATAGTGGCTACCCTCCAATGATAATTGATACGCAAAAAGCCTTTGTGACTTTGCGAGGCTCAGTGGAATCTGCGAACAAAGTAACTGGATAATGGCCGCTCTGGCATAATCCACTTCTTAAGATTCAGCAGAAATCCTTTGCCTGGCGGCAATGGTACTCTAAGGGTATCTGGACGATTGACCAGCTGCTTGTGCGAGGTGGCTGGAAGAGCTTCGAGCAATTGCAGCAGGAATATAATCTTCCGGGCTCTTCATATTTTCAATGGCTACAACTCCGACATTGTATAACTAAATCAGTGTCAGATTTCAGCCTCCTGGAGCGCGCAGAGCTTCTCAGTGATGTAGTGGAAGGCTCCTGTTGGGCTTCCCATTTCTATAAAATGTTGGTTCCAAGTATAAAACTGGGCGTGATAGGCACTCAAAAAGTGTGGGAGTACGATACAGACATGACATTATCACAACAGCAATGGGAGCAGTTCTGGACAAAACAAGTGAGAGTCTCAAAGTCGGCTTCTGTTACTCAGGCCCTGTTTTTTATGGCCCACAGAGCTTATCTTACTCCGATTAAGACAGCCAAATGGAGTCTAGAAGCAACTGAACAATGCTGGTCTTGTCAGCAACAACGGGGCACACTTGCCCATATTGTTTATCAATGTCCCTGTGTACAACCCTTCTGGGAGCAGATATGGGAGAGGATCCAAAGAATCTTAGATTTTCGTGAGCCTCTCACCTGGGGAATCATAAGTTTGCGCTCAGTAACCAGTATTCCCTCACTTCAGAAGAAGCACTCTTTCCTACTAGATTTCATGCTTGGGATTGCGCTTTACCTTATTATTCGACATTGGAACCACACCTATGATCTCAATCTGCAGAGTTGGTGGAACCACGTGTGTAGCTATAGCAAGTTTGAGCAATTGCCTAGGAGAGGTGTGACGAGGGCGATATCTGGTCTATCCAAGTGGACAGCGCTGAATGACTATGTATATATGTCCCAGACTCCCAGATAACTGCTCAAATTATGATACCCTGAATAAACTATTCCCCTAGGGCCCTTCTCCGAAGCAGTCAATGGCTCAGCAATAGTATTCTAATGGTTTCCAGAGGACCGGGAGGGAGGGGTGGGGGGGGGGGTGGGAGGTCAGCGGGGGATATAGTTTTAGTTAGTAAGTTTTGTCTAGTTATCTACAGTCCTGGGCTGCAAGATGGTTGTATTGTTTATGTGGTGCGTTGTATGTATTCCCAAGACTGTATAAAAAGCAATAAAAATATTTATTAAAAAAAAGATGAAAATCAGGCCCAACATGACTAATTTGTGACATTGATACCAGATATACAGTAACCATATTAAGGTTCTATATCATGTCTCTTCACCACTGGGAGAAAGGCTAAACTGTAGAACTATAGACTAAAGAAAGTAAACAGGTATAATTGAATGTCCTGTTTGAAGGACAGACAGGTTTGGCATGCATTGGCCTCTGCTGATTTCCAGGCCTCTATGGAGAAGATGTAGTAGACTCATGATTTTTTACTGATAAACTGGAGACATATCATCCTAAATAAATGAGATCATAGGAGAAAGCCAACAGGTACTCAGAAGTGCATGGCTTGGACTAAGTATCTGCAAAGTACCAGACAAAAAGTTAGAATACCCATTCTGGAGGCTGTCATAAAAGCTGAAGTAGCCTAGACATATTTAAATAAAGAGCAAACATCTAAGCAGGTTGAGAATACAAATAAAAAGAAAGCATACCTTAAATGGTCTATATGCAAATGCTAGAAGTCTAAAAAATAAGATTGCAGAGGTAGACGGTATGCAATGAGGGCAATTTTATAAAACCATTTCCCCTCATAAAACAACATTTTATGCATGTAAATGGGGTCTTATAAAATTAGGTCATGTCTATAAGTTCTCATGGTGCAAGCTGGAACATGCCTTAATAGCAGTCGTGGACAGGAGTGGAGTTAAGGTGGAGCATGGTTGGATTTAGTTATATTCATTTTTGTTAGGATATTGATTTTGTTTATTTTATTTTTTTTATAATTCATATTAAAGTTTGATATTTATTGTAAACCGTGGAGATTGTCCAGAATCTGCAGTATATACGTTTTAATTAAATTAAGCTTATAATTAACATGTCATCCTGCTCTCAGATAGGCCTGCCTGTGCCTTGAATATAGACACTATTGCTGCTGGATTTGTGTTAACATTTTATGAAGCCACACAGGTGCCTATGTGTTTTTATAAAGATGCCAAAATGCGTGCCTTCTTGCTCACTTAACTTTGGTACCTGTTACAAAATTACTCCCTAAATGTTGATGTGGACTTAACAGAAATCCTAGCAGCCTGGTAGAAGGAGAAAAAAACAATGGAACACAAATTATGGTGAAATGAAAGGCAGATTAATTTTGTGAAAGAATGGTATGATGGGAGGAATATATTAAAGCGTGCTAAGCAGTTAACATGTGCTTCAGTGCACTGTTAACACAGGTGCACACTAATGGTTGCTATGCAGTATAAATGCTGTCACATGCTAAAGTCGTAGGGCCCAATATTCAAAGCCACTGAATATCCATGGGTACCACCACTACATGCCCTGACGCTAACTGGTTCCAGGGGCAGCGCCTGTGGATAACCGATCGGTAGCAATATTCATCCGCTGCCCAGTTATCCCTAAGCGGTGAAACGTGGCACATGAAAGGCTCTCTTAACTTTTACCGCCAAAACTAATCAGATAGCGGCTGAATATTGCCGCTGCTCAGTTAGCTTCCTGCTTCGGCGGCTGACCTGGATGTTCAATGCTGGTCGCTGCCTATGGCCCTGATATTGAATATCCAGGTTTAGTGTTCAGCGGCAACAGTTAGCCACTGTAATTGCAATAGCCGTCATTGCTGAATAGTGAGCCCATACTAACTGTTTAGCACGGGAGAGAGGCATGGAAAGGGTGGAGAATGTACCTTAGCAGTAGCACATGAATAGTTAGTGCATGCTAATGGCTAACATGCCAGAGAGTATGGGACACTTCAGAGGATGCGTAAGTTCACCCACAGTAGAAGCACCCCCTTGGACCAACTCCCTAGAAGTCAGAGAGCAGAGGTTCAGCAGGCCTTTTCCCGTGCTTTTCTCTAACACGGTGTTCTTTCTGGCATGGTACGTGATGGAAGCTGAGGTATCTGTGGGCACAATTGGTGGAATGAGCCATGCTACCATTTCCAAATGTCTCCACCAGGTGCTATAGACAATGAGGACTACTAAACAATGCCCGATGCATATAAAATTGGTGTGTGAGGGACCATCAGATATAACAACATTCCTGCTTTCCATTAACAAGGAACTCCTAATCAGTCATCAGTGCCAATTATAATGTTAGTGTAAAAAAACTTCAGTGAGTATATACTCTAAACACTCTTATCAAATGTTGCTTGTATATAAGAAGCACTAAATGTAATATTATATCTGCAATTCAATAGTCTTACAATCCAATAGTCTCTGTTCAGCAACATTTCATGCTTTATTCAAATATATAATATTCAAAGTTCACAATTCACAGTGATCTACTTACCTTAAGATGAATATTCTTTGATAGTAGATCTGTTACTCCAAAAATGTCATGCAACCCAAAGTCCGGTTTCACAATGCTGTCATAAATCTTCCCAGCACTGTGAACAAAGGCAAAATTAACTGCTGAAACTTACTTGCAAGTGTGCCCACAAGTGGAGTGATTTTTTTTCCTTTCATTTTGTGTTAAAACGGCATGAAATGACATGGGAAGGAAGGTAGTGGTCACAATTAAGCATCAGGGCTACAATTTGCCATTAGTTCCAATACATCATTTGCATGCCCTAGCTCCAGCTGTGTTCAGCCATCTCCATCCCTGACTATGTGGCCCAGTTCAGGTTGTTTCAATGAACACATACCCAGTCCCCCAACTTCTCCACAGCACTGGCTGTCCACCAATGTATGACGGTCCTGAATGTGATCTACACTAACTACAGCAGCTTCTGTGGAGGGGGTGGCCTACCCACCCCAATGCAATCCCCAGGATAGGAGGGGAGCAATATACCTCCATCCCTCTCTATTGCTGCTGCTGCTGATGTTGCAGGAGCCCTCTCATTGCTATGTGTTTTCCGCTCAGGCCTGAGCAATCATCTACCCTGGTGCAGATGATGGCATGGGGGCTGGATCCATGGGTGCAGACCTCCCTGTATTGTATGTGGGGTCAGTTCAGGGGTATTGAGAATCCTAGGTGAAGCTCCAGTCTTATGTCCCCTCTGCAGCTTGTCACAACAGCAGCCCTCCTACAACCCTCCTCTGCATATGCATACTTAAACATGTTACTTTCTGGACTATTTATTTATTTGGTTTTATATACCGCACTATTTAAAATCAGTGTGGTTTACATATGAACAAACAAGACAGTCCCTGCTCTTACGAGCTCACAATCTAAATTAGGACAACCCTGGCGGGTACAGACATAGGTAGAACAGGGCAGACATGGGTAGAACAGGGGTGAGATAGGGTGGAAGAGGGTGGTAAGGGGTTACAGTCTTATTTGATGGCACATGCCTAAGGTTGTGTGCCGTTGGCAGTTTTCATTTGTATGACTGATCTAGGGTGGATGATTGTGAGTAAGTTGGAAGAGGTGAGTCTTCAAAGCCTTCCTAAAAGTTGTGAGATCTGGGATCGCACGTATCGTTGTAGGTAGGGCACCCTACTGTGTTGGTGCAAATAGGGAGAAAGCTCGGTTCTTGGTTGATTGGGTACAGGTCCTTACTGTTGAGGGGTTTGCGAGGGAGTTTACCGAGCATGTTCTCCTGGACCTGGTCTCCGGCGTTCTTTGTATCAGTTCTGACACAAAGACATTGCATTCCTGGCCTTGAAAGTGAGTAAGATTGCTTTGTAGGTCAGATGACTTGCTATGAAGAGCCAGTGGAGCTGAATTAGGATGGGAGTAATGTGGTCATATCTGGATGCAGCTAAGATTGCACAGGCAGCTGTGTTCATGGCAAGTTGTAGTGACTGCACAGTGTGCTTCGGCATACCATGAAGGATGATGTTGAAATAGTCTAGATGAGGGAGGATGAGAGCTTGGGCCACCGAGCGGAAGTCCAAGGTTTCGAGGAGAGGACGTAGGTGTCGGAGGGTTCTTAGTTTATGGTATACAGATTTAGTGATATTTTGAGTGTGGGTCTCCCATGATATGCGTTGGTGTTACTCCCAGATAGCGGACCTCTTGCTTAGTTATAAGGTCAAAATCTTTCACTTTGAGGGAAGGCGTTGGTGTAAATGTGGGGTCCTTTGATTTGATTAAGACCTCTGTCTTATTTGCCATTAGTTCCTCTGTCTTATTGGTGTTGACCTTCAGGTTGTGTGCATGAGCCAGTCTGAGACTGTTGAAGTACTCAACTATGGACACATAGTCTGGGTTGTCAGTGATGAACGGAGTGTATAGTAAGATGTCATCCGTGTAGATGTGGTATAGAATGTTGAATGATTGGATGATGCTATAGATTGGCTGTATGTAGATGTTGAAGAGTAGGGATGAGAGGGATGATCCTTGGGGGACCCCTTGTGTCTGTTGGAAGGGTCTGGATGCCTGGTCATCTATTGCTTTGTATGCATTTGTGGACTCTCCCAGCAGATACAATCATATGCTGCAGCTCTAGATTTTATGGCTGTCAGGATCTATTGTTTTACTTCATGGCTACTGCACATTCCACCCCTCAGATGCCACTGCCCTTGGTGACTGCCTCATTTGACTATTGACAGTACCAACCATGGTTGTATAGGCTGCTACATGTGTGGGCTGTCTCTGGGCTGTTAATTGTATGGGAATCATGTCCCTACTGCATGTTTGTGGCATGCCAGAATAGCAGATGCAACTAGTGCCTGATGAGAGGCTTGCATTATCTGTGCCCATGCTAGTGGAATCTTTTGTGATTAGAGGCACCACTAGTGCAGTCATGCTAGCTGCGCATGGCTATTCACACCCACTGTTTGCCTACAATCCACCTTAACCCCTCCTTTTTGCATGATACTCAGGTAGCATAGGATTTTTAATGTGGAGGCTTTGTTGTCATGTGCTCCTGACTACCGTGGGGCCGGGACACATGCTAGTCACACACTAAACCCCATGCTTCTGGCTACTGCACTTTAGTAAACGTGCCTCTAAGGCCATTAGCTGAACTATGGTAGGTAAAAAATCCATCAGGGATCAAAAGACCATGGAGATGCCATTAATTGAATGTGAAGCTGAGGTAAGCCTTGGAAATCATTGTACGATCCAAGATAGTGCTTTGAGAGGGCACACCTGAAGGACACTCTAGAGGTGTTGCATTGTTGTGGCAGTTGACGGTTTATCTGAGGTCATCATGGGCAAAAGGAAAGGGAAGCCTAAAATCCTGTTCAACCCGACTGCAGCAGCAAACGACTGAGGACTACCAGACTCCTCCTTTCCCTGTTCTAGCGTCTTCTTCAACCTGGCCTGGAGAAGCTTCGGTCCAGCAGCTGGATGGGGCCTTTGCAAAGCACCTTAGAGAGGATGCCTCCTCTTATACCCAGAAGCACTTTTTCTGCAAGACAGCAGCATGTGGGGAGCTCTACAGAGGCTGAGTTGGTCTCTCTTTTTCTTGGGGGGCTCCCGACAGCAATATCTTCCCCCCTGTCCAAAGGGCTAGAGGTAGACTCTTAGGATCAATAATCACTCCGAACTGTGAATGATATTTCTCAGGGTAGGGGGATAATGCTTCATGTTTGGTGGTGCAAGAGATTGAAAAACCAGGTGTAACACTTGAGTTACTTTGGGATGGCATACAAGGCCTTACCTCATCTTTGAGAGCATTGTCTGGTAAATTTGTGGGAGACTTGACTGTGGTTTCTGAGGTGGTTGTGGCTCATTCTCAGGTGCTGGAATAGCATTCTGCTAAAAGTGACTCTTTAGAATTTAAAGATAACAAAGTACAAGATCTGGGGAAGCTTTGGTGAAGAATAAGAACTATATTCACCAAAGGTTAGAATGTTTGGAAAATCAGACATGTAAAAATAAATTTAAAATTCTTGAACTTCTTAAGATCTCCTTTAACAACTTCAACAAATATGGTAAAGAAGTATTTGATTGAAGTTTTGAAAATATCATCAGAATCTTTACCGCCACTTGTTAAAGCTCAATACTTGCCTGTTTTGGGGAAATCTAATCAAGCTGTTAAACAAGAAGGGTCTACATCCATGAATCTTTTAGACTTCTTGGAATCATCTCTGGAAGTGGCAACACAGAGAACCACTTTAGTAGTTACTTTTGCCCTGGAATTTGACTGCATTGCCATGCTTAAATTGTATTTCTGTCATATGAATAATTTGTTTTTAGGCTCAAAAATTTCTGTGTTTCTGGATTTATCTATAATTTCTCAAAAGTGACTCCAGGATTCTTGGCTCTAAGACCTAAGCCCTTAACTCTGGGAATCAGTTCTTTCTTATTATTTCTTTTGATTGTTTCTGAGGGGAAAAATTATTTGTTTTTTGAACCCAAACAGCTATTGGATTTTTTTTTTTTTTAGAGGCAACAGAAGAGTTCAATGTTCAAGTTATTGTCCCAAAAACTTAAACACTGTGGCCCCGATTCTGTAAGGTGAATAGCAGGCTGGATGTCCCGACGGGACATTCAGCCCCACTACCTGCCCTCAGCCAATTCTGCCTTCCGGTCCCATTGCACGTACAGAGCCACTGTGCGCGCTTCTGGTGATGGCCCTGTATGTTTTGGGATCGCCAGCGATGGCGGAGAGTAGAGAGAGCCCCCGCTGCCCAATCCAGGTCCTGGCTGCCCTCATCAGAGTCGGCGGCAGGGAAATGGGGGGTCCAAGGCAGCGGGCAGATTGAGCCATGGGGAGGATATCCCCGTGACGATACAGGGGCACACTGGGCTGTCTCCATGGTCTTGATCATGCACCCACGGCACCATCTTGCCCCCATGGTGCAGAATTGGGTCCAAAGGGGCCCTTCCTGCTCGGGCCATCCAGACGGCCTGGATGTGACCCTTAGAGAATCAGGCTCTGTATAGGTCAGCTGAATACTCCAATTTAGGGAAGCTTCCTTGTTTTTTTGTTTTCTATTGCTTTTTGCTTTTTCCTGGATCTTGGTTCTTAATAATTTCCTGTATTAGTGGACTAATGTATTAGTTGATATTTCCTCAAGATATATTACTATTATCTGTTTTCAATTTGTTTGGGAGTGAATTATATTAATAAAAGTTAAATTAAAAAAAGAAAAGAAACCATGGTTCAGCCCATAACTGTTTTTAGAGCTGTGGCCTGTGCCATGAAATCACCCACCCCACCTCCCATCCATGGATTTGTTCATTTTTTTTTGGGGGGGGGGGGTAATTTTTTAATGTCATTTTCATGTGTAGGTAGCTCCATACACACGCTTATAAAATACCAACTAGCATAAAAGTACCAAAGGCATGAATATGCAAACTTTGCTTGTAGTCATAGCCAAGGACGTGATGTGGGCAGAGTTCATAAGTACAAAATACCTTAATCTATGCATGTGCTTGCAAACTTTACATGTGTTCATTTATACCTGCTATAGAGCGGATTTAAATATCCCTGCCTGAATTTTAGGAGAAATCTCTGCAGCTTATGGTAGCCTTAGGTTTTAGCAAAGAATAGGCCCCGGCTTCTCAATCCTTGTAAGACTGTCGTCGCCATGATGATGGTTAGCATTCTTTCCCTAGATGAGTCCTTCAAAACACAGCTCTAGTGGTGCAGTCCAACCACTAGTTAACAGCTCTTTAGTTTGGCAATTATGAGCTGAGTTCAAGGTGGGCAGTTTGGCTTATGCATAGCTAAACTGTCCAGTGTGTTCAGTGGTTCCTACAACAAAATATATTGCTCCAACAATATTCAAAAATGTCTGACAAAAAAATGAGGTAGCTATTAACCAGCACTCTCCAATATGTCCTTTTCTTCTTTTTTAAAATTTATTTATTTATAGTGATTTGATAGTGCTCAATATTTGACGTAACTATTCCCAGACAAACGTACAGTATATCATGCAACCTCTTTGATTATGACCCCATATAGTAAGTATTGTACATAGTTACCCCTGTTATCCAAGTTTTTATGCCCTGTTATCTGTAAACTCATACATGTTAACTGTACTGAGCATTTTGTTCCATGTAAACCGCGCTGATGCTGAATAGTGCGGTATATAAGAGATTGTAAATAAATAAATAAATATAAACTTTCCAAGCACAATGCATGTGGCTCTTCGTAATACCTCAGTGGCCTAAGGTGTCTTCACTGAGTATATGAATAGGCTTGAGGAGTAAGGGGCAGATCCTACAGTAGCTGCCCATGTTATGAACCATTTTAAGGCATTTTATTTAATACTTAAAATAATTAATCTAAATATAGTTTTAAATGTTACCGGATGGTTGAGTTTCTTGAGATTCCTATAGGTAAGTGCAGCTTGATTTCTTGGTGATCAAAGAATTATACTTTGAACTGTGGAAAAAAATGATTTGTAGATTTTTGCTAGTGTCTGAATCAAATCTGAGAAAAAAATTCGCAAATGTAGATAATATAGAAAAAGTTCACACTTCATGGATTGTTTACCTTCAACGAAAAATATATTATTTATGTAAATAAAATTATACCTTTGGCTATAATGCATGATAGCAGAATTACAGTATAATAAGCAATATTTCTATAGCACAATGCAATCTTCTTTTATGTTATTTCAATGTACTCCATATACTATGTAGATCCAAAAATAATTTACCATAAAACATAAAGGTATAATAAAATCAACAAAACAAGACATTTCCTTACCATTAGCGCACTGAAAATAAACTTTAAACAACGGTATTTTAAATTTGTAAAGCATGAAAAAATGTCTTCCCTATAATTTTCTACTTCTTTTATTCAGTAATAATGGCATGGAAATTGTGCATGCTAGGCTTCAAAACAAAAAAAAGCTTCCATCTTTCTCTGAGATGCATTTGTATTGTTTCTCCTTAATTTGTTTCCCCGAAAGCTTTTAGCTCTGCATAAATCACAATTACACAGAAGACTAATTGACTTGAAATTGACTCACCTAATTCATATTGTGTAAAATACTTTTAAATTCCATTCATGTTTCAAGTTTTGGGGCAAATTTATCATGAGGAGATCTATTGTAGAAGTGTTTTATATCCCAATACTGTCCATGTAAAGTACATCATTAGTATTAGTAGTAGTGGAAGTAGAAGTAAGTATCATTAAAATGTTTTCTGTCCTATTGAACTCTATTGTCCTCTTAAAATGGAAGGATAGAGGCAGTGAGCACATCTTGTGGGAGGAGGGAGTCATTGTGCAACAGCGACACCTAATGGCTGGATTCAAGGCCAGGGCCAGCCCAATCACTACGCAAACTAGGTGGTTGGCTAGGCAGCAACATCTCGGGGCTGGCAAAGAGCATTACATTCAGAGAACTAAATAATAGATTTTGACAGCCAATGTGGGTGTAAGGCTTAAGGTTTGCCTAGGGCACCAACATCTCGAACCACCTCTGGGGCTGACTCCGTTCAGGTCCCATGATTGCAAGCGTTCCGGAAAGAGCACTAGCTCATAGGGCATGGTCCCTTGCCAAGGGCTATTGCTGCAATGAATGGCCCAAGCTAATAGGGAAGGGATCTAAAACTAGGAGAAAAATCCCAGGATCGTTGGGAAGAAAGGATCCTGATGCCAAATTCCAGTCCAGGTTCCATCTGAACCGGAAGTCTAAAAGGAGGAGAAAGAAACTGCTGGGCTCCACAATGAAAATGGAAGGCAAATACCATACAAATCTAATAATGAAAGCAACTAACAAACCAAGGGAACTATTCAACATTGTTCAACAACTTACAAAAGTGACCACTTTATATGGTGATCCTCAAATTGACCCCCCAAAGATTTGCAAATTACCTGATAAGCAAGAATGCTATTTCGTCAAACAACTTATCTACATCACAATTCCACCAACTTTGGTTTAAACCTTGCACTGAATCCACAAAGGTCTGGAAGGATTTTTCTTTACCAACTTTAAAACAGATTGAAAATATAATCAACACACTTAATACAACAACTTCACCAGCTGACCCATGTCCAGTAGAATGGATTAAAAGTACTAAAAACCATATTAGCTTTCACATTTTAAATTTTGTAAATGATTCTTTAAAACAAGGTTACTTACCACCTATACTAAAGAGTGTATAATTTGATCAGTCTATAAAGGAAAATCACTGAATATCACTGACTCTAAGGGGTATGTTTACTAAACTGCGGTAACGTTACATAACGCGCGTTATGTAACGTTAGCGATCGTTAACATTACATAATGCGCATTACGTAACGTTAACGATCGCTGACGTTCCGCGGCGTGGTAAACATCGTAGAAAGTGGAGAGAGGGTGAAGAGAAGGGGTCAATGGGTGGAGTGTGGACAGGGAGAGGCTCCATTCACAAAAATGCGCTGATCTGAAGAGCTGAATCCTAACGCGATTGAAAACCTGCCATTAGATGCACATATGCAGGAGAGAGAAACCATTTACATGTCAGCAATGTACAGCCCAGGCAGGGAGCCCAAAAACTGTGATAGTAGTACTCCATGTACAGCAATACCATAGTGCCAAAGTATGAACGGCCACTATGGCGATGGTGTAAATGGGGCATAGGGGGCCGCAGGTGGGACATGTAGCATGGGCAGCTGGGGCACAGGGTGGACCAGGCGGGTGCCTAAGTGGCACATAGGAACATAGACACTGGAGATCAGCAAGATAGAAGTTAACCAAGGCCAAACATAATCCACCTATATCTACCTGGTCCACCCTAGCCAATAGTCGCTAGGGCACAGACCTGACATCCCCCCAGCCATCCCACCCCCATGTGGAGGGGACATAATAGTGGTAGGCAGTGATGGGATGTGAGGATGTCCATGTATGCCCCCCACCCCGGAACCCGCTCCCTAGGCGGGCGCCTACCTACACAGTGGATGGCCTGGGACTGCACACTACCAGCACCGACAGCAAATGGCCATGTCAGCTTGGCAAGGGGGCGTGTGCCCGTACTGGAGGGGGCAGTGCCACCTCCCTGCAGTGGACCTAGGCCATGCTCTGCATCAGTACGTGGTGTGCAGTGCAACATAAAAGGTCTGGCTGAGGAAAAGTGCAGGTAGCCCCAGGGACTACCATGCATCTGTGGCAACAGTGTGGTGCAGTACACCCAGACAGTGTGTCCAGGAGCAGAGGGTCACAGGTGCAAGTCCCAGCTGTGGTTCCTGCAGAGCATGTCCCTATATTTTACCCTACAATGCAGATACAACAGCAACATGTGCAAAGCCCAAAGCAGCGGCGAACAGGGGTGCAAACACCCACTCACACAGGCTCCACAATCCAATGATGCATGGAGCGGCAGGCTGTTGGCCCCAGCATTGGGATGATGTTATCACCAGAGCACTACTACTACCCCCTGCACAGTTTAGCAATGTCGGCACTGTGATCAGGACTAGTGTGGCGGGCAGGGCTGCCAACCACCCCTATCTTTGTATAATGCTGCAAAAGGAGTGAGCATGTTTGTATGTCTATCCATTGTTCTGTGGCTGCCCACAATTCACTGGGCCCAAAATGTCCCACTGTTACCAGCGTTAGCCTGATTAGATGCATAATGAGGAGCAAGGTATTCTGGGTATGGACCGGACAGGGCAGATTGGCCAGGATGCATCTTCACAGGGTGTGGAGCAATGGCTAGGACACTGTAGTGCCTGACCACCACCTGCATGGACAGGGTGGCCACAGTATGGCATGCTGGGAGGGCACTCACTCTGAACGAGCAGTGACCATGGCAGGTCTAGGTTCCCGCATAGTGCTCTACACTATTTGTCTCTAGTGATATATTTGTGTTCCTCAGTGCTGGGGTCCCAATCACTGAGATGCCTGCTTGCTGCACATAGTTCCTGTTGGACTGTCTGCATTTAGATTGTGCATGGTCGGAGCACCTTTAAAGTACAGTCTGACTGTGCTGTCTGCTGGTGATTGGCCGACAATGGTGGGAGGCACTTGAGGTTTCCAGACCTAATCCCAGCATTGCTGCTGGTCTGCCACTGTTCCAGTCATAGGTATGGCTCTGGCCCACCAACCCTGGAGGGCTGTCTCATACAAACGGGATTGAGGTTGTTTCCCTGGGGCGAGGGCACTGTTCTTTACCTACAAATGGGTGATGTGTGCCCTTTGGGGGATGTAGTGTATACCATTTTGACCTATACAGCCACTGCTACACATACCTCATGCAATTCTAGGAGCCCCTCTGCCCTGATAACAGCTGCCCATGTCAGCCAGACCCTCACATGGGGTACACACTAATCTGGCTGGTGTCTGGTCCCACAAGGCCACATATGACTGCAGGATACAGATGGGCACCAAATTACCTTTGGCTGCACTGCACGGAACACCTGTCACACACTGGTAGTGAGGGGGATGTACAGCAGGACCTATCTCTAGCACTACATGTACTGCGCACCTAGTGCTGGGAACCAATCCTATCCCTCAGGGTGACCACAGAACCTGCACAATGGCATGGTCTGTAGCTACTCTGTGCCACTATCACACACTGTCAGTTTGTCTTTCCCAGCTGAGGTACCGGAGAGGTGCAGACCCCATTTGGTGATCAGCTGTAGACTGCTATTCAGCAGGTGCATTGCATCATGGGTATGGTGGGGTTACCCTATCCTGGCACTAAGACCAGACAATTTGTGTGGTGACCTGCAGGCCTTCTGTACCCAGACATTGCTGTGACATACACAATGGAGGTATAGCCTACTGGTTAATACATTGCCATTCTTGGCAGTGTTCATTGGTTCAGTTCCTCATTGTTCCCTCCTCTCATGCCTGTCCTACTCAAATAGTGTGCATGCCTGTAGAGGTCATATTTCTGCAGATCTGCGCTTCCAGCCCATAATACCCTCGCCACAATTGCCAACATTCCCTCGGTCCGTCTATCTGCGTCTGTCAGCTGTGTAGAGTCCTGTCTACCTGTGCAGGCTACCACCCCATGTCCTGCACTGCTACCATTTCCTGCATTGCGCCTCATCGTGCTTGCCTCGCCTGTGCCTGATCTGCATGGCGCCACCACTCCTCTGTCCACCCATCATTGTAACTATCCTGCCACCTCCGCCTCCACTGGGGGACACGTATTCCCATCGTCTGCCACCAACTGTTTTTCTGGTACTTTACATTGCCAACACCCTGTGCTGTGATGGAGCTGCCCCACCATGTTTGTCATCAGTACTGGCAGGCACATGGGATGCCCGCAGATATGGAAGGTCCAGCAGCTCCCACTTCTCCCTCCTTCACTCACCTGTTCATTGCCTTTCCTGAGTGCTCTATCTAGTGTTAGGGCTACATCTGTCTCTGTTCCGCACAGGTCATGCATGTCATCCTGAGGCACCTTGCAGTCCCTAGGGCACACTAACCTAGGACACCATAACCTTGTTAGGCCATCTTAACCTATGGTTCCATAGCCCAGGATTCCTTCTGCGGTGACATGTCCAAGGGTGCCTAATATGGCGCTTAGCCTAGGAGGCCCTATAGGGCACCTTACTAGGCACCTTACAAGGCACCTTACTAGGCACCGTACATGGCACCTTACATGGCACCTTATAAGGCGCCTTACAAGGCGCCTTGTAACGCTCATTATTCTAAGGTGCCTTGTAACACGCATTAGCTGTCAACTTGCTGTAACGATGCACCGCCCATGCCTTTATATGGGCATCTCTACCTTTACCATGGAACCTACCGCGAATGACATTACCGCAGTTTAGTAAACATACTCCTAAGTCATTCATTCCATCCTATTTCGAGTTTACCATTTATCTCAAAAATTATAGAAAAAGTAGTGCAAAATCAGCTGCAAGATCACATTGACTCGTATGCCCCTTTGGATAAACATCAGCATGGATTTAAACCTAATCACAATGTGGAAACTCTACTTATTTCTCTTTTTGATAATCTTATAACAGGCCTTGAAAAAATAAGTTATTTCTGTTAATCTTCATCGATGTCTCAGCAGCTTTTGATACTGTGTCTCACACAATAATGTTACAACGTCTACAAGATATTGGCTTATGCAACAATACATTAAAATGGTTTGCCTCTTATCTAACTAATCGTACGCAGTTAGTAAAATATGGTGACAAAAAATCCTCTCAATTTTTGATTGGACAAGGCATACCTCAAGGTTCAGAATTATCATTTATTCTCTTTAATATTTATATTCAACCCCTATGTCAAATTATTAATCTTCATGAAATTAATTATCATTTATATGCTGATGACATTATGGTTTATACTATAATTGACCAAAATACCTTTGATACAACAAAAATTAATAACTGTTTGGCTGATATGAATGTTTGGCTTAATAACAACAACTTAAAAATAAATTCTGACAAAACAGAAGCAATGTTCATATCTAAATGCCAGTCCTTAAAACTACCAATTTAAATCAATTTATTAAATACAGAAATAAAAATTAAAGATGAAGTAAGATATTTAGGCATAACATTAGATAAATATTTAAATTTAAAATCTCATATAAACAAAATTGTGTCAAAAGCATGCCATTGTTTAAAGATTATAAGAAGACTAAAACCAATACTAAATACAAATCACTTTCGCACGGTATGTCAGGCAGTCATAACACCTCTACTTTATTTTGAAAACATCTTGTATCAAGGTCTTCCTAAACACTCTATCCATCCTCTCCAATTAGTTCAGAACACCACTGCGCATATTATAACTGGCTCTACAAAATTTGAACACATAACTCCATTCCTCAAACAGTTACATTGCTTTCCGGTTATTGCAAGGGCAAAATATAAAAACGTAATGACTATTTTCAAAAATTTTCACCAATCTTCAGCGGATATTCTACAATCTAGAATTTCAAAAGACAAGAGCATAAGACCAAGATGATCTCAAAATATCAATAAACTTAATACTCCTTTGAACTTCAACAAATCAAAACAAATGACTTCTAAAAGAGCATTTTCCTTTATGGCACCAGAGTTATGGAATTCTATTCCTGAAGACTTAAGAACTCAGGAAGACCTTAAGTACTTTCGCAAATCTTTAAAGACTTATTTATTTATAGAATCATTTGGTGAAATTACTTAAATTAACCATTATGTATATTTAATTTCACTATGATATAGTATTATAACATACTGTTTTGTATTTAAATTGTAATGTATCATTTTTGTTTTCCCATACCCTCAATATGTTAGCCTTTGTTGTCTTGTCAACCACTTTGATTGAAGGATAAGGTGGTATACAAAACTGGTTAAATAAATAAAGGTAGATAAGGGATAGGATTAAAACATTCTAGGTTTGCTACATTATAGAAGGGGTAATGTACCTAAATGTAACACGCTGTGAACTTCTGAGAAAAAGTATCAGCTAAATCCATTTTTTCCCTGATGATAGAAGACTTAGGGGTATGTTTATTAAACCCTCTTAACGTGCGCGCCGCGTTAGTCTGCAGGATGCCATAAAAGGAGTGGGCGGTCCGGTCAAAAGTAGCAAAACAGGATTAGCGTGCGCGCTCTTGTGCGCTGCGCACATTAGCGCACGAGAAACGCACGTGGGAAGCATAAGCAGGCGCGCTGATGTGCAAACAGAGGACCTGGGCTGCAGTACAATGGTGAAGATGCTGACAGATGGTGCAGAGGTCATGGGTTCAATCCCCCACTGTGACCAACAAATAAGGCTGGCTGAGGCACTACCATTTATGTGTAATATTGCATTATGAGGCATTTTAATTTTATTTTAATTACTGCTGCTAGAAAACGCACTCTCAAAGCGCTGTAACATAAGGTGCTGCATAAGGCACCCCATAAGGTACCCCAGAGGGCACATTTTAAAGTGCACTGTCCGCCAAGGCACCCTACAATGTTGCTTAAAGGGTGGCCTATAGGGCACCATATAGGGTGCCCTATGAGGCACGGCAATGTCATAGCACTGTTTTTGATGGCAGCACTGTGCATTTAAATGCATGGAAATCTTAAGTAGGTGCGCTGACATGCAAGGAGGAACAGCAGTGTAGCACAATGGTTATGGCACTGACTGATGATACAGGGGTCATGAGCTCAATCCCTAGTGTGCCTAATACTTAAGGCTGGCTGAGGCATCAGCTTTGATATGTAGGTATTGTTTCCTGCCGCACTATATTTGTATTTTATTAATTGCTGCCAGCAAACACACCCTCATGTGCCGCAACCTAAGGTGCCACATAAGGCACCCTATAAGGCACTCCATAGGGCACATTATAAAGTGCACTGTCCGCCACGGCACCCTATAATGTCCCCTATAGGGCACCCTATAAGTCGCTCCATAGGATACTGTATAGTGCACCTTATATGGATGGTAACCATAAGGTGCCCTATAGGGCGCCCTATAAAGCGCCCTCTGAGGCACCTTATGGGTACAGTACGCTGAGGGTGTTTTTGCTGGCAGCACTAATGTACATTAAAAATAGATAATGCTTTGGATAGCCCTATCAAATAACCCCACTGGGGGGTGAACCCATGACCTCTGGCTCCACTGGCAGTGAAGTAACCAGTGGACTACAACTCTAAAGCTGCTAACAAGCCCCTGGCTGGCTGCAGAAGAACTGCATGTCACCACACAAAGAGTCTGCTGTGATCACCAGATTAGGGTTAGCCCATCCGTACCCATGATGCACTGCACATGCAAATCAGCTGTCTACAGATGAACACAAGACGGGGTATGCACCCCCACAGCACCTCGGCCTGGTAGGGGGAACGGACCATGTGTGTTATTGGCACAGAGTAGCTACACACCGTCACATTGTGCGGGTACTGTGCTCACCCTGAGGGTGCGGTGGGGCACCCAGCACCAGGTCCACAGCACCTTCCATGACAGAAATAGGCCATGCTGTAGGTTCCCAGCAGTCCTAGTGTGTGTGATAGGTAGTTCCTGCAGACACACTTTGGACACATCTGTATGTCTCAGTCAGGCTTGACCCTTATGGACCCATAGATAGATTATGTACCACCACCCAACCCACTCTCTGGGGCCGAGGGTGGGAAACAGGGTCTCCCACTGACAGATCCACATTTTACATCCCTGCAATGGCAGCAGTAGAGGGGACCACCAACCGCAGTCCTGCTGGGAAACAGACACCCTACAGGGCAGTCAAATGCAGCTCTGTATATATCTATAAAGCAATAGCAGACAGACATTAGGCCCAGAAATACTCAGCTGCACCCCACCACAATCTGATATTCTCCTGCAGCCACTGCACCCTGCAAGGTGTTCCAGCAAGACACATACTAGCTGCAGACAGTCCATAGAGCATGTTCCTGGAGAAAATGCATGCACCCAGAACTGGGATGTCAGCATATACACCAAGCAGATAAGTCAGTGACTGGGCCCCAAAAGGAAACCCAGAAATATCACATGAAAAAAGAATTAAAAGGGCACTATGGGCACTGTTCCCTCTAAGCTGTGCACATGTGCACGCGCACACACCTCACCGATCGAGCGCACATACTTTACAACAGAGCACACAAAAATTATGGTTCTGATTCTGATAGAAAACAACACAGACATCTTAAAATTTAAAAATTGTTATGTATTTACAATTTTCACAAGTTCCACAATGTTTTCTAGTGTAATCAATGTGGCATATACTGTATTCTGATATGTAGTCAAATTTTAAAGTATATAATTCCACATGTCATTATGTGGCACACAAAAATTTAACCTTCCTTCAAAAGCTGCACAGCTGATATTTTATGCACACACAGCCTACAGAAAATTAGAGAACCATTGACTATGGGGGAACCTAGCCATGCCATGGTCACTGCTCAGTCAGGGTGAGAGTGAACTCCCAGCAGGACATACTGTGGCCACCCTGTCTGTGCAGGTGGTGGCCGGGCACTACAATGTCCCAGCCATTGCCCTATGCCCTGTGCAGATGCATCCTGGCCAGGCCACCCTGTCCGGGCTATACCCATGGCACCTTGCTCCTCATTATGCACATTTGCAGGCCAATACTGGCAACAGTGTTGGCAGTGTGGGCTGTGGAGGGTGTTTGCAGCCACCACACACTGGATAGACAGACACACACTCCCACACCTATGCCAGCATTGTGCTACTATAGAGGTGTTTAGCAGCCCTGGCCACCACACCAGTCCTGGGCACAGTGCAGGCATGGATATGGTATGCAAAACTGTTGGGGGTCACTCCCCAGGGTGGTAAACACTGTCAGAGACCAGACCTGAAGCACACCCCACAGACATCAGAAAGGTTGCTATGATGGATCTCAATCAGCAAACTGTGCTTAACGTAGGAATTGCTATCTGCCAGTAATCTTAGCAACCTTTTGATAGTTGTATACCGTATTCCCAGGTGTAGGGTGGCATTGCTAAGGTATGCAAGTGCTAGTATTGGGAGATGCACACAGGGCCCAATGTCCTGCCTCTCCAGGGGGCATTGGCTAATGGAGCCTGTGGGTGTGGGTGTGTCTGCCCCTGTTGGCTGCTGCTTTACGGCAGAGGTTCCCAACTCCAGTCCTGGTGTGCCAAACACTGTTCGGGTTTTCATGCTGTCCCTCATGAATATGCATGAGATACATCTGCATACCATGGGGGTGGTGCATATATATGCAGCACAGGCATCTTTATTAGAGGCAGCATGGAACCTGAATGGTGTTTGGCCCTCCAGGACTGCATTTGGGAGACTCTGCTGTAGGTAATGCGCCTGTTTATGGAGTCTGTGCTCTGTAGGGTAAAATGTAGGTGTTTTGGGCATGTTTACGTCATCTGCAATAAAGGTTCTGTCTGTATTAGCACATTGTAGTAGTGGGTAAAATATGGGGACTGGGTTGGCAGGCACCATAGCTGGGACTTGAACCTGTGACCTTCTGCCTCCAAACACACTGGTTGTGTGCACTGCACCACCGTGTTGCCACAGAGACAGTGCATTCCCCTGGTGCTACCATGACTGTTTGTCCAGCAGGGCCTGCCTGTTGCAGTGCATGGCACCCACCTACACAGGGCTAGGCCATGGTCTGCTCTGGGCAGCTGCCACTGCCCCCCTCCACCACCAGTACCCCTCTGCCACCATGCTGACATGCCCTTCTGCTGCTGGTGCTGGTGGTGTGCAGTCTCAAGCCATCCAGTGTGCAGGTAGGCGGCTGCCTATGGTGCGTGTTCTGGGTTAGGGGTGCCTGCATAGGCATCCACGCTTCCCCCTAACAGCGCCTCCCAATGTTCTGTGCCCTTGGAGGTACCTGTTGGGTACTATCCCCTGTGACACTGTGATAAACACTCTCATGCACATGTTGGGCCCTCATCAGTTGCTGTCTGGCTGCTGTTCAGTTTCAGCATTCCTAAGTGCCACCTAGGCATCTGCCTAGTCCGCACTGTGCCCCAGCTGCTTCACAGCATGTGCCGCCTGCAGCCCTCTGTATCCCCTTTCCCAGCATCTGTCCAGTTGCCCATTCCGACATGCCCACCCTGCTGTTGTGGAATATGTGCATGCCATAGGTAACCTGTCCAATGGAGAGGGAAACCCTGATCAGTGCTATTTCACTGTGGGATCATTCACCTTGTATGGGGACGGAGCGTAGACCCTTCCAAAATTCATATTTATTTTTTGGGGCTTTCTTGGGAGTGTTTTTTGATGTTTCCCATTACTATCACTATTGCCCAGCTTGATTATGATTTTTTTTTATTTTGTTAGGGTCATTTTCAATGTTTATTTGCACTTTTGTTCCTTGCACATGTATCACACTTATCACTTTTTTGTAGGTTTCCCTGGTTTTGCTGTACATTGCTGACAGAAATGGTTTATTTTCCCTTTAAATCAGCTCTTACGCGAGGTTTTCACTTGCATTAGTTTTGGCCTTGGATTTCACATCGTTAGTGTGCGGGGAGCCTCTCCCCTCCCACTCTCCACCCATTGACCCCTTCTCTCCGCCCCTGGGGAGCCTTCCTCCGCCCTCCAGGAGCCTTTCCCCGCCTTCAGCACTCATTTGCGCCGCTGCGCGCATGAGCGCGCACTAAGGCACATTTGTGCCCCATAAAGCATCATTAGTGCGCACTAAGGTACCTTAGCGTGCGCTAATTGCACAGCGTGCACATTAAGAAGGTTTAGTAAACATACCCCTTATTTATTTAGGGGGTATGTTTACTAAAACCCTGTTAGGTGCGTGCCGCGTTAGTGTGCGGGATGCCATAAAAGGAGTGGGCGTTTCAGTCTGAAAAAAGCAAACCGGGATTAATCATGCGCTAATGTGCGCTGTGTGCTCATGTGCGCCGCACACATTAACGCATGAGAAACGCGCGCGGGAAGCATAAGCAGGCACGCTGATGTGCAAGCACAGGAACAGAGCCGCAATACAATGGTTAAGACACTGACTAATGATGCATGGATCATGGGTTCAATCCCCCACTGTGCCCAATGATTAAGGCTGGGTGAGGCACTGCCTGTTATATGTAATATTGCATTCTGAGGCATATTAATTTTATTTTAATTACTGCTACTAGCAAACACACTCTCAAAGCACTGTAACATAAAGCACCCCATAAGGTACCCCAGAGGGCACATTTTAAAGTGCACTATCCGCCAAGGCACCCTACAATGTTGCTTAAAGGGTGGCCTATAGGGCGCCATATAGGGTGCCCAATGAGGCACGGCAAGGTTACTCTGATTGCAGCACTGCACATGTTAACGTATGGTAAGCTGAAGTAGGTGTGCTGACTTACAAACAGCAACAGCAGTGTTGCACAATGGTTAAGACACTGACTGATGGTGCAGGGATCATGGATTCAATCCCCCACTGTGCCCAATGAATAAGGCTGGCTGAGGCACTACCTGTTCTGTGTAGTATAACATTATGAGGCATTTTAATTACTGCTGCTAGCAAACACACTGTAACATAAGGTGCTGCATAAGGCACCCCATAAGGTACCCCAGAGGGCACATTTTAAAGTGCACTGTCCGCCACGGCACCCTACAATGTCCCCTATAGGGCACCCTATAAGGCACTCCATAGGACATCTTATAAGGCACCTTATACGGACTGGCAGCCTGTCAGTCGCTCCATAGCATACTGTATAGTGCACCTTATATGGACGGTAACCATAAGGTGCCCTATAGGGCGCCTTATAAAGCGCCCTCTGAGGCACCTTATGGGTACAGTACTCAGAGGGTGTTTTTGCTGGCAGCACTAATGTATGTTAAAAATAGATAATGTTTTGGACAGCCCTAACAAATAACCCCACTATGGGTTTGAACCCATGATCTCTGGCTCCACTGGTAGTGAAATAACCAGTGGGATACAGCTGCTAGCAAACCCCTGGCTACCTGCAGAAGGACTGCATGTCACCACACAAACAGTCTGCTGTGGTCACCAGGATAGGGTTAACCCATCCATACCCATGATGCACTACACATTCAAATCAGCAGTCTACAGATGATCACAAGATGGGGTATTCACCCCCACAGCACCTCGGCCTGGTAGGGGGAACTGACCATGTGTGGTACTGGCACAGAGTAGCTACACACCGTCACATTGTGCAGGTACGGCACTCACCCTGAGGGTGAGGTGGGGCGCCCAGCACCAGGTCCACAGCAGAGATAGGCAGTGCTAATGTGTGAAATAGGTAGTGTCTGCAGACACACCTTGGATATATCTGTATGTCTCAGGCAGGTGTAGCCCCTATGGACCCCTAGGAGGATTTTGTACCCCCACTCTCTTCCTCCTCCAGGGCTGAGGGTGGTAAACAGAGTCTCCCACCAACAGATCCACATTCTACCTCCCTGCAATGGTGGCAGTAGAGGGGACCATCAACCCCAGTCTTGCTGGGGAACAGACACCCTACAGGGCAGTCCATGCAGCTCTGTATACATCCATAACGCAATAGCAGACAGACATTAGGCCTAGATATGCTAAGCTGCACCCTACCACTATCTGATAATCTCCTGCAGCAAGTCTTCAGCAGCTGCACCCTGCAAGGCGCTCCATCAAGACACATACCAGCTGCAGACAGTCTGCTAGCTAGTCCATAGTGCATGTTCCTGGTGGAAATGCATGTAACCAGAACCAGGATGTCAGCACACACACCAAGAAAATAAATCAGTGACTGGGACCCAAAAAGGAAACCCATAAATATCACATGGGAGAAACACTATATAGCACTATGGGGTGCCTAGCCATGCTGTGGTCACTGCTCAGTCAGGGTGAGAGTGATCTCCCAGCAGAACATGCTGTGGCCACCCTGTCTGTTCAGGTGGTGGCCGGGCACTACAATGTCCCAGCCAGTGTCCTATGCCCTGTGCAGATGCATCCTGGCCAGGCCACCCTGTCCGGGCTATACCCATGGTACCTTGCTCCTCATTATGCACATTGGCAGGCCAATACTGGCAACAGTGCTGGCAGTGTGGGCTGTGGAGGGTGTTTGCAGCCACCACACACTGGATAGACAGACACACACTCCCACACCTATGCCAGCATTGTGCTACACTAGAGGAGTTTAGCAGCCCTGGCCACCACACCAGTCCTGGGCACAGTGCAGGCATGGATATGGTACGCAATACTGTTGGGGGTCACTCCCCAGGGTGGTAAACACTGTCAGAGACCAGACCTGAAGCACACTCCACAGACAGCAGAAAGGTTGCTATGATGGAGCTCAATCAGCAAACTGTGCTTAACGTAGGAATTGGTATCTCCCAGTAATCATAGCAAACGTATTCCCAGGTGTAGGGTGGCATTGCCAAGGTATGCAAGGGCTAGTATTGGGAGATGCACGCAGGGCCCAATGTCCTGCCTCTCCAGGAGGCATTGGCTAATGGAGCCTGTGGGTGTGGGTGTGGGTGTGTCTGCCCCTGTTGGCTGCTGCTTTACGGCAGAGATTCCCAACTCCAGTCCTGGTGTGCCAAACACTGTTTGGGTTTTCATGCTGTCCCTCATGAATATGCATGAGATACATCTGCATACCATGGGGGTGGTGCATAGATATGCAGCACAGGCATCTTTATTAGAGGCAGCATGGAACCTGAATGGTGTTTGGCACTCCAGGACTGCATTTGCGAGACTCTGCTTTAGGTAATGCGCCTGTTTATGATGTCTTTGCTCTGTAGGGTAAAATGTAGGTGTTTTGGGCATGTTTACATCATCGGCAATAAAGGTTCTGTCTGTATTAGCATGTTGTAGTAGTGGGTAAAATATGGGGACTGGGTTGGCAGGCACCATAGCTGGGACCTGAACCTGTGACCTTCTGCCTCCAAACACACTGGTTGTGTGCTCTGCACCACTGTGTTGCCACAGAGGTAGTGCATTCCCTTGTGATACCATGACTGTTTGTTCGGCAGGGCCTGTCTGTTGCAGTGCACGGCAACCACCTAAATAGGGCTAGGCCATGGTCTGCTCTGGGCAGCTGCCACTGCCCCCTCCACCAACAGTACCCCTCTGCCACCATGCTGACATGGCCTTATATTGGAGACAGCATAAAACCTGAATGATTTGTGGCCCTCCAGGACTGAATTTGGGAGACTCTGCTCCAGGTAATGCACATGTTTCTGGTGTCTGTGCTCGGTGGGGTAGAATATAGGCGTTTGAACCATGCATATGTTCTCTGCAATAAAGGTTTGTCCTTAGTATCACTGTTTGGTAGCGGGTAAAATATGGGGACTGGATTGACAGTAGCCCCAGCTGGGACTTGAACTTGTGACCTTCTGCTCTTGAACACACTGGCTGTGCTCACTGCACCACACTGTGCTCACAAAGACAGTGCAGGCCCTGGAGATACCATGGTTGTTTGTCAGACTGAGCCTGTCTGTTGCAGTGCATGGCACCCACCTACACAGGGCTAGGCCATGGTCGGCTCTGGGCAGCTGCCACTGCCCCCCTCCACCACCAGTACCTCTCTGCCATCATGCTGACATGCCCGTCTGCTGGTGGTGCTGGTGGTGTGCAGTCTCAAGCCATCCAGTGTTCAGGTAGGCGGCTGCCTATGGTGCGTGTTCTGGGGTAGGGGTGCCTGCATAGGCATCCACGCTTCCCCCCTACACCGCCTGCCAATGTTCTGTGCCTTGGGGGTACCTGCTGGGTACTATCCCCTGTGACACTGTGATAAACACTCTCATGCCCATGTTGGGCCCTCATCAGTTGCTGTCTGGCTGCTGTTCAGTTTCAGCATTCCTAAGTTCCACCTAGGCATCTGCCTAGTCCGCACTGTGCCCCAGCTGCACCACAGCATGTGCGCCTGCTATTTCACTGTGGGATCATTCACCTTGTATGGGGACGGAGCGTAGACCCTTCCAAAATTCATATTTATTTTTTGGGGCTTTCTTGGGAGTGTTTTTTGATGTTTCCCATTACTATCACTATTGCTCAGCTTGATTATAATTTTTTTTAAATTTTGTTGGGGTCCTTTTCAATGTTTATTTGTACTTTTGTACCATGCACATGTATCACACATCACTTTTTTGTAGGTTTCCCTGGGTTTGCTGTACATTGCTGACAGAAATGGTTTCTCTTCCCTTTAAATCGGCTCTAACGCGAGGTTTTCACTCGCGGTATTTTTTGCCTCAGATTTCAGCCTCGCTAATGTGCAGGGAGCCTCTCCCCTCCCACTCTCCACCCATTGACCCCTTCTCTCCGCCCCTGGGGAGCCTTCCTCCGCCCTCCGGGAGCCTTTCCCCCCGCCTTCATCGTACATTAACACGCCACGCACATGAGCGCCGCGCACATGAGCGTGCATATTTGTGCCCCGTATGCGACATTAGCGTGCGCTAAGGTACCTTAGTGCACGCTAACGTCACGCAGCGCACATTAGCGCACAGTAGCGCACATTAGCGCAGTTTAGTAAACATACCCCTAAGTCTCCAGTGCTTCTTCCTGATCCAGACTGATTGATTTATCTATGTCAAGTAGAAACCTGGCCCTTAGAACCGGGGTCAAGTCCCATGTATTATGGGATGATTTTGTATGGAAATCAATATAAGCAGAGCATGAGAACATGCACCAAGCAAATTAAATAGTTAAATTTAAAAAAAAATATCCACCTGTTCTTCCTCAGTTTACCACTGTCTTCTTTTTTTAAAATACATGTTTTAGTCTGTTACTATGATCCATTTTTAATACTTGCTTTAAATTCTGTAATGCTATTTCCTCCAATACTTTCAATATATAATGGGCCCTACATAATAAGAGTTTTCCTCATATGAACATAATGGGAGAAAACAACTAGTATATCTGGCCCTATATTTTTATATAGTGTCCTGTAAAGCAGTCTCACCCCAAAACTATATCAAGAGAACACCCACGCCCTGCAAAAAAAGAAAACAAAGTACAACACGTAATACCATTACGTTCATCACTTTGATTCCAAAAGGAAGAGGAATATAGAGAGAAAACAAATGCTATTCCAGTAGAATGACATATTGGAACCAGCTCCCTGTGACACTTAGGGACATGTTTACTAAGCTGCGCTGGTTATTAACTCAAGCTTGAGGGTGCTAATAGTGCACGGGCTAAACAGACAACATGTGGTTAACTCCATGCTATCTGATTGCGTGCCACAGGGAAGTCAATTATTTATTTATTTATTTAACAGTATTTCTAAACCGCCTTATCTTAATAATCAAGGTGGTATCACAGCAAGCAATCAGGTAAAGTGTGTGTGTTGTACATGCAGTGAGGATAAAACTTAGTTGTGTGAGGGATGTGTTGGGTGCTTGATTTGTTTGAGCTATATACAGGGTGGGCTATTTACAGTGGTGCTAGAATCATATTTTATATATATTCAGTTGTTTGGGAGGATTGGAGTGCTGTTATCCATTCTCTTAGGTTATGTGATGTGACCATAGTGCTCTATGAACAGCATGGTTTTCAGTTGTTTTCTGAAGTCTTTGAGGTCTGGAGTTGCCCTTAGATCGTCCGGTAGATTGTTCCATATTGTTGGAGCAGCCATGGAGAGAGCTCTGTCTGTTGTGTCCTTGCGTGTGTGCTTGTACTCATTTGGGGTGCTGACTCGGTTGCATGTTTGACTTCTTCTGGGACGTGCGCTGGTTTCCGGTTGTATGAGCAGGTGGAGGCTGTTGGCTGATGTGTGTTCTTTTATCTTAAATAGGTTTATGATAGTCTTGTATCTGATGCAAGCAATGATTGGGAGCCAGTGTAAGTCCTTTAGTGTAGGTGTGATGTGCTCCTGCCTTGCGGCTCCGGATATGATTCGAGCTGCAGTGTTTTGTGCCAGCTGTAGTGGTTTGAGAGCTTGTTTTGGTAGTCCGAGGTATATCGGATTGCAGAAGTCCAGTATTGGGGTTATCAGTGCTTGACAGACTGTACGGAAGTGTTCTGGAGCGAGGAGTGGTTTCAGTCTCCTGATGATTCGCATCCTGTAATATGCTTTTTGGATTGTTTTGTCTATGTGTGGTTTGAGGTTGAGTTTACTGTCCAGAGTAACCCCAAGGTATCTCACCTCCGATCTTATCGGTATCGTGGTGCTTTGTATCTTTATGTTTGGTGTGTGTGTGAAGCTTTGGTTTCGAGTGATGATTAAAGCTTCAGTCTTGTTGTAGTTTATAGCTAGATTGTTGTTTTGGCACCACTTCGCCATTTGGGTAAGGCAGTCTGCTATCTTAGAGAAGTCCGGGTTTTCGATTGATATCGGGGAGTATACCATTATATCGTCTGCGTATATTGTGTATTGGATGTTGTTCTCTTTCATAATGTTGCATATTGGTTGGATGTAGATGTTAAAAAGGAGTGCTGAGAGTGCGGATCCTTGTGGTACTCCTTGTTGGACGTTTATGGGCTGGGAGGTGTCCTGTCCCACCTTGACCTGTAGCTGTCTTTCTGTTAGGTACGAGTGGAACCATTTTAGAGTGGTACCGTGTATACCAGTGTTCTTCAGTCTCTCCAGGAGTATATTGTGATCAACTGTGTCGAACGCTGAGGAGATGTCGATGAAGATCATTATAATTCCATTCCTGATGTCGTCAATTATTCTTATGATGCTGTCGAAGAGGTAGATCAGGAGAGTTTCGACTCCATGGTTGGGACGAAATCCGTGTTGGTTGTCGTCGAGAGTTCCGTGTTCGTCAATGTGTTCCTGAAGTTGTAGTTGAACCGTCTTTTCGATTATTTTTGCGAGGAAGGGTATGCTGGAGATTGGTCGGTATGCTGCTGGGTCCTTTTTGTCGAGAGAAGTTTTCTTTGTGATTGGTCTTACTGAGGCAAGCTTTAATTGCTGTGGCATGAGTCCTTGAGTGAGTGAGTTGTGTACCATTTTATGAATGTTTGGTATGAGGCTTGCTTTGGTGGCTTTGACCCATGACACTGGGCAAGGGTCTGTAGGAGCAGTGCTTGTGGGTGGGGTAGGGAAGGAGCCTGGGCTTGTCTGCACAGTGCAGTTAGCGTAATGGTTTACAGCATGTTTCACCATCAGTGTCGCAGTTAGTGTGGATGCGCTTAACGCCACCTCAGTGCGATACCTGCAAAGCCTCAGTGCGCTTTTGTAAACACGCCCCTTCATGTCTATTATAGTTATACAAGCAGAGCAATGCAGAATCAAACACTACAGCATTTATAGAAGGGCTTCAAGCTATATGAAAAATAAGAATAAAAAAACGTTCCCTAAAATAAGGAAAATTGATCACTTCTTTCTATCTTATTGCTAACAGCTGTATTTTAGGAAAGTGTTTTATGGATTATGCATGACATTTATTTTATTTATTTATTTTAACAGTTGCTTATATACCGTGACCTTCCAAAGATGAGGTGCGGTTTACAATGAACAATTTAGGAAACAGTGAACAGAGCTGTTTTTACATGGAACTTCTGTGAACTATCTACAATAGACTGTTAATGACATACACTCAAACTACATCTGTCTTAATCTTGACCTTCCAGGCACTCCGACCATTTGTGTGACCGTGTGGGCTGTTCTGAGGCTTCACTTTGATGATAATGGGTATGTACGTTCCTCTATCACTGTTAGTAGTATGCAGCATGATTTGCAAAACTAAGGGCATGTTTCCTAAAATGTGACAGTGTACCACATGTCGTCCCCTGAACGTTTGCACAGGGGTGGTGCTGGACCCACATTAGCAAACGGAGGCATGCCCGGCCTGTCCCCATGTAATTAGCGCATCATCCACACACTAAGCGGTTTGCTGCTTTTACCGCCTTGTGCAATGAACCCCACACTAAGTGCAACACTGATGGTTAGGGTGCATTCAAGAAGGCTCACGCTGACCGCAATGTGCATGTTCTACCCCTGAACCACCCACACTAAGCAGTTAGTGCAGGATTCTCAATACAGCTGCATCTTTGGCTCACGGTAACAGTTTCCGCAGTGTACTTGGCACATGAGAAACCCTGTGATAACCGTTACCACAACTTAGTAAACATGTCTCTAACATGTTGCTATCTTCTCATCTGATGGATTTTGCGTTACTCTGTGGTAGACTTATTTTACCAGCATGCATTGAAGCCGGCTGCTGCTGAAGCATCTGGACTTGCCCTCCTCTGAAGGGCATCTTAGTGGTATCCGAATTAGTGAGGCTGCAGATTTGTGGGTTTGGTGCAAAATTAGTCTATTGAATACTTTCACAAGGTCAGCTATTGTGTGGAGAGTAAAGAGGATCACTAAGACAGAGTCCTTAAAAAGGATGTTGAAACTATCCATTTTTTGCAGATAATTTTAGAAAGTCACAACTTTTTCCATTTACTGGAAAAGAAAAACTTTCACAATAGAAGTTAAAGACAAATATTTTTTTGCACAAATGCAGAACATGACAAATTCTTTTTTTTTTCTCAAAATATTATTTTATTGAACACATCTTCGGAAAGCAAGGCAACTACATCTTTCCACATTCTCTAAACACTAGTCAGACAGCATCCCTTGCCTAGTTTACAATACGCCATCTTCCTCCCTAAAGTTTTTTTTCCGTTCCCATCAATGTGCATTTTCATATTTTTTTTTAACATTCTCTTTCCCCCCTCCCTCACCCCAAGTAACTCTTACCCCTAACCCCTCACTACTCCTTCTAATCCCTCTTTGAGGGCAATGGTTCATAACACCATGCTACATAACTCACACCAATCTTCCTCTGTACTATCCGCACTGACATTTGTTCCAGCAATCTAAGCTGCCAGTTTATTCCTCCACAGTGTTAAAGCTGGAGGAATATCTATTAATCCACTTCAGCAATGCACATTTCCTGGCCAGTAACAGTGATATTTTTACAAAATCCTTCAGCCCTTGCTTCTCCTGACACTCCCCGCATGTCTCCCAATAGACTTACCGTTCCTTGCATTGGTCTGTTACAGCAGAACACACATTTATTTATATTTCTGAATTGCCTTAATAAAAGCTACTGAATTTACAAACATAATATTAAAATACAATGAGCAATAAAACATGATTCCTAAACTAAAAGATCCATCCCACCCAAACAGACGGCTGCCACCCTCAACCTCTAGCTTACCCAAAAGCCTGCGCCCACAGCCAGGTCTTCACTGTCTTTCTAAAATACAAATAATCTGATCTTGGCACCAGGCTGGGGATTTGTTCCACCTGAAAGGGGAGATTACCAAAGAAGCTCTTCCTTGTACAAATTGTAATCACGCTTCCTTAACCAGAGGTATATGTAAAAGAGAACCCTGGGAGGACCTGAGAGATCAATTGGGCAAATATTTTGTCAGGCAGTCTTTGAGATACGGAGACCTCATGCCATAAAGGGACTTAAATACCCGTATCAACAATTTTAAAACACTCCATTGTTCAACCGGAAGCTGGTGACATTTCTGTAAAGTTGGAATAACATGATCCAAGATCTTCTTACCCACTACCAGCTTTGCTGCCACTTTTTCTAGCAACTGAATCCTCCGTAAGAGGTTTTTAGGAAGTCACATGTATACTCTATTTGCATAATCTAATCTCATCAATACCAGTGTCTGGACCACACTTCAATTTCTTCAGTGTAAGAAGATCTCTCATTTACTGAAACAAGCACATACTGTCTACCGAAAGATCAAACCCCTGCACACACTATAAAAAAATTCACAACAGTGTCCTTCTTTCCCACATCTGTGACCCCACAAACCACATGCTATATCTCTTCACTGTGTCTACCTTGGCTCCATATATACCACTCCCCCATGCACAAACTCAAAAAAATATCAAATATCCTTATCAGTCACCCTTTGCCCAAGCCCATTCTGCCGGGATTTGGCCAGTGTGTCCTCCGTGTCACCCTTATTAGTCTCTGTGTACCACCTAGAAATTGAGTTCCACCCCCCACCCCTTCTTCAAGCATGGACTCCATGAATCCCTGCTCCTGTTCTATGCATTCTGCACTAGATAGTAATTGTATTAGGAGCCACACAAAGTTTCATCCAATCAACACAAGTGTCTCAGGAATAAAACTTCACAAGACCAATTTGGGGCTAAGCCACACTTTATTATCCCTAAGACTAATATATACAAGAGGAAAAGTAGATAGGAGCAAATATACAGGCAGTAGTGTAAAAGAACACTACAGCATCATCATCAGCATCAGCTGGGGAAGCCCAGGTCCAGTGAAGAGACGGGAATGATTATGGGTCAGTCCTAGGCACCATGTATCTAGTCCGTAGATGAACTTCATCTTGCTAGTGAGTCCCTGTCTCTCTTATAGTATTAAACAAACAGCTTAGTCATAGGTGTCGGCATGCTTTCCTTAGGGGTATGTTGCTAAACAGCAGAAACAGCTTCTGCATGATATCGTAGCACGGAAGCTGCTACCGTTGTTTAATAAACATGCCCCTTAGTTTCTCACATACATCTTCTAAATACAAAAACGTCTTGCACTACTTCAAAGAGGGCTGGATTCCTCCCTCTTTGCCCCTGCACTATGGAATCTGATTCCTGACATCTTACACACTATAGACGACTTATTGACCTTCAGGAAGAAGCTTAAGTCACTTTTTTGAATGTTTTTCTGATAGCAGAGCTTTGTAAATATTTATTCATTGTATTAGTACCTACTTTCACTTGTTAATACTTCATATCCATATACTCTCAACTCCCCCCCCCCCCGCGCCTTTGTTTCTTGTTCTTTGTAAAGCTATTGTTGGCCCACTTGTTTTATGTAAACCGCTTTGACATTTTAATACAGCTAAATAAATAAATGTGCTCCATTCACCGATACTGAGCAAAATACCATTTCTGTGTCAGAAGGTCATTGGCTACTTCCAAAGTCAGATAACTTCTCTGACTCATTCTTGGTTGTATGTAGAGCTTCTTTGCCACTTTTGTTAATAAAATACAGTATATTATGAGGATTAAACATCATTCTCACACGTAAGGAAGTCATCTGTTTTCAGTGACTTACAGGCATGGATGGGTCACATTGCACAGCAAAGCATATCTGGCTGGGGAGGAGGGGCTAACTGTGGGAAGACTTAATTTAAAATAGTTGCTAGACTATTTGATCCCAGCATTCCTGGCCTACATGAGGAGAGGGAGGGAGGAGGGGGGAATGTTGGAGAGCATGCTCTGAATTAGGTATGTTTTTCCATATGTGGTTGCGTTGTAGGGTCATATAATAGTTCAATAAGAGGATGCTGGCTAAAATATCAGATATTACAGGGGTGAGGTTTGAGAACATAAGAACATAAATGCCATTTTGGGTCAGACCAAGGTCCATCAAGCCTAGTATCCTCTTTCCGACAGTAACCAATTCAAGTCACAAGTACCTGGCACGTTCCCCAAAAGACACACAGGTTCCACAATGCTTGTATTGGGGCAAGCATTGGATTACCTGCATCCTCTTTAATAATGGTTTGTGTATCTTTCCTCCAGGAACTTGTCCAAACCTTTTTTAAACCCAGCTACACTAACAGCTTTTACTATATCCTCTGCTTTCAAATTCCAGAGTTTGATTACGTGTTACGTAAAAAAATATTTTCCCTTATTAGCTTTAAATGGGTTACATTGTAGCTTCATTGAGTATCCTCTAGTCTTTCTACTTTTTGATGGCATAAACAACTGATCTATATTTAACCGTTCCACTCGATACATTAATATATAGACCTCTATCATATCTCCTCTCAGCCGTCTCTCTGTCTGTGCAGAGGCAGAAGCTGTAATGGGGGCAGCAGCTTTGGCAATACTCCCCAGCCATCTTTCAGGTGATGGAGCTTTGATACCTGTTGAAATAAATGAGAGAGACCTACCAAAGACCCTAATGTTTCCTCAGCTGTCCCTTAAGAGGAAAAACAGTTAACCTCTTTTATGTGTGTTCGAACAGTACTGTTCTATATCCCTGTAACTTCTATCTTTATTGGAACCTCTCTGTCAGGATGCCCTAACTTCCTTTATTGCTAGTATCCTTAAAGGATACATCCTTCTGAACCATATGCTCTTGAGCGACTGTTGACTTCCCCTATTATCCAGTTTAAAAGCTGCTTTATCTCCTTTTTAAAGGTTAATAGCTGCAGCCTGGTTCCATCCCAGTTAAGGTGGAACCCATCCTTTTGGAAAAGTCCCTACCCTTCCTGAGAATGTTGCCTGAAGAAAACCCTGTGATCTGACCACAATACCACGGCTCTTTCGGTCTCTGGTCCCTCAAGCAGTGAGAAACAGGCAGAGAGTAACATAGAATACAATCACACACAAAGTTCTACTTTCTTTGAGCTCAGAGGGAAAACGACAAGCGGTCTGTGGACACGCACAGTTCCACGCCTGACGAATTCAAATTCTTCCTCCTGAAAAGCTTCTTTTATTAAAGAAACAGGGGAAGTAACAGTCATTTATTATAACCGTGAAATAACACAAGGTGTTGCCAAAGTTCTTTATACAGAGTAAGATCTGATTACAGTGTATTAGATGAAATTTACTTGATTATGACAAAATTATTTATAATTGCAAAGTTGCAAAAATTATGTTGTGTCAGCACTGTACAATGAACTATGGTTGCGCAGTTCATAGCCTATGTTTACACTTTATGCTTGCGTTAACAATGTTCCAGACTATTTTAAAGACGGTTACACAGAACTCACGATCATGACATCCTATTCTATTTAAGAGAAAGTAGGTGAAAAGTCAAACTTCTAAACACATTCTGAAATTCATCCACCTTCAATTACATATTAGGGATTCTGGTATCCCCTTTATCTGTCCATTTCTACATTGCCCAGTTCCTAACAAATCTAAAATCCTCTTCTTTGCACCATCGTCTCATCCACACATTGAGATTCCAGAGTTCTGCCTGCCTTTTGGGTCCTGTGTGTGGAATTTCAACTTCCTACCTAAAAGCCTAAATTTGGCCTTCAGAACCTCCCTCCTACACTTTCCTGTCATTGGTGCCAATATGTACCAAGACAGCAGATTCCTCCCCAGCACCAAAACTTTCTCTAGGTGACGCATTAGGTCCACTACCTTCGCACCAGACAGGCATGTTATCAGGTGATCCTCTCATCCACCAACCACCCAGCTATCTAAATGCCTAATGAACAAATCACCAACTATAATGGCTGTCCTAACCCTTCCCTCACAGGCATATGGCCAAGGAGAAACCTCTTCAGTGCAATAGGGATTTATATCTCCTAATGGACAGGTCCTAGCTACAGGATCACTTTATGTCATACCAAGATGGTGCTGTCCTTTCATGTGACCTCTCTCCTCCATGTCAACTGAGAGACTGCCAGACTAGAAGTGGGACTTCAGTACTAATTCCCTGTAGGTCTCATCTATGTACCTTTCTGTCTTCTTTACATCCTCCAACTCTGCTACTCTAGCCTCCAGAGATCGGACTTGTTCCCTGAGGGCAAACAGCTTCTTGCATCAAGTGCATGCGTAAGACCCCTCACCAACTGGGAGAAAATTGTACATGTGACAATCTGTGCAAAAGACTGAATAGCCTCCATCTTGCTGCTGGACTGCTGTCTGCATCTTAGTTTTAAGGTTTTATTTATCTATTTAAGTTGTTTAAAGTTGTTAGGCATACTTGTACTGATACAACTATACCAATTAAGTTTAAGGGACTTTGTTCACCTCAAGATTAATTAATCCAAGGGCCTTAATTAATCTATTGTTGGTGAGGATAACCATCTAAACCCGAAAGTGAATTTTGCCACCTCTCCCCCTTTAATAGGTTTAAGAGACTATAAAGCTAAGAAATTGATTGTGTATCTGTTTGGCTATATTGAACATGAGACATTGCCAATTCACAAAAATAGGAAGCTGCTGGAGTTGCTGCTGCTGGTATCAAGAATGGTGGTGCCCATTGCTGGAGGAGAGCTGGGTCTGAATGTGTCGGAAGATAGAAAGCTTAAGTGTTATAAGAAACTTTCAGACCTTGTAATGGGTAGAGTGGAGGGCTTCTTATCGACCTGGACATCATTTTGCCATTATGCATGTATACAGTGAATTAAGAAAAGGGGAGAGGAGTTGGAGAGGGCTCACCCACATGCTTGCCTGACAATTTAATGTAATGTTTTACTGTTTGGTTGTTTCAGCTGGCAAATGCTGTTTGGCTATGCATTCAGTCTTTTCAGGGTATGGTGTGTTCTGCTGATGGTAGAAAAGACATGGAATTATAGATATTTTGGTAAGGGGAAGGAGGGAAAAACTGGGGGTTACTGTGTCTATTGTGGGGATGGGGGAAATAAAGGGATCAGTATTCAGCGACGGTGGTCAGTCTGGCTGCTGGTGCTTTATTTTAAAACAAAAATATTCAGCACCAGAATCCACCCAGTTTCCTGCACTGAATATCCTGTTTCAGCAGCCAGGGGTATTGTTATCCGGCTGGTGGCAATTTTCAGCTGCTAAAGCCACATAAAGTTAGGAAAGCCATTATGTGGTTTGGCTATCTGTTTACCACTTGAATATCATCACTAACTGGATAGCTGGTGAGACCTCCCCAGCTTCATCCAAAAAACACCCCGTAATTAACCGGGCATCTTTCCTGCAGTCTGTAGTGCCACTGAATATTGAGATTGCTAAGAGTTTTGCAGTTTGCTGGTGCTGCAAACCACATAAATCCTTTTGAATATTAATTGAAAAGTTGTTAAAGTTATTTTATGTCATTAAAGAAATTCAAATGAAGAAAATAAACATTTCAAAATTCTACAAAAGATAGCATGATCAATTTCTTCTGTGTTTTAATTTAGATGCTGGGACATGAATGATAACACAGCCCTGTGGTGGGTGATTAAGGGTCCTGTGATTGGATCCATAATGGTAAGGAGCTAAACTGAAAAATGTTTCCTAAATCTGACCCTGGACCATCTTAGGGTCAAACCCTGAGTAAGCAGTAATAATACACATTACTGACTGAGTTATTACTGTAATCATAGCTGATGTTACTGTAGTTAAAATCTATGGCTGTAAAGTCTGATAGCAAAAGTATGGTAGATGGTAGGGGCAACATCCTGATTGCGACTTTGTTGCATTAAAGCTTATCATGAATAGCATAAATAACTACTATAGAAAGGAGATGTACTGCATAGTAGGGGTATTAAGTCCAAAAATTGTCATTTTATTTAGGGGCATTATTACTAGGGCACTATTGCCCAATAGTCTGTACTATTCTTGTTGTCAATAGTTATCTATCATCAGTACTTAGGTATAGTTTGCATCAGCATAACACTATCAGTGAGAAGAGCAGCTTAGGAGATGCATGTTTTAACCTAGGAGGAGCGGCCATCGGAGGCATTCATTGGTATAATCATGGAGATGGGCAGGATCGGAAACATGCAACATGGGAAAAGTGACATGTTGAATTGTTCCTGTCATTTCAGATTAGAAACACCATTGCTTCTGAAACTATGGCATGTTAGGTGCAACACCATCGCGTTAACTGTCAAGGATGTGGAAAGCATTTCCCCAGCAGTTAACGCAGAGCACTTCCCCCTAGTGTGGGTGGCATCAGCATGGGTGCATTTAACGCCACCTATTGAGGTGGTTTTAGGTGAACCCGCGCTAATACAGTTAGAGGCTGATTCCACAAAATCCATGTCCGGCCCATAGACACATTTAAATCGGAAACGGGCATGATTCCATGCCACTTCCTCATCCATAGGTATGGATGCACCCGCATTTACAGAATTGGCATGTAGACATGTCTGGCATGGCACATCCAACATGCTGTTCAGCTGGCCCATGCACATATCCAGCATGAGGCATGCACACGAGTGCAGGCACAGGACAGAGTGAAGCGGATAAACCCGTCCCAGCTAATATCATGGGACGTGGATAAATGCTGCAATTGTTTTGGATGTCCCTGCACACACGGTATTCTGGAAAGTTGCATGTTTCCAATGCTGCCCATTTCCACAATATACCCACGGACGTCTCAGATGGCCATGCCTCCTAGGTTAAAATGTGCACCTCCTAAGCTGCTCTTCTCACTGATGCAAACTAGACTTAAATAATGATGATTCATAAACACTGATGCAAACTAGACTCTATATATTGTCTGTTTCATGCCCAGAACACTGCAAAGTAATCTAAGTGTACTCAGTGCATTCTAAGATATAATAAGATCAAGTAGATATTGACATGTTTGTCATGACATACCTTGCATCAAAATGTATATGGCAGTATAACTCCTCAGTTATTCTTGCATTGGTCATCTCTAAAAACACTTTAAAATGCTAAGTATGGGCCTTTACCAACCTCACAAAAACCTAAACTAACTTCAGTTCCCCAAAGGATGCATTGTATTGCTGAGCAACATAACTATGCTATTCTAATGCCTATGGCTGTTTGGCTATGGCATCTATTTCCCACATATCAGGGTACTGGCATTTCTCACAGCAGCTCTCTACATATGGCTACACCTGTCCCATACAATGTCCACTCTCTTTCCTGGCTTACATTGGTCTGTATACATCTGCTGTGGGGCAACCCTACCTGTCTTCCCACAGTCTGCTTTGCGGCACTGCTCTCCTTGTCAGGCCTGTATGGGCATGGGAGGGGGGATCCCTCTTCCATCATACCAAGTAGCCAGCCCCCAGATATATCACTACTCTCACTGCTTGCATAGATCCAGGACTGGGTACAGATATAGGCCACATGGCACAAGCTGGGGAATATTGGCATAACAGCTATCAGGTCTCTCAGTGCCTGGCACAGCTGCTGTGTGGCTTCCCTATCACAGTGGCATCTGGTGTTACTGCAGGAATAACGGGCATGTCTGTGGGAAAGTTGGAAAATGTACACAGGCCTTTCCTGAATATACTATGCATGTCTCCGCAGCAAACCACACCCCTGTTCTGACCTTCCCCGGGAACATTGTGACATTCCTGTGCAAGCAAGATAAATGCATGTGGGCACCATGTACCAGATTATGGCTGTAGATGTTTTTGACACATAAACATCCCCGGAAAATGTGCAAACCCTTATTCGGGTTCTGGAATGACCACATTAGTGTGTGGTGTATACCCAGCACTAACTGTGCTGAGCTCACCATGCTCACTCTCTGTCCCTAACTTGTCCACTCATAACCCTAACGCAGGTTATACAGTGCAGGAATCATCCCAAGCTAACTTCATGACCCTGCACTAACTGGCAATGCGTGTCCCAGCGCTCCTTCAATGCACACCAGAGCACGCACTGTCAACTAATGCCCATTAGTAAAAGACTCCCCATAGTTTCCAGTGCCTTGTACAAGATTTTTTGTTTTATTTAGGTTTTTAAAAAGATCATTTTGGAGGCTATGGGGTCTATTCTGTAACACAAATACTGGGGATGGATGTTCTGTTGGGACGTCCATCCCCACTATTCGTCTCCCTTTCCTGGCCCCAACGAAGCCTCCCCGTATGAACAAGGAGTTTGTATGGGAAGGCTAGAATGGGGTGCAAAAATGGGTGGGGCAGAGGTGGAGTTAGGGTGGACAGTGGGTGGTCTGCGGCCCCAGACATGCAAGGCCGATTCTGATGTCAGCCCTGTAAGTCCGAGGCCAGCAGACTAGATGGAGGCTTATTCCACCCCAGAGGTGGAATAAGTCCCACTAGACATCGGGGGACAGCAGGCCTGGGGAGCAGCAAAGGTAGGAGAGGGTGCAGGAGATTCTCTGCAGCCCAACCCTGGTGGTCAGGCTGTGGGGAAAGAACAATGTCATTGGTGGCTAGGGATCACGGCTCCTGAATGGAGCTACAGTGCCATGGCAACCGGATGCCATGGCGCCACAGCTCCATTCAGAGCCTGAGTGAGTTAGCTGGGCAGCAGCTTGTATATGCAGGCCAACTGGAATTGGGTCTTGGCCTGCATGTACAGGCTTAGACTTGATTCTGATTCTGAGGGGGCAAGATGTGCCCCTTGGGATCAGAATCACGTCTACCACTGTGCATCCAGTTCTGACTAGACGCACAGTGGCCCTGGACATAGACATTGGAATAGGCCTCCACACCAGTAGTGCAATGGTTTGTATAACAGAGTGCACTATTGCTCAATAGAGTGCCCTGTAGTTCAATAGTGTGTTCTATTCTTCAGTGGTGTGCCTATTGGTACAATCCTCCTGCTCAGAGGCTCCTGCCCAATCGGGGCAGTGGGAGCAGCTTTAAAAAGCGGCCGCACAGCAAGCAGGCAGCCCGCTGTTCCTCCACCACCAACCCGATGGCCATCGAAGCTCCCCCGATCGGGGGTAGAGCGCCTGAGCGGGAAATCCTCCTGCTCAGAGGCTCCTGCCCAATCGGGGCAGTAGGAGCAACTTTAAAAAGTGGCCACACAGCACGTGCCTGGTAGGCCTGCACCTGAGGGCCTCGCCAGAGAGCCCTTTGGCGTGGCCCTTAGGTGTGGCCACAGAATAAACCTCAGCCAACAGCTACAACAAATCAACCAGCAGCAGACGACCACAGCCAACAAAGCAACGAAAACCAGCACCAGCAGATCAAAAAAAAGTGCAGCCATCCACTAAAGTCTGATGGAGAAAAATGCACACAACCCTGATCCTGCCCATCAGCCTCCTCCTCAACCAACTCCTGCCACCTCAGACAACCAACCACAACCTACTAACAAGCACTCCATGGCATCCAGCACAGATCTACACACACCCCCAGTATACACACTGGAACACACACAAGACACCCAAACACAAAAGGCAAAACAGGCATAAGACCAACATGCATACAAACCCAAACGAAGCACAGAGACCACTAAACACCTCAGCTACAATCACAATAGAGCTTATCAATGCCAGATCCATACGAAACAAAATTAACACAATAGCAGACCACATAGAAGATCAACGACCTGACATACTGTGCATCACAGAAACATGGCTCACCCCCACCGATAACGTATTACTTAATCAATTAGTACCATCCACCTACGCAGCATTCAACTGCCCATGCGCACAACAGAGGGTCCTCTTTAATAATGGTTTATGGACTTTAACTCCAGGAACTTGTCCAAACCTGTTTTGAACTCAGCTACACTAACAGCTTTTACTACATCTTCCGGTAATGAATTCCGAAGTGATTACACTCCAAGTGAAAAAATGTTTACTCTGATTAGTCTTAAATGTGCCACATTGTAGCTTCATTGCATGTCCCCTAGTCTCTCTAGTTTTGAAGGATTAAACAAGCAATCTACTTTTATCCATTCCATTCATTGTTTTATAGACCTCTATTATATCTCCCCTAATCATCTCTTTTCCTAACCTAACCCTTTAAGCCTTCCTTACAGGGATATCCTACCATCCCCTTTACCATTTTGGTCACTCTTCTCTGTACCTTTTCCAATTCTGCTATATCTTTAAGACATGGTGACCAGAATTATATACAATATTCAAGGAGCAGTTGCACCTTGGAGCAATACAGAGGCATTATATTATCCTTGGTTTATTTCTATTCCTTTTTTTTTATTCCTATAATTCTATTTGATTTCCTGGCCATGGCTGCACATTGGGCAGAAGGTTTCAACATACTATCCACGATGACACCCAGATCCTTTTACTGAGTGGTGATTTCTAATATGGAATCTTGCATTGTGTAACTGTAGTTTGGGTTGTTCTTCTGTAAGTGAATAATTTTGCACTTGTCCACATTAAATTTCATCTGCCATTGGATGCCCAGTCTCCCAATTTTTCAAGGTCCTCTTGCAATTTTTCACAATCTTCTTGTGTTTTAATAACTTTGAATAATTGTGTGTCATCTTCAAAGTTGATCACCTTGCTCGTTATTCCCATTTCCAGGTCATTTATAAATATGTTAAAAAGCAGGAGGCCCAGCACAGATCCCTGGGGTACTCCACTATTCACCTTTCTCCATTGAGAAAATTGACCATTTAGCCCTACTCTCTGATTTCTATCTTTTAACCAATTCCACGGTACTCCACAATACTACACTTCCTCCTATTCCATGACCTTTTAATTTATGCAAGAGTCTCATGAGGGACCTTATCTAAGTCTTTCTGATAATCTAGATAGACAAAGGTGAGCCAGTTGATATAGTGTGTTTATTCACATCTTCGAAAAATAAAAATTGTGTAAAATGTGCATGCCTATACTGTAATATAAAACTTTAAACCTAATCGGAATTACCAAACGATCCAAAAACCTAAAAATCCCGATAATATAAAATTCCCCGTGTTAGAAAAATATTTTTTGTCGGAGACAATTTCATCCCAGCGCTATGTATAATAACAAGGCACCACTGTGATATCTCCTTTTAATAATATACGTAAAAAGTTACTTAGCTTCAGTAACGAATATCATCCATTGCCAGAGAGCCGTTGAGGACTATCGACGTAGCGCTCGTTTCGGGTATATAATAATTTGAAAACCCTGCTTCAGGTACGTCCATGTACCAACAATGGCAACGATGTGTTTAGCTAACAAATCGGAAATGTAGTCAGCCATTTAAATCTTCAACATCTCTGAAGCTAAGTAACTTTTTACGTATATTATTAAAAGGAGATATCACAGTGGTGCCTTGTTATTATACATAGCGCTGGGATGAAATTGTCTCCGACAAAAAATATTTTTCTAACACGGGGAATTTTATATTATCGGGATTTTCATGCCTATACTGTAGCATCCTTTGTTATCTACTGTGATATATTTTAAATTTATATATTTAGTATGTAGCTCATTCCTTTCCAGTAGTAGTGCAAGTTGAGTCATAATCAGGTACAGAAGGTATTTCTCTGTCTCCTGAGGGCTTACAATCTAAGTTTGCCCTTGATGCAATGGAGGGTTAAGTGACTTGCTCAACGCCACAAGGAATGACAGAGGGATTTCAATCCTGGCCTCTTTGGTCACTAGGCTCCTCCTCCACTCCACTTTTTTAAAGAAAAATACTGACTTTAAGAGTGGTAAGGTAATTAACGGCATGTATTTATGGGACTATGGATGATTTTTGCCCAATAACACATGTTGAATGGTAAAATCATGCATTATTGTACCACAATACATATTAGTTAATAGTGAGATGAAAAACATGCAAAACACCTCATTATTATGCAAATCAAATAATGCAGCTTGTGTTGAATATTGCTGGAGATCTGGAGCCGTCTTCAGTGGGGTGAAAGCCTTTGCTGGGAGGGGTGTAGGGGGTCCATATGGTATTTAATTTACCTCCGGCCCCTTTAAGATGGTCTTTGGAAGCATTGTGCCCTGCGTCAGTTGCCAGATGCTTCTGAGGAGTTAAAATACCACCATGGGCATTATTTTTCTATGAATATAACTACTTGTGAGGTTGAAAATAAATTAGGTTATTCATTTACTGCAGGAGTTACTAACTTACAGTATTAAGATACTGCAGTTTAATGAGGCCCGTGGTAAATTAAGCTGCAGTAAAATGCAATATTTTTCTGCAGCTTGATAAATTTCCCACTTTAGGGGCTAATTACAAAGCTTCAGCAAAATCTCGCATTTTAATGCAGCTTAATTTACCATAGTAGTCACTAACTCAATAACGTAAGTTAGTAACTTCCATGATATTAGAATAATGTGCTTGTGATCTATCTTCAAGCTCTGTTATTCTGCCCCACTATAGACACAAGCCATTAGCATGTAGCCCATTACTCTGGGGAGGATTCTTAAAGGAACTGGTGCATTTTGTATCTGGGTATAGTCTGGGGGTCCTCCTGCTCTTGGTCGCAGCAAAGGGAAGCACCCCCAACCCCAAGAAACTGCCACATAGTACCACAGACCCTCAAACCCCAAACCCACATTCCAAGTAATTGAAGGTCCGAGGGATGGGGAGAAACTTGTAATGTAAGTTTGTGGGGAAGGGGTCTTTGGCACTGTGTGGCGGTCTCTTTGGGGGAGGCGATGGGATTGCTGCATCTTTGCTGCTGCGTGGGGGAGGATGAACTTCTGACCACACCAGATAACAAAACACATTGGCCCCTTAAAGAATGCACTTGGGAGTATTGCACTGTTTGTTAGCAGCTTCCCAGGAATAAAAGCACCAATTTTTAACTGCCGTTATTTTTCTAAGAATAACATAGCTTGTCGTGTTCAACACAAGCTGCATTATTCCTTTTGAATAATAATGAGGTGTTTTGCATGCTTTGCATTTCATTATTACGCCACACGGATAGGGTAAATTAATGTGTGTTCTTTTAAAATAATGCACATTGCCCTTTAATGTGCATTAAGGGAAAATACTATGCTTTATTTCCATAATGAACTTTAGTAACTAACCTCCCCCCCCCCCCCCGCTTTAATACTTCATATGAACAAGGAGCAATACCATTGAAATTCATTTCTGAAACCACTGTTTAACTGCACAGTTGGAGTTTATTTTACAGGCATCTCCATGTTTAAATTGCAATATTTCCACATGTAGATTGGCACACATGTATAAACATCATTTTAGGTGTCCCAAGTAGAGCAAGCACACTCGTACATCTGAACAGCCAGACACAAAAAGCGAGAAGTGATTAAAGTCACGGGTGCTTTATAAAGACAAACCCCTACACGTTTCGACAAATGCCTTCCTCAAGGGATATAAACCTCAAAATGTAAAATAAATTAACACATGAACAACCTTGTGAATATGCATAACATAAATAAAATAATAAACTACTTTGAGGATTTTTTAAAATACTGTTAAAATCATAAAGTAAAGCAAATAAAATAGAAAAAGTAAGGCTGAGCAGTAAGACTAAACAAACAGAACCACTTAACATAACATTTACAGTCTGGATGAACTTTTAATTTGGGTGATGCGCAGACCAATATAAATCAAAGGAAAGAAAGAGAGATGAGGACAAATTCAAAATGAAGAGCCCTAAATGGGTTACCAAACTTACTTGCAAAGCAACTCTGTGCAAAAGATTATATAGCAACAAATGTTTCTGATAAAAAAAGTGAGAAATAAAAGCGTTAGCTCTTTACCTCAAAAAAGATTAAAAAACATGGGGGAGGAGAGTATGACTCAAACTGCTCCCAAATGGGAACTTATTCTAATATAAGTTAGTAAAAAGTCTAATATGAAGCAGCGGTAGTCATATTACGATAAAGGAGCGCTAAAACTATATCAAAACCCCCGCGCTGAGCAAGCAGATGACCCTTGAATGAGCTGAATAGTTCACAATAACTAAGACACAAATGTACAAAAGTAGTAAGGGGATATCAGATACCGGTATGTTAAGTATAAGACATTGCGAATATGATGTAGTGTGAAAGAAAGTCAAGCAACATGGAGCTCTATCACGGACGTCATAAAAAAATAAAGCTGACAGGATGAAGAAGAGAAATAACAGAACAAATAAAACTAACTGTGCCTTGTGCAGGTAAAGCACAGTTACTTACCTGTAACAGGTGATCTCTGGGAACAGCAGGAATAAGTCTTCACATATGGGTACGTCGGTACCGACGGAGCCTGCGCGGGAACACTCCCCAACTTCCCAAAAAGGAAAGCTTTTGGGAGCATCCCACAGCGCCTGCGCGCTGCCTTCCCGCCTTTTCTAACCCTCTCTCCTCAGTTCAAGTTTAAAGCTGAGACAATAGAGAGAGAGAGGAAGGAAAGATAGAAAGAGATATAACTCCTAGGGGAGGTGGGAGGGTTGTGAAGACTTATTCCTGCTGTTCCCAGAGATCACCTGTTACAGGTAAGTAACTGTGCTATCTCCAGGAACAAGCAGGAATGAGTCTTCACATATGGGGACTCCCTAGCTAAGATGCCTGGGAGATCCCCAAGGATATGAGACCCTGGGAAGGGGTCTACTTCCTCCTATGGATCTCAGGCATCCATCCAGGGAAGGAGGGTAGGAGTTGTTTAAGAATGGAACAGGTGGGGGGGCGGAGCCTGATGTCCAGCGGGATGGTCGCATAGCGCTGAGGCTCCCGAGAGGCCTACCAAGACTCCTGTATTTTGAACCGTTTTAATTCTGAATATCGCTTCGACTCTACCGGGGTACCTTGAGGTGATGGCGGGGACCAAACCAGCACGTCTAGATTTCGGGACCCCAACGAATTCCCATGGTAAACGCTCCAAAACCGAGCCCCCGTCTCCGCAGAAGCAGTCCGCACCTCGGGAAGGTCCCGAGATGCAGCAGGAGATCCTCACTGAAATACGAGGGGTAAAAGACCTTGTGCAATCCAACGGGGAGTCACTCCGAGCGCTGCGTGAAGATTTCGGCATGCTGCAAAGCAAACTTGAAGGGCTTTCCCTACGGCAAGACAAAATGGAAGGCATACTGGATTCACACACGGTCCGGTTGGCGAAACTTGACAAAGTAGAGCGCCAGATACGGGCCCTGCAGAAAGAAGTGGAAGATGGCAACAATCGGGCCCGCCGCAATAACATACGGCTCGTGGGCATACCGGAGGGAGCTGAGTCTGGAGACATGAAGGAGTTTCTTTGTAAGGCGCTTCCTTCCCTACTTCGGATTACATTTGCTAAAGACCTGGAGATTGACCGGGCTCATCGAGTGCCCTCAAATATGGCGCTCAATCGGAAGACCCCGAGGCCTATTATCTTTCGGCTCTTAAGATACCAACATGTTGAGCAAATTCAGAACGCCGCTCGCGCAAAAGGCCCCATCGAGTTTGAGGGCCACCGGATATCCTTCTTTCCTGACTTGGCCAAGCCCACGGTTGACCGTAGAAAGCGATTCCTGGAATTTCGACCGAGGCTACAACAACTGCAAGCTCGCTATGGCCTGATGTACCCGGCTAAACTTAGGGTAACGCTGCACAACCAGACCAGAACATTTGATGATCCTGAATTACTTGCGGAATTTTTGGAGTCCAAAGAGGCAGATCAGATGCGTTGACCCAAGGAACACTTAGCTAATTGACCTTACATTGGTAAAACCCGCCATATTGTTGTCGGACGCTCTCTACCTTGGAGACCGCCTTGGCAATTCACAACCATGGCTTTCACTAGCCTTGATGGCCCTGCTCTATCATGTCCACAGCTACTTCGGTGGAGATCGGAGACTATAATAACAGAAGGGTTCGGATATCACATTCGCACTCTCTTGGGCCTCCTCCCGCAGACATATGGTCGCCATTTATAGTTGGGGTTATGCTTCTTCTCTGGGGCACTTCGGTGCTTGTTTTCTCATATGGGGTGTATCTGGTATCTTAATTGATGTGTATGAAATAGATGTGCAGATGTGGTATATATTCCATACTCGCCTGCGCTTTTACTTCAAATGTATGAAAATGTCTTATGGCCCTATGTAAGGTTTTTTCATTGAACGTAAAGGGAATCAACAACCCGATTAAAAGAAAGAAAATCCTTAGTTATTTGAGTCATGAAAAGGCGGATTTGGTTTTTCTTCAGGAAACGCACTTAAATTCTACCGAAACTCTGAAACTCAATATTAAACCTTACATGGTAGCTGCCTACTCTCCGGCTGTTTCTAAGAAATGTGGGGTAGCTATTCTGGTGAAGAAATCCTTGCCTGTCACCATTATTGCCACTAGCTCTGACACGGAGGGCAGATGGTCCCGCGTCCACCTTAAAATTGGACACCTTGAACTAACATGTATATGTATATATGCCCCCAATGTGGATAATCCTGCCTTTTTTGCTACCATTGCTCAGGTTGCGCAGGCCTCTGCTAGCACCTCATTGATAATAGGTGGCGACTTTAATCAAGTCGTCGATCCTCTGATAGACAGGCAACCGCCTAGAACGAGTGGCCTGCCCAAGAGCTCCCTCACACTCACCTCCTTGATCAAAGATCTTGCCTTAGTGGATCTTTGGAGATTGTTGCATCCTGCTGAACTGGAATTTACTTACTATTCTCCCCCCCATCTATCACAGTCCAGAATAGATTTTTTCCTAATATCTAAAGTGCTGGTATCTCAGGTAGACACAGCGATGATTCACCCATTACATATCTCGGACCATGCTGCCATTTCCTTCCAGTTGCACGCTAACCTGCCCAGTGGGAATCCGGGAAATTGGTTTTTTGATAGGACCCTGTTAGAGCAACAAGAGTTTCAGTTAGACATTCGGGCCGCCATTCAGGACTACTTTCATTTTAACTTACCACATGATACCACGGGTTGGGCTTGGTGGGAGGGCTTTAAAGCTGCCATTCGTGCAACCATTACTAGCTATCAAATTCGCTTGGGGAAACAGCGTAAGCAACAGTTATTAATATTAGAGCAACAAATTAAAGCTGGGGAACGGGTTCTTACTTCCCGCACTGATCCTTGTGTGTTGTTACGATTGCAACGCCTACGCTTTCAATATAACTCAATCTTGTCTGCTGCAGCTTCTAAAAATATCGCATCGCAGCAAGGGATGTACTATCGGGAAAGCAACCGTGCTGGTAGACTCTTAGCTAATGCCTTGAAAGGTCAAAAAGAAGCCAAACGGGTAGCGGCTCTCCGAAACCCGGTAGGAGGGGACATAGTGACAAATAATACAGAGATAGTAGAGCTCTTCCGGGATTTTTACACTCGTCTTTATAAATCAGAATGTGACTTCACGTCAGAGGCTTTTGAGCGATTATTATCCGGAATCCAACGGCCGACCCTCTCCGAAGAGGATAGGGTTGCGATGGATAGACCCTTCTCTACTAATGAAATTCACTCCGCCCTTAAACGTGTGGCCTCGGGACGCGCCGCAGGCCCTGACGGTCTTCCGGCCGAATTTTATAAAACGTTCAGTGCTGATCTAGCCCCCCACCTAAAACTCTATTTCACTGCTCTGGCTGAAAACACATCTTGCTTGGGATCCTTTTCGGCGGCTAATGTGGTAGTATTTGAAAAAGAAGGGAGGGATCCGCTGTTAACAGCTAACTACCGCCCAATCTCCCTTCTTAACGCAGACTATAAAATTTTTGCGACTATCTTAGCCTCTCGACTATCTGACCAAATGTCTACACTGATCCACCCTGATCAATGTGGTTTTATACCCGGAAGATCCACTGCCGACAACGCTAGGACTTTATGTCATGTTTTGACTAATGCTGCAAGCCTAGATCTACCACTAGTTGGCCTCTCCCTAGACGCCGAGAAAGCCTTCGACCGTCTCGAATGGCCCTTCTTATTTGCTGTTCTCCGCTGGTACGGCTTTGGGGAGGGCTTTCTCCGGTTTCTTCAAGTCATGTATGCCGAACCCACAGCCAGTATATGTGTGAATGCTATCAAATCTCAGCCATTCAGCCTTCAAAGAGGTACACGCCAAGGGTGCCCCTTATCCCCTTTGCTCTTTGACTTGGCGCTCGAACCTTTAGCCCTGTTACTTAGGCAGTCCGCAGACATCCGAGGTGCCCCCTTTAGACACAGAGAGATCAAACTCTCTGCTTATGCAGATGATCTTATGCTTTTTATAACTTTGGACTCGGTCCCAGTAGTCTTAGAATTACTAGACAGGTATTCGCAGCTCTCGGACTATAAGATCAACTGGACCAAATCGGTTGCTTTTCCACTTAACCACCGGGTACATGCGGCCGACATGCAAGCCTTTCCCTTTCTCTGGCAGCATAGTATGGTGAAATATCTCGGGGTCCATTATTGCTATCCTTTAGAGGACACTATTAGTTTCAACGCCAAGGCGATAATCTCCAAAGTCCGTGAACTTACCAATCGGTGGTCTCCACTAACCCTTACATGGTGGGGCCGCTTGGAAACAGTGAAAATGATGATAGTTCCTAAAGTGAACTACATTCTCGAAATGCTACCATGTTTACTGCCCCGACACATCTACAAAGATATAGAAGGCCTTCTTATTCGTTATCTATGGCAGGGTAAAACACCCAGGATAGCTAAACGATACTTGCAATCTGATAAAGCGAGAGGAGGAGCTAGATTTCCAGATTTTCTCAATTATCATAAAGCCTTCCTCTTAAAGCAAGGTGCCCGTTGGTTGGATACCCCGGCAGCAGGCCGCCCGGTGTGGCTAGATATTGAAGATGAGCTTAGTGGCCCAGTTCCGCTGGCCTACTTCCCCGGAATGTGCCCTCATTCAGACTCCCGCCATTCACCAATGGTTGTAGATACTCTAGTGGCCTTTAATGCCCTCATTCAATCTCTAGGTCCGCAGGCGTGCCCCCCGGACCATCTCCCGATATGGCATAACTCTCGATTTCAAATTAACAAAAAAACGATAGCATGGAGACCCTGGTACTCTAGGGGGATTTGGACACCTAAGCAGCTGTTTGCTGGGGATCGCTGGAAAACCTTTAATGCTTTACAAACGGAATTTGGTCTACCAGCGAAATATTACTTTCAATGGGTTCAGCTCCAACATTGCCTTAAAGGCGCCCGGGTCATTCCGCGCTCTGATACTAGCGTGGAAGGGCTGTCAGAGGTGATTCGTTGTATCGGGAGTTTACCAGGGGTGGCATCTAACTTTTACAAAATACTCACTCATAGTCCAGGCAGGGACACCCCTAGGGCCCAGCAGGCATGGGAGCGCGAATTGCACATCACTTTAACTCCCCAGCAATGGAAGATAGTCTGGAGCAAAGTGGTGCGGGTCTCTAGATCCGCCTCTGTCACTCAAACGCTCTTCTATTTTGCCCACAGATGCTTTTATACTCCCGAGAAGATGGCCAAATGGAATGTCAATACAAGCTATCGATGTTGGTCCTGCCATACAGCGGTGGGTACCTTCGCCCATGTAATCTATGAATGTCCAGCACTACAGCAATATTGGGGGCGGGTTTGGGACCGGATTCAAAGTATCCTTCACTTCCGGGAGCCCCTTTCTTGGAAGATTGTGGGACTCCGCTCTGTGGCGGGGATCCCCTCTCTTCCCAGGACAGGCCGCTTCCTCCTAGATTTTATGTTGGGTATGGCTGTATGCTTAGTCACGAAAAATTGGAAGAATGGCTCCCGCCTAACTTTTACCGAATGGTGGAATTCTGTCTGCTTATATAGTACATATGAGCAGATACCCCGGCGGATGGCATTCCAGGTTCAGGACTGCTCTCACTTGTCTAAGTGGCAGATGCTTAATGACTATGTTCAGATTGCCAGATGCTCCAATATAGCCGTATAGCTACAATCCTCATGTTGCAGATAATTATATTATTTCGAAAGATAATAATGTATATATACACCCGATACTGGATTGTTACGCATCCCAGAGAAGAAGCAGGGGGGGAGGGGGGTGGTGGGGGTTTACTGTCCGTGATTGTATAATATTATTTGTCATGTCTTTTATTCTGTATGTCCTTTTGTTTCGATGTTCTAAAATTAAAATAAAAGTTTAAAAAAAAAAGAATGGAACAGGTGTTTGAGGACAGCCTGACCAAACAAGGCATCCCAGCGGGAGTCCTTGTCCAAGCAGTAATGGGCTGTGAAGGTATGAACTGAGGCCCAGGTGGCTGCTCGACAGATCTGGTCGATGGACACAGAAGTTAGATGAGCCATAGAGGTGGCCCTCACATTATGAGCCTCACATTATGAGCTGTGACATGGCTCTCCAGAGAAAGGTTCTTGCTCTGGTAGGCGAAAGAAATACACTGAGCAATCCAGTTGGACAGTGTTCTCTTGGAGACTGGAAGTCCCAAATGAGAAGGATCAAAAGCAACAAAAAGCTGGGAAGACTTTCTATGTTGCTGTGTCCTTTGTAAGTAAAAAGCAAGAGCTCTTTTACAATCCAGGGTATGAAGATTCTTCTCTGCATTGGATGCATGAGGAGCTGGAAAAAAGACAGGTAAATATACCTCTTGATTAAGATGAAAAGGTGAGACCACTTTAGGCATAAAGTGCGGATTTGTCCTAAGGACTACCTTATCATGATGGAACCTTGTATAAGGTGGATTAGCCACTAAGGCCTGCAGTTCACTGATGCGGCGAGCTGAAGTGACTGCAATGAGGAAAATAACCTTCCAGGAAAGAAATTTCAAGGAGGTAGTGGCTAAGGGTTCGAAAGGTGGCTTCATAAGCTGGCCAAGAACCAAATTTAAGTCCCATGCCACCGGAGGAGGCCTAATGGGAGGTTTAGTTAAAGTTAGGCCTCTCATGAATCTTGCAATGAGACAATGAGAGGAAATAGGTTGTCCATTGATGGGCTTAAGGGATGCTGCAATAGCACTCAAATGGACTCTTACTGAATTTGTCTTAAGTCCTGCATCAGAAAGATGCAGGAGATAGTCTAACAGAGAATTTAAAGGTAGTGCTAGAGGGTCAAGACCCTTTTCAGCACACCAAATGGAAAATCTTTTCCATTTAAAAGCATAGGAACGCCTGGTGGAAGGTTTTCTGGAAGCATGGAGAATACCCTTCACTTGCTGAGAAAGATTCAAGCCTTGAAGGTCTAGGCCTTCAGTAACCAAGCTCTGAGGTGAAGGGACTTGGGGTTTGGGTGCCACAAAGTCCCTTCCTCCTGGGACAGAAGGTCTGGAGCAGCTCCCAAATCCAGGGAGGGGGCTTGGGAGAGATGCAGAAATAGAGGGTACCACACTTGGCGTGGCCAGCGTGGAACTATGAGGATCATAGATCCTTGATCCCTCTGGAGTTTGAACAGAGTCTTGGGAATCAAGGGAATGGGTGGAAAGGCATACAGAAAGCCCTGACCCCAATGAAGGAGGAAGGCATCCTTGGCCTGAACTCCCTGACACGGAATTCTGGAACAGAACCAGGGAAGTTTGGCATTCCATGGACTTGCAAAGAGGTCTATGTCCGGGGTTCCCCATTCTTGGAAGATTCTGAGTACCTGATCCATGTGCAGGGACCATTCGTGTGGAAGCAGAACTCAACTGAGTCTGTCTGCCCAAGAGTTTTGGACTCCAGGGAGGTATACTGCCAGGAGATGGATTTGATGCTCTCTGGCGAAGGCCCACAATCTTAGAGCTTCGTTGCAAAGCGACAGAGAGCCAGTTCCTCCTTACTTGTTTATGTAAAACATAGCTACTTGATTGTCCATATGAATGAGGACTGTCTTGTAGCTGAGGAGGGTATGGAAGACCTTGAGAGCTAGAAAAACTGCTCGAAGCTCCAAGTGGTTGATATGAAGAGAGGTCTCCTGAGGGGACCAAGTGCCTTGAGTGGAGAGGTCCTGTAGATGAGCTCCCCAACCTGTTTGGGAGGCATCTGTTGTGAGGGTTGCTTGGGGCAACCACTGTTGGAAGGGGGACCCCAGCAACAGATTTTGAGTGGACATCCACCATTGGAGAGACCAAAAGAGACGTTTGGAGGTTGCTATTTGGTCTGAGAGAGCTCCTGATGCTTGAGTCCACTGGGTGGACAAGGTCCATTGAGCTGCTCTCATGTGTAGGCGAGCATAGGGTACCACATGTACTGTGGAAGCCATGTGGCCTAGCAGTTGCAGCATCTCCCGGGCAGTTAAGTGGCTCTTTGACTGAATCTGGGAGGCTAACTGCACTAGACGCTGGCAACGGGCCTGAGGAAGGTAGACCCTTGCAGTGGTGGTATCCAACCAGGCCCCTATGAATTCTAGGGACTGAGTAGGGGTGAGCTGAGACTTTGGGAGGTTTACCACAAGTCCCAGATACCGCAGAATGCACCTTGTGCGGTCCAAGGAAATCTGGGCCTCTGACTGAGATGGGGCTCGGATGAGCCAGTCGTCCAGGTATGGGAAGACAAATATTCCCAGAGTGCGTAGAAATGCAGCAACTACTGCCATGCATTTGGTGAACACTCTTGGGGCAGAGGCCAGACCGAAAGGAAGCACTCTGTATTGGTAATGTTTTCCTTGGAAAAGAAAACATAGGAATCTTCTGTGAGATGAATGGATGAGGACATGTGTGTACGCATCCTTGAGATCTAGAGAACAAAGCCAATCCTGACTTTGAAGGTATGGAAGGAGAGTGCCCAGAGAAAGCATCTTGAACTTCTCCTTGCATAGAAATTTGTTCAATTCCCTGAGATCTAAGATGGGTCTGTATCCCCCTGTTTTCTTTGGAATGAGAAAATAGGGAGAGTAGAACCCTGACCCTCGTTGAAGAAGAAGGACTTCTTCTATTGCCCCTTGGGCAAGAAGGGTAGTCACTTCCTGACCTAAAAGGTCGAGAAGAGATGTGGGGGAATTGAAATGTCTCACCATGTTGTGGGGAGGAAGGTCTGAGAAATGAAGCTTGTAGCCCTTTCTTATGATGGAGAGGGTCCACTGCTCTGATGTGATTTGCTCCCATGTGGGAGCAAAATGAACTAACCTTCCTGGAATGGTGAGAGGTTCTGGCTGTTTTAAAGCCAGAAAGGCTAAGTTCTCTAGCATCAAGTCAAAAGCCCTGAGGAGGTTGGGACTGCTGAGTTGCAGCAGCCCCTGTAGACTTAGGCCTGGCCTGCTTAGGTTGCTGACGTTTAGCGGTAAAGTGACCTGTAGAAGATTGCTGGCCAGAAGTGGAAGGAAACCTGCCCTTTTTGAAAAAAGACTTTTTAAAAGTCTTTTTCTTGGCAGGAATGGAGGTAGACTTTGAAAGTCTATCCAGAGCAGAATTCTCTGCATCCATTTGAGTGGCTTTTATTTGCCACTCTTTGCCAAATAGATTTTTACCTGTACAGGGCAGATTTCCTAAGCCATCTTGAACCCAGGGTTCTAAATCAGAAGCCTGGAGCCAAGCAATTCTGCGAGCAGCTATGGCAATGCCTGAGGCTCTACTGGCACCTTCAAAGGAGTCAAAGGCTGCCCTGTTGGAAAACTTGGAGATGTCTTGAGTATGCTTAAGCCACATGCGGAATTCTTCCCTTTTATCCTCTGGAATAAAAGGGAGGAAAGTGTGCAGTTTTTCTGCCACTTCTTTTAGAAACATACCCATGTAAAGGCTATATGAGTTGATTCTGGCAATAAGCATACTGGCCTGGAAGATTTTCCTACCAAAAGTATCCAAAGTTCTGCATTCTCTTCCTGGAGGAGCAGAAGAGTGTCTCTTTGTACTTTTTATCCTCTTCATAGCTGACTGCACCACAATGGAATGGTGAGGAAGCTGAGTTTTTTGAAATCCAGGACAGGGAGGGACACAATACATAGTGTCCAACCTGCGAGAATGAGGAGAGAGAGTGAGAGGAGTCTCCCACAAATCAATCATGTGTTCATAAAGAATCTCATGAATTGGTAAGGTGACTGCCTCTTTAGGAGCCTTAGGGTATCCTAAAATATCTAATTTTTTTTGCTCTAGGCTCTGATTCAGAGGTTACTGAGATAGAAAGTCCTTTAGCTACTTCTCTTATGAAGTCTTGAAAGGACAAGTCCTCTGGAGGAGACATTCTTCTTTTTGGAGAAGAAGGCTCTTCAGGAAGGGCTATGGATACTTCAGGAGATTCATCTGATGAATCAGAATCACCAGAGGAATCGAAGTAGCGCCTGTCAGAGTGCTCTTCTAACGCTCGATACGAGTATCGAGCGGTATCGACATCGGGCGTCCTCGGAACTGGATCGGTACCGAGAAATAGCCCTGGACAAGGAACCGCAGCCGCTGGTATCCTGGTCGATGTCGATGCAGTCGGTACCGGTATTGGCGCTGGTGCCGGTACCGGAGCCAATACCGACAACGAAGCTTGTTGCGGTACCGTCGGCATCGCAGCTTGAATGAAGGCTGTAATAGCCCGCTGCATGGACAGAACATTCTGATCCATCGACGCCATGAATGCCTGGAGTTCGGTACCGGGAGATTGTGCCGGTACCCCAGAGGAATCTAACAGGTGATCGGTCAAGGCTGTGCCATCGATGTCAACCTGTAACCCCATAGGAGGAGCTTTGGAAGCCGGAGCTTCCCGCCGGGGTTGTTTGACTGGGGCAGGATCCTCGAGGGCAAGCCCGGAGGCATCTCGATGCTTAGAGGGAGATCTACCCTTCGAGGACCTGCTAGACCTCTGTTTGGTTACCTGAGATCCATCAGGAGAAGACGACCTGGAAGATGTCGATGCTACTGACGCTGCATCAGCAGGAAACAGCACATGGAGCTTAGCTGCTCGGTTCTGTAAACCCCATTTAGACATTAGAGAGCAGGACGGACAATCCAGAATGGAGTTTTCAGGACCCAAACATTTAAGACACCATTCATGGGTATTTGTAACAGAAATAGTACCGCTACACTTAGTGCATTTTTTGAAGCCGGAGGCTGGTTTTTCCATGAGGGAAATTTTCTTTTGGGCCCTGAGGCCTAGAAGAGAAATACACTAAGTGAGGAAAGTATAGATATATAATTTTTTTTTAAAAGAAGAAAGAAAAGACTGGCAGTACCGGTCCAGAGTCGGGGAAGGCAGATAGGCGACCAAAGAAATAAAATAAAATAAAGAACTTCTTCAGCGGTGACAGGGCTCGACCTGCTGGCTCCGCGGCAAAGAAGAACTGAGGAGAGAGGGTTAGAAAAGGCGGGAAGGCAGCGCGCAGGCGCTGTGGGATGCTCCCAAAAGCTTTCCTTTTTGGGAAGCTGGGGAGCGTTTCCGCGCAGGCTCCGTCGGTACCGACGTACCCATATGTGAAGACTCATTCCTGGTTGTTCCTGGAGATAATGTATACCACTTCCAAATGAAGTCACAAACTATGTAATGTTCAAAACTTGCCTTATTTGATGCTGAGTGGCATGTAATAGCACAACAAAAGTGCTTGCAAATGCCAAGATCTGCCACCTCCCCTAATCACCCCAACCTCAATCACCCCCAATCACCCTTGACCTTGATGCCTTCACCAATTACCTCCAAGCCATTCAATCTCCTCCACACACACCCAACAAGCGATCCTCAAATATCCCCTGCAAAACATCCAATCCCCTTCAAACAAACCCTTCTTGGCATGAAGATCCCCCCTAACTTCCCCCAGTGGCAACAATGAACCCCCTAAGTGGGATATTCAGTGGCACTAACACAGTTAATGCCACTGAATATCCCTGGGTAATGCTGCTATATGTCCCGATGACAACTGCTTAGCATCGAGCATGTGGAAGGCGGTACCCAGTGATATAAGATGTGTGGAGACACAACTGAACAATTGTTGGAGGATGTTTCAAATTGTGTTGCTTTCTCACTCCAACTGGATGAATCTACAGACATAAGAGACATAGCCCAGTTACTAGTCTTTATCCGGATAGTTTTTGAAGACTTCAGTGTTAAAGAAGAACTACTTGGAATGATTTCTTTAAAAGGGAGAACTACCGGTCAGGAAATATTCAGTTCTTTCCATTCTTTTGTGACAAAGTGTAAACTTTCATTGCATAGACTTGTTTCCATCACTACTGATGGAGCAAGAGCAGTAACAGGTGAGGTTAATGGTTTCAAAGCCCTCTGTAGACAGCATAACGACTTCCCAGATTTCCTTTCTTACCACTGCATCATTCACCAGCAAGTTTTGGCAAGAAAAAGACATAATACAAAGACTGTCATGGACAACACTTTCAAAATTGTAAATTCAGTTTGTGGAAGATCACTTCGAAGGCGGGTTTTCAATCTTACTCTCGATGAAGGGGCAGCGGAAATCATTTTGCACACAGATGTAAGGTGGCTAAGTAGGCACAAATTTCTGCAAAGATTTTGTGATTTGCTGAATGAAATAAGAAGTTTTTTGAAGGAGACGGGACATGACTAAGCAGAGTTGGAAGATGAGGAGTGGTTATGTAATCTGGCATTTCTCGCTGACTTTACAGGTGAACTAAGTGATATGAACCTTGAACTACAAGGTAGAAACAAATGCATTGGCAATATGATAAGTACAGTTTCATCCTACAAGAGCAAATTTGAGCTAATGATGACTGACCTTGCAAACAACACTTTTGATCATTTTCCTAATACGCAGGACAATCTGGGACAATATCCAAATTTTGATTTTCAGAACGAGAAGTATGTGACAGAAATCTGTTCTGTTATCCAGGAATTCAAAAATAGATTCTGTGACTTCCAAAAAATTGGAACAGTTGTGGAGTACTTGTCATACCCATTCAAAATAGATGTGGACATTAAAGAAACTGCAGCTACTATCAGTAAAAATTACTCATTGAACAAGCCATCTCTTGAAAACGAAATATTAACCCTTAAAAATGGCATTTTTCTCAAGACCCGTGCTGAGCAAGAATCAATTTGGAAGCTAGTGCCTAGAGACAAATTTCCCAACTTGAGAAGATGCAGTAAAGCTGTACTCTCCTGTTTCGGTTCAACTTATTTGTGTGAATCTGTGTTTTCCCATCTGAAAATGACAAAGAGTACACAACGTTCCAACATGACAGATGAACATCTCCAGGATTCCCTGAGACTGGCCCTCAAGCAATATTCACCCAACCTCAAAAAGCTGGTGGATGAAATGCAGGCTCAGACGTCTCACTAATGAGCAAGAGCAAAATATTAAAGATTGTGCAAGATCAGCCTGGATCAATACTCAACCTAAATTTAACACAAATTACTCAATAAAAGTTAAAGAAAGTTTTTAAGACAGTTAAAGAAAGTTATTACTCAGTAAAACTTTAAGAAAAAATGCATTTTCCATTTCCTCTCACAGTTCTTACTGGATCTTCATCTCTCTGTTTTGTTTTTGCTGATCACATCCAAGTAAATGACAGAAGGTTCATTAAAAATGTGTGGGGGGGGGGGATCCTCCAACTTTATTGGGTTAAAACTTAATTTGAAACTAATTTGAAACTTCATTTTCATGGTGGTAGATCACTGGCACTTTTGGCTGGAAAAAGTAGATCACGACCTGTTCGAAGTTGGACATGCCTAGAGGGTGAGCACTTCATTGGCTGAAGGGCCCATGGAACAAAGGGAGGCTGGGGCTCCTGATGTACATAAATATAACTTGGTCTGCACTGTTTTGCATATCTGCAGCTGAGGCATATAAGGCTCTCAGAGAGCCAGAAAGACCTCACTCTGACCACCCATTCCTCAGGAGGCTATTCCCTCTAAAACCACCATTTGATGGAATGCATTGGCCACTCCCAGATACTAGGTCCCACCTCATCCCACCAATGTCTCAGTATACATTTCTTGGCAAGTAGACAGTCCTTATGAATCAGGGTGTGGACATCCACTCCCTTAACCCTAATTCCTCGGACATTGTCTAGTAGAGCCATACTTGAAGACAAGATGAGCTGTTGCCCCAGGAGGCACCTGGAAAACTATTGAATCACTTCCTAATATGTCCTTATTTGAGGACAGCTCCAAAACATATGGCCCAAATGGGTTTCCCTTTTTTGGCACCAGGGAGAATTCCCAGAGTTAGTAAAACCCACCCATTGAGCCTGTAGGGGAAAAAAATAAGCCCGCTCCAGATTTTTATATTACATCTCCCAGAGGTGCACACCTCCAACCAATATAGGGTTATGCACCACTGCCAGCCCTCATTGAAAAGCTTCCAGATTCACCCCTAACTCTACTGCCCACACGTCCTTCTCAGGTCCCCCCAGCTTTTTATAATACACTGCTAAAGACATCTTCTCTCAGACCTCTAATTCAAAGAAGCCCTCTATTTTGTCCACAACACTCTTGACAAGATTCTGGGTATCCAACAAATATGCATAATGCCTCAGCTGCAGATAAGCGAACTAGTGCAGACCAAGTTATATTTATGTACATCAGGAACCCCAGCCCCCCTTTGTTCCATGGACCCTTCAGCCTCCTCAGCACTATGAAGGGCTTTTCTCCCCCCCCCCCCAAACAAAAAAAAAATAGACAACAAGACATGCTGCAGTACAATAACATCTCTCTGCAAAAAACGTTAGTGGCAGGATTTGAAGAACATAGAGAATCTTCGGAAACACCATCATTTTGTAGGCAGCCTCCTGCCCTATAAGAGACAACAGTAGAGGATCCCAGTCCTGAAATAGTACCTTTTACTGAAGAGAATAAAGATTACACAATCAGCTACATAATCTCTTTGGATTTGCAGGCAACCAGATACCCAGGTATTTAAACTGATCCTTCACCCAGAGAAGCAAGAAGGCTTGCGGCCAAAATCCTCACAGGCTAGCCAATACATCCAAAGCCTCCAACTTGGTCCTATTCAACTTCAAGCCAGCAAGAGCCCCAAACTGGCCTATTTCCTCCAGTAAATTAGCTAAAGATGCCACTGGATTTCTAATATGGACAAGGAGGTCATAAGCAAAGACGGAAACCTTAAAACTAGAGGCTGCTACTTCCATCCCCTCAGTATCAGTGGAGATGTGAATAAGTCACAATAGAGGGTCTAGTGAAAGCACAAAGAGAAGTAGTGAAAGAGGGCAGCCTTGTCTTGTGCCCTCTCCAAAGTGAACTGCCTCTTGAGCCCCTATTAATAACAATCGCTGCAGACGGGGCAGCATACAACTCCCGCACTCATCAAATGCACTCATCCCCCAGCCCATACACTGCCAGAGCAGCAAACAAGTATTTCCAGCCCACTCTATCAAATGTTTTTTTTCAGCATCTAAAATTTTTCTAAATTAATGAACAGGGAGGGCCTTGAATGATAATACACCCGTTCAAACAAGGCTGAAATCTTGTATAAGTTATCCTCCAGATACTGCCCATGAACAAAGCCCATTTGACTCGGATGCACTAGCCCAGGGATCCATACTGCCAATCTATCTGCCAGACTTTTGGCCAAGGCCTTCAAATCAAAATTTATCAATGATATAGGATGGTAGGGACAGGGGTCCTTACCTGGTTTAGGGAGTACTATAATATGAGCCTTGTTAACATCGTACTTAAGAGATCCCCACTCCAACCATTCATTGAACATGCCCACCAGAGGCAGAATAACCTGTTCCTGCAGGGGTTTTAAAACTCTACCCTGTACCCATCAGGACTAGGGGCCAGATAGCCCACTGTTCCTTTAATAATTATTTGCACTTCCACTGCAGTGACTGGGGCCCCTAGTTGCGCCGCCTGTTGGGGTGACAAGCGCAGAATCTGTGCTCGAGTCAAATACTGCTCTTTGCGAGTAGCCAACATGCCTTTCCCCTTATACAGGGATAGATAACAATCCACCAAGATCTACCCTATCTCTGTCACTGTCTGCCATAAAGTGCCTCCCCGGTCCTTAAGGACCGCTACAAATCTCAAACTTTGGCTCCATTGCAAACATGCCAACAATTTCCCCATTTTGTCCCCATACTGATACATACAGGAATAATATTTATTTTATTTATTTTAATGGATTTCTATACCGCCTTTTCCTACAATCAAGGCGGTCTACACAGCAAACAATCAACAGGATACAGTGTCTAGTGTGAGCATGCTTTGAGCAGTGAGTGTGTGTGTGTGTAGATGGTCATTGATTCTTGGTGAGCTATTTACAACGTGCGCTATTTACAATACTATGTACATCAGGACTTTACTTTAATACTATAATCGTGTCACTAGGGTGGGGTGTTGAGTTGGGGTATTGTCTGTTGCACAGTTTAAGTGAGATCACTGTAGTGCTCTATGAAGAGAGTCGTCTTCAGCAGTTTCCTAAAGTCCTTAATGTCTGTTGTTGTATCTGATACGGGAGCTGATTGGTAGCCACTGGAGATCTTTTAGGGTAGGTGTGATGTGTTCTTGTCTTATGGTGCCAGTTATTATGCATGCTGCTGTGTTTTGCACCAGTTGCAGTGGCCTGAGTGTCTGTTTTGTTAGGCCAAGATAGATTGGGTTGCAGAAGTCTAGAATTGGGGTTATTAGTGCCTGACAGACTGTGCAGAAGTGTTCCTGAGAGAGGAGGGGTTTGAGGGGTCAGACTAGTCTCATCCTGTGGTATGAATTTTTGGTGGTTCTGCTGATGTGGGACTGAAGGTTCAGTTCTTTATCCAGGGTCACTTTGAGGTATTTCACTTCTGGTTGTATAGTTATGGTTGTGTTGTCTATCTTGATGTTGCGAGGAGGGATGAAGTCGGAGTTTTGTGTGATTATTAGAGCCTCGGTCTTGCTGTAGTTTATATTCAGGTTGTTGTCTTGAAACCAGCTGTTCATGTGCATGAGACATTCTGTTATCTTGGTGTAGTCTGGGTTGTTGAGGGTGATTGGTGTGTATATCATTATGTTGTCTGCATAGATTGTGTATTTTATCCTGTGTTCTTTTATGATGCTGCATATTGGCTGGATGTAGAGATTAAATAATAGTGCTGATAGGGCGGATCCTTGAGGTATGCCTTGCATGACCTTTATGGGTCGGGATGTGTTCTTGACCGATCTGTCTGTCTGTTAAGTAGGAGTGGAACCACCTCAGTGTGGCTCCGTGTAATCCGATGTTCTGTAGTCTTGCTGGTAGAGTTCCGTGGTCCACTGTGTCGAATGCTGATGAAATGTCAATGAAGATCATGAGTATTCCTTTCTTTCTATTGTCTATGAGGTGTAGCATGTCGTTAAATAGGTATAGCAGGAGTGTTTTGACTCTGTGGTTGGGGCGGAAACCGTGTTGGTTGAGGTCCAGTTGTGCGTGGTTGTCGATGTGTTCTTGTAGCTGATGTTGTACCGCTTTCTCAATAATCTTTGCCAGTAGAGGGATGCTTGAGATAGGTCTGTAGGCTGCTGGGTTGTTCTTGTCGAGTGGTGATTTCTTCGGGATTGGTCTTATTGTGGCGCGTTTTAGCTGGTCAGGCATGATTCCTTGGGTTAGTGAACTGTTCACCATGTTGTGTATGGTGTGGATGAAGTTTGACTTTGTCGCCTTAATCCATGTAACTTGACATGGGTCTGTTGGGGCTGTGCTTGTGTTGAGTGCGGTGATGATGTGTGAGAGCTGCTCTGTGGTTGGGTTGCTGAATTTGTCCCAAGTTTTTCTTGAGGGGGTGGCTGGTTTGGTGCTTGTGTCTGTTTTCCATTGTGAAGCTGAATGAAATTTTTCTTGGATATGGTCTGCGAATGCTTGTGGGTCTATTTGCACTTCGCTCTCGGTTTTCTGTTCCTTGGTGAGAGTTTTCACAATTTCGAAGATCTCTCTCGGTTTGTTGTTTGATTTGAGTATGATGTTGGTGTGGTATTCTTTCTTCGTTTGGTTGATGAGTTTGTTGCATTCTTTTTGTTTTGTTAAATATAGTTCCTGATTGTTGGGCGACTTGGTGTGTCTCCATCGCCATTCTAACTTCCTGAGTTCCCTCTTCTCATTCCGTATGATTTTTGAGTACCAGGGTGTGTGATGTGCTTTGGTGCAGCGAGCTTTCTTGGGTCTGTATTCGGTGGCTTTGGCAGCAGCATTGATGATGCTGTTCCATTTTCTGATTTGTTTGTCTAGATCCTCTTCTTCTGTGTTCAGGTGGGGTAGCATGTCCTGTAGAAATTGGTCCCTGTCGAAACTTTTAAATCTTCTTTGTGCTGGTGGGTTGTGCAGGTTCTCATCGTGGTTTTGCTCTTGTGGCATAATCTTTATTTTGATTATGTGATGGTCTGACCACGGTATAGGTGTGACATCAGGTGTTGATATGTTACTGCTGTCCATTAGAAAGTTGGGTGCGAATATGAGGTCTGGTAATGATCCGTGTCTATGTGTCGGGGTATTGATCAGTTGGGTGTATTGTAAGGATCCCATAGCTCATAGGAAAGCTTCTGCATCCTTTGTGTTGGTCGATTTTAGGCTGAAGTCTCCTAATAGTAGCAGGTGTTTGTGATTTGTGTTGATGGCACAGACCTCTAGAGGGGAGGCTAGTTCATCTGGTGGCGCATTTGGGTCTCTGTAGGTGAGGCATAGGCCATCCGTTTGTTTTCCACAGTGATGGTGTTGCATTGGTTTGTGTTTGAGGCACTTCTTGACTTGAGTCTTAGGCTGTTTTTTGCGATGATCAAGACCCCTCCTCCTCTCCGTTGTGCACGTAGTTAGTTGAATGCTGAGTAAGTGGATGGTACTAATTGATTAAGTAGTACATTCAATTCAGAAAAGAATTAAAGACCTACCTGTTCACTGAACACTTCGAAATCCCCTATTCCCCCAAAGCCAGCTCCACAACAAACATGGTCACACATACACAAACTCCCTTAATCCCCTAACCCAACAATGTAACCTCAAGACTTTCCCCCCCCCCTCACACCTGAAGACGAAAACGAAAAAAAGGAACTAAATTCCAGCACCTACACCAATTCCTGCCCCACACCACACACACCACACACTGTAAATATTCATTTGTATAAAGTTTAATATGTTTGCTTTATTACCTATAAATGTTATATTTACTGTTTAATGTAAATAGTTGATTTCTATTGTTCTATGTTCTATGTAAACTGTATACAAACTGTGTACATGACTGTTAACTTGTTATATGTAAACCGCCCTTGATCTCTGGAAGGGGCGGTATAAAAGAAATAGTTAAATAAATAAAATAAATAAATAAATAAATTATCGGTGGGGGTGAGCCATGTTTCTGTGATGCACAGTATGTCAGGTTGCTGATCTTCTATGTGGTCTTCTATTGTGTTAATTTTGTTTCATATGGATCTGGCGTTGATAAGTTCTATTGTGATTGTAGCTGGGGTGTTTAGTATTCTCTGTGCTTTGTTTGAGTTTGTGTGCATGTTGGACTTGTGCCTGCTTTGCCTCTTGTGCTTGTGTGTCTTCTGTGTGTGCCAGCATGTATACTGGGGGTGTGTGTAGAGCAATGCTGGATGTCATGGAGTGTTTGTTAGTAGGTTGTGGTTGGTTGCCTGAGGTGGTAGGAGTTGGGTGAGGAGGAGGGTGATGGGCAGTATCAGGGTTGTGTACATGTTTTATTCGTGTTCTAACTCAGGAGTAATATGAGGAAATATTTCTTTATGGAAAGAGTGGTAGATGCATGGAATAGACTCCCAGTGGAGGTGGTAGAGATGAGGACAGTATTTGAATTCAAAAAAGCATAGGATAAACACAGAGGATCTCTAAAAGAAAAGAGGGGGATATTGTAGTGATTGATATGGAAGGGCAGACCAAATAGGCCATGTGGTCTTTTTCTGCCATCATGTTTCTATGTTTCTATAACTGAAACTTATAATAGACAAAGGACTTCTTTGTTCATTGATGCAAAAGAGCATTGAGGGCAATCTGGGATGCCAGCAAATGAGCCTGATTAGCCGCAGTAGGGTGCTGAGCCAAAAGCCTATGCTCCTGACAGAGCTGCTTTTCCAAATGGTGTACTCACATATTCATATCCCGGTGCTTCTTAGCAGAGTATGCAATGATATGCCCCCCCTGAGAAAAGCCTTGGAGGCTTCCCAGAATAACTCTGGGTTATCCTGGTGGCTCTGATTATGGAAGAGGTAGTCTGCCTGCTGTTCCTTTAAATAAATCCCAAAGCCCTCCTCCCAGTATAACTGCAACAGAAATCTTCATTGCTGACTCCTACCTGGGGTCTCTCCCCTAGACAAGTCCACCCAAATGAGAGTATGGTCAGAAATTTCATATGGGCCAATCATAACCTCCTCTATCTTGCCAAACTTGGACTGACAACAGAATGTAGTCAATATGTGAACTAGTGCTATGGGCTTGAGACAGATAAGTATAGTCCTGCTCCTGAGGGTATAAAATGTGCCAGGCATCTATCAACCAGAAGAGTTCCAAAAAGTGCCGGAGATACTGGGCCATTGGCAACCACCCCCCAGAGAGGCCACCTGAGGTGTCCATCCCAGGCTCTAACATGCCATTCAAGTCACCCCTCATGATAAGGGGATCTTCAGGAAATTGCTCAATGTCTGTGGCCGGTCTAGCAAAAAAAGTGGGAGTTTGCTACATTAGGCGCATATACACTACACAAAAGAATGTATTTCCCCTGGAGCTCCCCTTCCACAATCACATATCAACCCTGAGAATCCACTACCTTCTGTGACTGAAAATGACCCCCCCCCCCCCCATGGATCAATATTACTACCCCTTCCTTCTTCCCAACTGCGGGGGCACCAAAAACCTGACTCACTATCCCCTTCTTCAATTTCACCAATTCTGCTGCCTATTTATGTGTCTCTTGCAGCATCATTACAGCCCCCAGTGGTGCACTAGGGCTTGCAGCACCTTCTGTCTCTTAATAGAGCTGCTCAGCCCACATATGTTCCAAGATATAACTCTCAACCCAGGTCCAAATATATGATTGTAACTTGGTCCACGTGCAACTATTGCAGAGGGGCCACCCCAGCCTAGAACCCCTCCACCTCTGCCCTCCCCCTCAAAATCACTCACCTCCTCCACGTCGCTCAGAACCCATTCCCACCCTCTACCATCCCAATCCTCCACTACCCCAAGATCCAGGGCCCTCCTATCTTCCCCCCTCTATACCCATCTCCCCTCCTACCTCTGTCCACCATCACCTCAAATTTGCTCAGGTCATGATTATGTAGGGCCTCCCCTTCCCCCCAATCTCCGCCCACCTGCCTACCCTGCCACACACACATTGTTCATCTCAATACATGATAGAAACATAGAAACATGATCGTAGAAAACGACTACCACTACTAAGCATTTGTATAGTGCTACAAGACATATGCAGTGCTGCACTGACACATGTAAAGAGCTTACAATCTAGTCAAGACAGACAACACAGTAGTTGTAGACAGGGATACATCTAGGGGGAATGGTAAGGAAACACAGAGATCATGTGAGTCAAAATCCGAAAGCGGCAGCGAAGAAGTGAGTTTTCAGCCGGGATTTGAAAAGGGCCACAGAAGGTGCTTGACGTACAGACTCAGATAGTTTGTTGCAGGCATAAGGAGCAGCAGGGTGAAAGGAGCAAAGTCTGGAGTTAGCAATGGAAGAGAAGGGCACAGATAGAAGCAATTTGCTAGAAGCGCGGAGTTCCCGGGGAGGGATGTAGGAAGAGATAAGAGAGGAAAGGTAGTGAGGATCTGCAGAGTGAATGCACTTATTGGTCAGCAGGAGAAGTTTGAACTGGATGCAGAAATAGGGAGCCAATGAAGTGACTTGAGAAGAGGGGTAATAACAGCATGACGAGGCTGGCGGAAGATTAGATGTGCAGCAGAGTGTTGAAGAGATTGAAGGGGAGAGAGATGATTCAGAGGGAGACCAGCAAAAAGTAGGTTACAATAGCCAAGATGGGAGATGACTAGAGTGGATAAGTGTCTTAATAGTGTGTTCAGAAAGGAATGGGTGGATTTTGTTGATGTTATAGAGAAAAAAACTGCAAGTCTTAGCTATCAGATGGATGTGTGTGCAGAAGGAGAGAGAGGAATCAAAGGTGACCCCAAGATTGTGAACCGAGGAAACAGAGAGGAGTAGAAAGTTATCTACAGAGACAGAGAAAGGAGGAAGGGGAGAGGAGGTTTTAGAGGGGAAGATTAGAAACTCAGTTTCAGCCATGTTCAATTTCAAGCGGCGGTTAGACATCCAAGCAGCAATGACAGAAAGGCAGGCAGAGATCCAGGTCTGGATTTCTTGAGAGATTTCAGGTGTAAAGAGGTAGAAAAAGACCACATGATGTCTATCTGTACTTCCATATCAACTATAATAGTCCCCCTTTTACCTTTAGAGATCCTCTATTTTTCCCATGCTTTTTTGAATTCAGATAATGTCCTCAACTCTATCACCTTCATTGGGAGACTATTCAACACATCTACCATTCTTTCCATAAAGAAATATTTCCTCATATTACTGCTGAATCTATCTCCTTTCACCCTAATCATATGTTCCCTCATAGCAGAGCTTACTTTCAATCAAATACCACAGAGGTATTTAAACATCTCTACCATATCTCCTCTATACTGTCTTTGCTCTAAAGTATACATATTAAGATCTTTAAGTCTATCCTCATATGCTTTATAATGAAGACCACTAACCATTTTAGTAGCCACCATCTGCACAGACTCCAACCTGTTTGTATCCTTTTGAACATGTGGTCTCCAGAACTGCATACAATACTCCAAATGAGATCACACCAAAGACTTATACAGAGACACTATCATCTCCTTTTTTCTGCTGGCCATTCCTCTTCCTATGCGCCCAAGCATCCTTCTAGCTTTCATGTCACCTTTTCTATCTGTTTAACTACTTTAAGATAGTCAGACACAATCCCGCCCAGGTACTGTTCTTCTTTGTGGACAGAAGTACTTCACCCCTTACCCTGTACCACTCTCTTGGATTTGCAGCCCAAATGCATGACCCTGTTCAAATACCCCAAATATAAATCATGACCACCTCTACCCACACAACTCTCTCCCATCCTCCACCACAATCCCCATCATGCCATACCCATGGGCAGCCACAATCCGCTATCTCTGGGACTTCATGGTGCCAACTGTAGTAGGCCCCACCTGCCCCTTCCCATTGGCCCTCTCATCCCCATTGATAGACCTACACAGGTCCCTGCTACCCCTGCCCTTGCAACCATACATTTCAAGACCAAGAAGCCCCGAGGTTTCAGTTCCAGAAAGGTCTTACACCTAATCCGAGTAGGCCTGGCAACATCTGGGAAAACATCACAGGTCCGATTTTCATCTGGGCAGTGCTATGCACTGCATTGGTGCATAGCCTGCCCGCCATCCATCCATCTAACCTGGATTTTCAATGCCGGGGTCATATGTGGCCCCAGCATTGAAAATCTGTGTCTCACTGCACAACCCAGAAGCTGTTGGAGTAAGCCGGGTAACAACAATTTTTGATGCTATCTGCTTAGCCCCTGCGCCTGAAAGATAAGCGAGGAAAAACCTCACCTATCTTTAAGGTGCAGAGGGCTAAGCGGGTAGCATTGAAAATCAGTGCTACCCGTTTAGCTCTCTTTTCTACTACTACTACTACTACAGAGAATTTGTATAGCACTACAAGATGTACACAGCGCTGAACAGACATGTAAGAGACAGTCCCTGATCTTCAGAGCTTACAATCTAGTCAAGACAGACAACACAGAAAGTGAAAACAGGGATAAAATAAGGGGGAATGGTAAAGAAACAAGGAGATCAGGTGAGTCAAGATCCAAAAGCATCAGCGAAGAGGTGAGTTTTCAGCCTGGAATTGAAAAGGGTCAGAGAAGGTGCCTGGTGTACAGACACAGGTAGTTTGTTCCAGGTGTAAGGTGCAGCAAGGTGAAAGGAGCAAAGTCTGGAGTAAGCAATAGAAGAGAAGGGCACAGATAGAAGCAATTTGCCAAAAGAGCAGAGTTCCCGAGGGGGGGAGGTGTAAGGAGAAATAAGAACGTTATTCAGCTGAGAAAAACTGAATAAAAGTGCAAAAAAGGGGGCAATGAGGTAAGGGAGCACACTAACAATCACAAATAAATAAATAGGTAGAGAGAGACAGACGGGACTCACAGAAAGCCAGCAGATTAACTCACAATAAGCAAAATTCACCTTTCCAGCAGAGCTTGTAAGAGGGGCACTTCTCTTCCTCGTGTCTTAGCTCTGTTTGCCTCTCTGTCCTTTGGGAAGACAGGAAAAGAGGCTAAACAATAACTCGGGGGGGGGGGGGGGTGTTAGTTGCTCACTTTCTTTTGCCTCTGCTCTGCCTTGGAATGCCCCTAACATATCCCGATGCTAACAGCATAGCATCTGGGTGCGTTAGAGACTTATCCAGGATTTTCGAAAGATACTACCTATGTGGATGCCTTTTGAAAATCCTGGATAAGGTATTTACATGAGTAACTAGGGATGTTACCCATGTAAATGCCTTCGAAAATCGGGCCCCCACATCTTTTTTGGATAAAAAAAAAAGACTTCAAAGCTTTATTCTTATCAATATCTGAGACAAAAGAAACCATAAGCGTAGCACGGAAGGCAATTCTATCAAATGACGACCCCAAAAAGTTAGACAGATCTAAAGTATCTACATTTGGGACCTGCTGTAGCTCACCCTCAGCAGCCATAATAGTCTGCTTACCACGATGTAAATAATATACATTACTGATCTGAAAACCTCCGGATCAGTAAACTGCAATACCTCCTTCAAATATTTATAAAAAAAGAATCAATGGTAACAATCAGTCACCGGAAAGTTAAGACACCTTAAATTCTATGTTCTTGCAATGTTTGCTAAGATTTCCATTTGCTGATAGCAGTATAAACTATCTGTAATAAAAGTAGTAAATGCAGATTGTACGGCAGAAAACTGGGACTCGAGCTTACCTAACTGTGCATCAATACACTTTATCCTACCCTCATGTTCAACAAATTCAGCCACAGAATCTATTGTGAAGTCTTTAAGTTGAACCAAAGTTCCCCTCAAAACCTCTTCTGTGTGAGACACCACTGACCATATGTTCTTAAGGGATATCTCCATTGGCAAGATCAACCTGACATCCAATACCTGGTTTGGCAACCATAACACCTTTGGTAATGAGACTTTAGGCGGGACTATGGAAGGTGAGAGACTAAGGTTGAGCAGAACTAGGGGCGAGGCGACAAGAAAAATCGTCCCCCCCCCCCCCGTCAAAGTCAAAAGGTCGGATGGAAGGAGTTGTGTTAATGCCCCAATAGGAGAAAGAGCCATAACAGAGTCAGAACTTACAGTTGCTGAAGGAGATGGTAAGTTATTTTCCACATTAGGATGCACCAAATGCTTATCTATGGAGCCCTTCACTTTGGAGGATTTAACCATAGAAGCAATTGGAATTTTCTTCCATTTTCCCATCCTCAGCGATGGACTCCATCCCTCCCCCCTCCCCATCCTGCTCCTCATTGCGCCAAAGGGTTGATTTGTTTCCTATTGCAATGGGTCCACAAACAATGTTTCCATGGCCTACAAATTCAATAGAGTGGTACATTTTCTCAGTGTAGGCCTTGCGGTATGTTTACTGCAGCGCATTAGCTGCTACCGTGGCTATAACACAGGATCATTGTGTGGAAGTAACAGCTAACGCTCACCAAATGCAGATAGCACAGTGATTTTCTGCGGTCTGTATTGTATGTGGCAGCTGCAGGCCTGGCATAAATTAGGGTGGAGAGTGGGTGTGACTGCAATGCATGATTACTCTGGATGTAAAATATCACGAGGTACTCGCCAAAATTGCAGACACCGTGGGTGCACCTAACACCATCTTAATGGGTAGCAAAAGCTGTATCTGAGATGTTTGTTGACCATGATCCCTGCATTTTCACCATGGTATGTGCTGGTGAAATGAAGTGCATGCCCCAAAGATAATGCATGACTTTTTCAACTAGCGCGGAGCTTTTGCACCTAATGCCCAGTGAACGCTGCAAAAGCCAATCACACTTTAGTTGACATACCCTTTTATCTTGTTGGTTTTGTACAATTTTTATAGGCCTTCTAAAAACTGTTCCCATCCTTTGAATGTCCCTTTGAAAGTTCTTATAGTGAAGTCTTAATGGCAATCAGTTTGTAAACTCATTAACACTGGCAATGTGGCAGTTTATGCTTGTTAATGGCCTCTTCTGACTGGCATAAAAGCAAGTTCCTCAACATGAAGGTGTGTATTTGCAGGTAGGTGTAGCCAGAGATGCAGTGAAGCAAAGGCAGAGTTAGCAAATACACTCATTGATTATAAAATAATTTATGTGCATACTTGTGAACTTTCATTCACACCTACTGCCTGTCTGTGCCTGAATTTAAGGCACAATCATTGCCACTTACACTTGTATAAAATCAGCGTGTTTTGGCTGCCTTAAACCAGGCTCCCCATTATAAAGATTACCACCTTTGTGACCCTGGCTTGGTAGTATTTTCTCCTTTGCTTTTAACTTCTGAGCAAATGCTAAGCTTTTCCTGTAGCGTTGTTGCAACTGAGTTGATCACTCATAGGTTTCTTTCCTGCTGAATAGCTGTTATTTCTTTTCCTCTTAATTTATAAGTGGCTAATAGATTTTTCTACTAAGTTTGGAAGATCTGATGTGGTAGATATGTATTTTTTGCTTTTGCCTTAGACATCTTTCTTTAGGTACTGACAACTTGAAGGCACTACGAACCATTTTTCAGTGCCATTTTTTAATGTGTGTGTCAAGTGAGAACATGGCAATTCGTTTGCTTCAGGGAAAAATATATTTTCTCTTCTTTCTTTCTTTCAGATCAACTTTGTGCTCTTTATTGGAATAATCATTATTCTTGTGCAGAAACTACAGTCACCTGATATTGGAGGAAATGAATCCAGCATTTACTTGTAAGTATAGCACTTTTCAGATATACAGCAATCAATTCTACTATCTAATATACACATAGGAAAAAAATGAACAATTGATTTGGCTATTTCTTCAAATTTACTAGTAACATCTTTGTCCAAATACCCTGCTACAATCATACAATTAGTTTATCATATTCCCACCAAATTCCACCAAATATGGTTCCACGGAATACAGTGTTTTAAAGTATGGGCTACTTCAATAGTCTTTCTGATATCAGGGGCCAGTGTGCTATGGTTCATGTAGGGCAAATCAAGGCATGTTTTGTTAAGACACAGTGGGTCTTGGTTTATCAAAGCTCGTCTATATCATAATCCAGAAGAGAAGAAGACTCTTGATAAATTAGATCTACTGTATAAAAACTATCCTTAATGATATGACTGCTGGGTCTTATCCTTTGCCAGTACTGTTTCAAAGCCAGATAGGTGGGGTTTTATTAATATTATGAGAAAGAAAGAACGAGAGAAAGAGAGAGAATGTGTATTTATAAAATGACATTTTAATGTATCAATATTTGTAGATATGGAGTATTTCTATCATTGTGACTATCTGTTTAAAAATGATGAGAATACTTAAAGGGTTAGAATTTTGAATGTGATAACCCCTCCCCTCCCCAGACATCACATTTTTTTTTTACTTTTTATTTATAGAATATTCAATAATTACAAGGATATAACACTTGCAAGGAAATTGGGAAATCAAAGAATACAAATATCAAATAAGAAAAAAAAACAGAGGAAATACTTTTAAATAGAATTCCTGCTCAAGTCCACAATGTGGAGAGATCCAATAATAGAATTAATAGACCAAACTACTCTAATAGGAATTAGCAGAGACAAATCAGCCTAACTTAATCAAGAGGGAGTAGAACAGGAAATAGTCCCACCAGTAAGGGCCCCTCGAGCATTCAAAAAGGAAATCAATTGTGATGGAAAAAAATATATAAGAATTACCTTCTAACTTTACAAGACACTTACAGGGGTATTTCAAAAAGAAAAGCCCACCCAACTGAGAGACCCTTGGACGCAGAATTAAAAATTCTTTCCTACGTCTTTGGGTTTCTCTAGCCAAATCAGGAAACATACAGATCAACCAACCCTTAAACACAGCATTTTTCTTCTTGAAAAACATTTTCAGAAGCCATTCCCTATCAAATGCCAAGGCAAAGGTTATTAATCAGGTAGCCAGGGTAACTGCCTCTGTATCTGATGACTCTATCATAGCAGTAACATTTAATATGTCTGAGTCTTGTACACCAGGTACCTAGAGAAGTGGATATTTAACTCCTGTGACAACTTTGCTGTGAGTTCTTGCTGTCTATTTAATTATTTATTTGTTGTCTTATTGGTGTGCTACTTCACCTCCCTGTTCCCTTTTAGTTCTGCATTTCAGCTTTCTCAGCTTGCCTCTCTCAACTAACTGGCCTTTGTGTGGTAGCCAGGTTAATTGTTACTTTAAATTAAATATCTCTCCCTGCTCTGTCCCCAGAACCTGCTGTGTGTTAAGCTTTTTTTCCTGCTCTAGCCTACTTGAGGGACTAACCCCCTCCCCCCCCTGCTGACGGTACAGGACAGGGTACCTTGTAACAGCCCTCTTTTAATAGGTCTTATTTCCCACCCTCCCTCCACAACGCCCACCCACCCCTGGGGTAATTGTAGCCTTATAGGTACTTACACGTCTTAGAGGAAAGGGGCTGCTCTCAGGTGCAGCTCTTTATCCAAATAAGTCATATATTGAGGACCTCAGATTAATTAAGCTTCAGGTGAACAAAGTACATTAAATGTATTAGATACACTTTTATTAGTATAAGCATCTACACCAACCCTTAGTAAATACAGAATTTAAAGACCTAAACACAAGCTTTAAACTAAGATGCAGACAACAGTCCAGCAGCGAGATGGGGGCTTTCCAGTCTTTTGCATTGAGTGTCACATGTATGATTTTCTCCCATTTGGTGAGAGGTCTTACGTATGCACTAAGTGCAAGGAGCTCTTTGCTCACAGGGAACAAGTCCGTTCTTTAGAGGCTAGAGTAGCTGACCTGAAAGACATAAGAAAGACAGAGAAGTACATGGACAAGACCTACAGGGATATAGTCCTGAAGTCCCACCTCCAGTCTGGCAGCATTTCTGTTGCCATGGAGGAGAGAGGTCACGTGACAGGAGAACATCACCCTGGAGTGGCAGGACATGATCCTGTAACTAGGACCTGTCCTCCAGGTGATGTAAAACCCTCTCGCACCGAGAACGTTTCTCCAGGGCCATGTGCCCATCAGGGGAGGGTTAGGACAGCTGTTATAGTTGGTGATTCAATCATTAGGCATGTAGATAGCTGGGTGGCTGGTGGACGTGAGGATCGCCTGGTAACATGCCTGCCTGGTGCAAAGGTAGTGGACCTCACGCACCGCCTAGATAGGATCTTAGATAGTGCTGGGGAGGAGTCTGCTGTCTTGGTACATGTCGGTACCAATGACATAGGAAAATGTGGTAGGGAAGTTCTGGAGGCTAAATTTAAGCTTTTAGGTAGGAAGTTGAAATCCAGAACTTCCAGGATAGCATTCTCCAAAATGCTTGCTGTTCCACGTGCTGGACCCAAAAGGCAGGCAGAGCTCTAGAGTCTCAATGCGTGGATGAGACGATGGTGCAAGGATGAGGGTTTTGGCTTTGTTAGGAACTGGGGAACATTCTGGGGAAAGGAGGGGCTCTTCCGAAGGGATGGGCTTCACCTTAACAAGGATGGAACCACACTGCTGGCATTAACCTTTAAAAAGGAGATAGAGAAGCTTTTAAACTAGAAAATAGGGAAAGCCGACAGTCGCCCAAGAGCGCATGGTTCGGAAGAAGGTATCCTTGAAGGATACTACCAAAAGCAGTGAGGTTCCAAAAAAGAGTAAAGTAGCCCAAATGCCCTTGAGTATGGTGCAGACAGAGCGTAAAGATTCCAAATTACTCATGCCTACCAATAGCCAGATTAATATTAATAAAATACAGTCTCTAAAATGCTTGTATGCAAATGCTAGAAGTCTAAACAATAAGATGGGAGAGTTAGAATATATAGCACTAAATGAGAGGTTAGATATGATTGCAATCTCAGAGACATGGTGGAAGGAGGATAACCAGTGGGACACTGTGATATCTGGATACAAACTATATCATAATAATAAAACTGATCAAATTGGTGGAAGGGTTGCGCTCTATGTTAGAGAGGGCATTGAGTCGGAAAGGATTAAAGTTTCGCAGGAAACAAAATTTGCTGTAGAATCTCTATGGATTGAAATTCCATGTATGAAGGGGAAGGTGATGGCAGTGGGTGTGTACTATCGACCGCCTGGCCAGAATGAACAAATGTATGATGAAATGCTCAAAGAAATCAAGGAAGCTAACAAAAGTCACAGCAGGATAGTAATAATGGGTGATTTCAATTACCCCGGTATCGACTGGGTCAGTGTCACGGCAGGACATGCTGGGGAGATAAAGTTTCTAGATGAAATAAATGACTGCTTCTTGGAGCAGCTGGTTCATGAACCAACCAGAGGGGAAGCCATACTGGAACTAGTCCTTAGTGGAACCCCAGATCTGGTGCAAGAGATAAGGGTGTTGGGACCACTTGGCAATAGTGATCATAGCATGATCATGTTTGATTTAATTAGTGGAAGAGGGATAGTAAAGAAATCCACAGTACTACATTTTAACTTTCGAAAGGGAGACTATGATAAAATGAGGAATATAGTTAATAAAAAACTAAAAGGAGCAGTTGCAAAGGTTAAAGACTTACATCAAGCTGGGGTGTTGTGTAAAAATACTATCCTGGAAGCCCAGACCAGCTGTATTCCACACATTAAGAAAAGTGGAAGAAAAGTCCAAAAACTGCCAGCATGGTTTAAAGGTGAGGTCAGAGAGGCTGTTGCTGCCAAAAAAGCATCTTTCAGGAAATGGAAAAAAGAGCCAAATGACGAAAACTGGAAACAGCACAAGCACTGGCAAGTTAAATGCAAAGCATTGATAAGGCAGGCAAAGCGAGAATTTGAGAAGAAACTTGCTACGGAAGCAAAAACACGAAATAAAGACTTTTTCAAGTACATTCGTAGCAAAAGGCCTGTGAGAGAGTCAATTGGACCATTAGATGATAGAGGGGTTAAAGGGGCAGTAAGAGGAAGCAAGGCTATAGCGAAGAGACTGAATGAATTCTTTGCTTACTGAGGAAGATGTAGGGATTTTACACAAGACTGAAGTGGTATTTAAAGGTGATACTGCAGAGGAATTGAGAGAAATATCGCTACACCGGGAAGATGTATTACAACTATTTGATAAACTGAATAGTAGCAAATCACCTGGACCGGATGGTATACATCCAAGAGTGTTGAGAGAACTAAAATATGAGATTGCAGACCTGCTATTAGTAATCTGTGAACTTTCATTAAAATCATCGGTAATACCTGAAAATTGGAGGATTGCCAATGTAACGCCAATTTTTAAAAAGGGTTCTAGGGGGGATCCGGGAAATTACAGACCAGTGAGCATGACATCAGTACCAGGGAAGATGGTAGAAACCATCATAAAGAACAAAATTACACAGCATGTAGATAGTCATGGCCTAATGGGAGACAACCAACATGGTTTTAGACAAGGAAGATCTTGTCTTACTAATCTAATATGTTTTTTTGAAGGTGTGAATAAACAGGTAGACAAAGGTGAGTCAGTTGATATAGTGTATCTGGACTTTCAGAAAGCCTTTGACAAGGTCCCTCATCAGAGACTTTTGGCAAAACTAAAAAAGTCATGGGATAGGAGGCAGTGTACTATTGTGGATCGGGAACTGGTTAAAAGATAGAAAGCAGAGGGTAGGGCTAAATGGCCAATTTTCCCAATGGAAAAAGGTGAATAGCGGAGTACCCCAGGGATCTGTACTGGGTCCGTTACTTTTTGACATATTCATAAATGACCTGGAAAAGGGAATAACTAGTGAGGTTATCAAATTTGCAGATGACACAAAACCATTTAAAGTTGTTAAAACCCAAGAGGACTGTAGAAAACTGCAGGAGGATATGGATAAATTGGAAGACTGGGCATCCAAATGGCAGATGAAATTTAATGTGGACAAGTGCAAAGTTATGCACCTAGGAAAGAACAACCCACACTATGGTTACACAATGCAAGGTTCCACATTGGGAACCACCACACAAGAAAAAGATTTAGGAGTCATCGTGGATAACATGTTAAAACCCTCCGCCCAGTGTGCAGCGGCGGCCAAGGAATGGAATGGAAAATAAAACAAAGGATATTATAATGCCTCTGTATCATTCCATGGTACGACCGCACCTTGAATATTGTGTGCAATTCTGGGCGCCGTATCTTAAAAAGGATATAGCGTTATTAGAAAAGGTACAGAGAAGAGCCATCAAAATGGTAAAGGGGATGGAAGGCTACTCCTATGAAGAGAGGCTACAAAGGTTAGGGCTCTTCAACCTGGAAAAGAGATGGCTGAGGGGAGATATGATAGAGGTCTATAAATTAATGAATGGAGTGGAATGGGTAAACGTAGATCGATTGTTTACACTATCAGAATATAGAAAGACTAGGGGACATGTAATGAAGCTACAGGGTAAACTATTTAAGACAAATAAGAAAAAATATTTTTTCTCTCAACGTGTAATCAAACTCTGGAATTCGTTACTGGAAGATGTAGTAAGAGCTGTTAGTGTAGCTGGGTTTAAAAAAGGTTTGGAGAAGTTCCTGGAAGAAAGGTCCATAAACCATTATTAAAAAGGGACCCAAGATATGGAACCTGTGTCTTTTGGGGATACTGCTAGGTACGTATGACCTAGATTGGCCACTGTTGGAAACAAGATACTGGGTTTGATGGACCTTGGTATGACCCAGTATGGCATATCTTATGTTCTTATGTACAGTGAAATCTGAATAAACCTTATGACCCATAGGGATGTAATATACCTTAACCAATGGTGGATAAAGCTCAGAAGACACACGCAGCAGCTCTGACAAATAGGTTTTAAACATATCTTTAGCAAAAATACCAGCCACTTTTGGGAAATTAATCATATGTAAATTAGTCAGTCTGGAGTGATTATCCAAGGCTTCCAACCGGCTTCTCAAATTACTAAAGTCCTTCATCAAAGCTTCCGTCCATGAATCCAAACACTCCACATGACCAGAGGACTCAGATACTGTAGACTTCAAAACGTCAATGGCCTCAGAATTCAAAGAACAGGTCCTCTCAGCCACTGCCACCTGAGCTTGCAAGCTTTGGACCTGAGGGACAACAGCCTCTCCAAGCTGTTTAATTGCTGACCAGATGGCTTCTAATGTAAATTGCTCCAGTCTCTTCAACTCAAAGGTAAAAGGCAGATGCTCAACTGAAACAGCTGCCATATCAGGAGCCAGTACCGGTGCAGAAACATCTCCGTTTACTTCTGCCGTCAGCTGCTGGACTCCAAGCGCTCCCGGGTCAGAAGAAACTCTCGAGGTAACTTAACCACTCACCAACACATCTAGTGGCGACCCCAGCAACTCCGGAGAGGCACCTACACAATTTATTTATTTACATTCTCTTATATACCGCGCTATTCTGCATCAGTGCGGTTTACATTGAACAAACAAGGCCCCACAGTGTCCCCACCACTAGACCGCTTCCCAGGACTCTCTAGCTTCGGCGGTCTCCTCACTTCCATGGGCGTCAGATCACTGCCCGAAGGTGACGCCAAGCTCACTAGCTCCGGCGTGCACAAAGCTGGGCTTCGAACCCCCAATTGTGACTGACCTTCCTGATGAATAAACGAATCCAAAGGGCCAACTACCGCGGCCCTCTGAGGTAAGTCAGAGGACATTGGTAAGGGAGTCTGAGGTACACTCCCAACCCGCACCTTCCTCCGACGCGGCATCAGGAAATGATGTCAGGAACAGCTGACTTTGTAAGACGCTGTCTATCGGATCTCAAACCTCACTTCTAAGACATGGTCGACATCACATTTTTTAACCCACTGACATCTGGTCTCTGGAGAGTACCCTAGGTGCCAGAATACCTAGATTGGGTGATGTACCCTAACAAAGTATCGAGTAAGAGTAACAGAGTTTGCAGAGGTGATACAGCCTGGAGATAAGTTGGAGGCCTCTGTACTCACTGTTCTGCTGAATCAAGTCATGCAGCCTAGCTCCTGCAAGTCAGAATCATCACACCTTGACTGACTATTCTGAGCAGTTCTGGTCACCCATCTCAAAAAGAATATTGCAGAACTAGAAAATGTTCAGAGAAGGGCATCACAAATGATAAAGGGAATGGAAGACCTCACCAATGATGAAAAGTAGGGTTCTTCAGCCTAGGAAACAGAAAATGCAGAGGGAATATGATAGAAATCTATAAAATCTTGAGTGGGCTGTAACAGTTAAATAGGGAAAGTGGGGTTACTTACCTGTAATGGAGGTTCGCTGTGGACAGCATGATAAGTCAGCCATGCCTGATGATGTCATCCGATGGTGCTATGGACAGAAGTGCTCTCCTAAAGCTGAGCATGTCCAAGTGACCACACTTCTTGGCCCGCCCCTACTTGGTTCAGTTTGTCTCTAGCCTGTGACCTCTGTCCCAAGTAGGGTAGCAGACTTTGTGGTTCTAGAGCAGCGTTTTTCAACCACTGTGCCGCGGCACACTAGTGTGCCGTGAGATATTGTCTGGATTGCCGTGGGAAAAATTCCAATTTCATCCGTAACATGTGGCCTCGGCTCACAAATTAGGGTTGCCAACCGGCCGGTTTTCAGCCGGCCTGGCCGGTTTTTCCATGGCCAGGCAGGCTGCCAGCCCAGTTGTAAAACCGGCCATTGAAAAGCCGTTTTTTTGTTCTGGCCGCAAGATCGGGAGCGGCCAGAGCAAAAAACCGGCTTTTGTGCCGAAGTCCGCGGCGCGAACGCGATCACGATTCCCTATAGCAGTGCAGCCGCTGGTTCTGCTTTGTACAGAGCAGCAGCTGCACTACACTTACATTGAAAAGTAAAGAGAAACTGTGTCAGGAGCCCTCCGATCATGCAGAGCCCGAGGAAGTGATGTCATGGGGGCGGGCTCCTCACAGGCTGTCTTTCCTTTTCAAATTAACTTTAGCTGCAATAAAGTTAATTTGAAAAGGAAAGACAGCCTGTGAGGAGCCCGCCCCCATGACATCACTTCCTCGGGCTCTGCGATGACCGGAGGGCTCCTGACACAGTTTCTCTTTACTTTTCAATGTAAGTGTAGTGCAGCCGCTGCTCTGTACAAAGCAGAAGCAGTGGCTTGGGCAGAGGGGGGGTGTGTGTGTGTGTGTGAGTGAACCAGCAAGGGGGGGGGGGGAGTGTGAGTGAACCAGCAGTGGAGGGGGGGTGGTGTGAGTGAACCATCAAGTGGGGGGGCGATGGTGTGAGTGAACCAGCAGCAGGGGAGGGGGGGTAAGTGAGTGAGTGACCCAGCAGGAGGGGTGAGTAAGTGACAGGGGGGTGGGTGAGTGAACCAGCAGTGGAGGGGGGTTGGTGTGAACCAGCAGGGGAGGGGGGTTGGTGTGAGTGTTTGATTCCTATTCAAGAGAATTACTTTATATATAGTCAATATAGGCACAGAGGTAAATTTTTTTAACATTTTCTAATGGTGGTGTGCCTCGTGATTTTTTTCATGAAAAAAGTGTGCCTTTGCACAAAAAAGGTTGAAAAACACTGTTCTAGAGGACCATTTAGGCTGGAAGCTTCTGTCATCTTCTGACTATCTTCATCTGTAGAGGATGTGGAAGGGAATATGTGACTTACTTATCCTGCTGTCCATGGAGAACCTCTGTTACAGGTAACCCACCCTACTTTTTCAATGGACAAGCAGGATGTATCAGACATATATGGTGACTCCCTAGCTGCAGCTGCTTTGAGTTGCGGCCGGATGAAGTTAGTGGTAGACAGAGAGACAAACAACATGGTCTGCAAGGCAGAGGTGGTTTGTTGACTTGTTGCACTGAGAAAACCACCATCGAGGTGGTTGCCATGGGAAAGGAGTGGAGGAGTGGCCTAGTGGTTGGGGCAAGGTACTTCAGGCTGGAAGGTTGGGGGTTCAAATCCCACTAGAGGACAGCATCCTTGGGCTGGAAGGACTGGGGTTTCTAGTCCCACAGGTGCTCCTTGTGGTCTTGGGCAAGCCACTTAACCCTCCATAGCCCATGTTCCCTGTAAAATAGTTATCTCCAAGTTATAATGCCCTGTTCAATGTAATTTCAGTTTGTTCAATGTAAACCGCACTGATGCAGAATAGCGTGGTATATAAAAGAATGTAAATTAAAAAAAAAAAATCAATAAGCACCATAACAACAAAACCACTATGGTTGCAAATGGCAGCCACCCAACATTCACACTATAGGGTTTGTCACAGTGAGGAATGATGGTTATATGAACTGAGCTTGGTGCAACAAGCGGACATGCGCCAGTAGCCTGGTAGGCCATGGCGAGCTAGCAGCAATACAGGGCAGCAATGTCTGAGTCTAGATGGGTAAAGGGTCCGAGTCCGGTTGGGTGGATATTACCTCTGACCCGGGTCCACTGGAGGCAGCAGACCTTGCTCTGGGAGGGTGCCCATGTCTAGCACAGAGTGCCTGAAAGAGCAGTCGGACCACACAAGCTGCTCAGACAGTAGTGCCTCTGGAAGGTGGAGTGAGGAGGACCAGATCGCTGCTTTGCAGATGTGAAGCAAGGGCAGAGTTTAAGTTTGCCAGGGTGACTGCCATTGCACGCAGTTGGTGGGCGTGAATGGAAGCCAGAGGGTCAGCCCCCACCTGGGAGTAGCAGTGGGCAATGCAGGCAGTGACCCACTGTGACAAGGTTCACTTGGTGACTGGGCATCTGGGCCTGTTGGGGTCAAAGTTGACAGAACCGGGGCCCTTGCTGGCAGGCTCCTGTCCTTGCCAGGTAGATAGGCAGTGCCTGCACACAGTCAAGGGTGTGTAGATGGCACTCCTCAGCATTGGCATGTGGCTCTGGGTAGAAGGTGGGGAGCTCAATGATCTTGTTGATGTGGAATGGCAATGCCACCTTGGATAGGAATTTTGGGTGCATTCACAGTGTGGCACGGTCCAGGTAGAGGAGAGTGTATAGTGAGTGCAAGACCAGCACCTGGAATTCACTCATTCGTCTGGCAGAGGTGATAGTGATGAGGAACAGCGCCTTCCATGTGGCAAACTTGAAGGGTGTGTCCTTAAGCGGCTCGAAGGGCTGTCATGTGAGCTGTTGGAGGACTATGTTGAGGTCCCATTGTGGCACCAGTCCCCAGATGGTAGGCTGCAGGTTGGCCAGACCTCTCATGAATCATGAGACAAAATGGTGTGAGAAGATGGGAAGGTTTTCAAGGAGGTCATGGAAAGCAGTGATGGCCGAGAGGTGGACATTGATGGAGGAGGTCTAAAGGCCTGTCTGGGTAAGGGTGGTGAGATACTGAAGGACCCGGGGCAGGGGGCAGGGCAGGGGTTCCAGTCCTTCTGATGTGCACCAAGCATCGAACCGGTTCCATTTCAGGGAGTATGACCATAGGGTGGAGTCCCGCCGTGCCGCTAAGATGACACACTGGACATCACCTATGAGGTTGAGTGGGGACAGCTGTGGCCTTTAAACTTCCATGCAGTTAGTATGAGGGCAAATAAGTTGGGGAGAAGTGTCCTCCTTTCATCCTGGGTAATGAGGTCCAATCTCAGAGGCAGTCTCACTGGTTGTTCCTCTGCAAGGTGCTGGAGATGGGGGAACCATACTTGTCTCAACCAGTATGGGGCAATGAGGATGACCATGGGTCCATCGCAAATTGTCTTTTATATGACTTACAGGACAAATGGTGTTGGGGGGTAGCCATACAGGAGTTGTTGGTGTCCCCAGTGCAGGATGAAGATGCCTGACACGAGTGCCTGGAACAGAATTCCAGGCAATTTGGGTTGGAGAGGTGCACAAAGAGGTCCATCTGGGGCTGCCAAAACAGAGAGGAACTGGTGCACTGCAATCTTTGCACTTAGCATCGCAGCCTGGTAGGTCTTTCTCCCATGTTTGTCGAGTGTCTTGTGTTGGAGTGCATGCGGGAGCTCCTTGCTTGCTTCAACATTAAGTTCACAACTATGGAGTGGTGGAGGAGCTGAGTTTTGTCAATTCCTGATATGGGCTGTAGTTGGCACTTAATGTCCAGTCGGCAAGACGTGGTAGGGCCAGAGGCAGGCATCTGCCAGATACATGTGGGGTAATCAAGCAAGTCGGTGGCCACTATGGAAACTACCAACCTGGATGAATTGAGATATTTTAAGAGACCCAGGACCTCATTTTTGGGGTCTGGGGCATCTGAGGGTGATAGCACCAGGTGGGTCATCAGCTTCTGGAAGAATTTTGAGTGTGTCAGGTCCTCCGGTGGCAAGGGTGGCAGCAATGGTGTCAGTGACTATTCTGAAGGTGAACCTTTGCCATCCATATGATGGAGGGAGCTCCCAACTGATCCTGATTCGAACACAGCAGCTTCTTCTCCTTCACTCTATGGAGAGGGGTCTGAGGGAAAAGACTGCAGGCAAGGAGATTCCTGGGGAAGGAGCACTGGGTGATGGCATTGAGGTCTATGGAGTGTCTACTGCAGGTGCTGTTGGTGGCTGCTGTTCTTACACAGGCATTTTCTAGGCCAGAAACAATGTTCCCTCTAATTTTCTGTAGGCTGTGTACGCATAAAATATCAACTGTGCAGCTGTTGAAGAAAGGTTAAATTTTTGTGTGCCACATAACGACACTCAGAGTTATATACTTTAAAATTTGACTACACATCAGAATATAGTATGTACACCACATTGATTTTAATCAAATTAAATGAAAATAGACAATTACTAAACAAAGCGGAAAATTTCTAGTAATTACAATCACAACTTTTAAATTTTAAGACGTCTGTGTTGTTTTCTATCAGAATCAGAACCATAATTTTGTGCGCTCTGTTGTAAAGTATGTGCGCTCACTTGGCGAGCTGTGTGCGTGCGCACACGCACACAGCTTAGAGGGAACAGTGGCCAGAAAGCATATCAAGAGATCCCATATGGCAGATGAGTTTGGCGGAGTCCATGGGTCCGGGTTTGGGACAGGCACTGCCCTTATTGTGAGGCAGGCAGACTTGTGGCAGCATCGGGGTTCCTGGCTGCTGATTGAGTCTCGTCGTTGGCTACTCAGGGGAGGGGTGGCTGAGTAATTAGAGTCAGAGCTGGTGGAGGGACTTCTTGCTCTTCTGTGCCTGTCTCCCCTATGGATGCTCTGATGCTAGCTATATCTGCTGCGATTGCTGCTGTCAACTCCAGAGTTGAAGGCTGGGCTGCGTGATCTATGCTCATTGCACTGGTGTTTTGCTCGTCAGGACAATGGGGATCTTTCTGCGCTGACAAGCTGGCTCTGAGGAGAGATTCCCCCATTGGCACAGCAATGGCTGATGTCATCATGGCATTTGCCAATAGCACTGACAGGGGTGGAACAGAGATTGTTTTCTGCCATTGGTATCAGCAGTGAAGAGTTCTGTAGAGGAAGCTGGAGAGGCTGGCGTCTTTCTGCGGTCAGAGTTTTTGCCTAGAGGTTGGGTAGTTGTTGGGCCCAATGCAGGCAGCTGAGACAGCGGAGTTCCTGGGTCAGGGATGGAGGCCCCGGAGGGAGCACATCCTGGGCCATGGCTGAAACTATGAGGGAGTCAGAGTGTCAGTCATGTTGGCAGCCACATGGGCATCCCTCTCTGTGCTCTTCACTCCAGGGGCTGTCTTCTTTTGGGCTTTGTCACTTCTGACTCTGGAAAAGAAGGCTGGAGGCAGTGTAAAGGCACCAGAGAGGTATTCTTGCAGCGTGCAGTTGTGGAAATGGTGAACCCCGGGGGACATATGTGCACAGTGAGGGTAGTCCTCCACATGGTGGGTTTCCCCCAAGCAGCGCAGGCAATGATAGTGGATGTCAGTTGAACTCATTTTTCATCTACACTTAGGGCATTTCTTGAATCCAGGTTTGGTCTTTTCCTTTTTCTGCATTTTTCTTTTCCATGTTTGTAGATGTTATTGAAGAGAGAGAGCTGGTGTTCTGTCCTACTGGCTAGGCAGAAGAAGTAAAACTGAACCAGGTAGGGGAGGACCAAGGGGTGTGGGCACCTGGCTATGCTCAGAAAGGCAGAGAACACTTCCGTCCATGACATCACCAGGTGTGGCTGACACAACCTGCTTGTTCATGGAGAACAGCTGTTTAACCTTTCAAACAACACTATAGTAAGACGACACTCCTTGAAACCAATGACAAGCAGATTGAAAACAAATTGTAGAAAGTATTTTCCTATGCAGGACATAACAAAGCTGTGGAATCTTGCACAAACCTTTGGTGAAGCTCTTCACCAAAAAAAGTTGATAATTCCAGAGGTTTCTTGTGATTCTGGCTCCCTAAATGTCATGTAAATGGTTTTGCAAGAATTTTCTTTGTAATAAAGTTCTTGAGAAGATGTGGACTTTATTGCAAAAAACTTAGCTACACCTCCCGGAAGTTCATATAGTGCCTTGTGTGATTTTCTGCGTATAATTTTGCTACTGTGAAATCATTAATGCAGCTAATTTTCATTACTGTTCCAAATGGATTTGCAAATGCAAAATTGCACATATTAAAAATATAGCAAGATGCTTAACAATTTACAAGCATGATTTTGTAGGCCATTTGTCAGTTTTCTGCACACTTGTGAGGCCATTTGCCATTTAGTACATCAACCTCCAGGACAGAAATGTAAAAGGAAGGAGAGCAGGAGAATAAGTATCGTGACCAGAAGAAGAATCACAGAAGAGACACTTAAGTCATTCTTTGTCGAAAGAGTGACAAAGAAAGCAAATGTGAGAAGCAAAGGAAAAAACAATATTCAAAGAAAATGATGAGATGGGAAAATGGGAAAATAGAAGGGGGGGGGGGACCTGGGAAAGGCCTGAGACCAATGTTCCCACTAAGCAGCTTGAAGCTGCATGGGAGTCCTCTGCCGGCATTCCTGCCGTGGGAGGAGGTGCAACATGATCGCTCTTAGGATTGTGTGGCATAGGCAGGCCCATGCTTCAAGCTGCTTAGCAGGAACATTGCCTGAGACAAGCTTCTAGATCTTTTCATCGCCTTGGGTACTTCCTTGACTGAAGATTGTCAGAGGTAAATTGCCCACTTTAAACTCATTAACCACCACTGTATACACAGTGAGAAACTTTAAAATGTCAGACATATTTTTTCCTCCCCTCCTTTCACTGCTATAACCCTCACTTTGATTATGAACTATAATTTGATTGTAGATCACAATCATTTGTTTGGCCCATCAATGATATTCATTGGAAAGTTCTTACTCGTTGCATGGAATCTCTGATCATTCTTTTGGTGAGGGACCATTATGCCAATTTAATGGTGGGGATTTGGTGAAGTAATGTGGTTGGTTGTGGCCAACCAGGGATTTTCAAACCCATGTATAACTAATCAGCAGACAACTTTGTACTGGTTTCTTGTTCGTTTAATTACAAAATCCTTTCATCATGGAAGCTCGAAATACTAAATTGCAATAGTAAAATCATTTCAGATTTTCCCATGTGCTCCTCTTGTGAATTTAAAATACTTGCATACATTTTGACATGAGCAGAGCCAGACCTACCATTAGTTGAACTAAGCGGTCACCTAGAGTGTGGCCCTCCAGGGGCCCCTATTGACACTGCTGCTGCACCTCTCAGGCTCCTGAACTGGGATGCAGCGCTTAACAATATTCTCTGGTGCGGCGTCATTCTTCCTTTCTCTTTCTACTGTATGTGCCATTTCCGCCCCCCTCTGATGCAGACATCTGGTTTGTTCAAACTGGAAGCTGTGTCAGAGGCCATAGTAAGAAAAAGGAATTGCGATGCAGTGCTGGGGTATGATGATAACTGCTATGTCGCTGTAGGCCACAGAGAAGGGCGGCAATAGCAGCAATGGTGGAGGGGGCCATGGGGGGGGGGGAAGGGGGGCAGCAGAATGGTGACCTGCCTAGGATACCTTCAGTCTTTGCACCAGCCCCGGACATGGTTTGCAGGAATTTTACTTTTGATTCGCTAATTTATTTTTAAGGGCTAGATTTACTAAAATGCATATTGCATTAACATGCTAATGCCATTAATACACAATGGGGCATGCTTACTAAAGTGTGCTTCCCAGTGCCATTGGGTTTAGCACATGGTTTGGGCTCTGCGCTAAAAAGTAGTACGGGCCCCTTGCTAAAAATCCTGTGCTACCTGTGTTGTGCGTGACGGGGCAGGGACTGGATGGTTGGGACAGAACAGAGGCATTTATGGCAAGCCATGGCATACACAGGGGTTATTTGCCCATACTAACCTGCTTGCTGCCCTTACTGTGAGTACTTTTAATTCCACCTCTTTGAGTGGCGTTGTCTGCCATGTGCCAGTCTGCATGTTGCTGCCTCTTGTGTCCAAGCTAACTTCAGGTGGGCGGATGCACATGCCCCCTGAAGTTAGAACAGTCCGCCCACTCTGGTAAACGTGATCCACGTGTCACTGGCGTGAGCTTTGGTAAGCATGTCTCATTATTATTAAGTAGGTCCCACTGCATAAAATGGGCCCTGTGGTAAATAACATGCAATAACGTCTTAGCACATTTTAACACGGTAACACAGTTTAGTAAATCTAGCTCTTAGTGTTTACATTTCTCTGTATTGTTTTTGACACCTAATATCAAAGTTATGGTAGCTGTACTTTTCAGTGCTCCCTTTTCTATGTTAATTGGATGCTTGACTATCTATATTGAACTTTATAAATAAATCATGTAAAAAAAGTTACGGTAGTTGTGAGACATAAAATTAAGCAAGGAAAACCTAATTATGTATATTTTAATGCAAGCAGTAGATTGCCTGCAATATCTTGTTCCTTTACATTACTGATCTTGCCATGAAAGGTGTTCAGCTTACAAAGACAAGTCTACTGCAACCATATAGGAGATATATAGGTCTCTTAGTAAAGGCTTCAGCACACACACTGCACACAAGCGTGGTAACTTACTGTGCAGGCAAGACTGGGCTCACTAATTCGTGTTGTAACTGGATGTTGTGTTAGTGGGTGGGAATAGGAAGGTTATGTGCAGAGAATGGGCGTTCATTGCACATTGAGTCAGTATTCAGTACTTTACTGTGTGTTAATTCTCCTTAAGAGGAGGTGTTAAGTATAAATGTGATACCAGCAAGCAGTTACCGCACCCGCTGTGGGAAAAAAACCCTCAATCTTCTCTGATCAGCATCCCATCTCACTTTTACCCCTCTCAGCATCCTGACCCACCTTCTACCCCCCTGATGAGGATCCATACCTCATATTCCCGATAAGGCTCTGGAGCTCACACTACCCCCTCAGTGAGGCTCCAGACCTCCCCCCACCACTCATTTCCCCCCAGTACTTACCAACAGTGTCCCTGATCAGTTGGTGTGGGGCAAGAGTGATCCTGGGATGCTTCTTCCCTGTCATCAACTTGTGTTCAAAATGGCAATTCTCACCTCAGGGGTCACCATGGTGAGCCGAAATTTGCATCTGGCACCTGGGATTTACTTTCCCTCTTAAAAAAAAGAAATCAGGATCGCGGAGCAAGAACCTTTCTGTCTGCCCGAGGGAGATCAGATCCATGCAGGCAGACAGTTTGCATTGGGGTTGCAATTGCAGCCATCCCCTTCTCTTCTGCCCAAGGGAGATCAGATCCCCATGGGCAGAACAGCGGGGGAAGGCCAGCATCACATGGAAGGCAGAAGAAGAGAGCTGGTGGGGACAGCAATTTAAAAAAGTTAGGGAGGGGAATGTAATTGCAAAAACGTATAAGGACCAATGACAAAAAAAAACAACAGCCCACAAAGGAAAAAAAGATGGTGGAATGTAGGGGGGGGGGGAATGGGAGTGCTGGGGGGGGGGAGGAGGGAGAAGGCAAGAGAGTCTGGAAGGAAAACAGAAAGTAGGGATGGGTTGGTGGGGAGAAGAGCGCAAGGTGTTGGATGTTAATGGGATGAAATCATGGGGACAAAAGAGCACAATATGTATTTGCAAAAAGGTGCATTTCCCTCCCCCCAGAACACACACACAAGCACTCTGCATTACACAGTCACACACACGGACACCTCACCTCCATAGGACATACTTGCATCCCAGCTTCACACTACCTACACATGCACACATACAGGCACCTCACCTCCACACAGCACACGCACACACACACACACACACAGACATGGGCACACCACCTCTGCCCACTCCACACAGCACACGCACACACACACACACACAGACATGGGCACACCACCTCTGCCCATCACACACATACAGTAGGCTCTCCAGCTGTAATACACATACCCATGCACCGCGGCCCTACACCACACCCTCACAGAGGCACCCACTGTCATATCCCATGCACAAACAAAACACATCTGTTGCACCACACATCCACATGCTATCTGAAGCTATAACTTATCTAAAGATGACATGTGGTATAGAAACTCTGCCGCTGGTCTCATGAGACTTGAGAACATGAGACCACTGCAAGAGACAACTGGTGATGAGGTGGAGGGGCACTAGAAGGTCATAAGCACTGGCTCCTCAGATTTTGGCCTGGTTCTTAAATCCGCACAAAATTTGTCAAGCCTGTCTTACCCCTAGTGATAGTCTCACAGTACTATAAAAAGAGGTCAAGCTGTCAAATAAAGGCTAATGCTAGGGGCCAGAACCACTGTTTTTTGAACTCAGGCAGAAGCATCTTGGGAGTGCTCTTACCCCCTCCCCACCACTAACCACCAGGGACACCCCTAGTAAGTGCCGGGGAGATTGAGGGGTGAGGGTGAGGGAAAGAGGGTATGGAGTCTCAAGTGGAGGGTTAGGATTCTTAGGGTAGAGAGGGTCAGGATGCATATTGGGGGAGGGGGCGGGTAAAGGGTCTGTAGCTTCAGAAGAGTGGCAAGGAGGCTCAGAGCCTCATTCGAGTGGGTGAGAACGGGGTCAACATAGTGATCAGGGGGACGAGAGATGTCTGGGGCCCAATAACAGGGGACCACTTTTTTTTTCCTGCAGCATGCCATAGTAACTGTATTAGCAGATAAGTAGCACCAATGCACTTATTTGATGCCTACTGATGCATTTACTATAAGGTAAATGCCCTGTGCAGTAAGTGCAATGCAGATGCGGACAATCCCCTTAATAGTTATAGCACAGGTTTTGCACCTAATGTGTGGTAAGTGCAAACCATTACTGCTTGCTTTTTGTTTTTTTAACAGGCTCATAGTAAGATAGTGCTCTTATGGAAATTCAGTTGCAATAGCAGACGACTTTATTCATGGTCTTTGATTAAGATTCTAGCACTTTAAAGTGTTGTTTGTAGATCCATCTACTATTGACATTAGTTTTGTTTTATACATCTTTATTTTTCCCAGTGTTTAGAATTATAGATACCTCTGGTAAGATAGAATTGCTAGAAAAGTTGCATAAATCTATCTTGAGGAGATGTGTAGAGAAAATATTTTTCATATTTAGTTTGGTTTAATATTTCTTTCTTTTGTTAATTATTTTGATTGTGTTCAATTTTTTATCACTTTACACAAGCAAATGAATTTGTATGTGTTGTGGCAATCTGGGGGCACTCTGCAATGCTGAGGCCATTAATTCAGGATTCTCCTTCAGTCTTGTTACCTTTACGAATTGTCAGGATGCCCAAGACCAGGCTTTAAACAAAAATCTGCTTTATTATCTTCAGCAAAAGAAACCAATGTGTTAAACTGTGTTTATCTGCTCACTGAGAGGCACTGAGTAACTGTACAGCTTAGTCAGAATAAGGCTGCATTGCAATGCAAATTTAAACCAGAACTAGCAAACAATCTCACTCCAGGAACTGCTTAACCGGGCAGCTCTGCTGTGGATTTAAACACACTCCTCAGTTCCTTAGTTTCGGCCCATACAACCCAGGTCACATACCTGGGAAAGAGTCTTTCCCAGAGCAGCTTATGTATAAAAGACTCAGTTCTAGCACAAAAGCTGAGCAATTATCAAACTGCTTTCTCTGTGAGGGTTAGACTGCCTTTTGCCTGGCAACCAATTAACAACAGCAATAGGGCCGGATTTACCTATACGCCAGGTACGCCGTGGCGTAGGGCCCACAGCTGGCAAGGGCCCACAAACAAGAGTCCCCAGGACTGAGAAAACCCGCACCCGGGGCCGGCCCACACACCGGAGGGCTTCAGAGGGAGCAGGGTAAGCTCGCGCGAGGCCCCGGCTCCCTCTGTACAGCCGCCAGCGTGAAGGAAAAGGCTCTTCACGCTGGCGGCTGTACAGAGGGAGCCGGGGCCTCACGCGAGCTTACCTGGCTCCCTCTGAAGCCCCTCAGACAGCCGTGGTGCTGGTCAGGGGGGCAAGGACTGCATGGGCTGTGATTGGGGGGGGACCTGGACCGGAAAAGGGCTGGGGGGGGGGGACTTGGACTGGAAAGAAATGGGCTGTGATGGGGGGGGGGGACCTGGACCGGAAAAGGGCTATGGGGGGGGGGGGGGGCCTTGGACCGGAACGAAATGGGCTGTGATGGGGGGACCTGGACTGTAAAAGGGCTATGGGGGGGGGGACATGGACTGGAAATGGGTTGTGATGGGGAGGGGGACCTGGACTGGAAAAGGGCTATGGGGCGGGTAACTTGGACTGCAAATGGGCTGTGATGGTGGGGGGGGGGAACTAGGACTGCAAATGGGCTGTGATTGGGGGGGACCTGAACTGGAAAAGGGCTATGGGGGGGGGACATGGATTGGAAATGGGCTGTGATGGTGGGGGGGGGGGAACTAGGACTGCAAATGGGCTGTGATGGTGCAGGGGGACTCGGACTGCAAATGGGATGTGATGGTGGGGGCTAGGACTGGAAATAGGCTGTGATTGGGGGGGGGCTAGGACTGGAAATAGGCTGTGATGGGGGACTTGGACTGTAAATGGGCTGTGATTGGGGGGCGTGGCTAGGACTGGAAATGGCCTGTGATGTGAGGGCTAGCACTGGAAATGGGCTTATGAAGAGCTGGAATAGGACTGGAAATGGGCTGATGTGGGGCATGGGAGAATGGGACTAGAAGGGAGTGGATGCTGGGTGGGTCTAGAACTATAAGGGAACTGATTTTGGGGGAGGACTAGAATGGATGGGGAATGAGAATGGAGAGGGGAAAAATATTTTGTGTGGAAGAAAAGTCTATGATGGGCTGGGTATTGGGAGAGTAGAAGGGGCTTGAAAATGGAAGGGTGAAATTTAAATGGATGATAAAGGAATAAGGAAAGAATTGGGGGAAAGAGCCAAAGGGAAACAATCAGTATGTTAAAGCAGAAATAGAGAGAGAATGGAAAACATCTAAAAGAGAAGAAAGGACAAATGGATAGCTCGCAGAAGACACGAAGAAACCAGAAGAAAGTGACTGGAGCAATTGCAACTGAAAAAATGCCCAAACAGAAGGTAGAAAAATACTTTTTATTTTGAATTTATTAACTGGAATATGTCTGGTCTGGGAAGTGTGTATTGCTAACATCTTTGCGTTTTTGTTTAGTGCAAGAGGAAATTACTTTATAGTTTTATTTCTCCAGTGTTGTACATTTCATGTTTGGATTTTGGGGTTCCCAGTTTAATTATTATCTGACCAAGGAAGTTAGCCTACACGTATCCTTGGTAATTTTTGTGGGTGGGACTAGGGGCAGAGAATGGGTGGAGCATGGCAAGCCACAGGTGTCGGGTTTTTCTCGGTGAAAAAGTTGGCAACCCTATTTGTGGGTGTGTTGGGTATAAGAGTGAGAGGCGGGGTTGTGCGAGCCTGGATCCCTCGCTCTCTAGAGAGAGTTGAAATTGCTGCGGCCTAGCTGAACGGGGCCGTCCGCGAGCTTCTCTAGGCCCTGGCATGAAGGGGAAAGAGGAAAAGGAGAGTGGGGGAGGCGGGAGTCCGGAGAAGAGCACTAGTGCTCAGGAGTTAAAGGAGCAGGGAAACAGACTCTTCGTCACCCGCAAGTACCAGGAGGCGGTGGCCTGTTACACCAAAGCCATAGTGAGTACCGGGGAGCAGCGACGGCCAGGTCCGTTTCCTGTAGCTGCTGTAGTACCGCCGGATCATTCAGTGATCCTCCTCCCCGATGGATAAGACATTTTTTAATGTATTTCTTGAATTCCGATGCTGATTTTGTCCCTATTGCCTCTTTATGTCAGGCAATTCTATACATCTATTGCCATTTCTGTTTTGGTAAGTTGATCTCGTTTTTATTTTTTCTGGGGGGGCCCACAATTTTTGTTGGTGTAGGGCCTCACTCAAGGTAAATCCGGCCCTGGCAATAAGCCAATTAAGTGAGGCTTCAGCATCTTGTCAGCAAGGCTCTGTACAGAGATCATAAATGTTTGTCAGACCAACCCTTGCAAGGTTATAGTTCATACAGTCTCTTTTTCTACTGGCTAATTAGCACCCTTTGTTTCTCAGAGAATTTCCAGTCTGTGAAACTGGGGCGAGCAGCCCCTCCCTTTGCAGCACTATAGTTCTATTGCATCCTTTCCAATGCTCTCTTAGCTGACTCTACCAGGCATTCAATTAGGACAGTCCCAAATATAGTAACTTCTATCTTACTTTAGTGGAGTTAAAATGCAGGCAGACACATTTCCAGTCATGGGCCCTGTTATGTGGAACTCTTTACCATTAGCCATTCGACAGACGTTTAATTATGTTTTAGAAAATTGGTAAAAACGCATTTGTTCATATTCTATAGGTGAGGCCGGTGCTTAATGGAGAGTTTGGTGCTGTGACAGTCATGTTGCACTTTCTGTGAACTATTGTGTAATGATGTGAAGGGCTAAAAATAAATGTTAAGAAATGAAAATGAAATTAAGTGGCATTGCATCTGACTCTTCCTCAGTTGATAAGGACTGGTCTGTCCCCCTCTCTCGGGTAGTAGACAGCTGGTCTTGTAGAAGCTGTAGTTCTGAAGCTTCAGGCAGATATGGACACTGCCCTCCATCATGCTGCTCCTTCCCCAGGGTGTCAAGTGCTCTCCCCCTTCTAGATCTGGGAGGTTTCCCGTTATAGGCCATAATAGCCCTCTATCCTGCCTCCAGTCTCCCTGCCTCTCCCTTTGCTGCTTCGGAAGGGTTTCTGCTCAGAAGAGGATAACCTTAAAGGGACAGAGGCATGGTCTAGGCTCTCCTCAGTGTTTTTACTTGACTCTGCCCAGTCCAGGGACCTCGCCCTTCCACAGAGTGTAAAATCAGATTTTTACTCATAAAATGGATTTTATGTAAGTATGATTTTGCATGTATGATAAAATAAATAAAGTTGAACACAAGTGCATCCCTGCCATCTCTAGAGATTAAACAGTGGCATCTACAACCACAGAATTAGCTCATATTGGTGTTCGTAGGAACTAAAGAGCAATAAATCTCATTTGGTAGATACATGCCGGTTAGCAAAATCTGAGTTGAATCCAATACCTTAATGACCACGGTTGATTTTTAATCAGCAAAGCTTAATTGTTGTTTTCTACAGTTATCAAACCTGTCCTAGGGGACCACCAGACAGTCTGGTTTTCAGGATAGGCACAAAGAATATGCATGGGATAGATTTACATGCACTGGCACCAGTGTGTACAAATCTACCTCATACAAATTCATTGTGCATATCCCCAAAATACTGACTACCTAGAAATCCCCCAAGTCAGGTTTGGGAACCACGATTATAGCATAAAGCACAGAGGGTATAAACAAAATCAACTATACAATCGGTTCTTTAGTATATAAAGTGGCACCAGTGATGGACACAACCTTAGTGTATTGGCAAGTGATGAGAATTCAGATCCTGAAGTTGTGTATGTTTTCCAGGTGGATATTAAACTGGTTTTTCTTCTGTTTTCTTATATTTCCATGAAGCACTTTCTCCAGCATATCTCTTTTAGCTGCTGCTCCTTTACTCGCTCCGAGTATGAACATTTTCATATTAATTTTAATAATTTTTGAATATATGGTCCACAGTAGCCCAGCTCCTAAAGTACTGCAAAGGAAATGGACAGCGGTCTGAATTGCAGGGTTGCACCATTTCAGTGCATGTAGGCTATAAATTATCTACCATTCAGTCACTTGCAGATAATTGCCAATGCATCTGAAGTGTCAGTTCAGGGCTCATTTGCTCGAACACATTTCTTCCAATGCACAGGCAGATCCTGCATCTACACAATGGCTGAAAATCCATCTTGTGTCAGACAAAGCATGCCATAAAGTTTAGAGGTCTGACAAAGCGGCATAGCCATTTTTGCCATTGCTTGGTCAATCTGGTATCTAGATTATTCCTCTAATTATTTTTCCTATGTGTATACATTTTTAAAATGCCATCACATTTTCTATTTCATTTGCTGTCATTTTTTGTGTTTGCTGGCAAGGTTATAAATGAAAATATGCAACATCCAGTATCACATTCAGTTCTGCATTTAAGTGTGTTACGACGGGGAGGTGGTTTATCAGAACAAATTTATCAGCATTACATTCGGCAGAAGTCACTCAAAAATGGATATGAATGGATATTCATATCTCTATCACTCTATATTAGCTATGGTATAGTATGCTGTTTAACATTAGAGGGATACTATGACATTTGTTTTCTGTTCAAATTATTCTGGCATTTCAAATCTGTTTTGACGTTGTGTTGGATATCTGACATTCCCCACCCTATTGTTTCCATAGCATGTCAAAAGTAAAATACTCCTACTTCAATAATGCATACAACAACTTATAATAGTCTGTACAGATTTTAAATAAAGGGGGTTATTTTAGAAGCCGCATTCATGATTAACACACTTATAGTAAATATGACCACTTAAATGTATAAATTGTATCCACGTATAAACAGCCAAAGCTTGTTTTGCATATGGATGTTCATACCATGTTGAAATTGCACAGGGACATGTTGGAGCGTGTCAGGGTGTAGCCTGGGTGGGGGCAAAAATCTACACATACATTTCCCATGTCATATAGAGAATGCACATTTACGATCAAAATTGTCCATGCCCAGATTTTCACCTGTTCCCTAACATGAATAGGTATTTCAAAAGTGTTCCTTTTGACTATCCTTTTAAATAGGGCCTAAAGGGGATAACCCCCTTAATCTTGCAATGTTTAATTCCCCCCATCCAAATGCAAATGATGTAACGATACCATCCTCTGTAGTTAATGAGCAGCATCTGCATGTCCAGGTTTGCAAAATGGCTCCGATGCAAGTGTAATTACCAACATTTACACATTAATGTTGTGAAATACGGGTACTTACTGGAATAGCTCCTCCCACTGCATGAGGGCATTACTTCCCATGCACTCCTGCACATTCATCTGTGTGTTTTAGAAGCAGCTCCACTTTTAGCAGTACTGTTTCTAAAATACCCTCGGAATTGAGTATGTGCTGACCTTGATGTCACAATTCCAATTTCCATGCCCTATCTTAAAACATATATGTGAATTGTTATGCAATCCCCAGCGTATTGCACCAACATAACCTAGTAATACTGAGAAATTATTCAATGAACAACCATTCACTAAATTGAAGGCAGTAATTTGAATGGGAATAGTGTCCTATAACTGCAATGAGTAATGTCTAACAAATAGATACAAGAAAATCTAGTTTTAAATAAGGAAAACATAGAGCCTGATTCACAGATGAAGACTGGGAATGTGTGGACCTGATTCTGATCTGTGGGAACAAAACACTCGTGCTGTAGCCAGAATTAGGTCTGAGGATAGCTTGGCATGCCCCTTCCGCCTCCGGTGACATCCTTCCCGTATGCGCCCCCGATATCTACGGCTCCGGCCCCCCATTTCCCCTCCGCCCAACCCATGGCTGGCCTGTCATGGCCTGGATTGGGCAGTGGGACCCCCCCACCCTTCCCTGGTCCTGTGTGTGTGTGTGTGGGGGGATCCTCAGGCATGGTCAGGCCAAAAGTGCTGCTTATACCAACTTTGAGGTGGCATAAGCAGCACGTCCATAGGGGCCAGGCAGCACATACAGGGTATGACATGAATCGGCTCTGTACATGCTGCTGGGCTGGCCCGCCCCCCTCTCCGCCCCATTCTTGCCCCACTCCCCCCTCCTCCCCCCCCCCCCACCACTGGATCTCCCCGTCCTGATGCACAGGACATACAGGGAGAAACAGAGGAGGAATAGGGCAAGGACAGCTTGCTCCGCAACCCGTGTTCATGAATGACCTCCATAGTCTAATACTGTTAAAACTGAGCATGGAAAAGCAACTTGTTTCTGAGTCATTTGTTCTTTAAGGTTTTAATGTTTTGATAATGTAAAAAGAAAATGTAATCATCCACACTAGTTCTGAAAAAAACTGATGGATCGATACTGAGTCTCGGTGGTGAGTGTCTTTTGTTAAATATCATCCGTCACAGCTGAAAATATTCTGGATATTCAGTGAGAGCAGCTGGATAGTGGCCTATGCTCCTGTCAGTGTATTGAATATACTGTAGCCAGCGCTGCCACTATCCAAACAGCAGCAATATTCATTATCAAGACCACTAGCTGGATAACAATGCTGAATATTGCCACTACAGGGGTCATTTTGGGCTTTACCCTACTCTGCCCACAGACCGCTCCAGCACTATCCAGATAATACAGAGATGGTTTTTGAGGATATTCAAGAGACTTGCCATATAGTGCAGCTGAATATCCTTGTTACAGGTGCTGCTAATAGGTTGTGCTATTCACATACTATTATGCAATTGCACACACTATTTGTGCATTCATGAAGAGCTATTATTGGTATTTAGTTCACAGCTTTCAAGTAGATGTTCCAGGCAAGTTACATTCAGGAACAGTAATTATTTCCCTGTCCTTAAATGGCTTACAATCTCAGCTCATATCTGAGGCAACAGAAGGTTAAGTGGTTTGCCCAAGGCCACAAGGAGTGTCAGTGGGATTTGAACCCTGGTCTTTATGATGCCAGGCCGGTGCCCTAACTACTAGGGTACTCCTACTACTGCTACTGCTACTGAACATTTGTATGGTGCTACAAGACGTACACAGCGCTGCACAGACATGTAAGAGATAGTCCCTGCTCATCAGAGTTTACAGTCTAGCCAAGACAGACAACACAAGGGAAACACAGTAGTATGCTCTCAATTCTTATTTAAAGCCTGGCAGCAAATACTGAGAAGAGTAGCGAACATATTAGATATGGCATAATAAAACTACTAGGAAATAAACTTAGTTGAAAAAGAGGACAAATATGTGATAGACTAAGCAAAGACTAAGTAGGGAGAGGGAGGGGTGATGGCAACATATACCAAGAAGAAAGTATATTTAAAAATACACAAAAATATGCAACCTACAGGACACAGGCTATTACATATCCGAGGTACCACAACAGACCTCGAAGAATAATAGAAGTAAGCTCTACCAGTAATGAAGAAATATCCACTGTCACATTACCACAAGGCACCACACTCTCCTGAACACTAGTCAATGCCCGTTCCATATGGAACAAGTTCCACACCATCATGGACTACATACAGAACCAGGACATAGACATCATGTGCATAACCAAAACATGGCTCTCCGATACAGACAATGTACTCATAAATCAGATGGCCTCTCAACAATATACAATACACAGCTCCACAAGACCAACATGCAGAGGTGGTGGCATACTAATCATTGCAAAAGCACACCTGCAATTCCAGACCACATCCAACGTGTGAAACAAAGGAAGTAACATAATAGCAGTCGCAAATAAACATCTGGCACTCTGCCTCCTATACAGAGCCGCAAGCTCAAATGAAGAAGAACTCTCCACCATACTGGAACAAATCTGCTCCATGGCAATCCAAAACAAGCTACTCATAGTCCTAGGGGATCCCAACATCCCGTCTCTTTCCACCCAGAACCAAGAGACCTTCAGGGAAACCATGGAAGATCTGCAATACAGCCAAATATTAAAGACTGCAACCCACAAGATGGGTGGCACCCTCGACCTGGTATTTACTACAGCAACATGATAACACACATAACCATCACTCCAATCCCCTGGTCAGACCACCATATGATCAACTTCTCCATAAACCAGACTAAGAGGAGTCAAACTCCTGGAGCAAATCTCAAGGAGAAAAGGAGATTTTGAACCTTCCATAAAGACAAATTCTTGGATGAAATTCTACCAGAACTGGATTAGAGCATATCGGATCTTGATACCACCATTGAAAAATGGAACAAAACTTTGCATAACGCAGCAATCGCACCACAGAAACCAAACCATGACAACAGAAGAAAACACTACGCTCCCTGGTATTCAAGTGAAATCAACAGACACAAGAAACACCTAAGGAAAACAGAGAGGCAATGGAGAAGAACAAAAACTCACAACATCTTGACAGAATATAAGGAACTTCAAGCTGCATACCATAATATGATAAACAGTCACAAGAAGGAATACCACACAAACCTGATAATGAAATCAATCAACAAACTGAGGGAGCTCTTCACTATAGTAAACAACCTCACGAAAGAGCCAACCAAACCAGATGACCTAGATGCCATTGCCCCGCAAGAACTAGCCGACTATATGCAACTCAAATGCACACAGACAGCACTCAGGAAACCAACCAAATTGACCATACAACATACAATGGAGGAAACATGGACCACTTTCCACATCCCATCAAGACAACAAATCAAATCAAATCAACAAATAACCACCATAAACACAACAACCTTACCTACTGACCCTTGCCCAGTTACATGGATCAAGCAAACAAAAGAATATCTAACACCACATCTACAAAAGATTGTTGAATCTTCACAAACTCAAGGATACCTCCCCCAGCAACTCAAGAAAGCATCCATCAGACCAATCCTGAAGAACATCAACCTTGACAAGAATGAACCAAACTCCTACTGGCCAATATCCAGCCTCACCTTCATAACTAAGATAACCGAAAAATGTGTACAGCACCAACTACAGGACCATATAGATGCCTATGCCCCACTAGACCCCCACCAATACGGCTTCAAACAAAACCACGGAGTAGAAACACTCATTACATCTCTCCTGGACGCCCTTGTAATGGGCATGGACAATATACACAAAGGCTTTGCACTATGTTTCATAGACATCGCCGCTGCATTTGACTCTGTAAATCACAACCCTCTGCTACAAAGACTCCGGGACGTAGGAATATGCGGCACAGTCCTAGATTGGTTCTTTTCCTACCTCTCCCACCATACACAGCAAGTAAGAAACAAAACCCGACAGTCCGAACCCTTAGCCCATCACCAAAGAGTACCACAAGACTCAGCTCTCTCGGCGCTACTATTCAATATCTACATACAGCCGATCTGTAGCATCATAAAACAATTCAACATTGATTACAGAATATATGCAGATGACATCATGATATTCACCCCCATAAACATCACACCCAGACTACTCACAGATCACAACATGCTTGGAATCAATGTCAGAATGGCTCAGCAGTCAAAGCCTTTACATAAACTATAAAAAATCTGAACTGATACACATTACCAGAAGCAGGATATTCTCACCGCCAGACTCAATAAAAATCTTGGATCACACTATAAGCAATAAAAGAGAAGTCAGATACCTCGGGGTCACCTTTGACCAACAACTCAGCTTCCAGCCACACATCAAAAAGATAACCAGATCAGCCTACCACAAACTCAGAATGCTACGCAACCACTGCTCACTGACAACGACTTCTGAACTGTCTGCCAGGCCATAATAATGCCTATATTAGATTTCTGCAACACAATCTACCATGGACTCCCAAAGAAAACGACCCTCCCTTTACAACTGGTACAAAACACTGCAGCCAGAATCATCACCGTAACAGCAAAATACAAACACATAACACCCACGCCCCATCAGCTGCACTGGCTCCCTGTGACTGTACGCACCAAGTACAAAAACATAATAATAATATTTAAAACACTAAACAACCTCTCACCTGCAACTCTGCAACCACTGATCAAGAAAACACCGCCTACCAGAACAAGGAGAGGAACAGATAACAACACCCTAGAGACCCCGCTAAACTTCAGGAAAGCAAATCAATCCACCTGCAACAGAGCCTTCTCCCTATTTGCACCCAAGCTGTGGAATGATCTCCCCGCATCAACACGTGAGATCAAAGACCTAACGGACTTTAGGAAGGCAATAAAAACCCATCTGGTCCTGGAATACTTCGGATCTACCCCGGATGATGATGTTTAACAGTAACAGCAAATGGATTATGAAACACAGCCAGAGTTCTTGTATATAGTTAGCAACTGACAATTGCTTGTTTGACCCCAATGTAGCCATCCAAGTTGAATAACCCTGTTCAATGTAAAGCTTGTTGCTATAACTGTTTCATTGTAAATCGCTTTGAATGTAAATGATAAGGCTGTATAGAAGACCTGTTAAATAAATAAATAAAAAATAAATAAAAAAAACTGTGCATAGGTAAAACCTTAGCAATACAATTGAGTGTGTGGCTATACAGCTGATACTCAGGTGGAAAGTGGAGTAATAGGAAAGGGATACATCACTAAAAAAGCCTGTGAATTTCCATAGAAACTGACCAATCAGACCCTAGAATATTGCTCAAACACCATTGAGCCTATAGTAGAATGTCCCTTAGAAAGTTAGCAAGAGATTGAGGTGGGGGTGGGGACAAGGACTCATGCGTGCCAATATACTCTAAAAATATTGTGGCATAATAGTCAAATTATCATGTGTACTCACACTCGCATGAATAGTCAAAAGCATGCACACGTACTATACTTAAAAAGAAGGGGGTATGTTCGAGGACAGGCAACCTGCAAAGAGTATATGAAAAACAGTGTGCAATACAAGTAAAATCAAGAAATACCCACTGCATATATAAAGAAAAGTAGATAAGAAAAGACCTATGGGTCAAAAAACTGCCAATTCAGGCTCAACTACAGGAAACAGTAACATTTAATAAAGGACAGTTCAATGGAAAAATACAGAACGCGGGAGAGAATCTCTGATGGTCACGTACCTGATCACATGAATGCAAATACAAAAGGAATGATTCTGCACTGAAAATACATTTAAACATTCAGATCCATGACATATTACAAGTTGTCATACTGATTAGAATTACTGAATCCAGTAAAGTAAAGCTACAGCAGCATCATATAACAAGTAATCCAAATCAGGAGTATGAAAAGTGTCATGAGGCTGGTGCCAATAAAGATGCAGAGTTGAAAAGAAACTCTGTTTTTCACAGAGACCTAGGTGTGCAATTACCTCAAAGCACAGCTAGAGGGGGCAGGAGTGATTCTACAGAAGCTAATGAGGCTAGGAGAGCTAACCAGTTGCACCTGGAAATGAGCCCGGGAGATTCAAAGGGAAGATCCCTTTATAAACGGAAGCTTAATGCTAGCAAAGCAGACACAGATAGAGACGGAGACGCAGAAGGAGAAGGAACAAGGATTACGGCTGAAGAAGGAAGGAGAGACCTGAAAGAAGGAATCCTCCTTGAGCAAGCCCAAAAGGACAGAATTCACAGAGGTAGAGTTCAGAGGGGCCAAGCTACGAGAGCCGCTGTTCAGAGGGAGTCTGCTAAGGAAAGCAGTCAGGCTGGAGGGTATGCCACTCCCTGCTTAAGCAACGTTCCTGAGTCTAAAGCTGAGAGACATATACAGAGAGCCAGAGAGCCAGGCTTGGAGGAAAGCCTGCAGGCATTGGAGTATGCTGAACAAGTTTTACCAGGTACCCGAAGGGAAGGGGTCTCTAACAAAGCTACTGTGTCACTGAAGCATAGAGCTGGAGAATCCGCACCAGGTTTTACTAAGCTTTCAAGAAGTCCAGCACTGCCCAGAAGCTACCGACAGAAAACCTGTTGTCACAGAGACGTGCATGAGAGAGAAGGCTCCAGAGCTTCAAGCTACACAAACTCAAGGTATGAAAGTTTTATTCCTGCTAATGAAAGCTTAACTCCTAAAAGCACTGCTAAAACTAAAACTCACTTTATAAGAAGAGGAAAGAAACCAGAGTGGTTTGAAGAACTACCAAAAGACTTTAAAGCACAGTCTTATTGGAGGCAAGATACCAGAGACAGTCCATATAAAGCTGTAACTGCCAGGGACAGCGTGTGCTCTGAGGGGGAAAGTTGTGAAGCAGAATTTATGGAAATAGAAAATGCAAACACTATTCCCATTCCTCAAGAAGAAGCTATGGATTGTAGTTTGTGTATGGCTTCTAGCCTAGAATCCATAGCCACCTTGTAAATAAGAAGTCTTGTTTAATTGCTTTGCCCTGGAATGAATTGAATTCCTCCCTTTAACCCTTTCAACTAATTGTGAAGATATTAACAATTGGTTTTACCTGTTTATTACTGGAGCCTTTATGAACAAAGGACATTCTTTGATTTCTAGTGTCTTAATGAAACCTTGCACAGAGGGGAAATAAAAGCCTTGTTTCCCTACACTCGTGGCTTAATTATTGAGTTCTCACAAGGAGCTGAAATACCTAAGACCAATCTCCATTTTGGCCTTAAAATACCCCACGCTCCTTGAAAATAAATATGTTGTACAGCATGCCCTTACCACCATTGGCCACTAGGGGATGCCACCACGACAAAAGTAAAACATGAGTATTCTCAAAAAGAAAAAGGGGAGGGACCGTGGAACAAACAAAAGTTGCGGGGAAGTGGCATTGAAAATTAAAGTAAAGCGGAGGGGAACCCAGTCTATGTATAACCACTAAAAAGCCAGCACTTCAGAGCCAAAAAGAGAAGCATCTGGCCACTAAGCAGTTTAAAAAACCTAATATAAGGATCCTGCGTCATAAGGAAAAAACAAAATGGTAACTGTAAAATAATATAACAGGGTATGTAGTGAAGACACGGCGGACACTGTGCCCCTCCCACACCTGCAATAACTCACAACACTCCATTATTGGCATAATACCGGTCACAGCTTTATTAACTTTAACAAACTTCAACAATAATTCCAAACAATACATTCCCGCCTCTACCTCAACAGTAATGACTCACCAGCCATGTGGGTAGCAAATTGAGGTCATCGCTGTTGCCACCGCAGCGAGGCTACTGCTATCATCCTACCACCCCTTCCTCCGGCTTCGCCATATTACTAGCAAAAGCCTCACCGGGGTTATCCGGGTCGGGGGTACCCCACCCCTGCCCAACTAATAGCTACAGCTCTGGACCCCGGAAACCTCTGGGATCCTGCCACCCCTCTCCCAGCTGCAACAACCCAATCTCACCACCCCAATCCCAATGTTGGGCGGGAGGGCGGGACGTCTGCTGCCTCCTGCCCTGCGCGCCCAAATGCAAGCCGCGGCAGCTCCCACTCCCTCTCCTCCCTCGCTCCTCGCCTTAACCATTACCGATTGGCTCCCACCGCTGCTGCTCAGCCGCGGGAGCCAATCAATTCAAAATACACCGTCCTGGCCTCCCGGCATTCCTCCGGCCCCCGCGGCCCAAAGGGGATGCCACGCGTCGCCAGCCCGGTTACTGCTGGCCGGCCAGGTACGTGGCCCTGCGGCCTTCCTAAATACCAGAGGGTGTGAAACAGAAAAATCAGGAAGGTTATATATGGGAGAAAACGAATGATATAATCAATTAAAAAAAAACAGGGATCTAAAAAAAAAAAATACACAATCAAGAGGCAGATGGTGTGCGACAGATAAAACATGACAAATAATGATGGACAGAACATGAGCAATCTAAAACAGTAGAAGAACAATCGAAAGCCGCAGTGAGGGATAACAGAGAGAAACTCAGCATTCAAAGTTATTCCACCAAAAAAGATAGTGCTACACAAGATGCCGACTGAAAACCAAAAGTGGCCAAGCCACTAAAGACAATAAAAACAAAATAAATGAAGCATACAGGGTAAGTAAAAATAAAAAATGGTAAAAATTGGTTAAGAGAACAGATAGGCAGAGTCTTGTAACCACATATCTATTACAAAACTTGTTAAAACGCCTGAAGGCATAAACCTTAATAGGGACTAATGTAGAAGATAAAACAACTACTGTATTAAATAAAGAGGTCAAAAAGGCTAAAAATACTATCGGTAAGAAGCTGAACCAAATCTAAAACAAAATGGAAAAATAAATATTAAAAATAAAAATAAAAACAAGCTAAAAGTCAAAATTATATATACACAAAAGGGGGTGAAAGCCATGTTGATGCCCAAAAACAAAAGACTGTGGCCAACCTGGGTTTGAATCTTAAAAACACAAAACCAAAGGGTGGACCTTGCTGAAATGGGGCCAACCAAAAATATAAAAGGTAAATAAATGTTATAGCAAATAAATTAATATATGAATAAATAAATAGCACTCATAAAATGTGTTAAAATGGAACATAACAGCAAAATAGGTAAAAATGAAAAATAAAAACAAACTGCTCATAAAAACCAGTACAAAAGTGATACTAAAAATGATAAAAACAACAGACAAAAATAAGGATAAATCAATATAGAAATGCAGCAAAATCTTAGGGGTATGTTTACTAAACCGCGCTACTGTGCGGGGCGCACTTGAGCGTGCGCTAAGGTATCTTAGCGCACGCTAATGATGCGTTTTTGTGCCCCGCACACGTGCGCGCCACACTAACGGGCCCGCTCATGTGCGCGTCGCGCAAATGAGCGATAGAGGCGTGGAAAGGCTCCCGGAGGGCGGAGGAAGGCTCCCCAGGGGCAGAGAGACGGGGTCAATGGGTGGAAAGTGGGAGGGGAGAGGCTCCCCGCACAGGAGCGGGGCTGAAATTCGATTTAAAAAATACCGCGAGTGAAAACCTCGCGGTAGAGCCGATTTAAAGGGAAGAGAAACCATTTCTGTCAGCAATATACAGCAAAACCAGGGAAACCAACAAAACATGAGCAGTGTGATACATGTGCACAGGACAAAATAGCAAATAAAAATTTAAAATGACCACAACAAAATTCTAAAAAATTATAATCCAGCTGGGCAACAGTGATAGTCATGGAAAACATTAAAAATCACTCCCAAGAAATCCCCAAAAAAGAAATATGAATTTTAGAAGGGTCTACTCTCCGTCCCCATACAAGGTGAATGATCCCACAGTGAAATTGTGCAGAGCAGGGTCAGAAACCCTGCTCTGCACAGTTTCACTGTGGGATCATTCACCTTGTATGGGGACGGAGCGTAAAAAATAATAATAATTATTTTGTACGCTCCGTCCCCATACAAGTGAAATTGTGCAGAGCAGGGTTTCTGAATCCTTTGGCCAGGTTTCCTGTCTCCAGGAAGTGCACTGTCTCTGTGGCCACAGTGTGGTGTAGTGAACACAGACAGTGTGTTCATGAACCAAAGATCACCAGTTCAAGCCCCAGCTGGGGCTCCTGCAAACCCAATCCCCATATTTTACCCACCACTAAACCATGATAGTAAAGACCAACCTTTTTTGCAGATAACATAAGAATGGTCCAAACACCTCTATTTTACCCTACAGAGCACAGACACCAGAAACATGCACATTACCTAGACCACAGTCCCCTCAATGCAGTCCTGGAGGGCCACATATCATTCAGCTGTGATGCTGTCACCAATATAAGGCCATGTCAGCATGGTGGCAGAGGGGTACCGTTGGTGGAGGGGGCAGTGGCTGCTGCAAACAGCAGACGGTGGCCTAGCCCCCTTCACGTGGGTGCAGTGCACTCCAACAGACAGGCCCTGTCTGACAAACAGCCATGGACTCCCCAGGGAATGCACTGTTTTTGTGCTAAGACAGTTGTGCAGCGGACACAGCCAGTGCATTTAGGACCAGAAGGTCACAGGTTCAAATCCCAGCTGGGGCTCCTGTCAACCCAGTCCCCTTATTTTACCCATGAAGAAAACATGGTAGTAAAGACTGAACCATTATTGCTGAGAACATAAGCATGGGTCAAAAACCTCTATTTTACCCTACACAGCACAAACACCATAGAAATGTGCATTACCTATTGGCAGAATCCCCCAAATGCAGTCCTGGCGGGCCACAAATCCATCAGGGTTTATGCTGTCTCCAATCTAAGGATGGAGCGTTACTGATGGTGGAGGTGGCAGCGGCTGGTTTCCACAGCAGACCATGGCCTAGCCCTGTCCAGGTGGGTGCCGTGCACTGCAACAAACAGGCCCTGTCGGATGTACAGTCATGGACTCCCCAGGGAATGCAGCACATCTGTGGCAACACGGTGGTGCAGTGCACACAGACAGTGTGTGCAAGAACAAAAGATCACAGGTTCAAAGCCCAGCTGGGGCTACTTCCAATCCAGTCCATTTGTTTTTCCCACAACTAAACTGTGATAGTAAGGACAAACCTTTATTGCAGAGAACATACGCATGGTTAATACGCCTATAATTTACCCCACCGAGCACAGACACCATAAACAGGCGCATTACCTAGAGCAGAGTCTCACAAATGCAGTCCTGGAGGGCCAAACATCATTCAGGTTCCATGCTGCCTCTAATAAAGATGCCTGTGCTGCATACCTATGCACAACCCCCATGGTATGCAGATGTATCTCATGCATATTCATGAGGGACAGCATGAAAACCCGAACAGTGTTTGGCACACCAGGACTGGAGTTGGGAACCTCTGCCGTAAAGCAGCAGCCAACAGGGGCAGACACACCCACACCCACACCCACAGGCCCCATTGGCTAATGCCTCCTGGAGAGGCAGGACATTGGGCCCTGCGTGCATCTCCCAATACCAGCACTTGCATACCATAGCAATGCCACCCTACACCTGGGTATACGGTACACACCTATCAAACGTTTCCTATGATTACTGGCAGATAGCAAGTCCTACGTTAAGCACAGTTTGCTCATTGAGCTCCATCATAACAATCTTTCTGATGTCTGCGGTGTGTGCTTCAGGTCTGGTCTCTGACAGTGTTTACCACCCTGGGGAGTGACCCCCAACAGTATTGCCTAGCATATCCATGCCTGTACTGTGCCCAGGACTGGTAGGGTGGGCAGTGCTGCTAAACCCCTCTATAGTAGCACAATGCTGGCATAGGTGTGGGAGTGTGTGTCTGTCTATACAGTGTGTGGTGGCTGCAAACACCTTCCACAGCCCACACTGCCAGCACTGTTGCCCGTATTGGCCTGCCAATGTGCATAATGAGAAGCAAGGTACCATGGGTATAGCCCAGACAGGGTGGCCTGGCCAGGATGCACCTGCACAGGTCATAGGGCACTGGCTGGGACATTTTAGTGCCCGGCCACCACCTACACAGACAGGGTGACCTCAGTTTGTCCTGCTGGGAGATCACTCTCACCCTGACTGTGCAGTGACGACAGCATGGCTAGGCACCCCCATAGGGCTATATAGTATTTCTGTCATATGATATTTATGGGTTTCCTTTTGGGGCCCAGTCACTGATTTATCTGCTTGTTGTGTATGCTGACATCCCAGTTCTGGGTGCATGCATTTCCACCAAGAACACGCACTATGGACTAGCTAGCAGACCGTTTGCAGCTGGTATGTGTCTTGATGGAGCGGCTTGCAGGCTTGTTGCAGGAGAATATCAGATAGTGATGGGGTGCATCTTAGCATATCCAGGCCTAATGTCTGTCTGCTATTGTGTTATGGATGTGTACAGAGCTGCATTGACTGCCCTGTAGGGTGTCTGTTTCCCAGCAGGACTGGGGTTGATGGTCCCCTCTACTGCCACCATTGCAGGGAGGTGGAATGTGGCTCTGTTGATGGGAGACCCTGTTTGCCACTCTCAGCGCTGGAGGAGGGTGGTGGTACATAATCCTCCTAGGGGTCCATAGGGGCTACACCTGACTGAAACAGACAGAGATATCCAAGGTGTTTCTGCAGAAACTACCTATCTCACACATTAACACTGCTTTGGACCTCCAGCATGGCCTCTTTCATCCATAGAAGGTGCTGTGGACCTGGTGCTGGGCGCCTCACCGCACCCTCAGGGTGAGCACAGTACCCGCACAATGTGACGGTGTGTAGCTACTCTGTGCCAGTAAAACACACGGTCAGTACCCCCTACCAGGCCGAGGTGCTGTGGGGGTGCACATTGTCAGTTCCCCCTACCAGGCCGAGGTGCTGTGGGGGTGCATACCCCATCTTGTGTTTATCTGTGGACAGCTGATTTGCATGTGCAGTGCATCATGGGTACGGGTGGGCTAACCCTATCCTGGTGACCACAGCAGACTGTCTGTGTGGTGACGTGCACTCCCTCTGCAGTCAGCCAGGGGCTTGCTAGCAGCTATAGAGCTGTAGCACAATGGTTATTTTACTGCCTGTGGAGCCAGAGGTTGTGGGTTCTAAACCCACAGTGGGGTTATTTGATAGGGCTGCCTAATGCGTTATCTCTTTTTAATGTACATTATTGCTACCAGCAAAAACACCCTCATCGTACTGTACCCATAAGGTGCCTCAGAGGGCGCTTTATAGGGCGCCCTATAGGTTACCTTATGGTTACCGTCCATATAAGGTGCACTGTACGTTATCCTGTGGAGCAACTTATAGGGTGCCCTATAGGGGACATTTTAGGGTGCCGTGGCAGACAGTGCACTTTATAATGTGCCCTATGGAGTGCCTTATAGGGTGCCTTATGCGGCACCTTCAATTACAGCACGTGAGGGCCTGTTTGCTGGCAGCAATTAATAAAATACAACTAAAGTGCTGCAGGAAAAAATACATACATTGCAAAGCTGATGCCTCAGCCAGCCTTACATATTAGGCACACTGGGGAGCAAACTCATGACTCCTGTATCAGCAGTCCGTGCCTTAACCATTGTGTTACACTGCTGCTCCTTTTTGCATGTCAGCGCACCTACTTATGCTTTTCATTCCTTAAACTGCACAGTGCTGCCATCAAAAACATTGCTGTGACCTTGCGGTACCTCATACGGCACCCTATAAAGCGCCCTATAAGCAACATTCTAGGGTGCCTTATGAGGCGCCTTATGTTAACACGCTTTGAGAGTGCATTTGCTAGTAGTAGTAATTAAAATAAAAATAAAATGCCTCCTAAAGCACACTTCCCCATAATAGGTAAGGCCTCAGTCAGCTTTCTTCATTGGGCACAGTGGGGGATTGAACCCATGATCCCTGCACCATTGATCAGTGTCTTAACCATTGTACTGTGGCTCTGTTCTTGTGCTTGTGCATCAGTGCGCTGCCTTATGCCGCCCCATATTAAAATGCCTCCTAAAGTAATGCCTCAGTCAGCCTTCTTCATTGGGTACAGTGGGGGATTGAACCCCTGATTCCTGCATCATTGGTCAGTGTCTTAACCATTGTACTGTGGCTCTGCTCTTCTGCTTGCACATCAGCGCGCCACTTATGCCTCCCGCGCAGCTTTCTCATGTGCTAATGTGCGGGGCGCACATGGGCGCTGCGCACATTAGCCCATGAATAATCCTGGTTTTGCTTTTTTCAGCCAGGCACGCCCACTCCTTATATGGCACCCGCACACTAGCACGGCCCGCACATTACCGGGCTTTTAGTAAACATACCCCTTAGTCTTGGTTGAGACCGAATGGATGTAAAGTGTTCATCTGGAAGATCAACTTCTGTTCCACCCAAAGCAAGGTCGTATTAACATCACCTCCATGCCAATGTGGGTGAACTTGCTTCAGAACGAAAAACCTAAGATCTCTAATGGTATGTTGGGCTGATGTCCAATGTTCCACCAAGGGCTTCTGTATATTACCTCATTTAATACAGCTACGATGTTCGATAAACCTGGTTTTCATGCTTCTATTGGTCTTGCTAATATATAATAAATCACAATAATATAGGTCTTTTAGTAGAGGGTTATAGTTGCTCAATGAATAGAAATGTGTAACCCCTCTTAGACTAGATAGAGATAGTCCCTCTGTATATAACAGTGAATAAACAAATCTCAACTTGAAAAGAAACCAGTGGTCTCAGACATAGATGGCTAAACACTCTTGGATATGATTTCACCAAAAGAGTGATGCCTAATTGCATCAACGACCACTCTAAAAGGTTTCTTTCAAGAATATGTGATTGTAAATAGTCATGTTAATTTAACGGACTTCTCTTAACATTCATTTCAACAGAAATTCAGAGATTGTGCTTATCTCTCAAAAAGGATTTGAACAGTCCCAACGCCACCATCCCGGTACCCTCAATTATTATTATTATTATTTATTATTATTTAACACTTATTTATATACCGCATCTTCCAGCGATCAGTTGCGGTGTACAATCAACAACAGTCAACAATGCAGAGCTTGTTTTACATAGAACAATAATAACTTTTTACATAAAACATCTTAATTTGTACAACAAAGGGTTTAAATGTGTTTCGAATCTTCATCAGGGGATCGGTTTTGCCAGACAATCTCTGAGGAAAGAGGAAAAACTGTTAGGAGAAAAATGTTCTTCAAAAAGCACCATTTACTCATTATTGAGCATGTCGAGGGATTTCATAAAGCCAATGTTCTCACCATATGTTGAATTCAAAATGAGCTCAATGATGTGCGGTCTCTTGTGTTCCAAAGCTAATCAGTTTCTTCCAAAAAACGCCGCCCATGCGGATTAAACAAGCGAGCTAGAATTTCAAGCTACCTGTAATTACTTGAGCATGACGTCAGTCCCTCTGGAAACAAAATTATGGGATGGAAGCCTTTCCGTTTCACCAGTGTGTGAAAATCTCTTAGGGCAGTTGGTAACAGTTCTTCCTCACTAAATGTGTTAAATACAGGTGCTCCACTCTACCATCATGTTGAGGCCACCTGGAGTGACTGATTGCAGTCGATGAATCCACATTTGCTCACGAATCAACAGGCTTTTCGCCCTAGATTTACCCATCGTACCGGCTGCTACCCAATCTATCCCAAAACATTTCAATTCATCAAAACTGTGTTGATGCTGGATACAGTGGGACAGTAAAGGAGCTTCCTGCACTTTGCATTTAAGCCTACTTTTGTGCTCATTGAGACGAACACGTAATGATCGAATAGTTTTGCCCACATACAATAAGTTGCAGGGGCATCTTATGGCGTACACCACATAATCAGATTCGCAAGATGTAAAATGTTTCAATTTATAATTCCAACCATGATAAAGGAAGGAATTTGTTTCCTCAGAAACAAAACAAATATTACAATGACCACACGGTTTGTGTCCTGCTGGTTGATCAGGACCTGCCCGCGATAAAGATTTTAATTTAGCAGGGCTCAATTTCTCCTTTAAATTAGAATGTCGTGTCCAGACACACCGAATTTTTGTTTTTGAAAACAGGGAAAACTACTTAGGACATTCTGGTGTCATTTGAAAATTTTTTTGATTCTGCCACTAAGTGGTGAAAACTTAGTAATGAAATTAATAACGGTGTCATCAGCGCCGTGTGTAGTGGCTCGAGGATGCAGCAGTAATGTCCTATTATTATAAAGTGCTCTTTGATAAGCTTCTTTAATAATTGGTGAGGGATACCCTATTATATACAGAGGGACTATCTCTATCTAGTCTAAGAGGGGTTACAGATTTCTATTCATTGGGCAATATATAATAAATCACAAGGACATTGCCAATATATAATAAATCACAAGGACATCTGATGAAATATGTAACATTTTCCAAGTAGTGAAGCTCTTCAAATGATATCTGAACTGTATCTTGGGGTGAATGAAGACTCCTTTTATGGTGATGACATGCTTGCAGACAGAACAGGAGCCACAGTAAGTGGTTGGTGACAGGCAACAGGGAGGGTAGATGGTATGAGAAGATCAGACAGATTAGGATTCTTTCTATTAGCAATCATTACCTCTTGATCAGCAAAAACAGGAATCATTTGTATAATATGCCACTCATTCTGAATATTATGTGAAATCTATCTGGAGTAAATGGTAAAAAGAAGGGAACACACCATCTTGTCCGTTCCTCACTTGTCTTTAGCAGAAAGGAGGCTGGTGCATGTTGTATTTCTCACCCGCAGACATGCCTTATTAGCAAACTTAGTTGGATATTGTTTCTCAGTAAACCGTTCCTGTGACATTATCCTCAAAGCTGTTTATATCAGAGCAAATGCGTCTTGCTCTAAGGAATTGGCTCACTGGGAGATTATTCTTGAGGGAGCTGGAAGAAGTTAGCTAGAGTCAGATACAGTAGACAGTTTTTTATTTTCTTTTACTTCTGCAGAGGCAGATAAAGGAAAAAATGCTTTGGAAGGTAAACATGAGTCATGCAATTTAGGACTTAGCCGAGTCCACAATATAATATCTATTTCTTGGCCTAATGCAGGGACAACAGCAGCTTTAGAGAGTTGTGCAAAATGAGTTGGAGTAGTAGTAAGTTCTACAAAAAGAGCTGTAGCTGAAACACACCTCCCAGACGTAGATGACCCAGGCTGTACAAATGAACATTATCTCAACCAACCCACCCCCTTGGCTCCAGTTATTCCTAGCATGACCTCTGAAGAAGATCTAGGCTATTTTCTGATGAACTTTGAGCAGACTGTTCATCTAGTGAGATATCTGGAGGCAACCTGGACTACCTTCCAGGATGCTAATACAGAAGGGAAAGCTAGCTTTTTTGAGGTCAAGGCAAAAGCTTACAGACAACATGGCCAGAATGAACAAATGAGAGCCAAACGATGAAAACTGGAAACAGCACAAGCACTGGCAAGTTAAATGCAAAGCATTGATAAGGCAGGCAAAGCGGGAATTTGATAAGAAACTTGCTACGGAAGCAAAAACACGAAATAAAGACTTTTTCAAGTACATTCGTAGCAAAAGGCCTGTGAGAGAGTCAATTGGACCATTAGATGATAGAGGGGTAAAAGGGGCAGTAAGAGGAAACAAGGCTATAGCAGAGAGACTGAATGAATTCTTTGCTTCGGTCTTTACTGAGGAAGATGTAGGGATGTTACCCAAGACTGAAGTGGTATTTAAAGGTGATACTGCAGAGGAATTGAGAGAAATATCGCTACACCGGGAAGATATATTACAACTATTTGATAAAATGAATAGTAGCAAATCACCTGGACCGGATGGTATACATCCCAGAGTGTTGAAAGAACTGAAATATGAGATTGCAGACCTGCTATTGGTAATCTGTGAACTTTCATTAAAATCATCTGTAATACCTGAAGATTGGAGGGTCGCCAACGTAACACCAATTTTTAAAAAGGGTTCCAGGGGTGACCCAGGAAATTACAGACCGGTGAGCCTGACGTCAGTACCAGGGAAAATGGTAGAAACCATCATAAAGAACAAAATTACACAGCATGTAGATAGTCATGGCCTAATGGGAGACAGCCAACATGGCTTTAGACAAGGAAGATCTTGTCTTACTAATCTGATATGTTTTTGAAGGTGTGCATAAACAGGTAGACAAAGGTGAGTCGGTTGATATAGTGAATCTGGACTTTCAGAAAGCTTTTGACAAAGTCCCCCATCAGAGACTTTTGGCGAAGCTAAAAAGTCATGGGATAGGAGGCAGTGTACTATTGTGGATCAGGAACTGGTTAAAAGATAGAAAGCAGAGGGTAGAGCTAAATGGCCAATATTCCCAATGGAAAAAGGTGAATAGTGGAGTACCCCAGGGATCTGTACTGGGTCCGCTGCTTTTTGACATATTCATAAATGACCTGGAAAAGGGAATAACTAGTGAGATTATCAAATTTGCAGATGACACAAAACTGTTTAAAGTTGTTAAAACCCAAGAGGATTGTGGAAAACTGCCGGAGGATCTGGATAAATTGGAAGACTGGGCATCCAAATGGCAGATGAAATTTAATGTGGACAAGTGCAAAGTTATGCACTTAGGAAAGAACAACCCACACTATAGTTACACGATGCAAGGCTCCACATTAGAAACCACCACCCAGAAAAAAGATTTAGGGGTCATTGTGGATAACATGTTAAAACCCTCCGCCCAGTGTGCAGCGGCGGCCAAGAAAGCAAATAGAATGCTAGGTATCATAAGGAAAGGGATGGAGAATAAAACAAAGGATATTATAATGTCTCTGTATCGCTCCATGGTACGACCGCACCTTGAATATTGTGTGCAATTCTGGTCACTGTATCTTAAAAAGGACATAGCGTTATTAGAAAAAGTACAGAGAAGAGCCACCAAATTGGTGAAGGGGATGGAAGGCTACTCCTATGAAGAGAGGCTAAGAAGGTTAGGGCTCTTTAGCCTGGAGAAGAGACGGCTGAGGGGAGATATGATAGAGGTCTATAAATTAATGAATGGAGTGGAACGGATAAACGTGGATCAATTGTTTACGCTATCAGAGTATAGAAAGACTAGGGGACATGTAATGAAGCTACAGGGTAAACTATTTAAGACAAATAAGAGAAAATATTTTTTCACTCAACGTGTAATCAAACTCTGGAATCTGTTACCGGAGGATGTAGTAAGGGCTGTTAGTATAGCTGGGTTTAAAAAAGGTTTGGACAAGTTCCTGGAGGAAAGGTCCATAAACCACTATTAAAAAGGGACCCAGGATAACAATGCTTGACCCAGTACAAGCATTGTGGAACCTGTGTCTTTGGGGATATTGCTAGGTACGTATAACCTAGATTGGCCACTGTTGGAAACAGGATACTGGGCTTGATGGACCTCTGTCTGACCCAGTATGGCATGTCTTATGTTCTTATGTTCTTATGTTCTTAACATTTCTGAAGAGGAATTCTCCAGTCAGAGGAAAGTCTGAGAGGTTTCTTCTGTTAGCTGAAAGATATAGAATGGAAATGGCTGCCACTGGAAGGGAAAACTGAAATTAGGGTAGACAAAATAGTGTTGTTGGAACAGAACCTGGATGGCTTAAATCTACCTACAAGGCAGTGGATCCATCAACATTTGAAGCTTACTTAAGCAGATGCCTGAAAGTTGATGGTGCCTTCCATCAAGCTCAGTTCATGCCTAGGAACCACATAATGAAGGAAAGAAGGTAATTTCAAGACTCCAGAAACCACCAGAAAAGAGTAGATTTCCTGCAGCCAACAGTGGAAATGGAAAGGCTTCCTGTCATGTATCAGCCTTGTGATATGGAACCTCTACCCTGCTTTAATTGTGAAGAATGAGGCAATTTCATGAGAGAATGCCCAGGGGTCAAAGATGATGCTATGGACATTAACTATGTTGCTGCCCTGCATCTCGGAATACATAATTTCTTGATCCTGGTTGATATAGATGAATCCCCCTCTCAAACCTTTTTATACTCTGGGAACATTAAAACACTTAGGGGTATGTTTACTAAACTACGTTAGTGCAATTCGCGTTAGGAGCCGCGGTAGTGACAGAAACCCCAAATAAGGACATGGGCGGTACATCGTCACCACTAACGCACGTTAAAAAAATTAACGAGCGTTACCGGGCGCCGTGGCGCGTTACAGCGCATTAAACATAAGAAGACGTACAGACACAAAGCACTGAAACAGAGCTGTAGCACAATGGTTACGGTACTGACTGCTGTTACAGGCAGCATGGGTTCGAGTCCCCAGTGTGCCTAACGCAGAAGGCTATCCCAGGCATCACCCTGTACGTTACAGAGGGAAAGAGGAGGCATGTTTTTCGTTACGTTGAGTATTGGTGTCAGAAAAACACCCTCGGAGTGTGCCTAGCCACGTGCGAGGTTGCGTGCATTGGTACGTGCGTAGCTGCGCGCGTACAATCGTGCGTGGGTACATGTGTTTTTACCAGTGTGGGCATCTTATATTACAGACTCTGTAGGGTGTCTTGCACCTATGCATTATGCTAACAGATGTACGTGTGATGGCCTATGGTTTATCAGAGCCTGTGAGCAGGTGCTGGATTTTCACAGGGTTGGATTGTGCCAGTCACACCCATGATGCACTGCACATACAAATCAGCTGTCCACAGATAAACACCATGGGGAATGCACCCCCACAGCACCTCGGCCTGGTAGGGGGAACTGACCATGTGCACCCCCACAGCACCTCGGCCTGATAGGGGGTACTGACCGTGTGTTGTACTGGCACAGAGTAGCTACACACCGTCACATTGTGCGGGTACTGTGCTCACCCTGAGGGTGCAGTGAGGCACCCAGCACTAGGTCCACAGCACCGGCCATGGCTGAAAGAGGCCATGGCGCAGGTCCAAAGCAGTGTTACTGTGTGAGATAGGTAGCTTCTGCAGGAACACCTTGGACATTTCTGTCTGTTTCAGTCAGGTGTAGCCCACATGCACCACCACACCCCTCCCCCCAGGGCTGAGGGTGGCAAACAGGGTCTCCTATCAAAAGATCCACAGTCTACCTCCCTGCAACGGTGGCAGTAGAGGGGAACAGACACCCCACAGGGCAGTCAATGCAGCTCTATACACAGCCATAACACACTAGCAGACAGACATTAGGCCTGGATATGGTACACTGCACCCCACCACTATCTGATATTCCCCTGGTACAAGCCATCAGCCCCTGCACCCTGCAAGCCACTCCATCACAACACCTACCAGCTGCAAACAGTCTGCTAGTGCCCAGTGGAGATGCCTGCACCCAGAACTAGGATGTCAGCATACACAGCAAGCAGATACATCAGTGACTGGGCCCCAAAAAGAAACCCATATTTATCACATGAGAGAAATACTAGATAGCACTATGGGAGTGCCTAGCCATGCTGTGGTCACTGCACAGTCAGGGTGAGAGTGATCTCTCAGCAGGATATACTGAGGTCACCCTGTCTGTGTAGGTGGTGGCCAGGCACTACAATGTGCCTGTCACTGCCCTATGCCCTGTGCAGATGCACCCTGGCCAGGCCACCCTGTCCGGCCTATACCCATGGTACCTTGCTCCTCATTATGCACATTGACAGCCCAATACTGGCAACATTGCTGGCAGTGTGGGCTGTGGAAGGTGTTTGCAGCCACCACACACTGGATAGACAGACAGCCACCCCCACACCTATGCCAGCATTGTGCTACTATAGAAGTGGTCAGCAGCCATACCCACCACACCAGTCCTGGGCATAGTACAGGCATGGATATGGTACACAAGACTGTTGGGGGGGTCACTCCCCAGGGTGGTGAACACTGTCAGAGACCAGACCCGCAGCACACACCGCAGACATCAGAATGATTGTTATGGTGGAGCTCAATAAGCAAAATGTGCTTAACATAGGAATTGATATCTACCAGTTATCATAGGAAACGTTTGATAGCTGTGTACCATATGCCTAGGTGTAGGGTGGCATTGCTAAGGTATGCAACTGCTAGTATTGGGAGATACAGGCAGGGCCCAATGTCTTGCCTCTCCAGGTGGCATTGGCCAATGGGGCCTGTGGGTGGGTGTGTGGCCCTGTTGGCTGCTGCTTTACGGCAGAGTTCCCCAACTCCAGTCCTGGTGTTCCAAACACTGTTCGGGTTTTCATGCTGTCCCTCATAAATATGCATGAGCTACATCTGCATACCATGGGGGTGGTGCATAGCTATGCAGCACAGGCATCTTTATTAGAGGCAGCATGAAACCGGAATGGTGTGGGGCCCTCCAGGACTGCATTTGCGGGACTCTGCTTTAGGTAATGTGCCTGTTTCTGGTGTCTGTGTTTGGTGTGGTAAAATATAGGCCATACGTATGTTCTCTGCAATAAAGGAGTGTCTTTACTATCACTGTTTAGTGGTGGGTAAAACTATGAGGATTGGGTTGGCAGGAGCCCCAGCTGGGATTTGAACCTGTGACCCTCTGGTCTTACAGGCACTGGCTGTGTCTGTTGCACCATACTGTGGCCACAGAGACAGTGCAGTCCCTGGAGTTAGTTAAACCAGCCTGACGAGTCAGAAACCCTGCTCTGCAACAGGTTTACTGTGGCCTCATTTACCTTGTATGCAGACAAAGGTGCACATAAACCTCAGAAAAGACCTCACAAAAGGGGCACACACCCATAACCAAGCTGGGCAACAATGATATCATTGGGAAACATTACACAACACTCCCAGGACAGCTCCATTACAATGAAATGATCTTTAAAAGGGTCTGCGGAGCGTAGACCCTTCCACACATCATTTCTTTTTTTTTTGGTGCTTTCCAGTTAGTGTTGTTCCTTGCTGCCCATTGCTATCACTGTTGCCCAGCTGAATTATGCTTTTTAAAATGTTTCCTGTGGTCATTTTTAACGTTTTATGTGAAATTTTGTTCTGTGCACATGTATCACACTGCTCACGTTTTGTGGGTTTCCCCGGTTTTTCTGTACATTGCTGACGGAAATGGTTTCTCGTCCCTTTAAATGCCTTTAACTACAGGTTTTCATTCGCGTTGGAATTGAGCTCAGAAATTCAGCGCGTTAGTATGAGGGGAGCCTCTCCCCGCCCACTCTCCGCCCATTGACCCCTTCTCTCCGCCCACTCTCCACCTTCTGCGCTGTTTTAACGCGCCGCGGGACTTTACGATCGTTAACTATGCTTAACGCGCGTAGTATTACGTTAACGGTCGTTAGCGTGTCGGTACGCGCGTTATACGGCACTTACGGTCGTTAACGTCGTATAACGTGCGTTAGTCACGTTTACCGCACTTTAGTAAACATGCCCCTTAGTCAAAGGCTGAGAGAATCTGGATTGATTATGAGCAAAGAGGGACTTTGACTTGTGTTAATGGAGACCACAGATACTACCCTCCCTATTGGATCTCCAGAATCACAACACTGAGGCAAACCATCATTTTGGGATGGGATTACAAAGACTTTGGGACTCTGTGGGCCTGGTTAAGTGTCAGGCTGGTGGATTCTGACAAAGAGTCATTCTTGGAGGTCTTTTCCCTAGAAGATCCAGATTTGTATGTTAAGAATCCCACAATATCTAAACCCTGCTGACAGTACCAACTAGAGAAGTCCAGTATGCCAAGAATCTATGAGTTGCTGCAGACAAGAGCCTGGGGATTGCTGAGGTCAACCAGATCCCCCAAAAATTCTTAGCTGTGAGGTGTGAATGGTTTGGGGAGGGTAACCAATGGAGGAGGTCCCAGATTGAGATTGAGTCCTTTAAGTTTAGACTGGAAGAAGTTCAAATGATAGATGAGAAATCAGTCTCCACCCTTTTTCATAGTAATAAAGGATCTAGCGTATAGGGTAGTGAAGGAAGGGGAGGTTATTTGAGCAGCTACTAGTATCCTAGCCCTACCAATGGCTCATAACCATTTGCAAGGAGTTCATTTAGGGGAAGAGAAAACATGCAAGTAAATATTAGCATATTAGCTATAATAAGCAAGTTCAGCTTTATTGTCAGCTATTCCCTATTTGACAGTTACTTAAGCTTGTGGGGTCCAACCTGCCCTCTTAGTACCAATGACTATCATAGAAACAACCTTCAAGAGAGTTACCATGGATTTGGTAGGACCTTTGGAGAGGAACACCAGTGGCAACTGATATGCTATCTGATATCGAGAAGCATACCATCACATAATATGAAGAGTTCAACAATAGCAACCATCTTGAAAGAGATCTTTTCACAAATTCTGTTAATATCTCAAGGAGGAATTAACAGAACAGGGATCCAATCTCGACTGTGGCAGAGCAATGTGTTACGTTTATGCATTGTTAAATTCAAAGACTCTGGGTACCTCAGTGTATCACTCACAGAATGATGGACTTTGGAACACATAAATAAAACCCTCACACAAATGTTTATTTATTTATTGACTCATTCTTGATACCCCTGCTTATAGTCAATCAAGGTCCTTGAGTAACTTGCATTGAAATAATGAACAAAGTATACACGTATTCATAAAAACAAATTTGCATGAAACTCACCCTCCACCATCTTCACAACTCCCCATGTCCACCACTCATCAATCTCAAACCCTACCCTCCCAACAAAAACAGACTAAAACTCCAGCACCAAACATCCCCCCCCCCCTCAACCACCAGTCTCTCATCCCTGAAATAGCCAGGCCTTTGCCATCTTTCATATCTGCTGGTAGGTGATTCCACAATTCTGGCGCAAAGCAGCAAAAATTGCCTTGCTGCATCACAGTTAATTATAGGAAACTGGGGTACTTCCAATAGTGCCTTCTGTGATGATCATGGGCATCCAGAAATACATATGTGGAGAAATCTTACTAAATACACTGATTTACCCATCATCAGTCAATGATATACCAATGACAGTGCTTTGAATTGAACCCTGTGGGCTACTGATAACCATTCAAAAATGACATCACATGGTCCTGTATCTGATTCACATACACCACTTTGACCACCATATTTTGCACTAACTGAAGCAGCTAAAGCTTCTTTGCTACATCATACCATTTCAGTGTTCTTTGGATTCACTTTAAGCTTATGGTTCATTATCCAAGATGATACTTTCCTTAATTCCCATCCAGATTCATGAGTACCTATTGTTGGTCATGGCCTGGATCATCCGACACTATAAGGGTAATATTGTCAGCATAAAGATGGCATTTAATCCTTGTCATAGGGTATATAGGAAGTTACCTGCCCCTATCCAAAGGGATTGTCAGCAGTCCACTTTAAAATTGTCTAAAGCTCAGGGCTGGGAGAGCTGACTCAGACAGAAAGATTAAGATGCCAGCTTTGTGCACAAGGGAGAAGAGAGGCCCATTGAGACAGAAAGCTCTTTCCAAGCAGGGCTGGGAGAGTTCAGCTCCCTTGGATTTTTGCAGACCAAATGCTAACTCTGCATTTTTTAGCATTAAATCTCATGGTCAAATTCTCGGCCATTCTTCAAGCTTTGCAAGATCCCTCCTCATGTTACCTACTCCTTCCTGGGTTTCTACCCTATTGCAGATTTTGGTATCATCCTCAAAAAGGCAACTCTTACCTGACAGCCCTTCTGCAATACCACTTACAAAAATGTTAAAAAGAATCTGACCAAGGACAGATCTTTGTGGCACATTACTGTTAATTTTCTTCTCCTCAGAGTGAGTTCTATTTACCCGTACCTTTTGTTGCCTCCCACTCAACCAGTTTCCAACCCAGTTGATCACCTTAAGGTCCATGCTTGAAGCACTCAATTTATTTATAAGTCATCTATGCAGAAGATTGTCAAAAGCTTTATGGAACTCTAAGTGTACCACATCTCCCTTGCTCCAACTCTCTGGTCACCCAGTCAAAGAAATTAATCAAATTTTTTGGACGAGACCAGCTTTTCATTAAACCATGCTGCCTCAGATCTTGCAATCAGTTGGAATCCAGAAATCTCATTATCTGGTGAGTCTGAGCCCTGTTAAATGCGGATGAAGTGGAGCCTTTTGTGTGCCTTGTGAGGGAGCTGTTCCTGGGAGTGTGCAGCGGAGGACCCACCGGCAGCTGTTTGAACACCTACTTCCTTCTCCCTGGATCATCTTGGGGTCCTGTGGGGCTATATCTTCCTGCCCCTAGGCCCTCCGGGCTGTGGCCCGAAGGGGCGTGCCCTAAGGGGCTGGACATGCCCCTTTGGTGCCCCTTCAGCATCCGTTGGCGTGTTTAGATCAGGTTGGATGACTGTGTGGTAAGGACTGTGGTTCCTCATTGCATGCTCCTATTGGTTTCTGTTTTCACTGATTAGTTTTGTAATTGCCTTTGATTATGGGGAAATGGAAAAGTAAGAAGCCAACTGGTGCTGCAGGTTTTACTTGTATGGGTGATAGTAAGATCATTGGTCCCCTGGATAAGCACTTCCTGACCTTACCTGAATTGGGCTCTCCCACGGAAGGGGCATCACTTAGCTCCGTTGAGCGCACGCCTCCTCCCCTTCCAGTTCCTCATTTTTCCTGTATTCTAGATACTAATGTGGTTAATAAGTGTGATGTAATTTCTTATTCTCCAGGACATTACCTCAACCTGTCACTGTCTTAACTAGTACTGAGCTAAACCCTCCACCTGACGATATTACTTTAAAAGATTTGTGGTCTGCCATTGCTTCTATTGATGCTAAGCTTTCTACCTCATTTGAATCTTTGTGTACTTTTACGCAAGAGGCTCACCACAAATTTTCTGAAGTAGATAGGCAATTATTTCATATATTTCTAGCACTGTTTCATCTTTGAATAAACAGGTAAATGGTTTACAGCAGACTAGTTCTGCATTTATTAAGGATTCATTAAGTTAGAATCATTGGAGAATGGTGCTAAGGCATTGAATCTTCGTTTCTTGAATTTTCTTAAATCATCATTGCTTTCTTCTCAGATTTTATTAGAAAAATATTTCAATGAAGTTTTGTTGTTTCCTGATAAGTTTGTTATTCAGTCTCTCTATTACCTTCCTGGAGGGAAGCGTCAAACTGATAAGGCAGTTGAAGGGGTAGATGTATTGTCTATAGATGTGGCTAAAGATTTAACTAATTTCTTAGAAGATTCAACTGATTTGAATGCCAAAAGGTACATGTTGTTGGTCTCTTTTTTCTCTAATTTAGATAAAATAAAGGTCCTGAAGGCTTATTTTAAGAATAAGGATAAGCCCTTTTGTGGATATAAATTACATGTATTTCCAGATGTTTCTAAGCCTACTCAGATCCGTAGGACAGGCTTTTTGGCCTTAAAACCTAGGGCACTTGAATTAGGTGCCACTTTTTTTCTTAGATTTCCATGTAAATGCATTATTACTTTTCAAGGATGTACATATGTTTTTTCTGATGTTAATCAATTAGAAACTTTCTTATTAGAAAAGAAAGGGAAGTAGGAGTGTGTTGCTCATATTTTTGTTGTATCCCACTGTTTTATGGAGGTGAAATTTCTTTTGCTTCTTGATTTCTTGATTATTATTTAGTATTTTTAGATACGGACTCTCACTCATCATGATGTGGACTAATACAGTATGAAATTTATTTTATATTTCTCAGTTTATCTGCTTTGTGATTTAAACTTTTTAATGTATTACTTGTTTTGTTTATGATTGTATTACATTTAAATCTCTCAATAAACATATTGAATTATAAAAAAAAAAAAGAAATCTCATTATCCTCTATTTTAGCAGCATTTCTATTAATTTACTCAGACACTAACCTTCTCCATTCCTCTGAGACCACTCCTAACTCTAAAGAAGCATTGAAAAAGTCAGACAGTGGAGCCATCAGAATTTTTCACATTTTCTTTAATTTTCTTGGATATATCCCATCTGGCTCTGTTGCTTTGTCTACCTTTAGTTTAGCTAGCTCCTCGCGAATACAGTCTTCTAAAAATCGTTCAAGATCCACTACACTTCTCTTTCTATTTGTGTACATTTTCTGAGTTACAACTCCCAGGAAAGAATACAGAGAAAATAAATATGTATTAAGCAATTCTGCTTTATCCTTATCAACTTCCAGATATTACCCCCTTCACCCTCGAGTCTGAAAATACGACTTTTGCACTTATCCTGTAACTAACATATCTGAAAAATGTTTGTCATTCCTTTTTATTGCATTGGCTATTTTTTTCTTCCATTTCTATCTTTGTTTTTCTGACTTTCCTAACTTCTCTCAGATTTTCCAAATACTAATGTTTGTCTTCTTCTTTCTGTGATCTTTTATATTTTATGAAGGCCTCCCTCGTTTTCCTCACTTTTTCAGCTACTTCTTTCAAGAACCATAGTGGCCTCCTTTTCCTTTTGCATTTATTTATTTTCCTAACAGAAAGGTTTGTTTCCCTTAAAATAATCATTTTCAATGTTGCTGACATCTTTTCTACATACCTCAGCTGCTCCCATTCTTGATATATTGTCTCATCTTGATAAAAGGATCCTCACTTTTAAATGAATTCTCTCAGCCCTTGATCTAATATTGCACCAGAGCATCTGGTGATCACTGGATGTAAGATGATCACCTACTATAATATCAGAAACACTCTCCCCGTTTGTAAGGAACAGGTGCAGTATGGCCCTTCCCATGTGGGTTCCAGTACTGGATGCCAGAATAATTTGCCCTTTAGAAAATCCAGGATCTCTTTACTTCTAGATGACACTGCAGCAGGGATGTAGCCATCAGCATCTGGCATATTGAAAACACTTATCAGTAGCTCTTCTCCTTTCATAGCCATATTGCAAATATCTTCAATTAAATCTCTGTCCACTTCTTCTGACTATGAAGGAGGTCTGTATATCTCACCAATACAAATGGATGCACCATTCCCTCTATCTAGCTTAATCTACAGTGCCTCTGTATACAGGAATTGTATCCCACTTATGGTTCTCTGTGAATCATGTCTCTGTCTGCCACTAAATCCAAGTCAGTCTTTTCAATTGAAGCCTCAAGATCCATAATCTTATTTTCCATACTAGGGGCATTAATGCACAACACTTTCCAAATGTTGCCCCTTTTTTCCATTTCTGCAGAGGTATTTAATGTTTTACTTACCTGAGGGTTTTATGGTTTTATTCATCCATCCCCAATGAATCTAGTTTTAAGTCCTTAGTAGGTTAGCCAGTGTACTGCTGAAGACACTGTGATCCTTCTTGGATAGGTGGACACCATCTCTGCTTAGAGCAGAGATAGTGATTTATTTGAATTATTTATTCAGTGAAGTTCTCATTCTCTCTTATCAAGGTTTAAATTTAGATGTAATCATTTTAGAGGTAATTTTATAAGCCTTCTCCATGCATAAAATCCTGATTTATGCACATAAAAAGCCTCTTATAAAAAGGTGATGCCTAAAAGTACACATGGTGCACTTAAACGCAAACTTGTAAAGCAGGTATGCTCAGGGAAGAATTTTGGAGGAGTGTGCACAATTGCGCTTTACAAATGTTATCTGTAAACCGAGCTGATTTTGAAGAGCGCAGTATAGAAAAAACTTTAAATAAATAAATAAAATAAATAAATAAATTATAAAACACACACAGCTTACATGCTAACATTTATGCCGACTCTTCAGCAGATGTAAATAATGTCATCATCCACGACTAGGCACTATTTCTTACGGGATTTAACATAAGAACATAAGAAATGCAAAACTGGGTCAGACCAAGGTCCATCAAGGCCAGTATCCTGTTTCCAACAGTGGCCAATCCAGGTCACAAGTACCTGGCAGTTTCCCAAAAGGACACACAGGTTCCACAATGCTTGCAATGGGGTAAGAAGTGGATTACCTGAGTCCTCTTTAATAATGGTTTATGGACCTTTAGAAACATAGAAACATGACAACAGAAAAAGACCGCATGGCCTATTTAGTCTGCCCTTCCATATCACCCACTACAAGAGTCCCCTTATTTCCTTTAGAGAGCTCTGTGTTTGTCCCATGCTTTTTTGAATTTAGATAGTGTCCTCATCTGTATCACCTCAACTGGAATTCTATTCCATGCATCTACTACTCTTTCCGTAAAGAAATACTTCCACATATTACTCCTGAATCTATCATCTTTCACCCTCATCCCATGTCCGCTCATAGCAGAGCTTGCTTTCAATCGAAAGAGGCTCTCCTCCTGTGCATTTATTCCAAGGAGGTATCTAAACGTTTCAAACATGTCACCTCTATCCCGTCTTTCCTCTAACACATACATATTAAGATCTTTACGTCTGTCCTCATATGCTTTATAATGAAGACCATTAATCATTTTAGTAGCTACCCTCTGAACCAACTCCAACCTGTTTATATCCTTTTGAAGGTGCAGTCTCCAGAATTGCACACAATACTCCAAATGAGGTCTCAACCAAAGACTTATACAGAGGCACTATCACCTCTTTTCTTCTGCTGGCCATTCCTCTCCCTGTGCACCCAAGCATCCTTCTAGTTTTCACGATTGCCTTTTCTACCTGTTTAGCTACTTTGTGATCTTTCTTCCAGAAACTTGTCCAAACCTTTTAAAAACCCAGCTACACTAACAGCTTTTACTACATCCTCCGGTAACAAATTCCAGAGTCTGATTATGCATTGAGTGAAAAAAATATTTTCTGTTATTGGTCTTAAACGGGTTACACTGTAGCTTCATTCCATGTCCCCTTGTCTTTCTACTTTTTTGATGGTGTAAACAATTGATCTACATTTACTCATTCTACTCCATTCATTAATTTATAGACCTCTATCATATCTCCCCTCAGCCGTCTCTTTTCCAGGTTGAAGGGCCCCAACCTTCTAAGCCTCTCCTCATAGGCATATCCTTCCCCTTTACTGTTTTGGTGGCTCTTCCCCGTACCTTTTTTAATTACACTTTATCCTTTTTAAGATACGGCGACCAGAATTGCACACAATATTCAAGGTGCGGTCGCACCATGGAATGATACATAGGCATTCTAATAGCCTTGGTTTTATTCTACATTCCTTTCCTTATGATTCCTAGCACTGAATTTGCCTTCTTTGCCTCTGCTACACATTGGGCAGATAGTTTCAATGTGTTATCCACGATGATGCCTAAATCTTTTTCCTGGGTGGTGGTTCTTAATGTGGAACCTTGCCTCATATAACCATAGTTTGGGTTTGTCTTTCCTAAGTGCATAACTTTGTACTTGTCCACATTAAATTTCATCTGCCATTTGAATGTAGTCTTCCAATTTATCAAGGTCCTCTTGCAATTTTTCACAATTCTCGTGCATTAGAACAACTTTGAATACTTTTGTGTCATTGTTATTCCTATTTCCAGGTCATTTACGAATATGTTAAAAAGCAGCGGACCCAGCACAGATCCCTGGGGTACACCACTATTCACCTTTCTCCATTGGGAAAATTGGCCATTTAGCCCGACCCTCTGCTTTCTACTTTACTGTATAAAGATGCATAGGTGCCTAATGGGGGCATTTTAGAAGCTCTATTTGTGATTGGAACATGTCAGTGGCATCAGAAAACTATGCAAGCAGCAGCTATGTGTAGATCGCAGTTTATGTTGCTGCCATGGGCACGTCCACATGCCCACATCTCTGAGTGAGGCATTTCCAGGAGAGGACTTGGGCTGCATCTGTGCATGCATATCCATGGCATATTTTAAAAATGCCTGGAGATGTGCAGGGTGATATCCCTAAATGTGTTAAGCTGTACCTGCTACAGTATAAAGCACAAATAAGCAGGAGACTTTGCTGTTTTTTTGGACTGGCTGCATCATTGGTGATTGGAGGAGACTGGCGTGTGAATCATTGGCTTGACTATTGTCTGTCTCTATGTTGGTGTCTTTTGAGCTACCCTCTTTGTCCCTTTTTTCTATCCTGTGAATGTCTCTAACCCAACACCCCACACCCCACCACAGCCTTGCAAACAACACACATCCTGTATACCCTATCCTGCCCCTCGCTGTATCAGTCTTCCCCTTGCCCAGATACCCTGTACCTACTGTGTGTCTTGCTGTAACCCCCAGACTGTGTGTCTCTTTATGGGTCTCTGCTACTGATCTCTTTGTGCCTTGCTTTAACCCCCAGCCTCTGGGATTTTGTGTGGGTCCCTGTTCCTTGTCTACGTATGTGCATCTCTGTGTGTGACTGAGTGTGTGTAGGAGTGCAAAGAGGTGTCTGTATGGTGCGCGGGGTGATGGTGGAGGGAGTCACTGGGTGCTGGTGGTGGGAGATGGCATCCATAGATGGGCATGAACACATGACCATTGGAAGAACAGAAGGCAGCCATATCAAAGGATCTACCAGCCCAGAACCCAATTCCTGGACCTCATGGATAAGCAGTGCCTCACTAGGTTCCACTTTGATAAGGCAGCCATCCACCAACTCTGCTAGGAACTAGAGCCACACCTCCACTACACACAGGGACCAACCCATACCTGACTACCTCAAGATCACCATTGTACTCACTTTCCTAGCCGCTGGCAATTTCCAATCTGTTCTGGCTGCCACAGCAAGCTTCTACCAGTCAACTGTATCACAATGCATCTCTCAGTTCCTGAGGGCCTTCTTTATGCACACAGCTAAATATGTAGCTTTTCTACAGACTGTGCAGCAGAGGCAACAAACCATGATAGAGTTCCACAAGTTGAATGGATTCCCATGAGTGCTGGGGTTCACTGACTGCACACTTGTGGCCCTCAGAACCCTATGAGGGAGGAAGGCCACCTACCAGAACAGAAATGCATTTCATTCCCTCAACATGCAGGTCATGTGTAATGTGCTGGGTGAGATAGCGGATGTTGTTCCAAGATTTCCAGGTCCCTATCATGACGCCTATATCCTTACCTACTCTGATATCTTTGAGAGGTTTGAGAGCAGCAAAATATCCAGTGGATGGCTGCTATGTAATCTGTGTACCATCCAACTCGCTCAGCCAGACAAGCACACGTATGGAGGTACTCCCATTCCCTGGGGAAAGCAGCACCTGGCAGACAGAGGCACCAGCCACATGAAGGACCCATCCTAAAGAGTCTCTTAATCCCCTTTCAAAGCTGGCTTCAGAGACTACCCATTAAGAACCTGGCTCCTAATCCCCATTGTGGTACTGTAGACACAAGGCCCACAGGTACACAAATAATCATAGAGAGAACCTTTGGCCAGCTCAAGAGCCTTTTCAGCTGCTTTTGAACTTCCCTAGAACTCTCCCAGGGTATGAGGAAACTTCATGGCCTGCAGCATGCTCCATAAATTTGAATTGAGGAATTGACAACCCCTACCAGAAGAACAGGACACTGCAGATAGAAACATAGAAATATGACGGCAATAAAAGACCATATGGTCTATCCAGTCTGCCTTTCCATATCAACTACTCTTGTCCCTTTTATTCCTTTGGAGATTTTCTGTATTTCTCCCATGCTTTTTTGAATTCAGATGCTCTCCTTGCCTTTATTACCTCTACTGGGAGACTATTCAGTGCATTTACCACTCTTTTCATAAAGAAATATTTCCGCATATTACTCCTGAGTCTAGCCCCTTTCATCTTCATCATATGCCCCCTTGTTGCAGAGCTTTCTTTCAACTGAAAGAGGCCCTCCTCCTGTGCATTTATGCCATGGAGACATTTAAACATCTCTATCATATCTCCTCTATCCCGCCTTTCCTCTAATATATACATATTGAGATCTTTAAGTTTGTCTTCATATGTCTTGTAACAAAGATCACTGATTATTTTGGTAGCCACCCTCTGCACCATCTCCATCCTGTTTATATCCTTTTGAAGGTGTGATCTCCAGAATCGCACACAATACTCCAAATGAGGTTTCACCAAAAGCTTATACAGAGGTACTATTACCTCCTCTTTCCTGCTAGCCATTCTTCTCCCTATGCACCCAAGCATCCTTCTGGTTTTCACCATTGCCTTATCAACTGTTTACCATACAAAAAGGTCCCAGTATGAGACAGCTACCAAAATGTTTGTCAGAGCTTCAAACAAAAGAGGGCAGAGAACACCACCCACCCCCTCGCTGTAGCAGTTCCCTTTTAATTATATTTTTGAAGTGAAAAAAAAAATAGAAACAGACAAAAAGACACTTAACCACTTAACTCCAAGATTGTTCTTTACCACCACCCAACAGCAACAACATACCAAGGTTCGGGCCAGACCCTGCTTCAGGTTGAAGGGGAAATTAATTTTGACAGTCTTACAAGCACAGACTTGAGATCCATAGTGCTGTCAATCCTGTACGCTTAAAAAATGGCGTCTGACGTCAGTGCTGGTCACAACAACAGACTGGCCAATAATGCAGCACCTTCAGATACAGGAAACCAATAGGAAGGGAAAATCCCCTATCAAAAAGGGGACCTCTGCACCTAATAGGTTAAAAATAGCCAGGACACACTAAGGCTGATTGCGTGTTGACAAAAAACAGTAACAATCAAGCAGCATATTCCATCAGAGGAGTACTCAAAACAAACTTGTCCACTCCAGTTCAGCATTTAAACCAAGAGGGACTACTGTCTGTAAATGGAAAATCCAATGTTGCTCCCTCTTTTGTAGCTCGTATATGTGATTGCCGCAGCACAATATAGATTCTGACTTCCCTATTGCACCACCTATTCAAGGAATGTGAGGCACAACAATACTCCACATCACCCAAGGGTAGGAGAACCTCATGGTGGAGCATCTGATCCAGTATGGAGGCAGACTGGGTGATCAGTTGCTGAAATGGTTCACCAGTCTGTCCACCTGCCTTCTTGCCTTCAACCTCCCACCTCCTCCTGCTCCACCCACTCCTCCCACCCTTCTCTTTCTCACCACTCTTCCCCTATTCACCCTTTTCCTTACCCTTTATCTACTTGCACTCCCACTTCCTACCCTCTTCCTCCCTGCTTTTAGCCTCTAGATCTATTACATGTCCACCCCTCCCTCTTGGCATTCTTGATGGCCCTAATCCCCTGAACATCTCCATGGATGATGACCACATCGGTGGAGTAAACCTTCTCTCTTTCTTCTTCCTCTGATGTGCCACCAACAATGACAGGGAAACTCTGCTGATGCTGCTATCGGTCTCCACATCAGCTGTGGTGGGGGTGGTATTGATGGTTGTGCTGTCTTCCCCATGTGCTATGTGCAGGGGTCCAGTTGGCAGCATTGATGGTGGAAGCACCTTAGGTGCAGTTGCAGGTGATGCTAGTAGCAGCGCCTGGGGTCCAAGTGGCAGTGTTGGTGGTGGCAGCACCTCAGATGTAGCTGCAGGTGTTACTTATGGTGGTGGTGGTGGTGGTTCAGTGTTTTAATATACAAAAACAAATACTTCACGTGCATGAGGTTCCTAACCACCAAAAAACCCCCATTCTGCTCTCCATCCACCCTGGCCCTCCACTCACCCATTTCCCATGCCCACCTCAACTCAACTCCATATTTCCCTCAAACTATTACCAAACACATCCCTGCATCACCAGGCCATTTCTCTTCCCCACTCCCTAACCCACTCCCATCATCATGCTATCGCTGTTCCCCAACCCCAACCTAGCCCCCCGCCATCATCAATCCATCACCCTCCCTACCACTCAACAACTCTTAACCCCCCCCCCCCCTCATCACCAGGCTATTTCCCTTTTCCTGCTCCAACTCCACCCCTCAAGGTGAACAAAATAGGTAGGGATGTTTCTTTTTTTCCCTCATCCTTTCCCCCTTTTCCTGGTTCTCTTTCTTTTCTCACCTTCCCCCTGTTCCTGACTACCCATAGGTGACATGACAGTGTGCTAGATGATTTGTCATCGCTCTTGGAAGAAGTTTCTGACACATCATCCAGCCTACATGTGTGTTGACTACTGCTATAGAATGAGGGAAATTTGAGGGACTTTCCCCGTTCCACAGGGTATAGGTGCCAAAATTTGTGAGGCAAGAGTGTTTTAAAGATACCAAGCTGTTGAGAAGTTCTGGAGGCCATGGAAGTGGGGTTGTTTGTAGATGCCTTCCTCTTAAACATGGCTCATGATGGCTGAGATGTTGCAGGTACAGATGGTATTGGAGCAGATGACAACACAGCTGGAATGGATGGAGTGTGTTGCTGTCAGCATTGGTGCAGGTCATGACACAGGGCATGCACTTCATCTACCAGTACCTCAGAGACCTCTAGCTGTCTCTCAGCCACTGGCAGCCTCTGCTTTTCCATCCTCAGCTGCTGTTCTGTTTTCCACGTATACTGAGTCAGAAGCTGCTTGTCCTGCTGCAGCAGCCTTTCTCTGCAACTCAAGAACTGCTGTCTTCTCTGACTAGTGTGAGGTTCTTCACCTTCCACTGTGCCTCCTACAGGTTTTGGCTTATAATGGAAGGGAGATGGTACAGGAAGATGTGCAGTAGATCTTCCACCTCTTCCTCATCTTTAGTCTTATCCAGGTTACCACCATGCCTCTGTACCTTCTTATCCTAGGTCATCTCTTGGCCAGTCACCTGTCTTTCATCTCGGTGTATACCCACCTTCTGTCTTGGCTTTCTTTGAAGGATCCTCTTCTATGAGACTTGGGCTCCTGGCCTCAGAGCTTTTATCTTCACCTGTATCATGGCCCATAGTCTCACTTGTAGGTAGCAGCAGCACAAAATAAGCAGCAATAATAGCAAATAAAAACAGATTAAGATTTATAAAAAAAAACCCAAATACATTTATTTATTTTTATTTATTTAATCACATTTTTATATGGCACAATGGAAAATCACCCAGTACAGTGTACAACATAACAAAATAACACTTTATCACAAATAATAATAATAAAAATATATGCAAAAAATAAACATCCACCAACCTACCCAATAGACAACTCAACCAAACACTTCAAACCCCAATGACAGTATCAGAGGCTTGCTTGATAAAAAAAAAGTCTTATCAGCCTTTCGAAACAGTTGAAGATCATCCAACAAACAAAGCTCCTAATGGAGGGACTTCCACAATAATGGGCCTTGAACAAAAAATTCCCTAGCTCTTTGCCAAGCTTTATGAACCACCCGAACAGATGGCACCACTAACAAATGATCTGATTGTGAATGTGATGTACGAATCTGCAAATAAACCACCATCCTAGAGCATAGGTAACCAAGTGCCTGATTGTGTGACACTTTAAACACTAACACTAGAAACTTAAAATGCAGACAAAAAGCCACTGGCACCAATGTAACTGAACCAAATCTGGTGTCACATGATCAAACTTCCATAAACCTTTAATCAATTTAGCTGCCATAATTGCAGTAACTGCAATCGGGACATATCCTCCTAAGGTAGTCCCACCAATAGGGCATTGTAGTAATCAAGTCATGGCATTATCAATAGGGCCACAATTGACAAATCCGCTTGAGCAATCAAAATGACCAAATAGACTGAAATACACTATAATGCCTTTATCAGGGGTGTAGGTAATAGCATATTTATTTATTTTATTTATTTATTTAAAAGGATTTATATACCGCTTTATCCTGAAATCAAAACAGTTTACACATCAAAAATCAAGTGGTAGGGTGCATATGTATTTCTGAAAAAACACAGCAATATAGTAAACATGTTAAGTCAAATATCCCAAAATTAGACCAAAATGCATATATAAACAAACATTCTTCCAAGGTTCTAACAGAGTCTATTTACATTGTGCAAGCACAATAGGCCATAAGGAAAAGGCCAAAATAATTATGTCTATGAAAAAAATGTATATATAATTAAAAATGATTGAGAATAGAATATTTTATTTACCAATTTCCAATCAAAGGACACCTTAATGAGTCAAAAACGGTACCCTACCAGCCTAAGATATAATTTTCCTTTTTTATATTTTTAAAGTTACTATAAATCACACACTGAGATACTATACAGAACTTAAAATGTCAGAGAGGATCTACAGTTATTTAGTTGTTTTTATTTGTTTGTAATCAATCTTGGATCTCTTTTATTCATTATTACTCCTACTTGTTCTGTGCTGCTTCTGTCTGTGATAACTTTTTCTCTTTTTGTGGACTCATTTATAGGTAGGAAATCAAATGCACTCCATCACTATGTGCAAGCCATACATAACTCATATTGACCAATACAACTTATGCATATTCCACCAAAGAGATCCTTTCCTGCCTCGATTTACAGTGTGTGTCTTAGAATGGCATTCATACTGCTGGTTATGTGTCCTATGGATACAGTACTGCATATGCATACTAGCACAATACAAATGATAAGTATTAGGATATAGTAAGTGTCACCCTATGAAGAAGCAGAATGTTGTGCCATCTCATACAACACACTCGGCATGTCTGCAGCACATGACTGGTAGCAATGAGCAAATTTGTTGTGGGTGAGGATGGTGGGGATGTGGCCTACCCACATATCCAAATGCTGGTCATGCACTTCACCAAATGCAGTGAATGCAGTGTTGACTAGTTTTGTATTTGCAAATATATCTGGGCTGATATGTGTATTGCTCAAACTGCTGCTGGAGATGAAGTGTGTTGCACAGAGCACAGCCACAAACAGCAGGTCTTTGCTTGCTACAGAGATGAATAGTGCTTTCAAACCCCCATACCGGTGGGCCTTGACGATGCCCTTTATATGCCACTGAGAACTATTTCACCTAAGGTTCTCTACCCTTAATGGCTATAGGGTGCAGCATAGGGAATATCATGAGCTCTAGGAGGCAAACACAGCACCACACGGACAGGACTTTGGAGGGGCAGCTGCCATACCATCACAGCATTACATGTGCTATGAGATGAGGACACACCACATCATAGCAGTAATATACATTTGGTCAGCAGTACACACATCTCTCCCACCTCACACATCACCTGAAAGACCTGGCACATTTACTTATATCATGGGTGAAGACAGTGATGATGATGGGTCATCGGTAACTTCATGCTACTATATCAAGTAAAGGTACAGAGAAAGTGTCAACCATATGTGTGAGAGCATGAAGGGAACAGTGGGACTAGAATGCAAGGTGTGGTAAAGCTACCTACTGTTGTCAGGTGGGACTCTGGGGATGCCCAGCTCTCCAGTTCTCCTCAGAAACTTCTCATCTATGGTGTCTAGTATCTACCACTCAAGTTCAGTCAGGGTCTTGTTTGGACATCAGGACCTATCTCACTGCCATTTTGCTTTGTTTTTCTCCTGGTTCAAGATTTTGGCGCCCTAGGCATAACTTAAGCATTACACACCCTCTGCCTGTCAAAATCTGTTGTTTATTTATCAATGCCCTGTTCTGCTGCCCCTCAGAAGTTGCTTCCCTAGAGTACCTAGTTTTTATGACGGTTGGGCCAGTCCTAAATGACCCCCTCTCCCTTCCTCTCTGGAGCAAGCAGAGCAGAGATACCAGCAGCTGATGTATGATCACTTGCATGGCACATCTTTGCCCTCAGCCCCTCCAGATGAGACAGAGATGATGCCCTGCTGTTCCTCCTATCACAAGAACATTAAATGCTGCAGGACATCAAGATCCTCAGATTCTATGGGCACCTCATTAGGGCCCAGCTGGTCCATCAACAAGGCAGACTGGATAGGATGGGTGACCAGAACCTCAAACGTATCCCCAGTCTGCTCACCTGTCTCTACTTCATTACCCTTTCCCTCCCCCTCCATCCCTCCCACTCAAAATCACCACCCACCACTCCCCTTCCCCCACCTCCACTTTTCCACTCCCCCTAGCCTCCCCCCCCTCCTTATCATCCTTGCCCTCATCTGCCCCTCCCTATTTGGCAAGGGGGGCCTCCACAGCTGCCCGTGCTCTCTCTCCCCCATATGCAGTCCACAGGCACGCATTGCTTGCTGGGGGGCTCCTGACTGACCATGCTCTTGCAGCCTCCTCCCTGGTTGATGGTGGAAGTGACAAGTGCTCCTATAGCTCCTCTGCTTCTTCATCTGACAATTCCTTCTTATTGGAGATGTCCTCCTCTTCTGTTGTCCCTGCCTCCAATGATGAGGTTCCCTCATTGATGCTGGTCTCCTCCTCCATGGTGACAGATGACGCCTCAGATTGGGCAACAGGCCTAGGTAGTTCTGCTGCAAAACAATTTAGGCAGTGCTTATTGCTATGGTGCGAGCAGATGGATAACAAGCAGCTATAGATGGCAAATATGCAATCAATGGTTTTACTAGAACATTATACTGAGTTTTTTTACAGACCCTGACCTGGAATCTGAGAGCCCGAGGTATCCATAAAGTTGGACATGGATGCAGATGGTCTGCACACCAACATTGCTGTTACTTATGGGAGCATTTTGAGGGGTTCTACCTGCATATTGGTATATACTCTGTAGTTCTTGGCCAATAATTGTAATGCAATAGTTCTCAACTCAGACCTCCAGTATCCCCTAAGCCAGTCGGGTTGTCAGGATATCCACAATGAATATGCATGAGATAGATCTGTATGTACTGCCTCCATTGTATGCAGATTAATCCCCTACTGTACATATTCATTATGAATATTGTGAAAACTCATTTGACCTAGGGGGTACCAGAGGATTGGGTTGAGAACTGTTGCTGTACTGGAACTACAGTTCCTTGGGTGCTTCATACCTGTACTTCTAGTAACCCTGTAGACCTAGTGCTGTACTAGTGGGGAATATATTGGTGGAATACACCATCACTACTTTGCTCTACATCTGCCATGGGAAGAGTGGACACAGCTCACTGTATTGTTATCCCTCTTTATGTGTGTGTCCTGGGAGATAGTGCATAGTGAGTCCAGTGACGGTATGGACACCTGCCATCAAAGGCCTTAGTAAAGTGCATCTGTATGACCATTTACACAGCTTTTCTGGTGATGGCTTTGTTCTCCTAATAAAACCCCTCCACTCATATGATTGCTGTGTAAGTAAGATAATTCCTCTGTGTACACCTTCTAGCAAGACACAGTGCAAGGTTGTATTGCAACCCACTATACATGTCTTCTTTTGCTCCTCTCAGGGTTATGAAGGGCGACAAGGCTATACTATAACTCTAGCTTCAGAGAATGCAGGTTTAGTGCCCTGACCATCCCACAAATACCTATATCCTGCACAGAACACTCCCCACCAAACCCTTTCTCCCATTCTCTTTAGTCCATCCTAGGTAAACCACTTGTTTTCCCATGGACGACTCATGCTGCTGGTACCTGATTCCAACTCAGTCAATAAACCCTAAATACTTGAAGGCAGAGTACATAGAATTCTGCCCCACCCCCTCAAAAAAAAAAACAAAAAAAAACAAAAAAAAACATCTTCAAAAGGCACTCCCAAGGTTTCTTTTCCAAAAGAGATTTCTCTTTCCAACTACTGGATGAACAAGGCTCTGTCTTAAAAACAAAGACTATAGAATTTAAAATTTCAGCAACTCTTACTTGAGAAATATTTTTAAAGATATGTGGAGAACCTCAATAACTGGCTAAGGACAGCTTGTACTTTGTATGTCACTGCCAATGCCCAAGTGATATTATCACAGCTTTTATGCCTGCGGTCATCTACCCAATACTAGTGCAGCAACACTGCCATCTATCATTGCTTTTACACATTAACTATTTTTAATTTAGGGAGATGGAATGGAGGAGCAGCCTACTGGTTAGAGCACTGGCTTGGGAACCGGGAGACAAGTATTTAATTTCCACTAGCACTCCTTGTGTCCTTGGGCAAGTCACTTAATCCTCCATTGTCTCAGAAAAATCCAAATTGTCAATGTCCCTGTTTAATGTACATTACCAAGTTTAAGTTATAACGTAAACAGATTTGACTGAAATGATAAAGTGGTATAAAAAACCTGTTAAATAAAATGCATTTTATATAAAATCAAACTTCCAATGTCAATTATAAGATAGAGCACTTGATCCAGAACACAAAATGTTTTGCTCAAAAATCATTGGTGCTCAAAAATCATTCAAAGCAGTTAATAGAACATGCAATTCGTCTCACTCATCGGGATTCAGTTAAATAAAAGAACCAGAACTTATCCGTACAATATCCAAACTTGGCTACCATTCAAGTCCTCCAAATTTCTTGAATGAGCAGAACTTCTCGACTCAATGAGTTTTGTCAATGACTTGACTGCATCAAGGGAATTATTAAAGCTAGTTCTACTCAAACACTAAGCATCCAGAGAAAGAAGTATTCATTCTCCCACTGAATTTTGAGATTTATATAAATCAAAAAGATGCCAAAAACGGTATCTCTGAGTCTCCACAGTGGCACCATTTTGATCACACTCTACAAAGCGGTGATGTCAGAAAGTCTACTCTTAAAGGGCCACATTCAATTCGCCCATTTGATTTGAAAGGGCTCTAAATCATTTACACCCTGATTCTATATCCTTTTATGAGTCTACACGTGCCTGCAGGCCAGATGTGGATGTTATAGAATCGCACACTTAGGGCCTGATTCAGTCCTGGATGTCCCGGCCCTCTGTACGCCCGTTCAGAACCAGATGCACAGAGTTAGATGGGATTCTGATCTCGCGGGGCATATGTAGCCCCAAGGGATTAGAATCGCATCCAGGCCTTTACGTGCAGGCTGGGACCCCAATTCCAGTTGGCCTCAGTCAGGGCTCCTGAATGGAGCTGCAGCGCCATGGCATCCGGTTGCCATGGCACCGTGGCTCCATTCGAGAACCGCTGCAATCCCCAGCTGCCAGAAACAAGTTTCATTCTCCTTCTCCTGACCCTCGATCTGGCCTCCCAAGGCCAGGGTCGGGCTGCAGGGAATCTCCTCTGCCCTATCCTGCCTTTGCTGCTCCCTGGGCCTGTCAGAACCACTCATCTAGGGGAACTTATTCCACCTCAGGGGTGGAATAAGTTCCCCATATAGGCAGCCAGCCCCAGATGTATAGGGCTGACATTGAAATTGGCCCTATACATCCCGGGCCGCAGACTGCCCACTGCCTGCCCTAACTCCACCTCTGCAATGCCCCTTTCCCGCCCCCATCTAACCTCCCCATACAACATGCGGGGAAGTTAGTCGGGGTAGGCAGAGGGGCCAAATAGTGGGGATGGATGTCCCAATGTGCCTCGGAATGACCCCTTTAATGTTTTCATTCATACCATTTTTAAGTCAAAAATCCATGTTCTCTCTTGATCAGAGGAGCAAGTCTATCTCCCTGTGCATGTACTAGTATCCTATCCAAAATAAACCATTTCATTTCTTCCCATTGATGGCCTTGTTGATTGTGTGCAATTCTGGAGAGCATACCTTAAAAGGATATAAAGAGAATGGAGATGGTACAGAGGGTTGCTACCAAAATGGTCACTGGGCTTCAACATAAGACATTTGGGGACCGACTTAAAGATCTCAATATGTATACTTTGGAGGAAAGGCAGGAGAGAGGAATATGATAGAGACATTTGAATATCTCCATGGCATATATACACAGGAGGAAAGTCTCTTTCAATTGAAAGAAAGCTCTACAACAAGGGGGTATAGAGTGAAAGTGAAAGAAGATAGACTCAGGAGTAATTTGCAGAAATATTTATTTACGAAAAGAGTGGTAGATGCATGGGATAGTTTCCCAGTGGAGCTAGTAGAGACCAGACAATATCTGAATTCAAAAAAGCATGCGACAAACACAGAGGATCTCTAAAGGGAAAAAAGAGAATACAGTAATCCGCATGGAAGGGCAGACTAGATAGTCTGTATGGTCTTTTTCTGCCTTCATGATCCTATGTTTCTTTGTTGATAGCAATGCTTAACCAGAGGTGCGGTTATCACTGCTGTATGCAAACATCATTTATCTTCACTCAGTCTCACATTTATCCTGTGAGTTGGTCTTCCCACATTAATAACATGCAGGGACAAACCAAAACATATATCACAAAGGGAGACTGACAGTTTGTTGTATGTCTAAGTGATAAACTTTTAAAATTTAGCACCCTAAGGATGAACCCTAAAGTGACTGACTGGGTTACAAATTGGTTGAGTTGAGAGGCGACAAAGGATATAGATAAATTGAGCTCACTCTGAGGAGAAGGATGTTACCAGTGGTGTGCCCCAGGTATCTGACCTTGGCCTGGCTCATTTTAACATCTTTGTTAGTGATATTGTAGAAGGCTATCGAGTAAGGTTTGCCTCTTTGCAGATTATACCAAATTTGCAATCCAGTATATACCCAGAGAGGAATAGATAACATGAGGAAGGATCTAGCTAAGCTTGAAGAAAAAGTGAGAATCTGGCAGCTGAGATTTAACGCTAAAAAATGCAGGGTCATGTATTTGAGCTGCAAAAATCCAAGGGAGCAGTATAGTGTAGGGTAAAATACTTCTGTCCACGAAAGAAGACTGGAACCTGGATGTGATTGTTACTGATGATCTTAAGGTGGCTAAATAAGTAGAAAAGGTGACCACAAAAGTCAGAAGGATGCTTGAGTGTACAGGGAGAGGAATAGCCAGCAGGAAGAAGGAGGTGATAGTATCTCTGTATATGTCTAAATAATTTACTTATTTACCTTTTTTAGCTATATAACGTCTTTATTTTGACAATTTCCGGTTGCCATCTTTATTTTTTTTTAATTTGTCAATCGTTTACATCTGTCTTTTTGAATTTTCAAGATGTTCTCACTTTTTTTGGCCCACCCTGTATATACTTTGGAGGAAAAGCAGGAGAGGGGAGATATTATTGAAATGTTTAAACATCTTTGTAACCCAGCCTCTGGGCCTACCATCCTTACTTATACTCCGCTAGATGTTACTGTAGTCATATAGCCATCCGTCAGGCTGGGGCACCTCTGGAGACAGCACAGTGGAAAAACACTACCATCCAGCAATTCGATGATCAGAGAACTGACAATAAACTGGAGCAATAAACAACTCAATTCAGGATATTTCAATGATGGGAAAGCCTAAGACTTCATTACTATTGAATATCCAGGTAAGATGACACACATCTTTTACAATAAGTAACTTTAACAAAGGATCCAGAGCACTTCTGAAATATTAAATTCAAATCTTTTATTATCTAAAATAACTATATTTTAAAATCAATTGAATAACACTGGTTAACTTACTTAGTGCAGAAGCTGCAATATTTAAGTAATAGCAGATGAACACAGCTTAAAAAACTAATCTTTCTTTCTTTTAGAGTTTTTCACATCATGTTCACCATATATCAGATAAGTATTCTCTCATACAACTGTTTAGTGAATAATACAATAAATTCTACCTTTAAGAACAAGCTTCTTTCTCTAAAACTATCTTGTTCTTTCTTCACAGGTTAAATTCTCTTTCACAGCAGGTAAGTATCTCTTTCTAAATTCAGAATTGTTATAATAAACCCTTTCGGACAATTCAAGTAACCATGGTATCCCAGATGCCCATCTCCTCACGTCCGATAGAAACACCCCTCCAAACTCTCAGAAGTTTCACTACTACATCCCACCCCCTTTTTCCATAACAAAACACGCTCACACATTACTCTGGAACAGCTTTATTAACCAGATTATAACACCAGCCCACAACTCGGGCCAACAAAATATTCATAATTACCAAACATGACCCCCTACCCCATTCCGGACAATGCCCCCCACCAGCCATATTATTAGCAAGGTGGTGCATCATCCTCCCCCCGCCACTACCGCCCGCCTTGCCGTGTTTGCAGCAAAGGCCGGCTCCACTTGCCTTACACTGGGCAGAGACCCCCAACTGAGATGTCTCGCCCCATTCTGGGGAGCACTTCGCTCCCCTCAGTGCGCCCTCAGCCATATATGCCCCGCCCTCTCGGCGAGCACTAGCACAATACCCCACCACTGGCACAAGATAGCCCACCTAACCTTGTGCCGCTCCCCCCCCCCAAAAGAAAGCTGCGACCAACACAACCCTTCCAACACCTCCTGGCAATCATTCAACAACAAATCTTGTTCCACTGGAGAGAGGTGTACACCATCAGTGCAATATAAGCCCGCACGCTTCACCTCCGCCCAAGGATGTTGCACCTGAAGCCCGCCAGCCTGCTGGACCCACCGCCTGATCTGTCGATTGACCTTAACCAGGCCTCGAGACCACCGACGCTGACACTGGCAGGAAGGGCGTGGAATGATGTCTGACCAGATGATCACGACCCCAGGCAACAGTTCCCATAACAGTCTCACTGCACCGACCGAATGAGCTGCCTGCAGGACCAGTTGGATAGGTCATTGCCGCCCAGATGAATCACAGGTCCTACTGGCCGCTGCTGCTGTCTGGCCCTCAAAATAACCAAGAAAGATCAGAACTGCTACTTATCTTACTTACAGTGAGAGAACAACTAAGATAAGTAGCAGTTCTGATCTTTCTGTTTGGACTTCTGCACAGTTTTTTACAAGACCACAGAATAGTTTGGTTTTATGTAGGTGGCACTTATTTATGGTGTTTTACCTGTGTTCATACAGCTCTGATGTGGGCTCATTAAAATTTGAGCAAAATGGAAGTATAGCTTCGAGAGGTGGATTAACCTCACGGCTGCTCTTCCGACAAAAATGCATACACGCTAGCTTACATAAAAAATTATTTTCACTCTATTTTTGGTTTGGGCTGTCTGGCCCTCAGCTGCACGAATGATACCAGCTGCACCTAGCGCATGCCGTGCTCGCCCATCCACAACAGCCGAATGCCGGAGGTTGCCAATCCCACATGCACTCCAAGAGGGCGTGACATGGCCCTGCACTCCGCCCAGTACACAAACGAGTGACCAATGATCCACCAATACCCGGAGTATGAACCATCTGCAACAAGACAAAGCTGACTGCAACCAGCTGGAGACTGCAAAATGAATAAAATTGTTAGTGCCCCCCACACCCCACCCTTTTCCACCCCACCCCCCTCCCCTTCAACAGACCACCCGCCATCTCAAAAGACTGATGTCAAGCATACCATGGGCAAGCATATCCCACATAGTTCCCCAAACAAAAGCTTACATCAAAACTCCTCTGGGCAAACATATCCCACATAGGCGCCCGAACACCACCTGCCAATCCGCTGAATCACCTCCCCCTCGAGCCCTGCAGTCGCAGCGCTAGTAGCAGCACCAATCCAAAAAGAATGCAAGGCAAATCGCTTCTCATTGCAAAGCCAAACGAAGCACCAGAGTAAACTGGAACTGCGTTATGGACTTACCGTCCTCATGCAAAATTAAGTAACCCGATGCCTCTGGCCGATGGTGCAAATAAAGATGCAAATTATGCAATAGACAGGAGGGTAAAGGGAAAATTGCATTTAGTAACACACAACCCTCTCTCCCATTCTGGTCAGTTTTTGATTGCGGGAGAAAAATGTGCACCTGTGCCTCATCCATAGCCACGTGCTTGACATCCAAACACCCAAATGCATCCCTCTTCCCCGACTGTGGCACAAGTTCACAAACGCGGAATGCTCCAAAGAATGCAGTCACAAACAATGCCCGGACAACACTGACTCAAACTCAGAGACTGCAACCACAGGCATCACTTCCCAAATTCGAAGAAGCAACTAGTGCGACACTGGGAGCTACCAATCTTGCAAATTGGGACGCACCTTGGCCCAACCCGCCAACAGGTGCTGCACTAAAAATGGAACTTGAGGATTGCCCCATCCCGTAGCCTTACTGAAAAAGGAAAACCCTGCTAGCGCTGAAATGATTGCTTATCTGGACCAGCCTTCCCCTTTTGCCCACACTACAAACAGGCCCACCATCTCCTCAGGAACTCTCCTGCCATGCCAACCTTTCCCCATCAGAAAGACACACACCTTACAGTATCCACGCAGATATGTCAACCATGTCCCCTGTGCCACCGATGCATGCAACAATGCCATCACACCGGGGTCCCAATCTGCCAGAAATGATCCGGAATCACCGAGGCTGCCTCTTCTGCCTCTGGAGCCAATAGACAAAACTGTGACCACTGAAAACAGGGCAAAGCATCAGCAATTGAATTCTGGATGCCCGGCACATGACGCATCCTGGCAGTAACATTGAGACATAAGCAAGATAACACGAAGACTCTCATCAAAGTCGCAACTCGAGGGCACTTGGGCGAGTATCGATTAATAATCTCCACCATTGCCTCATTGTCGCTCCAAAACACTACCCTCCTATTCCTCAAACACTCAGGCCACACCCAAAAAGCGACTACAATGGAACACTATGTTATGAGTCAACCCGGAAACCCGCCATTCTGACGGCCAAGCCTCCGCGCATCACGCCCCTTGACAGTATACACCAAATCCAGAACTACCCGCAGCATTTGAAAACAACTTCAGATCTGCATTCAACACCTTTGGCAACTGCAATACCGTGCAACCATTGAAATCAGATAAGAACGAATCCCAGACCCACAAATCCTACCGCATTCCAGATGATATACGAATACGATGATAAGGACGTTGCACCTCCGCCATAGCCAGAGACAGCCGCCATGGAAAGGAGCACCCCATCGGAATAACCCGACAAGCAAAATTAAGATGCCTTGCCAATGACTGCAAGTCCTTAAGCGTAATCTTGGAGAATGACCCTACAGCTGTAACTAAACCTTTTAGCCGTTCGACTTTTGTGCTGGTAAGTGCACTAACATTTCTACCAAATCTATCTCTACCCCCAGAAAGGAGAAGCATGTCATAGGCCCCACAGTCTTTTCAACTGCTAAGGGGATACCAAATTTGCTGGCCATCCTTTGAAAGGATGCCAGCAAGGTGGAACAAGTCTCAACCTGGCTGTGGCTCACAAACAAAAAATCATCCAAGTAATGGACAATGGTGGAAAACCCCATCCGCTGCCCCAAGACCCAATGTAAAAAGGTACTAAAGGCCTCAAAATAAGCACAAGAGATAGCACAACCCATTGGCATACACTTATCAAAATAAAACTGAGAGCAAAACTGGAAACCCAGCAATGGGAATGCCGACGGGTGGACCGGCAATAATCAAAAAGCGGATTCAAAATCCACCTTCGCCATCAGCGCCCCCGCACCACACTGACGCACCAAATCGACTGCAGTGTCAAATGAAGCATAATGTACCATGCACAACTCATGAGGAATATGATCATTAACAGAATTCCCAAGCAGGAATGACAAATTATGTATTAACCTAAATCGACCCGGTTCTTTTTTAGGGACCACTCCCAATGGAGAAACAATAAAAGGCGAAAATGGGGGTTCACCAAAAGGACCAGCTATTCTGCCCAGAGCACATTCCGCCTCAATTTTCTTACGGACAATGTCAACCAAAATCCTTACTGAGCTAGAATTCTTGGCCACCGCATCTGCCACCACACCTTGAAATTGAATACAAAAACCCTGCAAGAAACCTAACAAGATCACCTTCCACATCTTATCCTGCCGACTCCCCCCAAAATGAAGCAACCAGGGACGCAAAACTTCAACCTTCATAGGAGTAGGAGCCAAAACCCGACTCAAGTCCTCACTTACCCCCTGCCGGAGCTCCTGCCACCCCCTTTCGACTACACTTCGTGGCTGCATGCCCGCCCCCACAAAGAGAACAGGCATGTCTAAACTTACAGTCCAGGAAAGGACAGGAGGACTTGTTAAAATGCCAACACAGGTCTCCCCCTCCTGGCCCTCCTTTCGATGGCACGGTGAGTCCCACTGGTACATGAAAGGACCGAGGGCCCACCATTGCTACTTGAGATACTGCCCGGGACCCACCTCCCCTCACACCCCCAGTCCCGTCTTAGCGGACATTTGCATAAGCCACAAATTGATGTCCATTGTCCCTCATGACAACTGAGCATTTTCTGCCATCATGTCCTGAAACTCTTCATCATAGTTTAGCCATGCCCAGCCCTCATGAGCCTGAGACGCCACCGATATAGTATCAGCATATGCCAACAATGCGCCATATTGGCCTGGATCATAATGCCCCCACACACTCACTAATCTTAAAAAGGCCCACTTCCAATTAAGGGTATTGCAGGAAACCTTCCGCACAATGCCCGCCTTCTTGTCTTCTTTACGCTTCTTTCTGCTCTCTCCAGAATGTTTCCTCCCCTCTAAAAGGCGAAAGCTATCAATATGCCTTAGTCTTCTGATCCGGTGCCTCAACTTCCATGATACGCCTTCCCACAGCTCAGAACAATGGACCACAGTGGGAGCGGTTCCCTCTCCCTTCTCAACAGTCGCCGCTGCAGAGCCTACAGAGGAAGTCCCGGATGAAGTCAACGATGACGATGAAGACAAATCACGTCAACAACAGCACCCATGCCTATGTTTCGCCTTGGCCTTACGGCCCACTGCGACCCCAGCCCCGGAAGAAGGAACCCCCGCCTAGGTCAGCATCTCCACCTGCATACTCACCAGCTTCCGGATTGCACGACGCCCACTCACTCGTGGCCTGCGATCTGTCAACAGGAATGGACTGCCCCCACATCTGTACTGTCAAGGCCGCTCCACTGGCCCGACCAAGGTCAGACATACTGGCCCTTGTACCAGCACTCCCCTGAACCTTCATAGGAAGAGAAGGACAAACACCAGCAGCAGCGGCCCCAGATGCACTAGTCTCCCTACCATCCCCACCTCCATACTGAAGAACCCATACCCCCGGCATCCCACCCAGCCATGTCCCTCACGGACAAAGACCCAGCTCTCGGCCAGTCTCCCCACCCATAACCCCATGGCCCCGCTCCACCATACTGTCCTACCCCGAGAGACCAATGCCCAGGGACCACAGTAAAGAATGGATGCTGAAAACCCCGCCGAATGCAACACACCCCACCCCTTATCACAAAGACACCCCCACACCGTACCGACCTTCAAGAAAAAAAAACATATCTCTGCCGCTGGATCCATCGCCGCCACCAATTTCAGCCCCCAAATGGCCCCACATGCCTCGCCACTGCCGGAGCAAGCAAGGAAGGAAGACTGCGCTCAACGGTCTCCTTCCTGCTCTGCTCGCCCCCCACTCCAACCACGTCCTCCAATGAAATCGCCCCACGCGTCTGACGGGGGGCGATTTCAAACATCACACCGATGCTCGCCCTCCCCTCCCCCCACCCCCACGCAAGACACAAGGAAGAGGTCCAGGCCCTGGGAACCCGGTTACTTCCGACCTCGGGACCCGGCCCAACGGCCTCGGTCATTTCCCTAACTGTGTTCTCTTTCTCTTTTGCAGGTTCTTCAGGAATATTTAGAGGTAATTATAGCTGGACTCAGATATTTTAAACAAAACTAGAAATCTCTGAGCTTAAATAAAAGGAAATGAGTGAACTCTAAAATATATATATATATATATATATATATATATATATATTATAGACAGTACTTTTCTTCCTAACAAAAAAATCTTTCATGGGGTTGGGGCCCATGTCCACACTGTATTTGGTCCAATTCAGGATCTGGTCCTCTCTGTCAGTTCTCTGATCACACAGATGGATTCTCTCCAGATGAATCTTTAGCTGCCTGTACTTTCTGACTCTGAAAAATCAATAAAGCAAAACCCTGTCCTTCTTTTTTATATTGCCTTAGAGGTTAAGACAGTGGCTGGAATATTAAGTGTTAAAGCCTTTTCACCTTTTTTCAAGTATTCACTTAAGCTACCCTTAAATAAAAAAGTAATTATTAAGCCCTAACTAAATGCACCTCTTTCCAGTATTGCTGTTAACGTCTCTTGTAATTGGTATGCATACACTGATAGATTCTCCTACATGTTGACGACAGTTATAAAATTCCTTTATACGGAGCTCCACTAGAACTTTGTCTCCATAAACTTGTAATAGCAGTTCAAAAATGTCTTCAACTGAACGACCTTATCTTGCTGCTAGATGTTTGGCTATATCCCTTGCTTGTCCCTTAAGATGGTCGTTCAGGGTTTCCACTTGATCTTCCTATCAAAATCTTCAGTTCAGAGTGAGCTTTTTCAATCCACTCTTCAACGGACATGTCACCAGAGCATGTGGGAAATCCATAGAAATCCAGAGTAGTCTTCTCCTGTTGATTCACCACATTTGTTACTACCGGGGACTGTTGTTGATGGGAACTTCGAGCAGAACTTTCAAAACTCAGACGTAATTCATCAATTTGCCTTTGGAAATGTTCTATGATGTTTACTCCTTTCCTCTCTTTGGACTGGGGACTGGGAGCTCATGCAGAAAATCGGACCTTTACCAAAGAAATAAGACCACACTACACAAGAAATAACTTTATTTTTCAGCTCCCAAATGTTTACTGCAATGTGAATGGTTGATTTTGCAACATTTCCAAATTTCAGCCAAAAATTAAAATTTTACTTCAGAATTTGAAACAGCAGCTTTGAACCTCTCTCTAACAATTTCAATCACTTCCATTTTCATTTTGGGAACTGAGTTCAAATTCAATCACCTGAATGTAAAGTGATTATAACAAAGACTGTATCCTGCTGACTATGCCACTTTCTGCCTGTAATCCGGCCTCTGGGCATACCAGCCTTACTTATATCCTGCTAGATATTATTGTAGTTGTATTGCCATCCCTCAGGCTGGAGCATCTCTGGAGAGAGCACAGTGGAAACACTACCGTCCAGCAATTCTGTTATCAGAGAACTGACAATAAACTTACTGGAGCACTAAAGAACTAAATTCAGGATACTTCAATGATGGTAAACACAGCTTAATAAAACTAACTAGTTTTACAGAGTTTTTCACATCAAGTTCACCATATGTTAAATAGGTATTTCTTCGTGCAACTGTTTAGTGAATAATGCAATAAATTCTACCTTTAAGAACAAGCTTCTTTCTTTAAAACTGTATTGTTCTTTCTTCATAGGTTAAATTCTCTTTCACAGCAAGTAAGTATCTCGTTCTAAATTCAGAATGGTTATAATAATCCCTTTAGGACAATTCAAGTTCTCTAATTATGTTCTCTTTCTCTTTTGCAGGTTCTTCAGGAATATTCACAGCTAAATATAGCTGGACTCAGATATTTTAAACAAAACTAGAAGTCTCTGAGCCCAAATAAAAGGAAATGAGTGCACTCTAAAAATACATACATATGTATGTATATGTGTGTGTACTTATCTTCCAACCAAAAAAAGTCTTTCTTGGGGTTGGGGCCCATATCCATGTTGATTCTGGTCCAGTTCAGAATCTGGTCCTCTCTATCATATCTATTCACTAAACACTATAATGCCATGGAAAACCATACAATCGAAGTAGATAAAGGCTAAACAGGAAATTGCCCACATTAAATGTCAGCACCACCAACTAATCAAAGGCACCTGAAAGCCCAGGTAAAACAATGTTTATTTTTATTCTTATTATAACCCACTGGTTACACCTCCATGGCATAAATGCACTGGAGGAGAACCTCTTTCAATTAAAAGAAAGATCTACAACAAGGGGACATAGGATGAGGGTGAAAGGGGATAGACGCAGGAATAATATGTGAAAACCTCTTTATGGAAAGAGTGGTAGATGTATGGAATAGTCTCTCAGTGGAGGTAGAGATGAGGACTGTATCTGAATTCTGGAAACTGTGGGACAAACATTGAAGATCTCTAAAGGAAAAAAAGGGACAATTGTAGTTGGAATAGAAGACCGTATGGTCTTTATCTGTCATTATGTTTTTATATTTTTATGTTCCTAAAGTCTTTGGCTGTCTCCATTCTTTCAAATTCTATATTTGATCACAATGTGAGCAATTACCACTAAGGTGATGGCCTTCTCCATCTAATGTCCTGTCCTAATATGCAAAATCAGAGAGGATCACTACTTCCTTTCGGCCTGATTCCTTCCTGCATGTAGATCCCCTCTGTGTATCCGGTCTGAACTGGATGCACAAAGGGGATCACGATTCTGATCGCAGAGCATGTCTAGCGCCGCGGGATCAGAATCACGAACAGGCATGTACGTGCAGGCCAGGACTGTGATTCAGTCCAGCCTGCATGTACATGCACAGCCTGACTAACTCAGTCAGAGCTTTTACATGGAGCCGCGGTGCCATGGCGTCATGTTGCCGTGGCATCGCAGCTCCATTTAAAAGCCGCAATGCTGGCTGCCAAATTATATGTGTTTATTCCCCACAGCTCAACTGCCAATCTAGCCTCCTAAGGCCAGGGTCAGGTTGCGGGCAATAAACCCTGGCTCCCCCCCCACCCCATCCGCTCCCTGGGCTGTTCAAAAAATCACGTCTAAGGAAGATTGTCCACCTTGGAGGTAGAATAAATTTCCCAGACATTTTGCCGGTCCTGGACGTACAGTGCCGGCATGAGAATTGGCCCTCTTCATCCAGGGTCGGCGACCGCCCACTGCCCGCCCAGACTCTGCCCCCAGGCTACCGCTTCCCCCTGCCCCCCTCCCCATCTAACTTCCCCGCACAACTGGCGGGGAAGTAAGTAGGGGGCAGAAGCCAGAATGAATAGTGGGGATGGATGTCCCATTGGGCCATCCATCCCTGCTATTCGTAGCACAGAATAACCCCCTTAATGTTTCTGCCTCTGGTATATGCTATATAGGGCTCTAATTGAAAAATCAAGTGTAATGCCAATGTTTATAAATACTTTGGGTCAATTCAGTCTGTCCCTCTGAAAAATTTAAAACAAAAACAAGTTTTTCCATAGATTTTAAAGTGTTTTTTTTTTGTAATAGCCAGTCCTATTGGCATATTATGCCTACTTGTATGCATTTGTAATCACTGTTTTGGGGTAACCCCTCTGCTGCAAACATTTTAATGAGCTGGCTTGATTTCTAAAGTCCTGGATAGAATGGCAGAATTAACATAGACATAAACATTTACCACTGGAAATGATTGTTTCAACTTCCTAGGAGGATGGTTTTCATATCTAAGCATATTATTTTTCTCCATTGGCATGTGATTACAGAGCAGCTTAGTATGGTTTGCAGCACCTCTAGGACTCTTGTACACCTTGGCTTGCAGTTGCTCATGGCACTCTGCTGGAAACAACAAATCAAGGCAATCCCTTTCTCTAGGGTTCTAGTGAGGCTGGCACTGCTGTATGCTGTAGATTCATATCATGGGCTGGCCAAGTAAAGCTGCTCAGCTGTAGTTTCTTTGATTCTTGTGAAAGCCTCCTTGTCCATGTTATGGATGCCTCAACAGCAGGGGTACACCTTCTTGCTCTTGCAGCTCCTTTCTCATGTGCTGCAGCACTTTGGGATGGGTCCTCCACATGGCTCTGGACCTGGTCTTGAGTGCCTCAATGTCACGAAGGATGAGAAAGCAACTATAGAACAAGAGTGAGTTGCACATAATTAGAGATCTGATATGTCATTATGTTTTCCTCCCTATCATCCTCACACCCAGTTCCCCAGTTAAAATGTCCAGAGTATATCGCATCATTTAGGGAGAGGGTAGACATTATCTGCATGAGTGTGAGCAATGGCATTTTGATAGGCTGGGTACCATTGCGACTCTTTCTGTCTTGGGCAACAGCTAACCCTTGGTTGCTTTGTCCTCTGCTCTATAGATGTGTGCTAAATAGACCTGATAAGGGTAAGAACCAGACTGTAGAGCTATGTATGCCTGCCACTTTGATTAGTGGCACATACATTTGTAAGGTAATGGGAAGAAGGGGGCCTTCGTGCTCTGATACTTGCCTGCATGCATTAGCTTGCCTCTGTGCCGAGGCCCGATGGCACATGCACCCATCTCCATATGCCACCACTTAGGATACCTTGCTCTCTAATCATATGACTGTCCTGTCCAGCTTGCCAATAAGACAGTATGTCAAACCATGCAATAGCATGGCACAGTGCAAGTGTATATGTATGTGTATGTCTGTGTCTGTGTCTAGAGAAGGGGGCAGAGGGGCTGTTCTTCGTCAGGCTACAAAATCAATATTGGCAGTTCCAGGCTTCTTTGCCTACACCATAGATGTTGGTCTGAAACTAGTTTGCCCTCTATGTGTAGGTGTTAGAAAAATAAGTATGATCTTACCTGACCAGGGCCATGTTAGATCCTCTCTCATTCCCTCTGTGATGCTCTATGTGGCTCTCTGTGCCTTCTGGGCCTATAAAGGATACCCTCATTGGACCAGACATACCAGGAGATTGCTTTCTGCATTTGAGAAGGCATACTTTTGATTGTGAGAATTTACAGGCATACAAAACATGTCAATATGGTTCCTTAGGGGAAGATGTGTCATGTGCATGTGGTGTGCAGTTGGGCACCTATATTTTGCTGCCAAATAGTACTAACACACTCTTGGATAATACATTGCTTTGAAATGTACTTTATAAAATAAATCCTGGTTTGATAGAGTACATTAGGTTCACCATGAGAATGTGGCAAACTATACTCTTTTTGAGATATGAAGATGGTAAGTACATCATTTCTAATATTAATATCCAGCGAGGAATATTTCAGGGAGATTCTCTGTTGCCTCTTCTGTTTTGTGTGGCGCTTAATCCAATGAGTACTGTCATCAATTCTTTGGGATATGGATTTATCTTGAATCCTAAAGAAAGTAACAAACCAGAAACAACATCTCATTTATTATTTGTAGACGATCTGAAGCTCTGCAGCTCTTGCCATCAACAATTAGCAGATCAAATCCGTGCAGTGAAAAGCTTTTCTGATGACATCATAATGACCTTTGGCCTTGACAAATGTGCTAAGGCAACTTTTTTAGAGGAAAACTGAGTAAAACAGAAAACATCTCCCTGGTTGAGGGCTGTGACATCAAGGATCTTGAACAGGAAGATACTTATACTTGAAGGAACGACACTCAAACAGAAATTACTGACAGAAAAAATCAGTAAAGAATACTAGAGGAGATTAAAATCATTATCAAAAAGTGCTTTGACATCATGGAATAAGATACAGGCCGTTAATCAGCAGACAATTCTTGTACTCTCATAAAGCTTTGGGATTCTGAACTGGCCTCTCAAAGATCTTGAAAAACTGGATGTGTGAACAAGAAATCTCCTCCATGGTCATGAATTAATTTGCAAGAATCAGTGTATGCCAAGACTGTACATCCCTAGAGCTTAAGGATGGCTAGGACTCATAGAGGTTGATTACACATACAGAGCTACTATCGTAGGCTTCCAAGTCTACTTAACTGCATCATCGGATCCAAATACTCAAAAAGTGCTAAAATAAGTAAACATCCACAATCTGCCTCTCTCATCAAACTTGGACAAATGTTCAGATGACTAGAAGGAATTCGTGAGAATCCACAGACATACAAAGGGAAGGAAGTAACAAAATTTGCAAAACAAGAGAAAAAAGCTCTTCAAAGAATTAGATCAACAAACAAGGAAAACAAGTGGCAAATGCACAGATCTAGTGGGAAATACAGAGTGTTACTACAGGAACCTATGTTGATCAGGAATGGTTGAGGAGAGGTGAATTGAAAACAAAGTATTAGAGATTGATAGTTGCAGTCGAGGACAGTGGATTATGGAAGAGATGGCTTACAGCAAGCATTGAAAAAACTGGCAACACAGACATATGTTGATTCTGTAAGAAAGACCTGGAAATGGTGACTCACCTCATAGCTGGCTGTGAAGTTCTGATGTCAGAAAATTTCTATATAGAAAGACATAATAAAGTAGCATGCCTCCTTCATTGGAAACTGTAAGCACTATGACATCACTGTGCCTGAAAAGCACTGGGATCATGACCTTAAGAGAATTACAGAGAATGAGGAGGTTATGATCCCTGGGATACCCCCATTCTAAAAAGCTGGTTGCGAGGAAGCTGGATATAGTGGTTAAGGAGAAAAACACCACAACGACATTAATAATGGAGATGTCAATTCCAAGCAACTACTCTGTGAATCATGCTGTGAAACAGAAGATCCTGAAATACCAGGAAATACAGTCAGAGATCAAGAAAATGTGGCAGAAAGATACAGAAATATTTCCCATCGTGTTGGGTGTGAGAGGTTTGATAAAGAAGAATTTCCAAGCACATCTTGACAAACTACCCATACATCTTATATCTTACAAACTCCAGCAGAAGGCTCTCTTTGGCATGATGCAGGTACTACGCCAAGTCTTAGCAGTAAATTTGATAGACTGAGATCATACTCCACATGCCCTGGCTTAGAAGTGAAGTTCATGACTGTCATGGTATGTGCAAAACTAACCCATTTGGAGAAACTGCCCCTAGAGACAACCCAGCATATAGCATTGTAAGATGTGGCTTACAATTAAACTATCACTGTGTGAAGTAAAAAAATAACACAAAGTATTAAGAGTATTGATAAGGTCAAAATAGACTAGCCAATGCTTACAATTTAAAGGCAAAAAAAGATGAACAAAGGAATTATTAGCATTAGGGATATGCATTCATTTTCAGATGAATGGTAAACATGATGAATGAGGCACCTGAGTGTTATTTATGCATTCTCCAGTAGTCCTGATAATCAACACAGTGAAGCCACCTTAAGAAGAAAGAAGCATTAGCCATCTGACTTACTATTTTGCAACTTTTGACAAGCCAAAGAAAGATATCCCAGCCTCACTGCTTCCAAATCCCATGGCTGGTAATGCTATTATGAATCTGAGACCAACACCATTGTCTTGTCTTTTCCCTCTTGGATTTCACCAGAGAGAAGCTTGTTTTAGGAAGATATAGACATAAGAAGGAAATAAGGTGAAAATGATCAGGCTCAAAAATATAAAGAAAGCAAAGAACATACACAGGGTTGTATTATTTGCCTGAGATGAATACCATTTATCTATTCATTATACGAGGGGTGTCCGATATTAAAGGTACAGGTGGCAATCATGCCGGCTCTGCATGCGCAATAGTGCCGTCATATGCAGGACTACTTGTACTCATAGTAGGAGTCTGTAGCGTTGTTTTGTTAAACACTCAAATTACGAGTAGTTTTCGGGAAGCAAACAAACATGGCGTGTGTAATCGCAGAGTATTCGAAGTTTGAGGTGAGTGGATTTTTCAGATTTTTGCAAGTCGAAGGAGTTAATCAGAGCAAAATTCATCGCAGAATAGAGGATGTGTATGGCCCAAACATTTTAAGCCTAAAAGAAGTCAACATCTGGTGTAACAAGTTTAAAGATGGCCGAATGGAGTTGAATGATGATCCGGAAAAGAAAAGAGGCAGACCAAGGACCTCACACACGGATGACAACTGCGCAATTGTCGAACATCTGATTAGGGAGGATCATCACATTAAAGTTCGTGAAATTGCTAAAATGACTGGCATTCCTAAGAGGTCTGTTCAAGAAATCATATGTGATCTCAACTTCCGCAAGGTGTCATCTCGCTGGGTGCTGAAAATGCAACTTGACACGCAACTGTACCGTGAAGGGATGTTCAATCTAGTGTCACGCTGGGATAAATGTCTCAATGTTACGGCGATTATGTGGAGAAGTAAACAAAAGTATGTAGTTTTTGGTGGAATGTATTGAATAATTTCTTTAAATACAAATGTTAGTGTAATTTTGGCCTGTACCTTTAATATCAGACACCTCTCGTACTTTTAATAGTGACTTTTCAGAGGTCCTATTGGCACATAATAACCACTGGGGCCTGGGCCTGGTATACATTCCTTCACATTGTGTACTTTCCAATTTCAGTCTTTTCATAGAGTGGTTAAATAACTGAAACAATTCATATTGGGGTACAAGCTAATTGTTTACTAACAAAGCATATGCTGAGATGAGTCATGTTTCAGTAACACCTAGAATATCTAATTTACTAGAAAATAATGTCAGTTATTAATGGAAAATGCTTATTATGTATGATGCAAAGAGAGTCATCTCTTAGAGGAAGCAAGAAATAATATAGCCTCTGTATGGAGCTCTAGTAATCGGGTAAGGCGGACTCGTCGCTTCTCCCCCGCCACTCCCCATTTCTCCCAGGCACCCCCGCACTCCCTTCAATAAAACCATCACACATTTATGGGCTTAAACTGGTCGCAGCTTTATTAACCTTTAACAATAACCAAACACAATCCAACACAATATCATTACCCCCCCCCCTTTTTCGGAGCGCGAGCCCTCACCAGCCATGTGAGTAGCAAGGTGACGCCGCTTCCGCTTCAGCTGAGTCCGGGCCCCGGCTAAACAGCCTAGCCCTCCCTCGTCCGGCTTCGCCATATTACTAGCAAAAACCTGAGGGGTTGTCCAGGCGGGGGTCCCCCACCCCCGCCCAAAAGCTTACCTCCGTCTCCGGAACCCGGAAACCTCCGGGATCCCGCCACCCCCCCAGCTGCAACAACCTAACTCCCTCAACCACAGCCCCACCCCCAACGCTAGGGCGGGCGGGCGGGCACCCGACTCGTCTGGCTCCGACCTGGAAAAGGCCGGAGCCACGCCACGTCCCCGCACTCACGAGAGGCTGGTCCCACCTCCCCTCCGCCCCATTGGCTCCCCCACCTCCCGGCGGCCCGCGGGAGCCAATGGGGCGCCCAGAACCGCTCCGGCCTGCCCCCTCGCCTCAGCGACGCCGCGGCCCCGGGGAATCACGTCCTTGCCGCCCCCCCGGTTACACAGGGCTGCGCACACGCTGGCTCCGCGGCCCCGACCTTCTCCACCTTCTTCTTGAATATTGTATCAGATTCCAGAGATGACAGCTGCACCAGGACATTGATAAGGTGAAGGCATTTTAAAGTAAAGTCACCTAGATTACAAGCCTTACATGGAGGAAGGCAAGGAGCTAAGAATTTGATCCACCAATCTGAAAAAAACTACAATTAGTACAAAACACAGCAATAAAACTCGTCTAGGTTCAATCATTTTCTCCATTGTTATGCAAATACCACTTTTTCCCACTTTCTTTTTGTTTTTGATTCAAGATTCCTGTTCTCATACATAAAGTTTTTTACACTAGACTTCAAGGGCCCAAATTTCAACTACCACTATTTGGAAGGGCTATGCACTGATGAGGTGCACAGTCCTCCCCGCCGATCTTTAAACCGGCTATTCAATGCCACGGTGACGGCATTGAATAGCCAGTGATCACCGCAGGGACAGGAAACCTCCAAGGCTAACCGGGCAGCAGTGATATTAGCTGCTGCATGGTTAGCGATTGGCACCTTAAAGATAGGCAAGGGTTTTCCTCACTTATCTTTAAGGCGCCGATTGCTAACCGGGCAGCATACAATATCGCTGCTGCCTGGTTAGCACCATTCCCCACCTCTGCTGCACCCTGGAACACCCCCATCATGCCCCAATGCTAACCAGATATCATCGGGTCACGTAGGGAACACAGATGGGAATATTCAACTACACTAACCATGTATGTGCCGTTGAATATCCCCATTTGATGCATTTACATGTTTTACCAGGCTGTTAACCATGTAAATTCCCTTCGAATATCGGGTCCCAAATTTATTTATCTTCTCTGTTAATTCCTTACACTCCAATGAGGTGTCTCTCTGTTCACAAAATACAAATTTCCTGGTCTTATCACCCATCTCATGAATCCATCCGTCACACTGCCCATAGCCATCCTTTTTAGCCCCCTTTCTGTGGAACTCACTGCCCAAATATAACCAATGTTATTAATTTTAGAAAGGAATGGAAGGCATTTTGTTTTAGTCAAGCTTTAGAAGAATGAGCCTTTAAATGGGCCTTGATTGAATATATGCATTTGTTTGTTTTGTTTGTTATTATATGTGAAATAACGTTTTATAGTTTGCTTATCTGATTGTTTCATATGCTTGCTTGTAATCTGCCTAAAATGAATATAGATAGACAAAATATTAAATGTTTTAAATACATATCTACAGTAACTAAATAAATACATTTTTGCTAGTATGAGATAGGCCAATTTTAAAAAGGTCATAGAAAGAGGAATTAAGATGCCTAGTTTGGGACGTGAAAAATTCCCACTCTATTTTAAAAAGGCTGTCCCATAGCAGAGCTTTTTATAAAATGCACAAAAGGACCTGCAGGACTGTACACCACTTCCAGTTGTTGAGAACAGTGATTTTAAAAAATTGCTTGTGAGGAACAGAAGCATTCAGATTTTCCCCAGATGTGTGTGTGAATGCTTTATAAAATTACTGCCCCCAACTGTATCCAGCCCCCTTGCAACTCAACATGCCCTGTGACATCAGTCCCCATTCTTGACACCACTGACATGAACCCCCACGCACCAATTCCCTGACGTAAAGCCCACTCCTCAATCCTCCCAATATGAAGTCCCCCACCTGACATAAGGCACCACTCCCCAACCCCTGAAATCAAGCCCCCACCCAACCCCCTAACATCAATTCATCTAGTGACCCCCCCAGCAGACCCTCCCAATTCGAACCTTCAGTTCCATCCCCGATTCTTATCAGGGATCCCTGCTAGTGACCCCTAGTGGTAGTACTGCAAGATTACTGCTAGGAGTCATGGAGCTATTTTGAACATAGTGTCGCTATGAGCAGGGGATGACTAGAGTTTGCTACGTTTCCATTAAACTATCAGGAACCTTAATAAGAGTTGTGGATGGAATGGGGGGGGGGGGCACATTTATGTTTATTAGGATTTAATATACTGTATTTTGTATTTCTAGCAAGATGCTTTACATTTTTCATAAACTAGAAAATTCAAGAAAAGAGCTCCAGTACAATACAGGAGAGAGAAAGAAAAGATAAACAATAGAGCATAGACAAATAACGCCTGAGAGGACATTCTTAATCATAGTGGGGGGAGGTCTTCTGGGGGGCATCAGAGGGAACTGATGTTGATGCAGTGCTTCAGGTCAGTGGGTATCAGGCGTGGAGCTTTATGTCAGGAGAGGATCAGACAGTGGAGCTTGATGTGGGTAGGGTTTGGGAAGTAAGCTTCATGTCAGGGAGGATCAGGGACAGGGCTTCTTGTTGGGGGCTCAGGAGGGGATAGTGAGGTCAGAAAGGGGTGCTGACCTTTGCCTTTGCCTGTCCCTTCAAGGAGGTACTTATGCATGCCTAAGGGAAGTTGGAAATGCCAATATATAGAAGTTTTAAATCCACATGTATTTCTGTTGAAAATGGGGAATGTGCATCAATATTTTTGGCCACTAACTACACCTCCTTGCAATCTCTGCAGAATGTGAATCACTCTGTACAAATAATAGCTTTCTAAAATCACTATCTGCATAAGTAGATGGTCTACATGTTTACTTCTGCTATTTACACGTGGGGATGCTTCTAAAATAACCCCTAGAGGTTTCAATGTGTCTTTATAAAATAAGGGATAAAAGATGCCTTCTCTGTGTCCAAAGCTAGGCAGCCTGTAACAGAATTACTGTCTGAGGGGCGATAGAGACAAAGCATGGGAAGCAGCTCAATAGGCAGGTACAATGGGGTGAACTGGGTAGATAAAGTACATCGGATCCACTGACATCTTTTATGTAAATCTATATTGTTTTTAAAGCTATTTGCAGGAAAACCATGATAATGCGCTAATCTTCACTGTCAGAAAATATAGGGATATGTATGACCAAAAAAAGGTTTGGTTCATTTGCAGATTTCCCAAGTTTTTTTCCTGCTTTTTGTGGGGGGGTTTTTCATGCATTTGTTTTAAATGCATGCTTTGTATATGAGCTAGGACTTTTTTGTGCATGAAAATCAAATCTACATGCATTAATATGTGGGTATGGACACATACACTTGATTTGCCTGCCTTTAAACATTGTGGTTGGCCAATAAGAACTGAATGCATGCCCACGAATTCATACCCCTTATAAGTAGGTGTTCTTCATCTCAACATATACCAATACATGTGTTTAGATGAAAACACCCTTAAGTTCTTTCCAAATTGTGAGATGGTGAGGCTTTCCCTGGGAGTTCCCAGCAGTATGCCTGAGGAACTGCAGATGGTTTTGCATTTCTCTGGACACGAGACAGTATATTGTGATAGGGCACATTGTACAAGTTCAACTTTGCATTATCTAGAGAGAGGCTTCACACAGGTCAAAATTTACATAAGTCAGAATTATGGTTTTGAAAACAATTGGCAAATTCTTTGGAAAAGATCTACTTTTATGAAATAAGAGATATAAAATATTATAAATAAATATTGTATGGCATTTTATTAGAATTATACAGTTATTTGTTCCTGTAATCATACATTTGTTTATGCAACATTGTGTATGATTAATTAAAATAAGTGAATGAGATTGATTTGCCAAATTATAGACTCAAAAGAAAAGTTAAAAAGATACTTTATAATGTTAGTATAGATGATGGTACATTAACATACATTTACATTCCAAGGTAAAGTCACTGAAACCTAACCCGTAATAAAAAAAGTGCACTGAAATTCATGGGCACTTTCCAATAATTGCTGTGCATCTCTTTAATTTTGCTTCTATATTTTGGAAATCTTTCCTTAGATTTGTGTTTTACAGAAAAATGTGCATGAAAAGTTGAAGCAGTATGGCCAGCATCCATTCTCATCCCTTTCCTTACCTCGCAATAATGTTTCAGCATAGCTAATTCGGATATGTAGATATCAACTTGGGTTTTCTTTATATTTTATATACATTGCCTCTTTCTTTCTGAGACCATTAGCTTTTCATTTTAAATGGGATATTATGCTTCAAGCACTCTACTGTCAGAGATTAGTATGCCATACTTATGATGGAGAAGCATACATTTGAATATTGTCTAAAACCTATTATAACTACAACCCAGGCAACTATTTCTTCTTGATACATTATTGTAAACTTTGCTGATGTGTCAGTGTTCTGCTAAGTTTGCTTGTGTTGCACTTTGGCCAATTGATGTGCATATTTTTGAGTTGATTTTATTTCATCTGGTCAGACTTCCATGCTGTGCTTTGTCTTGTGAAAATCTGTTAATGGTAGAAATCCTACCTACTTGCAGTTTTCAAACTAGGCTGAAAAAAAAGACTTGCTAATTTTGTCATACATGTGTTTAGCAGCTGCTTTCAGAAATGCTACTGTAAGCCTAAGAGGGCTAACCAGCACTCTTGCAAGATGTCAGAGCTATCCACCATTACGCTGTAAGTGTACGCAATCCTGTGACATGTCTGTGTTTGTGAAGCATGATACTTAGAAATGCTTATTTTGGTATATACTAGGTCTGTGACTCCTTCTAGTGTTTATTGTTTCTTGCATGTTGATTTGTTGAATTTGTGTTGTGTGCATCTGCCGAAATGTTACTGCTAGACACAGTAAATGTATGTATGCGGAGCCATGAATTGATTGATAAATTCAGGCATGATGCCTTCTCATAACAGCTTATATCATTCCAATATCACACTTGCCCACTATGTTTTTTTCAATTGCAAAAAGAGTTTAAACATGAATGCTCCTATAAAGCACCAAAAGACATTCATGACATGGCCTCAACTCCATTTACTGTGGACATGTTGCCATCCTTATTGGGGTGGTAGTTGGGTCATTACAAAGAGGACAATAGGGAAGCTATTCCCTGAATTCTTTAAAATGTAAATATATCACATATATATAATATATATGAAAAATGCATAAGTGCTATACCAGGAGTCTTGTGATATAAACTTATCATCTGTCCTAAGTTTGAGTTGACAGAGCTAGTTGCTATGGAATACAGTAAGAGGCACCTCGTGCACAATATACTGTTTTAACTTATGACTGTTTTTCTATGATTTACAGTATATGTCTATGTGTCATTGCTATGTTAATGTTGAACAGCTATGCATGTGTAAATTCCTCTTTTTGCTGTTTCTCATGAACCCATCTGCCTCTTTCTTAACTCCATTTTTGTCTCTATCAACAATGCTGTTCTCCTGGTATCTCTCCTACTTTCCCTTACTTTTCTATCCCTTAATATTTTGATTTATCCTGTCCCCATTTTGTTTCTCCCCCCCCCCCCCCCCATGCCCTCCAAGAAATATGGGTAAATGAAATTTCACAAGAATTGGGCTTCTTGCTGCCTTTCAGATTTGGATTATGGATTTGATTTCATTGTTCAATGTTGCCAACTCAAGCTTAAGTCAAGTTACAATCAGATAGAGCAGGTATCCCCCTGCCCCAGAGGGCTTGCAATTGGAGTAGAAGAGAGTAAGCTGTGAACCAAGGAAACCAAATCCTACTTCCCCCACCGACACTCTTTGTGATCTCAGGCAAGCCACTTCTTCCTCAGTTGTTTCAGGTGTGAGCCCATTCAAGCAGAACAATAAGTTGTATATCTGAATGAAATTTACCTTGAGCTCAGATGTGGAAAAGGCAAGTAATCAAATTTAAAATCTAAATTTAGTAAAATGCAATAGTGTGAGTTATGCGCTTAGGGCTAGATTTATTAAGCTGAGTTACGATTTTGCAAGCGTGAACTGCAATTTTTAAGACACGTTAAGCTTAAAATCTTCACATTCATGGTAAGAGGCACGGTGAAAAGTTGAAGGGAAGTTTGCCACAGCATTAACTCAGGGAACAAACAGCATGTGTTAATCCCATAGCAACAAGTGTAGAAGACATGGTTAACTGTTGTGAGTTATCTGCATGTTTTGCGGTTTACGTGATTTGAGGTGTGCTCCCTTCCTCTTACCTCCCCTTTCTACCCCTTCCCCTCATTTAAGTAAAGTTCTGTTTTAAGTGTTTGACATAGCAATTAGCACACATTAAGGACTTTCATGCTGTGCTAGCTTTTATATTAAATCTCAGGGAGATGTTTACTAAAGTGTGGTAAGCACTTAATTTGAGTTTCAACACACAGTAACCATTAGCACAGACCCACACTAATGGCTATAGTATGGTAAAAATCCCATGGTAAGTGCTTACTGCAGGTTGGGGGTCGAATCAGGGTGTGTTCTGGGCAGAACTCAGGTGTGGTTGACAATGACAGCTATTGCATGGTATGCTATCACAGGGGTAGCTATCACAACTGCTGATAGTATGGCTGCACTTAAAGATTACAACCCTGACCCCCTCAATACAACCCATCCTGACTCAAACCCTTGTCTAATCAGGCCCCTCAAAGCAAAATCTTCCCTGATAAGATTCCCCTCTAATCAGCACCCACCCCTCAGACAGTCCCCCTCCAAGATCATTCTTACCAGATAAGCTCCCCTGAACAGGAGATCCCCCCAACAGAAGTACCCCAAACACCATATCCTGACAATCCCCCCCCCCCCCCCAATGCCCTCAACCATCCCAGGACTTACCCAGGGGTTTCACTGGTTCTCTAGTGAATGGGGTGGGAGTGGTCTTCCTATGCTCCCTCTCCAGAGACACCAGGATTCAAAATGGCAGCTATGACCCCTAGTTGTAGCACTGCTATGACCCCTAGTTGTAGTACTGTTAGGAATCAATCTTCCATATAAGGATCAATTGCCATATGGCAGATAGACCTCTAGTGGTAGTACCATGACACCAGGGGCAGCCCAAGGGGGGTGCGGGGCCATGTGTGGAGACTCGTGCTGGGCCTCATTTGCATAAGTGGCCTTATTTGCATAAATATTTGCATAATGTTACCATACACTAACTTTTAGTAAACACGTCTCTTAATGAATGTATGGATAAAGAAAGACTAAAAGAGTTCTATATTATTATAATCCAGTGCCAACTGCCAGGCACATTAGGAACTACTATAAACACTGCCCATTTAGAACCCATAGCAAACCCACCGTATCATAACAGCACTACCAGGACTCACAAAGCACAAGACCCTACCTATCAAAACGCAACACTGCAAATATTAAACAAATATATTTTAGAGAACAACAGTACATGACCTACTGGGGAAAGAGAACAAGTGGCAATGTCAAATAGGAATTACATAAACAGAATACCTCAGCTCAGTTACACATGCACCATCACCAAACAAGGAATCGCAATTTAGAAATAGGAAGGCAATAATTAAACTGGGAACCCCAAAAGCCAAACTTGGAATGTACAACAACACTGTCAAAATAAAACTATAAATTAATTTCCTCTTGTACTAAGCAAAGCACAGACGTTAATGATGCACATTTCCCAGAGCTGACATATTCCAGTTAATAAATTCAAAATAAAGAGATATTTTTCTACCTTTTGTGCATTTTTTTTCAGTTGCAATTGCTCCAGCCACTTTCTTCTGGTTTCTTCGTGTCTTCTGCTAACTCTCTATCGTCTGCTGTCCATTTGTCCTTTCGTCTCTCTTCTAGTTTCTTTCCATTCTCTCTCTCTGCATCTGCTTTAACATACTAATCTTTCTCCTTTTGCTCTTTCCTCATTCCTATTTCATCCACTCAAATTTTACCCCTCCATCCTCAATCCACACTTACTCTCCCAATACCCGGCCAAATGTAGATTTTTCATCCCTCCCACACAAAATATCTTTCCCCTCTCCATTTCACTCTCCCAGCCCCATCCCATTCTAATCCTCCCCCAACATCAGCTCCCTTCTAGTTCCAGCCTCACCCAGCATCCGCTCCCATCAAGTCCCTGCATCAGCCCATTTCCAGTCCTAGCCCCCCATCAGCCCATTTCCAGTCCTAGCTCCCCATCCATTTCCAGTCCTATCCGAGTCCCTCCATCAGCTCATTTCCAATCCCAGCCCCCATCAGCCCATTTCTAGTCCTTTCCTAGCCCCACCATCAGCCCATGTCAAATCCTAGCTCCCCTCCACTCAGCCCAATTCAAATCCAAGCCCCCCCATGAGCCTACTTCCAGTTCTAGCCCCTACATGAGTCCATTTTAATCCAAGCCCCCACCACAGCCCATTTCCAATCTTAGCTCCCCCCAACAGCCCATTTCCAGTCCTATCCTAGCTGCTCCATCAGCCCATTTCCTGTCCTAGCTCCCTCCCCTCACAGCCCATTTCCATTCCAAGCCCCCCTCCCCATCAGCTATTTACAGTTCAAGCCCCCCTTCCACTCAGCCCATTTCCATTCCAAGTCCCCGTCCCCATCAGCTATTTGCAGTTCAAGCCTCCCCTTCCACTCAGCCCATTTCCAGTCCTAGCAACCCCCCAACCCATTACCAATCCTAGCCCCCATCAACCCACTTCCAGTCCTAACCCCCCATCAGCCCACTTCCAGTCCTAATCTCATCAGCCCTTTTCCAGTCTTAGCCCCCCCATAGCCCATTACCAGTCCTAACCCCATCGGCCCACCTCCAGTCCTAACCCCCCATCAGCCCATTTCCAGACCTAGACCCCCCCCCCATAGCCCATTTCCAGACCTAGACCCCCCCATAGCCCATTTCCAGTCCTAACCCCCCATCAGCCCACAGCCCATTACCAGTCCTAAACCTCCCTCCCCCCATCATCCCAGGGAAAATTTAATTTATAACTGAGCGATATTGAGCTGCTGCTCTGTTACCGACATGGCGAAAGTCAGGGCGCAGCAAAAGCTGCCCTAACTTTCATTGCAGAAGCTAACTGGGCAGTGTCTGAATTATCACCGCTGCCCAGTTAGCTTCCTTGCAATCCAACCAACCCAGATCTGGGCTAGAGTTCAGCGGAAGTGGCTAGCCATTTTAGATCGGCTAGCCACCGCCGCTGAATATCCCCCCTTTGTTTTTAGGAAATTATCAGTGGTTCACACTTTAAAATTCTATGAATCAAAATCAGTCAAACAATTTAATGTGCTTACATAAATGCAATATATAAAATAATTATACACAAATTGGTTAGTGCCACTGAATATCCGCAGACTGCTGAAAAAACACCCTGTTAAAACCAAAGCGGCCTGTGGGTAGATTGAGGGCGGGGAGACAGCTATCCAGTGAGCATGATAATCAGCTGCTAACCATAGAGCCAAACTGGTTAAAGTTAGGTCACCTGAAGAGCTGTTCAAACTCTAGCCAGTTTTTGCTAAACTGGCTGAATATCACTGCAGACTGGATAGTTTAGTTTATAGTTTATTAAAACTTGATATACCACCTCTCAATAGCATACTGAAGTGATTTAAAAACAATTAACAGAGGAAAAGAAAGGAATTACAATTAAAATAGGATAGTTATACATCTATCGCACTACAGAAAATAGGATAGGACTGTGGGGTAGGGTTGAGTGAGAGGAGTCAGTAGGATACGATCATTCTGGATTGTGTGTAGGTTGTAAGAGTTTTGAGAAGTGTCTTGAACTTTTTAAAGGAGGGTTCCAAATTTAGTTTAGATAGGAGAGAGTTTGAGGCCTCGTCCAAGAAAGTAGAAAGTGGAGCGTTGAGTAGATTCAAACCTTGCCAGTGATGCTGCAGGAAGATGAAGACGATTTGCGTAATTTACGAAGAACACATTGGGGGGCATGGGGAATTATGCGGGTGGCAAGGTAATGGGGTATGTCTGTATGTAGAGTCTTGTGAACTACCATGAGAATTTTGAACTGTATATGAAAAGTTATCAGTAGCTAATGATGCTGAATAAGCAGGGGCGTGACATGATCAAACCGGGTAGCATGGGCTAGTAGTCTCATGCAGTATTCTGGATTGTCTGTAATAGTTCATAAGCTGTAAGTCTAGCAAAGATGATGTTACAATAGCCAAGTCATGATATGACAAGGGAAATAAGCAGAGTTGTTAGTGAGCAAGGGGGAAGGAATGATCTAAGTGCTATATCCTTTTTAAGATATAGTGACCAGAATTGCACACAGAATTCAAGGTAAAGTCACACCATGGAACGATACAGAGGCATTATAATATCCTTTGTTTTATTCTCCATTCCTTTCTTTATGATTCCTAGCATTCCATTTGCTTTCTTGGCTGCCACTGCACACTGGGCAGAGGGTTTCAATGTATTATCCATGATGATGCCTAAGGGGTATGTTTACTAAACTCCGTTGCTGTGCAGGTCCCCGTTAGTGTGCGTGTGCCATATAAGGAGTGGGCGGTTCAGGCAGAAAAAAGAAAAAAACCCGACCATACGTGTGTGCGTCGCGCTAATGTGCGGGGCCCACATTAGCGCGTGGGAAGGCTAAGTGGGGCGATGCTGCATAACCAAACAACAGAGCCGTAGTACAACCATGAAGACACTGACCTATGGTGCAGGAACCATGGGTTCAAACCCCCATTGCGCTCAACAAAAAAGACCAGCTGAGGCATCAACTTTTATGGGCAAAAGTGGTGTATGAGGCATATTGATTATGGGTGGCAGAAGGCGGCGCACTCTTTTTTTATACGGCATGTGGCGGCGCACTGTGCATTGAAACATAGAAACATAGAAACATGATGACAGAAAAAGACCACAAGGCCCATCTAGTCTGTCCTTCCATAACAACAACTACAACAGTCCACTTTTTAGTTTTAGAGATCCTCTGTGTTGGTCCCATGCTTTTTTGAATTCAGTTACTGTCCTCATCTCTACCACCTCCACTGGGAGACTATTCCACGGATCCACTACTCTTTCCGTAAAGAAATATTTCCGCATATCACTCCTGAATCTATCTCCCATGTCCCCTCGTCGCAGAACTTGCTTTCAATTGAAAGAGGCTCTCTCCCTGAACATTTATGCCACGGAGGTATTTAAACATCTCAATCATATCACCTCTATCCCGCCTTTCCTCTAAGGTGTACATATTAAGATCCTTGTGGGCGGCAGATGGCGGCGCGCTGTTAAGGTTGGGCGGCAGAGGGCGGTGCGCTGAGAAAATTGGGCAACAGAAGGCGGCGAGCCGGTGGGCAGAAGGCGGCGCGCTGATGTGTGAGGGGGCAGCCCAATAGTGGGTGGGATAAGTGGCGCGCTGATGTGCAAATAACAGGAATGGAGCCATAGCACAATGGTTAAGACACTGACTACTCATGCAGGCATCATGGCTTCAATTCCCCACAGTGCCCATTGAAGACAGCTGGCTGAGGCATTATTTTAAGGGGCATGCCCATGTTGGGCAGCATAAGGCGGCACGCTGTAAATTTTGTGCGCCACAAGATGGCGCGCCGATGGCTACAAGGCTGCATGCTGCTGCTCAAACACAGGACCAGAGCCACAGCACAATGGTGAAGATACTGAGCAATGGTGCAGGGACCAGGGGTTCAATCTTTCACAATGGCCAGTGAAAAAGGCTAGCTGAGGCAGTATGTTATATGTTGTGGAGTGCTGTAGGAGGCTTTTTAATTTTATTTTGTGATAACTACTAGCAAACGCACTCTCACAGCATATTAATATAAGGCGGCCCATAAGGCACATGTTACAGTGCACCGTCCGCCAAGGCACCCTAGAATGTCCCCTATAGGGCAGCATGTATGTTGCGACACAGGATAATGTATAGTGCACCCTATATGGCTGGCAACCGTAACGTGCCCTATAGGGCGCCCCATAAAGCACCCTCAGGGGCACCTTATGCTGAGGGTGTTATTGCTGGCAGCAACATATGTACAGTAAATTATAATAACTCTTTGGACACCCCTATCACAGAACCCCACTGTGGGTTTGAACCCATGACATCTGGCTGTACAGGCAGTGACATAACCATTGGGCTACAGCTGTAAGCAGCCCCTGGCTGGCTGCAGATAGCCTGTACATCACCTCACTGACAGTCTGCTGTTGTGAACCACCCGTACCCATGATGCACTGCACATGCAAATCAGCTGTCCACGATTGAACACAGGATGGGAAATGCACCCCTAAAGCTCCCCGGCCTGGTAGGGGGAAGTGTCCCTGTGCACCCACACAGCACCTCGGCCTGGTAGGGTGTCCTGAGTGGGTGGACAAACGGCAAAGAGTAGCTAAACACCATCACATTGTGCGGTTACTGTGCTCACCCTGAGTGTGAGATGTTGCGCCCAGGACCAGGTCCACAACACCAGGCATGGCTGAATGCGGCCATGTTAGAGCTCCAAAGCAGCAATAACCTGTGGAATAGGTAGGTGCTGCATAAACATTTTGGAGATCTCTGTCTGGCTCAGTTAGTGGGGGCCCCACCCGATGGCAGCACAGTGGACCATCAACCCCAGTCCTGCTAGGGAACAGACACCCTACAGGGCAGTCCAAACAGCTCCACACACATCCATAACACAATATCAGACAGACATTAGGCCTGGATATTCACAGATGCACCCCACCACTATCTGATATTCACCTGCAGCAAGCCATCAGCCACTGCACCCTGCAAGGCACTCCATCACAACACATACCAGCTGTGAACAGTCTGCTGGCTGGTCCTGATGGACATGCATGCACCCACAACTGGGGTGGCAGCACACACAGGCAGATAAGTCCATGAAGAGGCCCCCACAGGACACCCATACATATCACATGGGAGAATCACAATATAGCACTATGGGGATGCCTAGCCATGCTACCGTCACTGCACACTCAGGGTGAGAGTGATCTCCCAGCAGCACATACAGAGGTCACCCTGTCTGTGTAGGTGTTGGCCGGGCACTACCATGCCCCTGCCAGTGCCCTATGCCCTGTGCAGCTGCATCCTGGTCAGTCCACTCTGTCTGAGATATACCCATGGTCCCTTGCTACTCATTATGCACATTGGCAGGCCAATACTGGCAAAAGTGTTGGCAGTGTGGGCTGTGGAAGGGGCTTGCAGCCAACACCCACTGTATAGACAGACACACAAGTCCACACCTATGCCATCATGGTGCTACTATTGAGGAGGTAATTAGCCTTGCCCACCAAACCGGTGCTGGGCACAGCAAGGCATGGATATGCTACGCAGTACTGCTGGGGGTCACTCCCCAGGGTGGTAAACACCGTCAGAGGCAAGGGCTGGAGCACGCACCGCAAACACCGAACAGATTGTTCGGATGGGGTCAACTAGCAGTATGTGCGTAACGTATGGATATCTATCTGCCAGTACTCCTAGCAAGTGTCTCAGAGCTGTGTACCATATACCTCAGGTGTAGGGTGACATTGCTAAGGTATGCAGGTGCTAGTATTGGGAGATGCACGCAGGGTCTAATGTTCTGCCTCTCCAGGAGACATTGGCCAATGGGGCCTGTGGGTGTGTGTGGGTGTGTCTGGCCCTGTTGACTGCTGCTTTACGGCAGAGATTCCCAACCCCAGTCCAGGTTTCCATCACACTGTTCGGGTTTTCCTGCTGTTCCTCATGAATATGCATGAGCTACATCTACATGCCATGGGGGTGATGCATAGATATACAGCACAGGCATTTGTATGAGTGGCAGCATGGAACCTGACTGGTGTGTGGCCCACCAGGACTGCATTTGGGAGATTCTGCTCTAGGTACTGCCCCTGTACATGGTGTCTGTGCTCAGTGGGGTAAAAGATAGACGTAGTACCATTGCATATGTCTTTGCCACGAAAGGTTTGTCCTTACTATCACTGTGTAGTTGTGGGAAAAATATGTGGGCAGGATTGGCAGTAGCCCTAGCTGGGTTTTGAACCTGTGACCTTCTGTTCTTGCATGCACTGTCTGTGTGCACTGCACCACCGTGTAGCCACAGATTGGCTGGATTCCCTGGAACATCCATGCCTGTGGATCCGGCAGGGCCTGTCCGTTGCAGTGGACTGTGCCAGCCTGCACATGGCTAGGCCTCTGTCTTTTGTGGCTAGCAGCCACTGCCCCCTGCACCACATGTACTGGTCTGCCAACATGCTGGCATGAGCTTCTCTCAGAAAAAGCAGATGACCTGATTGCAATGTGGCAGTACGGGACTGCATTTGGGGGACTTGGCTGTAGGTAATGCCCATTGTTGTGGTGTGTGTGCGGTGTTGGGTAAAATATGGGTGTTTCCCCCATGCTTATGTTCCCTGCAATACAGGGGTGTCTACGCTATCTTTGTTTAGTGGTGGGTAAAATATAGGGACTGGGTTGGCAAGTGCCCCAGCTGGGATTTAAACCTCTGGCCCTCTAGTCCTAGAGGTAATGGCTCTGTCTGCTGCACCACACTATGGCCACAGAAACAGTGCAGCCCCTGGAGGTAGTAAACCTGGCAGGATGGAGTCACAAACCCTGCTCTACGCATTTTTACTGTGGGCACATGCACCCTGTCTGGTGACAAATGTGCACATAAACCTCGGAAATGACCACGGCAAATGGGGGACACAATATCACCACGCTGGGCAACAGTGATATTAATGGGCAGCCATAGAAGACACTCCCAGGAAAGCTCCAACAAAAAGGAAATGTTTTTGGAAGAGTCTCCGCTCCGTACACCTTTCCAAAAAACATTTCTTTTTGCTGGAGCTTTCCTGGGTATGTTTGTTGGTTTTGCCCATTACTATAACTGTTCCCCAGCTGAATTACTATTTTTACAAGTTTTGTTGTGGCCCTGTTCTATTTTTATTTCCACTTTTGGGCTGTGCACATGTATCACACTGCTCACGTTTTGCAGGTTTCCCCGGTTATGCTGTACATTGCTGACGGAAATGGTTTCTCTTCCCTTTAAATGCATTCTACCGCGAGTGATTCACTCGCGCTATTTTTCTTTGGAAATTCAGCACCGATAATGTGCGGGGCGCCTCTCCCCTCCCCTTCCCCGCCCATTAACCCCTTCTCTCCGCCCCTCCGGGGCCTTCCTCCGCCCTCCGTTAGCCTTTCCACGCCTCTATCGGACATTTGCGGGCCCGTACTTGTGCGGCACCTGTTACTGTGACGTGCAAGTGTGCGGGGCTTCATCCCACGTTTGCAGGGCGTTTAAGCGCTCTTAAGTACCGCTTTTAGTGCGCTATTTTGCAGCGCGCAAATTAGCGGTTTTTAGTAAACATGCCCCTAAGTCTTTTTCCTGGTTTCTTTTAGTTATTAGTTTAGGTGATTTATTACTTAGTTGCTGCTACCAAATCCTATTACCTCATTCTTTAGTGGTAGTCTTATGATTTCTATTTTTATAATATGATAAACCTTAATATATAATCACAGAACCTGACTCTTGTTGCCGCTCATTGCCAGAAGGTTTTACCAAATCAACTGGGAGGACTAGCAGATAATCCCTAGGCATTATCATAGCTTTATCTTAGCTCATCTGTCTACTAATACTGCTACAAACTATTTGCCTAAGGAGTTGCATTCTGAGAGGTTGTTATTGTCTTTTTGGAGAGAGCTTAAAGCTCATCTGTTTGGGAGGGCTGAAGGGCTGATGGGTTAATGTGCAGTCAGGTTTTGAGGGAGTAGCTACAGGTGGTTTTATGTCTTCTATGTTTATGTTTATTTTTATTATTATTTTATTTGTATGTTCTATTATTATGTTATTTTAATTATTTGATTTTAAGGATGTTTATTGTTGTTCACGTAAATCCCTTTGGTTTTCCAGGAAGGTGGTATAGAAGTATATATAAATAAATTAATAAAAATACATCTAACCATCTGTAACTATCAATATAGGGAAGGAGCAGGGCGAGGAGGGGGGGAGTGTGAAGAGTAACCAAAGATTAACCATATTTTGTTGATATTCAGCCACATAGCAGTTCTAAACTAAACAGATAGCAGCAGTGACTCTGGCTGTAAGATACATGTATTCAGCACCGCTAATTATGGGGCATGTTTACTAAAAGGTAGAACAGGGCTTGCACCAAAACCTCTATGCAACCTTGTTAGCAGGCATTGCGGTAGTGACTGGATGGGATGGGGCATTCCCACTATGGCACAGCTAGCGTAGACATTTGTAACCCATGCTACCTGTGCAGTGCAACTAACGTCACCTCAATGGATGGCATTAGCTGCACCCATGGCTGCATCCATGCTGAAACACGGTGACTGCAGGGGAATGGATATGCATGCCTCCTTGCCCTTAGTTCAAAGCCCTGCACTGGTAATGTGGCACAGACGTTCATATGAATTATGCCCCTATGTGATTTAATTTAGACATCATTGCCAGTATTTAAAGTACTATGGGTGAGAACCACCATTGAAAATTATCCCCAGGGTTTTTTTTATAAACTGAACTGGACATGGATAGACTGATAATAATAAATAATGCATAGTACCTATGGTGTATTTTAGACCAAAGGACGACAGGGGATAAAAGTCTAAGAAACTACGTATGAGAGAACTATGATTCAAGGAATTCGATGGTGGGTCTTCTTCAGTCAGTGTGGTATGTTGAGTAAATGAGTCAATCATCAGTAGCTCAGTTTATATCTGCTGAATCCTACTTATGAAACAGATGCAAACAGGTCAGGAATGGGCGCCATTGTCTCCCAACAAGGGGAATTGGAACTAATGAATATTCATGCAGCAAGCAAGAGTTGGTACATGCTATTGACCTGAGGGTAAATGAAATGTGAGTAATATGTATTTCTTTACCTGTTGGGTTATGTTCTTATATCTAGGATAGCATTCCTTACCGATTGGTCAAGGTTTTGTTTTTCCCCATTGCCTTTCAGCTTGGCGGGTCTGTCTTTTACAGTGGTGCAGTTCAAGGTGATACCACGGGTGGTCATTCTTGGCAGGAATAATGTACTCTTTCTTAGGCATTACCTTGTACAGAGCTGCTTAGAAAATAGAATTCCAGGTCATACCCTGAAATTCCATTGCAAGAATAGAGAAATTCTTCTATAAAGTGTGAAATTTTAATCACAAGTGCAATTCTCTAGACTGTTTCTTAAGATTAATAGTACAGTTATCTGGAGAAACCTTATCCAAAGGGAAAGATGGCAGAAAGTGAAAAAAACCCCAAGATATTGAGGATAGGGCCAGCCCATCCATTAGGTGGGCTAGGCAGCCGCCCAGGGCAGCAGACGTCTGTGGGCACGCCTAGATGTGCTACCTTCCCCCGTGCTAAACCATGATGCTGCCTCCCGCTGCCACTGATTCCAGCAGTGGGCAGCTAGGCTCAGAGGCAGCAGCCCACTGCTGATGACCCACCTGCCACTGGAATCAGTGGCAGTAGGGGGGGGGGGGATGGCATGGATGAGCATAGGGGGAGGGAGGATGACATGAAGCATGGGGGGGGGGGAGGAAGCTGGCCCTGATTGGGGTAGTATGAACTTTGATTCAATTAGATGTGCTTTGTGCTTTAGAAGAGAAAACTGGATAAAGAAAATATCTGACCGTATGAGAGAGGACAGATGATTGCAGGATCAAACCAAGATAATTCACAAGATACAGAAAATCTTGATTATAAACATTAAATTTTCCTAGGAAAAGCAGAATCAGATCATACATGAATGTCAGAGTTAGTTATACTCGATGGGAGTAACGATGGAGGAGGGTGTTAACTAGAAGAGTATAATAGCCCAAGAGTTGCATGAATAGTATTTCAGAGTAGAAGAGAAGACTGAATGATAGCTCCATATATCTCTAACAGTTTGAATAAATAATGATAACCAATCACACCCTCTTCATCTACTCCTCCAATGAATAAGAAAAACTTGGTGGTCAGACTTGTGCCACACAGTGAGTTCCCCTTCCTTGAGCAAGGTCTTAGAGAGGCATAAGACCTTAAAGTTTTGTATCTGAGTAAATGTTTATTTTTCAGGGAGCGAACATTAGCAGAAGGCAATTGGGCCTAGTAGCCCTTTGGAAAGGAAGATGACTGAGCCTCCTTTGTCTCCAGAGTATAGAAATAAATGGAATGTTTGCCCAGCCTGGAAACAGGAAACAGGAGGAGCAAGGACAGATGAACATGAAAGAATGCACAAAGGAACATGTCTACTCTTTGTGCCTGCTCCTTCGGCACATACTGACAGTGCGTCTGCAACAATGCACTGCAGGTGTGCAGCCTTAAAAGCAAGAGAAATATCATATCTGGGGCTGCAGAATAAGTGGGGTTTAAGAACACACTACCAAGACCCTTATTCACTCTCTAGTTACCTCCCATATAGACTATGGCAACCTCTTCTTTTCTGGCTTTCCTCTGAATCATCTCTCCCAACTTCAATCTGTTCAAAACTTAGCTGCACAGATAATCTTCCACCATGTCACCCCTTTTCTCAAGTCACTACACTGGCTCCCTATCCTCTTCTTTGTCCAGCACCTTACTATCTTTCCTCTCTTCTTACTCTACATCCCTCCTCAGGAACTCCGCTCCTCTGGCAGATCCCTTCTATCTGTACCCTTCCACTGCCAACTCCAGATTTCAGTATTTCCACTTTGCTGTTCCTTATGCCTCGAACAAACTACCCGAGACGGTACGTCAGGCTCCATCTCTGGCCCTGTTGAAATCCAGGCTAAAAACTCTTCTTTGAGACTGCTTTTAGATCTTGTTCACCTCCTATGTGTTTCCTTACCATTCCCAGTTATCAGAATATAGAAAGACTAGGGGACATGCAATGAAGCTACAGGGTAAACTATTTAAGACTAATAAAAGAAAATATTTTTTCACTCAACGTGTAATCAAACTCTGGAATTTGTTACCGGAGGGTATAGTAAAGGCTGTTAGTGTAGCTGGGTTTAAAAAAGCTTTGGACAAGTTCCTGGAGGAAAGGTCCATAAACCATTATTAAGAAGGGACCCAGGATATCAATGCTTAACCCAATACAAGCATTGTGGAACCTGTGTCTTTTGGGGAAACTGCTAGGTACATATGACCTAGATTGGCCACTGTTGGAAACAGGATACTGGGCTTGATGGACCTTGGTCTGACCCAGTATGGCATATCTTATGTTCTTAGATATATCCAAGCCCTCAGTTGTATTGTCTGTCTTGACTGTTGTGTTGTCTGTCTTGACTAGACTTTAAGCTCTTAGAGCAGGGACTGTCTCCTACGTCTCTGTGTAGTGCTGTGTATGCCTTGTAGCACTACGCAAATGATCAGTAGTAGTAGACTGTGGGCAAGGGAAAAAAATAAGTAATCAGTGAAGCAACCACCAAGGAGGACTGGGGCACAGTAAACAATCTATTACAGACACAACAATTACCAAAAGCATTTTATACTGCAGGCAAGTGGGGCCAGCCCAGCCATCAGACGAACCAAGTGGTTGCCTAGGGTGACAACTTTCAGGGGGCAGCAAAGAGCTGGGCCTTCAAAGCTAAATAATAGATTTTGACAGTCAGAAGCAGTATAAAGCTTAAGATTTGCCTAGGGTGCCAATACCTTGACCCAACTTGGGGGTTGACCTGCAGGTGTGCAACTTAAATGAGCAAATGAGGCAAATGGCATCTCTGGGTGGAGCTTAAGAGCCCTGGGAAGGTTAGCGATAGCCAGAATCAGTCAAGCAGCAGCAGCTATGGAGGAATAAGAGCACAGTAAACAGAGACAACATTTACTATGACACCCCTCCTCCCCAATTTCTGTCGGCCCAACGTAAATCCAATCATAGCATAATCATATAGGCCACAGCTATTTTTCTCCAGTGCCAGCATAAAGACACAGCTGACATCAAGTTGTAAAAGGTTTAGCTGAGGCCGACATTGGATAGAAATAGCTGTTGCTGCTATGGGGGCTGAATAACTAGGCCCTTAAACATAGTAGGGTTGAGACTGAGGAGAAGACCAGCAAATGCTTCAAGGATGCCATTGTTGGCAAATTGGAAGTTAATAGCACTGGATAACTGAAGAGAAGAATTTCTCTGACACAGCCCTTTGAAACGTGTGGACATGCCATGAGCCGGTTGGAATTTGGTGAAATAATCATATGTACAAAACTGTAAAGTACTTAAATAAGAAATTATGTATATGCTGTGGCAGTACAATTTCTTAATAATTTTTTTTTCTAAAATTAACTGCTCTCTGTGTTGCAGTATTGTCTGTTCTCATTCAAAGGAATAAGAAATGGCAAAAATATATATAGATGATTGTAGCAGTTATAAAAATGCTACTTCAGCATGAAGAATTGCAGCTCGAGAGATCATTTCATTGCTTTTTACAACTGTGCTAGCTAAAAGAAAGGGGAAGGCTTATACTGAATTTGCATGTTTTGGTCTTATCAGCTATAGATGATGATTTTGTAGTTCCTAACATCTGATGTGAAGGGGAGGTGTTGATTCGCATTGTGACTGACTGATGGTGAGTCACTCTGGCTGGAAACAGATCTCTTATTCATTCTCCTTGATCAATTGCTGTGAAGCTCTAGCACAGTAATCCTGAAAACTGGTGTGTCACAACTGATAACATCATCACTGGAGCTTTGCAGGAGATGGAAAGAACATGTTTGGTAGCTTGCTCCATGGGCGTTATTCGAGAGGGGAAAGGAGATGAGCTTGTTGTCCAGAGATGAGTGCTGGAGAAAGAGGACAGGAGAGCCAGTGCTCTGGAGAGTCAGCATGTAGCTTCATTCCTGGAGTCAATAAAAATTATGCCAAGTTTATCTAAACCTCCTTATGATGTTTGCAGTCACCATACTAGATGCTGTCTGGGGCATCTTAGTGAGGTCTGTTTCTCTGGTTTAAATTCTCTTACTCAAGAAATAGTGTGTCACAAGAGCATTTTGAGGGGGCCGAGGCACTGGAAAAAGGTGTAGGAGATTTCAAGTCCATAAATGCTGACTTTCTATAGGATAAAATCATTTTAAGTAGGAAATTTGAGCAGCTGGAAACTTTATTAGGCATTTAAATGTGGTTTGTCAAACTTTACTCAGATCTTGGGAATTGCTCCTAGAGATCTTAAGATTCTTTCTGAATTTCTTCCTCCAGTACGTAAGATATTCTATCTCCATAATCCATGACAAGATGTCCCCTTGGATCAAGGACCAGGAAACGTACAAGGAATATTATCTGTTTTGGACATAGCTGCAGTGTTGGAGTGTTCCAGTTTGGAAATAAAGGAAAGAGCTACGGTGCTTGATTATCTGGGGTTTAAAGGGGGACTTTAACTTGATCATGTCACCCTACCTCCATAGCTTAAAATCTTTGGGCGGGAATTTTAGTATTGGTGGTTAAATTAATGCATATATTCAGTGCTGTCAATCATATGGGCAACAGCATTGTGCTGGCCCTTATACATTTAGTTCAGACCTGCTGTTTGGCAAGACTAAATTAAACGTTTAACTAATCTGTATTATTTTGTCTGCCCTTGCCTCACCCCAATCGTGGCCCTTCTTTTATGGATATTACTGAGCTGTTTAGTCACATTTTCAGTCTGATCATACAACTACATTTAAATATGAGCCCATTATTTATTCAACATTAAGAAACACTTTTATTAAAGGGTGGTAGCTGACAACGTGTATTCTGGTGCATGCTGAATGCACATTGGGACATGCATTGCCAACTAGCATGGGGCCATAACCATTAGCTCATGACAATTTCCACGCTAAGTGTCCAACATCAGTTAAGGGCATGAGTGGGAGGGGTTGGGGTGGAAAGTGGCTGTAATGTGCTCTGCAGAGTTAGCAAGGAGTTCACACTGCATGCTAACTGCATTAATTCGGGATCACCTAACGCCACTTCAGTGGTGGTGGTAAGTGCGGCCATGCCAACACTGCATGTGCTATGGGACAGGGCTTTGTGTTAACTTGCAGGGATGTGCTCTCCATGCCCCTGCCAGTTAATGCGGTAGTGTTGCACCTAATGGACCATCATTTCAGCAATTTTGAAGTGTTAGGCGAAACATGATAACGCCCTCTGGTAAAAGAGCTCGTAAGTCTGGATTTTTCCAGTCCTTGTAGAAACAACATAAGAAAGAAAGAAACTGTTCCAGGCCATGTACAAAGAGCAGGGAAGGCACAAGGAGATGAGACACCCTTGGCGAACCTCATCCCTTACGCCCTCCCCCTCCTGTCTTTGGGATGTGCAGTGGTGGCAATTGCTGCAAACAGTCCCACGGCGCTTACCTTGAAACTTCAGCATTGTGGGTCTGTTTGCTTCTGCTCTCTATGATGCCCGATGCCAACTTCCTGTTTGCAAACAGAAAGTCATCACTGGGCAATCCAAGAGGCAGAAGCAATCAAACAGCCCTGCGGTGCTGAACTTTCAAAGTAAGTGCCGTGAGACTTTTTGCAGCCATTGCCGCTGCAGCAGGTCCCAAGAAAGGCATCAGCAGCGGCAATAGCACTCCGGAGGGCCATCACTTCAGCAGCTACCTAGATTGTCCAATGATAGCGCCAGCCCTGACCAGGAGACTAAGATGATAGGCGGATCCTTTTGTTTTTTTGAGACATCCCTGTAAATGTTTAATTAAATCAGTAAAAGTGAATGATATTATCTATGTTCTAGAGCAGCTATATATTTTTTCTTGATGTAAAGAGGCTTATTTGTTTTCCTGAGGATGGTAGCATTGTTGCTTGGTTAGACAAATTAAGAATTGCATCATAAAACAACAAGATTATTTGAAGATAGTAGAGAATCACTAATTATTCATTTCTACAATCTTAGTTTATGTTGGGCATCAAAACATATCATCACTGGTTTGCTTTATAGAAGCTGCTTCATAGTCCTAATTGTAGTGGAAGATCAAGCAATATTCCTTCCTGACTCACTGTGATACACTGTGACTCATTTTATCAGCTTCTCGTACAAACTTTGCTATCTGTAATTGCACAAATTGTGTAGGTCGTTCGTTAGAGGGTAATAGTTACCTAAAAATTAATGTGTGTAATCCCTCCAAAAATTAAGCAAAAATGGCCCGTTAGTTGTAACAAAGACAATCTCAATGTAGATAGAAACCAACAGTCTCAGACTAAAGAGCTAATCACTCTCGGATAGATTTTCACCAAAACGTGCAGCCAGAATTGCATCAATGACCGTGTAACAGGTTTCCTCTACAACTTATGGATGTCCAAAATATAGTAATATATAATTTCATAACAATTTATCGGACCAATCTTTACATTCTATTTCAAAAAGTAATCAGAGATTGTGCTTATCTCTTAAAAGATTGTTAGCAGTCCCAACGCCACCATTCCGGTACCCTTATTGCGTTTTGAATCTTCATCAGGGGAACGGTTTTGCTCAACAATCTCTGCGGAAGAAGGAAAATATTTGTATAGTCAGACGTACCAGATTATCCCAACATCTCATAACACTTTTCCGGACCAATCTTTGCATTCTGTTTCAAAAAGTAATGAGAGATGGTACTTATCTATTAAAAGATTACTATCAATCCTGGTACAAAGTGCATAAAAGGAGGTTAATTCCTCACCAAAGTTCTTAAATCCACTGAGTTTTTTCAATTCAATGGTGTGCGGTTCTTCTATGTTCAAACTCATCGATGCTTGTCAAAAAACGCCGCGCATGCGTTAAGGCAGAATCAAGGGATTTTTTAAAAACACTCCTATGCTCACGTAGCAATGACGTCATTCATTTAAAGGTCTGAGTGTAAAGGGATCCGCTCTTTGTGCTCATGCTAAAAGAGTTCCCATTGATGTAATTCATTAAATAGAGACACTCCAGTCAATTCGTGCACTGAGGCCCCCAGGAATGACTGTTTTAAGACGGTGAATCCATAGTTGTTCACGGATCAGCAGGCTCTTCTCCCGGGATTTACCCATTGTACCTGCCATTACCCAATCAATCACAAAACATTTCAATTCTTCAAAGACATGGTGATGTTGTGTACAATGAGATACCAAAGGGGCTTCTTGAACATTACATTTAAGCCTGCTTTTATGTTCATTAATTCGGATCCGCAGCGGTCGAACAGTTTTACCCACATACAAAAGATTACAAGGGCATCTGACAGGGTAAACAACATGATCAGTGTCGCACGTTGTGTGGTGTTTCAATTTGTAGTGGCGACCATGATGAAAAAAAGAAGAATGAATTTCTTCCGTGACAAAACAAATATTACATTGGCCACACGGTCTATGGCCTGCCTCTTGACCAGAAGTAGACTGCGGCACTGATCGTAATTTGGCTGGACTCAATATCTCTTTGAGGTTAGAGTGCCATGCCCAAACGCACTGGATCTGTAGTTCTTGTAGACAAGGGAGACCGCTTAAGACATTTGTATGCCATTTCAAAATTTTTTTAATACTACCACTGAGAGGCGAAAATTTGGTGATGAAATTGATAACTACATTATCAGTATTACTTTGAGTGGCCCGAGGTTGGAGCAATTAATCCCTGCTATTATAGAGGGCCCGCCGATAAGCCTGCTTTATAACTTGCGTAGGGTACCCTCTTTGTTTAAACTCCCCCACCAGGGTTTTTGCTTGTTTCTTGTACTCTTCTGTGGTGGAACAATTCCGTCTATATCGGATGAACTGTGAAACTGGTAGACTGTCTCGTAGTTGTTTTGGGTGTTTGCTCCTATAGTGAAGTAACGGGTTCTTATCGGTGGATTTCTTATGAATGGACGTTACCCAGCCCTGTGATCCTTTTTGAATAGTGACATCCAAGAAGACTATGCTTTGATCATGAAAGGTATATGTAAATTTGATATAGGGAGTAACTCCATTTAACCATTCCACAAATTCTTGTAACAGGGGAATGGGGCCATTCCAAAGCATAAAGATATCGTCGATAAATCTCTTCCATAATACTATATAATGGTGATGCGGGGATAGGGGAAGCCATGGGTTTTCATATGAAGCCATGTACAAATTTGCCACTGAAGGGGCACAGGTGGCCCCTATGGCCACCCCTGATATTTGCTTATAGATGGACCCTTCGAATTTGAAATAATTATTAAAAATTGTAATTGTGGCTAGTTGCAATAAAAATTGAAGATGTTCCGTGGATAAATCCCCCCGACTCCGCAAAGAAGAAAGGATGATGTCATAAGCTGCCATTTGAGGGATGCTGGTATATAATGCGGAAACATCCATGGTCACCATCTTAATTTCAGGAGTCGAAGCCCAATGAGAACAATCTGAAAGAATGTTTAAAAAATGTGATGTATCTTTAATGTAAGAAGAGATATTTTTCATTAGTGGTCGCAAATAAGAATCAAGATAAACTGAGAGTGGTTCCAATAGCGTTCCTTTCGTCGAAACGATTGGCCTTCAGATACCACTGAAGTTATTGAAGATTGGCCTTCAGATACCACTGAAGTTATTGAAGATCATGCGACTTCTTGGGAGGAAATATTAACTTTACAGAAAAGGAAGGTCCAGATGGAGCTACACCGGTTGTCCCTGGTTGAGTACATTCGTAGGCAACAAATACCTAGGGGCCTGCGGATGTACAAACAACCAAAATTGTTTACCACAGATGCCGAATTCATGGAAAAATGGATACGCATTTTGAATAAGTGTTCTTTGGACCTAATGGTCCTTATTGCGGATACCACTACTACAGCAATGGAAAGTTTAGGCAAAGATATCAATACCATGTTATCGAATATTAAAGAAAAAGAGAAGGATGTGCCATTACATTATGAGAACAAACTGGCAGAATTAACGAAGCAAGAAAAAGTTTTTTACGAAGAAACTAAACAATTTAAAGCTAAGAAATTAAAACGGCATTACAACGATTACACGTCGGGATATGTGTATCCCTGGCAGAACCCGAAACGTAAGCTTAAGAGGACACGAAAACATGTCGAGTTTGATACTCTCTCAGAAGAAGTGGATTCCTCTGATTCCGGGAAGAGGAGTCAGGAGGATTTTTTTCAGCAAAGAGGAAGGCAAAACAAAAAAGAAAGAAAATATTCAGGGGAAACAACGCAACCGGCGACAACGGAATTAATAATTCCACACCGGGGCACGGAGGTAGCAGCAGCTATCAATTCATTGGTGGTTAACATCTCTACAGTTCTTCTATCGGATATTCAATTATGAGTTTTGAACATGGGGTTGTCTACAGTACACGAAATTAGATTTGATTGGTTCCAATTTCGCATTGATTTGGAGGGTTTAATGAGGAAACTCCAGTTGAAATTATTTTTTGCGAATTCTGCATTAGATAACCAGATAGTTCTTCATCAGATATTGCTCGGGTTCCATTACCTTTTAAATCCACTTGGATGCCACCGGGCCCACCACATCCTATTTTGACATTATTTCGGGACTTAGTATTGAAAGATATAGATAAACTTGAGTGTTTTAGACAAACAGTTTCTCATCTTTTTACACCAACTGAAGCTAAAGCCCTAAAATAACTACAAAATAATCCAACCATAGTTATACGGCGGGCTGACAAAGGAGGGGCTATAGTAGTAATGGACAGAATACAATATCTTACTGAAGCAGAACGGCAACTTTCTCAAGTGGACACATATAAGAAATTGTTACAAGATCCCACATCTTCTCTTCAGAGAGAGATTAAACAGGTTACCTCGTCTGCTCTGGATTGCAAACTTATCTCTCGAAAGGAAATGAGATTTTTGAATGAGCCTTTTCCTTCTATTGCAAGGTTTTACCTCGTACCTAAGATACATAAGAATGTTTGCCAACCTCCTGGAAGGCCAATCGTTTCAACGAAAGGAACGCTATTGGAACCACTCTCAGTTTATCTTGATTCTTATTTGCGACCTCTAATGAAAAATATCTCTTCTTACATTAAAGATACGTCACATTTTTTAAACATTCTTTCAGATTGTTTTTATTGGGCTTTGACTCCTGAAATTAAGATGGTGACCATGGATGTTTCCACATTATATACCAGCATCCCTAAAATGGCAGCTTATGACATCATCCTTTCTTCTTTGCGGAGTCGGGGGGATTTATCCACGGAACATCTTCAATTTTTATTGCAACTAGCCACAATTACAATTTTTAATAATTATTTCGAATTTGAAGGGTCCATCTGTAAGCAAATATCAGGGGTGGCCATGGGGGCCACCTGTGCCCCTTCGGTGGCAAATTTGTACATGGCTTCATATGAAAACCGGTGGCTTCCCCTATCCCTGCATCTCCATTATATAGTATTATGGAAGAGATTTATCGATGATATCTTTATGCTTTGGAATGGCCCCATTCCCCTGTTACAAGAATTTGTGGAATGGTTAAATGGAGTTACTCCCTATATCAAATTTACATATACCTTTCATGATCAAAGCATAGTCTTCTTGGATGTCACTATTCAAAAAGGATCACAGGGCTGGGTAACGTCCATTCATAAGAAATCCACCGATAAGAACACGTTACTTCACTATAGGAGCAAACACCCAAAACAACTACGAGACAGTCTACCAGTTTCACAGTTCATCCGATATAGACGGAATTGTTCCACCACAAAAGAGTACAAGAAACAAGCAAAAACCCTGGTGGGGGAGTTTCAACAAAGAGGGTACCCAACGCAAGTTATAAAGCAGGCTTATCGGCGGGCCCTCTATAATAACAGGGATTTATTGCTCCAACCTCGGGCCACTCAAAGTAATACTGATAATTTAGTTATCAATTTCATCACCAAATTTTCGCCTCTCAGTGGTAGTATTAAAAAAATTTTGAAACGGCATACAAATGTCTTAAGCGGTCTGCCTTGTCTACAAGAACTACAGATCCGGTGCGTTTGGGCACGGCACTCTAACCTCAAAGAGATATTGAGTCCAGCCAAATTACGATCAGTGCCGCAGTCTACTTCTGGTCAAGAGTCAGGCCATAGACCGTGTGGCCAATGTAATATTTGTTTTGTCACGGAAGAAATTCATTCTTCTTTTTTTCATCATGGTCGCCACTACAAATTGAAACACCACACAACGTGCGACACTGATCATGTTGTTTACGCTGTCAGATGCCCTTGTAATCTTTTGTATGTGGGTAAAACTGTTCGACCGCTGCGGATCCGAATTAATGAACATAAAAGCAGGCTTAAATGTAATGTTCAAGAAGCCCCTTTGGTATCTCATTATACACAACATCACCATGTCTTTGAAGAATTGAAATGTTTTGTGATTGATTGGGTAATGGCAGGTACAATGGGTAAATCCCGGGACAAGAGCCTGCTGATCCGTGAACAACTATGGATTCACCGTCTTAAAACAGTCATTCCTGGGGGCCTCAATGCACGAATTGACTGGAGTGTCTGTATTTAATGATTTACATCAATGGGAACTCTTTTAGCATGAGCACAAAGAGCGGATCCTTTTACACTCAGACCTTTAAATGAATGACGTCATTGCTACATGAGCGTAGGAGTGTTTTTAAAAAATCCCTTGATTCTGCCTTAACGCATGTGCGGCGTTTTTTGACAAGCATTGATGAGTTTGAACATAGAAGAACCGCACACCATTGAACTGAAAAAACTCCGTGGATTTAAGAACTTTGGTGAGGAATTAACCTCCTTTTATGCACTTTGTACCAGGATTGATAGTAATCTTTTAAGAGATAAGTACAATCTCTCATTACTTTTTGAAACAGAATGCAAAGATTGGTCCGGAAAAGTGTTATGAGATGTTGGGATAATCTGGTACGTCTGACTATTTATTTATTTATTTATTTAACTTTCTTATATACTGCGTTCTTCTGCATCAACGCGGTTTACATTAAAACATAACCGTCCAGCACAGATGGTCTGCACTGGCTTCACAATATAACAAGGGGTATATGTACAGGTAATAACAACAGGGTAACTATGTACACATATATACAGGTAAATTGCAATATACGTTTGGAGAAGAATCAAATGTGTTCCAGATTTGATTCCAAATTTGATTCCACTATACAAATATTTTCCTTCTTCCGCAGAGATTGTTGAGCAAAACCGTTCCCCTGATGAAGATTCAAAATGCAATAAGGGTACCGGAATGGTGGCGTTGGGACTGCTAACAATCTTTTAAGAGATAAGCACAATCTCTGATTACTTTTTGAATTAGAATGTAAAGATTGGTCCAATAAATTGTTATGAAATTATATATTACTATATTTTGGACATCCATAAGTTGTAGAGGAAACCTGTTACACGGTCATTGATGCAATTCTGGCTGCACCTTTCGGTGAAAATCTATCCGAGAGTGATTAGCTCTTTAGTCTGAGACCGTTGGTTTCTATCTACATTGAGATTTTCTTTGTTACAACTAACGGGCCATTTTTACTTAATTTTTGGATGGATTTCACACATTAATCTGTAATTGCACCGGCATGAGCTGCCGGTAATTCAGAGAAACAAATTTAAGGTGTTCCAGGACCAAGCAGGAAGTCAGCCCTCACATATGGTGATGTCATTGATGGAGCCTGCGCGGGAACACTTCCTGGCTTCCAAAGGAAGCTTTTGGAAGGTACTCCATGCATGTGTGGCAGGCCTCCCAACGGAAGGAGCCATCTTACCTCAGTCTTCTTTTTTTTTCATGGAGCCGTTCAGATGCCTATCTGAATCTCAGAGATAAGTTGATTTTTTAAATTATTTTTTTGCCGTTCCGGTACTGTCTTGTCTCGATTCACATCGTTCTTCTCGTCTTCAATGATCTTGAGGAGCATCAGTGCCTCAGCACCCCTTTTTTTTTGGGGGGGTGGAGGTCTTTTTCTTTTTGGTTGGTGAGGATATTGGAGTCCTTTGACTTGGCAGGAGCCATCTTCTCAATCATGTCAAACCCAATCAGTGGCTTTAAAAAGTACACTCAGTTTAGTCAGACAATCTCGATCACCGACCGCCACAGTTCATGCCTTCAATGTCTCGGGCCGACCATGAGCCTTTGACTTGCCCTCTCTGCTTGCAGATGATGCGCAAGGGGTTTAAGATCTGAGAGAAGTAGCAGGAATCATTGTTTGGTTCCAAGGCCTCGACATCAACCTCGGCTTCAATGCCCTCAAAGGCCCCATCTGAGATATCGGTTCTGAAAGGGGACAGGACGACCTCTGAACCTCGAGGTCATGGGGCATTTGGCTGATGCTTTCTTTTGACAGGGAGTGCCCCGGAAGGAATGGATTCCATCCAAGTCGGCGTCAAAGGGTGATGCTGATGCCAGGGGGAAAACCCCTGGTCATAGGCATTGGAGCCCTCGATGCAACTCTGGGTGTGAAGGCTGACAGTGGTCTCCCAAATTGCCCTGGCAGGAGAAGTTGCCTCCTGAGACCTTGGAGGTTCAGTGTGGGCCTCTTGAGGTTGTAACCTTCATGGAGTCCCTGTCGAAGGAGCCAACATTGACTTTGTCGTTACTAATGCTCGTTACTGGACTTCTGCAATCCGATATACCTCGGACTACCAAAACAAGCTCTCAAACCACTACAGCTGGCACAAAACACTGCAGCTCGAATCATATCCGGAGCCACAAGGCAGGAGCACATCACACCTACACTAAAGGACTTACACTGGCTCCCAATCATTGCTCGCATCAGATACAAGACTATCATAAACCTATTTAAGATAAAAGAACACACATCAGCCAACAGCCTCCACCTGCTCATACAACCGGAAACCAGCGCACGTCCCAGAAGAAGTCAAACACGCAACCGAGTCAGCACCCCAAATGAGTACAAGCACACACGCAAGGACACAACAGACAGAGCTCTCTCCATGGCTGCTCCAACAATATGGAACAATCTACCGGACGATCTAAGGGCAACTCCAGACCTCAAAGACTTCAGAAAACAACTGAAAACCATGCTGTTCATAGAGCACTATGGTCACATCACATAACCTAAGAGAATGGATAACAGCACTCCAATCCTCCCAAACAACTGAATATATATAAAATATGATTCTAGCACCACTGTAAATAGCCCACCCTGTATATAGCTCAAACAAATCAAGCACCCAACACATCCCTCACACAACTAAGTTTTATCCTCACTGCATGTACAACACACACACTTTACCTGATTGCTTGCTGTGATACCACCTTGATTATTAAGATAAGGCGGTTTAGAAATACTGTTAAATAAAAAAAAAAAAAAATAAAATAAAATAATGCCAGTGCTGACACAGATAGCTGCGGAGCCCTCCCTCCTAGTGGAGAGGATGCTGGCTCTCGAGCACAGCCTGGTTGCCTTCATGGCACAACACCCTCCTGAGGACTGGGTAACTCCAGTTTCTCTGCATCAATGATGGCCCTGTCCATGACAGAAGCCTTGCTGGCCAAGGTGCAGCCAATCCTTGAAACCCTTGTGGTTTCCTCAGGTTCCCGAGGCCACTTCCAATCCTGGTTGGTCCAACCAATCTCCGGGTGCCTCCGGTTCCAAGCATTGAGAACCAAGGATCCTTTCCCATCATTAACAGAGTCCTCAATCCCGTCGATATTTTTTTAAGTTCCTCAGTGACTCGGACTCCGACTGGGAGACTGAGGACAAGTCTCTGGAGATGGAGGGGCACTGGGATGTGCCCTTGGATTACTCACCTCCTCATGAGCATCAAAGATCTCCCCCTCAAGGACCTCTCTTTTCTGGAGTTTGTGAGGGACATGGGAAAGGCCTTGCCTTTAACCTTGGGGCAAAGGAGGATAATCAAGCTGAGGAGCACGAGATCCTCTAGTATCTCACCCCACCAAAGGAGGTCATCATGGTCCCTGCCCACCCCTTTCTGGAGTGGCTGCTTATGAGCATGTGGGAGACCCCACTTACAATGCATATGGTGAGTAAGCACTTAATTCCATGTATCGGATCTGCAAGAGCCCGGGCTTTGAGAAAACCCAACTGCCTCACAGATCCATGGTGGTGGAGTCAGCCATGTGCCATATCAAGAGCACTAAGATGCCCGCACCATGAATGACTTTGGCAGGAAGTGTTACCAGGGCTCAATGTTTGTGGCCTGTATACAAGCATACCAGCTGTACATGGGCATGTACTTGATAGACCTTGCAGGGGAGCGTGCCAGGTTCTCGGCTGGGCTTTCTGGTGACCATCTCATGCACTTCTGGTGCCTGGTCAGTAAAATCAAGGAATACTGCAAATTTGTGACTCAGGCAACCTATAATGGCTTCAAGTCCATGGCCAGAGTGGCTGTGGTGGGCACTGGTGCTCACCACCTGGCATGGCTACAGTCCTTGGACCTGGAGCAATAGGTTCAGGACAAATTGGTTAATGTCCTGTGCCGGGGAGAGAAACTCTTCGGCAAACCCATGACAGAGATGACTGCTGAGTTAGAAATGGAACAACTCATCATGACCAGGCTCTCCAGGAAGACTGCTGACCCTTCCCGATGGAAGACTTTGGGGAAAAAGTCCTTCTACCTGAGAACATAAGAAATGCCATACTGGGTCAGACCAAGGTCCATTAAGCCCAATATCCTGGGCTTGCTCTTTCTCCTTTTTAAACACTTAGTAAAGGTTGTCTTGCTGCACAGGTCCTAGATGTGTGCTTCTAAGGTAATCTGTGACCATTTTCCTGGGTGATAGAGGAAACCTTTCCAATTGCCCCTTTATTTATTTAACATGTTTTCTATACCACCTTTTCTTTAAATCAAAGTGGTTTACATTGGAACTAAGCAGGAGTTACATAGCAAATAGAAAAAAAAAAGCGGAGAGCTTGCAGGAAACACTGAATAGTGCAACATTGCATTAAAAGGTATATACAGAACGTACAGCAGGTAAAATGATATAGCTTGAGGCTGGTAGGATGCCCTATGTGGTTGTTTCAAACTGACCTCTGAAGAGTAGTGTTTTTAAATGCTTCTGAAATTCCTCGATGTCTCTTAGAGCTCTCAAGGCATCTGGTAGGCTGTTCCAAAAGGTTGGCACTGTTAGGGAGAGAGGTCTTGCAGATGTAGCATTTATAGTTTCAGTGTATGATAAGGGTGTCAGCATAGTATCAATTGTACTGCATCTCTTAGGTCTAGTGCTAGAGTTAATGAGTTTTTTGAGACTGCAGATAAGTAATGTTTAATTTTTAATATGATCATTATTGTTTGAAGCGAATGCGAGATATAATTGGAAGTCAGTGGAGATGGAAGAGAACAGGAGTTACATGTTCATGCTTAGAGGATCCTAGAATGATGCAAGCTGCTGTATTTTGTACAATCTGCAGAAGTCTGATAGTATGCTTGAGAAGGCCAAGGTATATGAAATTGTACTAATTCAACAAAGGATAGTCTGACAGACCATTCGAAAGTGATCATGGCTGAGCAGGGGTTTGTGTCTCCCTATTATAGATATGTTGTGGAATGTATTTCTGGCAGTTTTGCTGATGTGGGATTGGAAGTTAAGATTGGAGTCCAAAGTAATTCCAAGGTATTTTATCTCTTTCCTTATGGGTATACAACAATTTGGAATGATGATTGATTGAGAGGGGTTAAAGAAAGTGTTACGTGTGATAAAAAGGGCTTCAGTTTTATTGTAATTAATAGGTTATTGTGAGAGAGCCAGCTAATCATTCTTATAGGCAGGTAACTATTGTTGTGTAGTCAGGCTTCCATATTGATTGGAGTGTAAATCATGATGTCATCATCATACTTAGCATATACGATGTTGTATTTTTGATAATGTCACACATGGGGCAAATGTAGAGGTTGAAGAGCAGAGCAGGTAGACACAAACCTTGTGGTACTCCTTGTGTGGAGGTGAAGGTAGATGAGGTGACTGTGCTATTTAAAACAATTTCATAAGTCTCTCACTCCCTATCTAGAAAGCCTCTTTGTAACGGTCCCTGGAAACAATTTATTCCTTTCTGCTCAAAGAATAATGACCTTATTTTTCCTTTTATGCTAAGCTATACACTGATTTGATTTGATTTAAATTAAAGCTCTCTGCTGATACTAGGCCCTGATTGAGTTTTAAACTTAAAGTGAAAACCCTCTGCTGGGTTTTGAATTAAAACTGAAAGCTCTCTGCTTGGTTTTAAATTTAAGTTGAAAGCTCTATGATAGGTTTTAAATTAAAATTTAACTGAAAGCTCTCTGCTGGGTTCTGAATTTAAACTGAAAGCTACCTGCTGGGTTTTAAATTTAAATTAAAAGCTTTTTGCTGACTGACTTAACAAACATACTGGATTCTAATCTATACAGATTAATCAGCTTTAATCTAAAGAATTCCTTTATCCCCAAGATTTAAAAAAATTCAGAGAACTAAGCATTTACAAATGCAGATCTGTGTCCAGAAGTAGCAGTCCCTTTTGGTTGTCCTTCAAGAAGAAGAAAGCCTACGGTGTGTACCCTCCATACCACTTCTACCAGGTGCCCCCACAGTGGCAGCAGGCCAAAGACACCAACATAGGCCTAAGACCCCAAAACCCCAACCAACACCTCATACGCAGCCTGGGGTGGGGGGATTTTGACTCCCAGACCATTGCCTTTCCTCCCCTTTCAGGCCCCTTTCCACAGCACATTGGGGAGTGTCTCTAGTTCTTTGCCCATCATTGGCTCAGCATCACCACCAACACTTAGGCATTACAAATAGTAAAGTAGGGTTACCTCTTACACTTTGAGCAGACCTCCCCCTCCATTCTTTCCAGGAGAATGTCCTCTGGAACCTCACCATTGAAAACCTCTCAAATTGGAAGTAGCCAACGTTTTGGAAGCCAGGGTGGTTGAACTGGTCACACCATCTAAGACAGCAAAAAGGTTCTACTCCTGATATTTCCTGGTCACCAAAAGGACAGGCGGCATCCAACCCATTCTGGATCTTTGCAATCTAAATTGCTTCCTTGTCAGAGAAATGTTCTAGATGATATCCCTTGGAATGTTACTGCCCTACCACCAGCGGGGAGATTGACTGTGCTCCTTGGATCTAAAAGATGCCTACACCCATATTCTCATTCAACCCCTGCACTGACAATACCTCCTATTCATCATCAGTGGCAGGCACTACCAATATCCCCTTCGCATTAGCGTCTGCTTCCAGAGTTTTCACAATGTGCCTAGTGGTTGTGGCTGCTTTTCTCTCCACATGTGCGGAATTTTCACCTTCCCTTACCTGGATGACTGATTGATAAGGGGAAGCTCTCCAGACGAAGTTTGCCAGGCTGCGCAGCATACCATCCAGGTCCTGGAGCAGCTGGACTTCATCATTAACTACCCAAAGTCCCGCCTGCAACCCACAGCACTTTGAGTTCATTGGGGCTCCCCTCAATACTTCAGTGGCCAGGGTATATCTCCCAACAGATCTGGCCCACCGACTCATCTCTCTGGTGCACCAGATTCAGTGCTTGCCAGATGCTTTGCCTCCTGGGCTACATGACCTTCACAGTCAATGTCACTCTCTTCGCCGTCCTCCATAAGCGGCTAGTGCAGTGGACCCTCTGTACTCAATGGCGTCAGGCATTGGGCCACCTCTCGGACAGATTGTACGTAACTCCACCACTACTCAGCTCCCTCTCCTAATGGCAGCAGTCAGTGCAACTTCTAGTTGGGCTGCCTTTCCAAGCACCCCTGCACCAGCTAATTCTGATGACAGATAACTCCAAGCTTAGCTGGGGAGCCCATCTTGGTGGCTTCTGCACACAAGACCTCTGGTCGGAGGGAGAGAGCCTTCACCAGATAAACTTCCTCGAAATCAGAGCCATTGTGAATGTGCTGTGGGCCTTCTGAATGCAGCTGGCCAGTCAAGTCCATCTCATACAAACAGACAACCAAGTAGCAATGTTCTACATTAACAAGCAAGGGGACATGGGCATGTACCTCCTCTATTGGTACACCCAGGTGGCCCGGAAGATCTTTCAGATGTGGACCCACCATGGACCTCTTTGCATCTTCTCACAATGACCATCTGCCGCTGTTTTGCTCCAGGGTGGCATTTGATGCCTTCCCACTGAATTGGAGCGAGGGTCTCCTCTACACTTATCCATTGCCTTTTCTGGTGGTCAAGACACTATTCAAGGTCTAAGAGGACAGGGCCTCCTTAATACTCATTGCCCCATGGTGGCCCCAGCACCATGGTACCCCTTGTTTCTACAGTGTCTTGGACAATGCCCCTTCCCCTGGGCTGTGGCCCAAATCTACTCTCACAGGAGGAGAGCACCCTACTATACTCCAACCTCTACTCCCTCTCACTCATGGTTTGCCTGCTGAGCAGGTAGCTCTGGTAGAGTTCCATCTCCCCATAGGTGTCAAACATTCTCCTGGCATCCTGTAGGGATTCTACCAGGAGAGCATATACCTTTAACTGGTGCAGATTTTCAGTCTGATGTGCAGACTGTGCCCTCAATCCCTTTACTTGTTTGGTGGAGATGGTTCTGACTTATTTGCTTCATCTCTCCAACTCTGGACTGAAGTCTAACTTTGTTAGGGTGCACCTGAGTACTCTTGCAGCATATCACCGCAGTGTTGATCATTGACCCCTTTCTGCTCATCCACTGATAGGACACTTTATGCAGGGTCTTCTGTTTTCTCATACCCCTATTCAGCTACCACAAGTGGCGTGGGATCTCAATGTCATCCTGGACCGCTGCTCTCAGCATTGTACCGCTCACCACCTGTCGTCTCAAGTTCCTCACCCGGAAAGTCATCTTGACTTACTTCAGCTTGCAGAATCAGTGAGCTGCAGGTGCTCATAGCGCACCTGCCTTATACCAGGTTCTACAAAAATAGAGTGGTACTACACACTCATCCTAAATTTCTCCCTAACGTGGTTTCAGCATTCCACCTAAACCAGTCTGTGTTACTGTCCTTATTCTCACAGCCTCATGCCTCCAGGGTGGAGGTCTCTCTCCATACTTTAGACTGCAAGAGAGTGCTTGCTTTTTATCGTGAATGGATGAAGCTCTATCACATTTCTGCTCAGTTCTTTGTTTCCTACGATCCCAACAGGCTGGGGGTAGCCGTCTCTAAGCATACCGTATCCATATGGATAGATGACTGCATTTATTTTGCTTATGCCTAGGCTGGGTTTACCTTAGCATGCCACATCACAGCACATAATGTTTGTGCTATGGTAGCCTCAGTGGTTCATTTGTGCTCCGTCTCCACAGTGGAGATTTGTAGGGCTGTTATATGGTCATTCGTCGACACTTTTGCAACCCACTATTGCCTGGATGACGATTCCCAGCATGACAGCACCTTCGATCACTGTAGCACTTCTTTGGGAATTAATGCAACTCCATCCCTTTGGCCCTTCTGTCTGTCCAGGCTACCGGAGAATTGACTGTTGGTTGATGCCTGAGGCTGGTGTTGACTCTCAGAATCTCAGCGTTTCCCCTTGTTTTCTCGGTTCATTTTTCTGCTTGCTCCGTTGGGCTGTCTACAGGGTTTTTCAGTAGCCTGTAGCTAGGGAGTCCCATATGTGAGAACTGATTCCTGCTATACCCAGAAAACACCTGCTACAGGTGAGTAAGTATACTTTCTATGTATGGTCTTTTAGTGTTTGATGAAGGATCAACCATTATATCTGGAGAACTTGCTTCAGCTTTGTGTGAGGGCAGGTTTTTGCACTCATCCCAGAAAGGTCTGTTGGAGGTTTCTCGCTTATAAGGTTGAATACTATGCAGCACAGGTATTTCTGGTGTTTTGTGCAGGATTTATGGAATTGGTTGCTGGATAATGTAAATGCTGAGAAGATCTATCTGTGCTTCAGGAAACTTGCAAAGGCATGGCTGTTTGAAAAGACGTTCACTGGGGAATGGGAGGTAGGGCCTAGTTAGGGTGGGTCAGTGTTGGGTGGTTGAGGAGTACTAGGTATCTATGAATTGTTGGCTTTTTAATCTATGTTTTTCTTGGGGTTTTTTTTTAATTGTAAGTCACTCTAGGGCAGTGGTTCTCAACCCAGTCCTCGGGTACCGTCAGGTCAGTCAGGTTTTCAGGATATTCACAATGAATATGCATGAGATAGACCTGCAAACACTGCTTCCATTGTAAGCAGATCTATCTCATGCATATTCATTGAGGATATCCTGGAAACCTGACTGACCTGAGGGTACCCGAGGACTGGGTTAGAAACCACTGATGAAGGAAGAAAATGGACACTCATACTGCCACACTCCAAATATAATGGGGCAAGGTGAGTGTTGTTACCTCAGGGGATAAATAGGACTGTGCAGACATGCAATGCTAGGTTTGTAAATCAATGCAGAGCGTCACGTCTGTACAGTAAACAAACACAATAACCTGTATATATAGATGTTAAGAAAGGTCAAACATGTTACAGTAACCTACACAGAAGCCATATTGCCACATGCTGTGTTGCATCAACATAGTCAGTCACATGCACATGCACCGTGTACGTTGAAACATGATACAGTGATGCCACACATCCACTGTAACACCCTTGGTGAGTGCAAACATCAATCCAAGATGTTGGTGTGCAGTAAAGTGGTGTGGTGGCAAATACTGTGTCATGTTCAAGTAGAGGGTAGGTGGACATTGACATGTGCCACATGCATGGCTGTATGCTCGTGTTGCATGCACATGTGCATGGCTGTATGCACGTGTCCCTGCTGCACACGTGGGGACCAGTACACAGTGTCCACAGTGCAAACGGTGTCTGCAATCCAACACATCACGGTAAGACTGTCCTTGAAACCCTGGGCATGCATAGTCAAGTGTGACATCCCAATATGCCACAGTACTGGAAAGGTCATGTGTGTCTCCTGCAATGAACACGACACCCAGCCAGAGCACGGCAGCTACGGTGTGTTGGACAGGCCTGTCATTCCGAAAGTAGCAGTCCAACAATAATACTGTCCATCCTAGGTATGTGTCCCACTTGCAGAGGTCAAACATCCTATGCCACCATTTCCCAGGGATAATTCCATGGTGTTGTTGTGTCTTCCAAAAGGTGGGTGATGGTGACGCTGGATGCACTATAGTAGATATCGTTTGTGTGTCCTCTGCCCTGTGTCAGAAGAGGATAAACAATGTATTGGTATGCTGCTTGCTTGCAACATCAGCCCAAATTGCAGAGAGTCAAACATCAATATGTACGTAATGAAACGTCACACAGGCAAACATAACATGATCACAACACAGAACACAGTGCATGTTGTAGACATTTGGAAATGGAACCGCAGATGAGGGTGTCACATGGATATGGTCATGTCCATGCCCATGTTACACAGGCATTTTAAAGCTCCACCCCATGTGCATCAGCATTCGTGTACAGAGACCCAACATGAAATGTCCATGAAACAAACAGTAAATCATTAACATGTAAAGGCTGATGTCATTCCCAAAAGACCAAAGGTGCAACCTACCATGTGTTTACATCAAGTGTCTGTTTGGGATCCCCTGAGGCTCTCAAAGGCCACAACACGTCACAGTGAAGGGAGAAGATGTCATTGAAATGTGCAGAATCACCATGTTCCCATGTCCAGCCACTGTTGATGCATGTCCACATTATGGCGATATCTGTGATACAAAAATGTTGTTGTGCAGTGGTCTGTCAGCACACAAGAGATAGGTCAGCTCACAACACATAACACATGTCCACAATGTTCACAAGGTAAACAGCAGTAAGGTAGAGATAGCATAGTCACCACTGCTCCCCAGGTGTACAGACCCCTCACACCACATGATAATGCAAAATGCCTGCATGCTGTATCATCACACAGCCAACCCTTACTGATCTCAAATACCAGTAATCCAACTACTACTGAGCATGTATATAGTGCTAAGTATCACATGTAGCGCTATCAAGAAACAACCAACACACAGTCCCTGCTCATCAGAGCATACCAACCAATCAATCAGCTCATATTACAAAATGTGAAACACACACGTCTAGGCAACTGCTCCCATCTATAGGCCGCTCTCCTACTGCTGACCCCATACTACACGCCTTTCACTTTGCTGCACCCAAAGCCTCAAACTAACTACCTGTGGCTGTACAGCAGCCCCTATCCCAATCATCCACAAATCATGTATGACAGCTTACCACCTCCCACAAGCCTACTACTCCTGACACACATAATCCACCTCCACCCGCTCCTGTGCCCTGCTCACATCTTCTGCGTTTCAGTCATGACTAGATTGTAAGCTGGGATGGCCAGGCAGTGTCTGTTACATGTCAGTGCAGTGTTGCATCTTACTGCTATTGGAATATAAATGTTCACTAATAGTAGTAGTACACACATATCTAAACAAATGTATGTGGCAACATATGCAGTACTTACATGAGAAGACCTCCTCAATCACCTGCCGCCTGACTGCTGTGCCCTCACGTGTGTCACCACGGCCACGTACAGGAGGGCACGTAGAATCATCCTCCATATCCTCATTAAATTGGACAGGGATATGGTGCCTGAGAGCAGTGTTGTGCAATATGCAAAAGGCTATAATGATCTCTGCCACAGTCTGTGCTTTGTACTGTAAGGCCCCGCCTGTCCTATCCAGACACCTGAAGCGACTCTTTAAAATGCCAAAGGTGCGCTCTATGATGGAGCGACTGGAGGCATGGGCCTCATTGTAACTCCTCTCTGCACGTGTCCGTGGTTGACGCACAAGGGTCAGCAACCAGGGGTGACACCCATATCCTGAATCACCTGCAGAAAGAAATGTGGAACGTTAAAGCAGGAGCTGATGTCCACCCAAACGGACAAAAGTATGTATGTGCAAACCAAATGCACAAAACATCCTGACAGAAACATATGACAGGACACAATGGGACACCACAACTATGCATCAGCATGTGAAGTTATGATACACAAAACAAGGGGTAGGTGTACGGATTGCAAGCAACATAATCTGTAAATGGCCAATTTTCCCAATGGAAAAAGGTGAATAGTGGAGTACCCCAGCGATCTGTACTGGGCCCGCTACCTTTTGACATATTTATAAATGACCTGGAAAAGGGAATAACTAGTGAGGTTATCAAATTTCCAGACGACACAAAACTGTTTAAAGTTGTTAAAACACAAGAGGACTGTGGAAAACTGCAGGAGGATCTGGATAAATTGGAAGATGGGGCATCCAAATGGCAGATGAAATTTAATGTGGACAAGTGCAAAGTTATGCACCTAGGAAAGAACAACCCACACTATGGTTACACAATGCAAGGTTCCACATTGAGAACCACCACCCAGGAAAAAGATTTAGGAGTCATCGTGGATAACATGTTAAAACCCTTGGCCCAGTATGCAGTGGCGGCCAAGAAAGCAACTAGAATGCTAGGTATCATAAGGAAAGGAATGGAAAATAAAACAAAGGATATTATAATGCCTCTGTATCGTTCCATGGTACGACCGCACCTTGAATATTGTGTGCAATTCTGGTCGCTGTATCTTAAAAAGGATATAGCGTTATTAGAAAAGGTACAGAGGAGAGCCACCAAAATGGTAAAGGGGATGGAAGGCTACTCCTATGTAGAGAGGCTACAAAGGTTAGGGCTCTTCAACCTGGAATAGAGACGGCTGAGGGGAGATATTATAGAGGTCTATAAATTAATGAATGGAGTGGAACGGGTAAACATAGTTTGTTTGTTTATGCTATCAGAATATAAAAAGAATAGGGGACATGTAATGAAGCTACAGGGTAAACTATTTAAGACAAATAAGAGAAAATATTTTTTCACTCAACGTGTAATCAAACTCTGGAATTTGTTACCGGAGGATGTAGTAAGAGCTGTTAGTGTAGCTGGGTTTAAAAAAGGTTTGTACAAGTTCCTGGAGGAAAGGTCCATAAACCATTATTCAAAAGGGACCCAGGATATCAATGCTTGACCCAATACAAACATTGTGGAACCTGTGTCTCTTGGGGGTACTGCTAGGTACGTATGATCTAGATTGGCCACTGTTGGAAACAGGATACTGGGCTTGATGGACCTTGGTCTGACCCAGTATGGCATATCTTATGTTCTTATGTTCTTAACACAAATGCTAGCGTCCATTCTACCATCATCACACAGCACCTTAGCAAGGTAGAGCTGGAGGGCACTACCCACCCCCCCAACGTTAGATCACACACAGACAGATGAGACACACATACAACTAGGGATACACCTCAAAGACAGACATGTGCACATACGGTTAGTCACAGGATCACCATGTGCATGTCAGAGATGAGAAATACACACACAGCAGTATACAGTCCTCATACTTGCCTGCCTCAAATTGTCTGAATAGTGCCGAGTGATGCAGGATATAGGAGTCATGGGTGAACTCTACAGACCTAGGGACCACATTCAGAATATGCATATTTGCATCACATACAACCTGAACATTCAGGGAATGGTAGTGTTTGTGGTTGTGGAACACTGCCTCCCTGTCTCTGGGCGGGACCAGGGCAACATGTGTGCAATCAATAGCTCCCATCACATGTGGTATCCGGGCAAACCACTCAAAGACCTGGTTCAGGGTCCCCCACTTCTGCCTAGTGTTGGGAATGGCAATGTAATTCCCCACCCAGCTGATCATGGCACGCAGTACCTGGTGGAGACAGCTTGAGAAGGTTGGGTGGCTCATGCCACCCACTGCGGCCACAGATGACTGGAAACAGCCAGAAGCAAAGAAATGTAGGGCACCGAGGAGCTTGACCAAACCCGGTATGGCATGTGACTGACCAGTCAGGGGCTCGAGGTCAGGTCTTAGATCCTCATAGAGCTCCCTAATAGCCCCCATGCTCAGGCGGTAGAGGGAGATGATCTGGTCCTCACGCATGCTCTGTAGCTGGGCCCTGGGCCTGTAGAGGCGAGGCTGGCAAGCCTGCATCTCTGCATGCCTCCTGCGCCATGTGCCATGTGGCAGGGGGCCTGGCCTGCCCCCACAGCTGCAGGTCTGTGTTGCAGTGGGACTAAACCCATGCCATGTGCCTCAGCCCCATGGACACCATCTCCATCGTCAAGCAACCACAGCCCCTGCTCACCTCCCACTGCACATGCAGCAACCACAAAGCCCGCCATAAAATCCACCCCCTCAACTCCTCTAACTCACTCAAACTCAGACACTCAACTCACCCACCAGTCAGCAACCCAGCCACACAACTCCACCAGCACACACCAACCCAGCCACTCTCCACACCAAAGCTACCTCTGACACTTCCCTTGCTTCACCAACAACCAACACTGCACGCCTCGTCTCCCTCACCTACACAAACCTCTCAGTGTGTACCACATGTGCATGTGTATTTATGTGTGTTTTTTACGTGTGCATGTCGTTGCACAGTGGCACAAGCGTGGGGCTGTGCGCATTGCCCATGTGCAGCAGTGCAAGTGTGGGGCTGCGCGCATTGCACATGTGCAGGGGAGATGTGTGTGCACGAGGACACCACATTATGCATGTGTTGTGCGTGTGTTTGAGTATGAAACGTGTGCCTGTGCTGCGTTCCATTACGTGCATGTGGTAGGCCTTACGTCACATACGTGGACCGGCACACATCACATGGGTCCCGGGCACCACCTTCCGCATCTCCCCTGCGCATGCGCAATGCACGCAGCCTCCACGCTCGCACCACTGTGCATGCGCAATGCGTGCAAGGACACGCACAGGTAGAAAAACACATAAATACACATGCACACGTGGTACACGCTGAGGGGTTTGTGTAGGCAATGGAGACAGAAGGTGAGCTGTAGAGCAGGCGAGGGTGAGATCAGGACTATAGTAGGTGAGGAGAGGTGTGTTGTGGAGCAGGCGAGAGAGAGAGAGAGGAGGGGAGGCAAGGAGCAGGCGAGAGAAACAGGAGGTGATCTGAGGAGCAGGCGGCAGGGAAAGGAGGGGAGGGGAGGGGAGGTGCAGGCGTGATGTGGAGCAGAGGAGCCGAGGGGCAGGGGAGGAGGGAGCAGGGGAAGAACAGGAGTGGTGATGATGTGTGACAGGGAGGGAGAGGGCACAGAGGGCAGTGAGATGGAGCGGCAGGACATGGCAGGGGGGGAGGATGGCGAGACACATGTTCAGCGGGACCCAGAGCCGCCAGGGAGAGGTGGTCCTGTGGTGGTGGCTGCAGGTCCATAGGGTGTGTCGCAGCCCATCCAGGGGCCACCCAGCACCAAACGTAGGCGTATACCGGTGCCAGCCGAGGAACGGAGGAGGGCTGTTAGATTCAGCCAGCAGGAAAACAACATCCTGCTGGCCAGTGTTTTGGAGCGGTATGAGGTGCTCTACAGCCGGCTGAGCACAAACACCACTATGGGCACACGGATACACATGTGGGAGGAGATCCAGCTCAGGCAGGGGGGCCATCCAGGGACCTGGATAGCCGGAGGAAAAGATTTAATGACATTAAGCGTGGTGTCCATGCACACATGGTGGTGGAGAGGCAACATGCCATGGGCACCAGAGGGGGTGGGCCCTTTGCCCGAACCCTGACTCCCCTGGAGCAGGAACTCGCAGACCGTCTTGGCCCCATCTACCTGCGTGGACTGCCTGAAGCACTGGACACCGCCCATCCACAGGCAGGTAGGTCAGAGATATGCTGCACATGTACATCTCATGGCCCAGCACATGCCAGCCATGGATGGGAAGGTGGGGGGCCTATGTCCTGAGAACATGTGTGCCCTAACACAGGCAACTGGGGGCCACATATCCAGCAAAACATGACTATGTAGGTACAGGGTGGGTGTGACAGGTACCTGGGGCTGCGTGCACGACAGCCACAGTCCTGGACGTCATAGAGCACTGCACAGGTGTACAGAAACGGAGGGGGGGGGGCAGTCCCCCAGCCAGGCAGAGTGCCACCCCCCCTTGACTGTGCATGAGTGGAGTGGATGACCATACATACAGGGGGGCCCAACACCCTCCACCCAATGAACCCAACACATGCAGCAGCTATTCGTACCTGGCATATAGGTCACACAGAACAGCATACATCTGAAGCCAGGCACACACCACTATATGACAGGGGGACACAGACAGGAGGGACATACAACTAGGCCAGAAAACATTGACCTGGGGGACCTGCACACACCACCTATAACAGCTATGACGTGTGTATGAGATTACCTGTCCAGGGACATATCCCAGACCAGTGATAGAGAACGGCCTATCACACTGAGATGGCGAGGTAGATGCAAACAAACCCCAATGACCACATCACACAGATGTCCAGCACATCACACTCTGTCATTGGCCAACATACAGTGGGAATCCCCTACCCACCCTCACAAGACATTGGGGTGCACATTGCCACAGCCATACCAACTGCACCTAGCCAAGACCCCACACCACCTGGGGCCATCATCTATACAGGTACTGCAGTGCCACAGACACATTCCCATGTCCCCCACCCACGGTACAACCACATGCCCAGCATCACTCCACTCATCCCCAAAACAGCCCACCACACACACCGAGTATGTGATAGCTGTCCACACACACCGCACAGTGGTTACCAGAGCAGCAGTCCCCACACACATCTGGCTGACCTGGACTAATGCTGCAACACCTGCCATCCATACCACTCAGGCCAATGCATACACATTGCTCACACACACTGACAGGCCACAATCACACTCAGGGCTCCCACATGCACTCTGGCCACATGAAGCGCTGAGATTGCATCCAAGATCACACGCACAGTGCATACCTAGTGCTGCATATAGTGGGCCCACCAGTCGCAACCCCATCCCCCCCCAACATAACAGCAAATGTGACACAGCTCCACCAGTGCGAGAGGCCCCCCTCCCCCCCTGTCAGGTACAGCACACTGTACACACATGTGCTGTCCCCATTGTAGCTCAGTAACATCAGGTAGAGGTGGACACCGCATTGCTGTTAGCGGGGATGTACTACACAGGTGTAGATATGTGACCTGCGCTAACTCATCTTTGCTGTGTACCCTGTCCTACCCCCCAGGTGACATCCAGGCCATGGAGGCATATGAGGAGGGGGCTATGCCGGCACCAGAGGATGCCGAGGGGCCAGAGGTCAGCGAGTCCGGGGACGCAGACAGCACTTGCGGGAAGACCCCAGGAAGCAATGTGGTGCCCGAGGCAGAGGAAAGGGCAGCGGATGCCGATGCACAAATGGGGGCCAGTAGCAGCAGCACACGGGCTGTGGAGGACACAGAGTCGGAGAGGAGTCGCCACACAATGCAGGCACCGGGGACATCACACACCCCACACACCAGCATGGATGTCATCCTTGCGGAGCTGCGGGCTCATACTGCCTCATCAAGGTATGATGCAGAAGGTGGGTAACATCCACAATGACATTCCATGTGCCCCCTAATATTATGACATCATAGCACATAGTTTTATATGTGTAGTGGGGGTGTGTGCCATGTGCATTCCCCCCCCTTGTGGCATGTGCCATCTGGTGTCATCATGTTAATGAGCTCATACATCCACCTACTATTCACCACCAAATACCCCATGGAGACGTACAGTGGTACACACCTACCTCAGATCACCTATACAGCTTACTCGCCGGACCCCTCTCCCTGGGTTGTGGTATGTAGCATAGATAGTTGGGGTACTCAGTACTGTGCATCAGGTTTAGAGTGAACAGCGCCCCCAGATATCTGTGCCATGAATCCCCACATTAACCAACCTATCCCATATGACCAGTGTGCAGATACAGCAGTGACACAATGAACTGCAACACAGTACCATGTGTCATATCTGTGATTTCCACGACCCCTCAGCAGGATCATTTCCTGGCCTGAGGATGGATCATGGGACACACAGATGTAAACATGGTACAGATGTAAACATGGTACTGCGTTGCTAGCCGTCTCATACATGATTGCTCTGCGGACCGATCTGTTGGGATACGCCAGACATGTGCATGAGTCACGGTGGGGGGTGCAATACATGTCTCACACATCACCTTGTGTCTCACCCACAGCCAGTCGTCAGGCTTTGATGGGCATTCGGGAGGAGGTGAGCCAGCTGCGTGGCACAGCGGAGGTGATGGCAGTGGCGCTACTGCAGATTGCAGATGCCCAGGAGGCCATGGCTGGGTGTTCCCAGCAGCCAGCCCCAGAGGCAGTACCAGCGGAACAAGAACAACGGCGTGGCTTGGGCCGTGGTCGCCATGGATGTGGGCGGCCACACAGGTCATGATTGCGGTGAACAGGTCACTGTGTGCCAATAAAGACGACTAAACCTGATTATACCTATGTGCACGTCTCCAGTGTTTGCCACTGTACTCCCCTGAGTACCCTGTCCCCCATATTGTCACCCTGGTCACATGTGCCTCCCCATTTCCCTTAGGGGTGGGGTGTATGCACTACCACCAATCAACAGACATACGTTATACCATGCCCTGTGTGCCATGCACCATGCCATGTGTGCACCCTTCTACCTATGCGTGGGGGTATACTCTACCTCTCCGGTCAAGCAGTAATATGTTTATGGTGGTACATGTATGTTTTACGGATCTGTCACTCTCTCACACCCCATATCCTCCCCATTGCTCCACCCACATGTGTGCCATTCACTCTGACCCACACCAGGGCCTACATGGCTGTTTAGCAGCAGATGATTGTGGAAGACACAGGCAGAAATAGGTAACTAGCTACAGTCAGTTGTTCACTCTCCCCCTGCACCTGTAGTGAGCCATTGATCCCCCTTCAGACCAACATCCACCTGTCTTGGCCTCACCAGCTATTCACCTGGGCAGCTCCTGGGTACAGCAGTCCATCTTATCCTTCCTGCCACATACCTACTGCTAGCCTTTCCCTTCATCCTCCTACGAGTATGATGCATCAGATATGCAGCCTACACATCACATCATCGCATGCATGTGACCATAGCTGCTGGGACACACAGCATAGCGGTACATCACAGGGGCACCAAGGGTCACAGACGCCTAAGCACATGGCCAGCCCCCACACCTGAGTGTGGAGACGGTCCATGTATGTTACCTGTGTCTACCATACATACACATAGGGGTTTACACACATATCCCATGCTCAAGTAAACAGTCTGTCTGTAAGAGAGACACATGGCCATTGTGATGTAGTAACCCAATTATATTTAAAACCATATTTACAAAAAGAATTGTATACAAAAGCCCACATGTTGGGTCTCAGGAGACAGGACAGCACAGGGAATGTGTGTGGGTGCCACAGGGACCATCACACGCTCCTGGGACCCGATCAGGGGATGGCTGTCGAGATGCACCGCCCATACCAGCCACATGCTGCATCTCAGTAGCCATCCACTGAATGGTGCCTGCCAGCCACCAGATAGTGCAGTCCTGGGTCCGCTAGTGTTGCAGCATGCCATCCATTGCCACATACAGGTCCCAGACACACCTGCCACCACATAAACACAAGGTGCCAGGTGTCTGTGTGGTGGCATGTGCGTGGGCCCGGTCTGTGGCAATGGGTGGCGTAGTCCAGTGCTGTCCTGTGTTCCCTCCCACCCTCCCACCCCCCTCCTCTCCCCCTGCACACAGCACACAGCACACGTGAGATTTTGACACCCAAATCACGTCATCGTATTCTTATCAGAACAGTGAAACGCGGCGCTAATGGTATGGGCTGCTTCTCCAGTCCCCATACACCTGATCTCGCCACCACGCCACCATTTATTAATTCAATTGGTGAATTGGTGTTTACGTTATGGCAGTGAGGGTCCCTGGCGTTGGCCAGCGGGCGAATTATAGGGCGCCTTAGCTTGCGGCGCCCTGTGATGCACCTTCTACGGCCCATGCTCAGCGCCACTGTAGTCTACAGGACTGGGGTGAGTGGGTATGTTGGTGTTACCCGCACAATACAGAGATGTGTCTAACTGTTAAAGCCATGCAAAAAAGGTGGCACTTCAGACACTCTTCCTGATGTTGTTTTACTGGGGATTTGAACCTATGAGAGCTGGCTGTATAGTCATTGTACTAACCAGTGTGCTATGTCTCTATGGCCATTGTCATACCTAGGACTGACTACACAACAACTGCACATACATTCTACTGTGCTTACTGGGATAGGGGAGACCCACAGCTAAGGCAGTTTCCAGGACACGTTACCATAGGCAAATGACGGTGGAGGCAGAGGTCATGGATTTGATCCCACAGTGGTGTTATGTAAGAACACTGTCTGAGGCATTACCCTTTAATTTAAATCAGTGCCGTCTGAGGCATTTCCTTTGTTAATTTAAATTAGTGCTGCCAGCAAAAGCACCCTCACAGTGCCATAACCTAAGGTGCCGCATAAGGCACCCTATAAGGCACTCCATAGGACACATTATAAAGTGCACTTTCCGCCAAGGCACCTTATAATGTGCCCTATAGGGCGCTGTATAGGGCGCCTTATGAGGCACCTTAAAGTTACAGCACTGTGAGGGTGCATTTTTATGGCAGCACTGATTTAAATGAAAAGGAAAACCCTCAGACAGCCGTATTAAATAACACCACTGTGGGATCAAACCCATGACCTCTGCCACCACAGTCATTGAAGCAACCAGTGGGCTACATCTCTATAACTACTAACTCTATAACTACTAACACCCCTTGTTGGCTACAGAAAGACTGCAGGTCACCACACAACCTGTCTGCTGTGTTTGCCGGGATAGGGTAAACCCAACCATACCCATGATGCACTGCACATGCAGATCAGCAGTCTACAGCTGATCACAAAATGGGGTATGCACCCCCACAGCACCTCGGCCTGGTAGGGGCAACTGACCGTGTGTGTTACTGGCACAGAGTAGCTATAGATCGTGACATTGTGCGGGTCCTGTGCTCACCCTGAGGGTGAGGTGTTGCGGCCAACACCAGTTCCGCAGCACCTGTCTTTTCTAAGATAGACTATGCTGCAGATCGTCATTAGTGCCAGTGTGTAATAGGTAGGTCCTTGCAGACACACTTAGGATACATCTGTGTCCATCTGTATTTCCCAGTCACATATAGCTCTTGTGGACTATGATGCACTCAGAATAGTGCATATCCTGTGTGGGTGCCATGGTCACACGTTATAAGTGAAGGGGGAGTGTTTGGACCCCAAGGCAGATTATGTAGCGCCACCCAACCCACCCTCTGTGGCTCAGGATGGGGGACAGGATCTCTCACCAACAGATCCACATTCTACATCTCTGCAATGGTGGCAGTAGAGGGGACCATCAACCCCAGTCCTGCTGGGGAACAGGCACCCTACAGGGTAGTCAATGCAGATCTGTACGCATCAATAAGGCAATGGCAGACAGGCAGAATGCTAGAAAAAGCTCAGCTAAGCTGCCCCCCCCCCCGTTCACCAGCAGAGGGCAGTCAGTCTCCCCCCACTGCACCCTGCAAGGTGTTCCAACCATACACATACTAACTGCAGACAGTCTGCTAACTAGTACATAGTGCATGTTCCTGGAGGAACAGTGTGCACCCAAAAATGGGATGTGAGCACACACACACCAAGCAGGTATGTCAGTAATTGGACCCCAGAAAAAGGAACCCATAAGCATCACTTGAGAAAAAGAGTGTATAGCACTATGTGGGAACCTAGCCATGCCATGGTCACTGCTCAGTCAGGGTGAGAGTGAGCTCCTAGCATGACATTCTGTGGCCACCCTGTCCATGCAGGTGGTGGTCCGGCACTACAATGTCCCAGCCATTGCCCTATACTCTGTGCAGATGCATCCTGCCCATGCCACCTTGTCCGGGCCGTACCCACAGTACCTAGCTCCTCATTATGCACATTGGCAGGCTAACACTGGAAACAGTGCAAGCAGTGTGGGCTCAGTAAGGTGTAGGCAGCCACAACACACTGGATAGACATACACACACTCCCACACCTATGCCAGCACTGTGCAAATATAAAGGTTTTTTGGCAGCCCTGGCCACCACACCAGTCCTGGGCACAGTGCAGGCATGGCTATGGTACGCAATACTGTTGGGGTCACTCCACGGGGTGGTAAACGCTGTCAGAAACCAAAACTGAAACACACTCCACAGATATCAGAAACATAGAAACATAGAAACACGATGACAGAAAAAGACCACATGGCCTATCTAGTCTGTCCTTCCATAACAACAACTACAACAGTCCACTTTTTACCTTTAGAGATCCTCTGTGTTGGTCCCATGCTTTTTTGAATTCAGTTACTGTCCTCATCTCTACCACCTCCACTGGGAGACTATTCCATGCATCCACTACTCTTTCCGTAAAGAAATATTTCCGCATATCACTTCTGAATCTATCTCCCTTCACCCTCATCCCATGTCCCCTCGTAGCAGAACTTGCTTTCAATTGAAAGAGGCTCTCTCCCTGAACATTTATGCCACGGAGGTATTTAAACATCTCAATCATATCACCTCTATCCCGCCTTTCCTCTAAGGTGTACATATTAAGATCCTTAAGTCTGTCCTCATATGCTTTATAATGAAGCCCATTAATCATTTTAGTAGCAACCCTCTGCACCGACTCCATCCTGTTCACATCCTTTTGAAGGTGCGGTCTCCAGAATTGCACACCATACTCCAAATGAGGTCGCACCAAAGACTTATACAGAGGCATTATCACCTCCTTTTTTCTGCTAGCCATTCCTCTCCGTATGCACCCAAGCATCCTTCTAGCTTTTGCCGTCGCCTTTTCTACCTGTTTAACTACTTTAAGATCATCAGACACAACCACGCCTAGGTCCCGCTCTTCTTTAGTGGACAAAAGTACTTCACCTCCTATACTGTATTGCTCCCTTGGATTGCTGCAGCCCAAATGCATGACCTTACATTTTTTAACATTAAATCCCAGCTGCCAAATTCTAGACCATTCATCAAGCTTAGCTAGATCCCTCCTCATGTTATCTACACCTTCCTGGGTGTCTACTCTATTGCAGATTTTGGTATCATCTGCAAAGAGGCAAACCTTACCCGACAGCCCTTCCGCTATATCACTAACAAAGATGTTAAAAAGAATCGGACCAAGGACAGATCCCTGGGGCACACCACTGGTAACATCCTTCTCCTCAGAGTGAGCTCCATTTACTTGTACTCTTTGTCGCCTCCCATCCAACCAATTTCTAACCCAAGCAGTAACTTTAGGGTCCATCCCCAGGGTGCTCAGTTTGTTTATAAGTTGCCTGTGAGGAACAGTGTCAAAGGCTTTACTGAAATCTAAATACACCACATCTAGAGCTCTCCCTCAGTCCAACTCCCTGGTCACCCAGTCAAAGAAATCAATCAGATTTGTCCGACAAGACCTGCCTCTGGTGAATCCATGCTGCCTCGGATCCTGTAATCCGCTGGACTCCAGAAATCTCACTATTTTCTCTTTCAGCAGCGTTTCCAATAATTTACTTACCACCGAAATTAAACTAACCAGCCTGTAGTTTTCAACCACATCCTTACTTCCGCTTTTGTGTAAAGGCACCACATGAGCCTCTCTCCAGTCCTTTGGCACCACTCCCGACTCCAACGAGGCATTGAAAAGGTCAGCCAATGGAGTTGCTAGAACGTCCCCAAGTTCCCTCAGTATTCTAGGGTGTATCCCATCCGGTCCCATCGCTTTGTCTACTTTAAGTTGAGCTAGTTTCTCACGAACACAGTCTTCTGAAAATTGTTCAAGATGTCCCTCGCTTCTGTTCTTATTTGTGGGTGTTTTCTGAGGTCCTGCTCCTGGTTCTTCATCTGTGAACACAGAACAAAAATATTTGTTAAGCAATTCCACTTTATCCTTATCAGCTTCTACATATTCCCCCCCCCCCTGCACCCTTGAGTCTGACAATACCACTTTTGCCCTTCCTCTTCTCACTAATATATCTGAAAAATGTTTTATCCCCCCATTTTATTGCATTGGCTATTTCCTCCTCCTTTTGAATCTTTGCCTTCTTGACTACTTTGCTAGCTTCTCTAGGTTTTTCCAAATACAGATGCCTGTCTTCCTCTCTCTGTGATCTCTTGTATTTCATGAAGGCCTCCCTCTTTTTCTTCACTTTTTCAGCTACTTCCTTCGAAAACCATAGCGGTCTCCTGTTCATTTTGCCTTTATTTACCATTTTAACAAAAAGGTTGGTTGCCCTTAAAATACCCCCTTTCAGTTTTGCCCACTGTTTTTCTACATCCCCAGCTGTTCCCATCCCACTAATGACTCCCTGAGGTATTGGCCCATCTTCGCAAAGTTAGTCTTCCTAAAGTCTAAGATCCTCACCTTGGAATGGATTCTAACAGCCCTAGTCCTAATACTGAACCACACCTTCTGGTGATCACTGGATGCAAAATGATCTCCCACTACAACATCAGAAACACTTTCACCAGAAAGGTTGCTATGATGCAGCTCTGTCAACAAATTGTGTTTAACTTAGGATTTGTTATCTGTCATTACTCATAGCAACCTTTTGATATATGTGTAATGTGTTCCCAAGTTTAGGGTGGCATTGCTAAGGTATGCAAGTGCTAGTATTGGGAGATGCTGCTCCGCGCAGGACCCAACAGCCTGACTCTCCATGAGGCTTTCGATAGTGGAGCCTGTGGGTTTGGGTGTTTATGCCCCTGTTGGCCGCTGCTCTAGGGGCTGAGTTTCCCAACTCCAGTACTGGTGGGCCAAACACGGTTCAGGTTTTCATGCTGTTCCTAATGAATATGCATAAGATACATTTGCATACAATGGGGGCGTTGCATACAATTGCAGCACTGGCATATTTATTAGGGACATATAGAGCAAAACAGATACAACCCCAATCAATGTAACCTAAAAAACCCAAAAATAAAACACATGCACAAAAAACTGAAAACTGCCCGTCCACCAGTCCACTTTTGTGCCCGTCCACTTTTGTGTTACAGCAAGAGATTAATCAACTAATTTCTCAAGCCTTGCAAGATGGGTTGATTACTACTAAAGAGGCTAAATTTTTGGGCATTTCTCATCCACGCACTCCACATTTTTATGTGTTACCTAAAATACATAAAAATTTTCATCACCCACCGGGTCGGCCGATTGTGTCGTTACGTGGCTCTCTTCTGGAACCCCTGTCTATTTTTGTAGATTCCTATCTCAGGCCCTTGGTGTTTCGAATTCCTTCATATTTACGTGACACCATGCATTTTTTTGCAGATATTGGCAGCTGGACATGATCGGGATTTACCTGTTGGGTTGCTAATGGTCACCTTAGATGTTTCTTCTTTATATACCAGCATCCCTCAGCAAGAAGCCATGGTTATCGGTCAGACCAACTTAATAGCACGTCATGATTTGAGTTCTGCTAAAGTGGATTTCATTATGCAGTTGCTGAAGATGGCAATGACAAAAAATTATTTTTGTTTTGATGGAGTGTTCTATCAGCAAATACGAGGGGTTGCAATGGGGGCCACGCTAGCTCCTTCCATTGCTAATCTGTATATGGCTGAGTTTGAACGGAGATGGTTGACAGAAAATATATATCAATCTCATATTCGTTTGTGGGTGCGTTACATTGACGACGTGTTTCTGCTTTGGACTGGAGGTACTGATTTGTTACAGGCATTTTTCACTTGGTTGAATGGCTGTGATCCTCATATTAATTTTTCTATGGATCACAGCCCTACAGCTATTCCGTTTTTGGATGTCCTGTTGACACGTCAAGATGATTGTCTGGTTACCACAATATACACTAAGCCTACGCACAAGATGTCTTTCCTTCATTTTGACAGCCTACATCCTCATCGGTTGAAGGAGAGCTTACCATTTGCCCAATTTCTCCGTTATCGTCGGAATTGTTCCACAGTGTCTGATTATAAATTACAGTCTCGGACTCTACAAACTGCTTTTGAATTTCGTGGATATCCTGCTCCTCTGGTTCATCGCGCTCGACTTCGTGCTCGTTTTAATGACCGCGACTGGCTTTTGATTCCACGTACTCGTTCTTCGTGGGATTCTTCTAAGGTTCATTTCATCACCAAGTATAATCCTTTGAGCTATCAGGTTTCCAAGATTCTTCAGCGACATTCTCATGTTTTGCGCCTGACTCCTGGGCTTCATCAACATTGTATTCGTCCTGTATACACTAAGGGTTCCAATTTAAAGGACATTCTTTGTCCATCAGCTTTTTCAAGTGCCCGACCAGCACCCTCTGAACCTGGGCGACACCGCAGTTGTGGTCACTGTTCGGTGTGCTCTGTAATGGACTCCTGCACCAGTTTTTCTTATCGACATCGGAGTGTTAAGCTGCGATTTTCTACGTCCTGTGACAGTACTAATGTCATTTATTTTCTTCGTTGCCCTTGTGGTCTGGGTTATGTAGGGAAGACCAGTCGGGCTTTGCGTACCCGCTTGATTGAACATCGCAGTCGTCTTCGTTGTATGGTCGAAGGTGCTCCCTTGGTTCATCATTTTCAAATCATGGGGCATGTTTTTGAAGATCTGACATGTGTAGTAATTACTCAATGCATTCCCTCTGTTTATGGTGGGGATATGCCACGACAACTGTCTCGTTTAGAACAGCGCTGGATTTTTTCCCTTCAAACCGTGGCTCCCGGTGGATTGAATGATTCCATAGAATGGAAAAGCTGTCTGTGATTTTTTTATCAAAGCATTTCTCTTTTTCATCTAAGCATTTTTTTCATCGTTTACAGCAGGGAGGGTGGGTTTCTTTGGGGTTCTTAGATATTTCCCTGTTTGCTTTTTTGTTCATAGGCTTGGATGTTTGGGTTTGGCATAGTAACCGGCTTGTTTTTGATTGGCTCCCCTGTTTTAACCCCGCCTTTATATTTTTGCTAGGACGCATGCGTCGGCGTTTGGGGAGGTGAGCCATGAGCCGGCGATCATCACAGCGTCTTTTGGCTGCTATATTTTTGCGTTTCATTTTCCCAAACCCAGCACACAGGGTTTGTACTTGCATATTTATTTAAGTGGGCCTGGTTTGTTTTAGGGGGTAGATCCCAGTTTTGTTTTGTTTCGTTTTGTTTTGTTTTGCTACATGAGTCACTTTTCTTTTTCTTTTTGTTGTTTTCAGCTTTTTTGCTCCGGTACTTCGTTCTATCGAGTCACATAGTTGCACGGCGACAAGTGATTTTTTTGCTCCCTGAGGAAGCCACAAAGGCGAAACATCGGATGTCGGAGTTCCTTATCACCTGAAATACCGTATTGACAACTATAATTTTTTTTATATTCAGATACGGTTTCTAGACCATCATTGTTTGATCTTCAACGTCTCCATCATCTTCATCACCTTGTGACTGTTACCATCGAAAGATAAGTGTCCGGAGCTTTCTTTGTTAATGTTATGTGACGGTAGCACTTAACTGCTCGGAAGCCTGCTGGTTGCCACCTGGTTTTTTTCAGGTTGGCTGGAGGTTTTTTTGTGACCATTGATGTAATTCCTAGTCTGTTCTGTTTTCTTAGACGTTTTGGACGTCTGCAGACAGACTTGATTCCTGTCACTGTTTTGTGCAGGAAGATACTGAGGTCTTTTTTCCTCCTTCACTGGTGGACGGGCAGTTTTCAGTTTTTTGTGCATGTGTTTTATTTTTGGGTTTTTTAGGTTACATTGATTGGGGTTGTATCTGTTTTGCTCTATATTACTTTTTGCCCCTTGAGAAGATTTTTGTTATATTGATTGTATCATGGAAGCTGCTTCTCCTATTTGGCGAGAAACCCTCACTTTTTCCACTGACCAGGTGCAAGAGTTACTTAGACAACCCACCTGTTTTGGCCCTGTTGACATTGCTGAGACTCCGACTGCTTGGTCAGGTTTAACTAAGCTATGGAAACGGCAGATTCGAGCTGAATTACATCGTGCTACTTTAATAGAATACATTCGGCGTCAGCACATTCCCCGGGGCTTTCGGGTTAAAAAAGCGCCTCAATTATTTGTTGAAGATGAGGAATTTGTTGACAATTGGAATAGGATCCTTAATAAGTGTGCTTTGGACTTGATGGTTCTCACTGTTAATGCCACTAAGTCTTTTAATGATGCTACTAGCATTGAGATTGATCAGAAGCTTGCTGCTTTAAAGGCTGAAGAGTCTGCAGAGACATTTGCTTTTCAATCACGGCAGTTACAATCGCAGTTGGATGCTTTTCGAGAAGAGATTAAGACATTTAAGCTTTCGAAGTTACATCGTGATGCTACTGATTATTCCACCGGATTTGTGTATGCCTGGATGCAACCTGATCGCCGTCGGCCTGACCATGTGTCTTTTGAATACTCTGATGACTCTGCATTATCTGATCAGCGAGCGTCAGGTTCTGAGGATTTTTTAGAACGAGGCAAGATCACTCGCAAGCGCAGAGGCCGGGGTCGAGGCCGGGGTCGAGGGAAACAGAACGACCCCCTGGTGCCACCTCAACGCCCATGGACCAGGTCTCAAGCCACAACGGATCCCGACGGCTTGTAGTCAATTTGTCTGTTCGGGCTTTGTCATCTGCTCAAATTGAAGTGCTTGAGAAAGGGTTGTCTTTTGTCCCCTGCATTTCTTATGATGCTTTCTCTATACGCCTGGAATTTGAGGCTTTGATGCGTAAGTTACATTTACAGGCATTTTTTGCTAACTCCTCTACAATTGTTCCCGTTTTGGCTCCCCTGGGTCCGCCAGGTTTTGACACAGACCCTTCCTCGTCATTGGGACCTCTTCCGCTTCCTATACGTTCTTCTTGGAGTCCTCCAGGCCCGTTACCTTCCACATTACAAGTATTTCGGGAGCTCGTCCTGCGAGATATGGACCAGTTGGAGTTGGTGTCTCGGAAGAAGATTGACCATAGTTTATCTCATTCACAGCGTCAGGCTTTACGTGAGCTGAAGAGCTATAAGGATATCATCATTCGGCGGGCCGATAAGGGGGGCGCAGTAGTTATCTTAGACACGTCTCAATATGTGGCTGAAATTCAATCTCAATTGTCTGATGCTGCTACTTATCGTCAGCTATTGCAGGATCCCACTTTTGTGTTACAGCAAGAGATTAATCAACTAATTTCTCAAGCCTTGCAAGATGGGTTGATTACTACTAAAGAGGCTAAATTTTTGGGCATTTCTCATCCACGCACTCCACATTTTTATGTGTTACCTAAAATACATAAAAATTTTCATCACCCACCGGGTCGGCCGATTGTGTCGTTACGTGGCTCTCTTCTGGAACCCCTGTCTATTTTTGTAGATTCCTATCTCAGGCCCTTGGTGTTTCGAATTCCTTCATATTTACGTGACACCATGCATTTTTTGCAGATATTGGCAGCTGGACATGATCGGGATTTACCTGTTGGGTTGCTAATGGTCACCTTAGATGTTTCTTCTTTATATACCAGCATCCCTCAGCAAGAAGCCATGGTTATCGGTCAGACCAACTTAATAGCACGTCATGATTTGAGTTCTGCTAAAGTGGATTTCATTATGCAGTTGCTGAAGATGGCAATGACAAAAAATTATTTTGGTTTGATGGAGTGTTCTATCAGCAAATACGAGGGGTTGCAATGGGGGCCACGCTAGCTCCTTCCATTGCTAATCTGTATATGGCTGAGTTTGAACGGAGATGGTTGACAGAAAATATATATCAATCTCATATTCGTTTGTGGGTGCGTTACATTGACGACGTGTTTCTGCTTTGGACTGGAGGTACTGATTTGTTACAGGCATTTTTCACTTGGTTGAATGGCTGTGATCCTCATATTAATTTTTCTATGGATCACAGCCCTACAGCTATTCCGTTTTTGGATGTCCTGTTGACACGTCAAGATGATTGTCTGGTTACCACAATATACACTAAGCCTACGCACAAGATGTCTTTCCTTCATTTTGACAGCCTACATCCTCATCGGTTGAAGGAGAGCTTACCATTTGCCCAATTTCTCCGTTATCGTCGGAATTGTTCCACAGTGTCTGATTATAAATTACAGTCTCGGACTCTACAAACTGCTTTTGAATTTCGTGGATATCCTGCTCCTCTGGTTCATCGCGCTCGACTTCGTGCTCGTTTTAATGACCGCGACTGGCTTTTGATTCCACGTACTCGTTCTTCGTGGGATTCTTCTAAGGTTCATTTCATCACCAAGTATAATCCTTTGAGCTATCAGGTTTCCAAGATTCTTCAGCGACATTCTCATGTTTTGCGCCTGACTCCTGGGCTTCATCAACATTGTATTCGTCCTGTATACACTAAGGGTTCCAATTTAAAGGACATTCTTTGTCCATCAGCTTTTTCAAGTGCCCGACCAGCACCCTCTGAACCTGGGCGACACCGCAGTTGTGGTCACTGTTCGGTGTGCTCTGTAATGGACTCCTGCACCAGTTTTTCTTATCGACATCGGAGTGTTAAGCTGCGATTTTCTACGTCCTGTGACAGTACTAATGTCATTTATTTTCTTCGTTGCCCTTGTGGTCTGGGTTATGTAGGGAAGACCAGTCGGGCTTTGCGTACCCGCTTGATTGAACATCGCAGTCGTCTTCGTTGTATGGTCGAAGGTGCTCCCTTGGTTCATCATTTTCAAATCATGGGGCATGTTTTTGAAGATCTGACATGTGTAGTAATTACTCAATGCATTCCCTCTGTTTATGGTGGGGATATGCCACGACAACTGTCTCGTTTAGAACAGCGCTGGATTTTTTCCCTTCAAACCGTGGCTCCCGGTGGATTGAATGATTCCATAGAATGGAAAAGCTGTCTGTGATTTTTTTATCAAAGCATTTCTCTTTTTCATCTAAGCATTTTTTTCATCGTTTACAGCAGGGAGGGTGGGTTTCTTTGGGGTTCTTAGATATTTCCCTGTTTGCTTTTTTGTTCATAGGCTTGGATGTTTGGGTTTGGCATAGTAACCGGCTTGTTTTTGATTGGCTCCCCTGTTTTAAACCCCGCCTTTATATTTTTGCTAGGACGCATGCGTCGGCGTTTGGGGAGGTGAGCCATGAGCCGGCGATCATCACAGCGTCTTTTGGCTGCTATATTTTTGCGTTTCATTTTCCCAAACCCAGCACACAGGGTTTGTACTTGCATATTTATTTAAGTGGGCCTGGTTTGTTTTAGGGGGTAGATCCCAGTTTTGTTTTGTTTCGTTTTGTTTTGTTTTGCTACATGAGTCACTTTTCTTTTTCTTTTTGTTGTTTTCAGCTTTTTTGCTCCGGTACTTCGTTCTATCGAGTCACATAGTTGCACGGCGACAAGTGATTTTTTTGCTCCCTGAGGAAGCCACAAAGGCGAAACATCGGATGTCGGAGTTCCTTATCACCTGAAATACCGTATTGACAACTATAATTTTTTTATATTCAGATACGGTTTCTAGACCATCATTGTTTGATCTTCAACGTCTCCATCATCTTCATCACCTTGTGACTGTTACCATCGAAAGATAAGTGTCCGGAGCTTTCTTTGTTAATGTTATGTGACGGTAGCACTTAACTGCTCGGAAGCCTGCTGGTTGCCACCTGGTTTTTTTCAGGTTGGCTGGAGGTTTTTTTGTGACCATTGATGTAATTCCTAGTCTGTTCTGTTTTCTTAGACGTTTTGGACGTCTGCAGACAGACTTGATTCCTGTCACTGTTTTGTGCAGGAAGATACTGAGGTCTTTTTTCCTCCTTCACTGGTGGACGGGCAGTTTTCAGTTTTTTGTGCATGTGTTTTATTTTTGGGTTTTTTAGGTTACATTGATTGGGGTTGTATCTGTTTTGCTCTATATTACTTTTTGCCCCTTGAGAAGATTTTTGTTATATTTATTAGGGACAGCATGATACCTGAATGGTGTTTGGTCCTCCAGGACTGCAGTTGGGAAACTCTGCTCTAGGTATTGCACATGTTTATGGTGTCTGTGACCTGTAGGGTAAAGTATAGGCATTTATGGGTTGTTTATTTAATCTGCAATAACAGTTCTGTCTTTATTACCACGGTTTAGTACTGGGTAAAATAGAAACATAGAAATATGATGACAGAAAAAGACCACATGGCCTATCTAGTCTGTCCTTCCATATCAACAACTAAAACAGTCCCCTTTTTACCTTTAGAGATCCTCTGTGTTTGTCCCATGTTTTTTTGAATTCAGTTACTGTCCTCATCTCTACCACCTCCACTGGGAGACTATTCCACGGATCCACCACTATTTCCGTAAAGAAATATTTCCGCATAACACTCCTGAATCTATCTCCCTTCACCCTCATCCCATGTCCCCTCATAGCAGAACTTGCTTTCAATTGAGAGAGGCTCTCTCCCTGAACATTTCTGCCACGGAGTTATTTAAACATCTCAATCATATCACCTCTATCCTGCCTTTCCTCTAAGGTGTACATATTAAGATCCTTCTTTCTGTTGTCATATGCTTTATAATGAAGACCACTAATCATTTTAGTAGCCAGCCTCTGCACCGACTCCATCCTGTTCAAATCCTTTTGAAGGTGCGGTCTCCAGAATTGCACATTATACTCCAAATGAGGTTGCACCAAAGACATTTACAGAGGCATTATCACCTCCTTTTTTCTGCTAGCCATTCCTCTCTATGTGTACCCAAGCATCCTTCTAGCTTTTGCCGTCGCCTTTTCTACCTCTTTAGCTACTTTAAGATCATCAGACACAACCACGCCTAGGTCCTGCTCTTCTTTAGTGGACAAAAGCACTTCACCCCCTATAATATATTGCTCCCTTGGATTGCTGCAGCCCAAATGCATGACCTTACATTTTTTAACATTAAATCCCAGCTGCCAAATTCTAGACCATTCTTCAAGCTTAGCTAGATCCCTCCTCATGTTATCTACACCTTCCTGGGTGTCTACTCTATTGCAGGTTTTGGTGTCATTCGCAAAGAGGCAAACTTTACCCGACAGCCCTTCCGCTATATCACTAACAAAGATGTTAAAAAGAATCGGACCAAGGACAGATCCCTGGGGCACACCACTGGTAACATCTTTCTCCTCAGAGTGAGCTCCATTTACTTGTACTCTTTGTTGCCTCCCACCCAACCAATTTCTAACCCAAGCAGTAACTTTAGGGTCCATTCCTAGGGTGCTCAGTTTGTTTATAAGTCACCTGTGAGGAACAGTGTCAAAGGCTTTACTGAAATCTAAATACACCACATGTAGAGCTCTCCCTCGGTCCAACTCCCTGGTCACCCAGTCAAAGAAATCAATAAGATTTGCCTGACAAGACCTGCCTCTGGGGAATCCATGCTGCCTCGGATCCTGTAATCTGCTGGACTCCAGAAACCTCACTATTTTCTCTTTCAGCAGCGTTTCCAATAATTTACTCACCACCGAATTAAACTAACCGGCCTGTAGTTTTAAACCACATCCTTACTTCCGCTTTTGTGTAAAGGCACCACATAAGCCTCTCTCCAGTCCTTTTGCACCACTCCCGACTCCAATGAGGCATTGAAAAGGTCAGTCAGTGGAGCTGCTAGAACATCCCCAAGTTCCCTCAGCATTCTAGGTGGTATCTCATCCGGTCCCATCGCTTTGTCTACTTTAAGTTGAGCTAGTGTCTCACAAATACAGTCTTCTGAAAATTGTTCAAGATGTCCCTCGCTTCTGTTCCTGTTTGTGGATGTTTTCTGAGGTCCTGCTCCTGGTTCTTCATCTGTGAACACAGAACAGAAATATTTGTTAAGCAATTCCACTTTATCCTTATCAGCTTCTACATATTCCTCCCCTGCACCCTTGAGTCAGACAATACCACTTTTGCCCTTCCTCTTCTCACTAATATATCTGAAAAATGTCTTATCCCCCCATTTCATTGCATTGGCTATTTCCTTCTCCTTTTGAATCTTTGCCTTCCTGACTACTTTGCTAGCTTCTCTAAGTTTTTCCAAATACAGATGCCTGTCTTCCTCTCTCTGTGATCTCTTGTATTTCATGAAGGCCTCCCTCTTTTTTTTTCACTTTTTCAGCTACTTCTTTTGAAAGCCATAGCGATCTCCTTTTCCTTTTACCTTTATTTACCATTTTAACAAAAAGGTTGGTTACCCTTAAAATATCCCCTTTCAGTTTTGCCCACTGTTTTTCTACATCCCCCAGCTGTTCCCATCCCACTAACAACTCCCTGAGGTATTGGCTCATCTTGGCAAAGTTAGTCTTCCTAAAGTCTAAGATCCTCACCTTTGAATGGATTCTAACAGCCCTAGTCCTAATACTGAACCACACCATCTGGTGATCACTAGATGCAAAATGATCTCCCACTACAACATCAGAAACACTTTCACCATTGGTAAGCACTAAGTCCAGTATGGCCCCTTCACGTGTGGGGTCTGTTACCAATTGCCTGAATAGTTCTCCCTGTAGAGAATCCAGGATCTCCTTACTTCTAGATGATACTGCAGCAGGAATGTGCCAATCAACATCTGGCATATTGAAATTTCCTATCGGTAGCACTTCCCCTTTCCTAGCAATGTTGCGTATGTCTTCAATTAACTCTCTGTCCACCTCTTCCTCTTGTGAGGGAGGTCTGTATATCACACCAATGCAAGTAGATTTCTCTTTCCTTCTTTCTAGTTTAACCCACAATGCCTCCTCTCTCCCTTTTAAGCTCCGTAATTCCAAAGCTTTAATAGCAGTTTTTACATATAGTGCCACTCCTCCTCCCCTTCTTCCTACCCTGTCCTTTCTGAATAAAGTATAGCCAAGTATAGTTATATCCCAATCATGGTTTTCTGTGAACCATGTTTCTGTAACTGCCACTAAATCCAAGTCAGCCACTCCCACCAAAGCTTCAACATCAGGGATCTTATTTCCCATGCTACAGGCATTTATACACACTGCTTTCCATATGTTATTTATTTATTTACATTCTCTTATATACTGTGCTATTCTGCATCAGTGCGGTTTACATTGAACAAACAGAAATTACATTGAACAGGGCATTATAACTTGGAGATAACTATTTTACAGGGAATATGGGTTATGGAGGGTTAAGTGGCTTGCCCAAGACCACAAGTGGGACTAGAAACTCCAGTCCTTCCGGCCCAAGGTTGCTATCCTCTAGTGGATTTGAATCCCTGACCTTTTGGCCTGAAGTACCTTGTCCCAATCACTAGGCAACTCCTCCACTCCTTGCTACCCATTTCCATAAAGGTATTTAATGTATCACCTACCTGGGGGCTTTTTTTCACTCATCCCCAATGAATCTAGTTTAAAGCCCTCTTCATTAGATTAGCCAGTCTACTACCAAAGACATGTCAACCTTTGTTGGACAGATGGATGCCATCTCTGCTCTGCAACCCTTGGAACAGCATCCCATGGTCTAGGAAACCAAAACGCTCTTGATGACACCATCCACGCATTCATCTCCAGGATGTGAACCTCTGTACCTTGGCCTGGGACATGGTTTGCAGGAGCCACAGCTGGGGCTTGAACCTGTGACATTCTGCCCCTGAACACACTGGCTGTGTGTACTGCACCAAACTGTTGCTACAGAGGCAGATCATTCCCTGGGGCTACCATTAGTGTTCGTTAGGCAGACCTTGTCTGTTGCACCGCATGGCACCCACCTAAACTGGGTTTGGCCTTGGTCTGCTGTTGGCAGATGCCACTGCCCCCTCCACCACCAGCAACCCTCCACCACCATGCTTACATGTCCATATGCCAGTGGTGCTGGTGGTGTGCAGTCCCAGGCCATCCAGTGTGGGTGTGGGTTCTCGGGTAGGGGTGCCTATATGGACATGTGCATTTCCCCCTGGCACCACCTGCCAATGTTATGTGCCCTTGGGGGTACCTACTGGGTAATATCCCCTGTGACACTGTGGGACACACACTCGTGCCCATGTTGGACCCTCGTCAGTTGCTGTCTTGCTGCTTTAAAGTTTCGGCATTCCAATGTGCCACCTAGGCATCTGCCTAGTCCGCACTGTGCCCCAGCTGGACCACAGCATAACAAACCTGCCCAATATAAACAACAAAACCCTGATCACTGCTATTTCATTGTGGGATCATTCACTTTGTAGGGGGACAGAGCATAGCCCTTTCCAAACATGATATCTTCCTTTTTATGCTTTGTCAGTAGTGTTGCTTTATGTTTTTCATTAGTAGCACTATTGGCCAGCTTGGTTATAAGGATTTCAAATGTGGTTCTGGTCATTTAATATATTTATTTGCCCTTTTGGTTCCTGCACATGTATCACTATTATCACTTTTCTGGGTTTCCCTGGCTTTGCTGTACATTGCTGCCTGAAATTGTTTCTCTCTCCTGCAGATGTGCCTCTAGCGTGAGGTTTTCACTGGCGCTAATTTTCAGACCTTAATTTCATGGTGTTAGTGTGCATGGGGCCTCTCCCCGCCCACTCTCCGCCCATTGACCCCTCATCTCCGCCCCTGGGGAGCCTTACTCCACCCTCTGCGCACCTTCACGCCGCTGCAGACACTATCGCGCGATACGTGACGTTCTCACATGGTAAAGCGCCACTATCATGCATTAACATCACATATCACGCGATAATGTCGCAGCTGCGATGCTAGAGAGTTTAGTAAACATACCCCTAAGTCATTAGGTTAGTCCTGTTGATACTCTTCATTTGAGGAAATATCATCAGAACCTGCTCTTTTTAAATAGCAGATGAAATGTGCAGTACACATTTACACTAAACCTTCATTTTATAAATATCCTGTGATTTTTAGGGGCTTATATAATAAAATTTGCGGAGTACCAGATAAGACATGAAATGGGAAATTTAAACTTCTAGGTCAGGTTGTGGAAAATTCCCATAGTATTTAATAAGAGGCTCTGCCAAATTACCTTATTTGACAGCCTGACCCCTAGCAGTAGTGTCACAAGATTACCACAAGGGGTTGTGGGTGCCATTTTGGACTTCTGAGCTAACAGAGCAGAAGCGAGTGGGGTCACTTCTGCTCCCACTAGAAACCAGGATCCCAAGTAAGACCCAGAGAGGGGATTGAAGGATAAAGTCTTGTGAGGGGACCTTATGCTACAGTGAGGGTCAAGTAGAGTGTCTTCATGCCAGGTGGAGGTTAAGAGAGAGGAATGGATGTTTGTGGGGGATCTACTGATTTTTTTTTTTTTTGGGGGGGGGGCATTAGGATGATTTGTTCACTTGTGAGGAATCACAAGGGGGATTTGTTTCCTTGATGGAGTGGTGTCATCAAGGGGATCTGTTGACTTGGAGGAATCAACGAGGGGTTGAGATACAGTATTTTGTGGAGGGATTAGATGCTGGGGGGGAGGGGGAGATTGTCTGGATCAGATGTCTTGAGGTGCCAGGGATCATTGGCTGAGGGAGGGATTAGGGGAAATCCTCTGTCAGGGCCGGTGTAAACACCAATGTCTAGATTTTTTTCTGTGAAGGTGTCTTCTCCTTGGAAGATGGGGAATATATGGCAGTATGTTAGATCCACCCAAACCACTCCCTTTCTACCCTTACCACAATTCCTGGAACACTGAACATGGTGTGCATCGACACGTGTAAATAGTCTCGTTTCTAAAATGCCTGCAATGGTCATTGGCTACATTAACAATGCCAATGTAAGTGAAGTCTTTTGCTCTGTGGGATCCAGTTGCCATGTCTCATGTACATAGATTTCTTCTTTTTGTCAGCATTAGCTCCTCTGTCACCTCCTTCTCTTGCATTGAGTAATGACTTTCCCCCCTGAAGAAAGGCTTGCTCCAAACCAGAGTGAAACTAAACCCATCTTCCTTCTCCTTATTTTTGTCTTTCTCTCTCCTCCATGTCTTCCTGTCCTGTCGGGGCACTATGAAAGCTTTCTTTCTCCATTTAGAGGGTGGAAAGGAAAGATATTTGGTGGGAAGAGGAATACTGGCTAATCACTATCACTGGAAAGCTCCCTTGCATAGGAGGACCTCTGTCTTTGTCACAGGCCAGGGGACAGGATTGCTGTCCCTGGCCTGTGACTGCAAACACTCTGAATGCTTGCAATGCTAAGTCACCAGCCCAGCATAGTAACAAAGAAAGTCATGCCCTGAAATTCACCCTGACCTCTTCCATACCAGTGAGGTGCAACCTGTGAGGTCTGGAGCAATGCTTGAATTTCCTTTGTGATATGTGACTGTTTTGTTTCAAAATATATATTTATGGTTGGAACCCAGACAGCCAAAAGGTGTGGACCACAGTGGACATGTCCCCACCAATATTTTGCACAATACAGCATCAACAATAGAGAGTTTGGGGCAGGGTTGGGGACTGGTTTCTTTGACCCCTCAAACCAAAAAGGTGTTCTGCAGCCTCTGGGTAGGAATATGTGTTTATGCATCAGAATCTGTACAAAATGAGTTTGTTAGCTGTGTTTTGTTTTGGCAAAGAGAGAAGGGGCAATGGGAGCTTTTATAAAGATTCATCTTCTATCCATGGTCTTTGTTTGTCAGGCCCTCTTTTGTCACTTAGTTGAGATCTCTTAAAGGCATGCTTCTTATAAGTTGATCAAGCTATTTAATGCCATTGCCAAGTAAAGAGCTCATGTTCAAAAGCGAATATCTGGTCACAGTAAATCAGTGGTGCAGCCATAATTGATTGTTTTGCTGAGACATGAGGTTAGCATAGTTGAGCACTAGATCACAGTATTTTGGGGAGGGATTAGATGCTGGGGGGCCTCCTCCCATTAGCCTGTGCTGCTGCTGCTGCTGATGGTAGGGATGTGCCTTCATGACCATGCATTTGATTTGTTTGGGCACCTACACATTTTACACAATTATACCCACAAATTAACATGTGTGATCGATTTGCTTGATTAAAATACCTCTTGTATGCATAGGACTGTACCAAGCTAGAAAGGAGCCCTGTGCAGCTCACAAAACTTTTGCCTTCCACTATCGCCCTCCCTCCCCCCCCCCCCCCAACAACATGCTGGAACCACACTTGGGCTTGCTGGAAGCCCAGTGATGACTTCAGCGCCCTTCTGTACTTGTGCCCTGTATGATCACACTGCTCCCACAACCCTTGCTACAGCCTTCTGTGTGCATACAATACATGCAGAAAACACAAATATCTGAAATGAAAATTAAACAATAAACAAACATCAGGAAAAAGTCATTCAACATTAACAAAAATCATCATTTTTTTTGTTGGATGTGCACATCCCTACTGGCTAGGAGGATCTGATTCCAAAATGGCTGTAACCCCTGCAGTAGTTAATAGAATTCAGAAATTGAGCGCTTGCTAAATATCATGTAGGCTGAACGTACTGCACAGTGCAGTATTAAGGCGGTAACTGCCTTTGCAGATGACATTCCTTCTGTTGCCTATGCGGACATGCCCATTTTAGCTTGCTCATGCTAAGATCTTTTCAGTGTATAGCAAGGTCTTTCTATATAACTCATTACTTTTAGCATACATAAAAGCATGTTCATGTGCATGCCATGTTTTATTACATAAACCAGTGCAGCTCAGTTCATTTCTACACTTTCCCCAACAAATATAAAACTGCTTGCTAATCTTCCCAAGAACTGAATTTCCTGCATCTTCAGAAACCACATAAATAACTGTGCAAGTATAAAAGGAAGTATTTTGGGACCTTTTCTCAAAAATGCTGAAATTTAGAATCATGATTAATTAAAAAACCCATCTTCTTATCTAAGGTAAATAAAGACAGTATCAAAAAACCTCCAAAAAGTCTTAAAAATTTGAAGGTTTTTTTAGGGATGAAAGCAACACTCAGCTAAGAACATTTCATTTTTGGGTATATAGTCTCCTCAGCAAGCTCAAGCATGTGACCTGATTTAATTTGTTTAGGAAACTTGGGCCATTAACACTGCTAAAGTATTATGTTTATGTTTATTTCACTTGATATACTGCCCTTCTGGGGAAGCAGAGCAGTTCACAAAATACAAATAGTTAAAGAAAGTACTAGATTAGAGGGAAGGAAAAGGAAGTTACAATCTTTGAGAGGAAAGCAGGAGAAAGAAGGGATACGACACGAGATTTAGAGATTAGAATCACACAAAAGGGGAGGGAAGGTCAAAGGCCAGGGAGAAGAGGTGGGTTTTTAGATCATGCTTAAAGGAGGTGAGATGGGGCTCGAGTCGGAGGGAGGTGGGGAGGGAATTCCAAAGGGCAGGGCCTGCAAAGAAAAAGGCTGAGGAGCGGGTGGACTGTAGATGAGCAAGAGAAGGGGAAGGGAGAGTGAGACGGTTCAGATGGAATGAACGAGGTGTGTGTCTAGGGGTATGAAAGGTGATGAGGTCTGCCAGGTATTGCGGGGTGCTGGTGTGGATGGCTCGGTGGACAAGAGTAAGTAGTTTAAACTGGGAGCGGAAGGGAAGTGGTAGCCAATGAAGTTGAAGAAGGAGGGGTGAGACATGATCACGCTGGGAAGAGTGAGTGACAATACGAGCAGTAGTATTTTGAATCCTTTGTAATCTGTTGAGTTGGGATTTAGGGAGACCGGTGAAGATGGAGTTAGAGAAATCAACGCGAGATAGGACTAGAGACAAAAGTAATGTGGTAAGAGCGGACGGAGTGAGAAAAGGGCGAATTGCACGAATTTGACGTAGGAAGAAGAAGGAGGTTTTAGTGATATGTGAGATGTGGGTTGGAAGGAGAGATTGGAGTAGAAGAGTACGCCTAGGTAGCAGAAGGTAGAAACCAGGGGTATAGGAGAGTCTGAGAAAGATGGCGCTAGCGGAGGGGGGGGGGGGGACTGCCATGGGAGAACCAGATTGCGATAGTTTTAGTGAGGTTAGGTGAAGGCAGTTTTGGTTAGCCAGCTTGCAACAGTGGAAAGACACGAGTTGAGTGGGGAGAGATCGGGATGAGAGGGGGAGGTGTGATGAAGGAGGACAATATCATCTGCATAATAGAAAGCGTAAGTCCCAGTTTGTTGTATCAGCAGAACAAGTGGAGCCAGAAAGAGGTTGAAGAGGAGAGGTGCAAGCACAGAGCCTTGAGGGACCCCACAGAGTAGAGGGAAGGGGTCAGAGGTGGGGATAGAAGGTGAAGAAGAAAGAACTGCACAGGACTGTGAAGAAAGAAAAGAATGAAACCAGCAACAGTGCTACAAAGGCCTGCTTCACATAAGCGAAGAAGAAGGAGGAAGTGATCAACTAAGTCAAAAGCAGCAGAGAGATCCAGGGCTACTGCCACCGAGATGTCACTGTGATCGTGAGCCACATGCAGTGCATTAGTGAAAGCAAGCAAAACAGTTTCAATGCTATGACCTTGACGGAATCCTGACTGACGGGGGTGGAGGAAGTTAATGGCATCGAGATGATGAGAGAGTTCTGCAAACACAATCTTTTCGAGGAGTTTAGACAGGAAAAGAAGATTGGAGACTAGGCGGTAGTGAGATGGAATCAGGGGGTCAAGAGAGGGTTTTTTGAGGATAGGACGAATCAGGGCATGCTTCCAGGAGCGGGGAAAAGTCCCAGTGGAGAGACTTGAGTTGAGCACGGTGAGGAGAGGGGGAAGGAGTGTCAGGGATGGGTTGAGTAGCCAGGAAGAAGGAATGGGGTCGAGGGGAGCAGAATGTCCTGTTGGATGAAGAGATGAGCTGATGGAGTTCGGCAGTGGTGGTCAGGGAGAAGGAGAACCATGTGTGTGAGAGGCAGGAGGAAGGAGGGGGTGAGGCGATGGGGGGGGAGAGAGGATAGGAGGGGGACAGGAAGGGAGAGATGCTCGAAGAGAGGAGATTTTGTCGCTGAAAAAGGTAGCGAGGAGTGGAGGAGGGGGAGATGGCTGGGTGGATGGAGCAGGAGTAGAAGGATGAAGGGAAGTGAGGGAGTTAAGTGTAGTATAGAGGTGGCGGGTTTGGTTGGAGGCATTAGAAAGCGGTGGAGAAGTAGGTTCATTTGGCCAGGTGTACTTTGTAGCGATAATGGGAGTGATGTGCCTTGAAAGATGAGAGAGTAGCTGGAGAGGGGGCCTTTCGCCAGAGGCGCTCAGATCTGCGAAGGTGGGAGTGGAGAAGTCGAATGCCACTGTGGAACCAGGGTTGCATGGGGCGGTGTCTTGGCGGACAAGGCCGAAGAGGAGCTAAGTGATTGAGGGTGTCGGAAAATATGGAAAACCAGAGAGAGGCCTGAGAACTATGGGAGAGAGAAGAGAAGTCAGAGGGGAGAAGTTGTGATGCAGGGGGAAAGTGTTGGATGGTGAGTGGGGTAATGAGCCGAGAGTATCGCAGATGGGGAGGTGTTGAGGAGGTGGAAGGCGAGGATAGAGTCTCCGAGGAAGAACAGGAGAAGAAGAGGCAGAAATGGTCAGTCCAGGGGAGATGGAGGGAGGACAGATTATGAAGTAGTAGGGAGGAGGACGAGGAGGTCAGAAGGAGGTCAAGGGTATGACCAGCCAGATGGATAGGAAAAGGGACATGCTGCAGGAGGGACAGGTCGTGAAGAAGAGAGGCGAAAGTGTGATCCCTGGAGGAGACGGGGGGATTAAGATGGAGATTGAAGTCCCCCGCAATGAGCAGCTGGGGAAGGCGAGGGAAAGATCAGAGATGGTAAAGAGAAAGGAGTCCCAGAGATCAGGATGAAGGGCTTGGGGGGGGGGGGGAATAGACGAGCAGAACATGCATTGGAGGTGATGTGCGAAGATGGAGTAGTAGGGCTTCAGGATAGTGAAGTAAGGGAGAGAAGATTTGTGTGAAAGAAAGGGTAGGGTGCAGGATAGCCGCCACTCCCCCACCGGAGCGACCTTTTCAAGGAACGGAGACCGCGGAGAAGCCAGGTGGAAGGCAGCGGGTGAGGAGGGCGTCCTCTCCTTCCTTCAGCTATGTTTCAGTAAGGAGGGTAAGGTCGAAGGAGGATTGAATGATAAGATCTTGAATGAGGAGGGTTTTGGTTCTGATGGATCTACAGATCAAAAGCCCTATCTTAAGAGGAGGGGGGGGGGAGAAGAAACAAGTGAGGAAGGAGGAACGCAGGTAGAAGTTTGACAAGGGTGGAGATTAGCATAACAGCGAGAACATAACTTGGTAGTAGGAGAATGTCGGCGCCCCAGAGCACAGGTATGTGGGCCATTAAATGGAAAGGGGGGGGGGAGATAAAGAGATAGCTGGAAAAAGAGGGACGTACCTGAGATGGGTGGCTCGCGGCGCTAGGGGAGAACGGAGAGAGACAGACCGAGGGGTACGTTGTGGTCCCTGTATGCAGGTAGGATGTTGAGATAACAGCAAGGAGAAGGAGTAAGCTAAGGGTGAGGCCTACGCTGCCGGAGCGACCCCAAGGAGCGCACCTAAAGAGCACGATGTGCTCCTTAGGTGCGCTCCTTCGGTGCGCGCCGCTGGCGCTGTGAATTTATGCTTGATAAGCAGGGTACCTCTCAGAGTCTACAAACAAAAAACAAACAGGCACATAACAGAGGCAGGCAGAAAGACAGCATGAACCAATAGAGCAAATAATAAGGCAGACAGCTTGATGATGCTGGCGCTGTGAATTTATGCTTAATAAGCAGGGTACCTCTCAGAGTCACTTCCGGGGGAGGGACCAAACAGGAGCCAAGAAGCTGATGGTGCAATGGGAGAGGGCAGACTCTCTCAGAGTCACTTCCGGGGGAGGGACCAAACAGGAGCCAAGAAGCTGATGGTGCAATGGGAGAGGGCAGACTCTCTCAGAGTCACTTCCGGGGGAGGGACCAAACAGGAGCCAGGAAGCTGATGGTGCAATGGGAGAGGGCAGACTATAGTAGCAATATTTACAGTACTGAGATAAGGTTACCAGATTTTTATAGGCAAATTAGGGCATTTATTCAAACTGTGTGAGGGGTGCAAAGGAAGGGACACCTTAGTTCCAGATGATTAAAAAAAAGGCATAGAGGAGGGAAGAGAAGTCATTATCCTTCCACCCGTCCCCATTCATCCATCCTATGACAGTAACAGTATCACTTCCAAGCAGACAGACAGAGAAATAGAATCAGCGATGCATTTCCCCCACACTGTGCAGAATATAAAGATAATGGATATACGTAGAGGTTTGTGCATTTGACAACACTCCTATTGGGAAATTAAAGCTTTTTAAAATTAAAATTAAATTATAGGGTGTCGATGATTGATAGCAAGTTTGGACTGCTTAAACGTTGAAGCAATGTGGGTGGTCTCAGCCAGGGCCGGCCCTGCCATTGAGCGACTGTGTTCTTTGCACATGGCCCCGCTTTCAGTCCCACTATTCAATCCCTATTGTTTTATGCAAATAAGGCTCAACAATCACTCTCTGCAGATGGCCTCCTTTCACTCTGCATCCTTCTCAGGCCGTCCCTGGTCTCAGCTCTGTAAATATTACTGTTATAACCCTTTTGCAGTGTGAATGGCCAGAGTTTCCTAAAAGAATTAAATTTGGTCCCACGCTTGAGCCTGCTGAGGCCCTCTAAACCTCTGTTTTAAAGTCTTTTTTTAGGCTTTTTTGATATTATTACAATTTAGGATCAGGCAAAGGATTTTTGCAATGTTTTTGCATGCATTGGTGCAATGCCTCAGACTTCTCTCACTCTAATTTTTTCTATCACTTCTTTACTACTAAGGATCCTCTGTGCTTACCGTCAAAACATGCATTGGAAGTTCATTCCATGTGCTACCACTCTTTCCTAATTTTATAAGAAGCCATATAACGATGTGCACATTTACGCTTATAAATCACCTGGTTTCGTAGATGTACGTGTATGAATGGGCATTTGTTTGCATATTTTAGCCAGTTGCTATTCTGTAAATATGAGTGTAAGACCAAGCATGCTTAATTTCACTGTCAGTGTGCACATGGGCGGACCTTGGGTGGAGCATAAAACTATGTGTGTAAATTTTAAAATGCTACAACTTGCATGCATATTCTTGAAAAATCTAGGCATGGGCATACATGCCTATACCTAGATTCACCATTGATTTTGGACACTTACTCCTCTATTTTATAAAGAAAATTAGATGCCTGCTTTTCTTTATAGAATAGCATTAAGACGCAGTCTAGGTACCTAAAACCAGGCACTCAGTCAAAAAATCATCATCTTAGAGTCTCACTCTTGTTATTGATCATTCTATCATCTACTAAGATTTGTTTCTTGTGGCTTATTTACACCTTTTTAAAATGTCTCTATCATTTGCTCTTTTGTTCTCCTCCCCTCTTGGATATCCATAGTTAAGTCCTTTACTAAAGCATATCTTTACTAAAGGGCATTAGCTGCTACCATGGGGCTAGAGGCTAAAGGGCAGCATCTCATGATGGTGGGCATTTTGTTTTGGCCACTAGATGGGGCAGGAGTGTATAGGATCGTTCCTGCCCCATTCTTCTACTAAACCACCATGGATCGACAGATATGTGTTTGAGGAGGAGGCCCTGGGGGAGTTGGGGGGCCACATGACCCCCTCTTGCCAGCTGGCTAGCCGGAATGTTGTGTTTGTACCATGAGGTGGGAGGGGCCGTGGCCCCTTCACCCTTTCAATTATGCATCATAGGAGGGGGCCTAACCTGACTGGCTAGCCAGGACACTTTGAACATCGGGGGTGCACTGATCTCCCCTGGGCAGCTCCCAATAGGGATCAAAGGCTATCCAGGGAGGATAGGTGCTGAAGGGGGGCCCACACTTTTCTTTTTTATATTGTTGCTGCTGTAGATTGCAGCACTTTGACACCAACAATATTGTGGAGGGAGGGAGGCCCGATCACAGCAGTTAGAGGGCATGGTAGCAGTAGGGCACAGAGCTGCTGACAGTTTTGTGCACCCAATTGCTACCACACCCCCCCCCCCCCCATGGATTTAACCCAGGGATCCATGGTACCTGCTTCAGTAGGCACGGTGGAACCTTTCCCACAGTATTTGCCAAGGCAGATAATGCAGGTTCCCTGTGTGAAATCCAAACCTCAATGGTATCTCCAGGACCTCCCCTGGGAACACTCTCTACAGATACTGTGGACGTTTGCTCCTTACAGTGCAGTTTTGTAGACATACCCCTAAGTGTCATCTCATAGGGCTTTTGATGCAGAATTAGCCATATTTGCTTATCTCTACTTTAGTGTGATCCTTAAATCTGGTCCTAAGTATTTTTTTTTCTGTTTTGTTTTTTTCTAATGGGCACTCCATGAAAGAGAAAATCAAATCACAGCGAATCAGAGTGTGCACTGTCTTCTGTGCAAAGGTCATAACTGGCACTTGCTTGGCATGAATGTATGTAGGAATCCCTTGAATGGCCCACTTCATATTAAAGGAATTCCTTCATATTTCCCATAACCTGATCACCGTAGACTTATGGAACATCTGTGGCATTGTGCACGTATTGCTGTGTTATCTCAGCATTCTAAGGTGTCACTACATGTACTAATGCAGAACCTGCTGCAGATGTGTGATACACACTGACTGGCACCAGAGAAAAGAATCCCCATAACACAGTTAGGGTTGTCACAAAAGAAACACATGCAGTTTGGAGCACTAAAATGTAGAGAATATGATTTTGCTAAAAGTCTTGACAATGAATTTGTAATGACTTTCTATGAAAGTGAGGCTGAAGTCTAATCGATGTGCTGTGTTTGTTTTTTAGTTAGGGTATGTTAGTAGAATTGATAAATTATCATGCATTTGGAAGGCACATTATTTAATGCTGTATTAATGTAATTTTAATTTATTGCAACAGGAGACTGGCTCGTTCCACACTGCTGCTAATCCCATTGTTTGGAATTCACTACACCGTGTTTGCCTTTTCTCCTGAAAATGTCAGTAAACGGGAGAGGCTGGTGTTCGAGTTGGGACTAGGATCATTCCAGGTGAATATAGAGTGAAGTTTGCTTTCTCACAGTTACCTAGACTCACATTTGATTCATGCTTCTGTGACTTTGCTAAGCAAGTAACATTTACCCTTATTCTTTCCTCTTGACAGGGTTTTGTTGTTGCGGTGCTGTACTGTTTCCTGAATGGGGAGGTAAGATCTTATTTTGGTATTCCTATCAGCAAATTTGCATGTGGTTGCAAACTGGATTCTGAAAGTCCATTATAATTCAACTTGTCCCCTATCTTTCTTTGTTTGATCAGAATACCCATTTGTTTCATCTAAACATAGACATTTCAGATCTTCATTTTATAGTGTGGAAACACTTGGGTTGAGATACAAAAGGGCTTGAGGTTAGCATTGGATGCTCAATGCACAGGTTCATTACTTGGAAACTTTAGTAGCAGTCAATACATAGCTTTTGACCACTCATCTCAATGTCTGGCCAAATGTTATGCATTTGGAAGGAAGGATTAGAGGTGGGCCAAAATGGGGCCAAAATTATGTGAACAGTGGTGACATTCAGATAATTTTTGGGCCCTTTTACTAAACACCACTACCAGTTAACATGCATTTTAGTGTGTGGCAACTGGCCGTGGTAAATGCTAACATTGGGGCATACCAGCTTCCGGCCTCTAAAATGCTCATGAACTGGCAACTGCACACGTTGGCAGAGAATGGGCAGGTTAAGGACCGAGTGTGGGTGTGGAGAGCACAGGCATCAAAAGCAAGTGCTCATCACCAATGTGGCAATTAGTGTGGGTGCACCTAATGATACCTCTATCAGCATTGTAGATGCATCCGAGTAAATTATGCCACATATATGCCCATAAATGTGCATGTTAAGTGCCAGGAACATACTGGTCCTGCCCCTGATAACTACCGTGGAGGCTGTGCACATTCTTAATGGGGTTTAGTAAACAGGTCCTTTTATTCATTTATTGGGACCATACAAATAGAAGTCCTATTTAAACAGATAGAGCCACTGAATATTGGACATAAGGATAAGCAAGATGCATCATCTGCTTATCTCTATGGATCATGTAGCTGAATGTTACCCCTAAAATTTAAATGGAAAATTTACCTAATCATTCTTGAATGAGTCAAGGCTATAGTTAATGGAAAAGAATCCATATTGCAATCATTATTCAGCTGAATAATATTAAATAATTTTTGACTAGAAAGCTAAAAAATTCCCAGATAAATCATTGATACTGAATATAGCTGGTTTAAAATAACCATCTATCTTTTTTTCAGATATCTTAGGCCTTCTATGTTTGTATCTGACTTATCGAGATAACTTCATCCAGATAGCAGCTGAATAGTGCCACTATCTGGTGAAAGTTTCAACCCTCCCCTGCCATGTCTCTGATGCCTCATTTTCAGCAGACAACATTTGGCTGAAAATCAAGATGTTTGGCCAAAGGTTATGGGCCAGATTCTGTCCTGGATGTAGATCCCCTTTGTGCGTCCGGTCTGAACCGGATGCACAGAGGGGATTACGATTCTGACCCCGCAAGGCACGTCTAGCCCCGCGGGATCAGAATTGCGAACAAGCATGTACGTACATGCAGGGACTACGATTCAGTCCTGGCCTGCATGTATATTAGTAGTCCGACTAAGTCAGTCAGGATTTTAAATGGAGCCGCGGTGCCATGGCATCATGTTGCCATAGCAACACGTCTCCATTTAAAAGCCGCGATGCCGGCTGTCTAGTTATTTATTCCCTGCAGCCCGACCCTTCATCTGGCCTCCTAAAGTCAGGGTCAGGCTGCGGGGAATAAGCCCTTGCCCCCCCCCCCGCCCCATCTGCACCCCAGCAGCTTAAAAAAAAAAGTCCAGACATTAGAATTGGCCCTGTACATCCAGGGCCGGCGACCGCCAACTCTCTGCCCCCAGGCTGCCCATTCCCCGCCCTCTTCTAACTTCCCTGCACAACTGGCGGTGAAGTTATTCGGGGGCAGGAGAAGCCACGGATAGCGGGGATGGATGTCCCATCGGGCTGTCCATCCCCGCTATTTGTGGCTCAGAATAACCCCCTATACATTTAAAGGCTTTGAATAGGAACATTTACCTGGTTAACTCTCAAAGTTAACTCAATAAATTGTTTTGAATATTATTCCCACTATTTCTGCCTACTCATATTCCTTTACAGTTGTACAAATCATGGGTCAATTCATCCTTGGAAGTCTGGGTATCCACTGAGTGAATATGAGATGAATAATGGGATTTCCTGAATATCTACCATCATAAAAGGGGGATATTCAGCTGCTCTCTGTTGTGTTTTGAAACACTTAAAATCATCTGTAACTACCTTCTGTCCTGGAGGGGTTCTGATTTCCATTGAGATATTTTATGCATGTTGCAATGGATTCTTTCTGGTAGTGACACGGCTGCTGCAAGGCGATGAGGTGCCCTAGGCAAACCTCATCCCTTGTGCCCTCCCTCCCCCTCTCTGGCCCCCATTGCCACTGGATGCCAATTTTCATTTTTGCATGGAGGCGGAAGTTGCTTCCATCCCCATTGAAACAGGAAATCATTATCGAGCATCAGAGGATGCAGAAGTCAAAAAGCACCGTGGTGCCATAGTTTTATGATAGATGCTGTTTGAGCCCATTGCCACAGCTGCATGTCCCAGAGAGGGGCGGAAGCACCGGCAATGGACTACCTCTGGGCCATTGGCACTCTAGGTGGCTACTTAGTTTGTTTAATAGTCATGCCGGCCATGGGGAGGGAACACAGAGCTGCTACTTAGTTAGTGTTTCCATTTGCATATATTGTTGAAGTACAATATTTGCAGAAAGAAAAATGCAGACTTTTTAGGTTCTTGATCAAGAGATCTCTCCTCTCTCCCAATCCCTGGAAGTTGTTGGCCTCTTACTGAGAGTTCTGAACTGAGTCTCAAGGTTACTGGAAAAATCCATTACTATATGGCAGAAATGGGATGTGTCCAGCTCAGATCCAGACATATGCTACTGTCTGGCGCCATACCACAGCTCTGGGATTTCTTCCCCTAGGCCGCAGGGGCATTTACAGTGGCATTGTAAATATGCCAGTTCTCAGATACCTCTTTCCTGCAGTTCCCATTGAGGGTCATCTGGAAAGATGGGGTGGCAAGTTTTCAGGCATCTTTAATTTTGCTGACTTTTTTAGTCTTCCAGAAGATAGAACTTTCTGGAAACATCTTTGGGATCCTAGTATAGCCTACCAGCAAAGGTGGCAAGAATTATACTATTTCCTTGAGATAAGCTAGTGGATTTAATAAAAGCAAAAGGGGCTTACAGAAATCTCAAAGGATTCAAAAAGATATTAGAAATCATTTGGGAGGCAGAGACAACCTACAGTATATTCTCCATTATCAATTTCTTCTTCACTTCTAGCCCTGCCCCTTTCCCCCCCCCCCCCAAAAGAAATATTCACATTACCTCCTTGAGGTCTTCACATTCAAGTAAGTATTGGCAGCCTCCCTTTAGAAGGGTGGCTTTCATTATTTCCTAAAGGGAGTGCAGGGGAGCCAAAGGTGATGCAGGGCCATATTTGGAGACTCATTATGAGGCCTCATTTGCATAAATAATTACATATCAATTGAGCCTCATATGCATAAATATAATTTATTTTAAAATTGATATGCCGCCTATCTGAAATCCTAGATGGCTTCCTAACATGCATACATACTATATTAAAATAGACATTAGAATACAACATAATAATAATTATGAATCAAAATTAGCTTAAACAACTTTCACAAAAGCAAACCATTATAAATATCTGCCTACCATATTTATTTGGTAAGTGCTATGACCAGCTTATTGGTGAGGAGGGAAGATATAAAATAAGAAAAACTAATCCTGGTAACCAGGAATTCAAGATCATAGTAATTGGGCTAGATTGGACCATATTAGTGGAGTGGAGGAGTAGCCTAATGGTTAAAACACTAGCTTGGGAACCAAGAGATCAGCATTTGGTTCCCACTAGTATTCTTTGTGGCCTTGGGCAAGTCACTTAGCCCTCAATTGTCTCAAAGAAAAATAAGTTATCAATGTCCCTGTTTAAGTTACAATGTAAACCACTTTGACTGAAATGATAAAGCCGTATAAAATCCTGTTAAAAAAATTAGTGGGAAAGCCCAGAAATCAGCAGCAGTAAAGCTATCAGATTACTCAGCAAAATTAAACTGACATGTCCCCTTAAAATTTGAGATTTCCTTGAATATGAACTAAGAAAATATTTTAAATTTCAGATTACACTACCAACTACAGTTGACTACACACCAAGAAGAGGACCCATAGAACAAATCTACCATTCCATAACAGCACTAACTTCTAAAACTCACACAAGTTGCGTGCCCAAAAAGGACGGTACCATAAATATTACAATGGAATCTAGAATATCCACACACCTACTGGGAAAACTGAGCAAGCCAGATTCCTACATAGAAGCTGCATACTAACAGAATACCTGGCTTCAGTCACACACTTAGAGCATAGATAGACCCTCATCAAGTACAAAATAGAGACCACAAGCTAAAAATAGAAATATGTCGACAAAAATTAAATGAAAATCCCAAGAAGTCACATTCTGCATGTAGCACAACACCAAAGAAATAAAAAGACCTATATAAAGAAAACACATGCAAATTACAAAATAACAAAGAGGGTTAGTGCTTATAAAGCACATAGTCTTTACCACTGAATTCTAACCCCAGATTTTCAATGCAGGGCCATATCTGGCCACCAACATTGAATATCCGGATCATCGCAGAACCCAGAAGCTAACTAGGAAGCAGCGATATTGAGCCACTGCCTGGTTAGATTCCATAGATAAAACTAGCTCAGCATTTGCCATGCCTTACTTTGCCCACTTAGTTCCAGTCTCTGGTTTCTGCTTTTCTGCATCTTCTCTTGACTCTTTCCGGGGTTTCGAGTCCATCTGCTACTTCTCTCCTGTACGTCCATCTTTTACATTCATCTTTTACTTTTCAGCTTTCTTCCATTTTTTTTTTTTTTTACATCTCTCTTTGGAGTCAAATTTCTCTCCTTACCAGCTTGTCCTCATTCTACTACTTTTCATCCTTAACCTCCAAACCTCCCATTCTCAATCTCTCTTTCCCCAGTCTCTTATTTCCTAGTCTATTACTAATTATCTCCCTTCTCTCTCCTTCTCAGTTTCCTCTATCCTTTCTGTCTGTGTCAACTGCACTGAAAAACAAAAAAACCCTCCAGATTCCAGACACTGCTGCTGCTACATGATTGATTCAGCAGCAGCAGTGCTGGGGCAGCCCGGGCTGCTTAAACTCCTGATGGGGTTCAGACCAAACCTTTCCAGTGGGGGACCTCATCCATGACCTCCCCTTTTGTCCATGCACCGCTCTTATCCACCACTGCCGCACCTCTCCAGAACATGCAGTGGCCACAATACATAAAAAAGGCATCACAGCACCGGAGTTACCTTCTTTTCTGGTGCCGCAGTGCCGTTTATGCTTCCACTTCCACCCCCCTCTGATAAACTAGTTAGCATCGAGACGTTATGGGAGCAGAGCGGGGGCAGCAACATTGGTTAACTAATCAGCGGTGATACTGAGCCACTAACCAGCTAACTCAAACACTTCACTTTAGTAAAAAGAAAAGCTGGCCTAATTTTTGTTGGTTTGGCTGTCCAGCTGATTAATGGCTGAATATCATCACTGACCAGAGAGTTAGAACACTATCTGGCCAAATCGAATATTTATTACCACTGGCCAGATATGGCCTCACCCCAGAATACGTGGGCATAGGTTAAAGTGGAAATGGCCAACCGCTTTAACAGTGCTGGTTGCCACTTTCAATTAGCCCTCCCCCCCCCCCCCCCCCCGCAATGTTTTTATGCTTGGAGCTCACTATGCAGGTTCTAAAGAATTAATGTCAGCACTTTTTCTGCCATATCCTTTTGCTTCTTGTTTTTAAGAAACTAGAGTCATCAACCTCTATCTGGAAAAGTGCCCTATCCGTCAATATTTAGCAATGCTTTCCAGATAGTGCCAGGGCAGAACATGGGCATTCCACCTAATCGTAGAGAGAGCAGTGATATTCAGTCTTCTATCAGTAGAGTGAAAAGGCTGACCACCATTTATCCGCAAAGCTATACAGACAGCAGACTGAATATCTCAGCTATCCATATAATGGCATTCGATGCATATCTTCCATGCTGCTCCTTCTGCAGAAAGTAGCATTGAATATACATAAAATATTAAAGTGCCGTGGCAAACGTTTACAAAAAAAGCTGACCACACTGTTTAAATATTGAAGTTATAATTATCTGATGTGCAAAATTCAATGTAACATTGTAGACGAAAGGTGCAGTACAATAATTTGGTCAGCACAGGCATGCATTACTAGCTTCGATATCACATACATAAGAACATAAGATATGCCATACTGGGTCAGACCAAGGTCCATCAAGCCCAGTATCCTTTTTCCAGCAGCGGCCAATCTAGGTCATAAGTACCTAGCAGTTTCCCCAAAAGACACAGGTTCCACAATGCTTGTATTGGATCCCTTTTAATAATGATTTCTGGACCTTTCCTCCAGGAACTTGGCCAAACCTTTTTTAAACCCGGCTACACTAACAGCTTTTACTACATCCTCCAGTAACAAATTCCAGAGTTTGGCTACACATTGAGTGAAAAAATATTTTTTCTTTTTAGTCTTAAATAAGTTACCCTCAATGTTCCCGCTAAGCTGCGCTGGGTCCACCGCCAACATTCCTGCCGGCGGGGGGAGGTGCAGAGCGATCGACCGCTCTGCCCCACCCCCCACCGGCGGGAATGCTGGCGGAGGACCTGGTGCAGATTAAAAAGAACATTGCGAGGGTGCTGCAGCGTGCGTTAGACAGTAATTTTGTCCTTTATGATGCTTTCTACCATTTTTCCGAGTACTGGCATCATGCTCACTGGTCAGTAGTTTCCCGGATCACCCCTGGAACCCTTTTTAAAAATTGGCGTTACCTTGGCCATCCTCCAATCTTCAGGTATTACAGATGATTTTGATGATAGTTCACAGATTACTAATAGCAGGTCTGCAATCTCATATTTCAGTTCTTTCAACACCCTTGGATGGATACCATCCGGTCCAGGTGATTTGCTACTCTTCAGTTTATCAAATATTTGTAATACATCTTCCCAGTGTATCAATATTTCTTTCAATTCTTCCACAGTATCACCTTTAAATACTTCTTCAGTCATGGGTAACATCCCTACATCTTTCACAGTAAAGTCCGAAGCAAAGAATTCATTCAATCTCTCCGCTATGGCTTTGTCCCCTCTTAGTGCCCCTTTTACTCCTCTATCATCTAATGGTCCAACTGACTCCTTCACAGGTTTTTTGCTATGAATATACTTGAAAAAGCCTTTATTAAGCATTTTTGCTTCCATGGTACAAGTGCTTTTTTGTTAAATGATACATTGTTGATTGGGGAGCGCCATCTGATTGTTTTGGGGGATTTTAATGTACATTTTGAGGCTTTTAGACTTTTAAATATTTTCTCTATGGCAGAATGCATGATTTGGGCTTTTCTCATATGATCATGGGTCCAACATATCATGGGCCATACACTGGATTTAGGGCCCATTTTACTATAGCCCATAAGGATTTGCAATTAACACGCTGATCTTATATGCATTAAAGGCTGTACGTTAGTTGTCGAGGGGTTGTCTTCAGTATGTCCCCAGTAGCTAACGCACAAACGGTTTTCCTCCTATAGAGGAGTCATCAGGTAAACCTACGTTAAGAGCCACATTGATGCTGAGTACTTGACACTTGCTCTGGTGTTAGTGGCAATGCACACACCATTCCCACTCTCCACCAAATCCCAGCTCCATCCCACAATTATAGATTAACATGCATTTTAGCATGTGAAGGCAGACACTATCACACGTTAATATTCCCGACTGCCTATAGCAGCACTTGAAAACACCTATTAACCACTAACAGTCATTAGTAAAGATTGCCCTTAGTTTGTTATAGTTTTCTTCTAATTCTTTGAGGCTCTCAGATGTAGAATTGACTCCTGTCCCATGGACTGACCACTTTTTGGCAGTGACAGATTTGAAGCTAAATTAATCAGATTATTAATCAGTCTTCAATGGATGTGGTTAGAAAGTTAGGGGAAATTTCAGCTGATATGGTTGAGAAAGCTTTACTGCAACAGTCTATTGAAGTGGGCGTAGCCCAGGAGTTAATTTCGGCCCAGAATTGAATAGGCCTCAGGTCATGGCCTAGTTTGCTGTAGTGAAGTGTTACTGTAAATTCTGGAAAGTGCCGTGTTTCACTTTGACATTCTGTAGATTTGAGGATGGATAAATGTGCCAGTAAGCAACAAGAAAGGAGATGGTGAAGTGAGAAGTTATTGGGAGCAGCAATTAGCTGGGAAAAATTGTATATGGAGTACCATTAAAGGTTGTGAGTAGCAAATAAATAATATTTTGCTTGGAGTCTTAGGGGGCTCAGGCAATAATCTACTTGAGTTGTTCAGTATTGTTTAGGAGCTTACTGGTGTTCCTTGTGCCCCCTAAGCCCACCTGAGGTAGTTGGTTGGGAGGTTTTTGCTGACTTCTTAAAGTCTAAAGAAGATAATTTGTTGTAGAATTTAGTGTCAAACAGTCCTAATTTTGATGAAAACAATGGAAATGTTTAGGAGATGATTCTGTACCAAGGTGGTCACTTTTCCTATTGGAACTGGTCTCCCCATCAGATGTTCTACAAATTCTGAATAAGACAAAACTAAAAAGAGACGTTTGTTCTTATGAATGGTAACTTGTCTATGGGGTACCCCAGGATTTGGTGTTGTCACCATCTCTATTTAATTTGTATCTGGTTCCACTGTGTCAGCTGATTATACCAACGACTTTCAGATTTTTGTCTTTTTGTTAAGGTAAGATGAATATGGGTGAAAAGTTGAATTTGATTTAAGGGTAGTTTTCTAAAGTATGCTTGCAGCTAAATGTTGGGAAGACTGAGCTTATTAAACAACATACTCCTGATAATATTTTGTGGGAGGATAAGTCGGCACAGAGATGCTTCATCGTAATTTGGGAGTCTGTATGGATTCATGACTTCAGTTGAAGGAGCATACTTTGAAACTGCTCAGATATCTTTCCTTATCCTGCAGATGATCCATCAGTTTTGCATCAACAGTTGGTTCAAAATACCATGGATCAGCTGAGGGCTTAACAAAGTCAGACCTTGTGCAGCTTCACATTCATTACAAGCTTTGGTGTTTGCTTTTAATGTCCAAATTCAGTATGCCCCTGAGTATTTGCAGGTTAGGGTGCTGGGTCCGCTGCTTTTTAACATATTTATAAATGACTTGGAAATGGGAATAACAAGTGAGGTTATCAGATTTGAAGATGACACAAAACTATTCAAAGTTGTTAAAACCCATGAAGACTGTGGAAACTTTCAAGAGAATCTTGATAAAATGGAAGACTGGGCATCCAAATGGCAGATTAAATTTAATGTGGACAAGTGCAAAGTTATGCACCTAGGAAAGAACAACCCAAACTATGGTTGCATGTTAAAATCCTCCGCCCAGTGTGCAATGGCAGCCAAGAGAGCAAATAGAATACTAGGTATCATAAGGAAAGGAATGGGGAATAAAACAAAGGATATTATAATGCCTCTGTATCTTCCATGGTGCAACCGCAAGTTGAATATTGTGTGCAATTCTGGTCACCGTATCTTAAAAAAGATATAACATTATTAGAAAAGGTACAGAGAAGAGTCACCAAAATGGTAAACGTAGATTGATTGTTTATGCCATCAAAATATAGAAAGACTAGGGAACATGCAATGACGTTACAGGGTTCCCTATTTAAGACTAATAAGAGAAAATATTTTTTCACTCAACGTGTAATCAAACTCTGGAATTTGCTACCAGAGGATGCAATAAAAGCTGTTAGTGTAGCTGGGCTTAAAAACGGTTTGGACAAATTCCTGGAGGAAAGGTCCATAAACCATTATTAAAGTGGACCCAAAATATCCACTGCTTGCCCCAATACAAGCACTGTGGAATCTGTGTCTTTTGGGGAAACTGCTAGGTATCAGTGACCTAGATTGGCCACTGTTGGAAACAGAATACTGGGCTTGATGGACCTTGGTGTGATCCCGTATGGCAGGTCTTATGTTCTTAGGTTCTTAATATACCCCAGGACTTGGCTTATGTTTTCAAGGTGAGCACATACTGAATATTCCTGTAGTTGGCACAGTTTCTCCAAATGGGTGAGGTTTGTGCATATCATGACAGTCATGAACCTCACTTCTAAGCCAGGGTATGTGGAATATGATCTCTCTCAAATTTACTGCTCATGCTCGGCGTAGTACTTGCATCATGCCAAAGAAAGTCTTCCTCTGGAGTTAATCAGATGTTATGTGCATGAGTAATTTATCATGATGTACTTGGAAATTCCTCTTAATTAGGCCTGTGGCACCCAACATGATGGGAAATAACTCAGTATCGTTCTGCCACATTTTTCTGGTCTCTGACTGCATTTCTTGGTACTTGAATATTTTCTCCCTCTCAATGCGATTCACAGATTTGTCGCTTGGAGCTGGCACCTCTATAATCAATGCCGTTCTGATGTTTTTCTCCTTTACCACCATATCCGGCTTCCTCGCATCTAGCTTTTTATTGGTCAGAATGGTAATATTCCAGGTGACCATAACCTCTTCATTCTCTATAATTCTTTTAGTGTCATGATCCCAATGTTTTTCAGGCACAGTGATGTTGTAATGTTTACAGAATTTCAAATGGATAAGGTGTGATTCTTTATTGTGCATTTCTGTATAGAAATATTTTGCGGTCAGAACTTCACAGCCAGCTATGAAGTGAGTCACCATTTCTAGCTCTTTCCCACAGAATCAACATATGTCTGTTTTGCCAGTTTTTTCAATTCTCACTGTAAACCATCTCATCCATAAGCCACTGTCCTAGGCTGCAACTATCATCCTCTCATCTTCTCATCCTTCAATTTCAGTTCACCTCTCCTTAACCATTCATGTGTCCATTCTTGATTGACAAATGGTTACTGGAATAACACTCTGTATTTCCCACTATATGTGTGCATTTGCCACTTGTTTTTCCTTGTTTGTTGATCTAATTCTTTGAAGAGATTTTTCTCTTGTTTTGCAAATTCTGTTACTTCCTTCTCTGTGTATGCCTGTGGAGTCTCACTTATTCTTGGACAACACTTGTCAAAGTTTGATGATGGAGACAGATTCTGGAAGTTTCATATTTCAGCACTTTTTGCATATTTGGATCTGATTGATACAGATACTGTCCATGAAAGAAGAGCGGGACCTAGGCATGATTGTATCTAACGATCTCAACGTAGCTAAACAGGTAGAAAAGGTGGCAGAAAAAACTAGAATGATGCTTGGGTGCATAGGGAAGGGAATGGTCAGCTGAAGAAAGGAGGTGATAGTGCCTCTGTATAAGTCTTTGTTGCAACCTCATTTGGTGTATTGTGTGCAATTCTGGAGACTGCACCTTCAAAAGTATATAAACAGGTTAGAGTCGGTGCAGAGGGTGCAGAGGCTACTAAAATGGTTAATGGTCTTTGTTATAAAGCATATGAGGACAGACTTAAGGACTTTAATATGTATACTTCAGAGGAAAGGCGGGACAGAAGTGATATGATTGAGACGTTTAAATACCTCCATGGTATAAATGCACAGGAGGAGAGCCTCTTTTGATTGAAAGCAAGCTCTGCTACAAGGGGACATAGGATGAGGGTGAAAGGGGATAGACTCAGGAATAATATGCAGAAATATTTCTTTATGGAAAGAGTGGTAGATGCGTGGAATAGTCTCCCCGTAGAGGTGGGAGAGATGAGGACAGTATCGGGGTCATTCTGAACCACGAATAGCGGGGATGGACATCCCAACGAGACATCCATCCCTGCTATTCATGGCAGCTGCAGGCCCCGACTAACTTCCCCACCGGTTGTGCGGAGAAGTTAGTCGGGGCCGGCAAATGGCCGGGGAAGTTATTCCACCTCCTGGGTGGAATAACTTCCCCAAATGTTATTTGTTGTCATCATCGGGATGCGGATGGGGCTGGGGGAGGCAGAGTTAATTCCCTGCAGCCCGACCCTGGCTTTAGGAATCCAGATTGGGGGTCGGACTGTAGGGAATTAACTCTTTTTGCTGGCGGCCGGCATCGCTGCTTTTAAATGGAGACACACGTACATGCCTTCACGTACATGCCTTCATGTATATGTCTGTTCGCAATTCTGATCCCACGGGGCTAGACATGTCCCACGGGATCAGAATCGTGATCTCCTTTGTACGTCCGGCTCAGCCCAGACGTACAAAGGAGATCTATGTCTGGGACAGAATTGGACCCTATCTAAATTCAAAAAAGCAAGGGAGAAACACAGAGGCTCTCTAAAAGAAAAAAAGGGTACTCTTGTAAAGGGTGATATGGAATGGCAGACTAGATAGGCCATGTTTCTATGTTTCTAAATAGGCCTGGAGGCCTATAATAGTAGATCTGTATGTGTAATCAGTCTCTATGAGTGCTAGCCTCCTTCAGCTCTCGGAATGTACAGTCTTGGCATATATGGATTCTTGTAAATTATTTCATGGACATGGAGGAGTTTTCATGTTTGCACATCCAATTTTTCAAGATCTTTAAGAGGCTAGTCCACAATCCCAAAGCTGTATGAGAGTACAGGAATTTCCAGCTGATTGATGGCTTGTATCTTATTTCATGATGTTCAAGCACTTTTCAGTAATGATTTTAATCTCCTGTAATATTCTTTGCTGATCTTTTTTCTCAGTCATTTCTGCTTGAGTGTCATTCTTTCCTCTCCTCCGAGATACTTATATATGCTTTCCTGTTCAAGGTCCTTGATGTCACAGCCTTCAGCCAGGGAGATGATTTCCATTTTGCTCAAATTTCCTCTAAAAAAGTTGCTTAGAACATTTGTCAAGGCCAAAGGTCATCCTGATGTCATCAGAAAAACTTTTCACTACACGGAGTTGCTTTGCTAATTTTTGGTCGCTGAAACTATAGAGCATCAGATTATCTACAAATAATAAATGAGATGTTGTTTCTGGGTTGTTGCCTTATTTAAGATTCAGGCTAAATCTGTATCCCAAAGATTTGATGAAAGTACTCATTGGATTAAGTGGCACACAAAATAGAAGGGGGCAACAGAGAGTCCCCCTGAAATATTCCTCGCTGGATCTTGATGTTAGGAATGATATACTGACCATCTTCATATTTCAAAGGGTGTGGTTTGCCACATTGTCATGGTGAAATTAATGTACTCCATCAAATCAATTTCAAAACAATTTATTATCCAAAAGTGTGGGATGCTGTCAAAAACCTTCTTAATCAATCCATGCTATACTGAGATTTCTGCTTTTCTTAGTGCTGGCCATGATGGCCTTATTCAACATTAACTGGTCTTTTGTGCCATATGCCCCTCTCTTGTTGCCCCTTTGCTCTATTGCCATGATGTTATTGGACTTGATATGATCATATATTCTGTCCGCATCTATTGAAGTGAACAGCTTATGGGTTGTAGGTAGACAAGTTATTGGTCTATAATTTTTGGGAGTGTTACTTGGGTCCCCTTTGGAAGAAGGAATCTTCTTCCTGTAGAAAGCCATTGCGGTGTTAAGTCTGGCTGCTTAAACAATTGAATTTTGTAAGACAGCAGGTCTTGGTGGAGTGATGTTAACTGTTTGAGCCAAAAGTTGGTTACTCCATTCAGGCCAGGGCTCTTCCAGTTTGGGGTTCGCTTTAACCTGCCTTCCAGCTTTTTTGTTGTTACTGCAGGCTATTCCATCGATTTGCTGTTTGCTTTTTCTAAATGCTCCTGTGTGTAGGTAACCATTCTGTTTTCTCTTGTGCTTTATATGGTCCTCATATAGTTTTCTCCAGAAGCTTTCTGTTTTGGTTTTGGTTGGTGGTGCTTTTTCCATCTGAATACTCTTTCTCAACTCCCTGTAGAAGTGTTTTGGGTTCTCTCTAAACAGCTTATTTTGTTATCTTTCTGATTTCTTCATATCTTCACAGTTTTTGCATTTCTGCTGCTGCTTTCAATTTATTGTTGGAACACATACATTTTAGGTCTTCTTCTGTTAATGCAGCATGCTTCAGCTTAATGTTTTAGATCTTCCTTAATATCTTTGCTAATCTTAATCCTTTTAGATACCCATCCATTAGGGATAGGTACGCATACAATGACTATATTTTTCCCTTGATGTGCTTTTTCCAAGGAGGAACTGTTACTGTTTTCTTTTTCTTCTGGCCCTGCACGTTAGCTGGTAGTATTCTTGAAGTAATAATTTTAGCCACACAATACTGTGTTCAATTTAGTTCAGTGATGACAATAAATGGACCATTTATACTGGATATGGCCTTCGTACTTTTTACCTTAGGTATTAAATTTAGCTAGGGTAATTTTTCCCTTGCCTGAAACCCATCATATTCATCTTTTTCCATGTGGACTAGGAGTTTGATCTTGAATTCCTCCACCTCTGGGTCTTTCTCCTCCCTTACTTCCTCCTCTTAAGTCGATTGGTTGACATGTTCTGTAATTACCACCCTCTCCTACAGTTCCAGATCTCCAAGCTCCATCTCCCCCTCAACTGCTCTTTCTGTTTCTGTTTATTCCTGTCTTCTGGTATTCTCACCCAGGTCTCCTCCTCCCTGTATTTCTTTTTACATGGAAGCCCTTAGGTGCTTCAAGATGTTATCATTCACATACTTCTTTGCTTTGATCTGTGAAATGAAAGATTTTACATTTTCATCTGTTGCTTTTTGCAGTTTTTCTTGTGGCAATTTTTCAGCTTTTGGTGGATTCTCTTTGCATACCCTCTTGATTTAAATATAGGTTTTGTAGCATAAATGTAGCAGTACATTATATTCTCCTTATCTGCAGAAATCCACTTAACCGTAGTTAATCCTTAACTTTTTCATTCATTTCAGTGGCTTAATTCCTGCCACAGTGGGTACATGAACATAACCAAGGCACAGCGGATGTGTCGCTCTCCTCCTCACACCCCCCTCACCCCGTAATAATCACACAACCCAATATTGGCATAACACCGGTCGCAATTTTATTAACTTTTAACCATAGTCAACAATAATTCCAAACAAACAATTTAAACCACCACCTCAGTAGTAATGACTCACCAGCCATGTGGGTAGCAAAGTGAAGTCATTGCCGTTGCCACCGCAGAGAGTCTACGGCTACCAACCTACCATCCCTTCTTCCAGCTTCGCCATATTACTAACAAAAGCCCCACCGGGGTTATCCGAGTCGGAGGTACCCCACCCCGCCCTACTAAAAGCTAAGGCTCCGGACCCGGAAACCTCCGGGATCCCGCCACCCCCTCCCCAGCTGCAACACCCCCAATTACCCATTCCCTGCCCCAGATAGTGGGCGGGAGGGTGGGACGTATGATGCCTTCTTCCCCCTTGCGCGCCTGAATGCAGGGCTCGCCGGCTTGCCCTCCCTTCCTCCCTCCCCCTCGCTTCTCTTCACTCCTGATTGGCTCCCGCCGCTGCCGCCGCTCACCCGCGGGAGCCAATCAATTTAAAGGACGCCGCCCGGGCCTCCCATGATGCCTCCGACCCCCGCGGCCCGCTGAAGGGGAGAATCGCCACGCTCCGCCGGCCCGGTTACTGCTGGCCGGTCAGGTACAGGACCCTGCGGCCTTATAAATAACCGAGGTACAGTGGATGCGGCGCTCTCCTCCTCACACCCCCCCTCACCCTGTAATAATCACACAACTCCAATATTGGCATAACACCGGTCGCAGCTTTATTAACTTTTCACCATAGTCAACAATAATTCCAAACAAACAATTTAAACCACCACCTCAACAGTAATGACTCACCAGCCATGTGGGTAGCAAAGTGAAGTCATTGCCGATGCCACCGCAGAGAGTCTATGGCTACCAACCTACCACCCCTTCCTCCGGCTTCGCCATATTACTAGCAAAAGCTCCACTGGGGTTATCCGGGTCGGGGGTACCCCACCCCCGCCCTACTAATAGCTAAACCTCCAGGATCCCGCCACCGGTTCAGGTGATCCCAGATCCCTCAACACCCCCCCTCCCCAAAGCTGCGACCAGCGAACATCCTGCCTATCACCCATTCCACGGCCTCCTGCCAGTCATTAAGGAGCAAGTCTAGCCTGACCGGGGATAAATGCACCCCATCCTGACGGTATAAACCTGTGCAGGTAACCTCTACCCAGGGATGCCGTATCTGGTAACCCCCGTGCTCCACCACCCAGCGCCCGATCTGGCGATTGATCTTCGTTAAACCCCTAGACCATCGCCACTGCTCCCTGCAGGCAGGCCATGGAATGATATCTGACCATAACAACATGACATCAGGAAACATCCTCAACACTTCGCCCATATCCTGTCTTGCCGCCCGTAACAACTGTTTACAGGTCCAAGAACCAAGGTCATTGCCTCCCAGATGTATAAGAATCAGATCCGGCCACTCCTTCATTCACCCATGGTGTCGCAGCAAAGGCAAGAGCTGCACCCAATGCAGCCCCTGCTTGCCCAGCCATAAGACCACCACCTCTGCTGGGTCCATTCCAAGATTAGGCCCCACCGGCCGTACCGCTGCTTGTTGCTCCGCCCAGTGCACAAAGGCGTGACCAATCAACCAGCAAGTACCAGGATTCCTTTCCCCATCTGCAAGGCAAAACAACAGTTAGCAGCCCCCCCAAGACCCTTCAGCCCCCTCACAACTGCATATAACCCTGAAATGCATGTGAACGCCATCGACCTATCCATTGGATCTCTCCTTGCGGCAACCCCTCCGCCGCTGCACTAGTTTTGGCACCAATCCGGAAGGAATGCGGGGCAAATCCCAAAGGCTCCACACCTAGCCATCTCAGAGCCAACCGCAGCACCACCGCAAACTGAAAACGCGTCAGCAGGCTAGAATCCTTGTGCAAGAATAACTGCCCCTCCACTGCTGGCCGCACCCTCAAGTAGTCCCTTAACGATGCCACTGGGCAGGTCAGGGAATTTCCGATCGCCCTTAACACTACCCACTGACCATGCCCCAGCTTATCTGTCTTAGACCTTGCAAGCAATATGCGCATCTCCCCTTCCCAGAGATGCATCTGATGCCTCCCTATCCCGGTCCCTCGAGATAACTGGCGTGAATCTGCCACTAACTCCCCCACCCGGAATGCGCCAAAAAACGCTAGGCATAAGACTGCCTGAAACAGCTGAGTTTCGTAAGGGGAGGACGTGACTCATGGCAGTGCTGCACAGATCCGCGTTAGCAGCTCATGCGTGATTGGCCGCCGCCCATCCCGCAGAGTCGTCTGGGACCGCTCCCATCCTTGCAATAGCCTCCGTGTTAAGAACCCCCCCAACCTGGAAGCCCCAACCCACCGCCCATGCAAAAAAAGTATACCCTGCCATGTGCGCCCGCACTGTCGCTTTCGACACTCTGTCAGCCTTCGCCTCAGCTACATATTCCGCCATCAACTCATCAGGCACCTGCCCCTCCTGCCACCCCTGAGTCACCAGAAAGCTGACCACTCTGTCACAACCATGCTGATACTTCGTCAATGTCGCCGGCGCCACTGACCGTTGCAGCAGCCTCAACATCTCCACCGGCCATGCTGCCATAAGTGCTCTGGGACCTTCGCTCCCTCGGCGTCTGCTTCTGGCGCCATCATCCGGAACTGCTCCCACTTAAAACGAGAAAGAGCATCCGCAATACTGTTAGTGCTACCCGGAATATGGTGGGCCCTAACTGACGCATTCAGACGCAAACAGGTTAAAACTACTGCTCTCATTAAGACTGCTACCTCCAGACAACGCGGCGTATAATTATTAATCACACTAACCACTGCCTCATTGTCACACCACCACACCACCCTGCGATTGCGCAACCTGTCTGGCCAGAGTTCCAATACCACTAAGAACAGGAACAACTCCAAGAATGTGATATTCGTAGTCAACCCTTCATCCCGCCAAGACTGTGGCCAGGCTTCCGCACACCACGCACCACCAAAGTAAATACCCAAACCCTCGCTACCCGCCGCATCCGTAAAAAGTTACAGATCGACAGTAGAGATTGCCGCCTCCATCAATACCCATGTGCTGTTGAACTCCCGCAAGAACAAATCCCATACTCCTAAATCTGCGCGAATACTCTGCGACAGCCTGATACGGAGATGTGGCCTCGTCACTCCCGACGTAGCCACCGCTAAGCGCCACAAAAACACTCTGCCCATTGGTATCACCTTGCAAGCAAAATTCAGAGAGCCAATTAGGGCCTGCAACTCCCTCAACATGATCTTGCGCGATCCCAATGCATTGGCCACCAACATTCGCAATCGCCCTATCTTCTCACCCAGCAAGCGCGCCACCATTGCCACGGTATCCAGCTGTATGCCCAAAAAGGTGAAACTCGTAGCCGGACCCTCTGTTTTTTCCCCCGCCAATGGTACCCTCCACTCCTGTGATAACGCCACAAATCCATCCAGAAGCGCCTGGCACTGCAACGACTGAGCCTCACTCATAAATAGGAAGTCATCCAAATAGTGCACCATGTTCGCGCATCCCACCGTTTGAACCAATGCCCAATGCAAAAATGTGCTAAACATCTCAAAGTATGCACACGAAACCGAGCATCCCTTTGGCATACATTTATAAAAATACCAGTCCCCTTCAAAACAAAATCCCAACAATGGAAAGGCCGACGGGTGGACAGGCAGCAATCGGAAGGCTGATTCGATGTCCACTTTTGCCATTTATTTTATTTATTTACATTCTCTTATATACCGCGCTATTCTGCATCAGTGCGGTTTACATTGAACAAACTGAAATTACATTGAACAGGGTATTATAACTTGGAGATAACTATTTTACAGGGAACATGGGCTATGGAGGGTTAAGTGGCTTGCCCAAGACCACAAGGAGCACCTGTGGGACTAGAAACCCCAGTCCTTCCGGCCCAAGGTTGCTGTCCTCTAGTGGGATTTGAACCACCGACCTTCCGGCCTGAAGTACCTTGCCCCAACCACTAGGCTACTCCTCCACTCCTACGCCATCATACTTCCCGAGCCGCATCGGCGTACAAAGTCCACCGCTGCATGAAAGGACGCGTAGCGCACCGAACACTGCTTCTTCGGAATCCGATCATTGACTGAGGACCCTACGGGGAATGACAGGTTGTGAATCAGCCTGTACTTCCCTGGTTCCTTCTTTGGTATGATGCCCAAGGGGGACACCACCAAATTCACAAACGGCTGGCTTTCAAAAGGACCGGCAATTCTGCCCAATTCCCGCTTCTTACCCAATTTATCCTGTGCAATATGGGGTAACCGTCTAACCGAGAATGCATTATCTGCCTGCACTGACTCTACCGTCCCTACCACCGGGATATGAAACCCGTAACGAAAGCCCTCCTTGAGCGTCATCTGGTCCCGCCACCTCGGGTAACACCAAAGCCAAGGCCGCAAAGCTTCCAACGTATCAGCGTGGAAGCCCGCTCCCCCAAGTGTATACTACTTGGGAGCTGAGAGGGGAGGGGCAGGGGCACCACGTTTTGCGCATTTGAGGGTGGTATTGTCCCCCCCTCACAGATGGAACAGGCATGCTGAAACTTGCATTCAGGAAATGGACACGATGACTTGTTGAATCGCCAACACAAATCTCCCGTTCCCTCGCCCCCAGCTCTCTGCGACACGGATGCCTCTTCGGCCCGAAAGGATCGCGCCTTCCCACTACCCCTGCCCCCCCCCTTTCACACCCCCAGGTCCCCCCGACCCCATGACCCTCCAGTTCTGGCGGACATTTGGGTCAACCACAAACTAATATCCTGTGTCCCCCAGGACAACAGTTTATTTTCTTCCATCTTGTCCCAGAACTTCTCATCGTAGTTAAGCCAAGCCCAACCTTCATGTGTCTGAGCGGCTTCCAATATAGAATCCACATATGCGAGCAACATTCCATATTGCTCTGGATACTGGTGACCCCACACGCTTGCCAACCTCAAAAAAGCCCTAGTCCAATTTACCACTTTACGGGCAACTCGTTTGATCCTTCCCGCCTTCTCATCTTCCTTTCTCTTCTTACGGCTCTCGCCTGACCGATGCCTCCCCTCCAACAACCAGAAGATGTCGATGTACCTCCTCTTTCGGATCTTCCGCCGTAAAGCCCGCGGGACCCCTTACCACAACTCCGAAAAGGATGCTAGCATCGGGGTACTCTTGCTCCCCCAATCTACTTGGCCATCGAAACCACCACCCGCCACGCCGAATTCTCCCCCGAGGTATCCGTCGATGACTCACCGGACGAAGACGACGAAGTCTCATCCCTGCGGTGCCGCCGACAAGTATGCTTCTGCTTCTTCTGCGCCTTGCCCCCCACCTCCAGACTCGACCCTTCCCCTTTTTCCGCCCCCCATCACACCCTGCCATTAACTCACCTGCCCGCTCCGCCGCATCCCCAGCAGGTGGTGCACCATCCATCGGTTCTGTTGGCAGCTCAGGCTCCTGGTCACTCCGGGGCCTCCCAGCTTGCTCAACCACTGCAGCCCTCCTCAGAGCTGGTCTCGTCGCCCCAGTCTCCACTCTTCCTGCACCACCCGCTCCAAACTCACCAGGTTGCTGCCACACCATAGGATTCTGTGGAGGTAAAAAATGGGGCTTGGGGGGGTACTGCCTCTGGCTAGGTGGGTTGCCAGGCTCCCAGCCAGTCTGCTATGGATGTACCTTGCCCCCCACCCCTCCAATAATCCCCGCCGGGAAATATCCCTCCTGTCTCATTGACCCGAACCCCAGGCCATGGTTACGGTGCCCTACAGGGCTAGCCTGCATTCCCCCCACTCCCTCCTGTATCACTACTCCACCCCAGAGAAGGCCATACCCCTTGCCCGAACCCGACCGCCAGCTCCCCTAGCTGTACCTCCCCCCCAGTTGCACTGCCCAACCTTCCAGGTGACTCATCTGCGGGCCCAACTTGCCCAGAACCCCTGGGCACCACAGCACCCACCTGACCCCTGCCCCTTGTGGGCTCCCTTGAACCTGCACTTTTCCGCCCCCTGGATCCCCCAGACCTAGCAGCCCCACCCGACAAGGCCGCCAAAGCGCGCCTCCCTCTACCCCTCCTCCTCCGGTCCTCACTGCACAAATTACTCCCTCCCTCCGTGGAGGGCCATCCGGTTGCTGTCCCATACAACCACTCCTCCCTGCCCCTTTCCCTCTCCCTGCCTGACTTCTGCGAGCCAGCATGCTGCTGATCTCCTTGTGTGCCGCGCCTTGTCCGTACTTCTCGGACTCAACCGCTCCACACCGTCTCCACACTCGGCCCCCCACATGCTCCACCAGGCTCCCGCAGGCTGCCTCTGATTTCATCCTCTCCTTGATGTCCGCAGCCGCTTCCCGTCACCCACACTGGACCTGCAATCTCCAGACATCCAATCCACATATGTTGCCTTCTTCCCCCTTGCGTGCCCAAATGCAGGGCTCGCCAGCTTGCCCTCCCTTCCTCCCTCCCCCTCATTTCTCTTCACTCCTGATTGTCTCCCACCACTGCCGCTCACCCACGGGAGCCAATCAATTTAAAGGACACCGCCTGGGCCTCCCATGATGCCTTCAACTCCTGTGGCCCGCTGAAGGGGAGAATCGCCACACGCCGCCAGACTGGTTACCGCTGGCCAGCCAGGTACGGGACCCTGCGGCCTTATAAATTCTCACCATGGCCTTTATCTGTGGCAGGAATGTTATCTACATCTGCAGTGCTTGTACTGTCACAACTCCCATCATTAGCCCTAGTGCTTAAGCCTTGGGTGGGCACCTTTTTGTCTTGGGCGACATGTGGCCAGTATGTATTTTCTTTTTTGTTCCTACTATTCTTCAATTGTAGTTTCACCTTGCTGGGATTCAGTATAGATTTTGTTCAATGGGGTCACCATGGGAAGGTACCCAGCAAGACTTTGGGAGAGAATTATAATCTCACCCCCTAAGAGAAGAACAGCAATTCTGGTCGCCGTATCTTAAAAAGGATATAGCATTATTAGAAAAGGTACAGAGAAGAGCCACCAAAATTGTAAAGGGGATGGAAAGATACCCCTATGAAGAAAGGCTAAAAAGGCTAGGGCTCTTTAACGTGGAAAAGAAATGGTTGAGGAGAGATATGATAGAAGTCTATAACTTAATGAATGGAGTGTTACGGGTAAATGTAGATTGATTGTTTCCATTATCAGAATATAGAAAGACTAGGGGACATGCAATGAAGCTACAGGGTAACCTATTTAAGACTAATAAGAGAAAATATTTTTTCACTCAATGTGTAATCAAACTCTGGAATTCATTACCAGAGGATGTAGTAAAAGCTGTTAGTGTAGCTGGATTTAAAAAAGGTTTGACAATGATAAATTAGATAGATAGATATAAAGATAACTACATAGAGATATACAGAGAGATAGACACATAGGGCCCGATTCTGTCCTGCACGTAGATCCTTTCTGTGCGTCCGGTCTAAACTGGACGCACAGAGGGGATTGTGATTCTGATCCCACGGGGCACATCTAGCCCCATGGAATCAGAATCACAAACTGTCATGTACATGCAAGCTGGGACTGTGAATCAGTCTGGCCTGCACATACATAAAAAGCCTAGCTAACTCAGTCAGGGCTTTTAAATGGAGCCGCAGCGCCATGGCATCCTGTTGCCATGGCACCGTGGCTCCATTTAAAAGCCGCGATGCTGGCCACCTGCAACTAAAACTAATTTCCCACATCTCAACCCCTGATCTGGCCTCTTAAGGCCAGAGTTGGGCTGCAGGGAATGTCCCCTGGCCCCCCAGCCCCATCTGCACCCTGGCAGCCACAAAATGAAACATCTAGGGAAGTTATTCCACCTCAGATGTGGAATAACTTCCCCGAACATGTCGCTGGGCCTGGACATACAGTGCTGGCATTAGAATCAACCTTGTACGTCCAGGGCCAGCGACTGCCCACTGCCCGCCCAGATTCCACCCCCGAGCTGCCCGTTCCCCACCCTCATCTAATTTCCCCACGCAACTGGGGAAGTTAGTTGGGGGCAAGAGCCAGCATGAATAGTGGGGATGGATGTTCTGTCAGGCCATCCATCCCCGCTATTCATAGCACAGAATAACCCCCGTAGATACAGATATAACTAGATAGATATAGGATCCAATGTTCGAAGGCATTTACACAGGTAACTGCCCTAATTACACAGGTAAATTCCATATATGGGATTTTCAAAGAACACCTACATGGGCAGTGCCCTTCGAAATCCCGTATATGTGCCTAATGCGTCCCGATGCTATGCGGTTAGCATCGGAGCATGTTAGGGGCATTCCAGGGCGGAGCAGGGTTGGTGAAAAGGGCTAACTGGGTAGCACCGATTTTTGATGCTACCCACATATCCCTCTGTGCCTTAAGGAGAATCCGGGTTAGGAGGAAGGGGAGTGGGCTATGCGCCAATGTGGCACATAGCACCGCCCAGTTGAAAATCGGGCCCATAGCTTCAACTGTATGGCACTTTGAGCTATTCCTACATTGCTGTCAGATATTAGACTGAATATTGCCATTATGTAGATCGTGGTGGTATCCACCTCTGACTGGATATTCAGTGCTGACCACAATCTGGATACAAGTCCTGAAGGTCTGGATTTTTTAACTGCCATGGTCGATGTTGTAAAAAATGCCAACTATGGCGGTTGAATATTGGCCCGTATATCTTTCGATTTTAAAACCTGCTTTATAAAAGAGGGGTTTTTTTCATTTGTGTGTGTTTATGTAGAAAACCCCTGACATGCTGCTGTCTTGAGTGTATGAAACAGCTTTGAAGATAGGGAACTGCACAAACATTTCTGCTATAACTAAGATATTGAAAGTTAAGCTGAATAGAAACAAGCATATGACTGTACTGTCTCTTAATTGTAGAACTGGACAAAATAATCATAGTCAGTGACTGAGTTATAAACACACACCCCCACCTCATACACAGATTGTTTTACTGGGTTCCAGTCCCTGCTAACAGCAAATGCCCTCCAGCAAGGACGGAGATCTTATTGACATTATATTCCTCCATTGCCTCAGAAAAATCCAAGTTATCAATGTCCCTGTTTAATGTACATTGCGAAGTTTAAGTTTCAATGTAAACCGCTTTGATTGAAATGATAAAGCGGTATATAAAACCTATTAAATAAATAAATAAAATAAATAAATATTTTCATAGTCTATGATCAGGTATCATGATTCAACAAACTCCCAAAATCCAGAGAATGGGCTTAGCATCACAATTACTGATCATGATTAATTTGTCCATTTCTGCATAATGCAATGCAATGGAAGGAAAGGTTAGCATGCTAGTTTACAAATTGGTTAAGACAGCTACCAAATAATATTGGATGAAAACTGAAGAATTTGGAAATATGGTATGTCCTGCTTCTAACTTTTAAAGAAACATCTCCCCTGGACCATTTCTTCTACCAAGAAGAATAGATTTAAAAAGAACTAAAACATGGTGTTAACCTACTGAGAAAAGATCTCTTCCAAGAAAAAGTCATCCTTTCTCTGAGTACTTAGTTATATTTTCCTGGTCCATTGCATTGATAAAAGTTGGATTGTCTGATAATTGTACTGATTTATCAGCATGTGCTCTAACAGCAAAGTCCATAAAAAAATGACCTTTTAAAGTTTCTCCCTAAAGGTGCAATCAGAAATAAAGAGAAAATGGAGGAGTTGGAAAGTCAACCGATATTTTGCTGTGGATTTCAAACATCGTCATCCCTCTCTGGCGAGCAGCGGAGTGAACGGGGGGACACAACTGTCCATTCTGAGCAAGAGCAGCTCTCAGATTCGGATGTCAAGCATAAATGCGGAGAACCTAGCAACATGAGCATCTAGATTCAAATGCCCTGCTTAAAAATCCTGTTTTCCGTTGCTTTAATTTGTTTTATTTTAAATTGGGAGGCTGCAGGATATGAGGGAGAAAGGAATATTTCTGCGAATGTCCTGGAGTGACGCAGCAGAGAAGCTGACGAGGGAAAGCTATCTGTAAATATACTTCCACCCGTGAGGTTCAGCACCAAGCTAGCATACTTCATCCTACCATATTGCATTTCATAGTCTGCAGAGTTGAAGTGATTGCTGTGCAGTTCTGAACATCGGTTTCCTGATCTACATCTGTGATGTATGTTTGTTCTGTTTCAAATCATACACGACATTGACACCTTCCATTTTGTGTTTGTGTCTGAAGCCTTAGAAAATCTACAGCCTGGGCTAGTATTTACCAGCTTAAAAAGGTCAAGAATTAAGACCTGACCACTGAGAAGTGGAAATCTTGGGGTCTGTATGAGAGGAGACGTGCAAAATACGGCCTGCGGGTGTATTAGTTAAATGACTAGTGTTTTTGAAAAGGAAACTCTTTGTTTTCAGGATCTGCAAATCTCTGTAGCAAAGAAAGGTTCAGTTTCCCCAAGAAAGTTTCTATTGCTTAATGACCAATATACTCCAAGGTTGACATATAGGAGTGCACATTTGGTTTATTAGCGTGCCTTAAACATTTTAGTGCAACAAAATCGATTTAACACACTTTAACCCACTAATTCACATGCAAAAGTTGATTTGTATGTGCTACAAAGTTTTAACATGTGATAAAAAAAAATTTATTAGTACGAAAGTGTGAAACAAAAAAGGCCAAAAATATGAGAATGCTTTTCCCTGTGAACATCTACAGTATATTGAAATGTGATTCTTAAATAACCCTTTATTGATATCTCTTTATCTAAAAAGAAGATAAAAAGCCAGATATTTTTTCTGAAATGGAAGAGGATTGAAGTTTTTCTTTTTTGGGGATTAAACTACTTTATAAAGAGGTTAAGCAGTTATGCTGTACATTGTATCAGCTGAGCAGTTTAAATTCTAGATGAAGGATACCACTTCCATAAATTGTAAACGATAAATATCCCTCACAGGGTTTATTTTCTTCATATCAATGGATATTAGATCATGCATTATAAGCTTGGGGACTGTATCCAGCATGACACAACTAGTAGCTCTGAGAAACAGCTCTATAACAGATTATGCAATGAAAGTATTAATCCTGTTAGCAAAGTTGAATTTTATCTGTAGTACAGATGTGCATTCGTTAGGACACATTAAAAATACTTGTGCCCGCTAATTGATTTAACACTCATTGATCTGCAAATGAATGCACTTAAAGTCATTTTCCATGGTTTAAAAAGTTCTAACCTACATTAAAAAAATGTTTATTAGCTAAAAGTTTGAAACTAACCAAAAAATGTCCAAAAATCAGGAAGTTAAAAAATGATCCGAGAACGAAGGAATTGTTTCCATGCACACACCTATACCACAATATAGAATATCTGTTCAATAACTTTTTAACAAGTATTTCTGAAATGTCATGAATGCCTTTCTTGAACTTTCTTTTCAACTATGCCTTGCAGTCAGAGCTACGACTGGTACAGTACATATCTACTTCTATCCAATTTCAATGATGATGTCAATTAATACTTATGTGATTTTATGCAACGCATAAGGACATGGAGAATTTTCAGAGTTCTTGGTCCCTTTGAATATTATAGTGAATATTATATACCTGGATATACGAAAACATACATTGACTATGTTTCTCGAAACAGCATAATTCAGGTGAATGAAGGAACGTAATGATGTCTACAACAAGAACTCTAAGTGCCACAGCAATATGGATGCTGTTTGCATGTTCTGAATGTGTTGAATGTAGGCCCGATGTGTTGGATGCAATATGTGTACAATGCACAGATACTTCTTCTGGCAGCCAACATCTGTTTAGTAAAGATGGAAAGGAACCAAAAGGCAAAACCTGTTTAAATACGTGTAAATACTAAATAGTGTAAATAGCTTCAAAAGCTACAGTACCAGTGTTTTTTTCTTACTGTGAAAAACATTTTGAAGTTAGAAACTACATATCATTCAAACAAATGCATCGTGCCATGCAATTTTAAACCATTTGGTAACTTTCTAATAACGTTTCCAGTTCGGTTTCTTTTACTGTTTGCTTTTGTGTGTACTAAATTTACTGTATTATAGATCTTGCGTTTACTTTGTGCACCTGTTGTTCTGTTAGCTAATGACCAATATGTTGATGAAAACAGCTGGTGGTGGTTGTACGTGAAATTGTACAGTGAAGTCAGTGCTGTTCAGGAATGTTTTGCTTCCTTGTACCAGTTTAAACTGCAAATGTCCAGACGCAGCATGGGATTGTAAAAAGTATTTCCATTCTTCTGTTCAGTTGCTGCTCTTTTCATGGTCGACATACTGAATCTAGAAACAATTAATACAATGCTGTATAACATGATTCAAAAGGGTCCAAGAGGGTAATTTTATAAGGGAGTATCTAGTTAAAGTGTGTCTGAAGACATCTATTTTGTAAAGACAAGTGCCTACTCCTCTTTATAAAATACTAGTATATGTGGCCAAATGCAGGCTTACATTGCAAGTATAGGCATCTACACCAGCCCCAGAGCTGCTGGCAACGCCCATGCCTATATTTCCCAGGTATGTGCAAAAACTGAGAGCATTGTATAATCTACGTGCGTACTTGCATGCTCTATTCAGGTTCCATCCAAATTCCACCCATGTGCATGCCCACCAGAAAGTACATGCCTTGATCTCAAAGTGCGCAGTTTTACACTGGCCGCTATTTTATCAGAGGTCATTTATGTGCCTATGTGGCCACATATGGTACATGCTGGAATGACTGTAGAAAATTACCTTCTACATATCTAGGCTTTCAAGAGTGTGCAATCTTCAGCAGTGGCAAAAGTTCAAATGAGGGACCCCCAAGCAAAATGTACTTAGGGCCCCTCATGATAACAAGGGCTGTGGCCATAAAAAGGGGGGGGTGGAGAGAAAGCTTTTCCCCTCCTGTTCCCTCCTCTCCCCTCCCTCCCCAGAAAACTTAGAACACACTTGTACATGCCTGTTTTGTTTTCAGACGTTCTGGCTTTAACGTCCGAGATTGCACTTGGACGTCCCATTGTAAAATGTGCCTCTAAGTGCATATTCAATCTAAGTTGAACCTGAGGCAAAAGAGAGTAAAGTAACTTACAAGAAGGGCCAGTGGGAGAAGTAGAATTCAAATCATGGCTTCCCTGGTTCTCTGTCTGTGTTCTAGGCTACTCATACAACTTCTAGGATAGAGTTTATAGTAGCTGTTTGAAGCAGGATTACATTAGTACCGACAACTTTCTATCATAGTTCAAGTACATTTAATCTGTGGAGGATGTTTTTGAATCTTTCTATAAAGTAATGTCAATCACTGTGCTAGCCTTACTTGATGATAGTCTAGGCTTGGAGTTTCTAATCTGAAGCCTTACTCGAACTCTTTCAGTGATTTTCAGAGCTTTCGGGATTATATTTGTTAGTGCACATTTGGTTCTTTAGCACATCTAAAACATTTGATGCATGCTAAACCAATTGAATGAACATTAATCTATGAATTAATCAGTGTTAACTCAATTGAAGGTATATTTTGCAAAGGACATCCAAGTGCAATCTGGGACTTCCATGTCCGAAAATCTGAAAAAAAAAGCAGGCATTTCCAAGTCCAGACATGATTTTACAAACGTGGATGTGCCCAATACGGTCGTTTCTGGGGACAGCTACATAGAATCCCCGGACTAGCATTCCAGAGCAGGGATGTCCATTAGTTTAATGGTTAATGTAGAGGGCCAAGGCTAGAATAGTCAGGGTTCAAATCCCATTGCTGCTTATTGGGCAAGATGTTTAACTGTCCATCTTCTCTACACCCGCTGGATGTTTTATGGCCAAAACAAATACGTTCCTGATGCCTGGTCATGCTTGGAACAGGTCTGTACTTGTATGAAAATTGAGCAGGATGTCTAAGTTCATGGCAGCAACCCAGACATGCCTCTGCCTCTCTCCCTATCTACTTGGATGTCCCGCACAGGAGATGTCTTTAAAAGCCATTTGTAAAATGAATCTGAGGCCGTCTCCATGACATCCACATGCACAGTTTTGGAGGTCCAAATCACATCTAAGGCTTTTAAAATTATCCCCTGTGTACACATTAAAGAGTTTTAACATGTTAGAAATATGATTAAAATGAACGTGTGAAACAAATGAAAAAAGTCTGAAAATGGGAAACGGTTTGAAAGAACTGAAAACATAATGAACATTTTTGCCCTGTGCACATTTCTACTTTGCTGCTGTCTGGTATTGGTGATGAAAAAGGCATGGTTGTCGTACAATAATGATGATGTCGATTAAAACAGACAAACTCCATGACTGTAGATAGAGCAATGCCAACTTAAGGCGCCATCATCATGATTTATATATATAAATATATATATATATATATATATATATGCAGATACTTGAAGATATCTGCCAATTGATGGTCCTGCTATTTCAACAATTTACATTTAGTAATAATGCCTACCTTATCCCCACCTAACGATACCCTGATGTGAAAGTAGCCTTTAATATCAAAACAAGCATTACATTTCAATCCAGAAGATTATTTAAATGTATGGATATTTCTAAGTAGGTTTACGTAGGAAGAGTTTGAAGCAGGGTTTGCTGTTGGTTGTTAATAAACTCATTGCCATTCTCTCTTGATCAGGGTAGGAAATCAACAAGTTGACAAGAGATGAGTTCTTTCTCACCTGTCTTACAAAAGGTCACTGTATAATACTTAACTTGCCCTCATCAAGCAGTATTTATTTTGAGAATGTTTAGCAATGCCGGCAAGTACAGTCAGTGGTTTCAATAGATTCCTACTACTTATATTCCTACTACATATATTTGCAAGGCCGTCTGGAAAAAACTAGGAGCCCCTTTATAAAAGTGTGTTAAAGCTAATAAGACAAAGGATGACAAATGATTTCTTAATCAACAAATAAAATTGTTTCTCCATGGAAAAGACAACATCTAGGATTACCTTGAAACTTCAGATGCTGCCTAGCACTAGAATAGAGACTCCATCCATTAGTAGCCAAGTTGTAGGTATTCACCTCAGGGCCCACCTACCAGAGCAAGTTCGTCTTGTCTGGATGTATTTTCAACAAGTTTGCTTGCGTTCTGTGTTTGATAGATCTTTTGAAGCTTCTTCTAAAGAAACCTTAATAAGAATTAAGATTTGTATATTGTTGGCATATGAAAAGTGTTTAAGATCTGTAGTTCTTACCGTGGGTCCCAGAGATAACAAAAAAAGTAAATAAACAACATAGAGAAAAGGGGTGAACCCTGAGATACTCTTAAATCCATTCTCTAGTGTTGGGACCAATTTCTTTCCAGCCTAACCCTCAAAAAATTATTGGAATGAATTGAGAAAACTGACTTAGTGCTTTCCCAGGGATACTCAGATTCCTGAGATTGCTAAGCAAAAGGTTGTGATCATTAGGGATGTGCATCACAAAAAAATTGATTTGTTTTTGGATATTTCAGATTTTTTTTCTAATTTTGTTTTCCAGTTCATTTTACACATTTCTTTGAATAACACTTTTTGATAAGCTTTAGATGTTTAAGTTGTGCAAATGAACTGATTCAGTGATAATGAATGCACTTCTATAGTGATCAATAAGATCAAAAGTAGCCAATAAGTCGTTGCATAAGTAACCTTTCACTACCCTTATCTAATACCGATCTCATTTTTGTCAAATTTGCTATTACAACCTTCTGGTTGCTAAACTGTTTCCTGGATCCTGATTACACAAGGTCTAAGAAACCTGAGTGGTCCAGATCCTCTTATAAATGAGCAGCAGCCACATCTTCCAACAATTGGGCCAAGAATGGAATATTTTCAATAGGGAAGTGGTTGCTTTGCAAACCAGGATCCAGAGATAGAACCTCACAAGAGAGGAAAAGAGAATCTTTCACAAATCAGTTGAATGTCTACCCACAAACAGAGCCAAATCAATAAACTGTATAACTCCAATCCCAAATCAGGTTCAGCATATTTGCAATAATTCAGTTGAACAAGGACGCAGTGCAGAAAACTTTCTATTAAATTTGATTACTGCTCTCTTAGCTTCCAACAAGGTCATGGTCCAAAACTCTGCTCATCAACAATCTCCAAAACTGTCTCACCCATATTAAAGTCAGCAAAGTACTCAAAAGAGTAATACCAGTTTAGAGAAAACACACCTAGCCCTTTCCCCCATTTCACAGAATTTGCTAGTAGTGACGCTTTTATATTGTTACATGCTGAATTAATAAAACAAAGTCAATGTCCTAGTGTCTGGAACCTTCTGTGGAGGCTAAAATCTAACCTGAGTCTCTCAGCATCTCATATACAATTTTAATAACTCCCAAACCTATTTTAAAATAGAGAGGTTCAGTTATTCTACTGCTCTTTGCAATCATTTTGCTAATATGTTTTTTTTGTGTGCTTGTTTTGTTGTTGTAGGGGGATGTTTTTGGCACTGAAATATATAGACACAATTGCCTGTTTCAGTTTTATGACAAAAAAGGCATGCCAACCACAGTTCCATTAAAGCTGAAACAAGTGAATCTGTCTATATATTTCAGTGCCAAAAACACCCTCTACCACCAAAAAAAAGCATTAGCAAAACGATTGTAAAGAACAATGCAATAACTGAATTTCTCTACTTCACAATGGGCTTAAGCGTTATTATAATTGCAAATAAGATGCCAGGAGACTCACGTTAGATGAAGATTCCAGACCTTGGACATTGACTGTGTTTTTTAATTCAACATGTATTAATATCAGGCACAGAAAGAGAGAGATTTTGAATGCTTTACGGGTATGCAGAGCCGTCTTACTCTATATACTGGAAATATCCTCTGTCTTACATTGCGTTCTATGCACTTTACTCGTTTGCCATTTGTATTTTTGTCCTAAGGAGCTATGTAAATTATAGTCACAGATTTTTCAAAACTGAGTTATATTGATGAACTTGTATACTAATTGATTTCAGGTAAAAGTGAAGTAGCTATTTTGAAAAATATATTTTAGAAAAGAGTAGCATCCCTTTGGAGGTAGGGCAAAATGTGGTCCATGTGAAAAGACAGTGATGCTTTAATAGATTTCTGTTGATGAGAGAAACAATCTGACTGGAACTCAAAAGCATTGTACTGGGATATCTTATTTAAAGAAACCTGATTATAGTTTGAAGCAGGAATAAGGGAAGCAAGAGAAAAAAGCTGGTAATTTTTACATAGATACATTAAGTCCAATAGAATGTCCAAATACTGTAACCGGGTAAGGCGGACGTGGTGCTCCCGCCCCAGCCAAGACACCCTCCCCCCCTCCACAATAACCACAACCCAACACTTATTGGCATTCAACTGGTCGCAGCTTTATTAACCATAAACGTTAACCATAAACATTATCCAAACAAACTACCAATAACCAAACCTTCGTCATTCAGGTTCCGTCAGCGGGACGAACCCTCACCAGTCGTGTGAGTAGCAAAGTGAGTTCCCTCCCGCTTTCGCCGGGAACCGTCCCTAGGCAATTCCATTCCCCCCTCATCCAGCTTCGCCATATTATTAGCAAAAGCCCCAAGGGGTTCTCTGGGTCAGGGGTACCTCACCCCCGTCCTGCGTATTGCCAAGACTCCAGACCCCAGACACCTCCGGGATCCCGCCCCCCCCCCTCGAGCTGCAACCACCCTTCCCCCAAATCTGTCCACCATACTCTAACCCTCCTGCCCCAACCCATTGGCTCCTGCACTCCTCATACACCCGCGGGAGCCAATGGATTTTAAGAAAATGCTTCCCTTGCTGCTCTGGCTCCCACCTCCTTTTACCGAGGCCTGGGCCACACATCACACCACCCACCCAGTTAACTGTAGCCAGCAGGTACGTGGCCCTGTGGCCTTCTCATTCAATCAATGTGTGCCTTTGAGTCAGTCCTGACTCCTGGTGACCCAGAAGCTCCTGGGTTTTCTTGGCAGTGTCACCAGAAGTAGATTGCCAGGCCTTTCTTCCAAGGCAATGGAGGGTTAAGTGACTTGCCCAAGGCCACAAGGTGTGCTAGAAGGAATTGAACCCTGGTTGCTTGGTTACCAAGCCAGTGCTCTAACCACTAGGCTACTCCTCCTGTTTTTCTAATCCCCAAATGAATCATATTTTCAAGAAAGCATTGTGCATTCAGTCATGAGAAAAGTGCAACACCTTCACTGAAGTTTGACTGACACGCAAAAATTATTCCATCTTTATTACTAATTAAAACCTAAAGGGACATGTTTACTAAATCGCATTAGGCTTTTGCAGCTAATATACTATGTTAGTGCAAATAGCGTTGTGTTAGCTGCAAAAGCCAAGTGATATTTGTTGGGGACATCCAGAGCATTTCTCCAGCAGATACCACACCAAAAATGCAGAGAACAGGGTTGGACAGCAGCCAGGATGCAGTTACCATCACCCATTGAGGTAGTCTTAGCTTTACCCATGCTGTCTGTAAATCTGACAGTCGCCATGCGCTGTTGACGCATGTGGTAAGCGTGTGAATGGACATGCTGCTCACTCTTTGCCCTGACCTCGCCCATACACGCAGTTAACCCACCATTGTGCAGACAGCACAAAAAGTCACCGTGCTGTCTGCATTGGCCCCACATTAGCTGTTAACGTGGTGCACTTGGCAACTCTTATCTGCCGTGATAATAGCTAGCAAAGTTTATAAAACATGCCCCATAATTTCAATAAGAAAATCACTAAGAAATAACAAGAGTTCTATAATCAGAGAATAACTCACAGGACAAAAAAGAGAAAATCATAAAGGAAGGTAAATTCTAATGTGCGTGTTTTACATACAGTATGAGTATTAATAAGGAAGCCTCTAACAAACCCGTCTGGTGCACTTTGAGGTTCTTTCCTCTGTGCTATCCACTCACTTTTGTGCACCTTGAAGCTGCCGTTGATGTAAATCATAAGGGCGTGCTTACTAAGCTCTGCACCGGTAACATGAGTGTGAGCCACATTATTAGTGGGTACAGCCATCTCCCTGCACTTCACCTCAGTAAAACAGCCACGGGAGCAACTAATGGCCCCATTGAGGTAGTGTTACTCACACCCGTGGTACTTTATTGAACGCAGATAGCACAGGTCACAAGTACCTGCTCTAGCTGAGCCACAGTGAGAATGCCCCTATCTAGCCCAGTCTCCGCCCCGATGTGCACTGTCCTATTTTGCAGTGAAAATATGTTTGCTTCAAAAATACAAAAGTAAGCAGTTACATCTTGTTCAGGAGCACACATAATTGTAAGTTAACTACATGTTTAGACCTGGGGTTTGGAGGACTGATTGAGGAGGCAATTGTGCTTATCTCGCTAGCGTTCAGAAATTCATACAGTTGCATTTTGGAGCTGGTTTTCTGAACTGGCTCCCTTTAAAGGCACAATTTTGTAAATTGTGGCACTTATGCATACAAATGCCTGCACCGAGACATGTGGTTGCTAAATCTACCACTTCCATGTATAAACGCCAGCATTTAGTCGTGCAGAGTCTGAGGGATGCTGCTCTTTTTTAAAGGATGCTTCACCAAAGGCAAGTGTACTGGCTACAGCCTTCCACTGCAAATTGTCTGGACCTGTTTCCTAGCTGAATGACCTCTAACTTTTGAAAGTCAGTGTACCAAATCTTGAAAAATGTTGCAAATATCCTTTAACACAATAACACAGCAAATGCGAAAACTAGCAGGTTTGCAAACTGCAAGATAGCATGAATGCTTTTTCATGCACAAACATTTATTCAAATTAATAGTTATTGAGCTGCTGTGATGCAAAAACCAGACACAACAGCGAAAGTACACATAGCATTGCAGTTGCAAAGTCTTTTTCACAAAAACGTTAACTATACTTGAAAACTTCACAGCATAACTTTGTGAGCTGTTTTTCTGCTGGATTTGTTTACATGAAATTGTATTATAAAAATAACAAATAATGCATGAAATTTGCAAGTTACCTCTTAATTTGCTAAAGAAATCATTTTAAAACCCTGAAAATATAAGAGTGTGGCAATTACTACATGTTAATGGCATGACCATTAATGAGAAATGTAGCTAGCTACATATTTAGAGATGTGTTCCTGTAACTGTTCTTCATTAATGGCCATTTTAGCATTACCCGCAAGGCCCATGCCTCCCTATTTTTCATGATTCTAAGTCTCCTAATATGAATTTCTGCATTAGGTGCTTAGTGCCACGGTTAATGCATGCTGTTGATGTAGTGCATTTGGTTTTTTTTTCAACACAATGTTAAATATCTGATGCAGCTTAGTAAAGAGGCCCCTATATTGTTAAAACTAATAGCTACAAACCTGGGTTGTGCTATATAATCTTTGTGATCCTTTGAGACTTTCCTAAATTATTTTCTAAATAATTTAATATGATTGTATTGCATTACTTTTCTCAGTACCTGTGGAGCCCAATTCCAGAACAAGCGCGTCCGGCCTGCGGGCACATCCACATCGAAAACGGGTCCTATTCCACAATGGTGGGGATAGACGCACCTGTGGTTTTCAGAATTGGGGACATAGACATTTTTGGTGTGGCATGAACAAAGCACTATGGTGTATGAGACACGGCTATACGTAGTTAAGGGCGTTTTACGTCCCTGCACTCACCATATTCTGAAAAAATAGACATTTTTGATACCATCAATCTCTGGTACATACCCATGAATACCAAGCCCCCTATAAAACGTGCATCTCCTAAGCTGCTTCACTCACTGACAGTATTATGCTGATGCAAACTACACATGAATACTGATGATACATAAATGTTGATGCAAACTAGGCTATATATACCAATCTATTGCATGCCCATGCAAAATAATCTCAGTGCATTCTAAGATAGTATAACAGCAAGTAGAAAGGGATATGTTTGTCATGACATACCTTGCATCACAACATACATAGCAGTAGAAGACACCCTTAGTTATTCCTGCATTGGTCATCTCTGAAAACAATCTGTACAATGCTAAGTATGGACCAGAAAAAAATCAGAAGAGGTTCTCCATAGTGAAATGTCAAAACATATCCCTGTCACTAATAAAGAACCCTTCAACAGTGCAAACAGCACTAATTATGCCCAAAGGCACCTTTATCGCTCTCTACAAATATGCATGTCTTAGTGCTGTTTGCACTATTGAATGCTCTCATTCTTAGGGTCCCTTATTAGTGACAGGGATATGTTTTGAAATTTCGTTATAGAGAAAATGTCCTGATTTATTCTACCCGATCACACTGGCATCTGATGAGACTGCAGGCATCCCTATGGTCCAGGTGCTGGTCAGGCATCCATGTCCCCCAGATTTGTGGATGAGCACACCAGATCCTCAGGCACAACACTCAAACCACACACACACACACACTCACTTGCAACTGCTGTGATGCTGTGAAGACATAATGGCATGGTGTCTCAGGACACCACATCTGATTTGTATTTCTCAACTAAACATGATTCTTCTCCATACTGTCTCACACACCATCACTACATCTACATTTTTCCAAACACTGGAATTGTTAGGGAAACGGAGAATAGCTCCTTTAGCACAAACAGCAAATAGCAGCATAACCAGAATAAAGACTATTGCAGTGCTTTAGATTTCTGAAGGGGTGTTTTTATTGTTCCTTAACCTTACAAACATCCTTCCCCTGTGCATTCTATTCTTTATAACTGCATCTTGTGCCCTCCCAGATAGCAGCCACACAACATCCATTCATCTCTATGGGATGCGTTGAGGATCAGAGCAGAAATTTTTCTAAGTCCTGGCCTTATTCCACATTGCTGCTGGGATAACATAGGCATGCACGGGAAACAGGACATACATGGGCCTTTCCTGAATACACTTTCTACACTTCCAAAGGCTTGCCATGCCCCCATTCCGCCCCTCCCGCCATGTTCTGCGATCCCCCTTCTAGTGTCATGTACGTGCAGGGCCGCGTGTTTTTGGAATACGGTTCTAGACATTTTAGTGAGAAAAACATCTCTCCTGCATGTCTAGCCAGCTTATTCATGTTCTGGAATAACCCCCATGGTCTTAAGCCTATACTGGCAACAGCAAAAGATGGAGGGAAGGGGAGTTTAATGATCTAAACTTTGATCTCAAATAGCTTTCCCATACAAATAAATGTAAGACGGCGCCAATAAAACATGCAGAAATTGCATAGAAAATGATTTCTGCTCTATTATAGGTTCTTATTCTGGCAGACACAAATAACTTTTGAGCTATTAAATGATGAAGTAGAGGCTGAATGCCTGTAGAGCATACTATGCAAATCTATTCTAATTAAGCTGTTGTTCAAATGTCAACTGACTCAACATTTTCTATTAAATTAAATTATTGTTCCTTGAAGATACAGGGCTTTGAGGCTGATTGAATATAGGACATGCAGTTATGTACATGAAACACTCATATATCTCTATCCTGAAGCATGTAAGTGTGTGGATGGGCACGTAGAGGCACACTTTGGGCGGTCGCTGTTCTGCAAGTGTGCACATAAGTCCCATCACGCATACTTTCCGTTGGGGTGTACATGGGATGGAACCTGGGCAAAACCTAGACAGAGCCTATGTCTACATACATTAGGGTTGCCAGCTGGCTCTAGATGTGCCCGACAGGCTTGATCCAGTCCTGGGTTTACTCCATTGCATGCAGGGACATGTAGTTCTGATTTCTCAATTGCACTCCATCAGAATAGCAAGACTACAAGTCCCTGCATGCAATGGGGTAAACACAGGACTGGATTAGGCCTGTCAGGCGCATCTGGAGCCAGTTGGCAACTCTAACATACATACAGTAAGTTATAGATACTATGGCTTACACATGTATCACTGCACCAATTTGGGTGCAGGCAGCTCTGCCTTCTGCCACGACTAGACTCAGGCTTGCCTGTATGCCCCTATTCAATAAAGCAAAGTCCACACATGCTTCACTCTTTCAAATGGCCCCAATACGGACATGGCAACATGACTGGCCTGCACACAAGTTTATAGAATTACCCTCTTGATATTTTAGTGAAACATGAAAAATATGTACTGGCACTTATGATAATTGTTTGCAATTTACGGGGGGGATCCAAAGGATAGGAGCATGCCAAACAACACATGAGATATCAAAAAGATGTTCTGCAAGAAAAGAAGAAAGTGAGTAATACAAGTAAGAAAAAATATTGGAAGTACGTTCCTGCTTTGCATTACAATCGATACACTGAGATGTAGAGCATGTTGTCTAATGGTAATCTAATGTTTGGCTCTATGTATTTTTGTAATAGAAAGCTTAAATTTAACCTGTTGTACAGTGTTGTGTATAGACATTCATCAGCAGATTTTTTTTTTCATTTTTTGGAATATGCTATGTTTTAAACTTTGTAACTTTTTGTATATGTTAGTATTCCATGCCACGTTTAATTGGGAAAGATGAAGACCACTTGATAATTCAGAATTTGCTATAGACATTCCGGCATAAGCCCGTAACAGACATGATGTCATTTTTAGGGCACACCTATTCTAATTAATAACAATGGCTTTTTTGGACTTGCTCATTGGCCGGGGTTTCTTTTTAAAAGGCCAGGCCTGAAAGTACCATAAGCGCCCTACTTATTTCCTCTATATTGCTCCAGCCTTTCTGATACTACTGTTTTTCAAATGCAATAACTCCAAAGAAGAGGTGTGCCCAGCTAACATACATAAGATGTATTTTGACTTTTACAAGCATCAATGCAAAAACTTACTGATGACTGGGGTTCTCATACTGACTTTTATTTTGCAGTGTCTATGATAAAGATCTTGGATTACTAATTCTTGATATAAGTGGAAGCACAGATGCCTGCGTAAAGAATTCCATTTTGTTCTGTTCTCCAATGGATTTTAAAATGTATATTGCTATAGATTGCATAATAAATGTATTTGTTTTTGTATGATGAGTCTGTGTTAGATGTAACTGTGGTCCAGAACTGATCTGCTGTTTGTCTTTATTTTTGCAAAATTTAACACATACGATATGCCAGAGTCAATAACAACAAGGACAGAATTCTCGATGGAGTATTAGTCCACTTGGATATGTGGACACAAAGGTCAACAAAGTTGTAGATGATACCTTTTTATTGCATTAACAAACAGATCTATGTCAAACTTTTCAAAATTGTCCTCGCAAAAGCTTGTCACAAATATATTGCTATACCAGAAAATGGTTCCCTTTAAAGTTTGTTGGCTGATCCTAACAAAGGGTCATTTTACAGCAGGTCTACCTAACCTGTTTGACAAGAATGCACACGGGTTACACCTCTTTTAAAAGAGCGATACTTGGGCATATGATATGGCACATCTTAGCACATTCTTCAAGACTAAATGAAGTTTTACCTGTACTGCAAATCTGATCATCAACCCAAATTTTGCTTTTACTAATTCACCTCTTATTACGAATTTCACTTCTCCAACGAATTTTCCTATAGTTGGCCCGAGCTCATCTGTAAAAGTGGTGCAGCAAGCCCTCCCCATGCTGCAGTCTTGCTGTCTGTTGACTACATCGCTATCTAGGGAATGGAAATCTAGACTTTTACCTATTTTTCCATCGTCTGCTATAGAAAATCTAGCAGTGCAAGCATTTCTATAGTATAATCTAGCAACACGTATAACACCATCATGACCCGATCGAATTATACCAGCTGAAAACCTCTTGGGGCCCATTTACAAAACTGTGTTAGCTGTTCAGCTCAAGAGAAAACATGCTAATAGCAAGGTGCCCCACTAATTGCTAATGCGGCATTTAATAGTTAACAGAGAAGGAGGTGGAGGAAATATGTGGGACGGTGGCTACTGTGTCTTACTGAACTATTAATGTTGCAGATAGTTTAGAGCAATGAACAGCACACCAAGAGGTGTAGTTAACTGCATCGCTCATTATCTGTCATGCAGTTAACACAGAGCAGCAAATCTTTCTCTTCGTCAATTGCACAGTGACCCTCCCAAAAGTGCCATGAAGGCCTCCGACAGTTACCAAAAGAGGATTTGCAGCCACCATGGGCCCGACATTCGAAGGTCCTTCCTTAGTTACCCATGTAAGGGTCTTATCCGGGATATTCGAAGGGTACCTATATGAGCAGTGCCCTTTGAATATCGCGGCTAAGTCCCTAACGCACCCAGATGCTATCCGCATAGCACCAGGGCATGTTAGAGGCGTTCCAGGGCAAAGCGGCGGCAGAGGAAGGGGCTACATAGGTAGCAGCGATTTTCATTGCTACCCGTGTAGCCCACTGCACCTTAAAGATGGGCAAGAAAAAACCTTGCCAATCTTTAAGACGCAGAGGTTATGCGGGTAGCAACGAAAATCGCTGCTACCCATATAGCCTCTATGACTGCCGGGACATCCAGACAAACCCGAATTTTCACTTTCGCTGGTGTGGAAGTGAACATCTGGGTTACGGGGGTGGGCGGACAAAACCTTAGTTACATTTCATTTCAGCTTTATTCATCACATGCAAACACAGATTTTTTTTCCTACAAACAAACATATATGTCTTCTTTGGTCACAGATATGACTCATTGCACATTTTTTTTTTACTAAGGACTCAATATTCAAATGCTGCAGTTAGTGGGGGTTTTTATCATTGGCCATGGCATTTTCAAATGTGCAATGCAATATCCTAGCTGCCAGCCTGCAGGGGGCTGTTTCTGGGGGTTTTGCTGAGGTGAATTTCTGATGTCCTACCAGTTGGTGTCAGTGTGCCTCACCAGGCAGGATGGCCATCACTGCTGTTTTGTGCCAGAGGCCATCTTGTTCCTTTTTGGACTCCTTTATAAACCCAGTCCCTGTTTACTGTCCTTACCAGAGCTTGGTCTACACTTCTTGGTGTCGCCTTGTGCCTCGGCTGTCTGCTTCACTCTGGATTGTAATTCACTTAGTTGGCCTGCTAGGCCTTGGCCTTGTTCTTTCCTCATACTTCCTCAATGAGTGCTTTGTGCTCACCTCCATTCTCCGTCCAGGGTTCCCCTGGTTTCTGTTACTCATCTTGGGCAGTGAAGATCCGGTGCCTGCTAGTACCAGAGGGCTCAGCCCTAAGGGAAAGTGGCCACTGCGGGCAGAAGATCCCACTCTATCTGGAGCCCAGGGTACCATGCCCTATTGGGAATCTGTCCATGGATCTTACCTGCTCACTATTACTGTGTTTTTCCTACCGATAAGGACTCAGGACTATCACAGTGATACGTATTCAGTATGATATGCCCTTGCCCAAAGAGATAAAGTGATTTGCCCAAGGTCACTAGAGTGTTAGTGACAGAAGAGGGATTTCAACACTGGCTTCTCCAGTTCTTAACCCTTTGCTCTAACCACTAAGACATTTCCTCTGATCAGTGATGACAATTTAGCATTGGAAACCATCTACATGTTAAGAGTGAAAGGCCAAACAGCAGATCTGCGACAGCCTGCTGTCCTTTGCCACCATTTTTTCAGCAAATAATGGCTTGCATTTGCTCCACTTTAGACTTATTTAAACAGTACATGAGTCTTCTAATTTCAAGTTTTTGCCATGTTTTTCGAACCTATCGGCACCAAAACAAAAGAGTTACAGAGAAAAGAACGAATATAAAGGCCAGCATTCTATAAAGAAAATATGGCAGAGCAAATTGTTTAGGCCCATCATATTCTCTATGGCTCAAGAGCACCCCCTAGAGCATTTTGTTTACATTGAAAGCAACTTAAAACAACTTTTGCATACTATTTGCATGTGTACCCTGCTGCCCTTTAGTAGGATATTTTTCTGCTAATATTCTCATGCTAAAAATTCTTACTGCATTAGGAACAATCTTAGCATAAGAACCAGTAGTAAACCATTGCACTAAAGGATAGCACAGCTTATTACAGCAGGACTAGAGTGGAAGCAGGCAAAGAAAGAGTGGAGGAGAGAAAAACACAAAAAAAGAAAGATGAGAGGGGAGGAGAGGAAGGGATTTAACGAACTGAAGAAATTCACAAGAGTTGGAACAAGGAACAAGAGAAAGCAATAATCAGGGAATAGCAAGCATATGCAAATCTCCTGCAACAAACACCTCACCAAGTAGCAGGTTATTAATGATAAGTTCATGGGGGGTTGTACGTGATATACAGCAGTTGTATATGCCAGCATTAAAATGTAGTGTCTTTCTGTGGATGTCAAACAACAAACATTGCACAGTTCCTATGCATAAGTAACCCCATTTCTAAAATTTCCACTTACTTGTTCAAGGTGATTTGCATATGTAAGTCTGCTGCTTACATGTATAAATGGAACCTAAGTCTTCTAAAACTGCCCCCAAAGTATTTGGAGAAGGTACTTGACTAAGCCCCTACTTCACCTCACTACAGGGCTGACTGAATTCTTTCTTCCTTTATGTGGAGGCCTACTCCCTACTGGACATCCAGCCCCTGTACGGCCCCTCAGAATTGGGGCATATAGCAGTAGACCTGATTATGATCCTGTGGAGGCATCTAGCCCCCGCAGGATCAGAATTGGGTCTACCGGCCTGTGCCTAAGGCCTGGCCCTGGTTTTGAAGGGTCGCACACCCTACAGATCCCAGGCTAACTCAGTCAGGCTCTTGAATGGAACCGCAGAGCCACGGCCATTCAGGAGCTGTGGATGTCGGCTGCCTCCGAAAAATTTCTTTCCCTGCAGCCAGACCCACAAGTCGGCCTCCCATGGCCAGGGTCTGGCTCTGGTACTCTTCCTGCATGCCTCCTGGCTTTGTCCTTACTGGCCTCCGCTGCTACCTCGCATCCAGGAGGACTTATTCCACCTCTGAGATGGAATAAGTCCCCCATCTAGCCTGCCAACCTCGGACATACATGGCCAATCTTAGAATCGGCCCTGTAAGTCCAGGATGATGATTCACCCACACCCTGCCCTCACTTCACCTTCCACCTGCCCCCACCCGCCCCGTCTAAGGCTCCTCGTACAACTCCACTGTTCGTACAGGGAGCCTTTGTGCACGACTGGTAGGAGGATGAATAGTAGGGATGTACATCCAGACAGGGTGTACATCCCCACTATTCATGGCTCAGAATGAACTCCAAAGGGTTATATACTACTGATGGCAAAAGAAGTCCTTAAGTTGTTTACAGTTATGAAATCATAAAATTGCATATATTCCAAATTTAAAAACGCACTCCCTATCAAAAATAAAAAAGAAGGAAAAATCTTCCAGGGCAATGCATTTTTCTATCCATCATAAGTAAATACATGGCTGAAAAAAACCCAAGCCTTGACAAGCTTCCTAATTTTAAATGAGGAGGTTCCAACAGCAAATCTAGAATTGTATTGGTACAAAACACGGACATGCAACTCATTTTGTAGTTCTTAATCTTAGCTTCAGATGATCCAGTACATAGAGCAGCATCTATTGAGAAGATCTCAATATGTGGTTTGCTGTAGACCAGGGGTTCTCAACCCAGTCCTCTGACACTACCTGGCCAGTCAGGTTTTCAGAATAACCACAATGAATATGTATAAGAGAGATTTATTTGAATGCACTGCCTCCATTGTATGCAAATCTCTCTCATGCATATTCATTGTGGTTATCCCGAAAATCTGACTGGCTAGGTGTGTCCCTAGGACTGGGTTGAGAACCCCTGCTGTAGACCCAATAAATACTTTGGGTCATGTCACCTGTCTGCAGACAGTCTTAAACTGGATTCTACATTCCACAGGCAAGCAATGTAACATTGATTATACTTTTTCTTTTCTATTATGAGCTTTGCTGCCAAGCTCTGAAGGAACTAGACGCACTTTCGTTTTTGACAGTTCTTGATGTGCATATTGCATAGTATAAGCATGTCAAAATCATCGCTCCAAAGTCTGATGGGATTTCTTCTCCGAATGTAAGGTCATAAAGGTTGTTTTAATTTGAGAAATCTTAGGATCCATACTTAATGGGGTAGTTACTAAAGGGCAACAGGAATTATGTATGATTTTTGCCCCTATTGTACAGTAAAGGGCAAAAACATGGGTTATTTTTTCATAATGCACAATTTTTACCACAACACGCATTGAATACTAATGGAATAGAAAGCATGTATGTCCATGCATGCAAAACACCTCATTAGTATTCAAACCAAATAATGCATCTTGTGATGATCAACGCAAGCCAGATTAGTTATGGGAAAATAACCTCCATTCAAAGCTGGCATTATTTTTCCATTATTGGCTCTTGGCCACCATCTTAAAGGAGCTGGCACTCTCCCATAAAATTCCCATATGGCAGCTTCATCCCCAGCAGTACTAATGCAAGGCCACCATTAATGTTCAAGTAACACCATTTTGTACTGAGTACAGGAGGGGCTGGAGCGATTGAGGATCACCCCTGCCCATGGAACCCTAGACCAGCAATGAATGATTTTATGAGTGGACCTAGAATAAAATGAGTGTCCATGGGGGGAGGAGATGTCCCCCAGGTTCCTTTTTTAGGGGTGTCTTTTATGGGGGGTGCCTTCTGGGGAGCTACTCTACTTCAGGAGGGCCATCTTGGAGTGAAATCTTCTTGCTGTCAGCTTTTGGGGGGGGGGGGGGTCAGGGACATCAGAGCACATCACCCATCCCTTTAAGATGGCAGTCAGAACCATGAGATAGTAGTCAGATACCTCTGGCCTGGAAAACTAATGCCAGCGTAGTTTTCTTCATTTTGGGGAGGCGAACAGTGGGGTGATATATTTGCACTTATCTCCTGTATCCTGTTTTTCATCTTTTTTTTATAATTTATATCTGACCTAAGTTTATTTTGTAAGCCACTCTGATTGTATATTAAGAGCAGTATATCAAGTTGGAGTAAACCAGTAAACCAATGATCGTCTGCCCAACTCATTCAGAGAATTTTCAGTGATGTTTGATCTATAGTCTCTAAATCAAGGAAATAAACCAAATCTACTACTACTTCTACTACTACTATTGAGCAGTTGTATAGTGCTAGAAGACGTACGCAGCACTGCACAGACACATGTAATAGACAGTCCTTGCTCATCAGAGCTTACAATCTAATCAAGACAGACAACACAGTAGCTGTAGACACGAGATACATCTAGGGAGAATTGAAAGGAAACACAAAGGAGATCAGGTGAGTCAAGATCCGAAAGCAACAGCGAAGAGGTGAGTTTTCAGCCTTTGAAAAGTGCCAGAAAAGGCACCTGACGTACAGATTCAGGTAGTTTGTTCCAGGCATAAGCAGCAGCAAGGTGAAAAGAGCGAAGTCTGGAGTTAGCAATAGAAGAGAAGGGCACAGATAGAAGCAATTTGCCAGAAGGGCGGAGTTCCCGAGGAAGGTTGTAGTGAGAGATAAGAGAGGAAAGGTAGTGAGGAGCTGCACTTATAGGTCAGCAGGAGAAGTTTGAAGTGGATGCGGAAACAGATAGGGAGCCAATGAACTGACTTGAGAAGAGGGGTAATATCAGCATGATGAGGCTGGTGGAAGATTAGCCATGCAACAGAGTGTTGAACAGATTGAACGGGAGAGAGATAATTCAGAGGGAGACCAGTAAGGAGCAGGATACAATAGCCAAGACGGAAGGTGAATGAAGAGTGGATATGTGTCTTAGTAGTGTGTTCAGAAAGGAATGGGTCGATTTTGATGATGTTATAAAGAAAGAAAGAGGCAGGTCTTAGCTATCAGATGGATGTGTGTGGAGAAGGGGAGAGAGAGGAGTCAGAGACGACCCCAAGGAAGCAAGGAAACAGGGAGGAGTAGAAAGTTATCCATAGAGACTGAGAAAGAAGGAAGGGGAGAGAAGGTGTTAGGGGGAAAAATAAGAAGCTCAATTTTGGACATGTTCAATTTCAAGGCGGTGAGACATCCAAGCAGCAATGTCAGAAAGGCAGGCAGAGATCTGGATCTGGGCCTGGATTGCCAGAGATATTTCAAGTGTAGAAAGGTAGATCTGTGAGTCATCAGCATAAAGCTGGTGCTGAAAGCCATGGGAAGAGATGAGCGCACCAAGGGACTGGGTATATAAAGAGAAAATGAATGGACCCAAGATAGATATTCAGGGTACACCAACTGAGAACAGGATAGCAGCAGAGGAAGATCCACCAGAACAAACATGTAGCAGAAAGAAACAGAGATATTTCCCATTGTATTGGGTGCCACACCTTGACAAATTTCATATGCATGTTACATCTTATAAAATAAGAAGAGAACCGGAATAGTACAGAACTCTAAAAACCAAGCGAGGACAAGGTATTAAGGAGAAGGTTGTGGTCAACAGTGTCAAAAAAAAGCTGAAAGGTCAAGAAGGGTGAAGATTGAGTAAAGGCCCTTAGATTTTGCCAGGAGCAGGTCACTGGAGACTTTGGCAAGAGCTGTTTCAGTAGAATGTAAAGGACAAAACCCAGATTGTAATATATGGCCCTGATTAAGTGTGGACAAATTCTTTATCTTCCATCACAGTGCAGAAATTAGTCTTTAGGGTGTGCATTTGTTTTCAGATGAATGGTAAACCACAACCAGAGGGCATGGAATTTGAATATCCATTCATTTTCAGTGCTCGTGAGGCCAATACCCTTCTGGATGTCCAGTCTCTCAGAATTGGATCTACCGGCCTGTATGTTCAGGCCGGGCCCTGATTCTGAAGGGCTGTACTCCCTACAGATCCCTGGTTAACTCAGTCAGGCTCTTGAATGGAGCTGTGATGCCATGGCATCCCCTCGCCGTGGCACCACAGCTCCATTCAGGAGCCATGATTGCCAGCCGCAGGACAGAGCCCCCTTTTCCCCACAGCCTGACCCCCAATCTGGTCCACCATGGCCAGAATATGCACTCCCTCACCTTTCTGCCTCTGGTGACCTCCGCTGTCTCCTGACATCCAAGGGGACTTATTCCACCTTGGAGGTGGAATAAGTCCCCCGTCTAGAAGGCCGACTCTTGACATTCAGGGCAAATCTAATAATAAGCCCTGTATGTCTGGCGTGATAGCCTGCCCATGCATCATCCTTGAGCTGCCTCCCACCAGCCCCCTCCTGCCCCCTTCTAAGGCTCCTCATACAACCCTGCAGTTCATACAGGGAACCTTGCACAGGGATGGCAAGGGGGATGAATAGCGAGTTTGTGCGTCCAGGCATGGCATACATCCCCACTATTTGTGCCTCAGAATGACCCCGATAGTGTATGTGGCCAAGAAAACAGAACTTTCTTTTTGCATATTACTCCCAGCATCCTTTGGGGTGTCTCCCAGGTTCATCCTGACCTTCAAAACTTCCAACATTAATGCATTATGCTCCATCCAGCTTCTTACCAGATGCTGGTTAGTTTGCAGCTCGGATACATATTCCTTCCAGTGTCCTCCAGTCAAGGTGATCCACCTTGACCCACTTGGACGTCTTCTGCTAAAACCCAGTGCTCCATCCAGCTACTTGTCAGAAGGCATGTGCCAATCATCTCCTCAACTTTGTATTTTTCTCTTCTTTTTCTATTTCCTAGGACTCTGAAACATTAACTATTCCTGATCCTAACTTTTCCTAATATCAAACCACTATAAATCTCAGGACCACACTACTCATTCTCTACTTTCTTCATCTCACCAATCATTTTGTATTCTATCTTGTCCTTTGCTCTTGAGCTTCAATGTTTTCTTCCATTCTTTAAGCCATCTCCATTCTCTCTGAGTGCATCTCACGCTTAATGCTGTCATTGCACCTTCCCTTCTCCATATTCTCTTGTTCCTTATCCTCCTGTCAGTGGAAGATATCAGTCCCTATCCTGGACTTCCAAGACTCTCCTCTCATCTGTGCAGTTCAAAGCATAGCTCTTCCAGTCTTATTCCTATCTCCTTTCTCTGTCTCTTCCTTCCTCGTCTTCCCCGTAGAATGTCCACTCTGTCTCCAAAATATGTACCTCCATTCATGACCTCTGTATCATACTTTATGTTGTTTTACTTTAACTGAGGTTTGGCTTTTCCCTGAAGTTAAGGAGAGCTGAGCTGAAACTGAAGGATGAGAGATTGACAGTGGATTACGGATGAGACGATTTGCATCAAGCATAGGAAAAACTGGCAAAACAGACATATATAGATTCTGTAAGAAAGTGCTGGAAACAGTTACTCTCCTTGTAGATGGCTGTAGGTTTCTGATGGTAGAAAATGTCTATACTTGTACAGAAAAGGCACAATATAGTATCACCTTTCATCCATTGGAAACTCTGTAAACACTATAACATTGCTGTACCAGAAAAAAACACTGCGTTCATGATCCTAAGAGAATTATGGAGAATAAAGAGGTTACGATCATCTGAGATACTCTCATTTTGACCACTAAAAATCTGGATGCAAGGAAGCTGGACATAGTGATAAAGGAGAAAAACACCATAACAGCATAGGTAATAGAGCTATCTTTTCCAAACAACTATTCAGTGAATAGCTCTGAGAGGGTAAAGGAATATCCTCAAGCACCAAGAGGGAGTGTCAGAATCATCCCTGTATGTCCGGAGTGATGGCCTGCCCATGCATCACCCTCGCTCTGCCTCCTGCCAGCCCTCTCCCCCCCCCCCCCCCTTTCTAAGGCTCCTCGTACAACCCTGCTGTTCATACAGGGAACCTTGCACGGGGATGACAAGGGGGATGAATAGCAGGGATGTGATCAGTCAGAGACCAAGGAAATGTAGCAGAAAGAAACAGATATTTCCCATTGTTTTGTGTGCCACACCTTGACAAATTTCCTCTGTATGATGCATCTTATAAACTTCAGAATGAGGCTCTCTTTAGCATGATGCAAGTACTATGCCAATTGTTAGCAGTGAATTTGAGAGACTGATATTATATTCCACATAACCCTGGCTTAGGAGTGAGGTTCATTACTATCATGGTATTCAGATAGATAACCCATTTTCTCACATACGTTTCACCCATTTGGCCACAGTTATGGTGTTAGGTTGCTACTTTCCTCTTTCTGTAGGTTTCAACCAATGTTCCTGCTAAGCTGTGCGGAGTCCTCTGCCGGCATTCTTGTTGGTGGGGGGAGGTACAAAGCGATCGTGAAAGAGATTATGCTTAGAATTGTGTGGTATAGGCAGGTTATGAGGTCCTGCCAATGCTTTGCGATCCTAAGAGCGATCGTTTTGCACCTTCCCCCACCAGCAAGAATGCAGGTGGAGGACAGCTTAGCAGGAACATTGGTTTCAACCCTTTCTTCCACCTCAGTCTCACACCTTTCCTTTCTTCAAAGTCCATTACTCATGCACGCAAACTCAACCACATTACTCCGTTCCTGATTAAGGAATACTGGCTTCCTGTCCATTAATTACAAAATCCTTACTCTGACCCATAATGCCTATATACTGACTCTCCCTCTTATCTCGCATCCATGATCACCTTTTATGCCCCAGCTAGTGCTCTCTGCTCAATCCATGATAACCGTCTAAACATCCTGTTGGCCTCTTGCACCAGACTGGAAAGTATCAGGAGCACCGCTTTCTTTTTCATTGCCTCTACCCTTTGGAATGTCCTTCCCCTCACTCTGCATACTGAGCCCTCTTATAAGGCTTTCAAATGTGCATTAAAGACATATTTGTTTAATGAGACATTCAATGATGGGTCATATACTATGTGAGGATGGGTCAGCGCCTGCAACCCACAATCTGCAAGCCTTCCTGTAGTCCTGAATTGTAGTCTATACTGCATGCCTGCTGTTTTCCTAGTCTCTCCCCACTAGTCTTTCTTAGTCTAGTCCCCCCCCCCCCCTTTCTGTTCTTTCTATCCTTATCTCTTTCCTTTATGATTTTGAAATTTCTTTCTGGTATTTTTCGTAGTTTTTTAAAAATTTTGTTTGTAAACCACCCTGCTGTCTGTTCAAAGGGCAGTATATTAAGAAACAAATCATAAACCATCTGATAACTTTCACACGTAACCACCCTCCCTCATTGTCTTGTCCATTCATCAAGAACACATTCAGGAATCTTCAGGCAATTGACCCTTGCACTCTCTAGATCACTGTCTCATGTCTTCTGTCATCCACCACATTCTTAGAATCCATCAATGAGACGGTGTCTTTCTATAACACTCTACTCTCCTCTGCTTTGGATGCTCTTACTCCCCCCAGTACTTCGGGGATGAGGGAATAAAAAGTGCCTATTAGAATATATCTGTAAATTGTTCTGATACACACAATAAAGGGCGGTATATCAAGTGTCTAAACCATAAACCATAAACATGAAACATAAGAAATGTCATTTTAAATGAATGTACGCTCCTAGTCCTCAGTGCGTTTATGAGTGTGAGTATATGTGTGAGCACACGGACATACAAGAGCTGAACAAGGAATAAGCATCCTGTAGTATGTGGTTTTTATATAAACTAAACTCCTCAGTAAATTAAAAAATAAAAGGCTCCGGTGTCACCTTGTGCTAGTTTCATTACCCCTGAGACTAGCACAGCAGGATGACCCCAGCATCATTTTGAAGGCTGCTGGAGGCAGGGCAAGTGAGGGGGCAACCAATCCTGTACTAATCACCTCTAGACCACCAGGGATGACCCAGTTGGGCACCGGGAGAGAGGGTGCAGGAGTGTTTTTGGGGCGGGGGGGCTTGCTTCCCATAAGTCATTGGGCCCCTTTTCAGTGGAATGCTTTCTGGCCATGGTGGTCCTGAAAAGGGTTCCCGTCAGGAGAGGATGTCAGGGGGGCACATTGGGGGAATGTTGTGGGGCGGGGGGGGGGGGGACACATCAGGGGATAGATGCATTGGGGGAGGATTGATCACAGGGGGGATGATCATTGGAGGGGGGCTGATCAGCCTGGGGGTCTGCGTACTTTGCCTTGGCAGGGACTGCAAGTAATCTTGTGATTTCTGCCAGGGACCACGTGCGAGCCATCTCGCGCTCCCTGCCAGAGCAGGGTTCGCCGGCCCCTGTGCTATTTGGCAGCCTGCACATCTCAGCTTGCTATTTTAGATATGCAGTGGGGCAATGAAAATGAAAGTACTGTTAATTAGCATGCAGGTTTTGTTGACCTGGCAAAAATACTGTGGTAGTGACAGCACATTTCGATCTTCTCACTGCAAGTTTTGCTACCATGAAACAAGCATTTTTTTTGCAACTTTCATTGTAATTGTGGTTTAGAGAAGATATGGGCTTGAATGCATCAACAGCCAGGGTCAGAACTGCTCATGCCAATCTGAAATTATACAGTGATGTGCATGTCTGTTGTATCACCCAGGCCACATCTTTAACCCGTCCCCGTGCTACATGGACATGTTCGTTCAGAGGCTGTCTATGTACCCAGCTTTCTAAAATGGTTCTGGGGATGTCTCTGTGATTTGCATGTCTGACTTCCCATTTTCAGATGTTATGTAATTATGAAAAGAGCTTCTAAAATGACCCCTGCAGTAAACCCCACGCTAGCCATTAGCACAGTTTAGTAAACATGTCCATTAATGTGGACAAAGGGAAAATTAATCCCAGCTACTAGTATACATTGCTAAGTTCTAAGTTAGCATTTACCATCCCAGAAAAAGATCTTGGAATCATTGTGGGTAATATGTTGAAACTTTAAGACTAATGCTATGACTGCCAAAAAAGAATAGAATGTTTGGACTTACTTAGAAAGGACTGCAGAACAAAACGGAGAATATCATTAGATATAGGTCCATTGTGCAACTGCATCTTCAGTATTTTGTGTAGTTCTGGTTTCCAAAAGAATATAGCAGAATTGGAAAAGGTTAACAGAAGGGTAACAAAAATGATAAAGGCATGGTAAAGAGGATGGAACATCTCTCCTGTGATGAAAGGCTTACCAGGCAAGGGATATTCAGCTTGTAAAAGAAATGACTGAGATGGGATACTATAGAAATGTATTTGAATTTATAAATATGCATTAAAAAATGAAAAACATAAAAAATCTCCAGCACAGCTTGGCAATGCATGCTCATCCCTAATCACATCTCTCAAACCCCCAATCACATCTCCTAAACTCCCCAATCAGCACCCCCACCCCATCAATGCACATACCAGACCCCCCTAATTTGGCCCCTTGACCCCAAAACACTCTTTTTGACCCAAGAGCCACATGGAGAGGATGTTATGGAGATTGCTCCTGCCTTGGCACTAAACCACCAAGGATCTCAGGGGGTGTGTGCTAAGGGATCGGAAGTTGGGGTGCATAGGGATTTTGATGTGGGAGGTATGCTCATGGGAGAATGGCTATTGAGAGGGTCTGCTGAAAGGGTGGTGTCTATCAGAGGAGGAGCTTCTGTTCAAGGGGGTGTCTATTCAAAGGAGTGACCTGCTCATGAGGAGTTTGAGATGAACATCAGCAGTGGGCATGCTAATTGGGGATGGGAGATGTAATTGGAGGTCAGGGAGATGTACTCAGGAAACTGTGCCAGGGATCAGGTGTCACACCAAGTGCATGTAGCTGGTGTGAATGTGCTTAATGTCACTTCTTGAGGTGGTGCTATGCACATTCATGCTATCAACAGTTCATGCATGGCATATGTGCTGTCTGTGCAGTCCATGACCATCCTGTCTGGATCCTTTCCCACAACACACTAAAGTATCTGCACTAAAATAACATGTGTGATGGTGAATTAATATGCATGAGTGTTAGTAACTAGCCCCTTAAGCAGTTAATGCTACCAAGACGTGTATTAATTAAGACCAATCCTGATGCCCCACTGCCCAACCAGCTGGGTATAGGAACTCGCTCTTATCGTGCTTCCTGGAAGTCCAGTGATGACATCAGTGCCCCTTTCATACTTGTGCCCTGTGTAGGCACACCACTCACAGAGCTTTCGGTAGGTCCTGATTAAGAGTAACTGTATATGAACCAACATCTGAAAATGAGGATAGTGGTTCTTAACAAGAAAGATTATATAGCACAGATAAAGAGACAGCTGAGTGATCAAACATGATTTTTACCTTTACACAACTGGGCGAGTGCCATGCAGGCTCCAGATAGGTATGCCACCCCCCCCCCCTTTTAGCCCTCCCCCCCAGACATAGTACAGACACCATCCTTTTCACCAATATAAATTTCTTTATTGAACATAATTGGAACAGTGTTGGCCACAGCATAACCATAAAACATTCCACAAAATTGGTGCATACAACTTTATAAACATTACACTTTGTAACTTTTACAACCTTGCACATTACCTAAACTCAACTTGCTCTCACCCTGAGAGGCACAGCCCATACTTTTCCGAATACTGGAACAGGGAAGGGGGGCCAACAAAGCTCGCCTCCCTTTTTCCACCAAACCCTCGTAACACTGTGGGTCAGCCTGCTTTCCAATCGTCATGCGCAATGCGTGGGCAGCATTCCATTAAAGCATGCGGTATACCCCAGTTGCAGTAGTGACACCTGCTTGGTCTCTGACCTGGCCCATCTAAGGCTGGTGTCGGCAACTTAATGAATGTCAATGAGGTGTATCCCTCTATCCACCTCCCCCCTCCGTGGGAAGGCCCATTCCCGCTGATTCTGCTGTGACTCAGTTGACTCTGTCAGGGGGAGGACAAAATTCCTTGTGGCCACTCATCCCATTACTCACTATATGACTTGTAGGAGTTAAGTGCAAGGTTAAGCGAAGGGTTAAGGGATTATAATGTTCCTGGTTCATAATCACTCAATGGCCTTTATTCTGTTCTGCTCTAATAAAAATATGTCAACCAAACTACTATACAGTGGGCAAGGAAAGACAGGCCAGCATGAAATCATATAAATCTTTGCACTGCATATTACTGAACTGGAAGGCTCAGAAATAGTCATGCAAGCACATACACAGGAAACCATGCAAAGAATATGCTGAGCACATCAAGCCCTGAAGAAAAAGACAGTTGATGGTTGGAAGGTATGGCGTAAAGAGCAAACGAAAAGGAACTTGAGTGGGTATTAAAACAGGAACAAGGGGATAGAAAGGAAGTAACAGGAAACAGATGGCAAGAGGAGATGAGATACAAGGGGGAGAGATAGATTTGGGAGCTGTGCACGTATACGGAAATCAGAAAAATGTATATATTTAACATGACTATTGTACTCAAGGGGAGGAGGGATTCTGGAGTTGTCTGTGTCTGATGACTGTCAGAAATTCTCCTCCCCACTGCCTGTATTGTTCATCAGTAATCTAATAAACAGAGATTCTGATTGCATCTGTACTGACTTTTTGAATCTGGACTATACAGGAAATAGTGTAATTAGTAATCGGACTCTTGTAAGTTACAGGGCCTTACAGACTGTGCACTCTATCTTATGGTCTCTAATATTCTGGCCAATCCCACTGACAGTGACTCCTCACTTGTCAGGGGGAGATCCCCACTCTTACTCTCAGTTGTGGCCAACACACAGCTTGTCCCATAGCATCTCCACCATGTCCTGTATTGTACATAGGAACATGTCCATGCCAATATCCGACTGGTGTATCCCATCAGAGCAATACAGACTAGGGCAATTCTCATCAATGAGATCGTGTCCGATGCTGTACCCCCGATTGCCTCCATGAAGCAGGCCATCCATCTGTTCACCTTTTGCCTGGACCTTTTGACTGCCCAGTGCGACAACTTGCCCCTCCAGATGCTCCAAGATATAATGTGGGAACCAGAGAACAGGTCGGCCAGCGTCAGCAGGCTCTGCTGCATTTTCTTAGTCAATCTGACTCTGTGGGTACCAGTCAACTCGTTCCCCCCTAGATGCACTACTATGACCCAAGGGTTTCTCCCTGCTCTTTTCTGGTACATGAGGGATGGTACGAGCTGGTCCCACCCAATACCCACATACCCATCCAGATGACCGACACCTCTTCAGAATTCAGGCCCAGGTTAAATCCCTGTGGTCTGCTCCTTGTTCTCCTTTGCACCCAGTGAACAAAGGAATGACCACATATTCATGCCTCCCGGGGTCCCCGGGGAACACCTGTACCTATGACAAATTATTGACAAGAAATACAGGAAAGTACATGTGAGTAAAGGAAAGACATTTGAGTCAGCAATGCGTGAACAATTTGCACCCCTTCTTTGGACAGCTTATTTATGAACCATTGACAATCCAGGAAATGCTACATGAAAGTCAATACAAAGTAAGGCAACAGTGTGGGCACAGTTTGTTACATAAACATGCTTATTGCATCAACAGTGTGAGTACAATGCACATTTGCTTAAGTCCTTGATGAACCAAGCTCATACCGGATGAACATATAACTTACAGCAGTCTGAACGCCACCTGCCTATGGTCCTGTTGGGGGACATTTCGTTGAGCCATAAGTCTGTGATTCTGTACTGCCTGGTTATGGTAGGGTCCTCCGCCATGCTTTTTCTGAACTTGACGTCATAGTTGAGCCAATTCCAGCTGCCGAAGCACTTATGCACATGGATAATTGTGTCCAAATATCTGATTAGGGGCTCAGATCGGGCTCACGCTCAACCATGACGCTCATAAATATATGAAAAGCTGAAACCCAATTGCTGATGGATTTCAAAATTTTGGGCTTCTTGTCCTTATCCACATTCTTGTCTTTGTCTTTCCCCTCCTTTGTTTCCCCATCCTGGTCTCTAAGCAATAATGGAAATAAATCAATGAATTCCCTTCGCGAAATTTGTTTCTTCATTTTCCTTGGCACTGCGCTGGTCAAGGAACTGATGCCGCAGCGGGATCCCCTCCTCCTTTGGGAGCTAGGGACATTGGTGCTGCTGTCACTGACCACTTGGTGCCCATATCAGCAATTATCCCCTTTGCCGCGGCTGCAACGATGCCTTCCATCCCATGGACCGACCACACTCTTGTTAGACTTACTCTTTTTAAAAATGTTTAAAGCATTTTGTATTATGCTCACTAGGGCAAGTTCGCCATTGCTATGTGACATCAAACCCTCTGATGATGAGAATAACAGTTCTGGTGCCCCCACTGTCCCCTCAGACTTACCACTCGAAGTGCTCGTGCCTGCGGTTCACGCAGGTTCTGCCAGTGCAGAGGATGTGCGAGCCTTGAGGTAATGCTCCATGGCACGCGGGCTGTGTTGAGTAAATTGCTTGCATAACACCCGGATCAACTCATAAATCTCTTGGCTGATGGTCGACAGTGCAGGCTGCTGTGGCAGTGTCTGCTTGCTGCAACGTGATGAGGTCACAGCCGTATTACTCACCACACCTATGGAGATTGTTGCCACGCTGCTGGTTGCCCTCCTTTTGGATGCTGTGGCTGTGTTTGTTTCCCTTGCCGCAGCTATAGCTGGTGCTCTGCTCTCTGTTCTGCTTGCATACCCATGCCCGTGACTCACCACTTGTCCCCCTCCATGGGCCCTGGGAGTGTTTCGGCAGGCTTTATGTGGCATATCTACAGTATTGGAAAAATTCAACTACAAAAAAGGAAGGAAGGAACAGACGGTTAGCACACATACCAGCTGACTAGCAACATCACCCTGAGGTCTCTTTATGCCCCTTATATATTTATTTAATTACTTTTACTTATTAATTCATTTGTATACATGTTTTCTTTTTTTTAATGGTACTTGAGTATATACAATATCTCTGTCTTCCCATACATCCCTGCATCTGGCTTTTCACACCTTCCAATAATATATGAGCGCCCCTACTCTCTTACTTTGCACCCCGAATTCCGAGTGCACCCCGAATTCCCTTTAGCATTAAAAGGTATGTTTTAAAACAAAGTAATATCCCCATCAGAAACCAAAGCTCACCCGATTGCAGGATGCATTAATCCTCTTTGTCCACTAGATGGCAGCATTGCCACACTCAGATTACAGGATAAAAAGGAAAGCACGAAAGCACACATAGAGGAAAAAGCAACTTTATTGCGGACTGCAGCTCAACCATGTGGCACCAACGCATGCTTTCAACCCACGCACTGCTAATAGATGCTGAAAAGGCTGCCCATGGACACCAGGACCAAAGAGATCCCCCCCCCCCCCCACCACCCCATTGTGGCTGAAGGTGAGGCAGAAAAACCTGCCACAAGCTGTCTGGACTGAAGGACTGCACAACCTCCCCCCCCCCCCCCCCACCCAGTCAGTCTGGCAGAGGACCCGAGCACAGGTCCTTTTCTTGGGCGGCAGAGCATACAGGCACAAGGACCCGTTCCTGATGTCCTGCAGCTCAGCGAAGTACCTCCCACATGTTTTCCCTTCGCCGGCATTGCATCACTACAGCCTCATAGGGCAAAAATGGGAGTAGGGGAAGGTAACTGGGCCTTGAGATCACTGCAATGGCCCCCTCCCCTACCCCTTCAGGCCCAACGTATTTTTATTTTATTTATTTTTCTTTTTAGGAGGGCCTGCTGCCACACTTTCCCTGCTCCCTCGCTAGAGAGCTGCAAACCCACCACCTCATTGGAGCATTGGCCTCCTCGATTCCCGTGCCCTGCACTCAATAAAAAAGGCTGCTGTCCGACTGCAGCCCACTTCCCGCTGCCCTGCAGCCGGTACGAGGCCCACCTCCAGCCGATCAGACCACCGCAGGGCATTCAGTCCCCTGGGTTTTTGGGGTGGGTTTTTGGACTTACTTCTCTGCCTTTTTAAGGATCGTTGCCCTGCCCTCTGTGGGAACCACGCCACATTTGGAAAACCTCAGGAACTGCCGGACCGGTAAGCATCTTCTCTAACTACAAGGCTATAACCACAAAGCCTCATTCCGGTGTGTCTCCTTTGGCATGTCTCCTTCTCCCACTAGGCCAGAGGGACAAGAGGGCGGTCCATGGCCACACGGCCCCCGATAAAGCCGGCCCTAGCCCGCCTCCACTGCCTAGTTAACCCTTCATCTGCCCCCCACCCACTTGTGCCCAGCAGTGGTAATCTTGCAGCCAGATATGGATAATTCAAGTATCTTTTTGATCTAGAGGTTAATGCAGATTTGCTTACTTTAAATGATAAGGACTTTTTGAAGTGAAACACGCCAGTTGAAATTCATGAGTCTCTGGAATCTCTCCGTGGTAGACCAATAATATCTGCAATTGGATCAGGTCTTGAACTATTTTTTTTTTGTCACAGATATTTTTTGAGACCCATGTCCCATCCTATATTCTTGACTCTTCACAGACTATTTAACTTATACCTTTCTCAGAATTTCCAAGCAAGTAACATTCTGGTACAGTAGATATTTTCCTATCCCCAGAGGGCTTACGATTTAAGGGGAGTATTTTAGAAGGCCTATTTGTGAGACGGATGTCTGAAAACAGGCTCTTAGATGTGCAAAGCATTGAGCTGTCCCTGGGGCCATTTTAGAAGCTGGTATATAGACGTTCCCAGTGTAAGAATGTTCATGCAGCATGGAGGCATCGCGGAGGCATGGTCTAGGCAAAGCAAGGGAGATGCATGGCACTGTGCGATTTTCGAATGGCACAAGTACCTCCAGTCCTGATTGATGAGACATCCATGCTGATACCTGCTCCTGACCATGTGAAAAAAAGTGCTTATTTCATGGATGTAACACTTACCGCTGAAAGAGCTAATTGCGCTTTCATCACTCCAGTGATTTGCTACCAGAAGAAACCCGCTTTCAAAATACATACTCCAAACATATTACTGGCCCACTGCGGCACGTCTCAGTATCAGAAATGGCAGACCGGAATGTGCAGGCCTCATAGCATAGTTGCCCCCCTTCTGAAATATCCCTGCTGGCATATGAAAGTCCCCGGTTCTGAAGCTATGCAATTTGGGAACATTCACGTTTGTGAAATGGCCTCCACCCCCCATGCACACACCTGGCCTTGCAATTTGCATGGGGCCTACCTCCATAACAGTAACAGGGACGTCCATTTTTCATGGTAGAGACGGAACGATTTCAGAAGGCACTTATACATGCCTTCCTTCACTGCAGCCACTCCCCTTGATTTTTTGGATGTTCTGCTTTGGACATTCCAGATTCTTACTAAATAGCCCTGCTGAAATGCCACTTCATGTCTGTATCTGAGGCAATGGAGGGTTAAATGACTTGCCCAAGGTCATAAGGGGTGGCAGTGAGATTTGAACTTGGCCTTCCTAGTTTTCATTCTGCTGCTCTAACCATTAAGCTTCTGTTCCATAAACTAGGCTGCCCCTGCACATATTAACATACCGGTAGATTGAATTAACCCTTTCTCAGTCCTCTTTGATGTAGGATTGACAGATACCAGTGCATGCATGCAATGTGCTGTTGAGTTGGAGCTGACACCTGGTGACTCAGCAGCCCCTGGGTTTTCATGACAGTGTGACCAGAAGTAGATTGCCAGGCCTTTCTTTTGAGGCAATGGAGGGTTAAGTGACTTGCCCAAGGCTACAAGGAGTGCTAGTGGAAATTGAACACTGGTCTCTTGGGTACCAAGCCAGCACTTGAACCACTGGGCTACTCCTCCATTCCCACCTGCTAATATTCCACAAGAAAAGGCTATAACAGTGATTAAGGGCACTTGGAGGTCTGTTTACTAAAGTGCAGTAAAGTTTTTCAGGTACTTTATGTTAGTAGAGAAAATGAACACACAGTAGCTGCAAAACCCATGCAGTAAGTGCCGGGAGCAAGACCATAATCTGCTCATGCAGTTACCTCACAGGACATACTTTTACCAGACAGTAAGTGTATTGCCAATATTGTCAATGTTCTTACCATGGCATCTAAACCCCAATATCATGAGGACAAACCACACTCTCCCTATCAGCCCCCCACATCTTCAATAAAGACCCCCCATCCTTGACAGCTTGACATCTTCAGTAAACACCCATTCCCCCAAAGCCCCCCTAACAATAAAGAACCCACACCCACACTGACAGCCCCCTGACATTTTCATTAAAGATCCCAACCCCTGACAGCTTGCCATCTTCATAAAGACCCATTCCCCCCGCCCTCCTCCAGACGTACGCCCACGTGCACGCCCACCATCAAAGTATATGCCTTGATGTCAGTCAGTGTTTTATAATAGGACATTTAGGCACTCAAGTTGCCATTTCAATATGGGAATGACTTCTTAAAATTGCAGATTGCCTTTCTGGTTTTGCTGTAATTTTTGTGAAAATAATTTCACGTCTTGCTTTCCATTATTATATGAAGCTGATGTTTCATTTTTCATTTTTTTCACTGACTTGATCATATTTATATGTAAAGGTGGCATACAACTTGAAATAAATATGTACAATTTTCAAATGTACCTGGCTTATTTTCCATGAAAAAGGCATCTGCATAAAATGTGAGTGCAAATGTCCATGGGAACTTTGGAGGACATTCTCAAATAGCCCTCATTGTTGCAAGATCTGTGAATACTTTTTACCACCATTTCTCAAAATGAAAATATGGCCATAACTTGCACTTAAAGGGTGCAAAGCTCATTTATTTGTTTTTATTTTTTATTTATTTAAAACATTTATAAATCCCTCTATCTAACATCCTAGGCAGGTTAAAACCTTACAGACACAAATTATCACACAAACATACTTTAGAAACCAAAAAAGCCAAACAAGACAAAAAAAATCTCTCGTGGGTTCATGGGTAAAAAGTACCCACACACTTTGCGGAAAAACGTGCAGTTTCAAAATGACCACAATCATATCTTAGGAAGAAGTAATTTGCAACTATTTTATATATCCATTCCACTAGATGGAACTGTTATACAGCTTAATAGAGGTTATGAGATTTGCTTTTCAAATAGAAGTCAGGCCAAGGCAAGTGGTACTCCCTTATCTCATTGCCAATAGCAACTGATGCAAGCTTTTTTTCTGTTTAAAGTCTGGGCTTTGTTGATTTTTATTTTTATTTGAATTGCCATAGGACAAGTGTCTAATTTCTTGATATTGCTTGATTCTAAATTCATTGAAAAAATAATGTTGAGACCTTGCTTTCCTCCTCTCTATGCTTCTGTTTTGACAGAAACTATATTGAGAGAAAGAACAGAACAGTTAATACTAACTGGGAAAACAAAGATCTAATTTTTCTTATGTCTTAGGTGAGAGATTTAAAGGAGATTTTACTAATGTGCTCTAAGCAATTAAAATGCATTTAAGCGTGCAGCAACTGTTACCGCGGGGACATGACAGTTACTTCATGGTAATTCCCATGTTAACAGCCAATCGTGCTATGGGGCAGGGAACTAGCAGGTTAGGGGTGGAGAATGGATGTGGAGAGCACATTACAGTTAGTGCGAGAGAACATAATGCACTCTGTCAATGAGGCAATTAATACAGATGTACTTAGCAACACCCTGGGTGGCGTTAGGTGCACCTGCGTTAAGTGTGCCCATACTAGGGGAGGCATCCTACTGTAACTGCTAGGAACATGCTGGCTACACCCCCAACAGTTACCACAGAGATTATGCATTTAAGACATGTTAGTTTTAGCATTAAACATGCAAAATCCTAATGCACTTTAGTCAAAGGGTTTCTTCATTTCAAAAGTTCTCCTTAAACTCTGTACTTGTTCATCTAAACAAGTCGCAAATAGTTTCAGTCATCCATCTTTAGAAATAGATATATGTGCACAAAATAGCTGGAGGCAATTATTGTATTAAAATATGTAAACCTTTGGGTTTTGTTTATTTATATTTCTAAAGGAAATATATTGCTAAATGGCTAATAAAAGAACTGATACCAGGTCTTCAGGGGCATCTACTTAAACATTCCCAGGACCATATTGAAGAACCAAGCCTTCTAGGATACTAAAGGGTAGTGGGCAAGGAACAGGACATCCAGGGTTCAAAGCTTGCTGCTGCTATAGTTGAAATTGTACTGAATACGGGGACTGATGGAGAGCTTTCGTCTCTACACCCTCTGGATGTTTTTCAGCTAAAATGAGCACTTTCAGATGCTTGTTTATTGCTATGGATACCTTGGAGCAGGTCTAAAGTGAGACATGATGCCAGACATCCATGACATTTTTGTGATCAGGCGGGGATGTCCTAGTCCCTGGGAACACCCTAACCATACCTCCGGGTTCCTAGGAATGTCCTGGCCATGCCTCCTTCATGGCCCTGCTCAGATTTGGACGTCCTTACACTGAGGACGTCCCTGAATTCAGCTTCTAAAATGGCTCATGAGACAGCCCCTGTGCTTTGGAATATCACTATGCTGTTTTCAGATGTCCAAAGCATGAACAGGGCTTCTAAAATGACCCCCATGGGTGCTTATGTGTGTATCAAATAGGCTTAAAATGCACGCCTTCTTCATCTCCAAAGCTATTCACCTAAATTAAATGGACAGGAAAGTGACTAATTTATGAAGATACATAGATGCCTATGTGACTTTATAAAATGCTAGCACAAATCCTGTTGATATGTCATCTACATTGCAGGTATGGAAGTTATGGCTGCTTGAGAGCAGGTTTGTGATTCCATCTATGCTCTGCCTAAACCCCGTCCCCTTTGTATATCCACTGGCTTGCACTGCACATACTTTTAGGTGTGCCCTAATTTTATAAAAGCCCACCGAAGCACGTAAAACTGTTTTATGTGTGAAAATGATTTGTAAAATTACCCTCCATGACCCAACATTCAGTGCCGGTGGCTAGCACTTCTACAGTACAGTGGCTAGCCGCTGGTGCTGAACCTTGGACCTGGGCAGCCTTTTCTGTGTCTAACTTTCACCACCCAGGGTTAACTGGGCTGCAGCTCAATATCGCTGTCACCTGGTTAGCCCCAGATGCTGCCACCAGAACACTCCTGGAATGGCCTGACAACAGGATACATTTGAATTCCCCAATTAAATCTAACTGAATAAATTAATTTACTAACTTTAAGGATTTCTGACCTGCTGAATATGGTTCTCTCACTGTTTTGTTAACCACATCCTCTGGTGAAAAATGTATTCTGGTCATCCACTCTGATTTCCGTAAAGATGAATTCCCTCACCTTTCCTCTCAGCCTATCCCTGTCTGACTTCATATTTTGATTGCTGTGGTGGGATGAAATGTGCCCCCCAAAGCATCATCAGATGTACCAGCTTGAAAATTAATTTCATATACCTCAGCATGATTAACTTTCCAAGAGAGGACAAGGAAAAGTACTACAATGACACATGTAAGGAAATAAAAGCAGAAACTATTAGAGGAAGAACAAGTTCGGCTTTCTTAAAGCTACGAGAGTTAAAGAAAAAATTCCAGCCTCAAAATGGAATGTTAAAAGATATTCAAGGTTCTATGTTGATTGATGCTGTGAAGATCAAGAAAAGATGGAAAGAATATACAGAGTTTTTATATGATAAAGATCAAGTGGACCAACAGCCGTTTCAACCTGTAGCTTATGATCGGGAACCATTGGTGATGAAAGAAGAAGTCAAAACAGCATTTATTTATTTATTTATTTATTTAAGTCTCTTCTATACCGCTCTATTCAGCATCAGCGCGGTTTACATGGAACAAAAATACTCAGTACAGTTAACACGTATGAGTTTACAGATAACAGGGTAAAAAACTTGGATAACAAAGGGCAACTATTTACAAAGCAAACTGCATAAAGTCATACGAACAGGTAGGTTTCATAGAATCATATGAGCCACTTGGAGTTAGAGTATCTATCTGGGCATGTTGTTGAGAATCCCTTGATTGCTTGGGGTGTTGTGTCGTTGCTATCCATGAGGTACTTGATGAAAAGGTGGTGTTTGAGGGCTTTCCTGAACTGTGTCAGGCTCCTGATTGCCTGAATATTTGGGGGTAATGCATTCCAGCATATTGGCGCACAGAGACTAAAAGCCCTGTTGACTGTAGTTGTGGTGCATTTTGTTAGTGCCTTCGGAACTTTTAGAGAGTTTATAGCCGTGGATCTTCTTGCTCTATTTGGGGATGTGGTGTGGATGAGGGCGGTTAAAGAGGCAGAGGAGAGTTTGTTAACAGCTTTGAATGTGAGTAATATGGTCTTAAAAATGATCCTGGCCTGGATGGGTAGCCAGTGTAACTGCTTCAAAAGAGGCGTCACATGGTCGCTCCTGGAGGCTCCATGCAGAACCCTCGCTGCCGCATTCATGGCGAGTTGTAGCGGGTTCAAGGTGGATTGGGGGAGGCCTTGTAAAATGGCATTGGCATAGTCAAAATGAGGTATTATCAGCGCCTGGTAGATTGTCCTGAAATCAGTTGGTTCAAGCAAGGAACGTAAATGCCTGAGTGAGCGGATCTGTAGTAGATTGCTCTAACTGTGTTTCCTATGTGCACTTTCATGTCCAGGTGTTGATCCAAAGTGACCCCTAGGTAACGTATTGTGGGTTTAGATTGTAGCTCAGCTTCTTTTACTTTAAGATATTGTGGTGGGTTAAAATTTGGATTCCTCGTAATGAAGAGTACTTCTGTTTTATTATGTTGTATTCGGAGGTTTTGAGAGAGAAGCCAATCAGATATTGCGTTGAAGCAGCTCGTCAATGGGGAGAGGTCCAAATGCTCTGTAGAGAAGGGCATGTAAAGTAGGACATCGTCGGCGTATATCATGCAGTTGACCTTGAAGGACCAAATGATTTTGCAAATTGGCTGCATGTATATGTTGAATAATAAGGCCGAGAGGGAGGATCCTTGCAGAACTCCCTGGCTTTGGTGGAAAGGTTCTGAAGTTGTCCCTCCAGAACGTACATGCTGCCATCTTCCTGACAGGTAAGATCTGCACCATTCAAGCACTGTTCCATTGATGCCTTTCTCAATTAGTCGCCCTAAGAGAAGCTCATGACTTACAGAGTATTGAAAGCATTGAAAGCCATATCAAAGAACAATAATCAAAGCATAAAAACCTCAACCAAATATAGGTGACCCGTAGTATAATAATTTTCTTTTGTCGGAGCTGACCGTGGGGAGGTCGAAAGGGAAAAACGACCCCCACCCAGCGGGTAGCTACTTTTTATTATTTTTAAGGTTCTTCACCCAAAACCACAATCGAAATAACTTTAGAAATACAAAACGTATCTCAGTCCAAAACAACGCTGCTTCCAGAAGTCCACTCGCACGACGCGCGCGTTTCAGGTATCCTCACCCTGTATCAAGTGCAATAACAAAGTATAGATTTTTGCAGCAACCGTCCAAAAACGCTGTCTCTATGCAGCACAGGTCATAGAGACAGCGTTTTTGGACGGTTGCTGCAAAAATCTATACTTTGTTATTGCACTTGATACAGGGTGAGGATACCCGAAACGCGCGCGTCGTGCGAGTGGACTTCTGGAAGCAGCGTTGTTTTGGACTGAGATAAGTTTTGTATTTCTAAAGTTATTTCGATTGTGGTTTTGGGTGAAGAACCTTAAAAATAATAAAAAGTAGCTACCCGCTGGGTGGGGGTCGTTTTTCCCTTTCGACCTCCCCACGGTCAGCTCCGACAAAAGAAAATTATTATACTACGGGTCACTTATATTTGGTTGAGGTTTTTATGCTTTGATTATTGATTTACCTTGACCTTTAGGTTTATTTTTTATATCAAAGAACAAAGCACTAGGCATTGATGGCATTCCCATAGAAGTATTACAGAAATCTGATTCAGCTGTTACCATACATACAAGGCTCTGCCAAGAAATTTGGAAGACAACATCATGACCAACTGACTGGAAAAGATCTGTGTTTATACCAATACTAAAGATAGGTGATCCAACTGATTGTGGAAATTATTGCACAATCGCTCTGATCCCACATGCCAGCAAGATTCTACTGAAGATTATTCAAAAGAGACTACAACCATACCTGGAACAAGAACTACCTGAAGTGTAAGTAGGGTTCAGGAAAGGACGAGGAATGAGAGACATCATCGAGGATGTGAGATGAATCCTTGAAAAGACTAAAGAATGCCAAAAGATATCTATTTGTGCTTTATCAACTACCGCAAGGATTTTGACTGTGTAAACCATGAGAAACTCTGGGCCACATTAAGAAGCATGGGTATACCAGAACACCCAATCGTTCTTTTACACAATCTGTACAATGATCAAGAAGCAACAGTATTTATCTTGTCAGGGTGTGTAGGGTTGTGTGTTCTTGGTGGTGGGGCTTGCGGTTGTGCCTTAATAATGATATACCTCCCATTCAGGATCCCTAACCCACCAATGCAACTAATCAGAGAGTGTTTCAATGAACTCACAACATGGCTAAATAATAATAATCTAAACATTAACTTTACAAAAACAGAAGTCCTATACATCACAAGGAACAAAACGTACACACCCCCAGCATCAATCGTATTGCAGAATCATGAAATCAAATAAAAAACAGAAGTCAAGTATCTAGGAGTGATACTTGACAAGAGCCTCAGTATGGAATCTCACATTAGAAACACAAGAAAAATACACTATAAACTAAAAACCCTGAACAACTACGCCCACTAGTTCACCTACAAGACTTCATAAAAATAATCTATGCAATTATTACACCCCACTTTGACTTTGCAAACACTATCCTTCAAGGCATCACAAAACAAAATCTTAAAAGACTCCAGCTTGCGCAGAATGTAGCAGCCAGAACCATACTGAAGAACCGACCTATGGAACACATCACTCCCACACTGGCCAAGCTTCACTGGCTCCCAATCTACTGCAGGGCAAACTATAAAATCGTAGTAACAACATTTAAACTAATAAACAACCTTGCCCCATCAACACTAAACACTTTAGTCACTAAAGAAATACCGACCCGCAGCCAAAGGAGTAAAAACATGAACAAAATAGTAACAACAAAAGAATTCACAAAAGTGAATAAAGTCACCAACGATAGAGCATTCTCATACTCAGCGCCCGCCCTCTGGAATGAACTTCCAGAGGACGTCAGACAACTTACGGACATTGGAGACTTCCGTAAAAAATAAAAAATGCATCTATTTAAAAAGCATTTTGGCACACAGATTAACACGATCACTGACACACAAACAGACAAAGGATAACTGACACCAAACCAAAGCAAGTCCAATCTAATACCGATCCTATCAAACATCCCAAAATGTACGTAGTTGATGCCCTACTCCTCTGTAAATAAACCAGTGCAGATTAATCCCCAAACACACAACCTGAAATGAGATTTGCACTGCCTGTACATAGTTACCATGTTACCTGTAAAAGGTTACCTGTAAAAAAAGTTCCAAATGTTGCTGTTCTAATTATTATGTCACCTGTAAAAAGTTACCTGTAAAAAGTTCCAAATGTTCCATGTATTAAGACCAGACATGCACTACTGTCATGCCTTGTAACAAATGTTCTTTGTAAACCGCATCCGATCCCTGGGAGGACGCGGTATAAAAGTGTTTTATTAAATAAATTTAAAAACCAGTTTGAACGGAACAAGGAGAAACAGAATGGTTTAAAATAAGAAAAGGTGTATGCCAAGGCTGATTACTTTCCCCCTACCTATTTAATTTATATGCAGAATAAATCATCAGAAAAGCAGGATTGTATGAAGACAACAGAGGTGTGAAGATTGGTGGAAGATTCATCAATAACCTTTGTTATGCTGTTGATACCACATTACAGGCTGAAAGTGAAGATGATCTGAAACATTTGCTTCTCACAATCAAGGAACATAGTCTTAAAATGGGCCTTCACCTTAATGTAAAGAAGACAAAGATCATGACCAACTGGCAAAATCAACAAGTTCATCATTGAAGGAGAAAAAATTGAAATTGTGGACAACTTTAACCTACTCGGATCAACTATCAATAAAGAAGCAACAAGCAGTAAAGAAATTTGATGATGCATTGCTCTTGGCAGAATGGCTATGAAAGACGCAGACAAGATTCTCAAGAGCAGAGATGTCTCTCTCCATACAAAGATTTGACTCTTTCAAGCCATGGCATTTTCAATAACATCATATGGATGCGAAAGCTGGACAGTGAAAAATTGCAAGAAAATTGATGCCTTTGAATTATGGTGCTGGCGGAGAATACTGTGTATACCATGGACTGCCCGAAGAACAAACTTGTCAGTACTAGAGGAGATCAAGCCTAAGCTTTCTTTAGAAGCTCAGATGACAAGACTTTGACTTTCATACTTTGGATACATCATGCGAAGAAAGAGATCATTAGAGAAAGACATCATGCTTGGCAAGATAGGTCAACGCAAAAGAGGAAGGCCAGCAATGAGATGGATTGATATAATAACAGCAGCTACGGGTACCAGTCTGTCAACAATGAGCCGCCTGACTGAAGACCGAACACGATAGATGCCAAGTATCTGCTCGAGGTCTTTTCCGACCAGCTGTTGCGACGACAGACTCAAAGGCAGTAAAATAATCTTAGAGAATCTGAATTCACAACGTCGGAGACGAAAAATATACGTCAGAAGTCGATTGTTCAGATAAGTGCTGTATTACCATTTGAATGGTTGCTAGAAAGCGGTTTTACTACATTTATTTCTTTCTTTATTTTCTCTAGATGTCTGATTGTCTCCGCGAGAGGCTCAGTTGCTTTCATTGGGCATAAGAGTTTTACTCTTAGTACGAGTAGAGGGAGCAATTTCTTTCTACTTTTAATATTGGCAAATAAAAATGGATTTTACACTTTAGTTATTGATTAGGATGAAAAGATAGATATTATTGAATGTTCAAATCCTTTAAAAGTACTTTTCTTGGATGTAAATTTATTGGTAGGTAAAAATATAAAAAAAAAGGTTGGGAGGGTGAGGCCTGTGATGCATAAGTTCTGAGCTCTGTCCTATGGTGACACTGTTCGCCAAATGAATGGTATGAGCTTTTACTGAGGCCTGTATATACCTTAAAGTTAAGTGAGTTAAGGTTTCCATTATTCTAAGATAGTGAGAAGTGTTTGGGGTTGTAAAGGGAGGTGCTACGTATGTGTGTATTATATTATTCACACCATTCACCATGAACTCTCCTGACTACACAAAGCTCAATAACTGTTTCATGGCAATCTCCAATGGCTATAGGCTCACAACCTCAAATTAAACCACAACAAAATGGAAATCCTGCATGTTTCAAGAGACCAGAACTTCATCCTACCACCAGCAATCACTATGGATAATCTCCAAATCACAGTCAAAACCGAGATCAACTACTTCGGTGTAACACTGGATCAACAGCTCAGTCTCCTTCCACACATAAACTGCACAATCAAAGCAATATACTATAAGTTACGGACCATAAAGAACTTATTCCCACTCCTATCACATACAGATTTCTGTACAGTTTGCCAAGCGGTAATCACACCTATGCCTGATTACTGCAATACGATATATCACGGTATCTCTAAGAGCTCACTATATCCACTTCGGTTAGCAAATAACATGGCAGCAAGATTTATTCTTGGACAGTCTCATCAGTCTTGCATCATGCCATTCCTCAAACAGCTACACTGGTTACCTATATCACAAAGAATCAAATATAAAGCCATCATCAATACACACAAAATCATCAACAATCTTTCAACAGTCAACCTAGAATTCTTAATCACAACCTACAGTTTCAGTAGACCTAGGAGAAAGAGCAACATAAACACATTAGAAATGCCAACAGATAGAGCAAAGGGCAGCCAAACAGCCAATAACAGGACCTTCTCGTTATATGCCCCATCACTGTGGAACTCACTTCCACCTCAATTAAGAGCCATGAAACACATGGAAGATTTCCGCAAAAGTTTGAAGACATGTTTATTCCTTGAATACTATGGACTAAGCCCAAAAAATGAATAAATCCTCCATCATCAGCTCACATATCAAACAGCCATCTGTTTCATAGTTAAATAATCTCTGTAGCCTAATTTGTATATTGTTAGCTAACCCCATTAGCATCCGTTATAATATGTTTAATAAGTGCTCAATGTAACATGCACTATTGGTTATAGTAGTTTCTGTTTCTGCACTGAGCTTCATGTAAACCATCTTGACTTGTAGAAAGACGGTATAGAAAAATTGTTAAATAAATAAATAAATAGCTAATACATGTAGAACTTGTCCCACTGCCATTCATTGCCAGTAAGTCGTAAGAACCAAAAGAGTTTGGCAAACATTCCTAGGCACAGTCCATGAGCTATACACATATCTGTTTTCCCTAAAAATTATGGTCTCATCCTTGTGATAAGATCAGTGATACCTTCAATCTGTTCAAAACTCAGCTGCACGGTTTATCTTTTGCCAGCATCGCTATTTATTTATTTATTTATTTAATCAGATTTGTATCCCGCCTTTTCCTTCAATCAAAGCGGTCACAGAACAATACAGTACAAGGTTAAACAGAGGAAAATACAACATATACCACTTTTCATAAAATCAAAGCGGTAATAAAAGGGATTACATAACACAGGGAGTACATGACATTATATACATAGAATAACTAAACAGAATAAATTACAACATGGGTTACAATCCATTACGTACGATCTGGAAGGGGTGGAAACAGTCCCAGCTACCGCACCTCGCCCAAAGGCCATAACAGTTGGAAACCACTTCAAAGACAGACGCCACGGACCAACGCCTAAGGGCCACGCCAAAGAGCCCTCTGGCGAGGCCCTCAGGTGCGGGCCCGCAAGGTGCGGGCGCGCCCTGGAAACGGCAGTTTTTATGCCATTGATCATTCTGTGAGATGGGCGGCTTAAGGAGGAAGGGGGAGCTCCTGCTCTCACCCCTGGTAGAATGGCCATGTTCCCTGTAAAACAGTTATCTCCAAGTTATAATGCCCTGTTCAATGTAATTTCAGTTTGTTCAATGTAAACCGCACTGATGCAGAATAGCGCAGTATATAAGAGAATTAAAATAAATAAATAAATAAAATAACCCCTCTTCTCAAGTCACTTCACTGGCTCCCTATCCATTTCTGCATCCAGTTCAAACTTCTCCTACTTACCTACAAGTGCATTCATTCTGTGGCTGCTTATTACCTTTCCTCTCTTATCTCACTCTACACTCCTCCTTGAGAACTCTGTTCCTGTGGCAGATCCCTTTTATCTGCGTCCGTCTCTATTACTGCCATATCCAGATTTTATCCATTCCACCTTGCTGCTCCATAGGACTGGAACAAACTACCAGAGTCAGTGCATTGGACTCTTCTCTGGCCCTATTCAAGTCTGCTGCGTACACCTTGTAGCGCTATGCAAATGATTATTATTATTAGTAGTAGTAGTACTACAGATCCCCTGTCATGTCTTCTCCACAGGTGCCAGCAGATTCTCCTCAAGAAACCCTCACTTGATCCCACCTGTCCTTCTAATTATCGACCCATCTCCCTCCTTCCCTTCATTTCTAAACTGCTTGAATGTGCAGTTCACTGCCATTGCTTCAACTTCCTCTTCTCTCATGCCTTCCTGGATCCTTTAAAATCTGGCTTTTGTCCTTTACACTCTATTGAAACGGCTCTTGCCAAAGTCTACAGTGACTTGTTCCTGGCAAAATCCAAGGGCCTTTACTCTGTTCTCATCCTTATTGACCTCTCTGCTGCTTTTGACACAGTTGATCACAACCTTCTCCTCGATACCCTGTCCTCACTTGATTTTAAGGACTCTGTACTATCCTGGTTCTCCTCCTATCTCTCCCATCACTCTTTCAGTGTTAGCTCTGGTGGCTCCTCCTCTTCTACTATCCCGCTCCCAGTAGGTGTACCCCAAGGATCTGTCTTGGGTTCGCTCCTTTTCTCTCTCTATAACCAGTCTCTTGGTGCGCTTATCTCTTCCCATGGCTTTCAGTACCATCTTTATGCCGATGACTCCCAGATCTACCTCTCTACGCCTGAAATCTCTCTGGTAATCCAGATCCGGATCTCTGCCTGCCTTTCTGACATTGCTGCTTGAATGTCTCACCGCCGCTTGAAATTGAACATGGCCAAGATTGAACTTCTTATCTTTCCCCATAAAGCCTCCCCTCCTCTTCCTCCTTTCTCAGTTTATGTGGATAACTCTCTAATCCTTCCTGTTTCCTTGGCTCACAATCTTGGGGTTGTCTTTGACTCCTCTCTCTCCTTCTCCACACACATTCATCTGTTAGCTAAGCCCTGCCATTTCTTTCTCTATAATATCAACAAAATCTGCCCATTCCTTTCTGAACATATTACTAAGACACTTAACCACTCCTTAATCACCTCCCATCTTGACTACTGTAACCTACTCCTTGCTGGTCTCCCTTTGAATCATCTCTCTCCTCTTCAATCTGTTCAACACTTTGCTGTACGGCTTATCTTCCGCCAGCCTTGTCATGCCCATATTAACCCTCTTCTCAAGTCACTTCATTGGCTCCCTATCCGTTTCCGCATCCAGTTCAAACTTCTCCTGCTGAACTATAAATGCATTCACTCTGCAGCTCCTCACTACCTTTCTTATCTCTCCCTACACCCCCCCTCGGGAACTCCGCTCTTCTGGCAAACTGCTTTTATCTGCCCTTCTCTTCTATTGCTAACTCCAGACTTTGCTCCTTTCATCTTGCTGCACCTTACGCCTGGAACAAACTACCTGTGTCTGTACGTCAGGCACTTTCTCTGACCCTTTTCAAATTCAGGCTGAAAACTCACCTCTTTGCTGCTGCATATGGATCTTGACTCACCTGATCTCCTTCTTTCTTTTCCTTTCCCCCTTGTTTTATCCCTGTCTACACCTTCTGTGTTGTCTGTCTTGACTAGATTGTAAGCTCTGATGAGCAGGGACTTTCTCTTACATGTCTGTGCAGCGCTGCATACGACATGTAGCGCTATAGAAATGCTCAGTACAGTCCACAGTGCTTCTTCCTTTCTCCACATTTCCCCAGTTCCTAACAAATCCAAAACCTTCCTCCTTGCACCATTGTTTCATCCATGCATTGAGACTCTGGAGCTCTGTCTACCCCTGGGGTCCTGTGCATAGAACAGGAAGCTTCTCTGAGAATGCTAACGTGGAAGTTCTGGATTTCAACTTTCTACCTAAAAGCCTAAATTTGGTTTCTAGAACTTCCCACTCACATTTCCCTATATCATTGATACCAACATGTTTCAAGACAGCAGGCTCCTCCCCAGCATTATCTAAATATCTAGGTGATTCGTGAGGTCTGCCACCTTTGCACCAGGCAGGAAAGTTACCAACTGATCTTCACATCCACTAGACACCCAGCTATCTACATGCCTAATAATTGAACCAACTATAACTGCTGTCTTAACTCTTCCCTCATGGGCACCTGGAGATACTTCCTTGGTATGAGAGGGTATTACATCACTTGGAGGAGAGGTCCTAGCTACAGGATCAATTCCTGCCACACCAAGGTGTTGCCCTTCTTTCACATGACCTCTTTCCTCCATGGCAACAGAGAGAGGTTGCCAGACTGGTGGTGGGACTTCTCTGTTATGCCCCTGTAGGTCTCGTCTATATATCTCTCTGCCTGCCTTGGTTCCTCTAAGTTTACTACTGTAGCTTCCAGAGATCAGACTCATTTCCTGAAAGCAAAGAACTTTTGCACCTAGGGCACACTTAGGATCTCTCATCAGCTGGGAGGAAAACATACATGTGACACTCACGCCATTTCTAATTTGAACACACATTTTTTGCCAATAATATACTTTCCCCTATGACACTACTGCCTTGGTTATTGCTTTCCATCTGAAATATGGTCAGACCTTCACACTCTAATGGCACTTTGTTGGCTTTTTCACTCTCACTTCATCACTGGCATGCCAAATTGCAAGCCTGCAATCTCAAGGTATAACCAACTAACCAGTGCTATTTAACTCCTACAACTCTAAGAATGGCCAACAGAGTATAGAAGGAGGGGGAGGAGTCTGAGGAGGATGAGGATGATGATAGAGAGGGGGAGAAGGAGGAGATGGAGGGAGGAGGAGGAAGATGCATAAGAGAAGGAGGGGAAAGCGCCAAGCCAGCAGAAGGAGGAGGTGGAGGAGATAGAGGAAGAGGAGGAGGAGGAAGATGCATAAGAGAAGGAAGGGATAGAGCCAAGCCAGCAGAAGGAGGAGGTGGAGGAGATAGAGGAAGAGGAGGAGGAGGAGGAAGATGCATAAGAGAAGGAGGGGAAAGAGCCAAGCCAGCAGAAGGAGGAGGTGGAGGAGATAGAGGAAGAGGAGGAGGAGGAAGATGCATAAGAGAAGGAAGGGATAGAGCCAAGCCAGCAGAAGGAGGAGGTGGAGGAGATAGAGGAAGAAGGCGTCACTGTTCTGATGCAGCCAACAGAGGCAGAGCAACAAGAGCAAAAGAGAAGGATGAGGCCCCTCAGCAACAACAGGGGAGATGATATGGAGGAGAAAAAGGAGGAGAAGGAGAGTAAGAGGGCAGGGGGAAGGCTGGGAATCTCCTCGAACATCTGGATACCCAGCCTGTCCACTCTGCCTCCCTAGTAGACAACATGGATCCCCCATGATTTCCTTCAGGAGTTCAGTGACCTGGAAGTCCTGCTTCTGGGACATTTTGCAGTTGGACTTCTGGGACATATTGAACTCGATCGGCTTCATAGTAACCAATTTGGAGGGAATGAGAGCAGAGCTATATGCCCTCCTAAATCTCCTTTAGCAGCTGGGAGCACAGAGCTCTGCCCCTTTCAGGCCAGGGTAAAAATATAGCTGCTTTTGAATTTTATTGAAACAGCCCCACGGCGCTTACTTGAAAACTTTGGTGCCACTGCACTGTCTGCTTCCGCCCCCACTGATGACCAAGTTCCTGTTTGCATGAGGGTGGAGTGGCCCCAACTCCCGCTCCAGTCCCCTTACTCTCAGTCATCTGTGACCCTAACTAAAAGGCATCTTCCCTATGTAGCTCTGATGCTGTGTCTAGCTTCAGGTAACACTCACAGGGAATGTGGCTTTTGCATATCCCCAGAACAGGTAAAATCTGTTTCTGGTCTGCTGTTAACATTACCCTAAATCTCTGTGCATATCCTCTGTTTCCCGCTGCCATGGTGTAGTTTGTCCACACTTCCCTGCTTGTGAAATCAAGCTATAGTCAGCTCCCCTGGAGAAGTGGCCTCTTTATATACAAGTGGGTTTACAGCTGGGTGTGTTAGCCTAGGAAACATACTGTCTAGCTTCCACAGTCTTTCCAGGATAAATCTGCAAAGCAGAAAGTGTTCAGGGTAATAACCTGAGTGCTGTTGTGTGCAGAATATTGGCTGGTAAACAGGCATGCAATGTTACCCTTCAATACACATAACCACCTGGCACCACACCAGCTGGGGTCCGGTGTACAAGATAAATCACATCTAGAGCTACACTTCAATCCCCAGTTGCCCCAATAGACTAGAGTTGGATGATTTAACAGTGTGGCCATGGATTGATATATTTGACATATCTGACATAGGCAGTATTGCATACATGTGCTCAACTGTCTGAGGGCTATATAAACATTCTTGTAGTATACATGCAACCCCTTCTGCATGGTATGCATGCCAGGCTACGGACCCTCCCCCCCCCCCAACCTTGTATATAAAACTGTATAATAGCTCACAATGTATAATAGCACACAATGTAGAAAGCACAATTTAAATCAAATGCTAACCACCACAAACACTTAACACACATCACTGCATGAAAACACTTGTTCATTTTTTGATTGCTTGCTGTGAGACCGCCTTGATTGAAGGAGAAGGCGGTATAGAAATACTGTTAAATAAATAAATAAACAAGTGACATGTCATTACATGTGCTCATACTAATTGCCACCTTGCAGCTGAGCATGCAGGAGTTGCCCTCCTGTCTCCATGCCCACACTCCACCCCTATCCCTAGCCTACTTTTCTCCCTAGTGTGCGATGGACACCCTCTATGTATTTTAGCATTAGCTGTCAGGTACCACATGCTAAAATGTGTGTTAACTGGCTAGCACACTTTAGCAGAAAGGCCCTTACTGTTACCCTGAAGGAGTGGCTTTGATTGTGATGCAGGTGCTCGTCCTTTGGATACATAGATCCATGTAAAAGCCTTTGTTGGAATATTGGTGTGTGACTTGATTTGCAGCTTTCTGTGCACGATCAGGTTTCACGGTTGGTACATAATTGTTTTTTCATTCTTAGGCAAATTTACTAATTTAACTCGGGCTTTGATTTTTCCCTGCGTGGATTATTGTAACACCTCCAGAGAAAGTAGTTCAGCTGCAATTATAGCAGAATGCAGATTTTGAAAAAATTAAACTGATGCAGTATTATATCCGATATAAGTTACTGATGATAGTTTTCCAGACAAAGCATAATATGACCCTAAAATATCTCTCTTCTAAGATTGTGCCATATCTTCCTGCTCAATCTTTGCAATCTCAAGGAGAGGGGAATTATTGGTGATTCCAAAAAAGGAAGACCACACAGAAGAGGTATATTAGAGAGAAAAGAAATTCAGTGCAAGGCCCAATATGTTGAAACACACTCCTTACTGAACTTCATCAAGAATGTGATTTAGTGAGGTCTAGAAAACCTTTTAAAACATATTTGTTTTGCTGTGTCTTTGAGGGGGCTTAAGGGATGCAGTTATTAATGTATTGTTAGCCTTGAGAACCAATGTATAGCTTGAGAGATTTTAGATTTTGGTATAGTAATGGTTTGGTTTGGAAGTGGGTTGATTTCTGGGAGGCACTGTTCCCTCTAAGCTGTGCGCATGTGCGCGCGCACACACCTCGCCGAGCGAGCGCACATACTTTACAACAGAGCGCACAAAAATTGCGGTTCTGATTTTGATAGAAAACACCACAGATGTCTTAAAATTTAAAAGTTCTTGTGTATTTACGGTTTTCAGAAGTTCTACAATATTTTCTAGTGCAATCAATGTGGTGTACATACTGTATTCTGACGTGTATTCAATTTTTAAAGTATATCACTCCGAGTGTCGTTATGTGGTGCACAAAAATGTAACCTTCCTTCAAAAGCTGCACACAGCTGATATTTTATGCGCACACAGCCTACAGAAAATTAGAGGGAACATTGCTGGGAGGGTAGGGGTAGGGGTATGGTTTATAGGTTATGTTGGGTTTTTTTGTTTGTTTGTTTTTAGATGATTATTAACCACTCAGAGCAGATTTTGTAAGTACAGTATATAAGCAAAAATAAATAAAATACAAATGTTGGCAAGGCACCTATTTAGGGGCCTATTTGTCTTTATAAAATACTAACAAGATTAAAATAAATCCTGAAAGATTAAAATAAATTACAGGCCAGGATAGGTTAGCATTTTAGCTGCAGAAGAAGCTGTTTAGGAGAGAATCTTCTCTGAAGTATTTACTATTGAATTTAAGCTATTCTATGAGATGGCACAATCACTGACTCCCTTGATACATCTTTATTTATATTTTATTTAGCTGGTTTTATATACCACTTTTCAGAGTGTCAGTGATTTACATAGAACAGTTGAACACAACATACATGGAACATATTGCAGAAAGTCAAACAGTAACTCAAAACATTAACTAAGAGATATTGATAACAATACCACACAAACATTTCCATCCATAAAAACAGAATAAATCGGATTAAAATATACAATTATAAACTGTATTCCCTACATAGAGGAGGTTTGCTGAAAGAAAAAAGTCATGAGCTTTATTTAATTTTCCTAAACTCAGCCTCTTAATGCACTGCATGACCTTGAACCAAAATCGCGAGGCCGCGGGCAGGGTCCCGGCGGCCGACTCTAACCGGGCGCGCGGCCCGGCGCTGGGACCCCGTGCGCGGCCTCGCTGAAGGGCGCGAGCGCGCCTTTGAAATTGATTGGCTCCCCGCGGTCTGCGCCGCGTGGGAGCCAATCATGGGGTTTGTTGCTGGGTGGTGGAAGGGGGGGAGTTGCGGCCAGCAGCCTCCGCATGGCAGTTCAAGCGGAGGCTGCTTTGGGGTGCCGGCGTCTTCGGGTGCTCCGGAAGGCAGGCCGTTTCGCTTCGGTCGGAGCTGCGGAGCTGCGGGGCAACGCCGTCGTTGGAGGTGCTGGCAAGTTGAGGGCTGGTGTGCGCTTCAGCCGGGTGTTGCTGAGGTAGGCAGGGGGGGGGGTCATTTCAGGACGAGGACTAACAGGGGGGCAATTTGCAAAGTAACTGCTTAAATGCAGTTCGGCAGCCACCACTGTGTTTTAGCCCGGCTAGCTGTGGGGGCTTATCAGCCCGTGGGGCTTCCTGCACCACGCGGGCGGGTCGGTGCGAGGGGTTTGGCCCCGGGAGGTGCTGAGGGGTCGGGTGCATGGCGCTCTCGAACTCTAGGATCTGGGGGGATGGGTAGGGGGCCTCTCAGCCCTGGTAGGGGGGTGCTGGGGTTTCTGTGGTATGTGGCCACAGTGTGGTGCAACAGACACAGCCAGTGCCTGTAAAACCAGAGGGTCACAGGTTCAAATCCCAGCTGGGGCTCCTGCCAACCCATTCCCCATAGTTTTGCTGCGCGGGGTCCTGGGGGCGACGACGGCTCGGCGTCCCGGGGGGGGGGGGTGCTGGGGCCAACAAGGGGGAGTGGAGGAGTAGCCTAGTGGTAGAGCAATGGCCTGGTACCCAGAAGATCAAGGGTTCAATCCCCACTGGCACTCTTTGTGACCTTGGGCAAGTCACTTTACCCTCCATTGCCTCAGAATAAAAGGCTGGTGGCACTAAACAAAAAAAAACAAAAAAAACAAAAACGAAACCCAATATGCTCAGTGGTAGTAATAGTATTAATTGTGTTTGTAATTTTCTAGAGCAGAGCCTCAGCACAATGGTTCAGACACTGACCGGTGGTCAGGGGTCAGGGGTTCATTCCCCCACTGTGCGCAAAAAAAATAGGCTGGCTGAGGCATTCATTTTCAGGGGTAAAAGTGTTTTCGAAGGCATATTCATTTGCTGCCTGTCCAGCGGGGGGGGGGGGTCTGGGGGTAGCGGGGGAGTGTGGTGGGTTCAGTGGCCTGCGGGAGGCGTACGGCCTGAGGGTTCCCAGTTGGACGGTGGCTATGGGGTGCCCACTGGCTGGCCCCTGAGCCCGGTGGCTCTGGGGGCATCAAGGGGACCGTCTATGGGGGCACAATGGGTGAGTGGGGGACAGGGTTCATCTCGGGGGGGATGGGGGTGGGCTGTGGCCTTCAGCATGGTCAAGGGCAGCCCCCCCCCCGTGTTTTCCTTTTATGTCTCCACAGGGATTGCTTTGGCGCGGCCCTCCTGGCAGTCGAGTGCCGCGGGATGCAAGGGCTGGTCGTCTTCGGCGGCGGAAGCGTCGATGCAGTATGGAGCTGAGTTGGCTCAGGGATCGCCTGAGGATAGCGGTGGTGCCGAAGGTGCAGATGGTCCAGCGGTGAATGGGAGCCACTGCGGTGTCGGTGCCTGCGGAAGGTGAGACTGGTGAGTTGCGTGGGGGTACGGGCGATGGGGGGGGGCGTTCGCTGGTGGCGAGGGTGGGGGGTGGGCGCGGGCCAGCGCTAGCGGTCGTGTCGGCGGTGTCGGAGCTCTGCCTCGTCCTCCTCTCCTTCTTCGAGCGTTCGTCTGGTGGGTCCGGAGGGCTGCCGTCGCGACAGGGACGGCGGAGGGGCGGTGGCTCTAGTGCGGGTTGAGTTCCGCTGGCTTGAGGGGAGGACACGCTCCGGGGAGAGTCGGAGGACGAGGAAGGTGAATGGAAGGGGGTAGGGTCCGGAAGGGGGCATGTAATGTGGTGGGGCCAACACGATCCAGGCCGGTGCGGGATGTTGTTAGCGTATGCCGATTCCATCCTGGTGGCGTCGTGGACGCACGATGGTTGGGCATGGCGGAATTAAGAGGAGCAGTCAGGGATTGGAGGGAGGCGAACTGTGCGCTTTCCTGGGGTGTGCAGGATAGTATCCTTTGGGCTGACTTAGCTGTCGGCTAGGTCTAGTGCCGGTGGGGGGGGGGGGAGGGGGAAGGGTAGTTGCGGGGGGGGGGTGGGGGCGGTGTGGGCGGAGAGGGGTGCTGGCACTTCAGCCGGTACGCCTGCTCCTTTTTCCAGACTGCACATTACAGCACGTTGTGTTCCTGGTGTGAGGTCCTCAATCGGCCTGCAGGTGCATTATAAAAAAAAAAAAAAATACAGAAAAAGTAAGAGGTGCCGCGGGGGTGGCCGGATCCTCTGCGGATGGGCAGTGGGTGGTGGGGGGCGTGTGCCCTCGCTGATGCGGGTCGAGGCCGTTTTGGGTGGCGGAGGCGCTACCCTGGGAGGCGGGTGGCGGTGATTGTGTCGGGTGGTTGTCGGTTTGGTTCCTTATCTCGGTGCGCTGCTGGGTGTCGGACTCGAGTGCGTGGAACTCCCCAGCTGTACGGCGAGGGGGCTGCAGTCGTTCCGGACCAGTAGCGAGGGAATTTGTGGTTGGGGTGAGTGGCGGGTCTTTTCCCGGAGCCTCCTTGGGTATCGTACCCAGGGGAGTGTACGGGGCAGTTCCGTTTGATTCATAATTTGTCTTGTCTACTTGGTGCTTCCGTTACCGATCACATTCCGCGTGAGTTCTGTACGGTACGGTATGAGTCCTTTGACAAGGCGGCTCTGATGGTTTGGGGGGCAGGTCGGGCCGCCCTGATGGCAGGGGTTGACATTGAATCTGCATTTCGCCTATTACCGGTGCTCCCGTCTGCTTTTCCTTTCTTCGGATTTGTTGCGGGGGGGGGGGGGTATGATTTTGGCGAGTGCATGCAGAGGGGCTGTTCCGGCTCTGGCGCTTATTGTGAGAGGTTCTGCACCTTGTGGTAGTGGGTGCTGGTTAAGTCGTCCGGCTTGTCGACTGTGGTGCTTTGCTTGGAGGATTTTTGTTTGTGGATGGGGCGCAGTCGGGGGGCTTGCCAGGAGCTGTTGTCTGCGTTTGACGGCCAGCACGGGAGTTCGGTGTACCGTTGGTGGCAGGCAAGACGGAAGGTCCGACGGTACGATTGACCTTTTGGGGGTGGAGTTGGATTCTGAGGAGTTGGTGGCGTGTTGCCGCGGGATAAGGTGACTTGCTGGCGGTTTTCGATGGCTAATGTGTTGCTGTCTCGCAAGCCTTCCTTGAGGGAGCTGTAGGTGGGGGGGTCCGTAGACATTGCGTGTAAGGTGATCCCAAGGAGGAGGGTGTTTTCCTGCCAGCAAGCTTGTGCCACGGCCGGGGTAAGGAAGCCTCGCCATCGCCTTCGGGTCACAGGGCCATGTGGGCAGATCTGATGGTGCTGAGTTGTTGGAGGATTTCAATGGGGTCTGCGATTTTGCGGGAGTCGGATGTGTCCAGGGCTGCCTGGCAGTTATACACGGATGCGAAGGGGGGGGGGGTTAGATTATTTCGGTGGGGCCTGGTGTGGGGCTAGCTGGCCGGAGTCGTGGCACGTCGTGGGTTTGACCTAGAACATCAACTTCTTGGAGCTCTTTCCGGTTCGTGTGGTTTTGGGGCTTTGACCGGAACGGCTGCGGAACGGTTGGGTTCTGTGGTGGTGCGATAATGAGGTAGGGTCCGTGTGGTCAATTGCTACTCTCCTAGGTGCTTCAGGGTGGCGGCATTGATGCGGGGGGTGGTATTAGCCTGCCACTGGCGGCATGTGTCGGTCGAGGCGTGGCATATCCCGGGGTGCGCTAACAAGGTCGCTGCTGCTCTTTCTCGTCTTCGGTGGGATCGGTTACGGGTTCTCGCCCCTGGAGCAGACGAGGATGGTGCGGGGGTCCCAGAGGGCTTGGGGAGCCTTGGCCTCTGGAGATGCTGGATGCGCAGGGACGGGGTCAGCGTAGCATCAGGACTGTGACCGGGTGGTGCCTTGGGTGGCTCAGGGTGGGGTTCCGCTGGGACTGATTGGTCGGTATGTTGTGGAGGCTAAGCACGCCGGTTTCTCGGGATCGGTGGGGGGGCGCCTGGTTTGGTTTGAGCTTTTGGCGAGAGCGGTTGGCTGGGGCCCTCCTGCTGGGGGGGGGGGTTTGCCGCGGTGGTTTGTTGCATGGATGGGAGAGGGTTCGGCTTACACCGCTGGATTCACGGCGGCCCATTGCACCTGGGTTATTGGTAAAGGTTTGCGGGGCCGCCGCGCAGGTGGCGGTGTCGGCGTCCACAGCCGCTTGGGTTTAGGGCGGTGTTTGGCATTGCCTTTTGGGGGCTTTACGAGTTGTGGAGTTGGTTGCGGGCTCTGGTTGAGGGGTGGTATGGGGCTGCAGGCACTGCAGGTGTGTGTGGCGGGGGGGGCGGTTGCGGATGCGGTTGGAAATTACAGGAAGAATCCGCTGGAGGGAGGTTTGCAGGTCGGGCTCGTGGAAGCCCGGGTCCTATCCCGTTGTCAGGTGACGGCGGTGTTGCACCGGGTATTGCGGGCGGTGGGTGCGGACCATATGAGGTTCGCGCCCCACTCCGTTTGGAATTGGGGCTTCCACTAGTGCGGCAGCGGTGGGGTTCCCCGTGCAGATTATTCCGGGTATCGGGGGTGGCGCTCCCGGGTTTTTTAACGGTTATGCTGGGCTGTGGGGGTTCGGGTGGGGGCGGGGGAGCTTTAACTGTTTATTTCTGTTGCAGATGGGGGTGCCGGGCCTGGCGGCTGGTGGGTTGCTGGCCTTGGGAGGACATTCCGGTGGCTGAGACCCCTGCTTGTTCATCTCGGGGACACTGACTTGGTGTCCTAGTCCTGCAGGCAGCTGATCCTGGCAGTTCCTGACGATCTGGTGGTGGGGCTTCGGTTGTTTCCTGGTATTGTCTTGCTGTGGTCGGACATTATTCCAAGGCCGGCTTGCTGGGGCCCGTGGCGGTGGTCTCGGGGGCTTGACTAAGCTTATCGTCAACTTGGTCAATGGGTCTGGCAGAGGGGGGGTTATTACTTTTTGCACGCACGGGTGGATGCGGCGTGTTTGGGGCTGTATCGGGTGGATGGGGTTCATTTGTTGCCAGTTGGTGGGACTTATTCATTCCTGACTGGCGGGAGGCCTTGGAGTATATGTCTGTCCATGATTTTCGCTGGTCGCAGCTTCGGGTTGGGGGGGCGGCACATGAACAGGGTTCTGTGCCGGTGGCGGGATCCTGGAGGTTTCCGGGGTCCGGAGCAGCAGTTTAACCCCTGCCGACTTTTGCTAAGGGCATGGCGAAGTCGGGGAGAGGGGCATGGCAACTTGCCGGGAGGCAAGTTATGGCATTAGCGGTGGCGGGCACCTTGCTAAGGTATGGCTGGTGCAGCCGGGTTACGCTAATGGGGGTTTTGAAAATTGATGTTGTTTTGTTCCAATTGTAATGGTTAATAAAGCTGCGACCAGTGGTGTTCCATGAAGTATGGTGTCATGTCTTGTTGTGGGGAGGGGGGGGTGTGGGGGGAATGGTTAGGGCCTGAAGCGCCGGGTCCGCCTGCCTCGGTTATCGCGAGGCCGCGGGCAGGGTCCCGGCGGCCGACTCTAACCGGGTGCGCGGCCCGGCGCTGAGACCCCGTGCTCGGCCTCGCTGAAGGGTGCGAGCGCGCCTTTGAAATTGATTGGCTCCCCGCGGTCTGCGCCGCGTGGGAGCCAATCATGGGGTTTGTTGCTGGGTGGTGGAAGGGGGGGAGTTGCGGCCAGCAGCCTCCGCGTGGCAGTTCAAGCGGAGGCTGCTTTGGGGTGCCGGCGTCCCTCCCTCCCTCCCTCTTTGGGGGCTTGATCTGGGGTGTTGCAGCTTGGGGGGGGGGGCGGGATCCCGGAGGTTTCTGGGGTCCGGAGCAGCAGGCTTCATTTGGGCGGGGGCGGGGTGCCCCTGACCCGGTTTAACCCCTGCCGACTTTTGCTAAGGGCATGGCGAAGTCGGGGAGAGGGGCATGGCAACTTGCCAGGAGGCAAGTTATGGCATTAGCGGTGGCGGGCACCTTGCTAAGGTATGGCTGGTGCAGCCGGGTTACGCTAATGGGGGTTTTGAAAATTGATGTTGTTTTGTTCCAATTGTAATGGTTAATAAAGCTGCGACCAGTGGTGTTCCATGAAGTATGGTGTCATGTCTTGTTTTGGGGGGGGGGGGGTGTGGGGGGAATGGTTAGGGCCCGAAGCGCCGGGTCCGCCTGCCTCGGTTATCCTTTAAATACTCAACTCAATGTGCAAACCCATAATCACTACAGTCAATCATGATTTCAAACAACTCATACAAATCTACAAAAATATAAGCAGCACCAAAGTACTCAGTTTTACTGTGCCTTGTGTTATTACTTTCAAGAAAAGGATGAAAGGCAACTTATAAAATATTAATAATGAAAAATAATAAATATATGTCAGACATGAATCAGGGTTTAATTAAGTTCTTAGACTGATTTTTGACACATCTGTAATAGGTGAAAAGGCCAGGCTGGCAGTTACTAACATATCTGAAACCCTAATACAGTACTAATTAATACAGCGCTACAACACTGAAATGAAAACTTTAAAATATATTTTAAAGCAAATTTCAAATATTGATCAGCACTTATAATGAAAGTGGTATGCATGCACAATTCATGCAGTGCAGTTTCCCATTCAGATAAATACTTTTTCATCAAAAGCAAGAACATGGTATCCTTATTTGGTGTATCTACTGATGGAAGAGCACACAAAAACATGTTCCTGGAGAAATTGCACAAAATGTTCCTACTATGAATTACACTTAGGGGTATGTTTACTAAAACCCCGGTAGAGTGCGGGCCACGGTAGAGTGCGGATGCCATATAACGAGTGGGCGTTCCGTCCTGAAAAAGAAAAGCCAGAATTTAAATATGCGCTAAGGTGCGTGGCGCCCTTGTGCGCCCCGCACCTTAGCACATCAGATGGCTGCGCGGGAGGCATATGTGGTACGCTGATGGGCAAGCAGAAGAGCAGAGCCACAGCACAATGGTTAAGGCACCTACCAATGGTGCAGGGATCAGGGGTACGATCCCCACAGAGCCCAATAAAGATGGCTGGCTGAGGCATTAATTTAGGAGGCATTGAAATAATGGGCAGCATGCTAATGTTTTTGGCGGCATATTAATACTGGGCGGCATAAGGCAGCACGCTGATGTGTAAACACAATAACAAAACCACAGCACAATGGTTAAGACACTGACCAATGGTGTAGGGATCAGGGGTTCAATCCCCCAAAGTGCCCTTTGAACAAGGCTGGCTGAGGCCTAACATATTATGGGAAAGATTGCTTTAGGAGGCATTTTAGTCATTTTTTAATTACCACTACTAGCAAACGCACTCCCAAAGCGTGTTAACATCAGGTGCCCTATAAGGCACATTTTAAAGTGCACTGTCAGCCAAGGCACCCTAGAATGTTGCTTATAGGGCGCTTTAGAGGGTGCCGTATGAGGTACCGCAAGGTCAGTGTACTGTGTTTTATGGCAGCATTGTGCAGTTTAAGGAATGAAAAGCATACGTAGGTGCGCTGACAGGCAAGGAGGAGCAGAAGTGGAGCACAATGGTTAAGGCACTGACTGCTGATACAGGGGTCATGAGTTTGCTCCCCAGTGTGCCTAATACGTAAGGTTGGCTGTGGCATCAGCTTTGCATTGTACATATTTTGTCCTGCAGCACTTTATATTTATGTTATTATTTGCTGCCAGCAAACACAGCCTCACGTGCCGTAATTGAAGGTGCCGTATAAGGCACCCTATAAGGCACTCCATAGGGCACATTAGAAATTGCACAGCACCCTAAAATGTCCCCTATAGGGCACCCTATAGGTTGCGTCACAGGAGAATGTATAGTGCATCTTATATGGATGGGCACCATAAGGTGCCCTATAGGGCACCCTATAAAGCACCCTCAGAGGCACCTTATGGGTACAGTACGCTGAGGGTGTTTTTGCTGGCAACAAAATATGTACATTAAAAAAAGATAATGTGTCAGACAACCCTATCAAATAACCCCACTGTGGGCTTGAACCCATGACCTCTGGCTTCAGAGGCAGTGCAGGAACCATTGGGCTACATCTCTACAGCTGCTAGCAAGTCTCTGGCTGGCTGCAGAGAGCATGCATGTCACCACACAGACAGTCTGCTGTGGTCACCAGGATAGGGTTAGCCTACCCATACCCATGATGCACTGCACATGCAAATCAGCTGTCCACAGATTAACACAAGATGGGCAATGCACCCCCACAGCACCTCGGCCCGGTAGAGGGAAGTGACCATGTGCACCCACGCACCACCTCGGCCTGGTAGGGGTTACTGACCGTGTGTTTTACTGGCACAGAGTAGCTACACACCGTCACATTGTGCAGGTACTGTGCTCACCCTGAGGGTGCAATGAGGCGCCCAGGACCAGGTCCACAACACCTTCCATAGCTGAAAGAGACCATGTTGGAGGTCCAAAGCAGTGTTAATGTGTGAGATAGGTAGTTTCTGCACAAACACCTTGGATATCTCTGTCTGTTTCAGTCAGGTGTAGCCCCTATGGACTCCTAGGTGGACCATGCACCGCCACCACCACCTCCCCCTCCCTCTTTCCCCCCCCCCCCCCCCAAGGCTGTGGGTGGCAAATAGGGTCTCCCCTCAATAGATCCACATTCTATCTCTCTGCAAAGGTGGCAGTAGAGGGGACCATCAACCTGGGTCCTGCAGAGGAACAGACACCCCACAGGGCAGTCAATACCGCTCTATACACATCCATACCACAATAGCAGACAGATATTAGGCCTATCTGATATTCTCCTGCAGCAAGTCCTCAGCCACTGCACCCCACAAGCTGCTCCATCAAGACAAATACCAGCTGCAAACAGTGTGCTAGTTAGTCCACAGTGCATGTCCCCAGTGGAAATGCATGCACCCACAACTGGGATGTCAGCATAGACAGCAAGCAGTTACATCAGTGACTGGGCCCCAAAAGGAAACCCATATTTATCACATGAGAGAAATACTACATAGCACTATGTGGGTGCCTAGCCATGCTGTGGTCACTGCACAGTTAGGGTGAGAGTGATCTCTCAGCAGTACATACTGAGGTCACCCTGTCTGTGTAGGTGGTGGCCGGGCACTAATATGTCCCAGTCAGTGTCCTATGCCCTGTGCAGATGCACCCTGGCCAGGCCACCCTGTCCGGCCTATACCCATGGTACCTTGATCCTCATTATGCACATTGGCAGCCCAATACTGGCAACATTGCTGGCAGTGTGGGCTGTGGAAGATGTTTGCAGCCACCACACACTGTTATGGTGGAGATCAATGAGTAACATGTGCTTAACGTAGGAATTGATATCTGCCAGTTATCATGGGCAACGTTTGATAGCTGTGTAGCATATACCCAGGTGTAGGGTGGCAGTGCTAAGGTATGCAACTGCTAGTATTGGGGGATACAGGCAGGGCCCAATGTCCTGCCTCTCTAGGAGGCATTGGCCAATGGGGCCTGGGGGGGGGGGGAGTGTCTGGTCCTGTTGGCTGCTGCTTTACGGCAGAGTGTCCCAACTCCAGTCCTGGTGTTCCAACCACTGTTCGGGTTTTCATGCTGTCCCTCAGAAATCTGCATGAGCTACATCAGCATACCATGGGGGTGGTGCATAGATATGCAGCACATGCATCTTTAGCAGAGGCAGCATGGATCCTGAATGGTGTGGGGCCCTCCAGGACTGCATTTGGGAGACTCTGCTCTGGGTAATGCGGCTGTTTATGGTGTCTGTGTTTGGTGTGGTAAAATATAGGCGTGTGAACCATGCGTATGTTCTCAGCAATAAAGGTTTCTCCTTACTATCACGGTTTAGTTGTAGGAAAAATATGTGGACTGGATTGGCAGTAGCTCCAGCTGGGCTTTGAACCTGTGATCTTCTGTTCCTGCACAAGCTGTCTGTGTGCACTGCACCACTGTGTTGCCACAGATATGCTTTTTTCCCTGGGGAGTCCATGACTGTACATCCGACAGAGCCTGTCTGTTACGGTGGATGGTGCCAGCCTGCACAGGCCTAGGCCACTGTCTGCTGTGGTTTGCAGCCACTGCCCCCTCCACCACCTGTACCCTTCTGCCAACATGCAGACATGTCCCTATCTGGAAAAAAAATATGACCTGATTGAGTTGTGGCACTCCAGGACTGAATTTGGGGGACTCGGCTATCAGTAATGGCCATTGTTATGGTTTGTGTGTGGTGTAGGGTAAAATATAGATGTTGGAATCATGCTTATGTTCTCTGCCATACAGGGGTGTCTGTACTATCACTGTTTAGTGGTGGGTAAAACTATGGGGACTGGGTTGGCAGGAGCCCCAGCTGGGGTTTGAACCTGTGACCCTCTGGTCTTACAGGCACTGGCTGTGTCCCCTGCACCACACTGTGGCCACAGAGACAGTGCACTCTCTGGAGATAGGAAACCTGGCCGCACGAGTCAGACACCCTGCTCTGCACAATTTTACTGTGGGCTCGTTTACCTTGTATGGGGACAGGGGTGCAATTAAACCTCAAAAATGACCTCCAAAAAAAGGAGAAAAAACCAAAACCAAGCTGGGCAACAGTGATATCAATGGGCAACATGAAAAACACTCCCAGGAAAGCTCCATTAAAATGCAGTGATTTTTGAACGAGTCTACGGAGCGTAGACCCTTCCAAAAATCATTTCTTTTTTTTGGAGCTTTCCTGGGAGTGTTTTTTATGGTTACCCATTAATATCACTGTTGCCCAGCTGGATTATAATTTATTTGAAATTTGTTGTGGTAATTTTCAAGTTTTATTTGCTGTTTTGTTCTGTGCACATGTATCACACTGCTCACGTTTTGCAGGTTTCCCCGGATTTGCTGTACATTGCTGACGGAAATGGTTTCTCTTCCCTTTAAATCGGCTCTAACGCGAGGGTTTCATTCGCGGTATTTTTTTGCCGAAATTCAGCCCCGCTCCTGTGCGGGGAGCCTTTCCCCTCCCACTCTCCACCCATTGACCCCGTCCCCCCGCCCCTCGGGAGCCTTCCTCTGCCCTCCGTAAGCGTTTCCCCGCCTCTACCGCACATCAGCGCCCCGCACACGTGCGCCGGCCCGTTAATGTGATGCGCACGCGTGCGCGGAGCTTAAGAGCACTTAAGTGCATCATTAGCGTCTGCTCTTGTGCGCTGCGCACGTGTGCGCGGTTTAGTAAACATACACCTTAGTTGTTGAAGATCAGGCCCAAAGGGTCAGACTTACGCTTTAAGCAAAATCTGGGGGAGGAGGGGGGGGGGAAATATGGCAAAAATCCTTTGTTGCATGTCAGTTTGCTTGTACCTTTTTGACATAGTACATCTTTTGTGTGAGGAATTTACTTTGTGCAAGTTTTGGAACAGAAAAAAGATAATGGAAAAATACGGCACAAGGAGAAGCTACTGCACGATGTGTCGTAGGATGTTTACTAGAAAGTTCAGATTATAAAAACTGAGCAAAGGTTCCACTACAATATTTTTGGAGGTTTTGAATGACTGATTTTTTGATTTGTTGTATATAGTTTTTCTTTCCTATATACAGGAAATTAATTCTTCACTCAAAAGATGTACTAGAACAAAATTAAACAAGCAAACTGGACGGGGGTATGGGGTTGCCAGATCTGAGGATGTATGCCCTAGCCTGTCAGGCCCGACACTTAGGGGATTGGTTGGGGAAAACTGAAGTTTATACGCCTCGGTCACTAGAGGAATGCCTCGTAGCCCCATATTCTCTATTAGGAGTTCTGCATGAGACGAAGTGTCAACTGCCGGGTGGTTTGTTGAGGAGCGCACTGGTAAGTTCAGTTAAGCGCACGTGGCAACAGCTCAATAGGTGGTGGGATGAACCCTGGCAGGTATCCAGTTGGTTGCCCCTGCAGGGGAATGTCCGATTTCCCCCGGGGTCTGAGACGGGGACATTCCGGGATTGGGGGCGGCGAGGTATACAGAATGTGGGGCACCTGGTCGATCCAGGGGGAAAATGTAAATCCTTCCGGTCACTGAGTCGGGAGTATGACCTTCCCACTGGACACTGCTTTGCATATATGCAAGCATCCCATTATATATCTTCTCTGCCACGAGGAGCGCTGCAAATTGAACGCTCCGCACAAATATTAGAATTTTTTAGCCTAGGAGAAGATGGCCCGCCATCGATTTCTATTTTGAAGAGCCGTCTGGAGTGGTTTAGGGTAATCCCCAACTACAGGGGGATCGAGTTGGCTTGGGAAGCGGAGTCAGGGAAGGAAATTGCCTCGGGGATGGTTGAGGCGGCTCTGAAACGGATAAGTAAGGTGGCGCAGGGGTCTCGCTGGCGGGAGGTTCAATTCAAATGTGTGACCAGAGTTCATTTCTCCCCGCGGCGGGCGTTTCGCAGTCACTTGATGTCCGATGGCAGTTGTCCGCGTTGTTCGGAATCTATGGCCACTCTTCTGCACATGTGGTGGGGATGTCGGAGTTTGCGCTCCTATTGGGCGAAGATATGCGCATTTGTGAGTGGGTTACTGCAGCAGCAACTGAGATGGACTGACCTTTTTGTAGTATTGGATCTGATGGGACCTCCCTCCCCGCTAAGAGAGGGGAGAGGCTATTGATGCGGAAAGCTTGTTTGGTGGGGAAGGGGCCGATACCCCGCCTATGGAGGGACCACCAACCGCCCACCTTCACTGAATGGCGGAACAACTTCCACCAACTGATGTTAACGGAGCGATGGCTTGCTAGGGGCAGCGCCAAGCGTTGGACAATGTTTATGTTAATATGGGAACCTTATATTCAACAGCTCGGGGTCCGTAGCCGTAATGAGATCCTTCAACTGGGATCCTGATGTGTTCAGCTTACGCCTAGGGTGCTAGGAGTGAACAGAGTCTGCTGCTGCTGGTTAATATGAGAATTCATAGCGAGGTTCGTGGGGGGGGGGGGTGGGGGGGAGGGGGAGAGGGAGGGTGAGGGCTGGGATAACATGTTTAAAAACCCACCTGTTGTATTCTTGTATGCTGCTCCCGGGTGGGATAAGAGTGCACCCACCTGGGTTGCTTCTGTTCAATGGTTTTTACTATGTCCTGTTGGTGGTATTTAAATAAAGTATATATAAAAAAAAAACAAGCAAACTGATCTGGGGTTTTAACTATTTTTTCCCAATTTTGTCCAGAGTTTAATAAGCACTGGCAAGTTAGATGCAAGGCACTGATCAGGCAGGCAAAGAGAGAATTTGAAAAAAAAAACTTGCTGTGGAAGCAAAAATGCATAATAAAACCTTTTTCAAGTATAATCGTAGCTAAAAACTTGTGAGAGAGTCAGCTGGACCATTAGATGACATATGATTGGAATATTTCCATTTCTTAAGATATTGTATACAGCATGCCTAAAATGCAAGGGTGCCAATAATGTTGACCACAATTGTACAGGACCTGAGATACAAACACTATTGTATACAGATATGCTTAAGGAAATCAACATTAACTCTCCAAAAGTAAAAAGGAAAAGGAGGAATATGACAGAACATTCAGATATTTAGCAGCCTTCAATACAGAAGAAGGTAGGGGTGTGCTTTAATCTGCATTCAGTTCATTGGTGTTCCTTAAAAAATGTAGTACATGAAAAATTGTTTTATAAGAACATAAGAAAAGCCATACTGAGTCAGACCAGGGTCCATCAAGCCCAGTATCCTCTTTTCAGCAGTGGCCAATCTAGGTCACAAGTACCTGGAAGTTTCCCAAAAAGACACACAGGCAAGCAGTGGATTTCCCAGGTCCTCTTTAATAATGGTTTATGGACCTTTCCTTCAGGAATTTGTTCAAACCTTTTTTAAATCCAGCAACATTAACAGCTTTTACTACATCCTCCGGTAACAAATTCCAGAGTTTGATTATTCGTTGAGTGAACAAATATTTTCTCTTATTAGTCTTAAATGGGTTAGACTATAGCTTCATTGCATGTCCCCTAGTCTTTCTACTTTTTGTTGGCGTAAACAATCAATCTACACCAGGGCCGGATTTACCTTGAGTGAGGCCCTACGCCAACAAAAATTGTGGGCCCCCAGCAGGGGCGGCCCAAGGGGGGTGCGGACCTCATTTGCATAAGGGGCCTCATTTGCATAAATATTTGCATAATGTTACCATATACTAACTTTTAGTAAACGTGCCTCTTAATGAGTGTATGGATAAAGAAAGACTAAAAGATTTCTACATTACTATAATCCAGTGCCAACTGCCAGACACATTAGGAACTACTACAAACACTGCCCATAGTAAACCCGCCGTATCCTAACAGCACTACCAGGACTCACAAAGCACCATACTCTACCAATCAAAAGGCAACACTGCAAATATTAAACCATTACATTTCAGAGAACAACAATACATGACCTACTGGGGAAAGAGAACAAGTGGCAATGTCAAATAGGAATTATATAAACAGAACACCTCAGCTCAGTTACACATGCAGAACATAGACCATCACCAAACAAGTAATCACAATTTAGAAATAGGAAGACAATAATTAAACTGGGAATCCCAAAAGCCAAACTTGGAATGTACAACACTGTAGAAATAAAACTATACATTAATTTGCTCTTGTACTAAACAAAGCGCAGATGTTAATGATGCACATTTACCAGAGCTGACATATTCCAATTAATAAATTCAAAATAAAGAGATATTTTTCTACCTTTTGTGCATTTTTTTCAGCTGCAATTGCTCCAGCCACTTTCTTCTGGTTTCTTCGTGTCTTCTGCTAACTCTCCATCGTCTGCTGTCCATTTGTCCTTTCTTCTCTCTTCTAGATTTTTTTCCATTCTCTCTCTACATCTGCTTTAACATACTAATCTTTCTCCTTTTGCTCTTTCCTCATTCCTATTTCATCCACTCAAATTTTACCCCTCCATCCTCAATCCCCACTTACTCTCCCAATACCCGGCCAATTGTAGATTTTTTATCCCTCCCACACAAAATATTTTTCCCTTCTCCATTTTACTCTTCCAGCCCCATCCCATTCTAATCCTCCCCCAACATCAGCTCCCTTCTAGTTCCAGCCTCACCCAGCATCCATTCCCTTCTAGTCCCTGCATCAGCCCATTTCCAGTCCTAGCCATCCATCAGCCCATTTCCAGTCCTAGCAACCCCCCAACCCAATACCAGTCCTAGCCCCCCCATCACCCCACTTACAGTCCTTAACCCCCCATCACCCCATTTTCAGTCCTTAACCCCCCCCCCCCATCACCCCATTTTCAGTTTAAGCCCCCCCTATAACCCATTACCAGTCCTAACCCCCCATCAGCCCACTTCCAGTCCTAACCCCATCAACCCATTTCCAGTCAGCCCCCCATAGCCCATTGCCAGACAACCCCCATCAGCCCACAGCCCATTACCAGTCTTAACCCCCCCAAAGCCCATTACCAGTTCTAACCCCCCCAACCGCCCCTTACCCGGCCTAACCCCATCAGCCAACCTCCAGTCTTTACCCCCAAGCCCTTTTCGAGGACTCGCCGCCCCATAGCCCATTACCAGACAGCCCCCATCAGCCCACAGCCCATTACCAGTCTTAACCCCCCCCAAAGCCCATTGCCAGTTCTAAGCCCCCCCAACAGCCCACAGTCCATTACCAGTCCTAACCCCATCAGCCCACCTCTAGCCTTAACCCCCCCCAGCCCAGCCCAGCCCAGCCCCCCAATAGCCCATTACCAGCCCTATCCCCCCCAGTCCATTTCCAGCCCCAGCCCCCCCCAATACCCCTTTACCCTTCCTACCCCCCCCCCAACGCCATTTACCTTTCCTACCCCCCCCCCCCCCGCCTAAAGTAAAATTTCTGCGGGGCTCCAAGCTGTTAACAAATAGCCCCTGTCTCCCACTCCAGATGTAGGCACAAAATATAAGAAGCAGGAAAGTGGGCGACCGGACTTACCCCCCTCGGGGCAATTCGTAGAGGCCTAGGATGATGGCCCACTCCGGCAGCTGCCACGCGGTCTCCACGCCGATTCGGCAGGTCTCGCAGACAAGATTGAGGCCTCTCCGTGTGCTACAGCAATGTTTGGAGCAGTTGCCTCCCCCAACCAACGGGCTGCCGCACGATGCACAGTGCAGCGCCCAGGAAGTTGCCGCTCAATCGCGCAGGGCTCCGCTCCGGAATTAGACCCGCGTAGGGCTCTTCTGTTATCCGCGGGAGCAGGCAGGGCCGGGGCCGTCGATGCGTGAAGGCACTCAGCAGGCCGCACTCCCGGAGCAGCCCCCAGATGGTCCAATCTGCTGGAAGCCCGCTAAGCCGCCGAATCTCAGCTCCGAGGAGGATCTCTTTACCCACGCCGATCCAGGGTAGGCAGAGGAGGGCAGTTTGCTAACGTTAGCGCATGTTTGCTAAGATTTTGGGGCTGTGAGGACGGAGCTCAATGTGGCAGCCACCAGGTTTTTTTTTTGAATTGAGTTAAAAAAAAATTACCTGGTTCTTTTTTTGTGGGCCCCTGCCGGCTGTGGGCCCTACGCCATGGCGTACATGGCGTATAGGTAAATCCGGCCCTGATCTACACTTACCTGTTCCACTCCACTCATTAATTTATAGACCTCTGTCAAATCTCCCCTCAGCCATCTCTTTCCAGGTTGAAGAGCCCTAACCTTTTAAGCCTCTCCTCATAGGGGTATCCTTCCTTCCCCTTTACTATTTTGGTGGCTCTTCTCTGTACCTTTTCTAATTTCGCTATATCCTTTTTAAGATATGGCGAACAGAATTGCACATAATATTCAAGGTGTGGTCGCACCATGTAGCGATACAGAAGCATTATAATATGCTTTGCTTTATTCTCCATTCCTTTCCTTATGATTTCTAGCATTATATTTGCCTTCTTGGCTACCACTGCACACTGGGTGGAGGGTTTTAACATGGTATCTATGATCATGCCTAAATCTTTTTTCCTGGGTGGTGGTTCCTAATGTGGAACCTTGCATTGTGTAACCATAGTTTGAGTTGTTCTTTCTTAGGTGTATAGCTTTGCACTTGACCACATTAAATTTCATCTTCCATTTTATCAAGGTCCTCTTGTAATTTTTCACAATACTCTTGTATTTTAACAACTTTGAATAATGTTGTGTCATCTGCAAATTCAATTACCTCACTCGTTATTCCCATTTCCAGGTCATTTATGAATATATTAAAAAGCAGCGGACCCAGCCCAGATCCCTGGGGTACATCACTATTCACCTTTCTCCATTGGGAAAATTGGCCATTTAGCTCTACCCTCTGCTTTCTATCTTTTAACCAGTTTCTGATCCACAATAGTACACTGCCTCCTATCCCATGACTTTTTAATTTTGCCAAGAGCCTCTCATGAGGGACCTTTTCAAAGACTTTCTAAAATTCCAGATAAGTATATCATGCACTAATTGACTTAGGGGAATGTTTACTAAGGGGGTGATTTTAAAAGGTTTAGTCATCATTTAACATTTCTGAAGACATACATGTGGACATGAAAATCATGTCTCCATTCCACAAATGACCTTTACAGACGTCTTCAGTGCAGGGTCATTCAAGTAGGCAAGGGGTGTGGTGGAGGTGCAATAGACTTACACATCTCCATTTGATTTCAGGAATGATGGAAACAGCTGCATCTCCATGTTTAGATCTGCTGCAGGCACAAATAGGCATCATGAAAGTACCTGTTTTGGCCTTAAAACATCCAGAGAGTGTAGAGATAAGTGATTAGTCTAAGATCACAATATCCAAACTGGGGTGTGAACCCTGGCCACCTTGCTCCCAACCCTCTACTTTAATCATTATGCTATTAGACATCCATGCTCTAAGATGAATTTCTGGGGGATTTCTATGCAAACGTCTCTATAGATGTCCATATCCACATTTCAGAAATCGTGCCTGAACTTGCATGTACCTGCTTTTTTCTTCAGACATTTTGGCTTTGGCGTCCCAGATTGCAATTGGGCATCCCATTGTAAAATGTGCCTTTATAGGTTAATGCACATTAATAAAAGTTATCGCATGTTAAGTGCTGCCATGGGCTGGGCTTTCTATGGGCTGTGGAAGCACTTTATGCATTTTAGCATTTGTTAATGCAAGTTAACCTTTAATGAGCATGCCCCTTGGTGCTCTTTAATGCATTGATTAATGTCACACTAAATCAATTTAGCTCATACTAAAAATTACCTTTTAAAATGAATGTAGTTGATAAAAGTAAAGGGGTCTTTTACTAAAGGGTGTGAGCAGAAAATGCATGTTCTTGCACACTGAATGTAATTGTCTAACTGACGTTAGGGTCACGAGTGGTCGGGGTAGGGGTGGAGAGTGGGGGTGGTATGCTCTGTGAAGTTAGTGCAGGATTTACATCGTGTGCTAAGTGCATTAGCATAGGATCAGCTAACACCATCTCAATAGGTGGTGTTTGGTGCACCTGCACTAACATCACACGTGCTATGAGACAAGGCTCCATGTTAACTGTCAGGGAAATGTTTTCCATGCCCCTGACAGTTAACAAGGAGGTGTTGCACCTAACGCACCTTTGTTTCAGAGCTTTTGCCATGTTAAGTGCGATACTTTAGTACCCTTTAGTAAAAGGGCCCCTAAGGGAGGTATTTTAGAAGCCCTGTTCATGAGTTGGACATCTGAAAATCATGCATACATCTCCAAAGCCTTTTAGAAGCTGGGTATAGAGACTTTTCCAGCACGAGAATGTCCATATAGTGCGCGGGCATGGTGGAGGCGTGGCCTGGGAAGAGCAAGGTAGATGTACATTATGGAGGGATATCAGAACAGCACAAGCATGTCCATGCCTATGCCTGCTCCTGACCATGAATGAAGTGAAAAAAGTGCTCGATTGACGGATATAACTCTTCCAGGGGAAAGTGCATAGCACACTTGAAACTTGAACATAAATACAAATTCCAAATGTATTACTAGCCCGGTGCCACACATCTGAATATCTGAAATGACAGGCCAGGGCATGCAAGTCTCTAGCTTAGTCACTCCCCCTTCTGAAATACCCCTTCCAAGTACCGGGTTTTGAGACCATGCAATTCAGTGATGTCCACATTAATGAAATGCTCTACACTTGTGCACATACCCAGCCTTGACACATGCATGGGGTGTTGAAAGAACTGAAATATGAGATTGCAGACTTACTATTAGGAATCTGTGAACTATCATTAAAATCATCTGTAGTACCTGAAGATTGCAGACTGGACAGTGTAACGCCAATTTTTAAAAAGGGTTCCGGGGTGATCTGGGAAACTATAGACCAGTGAGCCTGACATCAGTACCAGGTAAAATGGTAAAAACAATCATAAACAATAAGATTGCTGAACATGTAGATAGTCATGGTATAATGGGAGAAAACCAGCATGGATTTGCTAAGGAAGGTCTTGTCTTACTAGTCTGTTATATTTTTTTGAAGGTGTGAATAAACAAGTAGATAAAGATGAGCTGGTCGATATAGTATATCTGCATTTTCAGAAAGCCTTTGACAAGGTCCCTCATCAGAGACTCTTGGTGAAATTAAAAAGTCATGGGATTGGAGGCAGTGTACTATTGTGGATCAGGAACTGTTTAAAAGATAGAAAGCAGAAAGTAGGGCTAAATGGCCAATTTTCTCAATGGAAAACGGTGAATAGTAGAATATCATAGGGATCTGTGCTAGGCCCTTTGCCTTTTAACATATTCATAAATAACCTGGAAATAGGAATAACAAGTGAGGTGATCAAATCTGCAGATGACACAAAATGATTCAAAGTTGCTAAAACACAACAGGAGGAGTGAAAAACTCAGTGTGTGGCTGCTGTTCCCTTCCAGGGAGCGCATACGGTGCATTTGCTTGATGTTTCAGGGGCTATTTAAATCTCAGCCCCCACCACAGAACCTGGTAATGGGCATGTTCCCACAGGACAAGTTCAAAAGGACAGGTCATACCCCTTTGGCACCCCTTTGGCACACTGAGGAGCCGGAGCTGGGGAGTCTGTGTCACTTAGGATGGGAAAACAAAAGAAGAGGATAATACCATCTTCTTCTATGGCTACATCCTCTAAGGCTGAGAGTCCCATAGTGCGTGCTGCCATAGAGGACAATTTGATATCGCCTTCAGTGACTGTACTGTAAGTTCGGACTCTCTTGTTGCTCTGCCTTTTTGAGTTTGACGGGTGGATAGGACTCTTATTTAAAGGATTTTCCCTCTGCCTCATCCCCAGTCTCTGTCCAGTCTCCGCTTGACTCACATGTTGGAGCCTTGTCTAATACTCCGTTACCTAAGGGACAAGCATTGTGGAACCTATGCATCTTTTTGGGAACCTGTCAGGTACTTATGACTTGAATTGGCCACTGTTGGAAACAGGATTCTATACTTGATGGACCTTGGTCTGACCCAGTATGGCATTTCTTAAGTTCTTATGTTCTAACTGCAGACTTTTTTCATTCCACCTTGCTGATCCATATACCTGGAACCAGGGGCGGCCCAAGGGGGGTGCGGGGCCATGTGCGGAGACTCGGTGCGGGGCCTCATTTCACACATTACACATTGCAGAACATAGACCATCACCAGACAAGGAATCACAATTTAGAAACAGGAAGACAATAATTAAACTGAGAACCCCAAAAGCCAAACTTGGAATGTACAACAACACTGTAGAAATAAAACTATAAATTAATTTCCTCTTGTACTAAACAAAGCGCAGCCATTAATGAATCACATTTCCCAGAGCTGACATATTCCGGTTAATAAATTCAAAATAAAGAGATATCTTTCTACCTTTTGTGCATTTTTTTTCAGTTGCAATTGCTCCAGCCACTTTCTTCTGGTTTCTTTGTGTCTTCTGCTGTCCATCGTCTGCTGTCCATTTGTCCTTTCTTCTCTCTTCTAGTTTTTTTTTTCCATTCTCTCTCTACATCTGCTTTAACATACTAATCTTTCTCCTTTTGCTCTTCCCTCATTCCTATTTCATCCACTCAAATTTTACCCCTCCATCCTCAATCCCCACTTACTCTCCCAATACCCGGCCAATTGTAAATTGTTCTTCCCTCCCACACAAAATATTTTTCCTCTGTCCATTTCACTCTCCCAGCCCCATCACATTCAAATCCTCCCCCAACATCAGCTCCCTTCTAGTTCCAGTCTCAACCAGCATCCATTCCCTTCTAGTTCCAGCCCCACCCAGCATCCACTCCCTTCTAGTTCCAGCCCCACCCAGCATCCGCTCCTTTCTAATTCCCGCATCAGTCCATTTCCAGTCCTAGCCCCCCATCATCCCATTTCCAGTCCTAGCTCCCCCATCCATTTCCAGTCCTATCCGAGTCCCTCCATCAGCTCATTTCCAATCCCAGCCCCCCATCAGCCCATTTCTAGTTCTTTCCTAGCCCCACCATCAGCCAATGTCAAATCCTAGCTCCCCTCCACTCATCCCATTTTCATTCCAAGCCCCCATCCCCATCAGCTATTTGCAGTTCAAGCCTCCCCTTCCACTCAGTCCATTTCCAGTCCTAGCAGCCCTCCAACCCATTACCAGTCCTACCCGCCCCCCCCATAGCCCATTACCAGTCCTAAGCCTCCATCAGCCCACTTTCAGTCCTAACCCCCCCATCACCCCATTTTCAGTCTTAGTCCCTCCATAGCCAATTACTAGTCCTTAGCCTCCATCAGCCCACTTCAAGTCCTAACCCCATCAGCCCATTTCCAGTCTTAGCCCCCATAGCCCATTACCAGTCCTAACCCCATCAGCCCACCTCAAGTCCTAACTCCCCTCCATCAGCCTACTTCCAATCCTAACCCCCATCACCCCATTTTCAGTCTTAGCCCCCCTCCAATAGCCCATTACCAGTCCTAACCCCCCCCCCATCAGCCGACAACCCATTACCATTCCTAATCCCCCTCCCCCCATCAGCCCAGGGAAATTTTAAAATTAAAAAAAAAGCTGGCTGCTGCCTCTGCCGCTGCTGCTGTGGCAGTGGCAGAATCGAGTGTCCCACAGCCTCCACCCCCCCACCCGGCAGAGCCCTCCCTCCCTGCATCAGTCCCTCTCCGTGCTGGCTTTCAGAGTGAAGAAGGGAGCGTTTCTCCCTCGTGGCTCTGTTAAGCCCACCGGCGCTGATGGGAAACAGGCATTTCCTGTTTCCCATCAGCCCCGGTGGGCTTAACAGAGCCGCGAAAGGGAAACTCTCCCTTCATGACTCTGAAAGCCAGCACGGAGAGGGACTGATGCAGGGAGGGAGGGCTCTACCGGGCAGGGGGGCCGTGGGACACTCGATTCTGCCGCTGCCACGGCTGCAGCAGCCAGCTTTTTAAAAAAAATTACTTTTAATGCAGAATGTTGTTTGCGCGGGGCCCCCTGAAACGCGGGGCCCTGTGCAAAAAACATTCTTGCTCAATGGACGGGCCGGCCCTGCCTGAAACAAACTACCTGAGTCAGTATGTTGGGCTCCTTTTCTTGCCCTTTTCAAATACAGGCTAAAACCCCACATCTTCAAGGATCCTGATGTCCCTCACTCTCTTTTTCTCCACTTAGGTGTATCTTACTCTACTCTAGTCTCCAGACATTGTTTAGTTGGAAAAAGTACTTGAAGACAAATTTTTGATAACGAAAAAGTTTGTGTACTTTCACTTTGACAGTTGATACAAAATCTGCATGTAAACAGTATCTCCAGATTTAAAAATAATGTGGTTAGTTTAAAAACGGCTTTATAGACTAAGAACGACTAGAAATTAAAGTCATTACAGAATGAAGAACTGGAAATAAAAAATGTCACAGGATCTTCAAACTCTTACCACTGGAATGAATCCTTACTATTTTAGCTGAATTAAGTGTGAAAAGCCATATTATCTGCAAGTTCTAGGAGATACAGATGAGATTGGACTTGTAAAATTATCTGAGCTGCTGACAAAAAATGGAGAATCCTTGCCTAGTGAGGCAAATATTCCCAAAAGCACTGCTAATGATTTAAGCAGAGCAAAAGGCTATAAATATCTATACTACAACAAACCCACCATAACGTTTCTGCTGCTTTTCTCTACTCACACAAGGTAGCAAATGTACACATAAGAACGGTATGAGGATTCAATTCACTGAAAATACAGAACAGCAATATAATATAAAATTGCTATATAGACAGGTGGTCCAGCAAATACATGGATAAGGTACGATAAAATAAGATATAGAAACATAGAAGTATGGTGGCAGAAAAAGACCACATGGCCTATCTAGTCTGTCCTTCCATATCAACCACTACAACAGTCCCCTTTTTCCCTTTAGAGACCCTCTGTTTGTCCCATGCTTTTTTCAATTCAGATAATGTCCTCGTCTCTACCACCTCCACTGGGAGCCTATTCCGTGCATCTATCACTCCTTCCATAAAGAAATATTTCCGCATATTACTCCTGAATCTATCCCCCTTCACCCTCATCCTATCTCCCTTCATAGCAGAGCTTGCTTAGAATCAAAAGAGGCTCTCATCCTGTACATTTATGCCATAGAGATATTTAAACATCTCTATCATATCACCTCTATCCTGTCTTTCCTCTAAAGTATACATATTAAGATCCTTAAGTCTGTCCATATGTACTTTATAATGAAGACTACTAACTATTTTAGTTGCCGCACTCTGCACAGACTCCAACCTGTTGATATCCTTTTGAAGGTCAGGTCTCCAGAACTGCACACAATACTCCAAAAGTGGTCTCACCAAAGACCTATACAGAGGCACTATCACCTCCTTTCATCTGCTGGTCATTCCTCTCCCTATGCACCCAAGCCAGGGCCGGCCCGTCCATTGAGCAAGAATGTTTTTTGCACAGGGCCCCGAGTTTCAGGGGTCCCCACACAAAAAACATTCTGCATCAGCCCAGCTAGATTTAAAAAACAAAATCCGGCTGCCGCTGCCGCCGTGGCAGCGACAGAATCGAGTGTCTTGCGGGGGCCCCCCCTGCCTGGCAGAGTCCTCCCTGTAGCATCAGCTCCCTCAGCATCGGCTGTCAGAGCCACGAAGGGAAAGTTTCTCTCTCACGGCTCTGTTAATCCCGCTGGGGCTGATGGGATTAACAGAGCCGCGAGAAAGGGAAACTCTCCCTTTGCGGCTCTGAAAAGCCCACCCTTTGGGAGCTGATGGGGGAGGGGGCTAGGACTGGTAATGGGCTATGGGGGAGATAAGACTGGAATTGGTCTGATGGGGGTGTAGGACTGGTAATGGGCTATGGGGGGGTTAGGACTGGTAATGGGCTATGAGAGAGGGCTAATACTGGAAGTGGGCAGATGGGGGGGTTAGGACTGGCAATGGGCTATGGGGGGTTAGGACTAAAGGTGGGCTGATGGCGGGGTTAGGACTGATAATGGGCTATGGGGGAGGTAAGACTGAAAATGGGGTGATGGGGGGGTTAGGACTGGAAGTGGGCTGATGGGGGGTTAGGACTGGTAATAGGCTATGAGGGGGCTAAGACTGAAAATGGGGTGATTGGGGGGATAGGACTGGTAATGGGCTATGGGGGGAGAATAGGACTGGTAATGGACTGGGGGGTTGCTAGGACTGGAAATGGGTTGAGTGGAAGGGGGGGCTTGAACTGCAAATAGTTGATGGGGACAGGGGCTTGGAATAGAAATTGGCTGAGTGGAGGGGAGCTAGGATTTAACATGGGCTGATGGTGGGGCTAGGAAAAGACTAGAAATGGGCTGATGGGGGGCTAGGATTGGAAATGAGCTGATGGAGGGACTCGGATAGGACTGGAAATGGATGGGGGAGCTAGGACTGGAAATGGGCTGTTGGTGTGGCTAGGAAAGGATTGGAAATGGGCTGATGCAGGGACTAGAAGGGAGCAGATGCTGGGTGGGGCTGGAACTAGAAGGGAGCTGATGTTGGAGGAGGATTAGAATGGGATGGAGCTGGGAGAGTGAAATGGGGAGGGGTAAAATATTTTGTGTGGGAAGGAAGACAAATCTACAATTGGCCGGGTATTGGGAGAGTAAGTGGGGATTGAGGATGGAAGGGTAAAATTTGAGTGGATGAAATAGGAATGAGGAAAGAGCAAAAGGAGAAAGATTAGTATGTTTAAGCAGATGTACAGAGAGAATGGAAAAAAAACTAGAAGAGAGAAGAAAGGACAAATGGACAGTAGATGATGGAGAGTTAGCAGAAGACACGAAGAAACCAGAAGAAAGTGGCTGGAGCAATTGCAACTGAAAAGAAATGCACAAAAAGTAGAAAAAATATCTCTTTATTTTGAATTTATTAACTGGAATATGTCAGCTCTGGAAAATGTGCATTATTAACATCTGCGCTTTGTTTAGTACAAGAGGAAATTAATTTATAGTTGTAATTCTACAGTGTTGTACATTCTAAGTTTGGCTTTTGGGGTTCCCAGTTTAATTGTCTTCCTGTTTCTAAACTGTGATTCCTTGTTTGGTGATGGTCTATGTTCTGCATGTGTAACTGAGCTGAGGTATTCTGTTTATGTAATTCCTATTTGACATTGCCAATTGTTCTCTTTTCCCAGTAGGTCATGTATTGTTATTCTCTGAAATGTATTGGTTTAATATTTGCAGTGTTGCCTTTTGATAGGTAGAGTATGGTGGTTTGTGAGTCCTGGTAGTGCTGTTAGGATACAGTGGGTTTGCTATGGGTTCTAAATGGGCAGTGTTTATAGTAGTTCCTAGTGTGCCTGGCGGTTGGCACTGGATTATAGTAATGTAGAAATATTTTAGTCTTTCTTTATCCATATACTCATTAAGAGGCATGTTTAAAGCTGTTGTATTTAGGAATTACTTTAAACATATGTCAACATTGTTTTGTGGTGCTAAGGTTCAAATGTTTCCTGATGTCTGTAGGGCCACACAGATTAGGAGACAGGCCTTTTGGCTCTGAAACCTAGAGTGGTGGCCCTACCGGCCATATTTTCCCTTAGGTATCCCTGCAAATGTTTGGTTTCATTTCAGGGTTCTAATTTTGTTTTTTTAGATCCTTCTCAGTTAGTAACTTTTCTGGATAGTAAAGAGGGACACGGTAATAAATAGGAGGTGGGTGGTGAATATAAAGATGTGTTGTCATGTTTTTTAGAGTTAATGCTCTTTTTTTTCTTTACGAAAATATTTAGGTAATATCTCCCCATATTGTGGGCTAAGAGATAGTGTTTTGCGGGTATGTATTTTCTTCTGATGTTGTTTTTATTTTTATGTTCTGTATAAACACTAAGGTTGCTTACATGCTTGCTTCTGTAAGTTGTTGGAAATGCATAAATAAAAAAAAAAGGCATGTTTACTAATAGTTAGTGTATTGTAACATTATGCAAATATTTATGCAAATGAGGCCCCCGCACCAAGTCTCCGCACATGGCCCCGCACCCCCCTTGGGCCGCCCCTGACCCAAGCATCCTTCTAGATTTTGCTGTCGCCTTTCCTACCTGTTTAGCTACTTTAAGATTGTCAGACACAATCATGCCTAAGTCCCGCTCTTCTTTTGTGGCAGAATACTCCTCCACCCCCCCCCCCCTGCACTGTACCACTCACTTGGATTTTTGCAGCCCAAATGCATGACCCTGCATTTTTTAGCGTTAAATCTCAGCTGCCAAATTCTAGACCATTCTTCAAGCTTCCAACTAGAGCAATTATCTCCCTCTAATTAATTTCTGAGATTATGATTTCCAACAACCGGGTAAGGCGGACCAGGTGCTCCTGTCCCCGCCCCCACCCCAGCCCCATTTTCGCCCCCACCCCCACCCCCACTCCACCTTACAAATAACCACAACACGCTCATTGGGAATCAAACTGGTCGCAGCTTTATTAACCTACAACATTTTCCTTAAATCACAACCAACAGCAAACATTCATTAATTGAATACGGCCGCGGAACGAATCCTCACCCGCCGCGTGAGTAGCAAAGTGAGTTCCGCCCGCTTCCGCCGTGAACCGGCCACAGGCCCTTCCGCCGTCCCTCTTCCGGCTTCGCTCTATTATTAGCAAAAGCCCCGAGGGTTTCACCGGGCCGGGGGTACCCCACCCCCGCCCTGCATCTTGCCACCGGCTCCGGACCCCGGACACCTCCGGGATCCCGCCAACCCCCCTCCAGCTGCAACACCCCCTCCTCCAATCCAGCCCAACTGAAGGGATGGGAGGGTGGGACACCAGCCACCTTCACCCGCTCCCCCGGTGACTGCCGCTCCTGCCAGCTCCCGCGGCCTTGGCCCCACCTCCCTCCATGCCCAGACAATTCCCCCATTGGCTCCCGCGCCGCCACTCACACCCGGGAGCCAATGGGGGGGGGCCAGCCAAAGCCACGCCGAAGAGGACCTCCTCCCGACGCCTCGTGGGGGCCGGGGGCACGCACCCGCCGCCCCCCCCCGGTTATCAGCGGCCAGCGGGCACGAGGCCCGCGGCCTTTCCGCAACCGGGTAAGGCGGACCAGGTGCTCCTGTCCCCGCCCCCACCCCAGCCCCATTTTCGCCCCCACCCCCACCCCCACTCCACCTTACAAATAACCACAACACGCTCATTGGGAATCAAACTGGTCGCAGCTTTATTAACCGTACAACATTTTCCTTAAATCACAACCAACAGCAAACATTCATTAATTGAATACGGCCGCGGAACGAATCCTCACCCGCCGGGTGAGTAGCAAAGTGAGTTCCGCCCGCTTCCGCCGTGAACCGGCCACAGGCCCTTCCGCCGTCCCTCTTCCGGCTTCGCCCTATTATTAGCAAAAGCCCCGAGGGTTTCACCGGGCCGGGGGTACCCCACCCCCGCCCTGCATCTTGCCACCGGCTCCGGACCCCGGACACCTCCGGGATCCCGCCACAGGCTCAGGGACCACCGACCCTGAGCCACCCCCCACGGCAAGCTGCGACCAGTCCCCCTTCCCAGCCCCACATATTCCAAGGCCTCTTGCTAGCCCTATAGAACAAGGGGATACACACACCCCCGCCCAGGCCATACACCGGCACCCTCGGGAGGCAAGATATAACTTACGGTTCCGGCGGCGGGACAATCCCTCACCAGCCATATGGGTAGCAAAGTGAGTTCCTTCCCGCCTCCACCGAGGACCGTTCCCCGGCAATTCCCATCCCCCTCATCTGGCTTCGCCATATTACTAGCAAAAGCCGAGGGCTTCACCGGGTCGGGGGTACCCTCACCCCCGCCCTGCATATTGCCAGCCTCCGGACCCCGGACACCTCCGGGATCCTACACACACCCCCACCCAGCCAGACCCCAGCCCCCTCCGCCTCCCAACCAGGAGGCAAGATTAGCCGTCAACCCTGCGGACACATCCCCCGGCCACCTGCTGAAGAATGTGTAAGCAATCCGCGAGACCACCACTGGGGACCGAGCGAGCAGGCCTTGGAAATATGTCTGACCCCAAAACCACACCTTCACCACTCTGCAACTTACCCGTCCTGGCCCCAGCGCCAGCAACCCAGGCACACCCGTCTCGCCGCCCTGGCGCCGAAGCAAAGGAAGCTACGGCCCCCTCTGGAAGCAAAGGTAGCAACGGCCCCCTCCAGGGACCGCGCGTGCCCAGCCATAAGACGGGCACCTCCGAGGCGTGCAACCCCCAGGCGCGCCCCAATGGCCCTGGCGCTGCACAGGAATTGAAGAGCTGAGGCATCCAGCAGCAACCTGTAGTCCAGCCGACATCTAAAAGAAAGGAACAGTTAACACCCGCTAAACCCCCCCCCCCACCCCCGAAAAGCTCACAACCCCTGCCAGCAGCCCCTCCACCGACTCCCCCGCTCCGCACAGTCCAACGAAGGAGCCCGAAAAAAAGGCGAGACAAGACCAAGTCGCACCCATACACCCTCCCATTAGCGGAAGCGTGCCCGTCAGCCGCCATTCACACGGCAAAGGATGTGCAGTCGTCCCACCCCGCAACAGCCTGAGAACCCGCAATCCCCCACAACAGCCTGAGAACCCGCAATCCCCCACCCCCCCACAGATGCCTCCAGACACCAGCCCCCGAGCCCTACCAAAACCCTTTTGTTCCCCGAAAGATAGTCCCACCACCCTTTTGTTCCCCGAAAGATAGTCCCACACCGTACCCAGCCGCCACCCTACTAGACCAGCCATGCAACGACTCTGTCACCGCCGCGCCCCCACCCTCCCCGTCGCCGCCGACACTGTACTCCATGGCAGGTCCACAAGGCACCCTTTTGTTCCCCGAAAGATAGTCCCACACCGTACCCAGCCACCACCCTACTAGACCAGCCATGCAACGACTCTGTCACCGCCTCGCCCCCACCCTCCCCGTCGCCACCGACACTGTACTCCATGGCAGGTCCACAAGGCAGGACCACATAGCCGCAGGCCACCAGTGCTCCGGGACCCTAGCTGCCCCTGGACCAAATTCCCACCAGCTAGCACCTGGGCACCAGCGCCTACCCAATCGGTCGGGCCACCGATGCAACGCCACCAGGCCGGGGAACTTCCCAAGCCCAGTCATATTATCGATGATACCCGCCACCCATGACCCCGTGCACCCGGGGCTTCACAATACCAACCAAAGTGCCGACACTTCAGTCCGGAAAGAGGCCGAGGCATTGCCGACCGCCAGCCGAAGTCCCCCGCTCCCTCCAAACACGCCCCCCACCACCAGCGCTCCCCTTCGCCCGCCCACAGCGCATTCCCGATGCAACTATCCTGCGGCCCCCCCTGAAAATGACCTATGCACAACCCCCTGGTCCTGAACCTCCCATCGCAGCTACCAGGCCTCACCCCCCTACGACTGGGAAGCTTCGACTAAAGTCAGATGAGGTGACCCGCAGGAGGGCGTCCCCGTCCTCCAGCTCCCGCGCCCGCCCTTCTCTTCCACCCATAGCACCGGACCTCTTCCTACCCCCCGGCAGCCTAAAACGCCCACCTACTGCCACCTCCGGGTCCCCGTCCATAACTGCCGCGGCGCCCCCAGAAAAGCAAATCCAGCGAGGGCCTCCACCCCCACCCCCACCCGACATGCTCTGGAAGCCACAGCCGCCCGCCCGCCACTCGAACCCACTCTCCACACCCCATAACAATGAAGATGCCCCGCAAGACTCAGAAGACGAGGATCCCGACCCGCGGCGCAAACCACAGTAGTGCGGCCGCGACGTGCAGCCGCTCCTTGCTTTTCTCACCTCCCACCCCCGTGTTTCCCCCCCCGACCCGGTGACTCACCTGCCACAGCAGCCTGGGCACCCGCGCCCACCGTCCAGCCCGCCGTCCAACAGCAACCCGTCCTCCGGATCCCTGTCGACTTCAGAGCCGCTCACTCCCTGCACCATCCGCCTCGACAGCAATCTTTTGGTCCGCATCTGCAAAGACAAAGCAGAACACACTGCGGGGAAGCAGCAAAACCCGCATGACTCCTGCCCCATCCCTGATCCCCGGGCGGCCAGCTCAACGCCCCCAGAGGACTCGGCTAGCCCACACGGACCAGTTAAACCGTGCCCGCCCGCCTGGCCCGGCCCCTGCCACCCTACACTGCCCCCCCCCCCCGAGTTATCAAGTTGCCCCCCGTAAGCGGGTGTGTTCAAGAGGGCTGGGTTGAGCACCCCCACTTGAAATTACCAATGTATCCATAAACAGAATCAACACCATCCTGTTACGTGCGCTCCATTGTAAAGCTTGTGCGCTCGCTCTGCGAAACGTGCGCGCGCCCAACTTAGAGGGGACAGTGCAAGCAGCTACTCAGAGGGAACAGTGCAAGCAGCCACCTGCTCCGGGGCCCAGCCGCAAGCCCTCCCCCCTCCCTCCTCCCTCCAGTCTCTCGAAGTCCGGGGTTGCACAACCTCTGGCACGGTAGACACCGAAGTCGGACGCCCCTCCTGGAAGCCCTCCCGCTGCGCCACGGGTACCTCCGCCGCAGACCGTCCTGAGCCGCCCAATGTCGAGTCCCTACCAATGTACCCTCTAATTTTTTTTTTTTTTTTTTTTTGTAGTCTGTGCGCGCATAACTATCAGCTGTGCAGCTGTTGAAGGAAGATTAAATTCTGGTGCGCCACCTAACGACACTCGGAGTTATATACTTTAAATTTTGCCTACATGTCAGAATACAGTATGTACACCACATTGATTGCACTAGAAAATATTGTAGAACTTGTGAAACCATAAATACCCAACAACTTCTAAATTTTAAGACATCTGTTGTTTGTTATCAGAATCAGAACCAAAATTTTCGTGCGCTCTGTTATAAAGTATGCGCGCAAGGGGCTCTGGAAATCCCACCAACCCCTTCAAATCCCCCCAGTAGATTGAATTTTTAAATTCAGCTATGGGCGACCAGTGAAGGGGCACTCCAGCCCGTAAAGAACCACTCCGCCCCCCCCTGGAGGTCCCCAACTCACCACGTCTCCTTCCCTAGTCGCCCTCCCCTTCAGTCCCGATTTCCCAGGGCACCTCCCAGAACTCCGCATGGTTCCCCGGACCCCCCGGCCCAACAGCCTCCCGACTCTCCATGACCAGGCACCGCAGCAGGTCTGCAGGCCCGCCTCGGGGACAGCCGCGGCACGTGCAGCTCCCCCCGATGCCACCCCGCCACTCCACCCAGCCCCCGGGAACACTCGCGGCCCTCAGGGCCCCCCCACCCATCACGCCACGCATGGGCAGGACCAAACTAGCCCGCGGGTCAACCGCCGCGGCAGAAGCAGGAGCAGGAGCAGGAGCGGGGCTCACCGCCAGGCCGCCTCCGCCGCCCCCCCGCCAGCCGCGATGTCACAACAAGTGGGAACAGCCGCGGGCCGCAACCCCCAGGCCCGCAGCGGGGCAGCCGCGGCACGGGCAGCCGGGGCAGCCGCGGCACGGGTAGCCGCGGCACGGGCAGCCGGGGCAGCCGCGGCACTCGCAGCCCCCCCGATCCCCGATCCCCCCGCAGACTCACCGCTAGGGAAATGGGCACCCCCCACTCACCGCCAAGTCCCGGCATCCGCATCACCCAACGCGCCCGCCGGCCCACCGCTGCAACAGGCCCGGGAGCACGGCCCACCGCCAGCCCGCCTGAAGCCCCCCCACAAAATGCAGCCGCACGCTCATCACCGGGGGAGCTCCCCACGCACCCCCATCCTCCCTCCGCAACCCCTGCACCCCCAGGGATACAAGGAGAAGGTACCCTCTCTGGAGGCAGCAGACACACCAGCCACCTTCACCCGCTCCCCCGGTGACTGCCGCTCCTGCCGGCTCCCGCGGCCTTGGCCCCACCTCCCTCCATGCCCAGACAATTCCCCCATTGGCTCCCGCGCCGCCACTCACACCCGGGAGCCAATGGGGGGGGCCAGCCAAAGCCATGCCGAAGAGGACCTCCTCCCGACACCTCGTGGGGGCCGGGGGCACGCACCCGCCGCCCCCCCCCGGTTATCAGCGGCCAGCGGGCACGAGGCCCGCGGCCTTTCCGTTATCACTCCTTTCACACTAATAAGTAACACAGGTACACTACCAATAAACTGCCTCCAGTTTTGCAACTGATTCCTATAGATTTTGTGGTGCTGAATCCAGGAAAAATAGCCAAAATGTTCCATCACGTCACGTTTTCTTGCAAAATTAGATTTCTTACCCATATAAGGAATGTTCACATAATTTCTTTTTAGCCGACTGCAGTTTATTTTCTTGGCCCAAAATAGAGGTTTTAATGGTTAACTAACTAGAAACACTCCCTCATGATATTTTAGAGTGTTTTGTATTCATTTTATACATTAACAGGACAATTGGGAGGCGGGGGGCTAAATCCAGTACTCGCGCTGACGCATGTTCTTTCCTGTTCGCCTCGCCTCGTTCGCTCGCTCAAACACGGTGGTTGCGGCATGAACGTTCCTGTCAAATTTCAGTTTCTTGCAAGTTCATTATTACCTTTTGTTTGCTCAGTCGTAATCCAGCTTTATTCCGAAGTGGTTCACTACAGTTGTAGTTTGCAGTGCTGTGTATTTGTGATGGCTCACAGAGCCAGAGGTTGCGTCAACTCTCCGGACAGTTTTTGTTTTATTTGTGGGGAATATACCGTGAAAAAGCGGCAGAGGAACATTTCTGCATTTATTAAAAAAGTATATTTCGCCTATTTTGGTTTGAAGTTAGGCGATCAAGACAAACCGTGGGCTCCTCACAAAGTGTGCAAGACATGTGAGGAAGATCTACGCTTATGGATGAAAGGTAAAAAACAAGCATTTCGTTTCGGAATACCTATGATGTGGCGTGAACAAAGAGACCACAGCAGTGACTGCTATTTTTGCTCTTGCATTGTGAAGGGATACAACTTAAAAAATAAGAACGTAATAAGTTACCCCAACCTTCCCTCAGCAATTAGGCCTATGCCTCATAGCAACGAAGTACCTGTGCCTGAACCACCAAAATCTTTGGATCATATTTGTGTGGACGGTTCTGATCATGATGAGACTCATCAGATGGCTTTTCCCGATGAGTCCAGTACTTCCGAGTTTGAAACTGAACCAGATCCGAAACCTGAACTTTTCTCTCAAGCTGAATTGAATGATTTAGTCCGGGATTTAGGACTCCCAAAACATGCTGCCCAACTGCAAGGTTCTCGGCTTAAACAGAAAAATCTATTGTCACCAGGAACAACTTTTTATTGGTACCGCAACCGCGAGACACCATTTGTGAAGTATTTCAGCAAAGAGGAAGATTTGGTATTTTGCAACGATATATACGGAGTGATGGAAAAGTTTAAACTCAAGTATGATCCTGCTGAATGGCGGCTGTTCATTGATTCGTCAAAAGACAGCATAAAAGGTGTTCTTCTTCATAATGGAGTGGAGGAGTGGCCTAGTGGTTGGGGCAAGGTACTTTGGGCCGGAAGGTTGGGGGTTCAAATCCCACTAGAGGACAGCAACCTTGGGCCGGAAGGACTGGGGTTTCTAGTCCCACAGGTGCTCCTTGTGGTCTTGGGCAAGCCACTTAACCCTCCATAGCCCATGTTCCCTGTAAAATAGTTCTCTGTGTGCTGTGCTTTCCTGTCTAATCAATGTGTTTATACCTCAAAAAAAAAAAGTTTCCTGTCATGATTTGACAATTTCCAATCTGTAATCAAACCGCTGCTGATCGCTGGAAGTAGCGGTATACAAATGTATACTAAATAAATAAATAATGGCAACACATTCGCTTCAGTTCCTATTGCTCACTCTGTTATTCTCCAAGAAAAATACGAGAATTTGGCCCTGATTCTTCAGAAGATTCGTTATGATGAGCATAAGTGGATGATTTGTGGAGACTTTAAAATTCTATCCATGCTATTAGGGCAGCAATCCGGTTTCACCAAATATCCCTGCTTCCTTTGCTTGTGGGATAGCCGGGCCCGCAACCTACACTGGGGGAAAAAAGACTGGCCAATTCGGGAGTATTTGAGACCCGGTGAGAAAAATGTTCTTCATGAGAGCTTGGTACCCTCGTGATAAAATTCTATTACCACCTCTCCACATTAAGTTGGGTCTCATTAAGCAATTCATCAAGTCCCTTCCAAAAGATGGTGAGTGCTTTCGGTACCTTTGCTCAAAGTTCCCCCGACTTTCTGAAGCAAAGCTAAAGGAAGGAGTGTTTGTTGGCCCTGATATAAGGAAACTCATTTCAGATGGAGCATTCGCTGAAACGATGTCTGAGAAGGAAAAAGAAGCCTGGGATTCCTTCAAGGATGTTGTTCTCAAATTCTTGGGGAACAGGTGGGATGAGAACTTTAAGGATATTGTTGCCAGGATGCTCAATGCCTTCAAAGAACAAGGCTGTAACATGAGCCTGAAAGTCCATTTCTTGCACTCCCATGTGAACTACTTTCCCGAAAACCTGGGGGCGTACAGTGAAGAACAAGGTGAAAGGTTTCACCAGGACATCAAGGACGCAGAGAGAAGGTACCAAGGAAGATGGAACACCACTATGATGGCTGATTTCTGCTGGTTGCTGCTGCGGGAAACCCCAGATGAAAAATACGCCAAGCAGCGCACCAAGAGAAGCATTCGGGGGAAGAAGAAACGGGCCCACCAGGAGATTGATTGACCCAAGAATGACTTTAAAATCTAAACTGTGTTGACAAATATCGTGTTTTTACTAAACTTTGAAATAAAAATTTGCTAGTTATTACCACAGTGTCGGATCTCATTTATTAGAATTTTATTTTCACACCATCGGGTGTTTGTCTTCATGTATTTCAATGGTGCGGTTTGCGTTTTCTATTCTTACATACATACCTGTACAACATTTTTTGCACATTTCTTTGCTTTGCTTTGTGTCTAACCTCGCTCTTATATGCTCAATGTTTGTGCACATGTATGTGGCTGTTTTAAGTGCAGACAATTTTGCTACCATCACAGTGTGTTTTGTTGACATTACTCTATTCTTATGTGCTGCCTTGGCAAGGAAACCAGTTTAAGAACAGAAATGGGTCGTTGATGCTAAAAAGGCATACTACTTGTGTAAGAAATCTGAGAGTAGAGCCGTTGGATGTCTGAGACCCAATGTTCTAAATCACCCTTGCACAGTCCAATAATTACTTATTAGTGTGAAAGGAGGGATAATTGGAAATCATAATCTCAGAAATTAATTAGAGGGAGATAATTGCTCTAGTTGGATATTAAACCCTCTGTGAGTGGACCAACGCATTCTTCAAGCTTAGCTAGATCCCTCCTCATGTTATCTTTACCTTCCTGGGTGTCTACTCTATTGTAGATTTTGGTATCATACACAAAGAGGTAAACCTTACCTGACAGCCCTTCCACAATATCGCTAACAAAGATGTTAATAAGAATCAGACCAAGGACAGATCCCTGCAGCTCATCACTGGCAACCTCCCTCACCTCAGAGTGAGCTCCATTTACCTGTACCCTTTGTCACCTCCCCCTCAAGCAATTTCTAACCCAATCAATAACTTTGGGGTCCATCCCTAGGCTGCTCAGTTTGCTGATAAGTCGCCTGTGCAGAATGGTGTCAAAGGCTTTACTGAAATCTAAGTACACCACCTCTAGGATTCTCCCTTGGTCCAACTCCCTGGTTACCCGTTCAAAGAATTCAATCAGATTTGTCTGACAAGACCTGTCTCTGGTGAATCCATGCTGCCTCCAATCCTGTAATCTATTGGACTCTAGAAATCTCACTATTTTCTTTTTGAGCAGCATTTCCAATAATTTACTCACCACAGAGGTTAGACTAACCGGCCTGTAGTTTTCAACCATATCCTTACTTCCACTTTTGTATAAAGTGACCACATGTGCCTCTCCAGTCCTCTGGCACAACTCCCAACTCCAAAAAAGCTTTGAAAAGTTCAGTCAGTTGATCCACCAGAACCTCCTAAAGTTCCTTCTGTATTCTTGGAAGTATCTCATCCGGTCCCATCGCTTTGTCTACTATTAGTTTAGCTAGCTCCTCCCAAACACAGTCTTCTGAAAATGGTTTGAGATCCCCATCACTTCTGTTCCTATTTGTGTTTTTTTCTGAGGTCCTGCTCCTGGCCCTTCATCTGTGAACACAGAACAGAAATATTTGTTATGCAGTTTGGCTTTATCCTCATCAGTTTCTGCATATTCCTTCCCTTCACTCTTTAGTCTGACAATACCACTTTTGCCCTTCCTCTTCTCACTAACATATCTGTAAAATGTCTCATCCCCCCATGTTATTGCATTGGCTATTTCTTCTTTTTGTGGAGGCACATTCCAACATGTGTGCCTAGGCACCTGTCTGCCAGATCGAAATCAAGAAGCACAGAGGTAGACCCGATTCCGATCCTGCGGGGGCTAGACATGCCCCGCAGGATCAGAATCAGGTCTAGGGTCTGCACATGAAGGTTGGGACCCGATTCTGATCAGAAGTCACAATCCTGGCCTCTGACCACTCTTTCCTTTCCCCACAGCCTGACCCCCAATCTTGCCTTTCAAGGCCAGGGTCGGGCTCCCTTCACCCACTCACCATCCTTGTGCTGTCCGGGCATGCCGTCCCCTGTCCAGTGTGCCAACCCCCAATGTACAGGGCCAATGGGACATCCATTCCCACTATTGGCGGGACAGAATAGACCCCTTAGTATCTTTGCTTTCCTGCTTCTCTAAGTTTTTTCAAATATAGATGCCTGTCTTCCACTCTTTGTGATCTGTTGTATTTCATGAAAGCCTCTGTCTTTTTCTTCACTTTTTCAGCTACTTCTTTTGAGGACCATAGTGGCCTCCTCTGCCTTTTACCTTGTTTACCTTTCTAACAAAAAGGTTGGTTGCCCTTAAAATATCCCCTTTCAGTTTTGCCCATTGCTTTTCTACATCCTTCAGCTGTTCCCAACCCACTAATGATTCCTTAAGGTATTGACCCATCTTGGCAAAGTTAGTTTCCTAAAATCTAAGACCCTCGCTTTTGAATGGATTTTATCAGCCCTAGCCCTAATGCTGAACCACACCATCTGGTGATCACTGGATGTGAGATGATCTCCCACTATAACATCAGAAAGACTTTCCCCATCAGTAAGCCCCAAGTCCATGATAATGTGATAGATGCCTGGCATACTATAGCAGCAGAGACAGCAGTTAGCAAAGCTGAAAGGATTTATCATCCTTTTGGGCACATAAAGAGCGCAGCAATAACAGCCGATTGGAGGTACAATGTGAGAAAATTGCAGAAGAGTTCTGTAAACCATTTAAGAATGTACAGGGCCAAATAAGTTTGGTTAATCTTTGTTTAGAATAACGTTTTAGCAATTTTCATATACTCGTTTCATGTCTTAGGCATATTTTTTGTAACTGAGTGCCTTCTTTCCTGCTACAGCTCGTCTGTATGTGCAAATTGTGCTTGTGTTCATATGGAGGCCGATTTCATACGGTGAACACCTGGGCTGTGGGGACACCTAAAACCTGGATGGAGCATGTTGTACCAGATTCCCCAACTGTGGGAGCTAGATGCACCCGTGATTGTGGAATCGGGCACCTAGATGTCCCAGTGTGCACCATATGCCGCTGCAGGGGCATGGAATGCGCTGACAGAGCATGGCTCCGGCACACTGCCATCCGACCCTCAGTGGGCACTCCCCAAGGTCTGTATTGGGCGGTGGGTGCTATACTACAGTGGTGTGATGGTGTTGGGGGGCTACAGCTCACAAACATCAAAGTGCCTGGCACTTATTCCATTTTGGTGGAATAAGCTGGGTGTCCATCTCTGTGCCTGGGGACGAGCAGAGCCTCATCCTGAATAGCCTCTGTATGTCAAAGTGCCTGGCCACACTCCTGCTCTGCCCCAGCACCATTGCCTCCTGCCCACATCCTGTGCTACCTGCACAACCACTCTGTACATGCAGGGATGCTGGCCATTGAATCGGGTCCCAGAGTTGATCGTGGGTTGGACGTCCAGCCCATATGTCCAACCCCACTATTCACTCCACAGAATAACCTCCTTAGTATATAAGTATACACACACTCAAATGATTTGCATGTATGTTTTGTTTTTAGGCACTAAAAAGAGCACAATATGCACATCCCTAAAACCAATGGAACCAATATTCAGTGGCGGTAGTCAGCACTCTTAAAGAGTCTGGCCGTTGTCGCTTTAAGTTAAATCCAGACATTCAATGCCTGGGTCAGAATATCCGGTGTGCCCAGTCAGCAATTTAGCTATCTGGATAGCAGTGATATTGAGTTGCTGCCCAATAGTTAAACCAGCTAAAGTTAGGCCAGTCAAATGCTTAACCTTAGCTGGTTTACGTTAACCAGCCAGCGAATGAACATCACCGCTGGCCAGTTAGCATTGCCCTGGGAATGCCTTAGAATACCCCAATGTCACATGGCTAGCATCGGGCATTTGATGATTTTAGGAGGGGATGTTCAGCAGTAGCAAACGGCCATGTGTTGCTGAATATCCACTCACTGTGATTAATGTGGTTAGCAGATTTATTAACCAAGTTTATCTTTTTCAATATGCCTCAATATATTCAATCAATTGGAACTACTAATAGCCAAAAAAAGAAGACAAAGCCAGAAGTGGTATGATCCTTGCTATGTTCCTACGAGAAGAAAGCAAAGTCAGGAGGAGTGGCCTAGTGGTTGGGGCAAGGTACTACAGGCCAGAAGGTCGGTGGTTCAAATCCCACTAGAGGACAGCAACTTTGGGCCGGAAGGACAGGGGTTTCTAGTCCCGCAGGTGCTCTTTGTGGTGTTGGGCAAGCCACTTAACCCTCCATTGCCTATGTTCCCTGTAAGTATTAGTGTATGTGTCTCATATCCCCTCATGTTAAATGTATCCCCCAACCGCTTTGACCCGGTGAAAAGCGGGATATAAATACAGATAAATAAATAAATAAACATTAGGGCTGTGCATTTGTCAGAATAATTAACTTCATTAAGGTATTTTATTTATTTAATATTTTTATATACCACTTTTCAAATTCTCAAAGTGGTTTACAATGAACATAACTTTGTTTACATAGAACGTTTCATTAGAACTATTTACAATAGCAATTAGCAGCAGTGTATACATATAACATTTTAACTATTTACAGGGATATTTGTACTCTTTACAGAGGCTTGATGATTTGTCCATTGGGCGACCTGTTGGATTTATCGATAAAGTTACTTGACTTCTATGGTGTCGGAGTGTTCGGTAAATAGATGGGTTTTTAAGAACGTTCTGAAGTCGGTAACATCTGTAGTTGCTCTCAGGGGTTGTGGAAGAGAGTTCCATAGTGATGGGATGTAAAGTTCGAAAACTCTATGGAGCTCATTCTGGGAGGTGCACGTAGATATCGTGGTGGTTGCAAGGGAGTTTTGGTGCTGTGTCCTCCTTGATATAGTGTCTGGGACTCTTCTGATTAAAATTTTTAGGCAGTCAGCAGATTGATTGTGTAATATTTTGAATGCAATCATTATTGCCTTATATTTTATTCATGAGCCAGTGAAGGGATTCTAGTATGGTGGTAATATGAGCTTGTTTATTAGTTCCTGCAATTATTCGAGCTGTTGCATTTTGAGCCAGTTATAAGGCTTGGGATGCACATTTGGGTAGGCTGTGTAGAATTGAATTGCAATAATCGAGCTGCTGTGTGATTAGAACCTGGCATACAGAGTGGAAGTAGTTCTGTGCGAGTAGAGTTTGAAGGTTTTGCAGAATTTTCATTCTGTAGTAGACTTTGGAGGTTGTTTTGCTTATGTGAGATTGGAAATTGAGCCTCTGATCAGGGTATATTCCTAAGTATTTTACCACACTTTTCACTGGGATTGATCTGTTTCCTATTGGTAGGTTATCTGGGGGGGGGGGGTTAAATGTGGAGTTTCTCATGATTATGAGGGCCTCAGATTTATTGTAGTTGATTTCCAGATTGTGTTGTATTAACCATTCTGTGACTGCTGTCATGCAGGATGAGATGGCAGAGTAGTCAGGATTCCTGATGTCCAGAGTGGAGTATATCATTAGGTTGCCTGCATATAGGTGGTAGTGTATGTTGTGTTCTTGTAATATTTTGCAAACTGGCTGTATGTAAATATTGAAGTGGACAGCGGAGAGTGATAAGCCTTGGAGAAGACCTTGTTTTACTGTGAAAGGTCTTGAAGTGTTGCATTATATCTTGACTTGGGATCTTCTATCAGACAGGTAGGAGCGAAACCATGGTGTGTCATTTACTCCTATTTCATTTAGCCTGTCCAGAAGTATGGAGTAAATTACAGAATCAAAGGTGGATGTTATGTCTATGAAAATGAGGATTAAGCCTTTCTTGATGTCTTCAATTCCTTTAAGCATCATGTTCAGTAGGGATGTTAATAAAGTTTCCACCCCGTGAAGCTCTTGGAATCCGTGTTCTTGAGGGTGAAGTGGGAAGGTAGCGTTAATGTGGTCTTGTAGCTGACGTTGGATTGTCTTTTCAATTAATTTGGACAGGTTCGGGATGCTGGATATGGGGCAATATGAGGAAGGAGAGGTTAGGTCGGATGTGTTGTTCTTCAGTAGTGGTCTTATGGAAGAGATTTTCAGTGGAAGTGGTACCCTAAAAAAGTGCAAACAAAACCACATTAATATGCATTAACTTATAAATTAATATATGCTCAGTGAATTTCTACTCATTAAAAAGTCCTACTACTACTGTATGAATTAAAAATGTTTTATTAACACAAATGTGTGAAACAGACAAAAACAATCTATGAAAATTTGAGGGAAAGCCAAATGATCTGAAAATGAGCCAAAAATGTTTTGTCTCTTGACAACCCTTGTCAAAATGGTAATGCTTTGATACATTCTTAGATAATAATTTAGTGGAATTTGTAAGTTTTCTGGCACCCTGTTCTAAGAGCAGAAAGAAGAAGAAGGAGTGCTCACTGCAGATATAGTAGTTTATCTGATATGGCTGACAGCTGGAAGATATGAGCAAGGATGAAATTAGGGGCTGCTGGGCTGACTGGATATTTATCTGCCAACATTTACTATGGAGTCAATTTTCAAAGGGTGTCATCATCTTTCTTTGGAAGCTGGACAGCAAGATTGTCTCCTTTAGAAACTGAATAGGGCTGAATGGCAAATTTTAATATCTAGTTTTACTAAATAGTTGAATTTAAGCTTCACAAGAAGTGAGCATCCTTGGATCTGCCTCCAGGATAATGCGGAAAAAATTATGCTATTTGCAAAGCAAAGAAGTCCTAAATGTACATGGCTACATTTTGCCCAAAAACTGGTTGCTACAGACTTGCTACTTCTGTTAAAGCATTACACCTGTGATTCTTTGTTCTTTATTAATCCTTCTCCTTGCTAGGATCTGAACAAGCAGTAAAGAGGCTTTCTGGCACAATAACCATTGAAATGACACTATAATATGTAGCTTACAGCAGTGTTATCATGACATATACAAAAAAATGCTGCTAGCGGCTGAATTCCAATTTGATGCATTGAGTGAGAACTAACTTCTACTAAAAAATTCTCATTTAAAATCAGAGGAAAAAAGTCCCCAGCACTAGTCCAGCCTAAATACCTAAAATGGGATAAATTGATCTTTTCCTTTCAGCTTCCTTTCATTTATTTTTCTCTATCATTTATTTTTCTCTATCAACTCAGATTTCACTTCTCCTTGTTATCATCCAATTCTCAGTCTCCCTCTTTTTACAACATCTACCACTTTACAAGTTTTAAGACAGCACCTCCCACTCCCCATCTATTTATCCTTCTCTAACCACTTATTCTCTAGTCTTTAACTCTCCCCTTTCTCTCTTCCTCCCCCCCCCCAGTACAGTATCTCTCCCCTCTTTCCTGTCCCATCCAGTATCTCCCTCTCTCTTTCCCCCATCCAGTACCTCCCTTCTTTGTATCATCCTATCTCCCCATGCCCAGCATTTCCCCTCTCCCTCTCCCCCACCTTGTGTCTAGAATTTGCCCTCCATCCCTCTATGCCCCTCACCCCATGTCCAGCATCTGCCCCCCTTCTCCCTATACCCTAAACCCCATCTTCAGCATCTATCCTCCACTCCTCCACTTTGGGGCTGATTTTATAAAGCCCACATAGAAAGTTGCATGTTATTTACATGAATAAGCTCCTATTTTCCAGGACTTCCACAAGTAAATGTATACTTGCGCACATGCTACTGCCAGTCGTTATTCTGTAAGTGTGTGCGTCAAGTGTCCATCAAACATAAGTTCCCTTCAGGTGTGCACAGGAGTGACACTTGGATGGAGCATAGATGTGGCCTCGATTGATGCACATAAGTTATAGAATACTATGATTTACATGTGTCAGTGTACCAAGCTAGGTGTGGCAAGTTATACCTCCCCTCAAGACAGTCTAACTGGCCGCACTTGGGTTCCAGCACATCTGTACACCCCTATTTATGAAGTAATGTATGTGCAAGCTTTACTTTATAAAATAGGGCCTACATGAGAGTGCTGACATGCCTTAAACCTATGCAGATTTGGGCATGGCTAAATCTTAGATGGGGCCAAGTTAGACTCGATTCCGCCACTGTGGGGTCTAGACGCACCCGCGATGGCAGAATTGTGGAGATAGACGGGCTGGTGCTCACCGGATTCCAGTATGGTATACATAGATGGACCTGCCCGTTCCCATGCGACCACACAACCACTGGTGTGAGTGTGCAGTGGCGTCCGGCAACCATGGTAGTGACACGTATTCCAAGTGCTGCAGACCAATGTCCCCCTAAGCTCCTGCAAACTGATGTCCAAATGCTACCTGTGGCCCATATGGCATGGATTGTGTTGGCAGGTGCCACAGCCAGCCATTGCCATGTGGGGCAGGGGGATTCAGGCTACAAACACTACTACGCCCTGGTCTGTACCACCTTTGGGCAGGAATAGGCTGCACATCCATCGGGGTGCCAGGGAAAGTACACAGGCCATTTCTGAATATGCTGCATATGCCCAGGCACCTTGGCATGTCCTTGCTCCGCTCTGCCTCCCCCCCCCCGCCCACGTACAGTGCTGTCTGCACAAGCGCAGCGAACATGCAGGGCACAATGGGTGCAGTATACGCTCAGGGAGATTTTTGTAGCGTCTATGTCTGGCCCACATGTACACCGGCACTATTCACCATCTAGAACGACTTCCTTTGTGTCCAACAATTGACATCATCCCTTCCACCCTCCCCCATGTCCAGCTTCTGCCCTCCATCTCCCTATGACCCCATCCTATCACAAGTGATGCATCTACCCTTCAACTCCTTTAGTGTCCATAGCATCGGCCCTCTGCCACCACTCCATGTCTAGCCTCTGCTTCCCATCCCTTCACCCCATGCCCACCATCTTCCTTCCACCCCACCCTATGCCCAGCGTGTGACCTCTACCGCCTATGTTCTTACTCCATGTTCAGCATCTTCCCTCTATCCTTCTATGCCTCTAATCCCATGTCCAATATCTGTCCTCTGCCCTTCTACTCTGTATCCACCATATGCCTTTCACTTCCCCATCCCATATCCACCATCTGCCTTCTATCCCTTTCTGCCCCACCCCATATCCAGCTCCATGTCCTCATCTGCCCTCCACTCTAGGTTCAGAATGTGCCCTTCTGCCCCTATACTGGACATGTTGTGTCCAGCGTCTTCCTTCCCTCCTCTTAAACATCATAGGCAGAAAAATAAATCTTCCATTTTTTCCATTTATCATGTTTATATGTATGGTTTTATATACCAATGCGTTAGTCAATATTTAATGTGCTGTCCAATTGTTGTTCAGTTATTTCCCATCATATGTGAACCATTCTCCCCTTTCCAGGCACCATAAAAGGGATAATTCCCTGTGATGTACAATTTTAATCATTAATTCTCTGATGCTGTCAGCGTTTCAACCATGCTGTGTTGGGGGAAATCTTTTTTCACAAACTGCTCCTTTTTCAAAAGTCTTTACATGGTTAGAAATGGAGGGTTTTTTTTCTCTGACCTATGATGTTTTAGAGAAATACAGCATACATTTTGGCCTATAAAGCTTTCTCAGGTCCTTTTCCTTCTCCAAGGGCAGTTTCTCCAAATGGGTTAGTTTTGTGCATCAATAAATATAACTGCCTAAGGGAAAACTATAACTCACAATCCAAAAATGCCCTTAGTAACTACCATATATTACCTTAATCCTCTAATATATTAACTCAATTTGCTCAAATTAAATCTACTACAACTAGATATGGCATACAAAGACCTCAGGATAGCCTTACCCCTACATATGGCAAAACCTGTCACCACAGGGAAATGGCGGACACTCACATTATAGGTCTAAAGCCTTAAAATATTTTTACATATATCTTTTATTCTAATTATATCCAAATTCAATAATATTAACCCACAAAAGTACTTTTTAGGATCCTTCACTACTAAATAACGCACAAACAGTATTAAAAAAAAGGTGTCCACATTTCTATGTGGTATATCAATCAATGCCCACTACCAGAACTTATGGAATGCAATACGATTCACAGAGTTTTAGTTTTGTGCATACCATGACAGTCATGAACCTCTTTTCTAAGCCGATGTATCTGGAGTATGATCTCAGTCTCTCCAATTTACTGCTAATGCTCGGCATAGTACTTGCATCATGCCAAAGAGAGCCTCCTTCTGGAGTTCGTAAGATTTAACGTGAACGGTCAGTTTGTCAAGATGTGCTTGGAAATTCTTCCTTATCAAGCCTGTGGCTCCTAGTATAATGGGAAATATTTCTGTATCTTTCTGCCACATTTTCTTGGTCTCTGGCTGTATTTCTTGGTACTTGAGGATCTTCTGCCTCTCCACGTGTTCTTGAGTTATCTATCCCCTTTAGCAAATTAAGGAGGGCGGGCAAAAGAATCTCAATACTATGGTATGGCCTGAACCCATATGGTTGATCATCTAGAGGTGCATGTGAGTCAACGTGGCCTTGAAGTCTGCTATGCACTATTTTCTCAATTATTTTGGCAAGAAATGGGAGACTAGGGGGTATGTTTACTAAACCGTGCTAATGTTGCCGGTGCTAGGTGCAGCATTAACATGAGGAATGCCATATAAGGAAGTGGGCGTTCCGGCATCAAGGAAGCAATGACTCTGTATCACGCGATAGAGGGCGCCTTGGCTAGTTACCATGCAGTAACCTTACTTTCATGCCAGAGCTGTGTTAGAAGCTATAGAGGTGTAGCCCACTGGTTAATACAATGACTGCAAAGACAGAGATCATGGGCTCAATCCCTCAGAGGTGTCACCTAATAAGGTTGTCCAAGGCAATCCCTTTTCCTGCCTGTAACAGTCAGACACATCACTACAATCTGTGCTGCCAGCAAAAACACCCTCACCTCAGTGTTGTAACCTAAGGTGCCTCATAAGGCGCCTTGTAGGGTGCCCTATAAGGCACCCCAAAGGGCACATTATAAAGTGCCCTGTCCGCCAAGGCACCTTATAATGTGCCCTATAGGTTACGGCACTGAGGTGAGGGTGTTTTTGGCTGGCAGAACAGATTGTAGAGATGTGTCTGACTGCTACAGGAATTAAAAGGAAATGCCTCAGACAGCCTTATTAAATAACACAACTGCATGATTGAACCCCTGACCTCTGCCTCAGCAGTCATTATATTAACCAGTGGGTTACACCTCTACAGCTTTTATCACAGCGCTGGATGGCTACTATCATTAAAATCATCTCTAATACCTGAAGATTGGAGGATCGCCAATGTAACACCAATTTTTAAAAAGGGTTCCAGGGATGATCCGGGAAACTACAGACCGGTGAGCCTGACGTCAGTACCGGGAAAAATGGTAGAAACCATCATAAAGAATAAAATTACTCAGCATGTAGATAGTCACAACCTAATGGGAGACAGCCAACATGGCTTTAGACAAGGAAGATCTTGTCTTACTAATCTGTTATGTTTTTTTGAAGGAGTGAATAAACAGGTGGACAAAGGTGAGTCGGTTGATATAGTGTATCTGGACTTTCCGAAAGCCTTTGACAAGGTCCCTCATGAGAGACTTTTGGCAAAACTAAAGAGTCATGGGATAGGAGGCAGTGTACTATTGTGGATCAGGAACTGGTTAAAAGATAGAAAGCAGTGGGTAGGGCTAAATGGCCAATTTTCCCAATGGAGAAAGGTGAATAGTGGTGTACCCCAGGGATCTGTGCTGGGCCCGCTGATTTTTGACATATTCATAAATGACCTGGAAAGTGGAATAACGAGTGAGGTTATCAAATTTGCAGATGACACAAAACTATTTAAAGTTGTTAAAACCTAAGAGGATTGTGAAAAATTGCAAGAGGATCTTGATAAATTGGAAGACTGGGCATCAAAATGGCAGATGAAATTTAATGTGGACAAATGCAAGGTTATGCACCTAGGGAAGAACAACCCAAACTATGGTTACACGATGCAAGGTTCCACATTAGGAACCACCACCCAGGAAAAAGATTTAGGCGTCATTGTGGATACCATGTTAAAACCCTCGGCCCAGTGTGCAACGGCAGCCAAGAGAGCAAATAGAATGCTAGGTATGATAAGGAAAGGAATGGAAAATAAAACAAAAGATATTATAATGCCTCTATATCGTTCCATGGTGAGACCGCACCTTGAATATTGTGTGCAATTCTGGTCGCCGTATCTTAAAAAGGATATAGCGATTTTAGAAAAGGTACAGAGAAGAGCCACCAAAATGGTAAAGGGGATGGAAGGATACTCCTATGAAGAAAGGCTAAAAAGGTTAGGGCTCTTTAACCTGGAAAAGAGACGGCTGAGGGGAGATATGATAGAAGTCTATAAATTAATGAACGGAGTGGAACGGGTAAGCGTAGATCGATTGTTTACCTTATCAGAATATAGAAAGACTAGGGGACATGCAATGAAGCTACAGGGTAAACTATTTAAGACTAATAAAAGAAAATATTTTTTCACTCAACGTGTAATCAAACTCTGGAATTTGTTACCGGAGGATGTAGTAAAGGCTGTTAGTGTAGCTGGGTTTAAAAAAGGTTTGGACAAGTTCCTGGAGGAAAGGTCCATAAACCATTATTAAGAAGTGACCAAAGATATCAATGCTTGACCCAGTACAAGCATTGTGGAACTTGTGTCTCTTGGGGAAACTGCTAGGTACATGTGACCTAGATTGGCCACTGTTGGAAACAGAATACTGGGCTTGATGGACCTTAGTCTGACCCAGTATGGCATATCTTATGATCTTATGATTATGATCAGAAAGACTGCAGGTCACCGCACACACTGTCTGCTGTGGTTACCGGGATAGGGTAAACCCACCCGTACCCATGATGCACTGCACATGCAGAACAGCAGTATACATCTGATCACAGGATGGAGTATGCGCCTCCACAGCACCTCAGACTTGTAGGGGGAATTGACCGTGTGTGTTACTGGCACAGAGTAGCTACAGGCTGTGACATTGTGTGGGTCCTGTGCTCACCCTGAGGGTGAGGTGGGGTGCCCAGCACCAGGTCCGCAAAAGCACAGATCACGCTGAACACAGGAGAAACAATCACAGGTGTGAATGAAATGGAAAGACAGAGTCCTTTATTAAACCAAACGGCCGCCTGACACAGGCGGTGTTTCGTACTCTTCGTCAGGGGCTAGCCAGGCGAAAACTAAAAACATAAACATATTAATCATGAAAACAATAAAAGTACAGGCAAGCCATCCTATAATGAAATGTTGCAAATACTAATATTAAAAGACATAAAACAATAAATATACAGGAACACTAAATATATAAAAAAATGTACAGGAAATATATAAAATATATAAAATGTACAGGAAATATATAAAAAAGTACAGGAAATATACAGGAACAATAAATATATAAAAGAGCATAAAATAAATAATAGTACTATAAATATAAATGCTAGAGTTAGAACAATAGTGCTCCGGACCTAATACAAAGTGCACATAAGTGAAATTAAAATACTAACCTCTGTTGCAGTTCGTAAAATAAATGTTACTTCACACTGTTTGTGCAAACATATAGGTTAAATATTAATGCTAAAAAATAAATAAAAGATACAATTAACAACAATAAGAACATATGATTATAGCTCACAAATTACCACTAACTAAAAAGGAGGACACAGGAGAAGGACAAAAGGCAGGATATGTGATCAAATCCAGTGTCCTCCTTTTTTCACGATTAATATGTTTATGTTTTTAGTTTTTGCCTGGCTAGCCCCTGACGAAGGGTACGAAACACGGCCTGTGTCAGGCGGCCGTTTGGTTTAATAAAGGACTCTGTCTTTCCATTTCATTCACGCCTGTGACTGTTTCTTCTGAAATAGTTTTTGCTACAGGTCCTCATCACTGCCAGTGTGTTTCAGGTATTCTTTGCAGCCACACCTAGGAGAATTCTGTGTTCATCTGCATTTCTCAGTCATATCTAGCCCTTGTGGACCATGATGCACCCAGAATGGTGCATATCCATTGTGGTTGCCATGGTCATGTGTCGTAAGAGCAGGGGTGTGTCTGGACTCGCATGTGGATTATGTAGCACCACGTATCATACTCTCTGGGTCAAGGTGGTGGACAGGATCTGCCCCCCCCCAACAGACCCACACTCTACATCTTTGCAAAGGAGGCAGTAGAGGGACATGATGAATGGCTGTGGGACCAGCAACCCCAGTCCAGTTGGTGAATGGACACCACCCCATGGCAGATGATGCAGAACTGTACTTATCACATAGGGCACTGGCAAACAGACAGTAGGCTTGGCAAAGCTCAGCTGCCCCCCACCACAATCTGACATTCACCAGCAGAAGGCACAGTCAGTCTGCATCCTACAAGGTGTTCTAGCCATACACATGCCAACTGCAGACAGTCTGCTAGCCAGTACATGCTCCCAGAAGAACTATGTACACCAAGATGTGGGATGTAAGCACAAACACCAAACAGGTATGTCAATGATTGGGCCCCAGAAGAGAGAACTTACAGATATCATTGGAGAGAAACTCTGGGAACCTAGACATGCCATGTTCACTGCTCAGTCAGAGTGAGAGTGACCTCCCAGCATGACATGCTGTGGCCACCCTGTCCGTGTAGGTGGTGGTCGGCCACCACAATGTCCCAACCATTGCCCTATGCCCTGTGCAGATGCATCCTGTCCAGCCCATACCCACAATACCTTGTTCCTCATTATGCACATTGGCAGACTAACACTGGAAACTGTGCAAGCATTGTGAGCTCTTGTAAGGTGTAGGCAGCCATAAAACACTGGATAGACATACATACACTCCCACACCTATTTCAGCATTGTGCAATGATAGAGGTGGTTGGCAGCCCTGGCCGCCACACCAGTCTTGGGCACAGTGCAGGCATTGCTAAGGTACTCAATACTGTTAGGATCACTCTCCGGGGTGGTAAACACTGTCAGAGAACAGAAAAGAGGACACACACTCCACATATATCAGAAAGGTTGCTATGATGAATCTCTGTTAACAAATTGTGCTTAATTTAGGATTTGTTATCTGAAATTAATCATAGCAACATGTTGATATATATGGAGCGTGTTTCCATTTTTATGACGGCATTGCTAAGGTATGCAGGTACTAGTCGTGGTAGCTGCTGCTCTGTGCAGGGCCCAACAGCTTGACTTTCCATGAGGCTTTGGATAGTGGAGCCTGTGGGTGTGGCTGTTTGTGCCCCTGTTGGCTGATGCTCTAGGGCAGAGGTTCCCAACTCTGGTCTTGCGGGGCCAAACACCATTCAGGTTTTCAGGCTGTCCCTAATGAATATGCATGAGATACATTTGCATACAATGGGGCAGTGCATACAAATGCATCCCATGCATATTTATTAGGGACAGCATGAAAACCTGAATGGTGTTTGGCCTTCCAGGACTGCAGTTGGGAACCTCTGCTCTAGGGAGTGCACATGTTTATGGTGTATGTGCTCTGTAGGGTGAAATATAGGGACATGGTCTGCAGGAGCCACAGCTGGGACTTGAACCTGTGACCTTTGGCCCCTGAACACATTGGCTGTGTGTACTGCACCAAACTGTTGCCACAAAGGAAGGTCATGCCCTGGGGATACCATGGCAGTTCTTCAGACAGACCTTGTCTGTTGTACTGCACGCCACCCACCTAAACAGGGCTTTGCCTTGGTCTGCTGTGGGCAGATTCCACTGCCCACTCCACCACCAGCAGCCCTCCTCCACCATGCTGACATGCCCTTATGCTGGTGGTGCTAGTGGTGTGCAGTCCCGGGCCATCCAGTGTGCCAGTAGGCGGCTGCCTATGGTGGGAGTCTGGGATAGGGATGCCTAAATAAACATCCATGCTTCCCCCCGGCACTGCCTGCCAATGTTATCTGCCCTTTGGGGTACCTGCTGGGTACTATCCCCTGGATGGGACACTGTGGCACACACACTCATGGGCATGTTTGATGTTGGTCAGTTGCTGTCTTGCTTATTTTCCGTTTCTGCATTCCTATGTGCAAACTAGGCATCTGCCTAGTCCACCCTGTGCCCCAGTTGCCCCACTGCATGTCCCATCTGCAGCCCCCTATGCCCCATTTGCAGTATCACCATAGTGCCCTTTCATACTTGGGCACTATGCTGTTGCTGCACATGTAGCACTATTATCACTTATCTTGGTCTCCCTGCCTTTGCTGTGCATTGCTGACTGAAATGGTTTCTCTCTCCTGTAATTGTGCCTCTAACGCAAGGTTTTCACTCGTGGTAATTTTCGGCCCTTCATTCCACAGCGTTAGTGTAGCAAGAGCCTCTCCCTGCCCACTCCCCACCCATTGACGCCTTCTCTCCGCCCTCTCTCCACCCTCTGCTTGCCTTTATGCTGCTGGGGATGTTTACGCGCGATAAGTAACGTTATCGCGCGATAATGTTACTTTATCACGCGATAACATCACTTATCGCCGTTTAGTAAACATACCCCTAGATATTGATCTGTATGACGCAGGGATGATTTGTCAAGTGACTTATGTTTCAGTATGGGGCAGATTATTGCTTGCTTTAAGTCTTTAGGCATGTGACCTTAATCAAGTTACGTCTTTGCAATATTAAGTATTATTGGAGCAAATTCAGCACGGGTTATTTTTATCCAGCTGATGGGGCATCGGTCAAGACTAGTATTGATGTTTGATATAATCTTTTTGTAAATAGTCAAGGGAGACTTGATGGAATTCCGACCATATCTTAGGGGTATGTTTACTAAAGGGCGCTATTTGCGCTGCTGCCACATTATCGGGTGGTAAGGTACCTTATCGCCCGATGAAGGCGCGTTACCGGGTGATAAGGTACATTATCGCGTGATAACGTGCGCAGTAGTGCAAAAGAGCGCTGAAGGCGGAGAAAGGCTCCCGGAGGGCGGAGGAAGGCTCCCCAGGGGCGGAGAGACAGGGTCCATGGGTGGAGAGTGGGAGGGGAGAGACTTCCTGCACACTAACGCTGTGGAATCCAGGGCTGAAAACTAACGCCTGTGAAACCCTGGTGTTAGAGCAGATTTAAAGGGAAAAGAAACAATTTCCGTCAGCAATGTACAGCAACACCAGGGAAACCTATAAAAAGTGATAAGTGTGATACGTGCACAGAACAAAATGGCAAATAAACATTGAAAATGACCAGAAGAAAATGTAAAACAAACATAACCAAGCTGGCCAATAGTGATATTAATGGGAAACAGCAAAAAACACTACCAAAAAAGCTCCAAAATAAAGTTATTAATTTTGGAAGGGTCTATGCTCTGTCCCCATGCAAGGTGAATGATTCCACAGTGAAATAGCGTTGATCAGGGTTTTCTCTTTCCATTGGACAGTTTCCTATGGCATGCACATGTTCCGCAACAGCAGGGCGGGCATGTAAGAATGGGCAACTGGACAGATGCTGGAAAAGGGGACACAGAGGGCTCCAGGCGGCACATGCTGTGGTGCAGCGGGGCCACAGTGCAGACTAGGGTGATGACTAGGTGGCCCATAGAAATGCTGAAACAGTAGAGCAGCCAGACAGCAACTGATGAGGCTCAACATGGGCACGAGTGTGTTTCACACAGTGTCACAGGGGATAGTACCCAGCAAGTACCCTCAAGGGCACAGAACATTGGCAGATGGTGCTGGCGGGAAGCGTGGACAGCTACGCAGGCACCCCTACCCCAGAACCCGCACCATAGGCAGCCGCCTACCCACACACTGGATGGCCTGAGACTGCGCACCACCAGCACCACCAACAGAAGGGCATATCAGCCTGGTGGCGGAGGGGTACTGGTGGTGGAGGAGGCAGTGGCAGCTGCCCAGAGCAGACCATGGCCTAGCCCTGTGTAGGTGGGTGCCATGCACTGCAACAGACAGGCCCTGTCTAACGAACAGTCATGGTATCCCCAGGGAATGAACTGTCTTTGTGGCAACAGTGTGGTGCAGTGCACCCAGCCAGTGTGTTCAAGCACAGAAAGTCACAGGTTCAAGTCCCAGCTGTGGCTCCCACCAACCCAGTCCCTGTATTTTACTCAGTACTAAACCGTGTTAATAAAGAGGGAACCTTTATTGCAGATAACATAAACATGCCTGAAATGCCTATATTTTACCCTACAGAGCACAGACACCATAGACATGTGCAATACCTAGAGCAGAGTTTCCCAAATGCAGTCCTGGAGGGCCAAAATTCATTCAGGGTTCATGCTGTCTCCAATATAAGGCCATGTTAGCATGGTGGCAGAGGGGTACTGGTGGTGAAGGGGGCATTGGCATCTGCCCAGAGCAGACCATGGCCTAGCCATGTGTAGGTGGGTGCCATTGACTGCAACAGACAGGCCCTGTCTAACGAACAGTCATGGTATCTCCAGGGAATGCACTGTCTCTGTGGCAACATGGTGGTGCAGTACACACAGCCAGTGTGTTCAGGAGCAGAAGGTCACAGGTGCAAGTCCCAGCTGTGGTTCCTGCCAACCCAGTCCCCATATTTTACCCACTAATAAAACGTGGTAATACAGACAGAACATTTATTGCAGATAACGTAAACATGCCCAAAACAGATACATTTTACCCTACAGGGCACAGACACCATAAACATGTGCATTACCTAGAGCAGAGTCTCCCAAATGCAGTCCTGGAGGGCCAAACACCATTCAGGTTCCATGCTGCCTCTAATAAATATGTCTGTGCTGCATGTCTATGCACCGCCCCCATAGTATGCAGATGTATCTCATCATATTCATTAGGGACAGCATGAAAACCCGAACAGTGTTTGGCCCACCTGGACTGGAGTTGGGCACCTCTGCCCTAGAGAAGCGGCCAACAGGGGCAGACACACCCACACCCACAGGCTCCATTATCCAAAGCCTCCTGGAGAGGCAGGATGCTGGGCCCTGTGTGCATCTCCCAATAATAGCACTTGCATACCTTAGCAATGCCACCCTAAACCTGGGAATACGGTACACATCTATCAAAAGGTTGCTATGATTACTGGCAGATAGCAAGTCCTAAGTTAAGCACAATTTGCTGATTGAGCTGCATCATAGCAACCTTTCTGATGTCTGTGGAGTGTGCTTCAGGTCTGGTGTCTGACAGTGTTTACCACCATGGGGAGTGACCCCAACAGTATTGCGTACCATAGCCATGCCTGCACTGTGCCCAGGACTGGTGCGGTGGCCAGGGATGCCAAACACCTTTATAGTTGCACAATGCTGGCATAGGTGTGGGGAGCGTGTGTCTGTCTATCCAGTGTGTGGTGGCTGATAACACCTTCCTCAGCCCACACTGCTAGCACTGTTGCCAGTATTGGCCTGCCAATGTGCATAATGAGGAGCAAGGTACTGTGGGTATAGCCTGGACAGGGTGGCCTGGCCTGGATGCATCAGACAGGGCCTAGGGCAATGGCTCTGACATTGTAGTGCCCGGCCACAACCTGAACTGACAGGGTGGCCACAGCATGTCCTGCTGGGAGGTCACACTCACCCTGACTGAGCAGTGACCACGGCATGGCTAGGTTCCCCCATAGTTCAATGTGGGGTTTATCTCAAGTGATATATATAGGTTCTTTTTTTGGGGGGGGGGGGCCCCCCAATCACTGACTTATCTGCTTGGTAGGTGTGCACACATCTCCTCCATTAACATGCACTGTGGACTAGCTAGCAGACTGTCTGCAGTTGGTATGTGTATGGCTGAAACACTTTGCAGAGTGCAGTGGCTGGAGTCTCACTGTGCTTACTGCTGGAGAATATCAGATAGTGGTGGGGGGCAGCTGAGGATTTCCAGGTCTACCGTCTGTCTGCTATTGCCTTGTGGATGTGTAGTGTGTCTGTTCCCCAGCAGGACTGAGGTTGATGGTCCCCTAGACCGCCACCGTTGCAGGGATGTGGATGTGTTGGTTGGAGATCCCGTCCCCCACCCTGAGCCCCAGAGGGCAGTTTGGGTGGTACTACATAATCCACCTATGTGTCCAAACACCCCCCCCCCCCCGGTCACTTAAATCATGTGACCATGATACCCACACAGGATATGCACTATTCTAGGTACACCATAGTCCAGAAGGGCTAGACATAACTGGGAATTAAAGATGGACACTGGTGAGTCCTAGATGTGTCTACAAAGACTACCTATCACGCACTGATGGTGACCTGCAGTATAGCCTATCTCATCTAAGCCAGGTGCTGTGGACCTGGTGCTGTGCGCCCCACCTCACCCTCATGGTGAGCACAGTACACGCACAATGTGATGGTCTGTAGCTACTCTGTGCCAGTAACACACACGGTCAGTACCCCCTACCAGGCTGAGGTGCTGTGGGGGTGCACACAGTCAGTTCCCCCTACCAGGCCGAGGTGCTGTGGGGGTGCATACCCCATCTTGTGATCATCTGTAGACTGCTGATCTGCATGTGGAGTGCATCATGGGTACGGGTGGGTTAACCCTATCCTGGTAACCACAGCAGAAAGTTTGTGTGGTGACCTGAAGTCCTTCAGTAGCCAGCCAGGGGTTTGTTAGCAGCAATAGAGATGTTGCCCACTGGTTACTTCACTACCTGTGGAGTCAAAGGTCATGGGTTTGATCCCACAGTGGGGTTATTTGATAGGGCTGTCTGAAGAATTTTCTTTTTTAAATTTAAATTAGTGCTGCCAGCAAAAACACCCTCACAGTGCTGTAACCTTAAGGTGCCTCATAGGGCGCCTTATAAGGTGCCTTATAAAGCGCCTTATAAGGCGGCCTATAAAGCGCCTTATATGGCGGCCCATAAAGCGCCTTATAAGGCGCCCCATAAAGCACCTTATAAGGCGCCCTATAAAGCGCCTTATAAGGCATCCTATAGGGGACATTATAGGGTGCCTTGGCGGACAATGCACTTTATTATGTGCCCTCTGGAGTGCCTTATAGGGCGCCTTATTCGGCACCTTAGGTTACGGAACTGTGAAGGTGTGTTTTCTGGCAGCACTAATTAAGATAAAAATAACATGCCTCACAAAGCACTGCTTAAATGCAAAGGGTAATACCTCAGCCAGCCTTATTCATTAGGCACACTGGGGGATTGAACCTATAACCCCTGTACCATCCATCAGTGTATTAACCATTGTGCTACACCTCTGCTACTCTGTTTGCATGTCAGCGCGCCTACTTAAGAATAACACGTGTTAACGCGCATAGCTCCATCTTTTGCCCGATAATGTGCGCAGCACTCGTTATCGCTCGATAATGCCAGTTTGCTATGTTTAGACTAGAATGCCCACTCCTTTTATGGCATCCTGCACATTATCACCGGGCACACGTTAGCGCCGTTTAGTAAACATACCCCTTAGAATATGTTAAGCTTGGAAGTCAGGGTATTGTTAGGTGTTCATCTGATGGTTTAAGTTTGTTTTCATAGCAATTTGCCAAAATTTGGGGGTTTATGTTTTGGTCGTTTGCATATTCATTCAGGGTATTTGTTAGGGATTTGACAATTTTAAATAACTTTCTTAGTTGGTTGAGAGAATTCAGTAAGATGTTCGTGTGGCATTCCTTCTTTTTTTTTTATTGATGGCATCATGGTAACACGTGTGTTCATATATAATAGTTTATCTTCCATCGATTTGGAATTTCTCCACGTGCACTCTATTTTCCTTAATTGTCTTTTGAAGTCTCTTATCTCCTGCGAGTACCATTGTTTTGATTTATTCTTCCTTTTGCTAGGTTGATACGTAAGTTGGTCTAGTGGCGGCCTTAGAGATGGATGAGTTCTAGGTTGATATGAGTTCATTTAAGTCACCAATAAAGGGTGTTTTTTTTTTTCAAAATATTTATTCAGCAAGTTCAAAAATACAAACATTCCAAAAAACAACATTGCGAATCAATAAGCAAACTAATTACAGTCCACGTCATGAGGAGCAGAAGAAAACAAGAATAAAAAAGAAAGAAAACTTGCACAAAGAAAACTGCAAGAAAAGGGAAAGCTGACCTGATCATTTTAAACTCTTTTTTTTCCATCTGGTGACAAAAATTCACAAGAACTAACTATCGACCTGTGAAGAATGTGACAAAAGAAAAGTTTCCAAAGCCGATGCCTCCAAGAAGACATACTTGGTGCCCTTAAAAGTGACCAAACATTTGCAAGGAAATTTTAGGAAAAACGTGGCACCAATAGATAAGACGCGGGGCTTTAACAATAAAAAGCCCCGACGGCGAAGCTGAGTCGCCCTGGAGACATCCGTAAACATATTAATTTTCTCCCCACAGAAGACAGCCTCTTTATTCATAAAATAGAGTCGTATCACAGCATTCTTTTCAACCTCAGACGCAAATGATACCAGAAGTGTAGCCCGTGTTGAAATTATATCCTGAGAGGACTCAATGAACGCAGAAACATCCAGAGAATCCTGGGATACAACAGGGGCAGCTCCAGGAGACATCTCCTCTGGATTCGTCCCTTTACAAGGAATATAAAACAATTTTCTAACATGCGGTTTCAGATCTTCACGATAGCCTAAAATTTCCGTTAAATATTTGTCAAACAGAATTTGGGAGACAAAAAACGGGTATAAGGCAAATTTAAACATCTCACATTAGAAGCTCGCAAATGATGTTTGATGGTTGATGTTTGGGAGTGTCTCATTTATGAATGTGTCTTTATCAAAACACTTAAATTTAGAATAATGTTGGATGTGTATGGTGTTTTGTGTTGGATGTATGGTCAGGAGTTTGGTATGTTAAACAAAAATTAATTAGATGGTGATCTGACCATGGAACAGGAAGTGCTTGAGGTTTGGTGGATCTAGGGTGTTCAAATATTATGATGGGGGAATATTAAGTAAAGGGTATGGGTAAGTTTACTAAACAGCGCTAATGTCGCAGCGGCGACATTATTGAGCGATAAGTGATGTTATCGCGTGATAATGGTGCATTGCCGGACGATAATGTTACGTATCACATGATAACGTCTCCGGCAGCGTTAAGGTGTACAGAGGGTGGAGTAAGGCTCCCCAGAGGGCGGAGATAAGGGGTCAATGAGCAGAGAGTGGGCATGGAGAGGCCCCAGGCACACTAACACTGTGAAATCAGGGTCTGAAAATTAACGCCAGTGAAAACCTTGCGTTAGAGGAACATTTGCAGGAGAGAGAAACCAGTTCAGTCAGCAATGTACAGCAAAGGCAGAGAGACCCAGATAAGTGATAGTAGTGTTACATGTGCAGTAACAAAACATGCAAAAACCAGAGAGATAATGACCAGAACCAAGATAGAAATACAAAACACCAAGCTGGCCAATAGAAAAAAAACAATGATAAACAGTGGCCTTGCTGGCAACAGTTTGGTGCAGTACACACAGCCAAAGGCAGAAGGTCACAGGTTCACGTCCCAGCTGGTGTTCCTGCAGACTATGTCCCAATGTTTTACCCTACATAGCACATACACCATAAACATGTTCACTTCCTAGAGCAAAGGTTCCCAAATCCAGTCCTGGAGGGCCAAACACCATTCAGGATGTCAGGATGTCCCTAATAAATATGCATAAGATTCATTTACATTCACTGCCCCCATTGTATGCAAATGTATCTATGCATATTCATTAGGGACATCCAGGAAACCGGAATCGTGTTTGGCCCACCAGGACCAGGGTCTGGACCCTCTGCCCCAGAGCATCGGCCAACAGGGGCACAAACACCCACACCCACGGTCTCCACTACCCAAAGACTCAGGGGCGGCCCAAGGGGGGTGCGGGGCCATGTGCGGAGACTCGGTGCGGGCCTCATTTGCATAAGTGGCCTTATTTGCATAAATATTTGCATAAATATTTGCATAATGCTAACATACACTAACTTTTAGTAAACATGTCTCTTAATGAGTGTATGGATAAAGACAGACTAAAAGATTTCTACATTACTACAATCCAGTGCCAACCGCCAGGCACATTAGGAACTACTACAAACACTGCCCATTTAGAACCCATAGCAAACCCGCCGTATCCTAACAGCACTACCAGGACTCACAAAGCACCATACCCTACCTATCAAAAGGCAACACTGCAAATATTAAACCAATACATTTCAGAGAACAACAATACATGACCTACTGGGGAAAGAGAACAAGTGGCAATGTCAAATAGGAATTACATAAATAGAATACCTCAGCACAGTTACACATGCAGAACATAGACCATCACCAAACAAGGAATCACAATTTAGAAACAGGAAGGCAATAATTAAACTGGGAACCCCAAAAGCCAAACTTGGAATGTACAACAACACTGTAAAAATAAAACTATAAATTAATTTCCTCTTGTACCAAACAAAGCATAGACGTTAATGATGCACATTTCCCAGAGCTTTCATATTCCAGTTAATAAATTCAAAATAAAGCAATATCTTTCTACCTTTTGTGCATTTTTTTTCAGTTGCAATTGCTCCAGCCACTTTCTTCTGGTTTCTTCATGTTTTCTGCTAACTCTCCATCATCTGCTGTCCATTTGTCCTTTCTTCTCTCTTCTAGTTTTTTTTCCATTCTCTCTCTCTAAATCTGCTTTAACATACTAATCTTTCTCCTTTTGCTCTTTCCTCTTTCCTCATTCCTATTTCATCCACTCAAATTTTACCCCTCCAACCTCAATCCCCACTTACTCTCCCAATACCCGGCCAATTGTAGATTTTTTATGCCTCCCACACAAAATATTTTTCCCCTCTCCATTTTACTCTCCCTGCCCCATCCCATTCTAATCCTCCCCCAACATCAGCTTCCTTCTAGTTACAGCCTCACCCAGCATCTGCTCCCTTCTAGTCCCTGCATCAGCCCATTTCCAGTCCTAGCCCCCCATCAGCCCATTTCCAGTCCTAGCAACCCCCCAACCCAATACCAGTCCTAGCCCCCCATCAACCCACTTCCAGTCCTAACCCCCCATCAGCCCACTTCCAGTCCTAACCCCATCAACCCATTTCCAGTCAGCCCCCCATAGCCCATTGCCAGTCCTAACCCCTCCCCATCAGTCCATTTCCTGTCCTAGCCCCCCCATAGCCCATTATCAGTCCTAACCCCCCCATTGCCCATTACCAGACAGCCCCCATCAGCCAACAGCCCATTACCAGTCTTAACCCCCCCATAGCCCATTACCAGTACTAACCCCCCCAACAGCCCACAGCCCATTACCAGTCCTAACCCCATCAGCCCACCTCAAGTCCTAACCCCTCCCCATCAGCCCATTTCCTGTCCTAGCCCCCCCATAGCCCATTATCAGTCCTAACCCCCCCATTGCCCATTACCAGACAGCCCCCATCAGCCAACAGCCCATTACCAGTCTTAACCCCCCAATAGCCCATTACCAGTTCTAACCCCCCCAACAGCCCAAAGCCCATTACCAGTCCTAACCCCATCAACCCACCTCAAGTCCTAACCCCTCCCCATCAGCCCATGTCCTGTCCTAGCCCCCCATAGCCCATTATCAGTCCTAACCCCCCCATTGCCCATTACCAGACAGCCCCATCTGCCAACAGCCCATTACCAGTCTTAACCCCCCCATAGCCCATTACCAGTCCTAACCCCCCATCAGCCCACAGCCCATTACCAGTCCTAACCCCCTCAGCCCACCTCCAGTGTTAACCCCCCCATCAGCCCATTTCCAGTCCTAATCCCCATCACCCAATTTTCAGTTTAAGCCCCCCCATACCCCATTACCAGTCCTAACCTCCCCATCAGCCCACTCCCAGTCCTAATCCCACCAGCCCATTTCCAGTCCTAATCCCCCATCACCCAATTTTTAGCTTAAGCCCCCCCATAGCCCATTACCAGTCCTAACCCCCCATCAACCCACTTCCAGTCCTAATCCCATCAGCCCATATACAGACTTAGCTCCCCCATAGCCCATCACCACTCCTACCCCCCCAGCCCCCCCATAGCCCATCACCACTCCTAACCCCCCAGCCCCCCCATAGCCCATCACCACTCCTAACCCCCCAACAACCCACTTCCAGTCCTAATCCCATCAGCCCATATACAGACTTAGCTCCCCCATAGCCCATCACCACTCCTAACCCCCCCCAGCCCCCCTTTAGGCAATCACCAATCCTAACCCCCCCAGCCCCCCCATAGCCCATCACCACTCCTAACCCCCCCAGCCCCCCCAGCCCCCCAATAGCCCATCACCACACCTAACCCCCCCACCCCCCCAACACCCCTCCTCCCCCCCCCCAGCCCATCACCACTCCTAACCCCCCCCAGCCCAGACCAGCCCAGCCCAGCCTAGGGAATTTTTTTTTTAAAAAGCTGTCTTCTCCCGCTGCCGGGGCCGCCGCAGCAGAATCGAGTGTGCCGCGGGGCCCCCCCCTGCCCAGCAGAGCCTGCCCTCCCCTGTATCCGCCCTCTCTTCGCAGCTTCAGTCACACGCGCCGGCTTTCATAGCGCGAAGGGACTAGTTTCCCTTTCGCAGCTCTGTTAAGCCCGCGGGGGCTGATGGGAACTTCCCATCAGCCCCCGCGGGCTTAACAGAGCAGCGAGGGAGAAACTAGTTTTCATCCTAAGGCTTTAAAACAGCGTCTCCCGGCCTAGCGGTGAAACAAGATGGACGCATAGGAGCTCTGCTATTGCTGACCCACAGCGTTATTCCTGAATTATTGCCTAACCAGGTCATTGTAGACAATTCTTTCTGCCATAGTGCATCATATCAGAGCGATGGCGACTGGGAAACAAACCAAATTGGAGTTTGCTGCGAGCGGGAGTGCGGGCACTAAGCGCGCTAAACAAGACCCCCCTTCTCCTGTTAAGATGGCGGCTGGACGCGAGGCCGACGAAGGGAAAAAGGAAATATTAGCTGAGATCCGGGCGGTACGGGAGTTAATTGCGGCGAATGGAGCAACGCTACTCCAAATGCAGGCAGACATGCTGGAGTTCAAGGAGCGAACACAAGGGCTGGCAGCTCGCGTGGAACAAATAGATGGTACAGTGGCTGTGCACGAGGAGCATTTACAAAAACTGAATAAAGCTATGAAAAAGGTGAATTTTCTTGAGGCGAGCGTGGAAGACCTTGCAAATAGAACCCGCAGAAACAACATTCGACTGGTTGGTGTTCCTGAAGGAGCCGAGGGCACGGACACAATAGGTTTCCTGGGGAGAGCGCTGCCTCAAATGCTCAAAATAAATTTCAGTAAGCCACTGGAAGTGGAACGGGCGCACAGGATACCGGCGCATACTGGAGGGCGCAGCCCGAGGCCGCGGCCTCTAATTTTCTGTCTACTGCGTCACCAGCAGGCCATGCAAATTATGGCTGCAGCAAAGGCCCTATCTTCAGTAACTTACGAAGGTCAGAGAGTTTCTTTTTTCCCTGATCTATGCAAGGCAACAGTGGATCGAAGGAAGAAGTTTTTAGAGCTGCGACCTCGTCTCCAGCAACTTCAGGCGAAATATGGATTATTTTACCCTGCACGCTTCAAAGTAACTCTGGATAATCGTACAAGAACCTTTGAGGAGCCTGACGGTTTGGTACAGTTCTTGGAGGAGCAGGAAGCTTTGAAAATGCATACGGACACTGGGCTTTAAATGCTGTTACTATGCCTGCCATCATGGACTAACATGTACTCTGGTTAGATATGATCCAGCGTAAGCACGTTTAGAGCTACTGGTGGCTGCTCCTCCTACAATGGCAGAGGGACTCTTTTTTGTGTCTGCACCTATATCATGATGGTAATGTATGGTTTGGAGAATGGGTTGTTTAAGAAGTTGCTGATTTGTACGGTTACAGGGAAGGGGAGGGAAGGAAGGAAGGAGGGGATAAACAGTAAAAAAAATAAATAAATAAATAAAAAAATAAAAAATACATAAATAATAAATAAATAAATAATGCCTATAATCATAAATAGTAGATGGATGTTATTAGTCACTATGGCAGATTATTACTGTTTAGGCATTTTTCCTGTTGTGGAGATTAACTGAGTTGGGTCTTGCAGATGCTGCTGTGTTTCCAGTTCTGGTTTTCACGCTGTCTCACCCTTGGTTATTGCTCCTTTTTGGGAGGGTCAGTTTTGTACACTGCAGGCAACTAGGGGTTCCTTATGTACCTTGGTTCAAGATGCCAGGTAGCATGTTGCTTATGACCACGGAGAGTACAGATGATCCTACTATGTATCTTTTTATTAATGCACCCTCTTAAGCTTTTGTCTCTGAATGTGAAGGGTATAATGCACCCCATAAAATGAAAGAAGATACTGGTTTATGCCCATAAGCAAGGAGCGGATATAGTGTGTCTCCAAGAGACTCATCTGTCATCGAAGGAATGCCTGAAGCTAAATTCTACACATTATAAGCTGATTGCCTTCTCCCCCAGCCCTAGGGAAGAAGAATGGGGTTGCAATCCTGGGTAAAGGCAAGTCACAGATCCAAGTCCTATCCACACGAGCTGATAGGGAGGGGCGTTGGGCTAAAGCTCATGTTACTGTCGGCGCTAGGCATCTAGTAGTCATGTGCATATATGCCCCAAATTCTGACCAACCTAACTTTTTTTCTGCCCTCGCAAAAGAAATACAGCATGATGCTTCCCTTCCGGTAGTCCTCGGGGGGGACTTCAATTTGGTTCTAGACCCCTTACTAGATTGCAGTCCTAGCCGACCAAGGAGTGGCAGAGCTCTAGCAATGCTAAACTCACTTATGCAAGAATTTGGCTTAGTTGATGTTTGGAGAATCCTTTTTCCGAGGGAAAGGGATTATACGTTCTTCTCATGCCCTCACGGTTCGTTCTCCAGGATAGATTTCTTTTTAATCTCCAGACCGTTGATGCAAGAAGCCTGTGGAGCCAATATCCTGAGTACACATATCTCCGACCATGCGGCTATTGTCTTAGATCTAAACCTTGAGGGCGACCTGCCCGGCCAGCAGTTCTGGTCTTTCAATAGAACACTCCTGGGGGATGCCGATTTCAAGGAAACAATAAACCAAGCTATAAAAGATTATTTTGTCCACAATAGCCAGGAGGTTTCGCCAGTTTGGGCTTGGTGGGAGGCCTTCAAAGCTTCTATGAGAGCTCATATTACTAGCTTTGCAATAGCCCAAGCCAAGAAGGCGCGAGCGAAGCTGCAAGGGATAGATCAACAGATTAGAGTAGGGGAAAGAATTCTGCAAAGAGGTTCTAATGCAGTAGTGCTGAATCGTCTCCATAAGCTGAGATATCTGTATAATACGACATTAAGCGCGGAAGTGGAACAGAGTATGTTTGAAGGCCGAGCCCGCTACTACTTAGGTAAGAATAGGGCTGGTAAGCTGCTGGCTTCCAACCTAAAGGCATGTCGCAACAAGACACATGTAACGCACGTGCTGGATGAACAGCAGAATCGGCTAACCAACAGCGGTGATATTGCGGCGGCCTTTCGGAAGTATTATGAGCAGCTATATACCTCAGAAATAGCTTTTGACAAAGCGGCCTGTGAGACCTTCCTTGCCAGTGCTGAAAGGCCCATCTTGCGGGAGTCCCATGTGGCTGGTCTGGGGAAGGCCTTCTCCGAGGATGAACTAAGGGAGACCTTAACTGGTATGAAGATCGGCAAGGCGGCAGGACCCGATGGGATCCCGGTAGAATTCTACAGGACCTTTGCGGAAGTGCTGCTTCCACAACTCTTGAAATACTTCCAAGCACTGCTGGCGCAGGATCAGAAGAAGGGCGCGTTCGCTGAGGCAACGATTGTGGTGCTAGAAAAACCTGGGAGAGATCCAACTCAGGTTGACAATTACAGGCCTATTTCACTCTTAAACGCCGATTACAAGTTGTTTTCCAGTATACTGGCCAGGCGATTGAATAACGTATTGCATCTACTGATACACCCTGACCAATGCGGGTTCGTGTCAGGCAGATCCACAGCTGATAATGGGCGTCTGCTTTGCGACGTGATGGAGCAAGCTTCTACCATGGACTCCCCTGTTGTGGGCATTTCAATTGATGCTGAGAAGGCCTTCGACAGACTTGAATGGCCCTTCCTATATCATGTGCTAGTCTGGTTTGGCCTGCCTACAGATTTTGTTGATAAGGTTCGGGTGCTGTATGACTCCCCGACGGCTCGAATCCTGGTTAACGGCATCCTTTCGGAGTCCTTTTCTCTGCGACGTGGTACCCGACAGGGGTGTGCCCTCTCCCCGCTCCTATTTAATCTAGCTTTGGAGCCACTGGCCTTGTTAATCCGTCAATCTGAAGAGATTCAAAGTATTCGGGTTGATGACCTGCATGTCAAATTGTCAGCGTATGCCGACGATCTACTCGTATTTCTCAAGCCCGACTCCATATCTCCACTTCTCCAACTTATATCTCAATACTCGCGACTCTCCGGATATAAAGTGAACTGGAATAAATCAGTAGCTTTTCCTTTGAATAATCAGGCAAATTCATCTCTAGTAGATAACTTCCCCTTTCAATGGCAAGCCACAGCGATAAAGTACCTAGGGGTGTTATACTCTGCGACCTTAGAAGAAACTGCACAATTAAATGCTGCGAAACTGTTGGAGACGACACGTTCATATGCCCTGAAATGGTCTGTGCTTCATCTGACGTGGTGGGGTCGGGTGGAAGCTATCAAAATGACGCTGGTGCCTAAGATAAACTACGTCCTGAGTATGCTCCCCTTTCTCCTGTCTCCTACGATTTACAAAAGTTTAGAACGGATCTTAAGTGTCTTCCTTTGGGCTGGGAAAATTCCTAGAATTGCACTAAAGAAGCTAAAAGCCAATAAAGCAAATGCCGGAATATACTTCCCGGATTTCTCCTGGTATCATAAATCCTTTCTATTGAAGCAGGGTTCGCTCTGGGCCCTCAGTGCCATTAGGGAAGATACTCCCACTTGGCTCAAGCTGGAAGAGCGGCTTGCAGCGCCTTGCCCTATCAAGCTGCTTATCGGAATGAAATACCCAAAGTCCTCCAATATGGGTAGAGTGATAACCTCGACTCAATCAGCGTTTCAGTCTTTCCTTCCCGTCATTGCACGGAATAATGCCCCTTCACGGTCAGTGCCGATATGGTTTAACCCTGCTTTTGTAATTAACAACGGGACCTGTGCATGGGTGCAGTGGCAACGAAGAGGAATATGGACTGTTGGGCAACTACTGGAAGAGTCTTCGTGGAAATCCTTTAATACTCTCCAACGGGAATTTGATTTGCCGCCTTCGTGGCATTACCAATGGCTACAATTGCGACATTGTATCGGAAGTGTGTTTCCGTCCCCGGAGGGGATAGTTAGCTCCTGGGGGTTGCTGGAGATCGTTGAAGAAGTCAATGCTCGAAGAGGAGCAGCCTCACGTTTTCTATGCTATGTTTGCGGATCATTTTGCTCCAGCAAACGTGGGGCTACGCCGTATCTGGGAAGCTGAGACGCATGCTAGTTTGTCACTGGTGGAATGGGAAAGATTCTGGGGCTCTTCGATTCGAGCAACTAAGTCAGCGGCCCTTACACAGTCTCTCTTCTTCTTGGCGCATAGGGCCTACATCACTCCCGTTGTTCTGAGCAAATGGAATAAGGCAGCGGGAATCGCATGTTGGAACTGTCAAGGGGCAGCTGGTACGCTTAGCCATATGCTACTGGAGTGCCCTCACATTCAGCAGTTTTGGACAAAAGTCTGGGGCAAGATTCAATTAGTCTTGAACTTTTCAGCTGATCTAACCTGGCGAATACTAGCATTCAGAAATGTAGATTCCCTGCCGGATTTTGACAAAAATAATCGCTTTCTTCTGAATTTTATGATTATGATAGCCATTAAACTTCTTCTAACGTACTGGAAGAATCCCTGCACACTCTCCTATGGGGAATGGTGGAACCAATTATGCTTGTTCGCCAGATATGAGAAAGCCGCGGACAGAGTCTTATGTATGAGAGGTGTTCGACCAAAACTCTCAAAGTGGTCTGCTTTAGATAACTTTGTCTCTGTAACATGTTACACCTCGTTATCTATGGGGTGCAAATAGTACCGGGTGCGCTTGGCGGAGACGTTCTGGTCCTCTGTTGCCTGCAGTGTCTGGGGAGGGAGGGGGGTGGGAACTGTTGTGAGTTTCACTTCTGTATTAGACGCTTGATAAATATTATTGGGTGGGGGGTATAGAAAGATAGTTTTGAGCTTTGCGAGTCCTCCGGGCTCTGTCAGTTCTCACTTGAAGATTTGTTGTACTGCTTATTTTTGTCTAGTGTTGCATTGTACTGTATTTTCTCTTATGTATGGTGTGTTGGATATAAATAATAAAAATATTTAAAAAAAAAAAAAAAAAAAAAAAAACAGCGTCTCCCATTTGGGCAATTTCTAAGGTTACGCCGAAATTGTTCGACTTTAATGGAATTCAAGAAGCACGCTCGTGAGTTGGAATCACGCCTGCTTCAGCGTGGTTATCCTCCCCAGGTATTATCACGGGCTTATAAAAGGGCGCGCTTCCTGCATCCTGAATGGTTAACTTTTCCATCCAATTCAGAATCTGACACCTCTGTGATTACAGGGGTTTTACCATACACTCGTCAGCAGTTACGAAAGTGTTACACCAATTCTGGCCCCTACTTGGTGCTCATGCTTGTTTTCGGGCTTGTACCTTGCGGATTGCCTACTCTCGATCAGCTAATCTCAGGGACAAAGTGATGTCTACAGTCTCTGAAATAGATCGCCCACTGCGGTTTCACACAGATAATGGCCATGTTGCATGTGGAAGGTGTTTATATTGTTCCCTGACCATTGAAGGTACTGTTTGGACTGACTGTCACACATCTCGGCCCTTTACGGCTTGATGGCATACTGATTGCACTACGGATTTTGTGGTGTACTTGGTTATCTGTCCCTGCTCTCTGTATTATGTGGGTCGGACCACACGGGCAGTACGACTTCGTTTGGCTGAACATGCCTCTCGCCTTCGGACAAGGACCCTTTCTGCCCAGATGGTGGAGCATAACCTACAACAGGGTCATGACCAATGTTCCCTCTAATTTTCTGTAGGCTGTGTGCGCATAAAATATCAGCTGTGCAGCTTTTGAAGGAAGGTTAAAGTTTTGTGCGCCACATAACGACACTCAGAGTTATATGCTTTAAAATTTGACTACAAGTTAGAATACAGTGTGTACACCACATTGATTGCACTAGAAAATATTGTAGAACTTGTGAAAACCATAAATACACAACAACTTTTCAATTTTAAGAACATCTGTGTTGTTTTCTATCAGAATCAGAACCGTAATTTTTGTGCGCTCTGTTGTAAAGTATGTGCGCTCACTCGGCGAGGTGTGTGCGCGCGCACACGCGCACAGCTTAGAGGGAACAGTGGTCATGACTTTACTTCACTGCGTTGGCGAGTGTTGGACTACATCCCTCCCGATCCCCGTGGTGGTGATCGTGTACATTCACTCCAATTACGTGAGCAACGTTGGATTTTTACTCTGAATGCCGTTACTCCGGACGGCCTCAATTCTCAGCTGGATTGGTACACTATCACATGATTTTTCTGTTTCACATTTTTACCTGCAGAGCCGTTCTGGGCATTCCCTGAGTTGTGGGAGTTCCCTAAGCACGGACTCGCTGGTTGGCTCTCTGTCATTGGTTCATCATCTGTTTCTCCTTGTGATGTCAGACGCCAGCTGAAGATATAACGAAAAGGGTTTTCTGGGCTGTGTAAGCTGAAGATTCGCCATTTGCCGGGAAGCAGGACCTGAAGCAGGGTTTGAATTTTGATAACCCGAAACGTGGGCCATGTTGTCTACCGATTAGCTGATGGTACTTTGGCGGTGCTTTGCGAAATAAGCTAAGTCGATGGTTTCACTTTTTCACTTTTGCATACAATTTTAAAAAACATAAAAATTGCAAAAAAATATATTAAATAAAGTGAGCGGTCACAGTGGTGTCTGTGGAGCGGTTCCCAGACACTGGGCTGACAGGCTCCGACAAATCAAGTTGTTTAGCCGCAAGGGGATTCCCTAATTTTAATGGATTTTTTAATCAGCTGATCACAAAAATCTCTCCCCCATCCTTGAACTCACATGCACAACATCTCAGAGAAAACCCCTCATAATCTTAGGTGACCTTAACCTCCCATCTCTGAACCAATCCCAAAAAGACAACTTCATTGACTCAATGTCCCACATAGGATTTAACCAGATAGTCCATACCCCCACACATAATAAAGGAAACTCACTTGATCTTGTTTTCCTCCCTACCCCCTTTAACCTACATAAACTCCATTCTTCCCCGATAGCTAGGGAAGTACCATGGTCTGACCACCATTTGATAACATTCCACCTATTAGCACAAACAACATCACAGTCCACAAACACAATATCACATATCTCACGCTTTCCCCACTTTGATAATGACACATTCCTTGACAACATACTACCTAAACTCACCACAAGTCTAAATGACATAGAACAAACAATAGAGAACTGGAACCAAACTATCCAAAATGCAGCAACCCCCATTCAAACAATGCAGAAGATAAAGAAGGAATCACAAAAATGGTTCACTAAAGAAATTGCCATGCTAAAAAAGCAACTACGGAAACAAGAAAAAATTTGGAGAAAAACAAAATCACACGATAACAAAACTAAATATATAAACATACTTAATAGATACAAGGAAGCAATCAATAAGTCAAAAAGGGAATACTACTCCAAACTAATAAATCATGCTATCAATCGGCCAAGAGAACTTTTCTCAATTGTGAATACACTAACAAAAACACAAAACCCCGAACTGAACCAAGACTCAATCAGTGTACAAACCTTAGCATTACATTTTGCTGAGAAACTAAAGGTAAAACCTTACTCTCCAACCACCACAATATCTAAACATGTCAGTAATTATGAATGGACAACCTTTCACAAGATTGAAAGAAAGCACATCCTTAATATTATAACAATGATTAACACCACAACCTCACCGCTTGACCCTTGCCCTGTATCATGGATCAAACATACTAAGGAATTTCTTGCAGAAAATATCCAACATATAGTAAACCAATCACTCTCTCAAGGAACCATGCCCAATGCCCTAAAGCTCTCCTCGATCCGTCCCATAATAAAAAACAATAAACTAGACCCAAAAGACCCCAACTCCTACAGGCCAATAGCTAGCATACCACTAATTGCCAAAATAATAGAAAAGACCATACAACTCCAATTACAAGACTACATTGATGAACAAAAACTCCTTGATGAGCATCAATTTGGCTTCCGACCCTTCCACGGAGTTGAAACTCTCCTAATCGCCCTAACAGATCTACTCATAAGAGGCACCAATGACAACAACAAAGGCTTCCTTCTCCTCTTCATAGATCTGTCTGCTGCATTTGATAGCATCAATCATAATACCCTCATTAACAGACTAGAATACCTAAAAATAGGAGGGACAGTCCTTGAATGGTTCAAATCATACATCTCAAACAGGTTAATACGGATACAATTAGGTAACGACACATCCGAAACTTTCCCACAAGGTCAAGGCATCCCCCAAGGATCAGCCCTCTCAGCCCTCCTCTTCAATTTATACCTCCAGCCCATTATAAACATATTTAAGAAGCACAAAATTAACCATTTCATATACGCAGATGATATCATGCTTGCCACCCCCATAAACCCCAACAATCCCAAATATGATAGCCTACTCCAATGTATGAACGAGACTACTAAATGGCTTGAAGACAACCACCTAAGCATTAACCTCAAAAAAACAGAGGCAATGTTCATAACGAGGAAATCAGACACTGAATACATATACCCCAATACAATCACAATAAATAATACACCTATACCTGTTAAAAAGGAGGTAAAATACCTTGGAATAATCTTAGACCACTCACTCTCCATGATTCCACACATAAAACACACAGTAAAAACCATATTTTATAAACTCAAGACAATACAACATCTGAGACCCCTACTCAACACCGATGACTTTAGATCTGTAGTCAATACACTCATAACCCCCCACTTCGACTATTGTAATAGTCTCCTAAATGGACTTCCATTAAAAAGCATATACCATCTCCAAAGAGCCCAAAACATATGCGCCAAGATGGTCACTAAAGCTAATCTAACAGACCATGTGACCCCAATTCTCCTAGACTTACACTGGCTCCCTATAAACAGCCGAATAAAATATAAAATCCTCCTAACTACATTCAAAATCGTCAACAACATCTCCCCATCACAACTATCCACCCTAATACACCCCCCATCAGATACTAGATCACGCAGACAGAACGCAACCCACTCCCTCAACATAAAAACAAATTTTAGAAAAACTAAAGCGACAACAAGTGACAGGGCCTTCTCCTTCGCTGCCCCCACCCTCTGGAATGAAATACCATTAACACTCCACATGATAAAAGACCTTCACCAATTCAAAAAAGAATTAAAAACCTACCTCTTTACAAAACACTTTGAAATCCCCTACCAACAAAGAACTTCACCAATACAATCACAGAAACACATACACTGTACCCAAGACAGAACAAATGACTAACACAGGAAATTCACTAACCCCACACAACACGCTAATGAACCACTCAAACAGTTGACTATTTCACCACTGTAACTAACTAAGATGCGCTCCATGTATATAACTTGTAAATAGTTTGAAAAGCTCTGTTATAGTTAATGTTCAAAATATGTTCAAAATGTTGTTCAAAATATGTTCAAAATATGTTCCCTGTAAGTACACCTGTACATAGTTAAAGCATAATGTTCCTTGTAAATGTATACAGAAGTATACAATTGTTCTGTTTAATGTTCAATATAAACCGCCCCTGATCTCTGGAAGGGGCGGTATAGAAAAGACTGTTAAATAAATAAATAAATAAATAAAATAAATAAATAAATAAAATTGTTTATGTTCCTCATTCTATCCAATACGGTTCGCATTTTTATGCTCTGTGGGGGAATGTCAGATAGTGGTGGAAGCAGCTAAGCTTTTCCAGGCCTACTGCCTGTCTCCCAATGCCCTAGGCGATGTGTACAGATCTGCATTGACTGCAATGTAGGACTGGGGTTGATGGTCCCCTCTACTGCCACCATTGCAGAGATGTAGACTGTGGATCTGTTGGTGGGGGGGATCCTGTTCCCCCACCCTGACCCAGTGAGGGCGGGTTGGGTGGTGCTACATAATCTGCTTTTTGATCCAAACACCACCCATCTCTTTTAACATGTGACCATGGCAACCACACAGGACATGCACTATTTTGGGTGCATTATAGCCCACAAGGGCTAGACGTGACTGGGAAATACAGATGGACACACGTGTATTCTAGGTGTGTCTGCAAAGACTACCTATCACACACTGGCACTGATGGGGACCTGCAGCAACATCTATCTCAGGCAAGCTGGGTGCTGTGGACCTGGTGCTGGGCGCCCCACCTCACCCTCAGGGTGAGCACAGGAACCGCACAATGTCATGGTCTGTAGCTACTCTGTGCCAGTAACACACACAGTCAGGTCCCCCTACCAGGACAGGATGCTATAGAGGCGCATACCCCATCTTGTGATCAGACGTATGCTGATGATCTGCATATGCAGTGCATTATGGATACGGGTGGGTTTACCCCATCCTGGTAAGCACAGCAGACAGTTTGTGTGGTGACCTGCAATCTTTCTGTAGCCAGTCAATGGTGTATTAGATGGTATAGCGATGTAGCCCACTGGTTGCTTCAATGACTGTATAGGCAGAGGTCATGGGTTTGATCCCACAGTTGTGTTATTTAATAAGGCTGTCTGAGGCTTTTCCTTTTAATTTAAATCAGTGCTGCCAGCAAAAACCCCCTCACATGCCATAGCCTAAGGTGCCCTATAGGGCACATTATAAGGTGCCTTGGCAGACAGGGCACTTTATAATGTGCCCTATGGAGTGCCTTATAGGGCGCCTTAGGTTATGGCACTGTGAGGGTGTTTTGCTGGCAGCACTGATTTAAATTCTATCACTGCACTGGCATGAACTTAGGGTTAACACGCGTTAACTTGCCACAGCATCCACTATCGCGTGATATAGATACTTGCTACCTTGCCGCCGGAACGTCCACTACCTTATATAGCATTCTTCACATTAACGCTGCAACTAGCGCCGGTAGCATTAAGACGGTTTAGTAAACATACCCCTATGTGTTGGGACATTTATTATCTGCTGGTATGATATGTCTTACATGGCATTAAAGAAGGTAGTTGCTTGTGTGCTGTGAAGTGGCAGAAGATTAAAGTCTCCTAGTAATATGATTTTTTTTCTTTTCTGACGAGGAGCAAACTGTTTCTATGATGGTTGTGAAGCTGTTGGGGTCAGGTGTAGGAGGTCTGTATATTAGACAAAAAGAGATATGCTTATTTTCTATAATAAGGATGTCCATAGAAGTAGTATTATTGGCTGTCGTGAAGGATGCCTTGTACTCTTTCTTTATAATAATAAGCACGCCTCCACTTGTTTATTGTAGGAGAATGATAAACATCATAATTTGGTTAAGTAGAATCCTATCTGTCTCAGAGAACCAGGTTTCAGTAATGAACATAATATCTGGTTTTGGACACATCTATATGGTCTATAATGACTGGTATTTTGTTTCTTACTGATCTGGCATTTATTAGTGAATTAGTTTGTGAGCTTCATGGTTGTGAGGTCTAGTAGGTGTGATGTGTATGAGCCATTGAGTGTTGTGTTGAAGCCTCTGTGTCTCTCTATGATAAATAAAGCAAGTATTCTGATGACTATGGTAAAGAATTATGGGTACAGCTTGGAAATGGTTATTAGAAAATGTTTGTGAGACTGCATGAGATATGATGCAGAGTATACAATAAGGGCAATAGAGAACACTCACAATCTTATTACGTTCCATCTTTGTATACAGTGGAAGTTAGTAGGCTCCTATAGTTTTGGAGGTCTAGGGAACCCAAGAAAAGTGAATAATGTATATAGTTTAATGTATATAGTTTATATAGTTTACCCTGTTTCATCCAAGTTCTCAAACCCCTGTTACTTGTAAAATACACTACAGTTTCCCTGTATGTATATGCTCTGTTCCATGTAAACCATGCTGATGATAATAGTGCGGTATATAAGAAATGTTAAATAAATAAATAAAATAAATAAATAGTGATGTTTCCCGCTAAGATCCAAGCTAAGGGCTACACCTAAGAGCCCTTTGGCAAGGCCCTTAGGCATGGGCTCAACAGGCGTGGGTGCACCTAAAAGGCTGATCAGTTATTGGGCGGTGAATCAGGTCAGTGACGCTGGTTTCAGTGGGCAGAGCCTTGTGCCGCATGTAGGATTTGCGACGGCTATGCACCTTTAAGGCGCATAGCTATCGTCGCTGAACTTTAACCCCGGATATTCAATCTGGGGTCATATCCAGCCCCTGGAATTGAATATCCAGGTCTGCCACAATGCGCTCCAATGAGCCACATGGTGCAGAAACTAACCATGCAGCGGCAATATTCAATTGCTGCCTGGTTAGTGCTAGCGGCAAAGTTAGGTTAGCTTTGCTGTGCCTAACCTTCAACACTGAGAGATAATCAGGCAGCATCTGAATATTGCTGTTGCATAGTTATCCCCAGGCAATAGTCCCCAGAACGCCTCCGACACCTCCCAATGTTAAGCAGTTAGCATCGGGGCACATAGCGGCATTACTCTGGGATATTCAGCGACACTAAGGGGTATGTTTGCTAAACTGCGGTAACGTAGCAGCGGCTACATTAATGCGTGTTCAGTAATGTGCGTTAACGTCACCGGCCGCGGTAAGTCCCACAGAGGGTGGAGAGAGGGCGGAGAGAAGGGGTCAATGGGCGGGGAGTGGGCGGGGGGAAATGAAGGGTCGAACATTACTGGGACTGAAAACCTGTCGTTAGATGCACAGTTGCAGGAGGGTGAAACCATTTCAGCGTCAGCAATGTACAGCATAGGCAGGGAACCCAAGAAAAGTGATAGTAGTGCTCCATTTGCAGCAACAGCATAGTGCCCAAGTATGAAAGGCCACTATGGTGATGGTGGCACATAGGAACATAGACACTGGAAAGCAATAGGACAGCAGTTGATCAGGGCCAAACATGCCCAGTAGTCGATGTTCCACAGTGTCCCATCCAGGGGACAGTACCCAGCAAGTGCCCCAAAGGTTACACAGGTACCACTATGCAAACAGTTTGTAAACCCAGCTGACTGAACACCCTTTATTGCAGCCCCTAGTAAGGCATTGCAGGGTGTGACCACACGTTGTTGGAAACATATATACACCCAGTAGGCCAAACTGAGTACACCGTACCTGAAGTGCATGCCCTAGCCTGTCCACAGTCGGCTGTCACGACACAATCTACCTACATCTACCTGGTCCAACCTACCAATAGTTGCTAGAGCACTAACCTGACATCCCCCCAGCCATCTCTCCCCCAAGTGGAAGGGACATAACAGTGGTAGGTGGTGATGGGGGGATGTGTGGAAGTCCATGTATGCCTCCCCATCCCAGACCCCGCACCCTAGGCACCCGCCTACCTGAAGAGTGGATGGCCTGGGACTGCGCACTACTAGCACTGACAGCATATGGTCATATCAGCATGGCAGGGGGGTATGTGTTGGTGCTGGAGGGGGCAGTGGTACCTGCCTGCAGTGGACCTAGGCCATGCCCTGTACCAGTACGTGGTGTGCAGTGCAACAGAAAAGGTTTGGTTACGGAAAAGTACAGGTAACCCCAAGAACTGCTCTACTTTTGTGGCAACAGTTTGGTGCAGTACACACAGCCAGTGTATCCCAGAGCAAAGGCTCACAGGTTCAAGCCCCATCTGTGGATCCTACAGAGTATGTCCCTATTTTTTACCCTACAATGCAGATACAACATCAACATGTGCAAACCCCAGAGCAGTGGCGAACAGGGGTACAAACACCCACTCACACAGGCTCCACTATCCAAAGTTTTATGGAGAGTCAGGCTGTTGGCCCCCAGCACGGAGCTGCAGTTATCACCAGAGCACTACTACTACCTCCTGCACAGTTTAGCAATGTCAGAACTGTGATCAGGACCAGTGTGGCGGGCAGGGCTGCCAACCACCCCTATCTTTGCACAATGCTGCAATAGGAGTGTGTGTGTGTGTGTGTGTGTGTATGTCTATCCATTGTTTTGTGGCTGCTCACACCTCACTGGGCCCACAATGTCCCACTATTACCAGCATTAGCCTGCATATGTGCATAATGAGGATCAAGGTATTGTGGGTATGGCCCAGAAAGGGCGGATTGGCCAGGATGCATCTGCAAAGGGGGTAGGGCAATGGCTGGAATACTGTAGTGACCAACCACCACCTGCATGGACAGGGTGGCTCCCAGCTCTCCCTCTTTCAGTCACCTGTTCATTGCCTTTCCTCAGTGCTCTATCCAGTGTTACGGTTACATCTGTTTCTATGCCTAACAGGTCATGCATGTCAACCTGAAGTACCTTGCAGCCCTTAGGGCACACTAACCTAGGGCACCATAGCATTGTTAGAGCACCTTATCCTATGCTACCATAACTCAAGGTGCCTTCTGGGGTGCCTTAACCAAGGGTGCCTGATGGGGCGCCTACCCTAAGGAGTCCTATAAGGTGCCTTAAGCTAAGGCAGCTTATAGCCCTTAGGGCACCTTATATTAGGACACCTTATAGGGCGCACCAGCCTAATGTGCCTTATAGGGCGCCTTAGCCTAGGTGCCTTATAAGGTGACGTTAACGCGCGGTCAATCCAGGGTGCACTATACCACGCATTAGGCACCCTGTAATGCGCGTTACCTGACAGAGCTTGCCGTAACGATGCACCGCCCACTCCTTATATGGGCATCCGTAACATTACCGGGGAACTTAATGATGGTAACATTACCGTGGTTTAGTAAACATACTCCTAACTGTGTTAGTGCCACTTAATATCCTACTTAAAGGCATTTACATGGTTTACAGCTCTGTAAACTGTGTAAATGCCTTGCAATATTGGGCCCTATATGTTTAGCAGCAGCTCTAAACATGTAAGTCTCTTTTAATATTCACCCAATACTTTTATTTTCACAGGGATAATAGTAGTACAAAAAAAACCCCCTAATCATATTCTGCACTTTAATTCCTTAAATTCACAGCCTCCATATCCATCAAGCACTGTGTTTTCCAAGTTCCTGCTTTCCCAAAGGGGACATAACAGTTTAATTTCTCTGTTTTAATGCACACTACTTGTTTCTCTCTCTCTCTCTATGTATTTATATATATATATATATATATATATATATATATATACATTTCATTTACTTTCTAGATGAAATAATAGAAAAATAAGGACAATTTTGTTTCTTGTTTCTTTCATTATGTGTATTATCTATAAATAGTGCAATACAAATTGCACTACAAGTTGGAAAGTTTACTTGCAGGGTGACAAAATGGTGACTTTCCTTTTCTATCACTGGCTGATCTAGATTCATCTATATAAGGGACCCAACAGAGAAGAAAGTGGTAAAGTGTCTCAATGACAGGAAGAATATGAGTGAAGGGAGTGTAGGTGAAAGCGATGTGTGTGTGTATTGTAGGGAATGATAACTATGCATGTGGCTGTATGTGTATTTTTGTGTCTAGGAGTAGTAGTTTAGTATGTGTGTGTGCGTGTGTGTGTGTGTGTGCATACAGTCCTTGGTTGGCAAGGAATAGTCTATAGGGCATGGCATGGTAAAGAGGTATCAATGTGTGCATGTGGGTGTGGGTGTTGGTGTGGTATGTGAGTGTTGGAGGGATGACAAAGTGAGTTTGTGTGAGTGTGTGTGGGGAGAGCGTCGATGTATGGCTGTAGTTCTGCATGGGGGAGCCTGTGAGCAATACATGTAGGGGTGCATAGGAAGCATACACTTGATCCTCTTCCTTTCCCTTCCTTTCTTCTCCAGCTCCGCTTCCCTTCTTCCCTCCTTTCTGTGCCTTCACTCTTCTTTCCCTTAACCTTTACCCCTTACCTTCTCATTTATGCCTTGGCCAGATCAACACTTTTAGGTGGGATTCAAGATCTATGTTCATCATTAGGTCCCAGTCAGCCGCAGGAAAAGAAGAGGTGCTAAGCTTCCAATGCCAGCTCTGCTCTGCCATTTCTTGGATAGCACAGCTTCACCTTCCCAGCAACCTGCGGATCCTTCCTTCCTCTTCTGAGTGCCCACACTTATGCCTGTTTGCTGATGTTTGTTCATAAAAGACATAACTAATCAAATACAGATCTCCTCTCACAGACTCAAAAAACGCACAAACCAACAAAATGTATGAATCACCCCAGACCAAATTGTACATGCTTGCAAAAACACTCCTAGAGCCAACTATATAGAGGTTGATAGTGAAAAACGTTATGCAGGCAAAATCAGCTTGGTAATAAAGGAAGTGAACTCCCATCCTAGACTTCTGCAACCCAATCTATCTGGGCCTAACTAAGCAGACACTCAGGCCACTGCAAATGGCTCAAAATACAGCAGCACACATAATATCTGGCTCATCAAGACAAGATCACATCACCCCCATTCTAAAACATCTCCACTGGCTCCCAATTAGCACCCGCATCAGATATAAGACAGTCTTAAACATATTCAAAACCAAACACCGGACATCAGCACTCAGCCTACAACCACTCATACAACCCAACATCAGCAAAAGACTGAGGAGGAGAGGCACCTCAGACACCATAAACACACCAAAAGACTTCACCAAGGCTCTTAAGAACACCGCAAGAAGAGCTCTATCAATGGCGGCACCTGCAATATGGAATGCCCTCCCTGACGACCTATGTTCAACAGAAAACATTAAGGACTTTTGAAAACTACTCAAGACAACGCTCTTCATTGAGCACTATGGTGATAGCACATAGTTGTGCCCGCCAACTCCTGGACTAATACCAACCCCCCACCCTTACTCCCTCATGTACATAGGATTATAAAGTAGCTCATGCTGTAAATAGCCCACCACGAATCAACGCCAACTTACACACACACTCATTCACTGTATAACACTGCATGATCACACAAATATCAATTTATTTGATTGTTTGCTGTGTACACCGCTTTGATTAAAGGAGAAGGCAGTATATAAATCATTTTAAATAAATAAAAACCCTATAAAAAACTGATTACCAAATGCATTGGCTATAAAAGTTAAATGGAGTTTATGCTGATGAAAATTTGTAGTAGTTAATTTACCTGATTTTAGGTGAGCTGTGTTGATTTGCTTCATCTAGCTTTGTACCTTGAAAAACATTTGATGTCATTATACTGCTTTAAAATGTGATTTTAATCGTGAGTCGATTGAGTAACATTACTTTCAAAATTCTGCTTTATATTATTTACAATGGGATTATAATTTTAAAGTTTCCATAATGACTAAAAAGCTTGTCACTTTTATCTCTTAGTATATTTAAAGATAGATTTACCAAAGTGTGCTTCCACATTAGGTTGACTAACACCCTTAATGTACATTATTAATAACCAGGACCATTACATAAAATGAGACCTATGGTAAATATGCTTGCATTAATGTCAAGGTGAAAGCTCACATTAGTAAATCTAGCCCTTCGTAATTATCACACTATCAACTGGCTTTTAAAGCAAGGTCAAGAAGTACTTCCAGCTTTATTATATTTTGCTTACCTTTAGAGAGTGGAATCGATCAATGCATCTTCTTACTAAAGGAATGCTTTGACTAGGAATAAGAGAGGGCATGAAAAACCATTTCATCTCCCTTCTTAATTCCAAAATTTCCTATTTTTTCGCTGATCTTTGTTTTTTTGGAAATTTTTTGTGAGGAAAATTTTCAATCCAATGGCCACCACATAACCTTAAAACCTTTTTAACATTATGCAAATTTTCAGTGGTGCTTCCATCTAAGTAGCTCTGCTGAAAATTCATGAATATTGTTACTTAGATAACTTTTTGGTCAGCTCCACAATGTCTTTATCTATGTCCATATTTTAGACAAATAACTTTTGCCATTTAGTGATTTAAATAGCTAAAGTTGCCAGTATATGGGGTCAGGATTTTTTAAAAAACATTTATGCAGTTGGTGTTGCCACCAACCAAAAAAGTACTTTTGAATATTGATCTGTGTATCTCTACAAATGAGTTCATTTTAGAAGCTATATTCATGAATTGGATGTCTGAAAAACAGACACCTGGAGCCCGTTTCTATCAAGGGCATGTCTGGGCCACAAGAAGGACAGGCTCATTAGGACATGAATCTGTAGCGTGGGAGCAACACATTTCTGCGGCATACAGAATCGGGCCCAAGGACAGCTTAGCGTGCCCCTGCATGCCTGCGCGTCCTCCCTCAGGCTCCCCTGGTTCCTGTGGAACAGATCCTCATCTTCCCTGCCGCCCAACCTACAGCTTGCCAGTTGGGACCTGGATCAGGTGGCGGGGACCTCCCTGCACCTGGCCCGGCCCCAGGGGAGATATCCAGCCCCAATTGCCTGGTTTGTGCAGATTATTTTTTAAACATTATGTCCCTAACAGGGGCTATACATTTCAAGCAAAGGTAAGAGTTTGTGGCTTTTTAAATTTCAGCTCTCTGCCTGGGAACACTTCAAAGGGTTTAATACATTTTTAAATCAAAGTTACATTCTTTTGGGTGCTTTAGTTTAAAAGGGGAAATATTTTCTTTAGTGAGGTAGGCTTAAAACTCTGCTTTAGTATCTTTCTCAGCCCTTTGAAGCCACTGACACCTCATCAGGAGTTAGTGGGCCTGATTACCCTGTGAAGAAACTGAGAGCAGCTGAGGCCTACATGAAAAGCTTTAGAGCCCTGCACTGTTGAGGCATTCCTAACAGGGGCTATATATTTCAAGCAAAGGTAAGAGTCTGTGGCTTTTTAAATTACAGCTCTTTGCCTGGGAGCTCTTAAAAGGGTTTTAGTGCATTTTTAAATCAAAGTTACATTCTTTTTGGTGCTTTAGTTTAAAAGGGGAAATTTTCTTTAGTGGGGTAGGTTTAAAACTCTGCTTTAGTATCTTTCTCATTAGGTGTTAGTCCCTCCCTACCCCCACAACATTCATTCACCCCTAGTGAGCAGTCTTGCTTTATAGGGCACCTCCCCAATTAACTACACACAGAGACTTGGAACATTTTGAACACACTTAAAGAGATTTAACTGCTTTTTTTCTGGAACGACAGCTGGGAAACCAGCTGATACTTTGGTAGGCCTTTCTCTTTTGCTTTAACAGATACCTAAGCTCCACTGACTGAACAATGACTGGGAAAAATTGTATCACCAAAGCTGTTGCCCCCATTACAGATTCTGCATCTGTCCAGACAGAGATCCCAATGCCAGTTGAAGGACCAGTTCATGTGCAGGATGCCTGCAGGCAAAAGCTTTCAGGAAACAAGTTAAGGAACTCAGAGAGGAGGTGGCGAGGGTGAGAAGCATTCAAGAGAATGAGAAGTACATTGATGAGATGCTTCTTGCAACATTCAAGCTCTCCAGCAGAGGAGAAAATGGGAGCCTACAGAATGACAAAAGCTGGACACAAGTCACCAGGGCCTGTAGAATTACCAATCCAATTTCTTCAGCCCTTTAACTGAAGAACCATTATGCAGCCCTGGAAGTGCAGGAGGTGAAAGCACCCCTGGAAAGGGAAGAACCAGAGCTTGAGCACCCTAAAGATGCAGAATCAGTGACCACAAGGAAGTGAAGGGTGGTGGTTGGTGGTTGGTGACTCGCTTCTGAGGGGTACTGAGGCATCCATCTGCAGACCAGATTTGTTGTCTAGAGAGGTATGCTGTCTGCCAGATGCCAAAATCTGAGATGTTACGGAGAGTTTGCCAAGACTCATCAAGCCCACTGACTATTACCCAATGTTGTTAATCCATATTGGCACAAATGATACTGCCAGGTATTCCTCTGAGCATATCAAAAGTGACTTTGTGGCTCTGGGACAGAGGGTGAAGCAGATAGGGGTGCAGGTGGTGTTCTCTTCAATCCTCCCTGTTGAGGGTAAAGGCCAAGGCAGAGAAGCTCGCATCCTGGAGATGAATGCATGGCTGTATGGATGGTGTCATCAAGAGTGTGTTGGTTTCCTGGACCATGGGATGCTGTTCCAAGGGTTGCAGAGCAGAGATGGCATCCATTTGTCCAAGAAAGTTGACATGTCTTCGGTAGCAGACTGGCTAATCTACTGAAGAGGGTTTAAATTAGATTCATTAGGGATGGGTGAAGAAAGCCCCCTGGTAAGTGAAAGCCCCCAGGTAAGTGAAACATTAAATACCTTTATGGAAATAGGTAAAAGGAACAACATATGGAAAGCGGTGTGTATAAATGCCCATAGCATGGGAAATAAGATCCCAGATGTTGAAGCTTTAATGGGAGAGGCTGACATGGATTTAGCGGCAGTTATAGAAACATGGTTCACAGAAAACCATGAGCGGGATGTAATTATACCAGGCCATACTTTATTCAGAAAGGACAGGGTAGGAAGAAGGGGAGGAGGAGTGGCACTATATGTAAAAAATAATATTAAAGCTTTGGAACTGCAGAGCTTAAAAGGGAGAGAGGAGGCTTTGTGCGTAAAACTAAAAAGAGGGAAAGAGAAATCTATTTGCATTGGTGTGATATACAGACCTCCCTCACAGGAGGAAGAGGTGGACAGAGAGTTAATTGAAGACATACACAGCATTGTTAGGAAAGGGGAAGTGCTACTGATAGGGGATTTCAATATGCCAGATGTTGATTGACACATTCCTGCTGCAGTATCATCTAGAAGTAAGGAGATCCTGGACTCTCTACAGGGAACTAGTAACAGAACCCACACGTGAAGGGGCCCTACTGGACTTGGTGCTTACCAATGGTGAAAGTTTTTCTGATATTATAGTGGGTGCTCATTTTGCATCCAGTGATCACCAGATGGTGCGGTTCAGTATTAGGACTAGAGCTGTTAAAATCCATTCAAAAGCAAGGGTCTTAGACTTTAGGAAAACTAACTTTGCCAAAATGAGCCAATACCTCAGGGAGTCGTTAGCTGGGAATAGTTGGGGGATGTAGAAAAACAGTGGGCAAAACTGAAAGGGGATATTTTAAGGGAAGCCAACCTTTTTGTTAAAATGGTAAATAAAGGTACAAGGAAGAGGAGACTGCTATGGTTTTTGAAAGAAGTAGCTGAAAAAGTGAAGAAAAAGAGGGAGGCCTTCATAAAATACAAGAGATCATGGAGAGAAGAAGACAGGCATCCATATTTGGAAAAACTTAGAGAAGCTAGCAAAGTACTGTAGTCAGGAAAGCAAAGATTCAAAGAGGAGGAAATAGCCAATCAAGTTAAATGGGGGGAGGAGTGGCCTAGTGGTTGGGGCAAGGTACCTCAGACCAGAAGGTCAGGGATTCAAATCCCACTAGAGGACAGCAACCTTGGGCCAGAAGGACTGGGGTTTCCAGTCCCACAGGCACTCCCCATGGTCCTGGGCAAGCCACCCAGCTCTCCATTGCCCATGCTCCCTGTAAACATCAGTGTATGTGTTTCATATCCCCTCATGTTAAATGTATCCCCCCAATTGTGTTGTGACCACTTTGATTGAAGGATAAGGTGGTATACAAAACTGGCTAAATAAATAAATAATACATTTTTCAGATATGTTAGTGAGAAAAGGAAGGGCAAAAGTGGTATTGTCAGGTTGAAGAGGAGGAATATGTAGAAGCTGATGAAGATAAAGCAGAATTGCTTAACAAATATTTATGTTCTGTGTTCACAGATGAAAAACCAGGAGCAAGACCTCAGAAAACACCCAAAACAGGAACAGAAACAAGGGGCAACTTAAACAATTTTCAGAAGACTGTGTTCATGAAAAACTAGCTAAACTTAAAGAAAACAAAGTGATGGGACCAGATGGGATACACCCTAGAATACTGAGGGAACTTGGGGACGTTCTAGCAGTTCCACTGACTTACCTTTTCAATGCCTCATTGGAGTCAGGAGTGGAGAGAGGCACATGTGATCCCTTTACAGAAAAGCAGAAGTGAGGATGTGGTTGAAAACTACAGGCCAGTTAGTTTAACTTCGGTCGTGAGTAAATTATTGGAAGCGCTGCTGAAAGAGAAACTAGCGAGGTTTCTGGAGTCCAGCAGATTACAGGATCAGAGGCAGCATGGATTCACCAGAGGCATGTCTTGTCAGACAAATCTGATTGATTTCTTTGACTGGATGACCAGAGAGTTGGACCGAGGGAGAGCCCTAGATGTGTATTTAGATTTCAGTAAAACCTTTGACACCGTTCCTCATAGGCAACTTATAAACAAACTGAGTACCCTAGGGATGGACCCTAAAGTTACTTCTTGGGTTAGAAATTGTTTGAGTGGGAGGCGACAAAGGGTACAGGTAAATGGAGCTCACTCTGGGGAGAAGGAGGTTACCAATGGTGTGCTCCAGGGATCTGTCCTTGGTCCGATTCTTTTTAACTTCTTTGTTAGTGATATAGCGGAAGGGCTGTTGGGTAAGGCTTGCCTCTTTGCAGATGATACCAAAACCTGCAATAGAGTAGACACCCAGGAAGGTATAGATAACATGAGGAGGGATCTAGCTAAGCTTGAAGAATGGTCTAGAATTTGGCAGCTGAGATTTAATGTTAAAAAACTGCAAGGTCATGCTTTTGGTCTGCAGCAATCCAAGGGAAAAATATAATATAGGGGTGAAGGACTTTTGTCCACTAAAGAAGAGTGGGACCTAGGTGTGATTGTGTCTGATGATCTTAAAGTAGCTAAACAGGTAGAAAAGGTGACAGCAAAAGCTAGAAGGATGCTTCGGTGCATAGGGAAAGAAATGGCCAACAGAAGAAAGGAGGTGATAGTGCCTCTGTATAAGTCTTTGGTGTGACCTCATTTGGAGTATTGTGTGCAATTCTGGAGACCACACCTTCAAAAGGATATAAACAGGCTGGAATCCGTACAGAGGGTGGCTACTAAAATGGTTTAGTGGTCTTCGTTATAAAGCATATGAGGACAGACTTAAGGATCTTAATATGTACACCTTAGAGGAAAGGTGGGATAGAGGTGATTTGATTGAAACGTTTAAATACCTCTCTGGCATAAATGCACAGTAGGAGAGCCTCTTTCAATTGAAAGCAAGCTCTGCTATGAGGGGACATGGGTTGAGGGTTAAAGGGAATGTGTGATATGTGGAAATATTTCTTTACAGAAAGAGCGGTGGATCCGTGGAATAGTCTTTCAGTGGAGTGGAAGAGATGATGACAGTATCTGAAGTCAAAGAAGCATGGGACAAACACAGAGGATCTCTAAAGGAAAAAAGGGGAATGTTGTAGTGGTTGATATGGCCGGCAGACTAGATAGGCCATTTGGTATTTTTCTGTCGTCATGTTTCTATGTTTGTACTATTTATTTAAACTTGCTTTTATACTGCCTTTCTACAGAGGAGTGGAGAAGTGGCCTAGTGGTTGGGGCAAGGTACTTCAGGCCAGAAGTTTGGGGGTTCAAATCCCACTAGAGGACAGCAACCTTGGGCCAGAAGGACTGGGGTTTCTAGTCCCACAGGTGCTCCTTGTGGTCTTGGGCAAGCCACTTAACCCTCCATAGCCCATGTTCCCTGTAAAATAGTTATCTCTAAGTCATAATGCCCTGTTCAATGTAATTTTAGTTTGTTCAATGTAAGCCACACTGATGCAGAATAGCACAGTATATAAGAGAATATAAATAAATTCAAAGCAGTTTACAGTTAACCAACAAATAGGGCTATTAGGCACTCTTTATACATCGAAAATGAACAGTAGAAACAATATAAATAATGCAACAGTAATTGGGTTTAACATGGCTCATAACTATTTAACGTAAGGTAATTTGGGTTTGTCATGGTGCAGTATTAGGTCAGATTGCCAAAGTGTTTAGAGGTCGATCTGACAGTAAGTGGCTAAGGTGGTTGGCTGTCTTGGGTTGCAGTGATATGGAATTCTTCTTGAAAGAGATATGTATTTAAGTTCTTCCTGAATTCAGTTAAGTCAGCACATTCCCTCTGACACCGCAGGACAGAGAGGGTCGTGACCGGAATTGGCCCTGTACATCCTGCCACTTGGCCCGCTCATTCTGCCCAGACTGCCCCCTCTCACCCCCTGCTGTCTCTCCTCATCTTGCTGCTCTAACTTTGCAGGGAGAGTCGGAGGAGGAATAGGGGCAGGACGGCTTGCAGGACGTGCAGCCCCCCAAGTCGCATCTCAGAATCATGCCCATAGACATCCAAATCATGGATTCATCCCCAGAACCATTTAGAAAGGTGGGTATATGATGTCCCTGGTGCGAGGATATCCAGGTAGCATGGGTGCATGGTGGAGGAGAGCCCTGGGCAGAGCAAGAAATTTGCACATTGTGGTGTGATCTCAGAAGAGCACAAGCATATCAGGGACTGTTTGTTGAGGCATCCATTACTATATTTTCTCCTGTCCATGAATAAGGTGTAAAAAAAGTGTTCATTTCAGAGATGCAACATTTCCTTGAGTTGAGTAAAAGGCGCTTACTTAACAGCAGTCAATAGTTCCTGGCCAATGAAAACTGCCCATATAGATGTAGTCCAAACATATTACTGGCCCACCACTGGATGTCTGAATATCCAAAATGGCAGGCTAGGTTGTGCTAGCCTCATAGCATCCTGTAGACCCCCCCCCCCCCCTTTCTGACCTACCAAGGCTGGGGTCATCCAAGTACCTGGCTCTGGGGCATGCACTTCGGGAACGTCCAGATTTGTAAAATGGCATACAGCCATGCATGTTACTGGGACTTTTTTTTTTGGTGTGGAAATGGAGTGATTTCAGAAGGCACTGCTTCCACTCCCCTGATTTTTAGACGTTCTGCTCTAAATGTCCTAGATTTTTCCTAGACATTCCTTCTAAAATGCTACTTAAAGTTTACAGAAAGTACATTGTGAATGCAAATGTGATGGTAAGAGACATTTATTGAAGCACACTTCCTAATAGGTTTTCTCTGTAAAAGTGCTTTAAAATTTGAAGGATATAATCTTATGTTTAATTAATCAATTAAAAATGAAAAATATTGAGCCAGAATCAGAAGAATCCAATTGCTAAAGTTAAGCCTGGTGAGATAAAAGAAAGGGTGGGTCAGGAACCTGCCTAGATTACTATGTTTTATAGTTTATTTAACTTTAATATACTGCCTTTAGAACAAATATCAAACCACTTTACGCAGTAACATAAAAAGACAGGAACTCCAGTTAATATGAAAAACCAGTGAGAAATTATGTATAAAGAATTTTTAATTTTACATTTGTATATTTTAACATTAAAATTAAGTAGTAAAAAATAAAAATTAAAGGCAGGACTCGCCCCTCAGCCCATTAATCCTGACCAAATGCTAATGGTTTAAAGTCCAGTTCTAAATCTCTTGAACGAAGATTCAAGATGAAGGGACGAGAGTAAATCATTCTAGAGATAAGGTCCCAATGCAAAAAATGCTGTCCTCTGAGTGCTTTCTAATCTGGTTCTAGATACTGAGGATATATTTATCGGAGTGAGTGAATGGAATGTAAGGAGTGAGCTGGAACATGTAGAGAAATGGGTGATGTAAGATACAGTATGTTGGTGAATTAGTATATATCACCTTAAGGTAGCAGAAAAGAGCAGGAGAGCCACACCACTGGAGGAAAGTGCTTTATTAATAACAGGGTCTGCCAGACATGTGTTTCGGCTGAAGTCTTCTTCAGGGGACTAAGAGCACTAGTAAGACACTGGTAGAGTGTAACTTACTAATATACCTAAGGAATCATCCAGGTGGAGTACTTTCACAACATTGAAATTCTGTCAAAGGGCGCAAACTGCTGTATTTTATACTGTCTGAAGCTTCTTCAATTGATACAAAAACCCCCCAGTATAAACAGCATTGCAATAATCCAGACATGATTTTACAAAGCTAAGAGCAAATGTCCATAGTGAAGAATGATCCAACTCGTATCTCTAAATTGTCTAAGAGCCAAATTATCATTTTGCTTAACTACTGCTAAAATTTGTTGGTCAAATCGAAGCACATTATACAAAATAACCATCCGATATTTAAAAGATGGTTGAAGTACAATGGGGTGGCCACAAAATATAGGCAAAATAGGAGGGGGAGTCAAACTCCCAGTCAGCCAATTTAATTTAAGATGATTTTCCCTGAACCATGAGTCTACTCTATCAAAACAGCAATTGGGAGGTGCCAGATCAATTGATTGAGGGTCCTTTTATGCCAATAAAATGATATCATTTGTGTAATAGTAAGAACCAGTCCCGATATCCTGAATAAGATGTGCAAGTGGGCTTTAATAGATGTTAAATAGAGGGATAACCATAGGTTAAATCATGTGGGGTAGATTGAGAAGAACCAAATTGAACTAAAAAGCATTGAATGACCAAGAAGGATGCAAACCAGAAAAACACAATATCTTTCAGGCCAAATTTATCTATACAGCTCAAAAGATGTCCTCTTGTACTGAATAAAATAATAAAAAAAATATATGGGATCCTTATTTCCCATATTCCAGTTAATAAATTTAAAATAAAATATTTTCTTTGTTGTCAGACATTTTTTCTCAGTCACATTGGTCCCAGTGTCTTTTCTCTGGTTTCCTAATCCGTCTTCTAACTCTCATTCCTCTGCTGTTCATTTGTCATTTCTCTTCCTGTCTTTTCCCATTCCCTTTCTACATCCCTTTTAACCTTTCCCTCCATTTCTCTTTTCTGCCTCTTTGTCCACTGAAACTCGCCAGTCTCTCTTCCTTCTTTTTAAATTGTTACGTAGCAATCAATTTTCCCTCTCCTCTCATCTCTTGCCCAGCTCATCTCCCCTAGCTCTATTTTCCCTACCTCACTTTTTTCCTGGTCTCTTATTCTCTTTGCGGATGCATAACAGTGCATCATCTCTTGTCCACATTCAATTTCATCTGCCAATTTGATGCCCAGTCTTCTAGTTTATCAAGATCCTCTTGCAAATTTACACAATCCTCTTGGGTTTTAACAACTTTAAATAGTTTTGTGTCATTTGCAAATTTGATAACCTCACTCATTATTCCCTTTTCCAGGTCATTTATGAATATGTCAAAAAGCAGCGGACCCAGCAAAGATCCCTGGGGTACACCACTATTCACCTTTCTCCACTGGGAAAATTGGCCATTTAGCCCTACTCTCTGCTTTCTATCTTTTAACCAGTTTCTGATCCACAATAGTACATTGCCTCCTATCCCATAACTCTTTAGTTTTGCCAAAAGTCTCTGACGAGGGACCTTGTCAAAGGCTTTCTGAAAGTCCAAATACACTATATCAACTGACTCACCTTGTCTAAAGCCATGTTGGCTGTCTCCCATTAAGCCATGACTATCTACATGTTCAGCAATTTTGTTCTTTATGATGGTTTCTACCATTTTTCCCGGTACTGACGTCAGGGTCACAGGTTTGTAGTATCCCGGATCACCCCTGGAACCCTTTTTAAAAATTGGTGTTACGTTCACCATCCTCCAATCTTCAGGCATTACAGAAGATTTTAATGATAGTTCACAGATTACTAATAGCAGGTCTGAAATCTCATATTTCAGTTCTTTCAACACCCTTGGATGTATATCATCCAGTCCAGGTGATTTGCTACTCTTCAGTTTATCTAATAGTTGTAATACATTTTCCCAATGTATCGATATTTCCTTAAATTCTACCGCACCTTTAAATACCACTTCAGTCATGGGTAACATCCCTACATCTTCCTCAGTAAAGACCGAAGCAAAGAATTCATTTAGTCTCTCCGCTATCGCCTTGATGCCTCTTAGTGCCACTTTAACCCCTCTATCATCTAATGGACTAACTGTCTCTCTCTTAGGGGTATGTTTACTAAAACCCCGTTAGGTGTGCGCCGCGTTAGTGTGCGGGATGCCATAAAAGGAGTTTTATATACCGCTTTGATTGAAATGATAAAGCGGTATATAAAACCTGTTAAATAAAATAAATAAATAAATAAATGTGTGCCGCGCACATTAGCGCATGAGAAACGCGCACGGAAATCATAAGCAGGCGAGCTGATGTGCAAGCACAGGAACAGAGCCACAATACAATGGTTAAGACACTGACCAATGTGCAGGGATCATGGGTTCAATCCCCCACTGTGCCCAATGAATAAAGCTGGGTGAGGCACTACCTGTTATGTGTAATATTGCATTCTGAGGCATATTAATTTTATTTTAATTACTGCTACTAGCAAACGCACTCTCAAAGCACTGTAACATAAGGCGCCCCATAAGGTACCCCAGAGGGCACATTTTAAAGTGCACTGTCTGCCAAGGCACCCTACAATGTTGCTTAAAGGGTGGCCTATAGGGCGCCATATAGGGTGCCCAATGAGGCACGGCAAGGTTACTCTGATGGCAGCACTGCACATGTTAACATGTGGTAAGCTGAAGTAGGTGTGCTGACGTACAAACAGCAACAGCAGTGTAGCACAATGGTTAAGACACTGACTGATGGTGCAGGTATCATGGGTTCTATCCCCCACTGTGCCCAATGAATAAGGCTGGCTGAGACACTACCTGTTATGTGTAATATAGCATTATGAGGCATTTTAATTTTATTTTAATTACTGCTGCTAGCAAACGCACTTTCAAAGCACTGTAACATAAGGTGCTGCATAAGGCACCCCATAAGGTACCCCAGAGGGCACATTTTAAAGTGCACTGTCCGCAACGGCACTCTACAATGTTGCTTAAAGGGTGGCCGATAAGTCGCCATATAGGGTGCCCTATGAGGCAGGGCAAGGTCAGAGCACTGTTTTTGATAGCAGCACTGTGCATTTTAACGCATGGAAATCCTAAGTAGGTGTGCTGACATACAGACATAGTGGCAGAGGTGTGACACATTGTTTGCAAGCCCGCCTTATGGTACAGGAGTCGTGGGTTCATTCACCCAGTGTGGCTATTCAATATGACTGCCTGGGACATTACTTTTTGATATCAGCAGTGGTTTGTGTGGATTTTTTTATTTGATTTGTTCTGAGAGCAAACACACTCTCACAATGCCAGAACCTAAGGTGCCACATCATGCACCCTATGAGGCACTCCAGAGGAAACATTATGAGGTGCACTGTCCGCCACAGCACCTTATAATGTTCGAGTTAGGGCTCCTTATAGGGTGCTTTTGAGGCACCTTCAGGCTACAGCACTGAGGGTGTTGTTGCTGGCAGCACCAAATTACATTACAAAAGCAAAAGCCTCAGACAGCCCTATCAAATAACCCCACTGTGAGATTGAACCCATGATCTCCTGCTCCACAGGCAGTGAAGTCACCAGTGGGCTACATCTCCATAGCTGCTAACAAACTCCTGGCTGGCTACAGTAGGACTGCAGCCCACCACACGAACTGTCTGCTGTGGTTACCAGGATAGGGTTAAACCACACATACCCATGATGCACTGCACATGCAAATCAGCAGTCTACAAATAACAACAGGATGGGGTATGCACCCCCACACCACCTCAGCCTGGTAGGGAGTACTGAGCGTGTGTGTTACTGGCACAGAGTAGGTGCTGACCGTCACATTGTGCGGGTCCTGTGCTCACCCTGAGGGTGAAATGGGCCACCCAGCACCATGTCCACAGCACCTGGCTTACCTGAGATAGGCTATGGTGTGAGTCCCCATCAGTGCCAGTGTGTGATGGGTAGGTCTTGCAGATGCACTGCAAAATACACCTGCGTCCATCTTTTATTTCTCAATCAAGTTTAGCCCTTGGGCACTTTGATGCACCCAGATTGGGCATATCCTGTATGGATGCCATGGCCACATGAGTTATGTGACCGGGGGGAGCAGGCTGTTTGGACTGATAGGCGAATTATATAGTACCACCCAAACTGCCCGCTAGAGCTTAGGATCTCCCACCAACAGATCCACATCACTGCAATGGTGCTGGTGGAGGGGACTATCAACCTAGGTCGAGCTGGGGGACAGAAAACATACAGGACAGTCCATGCATTTCTGTACACATCCATATGGTGATAGCAGGCAGACAGACAGGAGGCCTGGACATGCCCAGCTGCCCACCACCACTATCTGACATTCGCCAGCAGCAAGCACACTGAATCTGCAGCCGCTGCACCCTGCAAGGTGTTCCAGCCTTACACATACTAACTGCAACCAGTGTTTTAGCTAGTCCATAGTACATATTACTGGAGAAAATGTGTGCACCCAAAACTGGGATGTCAGCACACCCACCAAGCGGATAGGTTAGTGATTGGGCCCCAAAAAGCAACCCATAGATATCACTTGAGAGAGATGCTGTTAGCACTATGGGAGACCTAGCCATGCCATGGTGACTGCTCAGTCAGGGTGAGAGTGACCTCCCAGGAGGACATGCAGGGGCCACCCTGTCCATGCAGCTGATGGCCGGCCACTACAATGTCCCAGCCATTGCCCTATGCCCTGTGCTCATGAATCCTGCCCAGGCCACCCTATCTGAGCTATACCCACAGTACCTTGCTCCTCATTATGCACATTGGCAAGCTAACACTGGACACATTGCAAACAGTGTGGGCTGAGTAAGGTGTTGCAACCAGCACACACTGGATGGACAGACACACACTCCCACACCTATGCCAGCATAGTGCTACTATAGATAGTTTTTGCAGTCCAGGCCAACTCAACAGTCCTGGACACAGCGCAGGCATGGCTATGGTATGCGCTACTGTTGGGGTCACTCCCCAGGGTGGTGAACACTGTCAGACACCAGATCTGAAACACACTCCACAGACATCAGAGATATTGGTATGATACAGCTCAATGAGCAGATTGTGCTTAACTTAGGAATTGCTATCTGCCAGTAATCATAGCAACATTGTGATATATGTGTACTGTATTCCCAGGTTTAGGGTGGCATTGCTAAGGTCTGCACGTACTAGTATTGTGAGATGTACGCAAGGCCCAATATCCTGCCTGTCCATGAGGCTTTGGATAATGGAGCCTGTGGGTGTGGTTCTTTCTGCTCCTGTTGGCCGCTGCTCTAGGGCAGAAGTCCCCAACTCCAGTCCTGGTGAGCCATACACTGTTCTTGTTTTCCTGCTGTCCCTAATGAATATGCATGAGATACATCTGCATACCATGGAGGCGGTGCATGGAAATGAACCACACGCATCTTTATTAGAAACAGCATATAACGTGAATGATTTGTGGCCCTCCAGGACTGCATTTGGGGGACTGTGCTCTAGGTAATGCGCATGTTTCTGGTGTCTGTGCTCTGTAGGGTAAAATATAGATGTATTGGGCATGTTTACGTTATCTGCACTAAAGGTTCTGTCTGTATTACCATATTTGTGTGGTGTGTAAAATGTGGGGACTGGGTTGGCAGGGCTGACAGCTTGGATGTGACCCTGTGACCTTCTGCTCGTGAAGGCACTGGCAGTGTGCGCTGCACCACTGTCTTAGCACAGAAGCAGTGCATTCCCAGGGGAGTCCATGGCTGTTCGTCCGACAGGCCCTGTCTGTTGCAGTGCATGGCACCCATGTGAAGAGGGCTAGGCCATGGTGTGCTGTGGGCAGCAGCCACTGCCCCCTCCGCCACCGGTACCCCTCCGCCACCATGCTGACATGGCCTTATATTGGAGACAGCATAAAACCTGAATGATTTGTCACCCTCCAGGACTGCATTTGGGGGACTCTGCTGTAGGTAATGCACATGTTTATGTGGTGTGTGCTGTTTAAGGTAAAATATGAGCATTTCACCCACACTTTGGTTCTGGGCAGCAAAGGTTCAGTCTTTACTACACGTGTTTTTAGTGGGAAAAATATGGGGAATATATTGCCAGGAGCCACAGCTAGGATTTGAACCTGTGACCTTCTGCTCTTGGACACGCTGTCTGTGTGCACTGCACCACCGTATTGCCACAGATATGCTGTATTCCCTGGGGAGTCCATGACTGTACATCCAACAGAGCCTGTCTGTTGCAGTGGACGGCACCCACCTACACAGGACTGGGCCTGGACTGCTGTGGGCAGCTGCCACTGCCCCCTCCAACACCAGTGCCCCTCTGCCACTTTGCTGACATGCCCTTCTGCTGGTGGTGCTGGTGGTACGCAGTCTCAGGCCATCCTGTGTGCGGGTAGGCGGCTGCCTATGGTGCGGGTTCTGGGGTAGGGGTGCCTGCATAGACGTCCACGCTTCCCCCCAAGCACCGCCTGCCGCAGTTCTGTGCCCTTGGGGGTACCTGCTGGGTACTAACCCCTGTGACACTGTGGGACACACAATCGTGCCCATGTTGGGCCCTCATCAGTTGCTGGCTGGCTGCTGTATAGTTTCAGCATTCCTATGTGCCACCTAGGCATCTGCCTGGTCCGCACTGTGCCCCGGCTGCACCACAGCATGTGCCGCCTGCAGCCCTCTGTGGCCCCTTTTCAGGCATCTGACCAGTTGCCCGTTCCAACATGCCCGCCCTGCTGTTGTGGGACATGTGCACACCATAGGACACCTGTCCGATGCAGAGGGAACCCTGATCAGTGCTATTTCTGTGGGATCATTCACCTTGTATGGGGACGGAGCGTAGACCTTTCCATAATTCATATCTTTTTTTGGGTGCTTTCTCGGGAGTGTTTTTGATGTTTCCCATTAAAACCACTGTTGCCCAGCTTGGTTATGTTTTTTCTATATTTTGTTGGGGTCATTTTCAGTGTTTATTTGGCCTTTTGTTCTGTGCACATGTATCACACTTATCACTTTTTGTAGGTTTCCCTGGGTTTGCTGTACATTGCTGACAGAAATGGTTTCTCTTCCCTTTAAATCGGCTCTAACGCAAGGTTTTCACTCGCGGTATTTTTTGCCTCGGATTTCAGCCTCGCTAATGTGCGGGGAGCCTCTCCCCTCCCACTCTCCACCCATTGACCCCTTCTCTCTGCCCCTGGGGAGCCTTCCTCCGCCCACCGGGAGCCTTTCCCCGCCTTCATCGCACATTAGCACGCTGCGCACATGAGCGCCGTGCACATGAGCATGCATATTTGTGCCCTGTATGCGACATTAGCATGCGCTAAGGTACCTTAGCGCACGCTAACGTTGCGCAGCGCACATTAGCGCACAGTAGCGCACATTAGCGCAGTTTAGTAAACATACCCCTTAGGTTTTATTGCTACGAATGTACTTGAAAAAGTCTTTATTATGCGTTTTTGCTTCTGCAGCAAGCTTCTTCTCAAATTCTCCCTTTGCCTGCCTTATCAATGCCTTGCATTTAACTTGCAAGTGCTAGTGCTGTTTCCAGGTTTCGTCATTTGACTCTTTTTTTCATTTCCTGAAAGATGTTTTTTTGGCAACAACAGTCTCTCTGACCTCACCTTTAAACCATGCTGGCAGTTTTTTGGATTTCCTTCCACTTTTCTTAAAGCGTGGAATACAGCTGGTCTGGGCTTCCAAGATAGTATCTTTCAACAACACCCAAGCTTGATGTAAGTCTTTAACCTTTGCAACTGCTCCTTTTAGTTTTTTCTTAACTATTTTCCTCATTTTATTATAGTCTCCCTTTCGAAAGTTAAAAGGTAGCAATGTGGATTTCCTTAACATCCCTCCTCCATTAATCAGATCAAACGTGATCATGCTATGATCACTATTGCCAAGTGGCCCCAAAAATTGTATCTCTTGCACCAGATCTGTTGTTCCACTAAGGACTAGGTCCAATATGGCTTCCCCTCTGGTCAGTTCATGAACCAGCTGCTCCAAGAAGCAGTCATTTATTTCATCAATGAACTTTATCTCCCTAGCATGTCTGGCCATGACACTGACCCAGTCGATACTGGGGTAATTGAAATCACCCATTATTATTACTGTGCTGTAACTTTTCTTAGCTTCCTTGATTTCTTTGAGCATTTCATCATCCATTTGTTCATTCTGGTCAGGGGGTCAATAGTACATCTCCACTGCCATCACCTTCCCATTTTTACATGGAATTTCAATCCATAGAGATTCTACAGCAAATTTTGTTTTCTGCAAAACTTTAATCCTTTCTGACTCAATGCCCTCTCTAGCATAGAGCACAACCCCTCCACCAATTTGATCAGCTCTATCATTACAATATAGTTTGTACCCAGGTATCACAGTGTCCCACTGGTTGTCCTCCTTCCACCATGTCTCTGAGATTCCAATCATATCTAACCTCTCATTTAGTGCTATATATTCTAACTCTCCCATCTTATTTTTTAGACTTCTAGCATTTGCATACAAGCATTTTAGAGACTGTATTTTATTCATATTAATTTGGCTATTGGTAGGCATGGGTAATTTGGGATCTTTAAGGTCTGCCTTCTCCATACTTGAGGGCATTTGGGCTACTTTACTCAATTTTGGAACTTCTCTGCTTTTGGTAGTATCCTTCAAGGATACATTCTTCCGAACCATCCGCTCTTGGGCGACTGTCGGCTTTCCCCTATTATCTAGTTTAAAAGCTGCTCTATCTCCTTTTTAAAGGTTAATGCCAACAGCCTGGTTCTATCCCGGTTAAGGTGATGACCATCCCTTCGGAAGAGCCCCTCCTTTCCCCAGAATGTTCCCCAGTTCCTAACAAATCCAAAACCCTTATCCTTGCACCATCGTCTTATCCACACATTGAGACTCCGGAGCTCTGCCTGCCTTTTGGGTCCTGCGCGTGGAACGGGAAGCATTTCGGAGAATGCTACCCTGGAAGTTCTGGATTTCAACTTCCTACCTAAAAGCCTAAATTTAGCCTCCAGAACCTCTCTACCACATTTTCCTATGTCATTGGTACCGTCATGTACCAAGACAGCAGACTCCTCCCCAGTACTGTCTAAGACCTTATCTAGGTGGCGCTTGAGGTCCGCTACCTTTGCACCAGGCAGGCATGTTACCAGGTGATCCTCACGTCCACCAGCCACCCAGCTATCTACATGTGTAATGACCAAATCACCAACTATAACGGCTGTCCTAACCTTTCCCTTATGGGCACATGGCCCTGGAGAAACCTCCTCAGTGCGATAGGGTTTTACATCACCTGGAGGACAGGTCCTAGTTACAGGATCACTTCCTGCCACACCAGGGTGATGCTCTCCTGTCACATGACCTCTCTCCTCCATGGCAACAGAGATGCTGCCAGACTGGAGGTGGGACTTCAGGACTATATCCCTGTAGGTCTCATCTATGTTCCTCTCTGTCTTTCTTATGTCTTCCAAGTCTGCTACTCTAGCCTCTAGAGAACTGACTCTTCCCTGAGAGTAAAGAACTCCTTGCACCTAGTGCACACGTAAGACCTCTCACCAACTGGGAGAAAATTATACATGTGACACTCAATGCAAAAGACTGGAAAGCCCCCATCTTGCTGCTGGACTGCTGTCTGCATCTTAGTTTTAAGCTTGTGTTTAGATCTTTAAGTTCTTTACTTACTAAGGGTTGCTATGGATACTTATACTAATACAGTTGTACCTAATACATTTAATATACCTTGTTCACCTGAAGCTTAATTAATCTCAGGTCCTTAGTGTATGACTGATTTGGATAATGAGCTGCACCTGAGAGCACCTCCTTTCCTTTAAGATGTGTAAGTGCCTATAAAGCCTCGATTATCCCAGGGGTGGCTGGGGTTTGGGGAGGGAGGGAGGGAAATAACACATTGAATGAGGGCTGCTGCACATTACCCTGTACTGTGCTTCTGAGGTAAGCTATGACCAACTTCCTTGGTGATTAACAGTCCTTCCTTGGATAGAAGGAGTCTTTCAAAATGGCCTTTTGACCTACCACCTGGCGTTAACACCTATTGAAAAGGTTTCACAGGTCTCTTGTCCCCTAGGTAGAAGGCCTCTTTGTAAAAGTCTCTAAAAGACTTTATTTGTTGCTCAAAGAATACTGACCCTGTTTTGCCTTTTATGCTAAGTTATATTCTGATTTCATTTAAATTAAAGCTCTTTGCTGCTGCTAGGCTCTGACTTATTATGAAATTTAAACTAGAAGCTCTTTGCTGGGTTCTAAATTTAACCAGAAAGTTCTCTTCTGTGTTTTAAATTTAAACTAATAGTACCTTGCTGATACTAGGCCCTGAGTGAGTATTAAATTTAAACTACAAGCTCTCTGCTGGGTTCTAAATTTAACCAGAAAGCTCTCTTCTGTGCTTCAAAATTTAAACTTAAACTGCTGCTTCTAGGCCCTGGCTGATTTAACAAATACACTATTCAACAGCACCTATATGGTTAGTGCATTGAATATCCCCGTATATGTTCCTTACATGTCCCAATGCTATCCAGTTAGCATTGGGGCATGTTGGGGGCATTCCGCAGCAGAGCAGGGCAGAGATTGCCGGTAACTGGATAGTGGTGATATTAGACTGCTTATCCGGTTAGCGATCCATGCCTAAAACTAGGCAAGCTTTTGGCTCACCTAGTTCTAGCCACAGATGCTAACCAGGTAATGGTCCAATATCGCTGCTACCCAGTTAGGCTCTGTGGTGACTCTACTTGGCATCAAACACAGATATTCAATGTTGTCACCACAGCATTGAATATCCAGGTTTAGAGGTCAGTAGGCAGGGCTATGCGCTGATGCAGGTGATCGCCACAGGGACAGGAAGCTGCCAAGGCTAACCTGGCAGCAGCAATATTTGCTGCTACAAGGTTAGTGATCGGCTCCTTAAAGATAGATGAGGGTTTTCCTCGCCTATCTTTAAGACGCTGATCGCTAACTGGGCAGCATTCAATTTTGCTGCTACCCGGTTAGCGATACTCCCCATCTCCAAACCGCCCCCAACACACCTCGATGCTAACCAGATAACATCGGGTGTGTAGGGGACTTAGTTGAGGATATTCAAAGTCACTAATGCTGTAGGTGCCATTGATATCCCCATTTAAGACATTTATATGGTTTACTTGTCTGTAAACCTTGCAAATGCCTTTTGAATATCAGGCCCTTAATCTGCATGTGTAAAGTATGTGTGGTCATTTGCATTTGCTCACGAGCAGGTATAAGTGATCACACCTACATTCAAGACACTTTCTTGCTAACATACGCTAGTATTTTATAAAAACAAATCAGCACCTACCAGTTTTTATAAAACAGCTCCTACGAGGATGCCTCTGTAGGCGCCTACCCATGGCATCCTGTTATACCATCTTAATGTCTGCTTGCCAATAATTTGCAATAGTTCTATAATGAATTTATTACTGAGGTTAGGATTACTCTTGTGCTGCTGAACATATCTAACTCTTTTGAAAACATTTCCCTCCTATCCTCTTAATTGGGCACCAGCGTATAAAACAAAGCTTGTGAATAGAGTGGGTAGGTTTGGAGAGGCTTGGTGGAAATCAAACACAAGCACAATCTTTTATAGCTGAACTGCATTCTAGTTATTAAACAAACATGAACATTTACAACTACTTTACTTTCCAGATTTTAAATACACACAGAATTTATCAGTATAAACCATAATCTTTCTTTTCCCCAAGCTTCAAGACTCGATCTCCCAGCTGCAGATTTCTCTCTAGCAGGTCCTGTCGCAGTACTCATTCAAGGGAAAAGGACGATATTACTGATTTTCTCCGAGAACTGACCTAGAGGGATGGGATGTAATTGCAGTTAAAAGTATGTGCTTAGTACCATTGGTGGGGGAGGGGGAGGGCTAGTTACTAATATGCTTAAGGGAATAACACACGATTGTTGCTCTTAAAGTATATTAAAGGGCAAACATGTGCGTTATTTTACTGTAAGGCACTTTAATTTGCCACAACATGTATTGCCTAAAAATGAGATACAAAAACATGCAAAACATCTCATTATTATGCAAATTGAATAACACAGCTTATGCTGAACAAGAGAAATAATGCCAGAGCAAATAAGTGCAGTTTAATTTACTTTGTGGTTAACTAAAAGCTGAAACTTACTCAGGCTGCTCAATAGGGCTTACAATCCATGCAAGACAAGCACAACAAACAGAGGGCTAGAGATCATTTTAACACACATGGGTAATCATCGCTGCCTCCAGCCTAGACTGGAATGCTGAATCCTGCCCTCTCCCCTGTGGCTGCAATCACAGCCGTCAGCCTGGCCCAGAAACATGGAGTCTGATTGTTTGGATTTGATTTATTTCCCCTGTGCTGTGAGCATTGACATCTTTTTGGCTGCACAGGAAGAGCTGATGGCCTGAGAAACCCTCCTATCATCCTCCTCCTCTTGCCAACTTTGATTAATGGGTGGAGGGCTGAATTTTAAAAGGGGGATGGTGGGGAGAAAGAATGCTGAAAGGCAAAAAAAAGAGGAAACGAGTATGAAGGTATGGAGCCTAGTGGGATTCAGAGAAATAGGGTAGAACAGGGCTGGGGATTAAAAGTGGAAAATTTATTAATGTACTGGCAAAAGTGTGCACCTTGATGGCAAAGTGCATTCTTTTACACTGGTCAGTATTTTGTAAAAGGTCATTTTTGTGTGTACGTGGCCACACAAGCACAGGAACGCCTTAATAAAAGTATCTCCTAAATGTCTTGACTGCATATTAAAATGCAAAAATGAAATGAAAATAAGATGAAACAAAAGATTTTTTCCATATGCACCTCTATTCAAAAGTGCAATTAATTTAGAATAAAGACAGATATTGAGATTTTAAATGCATCTTTTACTGAATTTGTGACAGGCAGGAAGAAGATGAGGAAAACCAAATATAGCAGAGGATATAAATACAAAATTCCAATGAGTCCAAAGAACATCAGTAAAGATTTATTGAACTCAAACACTGCTGTAGAATTTGGTTTCAATAAATTCTTATTCATGTTCTTTTGACTCATTGGAATTCTATACTTACATACTCTGCTATATTTTTTTTGCTTTTGGCTGGATTGTGCGGGTTTCTCTCTCTTGTTTTGTTTTCTCTGAGGAAGAAAATGAGTCCCTGCAAAAGAAAAAATAGCTAGTGTTAGAAGCTCAGAGAAAGAGAGACCACCCATAGGCTATAGCTTGGGCGACTACCTACAGGCCTTGAATAGGAAGGAGAAAAATCAGGGGAGCTCTGATGGGGATTGCCTTAGAAGGACACAGTAATAGACACAGAGGCACTGCTGAAGCCAGTGAAGTGGAGTCGGAAGTCACAGAAGGTGGGATCTAACCAGAGGGTTGGATCTGACCAGAGGAAGCTCACCTTTGCCGTGTTTTGGCTCTGCCCTTTCTCCAACATCATTGGAACTGGCTGTATATTTAAGAACTCCAATGACCATGTAATCCTGCACACAGAGATATTTTGATGCCAGCTTAGCAGGAAGAGAATGGAAGCTCCTGTACCCCTGAACTTAGGGATATGTTTACCAAGGACTGTTAAGAAGGCGAAGGTGCCGTGTATGTTATCGGCACTCGTTAGTGGTTATCACTGTGGAAAGCACTGATAACATGGGTTTAATGGGTGGTAACATATTAGTTGGTCCATTAGATGATCCATATTGGTCCATATTAGTTGGTCCATTAGATGATAGAGGAGTTAAAGGGGCACTAAGAGGCGACAAGGCGATAGTGGAGAGACTGAATGAATTCTTTGCTTCGGTCTTTACTGAGGAAGATGTAGTGATGTTACCCATGAATGAAGTGGTATTTAAAGGTGCGGAAGAATTGAAGGAAATATCGATACATCAGGAAGATGTATTACAACTATTAGATAAACTGAAGAGTAGCAAATCACCGGGGCCGGATGGTATACATCCAAGGGTGTTGAAAGAACTGAAATATGAGATTGCAGACCTGCTATTAGTAATCTGTGAACTATCATTAAAATCATCTCTAATACCTGAAGATTGGAGGATCGCCAATGTAACACCAATTTTTAAAAAGGGTTCCAGGGGTGATCCGGGAAACTACAGACCGGTGAGCCTGACGTCAGTACCGGGAAAAATGGTAGAAACCATCATAAAGAATAAAATTCCTCAGCATGTAGATAGTCATGGCCTAATGGGAGACAGCCAACATGGCTTTAGACAAGGAAGATCTTGTTTTACTAATCTGTTATGTTTTTTTGAAAGTGTGAATAAACAGGTGGACAAAGGTTAGTCGGTTGATATAGTGTATCTGGACTTTCAGAAAGCCTTTGACAAGGTCCCTCATCAGAGACGTTTGGCAAAACTAAAGAGTCATGGAATAGGAGGCAGTATACTACTGTGGATCAGGAACTGGTTAAAAGATAGAAAGCAGAGGGTTGGGCTAAATGGCCAATTTTCCCAATGGAGAAAGGTGAATAGTGGTGTACCCCAGGGATCCGTGCTGGGTCCTCTGCTTTTTGACATATTCATAAATGACCTGGAAAGTGGAATAACGAGTGAGGTTATCAAATTTGCAGATGACACAAAACTATTTAAAGTTGTTAAAACCCAAGAGGATTGTGGAAAATTGCAAGAGGATCTTGATTAATTAGAAGACTGGGCATCAAAATGGCAGATGAAATTTAATGTGGACAAGTGCAAAGTTATGCACCTAGGGAAGAACAACCCAAACTATGGTTACACAATGCAAGGTTCCACATTAGGAACCACCACCCAGGAAAAAGATTTAGGCGTCACTGTGGATAACATGTTAAAACCCTTGGCCCAGTGTGCAGCGGCAGCCAAGAGAGCAAATAGAATGCTAGGTATCATAAGGAAAGGAATGGAAAATTTAAAAAAAAAGACATTATAATGCCTCTCTATCGTTCCATGGTGAGACCGCACCTTGAATATTGTGTGCAATTCTGGTCTCCGTATCTTAAAAAAGGATATAGCATTATTAGAAAAGGTTCAGAGAAGAGCCACCAAAATGGTAAAGGGGATGGAAGGATACCCCTATGAAGAAAGGCTAAAAAGGTTAGGGCTCTTTAACCTGGAAAAGAGACGGCTGAGGGGAGATATGATAGAAGTCTATAAATTAATGAATGGAGTATTACGGGTAAACGTAGATCGATTGTTTACGTTATCAAAATATAGAAAGACTAGGGGACATGCAATGAAGCTACAGGGTAAACTATTTAAGACTAACAAAAGAAAATATTTTTTCACTCAACGTGTAATCAAACTCTGGAATTTGTTACCGGAGGATGTAGTAAAGGCTGTTAGTGTAGCTGGGTTTAAAAAAGATTTGGACAAGTTTCTGGAGGAAAGGTCCATAAACCATTATTAAGAAGGGACCCAGGATATCAATGCTTGACCCAGTACAAGCATTGTGGAACCTGTGTCTTTTGGGGAAACTGCTAGGTATGTATGACCTAGATTGACCACTGTTGGAAACAGGATACTGGGCTTCATGGACCTTGGTCTGACCCAGTATGGCATATCTTATATTCTTATATTCTTATATACCAGCCAGTAATTTGCAAAGGTGCGGAGAAGAGGCGTTAACTGGGCAGAACATAGACGGAGACTGTGTGTGTGCCCTTAACACTGGTTCTGTTATCATGCGTTACAAACGCAGCCGCGGGAAGCTAAAAGCTGGTGTTAAGGGCTCATTTTGAAGCCAGAGAGCCATTCTCAGCCATTAAACACCACACAGGGAGCCCATTTACATGTAAGCAGTGTGCAGCAACCAGACAGGTGCCCTGAAAAAAGTGATAGTAGTGGACTTTGGCAGTCGCAGCACGGTGACCTTTCAATAAAGGGTGCTATGTTGTTGGTGCCAAAGTGGCAAAGGTGGTGCCATGTGAGTGACTAAGTGGGATAGATTAGTCCACTAGGCATACAAGGCGGCCACCTAGAGTGTAGATCTGTGATGTCTGTTGTGATTCTGCTGTGACAGTGGTGGGACACATACATGCTGCCACTGTCACAAAGGATTCATGCCACAGCCGCTGCCACCATGCAGCCATGATAGCAGTGTTTGGGGCTTGGAGTGGTGTAGCAGTGGCTTCTACCTAGTGCAGAAGACACCTTAGTCTCTGCCCTGTATGTCAGGTGCAATGCTGCTATGTCTACAGTTAGGGGCATGCTAAGCATGTCACTGGCATAAAGTGGAGTCAATGGTGATTCCTCTATTCTGCTGTGGCGAGATTTAAGGCAGAAGCCCACATGCTCACAGCATGCCACTCCTGCACCCCTCCAACACTTCCTGTCAGAGGGGACAGGAGTGGCATGCTGTGACAAGCCACATGTGTGCCACTGCTTTAAGGCTGCCCTCAGCACTGAAGCAGCGGCTGTGGATCAGCCGGCATGCTGCTCACCATGATTGGTAGACCTAGGCACCCACCTAGTTTGCCTAGTGGATGCATCAGCCCTGGGTACTGTGAGCCACGAGCAGCTGTATTAGGACTGACCATGCATTTCCTAATCAGAGACCACAGTGTATGACCCATAACCTGCAGTGTGAGATAATGCATGGGCAAGCACAATTAATGGCACCTATACACAACACACATGTGGCACCTGTAATGCCCAGAGACTGGGAAGTGGTGTCTGCCAACCACTATCACCTTCATACTCTGATTGTGCATTTGGTGTCTCCTGGCTACATCATTAGTCCCAAAATGGTGCACAGGTTGCCTGTGTCCACCCACAACCCCTATGTTCTGAGTAATCAGCAGTGTTACAGCACTTCAACAGAGGAGGGTTAGGTCAGGATGCCCCCCACATGCACAAAAATGCAAAAAGTATTAGTAAGCTTTATCAGGAAGCATGTCAATACAGTTCTACATACAAACCTAACAAGATGTCCCTCTCCCACAGCAGCCTCACATACCTTATCGGACAGAGCCTGTGGAGAGCTACACAGATCTAAGCATACCCCAACTCATGGCCTAATGCAGCCTGAAAATGACCACTTATACACACATGAATTGATGTACCGACACTTTTGAATGACTGCTCTTTGGCTCCAAACACATGGCCACTGTACATGAGAAATAAGTATAAGGGTCATGGGTTCAAGACCAGCCTGTGGATCAGGAATGATAAGTCTGGGTGTGGTAACTTTATCCTACATTTTCAGAGCTGTTTCAGCATGTGCAGCCCTCCTTATTTGGTCCATCATGAGTCCTCACACTGAGAAGCTGCACCAATACCTGCTGGATGGTAAAGCATGCTACTACCACCCACACACAGTGTGACTACAGTATGCATACACAACACAGGTGCTGCCAAATTCCAAGCATGAAAAGAGGCCTAAGGGCCAAGTAAGAATCCTAGTTGACACCTATTTTGGACAGTGGGGTCATGTATGTGTGTGTGTGAATGCAGAGGATTGTGAGCTGCAGCAATGCACTGTGCATGCATGTGATGCCCAGGATTTATGGCTCTGCTTACAACACATAGCACAGTCAGTTAGCCAGCAACTCCACACATTGTGTGAGACACCGTTTATGTGCAGAAGGTTATTTTTCAGTAAGTAGTTGCAACTTGTGGGAGTCACTGGATGACTAGCTGTGCCTGTAAATATGTTGTCCCCAAAGCTGTGAAACTCAAATGCATTCCCAGCATAGCTCTATGTTCAATGCTCTCTGCCACAAACTGTGTAAGGGGACACAGTCCTCTGGTATGTGACAGATGTAGGCCACTGTGGGCCAACATGCGCTCACATCCTGTCTCTGGGCCATTTTCCAGTGCTCTTTGCATTGCATTAACTGTCCCCAAGTTCAAACTAAAAGGTACACAAATGAAGAGCAGAGGATTCTGGGTATTGTCCAAAACAGGGTAGTTTGCAAAGGATGTATATGGGGCAGAGGTCAGGTAAACAGCTGATCCATCTTAACTTGGGTCTTGCATGAGCATGCCCTGAGTGCACATATCTGTTCATGCTGAGGTCACTCTCACTCTGACTGAGCTGGGTCAAGTTACAGTGATGTGCGTGCTGCATCTTTAGGGCAGTATGATCACTAGCTAGGCTGCTGGATGTCCATGCTGTTTGTACAAAGCCAATATTTTCATGGTGGCTATGTGTACATGAGGTAGGTGGTGCCTACCAGACCAGGCACAGATAAAATGTGAGTGGCTGAAATATCCCACTATTACTCTACATATGAAGGATGACTGGGATTGATCTAGCTCAGAAAGAGAGGAGAGCAGCTTTTATTGGGCTGCTAGTAATGTGATGCTGACTGTGGTTTTGGTAGGCGCTCTCCATGCTTGCAGTATTATTGGCTCTACCCTTTTCCCAACATCTTTGGGAGTGAAACTACAGCCTCATTGGGAGTGGATTTGTGGTGTAGAGCTTAATTATTGATGTACTTTGTTGGCATTACATTAGAAAGTTTGAAAGAGGGTAGTGGTGATGGGGAATAATGGGCAAACAGGGGGGGGGGACTATTATATATGTGATATATGTGATGGGTCATAGTCAGGATAAGGAAGGATTTGAGGGTAAGAAGGATGAAGAGTGGGTGAAGAAGAAGCCATTACAGGGTGTTGATAAAAGTGGAAGGAAGTAGGAAGATAGAGTAGCCAATGGAGGTTTATGGGAGTTTTAAATATCTAATCTACTGTAAATAAGTTATCCATTCTGCATGATTTGATTGAAGCACATAGAAACATGTCAGCAGAAGACCATATGGCCTATCTAGTCTGTCCTTCCAGATCAAATACTATTGTCCCTTTTTTTCCTTTAGAGATCTTCTGTGTTTGTCCCATGATTTCTTGAATTTAGATACTGTCCTCATCTCTACTACCTCCACTGGAAGAATATCCCACGCATTTACCCCTCTTTCAGTAAAGAAATATTTATGCATATTACTCCTGAGTCTATCCTCTTTCACCCTCATCCTATGCCCGCTCATTGCAGAGCTTATTTTCAATCAAAAGAGACTCTTCTCTTGTGCATTTATGCAACAGAGGTATTTAAATGTATCTATCATATCTCCTCTATCCCGCCTTTCCTCGAGCATATACATATTAAGATTTTTGGCCCCGATATTCACACCGGCAGCTAGCGTGATTACAGTGGCTAGCTGCCGGCGCTGATCATTAAACTCGGATATTCAATGCCGGGGTCATATCAGGCCCCAGCATTGAATATCCGGGGTCACCGCACAGCCTCCAATGGTGCAGAAGCTAGCTGGGCAGCTGTGATATTGAGCCGCTGCACAGTGAGTTCCTTTTGCCACGCCTATCTTTACCTGCAAGTTGCTAACCGGCAGTGGTTCAATATTGCCGCTGCCTGGTTAGCAACTGGCATAGCCTTTACTCCACCCCAGAATGTCCTCAACATGCCCCGATGCTAAGCGGTTAGCACTGGGGCCTGTAGCAATATTAATTGGAGATATTCAGTGGTACTAACCGTATTAGTGTCACTGAATCCCTCTAAGTGGCATTTGCACAGTTTACAGGTCTGCACCAACTCTATCCAGTTTATATGCTTTTGAAGGTGCGGTCTCCAGAACTGCCCACAATAATCCAAATGAGGTCACACAAGAGACTTATACAGAGGCGCTATCACCTCCTTTTTCTGCTGGTCATTCCTTTCCCTATACACCCAAACATCTTTCTGGGTTTTGCTGTTGCCTTTTCTACCTGTTTAGCTACTTTAAGATCATCAGAAACAATCATGCCCAGGTCCTGCTCTTCTTTTGTGGACAGATGTAATTTGCCACCTACACTGTACCACTCCCTTGGATTTTTGCGCCCCAAATACATGACCCTGCATTTTTAGCATTAGATCTCAGCTGCCAAATTGTTGACCATTCCTCAAGCTAAGCTAGATCCATCCTCGTGGTATCTGTTCCTTCCTGGGTGTCTATTCAATTGCAGATTTTGGTGTCAAATTGTAGATTTGGGTGTTCAAATTGTTTATAAGTCGCCTGTGCAGAACAGTGTCAAGACTTTACTGAAATCTAATTACACCACATCTAAGGCTCTCCCTTGGTCCAACTGTCTGGTCACCCAGTCAAATAAATCTATCAGATTTGTCTGACAAGACCTACCTCTAGTAAACTGTTGCTGCCTTGGATCCTGCAATTCATTGCACTTCAGAAACCTCATTATCCTCTGTTTTAACAGCTTTTCCATTAATTTACTCACCACAGACTAAGCCACCTGTAGTTCTCAGCCTCATCCTTACTTCCATTTGATAATTTGATCATAGAATCATAGATGCAAAGGCATTTGTGGGTGGCAAAAACACAGCTTTACCCAAGGACTTATGATTGGAGCTCTCAAATGCAGGTAAATGGAAAGGGTGGGGCGGTATTGTGTGTGTTTAAGGAAGGTTTGAATGTGGTAAAAGTACTATCAGAGTCGGGGAATCGATGGGGTGGGGGGATTGTGAATGGGATAGAGGGGTTTGGAATTATTCTGTATGAAGTTATGTTACAGTTTCCAGAATTGATTGTGGATGGTGACTTTAATCTACTTATTGTTGTGGATGAGTTGGCCCAGCAATGAGTTGTAGCCAAGTGCCACCATAGCACCAGAGTGCAGCACTGGGGACCTACATCTACAGCAGTCTTCAGCTCTGGGGCACACTGAAAGAAAACAGTGAAAGATGAGTGTTTCCCCTATTTGGAATAACCACAGAATAAGGAGAGCAAGGAGAAAGGAGTGCAACTGCTTGCATATGACTAGTTGCACTAGATCTTTGCCTCTGCCAACATTTGCATTATTTTGCTTTTCTTGTCCATAACACAAATTCTTGCCCAGACTGAGTTACTGAGAGAAAGGGAATTAGAGTGAGTGAAGTGAAGGTGCCAGAGGCCTCCCAGTATAGGTCCCGTTTCAGGAATCCTTATTATCCTGAGAGTTCAAACTGAAGAATAATATTTCTTCTTGGACGTTATGTCCCCAGTCTAGAGGCTTCTCTATCATTAGGCCATTTGAGGCAGTTGCCTCAGGCGGCAGTTTCAAGGGGGCGGCAATCCCAGCAGCTGCGACTGTGTCTATTTCTGATTTTGCCGCCTCTGGCCTGCCTCTGCCTTCCTGACACTTTTTTTCTTGCTCAGCAGAGACTGTAGAAGTGTTCCTATGTTTCTCTTCTCCTGGGGCTGTTGAAATCCTCCTACAATTCTCTTCCGCATACAGACCTGCTCCACTGCATCTATTCTTCCATAAAGAAGGGGGCTCACCTTGCCCCACAGCACTACCATATTCTTCAGCTCGAGGCTTGCAGGGTCATTATGCATAACTAACGAGGATCATGCGCAGGGCTCCTTGCATCACAGATGCCCCCTGCAAGCACCCCTCCTTGCTAGCAGAAACCATAACTCAAGCATTGGACATTCAGTTCTTGGAAGGATGGATGCTGAACCGTGGTATATACAACCCAATAAAGGTACAAATTATTTCAGAATAGTGAGATGACATCCCATTGAGTGGGCTTTCTCCATGCAGGCATGTTTTGTATACTGTTGATCCTGGGGTGTTCGGATTCTCCATACATCTCACATCTCTCTCTGTCCCTGAGGTCCCCAAACATTTGTTTGTCCCCATTGTGGGCCAAACATTCCTGCTTTCTTCTCCAGGGGCCAGGGCTGGAACAATCCCATCATGCTGTCTAGCTTCTAAAGTTGCATTTGCTTACCCACTCCATCCTTGGGTCATGGGCTTACATGGCCTATTGATCAGCTCTGTGCCAACATTTCATCCCATTCTGAAGAACAGCTTCTCTTTCAAAAAAAGAAAAGAAAGGAGGAAAGAATACCAAAAGCAGTTAAATAACAGCTGGAACCTCATAAGAAATGCTAAACTTTGCGGGGAAGACACTCAGTCACATGACAACTGTCTCTGTTCACTTGAACCAAGGCATTGCTTTAGCAAGCCAGGATCTAAATCATATTGGTCCAGAAAAAGTCCAACCAGAAAATTAAAAAAGCAGGGAAGGAGAAGGGAATCTGCAGGGAAAAATCATCCTCCATTTTCTTATCCTGGACAATTTTTCTAGCTTTTTAATACAGTGCTAATATCAATGTTCTCCCATTGCAATTTTGTATGGAGTCCCACCATTTTCCCACATTGAACTCCATCTCAATGCAGAGGGAGTTATCAGCAATCTTGACATCATCCCTGCCTGCTTCCTTACTTTCCACTGTCCATTGAAAAACAGAAACATGACAGCAGAAAAAGAACACATGGCCTATCTAGTCTGCCCTTCCATAGCAACCACCACAACAGTCCCCTTTTTTCCATTAGAGATCTTCTGAACATAAGAACATAAGATATGCCATACTGGGTCAGACCAAGGTCCATCAAGCCCAGTATCCTGTTGGATATCCTGGGTCCCCTCCTTAATAATGGTTTATGGACCTTTCCTCCAGGAACTTGTCCAAACCTTCTTTAAACCCTAACAGCCTTTACTACATCCTCTGGCAACATATTCCAGAGTTTGATTACACGTTGAGTGAAAAAATATTTTCTTTTATTAGTCTTAAATAGTTTACCCTGTAGCTTCATTGCATGTCATTGCATAAATACAGCTAAATAAATTGCATGTCCCCTAGTCTTTCTATATTCTGATAATGTAAACAATTGATCTACGTTTACCCGTTCCACTCCGTTCATTAATTTATAGACTTCTATCATATCTCCCCTCAGCCGTCTCTTTTCCAGGTTAAAGAGCCCTAACCTTTTTAGCCTTTGTTCATAGGAGTATCCTTCCATCTCCTTTACCATTTTGGTGGCTGAGTTTGTCCCATGCTTTTTTGAATTCAGATACTATCCTCATCTCTACCACTTCCACTGGGAGACTATTCCACATATCTACCACTCTTTCCATAAAGAAATATTTCCGCATATTACTCCTGAGTCTATCCCCTTTCACCCTCATCCTATGTCCCCTTTATAGTTTAGAAAGTACAGGGAAATGTATCTCTTTCTACCTCTCTGATGTTGCATTGTATACAGAATCTGACTTCTTGGGGTTGAAGTTTAATTTTTATTTATATGTTTATTTTTACGTTATGGTCACTTATTTTGTACTTGGTGAGGGTCTGTGTTACGAGTGTGTGACCAAGGCCAGGTGTTCTGTTAACATGGAGTTTGTATGTAGGGATCTGTACTGTAGTAATTTGAATTGTTCAGCTTTTCAAATAGGTGTTGGATGTTTCAGGGTCCACTTATAATATTTACAGTGATGCTTTTTTGGGGTAGGCTCCTTATGTGAGTTTTCAAAGTTGGTGCTGGTATGTTATGGTATGGTATGGTAGATTTGCTCTATAGGTCCTAAGTAACTTTGCTCTAGGGTTTTGTATTAGTTCACAATATGCTTGTTACTGGAGAACATTTGTTAGTGAGATGATCAGAATCAGATTTTTTTTTTTTTAAGATACTGAGTTCTGTGGGTCAATGTCCTGGTTCTGCTCTTGCACCCATTGTTGAGGAAGGGGGTTCTGTGGATGCAAAATATATGTTCAAAAAGAAAAAAGCAAGAACCATAACACAGTTTATAACAAAATAAAAATGAGTTATAATTTGGTGTTATAAATTGTGCTGTGGTTCTCGCTCTCTCTTTTAGTTACTTGATGTGCAAACATCCTGCATTTCCTCCACATTATCTAATCATCTTTTTGCTTTGGTTCAGTCCCTGACTGGAGTTTTGAGAAAGATCCCCTCCCCGCTCCAGGGAGGGGGGGCACCATCTCATCTCTTGCCTCAGGCAGCAGATTGCCTTGAACTGCCCCTGCCCCAGTTTTCTAAGAAGCATGCTCAGCTGCTACAAGGGACGTATAGCCTGTCAAGGGTTCCAAAAGAATAGGAGGAACTTGGCTGATGCCCTCTCTTCTTGCTACTTTTGCTCATCTCAGCTCCGACTTCTGACCCCAGATGATCTACCATGGATCCAAGATTGAAAACGCAGGCTGACTTGGATAATGCATGAAGCTGTGGTCAGGAGGGATCTGAGAATCTAGTGGGACAGAGACAAACCACTTCAGAAAGGATAAGCAAGCCAAGCCTGAGAGAGGGGTTAGGATGGACAAGAGCAGCAACAATAAGGTGGGAAAAACTGAGCCGATCGAGTGGACCTCACTCCAACAAAATCACTCATCAGTAACACTCCCTTCTTAAGCATGTTGAATGTGCATTGTTACCAGATTTTGAAGTTCATAGGTCCTAGGCGCTTTCGCTCCGAAATGTGAACATTCAGGACATTATTAAAGACTTTGCTGAAATGCAAAGTGAAACAAAGAAACTTTCTTAGGAAATGCGTAGAAATTCTGGAATTATGTTTTTGAAATGTAATTTTGAAGTTTTAGTTGCATTACATTTCTGTCTTAATCTTTTTTTCCTGCTTTTTGAATGTTTTCCCTGCTTAATAGTCCCTAAAAATGTTGTAGGTCCTAGGCGTTGTGCCTACAATGACTAATAGGAAATCCAGAACTGTGTGCATCACTGCAATGACTCCATCTCCTGTGCAGGCTTGCTGTAGATGCAGAAATAAGTGTTCATGTATAGGGCCGGTAGGATATCTGAGGTCCTAGGCAGGGAAATCAACAGTATGACTGTCCAGCTCAAATTCAGACATCTGGCCACCCAGATCAACTGAGAGAGTTCTCATGGTTTAATAAATAAAAAGGTTCATAAACTTTGCTTGTGAAATATCTTTTTAAATAGTTTTCATAGCCTTGAAGAAAAACAACACTTTTTAATATAATTATGCTTTCAGTGCTGCCATATCATTCTGTCCCTGTTGCTGGTCTGTGTGACAAGTTATTCTAAAACTCTTTGTACAGATTTTACAAACGTCATTACCAAATGCACATTTAAGATTCCTTTTGCATTGGTTCCTTAAATTAATCTACACAGACTATAGGTGTGAAAAACCTGCTTATAGTTTCTTTATGAAGAGTAAACATGACAGGATAAAAATAAGAGTGCTAGTTATCAAGCCTTTTGTCCTAGTCCTATTAATGTTACTCTGGGGGCCTGCATTTCTCATGCAAATGATGTGTTAACGAACTGCATGGGGCAAGAATCAGAAACTGTAGTATTGCCAAAAATAAGTGTCACTTCAATGGATAATCAAAAGCATGAGTAATATTCCACCAGGAGATGCTGTGAAATGAAAACAAATTACAAATGTCAGTTGAGTTAATGATTCCTTTTTATGCAACAATGAAATCAACAAACAACTCTCAAAAATGTTCAATAGGATAGAAGTCCATCTGTTTACAGTTACAGTTTATTGAAGTTTGGACTCTATGGGTCTTTTTGACTAAACGATATATGACCCGACCATTAACCGGGATCTTCCCAAGCTGTCAATAGGGACTCCAGGCTTCGGGGGATGTTTGGCATACAAACTGCTGACTCAGGCCTGGACCCAATGCAAAGTGAGAGGAGATGCCTGCATATGGCCTAGAACTGGTTTGAGACTCACTAGGGCACAGGACATGAAGCTGGCAGTGAGCTGAAGGCATAGGAAGTTGGTGAAGCAATGGCTTGGAGAGGTTAAAGTGCGGTGGGATGGGAGTAGGGCGGGGTGAGTTAAAATCCATGGGCTCATAGGAGCTTGTTTCTTGGCCTGAGCCCATAATTGTCTGACATTATGTAGAAAGAAAGGTCAGCAAGAGTAGCAGTTAAGCCCTTTCATGAAATTTCTATATTAGATATTTGATATGCACCAAACAGCAAAAAGGAAAGTGGCAATAAATTAACCAGGATAAATTTCAGTAGGTTTCTTTGGCAACTGTATTAAAGCAAATTGAAAAAAGTGTGTTCATAGGTGATGCTCATGTCTCCATAGAAGCATTCATCTGTGAAGGTGCAGGCTTCTTCAATGAACACACCTTCTTTTTAAACCACAGTTTTCACTTCAGGATAGTTTTAATACAATTGGCTACAGCAGAGCTTGACTGATTCTCTTTGAATTTAAGACTCAGTCCAAAACCTTAGGAGCCAGCCTGTAAGACTTCTCTTGCCACGCCCTCTTCCCACCATTGTCTCCACTGAAGTTTAGTTGGACTTGGGTAGGGCATTCCCTCTGAGCTTTGCCACAGCTCATTGGGAGCTGATTTACTAAGGGGGTCATTCTGTGCCATAATTAACTATTTGTCCCCCTGCCACTCCAATGCAAAAGCTTCCCATATGTACAGTTGTGTTGTACGGGGAACCGTAGACGGGGGCAGGAGGGGGTGGTCCAAAGGTGGGGTGAGGGTGGGCTGTGGGTGGGGCAAGACCCTGGATGTACAGGGCCGATTCTGAGTTCAGCCCTGTATGTCCGGGTAGATGGGGAACTTATTCCACCTCTGAGATGGATGTCGGGGGATGGCGGCGGGGGAGGGACAGACCGGTGAGGTGTCAAGAGAGTTCCCCATAGCCCGACCTTGGCCATGGGAGGCTGGATCAGGGATCGGTCTGTGTGAAAACGGCATTTTAGGTTGGCAGGTCAGGTATTGTGGCTCTGTAATGCAGCCACAGTGACATGGCAACGAGACACCACGGCACTGTGGCTTATTATGGAGCCATGCTGAGTTAGTCGGGTGTGTGGCCGATCAGAATCAGAGCCCAGCCTGCACATCCAGGCCATAGACCCAATTATGATCCCGCAGGCATATCTAGCCCCTATGGGATCAGAATCGGGTCTACCTCTGTACACCCCAATTTTGATCAGCTTTACAGGGGCTGGATGGCCAGTACAGAATTAGCCTCTCAGGCTGTATCTAACTGAAAGAGCTTAGTAAATCAGGCCAATGATAGCAATAAGCAACCCAAAACATACAAATGTTCATACATTTATAATTTACATAGTACCATAGTAAATGATGGCAGATAAAGACCAGTATGGTCCATCTAGTCTGCCCAGCAAGATGGCAAGAGTAGGTGCACCTGACGCTCCGTGCAGGCCACCCCTCCCCATGCCTTTGTTTAAGAGTGTACCCATCACTCCATGCAGGACACCCCTGTTTGTTGAGATATAAGAGATAGTTACATTTATTTTGATTTTCCTTACATATTTATCTCTTGGTATTTGCTGGACTGTATTTCAAGTTATGTCAAATCAATAAGCCATCCAAACCATGCAAATGCTAGCAAATTTCTATCTCACAATCTTTTTTCATTATTTTTCCTGCTTTTTCATTTTTTCCCTCCTTCTTGGGCCCTAAAAATTTCATTGGCCCTTGGCACTGTGCCTACAGTGCCAAATGGGAAATCCAGTTCTGTGTGCATCACTGCAGTGGTTGTAAATTAGTGACTGCAATAATTATATACATAAATGTTAGAAAATGTGCAGTGGTATCAATAAGGAAATAAATCTGATACATATATTAAACATAGTAACATAGTATATGATGGCAGATAAAGACCAGTATGGTCCATCTAGACTTCCCTGTCCATGCAGATCACTCCTCCCCATGCCTTTGTTTAGGGGTGTACCCACTGCTTCGTGTAGGTCACCCCTATTTGCTGAGATATACAAGATAGTTATGTTTATTTTGATTTGATCCTGTTGCTATAAAGGGATCCACTGTGTCTGCCCCATGCCATTTTGAATTCTGTCACTGTATTTGCCTAATTATTTCTCCATCTAACTCCATCTTCCTACTAGACCACTTCTGCTCTGTACCCCTGCCTTGAACAGATCATTACTGTCTAACTTTCCACTGTCTCTCCCAGTCTTCTGCTTTTACTCCCTCCTCTCACCCATCTAACGCTCCACCATATACCCCTGTGCGCTATGGACACTGAATCACTCCCTTCACCCTTCAGCGCCTTCTAGTGGCTGACGATCTTCTCTCTGCAGAGTTCCCTTCCCTTTCCCCTGACTCACAGGTTTCTCATTGGACCGCCTGTCTTTCTGCAGCCTTAGAGCAAGTGGCGCCACTACAACCTCATCCTCCCTGTCGCCATCCCTCACAGCCCTGGTTTCATTCTGGTCTTCGCCTCCTCCGCTCTCAGCTTAGCCGTGCAGAGCGGCTATGGAGGAAATCTCATTCCCCATCTCTGTTGAAATCTTTCAAAGAACATCATTCCCACTACCGTACTCAAGTCCATCGCGCCAAGCAAACCTACACTTCTGCTGCAATTTCCACTGCCACAAATCATACTCTCCATCTTTACACGGTTCTTAAATCTCTCACAATGCTCCAGTCTACCCCTCACCCTCTGTCCCCTCTGCCAACCCCTGGCCCTTCGCAGCTGGCCTCCTTCTTTAAATCCAAATTCCTGGATCTTCGGATGTCTTTACTGCATTGTCCCCCCCCCCATATCCCCCTCTCCCCCCTCTCTCTCCCCCTCCCCCATCGTTCCTTCACTCTCTCACATTTGGGTTTCATTTCACCCTCTCACCATCTCTGAACTTGTTAAATCTATCTCCTCCTCAAACAAAACTATTTGCTCCCTTGATCCTATTCCCTCATCATGGCTCCTCACGCCTTCTCTTGCTCTCCCTCCCTCTATCCTCACCATGATTAATGCTAGCCTCTCCACTGGTACTGTCCCTCATCCTTGGAAGCATGCTCTCATACACCCCATTCTTAAGAAACCTTCACTTGACCCTCCTGTCCCTGCTTACTATCGTCCAATTTCTCACCTTCCTTTTCTTTCCAAGGTACTTGAAAAGGCAGTTTTCACTCAACTATCCCATCACCTGGACACTATCAACTTTCTCCACCCACCCCCCGTCAATCAGGCTTTCATCCCAGCCATAGTGTAGAAACAGTTCTCCTCGCTTTCCTCAATGAATTACACACTGCCCACGACCGTGGTGACATTTCAGTGGCGGTATCTTTAGATTTCTCAGCGGCTTTTGACCTTGTGGACCACTCTCTTCTTCTTTTCTGTTTGCATGAGGCCAGTCTTTGAGGTACTGTCTATTGATGGTTTCATTCCTATCTTTTCTCTCAGTCTTATACTGTCCTCTCTCACTCACCTTCGGTTGCCTCATCTGACCCTGTCCCTTTGCACTGTGGTGTTCCTCAAGGCTTGGTGCTAGCACCTCTTCTATTTAACATCTTCCTGGCACCTCTTACTCTTCTAATTCAGCTATTTGTGATGCCTGCCTTCTATTACGCAGATGACCTTGTTCTTCTTCACCACACTTCCCCTCTTCTGCCAGATCTCTCCCCTCTCAACTCCTGTCTCCTCTGTTGCCAGTTGGTTTACCACAAATTGCTTACACCTGAATCTGTTTACACCTGAATCTGTTGCTATCTGGTTTCCCCACGGTAGTCCTTGTCCCCAAATAGCACCATCTTTTTCCAGCTCCCCGATTCCTAGTGTCTTGCTTTCGTTACCTTGGTGTTCTCCATAACTCTGATCTCTCCTTTCATGATCATATTTCCCATGTCACTAAAACCTCCTTCTTTTACCTCTGCCAAATTTGTGCTGTTTGACCCTTCCTCACTCCACAGCCTCTCACCACCCTCACTTTGTCCCTCGTCATCTCACGCCTTGACTTTTGTAATTCTGTCCTTGCCAGTATTCCACAATCCCAGGTGTATAGGCTTCAACATATCCAAAATACAGCAGCACACATTATTACCCACTCCACCCATCAGGATCACATAACTCCCATCCTTTTTCACCTTCATTGGCTCCCCATTGACCATCACATCCGCTTTAAGCTCCTCACCCTTCTGCACCAGGTTATTTACACACACACCCCACAATATCTGGCGGACCTTATTCAGTCTCACACACCTAGTCTCACTCTCCGGTCAGTCCACGTAAACCATCTCCAGCTTCCCTCTCCTTCCCGTGCCCATCTGCAATCAACCCGCACCTCTGCTTTTTTCTTTGTTGGACCCACACTCTGGAATTTACTGCTTACCTCACTCAGACTTGAATAAAATTACCATACCTTCAAAACATGGCTAAAGACCCATTTATTTTCCTCTGCGTTTGACCTATCTACTCCCCCTATGTGATTGCATTTCTTCTGTCCTTCAATGTTGTCTACTTCCCCTGTCTGATATTCATGGTTTACTATCTACTGTCCTATTTACATTGTAATTTATTTTCATTTTCTTGGCCACTGGCCATTCTTGTAACTTTTTGATAACTGTACACTGCTCTGTTTATATCTAATGAAGGGCGGTATATCAAATATAATAAACATAAACATACATATTTAGGTCTTCAAGTCTCTTCTCATAAGTCTTCTGACGCAGGCTCCAAATAATTTTGATTGCCTTTCTCTGAACTGTTTCCAGCCTTTTTATGTCATTTGTGAGATATGGTCTTCAAAACTGGATACAATATTCCAAGTGAGGCCTCACCAGCAACTTGTACAGCGGCATTAGTACCTCTTCTTTCTGCTGGTAATTCCTCTCTATGCATCCCAGCCTTCTTCTGGCTTTTACCACCGCCTTGTCACACTGTTTCACCTCCTTGAGATCCTCAGAAATAATCACTCCGAAGTCCTTCTCCTGGTCTGTGCAAGCCGACCTCTTGCCCCCTATCACATACAATTCCCTTGGATTTCTACTTCCCAAGTGCATGACACTGCACTTCTTCACATTAAATCTTAACTGCCAAGCATTAGACCATTCTTCCAGCTTTTGTAGATCTTTCCTCATGTTATCCACTCTCTCAGGGGAGTCCACTCTGTTGCAAATTTTCACTCACAAATACATTGAACAGTATTGGTTCCAGGACCGGATCCTTGGGCATACTGCTAATCACCTTCCTTTCATCCGAGTGAGTTCCGTTTGCAGTCACCTTTTGTTGTCTATCAGTCAACCAATTTTTGATCCAGTTCACCACATTGGGACTCATCCCCAAGCTGTTGAGTTTATTGATAATCCTCCTATGAAGAACAGTATCAAAAGCTTTGCTCAAATCTATGTAGATCACATCCATCGCATACCCTTGATCAAGTTCTCTGGTCACCCAGTCAAAGAACTCAATTAGATTTGTTTAGCAAAATCATTCTTTGGTAAAACCATGTTGCCTCAGATCATGCAACCTGTTGGTTTCGAGGAAGTCCACTATTCACTCTTTCAAGAGCACCTCCATTACTTTCCCACCACCGAGGTAAGGCTTACTGGCCTGTAGTTTGTCACTTCTTCCCTACTGCCACTTTTGTGAAGAGGTACCACATCAGGCCTTCTCCAGTCCTGTGGAACTACTTCTGTATCCAAGGATCTATTAAAAACATCCTTTAACAGCCCAGAAAGAACCTCTTTGAACTCTTTTAGTATCTTGGGATTTATCCCATCTGATCCTATGGCCTTGGCCACTTTCAGTTTTGCAAGCAGCTCTAACACATTATCTTCTGCAAATGATGTGGTATCTACTCCATTCCCATTTGTATATTTGTCAATCACAGGTGGTCCTTCTCCGGGATTTTCTCTAGTGAAAACAGAGCAGTAGTATTTGTTTAGCATTTTTGCTTTTTCAATGTCATTTTCCACAAATCCATTCCCAGCACTTTTGAGTTCTGCAATTCCACCTCTGATTTTCCTCCTCTCTCAAATATATCTGAAAAAAGTTTTGTCGCCACATTTGACATCTTTAGCCATCTTTTCTGCTGCCTTTGATTTTACTATCCTTATTTCTCTTTTTGTTTCTTTTAGTTTGATCCTGTATTCTTTTGTGTTCCTTTGTTTGTGAACTTTTGAATTTTGTAAAAGCTGTGTGTTTTGCCTTTATTTGTCAGCCACATCTTTGGAGAAAGAAATATGTTTCCTTTACCTCCTGTTTTTATTTACTTTCCTTACATACGTATCTGTTGCCCCTTTTATTGCCTCCTTTAGTTTAGCCCATTGCAATTCCACTTCCGTTATCCCCTCCCATCCTGCCAACTCCTCCTTCAGGTACTTGGCCATTTTACAGCAGTCAGTGTTTTTAAAGTCTAGGACTTTGAGTGTGCTGTGGATTCTACCTTGTTTTTTATCTCAAACCACACTGTGTGATGGTTGCTTCTGTTCACATGGGCACCCACCTGGATATTCGACACGCTATCTCCGTTGGTCAGCACTAAATCCAGCACCGAGCTCTCCCTGGTTGGTTCCATCACCATTTGTCTAAGTAATGCATCTTGGAAGGCATCCACAATTTTTTTACTTCTTTCCAGATTTGCAGAAGGAATATTCCAATCCACATCGGGTAGTTAAATTTACCTAGTATGATCACTTCCCCCTTCATGGCTATCTTTGCAATATCAGCAATCAATTTGCTATCCATTTCTTCGGTAAAAGTCAGAGGTCTTTAGACTACACCAGTAGGGATGACAGTGCCGTCTCCTCTTTCCAACGCTATCCACAGCACTTTTTCTTTTACCCACGTCCCCTGCATCTCAACAGTTTTAATATTGCTTTTGACATATAGGGCTATTCCTCCTCCTTTTCTACCCTCTCTATCTCTTCTAAATAGATTATAGCCAGCTATGGCTGTATCTTATTCAAGTGACTCGTTAAACCATGTTTCTGTAATGTCCACAATGTCCAAGTCCATTTCCACCTTTAGGGCTTCCAGATCAGGAACTTTGTTGGCTAGCCTTCGAGTATTTGTACTCATTGCTTTCCAGCATTTGTTGACTGGCTTGCCTGTGTTTTGCATGGATTTTGTTCTACACACCCCTTCCCACTTGCCATTGATGTCTGGTTTAAAAGTGTGGCTGTTTCCAATGTTATATTGCTTTTGCTGGGAGTGACGTCCTGAACTTGTCCTTTTCCATCCATCATCCCCTTTCCTTAGTTTAAATGCCTGTCTACATACTGCCTTAATTTTTTACTTAGGATCATTTTCCCTGCAATGGAGAGATGTAGTCCATCAGCACAGTATAGTCCCTTATTGATTCATATGTTTCCCCAGTTGCCTATATATCTAAATCCTTCTTGTTTGCACCAGGTTTGGAGTCATGTATTAAAGTTGTTTATGTGATGCAGCCTTTCTGCCCTCTTACCATGAACGGGTAGAACTTCTGAGAATGCTATAGTGCTAACAATGGGCTTGAGTTTTGTGGTGGTGAAAGCATATCTGAGCCCTGAGAATTAGGTGAAATAAAAACATTTACCTTTCAGCAGAGGGATAGCCCTGAGAGCAGTGAGGGTCAATCTGCAGCAAAAGGAAAAAAACTACATTCAGTTGCTGAGTGTAGGCCACGCCCAAGCTCCAAGGCAACCAGGGAAGGTAATGGGAAACACCTGAGGGAGGAGTTGGAAGGGATAGTGCAACCACTCTCTTTTAAACCCCAGAGAACAGAAAGAAGGGAACACTGGAGGGAAGCAGAGCACCCGAGGAAAGCAGAGCACCCAGAAAGAAAGGAACACTGGGTAAGGAGAGAGCACCAAGGAAAGGAGACCTCCATGGAAACTGAGGGGAGTGAGTTCAGTGAGGAAGAGGAAGAAAGAACCTTCAGGAAGCCTGAAGGTAGGAAATCTTCCAGGGACAGCCTCAAGGGGGATCCCCAAAGGTCTCAGCATACGGGAGGCCCCAGCCCAGGTGGATGCCAGTGCTGTAGAAGAAGTATAGCCGGGTCTGGAGATGGGAAGGCTTTACCATGGAAAGCTGTTGACCAGGAACAAGGTACAACGGCTGTAGTACAAAATCTCCCAGGAAGTTACCAGCTTTGAAAAGGTCTGTGCATAAAGCTTTTACTGAGAATAATTTAAAACTGTTAGAGTCTCTGAAATGTTTACTACCAGTTAAGGATCTGTATAGCTCTGCTAGAATCCCTGAGGGTGGAAACAGGTCACGCTGGAAGGCACTCTTAGAATTGTTAGAAGAGATTAACCCTTCACCTGCTCAAGCTGAGCCAAGCCAGGCGACAAGAGAACAGGAATGTGAGGACATGCAAACAGACCCTTGCTCTTCTGATCAAGAGTCCATAGAATCTTGCATGGATTGCTCTTTTTGTAAGAAGGCAGTATAAGGGCAGTTCTGGGTTTTTAAAGGAAGAAAAACCAGGACCGGATTAGCTGGACAACAAGTACTTTAACTGCTGCAAACGTTTGTGAGTGAGGGTCAGTTGTGTTTAAAGTGAAAGCTGTGTTTAAAGGCTGGACACTTTGAATGAAGCAGACGCCAGGCTCAAAAGTGATCAGGAACCTTTATGCTTTATTGTAGAACACTGAGACTGTGAAAGAAACACATGCCTATGGTTAAAAGCTGCCAGAAACAGTGTTATGTTAAGTTGCTGTGGAAGCGTTGTTATAAAACTGCTTTTTGTGTTGGAGAATCATCCTAATTTTGTTTAACATGCGCTGAGCTACTAAATGCTCTGTTTTGGAGGAAGTAAAAATAAATTCCTGTGATTTGCCTTCCAACCCCTCAGACTCAGTTTATTATACACAGCTACATTTCCCAGAAGCCATGGCTCTGGATCCTCTTGATAACAAGGGACAACAAAAGGCACGCCTCTACTTCCAGGCAACCACCTAGGCAGTAGTAGGGCGCCACAGTTGCTCTCCCAGAGTCTGGAAATCCCTTTGAATTGCAGAGGCACTGTTTCTAGCCAGCTCATTTGTACCCACGTGGATGACAACATCCACTTTCTGCACTAACTATACCAACAATTTGTTTTGTATTCCTGCTTGCTGAAGAGCCTGGGAGGTATTTGACCATCTTCTCTCCTTTGAACTGTGTTCTGAAGTTGGTGCCTCTGATGATGGAATCTTCAAGTAGTAGTCATTTTTTGTTTTGTGATTTTTTTCCTATTTGGCGCATTATCAGTAGATTTGGCATTGAATCTTTCATTTAAGGGCAGCTCAGTTTCAATGAATTGAGCACCCTCATTATCCAAGGCAGAGAAGGCATTTTGCAGGGATAGCTCTTGATGTATAGGGTGTCTTTGTGTTACAGGGCGCAACCTATCAGAGCCCATTGTGATCCATTTGTTCCTGGGCTGTTTGATTCTTTGTGTGAGCGGTGGTGGATTTTGTTTAGTTGTACCCTAGAGGAGCTGTATTTAATTGCAGCTAATTCTTCCCTTAGTAGAGTCAATTCTTTATGCATAGCAGATAACTTGAGGCATATAGGGCAAGCTCTTAGGTTCCAAATGTTTCTTCTCAGAATGAAAGCACCAAATTATTGCATTGAATACACATGCTGATTTAGCTGTCATAGAAGGAGAAAAAGTGGGTGTAACACCTAATTATAGGACAGATATCAATGTATATGATGACTATATAGGCAATGCAACCCTGGGGTGGGTGGAGTGAGGGGGAGGGTGGGTGGGAACTTAAGTGTCCCTGGCTAGTAGACCTTATATGAACTGAGGAACACTGAGATATCTGATTTAAAGGATATGCAAGACATGTAGGCACACTGAATATTCTTAAAAACCTATATCCAACAGCTAAAACTTATATTAAAAACAGGCAATTGTAAAGTCTGAAAGCCTTAGCTGAGTGTGGAGTCTTTTAAAGCTGTGATGAGCAGACTGGCTGTGGTATTTGGTCAGTTGTAGAGTTGATTCAATTAGCCTCACCCTGTAAAGCAGGCTTGTAACAGACAATGGAAACTGAACTATTCAAACTGAAATCTTACTACTGTGTATCAGCCCAATATGCAAAGGTCCCTGTAACCTTAAAATGCGTACTTTTGCTGCAAATCCAAGTAGGAGACCTAAGTAGAAGACTAAGTCTCTGCAAACCTAAAAGCAAATATTTATATTCCAAGTAGCTATATATCAGTAGTGTCCCTGACCAGTAGACCTTATATGAACTGAGGGCACACTCAGAGATGATTCAAAGGCTATGCAAGAAATGTAGGCGGTCTGGATATTCTTAAAAACCTATGTCCAATGGCTAAAATTTATATTAAAAACAGGCAATTGTAAAGTCTGAAGCTTAACTGAGTTGTAGTCTCTTGAAGCTGTGATGAGCAGCCTGTATCCCACCTTTCCTCTAAAGTATACATATTGAGATCTTTAAGTCTGACTCCACATGGTTTATTGTTGATATTGGTGCTGCTTCCTGCCTTCTCAGTGGAGATGGTGGTGGTAGTGTCTTGTCTGGAACCTCGGCTGGGTGCTGCTGCAGGTGGCGATGGTGGTGCTGGTGCTGACAATAGTGGTGCAACTTCTACTGCTGATCCGGCATCTGCAAAACAGATGGGTCCTACTTAGTATTATGATGCCTTTTGGTATATTACAGGGATCTACACACTACAGAAGTGACATTGATGGGTCTCCTAAGCAAACTGGCATGTGTCCTTCCTGACCCTGATCTGTACATGTGTGACCTGTTGATTAACAACTATTTTATAGGAGTGCTACTTTTCTGCTATCAAGCACAATATGTGGAAGGAGGATGTAGCAGAAGCGCAATACAGTCATTGTTTGTGCCCCTTAAGATGTACTATCTGCAAGTTTTACCTATGGTACTAATAATAAATAAACAATAATGTAGTCTTGCAACCAAAAGCAAAACATGCCATATCAAATTGCAAGAAATGTTTAAATAAAGTTCATAGAAGCTGTTCCACAAACATACGTCAGTAAAAATTCAACTCAAACAATGTATAATTCACCATGATAGCTCAACTTTCTTCCCGATGGATTAAAAATACCCTGTTGACTTAGGGGCATGTTTACTAAACCGTCTTAATGTACGCCCGGCGTTAGTGTGCAGGATGCCATAAAAGGAGTGGGCGTTCCGGTCTAAATGTAGCAAGCACGCGTTAACGCGCGATAATGTGCGCTGAGCACATTATCGCCCAAGAAAGGGAGCAGCGCACGTCAACGCGCATTAATCTTAAGTAGGCGCACTACCTACAACTGTAGCAATAGAGGAGTAGTACACTGATTGATGATACAGGGGTCATGAGTTTGATTCCTGAGTGGGCCTGATGCATAATTATACTTTTACCCTGTGCTGTCTGAGGCATTTTCCAGTTTAATTTAAATCTGTGCTGCCAGCAAACACACCCTCAAAGTGCCGTAACATAAGGTGCCGCATAAGGTGCCCTATAAGGCACTCCAGCGTGCATATTATAAAGTGCACTGTCTGCCAAGGCACCCTATAATGTTGCCTATAGGGCGCCTTATAAGGTGCTTTATAGGGTGCTTTATAGGGTGCCCTATGAGGCACCACGAGGTTACAGCACTGTTTTTGATGGCAGCACTGCACATGTTAACGCATGAAAATCTTAAGTAGGTGCACTGATGTGCAGACAAGAACAGCAGTGTAGCACAATGGTCAATACACTGACTGATGGTACAGGGGTCATGAGTTTGATTCCCAAGTGGGCCTGATGAATAATAATACTTTTACCCTGTGCTGTCTGAGGCATTTTCCAGTTTAATTTAAATCTGTGCTGCCAGCAAACACATCCTCAAAGTGCCGTAACCTAAGGTGCCGCATCAGGCGCCCTATAGGGCACTCCAGAGGACACATTATAAGGTGCACTGTCTGCCAAGGCACCTTATAATGTTCCCTATAGGGCGCCTTATAGAGCGCTTTTGAGGGTGCCTTATGAGGCACCTTCAGGCTACAGCACTGAGGGTGTTTTTGCTGGCAGCACTAATTTAAATTAAAAAAGAAAATGCCTCAGACAGCCCTATCAAATAACCCCACTGTGGGATCAAACCCATAACCTCTGACTCCACAGGCAGTGATGCAACCAGTGGGTTATAGCTGCATGGCTACACCCAGGCCCCTGGCTGCTACAGAAGGACTGCAGGTTACCACACAAACTGCTGTGGTTACCAGGACAGGGTTAACCCACCCGTACCCATGATGCATTGCACATGAATATCAGCAGTTTACAGATGATCACAGGATGGGGTATGCACCCCCACAGCACCTCAGCCTGGTAGGGGGTACTGACCGTGTGTGTTACTGGCACAGAGTAGCTAGAGACCGTCACATTGTGCGGGTACTGTGCTCACCCTGAGGGTAGGTGGGGCACCCAGCACCATGTCCACAGCACCAGACTTAGCTGAAATAGGCTATTTTGCAGGTTACCATCAGTGCCAGTGTGTGATAGGTAGTCCTTGTAGACACACCTACGAATGCACCTCTGTCCATTTTTATTTCCCAGTCACGTCTAGCCCTTGTGGACTGTGATGCACCCAGAATAGTGCATATCCTGTGTGGGTGCCATGGCTACATGATTTATGTGAGCAGGGGGCTGGTTGGACCCATAGGCGGATTATGTAGTACCACTCAACCTGCTCTCTGGTGCTCAGGATCTCCCACCAACAGATCCACATTCTACATCCCTGCAATGGTGGTGGTAGAGGGGACCATCAACCTCAGTCCGGCTGGGGTACAGACAACCTTGAGGGCAGTCCATGCAGTCCTGTGCGCATCCATAAGGCAATAGCAGACAGACAGTAGGGCTGGAAATGCTCAGCTGCCCAGCCCCCCATCTGACATTCTCCAGCAGCAAACACAGCGAGTCTCCAGCCACTGCACCCTGCACAGTGTTCCATCCATACACATACTAACTGCAAACAGTCTGCTAGCTAGTCCATAGTGCATATTACTGGAGGAGATGTGTGCACCCAAAACTGGGATGTGAGCACACCCACCAAGCAGATAAGTCAGTGATTGGGCTCCAGAAAAGAGAACCCATATATATCATTTGAGAGAAACGCTATATAGCACTATGGGGGAACCTAGCCATGCCGTGGTCACTGTTCAGTCAGGGTGAGAGTGACCTCCCAGCAGGACATGCTGTGGCCGGCCACTACAATGTCCCAGCCATTGCCCTATGCCCTGTGCTGATGCATCTTGCCCAGGCCGCCCTGTCCGGGCCATACCCACAGTACCTTGTTCCTCATTATGCACATAGGCAAGCTAACACTGGACACAGTGCAAACAGTGTGGGCTGAGTAAGGTGTTGGCAACCACCACGCACTGGATGGACAGACACACACTCCCACACCTATGCCAGCATTGTGCAAATATAGAGGCTTTTGGCAGCCCTGGCCACCTCACCAGTCCTGGGCACAGCGCAGGCATGGCTATGGTACACAATACTGTTGGGGTCACTCCCCAGGGTGGTGAACACTGTCAGACACCATTCCTGAACCACACTCCACAGACATCAGAGAGGTTGGTATCATACAGCTCAATGAGCAGATTGTGCTTAACTTATGAATTGCTATCTGCCAGTAATCATAGCAACCTTTTGATATATGTGCACTCTATCCCTGGGTTTAGGGTGGCATTGCTAAGGTATGCAAGTGTTAATATTGGGAGATGCACGCAAAGGCCCGACATTCTGCCTCTCCATGAGGCTTTGGATAATGGAGTCTGTGGGTGCGGGTTTTTCTGCTCCTGTTGGCCGCTGCTCTAGGGCAGAGGTTCCCAACTCCAGTCCTGGTGGGCCAAACAATGTTCAGGTTTTCATGCTGTCCCTAATGAATATGCATGACATACATCTGCATACCATGGGCGCGGCGCATGGAAATGCAGCACAGGCATCTTTATTAGAGACAGCATGAAACCTGAATGATTTGTGGCCCTCCAGGACTGCATTTGGGGGACTCAGCTCTAGGTAATGCGCATGTTTATGGTGTCTGTGCTGTGTAGGGTTAAATATAGGCGTTTGACGCATGTTTATGTTCTCTGCAAAAAAGGTTCATCTTTACTACCACGGTTTAGTGGTGGGTAAAATATGGGGATGGGGTGGTAGGAGCCACAGCTGGGACTTGAACCTGTGACCTTCTGCTCCTGAATGCCCTGTCTGTGTGTACTGTACCACACCGTGGCCACAGAGACAATGCATTCCCTGGAGATACCATGACTGTTTGTCAGACAGAGCCTGTCTGTTGCAGTGCACTGCACCCACCTGAACAGGGCTAGGCCACGGTCTGCTGTGGGCAGCAGCCACTGCCCCTTCCACCACCAGTACCCCTCCGTTACCATGCTGACATATCCTTATATTGGAGACAACATAAGACCTGAATGATTTGTGGCCCTCCAGGACTGCATTTGGGAGACTCTGCTCTAGATAATGCGCAGGTTTATGGTGTCTGTGCTGTGTTGGGTTAAATATAGGCGTTTGATGCATGTTTATGTTCTCTGCAATAAAGGTTTGTCCTTACTACCATGGTTTAGTGGTGGGTAAAACATGGGGACTGGGTTGGCAGGAGCCACAGCTGGGACTTGAACCTGTGCCCTTCTGCTTCTGAACATACTGTCTGTGTGTACGGCACCACACTGTGGCCACAGAGGCAATGCATTCCCTGGAGATACCTTGACTGTTTGTCAGACAGAGCCTGTCTGTTGCAGTGCATGGCACCCACCTGAACAGGGCTAGTCCACGGTCTGCTGTGGGCAGCAGCCACTGCCCCCTCGACCACCAGTTCCCCTCCACCCCAATGCTGACATGCCCTTCTGCTGGTGGTGCTGGTGGTGCGCAGTCTGCTGGTGTGCCGGTAGGTGGCTGCCTATGGTGCGGGTTCTAGGGTAGGGGGTGCCTGCATAGATGTCCACGCTTCCCCCCAGCACTGCCTGCCAATGTTCTGTGCCCTTGGGGGTACCTGCTGGGTACTATCCCCTGTGACACTGTGGGATGCACACTCGTGCCCATGTTGGGTCCACATCAGTTGCTGTCTGGCTGCACTACTGTTTCAGCATTCCTATGGGCCACCTAGGCATCACCCTAGTCCGCACTGTGGCCCAGCTGCACCACAGCATGTGTCGCCTGCAGCCCTCTGTGTCCCCTTTTCCAGCATCTGTCCAGTTGCCCGTTCCGACATGCCCACCCTACTGTTGTGGAAGATGTGCATGCCATAGGAAACCTGGCCAATGGAGTCGGAAACCCTGCTCAGCGCAATTTCACTGTAGGCTCATTAACCTTGTATGGGGACGGAGCATAGATCCTTCCAAAATTCATATCTTTTTTTTGGAGCTTTCTTGGAATTGTTTTTTTATGTTTCCCATTGATATCACTATTGCCCAGCTTGGTTATGTTTTTTTTACATTTTCTTCTGTTCATTTTCACTGTTTATTTGCCCTTTTGTTCCGTGCACATGTATCACCCTTCTCACTTTTTATTGGTTTCCCTGGTTTTGCTGTACATTGCTGATGGAAATGGTTTCTTTTCCCTTTAAATCGGCTCTAATGCCAGGGTTTCACTGGCGTTAGTTTTGAGCCTCGGATTTCATAGCGTTAGTGTGCGGGGAGCCTCTCCCCTCCTACTCTCTGCCCATTGAACCTCTCTCTCCGCCCCTGGGGAGCCTTCCTCCGCCCTCCGGGAGCTTTTCTCCGCCTTCAGCGTTCGTATGTGCTGTTGCGCGCGTTATCGCGCGCTAAGGTACCTTATCGCCTGGTAACGCGCCTTCATTGGGCGATAAGGTACCTTATTGCGTGATAACGTGGCAGAGCGCACATTAAGACGGTTTGTAAACATGCCCCATATATATTCATCATTGCTCACAAATAGACTTTTTTTTATCTTTACTTCATTTTCTTCTTTCTTTTTTCTTTCTTGTCAACATTTTATTGAAATAAAATAAAGAAAAACATACAGTACAAGCCCACGACAAGAGGAACAAATAATAAGTAATGTAAGAATGCAACTAAATGCTTAATATTACATCATATTTATTTAGCTTTATTTATATACTGCTTTTCTCCATGTCAAGGTGGTTTACATAGAATAATTGCAGATACGTTCAAACAGTGGTGTGAACCATATACAGCATGCAAACAAGACCCCGGGGATCTTAACTGTAACATTGATATGAAACTATATACAGTAAGCAAACAAGATTCCAGGGGGGGGGGGATTTTAACTATCTACATTTCACACTATGTACAGGTTAATCCTATCTATCATATTTAAATCTTATGAAGGGGGGGAGTTATGCTGTTGTATTGAAATGTTCCATGAATAGATGTGTCTTTAAGTTTTTTCGGCAAGTCTTGAGGTCAAGAGTGAGTTTGAGATTGTCCAGAAGTCTGTTTCATATGGATGGTGCATATAACTAGAATGCTCTTTTACATGCTTGCTGGTTTGATCTGATCCTATTGTAAGAAATGGTCAGGGTGTTTATTGTGGATGTTCGTCTGGTTCCTTGTGGTTGTGAGGGTTGTAAAAGAGAGCTTAGGTCTGTGGAGGGTCCACATGGATGGCTTTATGGGTTAACATTATTGTTTTGTACTTTATATGGCTCAGCAGAGGGAGCCAGTGTAGATGTTTGAATATTGCAGTTATATGGTCCTGCCTTGTCGCTTCTTGTAGGGTTCTCACTACTAAATGGAGAGCTGTTTGAAGCAGTAGAAGTGTAGATTGTGGTAGTCCTTGATAAATGGCATTGCAGTAATCTAGGTGGTACCATCCAGAGGTCTTCTGGCTTGAGGAGTGGTCAGAGTCATTATAGTGTCTTTGTTTTGTGGTCAATTTTTTTGGTGGTTTTATTTATATGGGCTTTGAATGTTAGATATTGGTCCAGAGTGACTCCAAGGTATTTGATCTCAGTCTTAGTTTTGATTGTGGTATCATTCAGCGTTATCATGGGTGGTGGTACAAATGTGGTGTCTCTCATTATGTAGAAGGCTTCTGTCTTGCTGAAGTTAATTTGCAGGTTGTTGTCTCATAGCCAGTCAGCAATAGCTATGAAACAGTTTTGGTCGGCAGAGGGGATGGGTTGATTTGTGTTGATTTTTCCACATAAATGTGGACATGAAGACTGTGTGATCTTATGACTGTGCAGATTGGTCGTAGGTAGAGGTTGAAGAGAATGGCGGATAGGGTGGATCCTTGGAGGACTCCTTGTGCTTGCTTGTATGGGATAGAGGTGTTGTTTTCTATCTTTATCTGTTGGTACCTGTCTGTGAAGTATGATGTGAACCACTTGAGCATGGTGCCCTGAATTCCATCGATGAAGAGACATTGTAGTAGGAGGTGGTAGTGATGATGATATGTGGGCGGAACCCATGTTGCTGAGGATTGAGAAGGTTATGCTTTTCAATATGATCTTGCAGTTGGTGCAATACTTTTTTCTCAACGATCTTTGCCAGAAAGGGAAGTCTTGTGATTTGTCTTTATGATGAGGGATCGGAGGGGTCAAGGGTAGGTTTTTATAAGGTTGGGTAAATGGAGAATGTTTTCAGTCTTGAAGCATTATGCCATATTGAAGTATTGATTATGTAATTTTGGCGATTACAGTGCCAAGCTCTTTCTTGATGGCTTTAATCCATGCTGTCGGGCAGGGATCCAAGAGTGATGTTGTTGAGTTCAGTGCTGTAATGGTATCTTCAATTTGTCTCTCGTTGATTCTGGTGAAGGCTATCCAGGGGTCAGGGTGGATGCTTCCCATGGTGGGTGGGATGTAGATATCAGGTTGGGGATGAAATTGCATGTAATGTAGTGCTAGTTGTTGGGGTGGGGGGGGGAGTGATTGGGAACTCTTGGTATTCGGTTGATGGTGTTTTAGTCAGCTGTTTCACTATATTGAACAGCTCTCTTAGTTTGTTGACAGCTGATTTTAGTAGATTTCAGTGGTGTTCATGTTTGATTTCATCTGTTGAGGTGTGGTAGTCTTTCATCAATTGTAAATATATCAGTTTGTCCTCAGTGTTTTTTGTTTTGCACCATTTTCTTTCATGTTGCATAATTCTCATTTGAGGTTGCAGAGGAAAGCATGTACCAGCTGGTTTTAGGTTGTTTCCTGTTCGTAGTGTTGCTTGTGCTGGTGGCAGAGGTGGCCATCCTAGTACTGTTATTCCAGCAGTCTATGAGAGTGTCAGGGTCGGTGATGTCCTCAGGTATGAGTGCAAGAGTGTCTTGAATGAATTTGTTCTTGTGGATTGATTTGAATCTTCTGGTTGATACACCTTGATTGTGGTTGCCCTTGACAATGTTCTGTGGTAGAGAGAATTTTATGAGTTTATGGTCAGACCACGGGACTGGTTGGGCTTGGATGAATTGGGCAAGATTTGAATGTGCATTGCAGTTGTTGAAGAATATCAGATCGAAACATTTCCTTTCATATATGTGGGAAAGTCAATAAGTTGCTCTAGTTCCATTGCTGCTATTGTTTGTATGAAGGAGTGTATGTGGTTTTGTTTTAGAGATGGGAAGTTGAAATCTCCTAGAACCAGGATGTCTTTTCCCATTTTTGAAGCTGATGTTATTATGTCCAGGACTGATGAAAGGTCATTGGGATTGAAGGTTGGAGTTCTGTACATCAGACAGATCATGGTTGATTTGTTTATTTATTTATTTATTTATTTATACATTTTTTATACCGCCTCTTCCAGAGATCAGTGGCGGTTTCATAGAACAATAATACTTAATAATAGGGAACTATTATTATTTTACATAGAACAGTTGTAGAACATTCTTTTTAACATTTAACCCGTTAAACATCAGAACAATTAGAACTGAGGCAATAAGAGTGCCGTAACATAGAACTATTTACATTGAAAATTAAAATGTGGCTATTTACATTGGAGAATGAACGACTGTATTTAGTTAAATGCTCGAGATGGATTTATGACTATGCGATGTAAGAGTATGTCTAGGTAGGGTCAATGTATGGTTGTTGTTCAGTGTTCATCTGTGGAATCTGAACATTATCATGTTGAAAGTTGTGATAGTGCAGGGTAAATAGGTGAGTTTTTAGTTCCTTTCTAAATAATTGAAGGTCTTTGATTTCTCTGAGCTCGATTGGAAGGTTGTTCCACAACATTGGTGCAAAGAATGAAAAAGCAGAATTGCTAGTCTTCCAACTTGCTTTTCGAATGGTATCTGGGACTAGTAGCATGTGTAAGTTTGCTCTTCTTAATCTGTTTTCATGTGAGATATTGATGAGCGTAGACAGGAAGGATGGTGCTATTTTATTAAAAATCTTGAACGTGGTAACTAAGGTTTTATAGATAATTCTACAAGACACGGGTAGCCAGTGCAGGGAGTAGAGAATAGAAGATATGTGGTCAGTTATTTTCGCTTTGTAGATGATTCTTGCTGTGACATTTTGCACTAATTGTACTGTGTGTAGATTTTTTTTAGTGGTTCCTTGAAGAATGCCATTGCAGTAATCTAGATGAGGCGTTATTAGCGTTTGGGCCACTGATCTGAAGTCGGTGCTATCTATTAACATTCGTAACTGTTGGATTGTCCTTAACTTATAGTATATGGCTTTAACAGTCTGTTTTATGTGTTGTGTAAGGCTGAGAGTCCTGTCGAGTGTGATTCCTAGATATTTAATCTCTTCCTTAACTGGTATGAGAGTCTTTCCGGTGTTGATTTCAGACAGTGGGGTAAAGTTCGTGTTTCTTGTTACAAATATTGCTTCTGTTTTCTTAAAATTAATATTCATGTTCATTGATTTCAGCCATAATTCCCCTTCTGATAGGCAATGGTATATATTGTTATAGTCAGGGTTGGACACATTGAAAGGTGAGTATAACATGATATTGTCTGCATAGATGTGGTAATTTATCTTGTGACGTTTAAATATTGTACAGATAGGTTGAAGGTACAGATTAAACAATAGAGCTGAGAGGGCGGAACCTTGAGGGATGCCCTGTTCTTGTGGAAAAGGTGCTGATGCAACTTGATCTATTTGTACATATTGGGTTCTGTTAGAGAAGTAGGATTTAAACTAATCAAGGGTTTTATCTTTAATGCCAATTTGGGCGAGTCTAGAGATGAGGGTGGCATGGTTTACATTGTCGAATGCAGAGGAGATATCAAGGAATATGAGAATAAAGGCTTGCTTTGTGTTATCGATACCTCTGATGATAGTGTCAAATAGTGCTAATAGAAGGGTTTCCACACCGTGGTGAGGGCGGAATCCATATTGATGTTCATCTAATGGTGCAGATGAATCTATGTAGTCCTGTAATTGAATCTGTACAACCTTTTCAATAATTTTAGCAAGAAATGGAATGCTTGCAATGGGACGGTAAGAAGTTGGGTCATTGCTGTCTAGTGCTTTGTTCTTTAGCAGTGGACGTATTGCTGACCTTTTAAGGGCTTCAGTTATGTATCCCTGTTGTAGTGATTGATTCACTATGTTCAGCAAGTCTGGGGCAAGTTCTGTTTTATGTTGCCTTTATCCATGCCACTGGGCAAGGGTCTAACAGTGACGTTGAAGTATTCAGTTTGGAGATTGTCTGAAGCAATTGATTATGTGTAATAGGATGGAAGGCTTTCCATTCAAGGTGGTGGTCGTCTTGAAGAGTTAGAGAGGCTGGAGTGAAATGGCAGTTTTGCTTGAGTTTATTTGCAAAATAGTCAGCTAGAACTTGGGGGTTAATAGAGAGCTTGCGTGTATCATTAACTGGAAATTTGGCTAGAGATTTAACAATCTCGAATAGTTCCCTCGGACGGTTTATGGCTTTTGACAGTACTTTGGAGTGGTATTGTTTTTTGGCGGTATTAATTGCCTCTTTATATGCTTTGAGCAGTGAAAAATATTGTATTCTGAGTTCTGTAGTTTTTTCCCTTCTCCAAATATTTTCCATTTTCCTGAGACCTTTCCTTAATGTCACTAGTTCGGCAGTATACCATTTTTCATTTATTTTGGGCTTGTAGCGTCTCCGGGATGGAAATGGCTTAGCTGCAGACCCTATTATAGCAGTCCAGTTTGATATTGCTTCATCAAGGTTAATGGTATAAGGGTTTAACCTAGTGAGGGCTATTTCAAGAAATGAGTCCTTGTTGAATGGACGAAACCTCTGGCCTTGGTAGGGAATGTCAGTATGTACTCTAGTAGACTGCGAGTGTTGTAGTGATATCCTTATCATAAAGTGGTCAGACCAGGGAACCTGAGATATGGAGGATGGGATATAAAGTGGTGATGTAATGTAATGTGTAGGAATGAATATTAAGTCGAGGATGTTACCTTTGATATGGGTTGGGTGATTAATTGTTTGTTTAAAACCCAATTCTTCCATCGCTTCTAAGAATGATGTTTCTTGGTTATTAGATAATGAAGGTAGGTTAAAATCACCTAGCATAATAAGGGGTTTTCTTATTGTTGAGCTGCATGCATATTCTAGAATGGTGGCTAGGTTTTGATTGTTTGCAGATGGAGATTGTTCATGATAGTGATGAGGTCTGACTCATTGATACTGTTGCTTGAGTGATACTGGAAGTTGAGGTGTTCCTTGGCTAGGATCATCACTCCACCCCCTCTTTGCTGAGCTCTTGAGCATTGGTATAAGGTGTATCCAGTCGGCATGAGTTGATTCAGGAGCATGCTATCTATGTCAGTGATCCATGTTTCTGTTATGCAGAATATGTCTATGTTTTGGGATAGTATCAGGTCTCTGATGGTTTGTATCTTGTTCCAGAAAGAGTGGGAGTTAATTAGGGCACAGTGTAGGAATTGTATGTGTGGGGATTTAGGCCTGGTCTGGGTAGAGTGTGGGATGTTGTTTATTATGTGTATTAGACGTCGAGGAGTTCTATATGTGTTGCATGTTGGTGTTGTAGGCATACAATTGTGGGGTATGTTGATAAGCCAAGACCAAGGTAGGGTGTTGGGTCTTTGAAGGGTTTATGTGCTTTGGTGAGTAACAGGAATATCAGCAACAGATAGAGGAGGAGTAAATTGATAGCATTGTGCTTGATAGGTAAATAGGGTTCTGTGAATGGGGGTTCCTGCTGTCTGTTAGGTTTACCTTCCTTTTTTTTTTTTTTTTTTTTTTAAACTTTTATTTTCATTTTGCAACAAACAAAAGAAATAACACACCAAAGGAGACAAAACAAGTATACAATAAGGAAAAGTAAACCCAATTACCCCCCACCCCCACGCTTCTTCTCTAGCTGATTATGTCAGCATGTGAGCGCTTCCAAACAACAGTGATTATACATCAAAACAATCAAAAGAGTATCTACGATACAGAATAATCATGGGACAAAGATATATACAGATTTAGACAGTCAGATGAGAGCATTTAGCAGAATGTACATAGTCATTGAGCATCTTCCATTTAGACCGATGATGAGGAGTCTGAATGGGGGAAGCAAACATACGAGGTATTTGTTCATATTTACTGTAGAGACAGACATGATTCCACCATTCATTGGGGCTCAGATGGGAGCTATTTTTCCAGTATTTCGTAATTAGGGAAATAGCAATGCCAAGCATAAAGTCTAAAAGGAAGTAAGCCGTTTTTGGAAGAGAGGGGATCCCCGCAGCTGAGCGAAGTCCCACTATCCTCCAAGAAAGGGGCTCATGAAAGTGTAAAATAGACTGGATACGACCCCAGACCCGACGCCAGTAATATGGTAGTGCGGGACATTCATACATAACATGAGGTAGTGAACCAATGGCCGCATGACAGGTCCAACAACTATTGCCCTGAGTAGTGTTCCATTTGGCTAATCTGTCAGGAGTGTAAAAACACCGGTGGGCTAGAAAGAAGAGTGTCTGAGTGAGTGAGACGGATCGGGAGACCCGTGTCACTCTACTCCAGACAAGGCTCCATTGCTCCGGGGTTAAGGTCACATGCAATTCTCTCTCCCATGCTTTCTGCGCTATAGGGGTATCTCTTGTTATAGCATTACATAAGGTTTTGTAAAAATTGGATGCTACACCCGATGAACAACCGATAGATCGGATAGTCTCCGACCAACCTTGTGTAGGGGAGGCCGATGGCGGGAGCACCTTAGCACTCCGGAGGCAATGCTGAAGTTGCACCAACTGAAAGTAGTGTTTTGCTGGGAGACCAAATTCAATTTGCAATTCACTAAAAGTTTTCCAGCGAACTTCATGGAACAACTGACTAGGAATCCAAATGCCCCTAGTGTACCAGGGGCTCCACGCCATCGGCTTATTTTGTATTCGAAATCGAGTATTGTACCAAAGTGGGAGCTTGTCTAACGGACAGAGTCGGGAGTCTAAAGATTGCATAAGAGTATTAAAGGCACCTAAGGTGTCCAAAAGCATTGGTGGATAGTGGGAGTCTGATGGGAAAGTCATACCAGGGAGAAAAGAAAGAGGAATCGGTTTGCAAAGGTCCTCTTCTATGTCTAGCCACACAGGTCTACTCGGTACTGGATCTTCCAGCCAACGAGCGCCTTGTTTGAGAAGAAAAGATTGATGATACTTCAGGAAATCAGGGAATCTGACACCCCCATTTTCCTTATCTGCTTGCAGCTTATGTTTCGCTATCCTAGGTGTCTTGTTTTGCCACAAGTATCTAGTCAGAAGGCCCTCTATATCTTTATATATACGTCGAGGTAAGAGACAGGGCAACATTTCTAAGATATAATTCACTTTCGGAACAATCATCATTTTTATAGTTTCTAATCGACCCCACCAGGTAAGTGTTAAAGGAGTCCAACGGTGAGTAAGCGCCCGGACTTTAGAGGTTAAGTCCTTGGCATTGAAGGAGATAGTATCTGCCAAAGGAGAACAATAGTGAACCCCAAGGTATTTGACCATGCGAGGTTGCCATAGAAAGGGGAAGGGTTGCATATCGGCCTGATGAAGCAAAGGATTTAAGGGAAAGGCTACCGACTTGGTCCAATTTATCTTATAGCCGGACAGTTGTGAGTATTTATCAATTTGCTCTAGAACAGCCGGTACTGAGTCTATAGAGACAAAAAGCATAAGGTCATCAGCATACGCTGAAATTTTGATTTCCCTATGGGTGAAGGGGACTCCATGAATCTCCGCCGATTGCCGGATTAGTAAAGCCAAGGGTTCAAGTGCAAGATCGAAAAGAAGTGGAGACAGTGGGCATCCCTGGCGAGTGCCGCGTTGAAGGGGAAAAGGCTGAGACTTTAAAGCATTGGCACATATACTGGCTGTAGGCTGTGCGTACATGGCGCGAAGACAACGGAGAAAACCTTCCCCGAATCCGTACCAGCGGAGGACTGCAAACAGGAAGGGCCACTCTAAACGATCAAAGGCCTTCTCGGCATCAAGTGAGAGGCCAACAAATGGGCGATCAAGATTAACTGCGGTAGTCAGTACATGGCATAGAGTCCGAGCATTGTCAGCAGTTGATCTACCAGGAATGAAACCGCATTGATCTGGGTGTATTAAGGTAGACATCCTATCAGAGAGCCGGGTGGAGAGAATGGTGGCAAATATTTTATAGTCCGCGTTTAGGAGGGAAATGGGACGATAATTAGCCGTTAGTTGCGGGTCTCTCCCCTCTTTCTCAAAAACTACTACATTTGCCATTGAAAAGGACCCAGAAGGAGACCCCTCCTCGGCCAGAGCAGAAAAATAAAGTTTCAAAACTGGAGCTAAGTCAGCGTGAAAGGTTTTGTAGAATTCAGCAGGGAGACCGTCTGGGCCTGCGGCTCGACCTGAGGCACATTTCTTGATAGCAGAATGAATTTCTGAGACAGTAAATGGTGTGTCCAAGGCCCCTCTATCTTCGTCAGATAGGGTCGGTCTTTGTACCCCTGAAAGTAAGCGTTCAAATACTTCTGGCTCAAAATCACACTCAGATTGATAAAGCCGAGTATAAAAATCACGAAAGAGTTCTAAGATTTCGGTATCTTTAGTGACCAAGCCCCCCCCTGACGGATTACGGAGGGCGGTGACACGCTTGGCTTCTTTTTGACCTTTTAGGGCATTTGCTAATAATTTGCCAGCACGGTTATTTTCCCGATAATATAACCCTTGTTGTGATTCTATATTTTTAACAGCAGCAGTGTACAAAAGTTGATTGTATTGAAAACGCAAGCGTTGTAAACGGAGTAAAATACAGGGGTCAGTACGGGACGTGAGGAGACGCTCCCCAGCTTGTATCTGCTGCTCCAGAATCAGCAAATGCTGCTTTCTTTGTTTCCCCTGCCGAATTTGATAGCTAGTTATAGTTGCGCGGATAGATGCTTTAAAACCCTCCCACCAAGCCCAGCTCGCTGTGTCATGGGGTGAGTTAAAATGAAAATAATCTTGGATAGCGGCCTTTATATCAACCTGAAAATCTTTTTGACCTAGTAGGGATCTATCAAAAAACCAAGCTCGGGGAGAATCATCCCGCGCAGTGACATGTAATGATAAAGATATGGCAGCATGATCTGAAATATGAAGAGGATGAGTCCTAGCCGTGTCCACTTGAGAAATCAGTGCTTTGGAAATGAGAAAGAAATCTATTCTAGATTGGGAGTGATGGGGGGCAGAAAAGAAAGTAAACTCTAAGTCGGAGGGGTGAAGCAACCTCCATATATCTACCAGCGCAAGATCTTGCATCAGAGCTGTAAGGGTAGCAAGACTCTTGGGTGGACTACTCGTTCTAGGCGGCTGTCTATCTATCAGAGGGTCTAACACTTGATTAAAATCACCACCAAGTATTAATGGAGTATTGGCAGAGGCCTGTGCCAACTGCGCAATATGTGCATAATAAGCAGGGTTGTCCACATTCGGGGCATAAATGCAAATACACGTGAATTCACTATCTCCAACCTTAAGGTGCACACGGACCCATCTACCCTCCTTGTCAGCGCTAGTATCAATTACAGTAGCTTGCAAAGATTTCTTAACCAGAATGGCTACCCCGCACCGTTTGGAAACGGCGGGAGAATAGGCAGCCACCATGTAAGGTTTAGCATTGAGTTTCAGTGTTTCAGCAGAGTTTAAGTGCGTTTCCTGAAGAAACGCTAAATCAGCATGCTCATGGCTAAGATAGCTAAGGATTTTCTTTCTTTTGATTGGACTATTAATGCCTTTTACGTTGAGTGATAAGATTTTACATATGGCCATTCAGAAAAGGTAAAAATTCTAAGCATGATAGCGCACATAATTTCACAATGTCCCTCATAGTGACTGTAGCTGGCTGTACATATGGCATAAAAGAAAATAAGCTTAGATAATACAATGAAGCGCCCCACATTAAAAAAGAAAAACCGCTGCGCGGTAGAGAAGAAGCAGAACCCCAAAAATTACTGGCGACCATGTGTCTGCGGGGAGAAGCCCCAGAGAAGGCCGAGATTGAAATAACACATAACCTGTAGGACTGTGCGTGCTCCGAATCCGACAGAGGCACACATCATGGAGGGATAGGAGACCAAAACAAAAAAGTCATAGAAAGAAAGAAAGAAAGTCCAGGTAGTCTCTGTGCTTGACTATGACCGCCGCATCGGGCCCTTCAAAATGGCGGACAGAGCCGGCAAATAAAAGTCCAAGTCTTTGGATTAGCGCATCTGCTCTGCTTCTTTGGAGTCTAAAAATGTTGATAGTAGGTCAGGATCTTCGAATGTCCTGGTTTGGTTGTGGAGAGTCACTCGGAGCTTCGCTGGATACAACAGGCCAAAGCGAGCCTGTAGTTGTTGAAGTCGAGGGCGAAAAGCAAGGAGTTTCTTCCGACGGTCAACGGTAGGCTTTGCCAAATCAGGGAAGAAGGAGACTTTGTGACCTTCAAATTCCAAATGATGGTTCGCCCAGGCAGCATTTAAAATTTGTTCCACTTGTTGATATCGTAGCAAGCGAAAGATAATAGGCCGGGGGGTCGTTCGGTTGAGCGCCATGTGGGTAGGAACACGGTGTGCACGATCGATTTCCAGTTCTCTATGAAAAGTGATCTTCAGCAAGGAGGGAAGAGTTTTGAGCAGGAAGTCTCTCATATCTCCCGCTTCCACCCCCTCCGGTATTCCAATAAGCCTCACATTGTTGCGACGGGCTCGATTATTGCTATCTTCTAACTCCTTTTGAAGATTCTGTATCTGGCGCTCAGCCTTGTCCAGTGTGCCCAAGCGCACCGCGTGCGAGTCGAGGACCCCCGCCATATTGTCCTGCCGTAATGAAAGACTTTCAAGTCGGTCCTGGAGCACTCCAAAGTCTTCTCGCATGGCTCGAAGCGCTTCTCCATTGGACTGCACCAATTCCTTCACGCCGCGTATTTCCTCTAAAATCTCCAGGTGCATTTCGGGGTTTTCACGAAATGGAGCCATCTTCTGTGGGGAAGACACCTCTGTTTTGGAGCGTTTTCCGTGAGAAGAAGAAGGAGACCCGAAGTCCAAGCGCGCTGGTTTATGGGCCGCCATCCCCCCCGATGTACCCCGGTCAGCTCGGAGCGAAATAGTAAGTTTGTATAGGTATTAAGTCAGGATTCTAAGTAGGCCTCTCGGGAGCTTCAACGCGAAGCGTCTTACCCGCTGGACATCAGGCTCCGCCCCCCTCAGGTTTACCTTCCTGATTTTTGTTGTATCCATTCTTGTTAAAGCTGTGTCCAATGTTGTGTAGTTCTGTCTAGTGTTAGCCATCTGCTCACCATGGTGCTCTTCTCAATCAGTCCCTGCCTAAGGGCCATGCCAAAGGACCCTCTGGCGAAGCCCTCAGGTGTGGGCATGCCCAATGGCACTTGTAGATTTAGAGAGAGTCCAGGGCCCTGATTAGTCTTGAGCCAGGGCGTGGAGAGGAATAGCTCTTCCCTTGTTTCAGCCCGATGCCCGTCAGGGCTTCATTGGTGGCATCAGGGCTTGCTGCTTCATTAAGCCTATATTGACCTCCATTTTAACATTTTATAACCTACTTATTCTAATCCAGCGTGAAAGGAAAAAGAAAAGGGAACCTATAAAAATTTACCCTTTCCCCTAAGAGAAAGGTCTCTAACTGAGCAGGATCATAAAGAGCCTGATTTTCAATTAGGCAGGCTATGCGCCACGGAGGCATACAGCCTGTCTGCCTACCCCTTTAACCCAGACTTTCACTTTCATGGTGGTAGAAGTGAAAATCCAGGTTTGTTTGGATGTGCCAGCAGCCGCTGAGGCTAAACGGGTAGCAACGATTTTCACAGAGGCACAGATGGCTAAGCGGATAGCATTGAAAATCTCTGTTACACATTTAGCCCTTTCCTCTGCCTCTGCTCCACTCCAGAATGCCCCTAACATACTACCCACATAGCATCTGGGCACATTAGGGACTTACCAGGGATTTTCGATGGGCACTACCCATGTAAATGCCTTCAAAAATCGGGCCCAAAATACATATCTGCTCCTTGAAAAACTATTATTTGACATTTGTAGGAATACTTTTAAAAACAGTAGCACCTAGGACCAAAACTTGAGGTTTTAAATCTAGAAAAGCTTTCCTCTGCTTTTGAGTAGCCTTAGAGAAAACAGGAAAAACCTTAATAGGTTGCCCACAAAACTTATCAGCCTTCTTACAAAAACAGAAAATTAAAATAAGATTCTTGTTCAATTCTGACAAAAAAGTAATAATAAGGGTTGCATGAGAAGGTATGTCATCTAGTGATGATTCCAAAATAGCAGAAACATCCAAACTATCAACTGGTGACACTTGATCTAAGTCATCACCAGCCTGAGCCTCAGTTTTGGCACCCCTAGGAACACAATAGAGTATATATTACATAGCTTTATATTATACGTAAACCGCTTTGACCATTGTGAATGGCAGCATAGATGTCATGCTAAATAAAATCAATAAATAAATGTTATCCACATCAGAAACAAGCAATATTTCTTTAAGGTATTTTTGAAAGAGAATGATGGGTGAAGATAATGTGTATGGAGAAAATTCAAAAACACAATTTTTTTCACGCGAGGAACATTCTCTATAGACTCCATTTGGTGGTGTATTACTAAACTATCACTAACTGAAGAAGAGAAAGCCGCCTGGACCACTGACAGCTAACTACCTTAACCATAGACAGGTTATGGGTAGCTAGCCTCGAATCCTGCTCAGCAAGTTTACCCACGACATCCTTAGAAAACTGAGAGACTTTCTATAAAGAAGAATGAAGCGGCATCTCAATCCAAGTATCTACCTCCCAAATATCCTGAAAAGAAATGTCTTTAAGAACATCAAGCTTATCTATCATGGCTGGAAATTCAATAGGCAGTGACAAAGGGAGAATATGCTGAGAAGTCATCCCCACGTCCAGTAAAGAGACCTCCGCCTGGGAAACCACCAGTGGGGGGACCTTTACCTCCTGTAATAAGGCAAGGGAGATGGCTCCCTCAGTATAGTAAACATACTGGCTGGGTGGGGTATCATGACCCAAATCCAATGAAGGTGAAGCTGGGGAAAAAGTACATACAGTTGAAGTTGCCATTTTATTGCCACCACCTGTTCTTCCAAAACGGTCGTCTTCACATAGCAATACATAGGCCAATCACTTTGGCCGATTTAACAAGTGACACCTGTAAGCCTTTTTGATTCCTTTTCCCCATAGGAAGGTTGGATGCTGAGCTACAACTCCTCAAGGCTCTGAAGGGGCTCCAAAGGGGCAGCACCTGCCCCTTTGGTCATGCCCCTTCAGACACACTTCCACAGCTGTGTCTCGCAGCAGGCCAAATATTTTAAAGTCCCCTTTGGGATGACATTAGTACCTGAGCCTCCTCCCCACAGCACAAAGGACCAATCAGGTAGACAAAATCACAGGTGTTCTCAGGCAAAACATCCTAATTTTTGCTGTGGCGGACCAAAGATTTTAAAGGCCATTTCAGGATGATGTCAGTGGCTGCACCTGCTCCCCATGACACAGAGAACCAATCATGCAGAAGAAATCAAAGGTATTCTCAGGGAAAGCATCCCTCATTATTATTTTATTTCATTACTGTATGGTACTTATCTTGTAGGAGTGACCAATAAGAACCTTTAGTCTCATAAAGAGATAGGCATAGACAACTTGGCCAGTAGTTTCGCTCTTATTTTCAGAGGACTTCCTCAGGAACTATCAATTTTCATCAAAAATGTCCACAAGGTCTTAGGGGTATGTTTACTAAACAGTGCAATTGTGCGGGGCGCACTTGAGCGTGTGCTAAGGTACCTTAGCGCACGCTAATAGTGTGTTTCTGTGCCCCGCACACGTGCGTGCTGCACTAACGGGCCCGCACAAGTGCACGGCGCGCTGATGTGCGATAGAGGCGTGGAAAGGCATTCCGATGGCGGAGGAAGGCTCCCGAGGGGCATAGGGACGGGGTCAATGGGCGGAGAGTGGGAGGGGAGAAGCTCCCCGTACAGGAGCAGGGCTGAATTTTGCTGAAAAAAATACCGCGAGTGAAAACCTTGCGTTAGAGCCGATTTAAAGGGAAGAGAAACCATTTCTGTCAGCAATGTACAGCAAAACCAGGGAAACCTACAAAACGTGAGCAGTGTGATACATATGCACAGAACAAAATAGCAAATAAAAATTGAAAATGACCACAACAAAATTCTACAAAAATATAATCCAGCTGGGAAACAGTGATAGTCATGGAAAACATCAAAAATCACTCCCAAAAAAGCCCCAAAAAAGAAATATGAATTTTAGAAGGGCCTACGCTCCGTCCCCATACAAGGTGAATGATCCCACAGTGAAATTGTGCAGAGCAGGGTCATAAACATATAGCTTGTATCTTCTGTGCCTCAACGCCTCTCCTGGTACCGTATTCGCGTTTCACTCCAAACAGGAGTTTCCTCAGGAGGATTCAGTTATTGCTGCCCGCATTGTACTCATACGTCTTGAAGTAACTCAAAAAACGCGGGCAGCAATAACTGAATCCTCCTGAGGAAACTCCTGTTTGGAGTGAAACGCGAATACGGTACCAGGAGAGGCGTTGAGGCACAGAAGATACAAGCTATAAGTTAAGCTTTTTGTTCTTCACTGAAAGTTTGGTGGCGGTAGAACCCTGGTGTAATAATTAACCACTGAAAAATATATAAAAATGGACAAAAAATCCAGGAAGGTTGCTGATGTAATCAGTGCGCTGTTGCTTTGACATATAAGCATTTGCTAAGCGCGGTATCTGGTCTGAAACCTCCTGGTACAGTGGTATATTTGAATAACTAAGTCAACACTTAAGATTCCAGGAGTCCGCCATAGTGTGGTTCAGTGGAAAGATAAATGCAAAAGCAACACCAAGTATATACATGTAGATGAAGAATAATGTTGGGTTGATAAGAAATGTTTTATCACTAAAGTGACAAGTTAGAGTGGAGTGTTTTAGATCATAAAGATTATTTTTCGCTCCGGACAAGACCGGTTTTTTGATTTTTGTATAGTCACCAATATAAGGCAATGTCAGCATGGTGGCGGAGGGGTACCGGTGGTGGAGTGGGCAATGGCTGCTGCCCACAGCAGACAGTGGCCTAGCCCCCTTCACGTGGGTGCAGTGCACTCCAACAGACAGGCCCTGTCTGACAAACAGCCATGGACTCCCCAGGGAATGCACTGTTTTTGTGCTAAGACGGTGGTGCAGCGGACACAGCCAGTACCTTTTGGACCAGAAGATCACAGGTTCAAATCCCAGCTGGGGCTGCTGCCAACCCAGTCCCCTTATTTTACCCATGAAGAAAACATGGTAGTAAAGACTGAACAATTATTGCTGAGACCATTAGCATGGGTCAAAAACCTCTATTTTACCCTACACAGCACAAACACCATAGAAATGTGCATTACCTACGGCAGAATCCCCCAAATGCAGTCCTGGAGGGCCAAACACCATTCAGGTTCCATGCTGCCTCTAATAAAGATGCCTGTGCTGCATATCTATGCACAACCCCCATGGTATGCAGATGTATCCCAAGCATATTCATGAGAGACAGCATGAAAACCCGAACAGTGTTTGGCACACCAGGACTGGAGTTGGGAACCTCTGCCGTAAAGCAGCAGCCAACAGGGCCAGACACACCCACACCCACACCCACAGGCCCCATTGGCCAATGCCTCCTGGAGAGGCAGGACATTGGGCCCTGCGTGCATCTCCCAATACTAGCACTTGCCTACCTTAGCAATGCCACCCTACACCTGGGTATACGGTACACACCTATCAAACATTTCCTATGATTACTGGCAGATAGCAAGTCCTACGTTAAGCATAGTTTGCTCATTGAGCTCCATCATAACAATCTTTCTGATGTCTGCAGTGTGTGTTTCAGGTCTGGTCTCTGACAGTGTTTACCACCCTGCGGAGTGACCCCCAACAGTATTGCGTAGCATATCCATGCCTGTACTGTGCCCAGGACTGGTGTGGTGGGCAGGGCTGCTAAACTCCTCTATAGTAGCACAATACTGGCATAGGTGTGGGAGTGTGTGTCTGTCTATACAGTGTGTGATGGCTGCAAACACCTTCCACAGCCCACACTGCCAGCACTGTTGCCAGTATTGGCCTGCCAATGTGCATAATGAGGAGCAAGGTACCATGGGTATAGCCCGGACAGGGTGACCTGGCCAGGATGCATCTGCACAGGGCATAGGGCACTGGCTGGGACATTGTAGTGCCTGGCCACCATCTACACAGACAGGGGGACCTCAGTATGTCCTGCTGGGGGATCACTCTCACCCTGACTGTGCAGTGACGACAGCATGGCTAGGCATCCCCATAGTGCTATATAGTGTTTCTCTCATGTGATGTTTATGGGTTTTCTTTTGGGGCCCAGTCACTGATTTATCTGCTTGTTGTGTATGCTGACATCCCAGTTCTGGGTGCATGCATTTCCACTGGGAACATGCACTATGGACTAGCTAGCAGACTGCAGCTGGTATGTGTCTTGATGGAGTAGCTTGCTGCAGGAGAATATCAGATGGTGGTGGGGTGCAGCTTAGCATATCCAGGCCTAATGTCTGTCTGCTATTGTGTGATGGATGTGTACAGAGCTGCATTGACTGCCCTGTAGGGTGTCTGTTCCCCAGCAAGACTGGAGTTGATGGTCCCCTCTACTGCCACCATTGCAGGGAGGTAGAATGTGGATCTGTTGATGGGAGACCATGTTTGCCACCCTCAGCCCTGGGGGAGGGGTGGTGGTACATGGCCCACCTAGGGGCTACACCTGACTGAGACAGACTGGAATATCCAAGGTGTTTCTGCAGAAACTGCCTATCTCACACATTAATACTACTTTGGACCTCCAACATGGCCTCTTTCAGCCATGGAAGGTGCTGTGGACCTGGTGCTAGGTGCCTCACCGCACCCTCAGGGTGAGCACAGTACCCGCACAATGTGACGGTGTGTAGCTACTCTGTGCCAGTAAAACACACGGTCTGTACCCCCTACAAGGCCGAGGTGCTGTGGGGGTGCACATGGTCAGTTCCCCCTACCAGGCTGAGGTGTTGTGGGGGTGCATACCCCATCTTGTGTTCATCTGTGGACAGCTGATTTGCATGTGAAGTGCATCATGGGTATGGGTGTGCTATCCCTATCCTGGTGACCACAACAGACTGTCTGTGTGGTGACATGCAGGCTCTCTTCAGCCAGCCTAGGGCTTGCTAGTAGCTGTAGAGCTGTAGCTGAATGGTTACTTCACTGTCTGTGAAGTCAGAGGTCATAAGTTCAAACCCACAGTGGGGGTTTTTTGATAGGGCTGCCCAAAGCATTATCTCTTTTTAATGTACATTTTTGCTGCCAGCAAAAACACCCTCAGCGTACTGTACCCATAAGGTGCCTCTGAGGGCGCTTTATAGGGCGCCCTATAGGGCACCTTATGGTTCCCGTCCATGTAAGGTGCACTATACATTATCCTGTGACGCAACTTATAGGGTGCCCTTTAGGGGATATTTTAGGGTGCCATGGTGGACAGTGCACTTTATAATGTGCCCTATGGAGTGCCTTATAGGCACCTTCAATTACGGCACGTGAGGGCGTGTTTGCTGGCAGCAATTAATAAAATAAAACTAAAGTGCTGCAGGAAACAAAATGTACATTTCAAAGCTGATGCCTCAGCCAGCCTTACGTATTAGGCACACTGGGGAGCAAACTCATGACCCCTGTATCAGCAGTCAGTGCCTTAACCATTGTGCTCCACTGCTGCTCCTCCTTGCATGTCAGCGCACCTACTTATGCTTTTCATTCCTTAAACTGCACAGTGCTGCCATTAAAAACAGTACTCTGACCTTGCGGTACCTCATACGGCACCCTATAAAGCGCCCTATAAGCAACATTCTAGGGTGCCTTGGCGGACAATGCACTTTAAAATGTGCCTTATGGGGCGCCTTATGTTAACACACTTTGAGAGTGCGTTTGCTAGTAGTGATAATTAAAATAAAAATAAAATGCCTCCTAAAGCAATCTTCCCCATAACATGTAATGCCTCAGCCAACCTTGTTCATTGGGCACTGTGGGGGATTGAACCCCTGATCCTTGCACCATTGGGCAGTATCTTAACCATTGTGCTGTGGTTCTGTTCCTGTGCTTGCACATCAGCGCGCCTCCTTATGCCGCCCAATATTAAAATGCCTCCTAATGTAATGCCTCAGCCAGCCGTCCTCGTTGGGTACTGTGGGGGATTGACCCCCTGGTCCCTGCACCATTGGTCAGTGTCTTAACCATTATGCTGTGGCTCTGCTCTTCTGCTTGCACATCAGCGCACCACTTATGCCTCCCGCGCAGCTTTCTCATGCGCTAATGTGCGGGGCACACATGGGCGCCGCGCACCTTAGCGCATTTTTAAATCCCGTTTTTTCTTTTTCAGAAAGGAACGCCCACTCCTTATATGGCACCCGCACACTAGCGCGGCCCGCACATTAGCGAGGTTTTAGTAAACATACCCCTTAGTCTTTGATTCTGTTTATTTTAAAAACTTCCACAGCAAACCATAGGTAGCATGTCATGGAATCTTCTCCCATACCTTGAAAGCTAGGTTCTGCAAAGCCTATACTCTCCTATAATGTACTGCATGGAGCTGAGAGTACTGGATAGTAGTGATATTGAGAGAAGTTCACTTTGTTTGGTGTTTGTCTCCTACAGTAAATTTTTACATATTTTTCAATGGCCATATTTTCAGTATTGACACTGATATATTACGGAAGACATGGAAAATTAGTGTCATGCACAATTAGGCAATTTAATTGATGTGCATTATAACTTTTTGGGTACTGCATGCATAGACTTTTATGTGCTAGCCTTTGAAGTTAGCCTCACCTAACCAATGACTCTTAATGAAGATTCATTAGCTTAAATTAATTCCTGAACTTATTTTTTATAAAATATACGTGGCTATCACTATAACAAGGGATAATTGTTTTTGTGATTAAAAATGCAGAGAAATGTAGCTGCCCAGATTTTTTATAAATGAGAGCTATCACTGTTCAGTATTTCATTTTTTTTCTTTTTTCTCAGCATCAGAGCTATCAGAAGGTCACAGCAAGTGTTGCTTTGTTCTTAAAAAATGTGCAAGATATTCCCCTCTCTTTTTTCTTGCTGTATTTGTATGATTGATTTGCTGAGGAATCCAGGTCTGGGAGATCAGTAGAAATGCCATTTTTTTATGTATTTGTTGTTATTTTTTAAATATTGTTTTGCATGTTCTGTATTATTTGGTTTTCAATAAATAGAGTTTACAAAAAAAAAAAAAAAAAATGTGCAAGATGGTTTATTTATTTGCGTAAATGATTGTCTGAAAATTTACAAAAAATTTGTCTGAGTAAATGTACATGCAGGGTGAAAGTGTAAACTTTTACCCATGGAAAAATAGGTGACCTTAATGGTGGAGTTCCTCACTTGGTTTGTGGCTTGACATGCTGTGAGGGCTTGTACAGTGATGCTTAGAGCTAAGCTATCGATAGCTTAACTATTGGCAGGGTCTCCCAAGATGGACAGGTCTCAGCTGAGGTGCCAGATGAAGACAAACCACCCATCTGGGCAGCAGCAGAATGGGACAGTGTTGGCAGCAGAGGATCACGTTTCTGTGAAAATTGCAGCACTAGGATTACTAGAGAAGCTAAAGCCAGAGGAGAAAGGGGGGCAATCACAGAATTCAACAACAATTTCCAATGTGCAGCAAGACAAGACAAAGAGAAGTATTACAATGATGCTTGCAGAGTATCTGCATTTTGCTCTCTGTGTTATTTAAAAAGATTTATTGACACTTTTCACTAAAGAAGCACATTGGACAAGCTTTACTAGTGTGGGACCATGTCAGTGCCACAGGAGTTTGGTGCTAACTGTCCATGGTGCATTAGGGTTGCAAGTGGGAGTGTGGGGCAAAGAATGGGCAGACTGAGGGCCACACAGGCACTGCAGCCATACTTCCTGCATGGCACACTAGTAGCGCAGGTACACATTCATGCCAACTCCATAGATAGTGTTGAGTGTACCCGCCCTCTTGTAGTGCCACAGGATGGCTGCATGCACTGTGGTAACTGTTGGGAAAATGTTTTCCATGTTCCCGGCAGTTAACGCCGTGGTGTTGTCCTAACACACCATGAGTTCATGCATTATGAGCATGTTTGGTGAAATCTCACAACACTCTTTAGTAAAAGGATTCTTATGTGTAAAATAACTAAGGGACCAGAGATCCACGATGGCATTGTGAGGGCGTAAGTCTGAGGATGCACTTGTTCTGCTCTGCAACTATTGGCACTGGAGGTATCCATTGCCTGTTCTGCTATGGACAAGAGGAAGGGAAAGGGGTACCTTGACCTCCCAGAGAGCCCTCTATCAGCCTCTCTTCTCCAGCCGATGCCGGAGGTGTTCGGCATTGCCTCAATTTCTTCGATACCGGCATCTCTTAATCTGCCTGGAGGAGGTATGGTGGGCAGCAGTGAAGGAGCTTCTCTAAGCCCCATTGCCGAAAGTGTGCCACCCCCAATCCTGAAAGTGTTTCAGCTGTTGGCATCCTGGGGCACATGTGGACTGTGGTGCCTACTTTGTTGCCTCAGTTGGGAGGAACTCCGGCAGCAGTTTCGTCTCCCCTGACAATTTTAAGGAGGGAGGAGAGTCCAGCAGTGGCTTTAACTCCTCTGGAACTCTAAGGAGGGAGGAGAGACGTTGAAGAACTCTGGAGGAATTATCCGGGTGCAGGGTGAGAAACCTTCTGGTCGACAATTGGGTGAGGTTCAGATTCCACAGGCTGTGACTTTGGAGTCACTGTAAGGTGTTATTCAATGTATCAACTCCTCTATTCAATCAGTTTTGGGTCTCTTTGTGCGGGATTTGGCACTTGTGGCCCAAGTTGTGGTGGAGCAATCAAAGACATTGCTCTCAGTCAAAAACGAATGCTATCCAAGTGGGTGATGATGCCGTGGTGAAAGACAGTACCATCTCTGCCTGGTGAATGGAGTACCTTGAAAATTTGATTAGACTATTAATTTGTGTCTGCTAAACTTTCCTAAATACCCACTTATATCATCAAGGGTGAAGTATTTGACTGAGGTTCTTTGGATGGACCCTAGGACTCTCCTCCTTTGGTGAGAGCTCAATATCTCACCCCTGGTGCTAGGTTTCCAACATCAGGTCAGGGAGCCTCCATTGGTGATAACCTGATGGAGTTTTTGGAATCTTCCCTAGAGGTTGGGAGCAGTATAGCCTGATTCTAATGTTTACACAAAATTACAGAGTGGTCACTGAACGACAAGACACTCTCAAAAGAACATATCTGAGGGACACCACTCATTTTTTGAATATTCTTGAAACTCAACGTCCTTTGGCAGTTCAAGCAAATGTGTGGCTAGTAACACTCGATGTAGTTTCTCTCTACACTAACATCCCGCAGGGAGCGGCATTATCAGTAGTAGAGCAGGTGCTTAGTCAACGCGCCGATGTGTTTTAGTCGAGGAAAGTTTTTTTACTTAGTTTAGCAAGACTAGCCATTTATCGGAACTATTTTGTGTTCCAAGGGGTGTTATATCAACAAATGTCTGGGGTTGCTATGGGCGCTACCTGCGCCCCCTCTATAGCAAACTTCTATATGGGATTTTTTGAGGAGAAGTGGGTGGTTTCATCTCAGTATTCTATCCATATTAAGCTGTGGAAGAGGTTTATCGAAGATGTCTTTTTGGTATGGCAGGGTACAATTGAGAAGTTGGATGAATTTCTAATGTGGCTTAATGGTCGTGATGTTAACATTAAATTTACTTCGACATATCATTCAGACACACTTAACTATCTAGATGTTTGTGTAAAACGTACTGAGGAAGGCTGGACCACTTCGGTTTTTAAAAAACCGAAGGATAGGGTCACTTTTTTACAATATAAAAGCATGCATCCTCCGCGTCTGAAACTGGGCCTCCCATTCTCTCAATTTTTGCGGTATCGGCGTAACTGTTCGGATAAGGCCGATTTTAAGCAGAGAGCTCATGTTTTACAGCGTAATTTTCTCCAGCGAGGTTATCCTAAGGTAGTGGTACAGCGTGCGTATACTAGGGCTCTTTTCAATCACCGGACAACACTATTGGGGGCAGGTTCTCGTACGAACCCTGTTGAGCATGATGACACATACGTTAATTTCATTTCCCGGTATTCTCCCCTTAGTGGGGAGCTTCAGAAGATTTTTCGAAGACACAGTAACATTTTGGCGGCAGTGCCTGGTTTGGGCCAGAAAGTAGTTAGGTGTGTGTGGCAGAGAGATCACAATTTGAAGGATCTTCTCAGCCCGGCTATGATTTCTTCTGATGGGGATGAGAGGGGGCATAATGTAATTGGGGGCCATTTCACATGCGGGTCCTGTGATATTTGTGACATCACAATGAGTCAGGACACTTTTGTTCATCAGGGGGTCTCTCTACGTCTTCGTAGTTTGACCTCCTGTGAATCACGGAATGTTGTATATGCAGTTGTGTGTCCCTGCGGTTTCTGCTACGTTGGAAAGACAACTCGTCCGTTTCGAGTGCGAATGCGGGAACATCGTAGTCGTTTAAATCGTAGATGTGTAGAGGCCCCGATGGTTCAGCACTGCCTGGAGAAGGCCCATATATTTGAACAGTTGCGGTGTTTATGTCTAGAACAGGTGGCATGTGGTAGCCAGGGTAGAACTCTAGATCAGATGCTTATTAAGCGGGAACAACGTTTGATTTTTCAACTAAATACTTTATCCCCAGCGGGATTAAATGGACAGATAGACTGGCAGGCTTGTATATGATAGTGGGATTGTGATCGGGCGGAATAACCTGTGTAAAGCGTAGTTATAGTCCGGAAGTCTCGGTAGAGGGTACGCCCCCTTTGAGGGGTTTAAAAATGGAGTAGGTAGTAGGTTTGACGCATGCGCGGCGTTTTTACGGTACGGGCAGTCGTCCGCCGGAGTTCACTGAAAAACTAACACAGGCAGCATCTGAGGTAAGATGACTAGTGGTCATGTATTTTTGTGATAAAAAAGGTAGTTTTTAGTAGTAATAAAGATGATGGTTCCTAATAGTTTTTGTGTTTTTTGTAGTTTATTCTATCGGTCCCCTGAAGAAACTAGATTTGAAACGTCTGGCTGGTACCGGGACTGTACGTTGGGATCACTTATTTCTGGCAAAGAGTTGGACCAGTCCTTTCGAAAGCTGAGTATTTTGCTGTTTGAGATTCTATAATGAGAAGGACTGAGTTTTAAATATATTGGTGCTTGAGAGGTCATTGATGTAACACAACACGATTGCAGCTATATGGTGTGAACCTAAAGCTAGCAGTGTTATTTTTTACTGAGACCTCGTGAATGTTTTTGATCCATCATAGAATTGTAATAGAACGACACTTTGAGTTTTTGAGAGTGATTCTAATGTTTGACTTGGAAGCTGATCATAACCTGATGTTTAAAATGTATTTTAATGTTATTTAATTAACAGGTTTTATATACCACTTTATCATTTCAATCAAAGCAATTTACATTGAAACTTTAACTTGGCAATGTGCATTAACCAGGGACATTAACAGCTTGGAATTTTCTGAGGTAATGGAGGGTTAAGTGACTTGCCCAAGGCCACAAGAAGAGCTAGTGAGAATTGAACGCTGGTTTTTGGGTTCTCAAGCCAGTGATCTTAACCACTAGGCCACTTCTCCACTTCACTTATAGACAAGCAATTTTTTGGCTCTCCTATATGTATGTTTCCTGACTTTTCAAGCTGCACACAGAAATGGCCCCAGGGGTTTTTGGCTCTGCATTCTAGAGCTTTGGCCCTCGGGCTGCAGTATGTGCTTCATTTTCCTTGTATTTGTATAATTGCATCTGATGGTAAAACATTTACTTTTTTTGAGCCAAAAATATTAGCTGAATTTTTCTTAGCTAGGGAGGGAATGTCGGTCCTTGAGTCTACCCCACAGTTGCCACAGGGGGTTTAGGGTGCTGGTGTTGAGGTTGTTCCCTTAGGTAACTTTATTAATTGATATGATATATTACCTTGGGTCCCTTTTTTTCCTGTATTGTGGGCTGACAAACAGGTGTTTATTATTTTTTTCTTTGTTTTCCTTATTTCCTTGAATGATAAGCTGTTGATTATTGTTTCACTTGTTTAACAACAGTGTAATTGAAAATATATAAATAAATAAAAAACAAAAACAACAAAAAATAAGGGTCCTATATTCAGGGGCAGCCCAAGGTGGGTGTGGGGCCTCATTTGCATAAATATTTGCATAATGTTACCGTACACTAACTTTTAGCAAACATGTCTCTTAATGAGTGTATGGATAAAGAAAGACTAAAAGATTTCTACATTACTATAATCCAGTGCCAACCGCCAGGCACATTAGGAACTACTACAAACATTGCCCATTTAGAACCCATAGCAAACCCACCATATCGTAACAGCACTACCAGGACTCACAAAGCACCAGAACCTAACTATCAAAAGGCTACACTGCAAATATTAAACCAATACATTTCAGAGAATAGCAATACATGACCTACTGGGGTAAGAGAACAAGTGGCAATGTCAAATAGGAATTACATAAACAGAATACCTCAGCTCAGCTACACATGCAGAACATAGACCGTCACCAAACAAGGAATCACAATTTAGAAACAAGAAGACAATAATTAAACTGGGAACCCCAAAAGCCAAACTTGGAATGTACAACAACACTGTAGAAATAAAACTATAAATTAATTTCCTCTTGTACTGAACAAAGCGCAGATGTTAATGATGCACATTTCCCAGAGCTGACATATTCCAGTTAATAAATTCAAAATAAAGAGATATCTTTCTACCTTTTGTGCATTTTTTTTCAGTTGCAATTGCTCCAGCCACTTTCTTCTGGTTTCTTCATGTCTTCTGCTAATTCTCCATCGTCTGCTGTCCATTTGTCCTTTCTTCTAGTTTTTTTCCATTCTCTCTCTACATCTGCTTTAACATACTAATCGTTCTCCTTTTGCTCTTTCCTCATTCCTATTTTATCCACTCAAATTTTACCCCTCCATCCTCAATCCCCACTTACTCTCCCAATATCCAGCCAATTGCAGATTTTTCTTCCCTCCAACACAAAGTATTTTTCCCCTCTCCGTTTCACTCTCCCAGCCCCATCCCATTCTAATACTCCCCCGACATCAGCTCCCTTCTAGTTCCAGCCCCACCCAGCATCCGTTCCCTTCTAGTCCCCGCATCAGCCCATTTCCAGTCCTAGCTCCCCATCCATTTCCAGTCCTATCCGAGTCCCTCCATCAGTTCATTTCCAATCCCAGCCCCCTATCAGCCCATTTCTAGTCTTTTCCTAGCCCCACCATCAGCCCATGTCAAACCCTAGCTCCCCTCCACTCAGCCCATTTCCAATCCAAGCCCCCATGAGCCTACTTCCAGTTCTAGCCCCTCCATGAGTCCATTTCAATGCAAGCCCCCACCACAGCCCATTTCCAATCTTAGCTCCCCCCAACAGCCCATTTGCAGTCCTATCCTAGCTCCTTCATCAGCCCATTTCCTGTCCTAGCTCCCCCCCCACTCAGCCCATTTCCATTCCAAGCTCCCCTCCCCATCAGCTATTTGCAGTTCAAGCCCTCCCTTCCACTCAGCCCATTTCCATTCCAAGCCCCCCTCCCCATCAGCTATTTGCAGTTCAAGCCCCCCTTCCACTCAGCCAATTTCCATTCCAAGCACCCGTCCACATCAGCTATTTGCAGTTCAAGCCTCCCCTTCCACTCAGCCCATTTCCAGCCCTAGAAACCCCCCAACCCATTACCAGTCCTAGCCCCCCCATAGCCCATTATCAGTCCTAAGCCCCTCATCAACCCACTTCCAGTCCTAACCCTCCCATCACCCCATATTCAGTCTTAGCCCCTCCCCCATAGCCCATTACCAGTCCTATCCTCCATCAGCCCACTTCCAGTCCTAACCCCAATAGTCCATTTCCAGTCTTAACCCCCATAGCCCATTACCAGTCCTAACCCCCCATCAGCCCACAGCCCCAGTCCTAACCCCATCAGCCCACCTCAAGTCCTAACCCTCCCATCAGCCCATTTCCAGTCCTAGTCCCCAATAGCCCATTACCAGTTCTAACCCCCCCATCAGCCCACAGCCCATTACCATTCCTAACCCCCCTCCCCCCATCAGCCCAGAGAAAGTTTAAAACAAAAAGTTTTTTTTTAGTTTACTTTTAAAGCAGAATGTTGTTTGTGTGGGGCCCCATGAAAAGCGGGGCCCTGTGCAAAAAACATTCTCGCTCAATGGATGGGCCGGCCCTGCCTATATTCTTCTGGGCAGAGCACTGCACCATGTGGCCTGGGAGCTCCAGCCCAATCCGGGCTGTGGGAGGAGCGAAGGTCTCCCTACTTAGGACCCCCTCACCCAGGTACCCGCGCCTGCCGGGCCTGCGCCTAAGGGCCACGCCATAGGGCCCTTTGGCGTGGCCCTTAGGCGTACCATAACCATAACCGTCACCCAACAATAACCCGTCCACCCTCCATCCTACGGCAAGTTGCCCAGACTGAGTCATCACAGGTAAGCACCACGGGTAAGCAGCTCAGGAAATCCTGCACAGCATAGCCTACAGGACCCTCCGCCACCTCACTCCCATCTCATTGCTTGTAAGTTAACATTTGCTGCTTGCCTGGACAATCCATTGCTGCCTCATTGCCTGTAAGTGTACATTGCTGCTTGCCTGGACAATCCATTGCTGCCTCATTGCTTGTAGGTTAAGTTGTCTCCCGTTACTTGCATTGACCCTTGCTGCATAGGCTATAGTCTCCCCACTACCCATTGCTTGTATTTTAACCTGTAATGCATAGCGTGCAGTCCCCACTTGTAACTCACCATATACTGCTTAGTGTATAGAATACTTAGCCATCTAACATATGCTGCATATCCCCTACTACTACTCTTCTATGGCCCCACATCACATTGTCCTTCTCTTCCTCATACTCCCCAACTGCTTCCCCTCCTATCAGCACCCTCACTCCTCTGCCCCCTACTCTCCCTCTACCTTCCTCACTTCTCCCTCCGTTCTGTCTTCTGGCCTAGCATCTGCTCTTGAGCTTCTTCACACCATCCCCCTCATTTAACCAGCCCCTCTCTCTTTAAGGCAACCTCACCCTCGCTTTCGCTGTACTGCCTCTGCTTTACCCTGCTCTCTGCTACTCCTTCTCCTTCTCTCATCAGGTAATATCAACCCCAACCCTGGCCCCCCTCGATTTCTTTCTCACTCCAAGAAGAGTTCCTCTCGTACCTTATCTAATCTCATCCATATCCCTCTCCTTTCCCCTTCCACCCTCCCTCCCTCATGCTGCAATCACTCACCCAAAGATATCAACCTCAACCCTATCCCCCTCAGAGTTCAGTCTCACTCTAAAAAAAGAGATCCTCACGTAACCAATGGAATATCATCAATATCCCTCGTCATTCCTCTTTTACTCCCCCTCCCTCATGTCACTCATGGAGGGCACACTCATCCAGAGGCACCCACCCGTAATACAGAGATCTAGAGGGGCCAGGGTACGGGTGGGTGCCTCTGGATCGAGGTGTGTGGGAGAACTGGTAGCCTCCGTGGCAGAGAGCAGCAATGGATGTGGTATTGTCTGGGAGGAGCTAGGTCTCAGTTAGAGCAAGAAGGTGTAGCACATTAGAGATAAAGAGATCATGAGTAAAAGGGAGTTTGTTAGAAACTGAGCATGCGTTCCATAGGGCACATGAGAACGGGAGAGTGGAGGGGGAAAGGAGAGGGATATGGATAAGGTTGGACAAGTTACGTGAGGATTTCTTTCCAGAGTAAGACAGGGGTCTAGGGGGGCCGTTACATGAGGATCTGGGCCAAGCTGAGCCCCACTGACCCTGCCGACAGAATCCATGACAGTGGGGGCAGTGGCCCGCCTGGAAGAGGGAGGAGGCGGTGCAGCATGGTTTGGAAGGCTGGGGGCGGCACAGACGGGGCTTCTGCCTGAGGTGGCAGATCCCTTGGGCCAGTCCTGCATAGATTGTGTCTCATTTGAATGTGTACAGTGCTTTATATGCCTAGTAGCACTAACAGAAATGATAAGTAGTAGTAATAGTAGTAGTAGAAGTAGTAGTAAAATTAGCTACCCTTTGGAAATTGGAGCTGCAAAGTCCAGAAATATAAAAGTTCTTATATTTTCTTTCACTTTGAATTAATTGAGTTGCAGTTCATTGTGGTAATGTACAGATTTGATTTTCATTTTTCCACATACATTCTGTGCTTCTTGACCGCCCTTCACCCCAAGTCTACCCTTTTTCTCATGACTAAATATAGCTAATTTGTGAAACTCAGCAGCAGGATTTAGACACTGAAAGGGTGGTACTATTCAGCTCCAGTATGGATTAGGGAAAGCCCTTTGAAAAGTAACATCTGTACACATATAGGGTAATTTTATAAGAGGGTGCCAGTTTCAAGCCTATTCCATGTTGTTGTTGTTGTTAAGTGCCGTCAAGTCTGTGTCGACTCATGGCGACTCTCTGGATAGTTTCCTAAATTGTGTTCGGTCTTCAGTCAAGTGGCTCATTGTTGACAGACTGGCACCCATAGATGCTGTTATTGTATTGATCCATCTCATTGCTGGCCTTCCTATTTTGCATTGACCTTCTACCTTACCAAGCATGACGTCTTTCTCTAATGATCTCTCCCTTTGCATGATGTGTCCAAAGTATGAAAAAAAGTATGAAAGTCGAAGCCTATTCCATAGAGACAACATAAACACATATGGAGTTGATATTCAAAAGCATTTTTCTTGCTACATGGATAAATGCCACTGAATATCATTAAAGACAGTACCGAGGCACATTGGGAATTATCTGGATGAGGTTTTTAAATTCTCTTCAGCTAACAAATATACTAGAAGTTTATTTTCAAATTTTGGTTAAATTGACTATTATGAGGGCAATTTTAGATAGACCTTTCTGCATGTAAATCATATTTTATACACAGATACTTTATTTTACAAAATTGAGCCTAAGGGGGCAATTTTACAATAGGACACCTAGATTAATAGGGCTGCTGACCTAGGTAAACCTCCAGCCATATTCCCCCTCCCAAGGCAGCTCAAGGCTTTGGCAACCCCCCCCCCCCCCCCCCCGCCATGGGTGGCTTGAAGCTTTACTACCCCTCCTTGTACTTCTCCATCATCTCTCTCCACTTGCGTGTGTAGTTCAACATCTCTCACTTCCTCCCCATGCCCCTCCCCCATGCCCCTCAAACCTTCCAGCATGGCTCCTCTCCTCCTTACTTTAATGCCAACATCAGTGCTGAAAAAGAAGCCACAGACTCTCACCCCAAGCATGCCGGAAGTTCTTGCTTGTTTTGTCTCCATGGCGGCAGGAAGTTCACGTCAGAGAGTCAGGATCGGTGGGGGCTTCCCCCATGCTTGAGTGCAAATCTCCCAAATGGATTCATTTGCTTTCTCAGTGCTGACATTGTCATAAAACAAGGAAAAGAGGAACGACACTCCCCATAGTTTTGAGGGGGCGCACTGCGGAGTGAAAGGAGGCAAGCATCATTTAGGGGGGTGGCAAATGATTTGGCTGCTTCCTGCTGCCACTCCTCCTCAATTGGCACCATTCAAATTGAGCTAACCTAGGAAATTGGCTGGCATACCTAGTGGAAGGGCGGGAATTGGCTGGAAAGTGTTTAATTTTAGCTTATATTATAAAGACACTTAGGGGCATGTTTATTAAACCTTCTTAATGTGCGCCCGGCGTAACTGTGCAGGATGCCATATAAGGAGTGGGCGTTTCAGTCTAAAGTAGCAAAACGGGATTAGCGCGCGATAACGCGTGCTGCTGCGCACATTATCAGGCAAAGCGCCGCTAAGTGCGTTACACGCGGTAATCTTAAGTAGGCACACAGACATCCAAATACAGAAACAGAAGTGTAGCACAATGGTTAAAACACTGACTGATGATACAGGGGTCATGAGTTTGATCCCTCAGTGTGCCTAATGCATAAGGCTGGCTGAGGCATCAACTTTGACATGTAAGTATTGTTTCCTGAGGCATTTTAATTATTGCTGCCAGCAAACACACCCTCACGTGCTGTAACTTAAGGTGCTGCATAAGGCACCCTATAAGGCACTCCATAGGGCACATTATAAAGTGCACTGTCCGCCATGGTACCCTATAATGTCCCATATAGGGCACCCTATAAGGCACTCTATAAGGCACCTTATACGGACAGTGCAGGCATGGATATGGTACACAATACTGTTGGGGGTCACTCCCCAGGGTGTTAAACACTGTCAGACACCAGACCTGAAGCACACTCCACAGACATCAGAAAGGTTGCTATGATGGAGCTCATTCAGCAAACCGTGCTTAACGTAGGAATTGCTATCTGCCAGTAATCATAGCTACCTTTTGATAGCTGTGTACCATATTCCCAGGTTTAGGGTGGCATTGCTACGGTATGCAAGTGCTAATATTGGGAGATGCACGCAGAGCCCAATGTCCTGCCTCTCCAGGAGTCATTGGCTAATGGAGCCTGTGGGTGTGAGTCTGCCTCTGTTGGCTGCTGCTTTACGGCAGAGGTTCCCAACTCCAATCCTGGTGTGCCAAACACTGTTTGGGTTTTCATGCTGTCCCTTATGCATGAGATACATCTGCATACCATGGGGGTGGTGCATAGATATGCAGCACAGGCATCTTTATTAGAGGCAGCATGGAACCTGAATGGTGTTTGGCCTTCCAGGACTGCATTTGGGAGACTCTTCTCTAGGATATGCGCATGTTTATGGTGTCTGTGCTTTGTAGGGTAAAATGTAGGTGTTTTGGGCATGTTTACGTCATATGCAATAAAGGTTCTGTCTGTATTAGCACGTTTTAGTAGTGGGTAAAAAATGGGTGATGGGTTGGCAGAAACCACAGCTGGGACTTGAACCTGTGACCTTCTGCTCCTGAACATACTGGCTGTGTGCACTGCACCACTGTGTTGCCACAGAGACAGCACATTCCCTGGGGATACCATGACTGTTCATCAGACGGGGCCTGTCTGTTGCAGTGCATGGCACCCGCCTACACAGGGCTAGGCCATGGTCTGCTCTGGGCAGCTGCCACTGCCCCCTCCACCACCAGTGCCCCTCTGCCACCCTGCTGACATGCCCTTCTGCTGGTGGAGCGCAGTCTCAGGCCATCCAGTGTGCGGGTAGGCGGCTGCCTATGGTGTGGGTTCTGGGGTAGGGGTGCCTGCATATGTGTCCACGCTTGCCCTCCAGCAGCACCTGCCACTGTTCTGTGCCCTTGGGGGTCCCTACTGGGTACTATCCCCTGTGACACTGTGGGAAGCACACTCATGCCCATGCTGGGCCCTCATCAGTTGCTGTCTGGCTGCTCTACTGTTTCAGCATTCCTATGGGCCACCTAGGCATCACCCTAGTCCACACTGTGGCTCAGCTGCAGTACAGCATGTGCCGTCTGCAGCCCTCTGTGTCCCCTTTCCCAGCATCTGTCCAGTTGCCCATTCCGACATGCCCGCCCTGCTGTTGTGGAACATGTGCACCCCATAGGAGACCTGTCCAATGGAGAGGGAAACCCTGATGAGCGTAATTGCACTGTGGGATCATTCACCTTATATGGGGATGGAGCGTAGACCCTTCCAAAATTCATATCTTTTTTTTGGAGCTTTCTCGGGAGTGATTTTTGATGTTTCCCATTAATATCACTATTGCCCAGCTTGGTTATGTTTTTTTTTATATTTTGTTGGGGTCATTTTCAATGTTTCTTTGCACTTTTGTTCCTTGCACATGTATCACACTTATCACTCTTTTGTAGGTTTCCCTGGTTTTGCTGTACATTGCTGACATAAATGGTTTCTCTGCCCTTTAAATCAGCTCTAACGCTAGGGTTTCACTAGTTTTGAGCCTCGGATTTCACATCGTTAGTGTGCGGGGATCCTCTCCCCTCACACTCTCCACCCATTGACCCCTTCTCTCCGCCCCTGGGGAGCCTTCCTCCACCCTCCGGGAGCCTTGCCCCGCCTTCAGCGCTCATTTGCGCCGCTGCGCGCGTTAACGCGCACTAAGGTACATGAGCGCGTGATAAAGCGCCATTAACGCGCATTAAGGCACCTTAACACGCGGTAACGTCACAGAGCGCACATTAAGAAGGTTTAGTAAACATACCCCTTAGGTGTCGATGTGTCTTTATAAAATACTAGCACAAATCCTGCAGAAATGGCAGATATCCAGAAACCTTAGGACAGTGAAAAAGCTGCCCTAAGTGCTATTCAAATAGCTTGTCTGCATTACAGCAGTGGTGATTATCTGGATAGTAGCAGCAAAGGAATGTGCTTCCGTTTTGAAACAAAAGCGGTATTAATGAACCCTATTTAGCAATAGCAGACACTATTCACGCATGCATGAGCAGTGCATGCTATTGAGCAAAGTGAGCCCTATTGCACAATAGAAACATAGAAATATGACGACAGAAAAAGACCACATGGCCTATCTAGTCTGTCCTTCCATAACAACTACAACAATCCCCTTTTTACCTTTAGAGATCCTCTGTGTTTGTCCCATGATTTTTTGAATTCATTTACTGTCCTCATCTCTACCACCTCCACTGGGAGACTATTCCACGGATCCACTACTCTTTCTGTAAAGAAATATTTCCGCATGTCACTCCTGAATCTATCTCCCTTCACCCTCATCCCATGTACCCTCGTAGCAGAACTTGCTTTCAATTGAAAGAGGCTCTCTCCCTGAACATTTAAGCCACGGAGGTATTTAAACATCTCAATCATATCTCCTCTATCCCGCCTTTCCTCTAAGGTGTACATATTAAGATCCTTCAGTCTGTCCTCATATGCTTTATAATGAAGACCACTAATCATTTTAGTAGCCACCCTCTGCACCGACTCCATCCTGTTCACATCCTTTTGAAGGTGCGTTCTCCAGAATTGCACACTATACTCCAAATGAGGTTGCACCAAAGACTTATACAGAGGCATTATCACCTCCTTTTTTCTGCTAGCCATTCCTCTCCGTATGCACCCAAGCATCCTTCTAGCTTTTGCTGTCGCCTTTTCTACCTGTTTAGCTACTTTAAGATCATCAGACACAACCACGCCTAGGTCCCACTCTTCTTTAGTGGACAAAAGTACTTCACCCCCTATACTATATTGCTCCCTTGGATTGCTGCAGCCCAAATGCATGACCTTACATTTTTTAACATTAAATCCCAGCTGCCAAATTCTAGACCATTCTTCAAGCTTAGCTAGATCCCTCCTCATGTTATCTACCCCTTCCTGGGTGTCTACTCTATTGCAGATTTTGGTATCATCTGCAAAGAGGCAAACCTTACCTGAAAGCCCTTCCGCTATATCACTAACAAAGATGTTAAAAAGAATCGGACCAAGGATAGATCCCTGGGGCACACCACTGATAACATCCTTCTCCTCAGAGTGAGCTCCATTTACTTGTACTCTTTGTCGCCTCCCACCCAACCAATTTCTAACCCAAGCAGTAACTTTAGGGTCCATCCCTAGGGTGCTCAGTTTGTTTGTTTGTTTTGTGAGGAACAGTGTCAAAGGCTTTACTGAAATCTAAATACACCACATCTAGGGCTGTCCCTCAGTCCAACTCCCTGGTCACCCAGTCAAAGAAATCAATCAGATTTGTCTGACAAGACCTGCCTCTGGTGAATCCATGATGCCTTGGATCCTGTAATCCGCTGGACTCCAGAAACCTCACTATTTTCTCTTTCAGCAGCATTTCCAATAATTTACTCACCACCGAAGTTAAACTAACGGCCTGTAGTTTTCAACCACATCCTTACTTCCGCTTTTGTGTAAAGGCACCACATGAGTCTCTCTCCAGTCCTTTTGCACCACTCCAAACTCCAATGAGGCATTGAAAAGGTCAGTCAGTGGAGCTGCTAGAACGTCCCAAAGTTCCCTCAGTATTCTCGGGTGTATCCCATCCGGTCCCATCGCTTTGTCTACTTTAAGTTGAGATAGTTTCTCACAAACACAGTCTTTTGAAAATTGTTCAAGATGTAGTTTGCTTCTGTTCCTATTTGTGGGTGTTTTCTGATATCCTGCTCCTGGTTCTTCATCTGTGAACACAGAACAAACATATTTGTTAAGCAATTCCGCTTTATTCTTATCAGCTTCTACATATTCCTCCCCTGCACCCTTGAGTCTGACAATACCACTCTTGCCCTTCCTCTTCTCACTAATATATCTGAAAAATGTCTTATCCCCCCATTTTATTGCATTGGCTATTTCCTCCTCCTTTTGAATTTTTGCCTTCTTGACTACTTTTCTAGCTTCTCTAAGTTTTTCCAAATACAGATGCCTGTCTTCCTCTCTCTGTGATCTCTTGTATTTCATGAAGGCCTCCCTCTTTTTCTTCACTTTTTCAGCTACTTCTTTTGAAAACCATAGCGGTCTCCTTTTCCTTTTACCTTTATTTACCATTTTAACAAAAAGGTTGGTTGCCCTTAAAATATCCCCTTTCAGTTTTTCCCACTGTTTTTCTACATCCCTTAGCTGTTCCCATCAAACTAACGACTCCCTGAGGTATTGGCCCATCTTCGCAAAGTTAGTCTTACTAAAGTCTAAGATCCTCGCCTTTGAATGGATTCTAACAGCCCTAGTCCTAATACTGAACCACACCATCTGGTGATCACTGGATGCAAAATTATCTCCCACTACAACATCAGAAACACTTTCACCATTGGTAAGCACCAAGTCCAATATGGCCCCTTCACGTGTGGGGTCTGTTACCAATTGCCTGAATAGTTCTCCCTATAGAGAATCCAGGATCTCCTTACTTCTAGATGATACTGCAGCAGGAATGTGCCAATCAACATCTGGCATATTGAAATCTCCTATCAGTAGCACTTCCCCTTTCCTAGCAATGCTGTGTATGTCTTCAATTAACTCTCTGTCCACCTCTTCCTCTTGTGAGAGAGGTCTGTATATCACACCAATGCAAATAGATTTCTCTTTCCCTCTTTCTAGTTTAACCCACAATGCCTCCCCTCTCCCTTTTAAGCTCTGTAATTCCAAAGCTTTAATAGTAGTTTTTACATATTTATTTATTTATTTATAGTTTTTCTATACCGCACTATTTACAATCTGCGCGGTTCACAGGTAACAAAACTTGTGCAAGGGGAAAATCCCTATTGCCCTTACATTAAACAGTGAGTTGAACAGAGGTGAACTATATACATAATGGAACTATATACATAATGGACCTATATACAGGTTGAAAACTGTAGAAAACATCAACTAAATTCATTCATATAGTGCCACTCCTCCTCCCCTACTTCCTACCCTGTCCTTTCTGAATAAAGTATAGCCAGGTATAGTTACATCCCAATCATGGTTTTCTGTGAACCATGTTTCTGTAACTGCCACTAAATCCAAGTCAGCCACTCCCACCAAAGCTTCAACATCAGGGATCTTATTTCCCATGCTACGGGCATTTATACACGCTGCTTTCCATATGTTACCCCTGTTACCCATTTCCATAAAGTTATTTAATGTGAAGTGGAGTGGCCTAGTGGTTGGGGCAAGGTACTTCAGGCTGGAAGGTCGGGGGTTCAAATCCCACTAGAGGACAGCAACCTTGGGCCAGAAGGAGTGGGGTTTCTAGTCCCACAGGTGCTACTTGTGGTCTTGGGCAAGCCACTTAACTCTCCATAGCCCATGTTCCCTGTAAAATAGTTATCTCCAGGTTATAATGCCCTGTTCAATGTAATTTCAGTTTGTTCAATGTAAACTGCACTGATGCAGAATAGTGCAGTATATAAGAGAATATAAATAAATAAATGTATCACTTACCTGGTGGCTTTCTTCACCCATCCCTAACAAATCTAGTTTAAAGCCCTCTTCAGTAGATTAGCCAGCCTACTACTGAAGACACGTTGACCTTTCTTGGACAGATGGATGCCATCTCTGCTCTGCAACCCTTGGAACAGCATCCCATGGTCTAAGAAACCAAAACACTCTCGATGACACAATCCACACAGCCATGCATTCATCAAGAGGGCACACTATTAAAAAAATGATACAAAGATGAAAAAAAAACAAAAATCCCCAACAAAATGAAACAAAATATTTTTGTTTTCCCTGCACAGCTCTAGTGTCCCCACAATCCGGATTTTCAGTGGTATCCACTATGTAGGTGATGCCACGGAATAGCTGGATATTTTGTCCATAGCAGCCAGTGTTTAAAGAAAACATTGACCGCTGACAGCTGAATATTACTCGGTATGTGTCTTTGTAAATTAGGCTCTATGAACCAACCCCAATAGCAGTCACATCATTACCGAGAAATTTGCATGTACTCTGTAGAAGGTGCACAGCTGTGAGTGTGTTCTATGCATGTCTGCAGCTCGGTCTCCAGTCTGTCCAAACTACTCCCCAGGAATGCCTACGTATGGGCTGCGTAAAAGTAATATAAAAAGGCTTTTATCAAATTAGGTCATGCTTGCGGCTCTTTTGATGAAGCACGGCTCTAAATGGCTTGCTAACAGGGAGGAGGGTTGTAGGCCTATATGGGTGGACGTTGAGGAAAGAAGGACAATGCCCATCCCGATGAATTTATTAGTCGGGATGTCTTTGCCCGGACGTAAGAGGAACTTAAAGGTGCTGCAGGCCACGCAACAAGCTTTTCAGATGTTAGATTGCCGATCGGCCCATGGGGGCTGCGTTTCGGTCGATTCCCCGATCTGGTCCAACCCTCATTTAAAAATTGGTTGCAGTTGTTTTGCTTGGAAGGCTTGGCAAGATTGTGGTATTTGGACAGTAGGGCAGCTACTTAGGGGACAGGCATGGAAATCCTTTGAGGATTTGCAGGTTGAATATGGTATTCCGGCTTCGTTGTATTTTCTTTTTTTTTTAAACTTTTATTTTCATTTTGCAACAAACAAAAGAAACAACACACCAAAGGAGACAAAACAAGTATACAATAAGGAAAAGTAAACCCAATTACCCCCCACCCCCATGCTTCTTCTCTAGCTGATTAGGTCAGCATGTGAGCGCTTCCAGTTAACAATGATTATACATCAAAGCGGTCAAAAGAGTATCTACGATACAGAATGATCATGGGACCAAAATATATACAAATTTAGACAGTCAGATGAGAGCATTTAGCAGAATGTACATAGTCATTAAGCATCTTACATTTAGACCAATAATGAGAAGTCTGAACGGGGGAAGCAAACATACAAGGTATTTGTTCATATATATTGTAGAGACAAACATGATTCCACCATGCATTGGGGCTCAGATGGGAGCTATTTTCCAGTATTTCTTAATTAGGGAAATAACTATGTCAAGCATAAAGTCCAAAAGGAAGTCCAAAAGGAAGTAAGCCGTTTTTGGAAGAGAGGAGATCCCCGCAACTAGGCGAAGTCTCACCATCCTCCAAGAAAGAGGCTCCTGAAACTGCAAAATACAAAATAGACTGGATACGACCCCAGACCCGACGCTAGTAATACTGTAGTGCGGGACATTCATACATAACATGAGGTAGTGAGCGAATGGCCGCATGGGATGTCCAACAACTATTGCCCTGAGTAGTGTTCCAGTTGGCTAATCTGTCAGGAGTGTAAAAACACCAGTGGGCTAGAAAGAAGAGGGTCCGAGTAAGTGAGGCGGATCGGGAAACCCGTGTCACTCTACTCCAGACAAGGCTCCATTACTCCAAGGTCAAGTCACATGCAATTCTCTCTCCCATGCTTCTGCGCAATAGGGGTATCGCTAGTTATAGCATTACATAAGGTTTTGTAAAATTGGATGCTACACCCGGGGAATTACCGATAGATCGGATAGTCTCCGATCAACCTTGTATAGGGGATGCCAATGGCGGAAGTACCCTAGCACTCCGAAGGCAATGCCGAAGTTGCTTCAACTGAAAGCAGTGCCCTGCTGGGAGACCAAATTCAGTTTGCAATTCACTAAAAGTTTTCCAGCGACCATCATGGAACAACTGACTAGGAATCCAAATGTCCCTAGTGTACCAGGGGCTCCACGCTATCGACTTATGTTGTATTCGAAATCAAGTAGTGTACCAAAGCGGGAGCCTGTCAAACGAACAGAGTCAGGAGTCTAAAGAGTGCAGTAGAGTACTAAAGGCACCTAAAGTGTCTAAAAGCATTGGGGGATAGTGGGAGTCTGATGGGAGAGTCATACCAGGGAGAAAAGTAGGAGGAATCGGTTTGCAAAGATCCACTTCTACGTCTAGTCACACAGGTCTACTCGGTACTGGATCTTCCAGCCAACGAGCGCCTTGCATGAGAAGAAAAGAGTGATGGAACACTTGATTAAAATCACCACCAAGTATTGATGGAGCATTGGCAGAGGCCTATGCCAACTGCGCAATACTTGCATAGTAAGCAGGGTCGTCTACATTCGGGGCATAAATGCAAAAAACACATGAATTCACTATCTCCAACCTTAAGGTGTGCACGGGCCCATCTACCCTCCTTGTCAGCGCTAGTATCTATTACAGTAGCTTGCGAAGACTTCTTAACCAGAATGGCTACCCCGCACCGTTTGGAAACGGCGGGAAATAGGCAGCCACCATGTTAGATTTAGCATTGAGTCGCAGTATTGCAGCAGAGTTTAGATGCGTTTCCTGAAGAAACACAAAATCAGCATGCTCATGGCGAAGATAGCTAAGGAGTTTCTTCCTTTTGATTGAACTATTAATGCTTTTACGTAGAGTGATAAAATGTTACAGAAGGCCATTCAGAAAATTAAAAGTTCTGAGCATGATAGCGCACAGAATTTCACAATATCCCTCATATTGACTTTATCTGGCTGTACATAGGACATGAAAGAAAATAGGCTAAGATAATACAATGGAGCGCCCCGCATTAAAAAAGAAAACCGCAGTGCGGTAGAGAAGAAGCAAAACCCCAGAAATTACTGGCGACCATGTGTCTGCGGGGAGAAACCCCCGAGAAGGCCAAAATTGAGAAAAAAAGAAAACACATGACCTGTAGGACTGTACGTGCTCCGAATCCGACCGAGGCACACATCATGGAGGGATAGGAGACCAAAAAACAAAAGGTCAGATAGAGAAAGAAAGAAAGTCCAGGTAGTCTCTGTGCTTAGCTATGACCGCCGCATCGGGCCCTTCAAAATGGCGGACAGAGCCGGCAGACAAAAGTCCAAGTTTTGGATTAGCGCATCTGCTCTGCTTCTTTGGAATCCAAAAATGTTGATAGTAGATCAGGATCTTCGAATGTCCTGGTTTGGTTGTGAAGAGTCACGCGGAGCTTCGCTGGATACAACAGGCCAAAGCGAGCCTGTAGCTGTTGAAGTCGAGGGCGAAAAGCAAGGAGTTTCTTCCGACGGTCAACGGTGGGCTTTGTAAAATCAGGGAAGAAGGAGACTTTGTGACCTTCAAATTCCAAATGATGATTCGTCCGGGCAGCATTTAAAATTTGTTCCACTTGTTGATATCGTAGCAAGCGAAAGATAATAGGCCGGGGGGTCGTTCGGTTGAGCGCCATGTGGGTAGGAACACGGTGCGCACGATCGATTTCCAGTTCTCTATGAAAAGTGATCTTCAGCAAGGAGGGAAGAGTTTTGAGCAGGAATTCTCTTATATCTCCGGCTTCCACCCCCTCCGGTATTCCAATGAGCCTCACATTGTTGCGACGGGCTCGATTATTGTTATCTTCTAACTCCTTTTGAAGATTCTGTATCTGGCGCTCAGCCTGGTCCAGTTTGCCAAAGCGCACCACGTGCGAGTCGAGGATCCCCGCCATATTGTCCTGCCGTAATGAGAGACTTTCAAGTCGGTCCTGGAGCACTCCAAAGTCTTCTCGCATGGCTCGAAGCGCTTCTCCATTGGACTGCACCAATTCCTTCACGCCGCGTATTTCCTCCAAAATCTCCAGGTGCATTTCGGGGTTTTCACGAAATGGAACCATCTTCCGTGGGGAGGACACCTCTGTTTTGGAGCGTTTTCCGTGAGAAGAAGAAGGAGACCCGAAGTCCAAGCGCGCTGGTTTATGGGCCGCCATCCCCCCCGATGTACCCCGGTCAGCTCGGAGCGAAATAGTAAGTTTGTATAGGGATTAAGTCAGGATTCTAAGTAGGCCTCTCGGGAGCTTCAACGCAAAGCGTCTTACCCGCTGGACATCAGGCTCTGCCCCCCCCCGGCTTCGTTGTATTTTCAGTGGATGCAGTTAAAACATTGCCTTTCGGGTCTCTCTTGTGATACCTACCGTATCTCGGCCCAATGGGAGCTTCTGAAGGAGGTGGAGGTGTGTCTTAGTGGGAAAAGAATCATGTCCAAGTTCTATGCCCTTCTTAGAGACACTGCAGCGCGACCCCTTGTTCTTCCCGGGCACTGGTGGGAGGAGGAGTTTGCTATCCCCATCCCCAGAGAGACGTGGCGAATTTTATGGGGTAGTGTAACTAGAGTTTCCAGGGCTGCTGCCCTGACGCAAACTCTTTACTTTCTATTACATAGAGCGTACCTCACCCCTGATAGGGTTGTAAAGTGGGTGCCGGGGGCTCAAAATAAGTGTTGGTCCTGTAATATTGCTAAGGGCACCTATAGACATGTGCTCTTTGAGTGTTCCTTTGTTCAGAGATACTGGCTTTCGGTTTGGGACAAGATTAGCAGAGTGTTGGGAATCCAGTCTCCTTTGAGGTGGGAAACAGTTATTCTCCGCTCCTGTGCGAATGGGCTTGAGTTAGAGAGGAAGAAGTCCTTCCTATTTAACTTTATGATGGCCATTGCGCTTAAGTTGATAGTCACTAATTGGAAGGACTTATCGAAACTAGATTGCCTGCATTGGTGGAACCTAGTCTGCCTTTATTCGAGCTACGAGAAGGCGCAGGAGAAACGAGAAGCCCTCTGGAGACTGGGTAGTGGTAGTCGGCAGATCCGAGGATGTTCAACCTGGGATGAGCAAGGAGTTTCCAAATGGTCTTATCTAGATGAATATTCTGCGAGAGCAAGGTGCAGCTTTTAATGTCAATTCCTGCCTCCTGGTGGCCACTGTTTTGGCTACGGGAGGGATTGTTTTGGCGGGGGGGGGGGGTGAGGGATCACCGGAGGACGGGGGGGGGGGGGGAGAGAATGGGTTGGGAGGTGGATGGGTTGTGGGAGTTTTTGTATCTGTAATGGTGTGCTGTGTGAAGACAGTTTGTTTTCTTGTGTTTGTTGTATTGTTGGAAAATGTATAAATAAAAAATAAAAAAAAAATAAAAAAAATTAGGTCATGCTTAAAAGTAATTGTAAATTAGGCATTCTCAGGGGAGGTGATGGCATGGAACACAGATAGTTTATGGTTTATTTGAACTTGCTATACCACTTTTCAAAACAATCAAAGAAGTTTGCATGTCAAATATAAATTAAACAATAAAAGGCAGAAAAGAAAACCATTATTATGACATGAAAGAAAGTCTTAGGGGTATGTTTACTAAACTACGGTAATGTAGCAGCAGCTATGTTAAAGCTCGTTAGGTAACATTAACAGGCGCTATGTAATGTTAACACGCGTTAACGTTACCTAATGAGCGTTAGCGTTCCCGGCCACAGTAAACACCGCAGAAGGTGGAGAGAGAGCGGAGAGAAGGAGTCAATGGGCGGGGAGTGGGCGGGGAGAGGCTCCCTGCACACTAACGCGCTAAACTGAAGGGATGAATCCTACAGCAAATTAAAAAATGCCGTTACACATTTGCAGGAGAGAGAAACCATTTCAGTGTCAGCAATGTACAGCATAGGCAGGGAGACCAAGACAAGCTATAGTAGTGCTCTATTTGCAGCAACAGCATAGTGCCCAAGTATGAAAGGCCACTATGGCGATGGCGCAAATGGGGCATAGGGGGCTGCAGGCCGGACATGTAGTGAGGGCATCTGGGGCACAGGGTGGACTAGGTGGGTGCCTAGGTGGCACATAAGAACATAGAAACCGGAAATCAGCAAAACAGCAGCTGGCAAAGGCCAAACACAATCCACCTACATCTACCTGGTCCACCCGAGCTAACAGTTGCCAGGGCACTGACCTTACATGCCCCCAGCCAGCCCTCCCCCAAGCAGAAGGGACATACTATTGGTAGGCGGTGATGGGGGGATGTGAGGATGCTCATGCATGCCCCCTGTCCCAGACCGTGCTCCCTATGCGACCACCTACCCACACAGTGGATGGCCTGGGACTGCGCACTACCAGCACGGACAGCATATGGTCATGTCAGCATGGCAGGGGGGTGTGTGCCCATGCTGGAGAGGGCACTGGCACCTGCCTGCAGTGGACCTAGGCCATGCCCTGTACCAGTACGTGGTATGCAGTGCAGCATGAAAGGTCTGGCTGAATAAAAGTACAGGTAGCTCCAGGGACTACCATGCATCTGTGGCAACAGTGTGGTGAAGTACACCCAGCCAGTGTGTCCAGATGCAGAGTGTCACAGGTTCAAGTTCCAGCTGTGGTTCCTGCAGAGCATGCCTCTATATTTTACCCTACAATGCAGATACAACAGCAACATGTGCAAAGCCAAAGCAGCGGCGAACAGGGGTACAAACACCCACTCACACAGGCTCCACAATCCAAAGATGCATGGAGAGTCAGGCTGTTGGCCCCAGCATTGAACTGCAGTTATCACCAGAGCACTACTACTACTACTATCTCCTGCACGGTTTAGCAATGTCAGCACTGTGATCAGGAACAGTGTGGCAGGCAGGGTTGCCAACCACCCCTATCTTTGCACAATGCTGCAATAGGAGTGTGTGTGTGTGTGTGTGTGTGTGTGTGTGTGTGTGTGTGTGTGTGTGTGTGTATGTGTATGTCTGGCCAGGATGCATCTTCACAGGGTGTGGGGCAATGGCTGGGACACTGTAGTGCCCAACCACCACCTGCATGGACAGGGTGGCCACAGCATGGCATGCTGGGAGGGCACTCACTCTGACCGAGCAGTGACCATAGCATGTCTAGGTTCCCACTTAGCACTCTACATTGTCTGCCACCAGTGATACTTTTGTGTTCATAGTGCTGGGGCCCAAGTAACTGAAATGCCTGCTTGGTGCACATAGTTTCTCTGTGAGCATACACTATGGATTGGCTAGTGTACTGCTTGTAGTTAGACTGCACATGGTTGTAACACCTATATGATGCAGTCTGATTGTGCTGCTTGTTGATGACTGGCAGACAGTGGTATGAGGCAGTTGGGGTTTTCCAGACCTAACCCCAGCATTGCTGCTGGTCTGTCACTGCCCCAATCACAGGTTTGGCTCTGGCCCACCAACCCTAGAGGGCTGTCTTATACCTAGAGAGAGATCTGCAATTGTGAGTATATACTTCAAGGAATTTTCTGAAAGGAATTCTTTCCATTAAAGCTAATTAATCTGTGAACCCACTGGTTTTGTTAAATCAGTCAAGGCTTAATAGCAGCAGTTTAAATTTAAATTTAAAACACAGAAGAGAGCTTTCTGGTTAAATTTGGAACCCAGCAAAGAGTTTGTAGTTTAAATTTAATAGTCACTCAGGGCCTAACATCAGCAAAATAATTTTAGTTTAAATTTAAAACACAGAAGAGAGCTTTCTGTTAAATTTGGAATCCAGCAGAGAGCTTGTAGTTTAAATTTCATAATATGTTAGAGCCAAGCAGCAGCAAAGAGCTATAATTTAAATCAAATCAGAATATAGCTTACATCAGCAGCACTGGACAGGGTAATGAGTGTTATTTCCCTCCCTTCTTCCCCAACACCCATCCACCCCTGGTATAATCGTAGCTTTATAGGTACCTACACATTTTAAAAGACAGGAGATGCTCTCAGGTGAAGCACGTTACCCAAATCAGTCATACACTAAGGACCTGAGATTAATTAAGCTTCAGGTGAACAAGGTATATTAAACGTATTAGGTACAGTTTTATTAGTATAAATATCCATAGCAACCCTTAGTAAGTAAAGAACTTAAAGATCTAAACACAAGCTTAAAACTAAGATGCAGACAGCAGTCCAGCAGCAAGATGGTGGCTTTCCAGTGTTTTGCATTGAGTGTCACATGTATGATTTTCTCCCAGTTGGTGAGAGGTCTTACGTGTGCACTAGGTGCAAGGAGCTCTTTGCTCTCAGGGAACGAGTCCATTCTCTAGAGGCTAGAGTAGCAGACTTGGAAAACATAAAAAAGACAGAGAGGTACATAGACGAGACCTACAGGGATATAGTCCTGAAGTCCCACCTCCAGTCTGGCAGCATCCCTGTTGCCATGGAGGAGAGAGGTCACGTGACAGGAGAGCATCACCCTGGTGTGGCAGGAAGTGATCCTGTAACTAGGACCTGTCCTCCAGGTGATGTAAAACCCTCTCGCACCGAGGAAGTTTCTCCAGGGCCATGAGCCCATGAGGGAAGGGTTAGGACATCAGTCATAGTTGGTGATTCGATCATTAGGCATGTAGATAGCTGGGTGGCTGGTGGACGTGAGGATCACCTGGTAACATGCCTGCCTGGTGCGAAGGTAGCAGACCTCACGCGCCACCTTGATAAGGTCTTAGATAGTGCTGGGGAAGAGTCTGCTGTCTTGGTATATGTCGGTACCAATGACATAGGAAAATGTGGTAGGGAGGTTCTGGAGGCTAAATTTAGGCTTTTAGGTAAGAAGTTGAAATCCAGAACTTCCAGAGTAGTGTTCTCTGAAATGCTTCCCATTCCACGCGCAGGACCCAAAAGGCAGGCAGAGCTCCGGAGTCTCAATGCATGGATAAGACGATGGTGCAAGGTTCAGGGTTTTGGATTTGATAGGAACTGAGGAACATTCTGGGGAAAGGAGGGACTCTTCCGAAGGGATAGGCTTCACCTTAACCGGGATCGAACCAGGCTGCCTGCATTAACCTTTAAAAAGGAGATAGAGCAGCTTCTAAACTAGATAATAGGGGAAAGCCAACAGTCACCCAAGAGCACATGGTTTGGAAGAATGTATCCTTGAAGGATACTACCAAAAGCAGAGAGGTTCCAAAGAAGAGTAAAGTAGCCCAAATGCCCTCGAGTATGGAGCAGACAGAGCTTAAAGATCCCAAATTACCCATGTCTACCAATAGCCAAATTAATATGAATAAAATACAGTCTCTAAAATGCTTGTATGCAAATGCTAGAAGTCTAAAAAATAAGATGGGAGAGTTAGAATATATAGCACTAAATGAGGTTAGATACGACTGGAATATCAGAGACATGGTGGAAGGAGGACAACCAGTGGGACACTGTGATACCTGGGTACAAACTATATCATAATGATAGAGCTGATCAAATTGGTGTAGGAGTTGCACTCTGTGTTAGAGAGGGCATTGAGTTAGAAAGGATTAAAGTTTTGCAGGAAACAAAATTTGCTGTAGAATCTCTATGGATTGAAATTCCATGTAAAAAGGGGAAGGCAATGGCAGTGGGTTTGTACTATCAAGCACCTGGCCAGAATGAACAAATGGATGATGAAATGCTCAAAGAAATCAAGGAAGCTAACAAAAGTAGCAGCACAGTAATAATAATCGGTGATTTCAATTACCCTGGTATCGACTGGGTCAATGTCACGGCAGGACATGCTAAGGAGATAAAGTTCCCAGATGAAATAAATGACTGCTTCTTGGAGTAGCTGGTTCATGAACCGATCAGAGGAGAAGTCATATTAAACCTAGTCCTTAGTGGAACCCCAGATCTGGTGCAAGAGATAAGGGTGTTGGGGCCACTTGGCAATAGTGATCATAGCATGATCGCATTTGATTTAATTAGTAGAGGAGGGATAGTAAGGAAATCCACAGTACTACCTTTTAACTTTCGAAAGGGAGACTATGATAAAATGAGGAAAATAGTTAAGAAAAAACTAAAAGGAGCAGTTGCAAAGGTTAAAGACTTACATCAAGCTTGGGTGTGGTTGAAAAATACTATCTTGGAAGCCCAGACCAGCTGTATTCCATGCTTTAAGAAAAGTGGAAGGAAGTTCAAAAAACTGCCAGCATGGTTTAAAGGTGAGGTCAGAGAGGCTGTTGTTGCCAAAAAGACATCTTTTAGGAAATGGAAAAAAGAGCCAAACGACGAAACATGGAAACAGCATAAGCACTGGCAAGTCAAATACAAGGCATTGATAATGCAGACAAAGGGAGAATTTGAGAAGAATCTTGCTGCTGAAGCAAAAACGCAAAATAAAAACTTTTTCAAGTACATTCGTAGCAAAAAACCTGTGAGAGAGTCAATTGGTCCATTAGATGATAGAGGGGTTAAAGGGGGCACTAAGAGGCGACAAGGTGATAGCGGAGAGAATGAATGAATTCTTTGCTTCGGTCTTTACTGAGGAAGATGTAGGTATGTTACCCATGACTGAAGTGGTATTTAAAGGTGCAGAAGAATTGAAGGAAATATCGATACATCGGGAAGATGTATTACAACTATTAGATAAACTGAAGAGTAGCAAATCACCTGGGCCGGATAGTATACATCCAAGGATGTCGAAAGAACTTAAATATGAGATTGCAGACCTGCTATTAGTAATCTGTGAACTATCTTTAAAATCATCTCTAATACTTGAAGACTGGAGGATCATCAATGTAACGCCAATTTTTAAAAAGGGTTCCAGGGGTGATCCAGGAGACTACAGACCGGTGAGCCTGACGTCAGTACTGGGAAAAATGGTAGAAACCATCATAAACAATAAAATTACTCAGCATGTAGATAGTCATGGCCTAATGGCTTTAGACAAGGAAGATCTTGTCTCACTAATCTGTTATGTTTTTTTGAAGGTGTCAATAAACAGGTGGACAAAGGTGAGTTAGTTGATATAGTGTATCAAGACTTTCAGAAAGCCTTTGACAAGGTCCCTCATCAGAGACTTTTGGCAAAACTAAAGAGTCATGGAATAGGAGGCAGTGTACTATTGTGGAAGAGGAACTGGTTAAAAGATAGAAAGCAGAGAGTAGGGCTAAATGGCCAATTTTCCCAATGGAGAAAGGTGAATAGTGGTGTACCCCAGGGATCTGTGCTGGGTCCGTTGCTTTTTGACATATTCATAAATGACCTGGAAAGTGGAATAACGAGTGAGGTTATCAAATCTGCAGATGACACAAAACTATTTAAAGTTGTTAAAACCCAAGAGGATTGTGGAAAATTGCAAGAGGATCTTGTAAAATTGGAAGACTGGGCATCAAAAAGGCAGATGAAATTTAATGTGGACAAGTGCAAAGTTATGTACCTAGGGAAGAACAGCCCAAACTATGGTTACACGATGCAAGGTTCCGGATTAGGAACCACCACCCAGGAAAAAGATTTAGGCATCATTGTGGATAATATGTTAAAACCCTCGGCCCAGTGTGCAGCGGCGGCCAAAAGAGCAAATAGATTGCTAGGTAAAATAAGGAAAAGAATGGAAAATAAAACAAAAGATATTATAATGCCTCTATATCATTCCATGGTGAGACCGCACCTTGAATACTGTGTGCAATTCTGGTCGCAGTATCTTAAAAATGATATAGGGTTATTAGAAAAGGTTCAGAGAAGAGCCACCAAAATGGTAAAGGGATGGAAGGATACTCCTATGAAGAAAGGCTAAAAAGGTTAGGGCTCTTTAACCTGGAAAAGAGACGGCTGAGGGGAGATATGATAGAAGTCTATAAATTAATGAACGGAGTTGAACGGGTAAACGTAGATCGATTGTTTACTTTATCAGAATATAGAAAGACTATGGGACATGCAATGAATCTACAGGGTAAACTATTTAAGACTAATAAAAGAAAATATATTTTTTTCTCAACGTGTAAGCAAAGTCTGGAATTTGTTACCGGAGGATGTAGTAAAGGCTGTTGTGTAGCTGGGTTTAAAAAAGGTTTGGACAAGTTCCTGGAGGAAAAGTCCATAAACCATTATTAAGAAGGGACCCAGGATATCAATGCTTGACCCAGTACAAGCACTGTGGAACCTATGTCTTTTGGGGAAACTGCTAGGTACATATGACCTAGATTGGCCACTGTTGGAAACAGGATATTGGGCTTGATGGACCTTGGTCTGACCCAGTATAGCATATCTTACGTTCTTACCAGCAGGATGGAGGTTACTTCACTGGGGCTGGGGCGCCTGTCCCTTACCTACAAAAAGGGTGATGTGGGCCCTTTGGGGTATATAGAGTATACCACATTGACCTATAAAAGCACTGCTACACAAACCTCATGCAAGTCTAGAAACCCCTCTGTCCTGATAACAGGTGTCCATGTCAGTCAGACCCTAACACAGAGTACACACTAATCTGGGTGGTGTCTGGTCTCAGAGGGCCACATGTGACTGCAGGATACAGATGGACACCAAATTACCTTCAGCTGCACTGTAAGGAACACCTGTCACACACTGGTAGTGATAGTAATACACAGCAGGACCTATCTCTAGCACCACATGTACTGTGGACCTAGTGCTGGGCACCCATCCTATCCCTCAGGGTGAACACAGAATCTGCACAATGGCATGGTCTGTAGCTACTCTGTGCAGTATCATGCACTCTCAGTTCGTCTTTCCAACCTGAGGTACCAGAGAGGTGCAGACCCCATTTGGTGATCAGCTGTAGACAGCTGTTCAGCATGTGCATTGCATCATGGGTACTGGTGGGGTTACCCTATCCTGGCACTCAGAGCAGACAGTTTGTGCAGTGACCTGCAGTCCTTCTGTACTCAGCCATTGGTATAGTCTACTGGTTAATGCAATACCATTCTTAGCAGTGTTCATGGGTTCAATTCTTCATTGTTCCTTCCTCTAATGCCTGCCCTACTCAAATAGTTTGCATGCCTGCAACAGTCATATTTTTGTAGATCTGTGCTGCCAGCCCATAATACCCTCGCCACAATTGCCAAGATTCCTTCAGTCCGTCTATCTGTGTCTGTCAGCTGTGTAGAGTCCTGTCTGCCTGTGCAGGCTGCCACCCCATGTGCTGTACTGCTACCCTTTCCTGCATTGTGCCTCATCGTGCTTGCCTCACCTGTGCCTGATCTGCATGGCACCACCACTCCTCTGTCCAACCATCATTGTAACTATCCTGCCACCTCCGCCTCCACTGGGGGACACGTATTCCCATCGTCTGCCACCAACTGTCTTTCCAGTACTTTACATTGCCAGCACTCTGTGCTGTGGTATAGTTGCCCTCACCATGTTTGTCATCAGTACTGGCAGCCACATGGGATGCCCGCAGATATGGCAGGTCCAGCGGCTCTCAGCTGTCCCTCCTTCACTCACCTGTTCATTGCCTTTCCTGAGTGCTCTATCTAGTGTTAGGGCTACATCTGTCTCTGTTCCTCACAGTTCATGCATGTCATCCTATGGCTCCTTGCAGCCCTTAGGGCACAGTAACCTAGGGCACCATAATCTTGTTAGGCCACCTTAACCTATGGTTCCATAGCCCAGGGTGCCTTCTACGGTGCCTTGTCCAGGGGTGCCTAATACGGCGCTTAGCCTAAGGAGCCCTGTAGGGCGCCTTATGAGGCACCTTACAAGGCTTGCTGTAATGATTCACTGCCCACGCCTTTATATGGGCATCTGTACCTTTACCGCGGAACCTAACACGGGTGACATTACCGCAATTTAGTAAACATACCCCTTAGTTCTATAGGAAGGGGGAAGGGAAGGGGCAGAAAGTGCAGGAGTAGTGTAGACCAGGCAGGGCTATCCGTAGATGTTAATCTTGTGGCAACCTTCTGAATGAGGTGAGCTTTTAGAGAGGATTTAAAATGACAGATGGGTTCCAGTCAGAAATCCGGAGGGAGGTTATTGCAAAGATATGGGACACAAAAGTAGAAGGCTAATGCTCTAGTTGAATGATATTTTACCTGGGATGCAGAAGGAAGATGGAGGTGGTTAACATGAATGTTGCAAAGAATTTTAGGAGAGGGGGGTATTGGGGATAAGTAGAAAGGAGAAGTAAGTTGGTGTACCAGAGTGCAGCATTCTACAGTATGAACAAGAGTCAGATTTTTGAAATGTACATGAAAGGGAACCGGTAACCAGTGATATTGGAGGAACAGAGGGATGATGTGATCAAACTTTGTTGCATGCTCTAGTAATTGCAGAGCTGTGTTATGTACAGTTTGCAGTCGTCGGAGTTCATATTCAGGGAGGCCAGAGTAAGTGACACTGCAATAATCAAGATGGCTATTGACTAAACTCAGAAACAGTGTAGTGAGGGTTGGAGGAGTGAAAAAAGAACAAATTGAATGAATTTGGTGCAGAACATAGAAGGACCTCTGAACAACAGAACTAATCTGCTTGTGAAAGGTGAGATGGGAATCAAGGATAACCCCAAGATACTTAAGTATAGTAGTTAGAGACAGGTGAACAGCATCTAGTAACAGTGCACACAAAGGAGTCAAAGAAGAATTAGTGAACCAAGTAGTGACAGTTTATTGCGGTTATGCTTAAGTAGATTGGTCCTCAACCTGGATGCTACCTGAGTCAAACAGATGTTATTGCGGGAGAGGTCAGGGTGGGTGGGAATAATAGCAAGCAGTCATGCCGGTATCCTGTCCTATTGTGGCAAGCTTGGCAAGGAAAACATTGAAAAGTAGGAGGGCAAGTACAGAACCTCGGAGGATACTACACGTGAAGGAGTGGGTACCCAAAAGCAGGGAAGAGTGAAAAACCTGAAAAGACTGGTCAGTAAGAAAAGAGTAGAACCAGTGCAACATTGTTCCGCGGAGACCAATATCGTAAAGACGTGTACAGAGAAGGGATTGATCTATGATCTATTGAAGGCCAAGGAAAGATCAAATCAAACAGCCAGGGTAATATTTCCCTGGTTCCATACTCAGGGAGTGATCCTAAAGTGGGCAGTAAAAGAGAGCAAGGAAAATTGTGGAAGGGGAAGAAAACAAACAAGGAGAGACTCTGGGAAATTTAATGGAGGTGAAGGAACTTCAGTGATGGAGTTATGATCTGTGCACGCAGTTTATAAAATACACATGTCTGCATGTAAAGTGCACACTAACATGTACTCCTTTTTTTATTTTATTTTTTATTGGTTTCAAAAAAATGCATTTACACAATACAATCAAAGGAAAATCTGAATAAAACACCAAATCGGATGCAACAACATCATACAGGAAAACACAAATTTGATATAGCCCACATCAAGGAACTTAGCTGGGTATTAGAATAAAGGCCATATTCAAGAAAATAAGACACAAGGCCCACAAAAGGAGGCAACAACTTATTCCTGGACACTCTGCACTTCACCTAGTGCTTTCCGCTTCTCAATCAAAAAACTTTCCAATTGGGTGACATCAGTAAAAATATAAGAAACATCCTTCCAAGTAATTACACACTTACAAGGGAAACGAAGAAAGAAAGAAACTTCACCTAAGGACAATACCTGTGGTTTTAAAGCCAGAAACTGTCTACGCCTAAGCTGGGTGCTACGGGCAACATCAGGAAAAACGTTTACAAGATGGCCACAAAACTTGACTGTCTTGTGTTTAAAAAAAGCTCGGAGCACACTCTGCTTAACCTCCTTAGTCAAAAATGTCACCAACAAAGTGGAACGAGAATCAATTGTATCCAGGGAGTCCTCTAGAAAGGCGGTGAGGTTGGTAATGGTAGGTTCAATTACATCATACTCCCCCTCAATCGGATTAACTCTCTTAGAACTAGGGGAAATATAGTACAGCTGGGAAACTGCAACAGATTCCGTAATCAGTAAGACTTCCCTAAGGTACTTGTCTAACAACAACTTAGGAGCGAGGAGCCTAGAAATGGGAAAATTTAGAAAGCGTAAATTACAAGAACGAGCCAAATTCTCAGTCGCTTCAATTTTATTATGGAGAGTCGGTGAGTCCTTAATACCAGCTGCCTGAGCAGCATGTACGGCCCCCATCTGACCCTCTAATTTTGAAATAGCGGTATTAAGTAAAACCGTCTACCATCTAACTGCCATAAAGAGACAACAGTCTCTTGAGAAAATTTTGCCAAAGAATCGAAAGTACCAGTAATCTTACTGTCTATAGATTGTAAAACTCCCCAAACATCTTTTAAGGTAATCTCGGCATCAGCAGACATAGTCGGGAGTGTAGCAGCACCACCCGACTCAACAGAGAGAACCGGTATAGGTAGGGAGAAAGAATCAGTTATACCTCTTACCTTATCGAGGGACTCCCCAGTAGAAGCGGGAAGCTGCATAGCGAAGGGGCACGGTAGAGGAGATCTTCCCCCTGAACTCAGGGAGGCACCCTCAGGGGATGAATGGGCAATTGGAAGCAAGGAAAAATGCTTATCCAAGGGACCCGTCGGTTTGACAACTCCGGCCGGTTCACCCCCAGAAGCACCACCGCCTTTAGCTTTCCGTTTCCCCATAGCATAGCGTTTCCCCACACACGAACCCCATTACTCAAAACTAAATAACTCACCCCCCCCCCGTCTGAAACCCCATACACATCCCCGATTTACGTCATAAAAGGAAATAAATTCCAAAATAGACACAACCCACAACCACTGTAAATATCCAATGTAAATAATTTAATGGTTGTTTGTATTACTAATACATCTTGAAGTTGAAGTTTTGTTCAATGTAAATAGTTAAACTTAACCGTTCATTGTAAATAGTTGAATCTGATTGTTCAATGTAAATGTACACATCTGTGTACAATTGTTAAAATGTTCCTTGTAAACCGCCCTTGATCGCTGGAAGGGGCGGTATAGAAAAATATAGATAAATAAATAAAAATAAATAAATAAATAAATAGCATAGGGGAACGAATGCTAAATTAAACTAACTTAAAAGAAACTAGAATTAAACACAACAAAACCTGCCTTCCTTCCACAACCAAGAAGCATGTAGTCACTAGATACTGTCGTGACGTCACAATAGCATCGCAGTGGCGTCAAAGGGGCGTCAAAGGGGCAGAACCTGCCCCTTTGAACACGCCCCTTCGAAACACGCTCCGCGGAAAAAGAAGGCTGACTATAAACAAGGACAAAAGCAGGGGGGTCCTCTCACAGCTGCGGGTTCTCTCTCCCCTGCCTGTCCGGTAGTCCGGGGAAGGTCCAAGCACCCACACAGCACGCTGCACTCAGCAGCAGTCCCTGAGGCCAACGAAATGACCCCAGATGCCTCCAGCACACTTCCCAGCCGAGCTCAGGTAACAAAGATAAGCTGGCAGCTTTTATACACGCAGGGGGGTCCTCTCACAGCTGCGGGTTCTCTCTCCCCTGCCTGTCCGGTAGTCCGGGGAAGGTCCAAGCGCCCACACAGCACGCTGCACTCAGCAGCAGTCCCTGAGGCCAACGAAATGACCCCAGATGCCTCCAGCACACTTCCCAGCCGAGCTCAGGTAACAAAGATAAGCTGGCAGCTTTTATACACGCAGGGGGGTCCTCTCACAGCTGCGGGTTCTCTCTCCCCTGCCTGTCCGGTAGTCCGGGGAAGGTCCAAGCGCCCACACAGCACGCTGCACTCAGCAGCAGTCCCTGAGGCCAACGAAATGACCCCAGATGCCTCCAGCACACTTCCCAGCCGAGCTCAGGTAACAAAAATAAGCTGGCAGCTTTTATACACGCAGGGAGGTCCTCTCACAGCTGCGGGTTCTCTCTCCCCTGCCTGTCCGGTAGTCCGGGGAAGGTCCAAGTGCCCACACAGCACGCTGCACTCAGCAGCAGTCCCTGAGGCCAACGAAATGACCCCAGATGCCTCCAGCACACTTCCCAGCCGAGCTCCACTAACATTTACTCCTGCTGGAGGTGTAATGTTAGTGCTCACAATCTAGGTGCCATTTCAGCAGGATTTGTGTTAGTATTTTATAAAGACAAATAGATGGGAATTTTAGAAAGGACATCCAAGTGCAATCTGAGACGTCTAAGCCATGACATCTGAAAAAGCAGCAGGCATGTCCAGATGCAGATGTGATTTCACAAACATGGGCATGCCCGATATGGATGTCTGCGGGGGCATCTACATAGACTTCTCCAGAATAGTATTCCAGAACCTGGATGTCTAGAGTTAGGAACAGGGCAGACAGAGTTCAAATCCCACTGCTGCAATCATTGAAATTGTGCTGAGTATTGGGAATGATGGAATGCTTTCTTCTCTACACCATCTGGATGTTTCTCAGCCAAAAGGAACACTTTTCAGATGCCTGGAGTAGTTCTAGACATAATGCCAGATGTCCATGACATTTCTGAGATCAGGCAGGGACATTCCTTTTCCTGGGAATACTCTGGCCACACCTCCACCATGCCCTGTTCAGACTTGGATGTCCTAACACTGGGGATGTCCCCAGAGCCAGGTTCTAAAAACTCCGTGTCTGTTTTTGAACCTCTAAAGCACAAATAGGGCTTCCAAAATTACCCCCATAGGTGCCAACATGTCTATTAACCCTGGGAGTACCGATGGGGTCAAAAGTGACCCCCTTGCAAGTTTCACAGCGTGTATCTCTGAAACTAGTTGTTCAAGAATACAATCTTTTTATGACTTTTTACATGTCAATATTCTCTTTATATTGCACCATGAGAGGAATAATTTTCATCCGCTAGGTGACGCTAGTGATGAATTGCAGCACAGAGTACCAGTGGGGTCATTTTTGACCCCAGTTGCTTACATCCGGTTTGGATCGTGATACAATTTGCAGTTTTATGAATTTTTTGATCTGACAAAGGTATTGATCATTAATTATGTATCATTTATTTTTTGTACTCTTATTTTATGAAAATTACACATTTTCTGTAATTGATATCATACGTTCTCTCATTAGTTCCGATGAAATCTAAAGGCTTTCAGCTTGTTCATCATGATTATTGTACACCTATAGTAAAACTGCTTTGCGTTTTATTCAACTTTATCTTTGTTTATTTATTTTAGGTTATTGTTTATGATGTCAAAACGAAAGTATTCAGCTGTCCAAGTAAGAAAAATATTGCAACGAGATGCTGACAGTGACGGCTCTGAGTCATCTGATGATGCAGCATATTCAGCAAGTGAAGAAGCATATCAGCCAAGTTTGGGCAATAAATCTGATGATGACAGTCATGATTCAGATGGCAACAGCAGTTGGTCGCCAAGTGAATGTGAGACTGATGCTGAACCGGTAACATCGCCTGCAGCAAAGAGTCATGTTACAGGTCGAGGCAAAGGTCGAGGCTTTGCTGGACTGGGAAGAAGGCAGGAGTCCTTGGTGTCAGTATCATCTGTGAGGAATCTTAGTTGTGGTCGTAGAGAAGCTAAGAGGTCATCAACTATAAGCAGAAATGTTGCCATTGAAGCCTATGTATCTAAGGATGCCACATCATAGAACAGATAACCGAGGCAGGCGGACCCGGCGCTCCAGGCCCCTGCCTTACACCCCCCCATCCGCTCCCCAACAACCCCCGCCCCCCCCTCGTCTCCCCCCCCCTACAAAAACAAGACACCAAAATATTATGGAACGAAACTGGTCGCAGCTTTTATTAGCCATAACAATTAACAAACCAACAATACATTTTTCAAAACCCCTCAATTAGCGGCACCCGGCTGCACCAGCCATACCTCAGCAAAGTGCCTGCCACCGCTAATGCCATAACTCGCCACCCAGCAAGTTACCATATCCCTCTCCCCGATTTCGCCATGCTAAGCAAAAGTCGGCCGAGGGTTTGACCGGGTCAGGGGCACCCCGCCCCCGCCCAATTGTAGCCTGCTGTTCCGGACCCCGGAAACCTCCAGGATCCCGCCCCCCCCCACCCCCAGCTGCAACACCCCAAAACCCCCACTGCCTAACGTTAGGGAGGGAGGGAGGGACGCCGGCCCCGAAGCAGCCTCCGCTCAACTGACCACGCGGAGGCTGCTCGGATCCAACCCCCCCCCCGCGCCCCAACCTCCAAGGCGCTAATTGGCTCCTGTGGGGCCGCGACCCACGGGAGCCAATCAATTCAAAAGACGCGCGCTCGTGCCCATCAGGGCCGAGCGCGCGCATCTTGCCCAGGCCGCACGCAGGGTCCCCGCGCCGGGCCGCGCGCCCGGTTAGCATCAGCCGCCGGGACCCTGCCCGCGGCCTTGGGATAACCGAGGCAGGCGGACCCGGCGCTCCAGGCCCCTGCCTTACACCCCCCCATCCGCTCCCCAACAACCCCCGCCCCCCTCCTCGTCTCCCCCCCCCTACAAAAACAAGACATCAAAATATTATGGAACGAAACTGGTCGCAGCTTTTATTAGCCATAACAATTAACAAACCAACAATACATTTTTCAAAACCCCTCAATTAGCGGCACCCGGCTGCACCAGCCATACCTCAGCAAAGTGCCTGCCACTGCTAATGCCATAACTCGCCACCCGGCAAGTTACCATACCCCTCTCCCCAACTTCGCCATGCTAAGCAAAAGTCAGCCGAGGGTTTGATCGGGTCAGGGGCACCCCGCCCCTGCCCAATTGTAGCCTGCTGCTCCGGACCCCGTAAACCTCCGGGATCCCGCCACCGGCACATAACACCGTTCATGTGCCGCCCCCCCCCCGGCTCCAAGCTGTGACCAGCGAGAATCATGGCCAGACATATATTCCAAGGCCTCCTGCCAATCATTAAGAAGTAGGTCCAGTCCAACTGGCGACAAATGAACCCCATCAGCCCGATAGAGTCCCGAACACCCCACATCCACCCAGTCATGCAGTATCTGATACCCGCCCCTCTCACAGACCCAACGACCAATCTGACGATTGACCTTGGTCAACCCCCGTGACCAGCGACGCTGCTCCCGGCAGGCTGGCCTTGGAATAATGTCTGACCACATAACAATAACACCAGGAAACATCTGCAACACCAGTCCCAGATCATCTTGAACAGCCCGGATCAGCTGTAGGCAGGACCAAGACGCCAGGTCATTTCCACCCAGATGCACCAACAGGGCGGCCGGCCACCGCAACGTCATCCTGTGGCGTCGCAGCAAAGGCAGCAGTAGCGGCCACCGCATGCCCCGCACGCCCAGCCATTGGACAGCCACCGACGACGGATTCAATCCCAAGTTGACGCCGATAGGGCGATCCGCCGCGCGCAGACTCGCCCAATGGAAGAAGGAGTGGCCAGCAACCCAACATCCACCAGGTCCGACACCCCCATCTGAAAGAGAAATAAACCATTAAAATCCCCACCCCACAACACCCCGGCACCTACAGCCGCACATACCCTTTGAAAACCGAAGACCGCCACCTCCCAATGCCCTGAATGACCTGAGCCGGTAACCCCGCAGCCACCGCACTAGTGGCAGCCCCAATCCAAAAGGAGTGGGGGGCAAATCGGAGCGGATATTCCCCCACCGCGGACAACACCCGCCTCAACACCGCAGAAACCTGGAAACGGGTTACAACCCGAGAATCAGCGTGTACGAAAAACCCGACTGCACCCGCCGGACGCACCGCAACATACTGGAGCAGCGCCCGAACCGGGCAAGTCCATGGTTCCGCGCCCACACCCAAGCACACCCACAAACCTTTACCCAGTGGATCTGTTTTGGACTTAGCCAAAAGAATCCGCACCCCCCCTCAACCATCCGTACATGGCGCGCCAAAAGCCCCCCAGCACCCCCCCCCCGGCCAGAGCCCGCAACCAGCTCTCCGATACGAAACGCTCCAAAAAAGGCAAGGCAAAAAACTGCCCGGAACAAAACAGCCTCATACTCAGACGAAGCCACCTGCCGCAAGGCCCCACAAACCCGCACCAGGAGCCCATGTGTGATCGGCAACCGCGAAACTCATGGAGTCGGCTGCGCCCGCTCCCAACCTTGCAGAAGCCGACGCGTTAGGACCCCCCCAGCTGGGAAACCCCAGCTCACCGCGCTCGCAAAAAAGTGAAACCCCGCCAAATGCGCGTGCACCGCCGATCGAGAAAAACCGGCGCCCTTGGCCGGCACAATATATTGGCCCAGCAAACCCTCCGGGACCCCCCCGCCTGCCACCCGCAAGAGCACAAAAAAGCGACCACACGGTCGCACCCCCTGTGGTACGCAGACCAGGTCCCTGCAGACACCGAATTCCTCAGCAGGTCTAGCATCTCTCGAGGCCAATGCTCCACAATTTCTCGGGGACCACAGCTCCATCCTCGTCCGCTTCGGGGGCCCACGCCCGGAACCGCTCCCACTGAAAACGAGAAAGAGCATCAGCAATCTCGTTAGTGGACCCTGGGATGTGCCGCGCCCGCACCGCCACATTCAACTGCAAACACGCTAGGACAACTTCCCGCATCAAACTAGCCACCCACACACATCTCGGAGTGTATCGGTTGACCACACTGACTACCGCTGCATTATCACACCACCAAAGCACCCTCCTGTTCCTAAGGCGCTCCGGCCAGAGCTCCAAAACTACCCGAATCGGAATGAGCTCCAAAAATGTGATGTTCCTGGTCAGGCCTGCCGCACACCAAGACTCCGGCCACCGATCAGCGCACCAGGCCCCTCCGAAATACACTCCCAAGCCAACCCCCCTGCCGCATCGGTGTACAGCTGCAAATCGTCACTGGACACTTCGGGCTCCATAAGCACCGAAGTCCCATTGAAGTCCCCCAAGAAAGGATCCCACACCCTCAAATCAGCGCGCATCGCTGCCGTCACCCGAATCCGATGATGGGGTTTCCGCACCCCAGCCGTCGCGCAGGCCAACCTCCTGGAAAACACTCTCCCCATCGGAATCATCCGACAGGCAAAATTTAAGGACCCCAACAGGGACTGCAACTCCCGCAAGGAAACCTTACGAGCCGACAACACATTGGCCACCGAAATCCGCAAACAAGCAACTTTGTCTTGAGGCAAACGCGCCACCATGTCCTCTGAATCCAACTCCACACCCAAAAAGGTCAACCGCGTAGTCGGACCCTCGGTCTTACCGTCCGCCAAGGGAACCCCGAACTCCTGTGCCAGCTGCACAAAGCCAGATAACAGCCCTTGACATTCCCTTGAATCCGCTGTTCCTACAAACAAGAAATTGTCCAGGTAATGGACCACAGACGACAAGCCAGATGCGCGAACCAACACCCACTCCAAGAAAGTACTAAACATCTCAAAGTAAGCGCAAGAGATAGAACAGCCCATCGGCATACACTTGTCAAAGTAATACCCATCCTGAAAACAGAACCCCAACAATGGGAAGGAAGCCGGGTGGATGGGCAACAAACGAAAAGCCGATTCAATGTCCACCTTCGCGAGTAACGCCGACCGACCGGCCACACGCACCAACGAAGCCGCCTTGTCGAAGGAAGCATAGCGAACCGTACACAATTGACGCGGGATAGAATTGTTCACAGACGCCCCGATGGGACAGGACAAATTGTGAATCAAGCGGAATTTGCCCGGCTCCTTCTTGGGGACAACACCCAAAGGCGAAATCACCAAGTTAGAAAATGGCGGCTCCGTGAAGGGGCCCGCCACCCTCCCCAACTGCAATTCGCGCAACAATTTGTCCTGCACCACCCCTGCCCAACGACGCACCGAAGGGGAGTTCCGAGCAGATGGCGCCGACACCACCCCCTCACCGGGATAACGAAACCGTTACGAAACCCAAAGCCCAAAATCGCCGCCTCATGCCGCCTGGGATAGAGACTTAGCCACCCTACCAATGCCGCCACCCGCACCGGGGTGGGGGCGCGCCCGGGCCATTCACTGCCCTTTTGGGGCAGGACCGGCAAAGCCAGAGGTGCCCTTCTTGATGCACTTGACCACGGAATGGGGACCCCCGCACAAGGAACAGGCGTGCTGGAACTTGCAATCGGGAAAGGGACAGGTGGAACAGTTGAAACACCAGCACACGTCACCGCTCCCGGCCGGGACTGCCTTTGCGGGCACCCAGGCCGCCCCTCCTTGAAAGGGCCGCACCGCCCCGACGTCACTCTTGGCCCCGCCCCCCGCACTCGCCCCAGACCTCGCCGACATCTGGGTCAACCACAGGTTAATATCCTGCGTGCCCCACGAAAGCGCGCGGCTTTCCTCCATCCGGTCCCTGAACTTTTCATCATAATTCAGCCAAGACCAACCTTCGTGCGTCTGAGACGCCTCGAGGATGGAATCGGCATACGCCAGCAGCATCCCATACTGCGACGGATCACGCTGGCCCCAAACACTGGCCAACCGCAAAAAGGAGCGCGTCCAGTTAACCACATTATGCGCCACCTTCCTAACCCGGCCGTCCTTCTCATCGTCCTTCCTCTTTTTTCGACTTTCGCCCGAGCGCTTCCTCCCCTCCAGCAAACGGAAGATATCTATGTAACGCCGCTTGCGGATTTTACGCCTCAGCTTACGAGGCACCCCACCCATAATTCCGGCAAAGACACCACCGAAGAGGCCCCCCCACCCACACACCCCCCCCCCACAATCCATAAGCCGCCAATCCCCCCCCCTTTCCGACCCCCCAGACGAACCACTCGAGGACGAAGAGGACGAGGACGAGTCAGAGCTGCGACGCCGCCGACACGACCGCCGGTGCCTTTTCCGCGAAGCCCCCCCTGTCGCAGAGGTCAACTCACCCCCTTCACCTAATAACTCACCCGGCGAAGCCAGCTGCTCACCAGCCACTGCGAGGTCCGCACCATCTGCGCAGGCCAAATCCCTGGAACACTGCTGGGCCAACTCCGCTGTCGCTCCACGCTGCGCTCCAGCCGGAGAATTCACACAGCTCTCTCCGCGAGCCGCGCCCACGGGCCATGAGGTCTGCGCCATAAACTGCCCCTGCGGAGACAAAAAGGGAAAAACAGGGGGGGAAACCGACACCGGCCAGGCCGGAGGCCAAGAACCTCCCCACCCCGCCCTAGATGTACCCTGCCCCCCAGACATCCACTGCTCCCATGGGGAAGCCCCCCCAGAGAGCCAAAACCCCCGGGGCCTGGGAACCACCCCACGGGTCCACCACAGCTCGCCCCCCACGGTGCCCCATCGGGCCGTAACCCTCCCCCTTGGCCCGGTGCCCCGAAATCACCCCCCGCCCCCCCAACAGCCCCCGCCCCAGCCCCCCCTCCCACATCCCCCGCCCGCACAACTCCAGCCCCCGGCAACCCCTCTCCTACCCCCTGCGACCTACAGGGAGGGAGGGAACCCCTCCCGCCTTTGCGGCCCCGCACCACACCTCCCCGGCCCTTTTTACCCCCCTTTCCCGCTGCAGCCGCCCCAACCCCCTCCTCACCCACAGTCCTGGGCAACCCCCCACCTCTCCCAGTGCCCCCCCGTGCCCTGGACCCCCGCCCCTTACCCGCAGCTTTTCTAGGGGCCAAACCCCCAGCCTTAGCCCTGCCCGGCATCCCCCGTCCAGCCACCAACCTCCGTGAAGGATTTATTTAATTATTTGTCTTCTCTTTAGTTTTTTGTGGAAGACAACCGCACCGGCAGCACCCGGGAAGCCCAGAGCCGGTAGGCCCCCAACACGCCACAACTCAACTTAACCGCGATCGCCACACGGCCCCCACACTCACCCAGCAAAGCAACAGCCACAGGAAGAGACCCCAGCCGCGCCAACAGGAGACCACTCTCACCGGAACAGGTACCATGCCGCCGGCCCCGAAGCAGCCTCCGCTCAACTGACCACGCGGAGGCTGCTCGGATCCAACCCCCCCCCACGCCCCAACCTCCAAGGCGCTAATTGGCTCCCGTGGGGCCGCGACCCACGGGAGCCAATCAATTCAAAAGACGCGCGCTCGCGCCCATCAGGGCCGAGCGCGCACACCTTGCCCAGGCCGCGCGCAGGGTCCCCGCGCCGGGCCACGTGCCCGGTTAGCATCGGCCGCGGGGACCCTGCCCGCGGCCTTGGGAAACCTATAAAGCAAGCTGCTGGAAGATACGCCAGAGCTAATGTCATGCCCGTACAACAAGGTCTTACAAGGTATGCTGTACGAAATGTTGATGGCCCTCTCGCAGCATTCCATTTGTTCATGAGGAAGAACTTATTGAATGAAATCATGATGTGGATGAGCAAGCAAGGAAGACACATTTACGACGACACCTGGAAAGATTTGACAGACGGAGAATTTCAATGTTTTCCTGGACTTCTGATCCTCTTAGGTGTGTACAAGTCACGAAATGAATCCATAGTTCAGTTGTGGAATATTGAAGATGGTCGTTCTGTTTTCGGCAAAAATATGGCCCGTAACCATTTTCAGCAAATTTCTTGTGCTCTCAGATTTGATGATGCAACCAACAGACGTGAACAATGAGTCATGGATAAGCTTGCGCCAATCAGATACGTTTTTGATACCTGGGAAGCAACTCTATATGACGCCTTTGTTCCTGGTGAAAATGTTACCATGAATGAGCAACTGCTTATATTTCGTGGCCGTGTTCTGTTCAGACTATATATTCCCAGCAAACCTGGGAAATATGGCATAAAGCTATGGATGTTGTGCGACAGTGCAACGTCATATGTTCTGCATCTTCAAGTATATACAGGAAGGGAACTCGGACAAAACAGGGAACAGTATCAGGGTGAAAGGGTTGTGCTGCAACTCACTGAAGGACTGACGCGATCTGGCAGAAATTTTACTGTTGACAATTTCTTCTGCAGTTTATCCCTGTCACGGAAATTGCTAGAAAAACAAGGGCCGAGAGGTATTCACTTCACTGTTTGCCTTTCGCGATGACACCACTCTGGTTTCCTATTGCCCGAAGAAAGGAAAAGTGGTTGTTCTTCTGAGCAGTTTGCATGATCAAGAAGAAGTAGATAACACACGTCCAGACAAAAAAACATGCATGATCTTGGACTATAATTCTAGTAAAGGTGGAGTAGATACTTCAGATCAAATGTTGCGCACGTATACCACAAAACGAATGACAAGACGCTGGCCAGTGACAATCTTCTACAACATGTTGGACATCAGTGCTTTGAACGCCTTCATTGTTTGGATGTCACTAAATCCAGAATGGCAGTCCAAGTCAAAGCACAGACGTTGTCTATTCCTCTTGGAATTAGGAAAGCAGCTGCTTCAGAGTAATTGCAGTGAGACTTCTTCCAGCATTGAAGAAGCCACTGATGCTGTTTGCAATGTCGGGATCCCAAAGAAAAGGGCAAGGTGTCACTGCTGTTCCAGAGAAAAAGACAAGAAAAGCAACATAGTTTGCACCTCCTGCAAGCGCAATGTTTGCAAAGAACATTCAGAAATTGTCTGTGTCTCATGCAAATGACTGTAGTACTTTACTGTGTTCATCAAGTGCATGCAAAAACTGCTTTCATGGCAACCCTTCTTCATGTAATTTTATGATAAAGCATTAAATTTCAAAACATTTAACTTTCATATAATAAATAATTAATTCGGAATAATATTTTGTCTGCTTAGTTAAAAATTTTCATGGTTAACAATTAAAATTTGTTGTGGGGTCATTTATGTCCCCAATGGTATTCAGTGTGTGCAAAAGATCTCGGTAATTCCAGGGTTAAATAAGCTATAAATAGACACTTTCCAGCCCTATTAACCTAGACACCCTATTATAAAATTACCCCTTCATGTTGAGCTCTACACGTGGAAATACTTAAATAAAATGACTCCCAGAATATTTAATTCCGCAAGAGTTTTTCCACGTGTAAAGAGTTGGGCATTTGAAACAACTTCTAGCATATTTGTTAGCTGATGAGAAGAAATAACAATCCCACCCTCACATTCATAAAATGCTGCCTAGGGAAGGTCTGTGTTGGAATCTCATTAGAGACAGCCTATGTGCTCCATTTTTAAGATGATTCATGCTCTGGGATGAGGAATAAATTGTTAGCCTTGATAAACACAGTTAAAATAGAAGATACTTGGAGAACACAGGAGGAAAAGTCATCATAGACACACTTTTCTCAGTTACAGGGGGGGGGGGGTAATTCTATAAACCTTTTCCACATGTAAAATGCCAATTAATGCATGTGAAAGGCCTCCTATAAAATTAAGCATGCCTAAAGGTAAACTAGGTGCAAACAGGTGTGTATTTCTGGGTTAGGCATGCTCAGGGAGAAATTTGAGGGTTACGGTTTTTGTGCATATTTTATATAATACATACATATGCACACAAAATATGTGTTAGAATTTAGGCCTCTTCTCAAGCAGGCATAATGTCTATGCCTCAAAAAACTAGGTGCCATTTCCACAGGATTTGTGCTCGTTTTTTATCAGGACACATAAGCGCCTATGAGGCCAACAGCACCAAAACCATAGCGCATTATGTGGGGGGCAGTTAAAGCGGTGAACCTTTCCCTAATGTGGCATAACAATAGTGCAAGTACACTTACCTCTACCTATTGAGGTGGTGATAAGTACACTCTTGCTAATTGATGTCTTACAATTGGTGTGGAAGTGCTGACTGCAAGGCACGCACCCCATCACTCTCCACCTATAAACTACCCACTTGTTACCCACTTGCCATGGACAGCTAGCTCCAGTATCCATCAGTACTGTCACGGCCCCATGCCAGCTGTCCCAGAGTGTGCCAGCATGCCTTTACTGTATGCCAGAGCCTGCGCTAACAGCTGACACCCTTTAGTAAAAGAGTCCTTGTGTTGTCAGAAAATAACATTGAAGCAGGCACCTTCTTCTTTTCCAAACCTAGGTGCCCTTTTATAAAATTACCCTCAGAATGCCCTCAGACACTGATTCACTCATATGCACGCACACCTCAGGCCTGACTTTATTATAGTTGTAGTCCTAGCAATAACATGAGAGCAATGTTGATACTTTGAACATAACCAGTTCAATCAGAGACAGTTTCTGCTGGAGTTGCTGCACTTGTGATTTCATTTACCTCTGCCTGAATTTCATTGCCCATTTTTTTCTTTTTCTGTCAATTCCATCTAGCTCATTCTTCCCTGTAACATTTCTTGAGTGGGAAACCACAAATTGGTCTGAAAAATCTCTTTAAAATTGTTCTTCTTTGGAAACTCTGTTATGGTAAGAACCTAGGATCAAGTCTCAGAGGAAAATGGAGAGCAACACCATGGGGGTCATTTTAAAAGTCTTAGTTGTGGTTTGGACATCTGAAGACATGCACTTTTCCAAATCACAAAGCCTTTGCCAGAGCCATTATACAAATGACTTTTAAAGACATCTCAAGTGGGAATGGTCAAGAAGGCAGGAGGCATGGCAGAGGTATGACATCCCTACTTCATTTAAGAAATGTTGGGGACATCTGTGACCCTCTCCATGCTTAGACCAGCTCCATGCACAAGTAGGCATCAGGAAAGTGCTTGCTTTGGCCCTAAAACATTCCAGGGGGTGTAGAGAAGATGGAGAGTTAAATGACTTGCCCAAGATCGCAAGGAGCAGCTTTGGGATTTGAAACTTGGTCTAATCCATTACTTTAACCATTAGAATATTCAATATTGCCATTCAGATGTGATACTCTGGGAATAGATATCCATATCAGGGACATGCACCCTTGTGAAATCATGCCTGAACCTGCACGTGCTGATGTTCTGGCTTGGGTGTCCCAGATTGCACTTAACCATCCTTGTTATTTATTTATTTATTTGCTAGAATTTTCTATACCGCCCCTTCCAGAGATCAGAGGCGCTTTACATAAAACCAACATGGTACATTTAACAGGCAAATTGAACTATTTACATGGTAACTTTTATAATCTTAACAGAAGAACATATTAACAAGAACTGAGTACATGATATCTATATAGAGTTGTGTATTTGTGATTAGGTGGAAGGGGGGTTACTGTGTAGGATATGTGGATATGAGTGAGTAATTGTTATTGGGGGTGTGTGATAGGGCTGTTTGAGAGGTGTAGCCTGTATTTTCGTTTCCATAGTATGATATGAAGAAGTATATCTTGAGCTCTCTTCTAAACATCTGGAGGTCTTTAATCGAGCGGATAGATATTGGCAAAGATGTGCCTTCATTTTCTCTTTTCACAAAAATAATAGAATCATTCTCCTCGTTAAATCTCATAGGAAGCAAAGTGGTGAGCCAAGAGGGCTCATTATGCTGCATTAACCCCCATCTTGTCATAGACTGAACTCAAACCAATAACCTTTGGTTTGGAAGGCAGCCCCCTTGCAGAAGAGCCATCACACCTGCATGAGGGTTGGGTCTAACCAACCTGCTCTTAACTCTTATATTGCAGGTGATAGTTTTATTTATTTATTTATTTATTTATTTTTATTCATTTAACTGTATTTATATACAGCTTTTCACCAGGTCAAAGCAATTTCCATAGAACAAAACCTTTTACATTGAACGTTTGTTGTTCAATAAACATTGTAACATTTGAAGATTCTAACTTTCTTAATATAACGTCTTAAACAATTAATTAGTAGAAATAAATAACTATTAACATTTTAACTGACATATAAATTCTATTTACATCCATGGGTTATTGTGGTTGAGTTGAGTAGTTTGGGAGGTTAGGTAGGAGGTCCAAACTTTTCTGTAAACAGGTAGGTCTTTAGGTATTTGTGGAATGTAGGGAAGTTGGTTATGTTTCTTAGGATATATGGGAGAGAGTTCCATCGGGATTGGGCGTATAGCTCAAATGTTTTGCAACATGTTTGTTGATTGTATTTATTTATGTTTGGTTTGTGGTATGTTGAGTTTATTGATTGTTGTTTGTCTTCATGGTCATGATATTTGTGGTTTTTGTATTTGGGATTTGAGACAAGTTTCTAGTTGGGAGTGAAGGGCTTTGTGTGTGAGGAGAATGCATTTGTAGTTTATTCTGTTGGTTAGTGGCAATCAGTGTAATTGTTTTAGGACGGGGGTGATATGATCCTTTTTATTTGCACCTTGTATGATACATGCAGCAGTGTATAGGGCAGTTTGTAGAGGGAGGAGTGTTGATTGAGGTAATCCTTTGTAGATGTTGTTACAGAAGTCTGCATGAGGAAGTGTGAGGGTTCGTAGTGCGGATATGAAATCTGTTGGTCCTAAAAATGGTCTAAGTCTCTGTAGGGTCTTTGTTTTGATGTACTATAGATTGTCCTTGCTGTCATTGTTATTTGGGTTTTGAAGGATAGATGCTGGTCAATTGTGATGCCGAGTTATTTTAGCTCAGTTTTTACAGTTATTGATGTGTTGTTTAGTTTTATGTTTGGTGTGGGAGCAAAGGAGGTATCTCTTGTAATAATCATAGCTTCTGTCTTCTTTAAGTTGATCAATAGATTGTTGGTTGAGATCCAGTGCATGACTTCCATAAAACAGCCTTGAATTTGTTTGTAATCAGGTTGATTGGCGAGTAGTGGACAGTACAGCATGATATCATTGGCGTATATGTGATAGTGGATGTTGTGTTTTCTGATTATTGAGCATATAGATTAAAAAGGGGTACGGATAGGATGGAGCCCTGGGGTACTCCTTGTGCTTGTTTGAAGGGTTCACATATGCTTGTGCCAATTTTTATTTGTTATTTTCTCTCTGTACGATATGATTTAAACCATCTGAGTACTGAGTGCTGGATTCCAAATAGCTGTAGTCTTTGTAGTAAGTTGTTGTGATTGACTGTGTCAAATGCTGAGGAGATATCGAGGAATAGTTACAGGTAGGTTTGTGTATGATCTTGAATTCCCTTGGTTGTGGTGTCAATGAGGCAGGTCATGAGGGTTTCAGAGGGCAAAATCATGTTGTTGGGGATCCAGTAGATGCTTTTCTTTTATCAAGCCTATTTCAGATTTTGGTTGTCAACCAGGATTAGACTTGGTAGATGTTTCTGATAGCATATTTAGACATGGTTTCACAGAATTTCTGGAAGTAAAACATGGCAAAAGAAAAAATCTTTTGAGTAAATCTCTACAACAGGAGTCAATAGATTCATAAGGCATCTCATTATTGCACAATGTATATTAGGGTAATATAACACATAATTTTGCCTGGCGTTATTCCCTTAATGCACTGTAGCAACCATCCCCTTTAATCTCCTGGCTAGCAGATCAAAAACAAACAATTTCTATAAAATGATTTTACACAATAAAGCACTGAAAAACTGTTCCACTTTTTCTAATGGATTATGAAACCACTGAGATGGAAACCTTAATGCATACTATTTATAGCTACTAGATACTTTTCAGTCTTCCTATTCTCTCAAAAAAATATTTTTGTACTTTTTATTACAATTCAAGTCACGATGCAGATAATGCCTTATGTCACAAAAAAGATTTAGATGCTACAAGACCTGCAAAACAGATAGGAGAACTGTGTAAATATATCGTTATCTCTGAGCAGATATTAAGACACATCTAAACAGCTATTGGTTGGTTAGATGAGTATCTACTTGCCCCAGATTTGAGGAGGTAGGTTGAGAGTGTTATTTGTGATGCTAGAGTAATCTGGCTAAATTGATCTGTTTTGTACTGAATATCTTGCTAACCAGCTAAAATTGAAAATCCAACGCAAAAATGCCTCTAACCTCACCAAGTTTTAACCTGTTTAAATTGCGAGACTTGCCATTTTAACTATACAACTATGAAGCCTCATTTTGCACATGACGTTTAGTTAGGAATTAGGACATGCAGATGAAGATATTCACAATTCCCCTGGTATTTTACAAGAGGCTCTGCCGAATACAAGCCTTTTGTAAAATGCGCATGAGGATACTGGTAAGTATACAGTACATGTATTTGCTGGCAAGCACAGCAGAAGCAGCAATTTCAGAAACCTACATGTGCGGAGAAAGAGCAGTATCACGCAGCAGCCTCAATGTAAAAATACTGGTGATTATACACGTATGTGCCAAGCTTCCTCCTATAAGTATCCACAATTGTATGTATAGGAGCATATTCCAAACAATTATCAGGTCAGTATTCAGCTGCCGCAGCCACCTTTTTTTTTTTTTTAAATCAATTGCAGTGATTAAATGAAATATGTCTAACCAGCACTGCTCGGATAGCGGCCAGTACTGAGGAAACACATAGTGCAGTCAGCACTGGAATTATCTGGATAGTGATAATGTTCAGTCTTCCATCTAGATAAACTACTTAGGAGAGCTTTTCTGCTGTCCTAAATAAGTCAGTTTATTCAGATAGAGTGTGATTCCCTAACATGCACATCTGGCTCGCAGACATGTCTAAATAAAAATGGGCCCCATTTGACCCTAATTCCACATATGTGGGTCCAGCCATGCCCGTGGGTCCAGAATCGGGGTCATAGACGTGTTTGGTGTGGCATGCACAAACCCCAGAACACGGGCATATGCAGCAGGCAGCCTGGATGTCCCTGCCCTCAGTGAATTTCGAAAAGATGTACAGATTCGCTCCGGCCCATCTCCATGCGGCCACTCCTCCTAATTAAAACATGCATCCCCGAAGCGTCTCTTCACACTGACGATGTGGTGCTTATACAAACTACCCATGAAAATGGATGATGCAGATCTATTCTTGTAAAACAGACTTTGCATGACCAGAACACTGCTAAGTGATCTCTGTGTACTCAGGGATGTTACAACAGCAAGTAGAAAGTGATATGATTTTCCTGACATACCTTGCAGCAAAACATTCATGGCAGTAGAAGAACATTTTAGTTGTGCTTGCATTGGTCATCTCTGACAATAATCCGTATGTTTGGACCAGAAGAAATCCGAAATGGTCCTCTACAGCTAAATGTCAGAGCATATCCCTGACATTAAAGAAGGACCCTCAGAATGAATGCATGCACCAGCACAAACAGCACCACTAGATGCCCAAGGACACTAGCATGTGTCTATAGAAATGTGCACATTTGTGAGACTGCTGCTGGTGCTGTGTGACCTGTAGCATGCACTCATTCTGAGGGTCCCTTATCATTGATAGGGATACACTTTGACATTTAGCTGTAGAGACCTCTTTCTGATGTATCCTGGCTGATCACACTGGCATCTGATCCTGCTGTGGTCATCCCTACGGAATAGGTACTGGCCAGGCATTGATGTTCCCCCAAAATTGTGGCTGCACACACACCAGATTCCCTCATGCATCCCTCTAAACACACACACACACACACATTCACTTGCAGTCACACAAAACACGCATCTACAGTACAAATGTTCTGCACCTCTAGAAAACAGCTGGTATAACATACTGGCATTTATTTTATTTATTTATTTAAACTTATTTTATACTGCCTTTCTACTATTCATAGCGGTTTACATTTAACAACATATTAACATGACCAAAGGTGCAATGTTTTACAGAGAAATAGGACAGTATATAGCTTAACTATATAACCAGATATTAATTGGTATAAATAACTATTTCCAATGTTGTATGTTTGTTTTAATGAGTCCTTTTTACATTGTTAGTGTCTGTTTTGATTGAATTGTGGGATTTTACAGTAAGGATTTAAGGCGATTGAGTCCCCTGTTCTGGGTGGGTATTATATTCTTCCCTGAAGAGGTGCTTTTTCAGTTTCTTTCTGAAGTCTAACAGGTCTGATAGACTTCGCAATGATGGCAGTAGTTTGTTCCACATGGATGAGGCAAATAGTATGAATGTTTTATTGCAGGTGGACTACTTGCTTTTTGTCTTTAGTTGTGGAATGTTGAGCAGGTTGATGGTAGAGTTGCTTCGCTTTCATTATTATTAGTTGAGATTAGAGATTGGAGGCATGTAGCAGATTCTTTGTGGAGTATCTTAAATATCGTGATCAGGATTTTATATTGGTTCCTAGCTGAGATGAGAAGCCAGTGCAGTTGAATCAATATGGGGGTGATGTGTGAACAATAAGGGCCCCCAGTGATTATTTGCGCAGCAGTATTTTGGGCCATTTGTAATGTGTAGAGAGTATGCTTGGATAGGCCCTGGTAGATGATATTGCAGAAGTCCAGTAAAGGTATGACCATTGCTTGGCATGCACTTTGGAATAGGTCTGCGGTGAATAGTGGACGGAAGTGTTTCAGGATTCTTAGTTTATAATAAACTGACGCGGTTATTCTTTTTATGTGGGGTTGGAAGGACAGTTGCTGATCTAATGTTATGCCCAAGTATTTTGTTTTGGCATGGACTATTAATCTGATCTGTGTTTCTCACCAGCACATGCATCCATCCGATACTCACCCACATGCAATCTCTGCATCAACAGTCCTGCTTCTTGGAAGACAGGAATTGTTAGGTTACCCTAGATTATCTTCTCTAGCTCACACAGAAATTGACAGCATAGCTGGAATAATCACCATTGCACCTCTGAATATTTCTGTAGGGGTGTTTATTAATGTGTTTTTACCATACAACCCTCTCTCACCTCTACAATCTGCTCTTTACAACTGCTTCTTGTGGTCTTCCAGAATGCAGACACACCGGTTCAAAATATCACTGTCACAGCCAGTCATCTCTATGGATGCATTGCAGAGCAGAGCAGAAACGTTTCTGAGTCCTGGCCTTATTCCACGTTTCTGCTGGTATGACATGGACATCCGCGGGAATCATGAGCATGTACATGGGCCTTTTCTGAATATGCATTGTACGTCTCCGCTGCTGACCATGCCCCCCCCCCCTCCTGTCCATGTTCTGAGATTCCCATGCTAGCACCATGTATGTGCTGGAACATGGGGGTTTCAGAAAACGGCTTTAGATGTTTTCACTAGAAAAACGTCCATGCCGCATGTCCAAAATGCTTATTCATGTCCTGGAATGACCCCCATAGTGAACTGAATATTGCCACTGTAGATATAATTGTGGACTACATTACTGAAAATAAAATCTTATGATGGAAATGACTCTGAGAAAATGCCTGAAATTACAGAGATCTGTTGGTACCTTGTTACTGCTGCTTCCTGTGCTGTATCATGTTATTCTCCTGGGTATAATGAGATGATTGGAGGGAGATAAGATGGGAGGAAAACAGGTCATAATAAGAATAAATAGAAGAAGAGGGAGGGAGGGAAGGAGAGAGATATCAGGGGACACAAAAAGGTTGATATATGCTACATAAGGAAGGAAAGGCATGACTGGGGTTGCCAGCTGTCAATGACAATCTCTATAGTCCTTTCCTACTGTGAAATGCCCATTAACAAACTAGAGGTCTGAAAATAATTAAAAACAAGTTGAAAAGTGTACTCTTGCAGTATAACACAATGGCATGTTTCCCCCATTTGCAGAATCAAGCATATGGGGGGGGGGCATATGGGTGTCTTATAAGAAGTGTCAGAGGGTGCATGCATGTATATGTGTCGGGGTTCATGCATGTGTGTGTGTTGGGAGTGTATTTGTGTTATGAGGAGTGTCAGGAGCAACATATGTGTTTGTGTGTGTATGAGGCTGCATATGTGTTTGTGTGTGTATGTGTAAGTGTCATGGGAGTATTAGGGCCTGCATGTGTATGTTTTGGGGGTGGGTGCATGTGCATATGTCATGGAGATGTCAGGAGATGTATGTGTGTATGTCAGGAGATGTATGTGTGTGTGTGTGATGGGAAGTCTTGAGACCTTCATATGTGAGTGTGTTAGGGGTACATGCATGTGTGCTGGAAGGTGCATGTGTATGTGTGTGTGTGTGTGTTTTTTATGGGGAATGTCAGGGACTGTGTGTGTGTGTGTGTGTGTGTGTTGAGGTGCATGTGTCTATAACATTGGGACTGTCAGGGGCTGTGTATGTGTTTGTGTGTCAAGGGGTGCATGCATGTATGGCATTAGGAGTGTTAGGGGATGTGTCTGTGTGTGTGTGTGTGTTGAGGGATACATGTATGTGTGTGTATATATGATGGGACATGCCTGAAGGTGCATGTGTTTTTGTGTCAAAGGGTGCTTATGTATGTGTGTATATTACGAGTGCATGAGTGTGTGTGTGTGTCTCAGGGGGTGTGTACATGTGTGTGTGTGTGTGTGTGTGTGTGTGTGTGCATGTATGATCGCTCTCTCATGAGCTCCCCCCCCCCCAGGTTAACTCCAGTATCACTCTCTCTCTCTCATAACTCCACCCCAGCCTTCCCCCACTCTCTCTTTCTCTCTCTCATAACTCCCATGGACTTTACCTAATCTTTCTGTCTCTCTCTCTCTGTCTCTCTCTCATAACCCTCCTCTGAGTTTCTCCCACTCCCTCTTTCTTGTGCCTATCGTCATCTCCTGATAGACTTCGCCAACCGCTATCAGCTCTTTGCATGGTGGAGGAAGCTCAGGCTGATCTTGCAAAATTTGAACCTGTGAGATCAGCCCAGACTTCTTTCTTCCACTACACCACTCAATCATGCAGACAGTTGATAGCAGTGGGAGAAGTGTGAAATACATTTTCAGGAACTGCAGCCAAATTGAAGGCATGAAATCCCAGGAGTCAGAGTGCAATTTCTAGGTGCCATGGCAACCTAGCACCTGGGATTTATCAAGCCCTAGGCTAGCATACACATTTGCACATGCTTATGCGCAAGCATGTGTATGAACAGACAAAATTTGCAGCCACCTGAACCCTTGACAGTAGATGCTACATCAAAGCGACACTCACCTAATAAGGGATATTTTCCACAACTCTAGAATGCCCCAATGTCAATAGATATATTACATCATTCTAAACTCTAACTCATGCTAAAATCTCTTCAATGCATCTCTCGCCCACTCATCAAGCTTTGGTTATTTGCTTTATCTGGTCTAATCTACACTTAGGGTTTTGATGTTTAATTCATGATTCATTCTTCTAAGAAATGAATGCCAAAGTGGTACTGCTGATTAAAATAAACAAATATTGACCTTTTACACAAAAAAATGTATGTTACAATTGGAGTATCTCTGGTTATGAGTCACTCAGAATTTATACAAAGATTGCAATCAGTGCTGCTTAAATGACAAAAAAACAAAACAAAACGCCCTAAACACTAATTTTAAAACAAAATTCCATATTTGACCAGAGTTTTCTAAAAGCAATGCCTTATGACTGTAATAAAGGACAAGTTGTAAAATAAATTAGTTTGCTTGGTTGTTTGGTTTTATTGCTATATGTTCTCTTTTCTCCATTATTTCAAGGTCTTTTTTTTCTTTCATCCTGTTATGTTTAACATATTAGCTGACACCCAATGACATTCCCCACAGCATCTTATTAATCCTTCTACTATGTCTTGTCCTCATCACCTTCCTCTCATCAGTTTCATGCCAGCCGTTCTCACCCATCCCCAGACTTTATGTGAACCCAGAAATCTTATTGTTTCTCAGGTATACCTGACCAGAGAACTAACCATCGTTCAGGCTCCTCCCTGGTTCCACAATTCTGTTGTTCGGGCTGCCTGCCTCTCATCCTACTTCCAGCTTTATGGTACCAGATTGTCTTGCAGCCATTGTCTCTCTGCACTTCCACAGACATCCTTCCCTGAGGTCAAGGCTCTGAGCCTGGGTTATACAGCTGACAGAAGCATTGTTTAAACTACTGATCTTGGAGATGCAAGAGGTAGGGAATTCATATTGGTCCGACTGTGGAGGAGGACATTCCTCCCTCCCCTCCAATGACAAAGTTTATTTATTTATTTATTTATTTTTCTATACCGCGCTATTTGACAGCGCGGTTTACAGGAAACATATTTGTGCAAAGTGGGACTGCAATGCACTTACAATAAAACAGGGTGCTTGAACAGGGTTAACAGGAAAAAGCAACAACAACAACAACTATTTACAAGTAGGAAGGTGAGATTCTACATACATCTCATCTATATGTACAGATCATACAGCAAAGACATTGTGGCTGGTAAGTCGTTATCTGGGCCGGGGTCAAGTACCAGATGATGTGGTGATCAGAGTGGTATAGTAGGTAGGGGGTCCGGACGGTGTGGGTTGGGCATGTGGGGTGGTGGCAGCGAGATGTTGTTTGGGTTGGAGAAGTGCTGGATAAACAGGTGACGTTTCAGTGCTTTCCTAAATTGGAGAAGGTTGTTGATGGCTCGGATGTCGGGTGGAAGAGCATTCCAGCAGGAGGGCGCGTAGAGAGCAAAGGCATGATTTCTCGTAGTTTTGGAGCATTTAGTGATCGCTTTGGGGAGGATGAGGGTGTTAGTAGCAGCAGATCTCCTTAACCTGTTGGGGGGAGTGGTCTGGATAAGGTCAGAGAGAGAGGTGGCCGTGCATTTATTGATGGCCTTGAATGTCATTGTTAAGATCTTGAAGGAGACTCTGCAATGAACGGGGAGCCAATGTAGGTGTTTTAGTATTGGGGTAATATGGTCCCTTCTAGAGGCTCCATGAAGAGCTCTGGCTGCAGCGTTCATTGCCAGTTGTAAAGGATGCAGAGTGCTCTTTGGGAGTCCGTGCAGTATGGAATTAATGTGGTCGAAGTGAGGCATTACTAGTGCTTGAAAGACTGTTCTAAAGTCTTTCAGGTCTAGCAGCTGTCTCATGTGGCACAGTGTTCGAATTTTATGATATACTGCCTTTACCATGTTGGATATCTGGGCATTCATGTTGAGATGTTGATCGAGTGTGATACCGAGGTATCGTATCGTAGGCTTGGTGAGGAGTTCGGCATCACGTACCTTCAAGGATGATGGTGAGGTGAATGCTTGGTTTCTGCAGATGAATAGGACCTCTGTCTTTTTGAAATTTATTTTAAGCTTCTGAGTGTGTAGCCAGTCCGTGACCGCGTTAAAGCATGAAGACAGATGGGAGAGGTCTGGATGTTCAGTTGATATCGGAGTGTACATCAGAACGTCATCAGCGTATATTAGACAATTGATGTTAAAGGATCTGATGAGGGTGCAGATGGGTTGCATGTAGACATTGAAAAGGAGGGCTGAAAGTGATGATCCTTGTGATACGCCTTTCGTTTGCGGGAGGGGTGCTGAACTGGAGGGACCAGAGCGGACATGTTGCCATCTTTCGTTCAGGTATGATGTGCACCATGATAGCACAGTGTCGCATACTCCCTTCTCGGCGAGGCGGGAAAGTAGCAGGTCGTGACTGACAGAGTCGAAGGCAGCTGCGATGTCTAGAAAAATGAGGGCAAACGCCTGTTTGATATTGTCAATACCTATGGTTAGGGAACTGAGTAATGTGGTCAGAAGGGTTTCAACACCGTGTGACTCCTGGAACCCATGTTGGCAGGGGTCAAGGGGTGCATTGTTCTCGATATGGTGGTCCAGTTGTTGCTGTACTATTTTTTCCATGATTTTGGCTAGGAACGGGATGCTCGAGATGGGTCGGAGTCCATTTTAGCAGGGTCCAGTTTGTTGTTTTTGAGCAGTGGTCTGATTGATGTTTGTTTCAGGCTGCTGGAAAAAGTTCCAGTAAGGAAGGATACCTTTATAAGGTTGGTAAGGAATGGGCTGAGTTCGACCCGTAGTGTTTTTATCCATTATGCTGGGCATGGGTCATTCGGTGCTGTGGTGGTGTTTATGTTTTTGATTATGTCTTGGAGTTCCCTATCGGTTGGAGTTGAGAATGAGGTGATAGTTTGTTGGACATCGGTTAAGGTAGAGGAGGGAAACAACTCGGGTGTGGCATCTGGAGCGCAGGTGTCAGGAGATATGCTGGCCTGACCGGCTTTGGCTTGGAGATATTCTGCATATTCCTGAGGGTCCAGGTGGTTGGGTTGGTCGGGAGAAGGTTCCCTTGCTAAAGATCTGACCATGCTGAAGAGTTCATGTGGTTTGTTTAAGGATTGGTGCAGCCTTTCAGCGTAGTATTGCTTCATTCTGGTTGAGACTGCTGAGCGATGTTCGGTTAGGTGAGCGGTGTAGGCTTCATGACTCTCAGTTGATCTTGAGCGCCGCCAACGCCTTTCGAGATGTCTGAGCTGTTGGAGGGACTTCCTTAGCTCCGGTGTGTACCAGGGTGATTTTGTCCTCCTGCAGGGTACTCTGGTGATAGAAGGTGGGTCAATTCTGGCATCTAGATTCAAATTCCACGCTGAAATCATTTCATCGAGGCTCTGTTCCGGTGGGTCAAGAAGAGGGTGTGCTTTTTCCAGGATCTCATCTTTGTTAAATGTGCGGAAGCGCTTAGGAGTTGAGGTGTAAGACTTGTCCGAGGGCTGGGGGATGGTAGGATCAGGTCATCCTGGCATCGAGAAACTAATCAGGCTGTGATCAGACCAGGGTACTGGACATATGGTAAGGTTGGGGTTTACTTGGTGGAATGACAAAGATTACTTGGTGGAAGGATTCTCACACCCCCCCTCCCCTTCTCCCTCTCTGTAACACACTCAAACACATATTCACACATGCACACGTTTGCCCTCTTTTCCCACTCCTCAGCTAGTCCCAGTGGTGTCAACTCAGGGCTGGCACAATGTGGTAAGCATGGCAGGGGGACACCAGTCTTCAAGGGTGCCATAGCTGTCAACTTTCACCTCCGCAGCCGACTGTTCTGCAAGTTCATTTGTTCACTTCCGATTGCAGCCACCCTGGATGCTTTCGGAACTTGTGCGCAGGACTTTCTATTGCTGATTGCCCGCAATCAGTAGAAAGTCCCGACTGCGAGTTTCAAAAGCATCAGGGATGCCTGCAGTCAGAATTGAACAGCTGGCCTTATGGACGGAGATTCTGAAGCAGCGAAGAGTCCTTTAGCAGCTGGGCAGGTGGCAGCTGAAGCAATGAAGATGAGGAATTCCGTCCTTCCTTCCCTCCTGTCACTGCTGCTTCTTTAAGCTGGGCCGGAGGCAGCCAAAGCAGCGGAAGCATTGATAGAAGGTAGCAAAGCAGCGCTGCAGAGCCATTGGGTTCAGCACTCTCTAAGGCCCTGTCCTGTCCTGCTCCCAACATGAAGTGAGCATTGTGGGGAATGGTACAGGACAATCGCGACCTCAGCGTGGGAAACCGGAGGGCTGGTATCTGGTGGTTGCATAAACTCAAACTGGCCCAACAGGCGATTGTGCCCTACTGTGTTGTCAGGCATGGAGGCAAAGGCCTGGACCAGTTGCCCTTCACCACACCGGCTATAGGAGACAAAGGAGCAATCCAAGCTGGATACTGGCCGAGGCTTCTGAGCCCCTAACTGCATGTCGGTGCCCATACCCGGGAATGGAGGTTGGTTAACAATAATATTTAATTGGGATCTTGATTAACCCAGCCTATGATAAGGAGGAGGAAGGTATTGTTTTATAAGACCTGGGCTGAACCTTTTTATTTTAAAGTTGATCACATCAGGGGGCCATGTTTTTCAAAGGACCTGTACATATATTTGGTATTGGTTATAAGCATTTGTTTAAGTAATTTGAAAGTCAAGGACTGCTAGAAAGGCAAGTATGCTAGATTTCCCTATCAAGATAAGGTTAAGGAAGACACTGAATACTCCTTAATTGTAATATCTAGGTCACTGTATAGGATGTGCTACTTATCTATTCTCGGCCTTTACCCATTTTAGTTTTCTCTGCATCTAAACAATTCTCTGTGTATAGTTAAGAATAACTTTAACTTTTAATAATGAATTAAATTCACGTTGGTGCCAGTGCAGGAAAGTCACAACTACATGCCTAGAGTCTATTACCTGAACCTTTGGCCCATTGTAGTTTAAGAGACATTAAGGGGTATGTTTACTAAACTGCATTAGTGCAATTCGCGTTAGGAGCCGCGTTAGTGGAAGGAAAGCCAAAAAAGGACATGGGTGGTACATCGTAACCGATAACGCGCAGTTGCGTGCGTTATTACGCGCCGCGCAGCAATGATCACTACAGCATGCGGGCTACTGCGCGCAAGCTTAAGACAGCGCGTAGACACCCAACTACAGAAACAGAGCTGTAGCACAATGGTTACTACACAGACTGATGGTACAAAAGTCATGGGTTCGATTCCCCAGTGTGCCTAATGAATAAGGCTGGCTGAGGCATCATGTGTAACCCTTTGAAGGCCTACTATAATATTTTAATCCACATTCTGCAGCCGGGTTAATGTTTGCACATGTCAGGAAAATTGTACCCGTCGTACCCAATATGTTCCAATAGTGACGTTCCCTCTGGCATGGTCATGTATTATATACCATTTGATAGGAATATATTAGGCAGAAGATGAGATCCCGAAAGTACTGGGCTTGGCCTGGAAAGGGTTAAGTAGTGGGCTGTGAGGAAGTTTAGTTGTACCTGAATAGTGCTGCCAGTAAACACACCCTCACAGTGGCGTAACCTAAGGTGCCACATAAGGCACCCTAGAGGGCACTCCATAGGGCACATTATAAAGTGCGCTGTCTGCCAAGGCACCCTATAATGTCCCCTATAGGACACCATATAAGGCACCTTATAAGGCGCTTTATTGGGCGCCGTATAAAGCGTCCTATAGGGCGCCCTATGAGCCACCCTAAGGTGACAGTACCCTGAGGGTGGTCCTGCTGGCAGAACTAATATACAATAAAAATAGACAATGCCTAAGACAGCCCTATTGATGAACCCCACTGTGGGTTCTGAACCCATGTCCTCTGGCTCCACAAGCAGTGAAGTAACCAGTGGGCTAGAGCTGCTAACAAACAAGTGGCTGGCTTCAGGAGGACTGCACGGCACCACACCCACATTCTGCTGTGGTTACCAGGATAGGGGTAACCCACCCGTACCCATGATGCACTGCACATGCAAATCAGCAGTCGAGAGATGGGCAGAAGATCAGGTATGCACCCCCATAGCACCTCGGCCTTGTAGGGGGAACAGACCATGTGTGGCACTGCCACAGAGTAGCCACAGACAGTCACATTGTGCGGGTACAGTGCCCACCCTGAGGTTGAGGTGGGGCGCCCAGCACCAGGTCCATAGCACCTTTCATGGCTGAAATACGCCATGCTGCAGGTCCCCATCAGTGTGTGATAGGTAGGTCCGTTAGACACACCTAGGATACAGCTGTGTCCTGCTGTATGTCCCAGTCATGTCTAGTCCTTATGGGCGCTGTTGCACCCAGACCAGTGCATATCCTGTGTTGGCGCCATCGTTACCTGCTGTAGGTGAAGGGGGGGTTGGTGTATGGACCCATAGGCAGATTACGTACCACCACACAACCCACCCTCTGGGGCTCAGGAGGAAACAGGATCACCCACCAATAGATCCACAGTCTACCTCCCTGCAATGGCAGCGGTAGAGGGGACCAGCAACAGCAGTCCTGCTGGGGAACAAACAGAGCAGCACACATCCATAACACAATAGCAGACAGAAGGCCTGGAAATGCTCAGCTGCCCTCCACCATTATTTGACATTCTCCAGCAGCAAGCCTCCAGCTACTGCACCCTGCAAGGTGTTCCAGCAAGACAGCATACTAGCTGCAGACAGTCCACCAGCTAGTCCATAGTGCATGGTCCTGGAGGAAATGCATGTACCCATAACAGAGATGTCAGCATACACACCAAGCAAATAAGTCAGTGATTGGGCCCCAAAAGGAAACCCATATATATTACATGAGAAAAATGCTATACAGCACTATGGGGGAACCTAGTCATGCCATGGTCACTGCTCAGTCAGGGTGAGAGTGACCTCCCAGCAGGACATGCTGTGGCCACTCTGTCCGTGCAGGTGGTACCGGGCACTACAATGTCCGAGCTATTTCCCTATGTCCTGCGCAGATGCGGCAAGGCCAGACCACCCTATCCAGGCTATTCCCACAGTACCTTGCTCCTCATTATGCACATTGGCAGGCCAATACTGGGAACAGTGCTAGCAGTGTGGGCTGTGGAGGGTGTTGGAAGCCACCACACACTGGATAGACAGACACACACTCCCCACACCTATGCCAGCATTGTGCAACTATAGAGGTGTTGGGCAGCCCAGGCCACCACACCAGTCCTGGGCACAGTGCAGGCATGGCTATGGTACGCAATACTGTAGGAGTCACTCCCCAGGTTGGTAAACACTGTCAGACACAGGACCTGTAGCACACTCCACAGACATCAGAAAGGTTGCTATGATGCAGCTCACTCAGGAAATTGTACTTAACCTAGGAATTGCTATCTGCCAGTAATCATAGCAACCTTTTGATAGATGTGTACCATATTCCCCAGTTTAGGGTGGCATTACTATGGTATGCATGTGCTAGTATTGGGAGATGCACGCAGAGCCCAAAGTCCTGCCTCTCCAGGAGGCTGTGGATAATGGGGCCTGTGGGTGCGGGTGTGTCTGCCCCTGTTGGCTGCTGCTTTACGGCAGAGGTTCCCAACTCCATTCCTGCGGTGCCAAACACTGTTCGGGCTTTCATGCTGTCCCTCATGAATATGCATGAGATACATCTGCATACCATGGGGGTGGCATATAGAAATGCAGCACAGGCATCTTCATCAGAGGCAGCATGGAACCGGAATGGTGTTTGTCCCTCCAGGACTGCATTTGGGAGGCTCTGCTCTAGGTAATGTGCATGTTTATGGTGTCTGTGATCTGTAGGGTAAAATGTGGGTGTTTTGGGCATGTTTACGTCATCTGCAAGAACGGTTCTGTCTGTATCAGCACGTTATAGTAGTGGGTAAAATATGAGGACTGGGTTGGTGGAAACCACAGCTGGGACTTGAACCTGTGACCTTCTGCTTCTGAATACACTGGTTCTGTGCACTGCACCACCATGTTCTCACAGAGATGGTGCATTCCCTGGTGCTACCATGACTGTTGGTCAGACAGGGCCTGTCTGCTGCAGTGCACGGCACCCACCTACACAGGGCTAGGCCACGGTCTGCTGTGGGCAGCTGCCACTGCCACTGCCACCTCCACCACCAGTATCCCTCAGCCACCATGCTGACATGCCCTTCTGCTGGTGGAGCTGGTGGTGCGCAGTCCCAGGCCATCCAGTGTGCAGGTAGGTGGCTGCCTTTGGTGCGGGTTCTGGGGTAGGGGTGCCTTCATAGCTGTCCACGCTTTCCCCCAGAACCACTTGCCAATGTTCCGTGCCATTGGGGGTACCTGCTGGGTACTATTCCCTGTGACACTGTGGGAAGCACACTCTTGCCCATGTTGGGCCCTCAGCAGTTGCTGTCTGGCTGCTCTACTGTTTCAGCATTCTTATGGGCCAGCTAGGCATCACCCTAGTCCCCACTGTGGCCCAGCTGCACCACAGCATGTGCCGCCTGCAGCCCTCTGTATCCCCTTTTCCAGCATCTTCCCGGTTGCCCATTCTGACATGCCTGCCCTGATGTTGTGGGACATCTGCATGCCATAGGAACCCTGTCCGATGGTGGGTAAATCCCTGAGCAGCGCTATTTCACTGTGGGCCCATGCACCTTATATGGGGACGGAGTATGGACCCTTCCACAAATAATATCTGTTCTATGGAGCTTACTCTGGGGGGGGGGGGGTTGATGTTTCTCATTGCTACCACTATTGGCCAGCTTGGTTGTTGTTTTTTTCCAGTTTGTTGGGGTCATTTTTGGTGTTTCTGTGCCCTTTTGTTCTGTGCACATGTATCACACTTATCACCTTTTTTTTGTTTCCCTGCCTAGGCTGTACATTGCTGACACGAAATGGTTTCTCTCCCCTTTAAAGTGCTTTTACCGGTAGGTTTTCATTCGCGTTGGAATTCAGCTCTGAAATTCAGCGCGTTGGTGTGAAGGGAGCCTCTCCCCACCCACTCTCCGCCCATTGACCCCTTCTCTCCGCCCTCTCTCCACCTTCTGCGATGTTTTACCGCGCCGCGGAGCATTACGCTCGTTAGCGCGTGATAACACGCGCTGTATAACGTTAACGCTCATTAGCACGTGATAGCGCGCGCTATCACGCGCTAACGAGCGTTAATTTTATACAGCGCGCGTTATTCATGATTACCGCAGTTTAGTAAACATACCCCTAAGAATCCTTTATGCCAGTAGGGAAAAATGACAGAGGTAGGTGTAGACCTAAATATGCATACCCTAGAGGAGAGGGACAGGGGAGATATGATACAAACTTTTAAATACTTAAGGGTATTAATGAACGAAAAAAAATTCCAAGAAGGGGAAGCTGTAAAACTAGAGGGCATAAAATGAAGTTGCAAGAAGGTAAACTTAAAAGCAACGTCTTTCCTGAAAGGGTGGTTGATGCTTAGAATGCCCTCCCGATGGAAGTGGTAGGGACAAATACTGCGATGGAATTCAAAATGGCATGGGACAGACACAATGGATCCCTTTATAGCAACAGGATAAAATCAAAATAAACTGAACTGTTTCTTATACCTCAACAAATAGAGGGGTGACCTGCACGGACTGGTGGGTACACCTACTCTTGCCACCTTACTGGGCAGACTAGATGGACCGTACTGGTCTTTATCTGCTGTCATATACCATGTTAATTGTAATGTTGTCTTTTCATAGGTAAAGTTGGTGCTGTTATCGTATGGCTGATTTGATGTAAACTGTGAGTGATCTTTTTAATTTTTTTTTTAATTATTTCATAATATACCTGCCCGCATTGATATTATGCGAGTGGCGGAGGGACATTATTTTGGAGTCACTGAGTCCCTTTCATCATGTCTTCAGGGGAGAGGGGGAGATGTTACATTTGGACTGCTAAGCTCCCTTTGCAGTTTTTCTATGTGTAGGCAGGGGTTGGGGGCTGGGGAAGAGATGTACTATTTGGGCAGCAGAACCCCTTTCTTTTTGAGTGTGAGGGAGAAGGTATTGGGGGTTCATTCCAATCTGCGAATAGCAGGGGTGGACACCCGGTTTAGATATCCAATCACTGCTATTCACAGGGAGCAAATTCTCATCACTATGCATGGAGGAGTAGAGGAGTGGCCTAACAAAACTTAGAAGAACAGAAAGAAAATGGAGAAAAAACAAAAATGACAAAAACAAAAAGCAATACCTATATGAACTTGCTGCCTACCACTCAGAAACCGACAAAGCAAAGAGAAACTACCACACCAAAATCATCACAACCGCTGCAAACAAACCTCGAGAACTCTTCCAAATTGCCAAAAAACTGACAAAGACACCAACCACTTCCGATCAACCCCCAGATATCCCCTCGGATCTCTTGGCCCGACAATACAAACAATTTCAGCAACCTCAACAACCTTACCGCTGCGCTACAGCCACAAGAACAAAACACAAGAATCACCATAAACGCTAACTGGAATACATTCAATGACACCTCAAAGGAAGAAATATCCTCCACCATCTCCTGTCTGAACACCACTACCTCCCCACTGGACCCCTGCCCCACCGAATGGATAAAGAAAACCAAGGAAGACCTGAGTACCCCACTAACTCACATCGTAAACGAATCCTTTAAACAAGGATACATGCCAGATGCCCTCAAAACATCAATCATCCGACCAACCATAAAGAAGAACAACCTGGACCCCAAGGACCCCACCTCTTACAGACCAGTGGCAAGCCTCCCCCTCGCCACCAAGATAATAGAAAAGATAGTCCAACACCAGCTCCAAGATCATCTGGACACCAACGACATACTTGACCCACAGCAACACGGTTTCCGGCCACTACATGGAGTTGAGACCCTCATGACCATCCTAATGAACACACTCATCATCGGAACACAAGAAAAAAATTCAGGATACATCCTGATCTTCCTAGACATATCAGCGGCCTTCGACACAATCTCACACGAAATCCTCATACACAGACTACAAACAATCGGAATCAAAGACACTGTACTCCAATGGTTCAGGTCCTACTTAACTAACAGACAGCAACGGATTCGCACCCTCTCCACAACTTCGCCCCCCTACCAACAACTTCAAGGAGTACCCCAAGGATCCACCCTATCAGCCATGTTGTTTAACATATATCTCCGTCCACTATGCTCAATCATACGCACCCACAACATCAACTTCCACATCTACGCGGACGACATAATGCTCTACGCACCAATTACAACCACCAACCCAAAAAACGAACATCTATCAGCCTGCTTCAATGACGTGGCCAACTGGCTACAGGAGAACAATCTATCCATCAACATAAAGAAAACCGAAGCCCTAATAGTAACAAAAGAACCTGACTTCAAACCACCTACCCACCTCAACATGGGAACCACACAAATACAAATCCAACCTCAAATAAGATATCTAGGCGTCATCATTGATCAAGCTCTCACCTTCAAACAACAAATCAACAAAACCGCTGGGATGATATTCCACAAAGCCAAAACTATCCAACGACTCCGGCCCCTCCTAGAACCTCACGACTTTAGGACAGTGATGCAAGCTGTGATACTCCCTCATCTGGATTTCTGCAACATAATCTATCATGGACTTCCTGCCTCGCACACCAACTCCCTCCGTACTGCCTTAAATACTACAGCAAGGATTATTCAAAATGCAAAAAACCGGGAGCACATCACCCCAATCCTAAGAGACCTTCACCTCCTTCCACTGCAAGCAAGAATCAAGTACAAAGCCATCTTACTCATCCACAAAACTATCCACCAAGCACGGAACACCTCACTACACTCCTTACTGCCTCGACCATCCCACAACAGATCAACCAGACATTCCTCCAATAACTCTATCGTTGTCCCCCACAAAAGAACCAAATCCACACAACGGACCTGCAACAGAGCATTCGAACTTTATGCTCCATCCCTCTGGAACTCTCTACCAAACCACATCAAGAACAACAACGACATCACATCATTTAAGAAACAGCTGAAGACAATCCTATTCCGTGAACATCTCTCAACAGAAACACCACCATGACCTAATACTTAGATTTAGCAGAAGGAAATCATGTCCATGTCTACCCATAATCATTAATTGTTGACCCTGGTGATGGCCCCACCCTAAAAGAAATTACCCCTCCCTATGTTACATGTTACACCGCTTTGACCCGGTGAAAAGCGGGATATAAATGCAGTTAAATAAATAAATAAATAAATAAATAATGGTTGGGGCAAAGTACATCAGGCCAGAAGGTTGGGGGTTCAACTCCCACTAGAGGACAGCAACCTTGGGCTGGAAGGACTGGGGTTTCTAGTCCCACAGGTGCTCCTTGTGGTCTTGGGCAAGCCACTTAACCCTCCATAGCCCATGTTCCCTGTAAAATAGTTATCTCCAAGTTATAATGCCCTCTTCAATGTAATTTCAGTTTGTTCAATGTAAACCACCTTGATATCATGAAAGGTAGTATATAATAAATGTTAAATAAATACATATGCTCCCCGCATGTACATAGGCATTGGATGGGAGCAAGAGGGGGAGGGCTGGAGGAGGAACATGGATGGGACAGAGAAGGACCATGACCCCAAACATACAGGGCTAATTCTCGTTACAGCCTTGTATGTTGAGGAGTTAGAAGGGGGACTTATTCTATCTCTGAGGTGGAATAAGTCCCCCTGAAGTTGCAGAGTAGCAGCAGAGGACCCCCCAAACCCAGGTGAGTGGCAGTGGGAGGTTCCCTTCAGCCCAACCCTGGCCTTGGCAGGTCCCTCTGGCCTGGTGGTCAGGTGTCAGGGAACAGTTTCTTCAAACGTCTGCAGGGAATCAGGGCTCCTGCATGGTGACAGGATGCCACTGCACTGGGACTCTATGCAGGAGCATTGGGAGGGTTATATGGGGAGGAGCTGGATGTGCAGTGGCACAGAATCAGGGCATGTCCTGCCATCCAGGCCCTTTGCACCCAATTCTGCTCCTGTGGAGACATATAGCTCCAGTGGGTGAAGAATCAGCTGCAAATCTAGCCCATCCAGATTTTGTATGTCTGGAGGGGCTGGACAGGCCCCAATCAGAATCAGGCCCATTATGATTGGGCTTCCAAACTCCCTTTGTGTTTTTTTCTGTGTGCAAGTCTGGGTGAGAAATAGGGTTGCCAACTTTTTGAAAGAGAAAAACCCGCCACCTGTGGCTAGTCATGCTCCGCCCATGCCCACACCTATCCCGCCCTTTCCCCACCCCCCTGCTCCACCCTTGCTCCAGCCCTATCCCCCAAAAAATTGCAGAGAGGGCAATGTGCAAATTGAACAATCAAGATTGCTACACATTCTTAAACATAAATTCTATACTGACACAATACGCAGCATTGGTTGTACACACACACACACACACACACACAAGAAGCCAGACTCTGCATGCAGTGCAATATCAGATAAACAAGAGATGCAGTTCCCCATACTGTGTAAAATATAAAGGTAGCACGAAGTCCAATCATTAAAATGAAAATAAAATTATTTTTCTACCTTTGTTGTCTGACCATTTTATTCTCTGATCATGCTGGTCCTGATCTGAGACTTCTGTTTTCCTGGCTTCTCTTAGCTCTCTTTCTATGGTCTATAGTCATCTGCCATTTCTTGTCTTTTCTTTTGTTTTCTTCACTTCCTTCCATCAGCCTATTTCCAGTCCCAGTAACTCTCCTCAGTATCAGCCCCCTTTCCAGTCCTCCCCTCCCATTACATTCCAATGTTAACCCCCTTGCGTACCCAGGACTGCCAATGGTGTCCATTCCCTTCTAGCCCCCCTCCTTCCTCACTGTCCAGCCCCTTCTAGTCCAAATACCATCACAGGTATCAACTCACTTCCACTCCCAGTGCCTTCCCCATGTCAGCTCCCTTCCAGTCACCCTACCCTCTCTCCATCCCCCTTCCAATGCCATCCGCATGTTTCTGCTCTCTTTCAGTCCCAGTGCCCCCTCCCTTCCAGCCTCCTCCCCATTACCCAATCACCTACCACTACCAGCCCCAGGTGTCAGCTCCCTTCGAGCCCCCTCCTTACCCACTCTGTCATTTCCCTTCCTGCCACCTCCTTCCTCCCCCCTGTGTCAGCTCCCTTCCTGCCACCTCCTTCCTCCCCCCTGCATCAGCTGCCTTCCAGCCACCTTCTTCCCCCCTATTTCAGCTGCCTTCCTGCCTCCACCTTTTCCCTGTCATCCCTTCCTGCCACCTCCTTCACCCCTCTGTCAGTCCCTTTCTGCCACCACCCCCACCCTTTCAGCTCTCTTCCAGCCAATTCCTTTACCCTGTCAGTCCCTTCCTGCCCCTGCCCCCCCCCTATTTCAGCTCCCTTCCATCCCTCACCTTCCCTTTGTGTCAGCCCTTCTGCCACCTCCTTCCCCATGCAGCCATGGCTCCTGCTTCTTACAGAGTGGTGGCTGCAATAAAACTAACTTAAAAATTAAAGGAAACCTGTGCAGAGCCCTCCGGCCCTATGAAACCCCTGCTGCAGTGCCCGTGCTCAAAAGGAAATGACGCTACAGGGGGTGGAATGCTGCAGCAGTGGTTTCATAGGGCCAGAGGGCTCTGCACAGGTTTCCTTTTGTTTTTAAATTAGTTTTATTGCAGCTACTGTTCTATAAGAAGCAGGTGCAGCGGCTGCAAGGGGAAGATGAGACAGCACGGGGGGGGGGGGGAGTAGGGCGGGGAACACAGATGACAAGCTGTTTTTCTGTTCTGGTTGCTCCTGGTCTCATGGCCAGAGCAAAACAAAGACTTTTCAAAGGCCGGTTTTCGATCTTTGCTGGCAGTCAGCCTGGCCACGGAAAAAACGGCCAGGCTGACTGAAAACCCTAGTGAGAAAAGTTGTAATGTTGGGACCCCTTCATTGCAATTTTCTTTTATAGCATTTCATTAGAAGGAGAAATACCAGCATCATGTGAACAGAGTTCATAAAGGACTTTTCGGGAAAAGTACTAGCAATGAGGGAGGAAGGGGATGCTGATCCATAGGTTGCAGGGGGGCGCCACATCCCTAGTCCCAGCCCTGTCTCAACTCTTTTACACAGTCAGTTGTAATTGAGACAATACAAATATTTTCAAAGTTTTGGATTTCATTCTCCTTACCTTCTCCCTGTTATATTTTGTTCCTGATCTTTTTCAGTTTATGCTCTATTTTCTTTATTCTTGATTTATTTTTATATAACTCGCATTTTACAATTTTTTTAAACTTTTATCTTTTCCTATGTCGTCTGTCTTCCTTCAATTTCTAAGTTTCCTTTGATTTTTGTTTTTAAGTGCCGCAGAGTCGGTGTCAACTCATGGCGACCCTCTGGATAGTTGTCCTAAACAATGTTCAGTCTTCAGTAAGACGGCTCATTGTTGACAGGGTGGCACCCATAACTGCTGTTATAGTATCAATCCATCTCATTGCTGGCCTTCCTTTTTTGCGTTGACCTTCTACCTTGCCAAGCATGATATCTTTCTCTAATGATCTCTCTCTTCACATGATGTGTCCAAAGTATGAAAGTCAAAGGGGCCGTGGCTCCGATAACTATCGGAAACTGCTACCACGGCTTTGTAAACAAGCCCCAAAGTGTTGTTATCTGAGCTTCTAAAGAAAGCTTAGGTTGATGTCTTCTATTACTGACAGGTTTGTTGTTCAGGCAGTCCATGGTATACACATTGCCAGCACCATAATTCAAAGGCATCAATTTTTTTCCAGTCTATATTTTTCACTGTTCATCTTTCACATACATATGATGTTATTGAAAATACCATGGCTTAAACGAGTCAAATGTTTGCATGTAGAGAGACATCTCTGCTCTTGAGGAGCTTGTTAAGGTCCTTCATAGCCATTCTGCCAAGAGCAATGTGTCGTCTGATTTCTTGACTGCTTGTTGTTTCTTTATTGATAGTTGATCCAAGTAGGTTAAAGTTGTCTACTATTTTAATTTCTTCTCCATCAACGATGAACTTATTGATTTTGCTAGTTGTCAGGAATTTTGTCTACTTTACATTAAGGTGCAGACCCATTTTAAGGCTATGGGGTATGTTTACTAAACTGCGTTAGTGTGATTCGCGTTAGGATCCGCGTTAGAGGCAGAAACCCCAAATAAGGACATGGGCGGTACATCGTTACCGATAACGCACGTTATAAGGCGCCGCGCAGCAACGATCATTACATGGCGCGCTTCTGCGCGTTAAGCTTAAGAAGGCGCGCAGACACGCAAATACAGAAACAGAGCTGTAGCACAATGGTTACTACACAGACTGATGGTACAAGGGTCATGAGTTTGATTCCCCAGTGTACCTAATAAATAAAGCTGGCTGAGGCACCATGTGTAACCTTTTGAAGGCCTACTATAATATTTTAATACACATTCTGCAGCCGGGTTAATGTTTGCATATTTCAGGAAAATTGTACCCGTTTTATTCAATATGTTCCAATAGTGACGTTCCCTCTGCCATGGTCATGTATTATATACCATTTGATAGGAATATTTAGGCAGAAGTTTGGATCCCGAAAGTTTTGGGCTTGGCCTGGAAAAGGTTAAGTATTGGGCTGTGAGGAAGTTTATTTGTACTTTAATAGTGCTGCAAGCAAACACACCCTCACAGTGGCGTAACCTAAGGTGCCACATAAGGCACCCTAGAAGGCACTCCATAGGGCACATTATAAAGTGTGCTGTCTGCCAAGGCACCCTATAATGTCCCCTATAGGACACCATATAAGGCACCTTATGAGGCACCCTAAGGTGACAGTACTCTGAGGGTGTTTCTGCTGGCAGCACTAATATACAATAAAAATAGACAATGCCTAAGACAGCCCTATTAATGAACCCCACTGTGGGTTTTGAACCCATGACTTCTAGCTCTACAGGCAGTGAAGTAACCAGTGGGCTAGAGCTGCTAACAAACAGCTGGTCGGCTACAGAAGGACTGCACAGCACCACTCCCACATTCTGCTGTGGTTACCAGGATAGGGTCAACCCATCCGTACCCAGGATGCACAGCACATGTAAATCAGCAGTCTACAGATGATCACAAGATGGGGTATGCACCCCACAGCACCTCAGCCTGGTAGGGGGTGCCAACGGTGTGTGTTAGTGGCACAGAGTAAGAACATAAGAACATAAGATCATAAGATATGCCATACTGGGTCAGACCAAGGTCCATCAAGCCGAGTATTCTGTTTCCAACAGTGGCCAATCTAGGTCATATGTACCTAGCAGTTTCCCCAAGGGACACAGGTTCCACAATGCTTGTATTGGTTCAAGCATTGATATCCTGGGTCCCTTCTTAATAATGGTTTATGGACCTTTCCTCCAGGAACTTGTCCAAACCTTTTTTAAACCCAGCTACACTAACAGCTTTTACTACATCCTCCGGTAACAAATTTCAGAGTTTGATTACACGTTGAGTGAAAAAATATTTTCTTTTATTAGTCTTAAATAGTTTACCCTGTAGCTTCATTGCATGTCCCCTAGTCTTTCCATATTCTGATAAGGTAAACAATCGATCTACGTTTACCCGTTCCACTCCGTTCATTAATTTATAGACTTCTATCATATCTCCCCTCAGCCGTCTCTTTTCCAGGTTAAAGAGCCCTAACCTTTTTAGCCTTTCTTCATAGGAGTATCCTTCCATCCCCTTTAGTATTTTGGTGGCTCTTCTCTGAACCTTTTCTAAAATCGCTATATCCTTTTTAAGATACGGCGACCAGAATTGCACACAGTATTCAAGGTGCGGTCTCACCATGGAACGATATAGAGGCATTATAATATCTTTTGTATTATTTTCCATTCCTTTCCTTATCATACCTAGCATTCTATTTGCTCTCTTGGCCGCTGCTGCACACTGGGCCAAGGGGTTTTAACATGGTATCCACAATGACGCCTAAATCTTTTTCCTGGGTGGTAGTTCCTAATGTGGAACCTTGCATCGTGTAACCATAGTTTGGGTTGTTCTTCCCTAGGTGCATAACCTTGCACTTGTCCACATTAAATTTCATCTGCCATTTTGATGCCCAGTCTTCCAATTTATCAAGATCCTCTTGCAATTTTCCACAATCCTCTTGGGTTTTAACAACTTTAAATAGTTTTGTTTCATCTGCAAATTTGATAACCTCACTCGTTATTCCACTTTCCAGGTCATTTATGAATATGTCAAAAAGCAGCGGACCCAGCACAGATCCCTGGGGTACACCACTATTCACCTTTCTCCATTGGGAAAATTGGCCATTTAGCCCTACCCTCTGCTTTCTATCTTTTAACCAGTTCCTGATCCACAATAGTACACTGCCTCCTATCCCATGACTCTTTCTGAAAGTCCAGATACACAATATCAACCGACTCACCTTTGTCCACCTGATTATTCACTCCTTCAAAAAAACATAACAGATTAGTAAGACAAGATCTTCCTTGTCTAAAGCCATGTTGGCTGTCTCCCATTAGGTCATGACTATCTACATGCTGAGTAATTTTATTCTTTATGATGGTTTCTACCATTTTTACCAGTACTGACATCAGGCTCACCGGTCTGTAGTTTCCTGGATCACCCCTGGAACCCTTTTTAAAAATTGGTGTTACATTGGCGATCCTCCAATCTTCAGGTATTAAAGATGATTTTAATGATAGTTCACAGATTACTAATAGCAGGTCTGCAATCTCATATTTCAGTTCTTTCAACACCCTTGGATGTATACCATCCGGCCCAGGTGATTTGCTACTCTTCAATTTATCTAATAGTTGTAATACATCTTCCCGATGTATCGATATTTCCTTCAATTCTTCCGCACCTTTAAATACCACTTCAGTCATGGGTAACATCCCTACATCTTCCTCAGTAAAGACCGAAGCAAAGAATTCATTCTTATTAAAAGCGGGCTGCTACACAGTACCCTGTCTTGTGCTGCTGAGGTAAGCTATATTCAGATTTGATTTAAATTATAGCTCTTAGTTCTCCTCTGTGTTTTAAATTTGAACTTAAACTGCTGCTACTAGGCCCTGACTGATTTAACAAAAAATAGTGGGTTCACAGATTAATTAGCTTTAATACAAAGAATTCCTTTAAACTACAAGCTCTCTTCTGGGTTCTAAATTTAACCAGAAAGCTCTCTTCTGTGTTTTAAATTTAAGCTAAAAGTACTTTGCTGATGCTAGGCCCTGAGTGACTATTACATTTAAACTACAAGCTCTCTGCTGGGTATGAAATGTAACCAGAAAGTTCTCCTCTGTGTTTTAAAACTAAAAGTACTTTTCTGATGATAGGCCCTGAGTGACTATTAAATGTAAACTACAAGCTCTCTGCTGGGTTCCAAATGTAACCAGAATGCTCTCTTCTGTGTTTTAAATTTAAACTAAAAGTACTTTGCTGTGACTAGGCCCTGAGTGACTATTACATTTAAACTACAAGCTCTCTGCTGGGTATGAAATGTAACCAGAAAGTTCTCCTCTGTGTTTTAAATTTAAACTTAAACTGCTGCTACTAGGCCCTGACTGATTTAACAAAAAATAGTGGGTTCACAGATTAATTAGCTTTAATACAAAGAATTCCTTTAAACTACAAGCTCTCTTCTGGGTTCTAAATTTAACCAGAAAGCTCTCTTCTGTGTTTTAAATTTAAGCTAAAAGTACTTTGCTGATGCTAGGCCCTGAGTGACTATTACATTTAAACTACAAGCTCTCTGCTGGGTATGAAATGTAACCAGAAAGTTCTCCTCTGTGTTTTAAAACTAAAAGTACTTTTCTGATGATAGGCCCTGAGTGACTATTAAATGTAAACTACAAGCTCTCTGCTGGGTTCCAAATGTAACCAGAATGCTCTCTTCTGTGTTTTAAATTTAAACTAAAAGTACTTTGCTGTGACTAGGCCCTGAGTGACTATTACATTTAAACTACAAGCTCTCTGCTGGGTATGAAATGTAACCAGAAAGTTCTCCTCTGTGTTTTAAATTTAAACTTAAACTGCTGCTACTAGGCCCTGACTGATTTAACAAAAATAGTGGGTTCACAGATTAATTAGCTTTAATACAAAGAATTCCTTTTAGAAAATTACCAGAAGTATATACTCACAGTTGCAGATCTCTCTCCAGAATTAACAGTCCCTTTTTCTAGTCCTTCAAGACTACAGACCATCACAGTGTGCGGGTCCTATGCTCACCCTGAGGGAGAGGTATGGTGCCCAGCACCATTCTCACAGCACCTGGCTTTGCTGAGATAGGCTATGCTGCAGGTCCCCATCAGTGCCAATGTGTGATAGGTAGTCCTTGCAAACATCCCTAGGATATGCCTGTGTTCATCTGTATGTCACATCTAGCCCTTGTGGACTATGATGCACCCAGAAAAGTGCATACCCTGTGTGGGTGCCATGGTCACATGATGTAAGTGTATGGGGGTGTTGGGACCCACAGGGAGATTACATACCACCACCCAACGCACCCTCTGGGGCTCAGGGTGGGGGACAGGATCTCCCACCAACAGATCCAATTTCTACCCCCCTGCAATGGTGGCAGTAGAGGGGACCATCACCCCAGTCCTGCTAGGGATCAAACACCCTACAGGGCAAGCAACGCAGAGCTGTACACATCCATAAAGCAATAGCAGACAGAAGGCCTGGAAATACACAGCTGCCATGACCAATATGTAGCGGAACCCCCGCGGTGTCTTGATCAAAGGGCCTACTATATCGATAGCTATCCTATGTATAGGTACTGAGATGACTGGGACCGGGATCAAGGGTACTTCTGTTGGCTTAACAGAGGTGACTCTTTGGCATGCGGGGCAGGCCTCGCAAAACCTAGCGGTCTCCCTATATACCCCCGGCCAGTGAAATCTCGCTAAGACCTGGTCCAGGGTCCCTTGGATGCCCTTGTGCGCCCCCACAGGATGGTCATGGGCCAGTCTAAGTACTATATTCTTAAATGTGGTAGGCACCACCAACTGTTTCCTTAAATCTCCTGTAGCTGGATCAGTATTCTCCCTATATAGGATTCCTTGATCTAGCTGAAAATGAGGTAATATGTCTCTCTCCTCCTGGGCATATTTAAAAGCTTGACAGAGCACGGGATCCGCCTGCTGCTCTTTTGTAAAGGATGGAAATTTCTCCATCAATTCTTCGGGAACCCAGGGTAATTCCCTCCCATCTCTGACCTCAGCTCTGCTTTGTAGGCGAACTCTTTGTTCCTGCCGCTTTCTACTCCTGGTTTTCCTTGCCTTAGCCACTGAAGGGGTAATCAAATCCTCATGGGACGGAAGCTGCTCTGGCTCTTCTGGTGTAACTTCCTCTTCTCCTTCTGGGATCTTAGACTGGGCTCTGGTGGAAATCATCCCCTCCCTGGCAGCTAACCCCTGCTGTACCCCCCTCTGGAATTGAGGCCAATCTCTTCCTAGCACAACTTCTTGGGGTAACCGGGATACTACGGCCACAGGTATCTCTTTTTCTACTCCTAGTCCTTTTACTAGGACTTGATAAAGGGGATAGGTGGACGCAGTACCATGGACACACTTGATGTTAACTGTGCCAGTGGATAAACGGGGTGTCTCCCTGCCTTGGGCCTTTATCCTGTTCCAGAGGTTCTTAGACACCATGGACTGATTAGAACCCGAATCCAACAATGCTTTGGCTGCTATCCCTTGTACAGTGACTGCCAATAGGAAATCCTCCCTGGTTTTCCCTGAATCATCCAAAACCAAAGCGGTTCTCATTCTACAGTCACGCTGTAGATGCTTCTCACTCCCACACTTAAAACATGCTCTCCTACCATTTTTCCTTCTCACATCTGGTAGAAAAACATCCTTACCAACATGTTTTGGCTTCAGATCACTTTCTGACATTGCATAAGGGTCTTAGGAGGGAGGAGTAGCCTAGTGGTTGGGGCACGGTACTTCAGGCCGGAAGGTCGGTGGTTCAAATCCCACTAGAGGACAGCAACCTTGGGCCGGAAGGACTGGGGTTTCTAGTCCCACAGATGCTCCTTGTGGTCTTGGGCAAGCCACTTAACCCTCCATTGCCCATGTTCCCTGTAAGTATTAGTGTATGTGTCTCATATCCCCGTGTGTTAAATGTATCCCCCAATTGTGTTGTGACCGCTTTGATTGAAGGATAAGGCGGTATACAAAACTGTCTAAATAAAATAAATAAATTTTCCAAAAGCAACACTCCTCTCTTGAGCGCCTCTATCCGCCTCGAGAAATCTCTCAGCGAGCGTAATGGCTTCTTGCGTATTTTTGCACCCTTGCAAAATCAGGAAGGAACGAATCTTTTCTGGAATGGAAGTCATAAACTACTCCAAAATAATTACATCAATTATCATTTCTAACGTTTTGCCCTCTGGCTCTAGCCATTTAGTAGCCAGACCTTTTAGGCGGTGGAACAACGCTCTCGGTGTTTCACCAGCTATTGGTTTAGCATGCCGAAACATCTGGTGATACACTGAAGGCGTTAGTCCCAGCCTCTCTTTTATGGCACGTTTTACCTCCATATAATCATTAGCAATATCTGCTGGCACCACTTGGTAGGCAAATAACGCCTCGCCTGTAAGCGATAACGCCAAGCGCACTGCCCACTGTCCTTTTGGACAACCAGCCAGTTGAGCCACGTGCTCAAACGCCTCTAGAAAGTCATCAAGGTTGTCATTGTCCCTCAATTGGCCAAACCTTAATGTTTCCTTGGACCATGGCCCAAAGATACTAGACAAACCCAGTTCTGGCGACTCTGTAGAAGGTGGATTAGGCTCTGATGTCTTTCTGGAGTCTTTCATCCACGCCTGCATTAGGTCGACCAGCGGCTTCTGCTGTGCCTCCAGCCTTGCAGCAGCCCGCTCCTGGATTTCCAGTGACAGATCCTTCTGCCTCTCAAACTGGTTCGCAATCCACGATAGGACATCATTTACTTCCAGCGACATTTTTGCTCTGCAACGAGAAAAAGAGACGACCCAAGTGCGATACCAACAACTGGTGCACTACTCTCTGGTTCCCAATCTCTGCACTCCTCCCAGTACCGGTATCCTAGCTGACCCAGTTAGATACCCTTTACCTGGTTCTGGTGTGCTTCACGCTCAGCTCCAAAGTTGGGTCACCACGGGACCTTCCGCCTTCGTCACAGACTCTCTCCGCTCCCACGAAGTGGTTTTCCTGTAACCTTGGAATTGTTCTGTCAGCTTCACGATTCTGGCGCATGCGTAGCCGAGGTCCAAAAATCCGTAGCAACTACGCCACTCTGTCGTAGGTCACCCATCCAGGCGGTAGCCTGGGAGCAGGTGAACTCGCCTGTCTTATTCTCTACGATTACTTTCAATATGGCTGCCAAGGAAGGCTGCTTGGTAATGTAGTTTTGTTGAGCAAGGAGTGTGACCACACGGTAAATAGGCAAAGCAGAGAATTTTATTTTGGGGTTTCCCCTCCGCATTGAATTCAAATGAACCTCAACTCAAACTGGATAATTCTCCAATAAGGCAAAATAAGAATGTGAAACAGGTTGAACAGAAAAATACAGGATTTTCTTTTAAAACATCAGTATTCCACTTCCTGTGAGGAACAGGCTTCTGAAGCTTAATCTGTACTTCAGATTAGCTTCTTTGTCATTTACTTTCAAACAGCTTTCTTTCTCCAAGCCATGCACAGCACAAGTCTTTAAATGGCTTTCATGGTACAGTCTTTTAGCTAGGCAAATAATCAACAGCTATTCATGCTCTTAGCCAGACACAGAGAACATTGCATTTCTTCAACATCTGAACCGTTAGGTTCCTCCAGCAGGTCTATATCCATTTCATCTCCACATTCACTGCGTCTATCCTGAATATCAGCTGTCTGGTTATTCTCCTACCTTATCAGCTCCTGCAAACGTAACAACAGCTGTTCCCTATGGTCTCCAGCCACAGGCTCTTGCAACGGAGTTTCTCTCCCTTTTAAGAATTTAGCAAGCTCTTTTAGTCACTGGCATAAGTTCTGGGTTTACTAAAGCTCTGGGTTTACTAAAGTTCTGGGTTTACTAAAGCTCTGTTAGTCACTGGCATAAGTTCTGGGTTTACTAAAGCTTTGCTTTCCAAAGTTCAGGGGCATACAGCGTTTAGCACTGTCTCTTAACTCTTGAACAATGCCTTCAGTATGGCTTTGGTTAGGAAATAAAGAAAAGACATTCTCATTATCTTCAGGGTTTAAATGCTGTCTTTCACTATTTCCCCATCTGGAAACACTTCTTTGTCTTGGCAATTCTCCAAGGACAAGCAGGATGAGTCAGCCACACCTGGTGACGTCATCCGACGGCGCCGAAGACGGAAGTACTCTCCATAGCTCAGAAGGGCTTTATGCCCTTCTGAGCATGGGCCAGCTGGCCCTGCCCCCCAGCCCGCCCCTAGCTATCCAGTTTCAGTTCTTCCGCCTTGCCAGCAAGACGGACTTTGCTACTCTCCATCTAAAATTAATTTAAATCATCAGGGAAAAAACTCCTCGTCTACAACGTATGTATTATCCATCAGTTTAAACTGTTTTATGCCTTATTCTTACTTCTTCAGAGGGAACAGTCTGCAGGAGAAGCTCTCCAGGACTTGGAGCTAGAAGGGAAGCACCCAGTGTAGCAGCCCAGGACGTGCCTAACAGGCCTCCGTCCCCGGCCAGCTCTCTAACAGGCCTCCGTCCAGTCAGGGCGTTCCTATCCGACCTGCCCTCTAACAGGCAATACAATGATGGAGTGGGCCTGATGAATAAGGCTTCTGAGGCATTATCCTTACTGTTATGCACTGCTGTTGAGGCATTTAACATACCAAAAGAGTGGTACTCAAAATGAGGCTCCAGTAGCCGCTGCAGCCCAGGACGTGCCTAAGAAGGCCTCCGTCCTCGGCCAGCTTATTCTCAGACGGTAAGAAAGCCTCTTACCTCTCTCTCCTCGCCGAGGGAATTGAAGAAGGAAACCCTCTCGGCAGCCCAGAACACCCTCTGCGACCGGGGACCTTTTCGCACATGTGTGGCCTCTGTCCCTGGGCTCCGACGCTCCCGGGACTTCTTTGCACGTGTGGCCCATGGGGGCTGCCATCTTGATCCACCTGGATGCCCTGCAAGCCACACCCCTCTGCATGTTTAGAAGCACTGCTCCTTGGCTGGCTCTCCAAGCCAGCCCACCCTTCAGGCCATTGGACGGCGCCGACGGCGCCAAAGAATCGGCGACAGGCCATTGGATGACACCCTCTGACTGCAGCCTCTGCGCCGAGCTCCACGCATGCCGCCTTGAGCCCAGACTTGGATGAGCGACTCCGCAGCAGCGTCGGCGCCGACCACCATGCATGCCGGGCATGGATGGGTGACCCCGCAGCAGCGTCGGCGCCCAGAGACCTCCCTGCACCGACAACAGAAGCCTCGGCGCAGAGATCCTTCTGCCTCCGGTTTTTGCGGTTTTGGCAGGAAGTGAAGTCATATGGGGCAGGAAGTGATGTCAGCTCTGCTCTGCCCCGAACGCCATGGTAACCGGGCGCATGTCTACTTGCCGGAGACATCCCTCCGCCCTCCGGAACAGTGCTTCTGCCGTGGTAGGTTCACTGAGCGGGCGAGCAAGGTCAAGATCTTCCTGCACCAGATAACTCCTCAGAGTTGGAATGCCGTGCCCCACAAGACATCATCGTGCCTAACAGGCCCGGCCACGGTCAATGCTTGGCAGAATCATATGGTCAGAGAGCCTCCGAGGTAGCCGTGCTGTGAGAGGGGAGCAGAATCCTCGATACCGATCGGGATGCTGCCATCGCAGCGATGACGACAGTGCCTTGCTCTTCCTGCCAATGAGGGCATCACGACCGCTGTTACGGTCGATGCGGCTCCTCCCCTCACCTTCTCGCTGGTCAGGGCATGGCCAGGAACCTTGGTGGAGGAAAGTGTGCCATATGCCGTTGGGTTTTCAGTGCTCACAGTGGGGTACAGTGGACAGAGCTAGAACCTCTACGAACAGAGAGTCACAGGTTCAAATCCCAGCTGGGGCACCGGCCAGACCAGTCCCCATATTTAACCTTAAATTACCAAAGGCAAGAGTAGCCTAATGGTTAGAGACCAGGGTTTACTCACACTAGTACCCCTTGTGGCTTTGGACAAATCACTAAAACCTTAACAGGACCTACAAACTACTTACTGTCTGCCTGTCTGTGGTAGCCCCGGCTAGGCAGATGGAAGCATTAAAGGCTGAATAGCTACTCTGCACCACTCCTGCTGAGCCTCCCGTATGCAGTGGGACCATACTGCCTAATGCTTTGAGCTATTCCTTCGGCTAGCTGTTACTGCCTAAAGCAGTACCTCTGGTAACCACCTCCTATGGTAGGCCCTCTCCCAAAGGGCCAGGGCCCGCATTTGCATGTTGCCTGCAGCAGGCACCTTAGAACAGAGTGCCGTAAACTTGGGCTTCAGGGTGAATCCCCGGCTCCTTAACTTCTTGCGCCTGCGCCTTTGTGCCTCGGTCTGGCTCCTCAAGCAACAAAACACTACTTCCCATTGTCAGCCGCAGGACACCATGTGTCCCTTGGCTTCGCTCTGGCTTCTGCCCCAGAGAAGCTTGGGCGGCCATCTACCGGCGACCACCGGTACCGGTACCGGAGCGGAACCTAGGAAAGGAGGAATCCTTACAAGTAAACAAGACTATGCTTGCTACACGCCACTCCCCCTCCCAGAGCCTGCGCGGGAGGAGGTGGTGGAGGGGACCTGAGGCTCCACATTGGTAGCAAATGCTAAATATGGGGTCCACTCCCTGCGCCCTCCTTAACCTCGAAAGTATGAAAACCCTAGGGAAGCTTGGCTTCCACATTCAGTTACAGTGTATCAAGGTGGTGCAGTATACTCAGTCGAGGTTACATGACCTCTGAACCTTCTGGTAAACCACCTCAAGTCCCATGCTCCTCCTGTACATGACGCGGGGCATCTTCTCTTCACGCTGACAACACCTGCCATTGAAACCCGCGGCCTCGGCTTGCCCACAGACAGATGTACCTGACCATCGGGCTGCAGGATCGCGTCACAGGTCCAAGACCCCTCGGGCCCATACTATGGGGATGCCTATGGCTCGACACTTCAGGGCCTGGACGGTAACGAAACTAATGCTCCCAACTGCCCCCCCCCCCCTTCTTGGGATCAGGCAGCAGCTCAAAACGTAGGTGGCCTCATCGCGAACAGATCCAGATCTGCATACTGGCGGTCCAGCACAGAGCCAGGCCCCGTTTACTCCTGTCCCCGCCGGCAGGCTGCAATACAGACCTGTCCCTGCGGTCTTCTACTTACCAACACTACTCATGAGCGGAACGGCTGACGTGACTCACTGGCACGAACAATCACCTCCACAATCCGTTGCTCTGGACAGCCCTAGCTGAACAGCGCATGTTTACCTGTAATAGATCGCTGGTATGCTCACGTTTTGACCAGCCTGAACAGACTACATCCCTTGAGACTCCGCCGGATGAAAACGTAGCCTAGTGGTTAGCGCAACAGCCTACTATCCAGGCCAGCTGGTCGCTTCCAAGACACAGCCATCTGGATACAGGCAAGGGCTCGGCTACACGGGCCAGAGGGTATGCTACAGGCAATAGCACAAGCCACACACAGGACATGCGCAGAGGCAGGCACATTCATTCCCTGAGGCACTGCCAAGAAGCGGCAACTCGAACTATCACATCACCCGTGCACCAAACACCTTCAGTGATAAGGCACCTCACGAGAGGTATAAGGTTGTAAGGCCCTTAGCCCTTGCTGACCAGGCAGCCCTAACATCTGAACTGCCACCTCTACAGACCGTCTGGCTCGGAGCCGACTTATGAACACTGCAACATCAGTGATCACCCTACATAACTGATGCTGCATGGCATAGACACCACATTTGGTCAAACGAAGCCGGTCATGTCAACGTCCATTCCCCGATCGTCCTATACAGGCCAACCGAAATCTCGCTGGCCCAACGGCCATCTCGATCCTTCTTCATGAAAGGGTTTACAACTCCTTCCAGTAACATCTCCGGAGTTCATACAAACACACAAACAATCAAACAAACAAATAAGTGAAATGCCTATATATATGTTTATAGTGGATGAATAATCAAAGGGATAAACAACCAAGGCAAGAAGAGACGTCTCTCTTCGTGCCCTTTAACTACGATCGCGCCTGCTTATTACTATCCCGTCTGCAGACCATCGTATGGCGCATGGTCTGCAGACCATCGTATGGTGCATGGGCACTGCACGCCGCTGGGCATCTGCGTACTGCACTTATGTTCCCGCAGGCCTAGGCCCCTGCAGGCTTATATATTCTCACAACTCTATGGTGCATCGACTCTACAAGCCTATCTTAGGCCTATATGTTCTTGTCACACCAGGCAACATACTGCCAGGCCAGACCAAAAATCGCGGGTATGCTCAGGGTATGCACAGAACAGTACACGAGCCGGCTCAGGCCCAGTGGACCCACACCAAGGAGCCCAATAGTCTATACATAGGCTCCGGAGTCTGCGTGCACTCTGCAAACGCAGCTGCTGGATCCAGACAAGAGCTTGGCTGCTCTGGCAGGGGTCCCCACGCTGGGTACAGACAAGGGCTCAACTACAGGCAACGGCCCATGGGCTCGGCTACAGGCAAGGGCCCAAGCCACGCAACGTGCATGCCCCCCCAGAGGTCATGCCCGTGGAACACACATCTGCAAGGCAACATAGTTACATAGTTTTACCCTGTTGTTCCAAGTTTAAGTTTCCTGTTATAATGTAAGCACACAACTGTCCTCTGAATGTGCAAACTTTGTTATATGTAAACCGCACTGACAACAAATAGCGCGGTATATAAAATATGTTAAATAAATAAATAATAAACAAGACCTTGCAATGTGAACTATCACATCAACAGTCCAACAAGCACCATCGGCAATGGGTGCACCTCACTGAGAAGTATAAGGCTCCTCACTGAGAAGTATAAGGCCGTGAGTCCTGTCGACCAGAAAGCACTAACAATCTGGATTGCCACCTTATATATACAAGAGGTTCTTACACCCCTCTAAAACCCTTCCGATAGCATAGCCCATGCTGCCTTGCTCTCGTTCGCCTCGCTGATAGCACTGACCAGATGGTACTCCATCATGGTCGAACGTGGCCCATCACGTCCACTATTTGGTTTCCACCACTTGCCAATCTGAACCATGCCTCCCAATGGCACACGTTCCCCAGCGCCAGTTCCTCGTCTCCTCCCACAATAATGGTCATGACTTCATCTAACAACTAGTGCTGGAGTTGAATGCCAAAAAAAAAAAAAAATTTTGTCTGATTAAGGCAAAGAGAAATATCCCTTATTATTGAATATCTCTCCTACTCTAATGGAATCACTCTGGTAGTATTGCATTGCTGCTGGCCCTAGCCAGACCGCAGCGAACTCCCCACGGCCGTAGCTGCATCAAGGCATCAGTCTCGCACCACACTCGCCGCGCTCCCAGCGTTGACACAGCAGTTATCCCCGCTTGCAGTGGGTATCTCAGCATTCGGGAGCCCCCTCTGCTGCGGCATCTCTGACATTAGCCTTCCCGGCAGCGGCTCAACTGCGGCCGCGTAGGCGTGAAGTGGGACTGCACGTCCACACGTTCAGTATTACTAGCCACTTAAAGGTCGCACACCCATTAGCACTACGCACTGCACAGTGTTCTGTGTACAGATCGCAGGTTGACACATAGCGTGCTGACGCCGCCACCAGACATCCTGGGCACATCCTGACATCCAGCCCTGATATCATGTCTTCTGAACCTGATCTCGGCCTCCACCCTTTCCACCGCATCGCATTACAGCTTGGGAGGCACCAGATGTGGCTGACTCATCCTGCTTGTCCTTGGAGAAAACGGAGTTACTTACCTGTAACAGGAGTTCTCCGAGGACAGCAGGATAAGTCAGCCACACATACCCGCCCTCCTCCCCTGGAAAAGGTCTCGGCCTCGGACCAGTGCCCGCCTCCTAGCGGCTAAGGCTCAGCTAGTGACGAACTGGATAGCTAGGGGCGGGCCGGGGGGCAGGGCCAGCTGGCCCATGCTCAGAAGGGCATAAAGCCCTTCTGAGCTATGGAGAGTACTTCCGTCTTCGGCGCCGTCGGATGACGTCACCAGGTGTGGCTGACTTATCCTGCTGTCCTCGGAGAACTCCTGTTACAGGTAAGTAACTCCGTTTTTTGTCCTGCACTGGGTTCCAGACCCCCTCTGTTTCTCCTTTACTCTTGCCTGAGAATCCACCAAACTCAGCAAGTCTCTGCTTCCAAGCTTGTCCCCTTTAGAATCAGCTCCTCTTACTTGAACTGTTTCTGGAACTTGACGGACTCCAAACACTGCCTGCTCATCTTGCTGCTGCTGAGTTCCTCTCTGCTGTGCTTTTTCCCTCTCTTCTCGTTGTGCTCCTTCTTCCCTTTCTGTTCCTTTTTCTGTTTGTTCTAAAACTGAAACACTTTTTAACTGCTGGTTTCCAGGCACGACGCCTTTCTTCCTGTCCATGTGCAGCTCATCAGTGCTCAACCTAGCCCTGACATCACTAGGTGGGCGGAGCTTAGCACTCGGAATACTCTGCCTTGGAGGCTTGTGGTTTCTATGGGAACTGCCTTTCTCTCCAGATTTAAAGGAACAGGGCTCATTTTCCTCCCATTCCATTTCCTCTGCACAGCTCTCCTTACCACAAACCATAGACATGTTTGGGAGCCCTGGCCACCACACCAGTCCTGGGCACAGTGCAGGCATAGCTATGGTACGCAATACTGTTGGGGTCACTCTGTCAGACACCAGACCTGAGGCACACTCCACAGACATCAGAAAGGTTGCTATGATGCAGCTCAATCAGCCAATTGTGCTTAACGTAGGAATTGCCATCTGCCAGTTATCATAGCAATCTTTTGATAGCTGTGTACAGTTTTCCCATGTTTAGGGTGGCCTTGCTAAGGTATGCAAGTGCTAGTATGGGGAGATGCACGCAGGGCCCAACATCCTGCCTCTCCAGGAGGCTTGGGATAACGGAACCTGTGGGTGCAGGTGTGTCTGCCCCTGTTGGCCGCTGCTCTAGGGCAGAGGTTCCCAACTCCAGTCCTGGAGGGCCAAACACTGTTTGGGTTTTCATGCTGTCCCTAATGAATATGCATGAGATACATCTGCATACCATGGGGGCAGTGCATAGCAATGCAGCACTGCCACATTTATTAGAGGCAGCATGGAACCTGAATGGTGTTTGGCCCTCCAGGACTGCATTTGGGAGACTCTGCTCTAGGTAATGTGCATGTTTATGGTATCTGTGCTCTGTGGGGTAAAATGTAGGTGTTTTGGGCATGTCTACGTCATCTGCACTACAGGTTCTGTCTGTATTAGCATGTTGTAGTAGTGGGTAAAATATGGGGGCTGGGTTGGCAGGAACCACAGCTGGGACTTGAACCTGTGACCTTCTGCTCCTGAACACACTGGCTGTGTGCACTGCACCACTGTGTTGCCACAGAAATGGTGCATTCACTGGGGATACCATGACTGTTCGTCAGACAGGGCCTGTCTGTTGCAGTGCATGGCACCCACCTACACAGGGATAGGCCATGGTCTGCTCTGGGCAGCTGCCACTGCCCCCTCCACCACCAGTACCCCTCAGCCACCCTGCTGACATGTCCGTCTGCTGGTGCTGCTGGTGGAGCGCAATCTCAAGCCATCCATTGTGCGGGTAGGCGGCTGCCTATGGTGCAGGTTCTGGGGTAGGGGGGCCTGCATAGCTGTCCACGCTTCCCCCCAGCACCGCCTGCCACTTTCTGTGCCCTTGGGGGTTACTGCAGTGCCAGGTCCCACAGTACCTGCTGGGTGCTATCCCCTGTGACACTGTGGGAAGCACACTCGTGCCCATGCTGGGCCCTCATCAGTTGCTGTCTGGCTGCTCTACTGTTTCAACATTCCTATGGGCCACCTAGGCATCACCCTAGTCCGCACTGTGGCCAAGCTGCAGCACAGCATGTGCCGTCTGCAGCCCTCTGTGTCCCCTTTCCCAGCATCTGTCCAGTTGCCCATTCTGACATGCCTGCCCTGCTGTTGTGGAACATGTGCACGCCATAGGACACCTGTCTAATGGAGGGGGAAACCCTGATCAGTGCTATTTCACTGTGGGATCATTCACCTTGTATGGGGATGGAGCGTAGACCCTTCCATACGTCATATCCTTTTTTTGGAGCTTTCTTTGGAGTGTTTTTCAATGTTTCCCATTCATATCACTATTGCCCAGCTTGGTTATGTTTTTTTTACATTTTCCTCTGGTCATTTTCAATGTTTATTTGCCCTTTTGTTTCCTGCACATGTATCACACTTATCACTTTTTTGTAGGTTTCCCTGATTTTGCTGTACATTGCTGACAGAAATGGTTTCACTTCCCTTTAAATCAGCTCTAACGCCAGGGTTTCGCTGGCGTTAGTTTTCAGCCTCAGATTTCACAGCGTTAGTGTGCAGAGAGCCTCTCCCCTCCCACTCTCCACCCATTGACCCCTTCTCTCCGCCCCTGGGGAGCCTTCCTCCACACTCCGGGAGCCTTTCCCCACCTTCAGCGCTCGTTTGCGCCGCTGCGCACGTTATCGCGCGATAAGGTACCTGTGCACCTTAAAAAGTGCCATTATCGGGCAATAAGGTACCTTATCGCACGATAACGTCACAGAGCGCACATTAAGATGGTTTAGTAAACATACCCCCTAGTGTACTATAAAAGAATTGTGAAACAGAAGATATTTGTGAATGCTCAGTTAAGCATTCACCCATCTTGCAAGAATGTAATGTGATTAAAGTAATTCTTTGCTTCACTGAGGTGTCTGTTATTGTGTAAAAAGTTATATTTATTACAGGACTGGTAATAGGCTGATGGGGGGCTAGCACTGGAAATGGGCTGATTGGGGGACTAGGACTAGAAATGAGCTAGGACTGGTAATGGGCTGATTGGGGGGGTTAAGACTGGAAATGGACTGATGGGGGGCTAAGTCTGGAGTGGGCTGATAAGGGGGATAGGACTGTAAATGTATTCATTTATATTTTAATATTTATTGAATTATACATAAACATCAAGAATAATTCTTGAAATAGACAGAGATACAGAGGTACATTAAAACAAAAAGAAAGAGAGGCGGAGCCAGCCTAGGTTCAAGATGGCTGCGTAGGAGATTTTCTCCCCCAGACCCCGTCGATTAATCCTGTCCTCACGGTTTTGGAAGGTGAAGTGGAGTGTTTGGTGGCTCCCCTTGGCTTGGTGACTATGTCCTGCAGCAACCAGACCAGGCTTGATTTTGTCAGCCCACAGAGCTCCGGCTCTAAAAGATCAAAATCGGATCCACTATCCCCTCTCAAGATGGCGCCGCAACAGGATTCACCGGAGGGTATGTCTGAGATCCTAAAAGAGATTTGGGTGGTGCGCAAACGAGTGGAGGCAAACAGAGAATCTTTGAATGATCTGCAAATAGATTTAAAGGAGATGAACGAACAAATTTTAGCGCTTACAGAGTGGAGAAAACGGAGGGCTCTTTAGCAGTGCACGAGGAGCGTCTGTGTCAGCTTTCTCAAGCAGCTCGGCAAGTAGACCTTTTGGAATATAATCTGGAAGATATAAATAATCGGGCCAGGCAAAATAATATTTATATAGTTGGGATTCCTGAAGGAGCAGAAGGGAAGTATCCAGTGGCATTCTTACAGGAATTAATACCAAGGCTACTGAAAATCAAATTCAGTCTTCCATTTGAGCTAGAAAGAGCTCATTGTGTTCCTTAGGTCACGTCTTTGCAAATGAGGAAGCTGAGACCTATGATTTGCTGTGTGCTGAGATATCAGCAAGTTGTTCAAATCATGTCATTGGCAAGATCTGCTTCTTCTCTCCAGTTAGAGGGTCATAAAATTGCCTTTTATCCGGACTTCAGTAAAGCAACAGTAGACAGGATAAAGCAATTCCTGGCTCTTTGTCCTAGGCTGCATCATCTACAGGCCTGATTTGGCCTATTTTACCCTGTGCATTTTAAAGTAACATTAAATAATTCTTCTAAAACCTTTGAAGATCCGAAGGCACTCGAGCGGTTTATTGAAGATCAGGAAGCCTTGGCAATGCAATGAAGAGAATTCTGTTTTCCTCTGCAAATTTGGCGAGATATAATGTGACTAGCCGTTCATCATTCACTTATATGACATGATTTGGTGCACACAATTAGTTGTAGTGTCTACTAATGTGTCTGCAGTGAGGTCTTTATTTCTGGGCAGTAACATCTGTATTACTGGTTGGGCTTTGCTGTTTGGTATGTGTACCTGTGATATCCTGAATAATTTGTGATGGGACCACATAAGTGTGTGGCGGATAGAGGGTAGCCAGCTTGATCAGATAGAACCCTCTTAGGCTTGGGATCATCGAGGGCAGCAGCCTTATATAGCACGACTGATCCATTGACTCTGAGGACAGCTCGGATGTTTTATAAGGTGGGTCTGGGGATAACTCTGTTTCCTACTTTGTTTGTTTTAGGTTTGTTGTTAACCTTTTTCTTGTCCTGGACTGCCTCACCTATTGAATGGAGTACCTATATTTGTGGGACAATGGGTTGTTCTTTGAGGGCAAAGGGGGGGGGGCGGATTCATGTATTCTGGGTACTTACAGGCACTCCCTCTGGGATTGTTATTGTTAATACATGGCTAACACGATAAAGCTCTTATCTCTGAACGTGAAAAGCATCAAAAATCCGGTTAAGAGGAAAAAGATCATTGTATATTGTAAGCAACAGTAAGCAGATTTGATTATTTTTCAAGAAACCCACCTGACTTCAGCTGAAACAAAAAAATTGGAGAATAGGCAATATCCATTAATTGGCCACTCTCCTGCAGTTCAAAAAAAGAACAGGGTTGCTATACTTCTACGTAAATCTTTAGGGTTTAAAATAGAAGCTACGTGCAGTGACGTAGCAGGGAGATGGGCAAATTCACTAATATCATTGGGAGATTTGAGATTGTCAATTATAAATGTTTATGCCCCCAATAAGGACGACCCCGTTTTCTTTAAGGAGTTAGCCAGAATCCTACAGGAAGATATTCTAACTCCAATTATCATGGGTGGAGATTAGAATTTGGTACCGGATCCATTATTAGATCGGAATCCTCCTAGAGTTGAAAAGGTCGCTAGAGCCAGGATGGCTCTTGTGGCCCTTATGGAGTCTGTTGGACTGGTGGATATCTGGCGGATACTACATCCAAAGGATAAAGATTTTACTTTTTTCTCTTCGCCTCATAAGTATTTCTCTCATATTGATTTTTTCTTAATGTCCAGATCGTTGGTCACGGCTTCTTGTGAAGCGGAAATCCTGAGTATGCATATTTCTGATCATGCGGCTATCACGCTTAAATTAACTCTCCCAGAACGGAGCAAGCATAAGCAGACTTGGTATTTTAATAGATCTTGGCTAGCGGATCCCATTTTTCAGGAGGAAATATGATTAAATATCAAGGAATATTTTGAGGTAAATAAACTGGGGGATACTCCAAGTTGGGCTTGGTGGGGGGCTTTTAAAGCCCACCTTCGGGCTGTAATTACGAGTTATGCAATAAGGGAGAATAAGCGGAGAAAGGCCCAGTTGAGGGCTCTTGATGTGTAAATTAGAGCCGGTGAGTGACTATGGCAAAAGCGTACGGATGCTGGTATAATGTTGCATCTTCAGAGATTAAGGGGTATGTTTACTAAACCATCTTAACGTAGCAGCGGCGATGTTATCATGCGATACGTAAGATTATCGCATGATATCATAGCACGATAACGTCATGTATCGCGCGATAAGGGCTCTGGCGGCGGTGAGGTGTGCAGAGGGAGGAGAAAGGCACCCCAGAGGGTGGAGTAAGGCTCCCCAGGGGTGGAGATAAGGGGTCAATGGGCAGAGAGTGGTTGGGGAGTGGATCCATGCACACTAACGCCGTGAAATAAAGCTGTGAAAATTAGCACCAGTGAAAACCTCGCGCTAGGCACATTTGCAAGACAGAGAAACCATGTCAGTCAGCAATGTACATCAAAGGCAGGGAACCCAGAAAAGTTATAGTAGTGATACATGTGCAGGAACCAAAAAGGCAAATAAACATAGAAAATGACCAGAACCACCAGAATAACCAAGCTGGCCAATAGTGATATTAATGATAAACATAAAGCAACACTACTGACAAAGCGTAAAAAGGAAGATATCATGTTTGGAAGGGTCTATGCTCTGTCGCCCTACAAAGTGAATGATCCCACATTGAAATAGCGGTGATCAGGGATGTTGTTGTTTATATGGGGCAGGTTTGTTATGGCGTGCACATGTGCAGCAACAGCAGAGTGGGCACGTAGGAAACGGCAACTGTACTGATGCTGTAAATGGGATACAGGTGGCTAGGCACATGCTATGGTCCAGCTGGGGCACAGTGCGGACTAGGCAGATGGCTAGGTGGCACATAGGAATGCCGAAACTGTAAAGCAGCAAGACAGCAACTGACGAGGGTCCAATATGGGCACGAGTGTGTGTCCCACAGTGTCACAGGGGATATTACCCAGCAGGTACTCCCAAGGGCACATAACATTGGCAGACGGTGCTGGGGGGAAGTGCGCATGTCCATGTAGGCACCCCTACCCAACAACTCACACCATAGGCAGCTGCCTACCGGCACACTGGATGGCCTGGGACTACGCACCACCAGCATAAGGGCATGTCAGCATGGTGGCAGAGGGGCGCTGGTGGCGGAGGAGGCAGTGGCATCTGCCCACATCAGACCACGGTCAAGCCCCGTTTAGTTGGGTGCCGTGCACTGCAACAGACAAGGTCTGCCTGACAAACAGTCATGGTATCCCCAGGGAATAACCTGCCCCTGTGGCAATAGTTTGGTGCAGTACACACAGCTAGTGTGTTCAGGGGCAGAAGGTCACAGGTTCAAGTTCCAGCTGTGGTTTCTGCCAACCTTGTCCCCATATTTTACCCAGTACTAAACCATGGTAATAAAGACGGAACCTTTATTGCAGATAGAATAAACATGTCTGAAACGCCTATATTTCATCCTACAGAGCACAGACACCATAAACATGTGCAATACCTAGAGCAGAGTTTCCCAACTGCAGTCCTGGAGGGCCAAACACCATTCAGGTTTCATGCTGTCCCTAATAAATATGCCTGTGCTGCATTTGTATACACTGCCCCTATTGTATGCAAATGTACCTTATGCATATTCATTAGGGACAGCATAAAACCTGAACAGTGTTTGGCCCACAAGGACTGGATTTGGGAGCCTCTGCCCTAGAGCCGTCGCCAACAGGGGCACCCACACCCACACCCACACCCACAGGCTCCACTATCCAAAGCCTCATGGAGAGTCAGGCTGTTGGGCCCTGTGTGGAGCAGCATCTCCCAATACTGGCACCTGCATACCTTAGCAATGCTGTCCTAAACTTGGGAATACGTTCCACATATATCAAAAGGTTGCTATGATTAATGTCAGCTAACAAATCCTAAGCTAAACACGATTTGTTGATAGAGATTCATCATAGCAACCTTTCTGGTATCTGTGGAGTGTGTTTCAGTTATTGCTTCTGACAGTGTTTACCACCCCAGGGAGTGACTCCAACAGTATTGCGTACCATAGCAATGCCCACACTGTGCCCAGGACTGGTGAGGTGGCCAGGGCTGACACAAACCTCCATATTTGCACAATGCTGGCATAGGTGTGGGAGTGTGTGTATGTCTATCCAGTGTGTTGTGGCTGACCACACCTTACTGAGCCCACACTGCTTGCACTGTTTCCAGTGTTAGCCTGCCAATGTGCATAATGAGGAGCAAGGTATTGTGGGTATGGCCCAGACAGGGTGGCCTGGGCAGGATGCAACTGCACAGAGTATAGGGCAATGTCTGGGACATTGTAGTGCCCGACCACCACATGCACGGACAGGGAGACCACAGCATGTCAAGCCTGGAGGCCACTCTCACCCTGACTGAGCAGTGACCACGGCATGGCTAGGTTCCCCCATAGTGTTATACAACCTTTATCATAAATGATATTTATAGGTTCTCTTTTTTGGGACCCAGTCACTGACATCACTGCTTGGTGTGTGTGCTCACATCCTGTTTTCATAAATGATATTTATAGGTTCTCTTTTTTGGGACCCAATCACTGACATCACTGCTTGGTGTGTGTGCTCACATCCTGTTTTTGGCTGCATACAGTTCTTCCAGGAACATGCACTATGTACTAGCTAGCAGAATGTCTGCGGTTAGCATGTGTATGGTTGGAACACTTTGCAGGGTGGAGACTGACTGTGTCCTCTGCTGGTGAATGTCAGATAGTGGTGGGGGCAGCTGAGCTTTTCCAGCGTTCTGCCTGTCTGCCATTGCTTTATATCAGGGGAGGGGAACCCTGGTCCTGGAGAGCCGCAGACCAGTCAGGTTTTTGGGATATCCCTAATGAATATGCATGAGATATATATGCATTAGAGATATCCTGCCAACCTGACTGGTTTGTGGCCCTCCAGGGCTGGATTTGGAGACCCATGCCTTACACCTCTGTCATTTAAGATTGTGAGGGGGCAAGGTGCAGATGTCCAAGACATCAAAAAGGTTAGATAGAATGTGTCACATTCCTCCTCACTTCTCACCACCACCAAAATATTGTCTATTAGACAACTTTTTGGTGGTGGTGAGAATCGAGGAGGAATGTGACACATTCTATATACCGTTTCGATGTCTAGGACATCTGCACCTTGCCCACTCACAATCTTAAATGACAGAGGTGTAAGGCAGGGGTCTCCAAATCCAGCCCTGGAGGGCCACAAACCAGTCCGGTTGGCAGGATATCTCTAATGCATATATATCTCATGCATATTCATTAGGGATATCCCGAAAACCTGACTGGTCTGCGGCTCTCCAGGACCAGGGTTCCCCACCCCTGCCTTATATGATGTGTACAGATCTGCATTAACTGCCTTGTAAGGTGCCTGTTCCCCAGCAGGACTCGCGTTGATGGTCCTCTCTACTGCCACCTTTGCAGAGATGTACAATGTGGATCTCTTGGTGGGAGATCGTGTCCCCCCACCCTGAGCCACAGAGGGCAGGTTGGGTGGTTCTACATAATCCGCTTTTGGGTCCAAACACCCCCCTTCACCTACAACATGTGACCATGGCACCCACACAAAATATGCACTATTCTGGGTGCATCATAGTCCACAAGGGCTAGACATGACTGGGAAATACAGATGGATCCTAGGTGTGTCTACAAGGATGACTTATCACACACTGGCACTGATGGGGACCTGCAGTACAGCCTATCTCAGCTAAGCCAGGTGCTGTGGACCTGGTGCTGGGTGCCCCACCTCACCCTCAGGGTGAGCACAGGACTCGCACAATGTCACAGTCTGTAGCTACTCTGTGCCAGTAACACACACGGTCAATTCCCCCTACCAGGCCTAGGTGCTATGGGGGTGCATACCTCATTATGTGATCATCTGTAGACTGCTGATCTGCATGTGCAGTGCATCATTGGTACGGGTGGGTTTACCCTATCCTGGTAACCACAGCAGACAGTTTGTGTGGTGATCTGCAGTCTTTCTGTAGCCAGCCAGCAGTGTGGTAATAGCTATAGAGATGTAGCCTATTGGTTACTTCTATTACTGTGGAGGCAGAGTTCATGGGCTAAATCCCACAGTGGTGTACTCTAAAAAGGCTGTCTGAGGCATTTTCTTTTAATTTAAGTCTGTGCTACCAGCAGAAACACCCTCACAGTGTTGTAGCCTAAGGTACCTCATAGGCGCCCTGTAAAGTGCCCTATAAAATGCCCTATACAGCACCCTATAGGGCACATTATAGGGTGCCTTGGCAGACAGGGCACTTTATAATGTGACCTAAGGGGCGCCTTATAGGGCGCCTTATGAGGCACCTTAGGTTACGGCACTGTGAGGGTGTCTTTGCTGGCAGCACTGATTTAAATTAAAAGAAAATGCCTCAGACAGCCTTTTTAGATTACATCACTGCAGGATCAAACCCATGACCTCTGCCTCCACAGTCATTGCAGCAACCAGTGGGCTACATTGTTGTAGCTTCTAGCACTGCGCTGGCATGTACTTAGGGTTAACGCGCGTTAACGTGCCACGGCGCCCACTATCACATGATACATATTCTTGCTACCTTAGGACTGGAACGCCCACTCCTTATATGGCATTCTTCACATTATCACTGCAACTAGCGCCAGTAACATTAGGACGGTTTAGTAAACATACTCCTAAGGTATCAGTACAACAAAATCTTGAGCGCGGAAGTAGAACAAGTAATGTTTAAACTACGTGCTTGCTATCATGTCGTGCAAAATAGAATGGGTAGCCTTCCCACCAATGTGTTGAGAGGGAGGCAAGAGAGAGCACATATTGTTTCCCTTTTAGATGATAAATTAGGTAGTCTGGTTGGTGATGACCAAATTTTGGAGGCATTTTCAGTCTACTATCAGAAGCTCTATTCTTTAGAAATTGCCACCGATCTGGTAGGTATTAATGATTATTTGGGAAATTTAAATCAAACCAAATTAAGTAATCATCAGCTCAGTGAACTGGATAAACCCATATCAAGCAATGAAGTTAGTAGAGTGATTGATAGCATGGCCCTGGGGAAGGCAGCAGGACCAGACGGTATAACCACTGAGTTTTACAAAATATTCAGGGAAGAGATAAGTCCAGACTTGCTAACTTATTTTGAAGAATTGCATAACACGCAGTGTCAGACAGGGAACTTTTCAGAAGCCACAATAGTAGTGTTGGAAAAGCCCGGAAAAGATCCTAGGCAAATTTCGAACTACAGACCTATTTCTTTATTAAATTCTGATTATAAAATATATGCAAGTGTTTTAGTGGGCAGACTTTCAAAAGTCATAGGTGGCTTGATTCACTCTGACCAATGTGGCTTTATTCCCGGGAGAGCGGCCTCTGATAATGCAAGATTACGAGTATTGTGCAATTTGTTTGATAGGGCATCTTTAAGTAAGTTTCCTTACGTGGGTCTCTCCCTTGATGCAGAAAAGGCGTTTGACAGGCTGGAATGGCCTTTTCTGTTTAAAGTGCTAGACTGGTTTGGGCTTGGTCCTAGGTTTATAAATATGATACGGGTATTGTATTTAAATCCCACAGCTCGAATCTTGGCTAATGGTAACCTGTCTCAGTCCTTCTCATTACATAGAGGAACTCGCAGGGTCTGCCCGCTTTCCCCGCTTCTCTTTAACCTAGCTCTGGAACCATTGACAATAGCCCTTAGGCAAAACAAGTATATATCTAGGATAAAAGTTGGAGATATACAAGTCAAACTTTCTTCTTATGCAGATGATCTTTTACTGTTCACCCAGCCATCTGATGTTCCTATGAGCCTAGAATTAATAGATCATTATTCTAGGATGTCAGGTTATAAAATAAATTGGTCCAAATGAGTGGCCTTTCTGTTAAACTCCTTAGCTTCCTCTGCATTAATGGTGGCATTTCCTTTTCATTGGGAGGCGGGTAGTGTTAAATATTTGGGAGTTAGTTATTCAGCCTGCATAGAGAGCACCTTACAAATCAATATAGATGACTTACCAGATACCATTAAGAGATTGACAGTAACTTGGTCCCCTTTACTTCTAACATGGTGGGGAAGACTAGAATCTATTAAAATGACGCTAATGCCTAAAATAAATTATGTCTTGGGGATGTTACCTTATAAACTCCCATCTGGCTCTTATGTAGCGTAAGAGAGAAGTCTAAGCAAGTTCCTTTGGGGTGGTTCACAGCCGAGGATTGCCTTGAATAAACTCAAGGCTCCTAAAGAAAAGGGGGGAGTTCATTTTCCGGATTTTCGGTGGTATCATCATGCCTTTTTGTTAAAACAAGGGGCTTTATGGTTGAATGGTGACTCCCTAAGGCAAAATCCACAGTAGGTGGAGGTGGAAAGTCGAATCGTGGCGCCATGTCCCTTAGCTAGGCTCCTTGGAATGAAACACCCAGAAGAAACTATGGTAGGAAATGTGATTTCTGCCACTCAAGCAGCCTATTTGTCTCTCACACAAATTGTAGGCAAAGAAAACCTTGTTTTCAAATAGCTCCCATTGTGGTGGAATCCATTTTTTTTAAATTAATGGAAAACTGTTTGCTTGGAAAAGGTGGCAGGATTGTGGCATTTGGATGCTAGCCCAACTTCTGCATGAACATGGTTGGAAGGACTTTAAGACATTACAAACTGAGTTTTTGCTTCCCAATTCTGCTTATCTAAAGTGGATCCAACTTAAGCACTCGGTAGAAGCATCAAAAGTTAGTATAAGGGTCTGGCCGAGGTAGGCATTTTGCTTGAAAATATTAAGGGCCTCGCGGAGAAGCCTGGTGCCGCCTCGATTCTATACAATCTACTCTCGTTATATGCTCATAATTTCACCTCTCTGAAACAACAGAATTGATCTACAAATCTTGAAAAGACTTATCTAAATCAGGTACTGAGGTCTCAGTAAAATACTCGCAGCTCCTCAAAACTTCTTTGAAAATTGCCGCTGCTATTCACATCAGTGACCTCTTGTAAAGTACCTGTATAGATTACCTTTACTTATTTGACTAGATAGCATTAAGCTTTATCTCAATGTATATTCAAGTTCTTATAACAGTTTTAAATAATTTTTCATTTTTGGTGTTTATTTATTTTTTTGATTAGTTTTCCTTTTTATCAATCCAAAAAAAACTGTCACTCTCTCTGTAAACCATTGTTACCTTTGTTATTCATACAAAAAAAAGTTTTCTCAGTGTCCATCAATATGATAGCAAAGGTACTTAGGGGGATGTTTACTAAACTCCGAAATCGTGCGGGGCCGCGGTAGTGTGCCTGTGCCATATAAGGAGTGGGCGGGCCAGGCAGAAAAAGTTAAAAAAACGCCCGTACGTGTGCGCGTCGCGCAAATGTGCATGGCTCACATTAGCGCGTGGGAAGGCTAAGTGGGGCGCTGCTGGGTACATGGAGGAAAAGACCCGTAGCACAATGGTGAAGACACTAACCCAATGACCCAGGTTCCACGGGTTCAATCCCCCAGTGTGCGCAAACCGAAAAGGCTGGGTGAGGCATGAATAGTAATGGTTCGCACCTTATTTTGGGAGGCACGCTAATGTAGGGGGTCTATAGGCATCGCGCTGTAACGTCTGTGCGGCAGCAACGTGCTTATTTTGCGTGTAATCATCTGTCCCATTGCCAGATCTGGGGTGCAGTAGGCCATGCGCTGTAAATGTTGTGCGTCAGCAGGCCGCGCGCTGTCCATCTTGTGCGTCTCTGGCAGCAGTGGGCGTCGCGCTGTTAGTTGTGGATGGCGGAAGGCTGTGCACAACTGTCCATCCACAGGAACTCAGCCGTAGCACAATGGTGAAGACACTAACCAATGACCCAGGTTCCACGGGTTCAATCCCCCAGTGTGCGCAAACCGAAAAGGCTGGCTGAGGCATGAATAGTAATGGTTCGCACCTTATTTTGGGAGGCACGCTAATGTAGGGGGTCTATAGGCGTCGCGCTGTAACGTCTGTGCGGCAGCAACGTGCTTATTTTGCGTGTAATCATCTGTCCCATTGCCAGATCTGGGGTGCAGTAGGCCATGCGCTGTAAATGTTGTGCGTCAGCAGGCCGCGCGCTGTCCATCTTGTGCGTCTCTGGCAGCAGTGGGCGTCGCGCTGTTAGTTGTGGATGGCGGAAGGCTGTGCACAACTGTCCATCCACAGGAACTCAGCCGTAGCACAATGGTGAAGACACTAACCAATGACCCAGGTTCCACGGGTTCAATCCCCCAGTGTGCGCAAGGAAAACAGGCTGAGTGAGCCACGAACCCCAATGGATAAAGGTTCAACAGGAGGTCTATGAATCTATTGCGGCGAACTGTTAATTTGGGTGGCGCACAGTTATGTCCAGCAGCATCAGGCGGTGTGCTGATGTCCACGCACAGGAAAAGAGCCACAGCACAATGGTGAAGACACGGACCAATAGTGCAGGGAGTAGGTACACCATCCCCCACAGTGTCTGGGCTCAGTGTGACATTATGTTAGGGGTCCTAGAACGAATGGTCAGCATAAGGCGGTGTGCTGATGGTCATGTGGTGGTGCTGTAATGTATTTTTGAGGCACAGTAATAGTGGATGGCAGAAGTGTTGCGGTGATGGACATGCACAGGAACAGAGCCACAGCACAATGGTGATTACACAGACCAATGTAACAGATAATATCTGATGGATAGGCAGCACAGAGTGAACCCCTTGCTGTACACTGACGAGAGACAAGGGTGTGTGCCCAGGTGATGAACCAGCTGTGAACAAATGGTCCAGTTAGCATAATATCCCAACATTGAAAACCAGATCTGGGGAGCCAACCTGATAAACACGTGTGTGACAAACATGCCCCCAAACACCCCGCCCTCAAGAACACACTGAGCCAAACACACACAATATTACAAAGGGAGAGTCCGTATGGAAACGTAGACGACACAGTGATGTGCAAAATCACACACACATACACAGCTGTCACCATACACCAATGTGAGCACAGGTGGCCATGGATATTAACAGCAAATCGGTAGACACAAATGTGCTCCACGACTGGAGGAGAAGAATAGTGTCCCCAAATATGTCTTGCACACACGGCAACCATCACGCATATCATAACAGCACACCATGTGCCCCTGGACAAGTCACTGGAGGGACATGTTCCAGGAAACCCTGGACTCCCAAGGTCACAAGGAGCCATAACCGCTGCAAAGCGACACATTGTAGAATCACATTAGAATCACCTTGTCTGTTAAAAAATAAACGTAGAGAAATAGACAAATGTCTGTGAATAATGCAAATTTACTTGGAAGAAGGTTCACACATACGATACACAGTGTAATCATACGTTCAAGGTGTGTCCCTCCCTGGCTAAAGATGGGAACACGGTCAGCAAGGTATAAACACACATGCTATGTAAAGGTCACCGGCTGAGCACAAATGAATGGCACGAGATAAAATGTGCATCAGGTGCATGATATGCACCAGGTATCAGTGGCACACACCACAGCAGCTGCTGCATGCCCGACATGTGTCACCCACATATGATTGCAGGTAGGCAACAGGTGGTGCAAGATCAGAAACCCAAACACAACACATGTCCCCCCAAAAATAGCCCCCAGGCAACAGAGGAGGTTTCTAAATCACAATAAGATATGCTGGCCTCATATCGTAATGTGACACACACATCTATAAAGTAATGTCACGCCTCCCACATAATGGCTGCTCGCAACACCAGGAATGTGTCAATGTACACCTCATATATCAGCTAAAGCTGTGGGACTATATGCTAACAGGTAGCAGGGACACATGAAGACCAAAAGAGTTAGAAAAACACAACCGGATGAAATGTGCAGACATAACAACATGCATGAGGTCACCCTGCATTGTTTGTTGTGTAGACAGTATGTGCCCACATATAGCATGGTCCAGGGAATGCAGATGTTTCTTGGGAAAATGGACAGCCACACTACCACAGCACAAATATAAGGTCCCAATGAGAGTGTCGCTCATGCAGGGGGTAGAACAGGACTGTGCAGACATGCAATGCAAGGTGTGGACCATCATGCAGAGTGTCATGTCCGTACAGTAAACAAACACAACAACAAGCATGTTCATATGCGAAGGATGGGGAAACATGTCACAGTGAAACACACCGAAAACATAGTTCACCATGCTGTGACTCCCAAATATAGTCAGTCAGAGGCACAAGCACCAGGCATAAACTAACATGGTACAGTGATGCCACACATGAATGGAAACACCATTGCCACCCCAAAACATCAATCAAGGATGGTGTTGTGCATGAATGTGTGTTTTGTGCAAAACATGTATCATGGCGAGGGTGGGTCAGGTGGACATATACGATTAAAACGCTGTATGTGTTTCCCCATGCCAGTTACATGGCTGTATGCTACTGTTGAAACAAACAGATAAGCGTATACTGTGTGCCATGTCACACACATGGGCCAAACATATACAACAAACAACTGGGGATGGATGACCATAGGACAAAGATAATGTCAGTCCCTAATGCGCACACTGTCCCAAAAGCAAAGGGTCAATGATATCAGCAAGATCACGTCAAAACACCCCCATGAAAACATGGGTATGCATAGTCAATGTTCACATTCCAATATGACACAGTCCAGCAATGTTCATATGTGTCCCTGCAATCACAAGGACTCCCAGCCAAAGCATGGCCCAAAATGTGTCCTGAACATGTCTGTCATGGGTAAACAACCAGTCCAAGAGCAATAATGTCCAGCATAGGCCAGTGTTCAACTTGCAGACGTGGAACATCCAATGGCAGTTTCCCCAGAAACACGAACATGGTGGTCTGTCACACAACAGGTGTTGGAATGCAGAGCCGAGAAGCACCTGAGGAAATGGGTCTGGTATGTCCGCTGCCCTGTGTCAAGATAGGATAAGTATGGCACACGTTAGAAACATTGCAACAGCAGCAAATATTCCCACGACGCACAATGCAGGAAATACACATACAAGGGATGCAAATGCAAACATCAGAGGATATGCACAACATATAAAACAATGATGAGAACCAACATCACATGTTAATGCAGACACGGGTGTCACATGGAAAAGGATAGGAACAATAACATGTCACACGGGCATCTCACAGCGACACACTATATGCATATGTCTGTGTCCACAGAGATGCCACATTACATGTCCATGAGATGAACAGAAACCTCCTGCCACGCACAGTTGGATGTAAGCACAAAAGAACAAATATGTAACCTAACCTATGTGTGCATCATGTGTTCCTCATCAAATCCATCAGCTATTGCATAGCCACACCAGGTCACACCGAAGGGAGAGACGTCAGGCAAACCATTAGAATCACCATGTAAATGTCCTGTAGATGGATCTCCACATTATGCCTATGTATGACATAAATAGATATTGCTCAACAGTTGTTACACCAAACACAAGACTCAGCTCTGCTCACTACAAATGTGGGCCATTATGGAAATGTAAACATCACAACCGTAGAGTTATCAAAGTCCACAATGTCCCCCAGGTGCACACACCCATCATAGCACATGATAATGTATCATGCGTGTGCAATTCAGCACCACATAGTCAACCCATAAACACACAACCACACAATATGCGTAGTTCATCACAACAGCTGTAATAAATGGCCTGTATGTGCACAACTGCTAATCTGTACACATAATGGCCGAGTCACATGCATTGCTACCCTGTTGATGGCTGATCTAACTAAGATGGTGGATGCAGCAAGTGGAGGATCCACCAAATAACGACATTGACACACACATGTACATCTGCTGTAAATAAGGCACAACAGCTGTTACACTAACCATTATGAACACAGACACATGGGGAGATGTGTGACAACAGCACGATATGGGCAAGGGAGGCTCACCGTCAATAAGTAAACAACACCAGCTACCCACTGAGACACATAGCTGCCAATATGTTGTCCCCCTGACCCCAGACACATACAATGTATCTGTAGATCTACTCACCTTGAACTCCAGGATCTGGCGGATGTCCGTTCATGTCCCAATGATACACGCCGACACCGTTGTCATCATGTATGTCCTGTTTAGCGGAGAAAATATAAACTAAAATAACTGTCAACTACGAGATGTGGAAAACACACTGCACCTCAATGTCCCCAGCTGTCACACAACATTACATGACCTTACAACTGACTGTTCACCCTCACACTGCACAGATCGTGCACATGGGAGTGTCATAATGTAGATGTCCAATGCTAATTGGAGGGCCCCACAGAGCCGTCAGTTGGCCACACTCCCTCTCTGTTGGTCCACAAATATGTCTAAAGAGGTGGCTGTTTCCACAATGTTCTGGACGTATCCAAAGATCACACTATCAGTCTGTGTCAACCAGGTTTAAACCAATACCCCCTCTCCGTGTGTGGTACCCTCAATATGTTGTCTTGTATCACAGTGTAAAGACCTGTGACACCTGGAAGATATGCACCACAACCACATGTATCCACTGTGTAGATGCATAATATCCAGTGTACATCTCCCACAGCAAATAATACTGTGTGTGCTGATTGTGTGTTGAAATACATGGCAAGCTCAACAACATGTATGGCTAAAAACAACCCCCTGTCTGCATGTCACCTGACCATGATGTCTGCATGTCATCCCATTGTGTAACTGTGAGAATGTTGAACCATGGATAGGCCACCTGTTCCCCTGCTCCCAAAAACATACATCTAGGACTGTGTGTGTATGTGGACCTAACATCCCTTGCTAGTGTCCTGAAGGTATCCGTGGCTGTGTACTGTGCCATCCTGCCCTCCAAATACCATGTACCTGAGCCATGAGGCGGATGTACAGATACCCCGAAATACATATGCCCTGCTCACAAATTAATAACACAAAACCACATTAAAGGGCTCACAGGCAGCGTTACAGTTGCCTAATGAAATCCACCTGTTGATGTGACCCACATGACATCTGTATGTGTGTACAAGTAAGATAATGAAACTAATGACCCCGCCTCAAACATAGGCTAGCAAGCAGATGGACCCCTGGCTGCAGAGTGAACATGTTCACATGTTTCACCACATACATGTCTGTGCTACGTGAAGAGGCATACCTTGCCATAAAATGTGTGTGTTGCAGCAAAACATGTAACAAGACATCAATAACATCATGGGAATGTCGTCAGGCGCATGCCAACTGTGCACTGTCTGACATGTTGCATTGCAAATAACAAAGAGACACACATAGCCAGCTCACAGGGGTAGAACACACACACAAGCCCCCAAAGAGGAATGTACAAAGCAAACCAATCATAGCATGAGTGCTGCGCACAAACATGGCCCTCCCCACCACACCAAACCACGTACCACATGCCTGACACCGTGCTCCACACACACAGGAGGACACTATACCTATGTCTGGCCAGCAGTTGCTATCACAAACAGCCACTCACTGGTACTGTGGCCCCCAAAGCTCCAAAAGGTGTACCAACCCACAGCCACACACGACACCAACAGCCGCTGTTGATCCCTGTCCACATTGTCCAAAAAACACCCATGCATACATGTTATGACATTTGTACACCTGAGGGACAATGCAGGCCTGGATCTGAATGTCAACTGGTCAGAAACATCACCCCTACTAAGCAGCACATGCACACACAGGCACATATATGTGGGCAGATGTGCTATACATACCAGTGAATAGTTCTGTAATCAACCTCCGCCTGACTGCTGTGCCTGCCTGTGTGTCAACACAGGCACGTACAGGGGGGCACGGTGGATCCTCCTCCACATCCTCATTAATCTCTGCAGGGATACCATGCCTGAGAGCAATGTTGTGCAGGATGCAACAGGCTACGATTATCTCTGCAACAGTCATTGGCGCATATTGTAAGGCCCCACCTGTCCTATCCAGACACCTGAAGCGACTTTTCAACACGCCAAAGGTGCGTTCTATGACAGAGCGGCTGGAGGCGTGGGCCTCATTGTACCTCCGCTCTGCACGTGTCCATGGCTGGCGCACAGGGGTCAGCAGCCAGGGGCGACACCCATACCCTGCATCACCTGCAGAAAATAAAATGCAGGTCAATGAATAAACGCACCACACCATAAAAGGACACACGTATAGACGTGAGAAGCAACCTCAGAACACATAAGGACAGAAATATATGACACCAACAACTACCTACCTGACCTAATTACACCTATGCTGATTGAAATGCAACAAAGGGCCTCTGTAGTCTGTAAAGACCTGTCCAAACTACAACACACAATCACATTGTGTCCTCAAATGATCCGCTAGGTGTAGCACAGGCGTCCTGTCATGGAGTTCATGGTCACATCCCTACCACCATCACCACCAATGACACACTACAACAGCAACACACACGTAACATAAACAGAATATATGCTTGCCAAGCAAAAACCACAATAATGTATTTAGACGCAATGTAGGTGCACACAACGAACATGTATGACCGTGAGCTCAGCCAGGAGAAACATTATATCACCTCAACAGCCCGCGTCCTCCAAGGTCTACATATCGACATATACCAGTCTGACGCCAGATGCTGTTGACTGCTGCCCATCAAACATCCCATTGGACACCCTGGCCACTGTCCCCATCATGTATCCCTCCTTGTTAAGCAGCACAACACATAAAACAACACTGTAGCCCATATGATCACTAAAACATCACAACTAATGAGCATAACTACGTCCCTGTGTATGTCCCACCAATAGCTACCTGTCTCTACACAACATGGCCCCTTGCCCTTGCTGTCACCTCACACAAATTACGAGTCACATCAGGATAATCACATACAATGATGCCCTGGTACGGCATATCTGCAGTGGCTAAAGGTAATGCAAAGCCCAGACCTGATTGGACCCCTGTAATGGCACAGGACAAAAACATGAACATAACAATGCAAATGTGTACTCCCACTTGCAAAGGCCGAGAACATGCATGATACGTACCCAACCCACCACCCTCTGTTGTCTAACAATCAATGGCTAACATCCCCACGACAGGGTGAGTGTGTGGCCCTCACACGCACATGATAATCACAAGGTGCATGGATTGTCAATCACATACATCTCACAGGACCTAACACAGGTACAATCCAAAACCATGCATGCACAGGTGGGTGAGTATGGTAACAAACCAACCCCACCCACCCACCCCACCCCTGTGCATAGATGACATACACATCCAATCGTAATACACACACAGCACAAACGTCAGAATATGTGCATATTTCCACTACCAACACCAGCATATAAATTGCACATATGTCCGTAATATGGCTGTGAAATGGCCAATTATGTCCCCTGGTAAACGAGGTCTACAGTCCCCCAACAATGTCAACCCATATCATTAGTCACACTGCTGAATGTTTGCTCGGTGTCACAATGCACAGAGAGCAAACGCTGCACTACATGAGAGATGTCACAACAAAACAGTCATATATGCATCATGACATTATTTAACGGTCACTACTCACCCAGCAATATGCAGTCACCATACTGTCCCTCCTCAAATTCCCTGAATAGTGCTGAGCGATGCAGGATATAGGAGTCATGGGTGGACCCTGGAAACCTTGGGACCACATTCAGAATATGCAGATTAGCATCACATACAACCTGAACATTCAGGGAATGGTAGTGTTTGCGGTTGCGAAACACCACCTCCCTGTCTCTTGGCGGGACCAGGGCAACATGTGTGCAATCAATAGCTCCCATCACGTGTGGTATCCCAGCCTACTGTGGGGAAGGCCTATGTAATTCCCCACCCGGCTGACCATAGCACGCAGTACTTGGTGGAGACAGCGTGAGAAGGTGGGGCGGCTCATGCCACCCACTGCGGCCACAGAGGTCTGGAAACAGCCAGAGGCGAAGAAATGTAACGCAGCAAGGAGCTTGACTAAACCTGGTATGGCATGGGACCGGTCAGTCAGGGGCTCGAGGTCAGGTCTCAGATCCTCATAGAGCCCCCTAATAGCCCTTGTGCTCAGTCGGTAAAGGGAGAGTACCTGGTCCTCACGCATGCCCTGGAGCTGGGCCCTGGGCCTGTAGAGGCGTGGCTGCCGAGCCTGCACCTCAGCACGCCGTCTGCGCCCTCCACGCCCAGCACCTCTCTGGACGGCCTCCACAGCTGCAGGTCTGAGTTGCTGTGGGTCTACACCCATGTCCTGTGCCTCAGCCCCATGGGCATCATCTCCCCTGTCCGGCAACCGCAGCATCTGCCCACGTCTCCGGGCACATGCAACAAAATATATGTCAGACATAAACACCCCTGTGTGGCTACACAAGCACAGACACACAGACACAGACACCGACACACACAGAGACACACACACACGCGCACACACACACACACACGTTCCCAAACACTGGACACCGTACAAACCACGAAAGAAAACACAGTCAAAACAAAACTCACAAAACAGACTGTCATACACCTGCTCTCAGTTTCAACACACCAACACTCGCCGCGCCTACGAAAACACCCTCAATGTCTCCAAATCTGCAGAAGCAATTTAAACAGGTGACTGGTATGTCCGTACTGTGCGCATGCGCTGTTGTGGGATTGCGACGCTTGTGCGAGGCGAACATGTGCATTATCCTGCGCATCTGCATGACGTTACGCATGGGCGACTGGCTGTGGGTGCCGCGCATGTGCAACTGTTGGCGCGCGTGAGTGTGTGTGAATTAGCGAGACGCGCATGTGCCAACTGAGTCACACGAGCGTCTGCGTGTGCGCGGAGCCCGTTAAGCATGGGCGTAAGCATTGCCCTGACGTCATGATGCTCCTAGAAATGCACATGCGCTAAGAGTATCATTTGCGTGTCGCGCACAAAACACGACAGCCTAACGCACGCCCATGTGCAATTGGATATCGGCGCCGCCCACAAGCAGCGCCGTCGCACAGTTGCACATGCGCAACGTGCGCGCCGCAAAAAAAAAGGTACAAAGGGACACGGAAACACAAGGTAAAGGTTGAGGGTTGACTGAGGAGTGGGCGGGAGTGTAGTAAGAGGCTGTGTATTGAGAGGTGTCCTAGTGATAGGTAGGTTTCTGTTATCTGTGTCATCAGTTGTATCCTGTGGTCGTATCTGTTGTCATATCCGTAGTCCCCTGTTTATTGTGTGAACGTCTCTGTGTACTGTGCTGCTTACTGTTACAGTTCATGTGTTGTGTGACGTGTGAGGAGGTCATAGTTGTGGTGTCTGTTCAGTGGGTGTTGTAGGGGAGGCAGAGGGGGTGAGGTGAGTTGGGGAGGGGACAGGTGTGCAGAGAGAGGTGGGTGGAGGGGGATGGAGAGGCGGAGTCAGAGCCAGAGGGGGAGGGGGAGAGAGAGGGGTACACAGAGCGATCGAGAGAGGGAATGGGAGAGGGTTAGGGAGAGGGAGAGGGAGGAAGGGACAGAGAGAGAGAGGGATAGAGAGAGGGAGGGTGTGAGGCTGAGGGTGCGGGAGGGTGTGTGTGCGGGGCGTGCAGGTGAGGTGGCCCCACCAGTGCCACTGGAGGCAGGGCCTGTGGGTCCTGAGGGCCCTGAGGAGCCAGTGGCAGCACCAGGGATAGCGGCACCTGCACAGCTGGCTCCCAGCAGGCACACTGGGAAGAGGAAGAGGGTACCAGTGCCTGAGAACCTGCGGAGGAGGGCAATAAGATTTACGGATGCTGAGAACCACACCCTCCTCTCCATGGTCCTGGAGAACTACGAGGTGCTGTTTGGCCGTCTTAGCTCACGGACCAGCACAGCAGGACGGCAGGCGGTCTGGGAGGAGGTCAGGCATGGAGTTGCTGAGGTAGGGGGCCCCCTGCGGGACATAGACAGCCTAAAGAAAAGATATTCAGATATCAAGAGAGGTGTGCGTCAGCACATGTGTGCCGAGAAATACCATGCCAGGGGCACAGGTGGCGGGGGCCCCCTACCAGCAATGCTCAGCCCCTGGAGCAGCAGCTGGCGGAACGCCTGGGACCTGTATACACCTATGGGCTGCCTGAGATGCTTGACACTGCAGATCCACATGCAGGTATGTCTGTTACGCATAACCATCACATCTCATCACCCCCCTGATAGTAACATTGTGTAACCAGCTCACCTTTGCAAATGCACACCCATATCTATCTCCACAGCCCCATAATGTACCTACGCAGGGATCAGAGGTTGTGTGCACTGCCCCATCATACCCTATGTTGTCATACAAATACACACAGTGCTACCACTGGCTCCATGGCCTTGAGGGCTGAGGTGGGGTGGGCCCTGGATTTGGGTTTGTATGTGTGAAGGTGCAATGCTAATGTAGGACGGGGACTGTCATGGACATGCTGATGTATGCCTCCCACCTCTCGGTGTGATGCAACAAGCACAAAGGAATGTAGCTCAGACAGAGTAGTGGCAAAGGGGAACATTACCCCCAAATGCAGTAAACAGACATCCCCATCAAAACTGTCCCTGACATTACGTTGTGTGACACACATGTAGACATCAAGTTATGACTGGAGCATGAACCACAATGTGTCTGTACTGTAACCCAGTCACGCTAAAGCCTATCTCTCTACTGTCATATGCTCTGCAGGCCATTATCTACACACCATACATATTAGGATGGCCATGAACAGTCAGCCCATGCCTCACCAATCTCCGTTGATCAGACAGGCTCTGCTGTTCGTTGTTGCCGCAATACAATCATTGTCCAAGGGGGATCCAAGGGTACATCATCCTCATCACATCCCCCTGAGTGCACCCATCTCTGTGTAGGGATTAACCGTCATCTAAGAGATATGTGATCTGTCTAAGGAGTAACTATGCCTGCTGTACAGCTGGACTGTCTAAAGGTGCATCAAACGTATTGGGGAGGTCAGGCTTGCCAGACGACACATCATGGAACCAGATGGTCACAGCTCTGTTTGCACATCTATGACATACACTGTTGTAACCCCTCCCCCACCTGTCTGTGTAAGCAAGTGGTGGGTGACACATGTCACCTGTATGTGGAGTGTCACTGAACCGTGTCTCAAATGTACGAGCCGCTAAGTCCTCCTGGATAATAACTCCCCCAAATAGATCAGGTGTGTCCCACGCACCGGCCTACGGGGCAAATCCGCAAGTTATCTGTTGTGCATAGCTCTGTTTGGGAAAACACATGACATACAGCAGATAGCTGCCGTCATAATGCCTGACTCAGGCCCGCTGCTGATAATAGCAGTCACACTACCTGTCTGCATTTTGATGTGACACAGCAAATACAAACACCATGTACCTTGTACAGGGGTATATCTTGTTACATATGTGGCCACTCTGCTCTCCTTCTCACGGGTTAGCTATGCCCTCCATAGGCATAGCCATCAACCCTGTGTCTCCCAGTGCCCCACACCTCACCTGTTCTCAGATGGCTATGTTAGGCCCTGAATATCCCAGGCAAATGCTGTGTTGTGGTGAATCACCTCCACTACGAATGCTGCTCGGCATTGTTTCCCCCTCTATGTCATAGGTGTCAGCAGCAGAGGCAAGGTCATGGCCCCCAGGTTGTTTTCCTCCCCCCTCCTCTGCTCTCACCTCCTCTGTGTCTCCCTGTCCCGCTCTGTGTGAGCAGCTGGCTCTGCATAGCGCAGTGTGCCCCCTGCTGTGCCGTGTCCGATATTTGGGCCAGCCGTCCCACACCCCCGAGGTGAGGTGTTCTAGCTGATTGGCCATGTGTTCTGTGTGTTGAGTACATAGGTGGCTGCATCCACCTGCATGAGACACACCTGCCAACATAGCCCCATCTGGGTACATGGTGTCTGTGTGTGTGTGAGCATGGCACGCCCCCCCCCCTCTCAGGCCACAGCATGACATCAACACCAGATGGTATACACCGAGCAACACAGGACTAGCTGTGCGTGACACAGCTGTCACATTGCCAACATGGGCCAGGGTCTGCTGTCAGCCGCATGGTCAATGAGACGCCCCTGAAGGAGATGCCCCCACCCCAACATGTGAGGGTACCTACACCTCTCACACACATGTCAAGCATCGTCTGAAAGGGTGGGTACCCTGAAACTATGCAGCATATGGCGCCAGCAGATATGCCATGTGTGCAGGTGATGCACATCCGCAAACGCACACAATCTGTGACTGTGCTACCACACCCCTCAAAACCACAGTAGCACATGTGCACGGTCAATCACATGTGCACAAATGCGACAATTGTGGTTGACGGTGAGAGTACGGTGTATGTCTCTAGTTGCGCTATGAGTAGCATCACAGCAGGCACCACGGAATGCATGGCGGAAACAGAGATTACCTGTCACATGTTGCACACACTGCATTGGCCAGGTGTGCTCATACACGTCTTCCCAGGGCATAAGGGCAGACGTGTCACCCATTCCCTGACCCTGTGTTTGCAGCAATACACGGCCTGTGTTGGTATGGTGACATATGTTCCCACTGGGATATGTCGTGGACACTCACAGCTGCAGACATCTTTGTAGTGGCGTGTGTCCCCATGGTCCACTGTCAGGTTGCAGGGACACATACAACATGTGTCACACATCCCATCACTTCCCGACACATTCCAGACAGGTGATGTTACTGGTAACCCTGACCCACACCCCTGACACTGCCGCGCCTCACCTCTACTGTCATGGAGTATGTGCCCGTGACGTGTTATGTTGCATCTGACATACTCTACGCACAGTGCTGCATGTGCCTGTCAATAGTCCCACTATCATGTACAGTTCGAGTTCAACACATTGTCGGAATGTGGCATACACATGTAACACTGCATATACAGTATGTCCCATGGGGATATGCACTACACAATGGCATGCACACTCAAACAGGGGCTGCCAATGAAGGTGTACCTGTTGGTGATGTGCAGCCCTGTGTGCACCTGCCACTGCCAGATGGGGTGGGAGATGGACTGCGTGTGAAATGCACATGGGAGCATATAATGGAACACGGAGGACACACAGGGTGTGCAGGGCTCTGACACACACCAGATCCCCTGGAACAGGTCCATGTTATGTAGGGGGTCCTGTTTGCAGCACACATGCAGGGTAACCACAACATGACATATCCCTTCCCCTGAACACACACATAAATGTAGCTGTACAGCACACACATATGTGTTTGATCTGTGTCTGTCTACAATACAGGTGACTACAGCACAGTCCGGCCACGTGAGGAGGAGGAGGAGGAGGAGGTGGAGGAGGAGGTGGAGGTGTGGGAGGCATCTGACATGGAGGGGCATGAAAATGCTGCGGCTGCAGAGGTGCTGCTGCAGGGGGTGAGTCCTTGTCCCCAGGAGGGGCACACTGAGCCTCCAACAAGCCTCACCACACAACGTTTGGCTGAAGGAACAGCTGACGCAGCACCACCAGCACAACGGTATACCGGGGAGGATGTTCTGAGAGCTGAGCTGCGGGCCCATGCCACCTCGTCACATCGGGACAGTGAAGGTGGGTGGGCAAATATGTTCACGCAGATAACCCATATGTTCTTTGTACATACACTAACAGGTGTGCACACTCTACCAGGACTGTAAATGTGTGTGACTACACAAACACACACTCGGTGTGCACAATACTGAACAGTGTGAGACACATCAGCGTACAGTATGTGCAACACACTGTGTGCAAGGCGACCAAAGGGTATGCCACACATGCCCATTAACCTACATATCGCGTCACATCATTGTTTGATTTGGCCAGACACACCTATGGACTGATCTGTCTCTGCTCATACAGTAGGTACCAGCAGCAGGCACGTACCACATGCAATACAGGGCCCAGGGAAAACGTGGACAGCAATAGGATGAACCACCTTTAGCACCACACGTATTATCCAGAAACTATGCGCCTATGGCCCGACACAGGCCGTGGTCCGTGTCCATCTTCAGGGGCAGGCTCATTAGGCAAACCACACCTTCACAGTGTATTGAGAATGACCTATTCAACCACAGGGACGCACAGGGGCCCTTCACCTCTCAATGCAGTCACACACCTTCTGCTATCCGAATATAATGAACCAGTCGTGCATCCGTGCAAGGGGAGGCCTTCCTGTAACACATTTCCACGTTCACATTGTCACAACAAGGCTTCCCCTTGCGTGGATGCACTGCTGGTTAATTATATTTGGATGGCAGAATGCGTTTGTCTACATTGAGAGGTGAGGGGCTCCGGTACATCCCTTTGGTTGATCAGGTCCTGTCCAACACACTGTGGACGTGTGTTTAACCTGATAAACCTGCCCCTGCAGAGGAAAAAGGAATACGGCCTGTGTCGGGCCATAGGCCTCTACTGTCTGTATAATATGTGTTGTGATAAAGGTGGTTTGTCCTATTGCTTGACACGTTCGTAATGGGCCAAAACATGTTATCAACTATTATGTCGACATCGTTTTCCTGGGTTGTGTTTCCCAATGTGGAACCTTGCATCATGTAGCCATACGTCGAGTGGTATGTTCTTTGGTGCATACCTTTGCACCTCTCCACATTACATTTCATCTTCCTTTTGGATACCCCATCTTCCAATACATCTAGATCCCCTTGCAATTTAACACAATCCGCTTGGATTCTGACAACCTTAAAAAGTGTTTTTCCCATGTGCAAATTGATTGCCTCACTCGTAGGTCCCTTTTGCAGGTAAGTTATGAATATGTGATAGAGCAACAGACCCAACACTGATCCCTGCCTCACTCCATGTATTACCTCTCTCCATTGGGGAAATTGGCCACCTAGCCCTACCCTCTCTGCCCTCTGCTGCCACCCCTGCTACCATGCACATTCAGGGCTACCTTCCCCGCCCCCCCCCCTTTGTGTGACTCTGAAACATCCCGATGGCCTGCCACCAGCAGTTGCATGCATAGCATACACCTGTCTAGGCAAATGTGCAGCTTGTACCCCTGTGATGCAACATCCTGTCATCAACATATGCATTGTGAGCCCTGCACATGCCTCATAGGGTCTACATGCACTGTTATCTGACCACTTGAGTCTCCCCCTGGGGGGATGTGACACCCTTATCTGACAGACGCATGGTGCAGTTGTGGATGGGCCCATGTCCTGGGTGTGAATCTGCTGCTTACACCCCATCCCTCATAGTCATGAGCAATGCACCTATCACCTGCCCATGCCGTGTGTATCCCCTAACTCTGCATCCCACATGTTATGTTTGTTAGCATTTGAACTCCCCTACAAAATGTGTATCCCGAGGTGTCATTGCAATCACCTGCGCACCCTCCAGCCACACACACAATGTACATATTGTTGCTCTGTGTCCCAGGGAATATTGTACATGTGCTGGACAGTGTTGTGCCTGCTGAGATGGGGTATCCCTGTGCCTGTCACACACATCATTTACATTGGGCACGTCCTGTGTGTGGCCTAACATACACCTTTGAGGTATGTCCCCATTCAGTTAAATATGCACCTGACCACTACAGTTCGTAACATGCAGGGGAAAAGCATGTGTGACATGTCCCACCCTGTTGTGTATTACTGTCATACCTGGCAGGGGTAGCTCTCACACGGCCATTTTCTCCCCACACAGGCATTCGTCAGGAACTCATAGTTCTGCGGCAATCCTCTGAACGTCTCATCCAGGAGATGGTCCATCTGCGCCAGAGCATATGTGACCGGCCATACCAGAGGATGTGTGTGGCCATGGAGGGCATCGAGGCTGCGCTGGTGAGGATGGCACCACCGCCACCACAGACACCACCACCACCACCGCCGCCAACACCACCTCCGCTACAGGCACCAGAGGATCGGGTGGCGCCAGGGGAACGGGGACCTCCATTGCCAGGTGCCATACCTGTGAGGCGACGGCGTCGCAAATAGAGCAGACCAAACATGGGTACCCTAGCATACATTAAAGAGTTACACTCCAATGTGTGTCCCCTATACTGCTCAGGTTGTGTGCACATGAATGCTCTGCCCATGGACAGATGATCTGAGACCAGGCCCGTTGTTGCAGGGATTGTCACACTGTCAGGTATTACTGCACACATGCCATTACCTGCCATTCCAGACATGCACATGCTGTGGTCACTGACCCTTGGCTACAACTCACAGGTGTACACATGGGCCCACTTGCATATGTCGGCATGCCCCAGGGGTTACAGCACCAATTTCCTGCCCAGTCACCATTTACATCCCCGTCAGCCGTGCACAATGGGGGCATACGTGTGCCCATTGGGTGTGTCCTTGGCAATGCTGACAGGCCTGTCCCGCACCTACATGGCATACATGTGTCTGCGACACACATGTGTGCCATGCATATTTACATTGCTGCTGTCCAACACCAACTGCTGTCCCACCAGACCCATCCCTGTGACATGCTTGTGTCTCGGGAACATATGCAGGGCAACATCCTCTGGGCCTACACCTGTCCCATGGCCATGCCCACATAGATATCACACAGCCCCTCATGTGTTGCTGTTACCGTTATGGTGTCCATGCCAATGTGTGATCCCCAGGAAGGTGGATAGACATATCCCATCCTTGCATACATGGTGTGCGTGTGAGGCAATCACAAGGCCATTGATGCAAAGTACAAACTAAAACCATTTATTTACACAACATAAGTAAACGGGCAACATGCCCAACATCAAATGCCAAAAGGGGGGTGGGAACACTGCGCAACACAGGGCACATGGGGGCGTCACAGGTGACATTGCTGGTGCCTGTGACGCTGTTCGGCAGGTAGCCATCGGGATGCCAGCTGCAACACATCGGTGTCCACCTGCCGAACAGCCCCGGTCATGCACTGCAGGGCATGGAACACCACATGGATGTCACGCCGTGTGTCATCCACGGCCACTAAGATATCGTGCATACACCTGCCAGCACACAGACACACATTGCCTGTTGTCTGTGTGCTGGCATGTGCATGAGCCGTGACAGTGGCCCTGGATGGCACAGGAATGCGCTGCCGCCCGTGCTGTGCCCACCCCTGCAGTGGCTGACTGGTGCCCCCATGGCCCTGTGGTGGGCTGTGTTCCCACACACCCCCCTCCCCCCCTCCTCCCCTCCCTGCAGATACTCCCTCCACCCTCCCAGGCCAGACAGAGGCCCCCCACCCTGTCAGCACCCCTTCCCCCTGTGGCCCTCTCCCCTGCACCCCCCAATGTCCCATCCTCTCCATCCCCTTCGTTTGGGGTAGGGTGGGTGACATCCTCATCCTCCTCCGCAATGTCGTCGTCCGACACCACCACCACCACATCCGTCCCCTCCTCCTCGGATCCCTGCTGGTCGGGCTGCAGGTTCTCCTCCAAGGGCTCATCCTCCCCCCTTGTGCGGCGTGTGCTGGGCCTGCGGAAGCTGTATGTGGAGGTGTGTGGTTCCTCGTCACTGGCATCCCCACCTGTGAGGGGTGACAGACATCAGGGCACATCCATGTGTGGCACATAACATATGTACAGATAAGGCAGGCCAGAGGCAGTTGGTTCAATGGCACACTTTAACCTGTGGCATAGCCCTCCACTACTCACCATCGTGGTGGTGCTCTCCCTCTGTGCTGAGCTGTTCCAAATACCGCATGTGGAACTGTCGTAGTTCACGAGCCTTCTTCCTCAGTTCCTCCACCTGTGGACATGCAAATGTTGTCTTCTGTCAGCACGTGCCACCTGTCACTGTGTCTGTCACGCAGACGCCTATGTCCTGGGTGGGCCACATCTTGCTGCTCCCACCCTCCTGCTACCTGTGGCATACCCATCATGGTAACGCACCACCAGCAGTCAGTCCCACACATATGTGGGAATAGGTTTGCACATAGGTGTCACTGCAGTATCAACAGAGCCTAGCTGGCATCCACATGCATTGACAGATAGGGCAGCAATCAGCAGCCTTACTGTGTGGCTGCAGTCTGCCCACACCCATCTCACCACCACCCCACAACACAACAGTGGGATGGTGGGAGGGACAGTGAGAGACAGAGGGTGTGTGTGAGGGGGGAGATGTGGGGCGTGACACAGACACTGAGGGTGAGGGTGGGCGACAGAACACCCAGGGGACATGGTGTTGCTTGCGGGACATATCCCTGCTGCTTATTGACAGCAGCTGTCCAAGGTGTGTGTGTCTGATGCCCCCAGATGCAGGTGATGCAACGTCACCATTGCTGTGGACCCACTCAACACCATTGCCAGTGTATGCACCCCATAGTGGGTGTCCCCTGTGGGGCAGCACACCTACAAGGTAGGCATCTGTGTTCTCCCCTATGGGTGTTGCTTCAGGGAAGGGTATGCGTGTGATATGTGATTCACAGCATCCTTAGCACACATGGCATCCCTCTGTGGGCCTGACGTTGAGTGTCATTGGCCCGTGCTGGGCCCCTGCAGCCCACATGTGGCGCCTCGTATAATGCCCTACACACAGACAAAATGGCAGGGGGCACGGGAGGCTTCTATGTGCCCCCATGCTGGTGCATATCTCTGTAACAGAGGTGGGTTATTTGCAGTGCCCATGTTCACATTTGCACACTGCAAGGGTGGCAAGGCTGCAGCTGATGGGTTGTTGTCAGTCTGCAACCTTGTCCTGATCATGTGAACATGAACAAATGGGTGATGCTGTGGGGGGACTCACATGATATCCATGAGACAGCACACACCCTGGCATGCACCCAGTGTGTGGGAGGGGGATCGGACTGAACCTCTGTCGTGAGGTGTGACCAGTTGGACCGCACGTCTAGGTGTGCTTAGACACATGTCCCCCTGGCACACCCATATGCAGCTCACACAGCCATGCACCCTGTGCATACTGTGTGTGTTGTGTCGGGGCCCAGGGTGTGTGATGTGTGTTGAGATGGCCTCACCGTGCTAGCAGATACAATGGGGACGTACAGGCTGTTTGGTGGCTGGCCAGATGTCTGTGGCCATCCTTGTGATGGGGGGGTGGGTATATAGTGAGGGCTGTGGGGATGTGGGTAGGCGTTGCCCTGTTGTGTCATATGTATATCCCTCAGGGGTATAGTCCTGCCCAGTTGTGTGCACACACAGATGTGTCTGTGCCCTCCTGTAGTCTCAGTTATGTGCATGTAGGGGCTGTGTAACACACAACCCAGCTGTGGAGGCGCCCCCACCTGTGCCCCTGCATAGCTCGGTTACCCATGTTCCATAGGGGCTGCTGGGGTCACATTCAGGGACATGTCCCTCCGTTGTGTTGCGAGGGGTGGGGTTTGGTGGGGTTCGGACTGTGCCACCTACTATGGGGTGCAGGGTCCAGCCCTCCTATGATTTCTCACATCCCACATACATGCAGGGACATGGATCGCATGAGATGTTCCACATATGTTTCCGTGTTTGGCTGGGGGGGGGGATTACATCACAGGGTACTTCAAGGTCCTGTGGATGCTGTCGATGCTGGACCAGCTACGGCTGCCTGTCTCCCAGATATGGTGTTATGTGTGATGTTGACAGTTCAGTCAGCTTGCAGTGTTGGGTGTCCCTGATGGGCATATGACAGATAGCATCCCTTTGTGGTGCACAGTGCGTAGTCCTTGCCGTGCATCCGCTTGCAGTATCGTAGTCATCTGACCTAATGGCCAGTGTGGACCTGTCAGCATCCACCTTGTGGATCTCTGCTGGCACCTTTTCCCTGCCAGTTGGGCAAGGGTTCAGTGGGTGTCTCACACCATACCGTGTGACAGCCTGGCCCATGTAGGTTGCTGTTGCCGCACATGTGACCATGACACAATGGCGGGTTCAGACACTCAGCCTATGCACCCACACCGGTCCAATGCTACCCTGTTAGCATCATTTGCTCTCGCAATGAGCGTACCTGTCAGATGACACCTCATCCACCCCCATGTCATGTGGGAGGTGCACATCTCGATGTTGTAGATATTCTGAACACTCCATCCACCTCATCCCCAGAGGACAGGGGTATGTGACACCCTCCTGGGTTACAGACAAACTGCATGGCACACACGGCAACGGCGGCATCAGTGTTCCAACGCCACTCCCAGAGTGTGTGGCGCCATGTCATCCGTGAGATTGTGCTCACAGCATAGGTGCCGCCAACAGAGTGGGGTGCTCAGGGGCCTTTCCATTTGGGGACACAGGCAACGTCCAACACAGCAACGTTATCATCTATCTATTCGACATGTGGGGGATGTTAGGAGGTGTCTCTCATCCCATTCAGGAGGGTGTCGTGTCATATGGTATGTCCATGCAGGGTGCCATACACCCTTGGCATCTGTGGATATTGCTGTTTCTCAGCCTCATGTGTCCTGTGCTTTACCTCAGTTGTGGCAATAACTGTGTGGAGCCTGGCCACAGGTAATGGAAGCCCCTGTGGGGTCTGATCCTGGGGCGCAACGTGTTCCATCTTGGGACATGCACGCACCCCCTTGCAATTTCCATTAATGTACACGTAGGTATCACATTCACTAGGCACCTCACAGGGTTGTACGTATATTGTCAGTGTGGGTTGTTGCTGAGTGCGGTTCTGATTCACTGGTGCAGAGTCCCAGAGGTGATCAGTTACAAATGAGTCCCACACGCTACACATCTGCACTGCTGGCCCATATGCCCCTGCTGTGCCCCTGAGCTTTGTGGGTGGCAATCACACGATGAGTGTGGTGTAGGGTGGTGTCAGGTGCCCTGTGGGGCCAGACATAGTTGAAGGACAGTGTGTTTTGGACAGCATACTGTGTGTTAGTGACAAATGCTATGGCTGTGTAGTTTTGAGGGCTACAGCCCATACACCATTGCACGGCACTAGGGGCTCAGATGCATGTGCTGACTCCATACCTTGCTGTGGTCATTGACATGCCGTTTGGGCCTGATGATACCACCAGGGCTGTTTGGGCTGAGTGCATTCATCAGTGCCACTGCTGGTGCATCCCGATTTTGTATGGTTTGTGGCCCCTTTGTGACCATGCCACAGTATGTTGGTGTGGATGTAATCCACAGGACACATTGTGCTCCACAGGTGACATGGCTACCACCACACACAGGTTGGGGGGGCGGGGGGCTCTTGGCATGGCTGCCGGGTTCAGCCCAGCACCCCTGGATGCCATCTCACTGGCCAGTCATGGTGACATGGCACATGTGTATCCTTGCCATTCAGCACACTAGGCATGTCTGACAGTGACCAGCGAGTGATTGGCACTCTTGTGTCCTGTCCTCTGGCACATGGTGTGTCGTCTATGTTTTTGGTGTGTTTTGTGCCTATGCATTCATAGTGGTGGGTCGTGATAGGGCATTCTCACGTTTCCCATGGTATTGTGTTTGGTTGATGTCAACACAGCTACTAGTGATGGGGGTTCACATACAACAGTTTTACTGGTAGTGTGACCTCGGCAGGCACACACACAGGTGTGGCTCAGACATGGAGGTGTTCTGCACCTACAATAACACAGAGATGGGGGTTTAGCTTCAACAGCTGAACTGTAAGGCAGCATTTGTGGGGTGCATCATGGAGGACCACAGGAACTGTGTGATACCCCCATACGCTTCTCTACTGGCTGGTGGGGAGCAATGACATGCTGGCTTACACAGGGCATCAGGGAACACAATGGTTCAACCCATTCATGTTTTTCACAGGTGATGATCTGTTCCCGGTGCCACATACATGCCTAACTGTGGGTGTGGCCATTTGTGCTTTGACACCTATGTGCATTGTACGTGTCTCCCTTGACGCACGTGACCCATTCCCTGTGGCACCCTTGACAGACATGGCAGTGCCATGCCACATTTGTTAGGGTGATGATGATGTTCCTGATGAGCCCTATAACCCTGTAGGTGGTACTGTGGATACATGTGTGGTCATATTACCTACACATGTCATGCAATACAGACACACTGGCAACAAGATAATCCAGCACACATGGGCTGATGGAGACACAAATGTGACATTGGGTGGGTTGCCCTATCCACCTTGGCAGTGGATAGGTCCATTACACGTGTATGTCTACCAGGCCATGGTCGACAGTGTTTGACCCACTACAAGAGCTGTGTGTCCTGTATTTTCTTTGCGATACTGCTAGATATAGCAGACCTACTTCAAGGGTGACACAGAGACCACTTTGAATGGACTCCCTCGACCCCTGGAGGTAGGGGGATGCCTAACACTACATTAGTACACACAGCCATATCTCCAGGGTGACACAGAGCCCATTTTGAATGGGCTCCCTGGACTTCTGGAGGTAGGGGGATGCTTAACACTACATTAGTACACACAGCCATATCTCCAGGGGGACAAGGAGCCCACCTTGAATGGGCTCCCTGGACTTCTGGAGGTAGGGGGATGCTTAACACTACATTAGTACACACAGCCATATCTCCAGGGGGACACAGAGCCCACTTTGAATGGACACCTTGGACCCCTGGAGGTAGGGGGATGCTTAACACTACATTAGTGCACACAGCCATATCTCCAGGGGGACAAGGAGCCCACCTTGAATGGGCTCCCTGGACCTCTGGAGGTAGGGGGATGCTTAACACTACATTAGTACACACAGCCATATCTCCAGGGGGACACAGAGCACACTTTGAATGGACACCTTGGCCCCTGGAGGTAGGGGGATGCTTAACACTACATTAGTGCACACAGCCATATCTCCAGGGGGACAAGGAGCCCACCTTGAATGGGCTCCCTGGACCCCTGGAGGTAGGGGGATGCTTAACACTACATTAGTGCACACAGCCATATCTCCAGGGGGACAAGGAGCCCACCTTGAATGGGCTCCCTGGACCTCTGGAGGTAGGGGGATGCTTAACACTACATTAGTACACACAGCCATATCTCCAGGGGGACACAGAGCCCACTTTGAATGGACACCTTGGACCCCTGGAGGTAGGGGGATGCTTAACACTACATTAGGCCACACAGCCATATCTCCAGGGGGACAAGGAGCCCACCTTGAATGGGCTCCCTGGACCTCTGGAGGTAGGGGGATGCTTAACACTACATTAGTACACACAGCCATATCTCCAGGGGGACACAGAGCCCACTTTGAATGGACACCTTGGCCCCTGGAGGTAGGGGGATGCTTAACACTACATTAGTGCACACAGCCATATCTCCAGGGGGACAGGAAGCCCACCTTGAATGGGCTCCCTGGACTTCTGGAGGTAGGGGGATGCTTAACACTACATTAGTGCACACAGCCATATCTCCAGGGGGACAAGGAGCCCACCTTGAATGGGCTCCCTGGACCCCTGGAGGTAGGGGGATGCTTAACACTACATTAGTGCACACAGCCATATCTCCAGGGGGACACAGAGCCCACTTTGAATGGACACCTTGGCCCCTGGAGGTAGGGGGATGCTTAACACTACATTAGTGCACACAGCCATATCTCCAGGGGGACAAGGAGCCCACCTTGAATGGGCTCCCTGGACTTCTGGAGGTAGGGGGATGCTTAACACTACATTAGTACACACAGCCATATCTCCAGGGGGACAAGGAGCCCACCTTGAATGGGCTCCCTGGACCCCTGGAGGTAGGGGGATGCTTAACACTACATTAGTGCACACAGCCATATCTCCAGGGGGACAAGGAGCCCACCTTGAATGGGCTCCCTGGACCTCTGGAGGTAGGGGGATGCTTAACACTACATTAGTACACACAGCCATATCTCCAGGGGGACACAGAGCCCACTTTGAATGGACACCTTGGACCCCTGGAGGTAGGGGGATGCTTAACACTACATTAGGCCACACAGCCATATCTCCAGGGGGACAAGGAGCCCACCTTGAATGGGCTCCCTGGACCTCTGGAGGTAGGGGGATGCTTAACACTACATTAGTACACACAGCCATATCTCCAGGGGGACACAGAGCCCACTTGAATGGACCCCTGGCCCCCTGGAGGTAGGGGGATGCTTAACACTACATTAGTGCACACAGCCATATCTCCAGGGGGACAAGGAGCCCACCTTGAATGGGCTCCCTGGACTTCTGGAGGTAGGGGGATGCTTAACACTACATTAGTACACACAGCCATATCTCCAGGGGGACACAGAGCCCACTTTGAATGGACACCTTGGCCCCTGGAGGTAGGGGGATGCTTAACACTACATTAGTGCACACAGCCATATCTCCAGGGGGACACAGAGCCCACTTTGAATGGACACCTTGGCCCCTGGAGGTAGGGGGATGCTTAACACTACATTAGTGCACACAGCCATATCTCCAGGGGGACACAGAGCCCACTTTGAATGGACACCTTGGCCCCTGGAGGTAGGGGGATGCTTAACACTACATTAGTGCACACAGCCATATCTCCAGGGGGACAAGGAGCCCACCTTGAATGGGCTCCCTGGACCCCTGGAGGTAGGGGGATGCTTAACACTACATTAGTGCACACAGCCATATCTCCAGGGGGACAAGGAGCCCACCTTGAATGGGCTCCCTGGACCCCTGGAGGTAGGGGGATGCTTAACACTACATTAGTGCACACAGCCATATCTCCAGGGGGACACAGAGCCCACTTTGAATGGACACCTTGGCCCCTGGAGGTAGGGGGATGCTTAACACTACATTAGTGCACACAGCCATATCTCCAGGGGGACAAGGAGCCCACCTTGAATGGGCTCCCTGGACTTCTGGAGGTAGGGGGATGCTTAACACTACATTAGTGCACACAGCCATATCTCCAGGGGGACAAGGAGCCCACCTTGAATGGGCTCCCTGGACCCCTGGAGGTAGGGAGATGCTTAACACTACATTAGGCCACACACCCATATCCCCAGGTTGACTGGATCCCACTTTGTGGGTCTCTCTGGACCCATGGGGATAGGGGGGTTATATTTTAGAATAGTTTAACACCACCCCAGGGCACATGTGTGGCTGAGGGCCCATGTGCTCAACGTTGCACAACCCATGGTGGTCGCCCCTATGTGTTACCCTGCAGATGCAGATACCGCCATCACCACAAGATGTTTCCTGTGGCTATTTAGCCAGATGCATGGCCTAGCTGTGTTGCTGTGTGCTGTGCGACATCAACACCACCAGCTGTCATAAGGCCAGGGGGGCATCATGTCCTCTGTGGACACATCCGTCACCACCTGGCTAAATGGCCATCCACCCAGATGTGATACACAGTGCATATGGAATGTGTTTCACCTGCTACACTTGACCTCTCTAGACTAATAACACACAACAGCATGGACATCTGTCATCAACCCTGTCTGTGTATATGTTTGTTGTGCCGTATGTCCATTCACTTACGTCACGTTGGTGGTCTGCCTGACGATTGAATCGCCTGGTCAGCCTCTCCCATGCCCTCTGGACCTTTGCCATGTTTTTGCTCCTGGAGGGCCCTGGGAAGAGCCTCTTCTGTTTCCTGGCAATCAGGGTGGACAGGTGGCACAGCTCTCATTGACTGAACGCCGGTTTCCTTACTCGGGACGCCATTTTGTTTCAGGGTGTGTACACGCGCGACCGCTAACGACGCAACTTCCGCATTTGCGCGTAGCGGTTCGCGCTGGTGCACGGCGCATGGCTGCGCGAATAATCGAGGCGCGCACGTGCGATCGGTATTGCTGTGTGGCAAGATGTTGCGGTTATTACCGGTATGCAGTATTCATAATAATAGTTCATAATTTTAATAACAATATGTGTCATGTGCTCAGCATACTCACATAACTACGAGGTGCCTCTCCTGTCCATTTAAATATGCGATAAATATTATGTATTACACCTGTTCACACACTCTGGTCCTGAACCTATGGACACATATCCACTGATTTCTGGGCCATTGTCAGATGAGGTGTGCTATGTGTGTCACATAGCAGGTAGTGCTCTGACACTGCTAGCAATGGGTGCAGCCAGAACATCAGCACCAGGTGTCAATCAGACTGGTGATATGGGGTTCTGTATGTTGGTGGACCATGTTCTGTGGTGTATCAGCTTGTACAGACACCAATGCTGTATTGTTTGCTGTAGGGGTCTTTATGAGATTAATATATGAGCATTGCACACATACATTATGTTGCGTGTTGGACATTATGAGGTGATGTGGTCAGCATGTCAGCACACTGCACAATAACCTTTGGTATGTGTGCCGGCATACAGTCCTGGTGGCTGTGATCTTGCACAATGTTTGCTACATGGACTGCTTAACCAGGCGTCATGGGTTACATCCTCCAGTTGGGCTCTAGTGTGCCAGTCTCCGTAAGCTCACATTATCATACTTTGTTACACCATTGGCCATGGTGCTTTCCATGTACATCTATGCTTTTGCCAGCATATATTTTCTGACATTGCAACATTATTACCTGCCACAGACCCCTTTCAGGATTACAGAGGTGATGCTAGTGGCAAGACCCTCACACTGCTGCCTACATCATGTGCGGTACACCATTCTCAAAAATGGATCACCGCACCCCTGGTAACCACAGCACACAGTCTGCAGGATTGCCTCTTTAGCCAGCCAGGCATCTGTTCTTATCAATCTAGTTGTGGCCCACACCTGACCTTGCTGCATGTGGAGCCAGGGGTTCCGTGATTCCATACACAGTGGGGTGTTTGGTGAGTGCAGCCATTGACAGGTCCCTGAGTGTGAACTAGTGGTGGATGTTCGGAGATCCTCACAGTGCTGTCAGCATCAGGTGCTCCCCACGCCACCATATAGTGTGGACCTGGCTTACTGCACTGTCATGGTGTTGGGGTTGCCAGTAATACATGATATTACACACATTCCATGCGTGACAGCCCCCATGAACCTTGGAAATGATTGTTTAAATGTTACAATGGCTTGTTCTATGTATGTTACTTTCCTGCAATGTAACCAGCACTGCTGCTGATTGGTGGATTATATGGGACAATGTGAGGATCAAAAAACATTGCTTGTACAAACACACCTCGGATTTGAACCACCAACCTTTCGATTCTGAGGTATTGCAGGCACCAGTGGACTACAGCTCTGTGGCTGTGATGAGAGGTATGGCTGCCTGCAATATGACCTCTGCAGACCTTGTGCTGCAGTAAACAGGGTGGTGTCAATCCACTCACACCCATGATGCACTGCATATGCACAGCAGCGGTCTCATGATGGCCGGACGGGAGGGTTTACAACCCCACAGCACCTAGGCCTAGTGTTGGGCACTAACCTTCAGTGTTGCAGCTACAGAGTGGGTGCACACCATCACAGTGTGTGTGGTGTGTGCTCACCCTGAGGGTGATGTGAGACACACAGCACCTATCCTGTCTGAGCTGGCTTATACATCATGACAGCTTGTCTGCCGATGTCTGATAGGTTGGCACATCAGACACACCTACACTCCACCTTGCAGCATCTGTGCCTCCCAGAGCCTTCTGGGCTGCAATGCTCCTCAAAGGGTGCATATCCTGTGTGGGTGCCCTGCCTTTCATGATATATGTGCAGGGTGTGTGTGGGAAATGGAGATTTCCATACACATAGGCAGAGTGTGTCTGACCACCAAACCTTCTGTGTGGAACACAGTTTCCCCAAAATGATGATATGTAAATTCTATATACCATCTAGGGTGCTAGCAGCTGCCAGCAACAGCAGACGCAGTCCAGCTGTGTTAAGGACAACCTGCAGGTCACTCTGTGCAATCTGGGACAAATCCATAATTCAGGATCAGGCAGACAAACAGTGGGGCTAGGGACCCCCTACTCACCCATCACCATCTGACATTCTCCAGCAAAAGGCACAGTGTGTGCCCAGCTAATGACCCTGCAAGGTGTTGCTGCCAGACACATGCAAAACTGCAGACAGGCCACTGGCCAGTCCAAAGTGCATGCTCTCAGGTAAACTCTGTGCATTCTTAACTGGGATGTGAGCACACACACCCACCACGCAGTTGATTCAGTGATTGGGCACCATATACACAGAACCCATACACATCACATGGGTGAAACTACTCTGTTGTGACCTAGCCATCCCATGGTCACTGATCGTTCAAGGTGAGCGTGACCTCCACACAGAGCATGCTATGGACAACATGTCTGTGGAGGTGATGGCAAGGCACAACATGGTCCTGGCATGCACATTTGCCCTGTGTAGCTGCATCCTGCTCCTGCCGCCCTGTCTGTTCTGTACCCACAGTACTTTGCTCCTCATTATGCACATTGTCAGGCCAATACTGCCAACAGTGCTATCATTGTGGGCTGTGGGGGTTGTTCACAGCCAACACACACTGGATAGACAGACACACACTCCCCACACCTAGGACAGCATGTAGCTGATGCAATATTATTTGGGAGCCCTGACCAACGCAACACTAATGGGCGAGGTGCAGGCATGGCAACATTGGGGTGTACATTTAGAGATCTTTCCCAGGGTGCTAGTCTCTGCGGCAGACATGACCTGACACGCATTGCACATACATCAGAGACGTTTGTATGTTACAGATGGATGATGTGGTTGTGCTTAGCATAGGCGTTTCTATCAGTCACTGCTCATCACAGGCTTTCAATATGTGTGTGACATCTCCACATCTGTATTGTGTGATTGATCATGTATGCACATGCTAGTTTTTAGAGGGGCACACTAGGCCCAACATCCTGCCACTGCATTTGTCTTACGATAGTGGGGCCTGCAGGTGGATGTGTTTCTGCCTCTGTTGGCCAGTGTTCTTTTGCAGTTGTTTACAACTCCAGTCAATGTTGTGCAGACACAGGTTGGTTTTTCATGGTGTCTGTGATGATTATGGCTCTGATACAGCTGCATACCATGGTGGTGTTTACGTGACTTGCAGCACACCCATATTTGTTGGATACATCAGCAGAGCTGAGTGATTTGTGACCCTCCATGGCTGCATTTGGGATACTCTGCTCTGGGTGATGCCCTTGTTCATGGTGTGTGGGTGCCTGGGATGTAAAATAAAAGGCAGATTTACCTATCCTATGCCTGTGTCATCAGCCTTAATGGATTGTGCTCAGTATCCCTGTTTATTTCTATGACAAATATGTGTTCAGGATTGGGAATAGCCCCAGCTGAGCTTTGAGCCTGTGACCTTCTGGTTTTGCATACACTGTCTGAGTGCACTGCACCACTGTGTAGCCACAGATTGGCTGAGTTCCCTGGGACATTCATGACTGTCCATCCAACAGGGCCTGTCTGTTGCAGTGTACAGTGCCATCCTGCACATGGCTAGCCAACTGCATGCTGTGGCTATGAAACACTGGCCCCACCACCACTTGTACCCGGTCGACACCATGCTGACATGTCCCTATCTTTTAAAACATGTGAACATATAGAGTTGTGCCACGCCAGACCTGCACTTGGGCGACTCGGCTGTCACTTATGCCCATTGTAATGGGGCGGGGGGGAGGGTAAATTATGGGGTGTTGAGACACGCTTATGTTCTCTGCAATGACGGGGTGTCCTCACTATCTGTGTTTGATGGTGGTTAAAATATGTGTTCAGGATTGGGAATAGCCACAGCTGAGCTTTGAACCTGTGACCTTCTGGTTTTGCATAGACTGTCTGAGTGCACTGCACCACTGTGTAGCCACAGATTGGCTGGGTTCCCTGGGACATTCATGACTGTCCATCCAACAGGGCCTGTCTGTTGCAGTGGACAGTGCCATCCTGCACATGGCTAGTGTCACAGAGCAGACTCTCTAGAGCCCCCTGTGGTGCTAAAAAACACTACTCCTCAAGTAAACACTGACGTAGGGAGAGAGCACATGACACAAGGGTATCAGAAGGAGTATAAGGGAATGAGGTCACAAGCCAGGAATTATCACCCAGCCAGTAGGGAGGCAAGGAAGGTCCCACCTGACCCCAATAGGCTAGGGTGTGGTGCAGCTGGGGATTACGTAAATAATCAGCACAGCTCACAAGGGGAGCTACGGGGGAAGGCAGAGAGAGCCGAAGGAGCTAGGAGAGGAGCTGAGGAACCTCAGAGACGAAGGAGATATCCAGACTGGGAAGGATACAGATATCCCAGGTCTCCACAGCAAGGCAGGCACTGGCTGAATGAAAGTCTGAGTGAGTCTGATGAACATTTAAGTGAAATAAGCGAGCAGCTGAATTCAGGACAGGGACAGTGTATGCAGCAGCCTTGATAGAAGCTATGCCTTAAGACACAAGCAACAAGCTAGGAAAAGCTATTCTGAACCAGATAGGAGAAATGCTAAGCTGATCTATGAGAGGCATTTGTATGAAAGACAAAAGCCTTATAATGCTAATTTAAGGAAAGCAGGAAAGCTCCAGAATCTGGGTTACAAACAGAATAGGGAACAAAGCTTGTTACCTTTGGGAGAGAATCCTTCAGAGGAATATAGTTGGCACAAGCCTTCACAGAAACTGCCGTTGGAGACAACAGCTGTTTACAGAGCTCCTGTTAAAACAAAACCCCGTGCAAAGGTTCCACTCTCTGATAGCTGGGCAGCTGACTGCTTTACTCGGCCTAATTACCAGAGGCAGAGGAAAGGCTCCTGGCTAAGCAACTCAAGAGAATACGGTAAAGCCAAACAGATACCTGCTATAGAAAGACAAGTACGTCACAAGCTGGAAAGTTTGTTAAGCAAGTTACCTCAGAAGAGAAGTAACGAAGCCTCTGTATCTGACAGTGTTCCCATGCAATGTGAGCCTTATGAAATTGAGGACAACGCTGAATTGCCTGTTGAACAAATGGACTGTAGTTTTATAATAGCTGACCATATAGAGTCTCTCAGATAGAAGGCTGAACTATTCCTGAGAAGCCTTCATCTGGAAAGCTGACAAGCTGTATTTCTGTTTCATTCCTATTTTTGTTTGCTGAAAGGTAAAGCTATTTTTGTTATAGTTCTTTTGTTTACCCGAGAAGGGTTATGTTTATTTGACTGTTATACTTTTGGAAAAGAATCCTACGGGACGGGGAATAAAACCCAGTTAAACCGATTTCGGTGTCACAACTTCTTTACATACTGGCAAGGACTATAAGTATTGAAAGGCCAGTACTATACACCCGGGTGCAGTACCAACTGTGACCATCAGGAGGCGCTGCACAGTAAAGGGGTGACATAATGGCGTAGTGTTTTAGGATTTTGATACCACGTGACTTCCCCTGGAAAAAGACAAGTGCTGAGCAGTGCTGGAAGAGACGGCTCACCCGGAAGTACTTGCTGAGGGAGGATTTTCGCTGGCAGGTCGGCCAGAAAAGGAAGGAAAGGAAAAACTTTCTCACACGCTGGAATCTACACAAAACTCAGGTAACAGTCACCTGGGAGAAACCGTAGATGGATAAGTGAGAAAGAGGGCACTGTTCCTAAGTGGGAATTTAAAAAAAAAAAAAAAAAAAAAAGGTGCCGCACTTGGTGTGTTTTTCTCTTTTTTTCCACAGGTCCTCAAAAGACAGGAAGAATGGATGTACGTGATGTTCAGGCGTGGATGCAAACGCAGTGGAACGAACAAGCCAAGCTTATGCAACAAGTGCAGAAACAGTATATGGACGCTATGCAGGAGCAACAGCAACCGTTGGTGGAAGCATTGAAGGCTCTGGTTACCAAACCTCAGGACAATGAGGCAATGACTGTGCCAATACTGACGCAAGTAGCCATGAACCATGCTTCTAATTTTTCTGTAAGACAGTTAACACAGTATGATGACATTGATGATCATATTGAATCGTTTGAGAGGATGGCAGCCACCCTCAAATGGCCGCCAGAGCTCTGGGCCAGGCAATTTACCTTAACACTGACCGGAGATGCTCTGTCAGCCTTTAGAGGGATGCCTGCTGATTTGGTTACAAATTATACAGAGATTAAGAAGGCCATAAAAGATAGGCTGGGTTTTACACCCAGACAGTATAAGCACCAATTTAGGGAGGCACGCATACAACCCAAGGAGACTCCCCGAGCCTTGTATCAAAGGTTAAAAGGCCTCGCGTACAAGTGGCTTAACCCTGAAGGGAGGTCCATAGATTCTGTTATGAAGGATATTATAATGGAACAATTCATGCATTCAGTATCTGATGATTTGAGAACTTTTCTCATGTTGCAGGACTGCCATGATCCTGAGGAGGCTGTAAACATGGCAGAAGCTTATTTTGAAGCCAGGGGGGCTGATGCCTTAAAGACTGGCGGGTTAAAAATAAATGGACAAGAAAGTCCAGGTGGCATGAGAAAAGGGGACAGGAATGCTATGGGTAAAAGAAGTGTGCATGATAATATTGGTGAGGCTGTGGCTAAAAATGTGAGATGTTATAAATGTGGTAAAATAGGCCACTATAAGAAAAATTGCAAAGTAAAGTTAGTCTTTATGGTTGGGGTTAAAGGTCAAGGCACAAAAGGGATTTTTCTCCAAGTTTTAGTAGAGGGAAGGAATGTCCTGGCTTTAATGGACTCAGGCGCGGAACAGAGCATGATCTCTCTAAAATTATGGGAGATCCTGGAGCAAGCTCGTTCGGCTGCCTCAAAGCCAGAAAATAAACAGGTACAAATACAGTGTGTGCATGGAACCCAGGTTCCATATCCCCTGCATAAGATAAGGGTTAAGGGGATGGGCATAGAACGTGAAATTCAAGTAGCCATAGTCCCTGGGCTATCCCGAGACCTTATCCTAGGGCACGATTGGCCATCATTTAGGAGAGGGTTAGTGCAAGGTGCAGATACAAAGTCAGGTTTTGTTCTGACCAGATCACAGGCTAGTACCTCTGAAACTCAGGTCCCATCTGCTAAAAGAACAGAGGAACCAGAAAAGAAAAATGATGAGGCGAAGCCCGAGGAAAAGAAAGAGGAGAAGGAGAGGAATTAATGTAATTCCTAACCCTGATGAGGTAGTTCAAGCCCCAAGTAAGGAGGAGGAGACTAAGGTACTTCCTGATCACGATGAGTTAGTACAGGCCCCTAATAAAGAGGAGAAGAAACCCAAGAATAAGAAGCGCCAAGAGAGAGAGAAAAGGGCGCAAGGGAGAGCAGAGTTAGAAGCGGGAGAAGGGCTACCGTGGGTGCCAGAAGCACTAGTGAAAAAGTTCCCTTCGTTCCCAATGGAACAACGAGCGGACCCTGGGCTAAAAAGAGCGTTTGAGTGGGCACAAGAAGTTCGGCTCACACTCCCCAGGTTCTTAATTGATAAAGACATATTATACCGGGAAAGTGTAGAACCATATACCGGGGCGGTTAGGAAGCAAGTGGTGGTGCCAGTGACATTTAAGGCTGTCGTGTTACGGCTAGCACACGACCACCCTATAGGGGGCCACAAAGGTGTTCAGGGAACACTTGATCAAATCCTGGCCAGGTTTTATTGGCCTGGCGTTTATAAGGAAACAAAAAAATATTGTGACTCCTGTCCAGCTTGCCAGAGGGTTTCCATAGCGCGCCCAAAGGCGGTACCTATGATACCTTTGCCCACCATCTCAACACCCATTAGACGCTTGGGAATAGATATAGTGGGTCCTTTGATAAGAACACCACGTGGCTATCAGTATATGCTGGTAATCGTGGACCATGCGACACGTTTTCCGTGGGCGATTCCCCTACGGACTATTTCTGCCAAAGTGATAGCCAAGAACTTGTAAAATTATTTTGTGAGGTGGGGTTGCCCCAGGAGATTTTAACAGAACCAGGGGAGTAACTTTGTCTCACAGCATTTAGCAAAATTCTGGGAGGCATTTGGCATTCGCAATCTAAAGACTGAGGAATACAATCACCAGTCAAACTGTTAATTTGATCTAAAAAATCAGTCGATTAAACACCTATTACGGAGAGTTTTAAAGGAAATGAAATGGCGGCGAGTGGGACACGTTGCTCCCATTCGTTTTGTACACCTGTAGGGAGCGAATCCAGTCATCCATAGGGGTGTCCCCATTTGAGTTACTGTTTGGCCGGGCCCCGAGAGGTGTATTGGACATCTTACCTGAGGAATGGGTGGAACCCGAGGTGCCAGAGGTAGGCGTACCCCAGTTTTTGACCAACCTACGAACACGCTTAGAAAAGACATCTAAGGTGTCCATAGATAATCTCAAGATGAGCCACAGCGTCAAAAACAGCATTATGATAAAGGTACAAAACCTAGACATTTTGAATTTTGGAGTAAGTTACTGATTCAGGTAGCGGATCCAGGTCCAAAATTTGAGTCCCATTGGAAAGGTCCAGCGACAGTAATCAAAAGAGTGGGGCATGTCTCGTACCTTATAGAGAATGATAGAGGACGTAGACAGGTCTACCCGCTCAATGTGTTTGAGCCCTGGAAGGAGAGAGAGGCTCAGGTCAATCTAGTGCATAAGGAGTACGGTAGGAGCGCTAGGAGTATGCTTACGTGCTGTCCGTGTAGTGTGGCGGCAACACGTATATTTTAAGGGGGGGAATATGTCACAGAGCAGACTCTCTAGAGCCCCCTGTGGTGCTAAAAACACTACTCCTCAAAGTAAACACTGACGTAGGGAGAGAGCACTTGACACTATGGTATCTGAATGAGTTTATGGGATTGAGGTCACAAGCCATGAATTATCACCCAGCCAGTAGGGAGGCAAGGAAGGTCCCACCTGACCCCAATAGGCTAGGGTGTGGTGCAGCTGGGGATTACGTAAATAATCAGCACAGCTCACAAGGGGAGCTACGGGGGAAGGCAGAGAGAGCCGAAGGAGCTAGGAGAGGAGCTGAGGAACCTCAGAGACGAAGGAGCTATCCCAGATGGGAAGGATACAGATATCCCAGGTCTCCACAGCAAGGCAGGCACTGGCTGAATGAAAGTCTGAGTGAGTCTGATGAACATTTAAGTGAAATAAGCGAGCAGGCTGAATTCAGACAGGGACAGTGTATGCAGCAGCCTTGATAGAAGCTATGCCTTCAGACACAAGCAACAAGCTAGGAAAAGCTATTCTGAACCAGAGAGGAGAAATGCTAAGCTGAGCTATGAGAGGCATTTGTATGAAAGACAAAAGCCTTATAATGCTAATTTAAGGAAAGCAGGAAAGCTCCAGAATCTGGGTTACAAACATAATAGGGAACAAAGCTTGTTACCTTTGGAGAGAATCCTTCAGAGGAATATAGTTGGCACAAGCCTTCACAGAAACTGCCGTTGGAGACAACAGCTGTTTACAGAGCTCCTGTTAAAACAAAACCCCGTGCAAAGGGTCCACTCTCTGATAGCGGGGCAGCTGACTGCTTTACTCGGCCTAATGACCAGAGGCAGAGGAAAGGCTCCTGGCTAAGCAACTCAAGAGAATACGGTAAAGCCAAACCAGATACCCTGCTATAGAAAGACAAGTACGATCACAAGCTGGAAAGTTTGTTTAAGTCAAGTTACCTCAGACGAGAATTAACGCAGCCTCTGTATCCTTCAGACAGTGGTTTCCGCATGCAATGTGAGCGCTTATGAATATTGAGGACACGCTGAAATATAGCCTGTTGAACAAATGGACCTGTAGTTTTTATAATAGCTGACCATATAGAGTGCTCTCAGATAGAAGGCTGAACTATTTCCTGAGTAAGCCTTCATCTGGCAAAGAGCTGACAAGGCTGTATTTCTGTTTGCAGTCTTCCTATTTTTTGTTTGCTGAAAGGTACCGCTATTTTTGTTATAGTTCTTTTGTTTACGCCGATAAGCGGTTATGTTTGTTTGAACTGTTATAACTTTTGGAAAAGTCATCCTACGGGACGGGGAATAAAACCCAGTTAAAACCCAGATTTTCGGTGTCATCAACTTATTTACCATACTGGCAAGGACTATTAAGTATTGAAAGGCCAATGTACTATACACCCTCTGTGCAGTAGGCCAACTGTGACCATTCAGGAGGCGACTTGCACAGTAAAGGGGTGACACTAGGCCAACTGTAATGCTGTGCTAGCAAACACTGGCCCCACTGGCACCACTTGTACCCGGTCCCGACCCCATGTCTGACATGTCCCTATCTTTTATAAACATGTGAAACTTATGGAGTTTGTGCCATTTCCGCAGGTACTGCATTTGTGCAAATCTAGCTTGTCAGATTATGACCATTGTAATGGGGTATGTGTAATATTATAAAATGGGGTGTGTACAGGGGGGGGGGGAATGGGGTGTGTACTGGGGTTGTGTGTCAATATAACTGAACTGTGTTGTGTAAATTGGTTGGATGGGGTGGGCGTACAATTATATGGGGGTTTGGGGCACACGCTTATGTTCTCTGTGAATAAAGGGGTGTCCCTCACTATCTGTGTCTGATGGAGGATAAAATATGTGGACTGTGGTTGACAGGGGCACCCAGCTGAGCTTTGTGCACCTGTGACCTTTCTGCTCTTGCATACACTGTCTGTGTGTCACTTGGCACCACCATGTTTGCCACGGACTGGTGGTTGTATTTCCCATGGGAGGTCCATGACTGTACATCCATCAGGGCCTGTCTGTTGCAGGGACCGGGACCAGACGCTGCACATGGCTTGACGCACTGGTTCTTTCTGTGGCTAGTTCAGGCACCACAACTTCCGCCCGTCCACGCATCTGTACTTGTTTTTGCCACCTCATGCTGCATGTCCTTATCTTGGCAATGGGCATATGCAAGGATTGAGGTTGAGTATACTTCCCCATGGCCTGGCATTTGGGTGAATCGGCTGTGGGTGTGTGTGTCTGCGGTGCAGAGTAATAATATAGGTGTTTTGCTACATGGCTTATGTTTTTCTCTGTAATAAAGGGGTGTCTTTACTATCTCTGGCTTGGTGGTGGGTAAAATATTCGTGACTGGGTTCTGGCATGAGCCCCAGATGGGATTTTGAGACCCTGTGGTCCCTCTGGGCTTTTGTCATTCATGGCTCTGTCCCACTGCAACCACAATTCGTTGCCGACAGAAATTGTGCAGTACCTGGAGATGGTAAACCTGGCAGGATTGGGTCCCAAACCTGCTCTGGTCACATTTTTACTGTGGGCTGCTTCAGGCCCTGTCTGGTGACAGACGTGAAAATAAACCCTCAGACATGACGGCATGGAAAAAGGGGGCTAATATATGACCAATATGGGCAACCGTGATATTGATGGCCAAAACATGGGGACACTCCCAGGAAAGCTCCATACGGGGAAAATGCTTTTGTAGGGGTGTCTCACGCTCCATACACATTTCCACGCTGCATTTTGTTTTGTGACTTCCTGCGTTTGGTTTTTCATTTGGCCCATTACTGGGTACCTGTTTCCCCGAGCTAAGCTACTATTAGTTCATTTTTTCATGTGGCCATTTTATACTTCTCATGGCCTTTTGTGCTGTGCCGGGGTCTCACCACTGCCTAACGTTTTTCAGGTTTCCCCCCCGTTTTGCTGTCCATTGCTGACAGTAAATGGTTTCTCTTCCCTTTAATCTGCCCTCTACCGTGCGTGTTTCAACACTCGCGCTTTTTTCCATTGGACATTCGGCCAAAGCCCCGATAATGTGCGGGTAGCCTCTCCCCCTCCACTCTCCCCTCCCCTTTACCCCGTCCCTCCGCCCCTCCAGAGCCTTCCTCCGGCCCTCCTTTAGACGTTCCACGCCTCTATCGGAAAGTTGCGGGCACCGCACATTGTAAGGGCCTGTTAGTGATGCCGCCGCACCTCTGCGGGGGTGACACGCAAGATTGCGGGGCGTTTGAAGCGCTCTTAAGTACCGCTGTTGAGTGCTCTATGTTTGCCCCCGGCGCGCAAATTAGCGGTGTTTAGTAAACATGCCCCAAATTTTTCCATACAAACGTGGTAAGGACGCGCAAGTGTTTGTGGACACCATTGAAGTCCAGAATAATCTGGGATTGGATGTTTAAGTGTAGAGGATATCGACCATCCCCCCCAGTGCAGGGTAACATGCATCTGCCGGCAGACCTCCACCCTGAATTGTGTCTGGAGCAGAATTTCGGGCCTTTGAAATTGGAGGGATGATCACATAGGTCCATCTTGGGTTGGCCCAGTGCCGGAAAACAGGGTCTCTGTGACTTCTGTGT